>BSBM01000866.1:3707500-8507500 GCA_027924585.1 Larix kaempferi
TTTAACTAAAATTAATTTAAAATGCAACAAAATATAAAATATGCAAATAAAAAAACCCAAAATAAACTAAACAAAAAATAAATATGCAAATAAAAAAACAAAACAAAACACAAAATATAGAATATGCAAATAAAAAAACAAAAAAACATAGAGGGAAAAGACTCCCGCGCACTAGCTCATTAGCAGCATCTAGAGCAAAACAACAAAGAACAAGTTCACTCCCACGCACTAGTTCATTAGAAGCATCTAGAGCACTGGTAATTTGATGAGCAGAGCAGTGGTAAATCAAGGAGCAGGGGATACCAGTCCAAAGGATACCGTCGTTCCCAGGGGAGGCAATCCGGCGGCAGTCCAAAGGATAACAAAGGGCCCAATGAATTTAGTAAGCCCATCAACCCTAGCAGAGTAGGAATTTGGGAAAAATCCCACGGTTTTGACTGTTTACACACTAAATATAGACGTTTCACTGTTTACTCATTTTTTCTGAGGGTTTATACGAAATATAGGCCATATTTGGGGGGAAAAATGATGCATGACGGGCATTTTTCCCGTCAAATTCCATCCCTGAACCCATCCATCGCCCGTTTGATAGAGAATGGGCCTGGACCCTACCATCATGACCAAACAAATTCGGTATTTCCGTGTTGCAGAACACCGTAGAAATGGTAAGAAAATGGTCTTGGGTAGTGTAAAACGATTCATGGTTGTGATAAGACGATTCAGGATCCAACATCACCTTATCCGCGTCCATGTGAAAAACCACTCAAAAATACCTAAAATTGTTCTAAATTTGGTGACATTTCACCATGTTATCCTATTTAAAAAAAATCAGGCATGGAGGCATGGAGGGAGGGAAAAATGATGCTTGGGTTGAGGAGGATACTTCATGGAGGTTGGTGATGGAACCCCAAATTCAATCCCCAACATGATCTATATGAGGGGGAATCCCATACCTCTTTTCATGCATTAACTAGTCAAGTGGCCCAAGAAACACACTTCTATGATGCTGAGAGCATATTTGTATGTGCAACAAAAACAATACTTCTAGGTGAAGAGTTGTTGATCGATTACAACTTAAATCAAATAGATGTAGCTTCCACGGTCTAGGGTAACCGTGGAAGGTCACACACTATGCCTCATCAAGTAAATGCTAAATATAGTAACTAAACATGACTACAATAACTACATGTTTCGATTTTTTCTGTTAACATTTGATTTCCACCAAGGACATTCGCTTTTTCGTGCTTATTATGAATATTTCGATGTGATAACATGATTATTACACTGTTATGCTTATCTCATTTTTCTTTATGTTACAATTCTTGACTTAAATTTTACTGATTGATTTATTTTGTCAAGGTGGCAGCAGTGGAAAGCCACATTTTGCTTCCACAGTCCAGGGTGACCATGGAAGGTCACAATCTATGCCTCGTGAGGTAAATGTTAAATATAGTAAATAAATATGTCTACAATAACAAAATGTTTCAATTTTTTCGGTTAACATTCGATTTTCACTGTTACCATTCGCTTTTTTCGTGCTTATTGTGAATATTTCCATATGATAACATGCTTATTACACTGTGGCAGGGGTCTCCTCATTTCCATGGAGCATAACATCTATCTTCTCCTTCAGAGGTAAAAGTAAATATTATTGCAATATCTCAGTTTTGTTTATGTTACAATTATTGACTCAACTAAATATAGTAACTAAATTTGACTACAATAACTAGAAACTCCAACCCCAGAAGATTTCCATGTGACAACATGCTTATTACATTGTGGCAGGGGACTGCCCATGTTCATCTTGAAACATAACGCATGTCCTCTATTTCTAAGGTAAAAATAAATATTATTGCAATATCTCATTTTTTATTATGTTACAATTATTTTCATAGCGTTTAGTTATTGATTTATTGTGTGAGGGTGGCGCCGGTGGAAATGCACCTGTTGCTTCCATGGTCCAAGGTGACCGTGGAAGGTCACACTGTGTGCCCCGTCAGGTAAGTGTTAAATATAATAACTAAATGTTTCGATTTTTTCTGTTAACATTCGATTTCCACTATTGACATTCGCATTTTTCTGTGCTTATGATGAATTATTGATTGATTTATCGTGTTAGGGTGAGGACCGTGGGAAGTCATTGGCCACAACATTGCATCAGGTAAGTGTTAGTTCTTAATAGTAACTAAATTTCATTACAATAACAATGTTTGAATGATGTTAAAATTATTTTGATTAATTTTATTGTTTGATGAATTTAGTCCAGTGCACTTGATCTGGGTGATGAGGAGCTTGAGGATGAAATTTACTATTCCATAGACCCAATGGAAACTATGAAGAAGGCCCTGAAAAAGGAAAACGTAGAAATGCTTTCCTTGGTTCGCATAAGGCCCATGACACAGGAGATCAGGGCAAGGATTGAAGAGATGAAAGAACGAATAAAATATTATGGGGTAAGTGGCATCTTCACATCTTTTTTAAGATATGACATGATTTCATATCTGATATTATGTTTTCTATTTTTCCAAGTGATCTGATAAAGTAAAGTTTTTCGTTTGTAGGATTTTTTACAACTTGTGAGTAGAGAAACTGTCGAGACAGGTATAGGTAGCAGTGATGCTCCAATGCAGCAACAACATCGACAAAGCAATGTACCAATGAGGCTTTTTGACACTCCTGCGGTTGGACTCCAATCCATTGATGAGGGCACTGATTTTGATCGACATGACATGTCGGAGCATGATGAGACGGAACATAGGACTCCACATGACTCCGAAGATGAACGTACTGTAGATGACCAGGAAAATTTTCCTGGAGAAGTATGAGTTAAAAGCACTGAATCACTAGATCTCACCTTTCTGGTGGATGACACTTATGTTCCGATCAAGATTCAAAAGATTGCAGGTATTTATTAATTAATTTATTCATTTTAATCATGAAATCGAAATGGACATACATTGAAATTATTAAAAATTAATGGATTACATGTTTTTGCAGGAAACAATGTTTTCTATAGGAATTTGAATGAAAAAGCATTGGAGTTGTTTGGCCCCACCATTTGCACATGATGGAATAGCCAAGATAGCGCAAAGAGATATGAATTAATAGACCACATGGTAAACTTGTTTGACAATACATTCAACAAGAAAGTGGTTGCAAAGTTAGCCGGCGAGAATTTAAAATATACCAGGGCCCAATATAGGGATAAATTGCAACTTGACCTCAAGCATGAGCACCCTCCCATGGTTCCCGAGAAAGAGTGGAAATCACTCATAGAGGATGCAAAGGAGAACTTGCTAAAAAGACAAGGAAAACAACCACGGCCTGGAAAAGCAAGGTACAACATATATAAACTTTTTAGTGAAATATGCGCATTTATTTTTTTCTTTTTGGTTTTAAGAATTCTGATATCTAACGTTTTTCAAAATTTTCATATATAGGCTACCTGACACCTCCAAAGCAACCAAGGCTAGAGTGCAAAAGCATGAGCATCATATATTGGGCCAGGGTGGCTATAGAAAACTAAGAGCCCGAATCGTAGGAACTAAATGATTAACTGTGGGGAATATGTATTTGACAGTAGCGAACAAATATCTGTTTTTGATACTGGAAATTTTAAATGTGTTATGCATTGCAGGGAAATACGTTCCAAGATGCTGCCACCGAGGAATACCTAAAGCTTGGTTTCAAGTATGGTTTTAAAAGTGTGATTGAATATCATAAAAGCTTGGGACAGACTCCAATCTCCCCAATGACGCAGATGCAGGTAAATAAAATGAATAAGGACATCATTGCAGTATACTATTAAAGTATATTTAGTTTTGTTTATATCACCCATAACTAAATAGTTATGTTTTCTTTTAAGCAACAGTGCAACCGCAGCAGTGAACCTAACGCTACTCAGCACGTAGCAGCTGATGTTTGGGTGTGCATGTCCCATGATAGTGGGAAGAAGGGTATTCATTCTGGTATGTGTGCTTTGGAAATAGAAATATCTACTGTGATTATAGATATTTATTTCTTGACGTATACTTATAAATTTTCTTCTTTCAATGGAAGACCATGTAGCTCAGGAGGGTTAAACGCAAGAGGAATTAGCAAGTAGAGAAAAAATTAACACACCAGTTGTCACAGCTACACAGATAGGTAAAGAGCAATATTGTAATTTTAATCAAAATAATGAATTATTAATTTCAATAATATTTCAACATATCAATATGCCCATTTTCGTTGTTGTAGTTCACGCCCCTTCATAACTGCCTCCATGCCCTACTCAATGATGTACAATAAGTATGATACATGACGGCATGGAAACAAAAACACTAGCAGGACATGGCTTTGTAGATATTCCACCAAATAATGATGATAATACCCCAATCACCAGTTTTTACAATGCAAAAAAACATAAATCAAAGAAAAAGCAGATGTATAAATTCATGACTTGTATTTGGATGTATATCGATGTTGTTAGTCTAAACCATTGTTTATATGAATTACCTCATTATGCTTCAATGTTTTTATGTTTATATGTTTTGATGACTAGCCTAGTTATGCATGAATGTTTATATATTTTCTATGTAAACAACATCATTTATTGGGTATGGGGAATTGAGAGCAATGTGCGGGGGGGGGGGGGGGGGGGGAGGGGCCAATTGAGCTTCCACCTTCACGTGGTTGGCCCTATTCAGTAGAGAATATAAAACTATTCTCGAAATAGAGAGGAGCTCAATAAGGTATAAATACTCTTTTATTACTATGTATTAAAGATGGTTGTAAATTTTTAAATGCATGTCTATTTCTTAAAAGATTGTTAATAAATTTAACATTTCACGGTTCATTGATTTCTACAGGACTTTGTAGTAGGATTTAAATGACTGTTTATTTGCTTATATATTATTTACTGATATAAAAATTCTGTCTTTAATGATTTATGCGGGTCTTGGTGATGGAAATGCATCTCGTGGAAAACTCTTATCAAGTTGTATGGGCGAATGGATCTGGCGAAAGGACAATTATAAGGTAAGGGTTTTGATGTATTCTTTATCCTTAATGTGTTTTTCTTTACCCTTAAATTCTATTTCATTATATTAAGATATATATATATATATATATAACATCTTATCCAAAGGAAATTGCTTGCATTATGTGGTTTCTCTTCTTCTTTTAACTTTGATTTAAACTAGAAACGTATTATATTTAGCTTAATTTCAACACCACAAGAAGCCATCAAATCAACCTACTTCAAAAATTATAAAAAGGGAATACTGGGAGAGTATCATCAAGTATGGTGTTACCAGACAATCCACTCGGGCGGACACGAGCAGGATCTCCCTAGCTCAATGTGAGTCTAGAACAAATAGAACATACTACAAACACGTTTCCTAGATCTACTTAAGGATCAAGTACTAGATGTCTTACCTCTTTGATTCGCTATCCTTTCTCTCGAATGTTGCTCCACGTCCCACGGTCGTCAGATCCAAGCTGCAAGACTTGTTAAGACACAGAAAAGAGAAACGAGTAAAGAGCATCTATACAATACGAGATCTATGTAAACAGTTAAGTAGGTAAACAACACAACATCATTACACATAAGAACGATATTGGTGGAAAGCATTTGTATTACTGTAAATAGAGGAGTACATGATAGAGATATAGGACTACAACCAGAGACTTAACGTAGTAGCCCTTCTCCGACCAAGCCAGTTGCCATGTTTTTTTGAAGAAGTATGAGTTCTCCAAGAGGTGAATGAAAGTGTCTTAAGAGAGATTTCCCAGCATGTAAGCATTATAGGCTTCCTCCCAAGATAGATTTCACCAGCATGTAGATACCATAGCCTTCCTCCCTTTGGTATGGGAGTGAGCCTCACTTATATAGGACTAAATGGATAGGGTATGGATAGGATAGGTTGAGGAAGGGTAGGAGAGAGATAGGGGATCTTCCCAAAGAGTTAGGGGTCAAGTACCAGCTCTCCTAGAGGTCAGGGATAAGCCCCCAAATAAGCAAGTTTCGAGAAGGATATTGAATAAGCTATTTTTTCCCATTAACAGACCTCGTCACACCATGTAGTGGAGCAGACTGCGACGTCGCATGTTGCTAGTGTGCAACCTGCGACGACCCTTCAGAACCTGGCACAAATGAGTGCAAACCCTCCCAGGATGATTATTAGTCCAAGTATCTTCGGGGGTGTATACACTGAATCTAATGATGAGTAGATTTTGGGTGTAATAGAATGCCCCCCAAAGCATGAAGTTGTTAAGGATGTACAGGTGAAATGCTTTGATAAAAATAATGGCAAAAGACTCGTCAGATGAAGGACGCTGTTGCAGTACAACTGACTCTGAACTGACAATATCATATGAAGTACAACATGGCTGCCGACCAATACATTGCAGATCCATGGTAGTAATGACCGACTGAACACAATCATGGCTACTAGACACAAGCGTAGATCCATGATGAGATGATAACACAGCCATGACTAATACAAAAGTGGATCCATGTAATATGACTCAATACAAACTCCATCGCAACCTGGGTAAAAATGACTCCCCAGGGTCTTCAAGCTGAACCCGCAATGATACGAATCTATCCATGTGATTACAAATGTCTTGACGTCGAACATGGTAGAAACCACTTGATTACTGGTCATTGATGTAAACCGTTAACAAGTGCGAGGGAGATCACCATTATTGTCGATGATTCCCAAGGTATCACAGTACATATCATCAAGCGTGAATAAATGGGTTGAAGTCGAACGCAAGATGAAATCTTTCAATCAAGAGTCAATGATGTAAACTCATGATGAAAGCAAGGTAACCTACCATTGAGGCATGTAGGGCCAAGGTACTTGACTGGTTTCTAGATTCAATCCTTGGATGATGAGTTGAAGTTGACAAGGATGAACCCATCGAAGGAGGGCCATGATGAATCCCCCATCAATCGACTCGAAACATGACAAAAGATGTGTAGAGTGGATCGGATGGTACAGTAACATGTGAGACTGACTCAAAGTAACAACGGCATGACGATGTGTGTACTGACTGCAAATGGTAGATGGTGAACGTGTTCTTGAACATGGGCATGGCATGACTTGGCAGTATTGATATCAGAATGACGCATACTTCTAATGCAACTGATGGTGGAATATTTCTCTGAATGAATCAGAGGAGTAACAAGACTCATAAAGTAAGCGGGGACTCATAGACAAATAGATGACCCAAGTATTGTATGCAAATGCAGATGAGTGCCATGTTCAAGAACGACTATATACTGCCACTAAGGTATGTAACACAAACACTTTCCTTTTTCCCTATCATGAATGATGAGTGCCTCATGTGTTTTTTATGAGCTTGATGAGGGTAACCAGATGCTCAGTATAGCTCATCTCATAGATGAGTCCAATCCCAAATATTTTCCGAACCTGGGATGGGAGGGGTTCGTCCCATGGCGGGCCCTTCACTGTGAAAATTTAACGAGTCCATAGAAGGTAAACTCGGTCATCATTTCATATTTAGAGAGTCTAAAAAGAACTAAAGAAGACTCCAACAGTCCTTTTTCATAAAGTTAGCCTCATCGCCCGAAAAAGGGTAAAACAACGCGGGAGAGGACTTTTCCAGTCATGATTTGCCGGAGTATTCCTTTTTCGTAATTAGTGCCGCCTGGTCCAAAAAAGGGGTAAACTATCACCAGGAAGACGACCATTCAAATAATTTAACAAGCATGAATGCGACAAGTTCGCTTGGCGATCTTTTCAATTTTAGGGAGTCTGAAAAGAGCTTAACTATGGACTCCGAGG
The DNA here is from genome assembly GCA_027924585.1 of Larix kaempferi. Taxonomy (NCBI): domain Eukaryota; kingdom Viridiplantae; phylum Streptophyta; class Pinopsida; order Pinales; family Pinaceae; genus Larix; species Larix kaempferi. The sequence goes on from BSBM01000866.1 coordinate 3,715,297, forward strand.
GGTGTCCTTTTCCGTAGAAGTTTAACGAGCCCGAAAAAGTGATAAATCATAACTCGGTACTTGTTCTCATGGTTGGGTGAGTACGAGAACAAACGAAGAGTAAACTCATCCTCATGCAATGATTACGACTTAACCAAAAATAATAATGACAAAACATCGAAAGGGGTGTTCATACCTGTAGTTACCGTTGGTAATGCGAGAAACGACACAAAAAGACCACTTTCACGACTCCTGTACACTAGAAAAAGTGTCAAATAGCCCCAAATATAATGACAAATGGTCGAAACTATAGTAACTGGACCAAAAGCATCAAAATATTTGAAAATGAATATTCCATTCTATTTATAAATAGAAATATGGGCCAAAAATAGAAACATTGTTCAAATTGCCAATTTGGGTGGAGAAGTACCAATTTGGAGCCAAAACTTCCATTGTCGATTTCGGGAGCTACGATCCGCCATTTCACCAGCCGTCCGGACCAGGTAGGCCTAAATATCAGCCAGCAACTTTGTAGTGGTTTACTTTTTGCATTTTTGTCCATTTTTTGAGTTTTTGAGTGGTTTGTGGATGGGCCATTGTGCCCTCGGCTTGTTGCAAGTGGCCCTTTTGGGACTTGCGACGAGTCCGGGTCGTCACAAGCCTAAAAAATGAGACCTGCATTGACGTCGCGCTATACCTGAAGGTACGGCGCGACGTTAGAAACCCAAATACCAAACATAAAAACAAATTCAAAGAATGACCTTGTGAATGCTGAGGAAGGTCCTAACAGGGTTTAATTACCCCTTTTGGCAGGTTACTAGCAAGCAAAAATGGTATTGGAGTGGTGAGAGAGAGAACATGAAGTGGAAGATGAGCAAGCTGCAAACGATCCACAATGTGTGGAAGCTTTGAGAAATTGTGGGTTGCTCAAATTCTTCGAGATACAGGGGATGAGAGCCCAGATCCTGTTCCTGACACACATGCTCCAGAGTTGGGATGCGGCCCAACAATACTTTGTGATAGGTGAGCATATCCTCAGAATTGACATTGAGGATATCTACTTCCTGACCGGTTTGTCCCGAAGAGGGGACACTGTACATCTCACTGGGACATGGGCCAGTGATCGTACAATTGAGGACATGGTGTCGCAGCATTGCATAGCTACTTCTCATCCTTCCAGCGGGAAGATACTCATCAGAGATGTGGTGAGTCATCCACTGCAGACCATGTGAAAATCCTCAGAGCAGATCTAAGAGATGATGTGTACTTCACAAGAGTAATTATGATTAAGCAGGAAAATAGAAGAAGAGTGAACAATACAATATAATGAGCAACAAAATAATATGGTACAGTAGAACTCAGATAGAAGCAATAATACTTCACACACACTAGTTAATTAATCACAATATGGACATATAAATAGTACAATGGTAGAGAGGATTCGAATGCCCAAGGTGGAAATTTGAATTAGCCTCTCATAGTGATCATAAGATCAATAGAGTGTCATCAGAGCACAATTAGGTGTCCTCATGATTATCGGAGCACAACTGGAAGTCTTCATCATCATCAGTGGAGTCATCAATGCTCAAGTAACTATCAACCATCAGTCAAACTGAGTCTGGTAGGTGTAACTGAGTGTAACTAAGTGACAACTGGACTGGTAGGTGAAGAAGGGCGAGTTGCTTCCTAAAATCAAGGAAGAAGGGTGCATTAAGCAACTAGAGGGATGAAACTAAATAGTGAGAAGCTCCTGGGGGCTGGCTAACTGAGGGCTAGGTGCTGGATTGATGACTGGGATGCATGCAAAATTCATGCAAACCCTAAAGGTGCATGCATGACTGAAAATGTAAATGATCAAAATACTGGTGGGACTAGGATGGAGTATAGGAATATCCTAACACCCCCCTTAATCCATCCTGGGCCCTGGTAACTAAGACCAAAGGTCACCCAATACAATGAATAATAACAGTCAATAAACCAAGGAAGTGGGAAAATTTCATGGGAAACATACCACCTCCTCAAAAAATAGACTGTAAGGCACACATAAAAATAAATGCTCCAAACTCAAGTAGGTGTGATGCTTGATCATATGTATGAAGGTATCTTGTTCTTGGGAAGAAGTGGATCATGCTCAAAAAGCATGTGTTTGTACTTGCTCTTCAGATCGAATGTGATGAGAACAAATCCAACAGTATGAGAATGATCCTTGAACCTGTGATTCGAATCAGCTGAGGTAGGATCAAATCTGTGAAAGTGCATATAGTCTTTTGTCTTCTCCTTCGAACCACCATGGGTGAGATTATGCCAAAAATAACTATTACATGTTTGCTTGAAATCAAAATCAGATTTAAGACTTAAAAAACAGTTTCTTGAGATCTCCTTTGAACCAACAGGAGTGAGATCAAAACTATCATATGCATGAGAAATTATCCCAAGCAGTAATTGCCTAGAACCCAATTTAGATACAAGACTTGAATCATGGTTTCTTGAGATCTCCTTTGAACCATGAGAGGTGAGATCAAAACCAGTAGATGCATGAGAAATTATCCCAAGCGAATGGCAATGGCCATATTCTTCAATGACCTTCTGAAAGCATGGAATTATGATCATATAATAGTATAAAAGAGGAGATAGCTGGAGAGGAGCGAATGCATTACCTTCAAAAGCTGTTTTGACCTCCGAAATAATCATGTGATCATGATGCAAACCAACAGACTTTGTTGCAAGAGAGGATTTAGGACCTTCTGCAATATCTAGAGTGTGAGCTGGCACAGAAAGAGAAGAAAGTTTGAGCATGAGTGGAGAATCTGCAAGTTCTTCTTCTTTGTGGCTAACTTCAATATGAGATATGTTTGATACTGATTCATGATCAATGAGATCATCAAGGAGGGTGAATGCATCACTTTGCTTTCTCTCGAAAGGGTTTGGACCAATCCCTTCATCCTACTTGCCAAAACTTTTATCCAGGTGGGCCCATAGCTCTTTTGGAGATTTAACATATTCATCATCAAGGGAGTAGAATGCCAAGCTTCGAGACATAGCAAACATCATGGCTGCAATAGCTCTTCCACCTTCATCTAACTAGTCATTCTCTTCTTCAGAGGATTCGAACTCTCTTTCAAAACAATAATTAAAGAGATCATGTCTCTTCAAATATGCTATCATTTTTGGTTTCCATTCAACATAGTTGAATAGATAAAGAGGAGGATCTTCTGAAGCTATAGAAGACCTGCAAAAACAATAGAGAATATCTGCAACTGCTACTGCTGCAAATATGCAGAAACTGCTGCACTCGAAATCTTGATAATAACCTGCAAAAAACTCTCAGGAATGGAGATAAACAATACTCTCAACATGCTCTGATACCACGTGAAAATCCTCACAACAGATCTAAGAGATGATGTGTACCTCACAAGAGTAATTATGATTAAGCAGGAAAATAGAAGAAGAGTGAACAATACAGTATAATGAGCAACAAAATAATATGGTATAGTAGAACTCAGATAGAAGCAATAATACTTCACACACACTAGTTAATTAATCACAATATGGACAAATAAATAGTACAATGGTAGAGAGGATTCGAATGCCCAAGGTAGCAATTCGAATTAGCCTCTCAGAGTGATCATAAGATCAATAGAGTGTCATCGGAGCACAACTAGGTGTCCTCATGATCATCGAAGCACAACTGGAAGTCTTCATCATCATCAATGGAGTCATCAATGCTCAAGTAACTGTCAACCATTAGTCAAACTGAGTCTGGTAGATGTAACTGAGTGACAACTGGACTGGTAGGTGAAGAAGGGCGAGTTGCTTCCTAAAATCAAGGAAGAAGGGTGCATTAAGCAACTGGAGGGCTAAAACTGAATAGTGAGAAGCTCATGGGGGCTGTCTAATTGAGGGCTAGGTGCTGGATTGATGACTGGGATGCATGCAAACCCTAGAATGCATGCAAACCCTAAAGGTGCATGCATGAATGAAAATTTAAATGATCAAAATACTAGTGGGACTAGGATGGAGTATAGGAATATCCTAACAGACCATACTGCTCACTATTACTAGGGTGGCGAGTAGCCAAGCTCCACATATGGCTACCCGGACTTAGATGTTGTACGCGGAAGACTGTATGTCTCCCATGGTTTTCAACTGGTGCGAGGGTCTCCTCGCCAACATCCGAGCTCAGCTGACCAAGCGTCGGCACGAGGAGCTCAAGCAGTTTGGATATGGATCGATCATAGTATCGTTCCACTTGGAGCGGGTTACTCTCTTGCTCCCGCACTTGGTACTGGATGACAGGAATCTGAGAGATCCTCACATGCTCAAGTGGGCAGAGGTGATGACCCTCCATGGTGGGGGTCCCATCATCAGTTTTGGTCCCAAGTTCTTTAGCTGGCTGGAAGGCTAGTTACTTATGGTCGAGGACTTTCCATATGGTGGCATGGAATTTCGAGAGGATCCCAACTTGGTGCTGCCAGAGGGTGTAGCATGGGGTGATATTGGTAAGAACAAAAACCTTGTATTTTTAGTTTTGTATATTATATCATTTTTTTGATGTAGTGCTGACAAGTACGTGATATGTGTGTGCAGATGTGGGCCCCGTGCGACCAATAGGTCTCTCCCTTCTGACGAGGAGAGACAGAGGTGGGGAGGCAGTCGTTCCTGCAGGTGCTCATGCCGCCATTGAGGAGATGGAGGAGGTGTACAGGAACCTATCCGGGCTGACCGTGGATGTACCAGAGCCAGCTATCGATGACCTACCGAGGCCCATGCAGAGATTTGGAGTTGGGGCATCTGTGTGCTTCAACTCTTTACTCCACAAGGTGGCTCGTACTGTAGACTACTTTCTCACCCAGTGTCAGAGAGCTGTTAGAGCGAGGGGTGTAGGGTCAGGCATCCAGCCTGAGTGCATTTTTTATACTTGTACTGAGAGCTTAGAGGCCTCATATTTTTTGTACTTACTGAAAGCTATGATGCTTCAGATTTTTGTAGAGACTCACTGAAAGCCGTCGTGCTTCAGATTTTGTACCAGCACTACTTTTGAGCGATTTATATATATATATACATTATCGGCGGTTTATACATTATGTGTTCTTCAAATGATTAGTGATGTGATATTGTTCATATGTTTGCTTCTGTACATTATATTTACATGTTGTGAATGATTTTACATATTATGAGTATTATGTGTGTGCGATGAACCAATCCAAAATGAAGTTGGCCATCGAGTCAGCAACTGTGTTAAACTCTCGTGGAATGTGCAGGTATTGAATAGATTCAAATGACCTTTCCAGGAGACGTACTCGTCTGAAGAGACGGAGTAAGATGGGATCACGGATGGCGTAGACCCGATTAAGATGGGAAACCACTAATTGAGAATCCATGTGGATGACAATGTGGTTCATACTCAAGGAAATGGCATTAGCTAGGGTTCTGATTACTGCCTGATATTCTACGGCATTGTTGGTCGCGAACCCTAGGCAACTTCCTCCTGAGTTAATGAGCTCACCTGTTGGGGAATATAGTACCCAGGCTGCTGAAGCAAGGTTACGGGTATGCCAGCTGGCGCTGTCCACGAATGCATAGCATGTCGCCATCTGCACACGTAGACAGAACATGGTATGAGAAGCGGAAACAAGATCAAAAGACACTCGAAAAGAAATGCGTCACACCACACAAAAACACAAAAACACGCCATGTACAGTATATACAAGCAAGTCTATGCATGAGAGATCAAGCATAGTATCTCTTCAGGTAAAACCCATTCCAGGGTTCACCTAAAGAGATTCCATCATAATATTCAAGCTTGTAGGCACCTTTTTCCAACACACGTTTGATAACGTAGGGTCCATGCCACATGGACTCGAACTTCCCTGCTCCTAGTTTATTGTGCTTCTGGTCATAAGTGAGGACCAGATCACCCTTGTTAAAGATACGAGGTTCAACCGACTTATCATACTGGGCTTTGATGGGTTTCTTATGTGCTTCATTAGCAAGAGCGGCATCTCGGTGAGACTCGCCAAGTTTTGCTAAGTGAAAGAGACGTTCTTCCTCAGCAGTAGTGTTAGGAAGAAGTTCGATCGTGAGCTGTAAAGACGGGATTTCACACTCTATTGGTAAGACAGCCTCCAGTCCATATACCAATTGGAAGGGAGTGAATCCTGTGGTGGTTTTAATGGTAGTTTGGTAGGCCCATAATGCTGAAAAGAGCATATTATGCTAGTTGGACTTTTGTGTCCCTACCATCCTTTGGATCATAGTTTTCAAGACTTTGTTAATTGCCTCGACCTGTCCATTGGATTGCGGGTAGTAGGGTGTCGAGTTTTCATGGCGAAAATCCAACCTGTCGCTCAATTCATCAACCATATGGTTCTGAAAGTGAGAACCATGATCGGTAACTATGGCCTGCGGAACTCCAAACCGTGTTATCACATGATTAAACATGAAGAGTGTGGCGGTTTTTCCATCGTTTTGGTATGTAGGAATATCCTCGGCCCACTTTGTGAAGTAATCCATAGCTACGATAATGTAACTATTCCCCCCGGTCGAGGTAGGCTTACAGTGCATAAAATCGATGCCCCATTTTGCAAATGGGCCAACGGCAATAACCGGATGTAGTGGGGCGGGATGAGTGCGCTTCTTCGTATGGAAGTGTTGGCAAGGAGGACATTTTTTGACGGCCTCAATACAATATTTGAAGATAGTAGGCCAGTAATATCCTGCACGCAAAATCTTCTGGGATGTAGCCATCCTAGAGAGATGACCGCCACATGCCCCAGCGTGACAGTCATTCAAAACGCGTTCAGCCTCATCATGAGTGAGACAACGTCGAAGAATTGAATCGACGCCACGACGATACAAAGTATCATTGATGATTAAATAATACTTTGAATGGTGGCGAATATTACGACGGTCATCGCGAGAGAGTTGAAGGTTGAAGCATTGGGTTTGAAGATATAACAGGATATCTCCATACCACGGATCAGTCGTACTGATGAGAAACAATGATTCATCGGGAAATGAGTCATTGTGCTCAACTTCTACATTAGGATGAGGAAAGTCTCAAATGAGCTCAGTAAACACCAAAGACTGCTTAGACTTGGCTTTCTCGAAAAGAAGATCGAATTCTTGCAGTATCACAATCCAGCGTGAATACTTGCCCCCAAGCACTTGACGTGTCAGTACGTGATACATGGGGTTCGAGTCGGCGATGATAGTGGTGGTGCAGAGAAAGATGTAGTGATGGAACTTTTGGACAGTAATGACTACCGCGAAAGCAAGTTTTTCGACATGTGAGTATCTAGTTTCAGCGTCAGCCAGACCCTTACTTGCATAGTATATCACATGTTCCTGGGCGTTTTGATCCTCCTGTACCAAAACCATGGCGATAGTGGTAGTAGAAGCGGCGAGATATAAGATGTAATCTCGATAATAATTAGGCGGTTGGAGCACGAGGGCATGTGTGATGGCATGTTTAATACTGTCGAAGTATTTTTGAGCTTGATCATCCCAAATGAATGGGACGTACTTCTTGAGCAGTCTCATATAGCCCTGGGTCTTCTCCGCGAAATTACAAACAAAATGTCTTAAGTAAGTCGCCTTCCCTTGGAGACTTCGAAGTTCCGTAACATTTGTCAGGGGTGGTAGGTTGATGATGGCCTCCACCTTTAAGGGATCAATGCGGATCCCATCCTTTGAAACGATAAATCCTAAGAGGCGTCCAGACTCAATGTAAAAGATACACTTATGAGGATTCAGACGGATATTGTACCGTCTGCATCTGGGGAAAATGGCCGTCAGATGATCAATGTGGAACTCGCGCTGCTTTGAATGAGCAAGGAGATCGTCCAAGTAGGGTTCCACAAAGTCCTTAATATCGTGAAAGGTGGACAACATAGCCCGCTGAAACGTGGCGCCAGCATTTTTAAGGCCAAATGGGAGCTTGCAATAAGCGAATGTACCCCATGGGCAGATGAAAGCCGTCTTATGTTGGTCGGCCGGGTTGGTCTCAATTTGGTTGTAACCAGAAAAGCCATCCATGAATTAGAAGATGACGCTTAGTTGTCGATGATCTGGTCGATGAAGGGGGTCGGGTAGTTGTCTTTCGGACAAGACCGATTAAGTTCCCAATAATCAACACAGATGCGAATGGTTCCCTACTTTTTATTCATAGGAATGATGTTTGAGACCCAATCCTTCAATGGGACAGGATAAATAAAGTTAGCCTTTAAGAGCTTTTCAATTTCTGCCTTTATTGCCGCAGTCTTCCGGGGGTGTACCAGTCGCAACTTTTGACGTACAGGTTTGACGTCGGGATAGGTTTTTATTTCGTGAGAAACAATAGCGGGGTCTATCCCATGCATCTCCTCATAGGACCAAGCAAACACGTCTCGAAATTGCTTGAATAAGGCCGTGCTAACAACGATTTCTTCAGGGGAACACTTCTGGCCTATGTGAATGTGTTCCACTATACCAGGTTTCACCGAGATGTCTACTGGGGTGGTTGGCTCAATGTTGGCCAAGTTTCCCTCCATGTCCGTAAGACATGTATGGATGGGGGGCTGAGGGGATGGGTAGACATCTGGTGAAAAGAGGGTATGAATGTTGTTCTCTATGTATTCCAAAGGAGGAAGAAAAGATGACCTATGATGGAGATCATCCCGCGGACTGTCGTCAACATTCATTACTTCCATGATGGACTCATCAGAATGAAAAGTCCGAAGTAAGAGATCAGGTAGAGAGGACGTCCATCGTAGAGAACAATATGGGGAGGCCATGGTGAAAAGGTCCTCCGAAGCTGATTGGATAGCCTCATAAATGTGTTCAGCAGGTGAAAGAGGCATCATATCTCCAAGCAAGTGTGTTGTGGCTTCATCCGGTACAATCCAAGCATCGTTCGAGTGAGACAAAATATCAATGGAGATCATGTTCACCATAGCAACATGATTAGGGGGGTCCGCGGCTGGAAAAATGCCCATGAGAGATGAATCTTTCAAAAGGCCAACCCCTACACTCTCATACTATTTTGACATCTGTCCAATGGAAGGAACATGGTCACCAGGATGAGTAGTGGTTTCTAGTGTACAAAAATCGAACTGGTCGATAGTAACAATTCATCCTTAGTGGGGGAACTATACTATGCGGAAGACTAAAGAGGCTACCACCTGCATGGTATAAAACCAATTGCGACCAAGCAAGAGATTATAATCTAACGGGGCCGAGACCACTTCCACGTTAATGGTTACGGTCTTTCCGCCCAACTCAACTGCAAGAGCTTGTAAGAGCCCATGAGGTTGAAAGCCACGCCCATCAAATGCTTTCAATGTGGTAGGCGAATGATTCAATTTGGGGGAGCCAATGGCTCTCCAACAAGCGATGGACATGACAGAGGTGGAGGCTCCTTTGTCCAAAAGGGTACGATGGATGATCTTCCCAGCAATGTTTGCAGAAACTTGGAATGTGAGCTGGTGTGAGAGCCTCGACTTAAAGTTGTCAAGTCGAAACATGATGGTGTTTGAGGAATCCGGGTCAATTGCACCAATGGCTGCAAGGAGAGTTTTGCGTTGATTAGGGCAATTCTGCAAAACTTCCAGGGTGGACATGGTGCAAGGAGCTTGGGCCAAGTCCTCTACAATATTGTAATTTTGTGCCGCTCGAGCATTAGGATTGAAAACAGCTTTTCGAATCGTACTCTTGGGCGGACGCAATATATAATCTAAAGAGGGTCTCTCTACGGTGAGAGAAGTCAAAGGTACAGTGACATCAGTTAAGGATTTAGAAGTTTTTTTAGTATTACTTCCGGTGGGTTGCTTCGAAGGGACCGGGTCGTAAGATCGCGAGCGAGTATTTAAATTGATCATTTCGTTACGCAACATGAGAACATGCGCGGTATTGGTTGGTTCCCCTTGGGCTAGGGGGGTTTGAGCAATCATCTACTGGTTTTGAGCAGGAAACGGATCGTTGAGGACTGCGGGAGTCAGTTTACCCCTAAGAAACTTTTGCACTTCGTCTCTATGGGGACACTCTTTGGAGAAATGGTCTTCTCCACACAGTAGACAAGGATACTTCAGTTTCCTTTTCTGCTTAGTATCGTCAGGAGTGCTCTTTGGTTCCTACTGGGTAGAAGACTTCTTGGGTTTCCCCTTGTTCTTCTTTTTACCATTAAAATTCTGAGATGAAGCTGATTGAACAGAATTCACCTCTTCAGTTACAGCAGGAGCGGTCGACTTGGTGGTGTTGTGGCCAGCCGGAGTTGGGTTGGATGATCCAACAGTGCTAACAGCAGGCTGGGTGTTAAGGGAACCAATGATTCCATTAGCTTGGGGTCCCTTATGTGGTTTCGTGGGATTGTTAACATCCCAGGGTGTGTCAGGAAAAATATTAAACAAAGTGCCAGATTGAGTGTAGACCAGATCTAGTAGATGGGCACTCGCGATGGCTTGTTCTTCGGTGACAGCACCTCTCATGGCGACATCTTTCGTTGTGGTGGGATTGAGCGATTTTGTAAACCAGTCTGCTAGGAGATGATCTCGAATGGGAGCTTTAATGAGACATTGTCTCCTTCGCCATTCATGGATATGATCCGAAATGTGAGTGGCAGTATTCTGACGGAGCGAGGTTAAAAGTTCAGTACCAGTCTCATACCATATAGGCAGCTGGAAATGCGTCAAAAAGTTCATAGCAAGAGAGCCAAAATCAGGAAAAGAGTGCGATGGAAACTCAATGTACCACTTGGTAGCTGAACCGGTGAGAGTCCTTTGGAACAATCTAAGACGAATTGAATCGTCCATTAAGGAATTAGATGAACACCATAAGTGGTATGTCATCACGTGGTTCTTGGGGTATTCACCCGGCTTGCCGTCAAACTTGGGGATATCAGATGGAAGTTTCACCGGAATTGGTGGCCAGTTAGATACATGGTAAATAGGATCGTTGGTTAAATGGGATAAGTCAGGTAAGTCCAAGGTAGCCAGAAAGGGAAACTGTGGATTAGGCTGCGCGTATTGATAGTACGAATAAGGTGTGTAAGGACCAAACTAACCATAAGGTGTACTAGGATTAAACTGACTGTAGGGGGGTGTGCCTCCCGGACCGTAAGGAGGTCCACCACCATAAGGTGGTCCATTCCAATAAGGCGGGGGTCCGCCTCCACCACCGGGAGGGGGTGGAGGTCCGCCGCCACCACCGGGAGAAGGTGGGGGTCCATAACCATAATAAGGTGGCCCACCACTACCTTCTCCTGGAGGGGGGGTGGACCACTTCTACCGCCAGATGGGTGGGGGCCCCCACCACCTCCGCTTCCAGAAGGATGAGGGTTTCCACCACCACTGCCACCACCATAGTAATGAGGTCCTCCGCCGCCTTTTCCTGGAGGGGGTGGTGGACCACCGCCGCCACCCGAAGGGAAATTTCCTCCTCCACCATGATAAGGTGGTCCATCGTCGCCTCCACCTAGGGGAGGTGGTGGACCATTCCCACCACTGCCGGAGGGGTGAGGGGGGTTGTAGGTAAAATGAGGTGGGCCTCCACCAATGTTAGGTGGGGGCCTGACGCCTCCAATAGGAGGTGGGGGAGGACCGATCGGGGGTGGTGGTACTTGAGGGATAGTCGGTTGGGGTCCGTGTTGCAACACAGGTTGTTGCCCCCATAGAGTGTATGGATTCACGGGATAAGGTACCCCATATGGTGCGTTTCCGGGATTAGTTTGGCCTGGCACAGGGTTAATGGAACCTGGATACGCTTGACTCCATGAGGGTTGGGTTACATTGGATGACCCTCCAACATGACATAATCCCGTGGTGGATGGTCTAGTGGGTTGGGAAGGTCCAACATAAGGTCCGTTTGGGATTCCACCGCCTATGTTCTGGTTAGGAAACAGGGGTTTCCCCCCAACCACAACAGGTTGACCACTATTCAAAGGTTGAACCAACATGGGTTGTTGACTAGCTACTGTGGTAATAACATTACCAATAAGATAATCCGTGGGAATGGAATACCCTCCCCTTGAATTTTGAGGTGGGGGAGGAACTGGTAAAGTAACGGTGGTAGTGACAGGTGCATTGGACTGTTGTCCTTCCACCGGTTGGTTCACTTGAGGTGCAGGATTGGAATCTTATGAAGGTTGACTAGTCTTGTTAGTGGTCTCATGGTGGGGTGGTTCAGGTGATCCGAAAGACATCGGATGAACTGGGGTGTTTCCGTCGTCAAGTCTTAGTTGGAAGTGACGATTATGGAACTCTTCAGAGTGTCATTCGAGACTTTGTCTTCGAAGCTCATCACCTTTAACACGTAACTGTTCCAAACATTCATGGATGGGGCCGAAAATATCGGGAGGGTCAGGCCTATAGTAAGGCCTAGTGAACTCTGGAGTAGTCCAGTTAGGTGGGGATGAGATGGCAAAATGAGCCACTGGATGGTCTGTAGAAGACATCCAATAAGTTGCTGAAGGACCAACAGCTGCTGTAGGGTCATCCTGGGGCCGGTTTATCCATTCTAACGATCCAGGTTCTCCCAGGATGACGGGGGAAAGGTTATGTGAAGTGGGGGTTTGTGCTTCTTCATCCTACGAGGGATGAGAGGCAGGTGAATCTGGTGGAAACAAATGTCCGCCAATATTCAAAGTGGGGTTCCCTACTTCAGTAACTACAACCGTGTTACCCTGATCCATTCTTACCATTGAAATAACCTCTGGATTAAGAGGATATTTGGGTGGTAAGTTGAAGATCCTACAGGACCTTCTCCAGGGAAAATCTGCCAGAGTATCAGGAAAATTATCCAAAAAGGCCAAAACAATGTTTCTCCTAAAGGTATGCTAAAAGAAAAGCAGTCCAGAAAAACCTACTCAAACTAAGGCAACAAGCAAACTTATGTAACAGAGTGGATTCAAAAGTCCGGAACCTCACAGGATTATCAAGGCATCATAAACCGCGATATACTGCAGGGTCCAACAATATGACGCGACAAGGAGGATTGGGATCGTACCCTTGCCTGCATACCCAATTACCTGGACAGTACGTGCATGCTAATCTCCCCAAGTGCTATTCTCGGTGTATTGCTTTGCCAAGATGGCCAAATGGTTAACTTGGTTTGTTTCAGGAATCCTAATGGTGTCTCCCGATATACGGAAGGTACGTGGGAGCTCAAATCCGTAGTGGTGTTGTCTAATGCACAACCATTGGCACGAGACCTTCCGATATACGTGTCGAGTACGTGATACACCCTTCGATATACGCCAAGTACGGATTATGGTACTTGGTGGGTACATGAAGGAGCTCGATATACCGATGTACGTGGAAGACTACAATACCCCCGGACTACAGTGCTATAAAATAACGACAGCTGCCATGCTTAACAATGCCGGAACACGTCTCTAACTTACACACAAGTTGCTAAAAATTTTACCTAGTTCTACCGTTAATTTTATCTTGGACGGTTAGGTGAATGCATGAGGTGAGTACATAATCAGAAGCATAATGCAAGCCCTAGCTACATGCACGAAATATTATTTTCTTTTGATGAATTCTACCTATGGGAAGGAGAAAGCTTTTTCCAATGGTATGCCAAAACAAACTCAATGCAACACAATCTCAATTCAAACAAATTTGACAATGAAAGTATTCTTTTCCTTTTATGCGAAACACAAAATCACAACACTACTAAACCAAATCAAAACAACTTTTTCTTTTCTTTTTCCTTTTCAAAGTAAAATGACCCTAAGTGATGAAAAGAGAGGATTCTGAAATGAAATATGCAAGCTTTTCAATTTCAATTTCAATGATTCTAAAAGCAACAAAAGTTAAAAATGCATCTATCTTTCCTTAGCATGGAATTAATTTTGCAAAAATCGAAGTGTACTTTGAGCCTTTCAAGAAAATGAGCGATTCATAATTCGAGAAAAACACAATAGATCATACATTCATTCAACTTTTCCAAAATATAAACAAGAATATTCCAATGCACAATGATATTTCTTCAATAATTCTTTGAGAAACAATGGGAAAGAAGCACTTTTAATCTTTTCAATGGATGCATTAAAGGATAGAATCGATAACAACTTTGCTTTCAGATCTAAATGACTGAAAATAAAACACTACTTGCAGCACTCATAGACTCAGAAAACTCAAGAAAAGAGAAGCACTCAACCAAGCTAAAAGACACACTTAACTCAAAATCAAGCAGCAGCAAGCAAAGCTCAAAATCAAAGTAGATGAGGTTTGGAAGTTGATCCGCTGTAGTGATTAGATCAGGGATGGAAGGAAGGGAATGCAAGAGTGAACGGATGAAGGTGAAGGAGACAAAGGTATCCACCACTACTGGTTTCAAGCTTGTCCAAAACGGAACCCAAAATCAATCCAAATGAAACCAAACTCTCAACACACAAATCATAAATGGGGTCTCTCGCTGGATCTTGCAGCGCAGAGGGAGTTCACACATCAGACAAGGCTCAAACTATCAGATGAGAGGATCGATGCTTGTATGCCAACTTTTGGCAGATCGGTGCACTCTGGCTTCACACACAGTGTGGCGTCGCAGTTGGCCTTCACGGGAGGTGCGACGATGTCGCAATGTACCAATGCAAAGGTTGCGATGGGTAAGCAACAGACAAAGGACAGAGACTCAGAAAACCACAGTGTCGCTCTGTTTTCACTTCCCAGGTGCGACAGGCGAGTTCTGGATTCAAAAATGAATCAGATCTCTCAATAATAAACCATGACAGACTTGGAACTGGGTTGTATGGACTCAAAGGAAGAAGATCAGGATCTTCAATGTGAAGATCTGAAAGTGAATGGCAAAAATGATAAACAGGCTCGTGTTAAGTAATCTACTGAAAATGACTTCCAGATTTAATGACTTTTAAACAAAAAAAACACTACTCCCCATTATGGTCTCCAGATTTGTTACCGGACAATCCACTCGGGCGGACACAAGCAGGATCTCCCTAGCTCAATGTGAGTCTAGAACAAATAGAACAGACTACAAACACGTTTCCTAGATCTACTTAAGGATCAAGTACTAGATGTCTTACCTCTTTGATTCTCTATCCTTTCTCTCGAATGTTGCTCCATGTCCCACGGTCGTCAGATCCAAGCTGCAAGACCTGTTAAGACACAAAAAAGAGAAATGAGTAAAGAGCATCTATACAATAAGAGATCTATGTAAACAATTAAGCAGGCAAACAACACAACATCATTACACATAAGAATGATATTGGTGGAAAGCATTTGTATTACTATAAATAGAGGAGTACGTGATAGAGATATAGGACTACAACCAGAGACTTAATGTAGCAGCCCTTCTCCAACCAAGCCAGTTGCCATGTTTTTTCGAAGAAGTATGAGTTCTCCAAGAGGTGAGTGAAGGTGTCTTAGAGAGATTTCCCAGCATGTAAGCACTATAGGCTTCCTCCCAAGATAGATTTCACCAGCATGTAGATACCATAGCCTTCCTCCCTTTGGTATGGGAGTGAGCCTCACTTATATAGGACTAAATGGATAGGGTATGGATAGGATAGGTTGAGGAAGGGTAGGAGAGAGATAGGGGTCGAGTACCAGCTCTCCTAGAGGTCAGGGATAAGCCCCCAAATAAGCAAGTTTCGAGAAGGATATCGAATAAGCTATTTTTTCCCATTAACAGACCTTGTTGCACCCTGTAGTGGAGCAGACTGCGACATCGCATGTTGCTAGTGTGCAACCTGCGACGACCCTTCAGAACCTGGCACAAATGAGTGCAAACCCTCCCAGGATGATTATTAATCCAAGTATCTTCAGGGGTGTATACACTGAATCTAATGATGAGTAGATTTTGGGTGTAACATATGGTGTTTCTATTTCTCTGTTGAAGCTCAGTACATGCCTTAGGAAATTAAAAACAAAATAAGAAAGATATGAGAACTACAGGTCAGAATCCAAGAGCTCATAACTCATTATCTGATTTTTTGGTCTTCTTGCTGGTTGATACCTCTATATGAGATTGTCTACCCTTCAACTACCCCCAATTAGGATCGAAAGCTTGGTGATTGTCTGTCGCGTTAGTAGCTTGCTACTTTGGGCTAACTGATTCATCTCTTCTACAATTGCCTCTCTTATTCACCATAACATTATCCATGGCAACCTGGTATCTGTGTAACTTTAGCATCATGTGAAGGATGTCCTTGATTTCCTTCCAACCCTTATTTTCTCCATCCTTCCCACTTTACTCCTACCGAGTTTTATCTCAATCATTTGTCTCTGACAGGAAATATTTAATGTGAAAGTTAAAATTTGAGTACAAGGAAGGTTCTTCCCATCAGGTAAGTCATCGGATATGGTTTTGACATGTTTGTTCTACGATTTTCCTGCATTGTTTGTTGTTTAATGGCGCATACAATATTTAATGGTAGTCTTGCAGCATGGTATGTCTTGGTAGGTGGTAGTATGATTCCTTGTTATTGGTTTCTAATTTTTCAGGTGCTAAGGAATTTGTATATATAAAGACTAAGGTTCCCACACTCTTCATCAATGTACAACACTTCATTCATGGGTGCTGCATTTCAACACATAGTTTTCATCTCTTTCAAATTTAACACAAGGACCTCTTGGACCTTGGAAGTATTAAGGTTGAAAGAGATGAACATTATGTTTTGATGGAGTAGTTGAAAGAGATGAACATTATGTTTTAATGGAGTAGTTGAAAGAGATGAAAATTATGTTTTAATTTTACAACTGTGCTATCTTGGTTCACTAATTTTGTTGGTGCAAGTGTGCTTCCATGTTTGGTTTCCCCTTGGTTGGGTATTTTGAAAGTCGGATTCCGGAAAAACCTAAATGAGGATGAGAGGATCACATCTTCCAAGTTGAAACTTTCAGTTGTTTCATGGCACATATGTGGACCATAAATTGATATGTCTAGATCTTCAACGGTAGCAGATAAAGTGATGTTATTACATGAGGAGTGTCTCCAAGGAAATTATGATATGGTTTCTAAACTACAAATTGCATGCTCGACTATGCAACCTACTTCTCAGTGCCAAAAGGTAATTTATGATGAATTTTTTGCTACATGTGATCATTCCTAGTAATAGAATATAAATAAGTTGTCAATTTTTTGTTGATTAACATGTCTCTTTCCCATCATGTGCTCGAGGGACTGTTTTTATCTTATGGGCATATTTGATACTAACTTGACCAATTTTGGCCATGCTTGAGAAGGTTGCATAAGAAGGATCAACTTTTCATATTATGATGCATATGGTTGTCATTGATGACAACACATTAATGACAAAGACCAAATGACATGGAAACCATGAGATGATGAAAAGGACATTGATGACATGACAAATGACATGGAGCATTTGATGAAAAGGAATTTTAGGGAGATACGGGCATCTTAGTGCTCTTGCGGGAATCTAAGAAAATGCCTTTGTGGGCATTTGAAAGACCTTGTTGTGGTCATTTTTGAAGCACCTGCAGGCATGTTGATAAGGAGATGCGGGCATAAATCATAGCCTTGCGGGAATATTTAAAAAGGCAGCTGCGGGCATTTTTTAAGATCCATGTGGGCATCTTGGATGGCCCCATTGCGGGCATTGGTTGGAAGGTCTTATTGGCACATTGTGGGCATCTCCATGAGGGTGTGCGGGAATTTTATTCAAGGCCTGCAGGAATTTTTAAATAGCCCATTGCGGTCATTTTCAGAGTGACCATGAAGAGCAATGCAGGAATTTTGAAAGGAGAGTGTTGTTATGGAAGACAATGGAAAATGTGACAAAGGAAAATGACATGGCATAAGGCTGAACATGAAGGACAAAGACATGTGGTAAGCATGGCAAGAAAGTATGGAGGACAAGAACAAAGGACATGACATGGAA
Organism: Larix kaempferi; assembly: GCA_027924585.1. Classification (NCBI taxonomy): domain Eukaryota; kingdom Viridiplantae; phylum Streptophyta; class Pinopsida; order Pinales; family Pinaceae; genus Larix; species Larix kaempferi. The sequence continues at coordinate 3,733,118 of BSBM01000866.1, forward strand.
ATGGAAAAATGACAAAGAGAGGACAAGCAATTGACATTGCAACCATGAGATGATGACAAGGACATTGATGCCATGACAGATGACATGGAGCATTTGATGACAAGCCATTTTGGAGAGATGTTGGCATCTTAGTGCTCTTGTAGGCATCTAAGAAAATTCCTTTGTGGGATTTTGAAAGACCTTTTTGCAGTAATTTTTGAAGCACCTGCGGGCATGTTGATAAGGAGATGCGGGTATAAATCATAGCCTTGAGGGCATATTTAAAAAGGTAGTTGTGGGAATTTTTGAAGAGCCATGCAGGCATCTTAGATGGCCCCATTGTGGGTATTGGTTGGAAGGTCTTATTGTCCCATTGCGGGCATCTCCATGAGGGTGTGCGGGCATTTTATTCAAGGCCTACGGGCGTTTTTAAATATCCCATTGCGGGCATTTTCAGAGTGTCCATGAAGAGCAGTGCGGGCATTTTGAGAGGAGACTGCGAGCATTTTGTAATGACCCTTGCAGGCATAATAGTGGGTTCCATTCGGGCATAAAAATGGAAACCATGTGGGCATGAAGACCGATGATGTGGTTAAAATACCAAATATATATTTATATATATTTGTTGAAGATAACATGGAATGAAAAAATATATTTGAATTAAGTGTAATAAAAATGACAAGTCGGCCTCCTAATATCATGGATAAGACAAGTATAAATAAAAATCAAATCGTTGATTTGAATGAGATTGTGTGGAAGATTTCAGATGAGTGTGAGTGAGCTCTGAATTTCGGGGGTCAGGATGAGAATAGTTTCGGTGGTGGAGTAGCAGCAACAGTAAAACATTTTTTTTGTTTATCTCTTATTTATGGGTTGGCCGATTGCTGAAGACATGATGCTTGGTTGATGATATAGCAGCAGCGTGATGAATACTTTTTATCTCTGATTTCTGGGCAGCAGTAAGGGAAGTTTGATGTGCATAATATAAATGGAAAGAATGAGAAGATGATGGGCATCATGAAGCCTGGACAGACTGATTGTGATGATTATTTGATGTGGATGTGGACAGTGTAAAGTGTATGGGAAGAATTAAGATGAACCGACATGACCCCTCTCAGTAAGCCATTGTTTCTAACAACCTATTCCAATAATGAGCAACATCAAAACAACTTACCACTAGTTGGCACTACAAAGATCCTACACAGATTTTCCAGGTGAACAACTGCTCTTTTTCCCTAAGGGTTGAGTTATTTATTTATTTTTCAATAAAGATGAATTCAGTGCACCTTATATTTTTTGTAGTATGACGAATTCTGGCTAGTAGCTCTTCACATGTAGTAGAGCAAGTGATGTTATTTCACGAGGAGAATATAAAACTATTATCGAATCAGAAAGGAGCTCAATAAGGTATAAATACTCTTTTATTCCTATGTATTAAAGATGGTTGTAAATTTTTAAATGCATGTCTATTTCTTAAAAGTTAATAAATTTAACATTTCATGGTTCATTGATTTCTACAGGACTTTGTAGTTGGATTTAAATGGTTGTTTATTTGCTTATATATTATTTACTCATATGAAAATTCTGTCTTTGATGATTTATGCAGGTCTTGGTGATGGACATGCATCTCATGGACAACTCTTATCAAGTTGTATAGGAGAATGGATCTGGCGAAAGGACAATGATAAGGTAAGTGTTTTGACGTGTTTTTTAAAGTGGGTTTTGACATGGTTTTCTCCTTATGCTTTCCAAGTTCTCTAGTTATTTTAGTGTTTAGAAGATCCGTCTTGAAATGCATCAAATATATAATTATTTTATGTTTGGGGATCATAATCAACATTTTGAATTTTGGTTTCTATTTTTTAATTGATGCTTACTAGTGAAGGATAATAGGCATCCATTGTGTTGAAATACCACTCTTAGGTCAAGACCATAGTCATCACACACTAAGACAAAATTCTTAGTGAAATCTGACATGGTGAAAATTAGTTGTACCACTATGGAGAAAGGGTTCTCTAGGAACCAATATTTTTCTAGTGCAAGGAGTAATCAACTCAATAAGGTCTTATATTAACAATAATGGATTAACAATTTCATGGCCTAGCACAACCAAGGACTCCATACTCTGAATTGTGGATCCCTCCCTCAGAGAATAAGATGGACTGGAATCCCTTGGAAACCCAAGGTTGTTTCCCATAACAATGTTGCAAAAGGACATTCAAGTACTAAGTAGTAGGGGGTGGGCTGATGGGAAGGGAATCCTCCTCATGTCTTTTAGTCTTAGTGTAAACTCATACTCTTCCAAAGATGCGATTATTAAGTATGAATCTGACTACAATGCCCATAATTATCACCCATTTCCCATGGTCTTTTCTCATATGAAGGATGTACATGTAAGGGACCCAGAAGGTCACAAATACTCAATCAACATCATGTCACCAAGTTGTTAATCACTTAGTGAAGCCCCATAAATAAAATATACAAAGATAATTTCATTCTGCTGTACTTGTATTCCTCAATCATTATGTTGCTGCTCTATCATCATCCAAACATCATGTAACCAACCCAGAAATAAGAGATAAACAAGAATGTTTTTACTGCTGCTGCTCCACCCAAACTGTCCTCACTGTCCTAATCTTCTCCAAACCCCAAAATCAGAGCTACTGTCCCTCCGAATTCTTCCACTAAAAAATCCACACTCAAATAAAACTTGTCTTCTATATTTATAATTTTCATATCCTTGAATTTTTTGAAGGCCGACTTGTCTTTGGTTATTTTATTTGATCAAATAATATTTAATTTCCATAGTGTCCTCATCAAATATATATATATATAATCGTTTTGCCACATTGGCAAAGTGGGATTGTCACCATTTTAACCCTTCTTACTTAACCTTCCAGTATGCACGCAATGCTTCATTGTCATGCCCACATGGACCCCACAATTTATGCCCGTAAGGGCCATTAAATGCCCGCAGGCATGTCCTCCAAAATGCCTGCAGCTGCCTTATTAAAATTCCCGCATGGATTCATAACAATGCCCGCAATACTCTTTACTAAATGCCGACATGGGCCATTACTTCTTCCCGCAGTGGGATCCACTTTGATTCCCACAACATCACTTAAAAATTCCCACGGCAGTGCTTGAAGTATGCCCGCAGGAGGCCTTTAAGATGCTCGCAAGGGGTTCCAGATTGCTGGTAATAAGCGTTGACGATTTTTTTTTTTTAAAACTTCTAGGTATCGTCGATATAGTGACTCAAATTCATCGCAAGTATAGCAAAACCGTTGGACGTTCTACCTTCGTTTGGTCTGTTTGATGCACGTTCATCGATACTTGCGACAGAACATCGTCGCAAGTATAGAAAAATTGTCGCAGGGTTTGCCTTCTTTTGGTCTATTCCCCGAACGTGCGTCGATACTTGTGACAACATATTGTCGCAAGTATAGAAAAACTCTCTCTTTATTTCAACGCAAAACCCTCGCTAGAGAGACAGTGTTTCGTGGAAACAAATTAGCAAAACCGTAGGACATTATACTTTCGTTTGTTTTGTTCGATGCAAAACTATCGATAGAGAGACGATGTTTCGTGGAGGCAAATTTCTGTGCAATGCCTTTGTGAAAACGTTTTGTCGTTATAGGGACGTGGTTTCGTCGATCTAGGGAATACTTGTAGAAAATGAATAAAATAAATCAATTTCAGGGCCACCTTGTAGAAGACACGTGGCCAACATTTTTCATCTCTATTGAGACGGCTTTTCACGTTCGTCGTTATACCCACGAAACAAGTTCCATGAACAAACTAGACAATGATTGTTGAAATTGAGACGAAAAAACGTGGAAATAACAACAAAAAACCGTGGCAAATTTCCTCATTTGTAATAGTGGTGGTATCTCCATCCTATTTATTTTTGTCCATTTAGTTTTGTATATTAGGGTTTCTTGGGCTGTGGGGAGTCTCAGAATAATGTCATTGATCATAACATATTTTGAGATGTTTTCCATGATGTGCTCACATAAAACAAATCGACAGGCGTGACAAGGTCACATATATTAAGAGAAATACCACAATTGATCATTCTAGCTATTAAGGGAAAACGTGCTATGGGTTTCACTTTTTCGTAAAATAGGTGTGACATCCCACCACAACTTTCATTGGGAAAGCTATGACATTGACTTGCACTTTTTTGAGAAAAATTGTGCATTGATTTTTCTACTTTTTGGACAAACATGCATTTATGAGGGCTAGATGGAGAGAGATGCACTTTTCAACTATGTGGGAACATATTTTGAACATTCTGATTATGCAAGGTATGCTTGCACAATACGGTATTCTCAAGTATAATACATTGATGAGATTTGGCAGTCTTGTGGTGTTAAAAATTGTCCAGTATTGGGATGTAGACATAGAATAATTCATGGTATAGGGTGAGTACATTGGCCTCAATCTAACTGATCTGTACTTCATGAATAACCTACCCATGTATGGTGTGGTAGGTGAGATTGAACTAATGCATGTACATGATGTGGCTATGTAGTATTATTTGGAGGCCTAATGTAAGGTGGGATAAAAATTGCATGACACCTCCATTCAAATGGAGGATATATATTTCTTGGAGACCCATGCAGTGGTAGAAGGAGTGGTACGAGTACTTGGGTCATTGGAACCCATCAAATTGTTGGTGGTTAGATGATCATGGTTGAGAAGATACTAGGTGGTACATACTTTTGATGGGCCTAGATGTTTCTTACGGTAGTGAAGTTCCAATTGTCTTAGTGTAGTTGTTACGGAGAACAAATTCCTATGGATCGGGGCAGACCACAACAGACAGATGACTACCAGAAATCAACTCAATTCCCATTGCAATGCTATTATAAATGTAAATGCTAAGACGTGGAGTAAATAACCAACCTTCAACCGGATGTTCGAAGTAGATCCCCATTGAGCTTTCAATCTCTACACTTGAACTTGCAGCTTAGTCTCAACAACAAATACATGCAAGTGCATATAATACATGAAAGATATTAGCATAAACAATAACACGGTCCATGATATAATAAGCAAATGTAACCCAATGTAATTAAAAAAACATTTACAATATCAATTGGACGAGAAAATGAGTATTTCTATTAATGAAAAAAAGAAGTACATGATACAACCTCTTGTCGGCAACTCATCTGAACCAAGAACTAGGTCCCTCCACTTGTGTCTCCACCACTTCAATCCCCCATGCAATGGAAAACTCAAATTATGAATGAGTTTGGTAGGTGAACATAAGAGGTTCACAACAACAAGGATTAATGGATGTAGACTCAAGTCACGAGAAAAATCCAATAGAGTTTCTATGCTCTCTCTTTCCTCCTCCTTGCATGCACCATAAGAGCTCAATATATAACCCTCCAAAGGTAGGTGAAAGGTTGAATCGATTCGTTTCGGGGGTACATGGAGGGCCAAAGGTCACCCTAAGACCGCTTTTTGGAGTGAAAAGTGAATTTCTATTGCTTTTTACCATTTAACTCGATGTACACGAGATATATTGGTACAGCCTACGTATACGCTAGGTATAGTGGAACAACTAGCGTACAGGAACAAAAATAGGGAAAAATGGGTTCCTTGAGGACAAAATGTGGATCTGAGTCAATAAAATGAATACTGAAGGTCAATGAGTGCTAATGCTCACAAGGTGGAAAATTACGCTGTAACAGATGCCCCCTAATGTGTGAGGCCAGAGAAGGTATTGCAATGACCGGAATACATTATAATCTCAGAAGTGGAGTGATGGAGACACAAATGGAATGAATAGCCTACTCGTCATAATACAATGATATCTCTAAATACATGTCGTTACAATACAACAATCTGATACAATGGCCATGAATAGGAAGTATATAGTGAATACATGTCATAGGTGATCATAGCCATGACCCATATATAGTAAGATACGGTCTCCTATTGAAAAGGAAACCACTGGTGCAAACTTAAGGTACAAACTGCTAATGTATGAGAACCAAATCTCATAAGTAAAATCACAATCATAAGTAGCATACTGAATGCCACTAAAGTCTGGTGTCTTCTACACAAATCACCAACGGTGCATGCCCTATCAAGCGAATAAAGGTGCTGATGTTGAACCTAATGTGGCATCGTTGTTCATGTATATGTAACTTCGGAATGTATTTCACATATATGTATATTGTTTTGCTATAGAGATGTTATTATTCCTCTATACGGAAGTGTCGTCATTTATATTGTAAGTGTCATAACTTATACTTGATGGGTTATTAGACCACCTTGTTGGGGTCGGCCCTGTATAAGTCATGTGGGTCAAAGGGTTATTAGACCACCCTATTGGTGGTCGGCCATGTGGGTCAAAGGGTTATTAGACCACCCTAGTGGGGGTCGGCCCAGTCAGCATTATGTTAAGTGGTTAAGTTGAGGCCGACCTAGTTGAGTAAAGGTCAAGTCAAGTTAGTGTATAAATAGAGAGTGTGTCTCTCTCATTTTATACATTCTATTCTCTCACTCACATTTTGGAGAGTGGCACACTTGTGGAGGAGGAGGCTTTGCTGCTAGGAGAAGACTATCTCTTGTATTCTGGTTGTATCATTTCTCTATCTATCTCTGAGGAAGTTATTGGGGTTTTTCACCTTTATGGTTTTCCCCAAGTAAACTCTGTGTCTCTTGTGTGCTTGCATTATTGTGTCCATGATTGATATGCTGTAGATTTGCTGTACATGTTGTTCTCTAAGTTAAGATACTAGATCAGATTGAAGTAAATTCTGAAAATTTAACATGGTATCAGAGCTAGCCTGAAAGAAGGCATGATATGGCATGTATGACACTTGTTGCACTTACGATGCTAGGGCTTGATATAGAAAAAACTAGTCATCGTAGCACTTTCGCTATAAATCCATTTTGGAAAAGGTTTCAGATCTAAAAATTTTACAGGTCGAAGATCAGATCCCCATGTACCTTATTTCAAAAGGACAACCTCTAATTCATTGTACTTTGTGATTTATGATCTGTACAATATAGGGTTTCTGCCTCTTCCAGATATGAGTCAAAATCAGGTGACCTTGGGAAAAAGGTCATAACTTGGGCTAGGAAGCTCCAAATGAAATTTCGTAAAAAGAGACAGGTAGCAAACAGACTGCACTATCTCAGGAAAATTTTTTAGAGGCCAAGGTTGAACCAGTGACACGTGGCACGTCGTACAAGTTCGATCTCTTGTATTATCCCATAAACAGGTCACGTTGCAACACTTGGCATAACTCTCTCTCAGAGAATCCAATTGAGGTCAGAACTATCAGGATGGAAAGATAACAGGTTGGGCTATCTTAAGAAAAAATTTCCAAGGCCGAAGTTCAACTAGTGACACGTGGCACTCCGTACAAGTTTGCTCTCCTGTATTATCCCATAAACAAGTCACGTTGCGACACTTGGCATAACTCTCTCTCAGAGAATCTAATTGAGGTTAGACCTGTCGGGATGGAAAGATAACAGGTCGGGTTATCTCAGGAAAATTTTTCAGACCCTGTGGATTGAAAAGTTTGGAGTTACACCAGAAACAATAAGGTACATATTTATGTCAAAACAGAATTATTTTTGAGCACCTTCATTCATGGCTTCCGGAATTTAGGGCTTCGAAGAAAGTTGGAATTTTTGTAATCGGAGACCACGGCTGGATGCTACTCATCAAAATCAAAACTTAGAGACCAAGATCAGATTTTTATGTTGGGAAAAAGGTCGGGCTTGATCAAACCCTAGTTCGGGACTTTGATCGGAAAGATGGAAAATTAGGGCTTCTGCAAAAATTGGAATTTTGGAAATCTATGACCACGGCTGGAAGCTCCTCAGAAATCGAAGCTTAGAGCTTTGAATCAAATATTTTGGTTGGGTGAAGTTCCGGTAAACTCAAACCCTAATTCAGGGTCCTCCCCAGTGAATCCGAAAGTTTCAAAGGAAAAATTGAGGAGTGAAACTTTGCAGTTTTCAAATTCTGAATATACCAGCTTGATCAACTCATCAAGGCGCATATTTCTATCCTTTCGGAAGTTTGAAATTCAAAGTTTGAATTTTTGGGGTTTCTCTGACAAACCCTAATCCAGCTCTAGGTCCAGTTCTTGCAAATCAAGTGGATTGGGTTAATCCTAGAAGAGAATGGATTGGTCACCTGCATAAGTGAAGAAGTTCCTGTTTCAGAGGGAGATGAGGCTAAGGCCTTACATAAGAAGATTAGAAGCAATCTTGACAGGTATGGCTTACAAGTATGTTTCATGGTTAATTTTATCATATGTTTGTCTTCATATCATTACAGTACAATCTTGATTAATTACTAGACTTGTCGTATCACCTTAATAGAAGATATTCATTGATTAAGGTTTTGACACTTATGAATGTAATAATGTATTGTGATGTTGTATGAGGTTTATGTTGTTCGCTAACATAAAAGGTAAACCAAGAAAGACAAATCATGTTCTACTTCAAGAACATATGATCATGGTGACATGAAGACAAAGATTCATCCATTTTCATGGATCACATAGAAGATCTACTTTCGAGGTATGTATAACTTGGTCCTACAATGGTTAACCTATGAGACATGCAGGTTACTAGCACAAGTCACTGAAGAGAACCAGAAGACATTATGCGGGTATGTTAGACATAACTAGCTAGCATGCTAATCCAGGTATGTTTTTCCTATATCAAGCTAGAATCCTACCTTGTGTTAGGATCTTATACTGTTGTGTTGTTGATAATGATTATTCATGAAGGTATAGGTTTGAGTAATTACGGGTTTATGCATTGATGATTTAACTAATCAGAAGAGTCCTATGATCAAATAAGAATATGCATGAGTAAAAGAAGACTTCCTTGAAACCTTGAATACTAATGTTTATTATCTGTGAATGATCATGACTATACATGTTTAAGATTATTGTGTTTTGATAGTATTAATATTATACTAATAAATGTGTGATTATGTATGAGACCTCAAGGATAACACAATGATGATACTGATAAGCATGCATAGTGATTAAGGATGGATGTAAGTTCAAGAACAGGTAATCTAGGAAGCAAAGATCAAGAGGGAGCACACTCCAGTTGTTCCTGCAAGAAAGCAAAGGAGCACACTTCAGTAGTTTCTGCAAGGATGTAGATATTCAGAGGGAGTTGACCATCTTTCTACATTCCACAACAAAAAGGTGTAGAAGAAGCTACTTCAGCAACTCCTGCAAGGAAGCAAAGACTCAGAGGGAGTCCACCCAGCAACCAAACAAAGATAAGAAAGATCGTATACCATCACCTACAAAAGAAGGACTACAACATTTGTTCAGCAACAAAGTTATCTATTGAAAATATTGAAGATATTGAAGTTCCCAGGATTTGGGAAGAATGCCATGATCGAGGAGTACCGGTCGATCACGAATATGTTTGGGATGAAGTCCCAAGACCTGAAGGGGAGTCTGTAGTGACTTCCAAGAGAAGCTACAATATCAAGCATGCTGCAGGTGGTAGCATAGAGACTTTTGCTCCTGTAGCCAGATACACTTCCATTAGATCAGTACTTGCTTCGGCTGCAGTGATGATAGGGAAGATACACCATATGGATTTCAAGACAACTTTCTTGAATGGTGTAGTTGAAGAAGAAGTGTACGTGGGGCAGCCGCTTGGTTCTGAGACACATGACAGGGAGTCATATATGTGCAGAACTTGGTATGGTAGGATAGACAACTTTCTATCCAGTTTGGGATTTACCAAGAGTAAAGCGGATTCCAACCTTTACTACAAGGTTGAGGAAGGGAATCTTGTGATTCTACTCCTATATGTGGATGACCTATTTGTAACAGGAGATGACAGATTGATTGCCGACACACAGCGGAATCTTGCTGCCGAGTTAGAGATGAAGAACTTGGGGATGCTTCACTATTTGTTTTTTTTTGGCATGGAGGTGTGGTAGAGTGCAGATGGAATCTTCCTTGGATAAGGGAAGTATGTAATAGTGATCCTGAATAGGTTTGGGATGATCGATTGCAAGGCCATGGCCACACCTATGGCATCGAATCTGAAGCTTCTTTGTGATGCTTCATCTAAGCTGGTTGATGTCTCTATGTATCGTCAGATGATTGGGTCCTTGATGTACTTGACAAACACGAGACCAGATATTTGCTTTGCGGTGAACACATTGAGCCAGTTCCTGACGGATCCAAGGAGTGTTCACCTGGTTGCTGTAAAGCGTATTCTGAGGTACCTGAAGGGTACAGTGGATTATGGGCTCAAGTATGAAACGAATCAAAAGTTTAACTTGCAGGGTTATGTTGATTCAGATTGGGCTAGCAGTGCTGCAGATAGGAAGAGCACATCTGGATGCTGCTTTAGTATGGGATCAGGTGTGATCTCTTGGTTTAGTAGGAAGCAGTCCTGCGTAGCACTGAGTACAGCTGAGGCAGAGTATGTTGCAGCCTGTTCAGCTAGTTGTGAGGCAGTATGGCTATGGAAGCTACTGTCTGAGTTATTTGATCTCCTGTTGGATGCTGGATATGATCAGTTGGTTCATGTATATGTATGTACGCATCATGTTGGATGCTGGGTATGATCAGCTGGATCATTTATATGTATATGTATGTACGCATCATGTTGGATGCTGGATATGATCGGTTGGATCATTTGTATGTATTTTGCGTATGCATCATGTTGGATGCTTGGACCATGTATCTGTATATGTATCAGGTGGATACATTGTATGATCAGGTAGATCATGTATGTTGATATGTATCATGTATGATCAGGTGGATCATGTGTTGATGTATATGTAACTTCGGAATGTATTTCACATATATGTATATTGTATTCCTTTAGAGATGTTATTATTCCTCTATATGGAAGTGGTTGTATTCCTATAGAGATGTTATTATTCCTCTATACGGAAGTGTCGTCATTTATATTGTAAGTGTCGTAACTTATACTTGATGGGTTATTAGACCACCTTGTTGGGGTCGGCCCTGTATAAGTCATGTGGGTCAAAGGGTTATTAGACCATCCTATTGGGGGTCAGCCATGTGGGTCAAAGGGTTATTAGACCACCCTAGTGAGGGTCAGCCTAGTCAGCATTATGTTAAGTGGTTAAGTTGAGGCTGACCTAGTTGAGTAAAGGTCAAGTCAAGTTAGTGTATAAATAGAGAGTGTGTCTCTCTCATTTTATACATTCTATTCTCTCACTCACACTTGGGAGAGTGGCGCACTTGTGGAGGAGGAGGCTCTGCTACTAGGAGAAGAATATCTCTTGTATTCTAGTTGTATCATTGCTCTATCTATCTCTGAGGAAGTTATTGGGGTTTTTCACCTTTATGGCTTTCCCCAAGTAAACTCTGTGTCTCTTGTGTGCTTGCATTATTGTGTCCATGATTGATATGTTGTATATTTCTTGTACATGTTGTTCTCTAAGTTAAGATACTAGATCAGATTGAAGTAAATTCTGAAAATTTAACATGGTATCAGAGCTAGCCTGAAAGAAGGCATGATATGGCATGTATGACGCTTGTTGCACTTACGATGCTAGGGCTTGATTTAGCAAAAATCAGTCATCGTAGCACTTTCGCTATACATCCATTTTGGAGAATTTTGCGGATCTAAAAATTTTACAGGGCGAAGAGAAGATCCCCATGTACCTTGTGTCCAAAGGACAACCTCTAATTCATTGTACTTTGTGATTTATGATTTGTACAATATAGGGTTTCTGCCTCTTCCAGATCTGAGTCAAAAACAGGTGACCTTGGAAAAAAGGTCATAACTTGGGCTAGGAAGATCCAAATGAAATTTTGTAAAAAGTGACAGGTAGTACACAGACTGTACTATCTCAGGAAACGTTTTCAGAGGCCGAAGTGGAACCAGTGACACGTGGCACACCGTACAAGTTAGCTCTCCAGTTTTATTCCATAAACAGGTCACGTTACGACACTTGGCATAACTCTCTCTCAGAGAATCCAATTGAGGTCAGAACTGTCAGGATGGAAAGATGATAGGTCGGGATATCTCAGGAAAATCTTTCAGACCCTATGGATCGAAAATTTCGGAGTTACACTAGAAATAATCAGGTACATATTTCTGTCAAAACAAAATTATTTTTGAGCACCTTCATTCATGGCTTCCGGAATTTAGGGTTTCGGATAAAGTTGGAATTTTTGTAATCCGAGACCACGGCTGAATGCTACTCATCAAAATTGAAATTTAGAGACCAAGATCAGAATTTTTAGTTGGGAAAAAGGGCGAGCTTGATCAGACCCTAGTTCGGGACTTTGATCAGAAAAGTGGAAAATTAGGGCTTCTGCAAAAATGGGAATTTTTGAAATCTGTGACCACGGCTGGAAGCTCCTCATAAAAATAGAAGCTTAGAGCTTTGGATGAAGCCTTTTGATTTGGAAGAAGATTGGGCTTCATCAAACCCTAGTTCGGGGTCACGTCCAGTGAATCCGGAAGTTTCAAAGGCAAAATTGAGGAGTGAAAGTTTGCAGTTTTCAAATTCTGAATATACTAGCTTGATCAGCTCATCAAGGCACATATTTCTATTCTTTCAGAAGTTTGAAATTCAAAGTTTGAATTTTTGGGGTTTCTTTGACAAACCCTATTACAGCTCCAGATCCAGTTCCTGCAAATCAAGTGGATTGGGTTAATCCTAGAAGAGAATGGATTGGTCACCTGCATAAGTGAAGAAGTTCCTGTTTCAGAGGGAGATGAGGCTAAGGCATTACATAAGAAGATTACAAGCAATCTCAACAGGTATGACTTATCCAGGTATGTCTCGATATTTGTTCATGATTAAGTTTATCGTATGTTTTTCTTCATATTATTACGGTTAGTACAATCTTGTTTAAATTTAGACTTGTCGTATCACCTTAATAAAATTATGAATGCATGATAGAAGATATTCATTGGTTAGGGTGTTAACACTTATGATTGTACGAATGCATTGTGATGTTGTATGAGGTTTATGTTGTTCGCTAATATAAAAGGTACACCAAGAAAGACAAATCATGTTCTACTTCAAGAACATATGATCATGGTGACATGAAAACAAAGATTCATCCATTGTCATGGATCACATATAAGATCTACTTTCGAGGTATGTATAACTTGGTCCTACAATGGTTAACCTATGAGACATGCATGTTACTAGCACAAGTCACTGAAGAGAACCAGAAGACATTATGCGGGTATGTTAGAAATAACTAGCTAGCATGCTAATCCAGGTATGTTTTTCCTATATCAAGCTAGAATCCTACCTTGTGTTAGGATCTTATATTGTTGTGTTGTTGATAATGATTATTCATGAAGTCATAGGTTTGAATAGTCATGGCTGTATGCATATTATGTTTCTTACCATAATTGATGATATGACTAACCAGAAGAATCATGAAGGTATAGGTTTGAGTAATCACGGGTTTATGCATTGATGATTTAACTAATCAGAAGAGTCCTATGATCAAATAAGAATATGCATGAGTAAAAGAAGACTTCCCTGAAACCTTGAATACTAATGTTTATTATATGTGAATGATCATGACTATACATGTGTAAGATTATTGTGTTTTGATAGTATTAAGATTATACTAATAAATGTGTGATTATGTATGAGACCTCAAGGATAAAACAATGATGATACTAATAAGCATGCATAGTGATTAAGGATGGATGTAAGTTCAAGGACAGGTAATCCAGGAATCAAAGATCAAGAGGGAGCACACTCCAGTTGTTCCTGCAAGAAAGCAAAGGAGCACACTTCAGTAGTTTCTACAAGGATGCAGATATTCAGAGGGAGTTGACCATCTTTCTTCATTCCACAACAGAAAGGTGTAGAAGAAGCTACTTCAGCAGCTCCTGCAAGAAAGAAAAGACTCAGAGGGAGTCCACCCAACAAACAAACAAAGATAAGTATTTTAATTACCACTTCTTACATATTTGTTTGTTTAAATAAAATTGTTCAATGATACATATGCTTATGTTCCTAGACTTAGGATATGTATTTTGCATGTTTGCATTAATGAACAAGATACTACTAATATGCATATGATGGGTAAGTGGCCTATGGAACTGTACAACATTCCATTGCTACTTATCTAGAATGAAACCTCTTTGCTGACATGTTGGGAGTTGTGCACACTCTTAACAATGTTCTGGTAGAGACTGGAAGGCATCTAGAAAGTTGTGTAACATGGATAAATGTTGTATTGAAGCATTGGCTAAGATAATTGCATGACTATATGACATATTTTTTTATGTGTAAGAATTTGTCTGAAAATTATGAGATGTTTCTAATCATGCAATTTAACTTGTTTTGTAGAAAAGACCGTATACCTTCACCTACAAAAGAAGGACTACAACATTTGTTCAAGCAACAAAATTATCTATTGAAGATATTGAAGTTCCCAGGATACGGGAAGAATGCTATGATCCATCGATCATGAAGAACGATGTTTGGGATGCGGTCCCAAGAGCTGAAGGGAAGTCTGTTGTGACTTCTAAATGGAAATATCAGATCAAGCATGCTGTAGATGGCAGCATAGAGAAATATAAAAGTGATGAAATAGAAGATACACCAGGTGGATTTCAAGACAGCCTTCTTGAATGGTGTAGTCATATATGTGTGCAGAACTTGGTAGGATAGATAACTTTCTATCCAGTTTGGGCTTTACCAAGAGTGAAGCGGATTCCAACCTTTACTACAAGGTTGAGGAAGGGAATCCTGTGATTCTACTCCTATATGTGGATGACCTGTTTGTAACAGGAGATGACAGATTGATTGCCGAAACATAGCGAAAGCTTGCTGCCGAGTTCGAGTTGAAGAACTTGGGGATGATGCACTATTTTTTTTTGGCATAGAGGTGTGGCAGAGTGATGGAATCTTTTTTGACAAAAGAAGTATGCAGTAGAGATCCTGAAGAGGTTCGGGATGATGGACTGCAAGGCTATGGCCACACCTATGGCATCGAACCTGAAGCTTCTTTGTGATGCTTCATCTGAGCCGATTGATGTCTCTATGTATCGTCAGATGATTGGGTCCTTGATGTACCTGACGAACATGAGATCGGATATTTGCTTTGCGGTGAACACATTGAGCCAGTTCCTGACAGATCTGAGGAGTGTTCACCTAGTTGATGTAAAGCATGTTCTGAGGTACCTGAAGGGTACAGTGGATTATGGGCTCAAGTATGAAGCGAATCAAAAGTTTAACCTGCAGGGCTATGTTGATTCAGATTGGGCTGGCAGTGCCGCAGATAGGAAGAGCACATCTGGATGCTACTTCAGTATGGGATCAGGTGTGATCTCTTGGTTTAGTAGGAAGCAGTCCTGCGTAGCACTGAGTACAGCTGAGGCAGAGTATGTTGCAGCTTGTGCATCTAGTTGTGAGGCAGTATGGCTATGGAAGCTACTGTCTGAGTTATTTGATCTCCTGTTGGATGCTACTGGTATCTTTTGTGATAACCAGCGTTGTGTGAAGCTGTCCGAGAACCCAGTGTTTCATGACAGGTCAAAACACATAGAGATCAAATATCACTATATCAGGGATATGGTGCAGAGAGGAGCTGTGAAGCTCCTATATATTGCGACGGATGAGCAAATTGCAGATGTGCTAACGAAGCCACTAGCCAGGGTGAAGTTCGAGTACTTCAGGGAGAGGCTTGGTGTTCTTAAGATTGATGACACTTCGAGGAAGAAGTGATGGACACATTTGCGGTAGCCATTCCTAGCATGGTGGAAGGGGGATCCTTCACATGGATGTGGATGTAAGCGTTGGACGATGAGCATCAGGATGATGTTCTAGTTTCTGCTCTGTATGATCAGTTGGATCATTTACATTTATGTATGTATGCATCATGTTGGATGCTAGATATGATCAGTTGGATCATTTATGTATGTACGCATCATGTTGGATGCTGGATATGATTAGTTGGATCATTTATGTATGTATGCATCATGTTGGATGCTTGGACCATGTATCTGTATATGTATCAGATATGATCAGGTAGATCATGTATGTTGATGGATACATTGTGTGGATCATGTATCTATGTATGTATCAGGTAGATACATTGTATATGATGATATGTATCATTTAGATACTTGGTATGCATCAGGTGGATGCATTGTATGATATGCATGATCGTGGATGACGAGCTTCTCTAGATGACATGCATCAGGACAATGCAATGATGATGATCAGGATGATCATGTGTACATCAGGATGATGTATGGTGAGTATCAGGATGATACTTTGTGGCCATGGATAAGGTTTTGCAGATGAGCATGTCTGGGAGATCCTATAGGTCGGAGTTGTGTACCTGTAACAGCCTGGGATCCTCTTTCGAGACATTGCTCTGGGAGGACATGTAATTTCTGCCCTGGGAGATCTTCAGGTCGGAGTTGTGTACCCGTAACATCCTGAGATGCTCTTGCGAGGTTTTGTCCTATGGCATGTAATTTGCTCCTGGGAGATCTGGACAGGATGAAAAAGGCCTCAGATGCTTCAGCCAGGTTTTGCCATGACCACATGTAATTTGCTCCTGGGAGATCCGGACAGGATGAAAAAGGCCTCAGATGCTTCAGCCAGGTTTTGTGGTGGACCACATGTAATGTGCTCCTGGGAGATCCAACAGGTAGAGCTGTGTGCTCGTAACAGCCTGGGATGCTTCAGCCAGGTTTTGTGGTGAGATCACATGTAATGTGCTCCTGGGAGATCTGACAGTTAGATCTGTGTGCTCGTAACAGCCTGGGATGCTTCAACCAGGTTTTGTGATGGGTCACATGTAATGTGCTCCTGGGAGATCTGACAGGTAGAGCTGTGTGCTCATAATAGCCTGGGATGCTGCAGCCAGGTTTTGTGATGCACGTAATAAGTCCTGAGGATTCCACAGTATGGCCAGTGATGACGAAGACCTACAGGTGGTGGGCCTACATCCAGTATGAAAAAGGACTGGCTCTGTAGAACTTCCTATGACGAGTAGATTCAGAGATTGATTGAGATAGCAGCAGCAGTGACGATGATGATGACTCGATGACGATTATCCAGTGACGATGATCCAGAGAAGATGACTTGTGCTAGAAGAGCTGTGTCGAGAAATACCTTCCTAGTTAAGAGGGAGTGTTGATGTATATGTAACTTCGGAATGTATTTCACATATATGTATATTGTATTCCTATAGAGATGTTATTATTCCTCTATACGGAAGTGGTTGTATTCCTATAGAGATGTTATTATTCCTCTATACAGAAGTGTTGTCATTTATATTGTAAGTGTCGTAACTTATACTTGATGGGTTATTAGACCACCTTGTTGGGGTCGGCCCTGTATAATTCATGTGGGTCAAAGGGTTATTAGACCACCCTATTGGGGGTCGTCCATGTGGGTCAAAGGGTTATTAGACCACCCTAGTGAGGGTCGGCCCAGTCAGCATTATGTTAAGTGGTTAAGTTGAGGCCGACCTAGTTGAGTAAAGGTCAAGTCAAGTTAGTGTATAAATAGAGAGTGTGTCTCTCTCATTTTATACATTCTATTCTCTCACTCACACTTGGGAGAGTGGCGCACTTGTGGAGGAGGAGGCTCTGCTGCTAGGAGAAGACTATCTCTTGTATTCTGGTTGTATCATTGCTTTATCTATCTCTGAGGAAGTTATTGGGGTTTTTCACCTTTATGGTTTTCCCCAAGTAAACTCTATGTCTCTTGTGTGCTTGCATTATTGTGTCTGTGATTGATATGCTGTAGATTTGCTGTACATGTTGTTCTCTCAGTTAAGATCCTAGATCAGATTGAAGTAAATTCTGAAAATTTAACATCATGTATTTGTATTTGTATCAGGTGGATACATTGTATGATCAGGTGGATCATGTATGATGATATGTATCAGGTAGATACTTGGTATGCATCAAGTAGATGCATTGTATGATCAGGATGATCATGGATGACGAGCTTCAGGATGTTGCTCCAGATGATATGCAACAGGATGTTGCAGTGATGACGATCAGGATGATCATGTGTACATCAGGATGATGTATGGTGAGTATCAGGTTGATACTCTATGGCTGTGGATCAGGTTGTGTAGATGAGCATATAATTTGGCCCTGGGAGATTTGCAAATAGTATTTCGAGGTTTTGCCTATGGCATGTAATCTGGCCCTGGGATATCTGGCAAATGCTCTTTCAAGGTTTTTCTCTAGGAGGACATATAATTTGGCCCTGGGAGATCTGCAGATAGTCTTTTGAGGTTTTTCCTATGGCATATAATTTGGCCCTGGGATATCTGGCAGATGCTCTTTTGAGGTTTTGTCCTATGGCATATAATATGTCCCTGGGAGATCCGATAGGTTGGGTTGTGTGCCCGTAATAAGTCCTGGGATGCTCTTGCGAGGTTTTGCCATGACCACATATAATCTGTCCCTGGGGGATCCTATAGGTAGAGCTGTGTGCTCGTAACAGCCTGGGATGCTCTTGCGAGGTTTTGTGGTGACCACATATAATCTGTCCCTGGGAGATCCTATAGGTAGAGCTGTGTGCTCGTAACAGCCTGGGATGCTCTTGCGAGGTTTTGTGGTGAGGTCACATATAATATGGCCTTGGGAGATCCTATAGGTAGAGCCGTGTGCTCGTAACAGCCTAGGATGCTCTTTCGAGGTTTTGTGATGCATGTAATAAGTCCTGAGGTTTCCATAGTATGGCCAGTGATGATGAAGACCTGCAGGTGGTGGGCCTACATCCAATATGAAAAAGGACTGACTTTATGGAACTTCCTATGACGAGTAGATTCAGAGATTGATTGAGATAGCAGCAGCAGTGACGATGATGATGACTCGATGACGATTACCCAGTTACGATGATCCAGAGAAGAAGACTTGTGCTAGAAGACCTGTGTCGAGAAATACCTTCCTAGTTAAGAGGGAGTGTTGATGTATATGTAACTTCGGAATGTATTTCACATATATGTATATTTTTTTCCTATAGAGATGTTATTATTCCTCTATACAGAAGTGTCGTCATTTATATTGTAAGTGTCGTAACTTATACTTGATGGGTTATTAGACCACCTTGTTGGGGTCGGCCCTGTATAAGTGATGTGGGTCAAAGGGTTATTAGACCACCCTATTGGGGGTCGGCCATGTGGGTCAAAAGGTTATTAGACCACCCCAGTGGGGGTCGGCGCAGTCAACATTATGTTAAGTGGTTAAGTTGAGGCCGACCTAGTTGAGTAAAGGTCAAGTCAAGTTAGTGTATAAATAGAGAGTGTGTCTCTCTCATTTTATACATTCTATTCTCTCAATCACACTTTGGAGAGTGGCGCACTTGTGGAGGAGGAGGCTCTACTGCTAGGAGAAGACTATCTCTTGTATTCTGGTTGTATCATTGCTCTATCTATCTCTGAGGAAGTTATTGGGGTTTTTCACCTTTATGGTTTTCCCCAAGTAAACTCTGTGTCTCTTGTGTGCTTGCATTATTGTGTCCATGATTAGATTTGCTGTACATGTTGTTCTCTTAGTTAAGATCCTAGATCAGATTGAAGTAAATTCTGAAAATTTAACAATCGTCTGATTACCGGTCATTGATGTATACTGTTAACAGACGCGAGATAACCCACCAATAATGAAAATGGGCATCAAGGCATAGAGTACATTCATCAAAGTGTGAATAAAGGTGTCGAGGTCAAACACTCTGATGAATCCATCGATTAGGAGGCATTGATGAATCCCCAACTCTCGATGGCGAGAGAACCTGTCGAGCACCCTATATGCAGATAGATTATTACCAACACATAGAGTATACGAGATTTATTGTCAACCCGAGAAAGTATTTTTATTTCAGAGGATAAATGCACAATCTATGCTTAAACACCAAATCATTATAATTGAATACTTTTATCTTCTAACAGCTATGTTCATCCCAAGGAGCTGTGTAATCCCAGTTGCTGTCTAAATACCATAATTTCAATTCCTTCCTACCATACATCAACAAGAAATAAAATAAGGTTCAAAGACAATTGCAGATAAAAAGAGATCCTGTTCACATCCTAGGACAAGTAACTCACTTATTCAATCTGATCACTCTTGAAAACCATAAGCAGAAACTGAATATTAATCTAGAAATTCAATTGCAAGGGATTGAGTTCAGCTGTTCTAAAAGATTGAATTACAGGAATGAAAATCAACAGTCATAACAGAAAGATAAATTGCAGAGGCTCATGGGATCACAACTTAACTGCAAGATGAACAAGGATGTGTACAATTGTCACACGAATTGCATAAAGTTTCTACTCAGTCGACTGTCACTCTGTATTACTTGCCAGTTTCAAAGAAACATAACCTTAATTATACTGGAAATCCACACCCAAATTACTACTGCTGCGTACAAAAGAATTATCATAAACAAACCATCACACAACAATAAATTAAAGAGTCCTAATTTTAACTCAGCAATCCCTGTGGAAGACGGGCCCAGCCTTCACACAGAGACGCTGGCTGAACAACGTAAGCTCCCTTAACTCAGAGGTAACTCCTTATATTAACAGAAGAATGATTGCACAGTTTCATTTGCTGCTAATACAATGAATTAATTATCTGTTGTTCAACCCCTTGGGTCGAGGTAGCTCCCCATATTTATACATACAGATTGTAACATCCGATCCTATTAATGGGTAGCCTTGAAGATCTCTGATCTTCAGGCGCCCTAAATAACACTAGCTGTTACAATACGTGGCAAAGTAAAGACATAAAAATGTGAGAAAGTTGTTCATTGGCCCAGGAGTAGTGATCTTTCCAGATCACAGCTAAGCTCGAGCAGCGACATACTAAAGATCTCCAATTATAGCGCATTCTGTTACAGCTTCCCTGTCATAGCTCCACCTAGGATGTTACATTGGAACCATGTGCTTTAATCGATGATCCAAGCCCCGAGGATCCTTTTTAAGCAGCGAACACCCTTCCTTTCAAGACCTTGTTTAGCCCCACCTTCCTGCAGTCCACTTATCTCAAACTACCTTCATAAATCAAAACATATTAGCACAATTGAGAGATATACAACCTTAATTATCACAATCATAAGCATTAATAATTTAAAGCAATGATCAGTCATACCTTGGCAGCTTGGGGAAGTAAAGTGAGGACAACAGGGCTGATTACATGATAAATGGTGTAGGACAGGGGAAGGAAAGGTGATCAAGGATGATTAAAAAGGGCCAATTCTGGGCTCAACATCTCCCCCCAACTACCCTGTTGCATGTCCTCATGCAATAACCTGCATCATTTGGAATCTGGGTCCTGTATTGAGCTCTATCCATGGAGAGAGGAAAAATTGTAACTCAGGCACCCCATCTGTCCTTCCAATGCTACCTGCTGGTGTCTGAAAATGTAATTGATACAAGTGGAAATCACTTCTTCCTGTAGTCTCATTATGTGCTGTGCCTGGGGAGGACTTGAAAAGAAATCTTTAATCTAAATCCAAATCAATGACATTTCTAGGAGGTAGAAGCACTGGTTCTTGTGGGGCAGTGGCTTCCAGCACATCTAAGTCTAATAAGAGAGTTGCTGGTTCTTGTGTAACAGCAACATCCTTTAGACTCTCTTTAGCAGCTACCTTCATTGCTTTTAGAGACACTGGTTCTTGTGTAATAGTGTCTTCCTTGTCCTTCTGCTGCTGAGATTGGATATCCTTCTCATTGTGCAGCTCCTCCTCCAAAATTTCGGTGTCACCTAAGCATGGTGTCTGTACCTATTCATCTTCACTCCACTGTGTATTGGGAATGATATCCATTCCAAGGTTATCTTTCAAATGAAATTCAGGAGTTCCTGCTGCAACCTCCAAGGATGTTGGTTCTTGTGTAGCAACATCCTGGCTTGCCTCTTCATCCTCCTGTTGTTGCAACTCTTCTCCTATGAGCTCTGTGTCATGGGAACCCTCTGGGGTTACAACCCAGAGTTCATCATTAAATTCCAAAGTGTCCTCTGTTCCAGGTTCTTCTCCCATCTGCTTGGCCGGTTGGACAGGTACACTCAGGTTTGCTGGTTCTTGTGTTACAGCACCCTGTTCAAGTTTATCAGTGTCCTGCTCTTGTGGCTCATCTTCTAGAATTTCTGTGTCATGGGAACATTCTGGGGTTACAGTACAAAATTCTTCATTAGACTCCCGAGTGGCCCCCATTCCCGGTTCTTCTCCCATTTTCTCTATAATCTCTGTGTCGTGGGAGCATTCTGGGGTTACAGTTAATTCTTTATCCCCATCATCACACATGAGTTCATCCCTTAGCTCCTCTGTCACAGGATTGGTGGAAGCTTCAGCAAGGATGTGTAAAGATGCTGGTTCTTGTGTGGCAGCATCTTCTTTTTCTGGAGCTTCCTCTGTTGTGGCTGCAGGCTGTTGTGCTGAACATGTACGAAGTATAATCTTGTGGCCTACCTCCTTGAAGATTTCTCCATAGGTGGGACAGAGTACTTGTTCATCCTTCTTGCTAGGCTCAGCAGAATCTGATCCCTCCAGTTGGTCTGCAGCCTCTACCAATGTATACATTTTTCTTTCTCCTTGTTTTCTGCAGGTTTCCTTCCATGTTTCCAACTCCCTTCGAAGTACTTGGAGGTCTTCCTTTAATAGTGCATTCTCAGCCAGAAGTCCTTCAATTCCGGGTTCTTCCTCCACTGGCCTTTGTGGAGCATCCATTGGTCTTGGTACAAGGATCAGGGGTTCAACCTGTGCCTCTAAGGTTTCCCATCTTTTTCTGGCTGCCTCTGCTGCTGTAGCTGATCTAGTTCTTTTCTTTCTGATAGGTGAGGCTAAGTTAAATTCATTGATTGCTCTCTTTCTTTTCTTTTGTGGTGTTTTCTTTTGTGGGGTTGGTACATAGGGATTCACAGCTGAGGTCGAAGGAATGTTTTCTTTCCTCTCATGCTGTTCTTCTTCAATTAAAGCTCCTCCTTCCCACTCAGGTGAGGATTCAATAGTTACTAGCTCAATGTTTTATTCTATTGCCCCGGCTCTGTCACCTTCAGGTTCACTTGTCGCAGCATTTAGTGCTGCTCCAATTTCACCTTCTAGTGTCATAGCTACCCTATTATCTGGATTTTCCACAGGGTTTTTATCTACATCCTCCCCCGATGGCCCTGCCTATGATGGAGTTTCATCCCCTAATTATTCTTCTTCTAATGGAGTTTCATCCCCCCCAAATGGCTCTGCTTGTGCCCCCGGTTGCTCTTCTTCTAATATAGTTTCATCCACCCCGGATGGTCCTGCTTGTGCCCCCGGTTGCTGTTCTTCTACTGTAGTTTCATCCCCCCCGGATGGTCCTGCTTATGCCCCCGGTTGCTGTTCTTCTACTGTAGTGTCATCCACCCCGGATGGTCCTGCTTGTGCCCCCGATTGCTGTTCTTCTGCAATTTCATCCCCCCCCCAACTTCAGTGGAGGGACTCCGGTCCTCCTGTTGTGGTGGGACTCGTATCTGCTGTAATGGGACAACCCGCAAGGGGGCGGTTTGCTGAGCTCGAGCTATGAATTGTTCCCAGGTTATATGATGCTGGGAAAGGGTTCTTACAATTATTAATTTGATAAGGCCATGGTGGGTGAGGGAGGAAAGTGGATGCTTAGCAGACTAGAAAAATGCCGCCATATGACGCAAGTCATGCAGTAGATAATATGGAATGTTTAATAAAATTCCATGGCAGAGATGAGAAAGTAAAGGGAGTTTAGAATTATACACAGTTTGATATCTACCTTCACAAGTGATGTACTTCTTGAGGAAGACAGCAACCTGGTCCCAAGGCCGCGGCAATGAATGCAATGCAATCCCTCTTCTTGATGCTTCTACTTGCTCCCCCTCCATTAAAAATGCTTCCCGTGCAGTCGTTGTAGGGACTCGTCGGTTAAACCATGGCTTTCCCACCAGCGGGATGGCCGTAACCTCGGATATAATGGCCTCAGAGACCTCTATGTGCAGCCCCCACACCATAGAGTGAGTTTTGGTGAGGTTTAGAGTGAATTGCAGGGCTGCGTCCCTATTGAATCCATCCAGTCGCTCAAAAAATTCGAGCCAGCCGGCAGCTTGAAAAATGGCAAGAACCTAAAGATTTTTCCTGAGTTCTTGTGTATTCACAGGTTCATGACGAACTGGAATCCCCATGGTCCTGGCTGCAGGCTGAAGTTGCTATCCCATAGATGGCAGAATCCGAGAATGGAAGTTGCAGCACAGAGGATGCACGAATCGCTAAGCGGAGACGTTGAGAGAATGGGCAAATTTGGAAAGTTGAGCACAGAAGAACGTTTGAAATTTCCGTGCCGAATTGGGGAAGGTGGCAGTTATTAGTGTTTACGTCGTATGAGGGAAAGGTTTAATCAGGCATAATGGTAATACGAGTAAAAGTACGACTGATATTGTTTAAATGATATCAACACTTAATCACGTGATAAATGAAAGCCATACCTCATGAGACTGTGCGTCGGATAACCTGCGGAGAATGGTGGAGCGTGTAGTTGGTGACGTTGCAGAACCAGACTCATGCACAGTCATAAATAATGCAATAATTCATTCCGCCAATGAAAGACGAACCATCGCGTCCTTGGGGTCGGAATGATGAATTCATCGGCAGGACTGGGATGAACCAGAGCCATAGTTTTAGCAGGTTTGGAGCAATTCTTCCGTTAACATAGGAGTTACCACTGCAAGTTTCCAGAAATGCTATCACAGCCGATGAAAAAGATGTTGCAGCCGCCAGGAAAGATTCACAGCCACTGGGAAAAAAATTTACGGGATCGGGAGAAATTATGGCTGTCAGGGAAAAGTTTTACAGCGGCGGGAAATATGTCGCAGTCGCCAAGAAATATGTTACAGCCACCGGGAAAGATGTTGCAGCTACCGGAAAATGGTTCACGACAGCCGGGAAAAGAATTTACAGGTTTGGAAAAAAAATTACGGCTGTCAGGGAAAAGTTTTACGGCGGTGGGAAATATGTCACAGTCGCCAGGAAATATGTTGCAGCCGCCGGGAAAGATGTTTTGCAGCTACCGGAAAATGGTTCACGGCAGCCGGGAAAGAGGTTTTACGATTGTCAGAAAAATGATATTGCAGACGCTGGGAAATGGTTCGTGGCAGCCGGGAAAAGATGTTGCAGCCGCTGGGACAGGATGTTGCAGCCGCTGAGACATGATGTTGCAGCCACTGGGAATGGTTCACAGCTGCCGGGAAAAAGGGTTTACGGCTGCCGAGAAAATGATTTTACAGTTGACGGGAAACGATAATGCGGCCGTTGGAAAATGATGTTGCAGCCGCTGTGACATGATGTTGCAGCTGCAGGGAAAAGTTGTTGCAGCTGCCGGGAAAAGTTGTTGCAGCTACCGGAAATAGGTTCACAGATGCCACGAAAAAGGGTTTACGGCCGCCGAGAAAACTATTTTAGGGTCGACGAGAAATGATATTGCAGCTGCTGGGAAATGATGTTGCAGCCGCTGGGACATGATGTTGCAGCTGCTAGGAAAAAGGGTTTACGGCTGCCGAGAAAATGATTTTACGGTTGACGGGAAACGATAATGTAGCCATTGGAAAATGATGTTGCAGCCGCTGTGACATGATGTTGCAGATTCCGGGAAAAGTTGTTGCAGCTACCAGGAAAAAGGTTCACAGCTGTCATGAAAAAGGGTTTACGGCCGCTGGGAAAACTATTTTAGGGTCGACAGGAAATGATATTGCAGCTGCTGGGAAATGATGTTGTAGCCGCTGTGACATGATGTTGCAGCTTCCGGGAAATGTTGTTGCAGATACCGGGAAAAAGGGTTTACGGCTGCCGGGAAAGTGATTTTAGGGTCGACGGGAAATGATATTGCAGCTGCTGGGAAATGACGTTGCAGCCGCTGGGACATGATGTTGCAGCTGCTAGGAAAAAGTTGTTGCAGCTGCCAGAAAAGTTGTTCACGGCTACTGGGAGAAAGGATTTTTACGTCTGCCGGGAAATCTATCGCGGTTGCCGGAAAAGAGATTGCAGCTACCGGAAAAGATGTTGCAGCTACTGGAAAAGATGTTGTAGCTGCCGGATTTTTTTTTTTTCTTTTAAGGGAAAAAAGGAAATACAACACAGGGCGAATCTATTTTGACAGGCCCAATCTGGTCGTTCTCCTGGCGCTTCCCTGGAAATTTTTGAAAAAAAACAACAGCAAACGAAAAGATCAAATGCAAAGGGAAAACAATTAAATGCTACAGCAGAAAAGAAAGAAAATTATTTATGTACAGTAATTCAAAATCGATTTTCAGTTTAAAGATTGGAAAAAGTAGAGAGAAATTCCTGCTCTGGTGCCAGCTGATAATCCGGATCGGTGGCAATTTGCGAAATGAATTCATCTTTTGAAATAGGCTTACGATACAGTCGCAGTCTGTGGCCATTAGCAAGTAATGGTATGCGGTTTTCATCGATGGTCACTAGACGGATAGTGCCATTGTCAAATACCCTGTCGACCAAATATGGACCCAGCCATCTTGTACATAATTTACCTTTAAAATCCCTTTTGAACCTAGATTCATATAGCGCCCAGTCTCCCTCACGGAAGATTTTCTTTTTAATGAATCGGTCATGCTAGTTAGATCTCTGTTGCTGAAGCAATATAGTCTGGTCTACTGTAGCTAACCGTTTCTCATCCAATTCATTTAGTTGATTCAATCTTCTCTTCTGGGCTGCTGTTACATCCAAATTCATTTCAGTGGCTGTTTTCAGGGTTTTGATCTCAAACTCAATTGGAAAGATGGCACTCTTCCCATACACTAGATCATAGGGAGAGAATCCTGTGGTGTTGCGCCAAGTTGTGCGATATGCCCACAGCGCTTCCGGAAGCCTGTCAGCCCAATCCTTTCGATGGCTCTTAACTGTTTTAGTAAGGATTGCTTCAATAACTTTATTAGTACTTTCCACCTGACCATTGGCCTGAGGGTGGTAAGGTGAAGCCACCCTATGCTGCACATGATACTTTCGGAGCAAGGATTCAAATTGGTGTGAGATGAATTGCGGTCCCCCATCGGTAACTACTTCCTTTGGTACCCCAAAGCGGGTAAAGATTTCACTGTACAGAAAATCAATCACCGCCTGGTCATTAGCCTTAGCCAAAGCTACATCCTCTACCCACTTGGTCATGTAATCGGTACAAACCAGAATGTAAAATTTCTGTCTGGAAGGAGGGTTAATAGGGCCAACAAAATCCAATTCCCATCTATCAAATGGTTCAACTACTACTTGGGGCTGTAGAGGCATCTGATCTGTTTTATTAGGCTGGCCCATCCTTTGGCAGCTGTCACAGGACTGAACATACCTTTTAGCGTCCCTAAACAGAGTTGGCTAATAGTAGCCCATCCGCAACGCTTTATGCCCTGTTCTTTTGTCTGCAAAGTGTCCCCCACAAGGTCCATCATGATAGGCCTTCAGTATGTGAAATATCTCATCTTCCCTTACACATCTCCTAATCTCAAGATCGGGCCCTGTGTAGAAGAGATGACCATTGAGCCAACAATACCTGGCACTTTGCTGGATAATTCTTCTCTTTTCTCGTTTAGACATGTGTGGCGGGAGCTTTCCTGCAACCAAATAATTAGCAACGTCTGCATACCAAGGGAAATGAGCTGAAAGTGCGAATAGATGTTCATCTGGAAAAGAATCCTCAATAGGCGAACTGTCATCACTGTTAGTAAAACGAGATAAAAAATCAGCAACAACATTTTCTTTTCCAGGTTTATCTATAATGGTAATATCAAATTCCTGCAATAATAAGAGCCACCTGGTCACTCTGGCATTGGTGACAGGTTTGTTCATTAAATAATTAATGGCAGAGTGGTCAGTGTGCACAAATGTAGGATACCCAGTAATGTAATGCCAAAATTTATTAATAGAGTAAACAATAGCAAGGAATTCTTTCTCAGTAACAGTATAATTAAGTTCAGTAGGGGCTAAGTTTTTACTAACATAATATATGGCATAAGGTACTTGACCATCCTGCTGTCCTAGTACTGCTCCAATGGCGGTATCAGAAGCATCTGAAGAGATGTGGAAGGGTATAGTCCAATTAGGTCCCCTTAGGATAGGAGCTGTGTACAGCTTCTCTTTAAGCTTATCAAACGCTGTCTGGCATGCTTCACTCCACACAAACCGTGCATCCTTCATTAACAAAGAAAACAAAGGAGAAGCAAGTTTGGAGAAGTTTTCTATAAACCTTCGATAATATCCAGCATGTCCCAGAAAACTTCGAACCTCTTTCTGAGTTGAAGGAGTCGGTATATTTTTTATCACCTTAATTTTTGAAGGATCCACCTGAATGCCATCGGTAGAGATGAAATGTCCTAATACCACTCCCTCACTCATCATCATATGGCATTTTTCAGTGCTTAATGAGAGGCGAGCCTGTTCGCAGCGAATTAAAACCTTCTTTAAATTTTCCAGTGCTTCCTCAAAGTCCTTTCCATAGGGAGTAAAATCGTCCATAAAGACTTCCATACTATCATTAACTAATTCAGAGAATATGCCAATTACAGCTCTTTGGAACGTTGCTGGTGCATTACATAAACCAAAAGGAAGCACTCTGTAGGCAAACGTTCCCCAGGGGCAAGTGAAGGTGGTCTTATCCTGGTCCTCAGGAGCAATCTGAATTTGGTTGTACCCGCTGAACCCATCTAAGAAGGAGAAGAACTTCTTCCCTAATAGGGTATCAAGTACCTGGTCAATAAAGGGCAGAGGGAAATGATCCTTTTGCGTAGCTTTTTTCAGCTCCCTATAATCAACACAGACTCTCCATTTACCATTTTTCTTGGGCACAGTTACGAGTGTGGAAACCCACTCACTATCCGAAATAGGATATATAAATCCTGCTTCCAAAAGTTTCTGGATTTCCTCCTTCACTATATCCCTCAGATTGGGGTTCATGCATCGTTGGGGTTGACACACAGGTCGGGAGTCATTTTTGATATAAATATGGTGAGTGCACAGATTAGAGGGAATACCCCTCATGTCTGTATACTCCTAGGCGAATGCCCCTTTATGTTCCTTCAAGAGACTGATTAGGTGCTTCTGTTCCTCTAAGGAGAGACCAAGGTTGATATTCAAATTTCTTCCAGGCTCTACCTCAATAGGGATACTTTTTGAATTTCTCAAAACTAGGATTACGTTTGTGTCACCAACTAGTGCTTCTTCCGTAAGATTTTCTTGTTCTTCTTTACCAAGGGTAATGTTCAGGATTTGATAGACCTCTTTATCCACTGAAGCGGGTTCACTAATAAAATTACTAATAGCATCGTCTTCTGTTTCATTTTTAAAAGTCAAGGCCTTCCCTATAGTTAATAGTGGCTGGACATCCTCCTCCTCCTCTTGTTCTATCCAAAGGGAAGTCTCAGCTTCTAAACTCGGCCGAGCTAGAGGATATAGGGTGAGGTTTTTAGTCTCAGTACCATCAGATATAGTCATGGACCTTGATCGACAGCTGATGCAAGCGTCAGCTGTGGCCAACCACGGCCTCCCCAGGATTAATGGGTGTCCCCCCAGCTGTGATTTTGGTTGTAATATCAAAAAGTCAGTAGGGTACTCCCATGAATCTACTGAGATGACAAGGTCATCCAGAATCCCTTCAGGTCTAATGGTGGATCTGTCTGCCAATTCTAAAATGGTAGGGGTCGGTCTAAAATTAGTGAGCCCAAGCTTCTTGACAGTCTCAATTGTTATGACATTGATCGCTGCTCCTAAATCAACTAGCACGTTGGGTATCTGTGTCTGTCCTACATGTACAGTGACAGTAGGATTGCCAGGGTCGTCATACTTGGTCACAGGGGTTTTTCCTGTTATCAAAGCGGATAAATTCCCTATGACATGAACGGTGGGAGGATCTCTGGTTTTTCTCCCTGGTTTCTTAGTGCATAGGTCCCGAACTATTTTAGCATAAATAGGCACGTCTTGAAGAGCTTGTAGAAGGGGGATTTTAACGTAAAGATTCTTTAACTCTCCTAGGAGGTTAAACTGAGGTTGCCCCCCTATTTTTGGTAGCAGTAGTCTCTCGGGGTATGGTGGTTGCCTTATCAGCTGGGTAGGCTGTGTATTGTCCAATTTATTGTTTGATGTTTCAGCCATCCCATCCAAGGGATGCTCAGCACCTTCAGTGATAGGAACTGTATCGGATGGATGCTGTGAACTCTCCCCTTCTTCATGCACAGAAGGTGGAGCATCTTCTGTAATTATAGGTTCTATTATCTTCCCAGATCGTAGACGAATGTCATTACAAGGTACAGGGGAAAGAGAGTACGCTGGCATATTAATAGTTTCCAATTGATGGACTGTTTTATTATTCAGGTTAGGATTAGGTTGGGCAGGTAGCTGAGGCCGTATTGGTATATTAGGGACAGGATTATTCTGCAGCTGCAGCTGCGACTGCTGAGGTGGATATGGAGGGTATTGAGGAAATTGAGGGTATGGAGGAGAATATGGTAACTGCTGAGGTGGAGGTGGTTGAGGAAACTGGTTCCCAAGAGGGAAGTTCCTCCATCCAGGAGACCACGACGTAGGTTGATGTGGTGGCTGTGTCCAAGGACCCCATGAATTAAGATTTTGCATTGCAGATTGGGAAGGATTCCACTGAGCATAATTTGAAGGGAATTGTGTATTCACATTTTGCATGTTATTATTCCAATTGCTCATATTATTCAAAAATGGAAACGAGTCCAGAGGCATACCTTGATTTCGAGGCTGCCAAGGTTTCTTCTGTGCAATGAAATAGGCTGATTCCACTTCTGGAGTTGATGCCTGCAGAACAGCCTTCACTTGGGGGAGTGAGGGGCATTCTTTCATGTCATGGTTCAGATCACACAGCTAACATACTTCTACCTTGTCAAGTGGGCATTCTTTCAGCTGATGATTCTTTCTACATCGGGGACAAAACACACCTAGTGTGAGATCCTCCACTGCCTGTTTTTGTTTTGCCTTCAGGACATCAATCTCCGAAGAGATGGAGCTCATCATTTTTGTTTTAAAATTTTCAAGGATATTTCCTATCTCTGCACGGGTAGCTCCTCCGTTGGATGACTTCTGAGTTCTGTTGAAGACATCACGTTCCAACTTATCCCGTTTGTCCCGCTTATTGTTCCTGGAAGATCCCCTGGAGTATCTCTTACATAATTCCACAATCGTCTCAAAAGGTTCTTTGGAGATATCTCCCTTTCCTAATAGATTTAACATGTCTAAACAATCATCCCTGATCCCTCGAAGCAAGATTATCTTGAGCACATCCAGCCCCATGTTCGTCTGCCCGGCTCTTTTCACATTGTACAACAGCCTTTCTACAAAGTCCTCCAGACTTTCATCCTCCTTCTGCACCATCTTGAATAATTCCTCTCTTTTGTCCTTGGTGTATCAATATTCTTGATATTTCTCCAGGAATACTTGTTTCATCTTATTCCAATTAGCAACAGTTCCTCCCCCAAGGCTCATGAACCATCGTAATGCATTGTCCTTCAGGGTGGCGGGAAAAAGTTTCAGCTTTTGGGCATCTGTGACATAATCATAGCTGCGACAGAGGATATCAAATTCAAAAAGGAATTCGTCTGGATCTTCTGCCGCCCTGCCATGGAAACGAGGCAACACCGATGGTGAGATGTTCTTCATAGGGGCTGCCCCTTCTGGCTGCTGAATCAGAAATTGTAATGTAGCTGTCGTTCCTTCTGGTAGGGAGTAATTTTCATGATAATATTCCACCATTGCCTCTTCCTCATCAGTCTCGTGTCTGTTACTCATGTTCTCTTCTATTTCCTCTTCTTCGTTCGTTCCTGCGTTCTCTTCCTTAGTTGTAACAGCTGCGTCTTCCTTAGTTGTAACAGCTGCATCTCCCTCAGTTGTAACAGCTGCGTCTTCCTTAGTTGTAACAGCTGTGTCTCCCTCAGTTGTAACAGCTGCGTCTTCCTTAGTTCTAACAGCTACGTCTTCCTCAGTTGTAACAGCTGCGTCTTCCTTAGTTGTAACAGCTGCTCGTGTATTCTCCATCGTGGATGCTGGCACCCCAGGAGCAGCAACGTTTCTTTTGATAGGAGTTTCTTGATGACGAGTCCTGGTGGATGAATCAGTTCTGTCAACAAGATCGTCGATGAATGTTCTTCTGCCCAATGGTGGTCCTCGACCATGACCCGAGCCACCTGCACTATTAGTATTTTGTGGGGTTTTGGGAGTTGGGAGGTGATCGCATTTTACCCTCCTTGTATTCATGCGAACCGAATCATTTCAGCAAAGAAAAGACTGATTGGAAACAATTACCAGATTCAACTAATGACTAGTGATTAATTTTTATCCTTCCCCGGCAACGGTGCCAAAATGTCGAGCACCCTATATGCAGATAGATTATTACCAACACACAGAGCGTACGAGATTTATTGTCAACCCGAGAAAGTCTTTTTATTTCAGAGGATAAATGCACAATCTATGCTTAAACACCAAATCATTATAATTGAATACTTTTATCTTCTAACAGCTATGTTCATCCCAAGGAGCTGTGTAATCCCAGTTGCTGTCTAAATACCATAATTTCAATTCCTTCCTACCATACATCAACAAGAAATAAAATAAGGTTCAAAGACAATTGCAGATAAAAAGAGATCCTGTTCACATCCTAGGACAAGTAACTCACTTCTTCAATCTGATCACTCTTGAAAACCATAAGCAGAAACTGAATATTAATCTAGAAATTCAATTGCAAGGGATTGAGTTCAGCTGTTCTAAAAGATTGAATTACAGGAATGAAAATCAACAGTCATAACAGAAAGATAAATTGCAGAGGCTCATGGGATCACAACTTAACTACAAGATGAACAAGGCTGTGTACAATTGTCACACGAATTGCATAAAGTTTCTACTCAGTCGACTGTCACTCTGTATTACTTGCCAGTTTCAAAGAAACATAACCTTAATTATACTGGAAATCCACACCCAAATTACTACTGCTGCGTACAAAAGAATTATCATAAACAAACCATCACACAACAATAAATTAAAGAGTCCTAATTTTAACTCAGCAATCCCTGTGGAAGACGGGCCCAGCCTTCACACAGAGACGCTGGCTGAACAATGCAAGCTCCCTTAACTCAGAGGTAACTCCTTATATTAACAAAAGAATGATTGCACAGTTGCGTTTGCTGCTAATACAATGAATTAATTATCTGTTGTTCAACCCCCTGGGTCGAGGCAGCTCCCCATATTTATACATATAGATTGTAACATCCGATCCTATTAATGGGAAGCCTTGAAGATCTTTGATCTTCAGGCGCCCTAAATAACACTAGCTGTTACAATACGTGGCAAATTAAATACATAAAAATGTGAGAAAGCTGTTCATTGGCCCAGGAGTAGCGATCTTTCCAGATCATAGCTAAGCTCGAGCAACGACATACTAAAGATCTCCAATTATAGCGCATTCTATTACAGCTGCCCTGTCACAGCTCCACCTAGGATGTTACATTGGAACCATGTGCTTTAATCGATGATCCAAGCCCCGAGGATCCTTTTTAAGCAGCTAACACCCTTCCTTTCAAGACCTTGTTCAACCCCACCTTCCTGCAGTCCACTTATCTCAAACTACCTTCATAAATCAAAACATATTAGCACAATTGAGAGATATACAGCCTTAATTATCACAATCATAAGCATTAATAATTTAAAGCAATGATAAGTCATACCTTGGCAGCTTGGGGAAATAAAGTGAAGACAACAGGGATGATTACATGATAAATGGTGTAGGACAGGGGAAGGAAAGGTGATCAAGGATGATTAAAAAGGGCCAATTCTGGGCTCAACAGAACCTACCAATAATGAATGCAAGCCTCAAGGTACTCACCGAAATCTAAGTCTCAATTCCAGAATAAATGGGTTGAAGTCGACAGAATGAAACTCACTGGAAGGAGGGCATTAATGCATCCCCCATCAACCAACACGAGGTAACATCTATGCTAAAATATTTTGAAGAACTCAAATGAACAGATCAGACTGACTCAAAAGGGATGGCCGACATGCAATAGTCAAGAGATATGAGGAGTCACCATTTCTTTTATGAAGAAAAAATTCCTATGGCTCGGGGCAGACCACAACAGACAGATGACTACCAGAAATCAACTCAATTCCCAATGTAATGCTAATATAAATGTAAATGATAAGACGTGGAGTAAATAACCAACCTTCAACCGGATGTTCGAATTAGATCCCCGTTGAGATTTCAATCTCTACCCTTGAACCTGTAGCTTAGTCTCAACAACAAATACAAGCAAGTGCATATAATACATGAAAGATATAAGCATAAACAATAGCATGGTTCATGATATAATAAGCAAATGTAACCCACTACAATTTAACAAACATTTACAAGATCAATTGGACAAGAAAATGAGTATTTCTATTAATGAAAACAAGAAGTACATGATACAACCTCTTGCCGGCAACTCATCTAAACCAATAACTAGGTCCCTCCACTTGTGCCTCCACCACTTCAATCCCCCATGCAATGGAAAACTCAAACTATGAAGGAGTTTGGTAGGTGAACATAAGAGGTTCACAACAACAAGGATTAATGGATGTAGACTCAAGTCGCGGCAAAAATCCAATAGAGTTTCTATGCTCTCTCTTTCCTCCTCCTTCCATGCACCATAAGAGCTCAATATATAACCCTCCAAAGGTAGGTGAAAGGTTGAATCGAGTCGTTTCGGGGGTACATGGAGGGCCAAAGGTCACCCTAAGACCGCTTTTTGGAGTGAAAAGTGAATTTCTATTTTTTTTTAACATTTAACTCGATGTATGCGAACTATATTGGTACATCCTGCGTATACGCTAGGTATATTGGAACAACTAGCGTACAGGAACAAAAATAGGGAACAATGGGTTCCTGGAGGAGAAAATGTGGATCTGAGTCAATAAAATGAATACTGAAGGTCAATGAGTGCTGATGCTCACAAGGTGGAAAATTACGTTGTAACAGTAGTTGGTGAAGTGAATATTTTAGGTTTGGAACCTTCATATGAACCTAATTTTTGGAGATATTTCCCACACTGCAACCCCACCATGTGATCTAGGAAGTAGGGCCAATGGTTCCCTAGATGCAATGATGGGGAGGTGCTGAGATGAAGGGGTGGTGCTATGGGAAATGTCTTTCAACATGATTCCTTATCCTAGTGGCACTATCTCCCTATGGTCATTGAATACTATGAATATGTGGGTATGGACTATTGAGGAGAACAAGATATACCTCAACTGTCAGGACATGCATGGGGCCCAATGGCACGTATGATTTTTATTCAACCTTTTAAGCTATGTTTACATATTAATATAAATGGAAAGTAGATTGATTTATATGATAAATGTTACTAATTTCTTTTCTCTCATGTGTGTGCAAATATTGGACTAGTCCCTCCATATGGACATTAGAGACAACAAGTTAGGGTTTAGGATATCAATGTTCCATACCCTCCCAACACAAAGGCGACAATGGGGAGTTGATGTTGTCTTAGGGTGTTTTCTAGGAGATAGATCAACTGTTGGTTGGGGTTGTAGATGAAGAATGGAAGCACCTTGATGAAGAGTTGATTGCAATCTACTTCTGGGCACTACGAAAGTGGAAATTAACCATGTAGAGGATTGTTATGGATTCCTAGGACATTATAGTTATGTCTAGGGGGAATGTCCCCCATATCACTTGTACCAACAATAAAAACAAGGAAATCAACATAGGGTATGATTTGGATGGTGAGGATGATGAGTGGGTAGTCAATGGAATTTCTCCCATGCCATGACATGGGATAATTTCATGATGTATCACATATTTTTGATAGATCTATGTAATTTTTGATGTAAACATTCCTTATTTTTTGGATGATGATATATGTACATATGTGGGTTTATATGCATGAGCCTTATATATGATGTAATTTTATGTATGATTTTTATGGTTTCTTATGTACATATGTATGCACTTATGCTTATATGGTTATCATAACATGCATTATTTGATTATTGTTATTTATGGATGATATTCAATTCTAGAATTTTATTTGTTGTTATATCTACAAAACTATTGGGACACTTGGGTATATGAATGAATGAGATGGATTCAAAATGTCTAACCAATTATCTACCTCACATAAATTTTCTTAAGAGGCAAGGATCATGTACTTGATAACAGTTATTCAAATTTGTGAAAAGCAATTGAGAATCAAGATAAACATGAACGTGAAGAATAAATAATTGGAGGGAATTGACAAGGAAATCAAACAAAACATCATATTCTATGTAATTATGGTGGCAACAATGACACATGAAACTATAACATGGACAAGGGAAGGTAACACATAATATATGGCCCAAAATGTTGAGGTGAGATTCCGAGTGTATATACTTGTTTCATTGATGTTATCGACGTAACATTTGGAGCAATGATCTATCTAAATAGGATATGAAGACAAATCATAAGTCTCATCCTAAGGGGAGGGATATAAAAAAGCTATGGTACAAAACCTAAAGTGGATGTTGGTATTATGGATATAATTTCTTTAGGTATATCCCATTGCAAGGAATCTTGAGTATTTTTCCATATAGAATAACAAGCATGTATCCCTCTTTTTCCAAACATTGTTTGATGATGTAAGCTCCTTTCCATAGAGATTCAAAGTTTCCTTGACCAAGTTTATCATGAGCTTGATCATAGTCAAGGACACAATCACCTTTGTGGAGTGAACAAGGGTGGATGTGAAGATCATAATGGGTTTTAGAGCATTTATTGGTGGCTTCAATGTTCTATAAAGCAATGCAATGATCCTCATAGGCCCTTAAGGGAACATGTTGGAGGGCCTCTTAGGCCCTTGTAAAATTCATTATACAAATATAATAAGATATTAGACTTAGCATAAAGTGAACATATAAATGTAAGTTATGAATAAAATACAAGTAAATGATACTTAATGGTGTGAGAATTTGTCACATCCTGAATCTAGTTCACCGAAGAAACCTCACAATTAGTTTTGCAAGAATGCAGAGAAAGAAGAAAATTTGAGCAGAACACATGAGAAAAAGAAACTCAATTGGATAAAATTCCATCTTGATATTATTGAAAAATAAGAGTACAATAAATAATACATATCAAGACAGAAAATCGAATGCACTAAAGGAAATTTGACTAGCTCACGGCTTACTAAAGGCATAAAACCCCCTAAGATGGAAAAATCACTTTCAAAATCAATCAAGGACCTCAAGAACTAGAAAAATCAGTTATGGAAGATAATGAGTGATGGAAAATCAACAAGTTTATGGATTTTGTAGAGAAAAATATGGAGTATGTGTTGGCATAAAATTAGAAATCTTTCCAAGTCCATAAAAGCACCTAGCTTTATCCTTATCCATTGAAAAGCAGGAAAAGCAGGACACAATTGTGTAAAAGAAGGAATGTGCTCTTACCAATTCTGGACAGTCATAAAAGAAGCATAATCTATCCAGAATCTATATTGAGGGTGCACATGTGGATAATTATGGCGAGTGTTTTCCTAAAAGGGAAATATGTGGCCAACTACCTAGTCAAACACCTAGGAAAGTATAAAAAATGATTAATACTTTTATATCCTAACTTTATATGGGTTTTTAATATTCTAACACCCCCCCTTAAGCTTGACTTAGAGTGAGTAAAATATGATTAGGGCCCAAGAAACAAGGCTTATGGTCACCCCTTAACAATTATTATGCCCCAGGTAAACAAGGAAAACCTCATGGGAACACAACCCTCCCTAAAAAATGGACATGTGCACACCAAAAATTAATGCTGCTCCAAACTCAATTAGGTGTGAACTTGATTAGATGTCTGGAGGTATATTCCTCTTAGGAATAAGTGGATCATGCTCCAAAAACATGTTCTTGAATTCTCCATTAGTGAATGCAAGCAAATCTGGAAGATCTTTGAAATTGCTCTTTGAAAAAAACTTGATCAGAAAAAATCCATGAATATGCAAACCATTTTGGAACTTGAATTTCGAACCACATGAGGTAGGATCAACTCCAATAAGATATGATTTCTCTTGAAACTTGAAATTATGATCAATGGAAGTTATATCAGCTCCAAGAATTGATAGATGGTCCCTTGATATCTCATTTGAACCAACATGGGTGACATCAGAACCAAATGAACCATGATGAGATTGAGAATCGGTCTCAAGTAAAAGATGGTGTCCTCCATATTCAGTGAAACTATGAGAACTAATGCTAGCAATCAGGTAGAAGTACATAGGAATCATGTAATCAAGGAGGGCGAATGCATCACTTCCAAATTATGATCTATATTCCAACACCTCCAGTAGATCACCATTCTGCACACTAGTATATTCATGTGAAAGAGAGGAATCAAAATCATCTTCTGATTCTAGAGCATGAACTGGATTATCTTGCTCATAATTCAAAATAGAAGACTCATAGGAGAAGAAGAGAGAGAGATGGAAGTCTTCATCTTCAACAACTGTATGTATTAAAGAAATTTATGCAATTTATTCGTCTTTTATTTGAACAAATTATTCAGAGAGAGTTGATGCCGAGACATCAGGAGGGAGAGCACATGAAGAGGTGTCCATAGGCTCTCTCAAAGCACCAATTTTATGCTTATCTAGATCCCTATCCAAGTTGGACCATATCTCAAAAGGATAGTATGCAGAACCAATGAGGTAGTGCATGTCTAAAGACATTTCCAGACACATAACTCTAAATGCTCTATCAAATTCATTTATCCATTCATTCTTCTATTCAAAGGACTCTGGCTCGCTCATAGCACCAATATACATATCATAGAGACATTGTCTCTTTAGAGATGCAACCATATTTGGCTTCCACTCAACATAATTGAATGGAGTAAGATAAGGAAATTTTTTTGAATCCATGAATTTGTACATGCATAAAAACCTACAAAAAACAATCAGGATTAAATTAAGTAAGCATAAGGATCTGATACCATGTGAGAATTTGTCACATCCTGAATCTAGTTCACTTAAGAAACCTCACAATTAGTTTTGCAAGAATGGAGACAAGGAAGAAAATTTGAGCAGAACACATGAGAAAAAGAAACTCATTTGGATAAAATTCCATATTTATATTATTGAACAATAAGAGTACAACAATCTAATGCACTAAAGGCAATTCGAATAAATCACAAGGAAGTCTTACTAAAAGCAAAAAAAAATGCCAAGGTGGAAAAATCACTTTCTAAATCAGTCAAGGACCTCACAAATTAGAAAAATAAACTATGGAAGATAATGAGTGACGGAAAAGCAATAAGTTGATGTCTTTTGGAGATATGTTGACACAAACCCAGTCGATAGGGGTTCCCAGCATTGTCGACACCCAAACCACCGTGATCTCCCTGAGCAGCGGCCCAAACAGGTTTTACCCCGTCCAGCAACACTTGCAGAGCAGATGAGGTCTCACTCGAGATGTTCAAGGGAGAGTTGACGGAACCATGTTTCCATGGAATGAAGGAGGAGGGTTGTGGATCAATTACTTAACTTATTGCAACATTTCCGAAATAGATCTAAGGATTTAACTCAAGCATCAATCATATTCATGGCATCATTCAACAAGATAATTCATAATTGCAACAGATATAACAGTAAAGCATTAATCGCAGCAAGGAAACATCGCATCATTCATATATTCATATCGCGAAATGCATTACCACATATAAACAGGAAAAACATAGGGATTCTGCTCAACAAGTCTGTCGCATCATATTAACTCCGCAAAAACCCAAATACAAAATATTCAGCCTTCAGCATCAGATTAATATCTCTCAGATGTTAAGATTTAACAATCATACTTAGCAAAAGATCGATCTTCTCCGAACATAGGTGATCCAATACTTACAACCCTACATTTATTTATAGTCTTACGCCTTTACATTGTTTGTCCACTTACTAACTACTTCCTAATTGACACTTCAAAACAAATGACCCAAAATATATCTATTGTGGTCCAAATGACCCAAAAACCCGCATATTGCGGTTCAACTGACCCAAAATTACATAAAATATTATCATTTGCGCTCAATTTTCTGCCTTCTGCGGTATCTTCAGCCTTGCGCAGCATTCACGATGTTGCGATGCTGACTTGTCCAAACTGCCTGCCAACAGGCACCCAAAAAAATCTTGTGGCTCGCCCTCGAGCCACGTCAGCAGGACATGGTGTACTTGTTTGTCTTCACCCTGAATTCTTCGTACTACTGGCGGATTTCGCTAACCTGTTGCATGAATGTGGCGGCGACTTCCTGGATCTCAGTTAGTTCCTGTGCTAATGGGTGGTCAACCAGGTGCGCATCAACTTTCTTCCTTCCTTCCTATACTGCCTACATGGAAGAGTTAGTCGTAGCATTAAAATGTGCCCCGAGTTCTTGAAACTTGTTCAACTACGCAGCGTGCTTCTTTTGACATTCTTCCGCTTTGGCGACTCACTGCTGCAATGCCTTGAGCTTTGCTGATTTGGATACTTGCACCATTGGTGGCATCGTGCGCATGGATGTCTTCAGTGTTGTCAGTTGTTCTTCTGCCTCACATTGTTGCTTGGTCAGCTGCTCCAGTGGCTCATCCTGAACAATACTGCCCCAAAACAGTGCGGTCTTGACACTGATCTTGGTCGCTTCCTATTCCAACTCGCCTAGTTGGATCCCCAACTCTTCGATGGCGCTCTTCCGTGCTGCGACGACTTTCGGTGGTGTGGCCGACTAGAGTGCGTGGGACAAGGTAGCATTTTCCTCTTGTAACCCGGTGATGACAGCCCCTAGCTTCTTTGCTCGCTCAATTGGATCCAATGCCTCTATCGGCTCCACTACATGTTGACAGGATTCAGCGACGATCTACTCCAGCCGCACCTTACTGTTCCACAGGGTGGTTTTCTCCACCATCAACCAATCTTGTTCCTTCTTGAGCTCCATGATTTCCCTTTCCTTTTTGACCCGAAGCTACTCTAGTGTATCCTTGAGTTCATCGGCCACTTCCCATGCCGCTACTTCCTTCCCCTTGAGTTCCTCAACTTCCTTTCGTAACACCGCTTCGCTCTCCTGTAAGCATAATAGCTGACTCCTGACATCCTTCTCTCTATCTGCCAGTTCCTGAATGGCGACCGTCTGTAGCTGCACCAATGTATGTGATGAGAGCGCATTGATGTTAACAAACAACACTTCCAACTGCTGTAGCGAAGCCTTTAGAGCCTCATCATCAGTTGCAATCACAGTCGGGGGAATTTGTACATTCCAGACCAGCGGCTCAGTGCCAATTGCGCCAAATTCTTGCACAATTGATCCCTCAGGTGCCTTCTTCAAAACAATGTTGCACAAGGAATCCATACATGTAGTTACTGTATGAAAACTTTCATCCGCCTTTGCCGTCATTTCTCTAGCCGCCCCACTGGTTGCATTATTTATAGCTAGTAGTAGTCGGCCGAGCTGTGCCTCCGACGACAGGGGGATCCCACTGACTGTCCCATGTTCATAGAGTGCTTTCATTCTTCCCTCTTCAAGCTCATGCTCTTCATACATAGGGGTCTACGATGACTCCTGGTCTGACTCATGGTGATGTTGTGCGCATCTGATGGTATCCCCGTAGACTCCTCCTCCTAAGCAACTGGTTCTCGCCATTCGATCGACCAATTATCAATGATATCGTCTAAGTCTTCATCAGATAAATTATAGGGGGTCTGCAACCACTGCTTATCCTTATCACATCGTTCTTGCACATGGATACTGTGTGGTCCAATCACAAACCGGGCGATCCCGTTATACTTTTCAACCGCTGTCTGAGTCAGCTGCGGAACCCGCTTAGCTGCCGCCTGCAGCGCTTCCCAATAGAGATAGAACTGCGTGGCACAATATTTGATGTGCTCCGGTTCCTGCACCCACCACAGGTTTTGGTAGCGTGGCCCCTTTTGATCTTGCACCGCATCCACCTCCAATCCTTGATACTTGTCAGGCTACATCCAAGCGACAAGCGCGACTAAGATCAACAACCAGCTGTATGTGAATGGATGCCATCCCACTTGGGTCACCAATGCGTCCTCCATCAACTGGTTGAGCATAAATAGTGGCCAATTCACTTGCACACCTTCTGCATAAAGCTCCCCGCATGCGACAACCCCTGAGTTGCCTTGGTTGGGCTGATTTTTCCAAACGATTTTGGTAGCTAGGATCCGTTCCCCAATTTTAACTGCGGGATTGTTGATGGTGTCGAGGCGGTAGGCCCGTCTGTCACGCTACATTTTATATTGCTTCCTCAACCGTTCCGCGATCTTTTTTTCGTTGTTCTTCCCCTGAAAATATTGCGATGGGTCTACCCCGGCCTTTGGAAACCCTATGATTTAAGAAATCAAGTCCACCATGACAGTGACCTGCCTGTCCAACCATAGAATGCCACCATGAAAATAGGCCAGCACCTGTTTCACACAGGCATTTTCTTCCATCAAACACCCAAAGTGTGGCATGTTGATCAAACCCAACAACCCAGCCTTCTCCAAATTGCGTGCCCAGTCATGTGGAATGCATGGCGTCGGTCTAGTCTACCTCGCTGCTCGTGGTTTAAAGGGCTCCGTCATAACATCTTCCAACACCATCAAATCAGGATCATCATACCACAACTGCATCAACGCAGGCACAATGTCGATGGTGCAGCTCGTACCTGGTGGAATCGCCGACATTTTTATTTGATACCGCTGGTTCTTTGTGGACTTCCTTAGATGCATACTAGGTTGACATGGGGGTCAGTAGCAAAATTGCCTTCTCGGATTGCAGATTCCACAACACCAGAGCTTGATGGGCTCACCTCCGGGACCTCTTCCGGCATTTGGGCAGTGGATCACGTTTGTTGCTTCTTTGGATGTGGGGAGCTAGGCTGCATCCCCCCCTCTTCTGGTGCACAATGGAGGACGATCCCACTGGCATGTTAGCAACTTCTTCGTTGAGATTGACGTCCTCTGCAATACTGATGGGGATGATGGGTGACTCGGCTTCACTTGAAATCTCCACTGTATCCAGCGCTCCTGGCATTCCGCACTCAATTCCCGCAATGCCAACAGATGGCTCAAGCTTACTCAACCCAAGAAATTTCTCAACCACACCACAATGGAACTCTGCAACACCACCCAACCTTGCATAATTCGATAATTGGGAGCTGAACTCACTCGTTACAAACAGGTTCCTTCCGACCAGCCTCGACCTCTTCTTATAGTGCCCAACTCGATCCCTTGTAATCATGACTCAATAATCCATTAATTCGTACCAAATCCTGCCTTAATGTCCCAAATCTACCGTCGATCCTGTCATTCGATCGACCATTAATGCTCATCATTCGAACATGCATTGGTAATTAACTATCTTGAACTTTTTTGCATTTATGGCTGATTTGACTCGGTCGTGACCCTGCCGTTGTCGCAAATTTGCTCCCAAACTGCGATGAAAGCACTTCTGCTTGCGCATTTTGTTCTTGCTGGTGCGCCATCCTGCCACCGACCATCCTGCTTTTTTTTTGTTTGTTGCCAATGCGACTCAGGCATCCCGCTGCTCCATGCCCAACCTATAGGGATTCAACCTACTA
The DNA here is from genome assembly GCA_027924585.1 of Larix kaempferi. Lineage (NCBI taxonomy): Eukaryota > Viridiplantae > Streptophyta > Pinopsida > Pinales > Pinaceae > Larix > Larix kaempferi. The sequence goes on from BSBM01000866.1 coordinate 3,776,696, forward strand.
CCATTGATCAACTTTGGGAGCATCGCTCCATCTAACTGCTGCAACTGGACTGCCCCTCTTGAAGTTATGATACTAACGCGATATGGGCCAAGCCAATGCATCTGCAACTTTCCTGGATTCTTTATAACCTTGTTGTCATACAACAACACCAAGTCACCATGCTGGAACTATTTATTTTTGATATGGCGATCATGCCAATCCTTCTGTCGATCCTTCTCCACCCTCTGATGAAACCCAGCGACAAAGTAATCTTCCTCAAGCTGCACTAGCTATGTTAGACGTTCTCCTAATGTCGCTTCATCGTCCATACTTGTTGTTGTTTCTATTTGCAGACTCGGAATGATGTACTCCATAGGCATGATCGCTTCTTGCCCATATACCAGCTTGAATGGTGTATGTCTCATCAACCGTTTACATGTGGTGCGATACAACCACAAAATTGCTGGGATCTTCAGATCCCAATCGTCACAGTTTGCATTGCACACCTTCGTTAGCGCGTGCTCCAGAACCTTGTTGAATGCTTCTACTATCCCATTTTCCGGTGGATGATATGGCGTGCTCTTCTTATGCTGTATCTGTAGTTTTGCGGTCAATGCGCTGACGGTGCGATTGATAAAGTGACTGCCCTGATCGCTCATCAACACCTTCGGACAGCCAAGCCGAGTGACAATGTTCTCAAATAAGAAGCGCACTGTTGTCGCAGTGGTGCAATCTATGACTGGTGCAGCCTCCGCCCATCTTGTCAAATAATTTGTCGCCGTAATGATGTATCTTGCACCAGTGCACTTCCCAGGTGGGTTGATAGGGCCCACGAAATCCATTGTCCATTTATCAAATGGATGCAGTGTCACTTGAGGTTCCAGGGGCATCTCATCCCTTCTAGAGGGTTTCGCATTCCTCTGAAAAACATCGCAGGTCCGTGCATAATCTATTGCCTCATTGTGAAGCGTGGGCCACCAAAGCCCTGCGCGAAGCACTTTCCTGGTAGTCGCACGGTCGCCATAGTTCCCACCAGCCACCCCTACATGTGATTCTGACAAGATATGCCTTTTCTCATGAGGCAAGACGCAGTGCCTCAATATCTCGTTCGATCCCAGTTTGTATAACTCATCTGCAATTAGCTAGAAATCTGCGGCCTTGACCACCAACTGTTTCTTCTGACTGGTGGTAAATCCCTCCGGTGCGGTACCTGTCACCAGAAATTGAAGGATATATTCATAGTAGTCATCAGCTATTTCAAGCTTAAATAGTTGCGCATCGGGAAACCCATCTTCAATGTTGGTTGGCTCTTCTCCCGTCTCAATCCGCGACAGATGATTTGGTCCTGTTTCAAAAGTCCTGGCTTCACAATCACTTCAAAATTGAACTCCTGAAAAAGAAGAAGCCATCGACATATCTTCCCCCCTAAAACAGGCTTATTGACTAGATATATCAATGCAGAGTGGTCTGTGAACATCTTAAAGTGTCCTCCCAGTAAGTAGTGCCGAAACTTCTGCAGGGCATAGACCATTGCCAGACCCTCCCTCTCTGTCGTTGTATAGTTCCTTTCGATAGATGACAACTTCCGACTTGCAAATGCAATGGGGTGATCCAAATCCCCCTCCCCTGGTTGCACGAGCACGACTCCTAGCACAATTGATGATGCATCAACGTGGACATGGAATTCCTTACTCCAGTCCAGAAATACTAGTATTGGCGCTGAAGCCATCTTAGCCTTCAAAGTTTCAAAACTAGCTTGACATTTAGGACTCCACTAAAATACCGCATCTTCCTTCAGCAACTTCTCCATAGGGGCCGTGATAGCTGAATAACCCCTGATGAACTTTGGATAATAACCAATGTGTCCCAATGTCGCTCTCAACTGCTTGACATTAGTCGACGATGTTAAGCTCAGAATGAGCGCAATTTTTGCTGGGTTGACTAACAATCCCTGCTTGCACACAATGTGACCCAATAATATTCCAAATGGTGCACAGAATATGCACTTCTTCAAGTTCAGCGATATCTGATGCTGTCAACAGTGCTCCAACATCAACCGCATATTTTCCAGATGATCGCTGATCAAGCCATAGACTGTCCAGGCATCCATGTACACTTGCAAAAACTTCTGGATGAAATCCCGAGAAGTCGCAATGAAAACCCGCGAGAATATAGTAGGTGCATTCTTCAGTCCAAATGGCATCATTGTGTACTGAAAACAATCCCATTCTGTCACAAAAGTTGTCTTGTGGCGGTCTTCTTTTGCGATGCGGATCTGATGATAGCCAGATAACCCATCCATGAAAGAATAAATATGTTGGCCACCCATGCCTTCGAGCACCTCACCAGTAAAGGGGCTCGGAAAGGGATCATGCAAGCAGGCATCATTCAACTTCCCCAAATTGACATAAATGCACACTTCGTGAGTCTTCTTATCCTGCACCACCATAGGACTGATCCAATCGGATTCCTCAACTGGTTCAATAATGCCAAAATCCAACATGCAATCAAGTTCTACCTTGACCCTCTCCTTATGGCGCGGATTCAGTCGATATGGTCACTACCTGATTGGTTTGGCATCTGGCTTCAATGAGATTTTCATCTCCCCCAGATCGCCCAAGATTCCCTTCATCTCAGAAAACTTCGTAGGGAACAAGTCTTGGAATTCATGTAGCAATTCTGTGACCTTCCCACCATCTCATCATCCCAATAGTCCCCAACATTCATGAACTTTGCACTGTCCTCTGTCCCAATGTTGACCTTACGAAGCTTCAGCGACTAACTGATCGGATCACTTGGTGCATCAGGTGGTACAACGTCACGACTTCCTTTGGATTCTGGAATATTGACATTCCGCGGATCATCACCATCCTTAGGCCCACCAGTGATATTATAACATTCCATCATGGACTGCATCTTGTAGTGCGCATGTGGATCCGTAGGATATGCCACTGGAACAACCTTCAGAACTACGTCGCGGATGAGCTGCAAAGCGTTATGGACATTCGGGTTGGCATCCGCGAAGCGAAACATATGAATAAAACAAACTGTCAACTCTAACCAAGTGGTAATTTCTCCTCGCAATTTAGCTGCAGTATACCATGATCGCAGCATTTCGTCCAGTGTATGGATGAAGGCATGGACCCACTCATCCTTGGGTCGCGATTCCCACAACATCTGACATTCCATCAAATGGTTGCTAGGGTCATTCCATCCATCGTATTTTCCTGTATGGTAAACTTCGGTATCGCAAAAGAGAACCGACATCAATCTCCGGCACTGCGACCATCCGTTGATTAATTTCTTATGTGTTGCTCACCAGCATGTTGGAGTATCCTTCAGTGCTTCCTCCAATGCCAGCAGTCGCTATGGTTCTAAAACCTTTTCTTCGAACACCACAAGAAACTCAGACAAGCCAAGAAACCCTTCATATACTGGTAGTGCAACAATCTCAGTCGCAACACGGCATAAGGACTGCGTGACTAATCTGCACTTGTAGAGTGACACCTCATGTAAGCAATTCTTCCAATTTTCTAACGCGTCGTTAGAGTCAGAAGATGTAGAACTGAAACTACGCCACCCAAGCTCACTGTCGGTAGTCAGATGAATATAATCTTCTAAAATATTGAATGCATGGTCCCATCCGCTGGGATTTTCATCTTTTATTGGTTCAATATACCTGTGTCCCTCAGCCGGATCCAATGGGGCGATGACTATGAGATCGCGGTTTTCAAAAGTCATCATCCGCTTTTTAAAGTTGATAACTGCTACACTGTCGTTAGCCCATCCAATCCCCAACAACGCAGGATAGGAGCTACCTCCTTCAGCTACTTCAATGAAATCGAAGTCGGCATATGTCTTCATTCCCTCAATGTCCACCACCAGATGCGAAACTCTCCCAATCGGTGTCACCTTGGCTTGATTAGCCAGCTGAAGCTATATAGGAGACCAGCTTAACGTGGGACTCCCCATTTTCTGCCAGGCCTTCTTGGTTAAGATGTTGACATCCGAACCAAGATCCAAAATAACCGAATCAACTTCATAGTCTCCAATTTGAATGTTCATACGCATCTCCTTACCTATCTTCTGCCACTGTAAGGAGTTTACTGCAGACTCTTGCCATCCCCTGGCTGGTAGCTGCAACAGTCCCTCGATCTTGGAAAGAGCATCAGGATCCCTTGCTAGCAATAAACAACTCTCAAAGAATTTCTACAAGGTTCCAGACTGCCACGATGGACCGACCTTTTAAGTGGCATAAAAAATAGGAGGCATGTCATAAATAATAGCCTTACCACGATCTTTTTCTATCGCTCGACACGCCTGAAAGAATGCATCGTGCTCAGATTCAATGTCAAATGATACCTTCTTCTACCCTGCCAAGAAAATGAGAGATTGTGGACCGTCTTCTCCTATCGTCGTGCCTCCACGGGTGATAACAGCAACAACAACATCTTGTGTCATTGGCTCCGCAGAAATTGTCACAATAGTCGCACCCCGAGTCTGGTTCAGTGGAGGATTCCCCGGTTGGTTCACGTTTTGATTAGTATTCTAATTCAGATGCTGATTCTGGTTCTTTGCTATTTGCTACACTTGATTATACATCGGCTGCTGCACCTGATTCTGATTTTGCAACTGTGGAATGTTTCCCGCTTGCGATCGCGCAATCAACTGTGGGCAGCTTTCCACGGTGTGATATGTAACAAAACAAAACATACACTGCATCTGCAATTGTGGGAAATCCCGCTGGTAGTACCCCCATACCCCGCAGTGATAGCACTGAATAGGTCCGCGACCTCCTCGTCCTCATCCACGACCAAATCCTCCGCCACATCCGCCCCAGAATCCTCCATGAAATCCTCCCTACTGTTGGTACTGCGGTTGATTGAACTGTTTCTGCATAGGATTCGGTTGCATGCCTTGCCCTTGCTGCACATGCTATGGTTGTTGAACGTACTGTGGCTACTGTGGAGCCATTTTCATTGGAGCATATTGCGGCATAAACTGTTGTGGTTGTTGCTGTGGTACAGACTGCACCTGCGGTTAAAATAGTAGCTGGGCTACCTGTGGCTGCGGTTGCGGTTGTTGTATGGCACGTTGGTCATCCTTCACATAGAATGCATCGTACGTTTGATCCTGAAGAAACCCATATGCACGAAAATATTTGTCTTCATGTACCATGGATTTGCAGAATGTACAATACAGATTCATCGGTTTTGTCACCATCTTTTGCATGTATTAACATTCCTCATGGCGGTGCCCATATACCTGACAGATGTGACACCATGGAATACCGCCTCCACTCAATGGATTCGGTGCTCCTGAAACCAGATAATTGCGGAAGTCAGGGAAACTGTCCTTAGTATGCCCCTCTCCTCGACATCGCGTACACCATACTTCTTCATGCTGTTCCTTGCCCTTCTTAAGATCTTGCAGCTATATAGTCAAGTTGGCCAGCTGTGTTTGAATCTGTGACATGCCAGCTATGTACTCACCAATTGGCGAAGCTTCCAACCGCATTGCAATCTCAAGAGCTTCACTTGGTGTTGTAATGTTCTATTGCATCAGCAGTAATCGAATGTGTGGGAGTAATGCCACGATGAACCATTCTTTGTGTTGGACAGTGCTCATATCAAAGATGACCCTCGCCATCAGTGTTTTGAATCATTGGTCAAAATCCCATATAGTTTCATTGGGATATTGCTTAATCTCTTTTAGCTCTGTAATATACTGCGCTTCATATTTGGGTTTTTTAAACTCAGCGATCAATCCAGCTCGAACTTCGTCCAATGTCTTCTCTAGAGTGCCTACAGGAACCTGCACAAACTTCATGAACCAGTCTAATGCACGACCCCAAAGGGTTGTTGCCAATTGCCCTTTCTTAGTAGTATCATCAGTAATCTACTTTATAGTCCATACTGCTTCACATAAAAACCAATACTGCTTAGGATTATCTGTTCCATTTCCGTGGAACAGCAGTAACTTTGTATCCTCACCCTCCATCCTGCGATTTCTTCCTCCAGTCGCTGAGCTACTAGCGATTAACTTTTGTTGACCTGATGGACACGGTGGTGTTGAAGTTGTATTTCTTACTGGTTGAGAGATAGTGAGCAGAGGTGTGGGAACGTTGCTACTGGGGTTTGGTCCTGCCTCTATCCTGGGTGTAGCCTGGTTGTCCTTGTTAGGACTGTGAGGTCGCTTCGTGCCATGTGGTATTCCTTCGTGGCCTTGCGTTTCGATCGAAGCAGGACCTTCTCCTATTCTCTGCCTCTTTTCCCGTCGAAACCTTGCTCCTCCCCTTGTAAGACCACTCTCTTCCTCGGCTTTCCTCACAGTCTCGTCGTGACCTCCACCCATCTACCCCTTATCATTCCATGTACCTCCCCCCTGCTATCGCAGTACCCACGGCCTCCACCCACCAGGGTTTCTACTGATCAAGATGCATCTTCAATATGCCCTTCTCGCAAATGAGCATCTTAATAGACAGTTGTAGCGACAATAGAAACCTTCCCCGTGGTCCGCGGAAGAAATATATTTCAGCTTCACTATAGGATTTGTTCGTATCAACCGCAAATTCAGTGATATAGCCTTCCAATATGCTATTAAGCCAAACTTCGACAGCCCGCGACGCTTTGTTGTCGACTTATTGCAGCTCCTGGATCAACTCTGGGGTTCGGGTCATCAGTTCACGACCTTGGAAGTTCCTCTTTTGAAAGGTCAAATTTTCCAACCACTCAAACAAGATGACTGGGAATTCACAGAAAAAATATTCGTGCAGACCGTCATGAATGTACCTTTCCACCCACTGATCTACCGTTAGTCGAGGGTTCTGGTTTTCTTTTTCAGCAAATTCTTGCAACTTCTGATCAAACCAGTCTTGTATTTCTAGTTGCCTTGGATGACACAACATATCCTCCTTTCACTTCGCACTATGGTCCTGGCAATGGAACCATTTGTTGACACAAACCCAGTCGACAGGGGTTCCCAGCAATGTCGACACCCAAACCACCGCGATCTCCTTGAGCACCGGCCTAGACAGGTTTTACCTCATCTAGCAACACCACAGAGTAGATGAGGTCTCACCTAAGATGTTCAAGGGAGAGTTGACGAAACCATTTTTCCACTGAATGAAGGAGGAGGGTTGTGGATCAATTACTTAACTTATTGCAACATTTCCGAAATAGATCTAATCATTTAACTCAAGCATCAATCATATTCATGGCATCATTCAACAAGATAATTCATAATTGCAACAGATATAACAGTAAAGCATTAATCGCAGCAAGGAAACATCGCATCATTCATATATTCATATCGCGAAATGCATTACCATAGATAAACAGGAAAAACACAAGGATTTTGCTCAACAAGTCTGTCACATCATATTAACTCCGCAAAAACCCAGATACAAAATATTCAGCCTTCAGCATCAGATCAAGATCTCTAAGATGTTAAGATTCAACAATCATACTCATCAAAAGATCGATATTCTCCGAACATAGGTGATCCAATACTTACAACCCTACATCTATTTATAGGCTTACGCCTTTACATTGTTTGTCTACTTACTAACTACTTCCTAACCGACACTTCAAAACAAATGACCCAAAATCTATCTATTGTTGTCCAAATGACCCAAAAACCCGCATACTGCGGTTCAACAAACCCAAATTACATAAAATATTATCATTTGCACTCAAATTTCCTCCTTCTGCAGTATCTTCGGCCTTGCACAGCATCTGCGATGCTGACTTGTCCAAACCACATGCCAACAAGAGAAAAATATGGAGTATGTGTTGGCCTAAAATTAGACAGCTTTCCAAGTCCATAAAAGCACCTAGCTTTATCCTTATCCACTGAAAAGTAGAAAAAGCAGGACTAAATTGTGTAAAAGCAGGAATGCATTCTTACCAATTCTGTACAGTCATAAAAGCAACATAATCTATCCAAAATATGTATTGAGGGTGCACATGTGGATAATGATGGCAAGTGTGAGCCTAAAAAGGGAATATGTGGCCAACCACCTATTCAAACACCTAGGAAAGTATTAAAAAATATTAATACTTTATATCTTAAGTCTAGATGGGTTTTTAATATTCTAAAAAATGGATGATTAGTTGGAGTAGGTACAATTTATCCAACCGTTCCTTTGGTTTAATCCATACTCATGAATATGAATAAAAACTTGTTTGGATAAAACAACTCTCTCAATTATAAATGTGTGTATTTGTTGCAATGTAGCCCCTTTCTTGAACGCACGTGTAATCTCTAGTGGCTGTCTTAATAGCTTGGTAAGAAATATTAGATATGGATAAAAGCATGACTGACTCTATATGTCCATTGTATTCTACAAATGTTTTCTAGAAATACTCATAGTTCCCCCTTGAAGCAATACGTTCTAAATGGGACCAATCATGATGGGTCAACAATGCCATATGAGATCGCATAAATGTCCGAGGAAGAGTCAATATAGAAAATATGTGGAGGGAGTGTAAATTTTCCCATCAATGATGAGTAAATCCCAACCCCTATATTATCATAAGCACTTGTGGAATTATCCACCAATATGACATTGGATCCTATTGTGGAAGCTATATTAGGCATGCAAAACTACAACTTGTCAATTGTGTCAATTTTTCCTTGATGAGGAAAACTATATGATTCAAAAAATTGAAAACACCACAACTATTATAGCATAAGTCCAACTCCATGCCAAGAGAATATCAAAGTCTAATGGAGCATTTCCAACCACCACTTTTATTTATATAATTCCCCCCTTAATTCAATGAATAATTAAGATTATTTCGAAAGGTTTAAAAGAGTGGCATCAAACACTTTTAGAATGGTTACATATAAAGGTACAATCTCATGAGATCCTAGGGATATCCAACATGAAAAGGACATAACAAATGTAGAGGCCCCTTCATACATCATAGTTCAAAATATGTTTGAGCTACGGGGTGAGACCCGAATCTAAAATGAAGCTTAATGGGGAAACTTAGGCTTAGAGTTATCTTAGTCAAATTCCATCATTCGAGAATTCAAAGGATAAAAGCTACCCATAGCTATCAATGATTACTTACACTTCACAGGGAAGCTCTAAAGTACATCCAATGTGGACATAGTAGATGATACATGAGCCATATATTTAACAATTATATAGTTATGAGCTACCTTGACATTAGGGTTATGCATTGGCCTTATTAAAATTCCTTTAGGGAGGTGAGGAATCAAATCAACTACATGACTATCTATTTGGAGATGAGGATTTAGTTGTAATGTAGAGGATTCCTCATCCTGAGGTCCAGCCTTAGGAGCATCATAGTTTTGAGCCATGGTCTGTACATTAACCTTTTCACAGATGAACACATTTTCATTTGAGGCATTTTATCCTTGAGGAGGGGCAAACTAATTCCCCCCTTAGGGATTTTCATGATTGTTTGAAGTATCAACAACCATTTGCTAGTCTTGTAGAGGGAAATATAGTAAGAACAACATGTTGTTTATGAATATTCCACTATGCTAACAAATATTGTTTGTCCTACAATTTAGGGAATTGATGAGTTAGATGGTCATCCTTACAAAACTGATGAAGGAAATTAACTTTTTTCTTCTCTTTCCTTCCATTGCAAACATCGTTATTATTAGTTATTCATTGCAGTTCCATTTTTCTCATTTTTTTTACTTTCTTTTTTCCTCTAGTTCGCCGACTTCCTTTTTGAATAGAAATGACTTCAAAGGATTATGAGGGCTCTAAGGTGCTCATAGTACCTTATATGGTTTCTAGTGTATTCAAATACAAGGACACATTTCTAATTTGAGATGACACCTGATTATTTTTTACACTCTCTATTGTACCAACCACACCATCAACATGTGGTTTGGGATTTTGTTTCGGCGGGTCAGTCTCATCTTGTAGTGCATTAGGAAAAATATTGTAAATTGTTGGTGTTGGTAGCATTGAGAGGTATCCTCCCAAGTCGGCCTAGAAAAAAGAAATAATATTTAAATACATTAATAATAATAATATTATTAATATTTAATAATAATATTTATTATGAAATGACATTTCGGTAAGAAATAAAGAGATGCGTCCTTTCACTTCATTCACTATAAAGTGAAAGTCATGAACTTTCCATTAATTAAAAAAAGCGATAAATCATTCATCTATCGTAAAATCTAACACGGTATTAGAGCCGTGGTTTCGAGAGGAGTAAAACTATGTCCTGTGCAACATGAATTTGATTTGTTTGAGAAGAATTGGGATGCAATAGAAAGTCACATTATGTGTTCTATGAGGAATTGTTGGAGCTCTAAAGGAAGTAATGAGGCACTATTTATGAAGGCTGATGCACCCCACATAATATTTAATGAAAGGGATTACAAGATTCTACCTGTTATAGTGTTGGAGTACGATGCTCCTCATCCACAGTGCATGGTGATTTGGAGTATTCACAAAGATGAGTGTCGTCAATCCTCATGTCCTCAGATGTGGGATCTCTATTTCTGATATGTCCTATTTGCCAGCTTAAACTTTTGTCTCTACGCTTACCATTTTGATCACTTTCCATCGCATCGTTTTAGGGTGCAACTTGACATTTTTTCATGGTGAGGATGGTGAGAAAGAGGATTGCGATTTCTTTTTTTGGGTGGATGCTAACACATATACTCATAATGATATTCACGCTGAGGATTATGAGAAACCAAGCATGAGTGGTATGATCAAGTTTCATTTTCAAATACGATTGACCAACAACAAGGATTTTGAGTTCTAGGATGTTTTGAAATGTGTCCATCCAAAGAATTTTCCTTCTCGATGGGTAAATCTAAGGCTACCTTGTGTATTTGACCTCGATCAGAATCAACTTCAATTCTTCGTTAATGGCGTTTTCTACCTTCGTCTATGGCTCACACTGAATCCATAGGAAATGTACTAGTCTCATTCAGTTGAATAAATGAATGAAAGGATCAAGCTACCTGATGGATTTGGCGTTCAATAAGTATTATGAAATTTAGCATTAAATGTTTCTATCTAGATATAAAATTGCAGGATCTAAGTCCTATTGGAGGTGGTTTAAGATGTTAGAAAGATACCCAAAACCTCACAATTATTCTCTTAACAATTGATCATTCAGGAGAGGTCACCAGAAATGCAGCGATTTGTGATGTTGTCCGATGAACAATGATGGTTTACATGTGGCTTCCACCGTGGTTTTCGTTGGGACCGACGAGGTAGACGTTCTAGTACAGTTGGGGGAGATGCATAGAATAACGACATAAAATGTGAGGGAGTCATTGGATTTGGCATTTTTCCATTTCAATGTTTTTTCATACTGGACTCGACCATCACACCCTCTCTATTCTGGTTTCCCTTTGCGAGCACAATGTTAATCCTGAGGCTCTCGCTGTCACTGTCAAGGAACTTTGAAGAGATGTTGCCACCCTCTACCAACAACAAAGACCAGTCTTCGAATTTGATAGTTCTCAGCTGCTATGTGAAGGCACAATTCACAAGGTTGTAGCAAGGAAGAATAAGAACTAAAGGTACACAAGTCACATCGATGTAGGTGAAAGTACAATGACTAGTATAGATACAACCAACAGGTATGACTTGTAAAGATACAAGGTTGATAATGATAGTATGTGTTTTCCAAATAAAATATCCTTATGGATTGTTGAGCAGTATGCTCATAATGTGCATGTGTGGGTATTAAGATGCTACTTGAAGTCCTTGTGTCAAAGCATTGGCTAGAATGCTAAATTATTATGATGGGTTACATGAGTAACAATGCTATAGTACATTTGTATAAGAAACGATCATGTCAACATATGTTTAAATATATTCATGTTCATAACTAGGGTTGTGATATTTATGATGATATTGATGTTATCATGATCATACTAATATTGATACATTTGTGATGATGCATGTGATACGATGATCATGATGATGATGCATCTATGAGAGATATAAGGACAAGCATAGATTCAAATGTGGAGTAGGATGCTCAGATGTAGAGGATCAATATGATTGGATGCATAGAAAGCATGATGCTCAGATGCAGAGAAAGAAGGATGCTCAGATGCAGAGGGAGCAAGATGTTCAGAAGCTGAGCGAGCAGGATGCTCGGATACAGAGCAAGAAGGATGCTCAGATGCAGAGGGAGTAGGGCACTCCAGCACATAGGGAGATATGATGATCTTGAAGATGAATGTTTTCAGCATCAAGTAGACATTCCCCCATTATTATCCCATGTGGATTGGATAGGGGTGAATGGCCCATAGGTAGGGCAATATCATCTCCTAGCCACCCTGTAATGGGGTGGGGAGTCTGTCCCTTGATGAGTAGTGTTGATGCATCAAGCAGGTGTTCCCCCAGTATTAGCCACGTGACTTGGCTAGTGTTGAATGGACCAGATTATGGTAGTTCCCTCTTCCGGACATTGATGGGGTGGGAATATTAGCCTTCAGTTGCACACACTATCCTCCTAGAGGTTGAGCATCGAGTATTTCCCCAGTATTATCCATGTGACTTGGCTAGGGGTGGGTCAAGTGGGACAGTTCCTTCTCTCGTACACCAAGTGAGGTGGAGAGACTGGTCCCTAAGATGACTCAAAATGGGGTAGTTCCTTCTCTCGAACACCAAGTGGGGTGGAGAGATTAGTCCCTAAATGCTCAGAGTGGGGCAGTGCCTTCTCTTGGACACCAAGTGGGGTGGAGATATTAGTCCCTAGATGCTCACTCATCACTTATGCAAGCTTATGAACTACCTCTCCAGTGAAAGAAGAATTCGTTGATTCTTCAGGATGTATTCATGAGAATGCCTCCCTCATTGACAGGGAGTGCGGATGATTGTTGCATCGATGAGACATTGATGAGAATCTCTCTTGAGAGGGAGAGAGAGGGAGTTTGACACTTCTCGATAGATTGAGTTGTGTTGAATACATTCCTTATGATGATGAGATTTTCAAGTCAATCCATGATCTCGATATGTTCCAGCATGATGATACCTCCCTAGCTAAGAGGGAGTGTTGGTGTTGGTAGCATCGGGAGGTATCCTCCCAAGTTAGCCCATCAAAAAGAAATAATATTTAAATACATTAATAATATTATTATTAACATTTAATATAATATTTATTATGAAATGACATTTCAGCAAGCAATAAAGAGATGTGTCCTTTCACTTCATTCACTATAAGGTGAAAGTCATGAACTTTCCATTAATTAAAAAAAAGCGATAAATCATTCATCTATCTTAAAATCTAACAAAATAATTTTAGATTGAGAGTACATTAAATCTAACTGTTGGGATATTTTGATGGCTTTCTCCTCAACACTTACCCTTGATAGGGATAAATCCTTGGAAATATAGGGTAATAATGACTTTATAAACCAATTAAGTAAAAATTGGTTAGAGATATCGGCCTTGATCATCCAATGAATCCTTCTCCACTCATGAATGTGATCCGAGATATGAATGGATGTATCCTGTTGGAAATACATTGGAAACTAAATTCATGTTTTATAATAGATTGGAAATTGAAAATGATTAAGGAATGTCATCACTAGGGACACATAATTTCTATACATAGTGTGTTTTATCTCAATAAACCACTTTGCATCCACCCTTGTTAGGGTTTGTTGCAAATGTATTGGGATAAAATACAAACCATTTTGTTTTTACCATAATTGTGTCGCTTCACTGAGTTGCCTCTGTATTTGATTTACGTTTGTACTGTTGTTCAATTTCCCTAAGAAATTCTCCAGCCAAGGACAACTTGGCCCTTTTTCTTAATTTCTAAGCACTTCAAGTTTCATTCCTCAATTCCTTTCCTGGGCATTATGATTCCGAGTTTAAATTTACCTACCATTATTCTTCAACACTCATACAGTTGCAACTTATAGCACACCAAATTTATATGGACTAATTCCCGCAATCCATTCTCCTTTATTGCAGGAATCATCCTCTTCATTCTTTAATATATTCCAATGAATTGGACATCCACCATATGACATACCATGCTCTTATCTCTAATTGTGTTCATGCTCTTATCTCTAATTCTGTGTACGTTTTACTTAATTATGGAATTTTCTCTGCACCTCTTTATGTCACTTCCTGCAAGCTCTACTATGTCATCCATGACAATTTCATCTAATGGAGGGTTTAATTACTTCATTATCATCTTTTATTATTATCTTCTTTGTAATCATGAATTATATTTATTCATTAACTTTCATGTCCTTACATTGGAAGGTTAAGGAACTGAATCCTCCTTTTATGTAAGATATTTAAGTCATATTTAAGTTATTTCTTTGTCCCGTGTTCCTTATTCATATCACTACCACTTGTACATATACAATAATCGACTAGAAAAACCAAAATTCCCATACTTCTTCTATGCCACTAAACTTGTATGTGTTAATCATATTCAATGCTTGCATGTACTCTTTCGCCATACACTAGAAACCCTTATCTGTTCTTCCTACATCCTGATTGTTTGTAGATTACAAGTTGCAAGAAAACTCAATAATCTCCATGCAATTTATTAATCACTTTGATAATAATACTGCCATAACTATCTCTCCTTGAGTGTCCCTCCTCCTCAATAGTATTGACATATTATCAAGCACTTATTCAACATTGGTTCAATCTTCAATCAATGATCTAACAAGTAACTCTACTCTGCTATGCTCATATATTTGTGATTATGCACCATCATGGATGATATGATCATCATACATATCCGATTTCATCTAATTTGTTATATACCTTTACTACCATAACTCTTTTCCCAAATTGCATATATTTTGGATTTCATCTACAATGATATTTTCCTTGTCCAATCAAGATCCAAAGTTATGCTTTGCTCACTTTCTAAAACAAATGGAAATATATTTCAAAAATCAGGACCTTCTATCACCTTCTCTGCTAGGTCAACTTTACGATGACTATAGCTACACCCCATTTTGATCTTCCAATGAGAAATTACATTCCTCCAACATTTGTAAATTCACCCAATTTGCATTATTCATTATCTAATTAAGTCAAGAGGATTTATTTTGTGCACTTTCTCAAATAACTAGAAAATTATTTTAAAAATCAAATCTGTTTTTTATACTCTCTTTAAATTACCTTTTTGTGACTCTAGATAATATTAATTATGGGTAAATCTGAGCTAAAATTTACATTTCCCCAAAGTTAGCACTTTTTCCTAATACTACCTTGTTCCTGTAGTTGCTTTGAATCTCATAATACTCGCTTCTGATACCTATATCTGATATATTCATTCAGTTCCTATATCAAATCTATTAGATAAATTCTTTTCCAAAATATCATATAAAAATTCATGTATACATAAAAATTCTAGAAACTACCATTTGATAGTTTTTGTCAAATTAGGCTACATGCCCCTTTTCTGTTAAATTTATGGAAAAATAAGAAATATCGATCCATAATTGGGTTCATTATACTTAATATCATATTGATACTATTTCCAATGGCTATACCCTTATTCAATTTGGATTTCACAACTGAAAGTTACATCTCTTAGAAATCCTAGTTTTTACCGAATTACCCTATTCCTATAACTGCACTTATTTTGAATGAACAACTTCTAATACCTATTGAATAAAATCATTAAGAAAATGGTTATATATATATATATATATATCGGGCGCTATTATCCCATATGATGGTGAGTGCATAGACACTTTCAATGTTCACATATGATATCCTCATCAAATTTTATAAAAATATAGAATCATCATCTTTTAATTTCTACAATTCTTCTAGACTGAGATTTTTTAATGAAAACGGTTACTCTCACAAAATAAACATTTCTAGAAAAAATGCCTTTAAGGAAAGTTGTTCGGCTTGATGAGTAGGCAAAATATCAAAATTAGGAAATTTTCTAGCTATTTTTTCTTGGGCCACTTTTGACTCCAAATTTTTGAAAATCGGTATTTCACGCGCCCAAATAATGGATTTATGACTTCTTTTGAATCTTGGATCCATGCCTTTTTTAATTTGGCCTCAAGGATCCATATTTATTGGTGTTCCTAGATCATGACTGCACCATAAAAATTTGGGCCTTAATCAAGCCCTCGTTGATCCTCGGGGTATGAATCTTCAAAACCCATTAAATTGTTTTTTTTTTCAAAATTGAAGTAGAAGAGGTCCATGCCCCTCACAGGAAATTATGTATCCTCCATAAATGGTGTCGAAATGGTACAAGTCTCATCAATATCTGAGTTAATCTGCTCTTGTTATGGCCAAAACAATATTTTGGCTCCAAACTTATTTTTATTTATTTATATATTTTTAAAACGTTTCTAATTTTCTGTTGACATGGTAGGGTGCTACTGTAGCATGAAACATGCCTGATAAGGTGTTAGATGTGTCCTATGTGTAAACTAATGATGCGGCCATGTCACCCTCCATTTCCACTAGGTTGTTATGTTGGTTGTGGAGCTTGATTTTCCTTATTCAAAGGTCGTGTTTCATCCGTGTCTGGATCCCATCCCATGAAGTGGGGGTTTTTGGGGTATTTCCACCCCAAAATAGTCTCCATAGGGGGTCCAATGGGGGCGGTGCCTAGTTTGGGAGCCCCCCCCAGTAGGGGTTTGGGGGCAGTGCGCCCGTAGCGAAATTTCAGAAACAATGCATTGTAAAATGTTATAATTTCATAGTCACGACTTGGTCAATAATGGGTGATTTATGGGCCCATGGTATTGGGTGTTCCATAGTATTTTCCCATTCTAATCGCTCTTTAAAAGGAAGCAATTGTAATACGGTTGTGTATTGTAGCATTGTAAAGATCTCTAATTGTGTGAGAGAGACTGTGAGAGAGTGAATAGGAAGTTGCAGCGGATGTGTTGCATGTTGTATACCTTGATTTGTTGGATGGTATAATATTAAGGAATGGAAATTTCTGTGTGGACATAGCCCATCTTGGGTGAACCATGTTATATTGGTGTCTCTCTTGTAATGTTTTTTATGTGGTTTATATTTGCATTTTGTTTATTGTTATTGCTCCGCGATCCTATTTTTCTACAATTGGTATTAGAGCCAAAGGTCTATTTGGAAGATAAACTTGTAGGAAAGAAGGGTTCCTGGTTTGAGTGGGAGAAATGGTAGAAGAAGGGAAGTTTAAGGTCGATAAATTTTATGGCCAAAAATACTAGTTATGTAAGATGAAAATGGAGGACTATTTGTACCAGAAGGATCTATTCCTATCATTGGAAGGAAAAACAAAACAACCGGTGACTATGAAGGATGAAGAATGGGAAGTTCTTGATAGAAAGGCATTGGGAACAATACGACTATGCCTGGATTTGTCAGTGGATTTCAATATTTCAAAAGAAAATACAACAGAGGGTTTGATGAGCGCATTGGGTAAGCTGTATTAAAAACCCTCAGTCTCCAACAAGGTATTTCTAATGAAGCGTTTATTTAATGTGAAGATGTTAGAAGGTGGATATGTTGCTAATCATTTAAATGGATTTAATACGATTACAAACCAGCTAAGTTTTGTAAAAGTGAAATTTGATGATGAGGCTAGGGCTCTTCTAATATTGTGCTCATTTCTAGAAATCTAGAATGGCTTGGTCATAGCTATAAGTAACTCTGCCTTTGATTCAAACACTTTGAAATTTAATGATGTTGTTGGTGTTTCTTAGCGAGGAAATGCGAAGGAAAAGCACAAGTGAGACATCAGGTAATGCATTGACCATGTAGAGCAGGGGAAGACAAAGGGAGAGAGGAAAGAGCCTAGGTAATCGCAGCAAGTCTAGGAAGGGTAGATCCAAGTCTACATTGGGAAATATAGAGTGTTGGAACTGTGGAAAGAAAGGACATCTGAAGAAAGACTGCAGATCTCTAAAGAAGAGAGGAGATGGAAAACAAGAGACTACTCAGGAAGTAAATGTAGCAGGTGATGTGTTACAAGATGCTTTGATTCTTGCATTAGATAATACTAGTGATTACTAGGTAGTATATTCAGGGGCTTCATGCCATGCTACACCCGATAGGATATTCTTTCATGATTATGTTCCAGGCGATTTTGTACATGTTTTATTGGGTGATGATGGGCCATGTAAAATTGTTGGAATGGGTAAGGCACAAATAAAGTTAAAGAATGGTGAAAGGATATTGAAATATGTAAGGAATATTCCTGCTATGAAAAGAAATATGATCTCAACAGGGCAGTTGGGAGATGGTGGCTGTTTATCTACGTTTGGAGAAATGTGGTGGAAGATCACTAAAGGATCAATGGTGATAGAAAAATGAGACATGATAGGTACGTTGTATTTATGTCCTCATAATACTGACTATTCTATCTCTTTATCTTCCACAGGAACATATACAACATTGTGGCATCATAGGCTTGGCCACATGAGTGAGAAGGGGATGCAGATTCTCCACTCAAGGAATTTGCTTCCAGATTTGAAGCAGGTAAGTTTGGAATTCTGTGAGAACTATGTTTATGGAAAGCAAAAGAGAGTCAGATTTCTCAGGGTTGAGAAACAAAAGAAGAGTGAAAAGTTAGAGCTTGTACATACATATGTATGGGGACTGGCTCAAGTACAATATCTTGGTGGCTCTCATTATTATGTTACTTTTATTGATGATGCAACTAGAAAAACTTGGGTTTATTTCATTATATAGAAATATGATGTGTTTGTTACTTTTAAGAAATGGAAAGATTTGGTTGAGAATGAGACAGGAAAAAGGTTGAGGTGTCTTAGATATGATAATGAAGATGAATATCGCAGTAAGGAGTTTGATAATTACTATTCATACCATGGGATTTGTAGAGAGAAGACACTCCTAGGAACACCACAAGAAAATGGTGTGTCAGAAAGGATGAACAAAACAATCATGGTGCATGCAAGGTGTATGAGATTGCATGCAGGGTTTCCCTTACAGTTTTAGGCAGATGTTGTAGATACTGCTGATTACTTAAAAAACATAGGGCCTTCAAGTGATTTGGATGGTGGTATTCTAGAGGAGTCATGGACAGGTAAAAAGGTAAACTAATCTTTTTTGAAAACTTTTGGTTGTGAAGCATTTGTCCATATTGATAAAGAAAATAGAACAAAGCTTGAGGCTAAATCCAAGAAATGTACCTTTATTGGATACGGGGTTGATGATTTTGGTTATCGCTTATGGGATTATGAAAAAAATAAAAATCATTAGCAGTAGAGATATGGTATTCAATGAAAAGGTCATGTATAAAGATCAGTTGCAGGGAAATAAATAGGAAAAGCAAAACACATAGTACACAAAGCTTGATGAAATGAAAGAAAATGAATTTCCAAAGGTGTCAGAAAATCAAGAACAACAACAGGTACCTCAAACTCCTGTAAATGTTAGAAGATCTACTAGGTTAAGTAGACCCCCTGAATGATTCTCTCCTTCACTGTATTATTTATTGATGATTGATTTTGGTGAACCAGAATGTTATGAAGAAGCAATGCAGGTGGAAACTAGAAATAAGTGGGAGCAAGGCATGAATGAGGATATGGACTCATTGGTAAGAAAACAGACTTGGGATTTGGTTTAGTTTCCTATTGGTAAAAGAGCATTGCAGAATAAATGAGTTTACAAGTTGAAGGAAGAAGATGGAGGAAAGAAGCGGTACAAGGATAAACTTGTTGTAAAGGGGTTTGCATAGAAGAAATGTATAGATTTTGATGAAATATGTTCTCTTGTTGTTAAATTGAATTCAATTAGAACTATTTTAAGTCTAGTGGTGGTAGAATATTTGCATCTTGAACAATTAGATGTAAAAACAAACTTTCTCCATGGGGATTTGGAGAAAGATTTATATGCAGCAACCACAGGGGTATGAGGTTAAAGGGAATGAGAATTTGGTATGCAGGTTGAAGAAGAGCTTGTATGGCCTGAAGTAAGCTCCAAGGAAATGGTATCTGAAATTTGACAGGTTTATGACAGAACAAGGTTATAGTAGATGCCACTCTGACCACCGTGTTTATTTCAAGAGGCGAGATAAGGGAATATATATTATCTTTCTATTGTACGTGGATGACATGCTTGTTGCAGGGTCTAACATGCAAGATATAAATGTGCTCAAAAGGAAGTTAGCTAATTCATTTGCGATGAAGGATTTGGGTGCTGAAAAGAAAATCCTTGATATGAGAATAACAAAAGACAAGAAAAATCACAAATTGACATTGTCTTAGGGTGAGTACATACAAAAGGTGTTGGAGAGTAACTTAGAATGCAGAATGAAAAACCAGTTAGTACACCATTTTCCAACCATTTCAAACTAAGTAAGGAGATGTGTCCCAATAAACAAGAAGAGATAGATTACATGTCCAGGGTTCCCTATTCATCAACAATTGGAAGCTTGATGTATGCCATGGTATGCACAAGACCAGATATTGCACACGTAGTGGGATTTGTGAGCAGGTATATGAAAAATCCAGGTAAAGAACATTGGAAGGAAGTACAGTGGATTCTCAGGTATTTGAGAGGTACTACTACTCATGCATTATGTTTTGGAGGCCCGGACACTTTTCTACATGGATATGCTGATGCATATATGGAAGGTGATAAAGATAGTAGGAGGAGCACCACAGGGTATGTTTTTACTATAGGTGGAACAACTGTAAGTTGGATTTCGAAACTACAAAAGGTTGTTGCATTTTCAACAATGAAAGTAGAGTATGTTGCTGCTACAGGGCCTAGTAAAGAGATGTTTTGGTTACAGAGGTTCATGAAGGATTTGGGTAAGAAGCAGGATAATAGCAGGTTGTGCAGTGACATCCAAAGTGTCATTCATCTTGCAAAGAACTCAACCTTCCATTCTAGGACTAAACATATACAAATAAAGTACCATTTCATACAGTCTATTATGGAAGATGAACTATTGAAGCTGGAAAAGATACACACTAGCCAGAATCTTGTAGACATGTTGACAAAGGTAGTACCCAGAGAGAAACTGAGTTCCTACCGGTTTCAGTTGGCCTTCAAGCATGAAGGTGAAGATGAGAAATTTTCTAGATCCAAGGTTCAGAGCATAGTATAGCAAGTGCAGCAACGATGGAGTTGCTGTGATCAGTCTCCAAGTGGGAGTTGTTGGTTGTGGAGCTTGATCTTCCTTATTCATAGGTCGTGTTTCAGACATGTTTGGATCCTATCCCATGACAGGGGGGTTTGTGGGGGATTCCCCCAAAAAAAATAGTCTCCATGGGGGGTGCAGGGGGGAAGAGACTATTTTGGGAGCCCCCCTAGAGGGGGTCCAGGGGCAGCGCCCCCGTAGCGAAAATTTCAGAAAAAATGCCTTGTAAAATGTTGTAATTTAATAGTCATGAATTGGTTAATAATGGGTGATTTATGAGCCCATGGTATTAGGTGTTCCATAGTATTTTCCAATGATAATCGCTCTTTCAAAGGAAGGCATTGTAATACGACTATGTATTTTAGCATTATAAATATATCTGATTGTGCGAGAGAGACTGTGAGAGAGTAAGAGGAAGTTGCAGTGGATGTGCTACAGGTTGTATCCATTCATTTGTTTGATGGTATAATAATAAGGACTGAAAATTTCCCTGTGGATGTACCCATATTGGGTGAACCACGTTATATTGGTGTCTCTCTTGTAATGTGTTTTATGTGGTTTATATTTGCATCTTGTTTATTGTTATTGCTCTGTGATCCTATTTTTCTAACATGTTATACCCCTACCCTTGGGTAGAAATATGCTAGTTGTATTCCATTACCAAAAGTGGTAATGACTCATCGAGAAAGCAGTTTTGAAAAAGTTGTTGTTGGATTCGTTTCCAATTAAAATCAAACACGTGGATGGGAAATATCCACCCAATGGTTCATATGCTCGCATTTAACCAGTGTGCAAGTCCTGGATGCATTATGAGGTAGAACCGTCGATCACCATGCCTCTGATCAATCACATTCGTTGACGATGTTTATGCCCTTTTTTCCTAGCCCTTGGTTCTCGACCCTTGATCACATGGTTCGATGGGATAACATTTATGTGATAAGATCCTCTAAGCCTTTTGAATGGGTCTCTAGTGCTTGATTGATGTGGCAAGTCCACATCATAATCCCTCACCCATGTGGTAGCTCCACATCGTTTAAAATCCATCTAGCACCTCCACGTTAGACCATCCAAATGGCACTTGTGGGGTCGATATAATTGTTTTTCAAAAATTCAATCTTTCGACAAGTGGCTTATGAAATTTCTGCTTGGAAATTTCTTCATAAACAAGTGGCCACCCCAAATTTACACATGGTCATTCCTAATATTGGAAATTATTTTGTTAACCAATAGAGCTGTGCACTACTTACTTTTTACTCTTGCCAGTAAATTTATGTCAATTGACATAAATGGATTTTTTTTACAGTGATGCCAAATTCTGCAAAATTTTTAAAGACTGGAGTTTTCCATTCATGATTTTACTTATTACCAAATTCCATGCAAATTCTGAAAACTAAATCTGAGCACTTCAAACTAATAATTTCTACAAGGAATTTGTCAAATAGTTTGCTTGTAAACTATAACTTTGCCCAAATTTTACTAAAACTCACAAATTTTTCCACATATCTCTTTGAATTTGACCCAACTATTCAAACCCCCATTCAATGATTTAATTCTATCTTTGAATTGAATGATGGATGAGTTTAAAACCAATTTTCCCAAATTCTTTCCTTGATGCATTTTATCAAACGCTTCCTGTGCAACCTATAATTTTTCCTATAGAATTCAAATAAAACCCATGCAGTCGTATTCTTGCAACCTAGGTGTTGATACCAATCTGTCACATACCCGATGACCTCGCAGTGCCTTTGGGGCCATGTGATGTTCATACTAATCATGGAAAATTTTAAGGGCTAATCTTAGCCCATGGGCTATATTTAGGGGTTTTAAATTTTTAATGGGCTATTTTTTTATTAAACACCCATTAGGTATGATTAGCCCACATTTTATTTATTTACTTTTAATGAATAAAAGGCTAGCGCCATAGAATATAAAAAGGGAAGGCAATATAAAACAATTTCGCCCCTTTAAAAATTGATTTAAACCTTTGTTCGCCCACGAAAATCGCTAGGTAACTCCCATTAGCCCCTAATTTCTCTAAATGGTAATTCCTAGGGGCTCTTTCACCTTCTATCGATAATGGAAATTGAAGTCGGAGTTACATCCGTCCCAATTTTATGGGTTGAATCTCGTTTTACAAGTTGCTTAATGTCCACATGAGAAGGGAAGTTGATATTTACTATCAAGTCTTATAGTGACCCATTTGCATCTAGGAGAGCTCTGAATCCCATAACCTAAGATCCAAAGTTTCCCCAAGAAACATAGGGATTGTGAACCTTGTGATAGGTGATACGGTAATAACGTCTTTGTGGGTGTTTGGGGTATCATGTCAGGGGGTTTGGAATTCATTCATACCACATATTTCGGTGTGCTAGGGTCCATGACGCTGCTTATAAGCAGTGACATTTTGTTTCTACTTATGTTTGTGTTCTCCTTTATGGGATAGACCATGGGTGGAGCAACCTGGAATCCCATTGTCTCTGCTACTTCTTTTGATTTGGGCATTGTCAGGTATTTTGACATGTTTCTTGTTTGTTTATTGAATGTTATGGTTCTCAAAGTATTTTTGTAGGGTTGACATTGTATTTTGTGGTTGGTTAGCCTACCATTGCGACATGAATGTTTCTCTTTTAGTAATGGGGAATACATTCAATATGGACTTACCAAAGTGATGAAATGGATATGTGAAGCATAAGAGAGGGTATGAAATGCTTAAAACTCTAATTTTTTGGCTGCCACGTAGAAAGGTGTACATGATGATATGTTACAATTGATGATATTGTGCATTATTTGAATGAATATTCCCAAATCGAGTATGTAGGGATGTCCTAGGATGAATTAAGATACATAAGGAAAGTTGTTAGTTTCTTGGTAAGATTCTCCCACACTTGTGATTCATTAAAAAAATACCTATATGCATTGGTATTGCTCTCTTAAAATTATATTTGGTAAAGTGTGTGCATAAATGAGGTATTGGTGGGCCCTTGTAAAAGCCTTGAGAGATAAATGAGGATCGAGGTGTTGGTGTGCTTTCATATTAACATTGATTCTATATGTTGTGGTGATGAGAATTTTCATTGTTGTTTTCCAAGAATATTCCTAAAGTATGGTGAATTTCTATGTACTGCGATAGTTAGAGTGAGGTACCAAACTACCACCAAAAGAGAGACTGTTATGTGATCGTTTATTAAGATTGATCTCCTATTTAGTATTTTTGTATATGTTTCCTATACTATATATGGTTTTATACTTTATCAAAAAATTCGTCAAGACTTCACAATATTTTATAATTTAATAAAACATTCGCCAAAACTTTACAAGGTTTTATAATTTAGTGAGAGATTCGCTAAGATTTCACAAGGTTTTATAATTTAGTAAAATATTTGCCAATATTTTACAAGATTATATAATTCAACGAGAGATTCTCCAAAAAATTATATATACATAATATAACACTGGTAAAATAGCCTTCATATTTTCCTATATATCACAGGGATTAGCCCATTTATCAGACGTAGAAATTTAGGGGGGGTTCTTAAAATTTTCCCTAATACTAATGACTTAAATCCCCTTTGTTAATATTCACTTTCATTTTTTTTAATGGTTTAATTAAGATTTATAGTGAAATTATATATGCAAATGAACACCCATAATTAATATAAACATGTACGAGGACATTACATGTATATTCTACATGAATGCTATTATTAACACCCAAAAAGTGCTCACTACCTCATCTACCCCATTACATGACTCATTTGTTCATATTTCCTACCATATTTGCCTCCAGAACCCCAAAAAAACCATTAAAAAGCCTCCAAAATGCCAAAAAACCATTAAAAAAGCCTCCAAAAGGCCCAAAACCCTCTTTTTTTCCCCCAAAATAAGTTAAATTCCTCAAAAAATAGCAAAAACCCTCTAAAAAGGGAATAAAAAATACAAAAAAGAGGAAAAAGAGGGAAAAAAGGAAGCAAAAACGCTATACAGCTGACCTAAACCATATGGTTCCCAAAACCAAGGGTCAACACTCCACCACTAAAAATCCTATAAATAGGTGATAGAGGCTCCCCATTTCATATCCACAATCATCCCTATCCTCATGCTGCTAAAAATTCTCTTGAAACCCTAGCTCTCCATTTGGAGCTAATTCTTGAGAACCCTTTTGGCCCACACCCAAAACATCTTTGGAAGAAGGAGAAGGAACAACACTGGAGCTTGGAAGCAACCCTCCTGGACTGCTGCAAGGGCTTCATCAACCTCTACACTTGAGGTAATCTTTAATACAAAAAGAGAGATCTTTACCATATTTTCATGTTTTGTTATTTATGTTAATGCTCATGCTAGGTTAAATTTCATATTGTTTTATTGCTTTAATTTACAGAGTATTGAACTGCTACTAAGGATGCCCTTCTCCTTAGTAGGTGCTCATTTGCACAAGCTAGGGTGAAAACCTTAGCTACAGTTTTGGCGACTCCCCTAGTGTTCCTTTGAATTTCTGGTTATAGTTTTTAAAAGTTTTTAATTTTCTGCAATATTTTTCTGTTTTTTCCTTTCGGCTGCCCCTTTCGGCAGTCGGGTTTGCTGCTGTAAACCGTGTCTTTTGTCCCCACAGTTGCGATCCGACCGCGTCTTTCAGACTGTTACCTGCGATCCGACTGTGGCTCTCAGACTGTGTCCTACAATCTAC
The DNA here is from genome assembly GCA_027924585.1 of Larix kaempferi. Taxonomy (NCBI): domain Eukaryota; kingdom Viridiplantae; phylum Streptophyta; class Pinopsida; order Pinales; family Pinaceae; genus Larix; species Larix kaempferi. The sequence continues at coordinate 3,802,442 of BSBM01000866.1, forward strand.
CAGTGATTTTCAGTCTGTTACCTGCAATAAGACCGCGGCTCTTAGCCTATTTCATGCGATCCGACAGTGGCTGTTCACCCCTTTCCTGCAATCCACCTGCGGCTTTCAGCCATTTTCCAGCGATCCACCTATAGCATTCAACCATTTTCCTATGACCCGCCTGCGTCTTTCATCCCTTTTCCTACAATCCGCCTGTGACTTTCAGCCATTTTCCATCGATCCGCCTGTGGCATTCAGCCATTTTCCTGCGATCCGCCTGCGGCTTTGAGCCATTTTCCTGCAATCTGCTTGCGGCTTTCAACCATTTTCCTGCAATCTGCTTGCGGCTTTCAGCCATTTTCCTGCAATCCGCCTGCGGCTTTCAGCCATTTTTCTGCGATCCTCCTGCGGCTTTGATCCATTTTCCTGCGATCCGCCTGCGGCTTTGAGCCATTTTCCTACGGTCCACCCGCAACTGTCGACCTATTTCCCACGATCTGACCGCGCAGTTTCACCGCAAACCCACGATCTGTTTTCTGTATTTTTCCCCTGTTTGAAACCAGAACTTTGCTGCAGTATTTTCTGCACCTGCACAACCACCTGTCCTACCTGCAGCCATACTTACCTACAGCCTTTTTCTGCAGTATTATTTCTATTCCATTTACAGAATTTTTTAAATTTCATCATTTTAATTGAAAAGAGAAAATTTTTCATTTCAAAGTTTAATTTCTGCATTATTATTATTAGTTATAAAGTTGCCCACCCCGTGGCACTTTTGTTTGGGTTCATTATCTCACATGCACACACTCTGTCACCTAATTCAAGTGAGCCCTAAAATACTGCTTAACACAACAAACATTCTAACCCCACTTGGGGAACACAAAAGAATATTGTAGTTAGGTAGGGTCGGGGGGATAGGCATCCAAATAACACCCCTCGGTCGCTTACACTTGAGACATAGTTGTTGTCCATTAGGGAACCAAAACCCCCTAGTATTTTTTGACATGGTTTAAAACCAATTTATCGGGAAGGCCTCTCCCCTAGGAGGGTTGAACTAGCCAGACTAGTTCCAGAAGCCTGAGTGGAATACCGCAATCCATTTAGTAACCGAAGGACACCTTTCGTAGTTCTTGGTGTACTACCCGTATGGGAGTACAACGGCGATAGAACCAAACTGCAGATTCACCCAACCGAACATGTCATGAACGGGGTATCTTAGTTGCTTTTCTTTTAGGATTGACTACCCGGTGTCCCTCCTGGTAGGTGGATATATTTAGCCACTTGGCTCTACTATCCATATTGTCTAACTTGGATTTCATCACCTTGTAGAGGATATGTCTGGTTGAGTCAGAATACTATTTAGCTAGGTGTTTGCATGCTCCCTTACCTCCCTTTGGTTTAGCAAGTCCACTATTTTTTATTTTTTAGGAAACCTGCTGCTTGTTGGTATTCTGACCATTTTTGTTGACACTCCACTTATTGTAGCACAACTGTTACAGTGAGTGTTTTGAGTTGGTTGTTGGCATGAGTGCCATATTTTTTGCGCTCTCCTTCTGCACACTTGGCTGCATTAGGGTTTTTTGAGCTGTTTTCCACTCGACACAACCCCCAGAGACTTGACACCATCTGTCACCATTGAGTCCCTGAGACATTCTCGGTGCCTCCAAGGCCAGCCCCCGTAGCACAACTCACTTGACACCACCCGTCATAGACATAGAGATTCATGTTGGAGCCTAGGTCGTAGCTATGGTAAAGCTGCGAATTTTGAGGAAAATGCACAAGTATTGAAGGAAAGTGCTAATTTTGAACAAGCACCAATTTTTGGGTAGAAGCAGACGGTGCGCAGTACGGTGCCAAATGGACGAGCTCAGTGCAGATTACAGACCGGAAATCGCAGAGCTCGCATGCACACGTCAAAGGAGAATAAATGTGGCCGAGTAGAGAGCTTAGCTACCATAATAAATGAAGCGACAGAGTAGAGGGCTCAGCTACCCTCATTAAGGCTAAGTATAGAATTTATGGTTGCTCTAACCAAGGAAGAGCAACGGACCAAAGCATTGAAGGCGAAGGACAAGGAGCGGTAAACGATGAAGCGGCGCCCATACCCAAAATCTGCACCGAAAGTCACAGAACCTGCAGGAAACGACAACATGACTGCAAGCGGTGCCTATAGTACACCTAGCCATGTCCGTGGTTAGGGTTTTTGGGGAATACTGCTGGGAAAGGCCCACAGTTTTGTAAAGGTGTGACCGTCATGGCCACCTATATATATGTGTAATCGTAAAGGATAGACATTAGTTGGTTAGTCAGTTAGCTAGTAAGCTAGCCATTCAGTCCTCTATTGTGTTGTTAGAAGACAAGAGTTAGAGCCGGGATAGCCGTGGAGTTAATCCCTGAGTTGCAGACAGTCTAAGTCGACGTCTGAACTATTGTAATCTCTGTAGAGGAAGAGACTATATCGAGAGAAGGGCTCCCAGCTGTGTGCGTGGAGTTTCCTGGAAAGATTTAAGGTTGCAGCTGTGTGCGCAGCAGGATTGTAATCCCTATTCTATGATTAATATAAGATACACTCCCCGTGGATGAGGTTTCCCCGTGGAGGTGAACTTGGTAATTTTCCTTGTTGCGATGCTGTGTTGTGTGATTGCATGTTTAGTTCATTATCTGTGTGTACATGAACATTGCATTATCGTTATGAATATGCTAAGTAAGTTCGCAAGCTTTCTTGTTAGCTATAATTGTTAAGTGTCGAAGAAACCTATAGAACGCTGTCACTGCGGCGATTGAGGCATGCGTTACTGCGCTGGGCGCGCAAGCAGAAATGATACATAGGGTATCGATGCGGAGGGTAATCGCCTCGTGCGCTGGAAATGAGGGACCTCGCGGTTAAGCTGGTACAAGTTGCAGCGTTGTTGCGCTGAGAGCTACAGAGGAGTGAGACATTCCGCCCGAGAACTCCCGCGAGAGGGGAGAAGACTGCAGTCTCCGCATCACCAAGGTTAAGGAAGCTTGATTCCTTAGCCCCCCATAGCCACTTCGGGTGAGACCTCGAGCTGCTGCGCTGTTCGTTGTCGAGAGGGCCAGTGCGCCAAGGGGTTTTGTTGCTGCGCTTCATTAAAACCCGGGTCTGTCCAAAAAGCAGCCAACAATTCATCACTCGACTCCACTCGTTGTAGACGCAGAGCTCCGTCCCCCGGCACTGACGCCCCTTATTTTACCTCTGATTCTGAGGCAGAGTCCGAGAACCCCACTTACACTGCACCAACCAGCCCCATGGCTGGCATGACTTTGAACCCTTTCTTTGTAGGGACCATTGGTGGAACATCCACCACCACCCCAGCTACCACACCCGCTTTGGGTATACCCTCGATGGGGGCCACATCCACCATTCGGGTCATTGTACCTATTCCAGTGACTACCATACCCATCCCAACTCCACCAGTGGCTCACACTACCCTTGACGGTGTAGGACCGTCCCATACCACCTTCGTTGCTCCACCTGGGGGCAATGTCCCCAACCCGAACCCAGTTCCTCCACTTGGGGGCATTGGCCCCAACGTGGTCCCAACCACCAGTATGTCACATCCTTCTACTAGTTTTTCATTCATGGCTAGTCTCAACCTTCCTGACTTGGCCAGACTGACTAATGAACCCATCAAACACGACCCTGCGTGACCTCACATGCCCACCAAGCTCTCATCAGACATCCTAAAGTTTGAGGGAAAGGCAGGTGAAGACCCCCAGAACCATATTATGTCCTTCCATCTATGGTGTTCCTCCAAATCCATAGTAGACGACTCCGTCTGTTACAACACACCCTCACTGGATCTACAGCTAAGTGGTACATTGAGCAGCCCCATGGGACCCATGCCACCTTTACTTCCCTTGCCTCGACCTTCCTACAATTCTTTCAGTTACCTATCCGCTATGACGCAAGAGTTGAGATCCTACTGTCTTGCAGACAGAACACGGCCACCCACATCACTGACCACATTCATGAGTGGCGTCGACACCGCAGCCTCTGCAAAATCAAGTTAGATGACCGTATCTTCTTAGATTGGTTTCTAAAATCTCTCCTTTCTATCATTGCCAAGGATGTGACATCCGAGCGACCCCAGTCTGAAGAAGAGGCCATCCTCAAAGCCCAGCAATTTGACCTTATTTACACCCAGTCTAGTTACCTATATTCCATCATCCCTAACACCCCCCGCGGTGATTCCTCCTGGCACGATGCGCCGGGGGCATCCCATGCCGCAGATGGCATCATTGGTCGTATAGCCTCACATAACTAGCCCTTTTCCATAGCACATCCTAGCCCTGGCCCCGACCTTTCGCGGGCTACATCCCAGTCCGGAGCAAACAATTCGTATGCCCCCATGGCACATCATCACCATTCCCACGGACCCTCATGTCCACCTAGGTGCTTTGGTCATGCATCCCCTGCTTACGCCCCCCCGATCGCACCTCAGCCATATTACCACTTGCAGGCCGCTCCAGCTCCTGTATCCTCTCAAGCCCCACCTGCTTATTACCTGCCACAGGCAGCCCCTGTGGAAAACCTACAACTCGTCGCACAAGCATAAAAGCAACCCCCACAAGGTTCAGCACCTGCGCTACCTCCACCTACTTATTATCCACCGCATCCTGCTCCCGCACCTGCACAACCCCAGAACCCACCTGCCACCCAAGGGCAAGTGTATGCACAACAGAATCCGAAACCCAACCAAAATAACCAACGTCAACAAGGCCAACAAAACCGCGGCAAAGGCCGTAATCGTGGGAACAACCCTCCTCCAGACCAAGGCGGTCGACCTCCCAATCCTCCAAACAACAATAACATGGCACTTGCCAACCAGAACCCTGATCGGTCTCCCAAACAAGCCAAAAATCCTAATTTGTGAACAAACCATCCTTGTTCTATTTGCGGGGTCTATGGCCACTACACACACGCTTGCCCACATTTGGAGCGAGCTTGGCAACTCTGGACTAATGATGCCCACCACCAAGGGCACACGGCTCCTTAGGAACTGCCCAACCCCCCACCACCTCATAATCAACCCTTGGTGATACAAAACCCGTTACCAACCCAAGACATAGTGAAGACTCAACCGTTGGCTCCCCCTCAAGGAAACACGCCTCCACAACAGCAAATCACTTATGCCGCTCCTAATCAACCCATGATAGACTCAGGTACCCATCACTTGTTAATGATGTCAACCGCCGATGTCAACCTTCAAACCTGTCGGAACCAATATGGCTCCACCCCTAAAGCCCCTCCTACCGACAAAAATACCAACGCTCATCCCACTGATCAGTCATTACGCATACCTCTGGCTCCACTAGATGGCACCTCCAAAGCCCCTCGCTTCCCACTTCGCCGCATCAACAATAACCCCAATGCTCGCGCTGCGTCTAATTACAACATTGTAGATGGCTTAGCCCAGTCCCCCGCATCCATGTCTATGTTAGAGGTCTTAAAAAAATATCCAACACAGTGCAAGACTTTGCTTTCAGCCATTGGTGCTATTGACCCAAATGATTCACGAATGATGGCCTTCGATTTGGACCAATCCAAACCACTCCTGCCTTCCACTTTAGCGTTCCAAGTTTATGTATCCGTTCGGAATCTTGTCATCCATCGGTGCATCATCGATGAAGGTGCCTCTACATGCGTTATGTCCACATTTGTTTGGAAAAAGTTGGGATCCCCTACACTCTAGCAGTCCACCACTGCGTTGCGAGCCTATGAAGGCCGTTTGGCTCAACCCCAAGGCCTCTTAGCTAATGTCCCCGTCCAGTTGGCTAGTAAAACAATGCTTATTGACATAGAGGTCATCAACGCCCAACTTGATTATAACCTCTTACTTGGCCGTAGTTACATGTATTCCATGCGGGCGGTTGCCTCATTTGTTTTTCGTACCATGATGTTCCCCCACGATAGACGCGTGGTTAAAGTTGAACAACTCACCTATTACGATCCCAATGCCCCCGCTGCACCCAAAAACGTTCTCCCCATGATTGAACAACCTGTTAGTGGTGCATCTACCTCGTTGGTTTCCTTAGTGGGACCCGAAGTTTACTCAGATACGTTGATGACCTCAACATTCCAGGCCATTCCACCCCCGTCACCCATGACCTAAGTATCTGACTTATGTACCCTTTCCCACAATACACCAACACCCAACCATCAACCGCCCTTGCTACCCAACCACCATTGGTACCTAGTCATGTTGGTGTTACACCCATCCATACAATCCCCTTTCTATTTCCCCCTTCGAGAGTAGTAAGTGCCCCGGTTATGGCTACCCTCAACCTCCCCGGTTTAACCTTAGGATTACCCGTATGGTACATTATGCCTCCCATTACCCCTCCGACACCAAATGTCATCCTACAACCGGTGCAACCCATCACCACTACTAGTCAACCACCTCCTGGTGTCACTACCCCTTCATCATCCACTAATCCATCCCCTGTTATCAAGCACACTAGGGGTAGAGGCCCACAACCATACACTGCTTTACCCCCGCCTAAACCAGTTAAGAATACCCCTGTGTTTTGTGCTCCTCCCAAATGCTCGTTGTGTGATGAGTTAGGCCATGCTACTCATCAATGTCCACAATTACCCGCATTACAGGAACACATGCAAATGCTTGATGATGACCCCAACATCCCGGTTGTTCAACTCGACCCAACCCCTAAGCCTCGTGATCAATCACTGTGTACCAACCACCCTTGTGCAATATGCGGTATTTATGGCCATTACTCCCATCACTGCCCAGATCTCCCAGATTACAGAGCAGCTCTCTATGAGATGAATAATTTGGACCTTGAGACGGCGCCCCCACCATTGAGGATATCCACCCCCCAATATCCCCCTCATCCGGAGAGATTAATACCATTTATATGATCTCTTCTACTACCATTCCCTCGTCAACCGATTTGACCACTCAAAGTTTCCACAATGATGAGGAGATTCTAGAGGCTCTTACTGCCCCTGATTACCCCTGGGAGGATATGCACTATCGTTCATATTTCCTCCCGGAGGCCTCCTCCTCCACCACAGCCACCCAATTCTCGGTTGAGTCCAAAGATTTTCTTCCCGCCAAAGTCGACTGGTTTAAAGACCCCATTCCTGCCCCTGATGCCTTCGAGGAAGGTAAGATGGCCAACATCTCACCTTTCATCCACATTGATATCTCTGCCCCAGGTGGTGCTCCTGAAATCATTTCGTTAGGAGCTTCCTGCACCAAGCATGAGATTGGAGAGTACAAGAAACTTTTCCAAGAATTCCGCGATGTCTTTTCCTGGTCCTATACCGAAATGCCTGGTCTTGACCCCGCTATTATAGAGCATCACATTGACACTTGGCCAGATGTACCCCCATTTTCCAGAAACAATGCCCCATTCATCCATCAAAGCTCCCCGCCATTAAAGCAGAGATTGAAAAACTTCACACAACAGGATTCATTTATCCTATTGCATACACCACTTGGGTTTCTAACCCCGTCCCTGTCAACAAGAAATAAGGCACCATCAGAGTCTGTACTGACTTCCACGATTTAAACCGAGCATGTCCCAAAGACAACTTCCCCATGCCATTCATTGACCAACTCATTGATGTGTGTGCTGGCCATGAGGTCTTATCCTTCATGGACGGTTTCTCAAGATACAACTAGATTCAGATCCACAAGGAAGATCAATACAAGACTGCCTTTACCACCCCATGGGGCACCTTTTCCTATCGTGTCATGCCTTTCGGCCTTAAAAATGCTGGTGCCACCTTCCAGCGGGCCATGACCTATTGTTTCCATGATTTGGTCCATATCCTGTTAGGCTATCTTGACGATCTTACAGCTTGTTCCCGGAAATGATCAGACCACCTTAACGACCTCTGGCAAGTTTTTCTACGTTGTCACAAATATCAAATCCGCTTGAACCCACTCAAGTGTGTCTTTTGCGTTCTGGCAGGCCGGTTGTTGGGTTTCATTGTTTCCCATAAAGGAATCGTTGTTGATCCCCTCAAAGTCCAAGCCATCATAGACCTGCTTGCACCACGCATGCTCCGGCAGCTCCAGAGTCTGCAGGGGAAATCTAATTTCCTCCGTCGCTTCGTTCCTGATTATGCCACCATAGTTCATGGTTTCTTACGCCTACTTCGTACCCATATACCCTTTTTTGGGGATGACCAGGCACAAGCTGCATTCAAATCCCTTAAGAAATCTCTCACACAAGCCCCTTTGATCTCCCTTCCAGATTTCTCTTAGGACTTCATCCTTTACGTCTCAGCATCCGATCATGCCGTGTCTGAAGTCCTTGTCCAAGAAGACATTGCTCGCCAGGAGCATGTCATTTATTATGTCAGCCAGACCTTATCTGGACCACCCCTCCGTTACCCATATGAAAAGAGGATGGCCCTCGCCATCGTCTTTTCTGTCCAAAAGTTGCGACATTACATTTTACTCAGTCATACCACAGTTGTCGCCGACTTCAACCCCATGGTCTATCTATTGAATCGACGACTTCTGCAAGGTCATGTTGCTAAATGGGTAATTATCCTCCAAGAATATGACTTAAATTTCACAACCCCTAAGAGCACTAAAGCCCTCGCGCTTTCCTAGATCATCATCGATCTGCCATCCCTTTTGCCATCCCCACAAATCTCTGATGAGTTACCCGATAATCACTTGTTCATCATCTCGTCCGATGACCCATGGTACGGTGATATTTTGCTATACCTTCGCACACAGAAGTTTTGACCCAACATAAATCGTGATGGACGCCGTCGTATCCGTCACCAGGCCTCTTGATATCTCCTCTTGGGCGATGTCCTTTACCGATGAGGGGTTGACACGATTCTCCGTCATTGTCTTACACACGAGGAAGCCGAACAAGTCCTCAATGACTGTCATAGTGGCACCTGTGGTGGACATTTCTCTGGAATGGCCACCGCCCAAAAGGTCATCCGCGTCAGATACTTCTGGCCCACACTCTTTACCGACTGCATCACAGCGGTCAAACATTGCCATAATTGCCAACTTTTTGCCCCTAAGGCTTGGACACCACCCACCCCATTACACCCAGTCGTCACCGTTGGTCCCTTTTGTAAATGGGCCATCAAATTCATGGAATGTAAACCCTCATCCACAAATGGCCATAAGTACATCATCATTGCCATCGACTACTTCACCAAATGGGCTGAAGCCATGCCCACCTTCATTTGTAAAGCTGACACCGCTGCCCATTTCTTTTTTAACCATGTTATCACATGATTCGGGGTCCCCAAACAGCTGGTCTCAGACCATGGTTCACATTTTGAAGATTCCATTTGGTGCGAGTTGTCCACTCTACTGAAGTTTGAACATCAGTATTCTTCTGCTTACTACCCCCAAGGGAATAGCCAAGTAGAGGCCATCAATAAAATTTTAAAAACCATCCTCCAACGCACTGTTGACCAACATAAGTCCAATTGGCATCACATGCTTTTCCCTGCATTGTGGGCTTACCGTACATCAACTAAGACCGCCACCGGTTTTACCCCGTTCCATTTGGTTCACGGTGTAGAGTTTGTCCTCCCCATCGAGTGTCAGATACCTGCCTTACACATTGCCGTCGAGCTTCTCCCAGACACCTCCCCACTCAGGCAATGTCTGCTATCACTAGAGCACGCTGATGAAGACTATTGCGCCACACTCCAAACCATTGAAGCTACCAAGAACCGCTCCAAAGCTGGTTACGACAAACATGTCCACCCTCGAACTTTCCGTGAAGGAGACCTTGTTCTCGCTTATGACCAAGCCCACGACAAGACCAGTAAAGGGAAGTTTGAATCCATGTGGCAAGGCCCTTACATCGTGCAAACCTGCCTCGGAAATGGGGCATATATTTTAACTGACTCCGAAGGCCACCCTTTGCGCAACCCCCGTAATGGTTTGTATCTTAAATGCTTTTATCCTTAAACAAACCCGCGGCCCCATTGGTCCATATTGTACAGTTTGCTTTCTTTTTGTTTTTCACCTTTTTTACCACAACCTTACATTCATCATTTTTGCATGATTACAGATGGACCATCTTCCACCTCATTACATTGGCTTCGCCGATGGAGCGAGCCGCTAGTCTCCAAACCTGGCCTCTGCAGCATGGGTCTTATATTCCCCTTCACATGAGTTGATCCACCTCGACGAAATGTGCATAGGTGCTGCTACCAATAACCAGGTGGAGTATGGTGCTGTGACTGGTCTCCTGACTGTTGCCCTTTAGATGGGCATATGTCACCTTCATGTGTTCCTTGACTCCCAGCTACTTGTCTCCTAGCTCAACAATTGCTACCATGTGTGTGATCCTTTCCTCTTTAGAAAGTTCCTGCGCACAAAACAACTTAGCCGACAATTTGAATCCATATCATTCACCCATGTCCCACGAGCTCATAATAGTGTTGCAGATCAAATGGCTAACAACATACTAGATTGGCATATCAATCACACCATGTAAACCATCCATCATGCATCATCATGCCATATCATCCCATCAAAAAACATCTAAAAATCCCAAAAAGCTTGCATTTACAACAAGGGGCATCCACGTGCCTATCATCACATTACTATACAGGGGCATCCACGTGCCTATCATAACACATACTGTTGCATCCATGTGCAATACGTAAATACAAAATACACAAGGGGAATCCACGTTCCCATCATCCTACACTACTTGCATCCACGTGCAGTACAAACACATAACAAACCACAAGCGCATCCACGTGCGTACATTACATCATAATCGCAAAAGATGCATCCATGTGCATATATATATCAAAAAATAAATGTCAATGTGCCACACATGTCCTGAGTACCTCAGCACTCAGCTACACAAAAAATGTATATACATCGACAAGCCTCATAGAATACAAGCCGTAAGCTACAAAAAACCCAGAGTGTCCATACACATTGGGGGGGGAGTCCTCTGTACTCCCTACTAAGAGTCATACCCTCCATCGCTGCTTGCATCGGCCGCTTCCGAGTCCTCACCCCGCTCCTCCTCTGGCAGCTCCTCATCCCCTGCCAGATCATGTGCTCGACCCCTCTCCGCCAAAATGGCCACCCGGGTCGCAATCGATCGAAAATCCCATGGTTCCCCAAGATAGTCCTGAATCACCTCCTGATCTAAGTCCCGCCACCCATCATCAGTCACTCCAACCAGCAAACAATCGAGAAGCACCCGTACGGATTCCAGATTCCCCTCAACGTCCCGTCGATGCACCTCCCCTCGGCCTGGCAGGGCTGGTATCGCTACATGACCCCGGCGGTCTATGTGTCCCGGTGGTGGTCTCGGTCCCACATCTGCAGATCATACATTAGTCAGTACAAGCATATCAATATCTCAAACCTATCATATACAAAATCTAACATACAAAACAATCAAGCACAGTAGATACATACCATCTGGGCCCCACGCCTGCCCTGGAGGCTGCGGTGCCTTCGGATCTCCTGTGTAGTCCATATCTCTATATGGATAATCATCTAGCATCAGTGGCATCTGCAACCACTATAGGTAGAGCTCCTGGGTAAAGTATCTCCCAACTTCACCGCCACCCCGTTGGTGTATCATCTCTCCCCACCGCACCATGCACGGCTCCCTTAGTCCTCCCGCCCTGACCAGCACCCGTGGCCGCAGTGTAGGTACCCGCTCCATGAAGAAGGCACAGAGAAAGGATCCGTAGCAGAATCCTTTGCTAGATTCCTTCACTGAGGTCAGCTACCGCTGAACACAGGTGAGGAACATCTGGCCCCACGCGAAGTAGATACCATCCAGCACTCGCTCCACCAGCTGCATCTGGTCCCCTAACACCCGCTTGGGCGCCTGAGACCCTAAAACTCGAGCCACACACGCAGCAATCGCCCTCCCTGATGGCTCCTGCAGGTCCGCAATCCGGAGTGCATTCCTATGCACTATATCCTCTGGAATGCAGTATCGCTCCAACATATCCTCCATGTCCACGTCTGCAGACACTCGTGGCTGCGTATCAGCCACCCTACCCACACAGGGAAACCCTGTCAAAAAATATACATCTGCAAGGGTGAGATCCACTCTCTCCCCCTGCACCCTGAAATCCTGTATGTTGGGCTCCCAGAAGCCCACCAACCTGTTCAACAGTAATCCTGCTGAACGAATCATGGGAACCTGTGCGAACTTCAGAAGCCCGCATAAACCCAAAGTAGACCGCACAAGCCGATCCCTCCGGATGACCTCCACTATGTTGTCCAGGACCTCCCGCTCCCGCCATAGCACTACTGGCATCCTGTCAATCACACAATGCAAACTCATCAGACCCACGTCAAATAAATAACCCTTCCCCCCCAGGAAAACCCTAAAGCTCGATCTAGATCGCGGCTTTAGGACCCCTTGCCATGCTCTCATATTGTGGCTGTCAAGGATACGGTCGCAGTCGCAGACCGCGTATTTCCTGATCCGAGTCACGATCTAGGACTACTACTGTAGGCACTGAACTCGTGGTCCAAGACCACGTGTTCATCAATGGAACTCGCGGTCCCAGACCGTGATTCCACCCTGGAAACCCGCGGTCCACACCCTCGTGGACCGTACAGGACCCCCCTGGGGACCCACCACCCCCTCGAACCAAACAAAAAATGCAGGTATGAGTTTAATGGAATACCTGCAACTCCCGGATCTGAAATCGGCCAGTCGGATCGTCCAGAAACACCACCCGAGCTCTGGGTCTACTCTGATCTCTAGTCAAAGTCAACAAGTCCAACTGACACTTGTCATGTTGGGCCCACTTACTATTTATACCTCGTTGACTTTTCTTGTTTTGGCCATTCTAAACCCATACGGAGTCCATTTTCTGAACCGTTTCCACCACTAGAATCAACACGACGAGACCATCATGATGGTCGACTCGTTTTCTTATTTTTTTCGCACCATTTTTTGAGCATTTTTTCTAGACACCCCTCGTCGCCTCAGTTCGCGCGCCACATCGGTCGTAGCCCATTTTTGATATATGATTGGATTCATTTTTTCGAGCCTGTGATGATGCTTGAGGTCATTTCTCGCTCTCATCCCCATATTTTTCGGGTATTTTTCCCAAAACACCCCCCGTCGCCTCGGTTTGCGAGCCACCTCGACCGTTCTCCATTTTTGAGACTTTTTATGTCACCGGATTCAATTTTCTGAGCTCATGATGATGCGTGAGATCATTTCTCGCTCTCACCAGGTATAATTTCAACATTGTGTCTCGACACCTTGCTGCCTCGGTTTGCGTGCCACATCGGCCGCCATCGAATTGTTACACATTTTTACATCAGCCAGTCACTCCACTCATACTGCAATTATTTCGTTATTTTTCCACCATTCATCATCCCGCAAGGAGGACCACCAGTGTTCCCCCCCACCCTCGTTCTTGGTTCTCATCGATGATTCCTTGATTGATCACTTCCTCCTTGCCTGGCCATTCCTTTTGTTCGGTATAATTTTATCCCTTTTTCGGGCCGGACAAGTCCTTTACGAAAAAGGCACTTAGGGAGTTTCTGTTAAGCTCTTTTCTGACTCCTAAAACAATGAAAAGATCACCGAGCAATCTTGATTCCTTTCATGCTCATTAAAGTACCTAAAAGGGCATCTATCTGGTATAAGTTTAACCCTTTTTTGGACTTGGTAGACTAATTACGAAAAAGGAATACTCTAGTCACACCAGCTAGAAGAGTTCTTCATTGCATCCTTTTATGATTCTTCGGGCCTTGGAGACTAACACACGAAAAAGAACCCCCTTGGAGTCTTCTTATTTCTTTCAGACTCTCTAAAATTGAAAGCAACCACGAGCACACACCGTCCTGAGCTCGTACAAATCCACACAACGGTACCATTCCATTATTTTAGAGTCTCCTTATCGCTTTCAGACTCCTTAAAATTGAAAGCAATCACGAGCATGAACTGTCCTTTGCTCGTATAAATCCACATGACAGTACCATTTTTGAACACACTTCTTCTAGTTCCTTAACCCATGAAGAAGTTCCCCCCGTGCCTCTTGGCGCTGTGATCGATCATATCGACAGCACCCCCAATAAGGTCTCCTTTGTTCAGAGTATTCTGCAGTCTCCTGCCATCTTACACCAACTTGAGTATCACTCATACCAGTCACTATCCTTGATCCATTATAGCTATGATCCCTTTCCCACCAGTCAGTTTCATATGCTACCCGATCATCCCTGCCATCATACTTTGAACAAAGGAAGTTTGAGTCCACCCACTCTACTCGCCCAGTTATCCCCCACCCCCCTAGTATGTCAATCCTACCATCAGTACTCTCACACTTCGGTTCTCCACCTCGTGCTCCTATCAAGGAAACATCATTGCCTTGCTAGTTGCAGGTCTCTCTCTGTCGATGCCAACCCATCTATTCCAGAGGATAGACCCAGAGGTCCCTACACCTTGGACTCATCACCATCTGTGGTGAGTGCCTACGGACCATTTTGAGAGGAGTCATTAGTGCCTTTTCAAGTGGTTGTTTCTCACATGCTCGACTTTAACACCTTGATCGCATTGTTGAGAATTGCGCAGGGTATATATCCCTTCAGTTATTGGTCAAAGACCCTGGATTTCCCCCGACTCTAGCACATTGGTGAGTCACTTCAGAACACCCAGTTATATGTTCCTGTGGATGTCAGGGTTGCGTTGGCACTTGTATTCGGAAGCCATTCAGTTATATGCTTCCTTGAGTACCTAGTTTAGTTCGAGTTCAGTGTACCATTGAGGGTATGACCCCTTATCACTATGATCCAGCAGTTCATTAGTTCCTCTGGCACCACACTCAGCATCACTATTGATATTCCAGTGTATTAGTTCTTCAGCTCAGACATGGTCATCCCAGCAGTATGTCCCAGACTCTGTGTCCCCTCTGGACCCTTATGATGTACACAGTGGTTCTCCATGTATCCTTTAGGCCCCCATTTTTGGGCCTCATTGTTATGTTTTATATATATCTTGATACAAGCATGGGTATGCCCGCCTCGTCCATATATTGAGATTCTTCCTCATTCATTATTTGAGGCCATGTATATTTCAGGTCCCCATTTTTTGGACCCCCTTGGTATTGTTCTATATCTTGATACGAGCATGGGAATGCTTGCCTCATCGATATGTTGAGATTATTCCTCATTCACTATTGAGGTCATGTACTTTCATCTTTTGTAGTTGGTTCGGGACCGTTGTTCCGGGCTCTAGTTCCTTTCTTCTCCTCTCCACATCCCAGGAAAACCATAAAAGACCTATGATGTCTATCGGCCATACGATGAGCTCCTGCCCTCAAACATCAGGGGGAAATCTGTTAACACCCAAAAAGTGCTCACTACCTCATCTACCCCATTACATGACTCATTTGTCCATATTTCCTACCATATTTGCCTCCAGAACCCCAAAAAACCATTAAAAAGCCTCCAAAAGGGCAAAAAACCATTAAAAAAGCCTCCAAAAGGCCAAAACCCCCATTTTTTCCCCAAAATAAGTTAAATTCCTCCAAAAATAGCAAAAACCCTCTAAAAAGGGAATAAAAAATACAAAAAAAGTGAAAAAAGAGGGAAAAAAGGAAGCAAAAACCCTATACAGCTGACCTAAACCATATGGTGCCCAAAACCATGGGTCAGCACTCCACCACTAAAAAACCTATAAATAGGTGATGGAGGCTCCCCATTTCATATCCACAATCATCCCTATCCTCATGCTACTAAAAATTCTCTTGAAACCCTAGCTCTCCTTTTGGAGCTAATTCTTGAGAACCCTTTTGGCCCACACCCAAAACATCTTTGGAAGAAGGAGAATGAACAACACTGGAGCTTGGAAGCAACCCTCTTGGACTGCTGCAAGGGCTTCATCAACCTCTACACCTGAGGTAATCTTTACTACAAAAAGAGAGATCTTTACCATATTTTCATGTTTTGTTATTTATGTTAATGCTCATGCTAGGTTAAATTTCATATTGTTTTATTGCTTTAATTTACTGATTATTGAACTACTACTAAGGAGGCCCTTCTCCTTAGTAGGTGCTCATTTGCACAAGCTAGGGTGAAAACCCTAGCTACAGCTATCACTCAATTCCATTAATTATGTGCATTTAAATCATCAGATAACAATAATCAAATAAAACATATAACAGAGATAAATACCAAACATTTCATACACAGATGGAAACTTATTTGAAAAAATATCCCAACTTCCTTCATACCAAGGACTTTCTTTCTAGTCATAGGAACTCTATTATACCATCTCTCTGTATATTAGAGGCCATCCTCGAGATGGAGCTATTAATCCACAAGAAGGTACCTAGTTTTCCCGATAATGCTATCCCAATTATCTAGCACTCCTCCCCCATCAACTTGCACAACCCAAGGAATGGGGTTCCCTTCTACGAGTTAACAATCCCTCAGGTTCCCTTCTTTGAGTTAACAATCCCTCGGGATTTTTACTCCAATTGTCATCCAAGGCTCCAACACAAGCTTTCTAGGGAATCTCCATGTTGGGACTCCACTAAATTCTATTGTTCTCGGGTACATATCCATCCTATAGTATGGGTGAAGGTTATAGGCTATGGTACAGACGATGGTGGTACGAGTGATGGTGGCTTAGAGATGAAAACACTTGATGGTTGAATCATGGAAGAATGATGGTGGAATGAACTAGTTCTCAATAGTTATATGAATGTTGAGAGTTATCCAAGTGGCATGAAAAACTAAGGAGATATGGACAAATGGCACTCATGGGGAGTTCACCTTTTTCCTCACTAATCCCAAGGTTTAATATAATTAATCTAGGTTAAGTATAATAAACTTTAATTAAAGAGTTTTTTATCAAAAGAAGGATAAAAAAGGAATAACAAGGATAGTGACTTAAATGATAAGTCACTAGGGTCATCTCCCCCTTAACCCCCTCTTCAATCTCCCTCTTGAGGAATTATATCCCCCCATATCTTTTCCATCCTCTTGGTTTGCAGTAGTCATGGATTTTTATATCAAAGTAAAAATCAACATAATTACAAAATGTAGTCATTCTAGACTATTTGTATCTGACTTCTATCCATTTCATTACATTTATATCATTAGATATTGGGGTAAAAAACAATTTGTTACATAATGTTGGGCATTATAAGAAATATTACAGATCTACTAGTGTTGATAAACTTAAGGGATTTTATCATGCCCCTTCTCTAGGGGTTCACTATGTTAACCTATGCCATATCATGTGCGATCATAGGATAATAAAGAATACCCCTAATTTCAGTATATATTAAGGAATTCCTTCAAAAATCATTTTGTTGAACCCCCCTCCCAATTCACCTTTCCAATTTAAAAAACCCCTATTTTCACTAGATATCGCGGGTATCCATTTTTTCCATTAAATTTTTAATACCCCTTTTTATTTTTACCCTTAGTATGGTGACATGGCACAACTCCTATATCCCCTAAAAACCTTGGCAAGGTGAAATATGAAATATTTCAATATGGGGAACAACCCCTTGAACATAAGACAACTTCATACATAGTCATTCCAATCGACCTCACACCACATTCACTCACAAATAATACTTTTTCAAACATTTCTCTTAACTCCAAACACAATTAGGTTCACACCACCTTCAAACATAGATCATACTTATTCAAACACTAATATGACTTCGCACATAATAAGATTCACACCAAATTTAGACATAGAGTACCAATTCAATACTTAGATACATATTTATAAACCCTCTTAATATCTATATTTTTTTAATATATTAAAAATACCCATTGACACTTATATAGTAGGAAATATATTACTTTCATTTTTTAGACTATTAAATCACCTAATATGAACTCACGTGCTATAATATTTCCTACCCAGTGAACCCCCATGTGCCCCTTCCACATAAATTAAAACCTCTACAAAAGAAGGAGGTGGTGTTTACATGGAATCTACAAGTACACGTGCAAATCATGACATATGTTTGATCAATTCAATTGCTTCATTTCATATGACAATGGAGGTGATGTTTTCGTAGGATCTGAATCAACAACCAAAATCATAGGATGTAGAAGGGTCAAGTTGTTGCTCAAATATGGAATGATCAAAACCCTTCATGGGGTTTTGCACATTCCAAACCTATCCAAAAAACTAATATTTGTAAGTAATATGGGTGATGCGGGTATGCATACTATATTTGAAAATAACACATGCAAGATGGTTCGGGGAGAAATGGTATTGATGGCGGGAGTTTGGATTGGACTATGTACATGCTATTGGGAAGAAATTTTAATGTTAGGTGTAATATTTATATTGTTCCTAAGGATAGCAATGAAGAAGACAAGACCCCTATTGTATTTGTACAGAAGACAATGTTATGGCATCAAAGAATGGGACATATTGGAGAGAAGAGCCTTCAAGCAGTACATGGTAAAGGCATGGTAGAATGTATGTGTTTATCATGTATTGATAATAGGAGAAATTTGGATAATAAATATGGAAATGTATCTTTACTGGTTATAAATATGGTATAAAAGGTTATAAAATTTGGAACCCAGTAACTAATAAGATTTTTTATAATCGACATGTTGTATTTAGAGAGGTTAGAGTTCCTTCCATTTAGAAAGTCCAACCAAAGGAATTAGAACTAAATACAATAGAGTTGTATTTGGAGGGTGAAGAATTTGACTCAATAGAATAAGATGAAGCAAAAGAGAAAGAACATCAAGTTGCAGTCTTGAGGAGATCTATTCGTGGAAGAAGGAAACCAAAAAGGTATATCCCACTTGATTTTCAATCTAATTTTGCTCTATCTTTACTGATGATGATCCTAAATATGTTAAAGAGTCAGTGGATTCAAAGGATAGTGAAATTTGGAAGAAGGTAATGGTTGAAGTAATGGATGCCTTGGATAAAAATAATACTTGGGATCTACTTGAGTTGTCAGCTGGAAGAAAACCTATTGGTATCCAATGGGTGTTTAAGAAGAATTTGAATGCAAAAGGTAAGGTGGAGAAGTACAAATACCATCTAGTATCTAAGGGATATTCCCAGATGGAGGGAATTTATTTTGATGAGATATTTTCTCTTATTGCTAAATAAACTTCTATTAGATAATTTATTTTGTTTATTGTTGTTGCTTTCAATCTTGAGGTAGACCAGATGATGTGAATACAAAATTTATGCATGATGATTTGGAAGAAGTAATATACATGAAACAACCAAAGGTTTTTGCAATGAAAGGGAAGAAGGAGTTGGTTTGCAAGTTGAAGAAGTCCCTGTATGGATTAAAACAATCACCAAGAATGCGGTATAAAAATTTTGATATTTATATATTGGGACTTAGTTTGTCAAGAAGAAAAGTTGATCACTATGTGTATTCCAAACAGGTTAGTGATCATTTTATTTATGTGGTCTTGTATGTTGATGATATGTTGTTGATTGGAAATAACAAGGAAATCACCAAGGATGTCAAATTCAAGTTGTCTTCTAAGTTTGATATGAAATACCTTGGTGCTACAAATTTTATTTTGGGAATTGAAATTAAAAGAGATTGGGCCAATAGAAGACTTTGGTTCAGTTATAGATAATTTATTGAGACGGTATTGCAGAGGCTTAATATGCAAAAATGTAAACAAGTAAAGGTTGATATTCTTGTTGGTGAAAAGTTATATGTATATGTGTACCAAAAGTCGAGAAGAGGCAGAAGCCATGTCATGTGTTCCCTATGCTAGTGTTTTTGGAAATATAGTGTATGCTATGGTCTATACTAGACTAGACATGGACCATGCAGTGGGAATTTTTAGCTGGTATATATCAAAACTAGGGAATGAACATTGGTCAATCATAAAGAGGTTCTTCAGATATTTGTGTGGAATTTTAGACTATGCAAGTTGCTACCAAGGAACACTTGGACCTCACAGGGAGATATATATACAAGGTTTTGTTGATGTAGATTAGGTTGTATATCTTGACCACATAATATCTATAAGTGGTTATGTTTTTAACTTATTTAGTGGAGCAATCAGTTGGATGAGTAAGAGGCATGGTGTAGTTTCATTGTCAACTACATAAGCATAACACATGGAAACCACTCATGGAATTAAAGAATCCATATGGTTGCAAATATTGTGTTAATGTATTGGATTTTTTCATAAAGTAGTGAGAATAGGATGTGGCAGTTCAAGTGAAATTTTTTTTTCAAAGAACCCTTCTTATCATTCCAAGACAAATCATATTGATGCTCAGTACCATTTTGTTAGAGGTATGGTTGAGTAGAACAAAGTCCTATTTGAGAAGGTTGATACCTCAAAGAATGTTGCAGATTCATTGACATAGTTTGTTAGTATTGACAATTTTTCTTGGTGTAGAGAATCAATGGGCATTTCTACCCTTAGAAGCTGATTTCATGAATGCTTCCCCTTTGAACCCCTATTCCAAAGAATACAACAAGTGGGAGAATGTTGGACATGTGTTGTAGTATTTTCTAATTTCTAGAGAAATGGAAATCTAGGGGTTTGATTATACCCCCCCATATAGGGTGCATAGAGGGATAGGGAGCCCCTTGATGAGGGTTTGAGGGTGGCGCTCCCAAAATAAATTTTTTGGGTATTTTCTTGGTCTATTTTGAGTTGTTTTCTGCCCATGGATTTTTGTCCCATTGTAAACTAAATTTGATTAAGGAATTGGGTTTGTAATCTAATCGGGGTTAATGGATTAGGGTTTTCAATTCTATAATATTGTATTGCAAAACATAAAAGATGATATAATGACCCACAATATATTAATAACCCACATATATCTTAATAAACCACAATATCTTAATAACCCACATATTTGATAATTGATAATAGATGATGATTTTAATGTTTAGAGACATGACCGTTTTATAGGTCAATATGTGTTGTTTCAATGGAACGACGTGAATCACAAACTTTATAATTTAATTAATTACCCTAATTTACGATTTAATTATTTAATTATTATATATGCAACATTACCTTCCCCTTAAGGAAATGTTTTTCCTCAAAGCTGAGAGCGTTAATGTCCTCTTATTATGGGTCGTATGAAGCATTGACTCAAACACTGCAATCTGGATCGATTTCGTTATGTGGATGTGATTCAGGTACTTGTGTTGTGATCCTTTATGCTTACTTGGTGAGTTTTTGAAACAATACAACTTGTACTTATTTGTTTTCCATGTCATAATTAGGATTCCACTTATGAGCCATTGTGGATCTTTACTTCCACTTTTCGCACTCGTTGTGGACCCTACATCGGATGTCATAATAATGGAAACGTTTTTAAGAGATGTTTTTTTATCATGGAAATTGAAGTGATGGTCATCCTTAAGTGCTTGGAGTTGTAAGAAATCAATGTGAGCCTTCTTGGTTTCATCAAACTATATTATTGTAGATGGCTTCCATCTTACAATTTTCGGGGGTGCACTTTAATTTTAACAATTCCAAAGTTATTTGGTGGTTGTCACGGAAAGGAAACACATCTAAATTGATGTCAACTTGATTGGAAATATTTACGTCTTTTAATAGCTTTCTTTGAATCATAGTGTCCATGGCTTCTTCATTGAATTGTAATGTCCTTGATTTCCTCTTGATTGTGTCCAAAACTTCAATTTCACCCTTTTCATATTCTTTCTCAAGTTTTCTTCTGGGCCTTGAAAATTACATCTAGATTTAGTTTCTAAGTCCTTGTCATCATTGAATGAGTATGAAACATCGATATAAACCTTAGGGATCTCAGTAGTTGCAATTTCAAGCCTTTTATCACAACAATCATCTGTTGTACTCTTTTCATCTTGTGACAATTCATCAAGTTGTTCTTCTCGATATGGTAGAATCGTTCTATTTTGATAACCTTCATTACTTTCACTCTCCTTTTTATTTTCTTCTTTACATAGTTGTTTGGACATATTTCAATTGTGGCATTTTTTTATTATTCCGTCTATAGTTTTTGAAATATCTCCCATTATTTCTTCTTTAAGTTTCCTCATTTGTTCAACTAAGCTGTCATTTTTGGAAGACATTTGTGTGCATTAGTAGTCTAGTGCACACCCATATTGTGTTTGAGAGGGTGAAGACTCTTAAGTCTCAAGGGTAGAATAGATTAAATAAATAAATAATAAATATAATAATAGTTGTAAAGATACTACTATTATATATATTATTTTAGTTATTATTATTTAAATGTTTAATACAAAAAATTATATACAATAATAATTATATATATATTTGCTTTTTTAACCATGGGAATAATGACCTCCCAAGGGTATATCCAACATCCTGCAAGCCATATATACCCGAAACTTGTGACTCAGCAAGGGCCGAGACGACCCGAGACCCTTTATCCCAGGGGTCGCCTACCTTTCGAGCCTTGTCACAAAGGATCAATGAGCAACCAGGGGCCCCCCGCTGGTTTTGATATATATATATAGATAGTTGTTGGATGGCGTTAGTGGAAGGAACCTAGGGAGAAGATGGGGAATTGGATTGCAGGGACGGAATTGGTGTTGTGAAGAGAAGCCAAGGGTGTGAGCGACTGGAGGGAGGATGAACTTGAGGTCGTGGGTGGGAAGGAGAGGTAGATCATGGCGCAGGGAGTGGAGGGAACAAGTGAGTGCAGCGTGGGGAGTTTAGGGATAAGGCATGGGGGGAGTGTAGAGGTGGGGGGAGATGAGGTGAAGGGAGTGCGACTGTGAGGAGAGGAAGATGAATGAAGTGGCGAGGGTGTTCAGGAGTGCGGATCCTGGTGGTGGTAAGGGAGTGCAGGGATGGTGTGGGGTTGAAAGGGAGGCACATGGAGCATGAGATGGGATAGCAATGAAAGAGAGGCATGTGGAGTGTGGCGGTTGGTGTGGGAGGATGGGTGTAGTGCAATGCAGTGGTAAGGAAGTGCGGGCATGGGTATGGATATGTGGAGGGTGTGTGGAAGGAAATGGAGCAGAGAGACGGGGGTGATATGTGACAGATGCGATGCAAGTTGGATTGGAAATGCTTGGGAGGAAGTGAAGAAGACGTGTGGGTGACGAGGGAGGAAGGTGAACTACACAGGAAGTGGTGGTGAATTGAGGTGTGGGAATGGGATGTAGAGTGGGGGGAGAGAGTAGCAATGAGGGAGCTATGAGAGGGCGTGGAGGAGATGGAAATAAAAAATGGACTTGTCACGGGGCAACGAAGTCGAGAGTATGTGGGAAACGAGCAGGTATGAAGTATGAGCGTGGGAGGAAGGTTTACGTCAATGCTATTGAAGAGGGACAAAAGCCATATTTCAGAGAAACTAAGATCTGAAGAAGTTTGGCCAAGGGCCCGACCAGAACGCAGATCTGATACCAATGTAACACCTTATCCGGTATTGCAGAGAATCTGTATCCAAGTATCCTCAAAGTAATTCTAAATAAACCCATAATATCTTAATAACCCACATATTTGATAATTGATAATAGATGATGATTTTAATTTTTATAGACATGACCTTTTTATAGGTCAATATGTGTCGTTTCAATGGAACCACATGACTCACAAACTTTATAATTTAATTAATTACCCTAATTTATGATTTACTTCTTTAATTATTGTCACATCCCCACCTTGACCCTATTGCATTGAAATGTAAATGATGCAATATTGTTATAAAAATCATGGTGACGACCTCAAGGCCAAGGCCCCGCCATCGATTTATTGATACATATGGTTTACGTGCTAGCCAGGCACATTGGAATTTCAACATCATGTAATATTCATTTTAATAAAAATACCCACAACTAGCTATGCAATGCAACAAAGAGATGGGGGCATGATTTTACAAGGAATTGGGAGGGAAATAATCAAACCCTTGAGCCAATCCAGTCAAGCCAAGTGTCAATGAGAGAACCCATCAAACCCTCAACTACCCATGTTGACTTTTGTACCCAATCATTGATTTCTCCCAAGAGTTGGTTGAGAAAGTTAATGCCTTGGGGAAAGGGAGGTATGGCTGTCCAAAATTCGGGTCTGGGCAAGCCACCCTGCATGGAAAATCACGTTTTGCTTCTTGGGCAAGAAAAGAGCCATGAATTTGCCTCCCAAGCCATAACCCATCAAGCAGTTTTGTCTCCCTCACGTTTTTAGGCTACCTGGGCGTTTTTCTGTGGGGATTTTCCTGTGTTTTCCATGATCTTCCAAGCTAGAAATGGCGTTTTTGCTTTGGATACCAGTGGGGAAGAGAGCAGAACGTTTTTGGGTCTTCTTGCAGGTCGTTTTGGCCATTGGAATGCCTATAACCTGTGGGATAAAATCGTTTTTCACCATTACCTTACTCTCTCACGTAGCTTTGGCTTGCTGGGCATTTTCCCCTCCTCATTCTTCCTGTGCATCCTTGTTTTCTAGCTGGAAGGGGGTGTTTTTGTGTTGGTCACCAATGGGAAGGAGAAGGGAACGATTTTGGGTCTTCCTGGAGGTCCTTTTGGCCATTGGAATGGACCACAACCAGTGGGAGGAATCGGTTTAGCTCCCTAGGGTTGAAGTCTAAATTCCACAGCTCGTTGGGTGAGCCACGAGTTGGGGGAGCCAATGTGGACCCTGTTTTGTGAAAGCATCTGTTGTAAATGTGTAACCCTGCCCAATGATCATTTTTGTTGTATGTAGGAAGAGTATGTTGGGGTATGGGTAATGGGTAACCCATTGTTTTGGCTCGAGCTTGAGAGTAAGCATCCAGGGTTCAAATGCAGCTTGATAAACCCAGCTGTGCATTGGCTTGGATGAAATGAAATGCTTAATTGGTTGTGTATGAGCTGAATGTCCCCTTTCCTTGTAAGAATCATGCCCATCTCGGGGGTGGCCTTCGGACGGACTGAGTATATGCCGTCGAAGAGCCTACGGTTGGGTGGAATGTTGCAACGACATAGCTAGTTGTTCGGGACAATTGCACAATGAAGATAAGTGTTGTTTTTCTGTCTATGTATTTACTTCTGCAATGCTTAAATTAATTATTGTCATGATATGTTGAATGCAATGAAGAGGGTGTGGATGAATATGTTTTATTCCGTTGTGCATGTTTAAGTGATTTGCATCTGCACACATCTCTTTTATTGCTAAGAATCTAATGAATGGGTTGAGTTTTATGTAAAAGCCCAGATTTTGGTATTATGTGCCCTTCATTGAATTGGTTAGATGGAGGGTATGTGACAGAATGGTATCAGAGCTGCTGGTTGCAGCATTGGGCCTTCATGGGCTACCTATTACAGTTGCAGAGGTAAGTATGTTTCCTGCTCAACTGTAGTCATTAAGAAAATTTGAAATTTTCTAAGTATTTTGAGCTTTCTGCTAAGTCTGTATTGGCGGCGAGACTCGGCGAGTTCATCCGCAACGGTGGAAGGAACTTGCGAGTTTTTTGCCACAACGGCAGAAGGAACTTGTGAGTTCTCGCTGAAGTTATCAGAAGAACTTAGTGAGTGGCTCCGCGACAATTCGACAGAAAATCATTAATTTCGGCGGAAGAGTTGGCAAAATCTTTCCGGAACAGCGGAAGCATTGGCGAAAGCTTTCCGGAATAGCGAAAGTGTTGGCAAAAGCTTTCTAGAACAGCGAAAGCGTTGGTGAAATATTTTCGGAACAGCGGAAGAGTTGGCAAAAGTTTTCCGGAACGGTGGAAAGAACTGCCGAGTTGCGTCGAAGTTGCCGAAATGGTCGACCGAAAGAGATGGATGAGTTCATCCGTGACACCAGAAGAAACTCGGCAAGTTCGTCCGCGACACCAGAAGAACTCGGCAAGTTCGTCCACAATGACAGAAGGAAAAGCTGAGTTTTGTACCGGAAGAACTCGGTGAGTTCATCCGCGATGGTCAGAAGAAATCGGTGAGTTGGTCCGACATGGTCGGAAGAGAATTGCCAAGTTTGCCGAAAACAGGAAATTTCAGTGGCTTTCTAGGGTGAAATTCAGGCGCTAAAAAGCTGAAAATGGTCGTGAACTTATGCGCTAGATTGCGCGAAATCGAAGGATTTACAAAAAAAAAAAAAATCGGGGGAAGCCACAAGGGGGCAAGCCCCCTTGACCCCCATCATCCCCCGGAGACAGTCGTTGAAAGTGTGAAATGCATTCTTGGGATGAGAAGCAGGAATTGCATGGAAGGTTTGTGGAAGCCTTATTAAAAGTAATTGGCTGTGATAGGCATTGCGGAAGAGCAATGGGAGCAGCAAGGCAATGTTGATAAAAGGGAAATTCCTCACCTTAAACTATTTATGTTTATAACATAATAATTGCATTATACACGTAGGTATATGTTGAATTTCTAATTCATGAGAAGATCATAGCTAATGATTGCTTGTATGCTTGGTAGGGAAGCCAAGAAAATGATTAGCTATGATGTGGAGGAGGAACTCCATGCCATGATGAGGAAATTGGAAAGGGAGAACTCCTTAAATCCTCTCTTGCTATTGTGTTTTTATTTCTTGAGTTTCATATACTGGAAATTATGGCATAGGGATACTGGAAATGCAAGAGAATAATGCATATGAATTAGTGAGCATGATGTTGCATATTGATAAAATAGTGAAGTTACACGTGCAATAGCCCACTAATGGTAGTTCCTATGGTTGATGACAACTAATGTTGTAGGAACCAGACCATAGAATCATATTGAAAATGCAAAAGGATAGATAGATGAAGTGAATATGTACTAGCTGGAATACTAACAGACATTACATAATGCATGTGAAAATGTTTGTACATGTATATGATATTGCATATCGGTAAAATAGTGAGGTTTTACATATGCCATGAGCCGCTTAAGATAATTATTGTGGTTGCTAATAATCAGTTATGTTCGCATTGGTTATAAGACCAAAGGCAATTGAAGCATGGCTAAAGAAGCTGATGACATTGTTGCACGTGACCAACGACCTTATGAGGAAAGGATGGTGCAACAAATCTATGATCATGATGTTGGCAAAAGGACTGTGTAGCCTTGGTAAGAGGCCAACTGATCAAGTAATATCAAGTGATGTTAACAACAGCCATGCAGGTAATGGTATTGTGCTTAAATTGCAGGGATGTTGAAAGAGGATTTGGTGAGATCCCTTCAACTATGTTTAAACTATGTTGACTCGGTCTGCATGTGGTATTGAGTGCCTGAGTGTGAGTGTCAACCTACCGAGCATGGTCAGGTGTGGGTAAATGAAGGAAAGGATCCTTACACCCTATGGTTTCTTAGAAACCTCAATGCATTCATATGAAATTATATCATGCCACTTGTGTATATTGGTTGAGTTTAACAACCAAAGAAAGTAAAGACTTATAGTCATGATTGTGGTAGTGCATGCCATATGAGATAGGCATGGTTAGGCCATAGTATGGAAAATGCATAGTATTCATGGATTAATGCAAGGTTATATTAAGGGGTTATGCATTGAGTTAATGCACATTAAAAGATTATTTAAATGTTGTGAATGTGCATGCGTATGTGTGAGTGCACATGTTGAGATGCATTGTGTGAATGTATGGGTGTGACATATGTCTGTTTCAATGCAGTTAGATAATAGATGAAATGGTGGGCTATTGTTAATCCTGAGACCATTTCATGAGATGCTATGAATGCAGGAGAAAGACTGCATGAAGAAGGTAGACATGTGATGGGCTACCAGAGCACTCTGTTGGAAGGACAAAGTTGCATGGAATATGAAGTAATGAGTATTTACAGTTATTTAAATTGCATGGATAGTGTGACTGTGTCTTGCAATCTTATGGTGATAATGATGCATATATAGAAATGTATATATTTCATTGCATTTCAAATGTTAACAGCTGAAGGTGTTTGAATTATTGAGTGTTATAATTCTAAGATCACTTCAGTGATTGTTGTGGCAATGAGAGGATTATATGCATAGATAATCACAACGTGTTTGGCTGATTGAAGTTCCAGTCTTCAGGTAGGAAAGTCTTACGTATGGCAATGACGACAAGTCCATAGTAAAGACTGGGATCTACCATGTGCAAAAGCCAAAGGCTATGAGAAGGTTCTCATGGTTGTAAAGTATGCATGAAACAAATCTGAAAATTTTATGGTTTAAATTTATGAGAATAATCTCATGATTGCAAATCAATTTCTGTAGGAGACAGAGTTGCAAATTCATATTGAATTTACTTATTAATGACATTGACTGGTTATGGAACAATCATATTTTGAAGTCTATTGTTAAATGTTGTTGATTGTTTGGCTATTTGATATGTGTGCTAGGATGACACATTGTAGAAAGACCATGTATGATGGCATCCAGAAGCCAAACTAGATGGGAAGGGTCCCATGCTTTGGAAATGGGTTTTGGGCGAAACACCATTATGAATTTTGATAATACCTCAGCTGCAATGCATGTGAGTGAGATGGTAAAAATATACGAAGAAGGCATGTGTGGGTTATGAAATGTGAAAAGATTGGGGTGGCAAACCGAAGGACTGTTGAATCAGAGAAGGGAGCCCCCATTTTTCGCAAATGAAGGAAAGATACATCCGTGAAACAAATGAGTATTCAGTAACCCTAACTAAGCATATACATGTCTGGTTATTAGATTTAATATGCAGAGCATGTTTTATTATTTCATTATTATTCTAGACTGCTTGAGTATGACTAAGGCCTACATAGCTCACATCGGAAAGGGATGCATACCTTTCGGGTGATGGGTTATGTTAGGGTTTTCATTATTGACTACACCCTAAGGGAATGGACGCATTCCTGGTGTTTCAATACTTGATAGTGAATGTTATGAAATATGGTTACAATTTTAAAGCAGTAATACTGATGATTCTGCTTATCCTTCTTGTGCTATTAGCTTACACAGATGCAATTTGGTGTTGCACGTAAGAGGCAAAGTGAAGAAGGGTGCTCAAGAGGACTGTATGGGAAGTGGTAACCTTTCTACGCTCACACTAAAGGACATTAGAAGAGATGGATAGGCCCAAGGAGCTGTGTTGCAGAAAAGGGGTATCATCCTTGTGTAGTGTGAGTGGGTATTGTGAGGCCATGCTAGCCTGCAGTCAAGTGAGTCACCTATGGAGTTCCTGGAGGGAACCACTGGTTGCATAAGAGAAGGAGCCACGTAATCATATTATGTTGTTCACATTGCCTGATAAACCCAGTCGATGTACTGGCTTGGCATTGGTTATTTGCATGTTGTGGAGGTATTGGTGAAGGGTGTTATTTCCTGACAAACCCAGTCGGAGAACTAGCTTGGAAATGGTTATTGTATGTTTGATAAACCCAGTCGGCATACTGGCTCAGCATACTGATTTTTGAAATGCTTGATAAACCCAGTTGGCGTACTGGCTTAGCATACTGATTTTAGGGATGCCTGATAAACCCAGTCAGCGTACTGGCTTGGCATTGCCTATTCGGATGATGCTATGGAGCAGCATGTGTGCTGGTCAAGCATCCACCCCACAGGTGATCCAAGGCTTGTGAAGCAGAGAAGGAAACCTATGGAGTAACGACGAAAATGCACAATATAGATAAGTATTCATTTTCATTTATTTCTTGTTTGGAATAATGAAGATTTCAGATAAAAGTCTTATGACAACCAAGCTAATACATTGTTGTTTCTTTGTCGGAAACCTTGGCCATTGCAGGAAGCAAGGACCCTGAAAGAACTATAAAATCCTTGGTGAACCAAAGAATAATTGGTTGTGAACTACGAAATTCTTGGTTAAACCATAGAGTAACTGGTCAGGCGCTATAAATTCTTAGTAAATCTAGAGAGTAACTGGTTGGGTGCTACAAATGCTTGATGAATTCGGAGAGTAGATGGTGGGGGAACTAAACCCTTGATGTTGTGGAGCAGCCGACGTGTTGGCCAAACATTCTTTAATTAATTAATAAAACCACTTGGAGCACTGGCCTAGCATATTGATAAATGAGATGATTGATGAAACCCAGTCAGCGTATTGGTTGGGCTTTTCCTATTCGAATGGTTGTGGAGTAGCCTGCATGCTGGCCCAACATTCATTATTGCATCCACGGGTAATCCAAGGCTTATAAAGCGAAGAAGGATCCTGTGGGACAAAGTGAAGACATCCAAGGCAGATAAGTATTTGATTATATTGCAGCTTATTGCTTATTTAGTATGAATATACGTGTGTATATGATTCGGTTATGATTTCTTAAATTCTCGTTTGGAGATAAAACCCATGAAAATAAACTAAAAATGTAAATTGATTCAATATTTGAGTGTAGGTATTGCTGGAAGCAAGGACTATGAAAGCATCTGGAGGATGCATGTGGACATGTGACCGTCCTAAAGAGATCTCAGTATGAGCAGTAATGAAAGATGGTGCTAGTGGACATGTGTAGGTCCTAGCAGCTAAAGGTTCTGTAAGCAACAATGGAAAAAGGTTCCCTAGTTGAAGATCCTTAGACAGACCTTAGACATTAAGTGTCATAGCCAAGAAAGGGCAAGTCAAGCATTCACATTGAAGTGAAAGAGGCTAAGGAGCATGAAACCACAGTGATGGTGTGGCTCTAGATTGGAATAAGACTAAGAGGGGGAAACTCTTACTCTTCTCTTTCCTTTTGACTGATGCATCTTAGAAACAAGAGATTGTTGAGTGCATGTCGTGGATGAAATTAAATTATGCTTAATTGCTTGAATTAAATGGTGAATGTTGAAATAGTTATTTTCCTGTGAAAGGATGAACATGAATGAGTTCATGTGTATGCTGGGAAAGCATGAAACGTGTGGAAGTCGCATAAGTAAAGCATGGACGTTCCATGTCAATTGGGCAAATAATTGACTAATTTTAATATTGTGCTATGCTTGTCCTAACAGGAATTGCCATGATAAGTCTCACAGGTGAGACATTGAGAGCCATCTGTTGCAACCACTACTAGCCAAGTGTTGCTAGTGGGAAAAGTGAGGGCCAGTTGTGCATATTGATCATGGCAGCAGATCGAAAGCTATTTGTTTTGGCTGGAAATATTCCTTAGATAATTTCCAGGACAGTAAGAAAGATGGCATCCATGAAATTTCCGGACTTGTAGATCAGCTGGAAGGTGAATAAAAGGAAAGGATTGCTGTGGAGCAATGCCCACCTGTAGAGATGGAAGATCAAAGCCAGCAGGAGCAGCTTGAGAAAGCCAAAGGACTTGATCCTGAAAGTTCAAATTAAAGAGATGAAATGCAGGGCAGACCTGCCACCATTGTGTGAATTTTGAGGCATGTGTAAAGTGGGTATTTATTCCTAAGTGTTGGAAACACCGAGGACGGTGTTATTCCAAGGGGAGGGGTATGTCACATCCCCAACTTGACCCTATTGCATTGAAATTTAAATGATGCAATATTGTTATAAAAATCATGGTGACGACCTCAAGGCCAAGGCCCCGCCATCGATTTATTGATACATATGGTTTACATGCTAGCTAGACACATTGGAATTTCAACATCATGTAATATGCATTTTAATAAAAATACCCACAACTAGCTATGCAATGCAACAAAGAGATGGGGGCATGATTTTACAAGGAATTGGGAGGGAAATATTCAAACCCTTGAGCCAATCAAGTCAAGCCAAGTGTCGATGAGAGAACCCATCAAACCCTCAACTACCCATGTTGACTTTTGTACCCAATCATTGATTTCTCCCAGAGTGGTTGAGGAAGTTAATGACTTGGGGAAAGGGAGGTATGGCTGTCCAAAATTTGGGTCTGGGCAAGCCACCCTGCATGGAAAATCATGTTTTGCTTCTTGGGCAAGAAAAGAGCCATGAATTTGCCTCCCAAGCCATAACCCATCAAGCAGTTTTGTCTCCCTCACGTTTTTAGGCTACCTGGGCATTTTTTTGTGGGGATTTTCCTGTTTTTTCCATGATCTTCCATGCTGGAAATGGAGTTTTTGCTTTGGATACCAGTGGGGAAGAGAGCATAACGTTTTTGGGTCTTCTTGCAGGTCGTTTTGGCCATTGGAATGCCCATAACTTGTGGGATAAAATCGTTTTTCACCATTACCTTACTCTTTCACACAGCTCTGGCTTGCTGGGCATTTTCCCCTCCTCATTCTTCCTGTGCATCCTTGTTTTCTAGTTGGAAGGGGTCGTTTTTGTGTTGGTCACCAGTGGGAAGGAGAAGCGAACGATTTTGGGTCTTCCTGGAGGTCATTTTGGCCATTGGAATGGATCATAACCAGTGGGAGGAATCGGTTTAGCTCCCTGGGGTTGAAGTCTAAATTCCACAGCTCGTTGGGTGAGCCACGAGTTGGGGGAGCCAATGTGGACCCTATTTTGTGAAAGCATCTGTTGTAAATGTGTAACCCTGCCCAATGATCATTTTTTTTGTATGTAGGAAGAGTATGTTGGGGTATGGGTAATGGGTAACCCATTGTTTTGGCTTGAGCTTGAGAGTAAGCATCCAGGGTTCAAATGCAGCCTGATAAACCCAACTGTGCACTGGCTTGGATGAAATGAAATGCTTAATTGGCTGTGTATGAGCTGAATGTCCCCTTTCCTTGTAAGAATCATTCCCATCTCAGAGGTGGCCTTCGGACGGACTAAGTATATGCCGTCGAAGAGCCTACGGCTGGGTGGAATGTTGTAGTGACATAGCTAGTTGTTCGGGACAATTGCACAATGAAGATAAGTGTTGTTTTTCTGTCTATGTATTTACTTCTGCAATGCTTAAATTAATTACTGCCATGATATGTTGAATGCAATGAAGAGGGTATGGATGAATATGTTTTATTCCGTTGTGCATGTTTAAGTGATTTGCATCTGCACACATCTCTTTTATTGCTAAGAATCTAATGAATGGGCTGAGTTTTATGTAAAAGCCTAGATTTTGGTATTATGTGCCCTTCATTGAATTGGTTAGATGGAGGGTATGTGACAATTATTATATATGCAACAACCTTCTTGCTAATTCCCTCCAATTGCACATTCATCTTATTCTTAATTATCTCAATTCTAAAGTTGTTGAACATTTGAAAAAATGCTATTGAGTATATGATCCTTGCCTTTTTAGAAAATATCATGATCTAGAAAATTGGTCCTCATCAATTCCCATATTTTTGTCCTCATCATCACTATTGGGACTATTGATACATGATACATTCCCCCTCATCATGTCTCTAATGAACTAGATGGCCACAACGGTCCTCCACATAATCAATCCCCACTCTGATGGTGCCTGGAAGTAGATCATGATCAAATCCTCATCTAAGTATTTCCATCACTCATCAATGACCTTATCTAGAAATTAGTTTATGTATTGATGTAGATCCACTAGGATTGCCTCGACTACCCATTGTCACCTCTACAATTGGGGAGAAGGATCGAAATAATTGAGCTTGCCCCATTATCTTTGATGTCTCTAAGGAGGAATCAATTCAATTTTTGCACATACATGAGAAGGGAGTAATCAATAACGTGTATCATATAAACCAAACTAGCTACCATATATGCAACTATGTAAACATAACTTAGAAAACATAATCAAAATCATACATATCCTCAGGTTCCCATGCTTTGCCTTGTGGTCAATGTAGCTCTAAGTCCCCTCAATAGTCCATCCACGCATAGGGGTAATCCACGATAACCATAAGGAAATGGTGCCACTGAGAAAATAAATCTTGTAGGAAGACATTTTCCATGACATCACCCCTACCCCTTGGTATAATATTCCCCCATTGTCACATCTAGAGTTCCATAGGCCTTGAATCTCAAATCACATGATGGAGTCATAGTATGGGAACTCCCTCACAAAGTATGTGGAAATGAAGGTGCTGAACCTGAAATATCCACTTGATAGGCCCTACTAAGACAAATGGTGCCACACCGTCGCCATAAAAATTTGGTCCCATCCAGAGTAAGTCCTATCCAGAACTAGCTTAACGATTATCATATGAAAATCTATAATTATATGGGGTTCTCTCGACTCCATTACTCAAACCACTCATGCTACCATTACATGAGTCTCCAAACCTCTATGTTCTCCATCTGAATGGAGGATTCATGCAGTGATGAGCCTCCTGGCAACATGCCTTTAGGTAATCCTCCACGGTCACATCTCGTGGTCACACCGATTGAGTATCAACTACTCAATCGTACATGGGTAATCCCTTCATGAAGTATACATCAGTAAGGGTGAGGATGATGAACTCACCTTACACCAAGAATGGTCCTCATGCATCCACATCCCAATATTGGACAATCTTTGTCAGTAATAGACTTCCCACCCTCATTAATGAATGAAGATCGTCCAGTACTAGGATGAATATGTAGGACCATTCTTGGTGTAGGGTGAGTACATCAACCTCACTCTTAATGATGTATAATTGAAGGACGACCTACACACATATGGTGTGGTAGGCGATACTCAACTAGTAAAGCAAAGAGATGTGGCTATGGAGGATTACTTGGAGACACACAATAAGGAAGGATCATCATTGCATGATTCCTCCATCTAGATGGATGATATAGAGATCCTAGATACCCATGTAGTTGTTGCATGAAAGGTTATAGTATTGGGGTTGGCAGAACCCCATCAGATTATTGGTGATCTTTTTTATGCTCGTCTTATCACTTTTGATTTAGATACAGTTAAACCTCATATTCTTTCTTTGGTTTCAATTTCTCATCACCATTAAGGATTTGATTATCCATTGATGCATTATTAATGAAAGGGACTCCACCTATGTCATTTTGATGCACATATAGAAGCTCAGATCCTTGAATTGACCTCATCCATTATGATGTTATGTGTGTACGACATTCAAACTTCCTAGCCACAAGTTCTCCTCCAAAATGTTCCCATAGATCTAGTCAGTAAAACTATCCTGGTAGATGTGGATATAGTATACATTCAATTAAACTACAACCTTATGCTTGGTCATAGTTATATATATATGGTATGATTTAAGAGGTCACTTCCACTTTGTTTTGACATATGTTATTTCCTCATATTATGAATATCATTATGCTTTATTATAACAAACCATGATCCTAAGTGATCTTCCTCCCTATTTGGTACCTCACACCACCTAACCCCCAACCTACTCCTTAAGTGTTTTTAACCCTCATCCAATTGGTTAGCACTTATAATTTTCTAGCCCCCTTGGTTAATAGGGAAGCCACCACTTCCACCCAAAGTACTCCCAAAATCAAGGCTAAGGTAAAAACAAAGAATGTGGTAGTTCAATTTTCCCTAGACATGGTTGTTACTATCCTCTCTACAACACCCAAGAAGACTCATATGCATTTTCCATTTGTGATATCATTGGTCATGCCACCCATCATTGTTTGGAGTTTCCTGTGTTACGTAGTCATATCTATATCCAAGAAAATATTACTAACTCAACCATTCATGTAGTTCATATTTATCACCTTGATGCTACCAAACAACGTAATAAGGCATTACATATCAACCACCTATGTGCATTGTGTAGAATTTATGGCCTCTATTCACACCATTTCATAGATATCCAAAATTTTCATGTGAATTTGGATTAACTCCACCTTAGGTCATTAGAACCTCAAGTCACAACCAATGAAGAGACACCACCACCTAACTAACCAAGTGAAGTAATTATGTCCATTTATTATGTTTTGTCCTTAGGTTAACATCATATTCAAAAACATCTTTGTCCTCCTCACCTTCAATGGTTGTAGACCTCCCTGATATTTGTACCCCTACTTTTTGAAGTGATGAATAAATTCTTGGAGCTCTCACAAATACTGATTACTCGTTTGATGATATGAACCACAAATATTATTTCCTTCCATAGGAATCCCCTACATTGGGTGAATTTTTTATCTAAATCCTTATTTCAAGAATTTTGTGATTTCTTTTCTTGGTCTTATGCTGAAATTCCAAGACTCATCCCCACCATTGTGGAACATCATATTGACACTTGACACATGCCTAATGTTGACCTTGTGTGCCATAAAAATTTCCCTATTTATCCTTCCAAATATTCCATCTTCAAATCCAAAAATTTTAAAATTTAGAATGTATGATTCATATACCTAATTTAGTATACTACACGGGTATCTAATATAGTCTCAATCAATAAGAAGCAAGGAACCATTCTTGTCTATATTGAGTTTTGATATCTTAATAAATCTTGTAGCAAAGAAAACTACTCAAACCCCTTCATTGACTAGATTATCAACAATTGTGTGGGGCACAAGGTTCTATCCCTCATGGGCCATTTCTCATGTTACAATTAGATCCACATTCATCCTCACAACCAGTACAAGACTTACTTCACCACCCCTTGCAGAACCTTTTCTTATCAAGTTCATCACTTTCCAACACGTCATGTCATAATACTTCCATGAAATGATCAATATCATCTTAGCATATTTATATGACCACATGACTTGTTCAAAGAAACAATCACAACACCTAGAACATATACACAAAGTATTTATTCGATGTCACATATATAGTATTCAATTAAACCACTTAAGTGTGTGTTCTATGTCCTTGTTGGTCAATTGCTAGGATTTATCATTTCCAAACAAGGGATTATTGTTTATCCTTTGAAGTTTCAATCCAATCTTGAAGTTGTCTTCCCTTAAAATTTGAGTCAATTGCAAAGCCTAGAAGGTAAGGTGAACTTATTACACTATTTTTATTCCAAACTATGCCATGTGTATTCAAGAATTTTTGAGATTTTTACATTCTAATATCCTTTTTGTATGGGATGGGTAGGATCAAAACTCTTTTGAAACCCTTAAATGTGCTCTTACTTTGACATCGTTGATTAGCCCTTCATATTTTGTGAAGGATTTTATCCTTTACATTTCATCCTCTCCATTTTCCATTGTCAAAGTATCAATTCAGGATGGTGATGATCGTACTTGTGAAATTCCACCGGGATAGATCACTGAGCTAGAAAAAACCTCACAATTTCACATTGTTATTACTGATAAGAATTAGATAAATACATGGATCAATTCACTCATAAAACTGAAACACACATGAAAAAGTGTTGTTGATACATTAGTCAGCTGTAAGCTGGAAATCAAAGAATGTTACAATAGAATGAATTCGATAATCCTAGGAGGATTCAAATTCACCTCAAGTATAGGCTTAGTTTGCATTGGAACCATCTCCCGATAAGGTTCAGTGGCCACCGATGATAAATAATCAGTTAACTAAGGTAGAACTAAGCATAACTAAATCATGTGGGAACAAAAATAGGGAAGGAGATTCCAAGGGAGAAAAATACTGACTTGTAGTGGTCAAAATAGGTTCTCCTACACTCAGTAGTAGTGAAACTAGGTGTAACAGTCAGTTAACCAGGCAATCAAGGGGACAAGGTGTCCTAAATCATGGAACTGACTGTGATAAATCCTAAAATTATGCATGAGGGCGAATTTGGATTCCAGTGATGTAACCAAGGTGCTCTTAGCGAATAGGAGGGATAATGATGACCAAAAACAAGCTCTGGGGGGGTGAAAGTAAGGACTAGATGCTAGGAGACTCAACTGTTAATGCATGGATGCATGGAATGCATGCACGTATGAAAGACCAAAATATTATGATGAGAATATTCCAACACCCCCCCTTAAGCCATACTATGAGGAGAAATAAATGAAAATTAGGGCCCTGGTTACTGAGACCAAAGGTCACCCCGTACAACAATCTAAAAAAGTGAGGAAAGAAGGAAAACCCAGTGGGAACCCCCCCCCCTCAACATAGACTGGAACACACCAAAAATTTTTGCTCAAGGCTCAAGTAGGTGTAATGCTTGATTCAATGTATGGAGGTATATTCCTCTTGGGAAGAAGTGGATCATGCTCCAAAAACATGTGCTTGAATTCTCCTTCAATGGATGCAAGAGAATCTGGAGGATTTCTGAACTTGGTCTTTAGACCAAACATGGTGAGAACAAATCCAAAAATATGAATATCATCCTGAAACCTGTAATTCGAACCAAATGAGGTAGGATCAGATCCAATTAGATTTAATTTCCCTTGAAACTCAAACTTCTAATCAGTGGAAGTTAAATGAGCTCCAAGAATTGATAGATGGTTTCTTGTGATATCCTTTGAACCAACAGGGGTGAGATCAAAACCAAAATCAGCAAAATGTGCCTGATACTTGAACCCAAGCGAATGGTAGTGTCCTCCATCTTCAGTGAAACTACGAGAGCATGTTCCAATGATAAAATAGAATTTCATAGGAATCATGTGATCAAGGAGTGCAAATGCATAACCTCCAAAACATTCAATAGATCATCATTTTGCACACCATCAGACTCATGGGAAGTAGAGAATTCGAAACTATCTTCAACTTCTAAAGTATTAATTGACATATCTTGCTCATAATTATAAATAGAAGACATTGATAACATGAGTGAGGAATGGATAATATCTACAAAAGGATCATGTTCATTAGTTGTATCACTTTCATCTGCATGAACTACATGGGAAGGGGACAATTCGAAACTATCTTCAACTTCTAGAGAAATAGAGGAAGGAATGTCTTCAACATGAACTTTCTGTGTTGAATCTGCATCTTCTTCTTCATCTTGAACAAATTCATCATGAGAGATGATTGAGGCCGAGACATAATTACAGAGAACACTTAAGTAGGTATCACTGGGCTTGTTCTCCATTGCACCAATCTCTTCATTTCGCTTTCCAAATTCTTTGTCCGGTTGGGACCATAGATCACTTGGATATTCAACAGTTTCCATGAGATAGCGCATACTAGGAGATATAGAAATACACATTGCTCCAAAGGCTCTGTCACATTCATTTATCCAATCATTATCTTCTTCCAAGGAATAAAAATCTCTCATAACACCAATACACATATAAAAATACCTTGTCTCTTTAGATATGCTATCATATTTGGTTTCCACTCATCATATTTGAATGGAGAGAGAGGAGGAATTGCTTTCAGATTCATGGAAGTTGTTATAGAATACCTGCAAAAACAATGGAAAAATATATGGAGGATTGTTACTGAATCTATTGAACACTGCTTTAGGATAGCAGGCACTTTTATCCAGATCCTTCACACCTGGCTAGACCTCAAAGGATTTCTCCAATGAATTCAATGCAATGGCACCAGGATTTGCTATGGAAATCCAGAGGCTTTTGGTTCTCTACTGAAATCAACTGCTCAATATAATGCTAGAACTATTGCTATTGCTGCAACTATTGCACTCAAAATCTCTCATGAGCTCTGATACCATGTGAAATTCCACAGGGATAGATCATTGAGCTAGAACAAACCTCACAATTTCATAAAACTGAAACACACATGAAAAACTATTGTTGATACATTAGTCAGTTGTAAGTTGGAAATCAAAGAATGTTACAATAGAATGAATTGGATACTCCTGGGAGGATTCAAATTCACCTCAACTATAGGCTTAGTTTGCATTGGAACCATCTCCCGATAAGGTTCAGTGGCCACCGATGATGAATAATCAGTTAACTGAGGTAGAACTAAGCATAACTGAATCACGTGGGCACAAAAATAGGGGAGGAGACTCCAAGGGGTTGAAATACTGACTTGCAATGGTCAAAATGGTGCTCCTACACTCAGTAGCAGTGAAACTAGGTGTAACAGTTATTTAACTAGGATATCAAGGGGACAATGTTAGAAAAATAGGATCGCAGAGCAATAACAATAAATAGAAATGCAAATATAATCACACACACATTACAAGATAGACACAGATATATCATGGTTGACCCAACTTGGGATACGTCCACACTGAAGTTGACAGTCCTTATTATTATTCCGTCCAGCAAAGTGAAGGGATACAACCTGCAGCACAGCCGCTGCACTTCCTCTTCACACTCTCTCACAGTTTCTCTTCTCGATCTCAAAGATATTTACAATGCATAATACCTAATATACATCAACCCTAGCCGTGCTACAATGTATTTCTTTTATAAGGGAAATACAATGGGAAAATACCACGGGTTACCCAAAACCATGGGCCCGAAAACTAGTGGCGAAAACAACCCCCAAAATTTTTCTCGGGGGCGCTGCCCCCAAACCCCTATTCACGGGTGCTCCGCTCCTGCACCCCCAAACCCCAAGGTGCGGGAATGAGTGTACATTCCTCTAGGGTGCACGGATGAGATTAGAAGATCTGGCTCCACAACCAACAATATCCCACTTGGAGACTGATCACAGCAACTCCACCGCTACTGCACTTACTGGACTTGGACTTGGAAAATTTCTCCTCTTCACCTTCATGCTAGAAGGCCAACAAAAACCGAGCAAGAAATCAGTTTCTCTTTGGTCACAACCTTTGTGAACATGTCTGCAGGATTCTAGCTAGTGTGTATCTTTTCCATCTTCAACAGTTCATCTTCCAGAACAGAGCGTATGAAATGGTACTTGAGCTGTATATGTTTAGTCCTGGAATGGAATGCTAAGTTCTTTGCAAGATGAATGGCACTCTGGCTGTCACTATAAAACCTGCTATCCTTCTGCTTCTTACCCAATTCCTCCATAAACCTCTGCAACCAAATCATCTCTTTACTAGCCTCTGTAACAGCAACATACTCTGCTTCCGTTGTTGGAAGTGCAACAACCTTCTGCAGTTTCAAAATCCAACTTACTACTGTTCCTCCTACAATAAACACATACCCTGTGGTTCTCCTCCTAATATCCTTATCACCTTCCATATATGCATCAACATATCCCTGTAGAACAATGTCTGAACCTCCAAAACATAATTCCTGAGTGGTAGTACCTCTCAAATACCTGAGAATCCACTGTACTGCCTTCCAATGTTCTTTACGTGGATTGTTCATATATCTGCTCACAACTCCCACTGCTTGTACAATATCTGGTTTTGTACACACCATGGCGTACATCAAGCTGCCAACTACTGATTTATAGGGAATCTTAGACATGTAATCTGTCTCTTCCTGTGTCTTGGGACACATTTCCTCACTTAGATTGAAATGGCTGGCCAAAGGTGTACTTACTGGTTTTGCATTCTGCATTCTGAACCTCTCCAACACTTTTTGTATGTACTCAGTCTGAGACAATGTCAATTTGCAATTTTTCTTGTCTCTCATTATTCTCATACCAAGGATTTGCTTTGTAGCACCCAGATCCTTCATCGCAAATGAATTAGCTAGCTTCCTTTTGAGTACATTTATATCCTGCATGTTAGACCCTGCAACAAGCATGTCATCCACATACAATAACAAGATAATATATCTTTCATTGTCTAGCTTCTTGAAATAAACACAGTGGTCAGAATGACATCTACTATAACTTTGTTCTGTCATAAACCTGTCAAATTTTATATACCACTACCTTGGAGCTTGCTTCAAGCCATACAAGCTCTTTTTCAACCTGCACACCAAGTTCTCCTTCCCTTTGACCTCATACCCTTGTGGATGCTTCATATATATCTCTTCCTCCACAACCCCATGGAGAAAGACTATTTTTACATCTAGCTGTTCAAGATGCAAATATTCTACTGCCACTAGACTTAAAATAGTCCTAATTGAAGTCATCTTAACAATAGGAGAAAATATTTCATCAAAATCTATACCTTTCTTCTGTGCAAACCCCTTTACAACAAGTCTGGCCTTGTACCGCTTCTTGCCTCCTTCTTCTTCCTTCAACCTGTAAATCCACTTGTTCTGCAATGCTCTTTTTCCAGTAGGCAACTGAACCAAATCCCAAGTCTGGTTTCCTACCAATGAGTCCATCTCCTCATTCATGCCTTGCTCCCACTTCTTCTAGTTTCCACCTGCATTGCTTCTTCATAACATTCTGGTTCACCAGCATCAGTCATCAACAAATAATACATTGAAGGAGAGTATTGTTCGGGGAGTCTACTTAACCTGGTAGATCTTCTTGCAGTTGCAGGAGTTTCAGACACTTGTTGCTGTTCTTGATTTTCTAGCACCTTTGGAACTTCATTTTCTGTAATTTCATCAAGTACTGTGTACTCTGTGTTTTCCTTTTCCTATTTCTTACCCTGCAACTGATCTTTATACATGACCTTTTCATTGAATATGACATCTCTACTTCTAATGATTTTGTGATTTTCATAATCCCATAAACGATAACCAAAATCATCAACCCCATATCCAATAAAGGTACATTTCTTGGATTTAGCTTCAAGCTTTGTTCTATTTTCTTTATCAATATGGACAAATGCTTCACAACCAAATGTTCTAAAAAATGAGTAGTTTACCTTTTTACCTGTCCATGCCTCCTCTGGAATACCACCATCCAAAGCACTTGAAGGTCCTCTGTTTATTAAATAAACAACAATATTTACAGCATCTGCCCAAAACTGTAAGGGCAACCCTGCATGCAATCTCATACACCTTGCACGCTCCATGATCGTTCTGTTCATCCTTTCAGACACACCATTTTCTTGTGGTGTTCCTGGGACTATCTTCTCTCTACGAATCCCATGGTATGAATAGTAACTATCAAACTCCTTGCCGCAGTACTCACCTCCATTATCATATTTGAGACACTTCAACCTTTTTCCTGTCTCATTCTCAACCAAAGCTTTCCACTTCTTAAAAGTAGCAAACAAATCAGATTTCTATCTAATGCAATAAACCTAGGTTTTTCTAGTTGCATCATCAATAAATGTAACATAATAATGAGAGCCACCAAGAGATTGTACCTGAGCTGGTACCCATACATCTGTATGCACTAGCTCTAACTTTTTCATTCTTCTTATGTTTCCCAACCCTGATAAATCTGACTCTCTTCTATTTTCCATAAACACACTTCTCACAGAATTCCAAACTTACCTGCTTCAAATATGGCAGCAACTTCCTTGAGTGGAGAATCTACATCCCCTTCTCACTCATGTGGCCAAGCCTATGATGCCACAATGCTGTATCTGTTCTTGTGGAAGCTAAAGAGATAGAATGGTCAGTATTATGAAAACATAAAGACAATGTACCTACTCTGTCTCCTTTTGCTATCACCATTGATCCTTTAGTGATCTTCCACCACTTTTCTCCAAATGTAGATAGACAGCCACCATCTCCCAACTTCCCTATTGAGATCAGATTTCTTTTCATAGAAGGAATATGCCTAACATATTTTAACAACCAGTCAGTTCCATTCTTAACTTTTATCCATACCTTACCCATTCCAACAATTTTACATGTCTCATCATCACCCAATAAAACATGTCCAAAATCGCTTGGAACATAATCATGAAAATATTTCCTATGGGGTGTAGAATGACATGAAGCCCCTGAATCTACTACCCAATAATCACTAGTATTATCTAATGCAAGAATCAAAGCATATTGTAACACATCACCTGCTACATTTGCTTCCTGGGTAGTTTCCTTCTGTCCATCTCCTTTCTTCTTTAGAGATCTACAGTCTTTCTTCAGATGTCCTTTCTTTCCACAATTCTAGCACTCTATCTTTCCCAGTCTAGACTTGGATCTTCCTTTTTTA
Source organism: Larix kaempferi (assembly GCA_027924585.1). Classification (NCBI taxonomy): domain Eukaryota; kingdom Viridiplantae; phylum Streptophyta; class Pinopsida; order Pinales; family Pinaceae; genus Larix; species Larix kaempferi. The sequence goes on from BSBM01000866.1 coordinate 3,845,832, forward strand.
GAGTTGCTGCGATTACCTTGGTTCTTTCCTCTCTCCTTTTCTCTTCCCCTGCTCTCCATGGTCAACGCATTACCTGATGTCTCACCTGTGCTTTTTCTTCGCATTTCTTCGCTAAGAATAACACCAATAACATCATCAAATTTCAAGGTGTTTGAACCAGAGACAGAGTTACTTACAGCCATGACCAAGCTATTCCAGCTTTCTGGCAATGAACACAAGATTAGAAGAGCCCTAACCTCATCATCAAAGTTCACACTTACAGAACTTAGTTGATTTGTAACCGTATTAAAATCATTTAAATGATCAGTAACAGATCCACCTTCAGACATCTTCATATTAAATAAACGCTTCATTAGAAATACCTTGTTGGAGGCCGAGGGTTTTTCATACAGCTTACCCAATGCGCTCATCAAACCCTCCGTTGTCATTTCTTTTGATATATTGAAAGCCACCGACGAAGCCAGGCTCAGCCGTATTGTTCCCAAAGCCTTTCTGTCAAGAACCTCCCATTCTTCATCCTTCATGGCCACCGGCTACTTTTCTCTTCCTCCCAACGGTAGGAATAGATCCTTCTGGTACAGATAGTCTTCCATTTGCATCTTCCATAGCTGAAAGTTTTGCCATTAAACTTCTTGACCTTAAACTTTCATTCTTCTGCCATTGCTCCCACTCAAACCAGAAACCCTAGCTTTTTGTGCGTTTATCTGCCAATTAGACCTTTGGCTCTGATACCAATTGTTAGAAAAACATGATCGCAGAGCAATAACAATAAACAGAAAGGAAAATATAATCACACACGCATTACAAGAGAGACACAGATATATCGTGGTTCACCCAACTTGGGCTACGTCCACACTGAAGTTGCCAGTCCTTATTATTATTCCGTCCAGCAAAGTGAAGGGATACAACCTGCAGCATAGCCGCTGCACTTCCTCTTCACACTCTCTCACAGTCTCTCTTTTCGATCTCAAAGATCTTTACAATGCATAATACCTAATATACATCAACCCTAGCCATTTTACAATGTCTTTCTTTTATAAGGGAAATACAATGGGAAAATACCACGGGTTACCCAAAACCATGGGCCCGAAAACTGGTGGCGAAAACAACCCCAAAATTTTTTCTCGTGTTGATGTGTATGTAACTTTGGAATGTATTTCATATATGTATATTGTACTCCTATAGATATGGTATTATTCCTCTATACGGAAGTGTCGTCATTTATATTGTAAGTGTCGTAACTTATACTTAATGGGTTATTAGACCACCTTGTTGGGGTCAGCCCTGTATAAGTCATGTGGGTCGAAGGGTTATTAGACCACCCTATTGGGGGTCGACCATGTGGGTCAAATGGTTATTAGACCACCCTATTGGGTTTCGGCCCAGTCAGCATTATGTTATGTGGTTAAGTTAAGGCCAACCCAGTAAAGGTTATTAGGCAAGTCAATTCAAGTATAAATAGAGTGCGGGAGGCACTCTATTTCATCATTGTATTCTCACACACACTCTTTGGAGAGTGGTGCACTTGTGGAGGAGGAGAAGTTGCTCCTAGGATAAGATGATCTCTTGTACTTTGGTTGTATCATTGCTTTATTTATCTCTGAGGAAGTTATTGGGGTTTTTCACCTTTATGGTTTTCCCCAAGTAAACTCTGTGTCTCTTGTGTGCTTGCATTATTGTGTCCATGATTGATATGCTGTAGATATGCTGTACATGTTGTTCTCTCAGTTAATATCCTAGATCAGATTGAAGTAAATTCTGAAAAACTAACATGGTATCAGAGCTAGCCTGAAAGAAGGCATGGTATGGCATGTATGACACTTGTTGCACTTGCGATGCTTGGGATTGATAGAGAAAAAACCAGTCATCGTAGCACTTTCACTATAAATCCATTTTGGAAACGTTTTCGGATCTGAAACTTTTACAGGTCAAAGATAAGATTCCCATGTACCTTTTGTCCAAAGGAAAATTTCTAATTCGTTGTACTTTGTGTTTTATGATCTGTACAATATAGGGTTTCTACCTCTTCCATATCTCAATCAAAAAAGGTCATAACTTGGGCTAGGAAGCTCCAAATGAAATTTTGTAAAACGTGACAAGTAGTGCACAGACTTTAATTTCTTAGGTAACTTTTTTAGAGGCCGAAACTAAACTAGTGACACGTGGAATGCCGTACAAGTTCACTCTCCTATTTTATCCCATAAACAAGTCACGTTGCGACACTTGGCATAACTCTCTCTCAGAGAATCCATTTGAGGTAAGACCTGTGGGGTTGGAAAGATGACAGGTCGGGCTATCTCATGAAAAATTTTCAGACCCTGTGGATCAAAAAGTTCGGAGTTACACTAGAAACAATTAGGTACATATTTATGTCAAAACATAATTATTTTTTAGCACCTTCATTCATGGCTTCCGAAATTTAGGGTTTCGGAGAAAATTGGAATTCTTGTAATCAGCGACCACGGCTGAATGCTACTCATCAAAATCAAAATTTAGAGACAAATATCAGCATTTTTGGTTGGGAAGAAAGCCGGGCTTGACCAGACCCTAGTTCGGGACTTTAATCAGAAAAGTGGAAAATTAGGGCTTCTGTAAAAATGGGAATTTTTGAAAATCTGTGACCATGGCTGGAAGCTCCTTAGAAAAATAGAAGCTTAGAGATTTGGGTGGAACCTTTTGATTGGGCAGAAGGGTGGGATTTATCAAACCCTAGTTCGAGGTCATGTCCAATGAATCTGGAAGTTTCAAAGGCAAATTTGAGGGGTGAAACTTTGCAGTTTTCAAATTATGGGTATACCAGCTTGATCAGCTCATCAAGGTACATATTTCTATCCTTTCAGAAGTTTGAAATTCAAAGTTTGAATTTTTAAGGTTTCTCTGACAAACCCTAATCCAGCTCCAGAGTCAGTTCCTGCAAATCAAGTGGATTGGGTTAATCCTAGAAGAGAATGGATTGGTCACCTGCATAAGTGAAGAAGTTCCTGTTTCAGAGGGAGATGAGGCTAAGGCCTTACATAAGAAGATTACAAGAAATCTCGACAGGTATGACTCATCCAGGTATGTTTCGATATTTGTTCATGATTAAGTTTATGGTATGTTTGTCTTCATGTTATTACGGTTAGTACAATCTTGATTAAATTTAGACTTGTCGTATCACTTTAATAAAATTATGAATGCATGATAGAAGATATTCATTGATTAGGGTGTTGACACTTATGATTGTACTAATGCATTATGGTGTTGTATGAGGTTTATGTTGTCCGCTAACATGAAAGGTACACCAAGAAAGACAAATCATGTTCTAGTTCAAGAACATATGATCATGAGGACACGAGGACAAAGATTCATCCATTGTCATGAATCACTTAGAAGATCTATTTGCGAGGTATGTATAACTTGGTTCTATAATGGTTAACCTATGAGATATGCAGGTTACTAGCACAAGTCATTGAAGAGAACAAGAAGACATCATGTGGGTATGATAGACATAACTAGCTAACATACCAATCCAGGTATGTTTTTCCTATATCAAGTTAGAATCCTACCTTGTGTTAGGATACCTTATATAAGTATACTTGGTATGATTGGTTATGTTTATTCATAAAGTTAGAAATGTAAGTAATCAAGGGTTTATGCATTTTATGTCTCTTATCTCTATTGATGATTTAACTAACCAGAAGAGTCCTATGATCAAATAAGAATATGCATGAGTAAAAGAATACTTGAATACATGTTTAAGATTATTGTGTTTTGATAGTATTAAGATTATACTAATGAATGTGTGATTATGTATGAGACATCGAGGATAACACAATGATGATACTAATAAACATACATAGTGATGGATATAAGTTCAAGGATAGGTAATCCAGGAAGAAAAGATCAAGAGGGAGCACACTCCAGTTGTTCCTGCAAGGAAGCAGAGATCAAGAGGGAGCACACTCCATTTGTTCCTGCAAGAAAGCAAAGATAAAAAAGGAGCACACTTCGGTAGTTTCTGCAAGGATGTAGATATTCAGAATGGAGTTGCAGAAAAGAAGCAAAGACTGAGAGGGAGTAAACCCAACAAAGAAACAAAGATAAGTATTTGAATTATCATTCCTTGCATATTTTATTGTTTAAATAATATTGTTCAATAACGTATATACTCATGTTCCTAGAATTAGGTGGTGTATTATGCATATTAGAATAGTTGCATTGATGAATAGTATACTACTAATATACATGGGTAAGTGGCCTATGGCACTGTACAACATTCCATTGCTACTTATCTAGAATGAAACCTCTTTGCTGACATGTTGGGAGTTGTGCACACTCTTAACAATGTTTTGGTAGAGATTGGAAGGAATATAGAAAGTTGCGGGATATGGATAAATGTTGTATTGAAGCATTGGCTAAGATAATTGCATGACTGTATGACATATTTCTTTATGTGTAAGAATTTGTTCTGAAAACTATGAGATGTTTTCTAATCATGCAATTTAACTTGTTGTGTAGGAAAGATTGTATGCCATCACCTACAAAAGAAGGACTACAACATTTATTTAGCAACAAAGTTATCTATTGAAAATATTGAAGTTCCCGGGATCTGGGAAAAATGTCATGATCAAGGAGTACCAGTCGATCATGAAGATGTTTGGGATGCAATCCCAAGACCTGAAGGGGAGTCTATAGTGACTTCCAAGAGGATCCACAAGATCAAGCATGCTACAGGTGGTAGCATAGAGACTTTTGCTCCTGTAGCTAGATACACTTCCATTAGATCCGTACTTGCTTTGGCTGCAGTGATGAAATGGAAGATACACCAGATGGATTTCAAGACAACAGCCACTTGGTTCTGAGACACATGACAGGGAGTCATATATGTGCAGAACTTGGTATGGTACGATAGACAGCTTTCTATCCAGTTTGGACTTTACCAAGAGTAAAGCGGATTCCAACCTTTACTACAAGGTTGAGGAAGGCAATCCAATTATACTACTTTTGTATATGGATGCCTTGTTTATTACAGGTGAAGATAGATTGATTGCCGACACGCAGCAGAAGCTTGCTGCCGAGTTCGAGATGAAGAACTTGTGGATGATGCACTATTTTCTAGGTATGGAGGTGTGGCAGAGTGTAGATGGAATCTTCCTTGGACAAGGGAAGTATGCAGTAGAGATCCTGAAGAGGTTCAGGATGATGGATTGCAAGGCCATGGCCACACCTATGGCATCGAACCTGAAGCATTTTGTGTGATACTTCATCTAAGCCGGTTGATATCACTATGTATCGTCAGATGATTGGGTCCTTGATGTACCTGACGAACACGAGACCAAATATTTTCTTTGCAGTGAACACATTGAGCCAGTTCCTGACAGATCCGACAGGTTCACCTGGTTGTTGTAAAGCATATTCTAAGGTACCTGAAGGGTACGGTTGATTATGGGCTCAAGTATGATGCGAATCAAAAGTTTAACCTGCAGGGTTATGCTAATTCATATTGGGAAGGCAGTGTTGCAGATAGGAAGAGCACTTCTGGGTGTTGCTTCAATATGGGATTAGGTGTGATCTCTTGGTTTAGCAGGAAGCAGTCCTGTGTAGCACTGAGTACAGCCAAAGCAGAGTTATATGTTGCAGCCTGTTTGGCTAGTTGTGAGGCAGTATGACTTCGGAAGCTACTGTTTGAGTTATTTGATCTACCACTGGAGGTTACTGGTATATTTTGTGACAACCAGAGTTGTGTGAAGCTGTCTGAGATCCCAGTGTTACACGACAGGTCGAAACACATAGAGATCAAATATCACTATATCAGGGATATGGTGCAGAGAGGAGCAGTGAAGCTTCTATATGATTGCGACGGATGAGCAGATAGCAGATGTATTAACAAAGCCACTAGCCAAAGTGAAGTTCGAGTACTTCAGAGAGAGGCTTGGTGTTCTTCAGATCGATGACACTTCGAGGAAGAAGTGATGGAGACATTTGCTATAGCCATTCCTAGCATGGTGGAAGGGGGATCCTTCACATGGTTGTGGATGTAAGCGCTGAATGATGAGCATCAAGATGATGTTCTAGTTTCTGCTTTGTATGATCAGTTGGATCATTTACATTTGTATGTATGTATGTGTATGCATCATGTTGGATGCTGGATATGATCAGTTGGATCATTTATGTATGTACGCATCATGTTGGATGTTGGAAATGATCAGTTGGATCATTTATGTATGTACGCATCATGTTGGATGTTTGATATGATCAGTTGGATCATTTATGTATGTATGCATCGTGTTGGATGCTTGGACCATGTATCTGTATATGTATCAGGTGGATACGTTGTATGATCAGGTAGATCATGTATGTTGATATGTATCAAGTAGATACATTGTGTGGATCATGTATCTATGTATGTATCAAGTGGATACATTGTGTATGGTGATATGTATCAGGTAGATAATTGGTATGCATCGGGTAGATGCATTGTATGATCAGGATGATCATGGATGACGAGCTTCTCTAGATGGCATGCATTAGGACGATGCAGTGATGATGATCATGTGTACATCAGGATGATGTATGGAGAGTATCAAGTTGATACTCTGTGACTGTGGACAGGTTGTGCAGATGACAATGTAAGTAGACCTAGGAGATCTGGACAGGATGAAAAAGGCCTCAGATGCTCTTTCGAGGCATTGCTCTGGGAGGACATGTAAGTAGACCTGGGAGATCTGGACAGGATGAAAAAGGCCTCAGATTCTCTTTCGGGGCATTGTCCTATGGCATGTAAGTGGACCTGGGAGATCTGGACAGGATGAAAAATGCATCAGATGCTTCAGCCAGGTTTTGTGGTGAGATCACATGTAATGTGCTCCTGGGAGATCCGACAGGTAGAGCTGTGTGCTCATAATAGCCTAGGATGCTTCAGCTAGGTTTTGTGATGGGTCACATGTAATGTGCTCCTGGGAGATCCGACAGGTAGAGCTGTGTGCTCGTAACATCCTGGGATGCTACAGCTAGGTTTTGTGACACACGTAATAAGTCATGAGGATTCCACAATATGGCCAGTGATGATGAAGACCTGCAGGTGGTTGGCCTACATCCAGTATGAAAAAGGACTGGCTCTATAGGAATTCCTATGATGAGTAGCTTCAGAGATTGATTGAGATAGTAGAAGCAGTGACAATGACGATGAGTCGATGACGATTATCCAGTGACGATGATCCAGAGAAGAAGACTTGTTCTAGAAGACCTGTGTCGAGAAATACCTTCCTAGTTAAGAGGGAGTGTTGATGTATATGTAACTTCGGAATGTATTTCATATATGTATATTGTACTCCTATAGAGATGGTATCATTCCTCTATATGGAAGTGTCGTCATTTATATTGTAAGTGTCGTAACTTATACTTGATGGGTTATTAGACCACCTTGTTGGGGTCGGCCCTGTATAAGTGATGTGGGTCAAAGGGTTATTAGACCACCCTATTGGGGGTCAGCCATGTGGGTCAAAGGGTTATTATACCACCCTATTGGGTGTCGGCCCAGTTAGCATTATGTTATGTCGTTAAGTTAAGGCCAACCTAGTAAAGGTTATTAAGCAAGTCAATTCAAGTATAAATAGAGTGCGGGAGGCACTCTATTTCATCATTCTATTCTCACACACACTCTTTGGAGAGTGGCGCACTTGTGGAGGAGGAGAAGACTATCTCTTGTACTTTGGTTGTATCATTGCTCTATCTATCTTTGAGGATGTTATTGGGGTTTTTCACCTTTATGGTTTTCCCCAAGTAAACTCTGTGTCTCTTGTGTGCTTGCATTATTATGTCCATGATTCATATGCTGTAGATATGTTGTACATGTTGTTCTCTCAGTTAAGATCCTAGATCAAATTGAAGTAAATTCTGAAAAACTAACATCTCAGGGGCGTTGCCCCCGAACCCCAAGGTAGGGGAATGAGTGTACAGTCCTCTGGGGTGCATGACTGAGATAGTAACATCTATGAGACCAGAAGATTTGGCTCCACAACCAACAGACAAGGTGCCCTAAATCATGGAACTGACTGTGCTAACTCCTAAAATCATGCACGGGGGTGAATTTGGACTTCAATGATGTAACCAAGGCGCTCTGAGTGGATAGGAGGGATAATGATGGCCAAAAACAAGCTCTAGGGGGCCCAAAGTAAGGACTAGGTGCTCAGAGACTCAACTGCTAATGCATGGATGCATGGAATGCCAAATGCATGTAAGAAAAAAATAAGATGGTGAGAATATTCCAACAGTATTGAACATACCATTTACTATTTTAGTAAGAACATGTTTGGACCTTCATTATCTTATAACTATGAGGAGAAGCCTTCCTTAACGATTATTTTCTCTTCCCCATTACATCTTAATGAGTAAAACCAAATTCATCGCAAATTTGAATCCCATGTTATATTTCATGTGTAGGTGCATCATCAATGGAAATATTATACTATGGTTATTACACTATGGTTGTCACTTGATCTTGACTCCTCCATTTAGGAAAAACTCCCAACGAAGCCAAGGGGGGTATTTATGTTTTTAGGAGTTGTTTTGGGTAAAGGTTTCAAGATATATTTGCAACAAAGTTTAAAGAGTATTTCACCAACATAAATTAAAGATCATTGTAAAAAAATAGATGCACGATATTTGAGATGATAATAAGCAAATAAAAAGTGCAAAAGGACCAGTGCCTTATGGAGTCAATACAGTGTACACAAATAGTGTTGAATGAAAGGGAAATGTTGTGCAAATGTCTCTTGGTTAATTTTAGATTATTATGATGTGAATCTTGTTTAGGGAAAAAGGGGGAACTCCTGATATACCATGAGGTACAGGGAGGAATGTACATAAATCAAGATTCAGTGGCTCCGTACAAGGACATGTGGGATAGAATGGAGTTTCGAGAGCGGTGTTCAACACTACACCAACAAGTATGTAGTCTAACTGGTTCTCTGAGGTCGCATACCCATGATTCCCGCGTCCTTAGTCAGAATTTCCCGACACAAAAATTGTCGAAGTGCCATATTTTCGCTTATGTTGAGGGCAGTTGATTTTATTAGGTGAATATTAGTTAAGTGTAATATATGGTTCACCAAGAGTATGCGTCACTTTCTGATCAACCACCACTAATTGGCAATGCCTTTAGTTGGTGGTGAGAGCATACTTCGTGGCGACGAAACTGGTATTATTAAATAGTTAACTTTGCAAAAATGACTATAGAAAAACAAGAAGGAACACACCTATGTGTCACTTTCTGATCATCCACCACTAATTGGAAAAGCTTTTGTGTGGTGGAGAGAGCATACTTCGTGGCAATGAGGTATGTGTTATCTCTACTTTACGCTTGCAAAAATACTAAAATGAATTAACTTGTGAAACAACTTATTAAAGTGTACAACCTACAATTGAAATGTGTGTGTGTGATGATAGTGTTTGTTAGAAAAATTCACACATGAAATTTTACATAAATACAAATACCCCACGGGGGGATGGGGTGTGGGTGCTGGGTATCGCATTGCTCTTGTTTAATGTTTACAAACAAAAATGAAAATAAGAGATGCTCCTTAGTCCATTTTACTTGGATGTAAGGGCTTACAATGATGTACACAAATATTACAATGAAATGGGTGTCCATCGGGGTGTTTTTTGCACTTTTAGTGGTCTTGGTCACTCCAATTCTTCACTTTTAAAGCACAGAACTGCTAAATTCTAGCGAGCTAAAGGTGTTAGAAATTGATGGAAAAGATGAAACAAAAATAATTAAAAAATTAAAAAAATTGTACTTGGAAAAATTTACTAAGTGCAAGTGCAAATTTCTATCTTAGATATAGTGAAAGATAGTGCTCTTTTACAATACTTATATCTAACTAATTAAAAATGCATTAAGAAATATAGATCTAGAGAATAAACATGAAGCAAAGTGGATCTACTTCTTAAGCAAAATTTGTAATGCAAAAATTGAAAGAAGGAGATTTTGTTTGAGAAGATGGATGAAACCCTTCAAGCCCAAGCTTGATCTTTTGTTTTGGCCTTGGAAGATCCTTGAAAAACAAGAATTAGCTTCAAAAAATATGTTCCCAAGAGAGGAGAAGAAACAACCGAGTTCTAATCCCCCTTCAAGCTTGTGATCTGCACAACTAAGAATAAAACTTGTACAAGATGAGTTAGATCTAGTGTGTTTGAAGAAGAAAAATAGAAAGAGCCTAAATACAACCTAGTATAGTTGGATACTCCCTAATATTTCAAAAGCAAAACAACAAGTAAGCAAATCAACAACTGTGAATACTTACTCTAAGAACTACCAAGCTAGATCTACGAACAAAATGAGACAAGCAATGCATAATTGATAAAATATCACCTCATGAAAAAACAAGCATCGCATAAGCACAACCATGGACCTCCAAAGTCTTCACTTGAATTTATAAAATAAAATCAATAGTACAATGGGCAGAGGTTCTATGCATCCATGTAAAAAATGGAGCAAAGAGCCTTGCCTTTATAGCCTTCAGGGAGAAAATGGTGTCTTCATGAGGGCCATGCGAATTGGTTAAGGGGGCAGTCAAGTGGTGGAGCAAATATTTTGATTGGAGTGGAAGTGGAGTTCCATTAAATGAGAGGGATGCCACCTCAAGAGGGCTCCCTCTACTCAACCTTGTAAATTCCACCCAAGCATTGGAACTCTCGCCCATGAATTCACACATGGATAGTTGCCCACGTGAGTGAAGGATGGCGCACTTCAAAAACCTCATGTAATCGCTATCTTATACTTTGGTTAATAAAACATGTTCCTTATTAATTCAACATGGCCATACACCATACCAAATCATGTTCCATGCCTTTTAATATGAATTTTTAATTCATTTTTGTACTTTTTATTTTTGTCATGGTGCATTTAGGCTTTTCTAACATTAAAATACCATTTTGTCGCATTTTTAATGAAAAGTGCTCCCAGAGGTGACGTAATCACCTAGAACCTGGAGAAAGTGGGAAACAGGGTGAAGAGGATGCTCTGAGTGTCAAAATGAGCCTCCCCATGCCAAATGCCACCTCCATACGACACTTTTATTACATTTTGAATTTTTCCAATTAAACCATTAAAATGGTCTAATTTACGGAAAAAAAATATATATATATATATATTTTTGCCGGAATTGACTCAAACTCCTAGGGGACCTAGTGCATGCCCATATGACTTATTAATGATGGATAGCATGTAAAAATACATAGACACATAGGCTTTAATAACCCCCCTAAGATCGACCACCATGGAAAATACTCCATCTTTGGAGGTATGAGTGAAAAACTCAGGAATTATACGCCACTGAAGAGTAGTGCATAATTCCTAAGGAAAAAAACTCTAGAGTATCCCCTTAATGGCAAACCCTAAGGTAGGCCAATCCTTTTACAAAATAATCATGCTTAGACCAACTTATTACAATTCCCCCAAGGGGGTTTGGACATGCAAAAATTACAAAGAGCAAAAATTTTTTCCTGATGAACTTTGAACTATGAAAAATGAACAATGACATTGTTCAAGTCTTCGGTGGTTCACAAGTTGTCCACCATGGTGCAACTTCAGTGGACAAGATCTGGCTCCAACTGTGGGAGGCGTGATTGATATGTTCTTTAGAGCTGGAAATCATGTGAGAATCTAGAATCTTTTGTTTTTTGTATGACAACCAAAAGTGTATTAATCACATCTATGTATAAATAAGCCAAGTGAAGCATTAAGTTGCATGATAATATACAAAGAATAATATACAAAAATAATATACATGCTATGATACAAAACTAGCATACAAAAAATATTATACATAAATAATGTACAAAAGGAAAGAGTATAGGGTTTAGAAAATCCCTGATACACAGATGCCCTTTTAGGCATCATACATTATCTCTGAAGAATAGTTTCAAGAACTACCCATTAACTGGAAAGTTGAGTTGTTCTCCATCCATATTATTGAGAAGAAAAGAATTGGCACCAGCCAAGTCATATATGATAAAGGGCCCCATCCAGAGGCTGACAAACTTTCCATGCAAGCCTAGTTTCTCTCTTCTCTTATCCCAAAGTAACACTGTGTCACCCTTCTAAAAAGCTCTAGGTTTGGAAGATTTATCAAAAAAATTCTTTATCTTTTCCTGATTCCTAATGCTTTTATCAACAACCTTCTTTCTGCTCTCATCCAACTCAACAATCTGATTGATTCTGTTTTGAATGGCATCCTGATCTGAACTGAAAGGTTGAAGTAACTGATATGCTGACAACTGAAGAGGAATAGGTAATTGAACATCCATGCCATATACCAACTCAAAAGGAGACTTCCTAGTGGAACTCTTCTTGGTAATAGGGTTAGCCCATAATGCAAATTTGATTTTGCTATCCCATGACTTTTTATTATCCCCAACAATTTTCTTAATAATTGTCATTAAGTTCTTATTGCTGGATTCAACAAGGCCATTTCCTTGGGGGTGATAGTTTGATGAATGGGATATGATAATGTTGTACTTGAAACAAAATGTTGAGAATTATGCTAAGTCGAATTCTTTGGCATTATCGGTTATTATTTTGACGGGCACACCAAACCTTGTGATAATATTATCTTCAAGAAAGGCCATGATCACAGTTTCAATAGCTGCCTTGGTGGGAATTGCTCACCCACCCACTTACTAAAGTAATCGATAGCAACAATCCATGAATAACCATTTCTTGATTTATCCTTGAACTGATCGATGAAATCAAGCCCCCACTACTGGAAAGGGGCTTGGACTATTACTGGTTTCAAAGGTAAGGTTGTTAGGTTTTGTTTTCCGATAAAAAATTGACATTCTTGACAATTCCTAACATACTTGTGCACATCTGAAAAAATACTTGGCCAATAATAGCCTACTCGGAGGATCTTGTGGGCTGTAGTTCTAGCTACATAGTGACCACCAAAAAATCCCGAGTGAAAGTCAACCAAGAGTTTTTTAGAATTTGGTTCATTGACACACCTAAGTATCAATCCGTCTGGGTTTCTCCAGCCCAGTCCATCTTGAGTGATGAAATACTTAGTGGCCCTTAACCTCAATGCTCGTCTCTTATGTCCTACTAGGTGGTTTGGGCATGTGAGGTTGTTTAAGAAGAAAATGATATATGTATACCATTCACACTTCTAATCGTTGAAGCTCTGCTAATTTGACCTGTTTTGACAAACTGTTCTAACACACCATTCCCAAGGATTCCTCATTCCCCTGAGTTAACATATTCGCAAGGCCTTGTCCCTTAATGAGTTTAGTGGGTCTAATCTCTAATTCATATTATTGTATTTTAGACACCCACTTCCCTCTTATCCCTAATCAATCTTGCTGGGATAATATGTCTTTTACTGCTGCATGTGGCACATACCAAATTATCTTAGAATAGCCAACATACGTTTTGAAATGTTTAAGGGATTTTACTAATGTATAGGCTTGCTTTTCCATTAGGGTATATTTTAACTCAGATATTTGTAATTCTCTACTCATGAATGCAATGGGTTGCTCGAAACCTTCATTATTCTTTTGTAGCAACACCCCCGCAATCGTGTCTTCTGATGCAAATGAGAAAATTTGAAATTCTTTCGTATAATCAGGGCTGACCAAAACCGATGCTTTTGCTATGCTGTCCTTGATGCATTTAAATGCATTTCTACCTTCATCTGACCATATAAACTTAGAATCTTTATTTAATAGTTTTTGTAATGGTTTCATTAATTCTGCTAAGTTCGGAATGAACCTCCTTATGAAGTTAATCTGACCGTTGAATTACTGGAGGGATTTCAAATATTTTGGAAAAGGCACTCTCTTTATGGACTCTACTCTTTCAGGGTCCACTTTAACTCCATCTTTAGTTATTATGTGGCCTAACAGTTTGCCTTCATCAATACCTAGTACTAATTTAGTTGGGTTGAGTGATATGCCAAATTTTTTACATTTCTCATAAACTTGTCTTAAGTGTTTAACATGATCAGTCCTTTCCTTGGAAAAGACAGTCAAGTCATCCTGATATATCTCAATTATTTTCCCAACCAACTCTTTAAAATCATAATCCATAGCACGTTGAAAAGTAGCTCCCGCATTTGTTAAACCAAAAGGCATTCTGATGTACTCAAAATTATCCCATGGGGTTGTGAAGGTAGTCTTATGTCGGTCCTCCTTGTTAATTAAAACTTGGTTATATCCGGAGAATCCATCCAACATGGACATTATTCCTGAACTTGTTACTCTTTGGAGAAGAGTTTCCATGTTCAACAATGGGTAGTTATCTTTTAGGCAGGATGTATTTAGATTTATGAAATCAATGAAAATCCTTATTGAACCACTTTTCTTTCTAACTACCACCAAATTTGAGCACCAAGTCGAATGTCTTGTTGGCTGGATGATTCCTGCTGCCAACATCTTTTCTAATTCCTTCTTGACTATTGGTTCCATTTTTGGATTTATCTATCTCATTTTTTCCGGAATGGCTTAACTTCTTTCAATTCCTGTTTCAAGGGGATGGTATGTTGAAATACATCATCCGGGTAGGCCTTAAGTTCATCATATGTGAATGAAAAAACATCCCTATATTCCCTTACCAAGTTAATTAACTCATTCCGTTCTTTTTTTGAAGTTCCTTTTCCACTTTTTATTAATTTTGGATCTTTGTCTGTTCCGATGTTTATTTCTATATATTCCCCAGGTTTGATCGTTTCCTTTTTATTCCTATATCTTTCCTTCCGATCAAAACCATTCTCTAATTCCATAGATCCCCTAGGGATAGGGTTGAACCGATCATATGTTTTCTAATACTCTTTACCTTCCTCTTGGAAGCTGACCTAAAAATCCGAAAATTCCTCCACAACGTGGATGAATATCAAGATCTGTTCATCACTCTGAAAAACTTGCCAATGGTGTACATTATCCGGAATAGATGGTCTAAAATTGATCTCTAGTGTACCATTTCCATTTAACAGTTCTTCAGTTGGTTGAAGTGTTGATGCAGATACTGCTAGTCTATCTGCCATGCAATTCTGATCTCGAGGAATCTCAATAAGGTTTAATGCATCAAAAAATTCCATTGTGTCCCATATTGCATTCCTATATCTTTTTAGTATTTCATATTTGCATGCATACTTGTTCTTTACTTGGAGAATTATTAAGTCTCAGTCTCCCTTAATACTTAGCAATTTGATACCCATGTCCTTAGCAATTTCCAATCCTAGAAGTAATGCCTCATACTCATCCACATTATTCGTTGCCTCAAATTCTAACCTATATGCAAAGTTGAAAGTTTTCCCAATAGGTGAAGTGATGACAACACCTACCCCTTTTCCCGCTCTAGAATGTGCTCCATCAAAATTCATTCTCCATATCTCATTAACTTTCTCATCTTTGATTTGTTCTTTTACAGGGGCTAGAAATTTGGAGTAAATTGCATAATTTCCGTTATTATCAGTGTTGTAAACATACTCATTTTTTAAATTCTTAGGGTCCTCAACATGATATTTATTATATTTTCTGTATGCAATTTAACAAGAGAATATTCTAATGAAGGTACCGTGGCATAACTCCAATACATATGGATGGAGCTCCCTAGATCAGCAACCCACTTTCTTGAAAGGAGCATGCCCCACTTTTCAGGTACATCGATCACTAGGACATCCATGGTGATATGGATATTGGGGTATTTGGCCAATTTTATAGGTAGATTCAAAATGATGCCAATCACATCAACTTGTCTAGAATCCATGGCACAAACATTTGAATATGGTCTAGTGATCATTAAATTCATCTTTTCCATGAACTTCCTGGTCATGATGTTTGATGAGGCCCCAGAGTCCAACATACATTTGTGTAGAAGAAGACCATTTATCATCAATGATACATAAAAGGGCGGGTGATCTTCTTTACTTGAGTCCATAATATATTAAACTACTGGGGGATCTTCCTCAAGAATTTTCGTTCGAAAAGGGGTTCTTTTCATAGGATTTTCTTGATTTATCTCTTCTGGAGGATCAATTACATTTATTAACTTCTTCCTTGGAAAGGGATCTTAAGGGCTTCTGTGATAGGGATAGAAATTTTTTCATTCTCAAACCATTTACCTAAATCAATATTGACAGGAGTAGGGTTAGGATTATGTGGAGGTATTACCTTCGGTACTTATTGTTGTTTGGATTTGGGGGCTCCAGCATAATCCCACCTCTGATAGGTAAGTCCCTTGTATTTAGGCATCTCTTTGATATGCTCCGGAGTAGGCATCTCACCATAAGCGTTGGATAGATTATCCTTTTCATGACTATACTCTCTAGCTTGTTTCCACGTTTCTTTAGAGAGAGGGTGAACATGTCCTATTGTGTTGCTGAAATTAGGCTCGCTTGCAAAGCCATCACTACTTCTACCTACCAGATATTCTTGTTCTAGGGCTTGACAGGATACATAGCATGTAGACTCTTCATGTAATGCATCAAAAGGTCTACAATATGGAGGAATTTCTTCCACCATATTGGCGGTTTCAAGTTGATGAGGCATCTTATCCTCCTGAGGAGGTCCTTTCTTCTGCCACTTTCCTTTTTTATGAAAAGGCTTCTGATTGGAATATGATCTTTCTACATCAACCACCTTATTCTGCATGGTATTAAGTTGAGTGACATAGTTGGATTCCATTGCCTCCATACGTTCACTCATGTCCTTCATTTTATTTTCATAATATTCTTGCATATTATCCATGGGTGATTTATCCTTAGGTTCATGATGTTTGAAAATAGCTCTTGTGCACCCAGGGATGTTTGATTTACCTGATGATTGCATGTTTAGATCAATTTTTATGGCCAAGTATTGTGCAATATTCAGAGTGGGTGGTTCCTTATCCATTAGTATGTATTTGGATTCTCCAGTTAATGCCTCTATGTAGTAGACTATAATATATTTATCAGTGGGTTTGAAATCAACATGAAAACTGGTAACCAAATATCTGAACTTTTTATTAAAATCATTCATAGTTTCATTCTCATTTCTTCGAATGGAATGGAGGGAATTTAATAAGTGAGGGGGCTCTTTCTTTTCTCCCCACTTTTCAATGAAACCTTTGGTCAAGGAATAATAAGAATCGTAGGTATTATCAGCTAATCCTCTGAACCACTCAGCTGCATCATCTTCCAACAACAACGCAAAAAGCCTCATGTAAACATCATCATGTTGTTGGGTAGGGGTTCGGCACCAGATCAGGTTCCTATCAAACTTTTGAAGGTGAAATGCTACCAAGATGGCATTGTTTCCTTGAAAGGAGGGAAAATTCTCAATGGCTCTTTCATGGAGCTCATGTGGATATCCTGCAATATGAGTAAGGTTAAGGGGTTTAAAATTTTTATCCATCAGAGACAATTCTTTATTTGAAAACAAAAAATGGATTTTTGGGAGGGACTTGGATCCTAAATGTTCAAGGACACTATGAGAAGTAAGTCTAGCCTACCTCCTTCAGTAAACCCTTTCAGGCTCAGGAATGAAGCTGACTAAACCGTCAGAAGTTCTTCTTGTAGAATACCTGATTGTATTATTAAACAGTGGAGTCTCCAGGTGGATCAAGTGAATCTCAGAAGTGTTCAACTAGACACACCAAAGGTAAAAAACAAAAAGAAGTTAAAATTTCGTAGCCAGGGATGTTAGATTTATCCCTGGAAATGGTGCCAAAAAAAATTTCTGTTGGATTAGCACACCTAGTTAACGCAACATAAATCTATGTTACTGATCGGTGTGCCCTTGAGGGCAAGTATCGAGTCAAGGCTATCACTTGATATTGACTCCTCCGTTTAGGAAAAAATCCTAACGAATCCAAGGGGGGTAGTCCCTAAGGAATGTTTCTAAGGTTGTTAGAGTTTCCATGAAATAATTAAGGTATTTATGTTTTTAGGAGTTGTTTTGGGTAAAGGTTTCAGGATATATTTGCAACAAATTTTAAAGATTCTTTCACCAGCATAAATTAAATATCACTATAAAAAATATATGCACGATACTTGAGAAGATAATAAGCAAATAAAAAGTGCAAAAGGACCAGTGCCTTATGGAGTCAATACAGTGTACACAAATAGTGCTGAATGAAAGGGAAATGTTGTGCAAATGTCTCTTGGTTAATTTTAGATTATTATGATGTGAATCTTGTTTAGGGAAAAAGGGGAAATCCCGATATACCGTGAGGTACAAGGAGGAATGTCTGGAAATCAAGATTTGGTGGCTTCGTACAAGGACATGTGGGATGGAATGGAGTCTCGAGAGCGGTGTTCAACACTACACCAACAAGGATGTAGTCTAACTGGTGCTCTGAGGTCGCCTCCCAGTGGTTCCCGCGTCCTTAGTCAAAATTTCCCCACAGAAAAATTGTCGAAGTGCCGGATTTTCACTTATGTTGAGGTTAGTTGATTTTATTAGGTGAATATTAGTTAAGTGTAAATTTAAGTTGTTTTGAACAATTTGTATTGTGGAGAGTTTAAGGACTTAACCAATTTAATTGTAAGATATGGTTCACCAAGTATATGCATCACTTTCTGATCAACCACCATTAATCAGAAATGCCTTTAGGTGGTGGTGAGAGCATACTTCGTGGCGACGAAACTGGTATTATTAAATAGTTAACTTTGAAAAAATTACTAAAGAAAAACAAGAAGGCACACACCTATGTGTCACTTTCTGATCATCCACCACTAATCAGTAAAGCCTTTGTGTGGTGGAGAGAGCATACTTTTTGGCAATGATGTATGTGTTATCTCTACTTTATGCTTGCAAAAATACTAAAATGAATTAACTTGTGAAACAACTTATTAAAGTATACAACCTGCAGTCGAAATGTGTGTGTGTGATGATAATGTTTGTTAGAAAAATTCACATACGAAATTTTACATAAATACAAATACCCCCTGGGGGGATGGGGTGTGGGAGGTGGGTATCCCATTGCTCTTGTTTAATGTTTACAAACATAAGTGAAAATAAGATATGCTTCTTAGTCCATTTTACTTGGATATAAGGGCTTACAATGATGTACAAAAATATTACAATGAAATGGGTGTCCACCGGGGTGTTTTTTGCACTTTTGGTGGTCTTTGTCACTCCAATTCTTCACTTTTAAAGCACAGACCTGCTAAATTCCAGCAAGCTAAAAGTGTTAGAAATTGATGTTAAAGATGCAACAAAAATTTAAAAAAATTGAAAAATTTTGTACTTGGAAAAATTGGAAATATTTACTAAGTGTAAGTACATATTTCTAGCTTAGATCTAGTGAAAGATAATGCTCTTTTACAATACTTAGATATAACTAATTAAAAATTCTTTAAGAAATATAGATCTAGAGAATAAACATGAAGAAAAGTGGATCTAGTTCTTAAGCAAAATTTGTAAATTAAAAATTGAAAGAATGAGATTTTGTTTGAGAAGATGGATGAAAGTTCATGAAACCCTTCAAGCCCAAGCTTGATCTTTTGTTTTGGCCTTGGAAGATCCCTGAAAAACAAGTATTATATTCAAAAAAATATGTGCCCAAGAGAGGAGAAGAAACAACCAAGTTCTAATCCCCCTTCAAGCTTGTGATCTACACAACTAAGAAGAAAACTTGTACAATATGAGTTAGATCTAGTGTGTTTGAAGAAGAAAAATAGAAAGAGCCTAAATACAACCTAGTATAGTTGGATACTCCCTAATTTTCAAAATCAAAACAACAACTAAGCAAATCAACATCTGTGAATACTTACTCTAAGAACTACTAAGCTAGATCTACCAACAATATGAGACAAGCAATTCTTAATTGATAAAATATCACCTCATGAAAGAACACGCATCACATAAGAACAACCATGGACCTACAAAGTCTTCACATGCATTTATTGAATAACATCAATAGTACAATGGGAAGACATTCTATTCATCCATGTAAAAAATTAAGCTAAGAGCCTTGCCTTTATAGCCTCCAAGGATAAAATGGCCTCTTCATGAGGGCCATGCGAATTGGTTGAGGGGGAAGCCAAGTGGTGGAGCAAATATTTTGATTGGAGTGGAAGTGGAGTTCCATTAAACGAGAGGGATTCCACCTAAAGAGGGCACCCTCTACTCAACCTTGTAAACTCCACCCAAGCATTGGAACTCTCGCCCATGAATTCGCACATGGATAGTCACCCACATGAGTGAAGGATGGCGCACTTCAAAAACCTCATGTAATCGCTATCTTATGCTTTGGTTAATAAAACATGTGCCTTATTAATTCAACATGGTCATACACCATACCAATCATGTGCCATGCCTTTTCATATGAATTTTTTATTCATTTTGTCCTTTTTTAATTTTTGTCATGGTGCATTTTGGCTTTTCTAACATTAAAATGCCATTTTGTCGCATTTTTAATAAAAAGTGCTTCCAAAGGCGACGTAATTGCCCGGAACCTAGAGAAAGTGGGAACTAGGGTGAAGAGGATGCTCTGAGTGTCAAAACAAGCCTCCCCACACCAAATTCCACCTCCATGCGACACTTTTATTACATTTTGAATTTTTCCAATTAAACCACTAAAAATGGTCTAATTTGAGGAAAAAAAATTATTTTTGTCGGAATCGACTCAAACTCCCAGGGGACCTAGTGCATGTCCATACAACTTATTATTGATGGATAGCATGTAAAAATACATAAACACATAGGCTTAATAACCCCCCTAAGATCGACCACCATGGAAAATACTCCAACTTTGGAGGTATGAGTGAAAAACTCAAGAATTATACGCCACTGAAGAGTAGCACATAATTCCTAAGGAATAAAAACTCTATAGTATCCCATTGACAGAAAACCCTAAGGTAGGCCAATACTTTTACAAAATAATCATGCTTAGACCAACTTATTACAATTCCCCAAAGGGGTTCTGGACATGCAAAAAATACAAAGGGAATTTTTTTTTTCTTGATGAACTCTGAACTCTGGCAAATGAACAATGACATTGTTCAAGTCTTCGGTGGTTCACAAGTTTTCCACCATGGTGCAACTTCAGTGGAAAATAGTTATCCCCCAAATATATGACCTCAAGTTGCCTACTCGTAAGAGGAAAAGGGATTTGTAACTTGCTAAGTTTATCTTAGATATTCCTATTGGTGTCACAGATCTCCCTCTCAATGATGATCTCCCAAATGAACATTCGTTCACCATTTCCTCTATCAATCCTTAGTATGGGGACATTATTGTTTACTTAAGCACTTAGAAGTTCAAACCTCATCTCTCTTGAAATGATCGATGTTGGAATCATCACCAAGATCCTTGTTACCTCCTTATCATTTATGTTTTATATCAGCGAGGAGTCAACATGATCTTGTGATGATGCCTCACTTTTGAGGATGTTGATAAGGTCTTAAACAATTGTCGTAGTGGGGTGTACTTCAAATACTATTGCTTTGGAATGATCACTACCTAGAAAATCATCCATGGCAATTATTTTTGGCCTTTGTTGTTTTTTAATTGCATTGAGGTAGTGAAGCATTGCCAAACCTACCATCTCCCCCCCAAAAGAAGTAAGGGCACCTCTCACACACTTACATTAATTGTCACCTCTAGTCTTTTAATTGCATTGAGGTAGTGAAGCATTGCCAAACCTACCATCTCCCCCCCAAAAAAAGTAAGGGCACCTCTCACACACTTACATTAATTGTCACCTCTAGTCCATTTTTCAAATGGGACAAATACTTCATCAAGTGTAATCCCATGTCGACCAATTCCCATTATACATCATAGTGGATATTGAATATTTCACCAAATGGGTCGAATCCATGTCAATGTATAACAACACTACTTCCACAACAACACATTTTTTATTTAACCATGTCTTGAAATAATTGGTTTATTGCCATGGGAACTCACTTTGAAGATTCCATGTGGAAAGAGCTCGCTTACCATTTGAAATTTGAGCATCAATATTAATCCTCCTCTTATCCACATGGGAATGGCCAAGTTGAGGCAGTCAATAAAGTCCTCAAAATAATGCTCCAATGAAAGGTTGATAAGATGTTCAATAGGAACATTATGATCTTTCCCACCTTATGGCCTATTGGACATGAATAAAAAAATGCTACCATATTTACTCTATTTCACCTTGTCCATGGCTTGGAGTTATTTTTACCTATCGAGTTTTACGTTCCCTCCTTGTGTCTAGAAATCAAACTTTTTCCAAACACATTTTTTTTTTCTTGAGGAATTACTTATTTCTTTAGAACAAGTGAATAAAGATTATCATGTTTCTTTACAAAATATTGAATCAACTAGGAAACACTCTAAATCCCATTATTATCTTCATGTCCACCCTCATTCCTGTGAAAATCCTCATAGCAGATCTAAGAGCTGATGTATACCTCACAAGAAAGATTAAGATTAAGCAGGAAAATAGAAGAAGAGTGGTCAATGCAGTGTAAAGGAGCAACATAATTATGATACAGTAGAACTCGAATAGAAGCAGAATAACATCACACACTAATTCATTAATCATAATATGAACAATAAATAATACAATGGTGGAGAGGATTCGAATGTCAAGGTGGCAATTCGAATTAGCCTGCATGGGCATGGCTTATATGCACTAGGAGTCATCATCATCATCAGTGGAGTGTCAACAATACACCACTAGGAGTCCTAATCATCATCATTGGAGTGTCATCAATACACAAGTGACTGTCAACCAGGTGGAAAACTGAGTCTAACTGAATGTAGTAGGTGTAACACATGCATGGTGCACTAATGTAGTGAAGGAGGCTCAAAGGAGGGCACAAGAGGAGCTGACTAGAGTCAGAACTGGCAATCTAGCCTCACTGGAGGTCCATTGGAGTGTCTTAGTCAATAAACTAGTCAATCTGTCCTCAAATCAAGGAACAAATCCACAAATCACTCAACTAACTGAAGTGTAACTGGTGGTAGGTGAGGGAGGGCACCTTTCTGATGTGGTAGGTGAAAGGAGGGCACATTACTAACTAGGAGGGTTGGAATTGAGCATAAACAAGCTCTCGAGGCTAGTAAACTAAGCTCTAGGTGTTGGGAGACACCAACCTAATGACTGGGATACATGCAATTGCATGCCTACATGCAATCACATGACTGCATGCATGACTGAAATGCAAAATAATGAAAATGCTGGTAGGACTAGGATGGAGTATAGGAATATCTTAACAATTCCACAAAGTTTATTTAATCTATGCTTGTGATCAATCACATAATAAAGGGATTTCCAAGTTTGCGATGTTGGGAAACAGTGGTTGCAGACCCCCTACAAATTGTCCAATGATGAGCTGGATGCGATCATCGATGAATGGCCTGTCGAATGGCGAGAACCAGTTAGTCACGAAGAAGAATCGACGGGGCTACTGCTAGATGTACCAGGCATGGAACAACAGAATCCCCCTGATTCAGATCAAGAGTCATCGCATACCCCTACTGATGAAGAGCGCGAGGTTGAGGAGGGTAGAACGAAGGCGTGCTATGAGCAAGGAACGATTAGTGGTGCAACCCTAGTAATGGGAGCACAGTTGGGATGGCTTATTGCGGCCTTAACAAATGCAACGAATGCATCAAATAACATGATGATGGCGCAGACGACAGTAGGTTTAAATGAGGTAAAATCTCGCCTTGATTCGTTATGTGAAATCGTTTCGCAGAAAGCACCGGAAGTAGCAACTCTGCAAGCAGTTGGCGAAATCAGCATTGAGCCATGGGTTCAGAACGTGAACATTCCCCTGAATGCAATTGTGATCGACAATGAGGCTCTCCAGGCCTCGCTGCAACAGTTAGAAATTTTGTCCATCAACATCAATGGGATACCTACAAAGGATTTGATGCAGATGCAGGTGGTTGTCAACCAGGAATTGGCCGACAAGATACAGGAGATCAACGATCAGTTCTTACAATCGCAAGAGAATGAAGCAGCGACAAAGAAGGAAGTAGAGGAATTAAAGGGGAAGGAAGTAGCGGCGAGGGATGTGGTAGATGAGCTGGAGAGCAAGCTGGAGGAGTTGATTTCCAAGAAGGCTTGCTCCATTGAAGAGGTGAAGAAAGAGCAGGACCGGTTGATAGCGGAGAAAGCTACCCTTTGGGAGAGCAGAGTGCGGTTGGAAGAGGCAGTTGCGGAGGCCTGTCAAAATGTATTGGATCCCACTGCAACATTAGATCCGATTGAGAGGGCACAACAACTTGGGACCGTCATTTCCCAACTGCAGCGAGACAATGCAGACTTGCGGGCTTTGGCGCAACCAGGTACACTGCAGGAGTAGGTAGCTAATAGGAAATGCGCCATGGAAGAGTTGGCGACCTAGCTGGGAGAGCTAGAGCAGGAAGCAATAAAAATCAGTGCAGAGACTGCACAGTTTTTGGGAAGCATCATCTGGGATGAGCAATTAGAACAGCTGACCAAGCTGCGACAGGATGCGGAAGGGCAGCTGGCCACACTGAAGACATCCATGAGAATACTGCCAGTGGTTGTTCAGGTCACCAAAGCTGCGAAACTGAAGGAATTACAACAACGTGTCGCAAAGGCACAGGAGCATCAACAAAAGCGCACTATGCAGTTGGATGAGTTTTAGGAGATTGGTGCATAGTTTTCCCTCAAGGCAGTTTCCGCGCTGCAGGCGGTACATGAAGGTCAGTGGAAAGTTGCTGATAAGTTGGTTGAGCACCCGTCAGTGCAGGCCTTCACAGAGAGTTAGGAGATCGCTATGGCGGCTAAGGAGCAAGTCCGGGATATTTATCATCAATACGAGGACTTCAGGCTAAAGATCAACGAGTACACCATGTCAGCCTGACGTGGCTCGAGGGTGAGCCACAAGACTTTGTTGGGGGCATGTTGGTAGGCGGTTTGATGAGTCGGCTACGCAGCATCGCAGATGCTGCGATGCCGCGCAAGTAGGAAAATAGCGCGCAAGTCGATAATAGTTTATGTAGTTTTTGGGTCATTTGGACCGCAATATGTGGGTTTTGGGTCATCTTTTGTGTAGAGTATGTTAGAAAGTAGATAGTCGGTTGCCTAAGTGGACCGCAAATGTAAAGGCGCAAGCCTATAAATAGACATAGTATTGTAAGTGTTGATAGCAATATTTAGAGATCAATGAATCGATGAACTCAAGAGCTGAGCACGGATGATTTTGCTTGTCTGTTAATTGGGGTATGCGACAGAAGAACTACATTGTTGTATCTATGGGTTGTTGTGAAGGTTAATATGATGTGATGTTGAGCATAATTACTATGTCTCTTTTTGTCTTTCCGTTATAATTTTGATGTGCTATTTGAATACATGCATGATGCGATATTTCATTGTTCTGAATGATGTTTACTACTAGATTTTTTGCACATTAATTGTTTATTTAACAATAAGATCTATTGAATGATGATGTGGTTCTGTCTAAATGCATAAGTTGAAATGTTAGATCTATTTCTGAATGTTGTGATAAGTTGAATAAGCGGATGCACAAAGGTCCTTCTTCATTCGGCAGAAACATGGTTCCGTCAGCTCTCCCTTGAACATCTCGGGTGATACTTCATTTGCTCCACAGGTGTTGCTGGACGGGGTAAAACTTGTCTGGGTCAGTGCTCAGGGAGATCACAGTGGGTTGGATGTCGACAGAGTGAGGAACCCTTGTCGACTAGGTTTGTGTCAACAATTGGTCGGGGAAAGTGTGAATATTTATGGAAAGGTCACTGCATCATCAAATTTTGTTTAGGAAATGGGGATACATGCTTACTAGTTTAGATGGATAACACTTCAAGGACCCTTGCAATGGGTTAAAACTGAATAAATTCTATCCATAAGACTAGACACCCTTTTATGTTTTTTACCGTAATGGTTTTATATCCCTACCCTTTGGGATGAGCCTTATAATTTTTTCTTTCATTTTTATATGGATGATTTTTCCTAATGTTAGGTTGGCTATGTTGAAGGTGCAAGTAGGTACACTTGGAATCTAACCTTACAATATTGGTTTCCTTGGACCCCCTTCATTACCTCTATTCTATGGGTCAACATTTACATCCTCAACCCCGCATCATCATCTTTTATGCCCTTGAGGACAGACCACTCCAATATATAAAAACCCATGAGAATAGAGTAATCAATAACATGTATCATATAAACCAAAATATCTTGCATCTATGCTAGTTTGTAAGCACAACTTAGAAAAATAATCAAATTATACATACCCTTAAGTCCTGATGCTTGACCTGGTCGCCAAGGTAGCTCTCAATCCCTTTTGGTATTCTATATTTGCATAAGGATAATCCTCAATAACCACATGGAGAACTATTGAGCAAATAAATCCTATTGGAATACATTTCCCGTGACACCACACCTTCCCCTAAACATAAGATTCCCCCATCATCGAATCTAGAGCTCCATAAGCCCTACATATTGGATCACATGGTAGGAGTCTAGTGTAAATATCTCTCTCTCAAAGTAGGTGTAGATGAAGGTATTAAACCCAAAATATTTTCCTAAATGGTTGCACTAAGATAATAGGAACCAAATCGCGCACTGTTGTTATAAACATCTAGTCACATCTAAATTAAGTCTCACCCAAAAGGCTACTAAACGATCACCATCTAAATACATGTAATCTGACGAGTTTCCCCCCAACCCCGATACTTCAACCACTTCTAGTATCACTACATATCTCTCCAAGATCTTTGTGTCCTGCATATGAATGGAGGAGTCATGCAGTGATGAGCCCTCCATGCAATGGACCTCTAGGTAATCCTTCATGGACACATCTCATTGCCACACCAGTTAATTATCACATAGAATTCTATACATGAGTAGTCCCATCATGAAGTATACATTAGTAAGGATGATTTTGATTTGCTCACCTTACACCAATAACGCTCCTATGTCCTCATTCTAATACTAGATGATCTTCACAAGAAAAAGACCACCTACCCTCATTAATGGGTTCTCAAGGAACTTGAGAAGCCCATATTGTGCAAGCATACCTCACACGGATGGAATATTTTGGATCTTCCCTCGAAGAATCATAAAATTCTCTCTCTGTCTCTCTCCATCTCACCCTCATGGATGCATTTTTTTCAAAAAAGGAAAATGTCAATTCACTATTTTTATCCAAATAGTGTGAGTCAACATCGCATCTTTCCCTAGAAAAGATGCGATGACACACTATATCTATTTGTGGAAAATGTGTGACCATGTTACAATTTTTTCACTAATAGTTGCGATGATAGATAATAGTATTTTACTCAATAGGTACAAGTGCATTGTTAGTTTTTCACAATTTAATTCAATATGATCTGGGATCTTATCTGAGAGAACAACATGCACAACAAATTAAACACAAGAGACAAGAGACACAAAGAATTTCACCGAGGAAACCATAAAGGAGAAAACCCTGCAACTTCCTCAGAGATAGAATGAGCAATAATACAAAACCCCAAAACAAAGAGATGGTCTCCAGCAGCTTCCTCCTCCTCCACTTGTGCGAACTTCTCTCTCTCTCACTTATGCGAAATGAGTGAGTGAGTGAATGATGAAATATAGAGGATCACCCTCTCTATTTATACTTTACCTTTCACTTAGCCTTAACCCCAAACGGGTCGGCCCCTAAGAGTAACTGACTAGGCCGAATTCTCTAGGAGAGTCTAATAACCCATGAAAGATTCAAATCTGGGGTCAATGCCCCTTCATACAATGGAGGGTTAACCTCATTGACTTTACATGACCCAGATACAATAATGACTTCTCCGACCGAAGGAACAAACATCTCTGTCGGAGGTACAATAATAAAATACAAATACAATATAAAATACACAAGTGAATATCTTCCGAAGTTACAAATACATTAACACTCCCTCTTAACTAGGAAGGTATTCTCTTGACACAGTTCATTAGCACAAGTATTCATCACTGGATCATCATCAAAGTTGGATCATCATCATCACTGCTGCTGCTATCTCGACCATCAGTCTCCAATCTACTCGTCATAGGAAGTTCTACAGATCCAACCCTTTTTCATGTTGGATGTAGGCCTAGCTTCCATGTAGGTATTCATCATCTCTGAGAGCAAGCCATCAAGTAGGTACATTTGAGGACTTATTATATGCCACTACAAAACTTGCAATATCTCCCAGGACTTATTATATACCTCAGCAAAACTTGAAGGAGCATTCCAGGACTGATTATATGCCACTGCAAAACCTACAAGATCTCCCAAGACTGATTATATGCTACTGCAAAACCTGAAGGAGCATCCTAGGACTAATTATATGCCACTGCAAAACCTGTGTACCCTACTGTCACCTCATCATCTTCAGATCACCTCATCGTCAACGAAGCACAACCCATATGCACATAACACAACACTTACATCAACCGACATGGGAGGACTTTCCTACCACCATTAGGGAAAGGCTCAGCAATTACATCAACAACCATGGGAGGACCAACCGACCACCATGTTGGAAAATTTTCAGCAATTACATCAACAATCATGGGAGGACCAACCTACCACCATGTTGGAAAAGCTCAGGAATTACATCAACGACAATGGGAGGACCAACCGGGGTAATGTTTAGGGGTGAAATTTCGCCAATTGGCTATTTTTTGGGTTTTTTTTCAAAAAATAAATTCGCTATTTGGTCATTTTTAGTCTCTAATATCGCCTATATTTACATAAAATATGTTTTTTTATCGTAATATTCGCCAAAATTTACACATTTTAGTAGTAAATTGTATGTTTCATATATAATATTCGCCTACCTATCTATATACATGATTTTTTCAATCCAAAATAAATGCCTGTGATACTATACTTGAGTATAATATTAGAATCCTTAAAAAATACCCTGAGACCAACCTACCACCATGTCAGAAAATCCCATGTGCAACTGCATCTTCTGGACTCATCACTTCCCCTTGGAAGGAATCTCGATTTGAAGTACACCAAGCTTCTCTCTGAAGTATTCAAACTTCACTTTGGCCAGCAGCTTGGTCAATACACCAACTATCTACTTGTCCATCGCAACATACTGGAGCTTCACTGCTCCTCTTTGCACCATATCCCTGATATAGTGGTACTTGATCTCAATGTGCTTCGATTTGTCATGGAACACTGGATTCTCATACAACTTTACACAACTCTGGTTGTCGCAATATATAGAAGTTGCTTCCAACTGGAGATCAAACAAATCAGATAGTATCTTCCTCAGCCATACTTCCTCACAAGTAGCCAAACAAGCTGCGACATACTCTGCTTCAGCTGTACTCAGTTCCACGCAGGACTTCTTCCTGCTAAACCAATAGATCACACCTGATCCCATACTGAATCAGCACCCTGAAGTGCTCTTCCTATCAATGGCACTACCTACCCAATCCGAATCAACATAACCCTCCAAGTTAATCTTTTGATTCGCATCATAATTGGGCCCATAATCCACCGTGGTATCCAACTCTAGGTCAAATAGACCTGACATCAACTTTTGGATCCATATGGATTCACAACTTAGCAGAACAAGCTGCTATATACTCTGCTTCAACTTGTGCTGAGAGCAACAATGGACTGCTTCATGCTAAACCATGAGATCATGGCGGATCCCAAACAATAACATCCACCTAAGGTTCTCTTCCTATCTGAGACACTTCCGACCCAATCTGCATCTGTATAACCATGCAATCTGTAGTCATGATCTCCAACATAGTATATACCAAAGTTTATCATACCGTTCAGGTACCTCATCACATGCTTTGCAGCTACCAGGTGAACACGTCTAGGCTCAACTAGATACTGACTTAGGGTGTTTACAGCAAAGCATATATCTGGCCTAGTATTCGTCAAATACATCAACGAACCAGTCATCTGTCTGTAAACTGTAGAAACCACTTTCAACCTTGTAGCAAAGGTTGAAATCCGCATCACCCATGATGATCATCAAGCTTGTCAAATGACTATTGATCCTGGGTACTTGTTGAACCCGTACAAAGCCTTCTTCAACCATGAGATTCTTTTTTAGATCTTGGGAGTTTGCTCGATATACACTTCTTCTTCAATTACACCATTCAAGAGAACGATATTGTCATCCATGGGTGTAATATATCTATAGAAGTGTGTCTAGCCACTGGAGCAAACATCTCATCTTGATCCTCTCCCTCTTTCCAAGAGAATCCTCTAGCCACGAGCCTTGCTTTGTACTTCTATAGTATGTTTGATTTGTAAGTCTTCTTGTTGAACAACCATCACTTATTCTTTGGAACAAGTGTTTATTATCCTTCTTTTGTAGATCATAGCACACAATATTTCCTACAAATCAAATTCAATTACATGATTAGTAACACTTAAAATTATCAAATCATGTTGACATTTCAATGATAACCTATTATGCATACTGATATGATTGGCATAGTTATGCAACTATCTTGACCAATACTTTGGAACAACACTTTTCCATATCCTATATGCATACAGTGGCTATCTATATGCCTTCCATCTCTACTAGAACATACTATCAAGAGCGTGCATAGCTCTCATCATGTTAGCAAAGAGGTTTCATTCTAGACAAGAAACAATGGAATGTTTGTCCAACTTACCCATCATATGCATATTAGTAGTATACTGTTCAATGCTATATGAATGCTTACACTATGCATGATATATTATAGGAATACAAATATGCATACAACTATTACGAGCAATATCATTAACTATTCAGAGATTCAAGAAGTAATTCAAATAACAACTCAAATACTCATGTTTTATTTTTGTGTGGTTGCCTCCCTCTTGATCTCTATTTTCCCTTTATGATAGCATCATGATTATATGTCTTTGAACTTCTATCCATCTTGTACCACTATGCATGCTTAAGTGTGCACTAGTTTCATCATTGTGTCATCCTCAAGATCTCATACATAATCATACATTCATTAGTATAATCTCAATACTATCAAAAAATTATAATCCTAAATAATCTTAAACATGTATGGTCATGATCATTTCATACACAGTTAATTCAAGGTTTCGAGGAGTACTTCTTTTACTCATGCATATTCTTATTTGACCATAGGACTCTTCTAGTTTTTCATATCAATAATAAGAAACATAATATTCATAAACACTGGATTACTTAAAATTCTAACTTCAAGAATAATCATTATCAATCATACAAAAATATACTTATCTAAGATCCTAACACAAAGTAGGATTCTTACTCGATATAGGAAAACATACCTGGATTAGCATGCTCGCTAGTTATGTCTAACATACTCAAACAATATCTTCTTTGTTCTCTTCAATGATTTAGAGACCTTGTGCTAGTAACTTGCATATCTCATAAGTTAAGCATAGTAGAACCAAATCATACATACCTCATAAGTAGAGATTCTATGTGATCAAATACTATGGATGAGTCTGTCTTCATGTCATCATGGTCATATATTCTTGATCTAGAACTTGATTTGTCTTTCTTGATGTACCTTTCATGTTAGCAGACAACATCATCCTCATACAACACCACAAGTGCATTAGTACAATCATAAGTGTCATAACCCTAATCAATGAATGTCTTCTATCATTCACATGCATTCATACTTTTACTAAGGTGATCAAACAAGTCTAAAATTAATCATGATTTCATTAACCTCAATAATATGAATACAAACATATCATGAACGTATTCATCAAATAAATGAAACAAATTTCAAAACATACCTGCATCTCCTCAAGTCATACCTGTCGAGATTGCTTGTAGTCTTCTCTATAAGGGTAAAACCCTAATCATCCAAGGTATATCACTTGTAAACATCTTATATATGTTCATGGTGCTAGGATGATAGAATATTAGTGCCATTTAAATCTCCTTCATTGCTTTCCTATGACTCTCCCAATTTTGCTAGGGTTTCTTCTTACTTGTAGAACCCAAAAAACCCTAATTTTCAATCTCCTTCCTCCCGCAACATTTGATGGAAGATTAATATATATTATGAAGGGTCCATTTTCAAATTTTCCAATGTTGTATCAGGTCCTTCCATACCTAAAAAACTAAAAACCCTAAGTGAGGGCTTCTTCCTCCTCTTCTTTGATTTCCTCCATTGAGCTATTTCAGATGTTCCTTATTGTTTCTGGTGTATCTATGAAATTTTGGATCCTCAGGTTCTAAAACTTCGGCCTGTGGTAGCCGGACCTGTCATATTTCCAACCCCACATATTTTAGCTTCATTGGATTCTCCATGAGATAGATATGCTAAGTTTACCAAAATGACATGTTTATGGGATGAAATAGAATATCGAACTTGTATGGAGTTCCACGTGTCATTGTTTCAAATTCGGCCTCTGATACTTGGACCTATGAAACTAAAGTCCGTGCCCTAACTGTCACTTTTTACGGAATTCCATTTGGAGCTTCCTAGCCATAGATATGACCTTTTTCCCTAGGTCACCATTTTATGCGATGAAACAACATAGCTAACTTATACAGAGTGCCACGTGTCACTATTGCAACTTAGGCCTCTGATACTCAGACCTATGAAACTACAGTCCATTCCCTAACTGTAACTTTTTACAAAATTCAATTTGGATCTTCCTAGCCCGATATATGACCTCTTTTCCTAGGTCACTTGTTTAGGGCTGCATTCTGGAAGAGGTAGAAACCCTAACTTGTACAGATCATATCTCACAAAGTACAACGAATCTAAGGCTGAAACTCGGATACAAGGTACAAGAACATGTCATATGCGGCCTGTCCAAGTTTCAGATCCTGAACCTTCTCTAAAAGTGATTTATATAGAAATTTCCACGATGACTAGCTTTTGCTATACAAAGCCCTAGCTTTCAAATTGTTGGAAGTGAAACAAGTGTCATAAATGCCATACATTGCCTTCCTTGAGGCTAGCTTTGAAACCATGTTATTTTTTCACAATTTAATTTAATATGATCTAGGATCTTATCTTAGAGAACAACATGCACAACAAATTAAACACAAGGGACACAAAGCATTTCACCAGGGAAACCATAAAGGAGAAAACCCTGCAACTTCCTCAGAGATAGAATGAGCAATAATACAAAAACCCAAAACAAAGAGATGGTCTCCATCAACTTACTCCTCCTCCACTTGTGCAGAATTCTCTCTCTCTCACTTATGCGAAATAAGTGAGTGAGTGAATGATGAAATAGAGAGGATCACCCTCTCTATTTATACTTTACCTTTCACTTAGCCTTAACCCCAAACAGGACAGCCCCTAAGAGTAACTGACTGGGCAAAATTCTCTAGGAGAGTCTAATAACCCATGAAAGACTCAACTCTGGGGTCAATGCCCCATCATACAATGGAGGGTTAACCTCATTGACTTTACATGACCAAAATACAATAATGACTTCTCCGACCTGAGGAATAAACATCTTCGTCGGAGGTACAATAATAAAAAATACAAATTCAATATAAAATATACAAGTGAATATCTTCTGAAGTTACAAATACATTAACATGCATCACACTTGTTGGGAAGTTTTCCAAGAGTTCATTTGAGAATACCACATGAAATTCATGAGGATCAACGACAGTTTTCTAGGGCTCCGTGTGAGCCTAAGAAACCCAAAACTATATAATCAAATAGAAAAAAATAAAGAGGAGGGAGAGACCACCAACCTACAACTTCCAAAATAAAAAACCTTTAGTCAGAATCAAAAAAATGAGCATATGAAGTCCTAGGTTGCATGAACTCCTTAAGCGGTGAATAGTGACAATGATTCCCAATTTCATGAGCCCTAACCTATTTATAGGAATTTTTTCTCAGATCTTACTTTGATCAATATGACCTCATATGAACATTTGATGCATCATTTGTATCACCGGATTCCGAGTTCCATGCTCTTCCTATTTGCATCATCAAAATTTGTTGATAAAGTTTTTCTTTTTAAATCCTATGTTTCCTTGTTATTTCTAATGCATGTAATTTAAGTTTTTTTCCTATTTTATATGCTACTTGTACTATTGGTTTTCTTTTGTAGGAACCATAAAACTCATAAAACCTACTAAATAACATTATAATATTAAATATGCATGCAGATCTATGAACCAATACAAGAATCTGATAAATACAATGGATCTGATATCCTGTAAATCTATACAACAAGAAGCATCATGCAATGAAAGATTTGTAACAACAGAGTGTATCTAATCAACAATATAACATAAAATATGCTATGAAAATTAAGGAACCATACCTGGTTAGATGACCTAGAAGCTACCATTACCTGGTAGCTCCAATAGTGCAACTGAAGGTGGGGGGACGACTCTCCACCCAACCAACCCCCAGCCAAAGGCTGAGGCCCCCGAGCCCCCAACAATTAACCCTATGCCAGCGCTATCTTTCTTTCCTCTCCTCCAGAGCTCCTCTTCCAAGATGGCCAAAGACAAAAAGACCCAAAAGATCCCTCTCTTCACTTCTTCTCCTCCTTTTATCTCCTCCTTCTCCCAATTTCTTAATTTCTTATTTAATGCAATTTGTTTTCCCTTATTTTCTTTCATATTCCCAATTATATTATTATCTTACATTACTTTATATTCCACTTTATTTATTATATTAATATTCTCTATATTTGTATAGGAGGGTTGTTACATACTCCCCCCCTTCAAGAAACTTCATCCCGAAGTTATAATATTCAAGCAATAAATACAATACTTATTCAATCAATCAATCAAGTAAATACTAGAATATATAGGTAGCTAGTACTATTATGAAGCTAAGAGATTTATATGTGTGGCCACCACATAGAAGTCTCCAAACCACACTAATACAATCAAACGCCCTAAGTTACAACATTCTCTTAAGTAATTCCCTATGAGTCTAGTATGCAACCATAACAACAATTATGCATCATACATACAAAAGCATTAGATAATTATTTAATAATTAATAGCTGTGTATTTGTTTACTTCATCTTTCCTTACTCACCCTCTCCCTGAGAATCATACCATCCAATCAACCTCCCTACACCTCCCCTCCAACTCCGGATGGTCCTGCTCGCCATGGCATGGGCCCTCTACTGTAACCTATCCACGGATCATACAATAGGCATCAGAAGTTCCCTGGGAAGTTACTGCGGCATTGCCACCTTCCCAACTTCTGGTAATAATATGGCCTCATCGGATTCTAACCGGAATCAAGGCCTCATCGGTACTAGCCAGCATCTGGTTCCCGGTACCCCGATCCTGATACTCCCGGTACCCCCGATCCTGATATCAAGATCATTATACCCTAGGTATCTCGGAAGGCTAGCCTAAACATCCTCCACAGCACCCACAAGGCACTAGCCCCAGGCATCAGAATTCCTTCTACATAAACCTCCCTCCCGGTGAGTATGTCTCCAACCGTGGACTCTGGTCACATCAGAAGTTCTCCGGGAAGTATCTGTGGCACTTCCACCTTCCCAACTTCTAGCAAGATAACGCTGGAAAAGGGTTAATTGTTGGGGGCTCAGGGGCCTCAGCCTTTGGCTGGGGATTGGTTGGGTGGAGAGTCATCCCCCCACCTTCAGTTGCACTATTAGAGCTACCAGGTAATGGTAGCTGCTAGGTCATCTAACCAAGTATGGTTCCTTAATTTTCATAGCATATTTTCTGTTATATTGTTGATTAGATTCACTCTGTTGTTACAGATCTTTCATTGCATGATGCTTCTTGTTGTATAGATTTACAGGATATCAGATCCATTGTATTTATCAGATTCTTGTATCGGTTCATAGATTTGCATGCATATTTAATATTATAATGTTATTTAGTAGGTTTTATGAGTTTTACGGTTCCTACATTTGGTATCAGAGCATGGTTCAAATGCTCGGGCCTAGGTGCTCATTGTTGCTTTCCTCATGTCTTCTCTAGATCTTTCTTGGATTCCATAGAAATTGATGAGTTAAATGAAAGATCTATAACAACAGAGTGTATTTAATCAACAATATAACATAAAATATGCTATGAAAATTAAGGAACCATACCTAGTTAGATGACCTAGCAGCTACCATTACCTGGTAGCTCCAATAGTGCAATTGAAGGTGGGGGGACGACTCTCCACCCAACCAACCCCCAGCCAAAGGTTGAGGCCCCCGAGCCCCCAACAATTAACCCTATGCCAGTGCTATCTTTCTTTCCTCTCCTCCAGAGCTCCTCTTCCAAGATGGCCAAAGACAAAAAGACCCAAAAGATCCCTCTCTTCACTTCTTCTCCTCCTTTTATCTCATCCTTCTCCCAATTTCTTAATTTCTTATTTAATGCAATTTGTTTTCCCTTATTTTCTTTCATATTCCCAATTATATTATTATCTTACATTATTTTATATTACATTTTATTTATTATATTAAATATTCTCTATATTCGTATATGAGGGTTGTTACATCTTTCCAAAACACTATTATAGTTTTTTTTCTATGTGTGCAAGTATAAGTTGCACTAGGATCACCACATTTCTCTACATGCGGTCGACATTATAGATATATCTCTTCAAACTTTAATATAGGTAATTCCCCTCTACAAACATATTATGTATTGAACCTATTTGATCCTCCCATATTTATTTGGTTAAGTGGCTTAGCCTAGCCACCCTTTCATTTCCCCTTGCATGATAGTATATCCTTACCTCCATGGTTTTCCAATCCTTAGTACCTCAAGTACATTTTGGTACCCATGAATCTTTTCCCCCATAGCGATGGGAACCCACCTAGTTTTTCACATTGAATTTGGCCTCATACACATATTCACTTCACTCATTAACCTAGCTCAGGATCCCACATCTTGGCATTTTTTGTTTCATTTTACATATCCTAATCTCACTACTTCATCCATACTGTAAAACATTAAGTATTTTTCTACCATTCATCTACCCCTAAGTATATTACTGTTACTGCCATATTCTTTGACTCTTTCATTTTCTATTACACATTTTCTTGTTTCATCTGGTGACATATAGCACACTTATCTCATTGAATTTATTCTTTATCAATCACCTTTATTACTTGAAAAAACATTTCAAAAGTGCTCATTAGTACTATTGCAAACCATATATGATCTCTTATGGAATCATCCTTGGTCACCTTTGTTTAGAGAATTCTATAATTTGTCACCCATGGAACCCTTCTAATGTCAACCTACACATATTTCTTGACCTAAAAATAGCCCTCCTCTCTTCTATAAGTATTCCACATTGCAATTTCTATAACCTAATTATCCCATTGTATCCCTCCCATAATGCTATCATGATTAATACATACCTACCAAGTCGGAAATTCCTTAATGCTCTAAACAACGGAAGTATTGAGTCCATTACTCTATGAACCTTCATTTTCCCTTGTGTCTTAATCCTAGTTTCTTCCATATAATCATTGTATTATTCCTTGTGTTGATAAACAAATACCTCATCATTGATTTGTTTTCACTGAACCTCCCTCTATCAACTTCAAGTTCTATATTCTAGAGGATTGGTCTAGATGCATTCTATACCTTGGACCCGTAACCATTTTTAATGGGTTACCTTGGACCAACTGATGGGAGACCTCATTTCCCCTTGGATTGGATTGGTTCTAATGTTCTCAAACCCAATACATGATCATATAAATGAATCATACATTATGGTGGTTTTCTTATTCGAGTTTGGTTGAATACCTTGTACATTCATGATCCCCTTCGATTCTTGAGTCTATTTTGGTATACCTTTAGTTTCTAGCTTCATGTAATGTTTGGGTTGCATTGATGATAGTGATGTAATTTTATAGTTACTTGGACCTATTTGGCTTATTCTTTCAGTATTTGAGCCACCCGTGAGGGTTTTTTCATGCTACCACTCCTTCTAGATCTTGGGTCCCTCCAATTTTTAGCAAGGCTTCATTAATTTCTATGATTTTTCATCCCGTTAAGATGTTATTGTTTCTACTCATGCCTTTTATATCAACTATTTTTTTACCACACACATGTACCTGTACTTGGTCCCTCTTTAACCTTAATTATCTTGATGTATTGTCCACAAAAATTATTCATGTATTTCAATTAGACCCCTCTATATCTTGATATCATCTTGTATTGAGGCATTGTAAGGAGCATGGGGATGCCCATCCTATTTGTATTTGAGATTATATACACCTAATCGCATTGGTTGGATTGTCTCTAGGTGTGGCCTCTGTGGCTCCTTCAAGGAGTGGGGTTATTTCTCTTTACTTTCTCTTTATCCTATCTCAAGTGTTAATAATTTCATATGGATAGAATGGAAATATCTACAATGTATTTTGGCCATACAATGAGCTCTTGACCTCACACGTTAATGGGAAACTGTTAACAAACTAATTTTTCTAACTTACTTTGTCTCGAGCCTTATCACCATTATACATCATTCTTAGCAACATTAGCCCCATTTTCCATCATTTCCATCATTACATGGCCTCACTAATATGGAAAAAAACCAGAATAAATTCATGAGTTGACCACAAAAGGTCATTATGTGGAATTTTTCTAAAAACTTACACAATACTATCACATTAAAATCCTTAAAAATCACAATGGGAACCCAAAAATGGAATTCATTTACACTTAATCATTATGCACCTTCTAACAAGGTGTAGTGGATGAATGTGGACATTCCCAAACCATTATTTCCAAAAATATCCTTTGATTTGTTTTCCAATACCTATCTTGAATCCACTAAGTCACTAATGAAAAGGGATTATTCACATTGTAGCTAGTTCAAAGAATTGTCCACATCCTTTCCTTTAAATAATGGCCTCAAGTTCATTTCAAAACATAGTTCATATCCATAATATAAATTTTGTGATGCTAGATTTCCTAGAGAGAGAGAGAGAATGTTAAGGTTTGTTGTCTTTTTATTTTCATTTCCACTAAACCTTGTTGATATAGTTCTCATGCTTGCACAACCCATGAGTATTCATTTTTTGTACA
This sequence comes from Larix kaempferi, assembly GCA_027924585.1. Classification (NCBI taxonomy): domain Eukaryota; kingdom Viridiplantae; phylum Streptophyta; class Pinopsida; order Pinales; family Pinaceae; genus Larix; species Larix kaempferi. Next base: position 3,884,742 of record BSBM01000866.1, read on the forward strand.
CATACATTGGCGCTAAAACACCAATGCCATTTGCATGCAATGGTTCTTCTTTTCTCTAGTTTGAAAATAAGGATTGGTCTCTCTTGTGTGTTTTTGATATAGAACTTCACAATGCATTCAATTTTGAACTGTTCCCTTTCCTTTGGATGGTACATGATTGCTTGTTTATCAATCTAGGTTCACTTTTTGTTTATCTATAACATTTGGAGCATATATTTCTCCACTTGTGATCTTGCCTTGAGTTATGGTACTTGTTTTTCCTATTCTTTTTTATGTATCAATTGAGAAATTTAGTACATAAATTATGTTTACATAAAAATTAATCTTGTAAACCATCCTCTTTATTTGTATTCATATTTTCATACATTAGTTTTTCATTGTCCATACTAGGAAATAATCTTGCTTCACCTCGTTTGTGAAGGTATGCATAAGATTTGATATTATTTTGATTTCATTGTATGCTTTATAAAAAGTATCCATTACACCTTTACTTGTAAACCAGTTCCTTGCATCTAGTCAATATGTTCTTGCATATATACAGAGTTGAGAAAGATATTTCATTTTAAGTAGGGTTCAGTTTTCTTTTTTCTTTGGGCACTTCATGCATTGTGATTGTTGTGTTTGATTGCCAAATATTTCTTAGTTTTATTATCTCTAATTGTGTTCAAATGTTTAGATGTAATTTATTGCTTGTCTTTGTGTCCTATTGAAAAGAACTATGCTTGAAAATATAAGTGTTTTTTATTATATAAGAAGATAGCAACATAGGTTCTATCCCTTTCTTGTTTGGTTTTTCTTAAGAATCAAATCTACCTACCCTTTTGAATTTGCTTTAATTTGTGATAGATGATTTTATATCTAGAAGCATCGATTGCTCTCATTGTTTTCATTTTGAGACAAGGATTGGGATTAAAGGGGTTAGGTGTTATATGGACTAAGGGATATAAGGGTTAGAAATTAAACTGTGTTATGTCATATATAGATTGGAGGTTATTGGTGCCAAGAGTTATGATCCTTTGGGTTTATAGGGAGGATATGATTTAATGGATATAAGGGTTAGGGGTACATGCATAATAGGGTTTATAATGTTCATTGCTTATATTATGGGTCATATTGCTTGTAGGTGATAAATGGATAAAATATCATAGGTTAGGTGTGAGGGATTATGGTGGTTATGAGTTATAGAATTATAGAATAAGGGATAATAGAGTTTAGGGTCATATGTTAAATGGGTGAAGGTGAAATGTGTATTAGGTGAGGGGTTGTTAGAATATTGAGAAATAAGTGTTAGCAATTAAGGGTTAAAATTAAAAGTTATTTATATTAGGGGTTATGGTTTAATTCTCATAAGGGTTATAACTTTGTTGATGCCTCGAATATTGTAGCATCAATCAGAAAGGGATTCTCCCCGAGAGATGGTCCCAATTAGACTATCTCCCGTTTGGTGTAGGGAATCCGTCCGGTTAGCGGTTCCGGCAACCGTGGGTTTGGAGTTTAAATCCGATTCTACCGGTTATGGCCCGGTCCACCTTTCTTTTGGGTTTTATGTCTTTTAAATGCGATGCAAGTGCCTAAATTATATTTGATCTAGATGCAACTAAAACAGATCTAAGTCTAGAAGCTGGAGTAAATCTACCTATCCTTGCAGGGAACACGCTTAAAGGATGAGCAATAAGTTGTAACAAATAACGTAAGGAAAGAACAGATAGCTGTTAATTCTCACAAGTAAAGCTACAGCAAGATAAATATCTTTAGAAGATAACTTCTAATTCAATGTGGAACGCATCTATTGCTCATAAAACAGGAAAAAGCAAAAGATTATTTAATCTACGTAGAAAGAATAAAGAAACAGAGCTAAATATAAACAAACTGAAATAACTCTAAAGATCCCTGCAGGGAGCACATTTAAAGGCATGAACAACGAGCCATAGGAGTCATCTTGAAGAAAAATAGTTAGCCATTTAATCTAAAAGAGAACTCTACAGCAAAATAAAATATCAGCAGATAGCTCCTGATTTAGTCTGAAACACATTCACTGTTCATGAAATGGAGAAAATCGTTCACACAGAAATAAGCAAAATCATTTGTTGCCAAGAAATAGTTCAAATAGCAATGCAGATTTCACATTACATTATAGATGTCATCAGAAGATTCCAACACACATCCATCTTCCGTTCCCCATGTAAAACGTCCATCTCCCTGGCTTTTATTAGAAAATTCTGTTTTTACAGGCCCGATACAAGATAGCTCGTATGGGTTTCAAAATTTCATTCCCTGCCAAAAGTCCAGTTCTATTCTTCCTAGATTCTATTTATAATTACAAATCTGCCCTTTGGGCTGCCACCTAGCACCTTCCACTTGTCATCCTCAGAAAATTCTCTCCTAAAATAGACAAAAATGAGATTCCCTTTCATTTACAGAAATTATTTAAAATAAAATAGGGACAGCTGTCCCACAGTTTATCCACTTTACACATTTGAGAGTCAAATACAAAATAACAGAAATAATGCTTTGAAATCAGCGATCTCAATCCTGTGCGTGAGCTTCTGCTGGCAGGGGATCGCCCAAGTTAATTACTGCTGATGCTGCCTGGGAAGAGACACTCGAATTTATTGCTAATGCTGCTTCTAATTGGGAAGGAGGGATCGAGCTGGCCAGACTTTCTGCTACTACTGGGGAAGAGGGAATCGAGCCCACTGTTGTAGACGAAATGGCTGGCTGCTGGGAGAGAAGATCCTAGATCTGTTGATGCTCCTGCTGCTGCTGCAGCTTTCCTTTCCTCCTCTGCTATGTAGCTGTACCACACACCTGTGTCCCTTATGACTATGTTTGTTGCAGAAGGGAACAAGATTTTATGAGAAGTCACATTCTTCCCGAGCTCTGCTTTAATGCTTTGGACTTCTGCTACTGCAGCTTGATGCACTTCCTTCAGCAGATGGTTGTGGAGTTATGACGATCCAATATAATGTTGGAGGTCATCAATAGCCAGGACATCAATCCTCTTCACATACTCCGTTTGAACGACCAATTCTTCCTTTAGTTGGGACAGACGCTGCTCCTTTTCCGGAAAGTCCTCCAGGGTCTGAGGGAAACTCAATGTGCATTTGTCATGTGCCTCTTGGAGCCTTTGGTAGAGACTGCTGATTTTATCTGTTGTTCTTTGCACACTAGCTATCAGCTTACTGCCGCAGTTCCTGCCAAACTCCAACAGTGCTACGTCCTCATTAAAACTGTCCACAGATTTAAATGGGAGGTGCGCAGGGAAACCCCCTTTTCCTTCTCTCTATAACCTAATTATCCCATTGTATCCCTCCCATAATGCTATCATGATTAATACATACCTACCAAGTCGGAAATTCCTTAATGCTCTAAACAACGGAAGTATTGAGTCCATTACTCTATGAACCTTCATTTTCCCTTGTGTCTTAATCCTAGTTTCTTCCATATAATCATTGTATTATTCCTTGTGTTGATAAACAAATACCTCATCATTGATTTGTTTTCACTGAACCTCCCTCTATCAACTTCAAGTTCTATATTCTAGAGGATTGGTCTAGATGCATTCTATACCTTGGACCCGTAACCATTTTTAATGGGTTACCTTGGACCAACTGATGGGAGACCTCATTTCCCCTTGGATTGGATTGGTTCTAATGTTCTCAAACCCAATACATGATCATATAAATGAATCATACATTATGGTGGTTTTCTTATTCGAGTTTGGTTGAATACCTTGTACATTCATGATCCCCTTCGATTCTTGAGTCTATTTTGGTATACCTTTAGTTTCTAGCTTCATGTAATGTTTGGGTTGCATTGATGATAGTGATGTAATTTTATAGTTACTTGGACCTATTTGGCTTATTCTTTCAGTATTTGAGCCACCCGTGAGGGTTTTTTCCTGCTACCACTCCTTCTAGATCTTGGGTCCCTCCAATTTTTAGCAAGGCTTCATTAATTTCTATGATTTTTCATCCCGTTAAGATGTTATTGTTTCTACTCATGCCTTTTATATCAACTATTTTTTTACCACACACATGTACCTGTACTTGGTCCCTCTTTAACCTTAATTATCTTGATGTATTGTCCACAAAAATTATTCATGTATTTCAATTAGACCCCTCTAGGTCTTGATATCATCTTGTATTGAGGCATTTTTAGGAGCATGGGGATGCCCACCCTATTTGTATTTGAGATTATATACACCTAATCGCATTGGTTGGATTGTCTCTAGGTGTGGCCTCTGTGGCTCCTTCAAGGAGTGGGGTTATTTCTCTTTACTTTATCTTTATCCTATCTCAAGTGTTAATAATTTCATATGGATAGAATGGAAATATCTACAATGTATTTTGGCCATACAATGAGCTCTTGACCTCACACGTTAATGGGAAACTGTTAACAAACTAATTTTTCTAACTTACTTTGTCTCGAGCCTTATCACCATTATACATCATTCTTAGCAACATTAGCCCCATTTTCCATCATTTCCATCATTACATGGCCTCACTAATATGGAAAAAAACCAGAATAAATTCATGAGTTGACCACAAAAGGTCATTATGTGGAATTTTTCTAAAAACTTACACAATACTATCACATTAAAATCCTTAAAAATCACAATGGGAACCCAAAAATGGAATTCATTTACACTTAATCATTATGCACCTTCTAACAAGGTGTAGTGGATGAATGTGGACATTCCCAAACCATTATTTCCAAAAATATCCTTTGATTTGTTTTCCAATACCTATCTTGAATCCACTAAGTCACTAATGAAAAGGGATTATTCACATTGTAGCTAGTTCAAAGAATTGTCCACATCCTTTCCTTTAAATAATGGCCTCAAGTTCATTTCAAAACATAGTTCATATCCATAATATAAATTTTGTGATGCTAGATTTCCTAGAGAGAGAGAGAGAATGTTAAGGTTTGTTGTCTTTTTATTTTCATTTCCACTAAACCTTGTTGATATAGTTCTCATGCTTGCACAACCCATGAGTATTCATTTTTTGTACACATACGTTGGCGCTAAAACACCAATGCCATTTGCATGCAATGGTTCTTCTTTTCTCTAGTTTGAAAATAAGGATTGGTCTCTCTTGTGTGTTTTTGATATAGAACTTCACAATGCATTCAATTTTGAACTGTTCCCTTTCCTTTGGATGGTACATGATTGCTTGTTTATCAATCTAGGTTCACTTTTTGTTTATCTATAACATTTGGAGCATATATTTCTCCACTTGTGATCTTGCCTTGAGTTATGGTGCTTGTTTTTCCTATTCTTTTTTATGTATCAATTGAGAAATTTAGTACATAAATTATGTTTACATAAAAATTAATCTTGTAAACCATCCTCTTTATTTGTATTCATATTTTCATACATTAGGTTTTCATTGTCCATACTAGGAAATAATCTTGCTTCACCTCGTGTGTGAAGGTATGCATAAGATTTGATATTATTTTGATTTCATTGTATGCTTTATAAAAAGTAGCCATTACACCTTTACTTGTAAACCAGTTCCTTGCATCTAGTCAATATGTTCTTGCATATATACAGAGTTGAGAAAGATATTTCATTTTAAGTAGGGTTCAGTTTTCTTTTTTCTTTGGGCACTTCATGCATTGTGATTGTTGTGTTTGATTTCCAAATATTTCTTAGTTTTATTATCTCTAATTGTGTTCAAATGTTTAGATGTAATTTATTGCTTGTCTTTGTGTCCTATTGAAAAGAACTATGCTTGAAAATATAAGTGTTTTTTATTATATAAGAAGATAGCAACATAGGTTCTATCCCTTTCTTGTTTGGTTTTTCTTAAGCATCAAATCTACCTACCCTTTTGAATTTGCTTTAATTTGTGATAGATGATTTGATATCTAGAAGCATCGATTGCTCTCATTGTTTTCATTTTGAGACAAGGATTGGGATTAAAGGGGTTAGGTGTTATATGGACTAAGGGATATAAGGGTTAGAAATTAAACTGTGTTATGTCATATATAGATTGGAGGTTATTGGTGCCAAGAGTTATGATCCTTTGGGTTTATAGGGAGGATATGATTTAATGGATATAAGGGTTAGGGGTATATGCATAATAGGGTTTATAATGTTCATTGCTTATATTATGGGTCATATTGCTTGTAGGTGATAAATGGATAAAATATCATTGGTTAGGTGTGAGGGATTATGGTGGTTATGAGTTATAGAATTATAGAATAAGGGATTATAGAGTTTAGGGTCATATGTTAAATGGGTGAAGGTGAAATGTGTATTAGGTGAGGGGTTCTTAGAATATTGAGAAATAAGTGTTAGCAATTAAGGGTTAAAATTAAAAGTTATTTATATTAGGGGTTATGGTTTAATTCTCATAAGGGTTATAACTTTGTTGATGCCTCGAATATCGTAGCCTCAATCAGAAAGGGATTCTCCCCGAGAGATGGTCCCAATTAGACTATCTCCTGTTTGGTGTATGGAATCCGTCCGGTTAGCGGTTCCGGCAACCGTGGGTTTGGAGTTTAAATCCGATTCTACCGGTTACGGCCCGATCCACCTTTCTTTTGGGTTTTATGTCTTTTAAATGAGATGCAAGTGCCTAAATTATATTTGATCTAGATGCAACTAAAATAGATCTAAGTCTAGAAGCTGGAGTAGATCTACCTATCCTTGTAGGGAACACGCTTAAAGGATGAGCAATAAGCTGTAACAAATAACGTAAGGAAAGAACAGATAGCTGTTAATTCTCACAAGTAAAGCTACAGCAAGATAAAGATCTTTAGAAGATAACTTCTAATTCAATGTGGAACGCATCTATTGCTCATAAAACAGAAAAAAGCAAAAGATTATTTAATCTACGTAGAAAGAATAAAGAAACAGAGCTAAATATAAACAAACTGAAATAACTCTAAAGATCCCTGCAGGGAGCACATTTAAAGGCATGAACAACGAGCCATAGGAGTCATCTTGAAGAAAAACAGTTAGCCATTTAATCTAAAAGAGAACTCTACAGCAAAATAAAATATCAGCAGATAGCTCCTGATTTAGTCTGAAACACATTCACTGTTCATGAAATGGAGAAAATCGTTCACACAGAAATAAGCAAAATCATTTGTTGCCAAGAAATAGTTCAAATAGCAATGCAGATTTCACATTACAGTATAGATGTCATCAGAAGAGTCCAACACACATCCATCTTCCGTTCCCCATGTAAAATGTCCATCTCCCTGGCTTTTATTAGAAAATTCTGTTTTTACAGGCCCGAGACAAGATAGCTCGTATGGGTTTCAAAATTTCATTCCCTGCCAAAAGTCCAGTTCTATTCTTCCTAGCTTCTATTTATAATTACAAATATGCCCTTTGGGCTGCCACCTAGCACCTTCCACTTGTCATCCTCAGAAAATTCTCTCCTAAAATAGACAAAAATGAGATTCCCTTTCATTTACAGAAATTATTTAAAAGAAAATAGGGACAGCTGTCCCACAGTTTATCCACTTTACACATTTGAGAGTCAAATACAAAATAACAGAAATAATGCTTTGAAATCAGCGATCTCAATCCTGTGCGTGAGCTTCTGCTGGCAGGGGATCGCCCAAGTTAATTACTGCTGATGCTGCCTGGGAAGAGACACTCGATGTTATTGCTAATGCTGCTTCTAATTGGGAAGGAGGGATCGAGCTGGCCAGACTTTCTGCTACTACTGGGGAAGAGGGAATCGAGCCCACTGCTGTAGCCGAATGGCTGCTGGGAGAGAAGATCCTAGATCTGCTGATGCTCCTGCTGCTGCTGCAGCTTTCCTTTCCTCCTCTGCTATGTAGCTGTACCACACACCTGTGTCCCTTATGACTATGTTTGCTGCAGTAGGGAACAAGATTTTCTGAGAAGTCACATTCTTCCCGAGCTCTGCTTTAATGCTTTGGACTTCTGCTACTGCAGCTTGATGCACTTCCTTCAGCAGATGGTTATGGAGTGATGACGATCCAATATAATGTTGGAGGTCATCAATAGCCAGGACATCAATCCTCTTCACATACTCCGTTTGAACGACCAATTCTTCCTTTAGTTGGGACAGACGCTGCTCCTTTTCCGGAAAGTCCTCCAAGGTCTGAGGGAAACTCAATGTGCATTTGTCATGTGCCTCTTGGAGCCTTTGGTAGAGACTGCTGATTTTATCTGTTGTTCTTTGCACACTGGCTATCAGCTTACTGGCGCAGTTCCTGCCAAACTCCAACAGTGCTACGTCCTCATTAAAACTGTCCACAGATTTAAATGGGAGGTGCACAGGGAAACCCCCTTTTCCTTCTCTCCATGCCATCTGACTGATGATATTTGCCTTGACACGGGTATTCTTCGCTTTGAGCCTATGGGCTTCTGTATTAATCTCTTTTAACATGACCACCATGGCCTTGAGCTTGCAAACCTCATCAGTGATTAGCTCTTGAGCGTCATACACTTGCTTCAGGATGTTGCATGACATCTCATGGAAGGGAGATATGTCCATTGTTCTGCTCTCCGCTTGCTCTAACTGCTCAGCTAATGCCTGCTTGTGTGCTTCTAGCTAAGATGCCTTTTCTTCTGCTCCATTATTCTCCGCTTCCACAATCATTATTTGGAGTGTTAGCTGGTCCTTTTCCTCCTCCAGCTGGCTGTACTTGTTTGACAGCTCCTTATGCTCAGCGTACAAGCAATTATACTTGTTCACTACCAGATCTCTTTGGGCTTGCTCATTAGCCACAATCTGTTGTAGAGTACGAGCTCTCTTCTTTGTCAATATATTTTCTTTAACTATAACCCCTACATTGGCAAATGATGCCTTTGCTGTTGCTACAGCTGCGGATGCCATAGCAAAGGGATCTTGATCTGTGTTTTTCATTATAGTGACCTCTCGGTGGGTAACGATGTCTTCATGGAAGGGACTTTTTATCCTCTCTTCTGATTTGAGGACCATTGCTTTTCTTTTCTTGTCATAGACAAACTCATTCCACTTGGACACCGTACGCTTTCCCGATGGAGTGTACGGGACAATTGGTCGGTTTATGATGTCTATGTCTTGTTCCGCAGGTGGGGTTAGGGCTTCCTGAGCAGGGTCTCCTCCTTCATTTTGGGTACCAGAGCCACCTACTTGAGAGGTGTCTATTTCCATGTCCTGGATACCGGATCCACCTGCCTGGGTACCTTCCCCCGCTTTCTACTCTTCTTCAGCCTTCCTCTCTGCCTCAGCTTGTTCAGCTTCTTTCCGCAGGCTTTCCTTTTCCGCCTCTTCTTGCATCCTTGCCACTTCCGCTTCCTGCTGTATTCTTGCTGCTTCAGCTTCTTGCTTCCACCTGGCTTCCTCCACCTCCCGCTGCAATCTGGCGTCTTCAACTTCTTGGAGTGATCTTGCCTCTTCTCTTAATCTGAGCTCTTCCCGAGCTCAGGCATCTTCAGCTTCTTTCTCCTGCTGCTGACCGGTCTTCTGGATCTTGGCTGAGCTAGAGCTTGCTCCAGTGCCTTGGTGACAGATCCGCAGCTCAGACATGTTGCTAATTCCTCTGAATACCTCTTCCTCGGCATCGGGATAATGCGAGTATTCAAAATGAGCGTAGATGTCCTTACAATGCTCGGCCACTTTACCCTTTCTGTCGTTCATGTGGAAGATCACCTCACCGAAGTGGAAGGATTTCAGCTCTTGAACAAATTCTTCAACTGAGGCAACCCCCGAGAACTTGTAAGCACCTATGCAGAAAGGTAGAGGGGGAAAGGAAGCCTTATGTTGTTTGTGGAGCATTGCTCCAATCCCATCCAGGAAGATTTGCCTTACTGCTTCTTTGAGGACCACATAATCTGTGGCATACTGTGGCAAAATGTATGGGGGCTTAGTCCCTCCAAACATTCTTAGGTAGGTGCCTTGCTCCGAAAAATAGAAATCCCCGTAATTCTCAAGGACTTCCAAAGCATTCTCTGACAGGCAGCTGGGCTCCTCCTTGAATATCTTCTCATACAGGGGCATGATGAACCCCTCACAGATGATTTTGTAGCTGGGCTTGTAGTTCTGAGCCCACAACATCTTGAAAGCGATATAGACCGGGGTGGTGGCCTTATCCCATGTACATCCCAATTTGGGGAAGTCTATCTTGGCCAAAATACAATCTATCAGATATGAGGACATGAAGAATTCAGCCTTCTTCAAGGCTAGTCCTTCCCTTGCAGCTACTATCATCGAGGCCAAACTATCTGACTGGAGAGTGGCCCAGTCAAACACAGTTCCCTTGAATGCCATGTAGTGGATAATAGGGACCCACTGAATCTTATACACCGTGCCATCGGGCATGCCGAAGATTCTGCATAGCATTAAAGCGATCAATCTGAAAGGAGCTCTCAGATTCTGCACGTCATATTCATCACTTCCTTTCTTTCTCAAATGTTTTCCTGCCATTAGCAGCTTCTTGGCCATCTCGACGTTGTTCATCTGGATCAACCATTCATCAGTCAGAGCTTGTTGGACACGGGGAAATTTGTAGGCTGCCGCAAGATATGCAGGTTGAAATCAGACAATAGCCACTTTCCCACTGTCATTTATCACTCTCCCTTCAGCATCGGCATGTTGGAGTATCCATCCGATCACTTCAGCACAGGGGAACAGCTCAGGGAAGGTAGCGGCTCTAGTTATGCCTGAGGCTCTGATATTGAGATAAATTGGCCCTTCTTCTAGCAACATATCCGGGATCTCCTGGTCCCGGATCATTCTGTAGATGTCGCCCCACCTGATTTCAGGAGGGACACCGGTGGTGCACCTAGTGTCCTGGAGTGAAGTTTCAGTTTTAAGTGGCGCAGGCTTCTTTTCTGTCATCTTAGCCTTCTTCTTACCGGTTTTCGGCATCTTGACTTATCCCTGATAGCACCCATATACAAGTCATCATGAACTTGAGCAACATACTGTGAGATTTCAACAGAGAGCATCATTGTTTTTTTTTTTTTAATATGAGAATGTGAAGCTGCATATTCAGGAAGTAAAAACACTATTTCAACATGAAAAACAAATTTAAACATTTGAATCTTTAAAAGGGGAGAATTTGGAATACTCCCGAGAGGATAGGTGTGTCGCGGAACAATCCGCTCTCGGGTTGCCCTGGGAGAAATGATGATCTTCGTTTTAGCAGGAACATGATTATAAATTTTAGCCATCCTAATTCTTTAAAGGGGCAGGTTTGGGATGCTCTTGTGAAGATAAGCGCGTTGCGGAAGCAACGTGCTTTCGGTTTAGCTCTGGGGAAGAGGGTAACTTTCGTTACTGTTGCGGTTTGAAAGGCTAATGGCGGGTAAGCTCGGGTTGGAAAGGCTCTGTGGCGAAATAAGGAGGCGTTTCGTATTTGTGACCCAGCGAGGGCTTCGAACGCTAGTGTTATTTATGGCACTTGCCGAGGTGCTATATGGGAGGTTTTAGTTCGAGCGAGGGTGATGGCGCCAGAGACAGACTGACGAAAAGGATCGGGTGGCCATAGCTTCGGGTTTCGGCTCGCATAGCTTAAACTTTCACGGGGTTTGGGTGACTTTGACGGTGAAGAACGACGACATAAGCGGCATGCAGATCGACGGTCGAACGTTTTGAGATTTCTAAGTTTCGCATGACAAAAAGAAAGAGATTTCGACGGTAATTTGACGGGCGAAGTACCCGTGACGAGCATTTTCTGTCAAAATCTAACCTAGACCAATCGTCTTAAGACAAGGGCGATCCAATAATAATCTAACGCATGGAAGAAACAAGTTTAATGGTTAATATCCTACCTGGCACCGACGAGGATAGCTGACTGAGGTGGCTGTGAACCTGGTCGAGCAATCTGAGCTGGAACGGTCGTGCGGTGTCCAACAACAGCTTGGCAATCGACAAACAACAATGGGGTTGGTTTGAGCCCCCCACCGTATATTTAAACAAAACGCACACATGTGGGACTTTAATAGGGTTGGTGGTGTATTTAAACGGTTTTAAATGCATCGTACACCGGCGTCAAATCGAGCTGCCTCGGTTTGCGTGTGACTGCCTGTGGTGGGACAAAATCGTGAATCTTTTCCGCTGCTGCGGAAGGATATAGTGGAAGCTTCCGCGGTTTCAGGAGGCAACGGTGAAACTTTTCTGCAAAATAATCGGGAATGTGACGTTTTTGAAAAGGGCTCCCGCGATAGCGGAGAGAAAACTTTTAAAATATTCCACCGTTTCGGAAGGTTTCGGTGAGCGCTTCCGCAGAAGGCTTCCGAAAACTTCAAAAGTTTCTAAGTCATGGCCGGGCCTCGAGAGAGTTTCGAAAAGCCTTTTCCCTAAGCCTCCTCTGTTTCGAACGGGACGGGTGAATGCCTCCGCCGTTGCGGATGGGTTCTTTGAAAGGTTCCGCAAAGATTTGGAATATTTTGGCGTTTCGGCAAGGTTTCGCGACGGTTCCCGCAACTGCGGAAGAAAAACCCAAAAGGCTTCCACGAGTTTTAAAGAAAACTTCCGAGTTTCATTTCGGAAAGTTTATGCGAACGGCTTCCACAGGTGTGGGCGGCTCCGTAAAATTCTTCCGCCGTTTCGGGAGAAATTCACCATAAGCTTCTGAAATTGTTTTAACGAAGACTTTCAAAACTTTTCGGGGAGTTTGGAAGAACAGTTCCTGCCATTTCGGGAGCAAATCTTGAATTGTTCCATGGTTTCGGAAAGAATTTGCCAATGGCTCCCGCAATTTATTGGAAAAATTCTAAGTTTCTTTTCGGAAGGATATTGTGGCGGCTTCCGTAAGTTTCGGGCGGTTTCGGTGAATTCTCTCGCCGTTTCGGGAAGGAAACCCGAATCTCTCCGCAAACAAAAAACCAAAAGTTTTCTAAGTCCCTTTTCGGGAGCTTAATGCGAATGATTCCCGCCGTTTCGGGAGAACAATCCGAATGCTTCCGCGGTTGCGGACGGTTTGAACAAAGAACTCCGCCGTTTTGGGAAGGATTGCCCAATGGTTTCCACGATTTTCCAATCGGAATTTTCTAAGTCTTCTTTTGGGAGTTTAATCAAAGGCTTCCACCACTGCAGGACTTTATCAAATCATTCAGCGCCTTTCAGGAATACTTCACAAAAACTTTCTTCTTGAGAAACAAGATCTTCTTGCAGACTTGGAGTTTTCATGACCAGAATTTTCTGTTAAAAACAAAGACAAAAGCTGAGAATGACTTACTAAGGTAGTCTTTCTACAAAAATGAAAGGAGGGGCCCCAATATGTACAAAATTTTGGGGGGGGGTGTTGCTGCAACAACAATGGTGAGTCGCTGGCGAACACAGATATCTGAAAAATTCCTCTTCATGGTCCGAAACTTCATCAAAGACATCCATCTTAGCTGCACTACTCAGCTGAGCATTTTAAAGTCATGTGAGGGGAAGAAAGCACTTTACTTGCCAGCCATTGGGGAAAGGGGAGCTTTGACCGAGACATCTTCACCACTCTCCAAGGGCCAATATATGAGATTCATTTTAGGAAGGTCATCTTTCAGATGGTCACTACTGCCGGACTCCACAGGATCTGCAACACTTTCTCGTGGACATTATTGCTCTTGTTCCTCATTCCCATGTTGCTTGCATCCTTTTGGATGTTTGTACTTTGGACAGCTTAGCTGCTTGAGCCTTCCAGAGATATTTTCTTTTGGACATGATTTTTTTTTTATTTAGGCTCCTCAATCCATAATGTCCTTTTGTGTGAGTTAGGAATTTTATTGATTTGATCAAACCTCACGGACAGAGAGGAGCCCATTTTGAGCTGTGCCTTTTGGACAACCTTCTTGATTTTACATGTCTTCTGCTTTTGTCTCAGCCATGCTTTAATTGAGGCGAGAATCTCTGGAAAACAGACTCTTGAATGTAAGCCATTTTGGCTGTTAAATCTGCAGCATGGAGTCATTTCAATACCCTATGTCCTCGAGAGGTGCCACTTTCCATGGGTCCAACTTTGGTAACCTTCTTGAGATGCCTTTAAAGTGTGAGAGTGGGTGGAGCCCAACGATAGTAGTGAAGATGGTCATAGGTCTCTGCTATTAAACAGGATTAGTGTGACTAGCAGAGTAAGCTTCCTCCCTTCTGAACATTTCAGCGAGAGCACAACAGACCGGATTTACTTGAGCAGAGTTCCAGACTCATGGGTCGCAAGTTTTCTTTGAGAGAGTTATCTTCAACGGGGATCTTAACCAAAAGGGCATTCAGAAAACAAAACTTGTCGCAAAAGTTCAAATAACAAAGAGAGAAACAACATGGCCGAAACAATAAAGCAACTAAAGGCTAAAGCAAAAAGAAAACTTTATTTATGTACAGGAAGTCTTGAAGAGACTATGCGAAGTATTGTTTCAGAGCGAGGCCATTGAGAGGAAGGGCTACTTATTCTCCCTCGAGATTTGTCAATTTGTAAGTGGATGGGCCTAATTTTGCATAAATTTGGTACGGGCCTACCCATAGATGTTGAAATTTCGTATCCATTCCTTTGCCTTCATGATTATGGTCCCATTTCAGGACTAAATCCCCAACTTCAAAATCTCTTTTACCGGATTTCCTCTTATCGAACCATCTCTTAACTATGTCCTGGTGTTGATGGAATCGATCTTTAGCTTTGTGTCGGGCTTCTTCAAGTTTAAGCAGGGTGTTAATTCTAGATTGTAAGGCTTGGCTACCAGAACCCCGAGAGGCTTGGGACAATTGCAAGGATGGTAGTAAGATGTTTGGGGGAAGAATGGCTTCCTTGCCATAGACAAGAGTGAAAGGGGAGACACCTAAAGCGTTCTTCGGGGTTACCCTATCTTCCCATAAGGCGTTTGGGAGAGCCACATGCCAACTTCTCTGGTTTTCTATCACAGTCTTCTTAAGAATTCGGATCAGATTCTTGTTTGAGGATTCAGCTAATCTGTTCCCCTGAGGGTAGTAATTGGCTGAATAATGCAACTTAATTCCCCATTCATAAAGAAATTCATTTATCTTGCAAGATGAAAAATAAGTAGCATTATCAAAAACAAGGGAAATTGGAACCCCAAACCTGGTTATGATATTCTCTTTCAAGAAGCTGATGACTGCGTCTTCGTTGATCTTGCGCAACGGGATGGCCTCCGTCCACCTAGTGAAGTAGTCGGTAGCCGTCAGGATGTATCGATGTTGCAACGAAGAATTTGGATTTATTTCTCCGATAACATCGATACCCCATTGCTCAAAAGGCTCAGAGATGATGACCAGCTGCAATGGTCCTGCTGCCTTAGGTAAATTCCCGGCACTTCTTTGACATACATCACAATTCCATGCTTATGTGTGGGCATCTCGAAACAGAGTGGGCCAGTAATACCCAGCTCTCAGTATCTTGTGTGCTGTTGTCTCACCTGAATAATGTCCGCCTGCGGGGCCATCATGCAATTCTTTGACAACTTTGTTTGCATCTTCCCTTTCTAGGCATCTGAGAAGAACTCCATCATAATTCTTTCTGAATAGTATCCCATCAATGATTTGATACGGAGCCGATTTCAAACAGAGTGCCCTTCTTTGTTTGGAGTTCCAGTGCTCAGGTAGATATCCCTGCTGTAAATAGTGCACCAGATCTCTATACCATGATTGAGGGGCTGTGAAGATATGACATACTTCAACCGAATTGAGCTCAGCTTCATTTTTCCAATGTTGTTCTTCATCAGTTGGGTTTCCCGCAAGTAACTTGCACAGGCCTTGTCCTTTAATGATCGTGGCTGGTTTAAATTCCAAATCATATTCCTGAAGAGCTGTGACCCAGTTCCCTCTCCTTTCTCCCAATTCCTTTTGAACGAAAAGGGATCTAACAGCTGGGTGGAGAACTATGACTTTAGTTCTGTTCTTCAGAATGTATGGCCTAAACTGCTTGACTGCTTTGAATACCGCATATGCATGTTTGTCAACCATGGGATAATTCAGTTCAGCTCCCTGCAGACCAGTGCTCATAAAAGAAATTGGGTATTCGTCCCCCAACTCCACCTTTTGGGTGAGTACAGCTGCGAGAGAGTCATCCGAAGCGAAGGTGTACAAGATGAAATCCTTGTCAAAATCTGGGCTCCTCAAGGAAGGAGCCTTAGCTACCACTGCCTTGATATCTCTAAATGCGTCCTTCTCCAAATCCGTCCACTTGAATTGTATGCTTTGTTTAACCATCTGTTGCAATGGCTTAACAATTTGTGTAAAATCCGGAACAAATCTGCGGACAAAATTGATGGTGCCCATAAAGGACTGCATAGATTTCTTGTTGTGAGGCATTGGAATCTTATTAATGGCTTGGACTCTTTCTTGATCAATTGACACTCCCCCTTTGGAGATGATATGACCCAAGAGCTTACCTTCGGGAACAGCAAACACGCTTTTCTTGGGATTCAGGGAAATGCCATACTTCCGACAACGATCAAAGATATGCCTCAGATGAACAACATGATATTCCCTTTTCTTCGAAAAGACTGTCACATCATCCAAGTAAACAACAACACATTGCCCACCCAATCCCCGGAAGGCAATATCCATCGCCCTTTGGAATGTAGCTCCTGCATTTATCAGACCAAACGGCATTCTTCTGTAGGCGAAATTTCCCCACTTAGTTCGGAAAGTAGTCTTAAGACGATCTTCTTCGGCTACTAATACTTGATTATAGCCAGAGAAACCATCGAGGAGAGAAAACAATTCGGATCCTGACACCATATGTAGGATTTGTTCCATTGAAGGTACAAGGTAGTTATCTTTATCCGAAGCTTTGTTTAAATTTCTGAAATCTACACATAGCCTTATCTCTCCTGACTTCTTTCTTACGGGAGCCAAGTTTGCTACCCATTCAGAATGCCGAACTTTGAAGATTATCTTAGCGTCCAGGAGCTTCTTTAATTCCTTTTGGATCAGCGGTTCTAGAGTAGGATGCATCCTTCTTAACTGCTGCTGAAATGGCTTGACACCCGCTTTCATTGGTATAACATGCTGAATGATGCGGACATCATATGTTTTTAGATCTTCATAGGTCCATGCAAAAACATCTTTGTATTGCTTAAACAATTTGATGAACCTATCTCTTTCTCCTGGTGAACAACATTTGCCGAGGTTGACGAACTTTGGTTCTGCCTCGGTACCCAAATTAACTAACTCATGTTGCATTGATGAGCTGTTAGTTTTGGTATTAGCTGGTCTTTTGAACTTATTTTGAAGATCGAACAGCATTTCGAGGGACCTTACCCCCTTGGGCATAAAATTTCCTTTCTCCTCATCCTTCTTCCTCAAATCAGCATTGTGTTCTTCCTCATCTATTACAGCTCCTTGAAAGCTATCTTCGTTTGTTAGAAAGGTGATAATTTGTTCATCATCATCGAAGACTCTGAAGTTCGTGATGTTATCGGGAACGGAAGGCCTGAAAATTAATTCAATTGAGCATTTATTATTTGACGGCACCAATCTAGAAGCAGATGTTGCTAACAAATCAGCGGCAGAATTTTGCAATCTAGGAATTGATTTTATATTGAAAGCGTCAAAATGCATGATTAAATCCCATACCTCAGCCTGATAACCTTTCAAGTGAGGTGAGAGACAATGAATGGTGTCCCTTACCTGTCTTACAACTATCTCGGAGTCACCAAAGACCTTCAGGTACTTAACATTTAAACCAATGGCCTTCTTTAATCCATGCACCAAAGCTTCATATTCAGCGGTGTTATTAGTACAATCGAATTCTAATCTACAAGACAAAAAATACTTGTTTCTTTTTGGATCCATTAGAACACAACCGGCTCCGGATCCTTCCAGAGTTTTAGAACCATCAAAGTATAATGTCCAAAAAGTATCTTTAGATTCAACTAAGTTAGTTTCTTTGTGATCTATGTCAGTAACTAAATTGACTATGTTACAATCAACATCATCAGACCGAGAGAAATGAAGGAGATCGGACTGTTTATCTGATTCATGGCTAATGGTTTCAGATTGATAATTACCCGGATCCATTTCTAAGAAATAATTCCCCAGAACCGAGGATGAGAAGGCTACGGCCTCATTCTTTTCTTCTAACTGAGTTACGTTTTGTTTCATGTGAGGTTCCCTAAGAAATTTAATTTGATTCTGCCTGTTCTGATAAGGCAGCCATAGATGAGACCAATCAGTAGCAAAGTAGCCACTTAGTTTGGTTGACCAATCCCTACTTAAAATCAGCCCATAGGCTTCAGGAATATCGACCACCATTATGTCAATGAATTGACAGACTCTAGGGTCAGTTGACAGTCTAATTAGAACATATTTCATCTCCCCAATAACCTTGACAGCAGTCCTATCTAATTGGATAATTTGAGCTGGAGATGGCACGGGCTGCCCATTAATTTTCCTACAAATTGACAGTGGCATAACGTTTGAGGATGCTCCAAAATCTACCAAACAGTTGTGAACATTATGGTTGAAAATTTCAAAAGTCAATAAGAATGGCAATGTTTGGGATTTAGACTTTCCACCGATGCTAGCCTCATTAATTTCGGGATTGTCTTGAGAATCCGTCAATGGAGTGCTGATCTGGGGTTGTAAAACATGCAGCAGTTTGTCTCGTTGATGGGGCAGGCTGCACATGTCAAATATTGATACGTTCGCCTTGACCTTCTTGATATCTTCAATAATATCGTATCCTATATCAGATTCGTTCCCAATTCGACTTGGCTGATCTGTTTTGCTCATTGTGACCTTACGTGGCTGAACTATGTTGTCAGCGCTTGGCTGTTTGGCCGATGTTTGGTTAACTTTGGGATGTGGTGGGATGATTGGTGTATGCCTCCTAGGTGGATCTTTTGAAACTTTAGGCTTATGGGGGACGATGACTGGCACAGGATCCGCAATTGGGCCCTTGCTGCGAGTAGCAACATTTATGGTAGAGGGAGAGCTATCTACGTGATCTTCTTCTACTAATTCAGTAATAGGTACCCAATCCCACAACACCATAGTAGTGTCCAAGGTTGGTTCCTCTAACTCAAGGTTCGATTCTTCTGGAGGATCATCCTGGTATGGGATCTGAGAATCTAACATTTGGTTCATGACTAAGCTCATGGAATTAATCCATTGCGGGCAGCTCCTTTCCGAATGCAGTTCTTGGTGAAAAGTGCAGAAATTTTCCATCCCAATCTCATTTAAGTTTAAAATAGGGGCAGCATTCATTGGTGGATGAGTCTGTTCCCCATCTTCCCTTCTTTTATAAAATGGCTTGAAAGGTTTCCTAGATGTGCTAGCAGCCTTGTCTTTCTCGAGATCTACGATTTTGTTAGATAATTTCTGCATCATCTTGACTACATTTTCCATGTCCGTAGATGGCTCTTCTTTACCTCTAGTGAGCAGCAAAGGTTTTTTTCTAGCTGCTGGTTTTGGTTCTACATCTAAGGCATGTTTAGCAATGCTATCAGCCTCTTCTTCTACCTTTCTAGCTTCCTCAAAGTTCTCTATCAGGGTAGTTTTCTTGGACCTCTTTACGAACATTGCTATGGGTCCATCAAGAGCGGTTGTATAGTATTCAATCAGAGATTCCTCGGCTGGTTTATTAGCTTCACTGAAGTTATTCAACAGCGTTGTGAATATTTGATTGAAATCTTGAACCTTTTCTTTCTTTTCCATTCTCATGGATAAGAGTTCTTTCATAAGTGTTGCCACAGTCTTTTGGTTTCCGTATTTCTTTAGAAAACATTTTTCGAATTCATCCCAACTAGAGATTGAGCTGGGTTGTAGGCTAAAGTACCATGATGATACTTTTGGCTCGAATGTATATGGAAACAACCTGCAGACTACGTCTTCATGTTGTACGTTCAAAAGGTTCAGAGCTAGGTAAAAACTCTTGAGGTGATCTTCTGCCGAAATGGCTTTCCCTGGATCGTACTTAGGCAAGACCTTTTTTGGGTTTTTAGGAAGATTATGGAATGGTCCAGCTAGGTTCAGCGCTCCCCTTGCTGTCCAAGCAGGTACAGCCATGTTTGGGTTTGGGTGTGGAGACCCTGGTGGAGAATTTTAGGGTGAATTCTGTGGAGTACTTTTGGGAGTGGTAATTTCTTCAAGATTTTCTTGGTCTGAAATTTTTTCTGAGTTTTCAAGATCTGCCTTGTTAAGAGTGTCTGAAATTTCTTCCAAAGTCAGATTTACCAGTTCTTCAAAACTTTGAACGAGAATTGAATCACGGATGTATTGTGGCTCCTTTCTAGGTGTAATTTTCTTAGGGAGGAAGTTGACAGCGTTTAAACCACCTAGCTGTCTAACGTAGGATCTGGTATGTCTTCTCAAATCCTTTATTTCTGTAAAAGGGACAGCGTATAAAGCTTCTTGAGGCTCAGGGTCAGAAATGAGGCGTTCTTGATCTGTTAATCCAAGATCTGGGCTGTTTGAAATGCTTTCTTTAACCGGGTTTTCAGTGTTATCTATGACCGCGGAAGATTTTCCTCTATCAGCCATGCACTTTCAGGCCCTCCTTCTAGCGCCAAAAACTGTTGATACTTCGGATATTGTAGCAAAAATCAGAAAGGGATTCTCCCCGAGAGATGGTCCCAATTAGACTATCTCCCGTTTGGTGTAGGGAATCCGTCCGGTTAGCGGTTCCAGCAACCGTGGGTTTGGAGTTTAAATCCGATTCTACCGGTTATGGCCCGATCCACCTTTCTTTTGGGTTTTATGTCTTTTAAATGAGATGCAAGTGCCTAAATTATATTTGATCTAGATGCAACTAAAACAGATCTAAGTCTAGAAGCTGGAGTAAATCTACCTATCCTTGCAGGGAACACGCTTAAAGGATGAGCAATAAGCTGTAACAAATAACGTAAGGAAAGAACAGATAGCTGTTAATTCTCACAAGTAAAGCTACAGCAAGATAAAGATCTTTAGAAGATAGCTTCTAATTCAATGTGGAACGCATCTATTGCTCATAAAACAGAAAAAAGCAAAAGATTATTTAATCTACGTAGAAAGAATAAAGAAACAGAGCTAAATATAAACAAACTGAAATAACTCTAAAGATCCCTGCAGGGAGCACATTTAAAGGCATGAACAACGAGCCATAGGAGTCATCTTGAAGAAAAACAGTTAGCCATTTAATCTAAAAGAGAACTCTACAGCAAAATAAAATATCAGCAGATAGCTCCTGATTTAGTCTGAAACACATTCACTGTTCATGAAATGGAGAAAATAGTTCACACAGAAATAAGCAAAATCATTTGTTGCCAAGAAATAGTTCAAATAGCAATGCAGATTTCACATTACAGTATAGATGTCATCAGAAGAGTCCAACACACATCCATCTTCCGTTCCCCATGTAAAACGTCCATCTCCCTGGCTTTTATTAGAAAATTCTATTTTTACAGGCCCGATACAAGATAGCTCATATGGGTTTCAAAATTTCATTCCCTGCCAAAAGTCCAGTTCTATTCTTCCTAGCTTCTATTTATAATTACAAATCTGCCCTTTGGGCTGCCACCTAGCACCTTCCACTTGTCATCCTCAGAAAATTCTCTCCTAAAATAGACAAAAATGAGATTCCCTTTCATTTACAGAAATTATTTAAAAGAAAATAGGGACAACTGTCCCACAGTTTATCCACTTTACACATTTAAGAGTCAAATACAAAATAACAGAAATAATGCTTTGAAATCAGCGATCTCAATCCTGTGCGTGAGCTTCTGCTGGCAGGGGATCGCCCAAGTTAATTGCTGCTGATGCTGCCTGGGAAGAGACACTCTAATCTATTGCTGATGTTGCTTCTAATTGGGAAGGAGGGATCAAGCTGGCCAGACTTTCTGCTACTGCTGGGGAAGCGGGAATCGAGCCCAATGCTGTAGCCGAAATGGCTGCTGGGAGAGAAGATCCTGGATCTGCTGCTGCTGTAGCTTTCCTTTCCTCCGCTGCTATGTAGCTGTACCACAAACCTGTGTCCCTTATGACTATGTTTGCTGCAGCAGGGAACAAGATTTTCTGAGAAGTCACATTCTTCCCGAGCTCTGCTTTAATGCTTTGGACTTCTGCTACTGCAGCTTGATGCACTTCCTTCAGCAGATGGTTGTGGAGTGATGACGATCCAATATAATGTTGGAGGTCATCAATAGCCAGGACATCAATCCTCTTCACATACTCCATTTGAACGACCAATTCTTCCTTTAGTTGGGACAGACACTGCTCCTTTTCCGGAAAGTCCTCCAGGGTCTGAGGGAAACTCAATGTGTATTTGTCATGCGCCTCTTGGAGCCTTTGGTAGAGACTGCTGATTTTATCTATTGTTCTTTGCACACTGGCTATCAGCTTACTGGCGCAGTTCCTGCCAAACTCCAACAGTGCTACGTCCTCATTAAAACTGTCCACAGATTTAAATGGGAGGTGCGCAGGGAAACCCCCTTTTCCTTCTCTCCATGCCATCTGACTGATGATATTTTCCTTGACACGGGTATTCTTCGCTTTGAGCCTATGGGCTTCTGTATTAATCTCTTTTAACCTGACCACCATGGCCTTGAGCTTGCAAACCTCATCAGTGATTACCTCCTGAGCGTCATACACTTGCTTCAGGATGTTGCATGACATCTCATGGAAGGGAGATATGTCCATTGTTCTGCTCTCCGCTTGCTCTAACCGCTCAGCTAATGCCTGCTTGTCTACTTCTAGCTAAGATGCCTTTTCTTCTGCTCCATTCTTCTCCGCTTCCACAATCATTATTTGGAGTGTTAGCTGGTCCTTTTCCTCCTCCAGCTGGCTGTACTTGTTTGACAGCTCCTTATGCTCAGCGTACAAGCAATTATACTTGTTCACTACCAGATCTCTTTGGGCTTGCTCATTAGCCACAGTCTGTTGTAGCGTATGAGCTCTCTTCTTTGTCAATATATTTTCTTTAACTATAACCCCTACATTGGCAAATGATGCCTTTGTTGTTGCTACAGCTGCGGATGCCATAGCAAAGGGAGCTTGATCTGTGTTTTTCATTATAGTGACCTCTCGGTGGGTAACGATGTCTTCATGGAAGGGACTTTTGATCCTCTCTTCTGATTTGAGGACCATTGCTTTTCTTTTCTTGTCATAGACAAACTCATTCCACTTGGACACCGTACGCTTTCCCGATGGAGTGTACAGGACAATTGGTCGGTTTATGATGTCTATGTCTTCTTCCGCAGGTGGGGTCAGGGCTTCCTGAGCAGGGTCTCCTCCTTCATTTTGGGTACCAGAGCCACCTGCTTGAGAGGTGTCTATTTCCATGTCCTGG
Organism: Larix kaempferi; assembly: GCA_027924585.1. Classification (NCBI taxonomy): domain Eukaryota; kingdom Viridiplantae; phylum Streptophyta; class Pinopsida; order Pinales; family Pinaceae; genus Larix; species Larix kaempferi. The sequence continues at coordinate 3,907,926 of BSBM01000866.1, forward strand.
ATACCGGATCCACCTGCCTGGGTACCTTCCCCCACTTTCTGCTCTTCTTCATCCTTCCTCTCTGCCTCAGCTTGTTCAGCTTCTTTCCGCAGGCTTTCCTTTTCCGCCTCTTCTTGCATCCTTGCCACTTCCGCTTCCTGCTGTATTCTTGCTGCTTCAGCTTCTTGCTTCCACCTGGCTTCCTCCACCTCCCGCTGCAATCTGGCGTCTTCAGCTTCTTGGAGTAGTCTTGCCTCTTCTCTTAATCTGAGCTCTTCCCGAGCTCAGGCATCTTCAGCTTCTTTCTCCTGCTGCTGACTGGTCTTCTGGATATTGGCTGAGCTAGAGCTTGCTCCAGTGCCTTGGCGATAGATCTGAAGCTCAGACATGTTGCTAATGCCTCTGAATACCTCTTCCTCAGCATCGGGATAATGCGAGTATTCAAAATGAGCGTAGATGTCCTTACAATGCTCGGCCACTTCACCCTTTCTGTCGTTCCTGTGTAAGATCACCTCACTGAAGTGGAAGGCTTTCAGCTCTTGAACAAATTCTTCAGCTGAGGCAACCCCCGAGAACTTGTAAGCACCTATGCAGAAAGGTAGAGGGGGAAAGGAAGCCTTATGCTGTTTGTGGAGCATTGCTCCAATCCCATCCAGGAAGATTTGCCTTACTGCTTCTTTGAGGACCACATAATCTGTGGCATACTGTGGCAAAATGTATGGGGGCTTAGTCCCTCCAAACATTCTTAGGTAGGTGCCTTGCTCCAAAAAATAGAAATCCCCGTAATTCTCAAGGACTTCCAAAGCATTCTCTGACAGGCAGCTGGGCTCCTCCTTGAATATCTTCTCATACAGGGGCATGATGAACCCCTCACAGATGAGTTTGTAGCTGGGCTTGTAGTTCTGAGCCCACAACATCTTGAAAGCGATATAGACCGAGGTGGTGGCCTTATCCCATGTACAGCCCAATTTGGGGAAGTCTATCTTGGCGAAAATACAATCTATCAGATATGAGGACATGAAGAATTCAGCCTTCTTCAAGGCTAGTCCTTCCCTTGCAGCTACTATCATTGAGGCCAAACTATCTGACAGGAGAGTGGCCTAGTCAAACACAGTTCCCTTGAATGCCACGTAGTGGATAATAGGGACCCACTGAATCTTATACACCATGCCATCGGGCATGCCGAAGATTCTGCACAGCATTAAAGCGATCAATCTGAAAGGAGCTCTCAGATTCTACACGTCATATTCATCACTTCCTTTCTTTCTCAAATGTTTTCCTGCCATTAGCAGCTTCTTGGCCATCTCGACGTTGTTCATCTGGCTCAACCATTCATCAGTTAGAGCTTGTTGGACACGGGGAAATTTGTAGGCTGCCGGAAGATATGCGGGTTGAAATGAGGCAATAGCCACTTTCCCGCTGTCATTTATCACTCTCCCTTCAGCATCGGCATGTTGGAGTATCCATCCGATCACTTCAGCACAGGGGAACAGCTCAGGGCGGGTAGCGGCTCTAGTTATGCCTGAGGCTCTGATATTGAGATAAATTGGCCCTTCTTCTAGCAACATATCCGGGATCTCCTGGTCCCGGATCATTCTGTAGATGTCGCCCCACCTGATTTCAGGAGGGACACTGGTGGTGCACCTAGTGTCCTGGAGTGAAGTTTCAGTTTTAAGTGGCGCAGGCTTCTTTTCTGTCATCTTAGCCTTCTTCTTACCGATTTTCGACATCTTGACTTATCCCTGATAGCACCCATATACAAGTCATCATGAACTTGAGCAAGATACTGTGAGATTTCAACAGAGAGCATCATTGTTTTTTTTTTTTTTAATATGAGAATGTGAAGCTGCATATTCAGGAAGTAAAAACACTATTTCAACATGAAAAACAAATTTAAACATTTGAATCTTTAAAAGGGAAGAATTTGGAATACTCCCGAGAGGATAGGTGTGTCACGGAACAATCCGCTCTCGGGTTTCCCTGGGAGAAATGATGATCTTCGTTTCAGCAGGAACATGATTATAAATTTTATCCATCCTAATTCTTTAAAGGGGCAGGTTTGGGATGCTCTTATGAAGATAAGCGCGTTGCGGAAGCAACGTGCTTTCGGTTTAGCTCTGGGGAAGAGGGTAACTTTCGTTACTGCTGCGGTTTGAAAGGCTAATGGCGGGTAAGCACGGATTGGAAAGGCTCTGTGGCGAAATAAGGAGGCGTTTCATATTTGTGACCCGGCGAGGGCTTCGAACACTAGTGTTATTTATGGCACTTGCCTAGGTGCTCTATGGGAGGTTTTAGTTCGAGCGAGGGTGATGGCGCCAGAGACAGACTGACGAAAAGGCTCGGGTGGCCATAGCTTCGGGTTTCGGCTCACGTAGCTTAAACTTTCACGGGGTTTGGGTGACTTTGACGGTGAAGAACGACGACATAAGCGGCATGCAGATCGACGGTCGAACGTTTTGAGATTTATATGTTTCGCATGACAAAAAGAAAGAGATTTCGACGATAATTTGACGGGAGAAGTACCCGTGACGAGCATTTTCCGTCAAAATCTAACCTAGACCAATCGTCTTAAGACAAGGGCGATCCAATAATAATCTAACGCGTGGAAGAAACAAGTTTAATGGTTAAGATCCTACCTGGCACCGACAAGCATAGCTGACTGAGGTGGCTGTGAACGTGGTCGAGCAATCTGAGCTGGAACGGTCGCGCGGTGTCCAACAACGGCTTGGCAATCGACAAACAACAATGGGGTCGGTTCGAGCCCCCCACTGTATATTTAAACAAATCGCACACGTGTGGGACTTTAATAGGGTTGGTGGTGTATTTAAACGGTTTTAAATGCATCGTACACCGGCGTCAAATCGAGCCACCTCGGTTTGCGTGCGACCGCCTGTGGCGGGACAAAATCGTGAATCTTTTCCGCCGCTGCGGAAGGATATAGCGGAAGCTTCCGCGGTTTCGGGAGGCAACGGTGAAACTTTTCCACAAAATAATCGGGAATGTGACTCTTTTGAAAAGGGCTCCCGCGATAGCGGAGAGAAAACTTTTAAAATATTCCACCGTTTCGGAAGGTTTCGGTGAGCGCTTCCGTAGAAGGCTTCCGAAAACTTCAAAAGTTTCTAAGTCATGGCCGGGCCTCGAGAGAGTTTCGGAAAGCCTTTTCCCTAAGCCTCCTCCGTTTCGAACGGGACGGGTGAATGCCTCCGCCGTTGCGGATGGGTTCTTTGAAAGGTTCCGCAAAGATTTGGAATATTTTGGCGTTTCGGCAAGGTTTCGCGACGGTTCCCGCAACTGCAGAAGAAAAACCCAAAAGGCTTCCGCGAGTTTTAAAGAAAACTTCCGAGTTTCGTTTCGGAAATTTTATGCGAACGGCTTCCGCAAGTGTGGGCGGCTCCATAAAATTCTTCCGCCATTTCGGGAGAAATTCACCATAAGCTTCCGAAATTGTTTTAACGAAGACTTTCAAAACTTTTCGAGGAGTTTGGACGAACGGTTCCCGCCGTTTCGGGAGCAAATCTTGAATTCTTCCGCGGTTTCGGAAAGAATTTGCCAATGGCTCCCGCAATTTATTGGCAAAATTCTAAGTTTCTTTTCGGAAGGATATCGTGGCGGCTTTCGTAAGTTTCGGGTGGTTTCGGTGAATTCTCCCGCCGTTTCGGGAAGGAAACCCGAATCTCTCCGCAAACAAAAAACCAAAAGTTTTCTAAGTCCCTTTTCGGGAACTTAATGCAAATGATTCCCGCCGTTTCGGGAGAACAATCCGAATGCTTCCGCGGTTGCGGACGGTTTGAACGAAGAACTCCACCGTTTCGGGAAGGATTGCCTAATGGTTTCCGCGATTTTCCAATCGGAATTTTCTAAGTCTTCTTTCGGGAGTTTAATCAAAGGCTTCTGCCACTGCAGGACTTTATCAAATCATTCAGCGCCTTTCAAGAATACTTCACAAAAACTTTCTGCTTGAGAAACAAGATCTTCTTGCAGACTTGGAGTTTTCATGACCAGAATTTTCTGTTAAAAACAAAGACAAAAGCTGAGAATGACTTACTAAGGTAGTCTTTCTACAAAAATGAAAGGAGGGGCCCCATTATGTACAAAATTTTGGGGGGGGGTGTTGCTGCAACAACAAACTTATATAGATTTAAGGTTATATTAGGGGTTATTATGGATTAGTGGTAAGGACTTATGGGGGATAAGGGTTATATGACTTAGGTGTTAATGGTTCCATACAGGGTTATGGTGGATAGTGGTTATTTTTATAATGGTTTAGTGATGGGAGTAATGAGGCTTGATGATAAAGGGTTATGAGGGATAGTAGCCATGGTCATAAACGTTAGGTATTGGGGTTCGAGGGTTGGAGTTATAGATTTATATATTCTTGGGTTAAAATATTATATGAATTTAGGAATGACATGTTATAGGAGTAAATTATTTATATGGGTTAAGGCTTGGAGGATATAATCATGGGTTTAGGAATAAGGTGTTATTGTGGTTATGTTATAGAAGTTTTAATGGTTATAACTTATAGGGATTAGAGTTTTTATGAGTTAGTGGTTAGATTAGGGGTTATAGGTGGTATTTTTTATCACAATTCGATATTATAAGCTATATGGTTTATATAAATAACTCAAGATAAGAGGAGAGTGAAACCATATTTTCATAGAATCATATGCCCATTAATGCTAAAATATTTTTAGCATAATAATTAAACTACTAGACATACACATGAAATTTTGTAAACATTCCTATTTTCACAACCAAAAAATCATATTTAATAATAAAATTTTCATATCTAATAAAATACTTTTGATATAACAACATTGCACAATCTTTCTTTATTAATGACAACAAAGAATTTTCATTCTCCCCTCCCATATTTCTCCATTCCATCATAGTCTCTTATAGTAATAAAATAGTTGTTTCATGGATTCTAACTATCCTCCTTAGGGATCCTTTTCCATGGGGTGGACCTCATATTATACTATGGAAAAAAGCTATCATCATTGTCAAAAAGAGAATTGTCTTGCTAGTTCTCTAAGAGCCCCGAGAGTAGTTTTATTCTTTGCTTTTGGATTTTTTTTCTTCTTTTCCTTCACTTGAGAAATTAGTAGAAAATATTTCCTTTAGAAAAATGTATTGATTGAAATTTGGCCATATACACCCGTAATCCCCCCATATTCCATCATCCTCACATTTTCCTTTGGAAAGGGTAATTACATGTAATATCTTTGAAGTTAAAAGAATATAGATATTATATTAAACAATAAATTTGTGGTTTCATACTTCTTTGAAAAGTATTAGAGTCCATCAAATAATAAAAAATATATTCCTTATCATAGTAAGTAAGTTGATTTTATATCTACAAATTATGATTCAATCAAAGAGGCACTAAGTTAAAGAACAAGTGTCTTGTTCCCCCTCCCTATGATCCTCTTCCTTAAGCACACCCTAATGTCCTAACACATCTTGTTTAGAGACTCATAAACAATTTTAATAAACTTTCTTTTTAGATCCATTGAGAAAGAGATCTTCAAACAAATATACAACTAATAATACAAGATTTAGTATGGCATTCCAAGAGAATTTTTCTTAATTCTAAAGTATACTTTGACCCTATTAATCACTAGTTTTTTGTCCCGATACACTTGCAACCTGGACATGATTTTTTCCAAACCAACCTTCATAAGGTTTAGTAAGTCATTCAAATATCCACCCAATTATTTGTTCACCTACCTAGACCTAGTTTGGAGGTGGATGTGTAGCATATGTCATTGAGGTACAATGATTCCCCTATTCCGCAAGGGATAGGGTTTCCTTGGTTGGATCCATGGTCATTAAAATCACTAAAGGTTCTTAATGCCTTGAGATCCTATGTTTATTCCCTTGACCATGTTTAGGGATTTCAAATCTGTACCTACTACACGAAAATCCCTAATGGAACTCATATCCCTCAACCCTCTATAAGACCCTATGTCGAACCATACCTAATACTCAAAACAACTTGACAACACCAAAACCCACTCATAAGACAATGATACCCTAAGGAGGCTATGTGTGGTTGTTCAAGGCATCCTTTTTAGTCCTAGATGCCTAGAAACATTCTATGGGGCCTAAGGTCTACATTTACTCCAACAATCATGTTTAGAGCCCCAAGACTTACCCCTAGCACTAAAAAAAGTAATAATTGCACCCATATCCCCACACATGGAAAATTTATGCCCTTGAGAGGTCACATGTGTTGTTTGAGGCATTGTTCTTGGCCCTATAAGTCTATGATATTCCTTTAGAACCTAAGGTCTGATTTTTTTCTTCTTTCCATCTCCAGGGCCCTAAATCCCATAGTTACTATTGAAAATGTATTAATCACACTAATATCCCCACTAAAAGGATAACCATACCTTCGAAATATCCTTTTGTGATAGATTCACATGTTTTTATTCACTCTAGATTCATCTAATATTCCTTCAATTCCTAAGGCTTGGGTATTGATCTCGACCATGTCGAGGGATTGAGACCCATACCTAGCACTTGAATTATTTTAATGGTGCCCATATATCCACTTAAAACCAATGATCCCCTTAATAAGTTATACATGGTGGTTCAAGGTGTTATTCATGGAGCTTCAATTCTTGGATCTACCTTAAGAGACTAATGCCTAATTTTCCTCCACCAACTATGTTTACATCATTACACCAATATCTAGTGCTTAAAACCTTCGAATGGTACCCACATACCACTATGAGTCCAAGAATACCCTTGGTAGATCACTTATGGTGTTTCAAGATGACGTTCTTGTCCTTGGATGCCTAAAATCCTAATTTAGGTATGAGGGATTATGCTTAATATTCCAACCATGTGCAAGGTCACATGGTCCATACATGGTTCTAAACACCTTCTAATGAATCACATATTCCGTTGACATAGTTCTATCGACAGGGGTTCACTTCGCACTGTTGTCAACAAACACCAACCAAACACCCTTAAGCACCGACCCAGAAAGGTTTTACCCTCTCCAGCAACACCCGCGAAGCAAGTGAAGTCTCACCCAATATGATTAAGGGGGCTGCAAGAACCAGGTTTCCGCAGTGGGGGGAGGACATGCATCTATTCTCACTCTATCGCTACAGAAACCATAGATTTATATTCGTATCATACTTACCATCTCAAACATACATTCATCATTCGCATATTCAATATGTAATCGACATTCGCATTAACATGGTAAAACCAACGATCGCATCACAGAAATTAAAAAAGAATAGAACTTAAGTAGAACATAATATTTAGGTCGCATTAATCATTCAACACAAACAGGGATAAGACATAGATATATCTGAACATCTTCATGCATTAACTCATCAAAAACCTGCGATACAACCTTCGTAGGGACAGTTCCACACACTTATCGCAGTTCCATACAAAACCTGCCGAAGGCAGAGCAAAACATTACACAATTCATCCACTTGTCGATTTATCAATTGATTATATGATCTAATCTAATTCCTTAGGCTTATAATCATAGTCCTATTTATAGATAACTAAGGCGGTTACAAAGCGGTCCAAATGACCCATTGTAACTAACTAAATAATCTTGCACTTTCGTCAACCCCTTGTTCTCTGCGAATAGTCCTTTATTCCACTGATGGTCCTTCTTCACCGTTGTCGGCTTCTGCACTTTATGTGGTCTAACCTAGTGCCAACAAGCCCCCAATTCAAAATTGTGGCTTGCCCTTGAGCCACCTTAGCGAGACACCTCTGGAACTGTTCTCATCCTTTTTTGTTCTGAACTTCTGAAGCTGCTCCCTCCATCTTGTGCTTGTTGTCATGTACTTCTCGAACTCATCCTCCAGTCTCTTGGCCACTGTCATGTACTTCTCGAACTCATCCTCCAGTCTCTTGGTCATTGTCATGTACTTATCGAACTCATCCACCAGTCTCTTGGTCACTGTCATGTACTTATCGAACTCATCCTCCAGTCTCTTGGAACCTTCATCATCTATTCCTTCTCGATCGGCTGTTACCTTTGACCCTGGCTTGCAACTGGATAGAATTTTATCGACAGAACCAAATTGTGGAAAGGGCGTAGTGGTCCGGCACATCTATTTCACACATTTTATCATCCTTTGCTGGTTTTGGCGTGCCTTTAATCTTGGTACTTCTGCAATCAGAGGGATCACTTCTCTTTTAACACTCGAAACTTGCTTAGACATCTCGGGTAATACCTCATCTTTGTTCTTCCTAATACATGGTACCTCTGCAATTGTCGGTTGCTCATGAAAACTTGTCGTTCTTTCCCTAGTGCACCTTGCGTGCTTCCACTGGAAATGAAATGCATCACTGCAACTCTATGACTTCCTTATTCCACAGCTTCCTTGGAATCGCTCATTCAACTTACTAATTTTCTTCATAATCCGTATAAGCCTCCATCTTCTAATCTCTTCACCTGTATCTATGCTCGTTCCTCATGTCCTTGACGCGTGATTGGAAAGTTATTCACCAGATTATGGCCTCAAGTGTGTCATCATAAACCTCTGTCCTCTTCCATTGATGCTTAGCCGCAGTAATCATGCTCTGATTTGACTCCTGCATGTTAAACATCGACAAGTGACTGTCTTGCCATGTCTCCCACTTTTTGTCATTATTGCTCTCTTTCTTTCTTTTTTTCTTTTTTTGTTTTGTTTTGTTTTGTTTTTCTTTTCAGTTTCTATGCACCTCGTTATGGCGATAGGGTTTCAACCGATTCCCATTTACTAGATTTTTCAACAATGCCCCATCTAGCCTTTGTAACTGCACTGCACGTCCATCAGTAACAAAATTTATTATGTAGGGATCTAACCAATGCATCTGCAGCTTACCTGGATGCTTTGCAAACTCACTGTCGTATAATAGGACCATAGCGCCTCCCTGGAAGTGCTTTGTTTTGACATGTCGATCATGCCAAGCCTTCTGTCGATACTTTTCTACCTTTTGATGGAATTCCGTGACAAATCGATCCTCATCAAGCTATACCAACTGCGCTAATCGCTCTTCAATTGCTCCATCGTCGCTCATTCCAGTGGCTGCTGCGATGCGTAGACTTGGGATGATATACTCCATTGGAATTACTGCTTCCTATCCGTAAACTAGCTTGAACGGGGTCTGTCTTGTCAATCATTTGCAAGTTGTTCTATACGCCCAGAGTATCGCTGGAATATTCAAATCCCAATCATCACAGTTTGTGTTGCACACCTTTGTGAGTGCATGCTCCAATATTTTTTTGAATGCCTCAACTATCCCGTTAGCTTGTGGATGATATGGGGTACTCTTCCTGTTTTGAATTTGAAACTCCTCCTTCATCGTTGCGATTGTTTGATTAACAAAGTGAGTACCCTGGTCGCTCATTAGTATCTTTGGGCACCCAAACCTGGTGACTACGTTGTCGAAGAGGAACCTCGTTGCAGTCAGAGCTGTGCAATCCTTTACTGGTGCAACTTCCGCCAATCGCATCAAATAGTCTATCATGGTAATCATGTAGCACGACCCTATTATTTTACCTGGTGGGTTGATCGGTCCCATAAATTCGACTACCCAATTTTCGAATGCCTGTAGTGTCAATTGAGGTACTAATGGCATTTCATCCCTTCGTGATGGTTTCCCTATTCTTTGACATACGTCGCAGCTTTTTGAGTAGTCCGTAGCATCTCCATGCATCGTTGGCCACCATAATCCAGTTGGAAGTATCTTTCTAGAAGTGGTACGTCCTCCACAATGTCCCCCTGCAATCCCATCGCGAGCTTCTACTAAGATCCTTTCCTGTTCATGCGGAAGGACATATCGTTGAAGCATCTCATCTAGTCCCATCTTATATAGTTTCCCTGCAATCAGTTGGAAATATGCAGCTCTGACAACTAACTATTTTTTCTGGCTGGTAGTGAATTCCTCCGGTGCCTTCCCTGTTTCCAAAAATTGAATAATTTGCTCGTAATGATCATCGACCATTCTGACCCTGAATAACTAAGTATCAAAAATTCCTTCGTCAATATTCCTTGGTTCTTCTCCTGATTCTATCTGCGACAGATGGTCTGGTCCTGCATTCAGCCGCCCAGGCTTTACAATTATCTCAAAATAAAATTCTTGGAAGAGTAATAGCCATCGACAGATTTTTCCTCCCAACACAGGCTTGTTCACTAGGTATTTGAGTGTTTAGTGATCAGTGAACATTTTAAAGTGGCCTCCTAGTATATAATTTCGAAACTTCTGTAGGGCGTAGACCATCGCCAAACTTTCCCTTTTCATGGTCGTATAGTTCTTCTCCACAGTAGACGACTTCCTACTTGTGAATGCGATTGGGTGGTCGATCGCTCCTTCCCCCGGCTGGGCCAATATGACTCCTAGTGCAACTGATGACGTGTCAACATGAACATGGAATTCCTTTGTCCAATCCAGAAACACTAGAATGGGTGCTACGACCATCTTTGATTTTAGTGTATCCAGGCTCTTTTGGAATTCTTCATTCCACTTGAACTTGGAATCCTTCTTCAAAAAATTTTCCATTGGTGTCATAATCACTGCATAACCTCTGATAAACTTCCTGTAGTATCCCATGTGTCCCAACTTCGCTCTTAATTTCCTTACTGTTGTTGGCGGTGGTAGGTCGACGATAATGGCGATCTTTGCAGGGTCGACCAACATTCCTTCCCTGCAAACAATATGTCCCAACAAAATCAATATGTCCCAAACTAATCCCAAACGGAGCGCAGAAAATGCACTTCTTCAGGCTTAGCGAAATCTAGTGTTGTCAACATCTTTCCAGCATCAACCTTAGATTCACAACGTGATCCTTGACCAACCCGTATACTGTCCAATCATCCATGTATACAGAAAGAAATTTATGGATGGAATCCTTGAACGCAACATCTACCAGTATTGAAAAGATTGCTAGTGCATTCTTCAAGATGAATGGCATCACTGTATATTGAAAACATCCCCATTCCGTGACGAACGTTTTTTTGTGTCGATCCTCCTTCACAATTTTTATCTGGTGGTATCCTGAGAATCCGTCTGTGAAGGAGTATATTTCTTGACCTCCCACACCCTCTAACACTTCATCTGTGAACGGTGCAGGGAATGGATCATGTAAGCATGCGTCATTCAGCTTTCTTAAATCGACACAGATTCTGACTTCGCCAGTTTTCTTATCTTGGACCACCATCAAGATGATCCACTCTGATTCCTCCAATGGTTCTATAATTCCTGCTTCCAACATTCTCTCAATTTTGGCCTTCACCCGCCCCTTGTACCTCGGATTCAACCTGTAAGGGCGCTGCTTTACTGGCTTTGCATCAGGTTTCAGTGGGATTTTCATCTCGCCTAGGTCCCCAGAAATACCTTTCATCTCTGAAAATTTTGTTGGGAACAAGCCCTAAAACTCGTGCAATAGATTAGTCATCTTGGCAATAGTCTAGTCATCCCAATAATCTCCGATGCTCGCGAACTTGGTATTCTCTTTCGACCCAATGTTCACTTTCTTGATTCACAATGGCTGCTGAAACTTGTCAGAAGGCATATATGGTGCTTTGATACTACGACTTCCTTCTAACTCTGGTATATATGTATCCCTCGAATCATCCTCATCGTCTAGTTCTCCTGTTATATTGCAACATTCCATCGGCATTTTAGGTGTTGCGGTCCACTGAAGTCCCATAGGTTTCTCTGTCGGAACTGCTTTGAGTACTTTCTCACAGACCTCCTATAACACACTGTGGATGAAGTGGTTTTCGTTGAATAAACTGAATGTTTGGATAAAGCCAATAGTTAGTTGTTCCCATGAGGTTGTTCTGCTTCGCAGCTCTGCTGCGATATACCAATTCTGTAGTACTTCATCCAATGTGTGAATAAATGCGTGGACCCATTCCTATTTCGATCTTGTTCCCCATTTTGTTTGACATTCATTCAAATTCTCCTTTGGATCTCCTCTGCCAGTGTACTTCCTTCCACAGTATCCTTCAGCGTCGCCGAAATTAACCTCCATTAGGTGTCGTCATAATGGCCAGTTTGTTATTGTTGATTTGTGTGTCTCCCACCATTGCACTGGTGTAGCCTTCAAGGCTTCCTCCAAGGCTAGTAGTCGCTATGGTTCTGGCACTTTTTCTTCAAATTCAGTGATAAATGCAGTCAAGTTGGGAAACCCATCATACGTTGGTATTTCTCACTCTTATGTAGCTACCCATCATAGCGGCTAGCTGATCTGTGCACACCTCCTAAATGATACTTCATGTAGCTAACTCTGGCAATTTTCAAGTGCTTCATACGAATATGACGACGCCGAACTACCACTGCGCCATCCTAACTCTCCATCTGCAGTAGGATTGATGTAGTCTTCTAATATGTTATAAAGACTATCCCATCCCTCCGTGAATTCATCCCTTGCTAGCTCAACATATATCTTCCCTTATGCGGGATCAAGAGGTGCGAATACCCTCATCTCGTGGTTTCCAAACGACATGGGTCGTTTCTTGAAATTGATGATGGCCTGATTCTCCATCGCCCAGTCTATCCCTAGAAGCACTGGATAGGGGCTTGTGTTGTCGACAATCTCTATCACATCAAAATCTATGTATGTTTTGAGTCCTTCTATCTCAAGTGGGACCTGGCATAGTCGACCAATCGGGGTGACCTTACTTTGGTTCACTATTCATAGTTGTACCGGGGACCATGCCAACTGTGGTTTCCCCATCGTTTCCCAGGTTTGTTTTGTCATAGTTTTTACATCTGATCCCAGGTCTAAGATAATGGAATCGACATCGAATGCTTTGATTTGCACATACATCCTCATTTCTCTTCTTATCTTCCTCTTATGTATTCGACTGACCATTCACTCCTGTCATGCACCCTCTTTTCAATGCAATAGGATGGATATCTCTGCCAATGCGTCCTGATATTTTTCCAGATCCAGGAAGCTCTCTAGGAAGGCTCTTAAGGTGTTATCCTTTTTCTGCGAATTCGTCGTGTTGAATGTCGGAGGCATGTCATAAGTGAATTCTTTTTGGTGAAGAGGTGGCTACCTAATTTGTCTCATTACCTCCTGTTCTTTCAAGAAAATATCCCTTTCTACTTCCACATCGAATATGACTTATTTTCTTGCTGTCGGTCGGACGCTAGCCTGTGACCTGTCGGCCCCTGTCACAGCTCCTCCTCGGGTCACTACTCCAACAGTCTCAGTTTGACTTATGACCTATGTTGATATCTTATGTACCACTAGTGGCGGATTCTGGTTCTGATTATGATTTGGTGGAGGTGGGGGTAGGTTCTTGGTTTTCCACTTCGTGATGAGCTGAGGACATTCTTTTACACCATGGTCCACAACGTTGCAATAAGTGCACTGTGGGGTTGGATTCGGGCAATCCCTCTGGTAATGCCCCTGCTGACCACAATTGTAACATATGATTGGTCCTCGACCTCATCCAGGAGCTCCTCCTCAGTCGGATCCAGTACCTCGACCTCCGCGGAACCCCCCCTGAAACCTCCTCGCAGTGGCCCATATGGAGGGTATTGCGGTTGACCATACTGTAGTTGTGGATATTGCGGTTGACTGTACTATAGTGGTTGATATTGTGGTTGTGGATATTGCGGTTGACCATACTGTGATTGACCATACTTCGATTGATCATACTGCAATTGTAGATGATAGCGAGGCTGCTGTTGATTGTACTGCTACTGTTGCTGTATTGGCGGTTGCTCTTCTCCCTTCATGAAAAATATATCTGCAGTCCTTTCTTGGAGTAGGTCGTAAGCCCTGCAATCTTTTTCGTCATGGCAAACTGATCGACAGAATTTGCAATACAAATTAACTAGCTTTGACACCATCTTCTGCAGGTACACACATTATTTTAGTCGATGTCCTCTCGTCTGATAAACATGACACCAAGGCATCCCTCCCTGACTGAGGGGATTCGGTGCACCTAACTGTAAATATTCTCAAATTTTGGGCATTGATCCTTGTGATGTCCTTCTGTTTTCCATCTACTGCACCATATGTCTTCGCGGACTTCTTTTCCCTTCTTCATATCTTGTAGCTGGATCGTCAAGTTGTCCAACTGCACCTGTATCCGATCCATGCTTATGCCTATTTCGTCGATCGGTGAAGCCTCCAACTTCATTGCAATTTCCAATGCTTTTGCTTGAGTTTCTACCTTCTGTTGCATCAACGACCCATGAATGTGTGGCACCAACCCTGTGATAAACTCATCCCAAAACTCACCTTCGCCATTAATGTTTTATACTGCTGGTCGAATTCCCATACTGATTCGTTTGGGAACTGCTTGATTTCATTGAGCTCTGTGATGGACTACGACTTAGATTTCGGTTTTCTAAATTCATCAATCATTCCTGCCTTGAGCTGTGGCAATGTTTTATCTAGAGTTCCCATTAGTACCTTAGTAAATTTCATAAACCAATCTAGCGCACGGCCCCTAAGGGTTGCCGCTAGCTGTCCCTTTTGATATTTTCGTCTTGCAACTGTTTCACAGTCCATACTGCTTCACACAAAAACCAATATTGTTCGGGATCCTCGGTATCGTTACCCTGGAAAGTTGGCATTTTTGGGTCATCACCTACCATTCTTGCACTCCTACTGTTGTTATTTACTGATACGCTACTCTTACCAATGTTCTGACATGTGGGACAACTCTACGAATAACTTGTATTTATTCCTACAAAGTTCTGAGTAGTGCACGGGGTTGAAGGTACATTGTAGCTTAGGGCCCGTCCCTCTGTGGCTTCTAGGGTAGCCTATTCACCTTCTTCATTGTAATAAGGTCGCTTCGTCCCTTGTGGTCCTGTTTCGCATTATTCCGTTCCGGTCCCCTCAGGAGACTCTCTCTCAGTCCTCCTCTTCTTCTTTGGTCGTCGAAATATCGCCCCACTTCTCAAGGTACCACAATCTTCCTCGGCCTCCCTTAGAAATTCGTCGTCGCTCATGTCCATCTACCTTGCATCTTTCTATCGGACCCGCATTCACACGGTACCCACAACCTTTGCACACTGATATTCTACTCATTGGAATTCATCCTCAGTATACCCTTTTTGCAGACGAGCATCTTAATCCACAATTTCAACGATAGTAGGAATCTCCCTCTAGGTCCTTTGAAAAATTTCCTTTCTGCGTCGTCGTATGATTTGATTGTATCAACAGCAAACTCAATGATGTATCCCTCTAGGATATTGTCTACCCAGAAGTCGACAACCCTTGATACCCTATTGTCGACACGTTTTAACTGTTGGATCAGTTCCAGAGTCCAATGGTCAAGTTCACCTCCTTGGCAATTGTTCTTCTGAAATGTCAGCTGCGCCAACCACTCGTGCAACAATACTGGGAATTCACATAAAAATACCTTGTGGATATCTGAATAGATATACTTTTTCAACCAGATGCTTTTCGTCTGCTCATGATTACGATTTCCCCCTTCCGTGAATTCTTCTGTCTTCTTGTCAAACCAATCCTGAATCTCCGGTTTCTTCGGATGCCACAGCATGTCCTCTTCTTTCTTCTTCAGGGTATCGACAATGGAACCATTTGTTGACACAGTTCTTTCGACAGGGGTTCACTTCGCAATGTTGTCAACAAACACCAACCAAACACCTTTAAGCACCGGCCCAGAAAGGTTTTACCCTTTCCAGCAACACCTGCGAAGTGAGTGAAGTCTCACCTGAGATGATTAAGGGGGATGCGGGAACTAGGTTTCTGCAGTGGGGGGAAGACATGCATTTATTCTCACTATATCGCTACAAAAACCAAAGATTTATATTCACATCATACTTACCAACTCAAACATACATTCATCATTCGCATATTCAATATGTAATCGGCATTCACATTAACATGGTAAAACCGACGATCATATCACAGAAATTACAGAATAACAGAACTTAAGCAGAACACAGTATTTAGGTCGCATTCATTATTCAACACAAACAAAGACAAGAAAGAGATATATCCGAACATCTTCATGCATTAACTCATAAAAAAACTACGGTACAACCTTCGCAGGGACAGTTCCACACACTTATCGTGGATCCATACAAAACTTGTCGAAGGTAAAGCAAAACATTACACAATTCATCCGCTTGTCGATTTATCAACTAATGATCTGATCTAATCTGATCTAATCTAATTCCCTTAGGCTTACAATCATAGTCCTATTTATAGCTAACTAAGGCGGTTACAAAGCGGTCCAAATGACCAATTGTAACTAACTAAACTAATCTTGCGCTTTCGTCGGCCCCTTGTTCTCTGCGAATGGTCCTTTCTTCCGTGGATGGTCCTTCTTTGTTGTTGTCGGCTTATACACTTTATGCGGTCTAACCCCATGCCAACATATCCCCTCTCAAAGGACAAATATCCCATACAGAAAGCATGCATGGTGGTTCAAGGCCTCATTCATGGCACCTAAACCTTATAAGATATGTATTTAATGCCTAAAGCTTAAGGTTCCTCCTTAGACTAGAGTAAAGGTAATGATACCCATTATATGTAGTAATGAAAGCCTCTTAATGGTGCCCATATTCCAACTTGGAGGAAAAAAATACTTTGAAGAGATGAGGTGTGATAGTTTCAAGCATCATTATTCTTTGTCTTCAATTCCAAGAAGGTTATTTTAGGTCCTAAGACCCACTTTTCCTCTCATGAAAATGTCCATGGCCCCACAACCCATATTGGGTTCTCAAATCCTTTTTATGGTGCCCATATCACCAATCAAAGGCTAAATATCCTCAAAAGAGGTCATGCATGGTGGTTTGAGGTGTCTTGTTCATGGCCCTTGATCCCCAGAAGAGACCTTTTACACCTAATGCCTAATTTTCATTGGTTGGCATTCGTCAAGGAATCAATACCTATACATGGTTCTCAAAAAACCGAATGGTGCCAATATGCCCACTCATAAGTGAAGCATCCCCTTGTAGGTCAAGTGTTTTGGTTTGAGGTGTTGTCTTTGGCTTTGAATGCATGCAAGATTCCTATATGGGCATGTACTACGTGCACTAAATAAAATTAGTTTCATATAACCAAGCTCTTATGATATGCTAAGTAGTAAGTTTGGGGAGAAGATGTATGTCTATGTGGAATGTTCTAAATGAAGGTTGTATTATGAAATGTGAATGGTCTTACAAACCCAACAAGGAAATTGATGGTTCATAGAGTTCACCTATTTGTTTCATAATTGGATATTTGGTGTTTATAGGAGGTGAAAATGATTTATCATTGTGTTAAACATAGTCATAAACTAAATTTTTTCTAGTGTTGTTGTGTTCCATATCTTGCAACAAGAAGTGTGAGGGGAATTTCCCACTCTCATATCACATAAGCTATCATCTTGAATATTTTTTTTGGATAGTATATTAATGTAGGTACTCAATCTTTATGATAAGGTCCTTATCCTTGTCAACTTTCATTCCCATATTGAAGTATAGGAGAGACTATCTTTGTGGGAGTGGGTAAATGGGTATCTAATGAAGGATACTGGTTCATGACATTAATAATGTGGATTCTTAGGATGAAAAATTTGGGTTTAATATGGTTCAAATACCCCAACAAAAATGTATGAACCTTATGGAACAATTTTGCTTCTATGACCCAAACAAGTTTCAAGAATCAAACTCATCTGATATGTGGTTCGCTTGGTTTAATATTAGGGTTGAATTTGAGAAAGTTATGAAGTGGCTTGAAAGATACATGATTTCATATTAGAACACTTCCTTTTTTTATTGTGATGGTAGAAAATCTACAAAAGAGATGAAGGAATTCATTATCTTTTACCACCAACCAATTGTGTTTTACTTTTCATGGAGAGAGGTCTATGTGATTGCCAAAGTCTTCATCCGTTCTGAGCATCTCCCACTTATAACACACAACTTATGTTCAACTTATGTGGTTGGATTGAAGACTAGTGAATGATTCTGTAGTATTAATTATAGATTTCCTGTAAGGGTTTGATCAATTTTTTTCTCTATGGTTCACTAACAACATAAAGTGAATACCAAGTAATTTGAAGATGTCTATCAATGAATTCAATTCACTTGCTATGTTGAATCCTTGCAATTGAGAGTGGTCAAGATTAAAAATTTATTAAAAGTGGATGAGATGCAATAAACCTAAAGCCCCAAATTCACTCTCGCATGCGTAATTCAAAATTGGAACACACACACACACTAATGAATTTTCCAAAACACTTGCTATTAAGGAAGTTTACAAAAGAATTGGAGCCTTGACTTAATGCTTGAATATATTGCTTGGAAGGATGACTAACCAAGAGATGATCAATGAGTGTTTGTTTAGAACTATTGTATTAGTTTTCTATCTCAAGTAATGACATATGCAAAAATGGTTCCTATATTATAGAGATGCATTGACCTTGTCCCTTGAAAAGTTTCCCTAGAACAACAAATAATTTGTGACTAGGATTTAGAAAAGAGTTAATCATAAGCCTCTAGTTGCAATGATAAATTCAAATATTTGAATTGGATATGGGGCCAAGTGTGAGATTGAAATGTAGCTTAATACAAGAAATTGCAAGTGATGAGGGTACTAGCTAATGGCTAAGAATGTTTCCCAAAATATCCATAACTACCTCCATTGATTTCCTTTAGTGCTTGGGAACCATGTGAAACATTCATCCCAATAATAATTGTTTATTTCATGGATGTCTTAAGTATCTTATGCACAAAACCACAAATAACATAGAATTGATATGGGAAAAATTTCCATTTATTTTCAAAGCCACAATTGTTAAATATTGATCATTGACCTTCTTCACATTTTAAGGGGCAATACAAGGATTAATGAACCCCAAGTTGGAAAGGAAGTTCCTCTTCCAAGTCCCATAAATACCACTAATATTCCTCTTTATTAATATGCATAAAATAAATTGATCCAGCCTCATAAGTTTAGACTTCATCCAACTTAGAATTATTTCCACCCTATCAACATGGTACATTCCTATTTTTGTCTTGTAACATCTCTTCAAAAACTCCCAAATAGTCAACCATTAACAATAATGGATATGGGGCCAACTATGTGAGTTTAAAATGTAACTTAATACAAGAAATTGAAATTGATGAGGGTAATAGATAATGGATAAGAACATGTCCCTAGACTATCTATAACTACCCCGTATTGATTTCCTTTAGTGCTTGGAGAACCGCGTGAAACATCCATCCCAATAATAATTGTTTTTTGTGTGGATATATTAGGTATCCTATGTGCAAATTCCACAACTAACATAGAGTTGAGGCCACCAACATTTGCATTTATTTTCAAATCCAAATTTGTTGAATATTGATCATCGACCTTCTTCACATCTAAAGTGGCAATACGTTGATTAATGACCCCCAAGTCAGACAAGGAATTCGTCTTCCAAGGCCCATAAAGATCACTATTCTCCCTCTTTGGTAAGATGCATAGAATAAATCGATGCATCCTTGGAATTCTATACTTAATATGACTTAGCATTCTTTCCACCCTGTCAGTAGGGTTCCTATTTTTGTCTTGCAATGTCTCTTCAAAACTCCTAAATAGTTGACTATTAGAAGTCCTCTTTTGGCACAACATTGCTAAGTTCACATCCCATGCTCATTATTTCATTTGAATGAATTCTTGAATTAAAACATGTAATTTCCCATTCTCTAATTTTTTATGCCTGAACCATAGTCTTGTTTTTTAAATTCCAACGACCATTCCTTGGAGGTGGGCCAAAAATTCAACTATCTAAACATACCAACTATTTATCAACAAATTATCATATTGCATGCTTTCAGTAATGGGTTAGCATTGTAATTGTTGACATTCATTGGCTTTGGTAACACTGTTGCATTCTTTGATTTGGCTTTTGTCTGGATTGCTCAACTAGTGATGGGAATTGTTAAGTAGAAAGAGATTAGTATATATTTATCCTAGGAGGATTTTGCAAAGCTCTATTGGAAGATAATTAGGTAATTTTATTCTCCCCACATCCAAGAATAAATGATCATCTAAAATCTACAATGGAGTTTTTATTATTTACAAACTAATCATATGTTGTCACATCCATTGTTTGAAGAAATTGTTCTTGGTTACCTTAACCAACCACTTACACAAACATAGCACAAATCGACACCACAATGTATTACGTGGTTAAAACCCTTAGAAAAGGAAACAATCCACATCCCCAGTGAAATGGCCACTTGAGAAAATATATTAATGAAAGGGAAAATAATTTACATATGATTTTCTCACAATAGGTCATAAACTAATTATGACCCTCCATGCTCTTTCAATAGATATCATGGACTAATTAGGTGTTAAGACACATATTATTGTAGTTGTTAAGATCAAGGAGAAGATGAACTACTAGATCATCTTATGTCTAGAACATAGCATGCCCATCAAATTACTTAAACACAAATGCATACTAAAGAAATACACTTTACATAAAGATACATTAGACCAAGTTGATCTTAACTACCTCCTTAAGTGTTTACATATCCTAGCATTATCCCTTAAGAACAATTTGGGATATGATTGAAGGATTTACAAAGGTGACACACTAGGAGAAAGGAGGAATTAGAGCATATCCCCCCTTAATGACAACTTCATGAACTCCTAACATAGATTGAAGTTTGGAAAAATTCACTTCTATAAGAGATCTTGTGAAAATGTTAGCGACTTGATCATCTTAGGGAAAAAACAATAACTTCGACAATATGATCCCAAATAATTTTTCTCGTGAAGTGCATGTGTAGCTCAATGTATTTGCTATGTTGATGTTGAATTGGATATTTGGTGAGTGTGATGGTAATTGTCACACCATAGGGTAGTCAGATGTTGCCGCTATAATTCAAACTTTGAAAGGATTTTTCGAAGCCAGAAGGTTTATTGACTTGCATTAACTACAACTTGATAGTATGATTCTGCTAAAGAAATAACAATAGTTTGGTGTTTCTTACAATCCCAAGTGATCCGATTAGAACCAAGACTGTAAACATAACATGGATTATAATTTTGACCATTAGGGTCGCCGACCCAATAAAAATCAATTAAACCAACCAACAAAGGAGTCCCCTCTAAACTATAATGAATCTCAAAGTGAGTTGTACCTTGGATATACCAAAGTATCATTTTTGTTGTTTTCCAATGAATTTCATGGGCCATTTACATCTGTAACGTACCCTTGTTACACATACACATATCTTACAAGTATAAAACTATAAAAATAAAATTTTCTTTATTATGTCTTATATCAGCTTCATAAGACTCATTAATTGCCCATAAACATAATTCAAATATAGTCAGTCCATACCCATAAACATATCAAGGTTTAATTCTATCTTCCCTAATTCTCGATGAAGATTCATAGGAGTTACGATTGCAGTCATCCAGCAGGAAATATGGTTCCATTTCAATTAACATAACAAATAGCAACATCCTCAGGACAACAACGTAAAACAACCTTATTCATGGGAAAACATCCAATCATGCATTCAATAATTAATCCCATATTTATGTCAATCTTTCTATGAGCAAGACATGAAATTTCCTTTAATCAAAGAAGGATATGACAGCATAAGCAAACAGAAGGTGCATAATTAAGCATAACCAACTCATCATTCACATACCAATTAATACAGCATATAGCTTATGCAATTGAAAGAAAACTTATTCATGAATACAACCTTCTAACAGGCTTAACATAGAAATTCATGGCTTACATTTAATTATACATTCATTCCACAATTTGAACATGTCAAGCATAATTAAACACATGAATACTCGAATTCATACACATATACTTATCTGAATTATGCAGGAATGCGGCAACTGGCTGCATGTGAGCCACGCTCCTCCCAACCTTAGAACTTGTCCATCCTGTACTATTTCATCTCCCAATTTCACCCCCAAGTTGGGATCCAGACATTAACCAGAGGTATCTTACCAATTTTTCCCCAACTCCCTCGCAAAGTCTCAGGCGGAAATAACAAAGGTAAAGGATAAATACAGGGTTCAACAAATAGCAGTTTGGTAACCAAATCCTTGTCAATTCCGCAGTCGAACCACCTAAGTTCCTTCCCGAAACGTACAACGACACATTTCACTACAAACGTAGGGAATCCCTCTGGGTCTCCTGCTTCCTTGCCAATTCACTGGTTAATTCGACCAAGGAATTCATAGTCAATTCAGTTATCGCAGTATAACAATGTTCAAGTTCTCTCTCTGCATTTCGGTTTCAGGTTCCTCACAGGAATCCCTTTCTAGTTTTTCCTTCACTCGCAGACACTTCTCTTGCACTCAACAAACACTTCCCCGTGCTCTGCGTGCATTCTCCTCTGTGTTCTGCATTCATTCTCCTCTGTGCTTTGCGTGCATTCTGCAGACTTCCCCCCACTGGCGTCCCACCACCCAGGCCATGGGTAGTATCCGCCTGCCCCACATCCACCAGGATCAATGAGGCTACCCCCGTGTCCCCTCCGGGATCCCACGTGGCTCTCCCAAAGGAACAGGTCCTCCATGCATAATTACGATTAGCCTCCTAATCTTCATCATTGAATAATAATTAACATTAAAAATAATCCCCCATTAAGAGTATGGTTAGGAATATGGGTTTTGGTTTCATCATAAGGTTTATAGGATAAGGTTTAAGGAGCAAGGTACATAAGTCTACCTTACCCCCTCACAACCCTTGGTAAATATCTGGATCCCCTCTTTAGCGTATCCCTCCTCATGAATCCAACTGCTAATTTTATTAAAATATAATATCTTGCTATGTACATAATTCATAGAAATTGTTCAAAATACAATATCAGCTCTAACCTGGTCCAGGGGGTGTTATGATTCCCCTCCCCTTAGAGTCTTCACGATCCTCAATGATTAACATTGTATCAAAATATATACAAAAATTAACTGCAGTAATTTTTTATTATATACACAATTTCAAAATAAGTGCGGATACTCTCCCCGCATTATATCTTCCAATTCCCAAGTGGATTCCTTAGGACTGTAATGGTTCCACTGGACCTTTACCTATCCGATGACTCTATTCTTGAGTATACTGCTTCTGCGATCCAATATGCAGATTGGTTGAACCTGCATTTCCCCTTCTGGTTCTACCTGAAGAACAAACCATTCAAGCACATGATTAATATCATAAACATACTTTTTCATAAATGCAATATGAAACACATTATGTATTTTGATAGTGGGAGGTAGTGCTAGCTCTTAAGCTATTGATCCCACTCTGCTTAATATTTCGAATGGTCCACAAAATATAGCAGCCAATTTCTTGCATTTTCCTAGTCGCAAGGAATTTTTATTGCCTCTGACCTTCAGGAACACCATGTCCCCAACCTAGAATTTTTTGTGTGTCCTTATTTTATTTGCATAACTCTTTTGACGATCTTGTTCCATTTTCAAATTATATTTTATCTTTACCACTTGATTTCAATATCGTGAAGCATTTCAGGCCCAATGATTAACTTGTCTACTAGTTTATCCCAATTGATTGGAACATTACACCTTCTACCGTATAAGGCTTCAAATGGACTCATTTTCAAAGATTCTTGATAACCATTATTATAAGCGAATTCCACCAAGTACAGGTACTCTTCCCATTTTCCTGGTTTGTCCATGACATACATCCTGAGCATGTCTTCAATGACTTGATTTACACGCTCAGTCTTCCCATCAGTTTGGGGATGATAAGCTGTGCTTAAATTAAGCTTAGTTCCAAACTCTTTAAATAAACCGTTACAAAAATTAGAGGTGAATTTCGGATCTCTATCCGACACAATGGATTTCAGAATACCATGCAACCTAGCGATTTCTTTCATATAAATCTCAGCAATTTTAGATACCTTGAAAGTTGATTGAACAGGAATAAAATGAGCTGATTTGGTTAACTTATCAACCACTACCATGATTGAATCATGCTGCCTCGTGGTTCTCGGAAAACATGTAATAAAATCAACAGTTACAGTTTCCCATTTCCATTCAGGAATAGGCAATGGTTGAAGTAAACCAGCTGGGTATTGATGCTCTGCTTTGACCCTTTGACATTCTAAACAACGGGAAATGTAATTGGCCACCTCCTTTTTCATGTTTGGCCAATAAAAATTATTCTTTACAACTGTAAGAGTTTTTTGATATCTGGGATGTCCTGCATAAGGTACATTATGCATTTCCCGCAATATTATTCTTTTCAATTCTTCATGATCAAGTACATAGATTATATCCTTAAAATGAAGGATACCATTCTTAGGTACTGCAAAATTGCAGAACTTTAATGCTTCACTTCCTTCTTGCAATGTTGTTGTTATTTGTAAATAATTCTTGTCACTTTTCAAGGCTTCAAGCAATCTTATTTGTAATTCAGAATTCCAAGTGTTGTTGGTTGAAACATGCATCAGTTGTCCCCTTCTGCTGAGTGCATCAACTACACGATTTTCTTTTCCTTTCAAGTACTTGATCTCAAAATTGAACTCACTTAGGAATTCAACCCACCTAGCTTTCCGGGAATTAAGTTAAGGATGATCAAACAAATACTTTAAACTATTATAATCAGTTCTTAACTCAAACTTATTTCCCAGAAGATAGTGTCTCCACATGCGAAGTGCATGAACAATGGCTGCTAGTTCCAATTCATGAGTGGCGTAATTCTTCTCATGCTCCTTCAACTTTCATGATTCAAAGAAAATCACATGTCCTTCCTTCATTAGAACTCCACCCATCCCCTCAAGTGATGCATCAGTACATACCATAAATTCTTTATTAGGATCATAAATCTTCAATACAGGCGCACATGTAAGAAATTCCTTAAGACTTCTGAAACTATCTTCAAATTTCTGACTCCAGATCAAAGGTACACCTTTATTTTGCAAAGATGTAATTGAATTGGTTATTATTGAAAAATATTTTATAAACTTTCGGTAATAACCATCCAATCCCATGAATGATCTTACCTCAAAGACATTGCGAGGAGTAGGCCATTCCAAAATAGCCTTAATTTTAACTGGGTCCATAGACACACCTTCCTCAGAGATGATATGGCCCAAATATAAGAATTATTTCTGATAGAACGTGCACTTGCTAATCTTGGCATACAATTTATTTTCTCTCAAGATTTGCAAAGTAATCCTGAGATGTTCTTCATGCTCCTCCTCGGTTTTGGAATAGATAAGTATATCATCCAAAAATACAATTATAAACTTATCTAGAAACTCTGTAAATACACCATTCATCAAACACATGAATATAGCGGGAGCATTTGTTAAACCAAAAGGAAGCACTGTAAATTCATAATGCCCATATTTGGTTCTGAATGTTGTTTTATAGATGTCTTCATCCTTAATTCATATCTGCTGATATCCAGATCTAAAATCTATCTTAGAAAATATTCTTGCACCTCTTAACTGATAAAAAAGATCATCAATTCTAGGTAGAGGATACCTATTTTTAACTGTGGCTTTGTTTAGTTTCCTGTAGTCCACACATAATCTAAGTGTGCCATCCTTCTTTCTTACAAAAATAACTGGAGCACCCCAAGGTGATATACTAGGCCGTATATACCCTTTCTTCAGCAATTCCTCAAGTTGCATCCGCAATTCTTTTAACTGCGGAGTACCCATTCTGTATGGTGCTTTTGATGCTGGCACAACTCCAGGAACCAAATCAATTGTGAAATCGATATCCCTCTTGGGTGGTAGCCCAGGAACTTCCTAAAATACATCAACAAATTCTTTCAACACTGGATATTCATCCAAACTTGATTCTTTTTTAGTAGACAATTCTTCTACCTAAATAGCATACAACTAGCACCTTTTTCTGATACACTTCTTCATTTGCAAAACATAAATCTGTCTTAAGGATATAGGTCTCTGAATACCTCTTATCTATACATTAAGGTTGCCCTCATCATTCATACATGTAATAACTTTACTATGGCAGTTCAACACAGCAAAGTTTTTCTCGAACCAATCCATACAGATCAGCAAATCATATGATCCAAGAGGAATAATGTCCAAATCTGTACAAGTTTGGTTTCCATTCATTTCAAAACAACAACTTTTGACCATAGTTGTGATCTTCCTCTTCATACCATTTTTCAATTGAACCATTATGGACTTAGACAATTCATGAGTCATCAATTTACACCTTTCAACCAAGTTAGTATTAATATAGCTATAAGAAGCTCCGGAATCAATTAAAATTGAAATAGGCACATCATTAAGTTTACCTTCAATCTTGATCATAGAAGATTGATGATCATCTTGGCGATTATCCAATGCTACATAGATGCGAGGAACACTTCTTGCAACATCGCCAACAGTAGAAGCTTCTTGCATACTATATACACCGGTTCCCTTATTTCTTCTTTCAGGGCATTTGTTTAAGAAATGGTCACCACCATATTTCCAACATTTACCTTGGGGTGGTTTCTTTTGTCTTGAAGAATTAACCACCTTGGATTCTTCCTTCGGTAACGGTGGTTTAAAACAAGAGTAGGTGTCCTTCTTTGTATCTAGAGGTTTAAATCCCTCTATTCTCTTATCTTGCTTCTCTTGTAGCTTACCTTTCCAAACCTTTTTCACTTCCGGCCTATTTTGGCCTTGCTCATACAAGCATCTATCCTTTCGAAAGCAATCCCTCAAGGTGCGAGGTTCATCATGAGTCAATCTATCTTTATAAAATGCAGGAAAGCCACTGATAAAACGTTGTACCTTCACCTTTTCATCCTTGATAAACTCCACATATCCGAGTAGCTCCAAGAATTTCTTTTCATAGTCCTACATGGACATACTTCCCAATTTATGTTCAAAGAATTCTTGTGTCTTTTTATCATAGTACTGCTCTGATAGATATTCTTTCTTGAAGAGTCTTTGGAATTTCCTCCAAGAAATTTGCTTCTCATCCAATTCTTCCAC
This sequence comes from Larix kaempferi, assembly GCA_027924585.1. Taxonomy (NCBI): domain Eukaryota; kingdom Viridiplantae; phylum Streptophyta; class Pinopsida; order Pinales; family Pinaceae; genus Larix; species Larix kaempferi. Next base: position 3,934,824 of record BSBM01000866.1, read on the forward strand.
TTGTTTGAGTTGTTTCCACCATTTATAAGCCCTTCCTTGCAAATTATATATTGCAATTCGTGCTTCTTGGTTTTCTAATTAGTCATGTAAATGCAAATACTTGTTCATTTCCATGAGCTATAGCTCTGCATCATCACCAGACTTCTCTCCATCAAAGGTCGGAGGTTTTAGTTTTCTGAGTTCGCCTTCCAGCATTACATCATGCTTTCTTTTTCTCTGCCTTCTAGGATATCTAATCTGCTAGTTATTTTTATACCCATGAGAACTTTCATTGGTTTCATGATGGGAATGTGCTTTCATTATGTTATCTTCTCCTTCCTAAGAGAAGTGATACATGTTCATGGACTCTTCACCTCTTTGCCTGTTGGGTGTGACCTGCTACATCTGATTTTGTAGCTGAACCAAACTCTGTATTAATTGTTGATTAATTTGGTTCTATTGTTCCAAACTTCGCAAAATTACATTGTTTCCAATTTGCAAACCCCTCAAAGTTTGCACAACATCCCTGGTCCTAGACACACTTTGGCAACCATTGGATTCGTTATGTTGTTCTTCACTGTCGATTCCTTCCCCAAATTAGAGAATTTGGGATCCTCTTCCATCTCTTCAATTCTGATTGCCTGTCTTTACTGACAGTCTGCAATTCCAATGATCGAATATTCCTATATAATGCTAGCAATCTGAATTACGCACAGATTATAAGTCTAAAAATTAATTACATCATATATTCGAATATCTCTTTAGGAAAATAATTTCAATTCGAATTGCCTCTGTTTACTGATAGTCCGCAATTCCAATGACCAAATATTCCTGTATAATGCTAGCAATCTGAATTACGCACGGATTATCAGTCTAAAACTTAATTACAGCATATATTCAAATATCTCTTTAGGAAAATAGTTTCAATTCCAGAGGCCCGAGAGCTGCAACCGCCGCTCTGATACCAATTTTTAACGTTGCCTCATTACACATACACATATCTTACAAGTATAAAACTATAAAAATAAAATTTTCTTTATTACATCTTATATCATTTTCATAAGACTTTAATTGCCCATAAATATAATTCAAACACAGTCAGTCCATACCCAGAAACATATTAGGGTTTAATTCTATCTTCCCTAATTCTGAGTGAAGACTCACGGGAGTTACGATTTCAGTCATCCAACAGGAAATATAGTTTCATTGCAATTAACATAAAAAACAACAACATCCTCAGGACAACAATGTAAAACAACCTTATTCATGGGAAAACATCCAATCATGCATTCAATCATTAATCCCAGATTTGTGTCAATATTTCTATGAGCAAGACATGCACTTTCCTTTTATCAAAGAAGGATATGACAGCATAAGCAAACAGAAGGTGCATAATTAAGCATAACCAACTCATCACTCACATACCAATTAATACAACAGATAGCTTATGCAATTGAAAGAAAACTCATTCATGAATACAACCTTCTAACATGCTTAACATAGCAATCCATGGCTTACATTTAATTATACATTCATTCCACAATTTGAACATGTCAAGCATAATTAAACACATGAATACTAGAATTCATAAACAGATACTTATCTGAATTACGCAAGAATGTGGCAATTGGCTGCATGTGAGCCACACTCCTCCCAACCTTAGAACTTGTCCATCATGTACTATTTCAGCTCCCAAGTTTACCCCTGAGCTAGGATCCATACATTAACCAGAGGTATCTTACCAATTTTTCCCCAACTCCCTCTCAAAGTCTTAGGCGGAAATAACAGAGGTAAAGGATAAATACAGGGTTCATCAAACAACAGTTTGGTAACCAAATCCTTGTCCATTCCGCAGTCGACCCACCTGAGTTCCTTCTCGAAACATACAACACTTTTCACTACAAACGTAGGGAATCCCTCTGGGTCTCCTGCTTCCTTGCCAATTCACTGGTTAATTTGACCAAGGAATTCATAGTCAATTCGGTTATCTCAGTATAACAATGTTCAGGTTCTCTCTCTGCATTTCGGGTTTGGGTTCCTCATAGGAATCTCTTTCTAGTTTTTCCTTCACTCTCAGACATTTCTCTTGCACTCAACAGACACTTCCCCATGCTCTGCGTGCATTCTCCTCTGTGTTCTGTGTGCATTCTATAGACTTCCCCCACTGGCGTCCCACCATCGAGGTCGTGGGTAGCATCCGCCTGCCCCACGTCTGACTGAATCAACAAGGCTACCCCCATGTCCCCTCTGGGATCCCACGTGGCTCTCCTAAAGGAACACATCCCCATGCATAATTACGATTAGCCTCCTAATCTTCATCATTGAATAATAATTAACATTAAAAATAATCCCCCATTAAGAGTATGGTTAGGAATATGGGTTTTGGCTTCATCATAATATTTATAGGATAAGGTTTAGGGAACAAGGTACATAAGTCTACATTGCCCCTTCAGCTTATCGCTCCTCATGTATCCAGCTGGTATTTTTATTAAAATATAATATCTCGCTACGTATATATTTCATAGCAAACTGTTCAAAATACAATATCAACTCTAACATGGGCGAGGGGGTGTTACAACACCTATCAGACAACAATACCAACAATAAATGATATATTAGGACTGGTATTAGTAAGCAAGTTTATGAACTCCACTTGATTTGCAAGAAAATATTACAATTATCCTAAATAGATCATTTCAAATTTCTTCTTAAAATTTGATTTCACATGGGATAAAATTTAGACTCACCACTAGTGATAACAAAATTCATAGAAAACAAGGATTATTGAATGGTTTACTACTTTCTTGGTACAAAATTAGTAAGCAATCAGACAACAATACCAACAATAAATGATATATTGGGAGTGGTATTAGTAAGCAAGTTTATGAACTCCACTTGATTTGCAAGAAAATATTACAATTATCCTAAATAGATCATTTCAAATTTCTTCTTAAAATTTGATTTCACATGGGATAAAATTTAGACTCACCACTAGTGATAACAAAATTCATAGAAAACAAGGATTATTGAATGGTTTACTACTTTCTTGGATTTACTCATATTCTCTTCCAATAATTGTATTAATAAACATAATAAGAATTCAAAATAATTAGTAGAGAACAAAATGATTATTTAGTCATCAAAAGGTCTTGGCAGGGCTACAAACAATCTTTTTTAACATATCACGTGACGAGAAGATCATGTTATTAAATTTAGAAGTTGATACCGTTCAGCTTGAAGAATTCAAAAATGAATTCGAGATCCTGCTGGTTGTATCTTTCAGAGAAACGAATCCACAACATGCAGAAAAGAATCCAATTTTAATATAATTCTCTCCCATATCGTCATACAGCTTGCCGGCAACACTGAAAAGTTCTGCCACCTTTTGTTAGCTTAATCGTATACGTGCCAGGACAGTTCTCGATCTACTGTTCAGCTGTCTATTTGTTCAATCCAATCAACACAGAATTATTATTCAAGCTCCTGCATATTGGTGGTGGCCGGCATAAAATATAGTAATGGCCGATTTAACCAATGTTTGATCGAATAGCTTTAGCAATATTTATTAAATGTATGTTGTGGTTCGAGGATGAACGCACTTGTGATTTCTCCGGCATTACTGGACACTTTTTATCAAAACCAGAATGACCTAATAACTTTAAACCTTTGTTTACTGTAGAATGTTACGTAACAGTGAAGACCATCGACAAGTCGCTGTAATGTACAGGCCGGGGCATGTAATGACTTTTGCAGGGCGTTTATTGCTCAACAGCTTGGTTTTTCCACTCACATTTGTTACAGTGAGATGTCAGGGTCTTGTTAGTAACTCCTCGCTGGATTCTCTCATGGGTGATACGTTCGAAGGGACAATATTCAGAGAGATTTGTATTGCTTTATCTTTTTTCTATGGTCCATGTGTTTTATTTGTCTCTTTGTTTCTCTTTCTCTGCGGTGCTCTATCCTCATGATTTAAAAATATTTTTTTCCATAAGCCATGTTTTGCAGGCGTATGCGTTATGGGAGACATATTCCATGTTTCAGCTATTTATTTATCCAGTGCCTTCAATGATATATCAGTAAAGTGATTTGGTATGAAATCTCTGAGATGTAGGTCGGTTCTATAAAACAAGAATGGACAATGAAGGCTGTTCCTAAAATGGCAAGTAGGTCAGTTCCATAAAACAAGAAGGCCAATCAAGATTATCAAGAATAATAGCAAAAGGTGAACATATGATGGATAATTCCATTGTGTAAGTTATTACGGATGATGTGGTTGTATTTTAGGTTAATATCTTTCATCATTTCGATGGGATGTTTTTGTTTTTTCTGGATTTGTTGTTGTCAATTATATGTCTTTTTTTTTATTTATACTGTCTGAGAATTAAAGATATTAAAAGTTTGTGGTGGACATTCTATTCATCTCAAAAAAGGAAAATTAAAAAAATGAATACTATCCACTCTCACCATCTAAATTCAAAAAAAACATACACAATAAATTACTACTATAAAAACATACATACTCAAAAGTCAAATTTATATATATAAATAATGATATAAGTATAAATTCTATTAATATATTTTTAAAAAAAGCATACACAATAAATTACCACTATAAAAACATACATACTCAAAAGTCAATTATATATATATAATTATATAATTATAAATTCTATTAATATATTTTTTAAGGGCTTAATGATAGGTAATGATATATTTTATAGTTGCTTAAAAGAGAAGTTGCGATTAATTTGGGTGGACATAATGTTATTGTAAGTGGGTGGATGTTATATGTCTATATATTTTAATTAAGATATAAAAGTAATTCTAATATAAAAGAATGAATGTTTAATATGAAAAAAAAAGTGATTTTAAAAATTAGTTATAAAAATTAATTTTAATAATTTTTTTATTTTAATTATCATGAGATTCTAAAATATTGATGATCACTATGATTATGGTTTACATCAGCATAGATTCATTTTAAATTTGTATTTATCAAGCACTAAGAGGGATCCAAATTCTTGAGGTGTATTTCTTGTTTTAAATTTAAACTCAAGAATTTTGATCTCTCTTGATTGATAGATCTGGGTTTAAGTTTTAAGTTTTTATTTTATAAACAAACATTTATTTTTTAATTACTCTTCATAATATTTTATTTTATGAACCAATATGGATTTTTTTAAATACTTTCCATAATTTTTTATTTTATGAGCCGACATGAATTTTTTTAATTATTTTGTTAATAACATCATAAAGGTTACAAAATCTCCCCCATACTGAACTATAAAACACCTAGTTTCACTGGTACATTTATTTTTTATTAGATATATTATAAAAAATAATATTATAAATTATTTGAAAATAAAATTTAATATTTATATATAAGATAATGAGTGACCAAAATTATATGATATATAAGTTAGAAGTATTCATGTCTCAAGTTAAATGATTACAAAAGTTTATTTTAAGAATTAATTTAATTTACATTAAACTCATTAATAATAGTAATATTTAAATAATTTAAATTTATAAAATTTATTGATATAACATTGTTAATGATTAATTACGTTATAATTTCTATTCACATGTTTTAAGTACATTTAATAATCATAAATTTGACTGTATAAGTTTTCATTTTGTTTCTTTCCTTTATGTAAAAGATAGAATGCCACCTTTAATGTGTGTTTTAAAAATATATATAATTTGTATATATTTTATTCAAATATATTTTGAAAATCAAATTTTGATATATATATATATATATGAAATGTGTTTTGTCTTTTCAAAATTTAAATAAAAAGTTTGCAATCTATTTTTTATTAATTTATAATTCCACAAATATTATATAATAAAAGAAAAACACTTTTTTATCACGAGAAATGATAGTTCAATGTTATGATATTTGACCATGAGTGGTAACATGGTGTCAATTTTCTCTCTTTCATGTGCAATGTAAAAATTGTTTCATATTTGTTATTCTTTTATTAATTAATCAATCTTTTTGTTTACTAATTCATTATTTTTTCAAATATTTTTATTTTCTTTAATTATAATTTGCAATTATAATGGAAAATATGTAAAATTCCTTAATTATAATAATATTTATAAATAAATTAAAATGTAATTCTTTCAAACTATCTAAACCTTGAAAAAAAATGTAAAGATCCATATTGAAAACCCAAACATAATAGAAAATCCCCACCCCAAGATCAAAACATTAATGTCCTTACCTAGATTGAAAGATTGAGATGACTTAGTCATGTGTTTCTCTAAAATTGGAGACTCTTTTCTTTACTCAAAGAACTTGATTCCATTATTAACACAATCTTCTTGTGACATACTTGATTTTATGATACTACTACCTAAATGGAGTAAATGTCTTGGGAATATGTTGATGGTCGACATTACAAGCAAGTGAAAGCATTAAAAATAAAGAAAGAATATATGTTTTGATTTTTTATTACCCCTAATACTAGTCTAAGCCTCTAAACACTAATTGGGCACATATTTGTATTTATTATTGCATATATAAACCCATCATTGATAAATGGAGTAATAATTCGTATTTTTTTTAATGAACCATTACTTGGTATGAGAAAACTATATGCAAAGTCCATACTACATTAATATATGAATTTTGATTACCTAAACTTTTAAACTTTTATAAGATTGGATCTAGAACTATACATGATACACCATAAACAAGGTTTAATCCCAACCATCAATGCCATCCCCCATGTAGGTTTACTCCTTGTCCATAAACTCTACCTATGCCCACTATGATCTATAGGACACTTAGTCTGCATTGATTTCTTTATCATAGGAATTGGCTTGACATGGTTCTGTTGTTGATCGTACAATCATTAAGCGGGGGATCTAAGCATGAGTCTAGGTGAAATAGGGTTTTCAATCCAAATATATTTTCACATCCATGTATGTCCTATGATTAGGTCTACTATGGCCCCACTTTTTCTCCTCGTGGATACATTGAATTATTAGTGCTACTTTTATATTGTTTTTTGATACATTTTACTGTGACATAGATCTTATTCACTTGTAATTTGTTTATCATGTATTTACCAATTAATTGTTGTTATGTTTAGTTGTTACATGTGGGTATTGAAGGTTTGTTGAGAAATATGTCCTTGGGGATTTAGATGTCGAAGATTTAATGTTGCAATTACTCTAAGGATGTCAATGACACATGATATCACTAAAATTATCCTATTATATAATGATTAATTATATTTATGGCATTGTTGATTAGTCACATAAAGATGTTGTAGCAGCCACGTCCTTTTCAATTTTTGGTATGAATCTAGCTTGGTTGATGTGCATGTGTTTATATCGTATTATTGGAAATATTCATATTCCTTCATGGTAGGAGTCTCATGCCTCACTCATTGTATTTATTGTTGTATAGGGATAGCTAATTGTGGAGCATCATGCCACCTCCATGAATGTCTTAACTAACATCCTAAGCCACTCTTAAGTAATAGGTCATCAAATATTCAGTCGCAAATAGTTTGTTGGCGAACATAATTTTAAATTTTAATATGAATCTAACTTGTTTGAGGCACATGATTTTGCAACTATTATTGAATATATTATTATCCTTCAATAACAAGAATGTAATGTTTGACTTGCTTAACATCCAACTATAACTAGAGACATTCACATCCCTCCTCTAGTGATGCCTTAGATGCCTATTTGTTTCTCTTGAGGAATATGTCTTCAAATATTAGTTGTGAACAATGTGTAACACATAACTTTTAATTTTTATATGAAACTAACTTATTTGAGGTGTGCCTTTATAGCATATTATTGGTGAGATTCTTGCACCTCCATGGAGAATATTGCACTATTTTTTTTCCTTAATACTATATACGAATAAATCACTAGAGATGTGTCCTAATAGGATGTTAAACATATATGGATTTGCACCTATCCATGAAACCTAGTCCTTATAGGAAAGATAGATTTTCTCTCTGAGTAAGTTAATGTATCAAATAGTGAAATTTGAAAATATCAAATCTATTGAACACCTCTAATTTGTGATTATGGTTGTTTTGGTGGAATTCTAGATTCCAAGGTTTCAAAAACAATGGAGGGGTATCCTTACCTAATATATTATTTGAGAATTTTGTGTGTGTATTGGCCCTAATCAAGGTACTACTTGGGTACATAGGCCATGAATGGGGACTTAGACTATGAGATAGGCCATTTAGATGGATTCTTTGGCCCAATTGTGGGATAAAAATTGTATTCAAAGTTTTGTGACACTAGGTAACACTTTCCTCAGCAAAGACAAGATTTAGGTCAAAAAATATGAGAGATTATAGCTTAAATTAGCTACACCTAAGACACATGGGCCATGAATAGGGACCTAGGAAATAGGGGCATGAATAGGGACCTATGAAATAGGGCCATAAATAGAGCCCCAGGAAATAATATAAATCCTCCATTGGTAGGGTACACGATCTATTCCAAGTCTTATTAAAGTAGCGAAGGGTCTGCTCACCAAATACATGCTTTGGGAATGAAAACTAGTGTTTTAGGCCCTCATTGAGCTACGTTTGACACATAAAGATCCATTACCGAGGGAATTATAGCCATGTCTCACCAACATGGACCTATGTGGATAAATAATCGGTTCTCTATTGTCAGTGCAATTATGAGTGCAAATATTCTTAGCTATCAATCATCAACCTACATAAGAGGATGGTTATTTCAAACTTGGTACTCTACTTGGTTTCTTTCTTGTAATTCTTATTAAATAGAGAGACCTCCATTCAACATAGGCACACCAAATATGAATTAATCCTCTATATTATAACACATCCAAAAATAGAGTTAGAAATTAAAAAAACTCTATTTCATATTTGTCAATTGAAGGGGAATTATACTCTTGATATGTTCCTACTAAACATTGGTAATTATTTAGATGCTTATGAATTCATTCAGACATATCACCCATATCTACAAATGACATATAATTCCATTTTAAATTAAATTTCATCTCCAATAGCTAGTTAATGAAAAATATGAGATGTGAGTTCAATACTCATAGATTCAAAAAAATAAAAAAGGATTATTAACCTCTGGTTTAATGAATTGTTCAAATCAACATCTGTTTGGCTAAGATTGAACTCTAATTGTAGAGATGGGTTACATTACTTTTCTTCTCTTTGAAATTTCTATGTAATAGTATACTAAGTTCTATTTTCATTTCCTAAATTCCAAATAATGGGAAAACTATTCATTATATGTTTGTATTAAGAGTTCATAACCGACACTTTTTTTTTCCATCATGCATCTACTATGTAATTCTCTGATGCCCAATATAAAGAAACACACTCCCTCAATCATATACATGTCCCTTTAAGATTATGGTGAAGTAGCAAGTGAGATGAAAACTCTTCCTTCTTGCTACACACACACCCGCGTGCACGCACGCACGCACGCACACACACACACACACACACACACACACACACACACACACACACACACACGCACTCACGTGCGCGCGCATGCATGCACACACACACAAATTTCCACACCTCTACAAATATGGTTGTAAGAGAGTAAGTCAACACAAAATGATTGAGGATGGTTTATTGGTTGTAGCTAACACATACACCACCTAGGATGAGGGATGTATGTTTGTAGCTTACTATGGCACAAAATTGTATCAGTCTATCATACCAACAATCCAATCAACCATTAATTTATAGAGTAAACCTGGAAAGGAAAATTGTAAAATGTGGTGGATACAACAAAACTCACTCTAGCAATTCCACAAACAATAAATTAAATGAGAAAATTTTCCAGTGACAAACGATGGTTATTTGGTGTTATGGGAAAATTGAACATGTTGTGAAGAGGGTAAGCAAAACACTTTTTTTGATAGAAAAATAAAAATTTCCAACAATAATGGTAACTAGAGACCAAGAAAAATAACAAGAATGAAAATGTTGGTTAGGCGTATAGTTTCTTGCAGACAATGATTTAACAATTAAATACACCATGCATAATCCAACATGTAGAGTACACAAGTTGTAATTCCAATTTATGTTATCTCTATTCCTCTACCAAAAAATAGGAATATATACAACAAATTAACACAAGGAACCAAGCACATAGTAATTAATCAAATACAAATAATTTAAATGCACCATAGACATAGAGATTTTTTAACCCTAGAAATCCAAATAGGAAAACCAACATTAGTTCGGATTTGATTATTACTTAGGAAAATTTTACTAAGGGGAGCTATGCACTCCCAAACGAGATCTTGATGTATTCTTACTCACTGGTGAAGTTTTAAAGATGGATTTGGGTCATATAAAATATTAATGTGCTTGTGTTTGGATATGATCAATGGATTCTCGTCATTGATTTTCAAGCATAGTGCCTCTTTGAACCTTCCTCCTTTTGTGCTACCCTTCTTATTCCCAAGCTTCAATTCTCCCTTCTTTGTTGGTTTCCTTTCCATCAAGTAATCATTCTCTTTAATAGAGATACCCAAAAATGTCAACCATCAAGGTGATTCATTTCAACTTCTTAAGGCCTTTTGACCTTTTTTGTTCAAGTTGATTATTGATTTCAAACTTTTGCAAAACTTAAATTTACAAAGTTTAGATGAGGTGTTTAAATCAAATCCATTCAGATCACACGAGGACCATGAATAAGTCCCTAGACCATGAGATACACCTTGTGTTGTATATTTAAAATAAGAGTGATGTAGACACGACCTAGGTGGGTCGGCTGCTGATCAGATTCACACAACGAAATCACTCACATAGTCACACAACATAGGTATCTTCCAAGGATTATGGATTTTCAATTAAATGAATCAATCTCTATACAGAGGAATTACAATTCGAGTCTCATCTCGGTTAGTCGGAACAGACATAGACCATTACAATGTCTTTAGCTCTCGCAATGCACATCGAAAGATTTTTCAACTCAAAGTTCTTCAAAAGTCCTCCAGCAAAATCCCAAAAGGATCCAAAAAAAAAGTCCCTAACTCTACTCATCAACTGGTATTTATAGCTAATGACTAATTATCAGTTCTTTGTCTCTCCTTCTAGAAGTTCATATACTCCTAGGAACTTCCATGCTTTATTAAATACTTCATGTGTCTCCCTTCAGTAGGTTCCACCATTTGGCCTTTTGCAACAACCGCCATAACTTCTCTGCAATTGTTCCAACTACCCCAACAAATCCACTTATCGGGTTCCTGGTTGAACAGTCTGTTCATAAATCATCGGTGTCGAATTTCCTTTAGACCCATTTCTATTCATTTGGTCAATATCATCCTTGACCATTAGCATACTTCTTTCATTGTCCTATCGTCTATCGTCTTCGGTCGTCGTCGCCAACCACTCTTCGATATCCTCTCGACTAGTTCTTAACTCCTTCTCGTCGACCTTTTTTCCCATTTCACTGGAGGTCATCGACTATCCTCATGGAATTCTAGTCATCTGTCTTTGACAATTTTTCTTGGGCCCCGATGCCCCTACATCAACCTCCTGGGGTTGAAAAGAATCTTGCTCATAGTTATGCAATTTCCCGAGCCCTTCTTTTGAAATCCACATCACTTCATCCAGGTCCTTGTTTATCAAATGAACCAAATATTATTTTATTTTATATCTCCTGGTCTTTCTAACTTAACGCTCGTCAAGTACTTTCTGAATTATTCCATTGGCTGAACTGGTACCTACCCTTGGCAGTCTATAGTCATCTCACTGATGCTCGTCGACCCTTCTTCAAACTTGAACATGTCATAAATGTTAAACATCAACGATATTCCCATATCTTCTGGAAGCTCCAATACATACGCATTGTCCAAAATATTTTTTAAGATTTTACATGGACCAATCTTCTTCAATTTCAACTTGTTATATGTTCCCCTTGGGAACCTTTCCTTCCTTAGGTACGCATACACTAGATCACCCTCTGCAAATGAATGCCGTCGTTTCTTCCTATCGGCTCTCAACTTGTAGGATGCATTGCTCTTCTCAAATTGTCATCACTTGGTCATGAACATCTTTCATATGGTCAGAAAATGATTTTGCATATGCACTCTTCACTCCTATCGGTATGTCAACTAAGTCAGTTACTCCATGTGGAATTCTCCCTTGCACAATCTAAAATGGACTCATCCCAATCAACCGATTCACAAAATTATTGTACTCGAATTCCACCTGCACCAACACATTCTTCCACTACTTCGGTCGATCATCAGTTAGGCATCTCAGTAAATTTCATAAGTTCTTTTTCACCAATTCATTTTTCCCATCAGTTGTGGATGGTATGTAGAACTGAACTGCAACTCCATGCCAATATTCTTCCATAGGGTTCTCTAGAAATGACCCATAAACTTGGTATCTCTATCCGACGTTATGCTCTTCGAAAACCCATGCAGCCTCACAACCTCCTTGAAAAATAGAAGAGCAATACCAGTGGCATCACTTGTATTCCGACATGGAATATAGTGTGCCATGTTCAAAAACCTGTCAAATACCACAAATATGGAGTCATTACCCTGTTGTGTCTTCAGCAATCCCAACAAAAAATCCATGCTGATATCTTCCCATGGGGCAGTTAGTACCGGAAATGATGTATATAGCCCCGTGTTATGATTTCTTCCCTTGGCATGCTGACATATCTGGCACTTTCAGATCCATCTCTTCACATCCGTCACCAATCCTAGCCAGTAATATTTCTCTTCGACCAATGCCTTGGTCTTGTTGACGCCAAAGTGTAATCCTAATCCGCCATTGTGCAATATCCTAATCAGATTCTCCCTTACTGATCCTCCAGGGTTTAATAATTGATGTACCTTGAACATGTATTCTTCTTGGATGAATTAATCAAAGTATGGGGTTTATCACCAATCCATGGTTCCTTCGACGCTTTCCATGCATTAACAAAATCCTTGCCAGCTTCATAGTCGACCTTTACCGACTCTAAACCCATCAACTTAATAACAGTTGTTCCCAATCATGTGACTCTTCGACTTAGCACATTGGCTACCTGATTAGTCTTTCCCATACTGTGCTTCAACACAAAGGTTTAAATTGCAGAAACTTGACCCACTTCATGTGCCTCTAATTCAAATTTTTATGAGTATTCAGATATCTCAGAGCTTGGTGGTCGGTGAAAAACACAAATTCCTTGGGAAGCAAGTAGTGTCTCCACTTCTTCAATGCCTGAATAATGGCATAAAACTCTTGTTCATAGACTGAATATTTATGCTTGGATTCATCCAACTTCTCACTGAAGAACGCAATATGTTGGCCCTCCTGGCTCAATACGGCTCCAATTTCTAACCCACTCACATCGCATTCGACTTGAAAATGTTTGTCGAAATCCAGAAGAGCTAAAATTGGGCTCTCCGTCACCTTCTGCTTCAACTTCTCAAAAGATCGTTGGGAGGATTTCATCCACTTAAACTCTCCTTTCTTCATGCAGGTCATCAGCGGTGCACATATTCGACTAAAGTCTCTAATGAACTTCCGATAGAAATTGGCAAGTCCATGGAAAATTCTCACATCGGTGGCACTCATTGGCTCTATCCACTCTAAAATTACTCTTACCTTCTCTGGATCCATCTTTAGACCTTGTCTGGAAATCATGAACCCCCGATACAGTAACTCCTTCTGCATGAAGGAACACTTATGTAGGTTCACCAACAAACTTTCTTGGCTTAGCCTCTGTAGGACTTGTCGAAGATGTGACAAGTGCTCTTCTCTTTGCTGAAGATTAATATGTCATCGAGATAGACAATGATGAATTTTCCCAGAAACGACTTCAACACTTCGTTTATTAGTCTCATGAATGTCCTCGGAGCATTGATCAACCCAAATGGCATAACCAACCATTGATACAATTCTTCCTTCGTCTTAAAGGTTGTATTCCATTCATCGCCATCCCTAATTCAGATTTGGTGGTATCCACTCTTCAGGTCAATTTTGGTGAAGTATGTCGCTCCACTCAAACAGTCGATTAAGTAGTCCATTCTTGGAAATGGAAATCTGTACTTGATGGTAATTTTTTTGATGTACCTTGAATCATTGCACATCCTCCATTCTCCCCCTTTCTTAGGTGCTAGTATAGCTGGTACCACACATGGACTTAGGATTTCCCTAATCAACTCCTTATCCAACAACTCCTAAATCTGTTGATTTAAATCGTCATTCTCCGTCAGTTTCATCCTATGCTACACCTTGTTTGGCATACTCGACCCTGGTATCAAGTTGATCTGATGAGATATACTCCTCGTCGATGGGAAACTAGTTGGCATCTCATTGACCATAATGCCATTGAATTCTGACAACACTTCTTTGACATCCGTGAGGACATCTCCATTCGGTCCATCGACAATCGGGACCTTGTGAATGACTGTGAAACAACATTGTTGCTTCTTTTATTCCTCTAGGAATTCTTTAGTGGAACACATCAGCACTTGTTTTTCCCAATAGACACTCTCCATTTCCCGATTATTTTGTTCTTCGACTAAGGGAGTCATCCGAAAAATCTTTCTGTCCTTCTCGACCGTAACCACATTTTTGTGGCCATCATAAATCATGTTCCAGTCGTATTGCCATGTTCGGCCTAGCAATAAATGGCATGCACCCATCAGAATTACGTTGCATATCACATTGTCCTGCACTCCTCCAATCTTAAAGTTGATAAGGCACTGTTGTGTCACCGTAACATGGTGACCCTTCTGCAACAACGAAACCTTGTATGCATTAGGGTGTGGTCAACACTTCAATTCCAACTTTTTGATCACCTCTGTCGAGACCAAATTCTCTGTGCTTCCTCCATCGACAATGGTCATGCAGCATGGTCATGAAGTGTTTTTATATTTCATTCACTAATAGATTTTAGGTTGCAGTCTATTATTGCGATATCTACAATACATTTGTGCTATTCATCTATATTTCTATATTCATTTCATTCCCCACACAATCCATGCCATCTTATGTCTTTTGGAGAATTAACAAAGAATCAAACCATAACATGTGACTCATGAATTTTTCATCTTCCCATGTGTATTATTCTAGAATAATTTGGTTCTACTTGTTGAAGTACTTTGTGGTGTTTATATGCCTAATAGGAAGATTGATAACCAATAACTACTTTTGGTTCAAGAATCAACTTTCCTTCCTTGTTCATATTTGGAAGTTTAATATATATTGGTATGAATTTTCCAACATAATTAATTAGGAAATAGGCATGAAATAATTTATGAATTAATGAAGAATTAAATTCTAATGCACATGTCACATTTCCAATCTCGTGGAAGATCTTGTAGGGTCCATAAATTTTTGGTGTCAATTGCTAGTTCCTCTTATAATTGAGAGTTATTTATTAAAATTTTGGATTTGTATATACATATAATCGGCCACCACATCAAAATTGCTTCACATTTATTCTTATGTATGTGTTTCTTCAACCCATTTTTGTTGAGTATGTGTTATATTCTTTGCATGTGTGAGTGGGGGGGGGGGGGGGGCGTCTTTAATTGCACCTAACAATCCCCTCCATCTAGTGATCTTCCATATGCAATGGGAATTGGGCATGGCACTGGTTCAAGGGGGGTTATAAGGGGGGTGCGGATGCCCTCCCCCTTCCATGAAGCAAACATCAGAAATGGGTGTTAGCTCATTTCTGGTATGAGCGAAGCAAGTTTGAAAATTTTTTGGGCTATTTTCGGCCTTTTTTGGGTTCTTTCAAAAAATATGTAATTTAATCCCGATTAAGGGATTGGAGTCTATTCATAATCTGGGTTAATGGATTAGGGTTTTGGATGCTATGGAATACCTATATTTGTATTGTGAGTGGTTAATAATCAATATGAGAAAATAAGAGGTGTGGCTCTAAGTTTTGTTGGTTTTCGCAATTAAGGGTTTCTAGGGTAAATCTCTGTGTATTATGTGTGAATGTTGTGGTGTAATATCTATTTTGATTAAAAGAATTTGTATGCTTTGCTTCTCTACAACATGTTTAAAACTTACAATTTTAAGGTAATTGAATTTTTTACTTAACTTTTTGTGGTGTTTCCCGAGTCTATTTGAGATGTGAATTCACTTCCTATACTTTGGAATGGACATATAAGTAATATGTCATTATAGGGAAGGGTATCAATAAAGGGATTAGAATGGAGACACCATAGTGTATGTCTTATTAGTTTTATTATACCAACATTATTCTAGAGGAATCCACTTGACCTATTCAAAAGTTTTCCTCCAACATAACGATGAAGATAACCATAAATAAATTTATTGACTACCTCAGCTTTACCATATATCTAAGTGTGATTGGAAGGATTCAACCAATATGATTCCATTTAACTTCAAAATATACTTCCAAAATTTTATTGTGATTTTAGGGTCATTATAACTTTCTATAACTATAGGAAAACCATGAATCTAATCAAGTTCCTTCATGAAAATATCTTCCACTTGGACTACCATGTATTTATTATGGATTCCACATAAATTTGCATATTTTTCAAGTCTATCCATAACCATAAAATATCATCATTACCTTATATCTATAGCAGGATTATAATGAAATATATTAATATTTCCTCCCATCTTTGATTTGGTATAACTAACTTTTAGATCCACACTAGAAATTTAATAGTTTCTCTCTTATTCATTTGCCACACTTAGTATTTATCACATATATTTCAACATCACTCTTCAATTCTTCCCAAAATTATTTATTTTTTACCTTTGATATGTCTTTAGGAACATTGGATATTCCACTAAGGATATGTTATGGGACTCAACAAGTATTCTTTGTTTCAAATTTGATTTAAGACTTAAATATACTCTATCCCTAAACCTAAACCAAAGTGTGTTTTCTAGACAAGCAAATTGTTCTAAAGAAATCCTCCTTTATTTCAATAATTATATTTACTCTTGATTATTAGAATCTTACTGCCATTGTTTCTAAGATTCTTTTTTTGGAAATTGTACACAAATAATATGAATCACCATGTCTTCTCTCCACTAACATCCATAAGAAATTGTTAACCAATCCAGACAAATATAAGAAAAACTTACACAAGATAGAATATGATGGAGCCTATGCTCTAAGATATAACATTAAACCAATACTATTACTTTGCCAATCTAATATCCTCATGAGTATCTCATAATATCTCATATACTTGTTATTCAAAGGAAGAAAATGATCCCTCTATTTATACACAACTCACCTTCTAGAGGCATATACTAAAATGTAATAAAATATATGGTTTGACATAACTAAATTCATAAAATACACCCATGACGCCATATCAAAAGTTACATCATATACGGTCGCCACCAGTAATATTGCACATCCTGGCATCCCACAGTGTTATGAACTATGGGCCTAATGTAATATACGTCAATAAGAGGATGAGGATGATGGTATTACATCGCATCCCCCTTAATGTCAACTTCCTTCATCCCGGGTATAGACGTATGTTGCACTATATATTAGTTCTACAAAATTTCAGCACAATAATGCCATATTGCACAATATATCTAAGGTAGTAAAATTATATCTTCACATGCTTAGTATTCTAATGAAATATGGATTCTTTGCCAACTAAATGCACTCTAGTTGCCACATCTTATTTATGTAGACTTGATTTAATTATGAGAAAACTCATTTAAGTTTTTTTTTATCCATACCACTTTGTTCAAAGCATTTTCCCATTCTTAATTACCTTTATATTGTTGAGGGTTCAATGGATATTTTTCACCCATTAGTTTATCCATGGGGGAATGATTGCTTTAACACGTATTTCTTTTAAGTGTTGACCCAAAAATTAGTTTTGGGCCAACATGGTACTTTACATTTCCCAACATTATAGGATAGGAGAGTTTCTTCAACTAACTTTTCAAAGATTAATTTTAGATAGGAAGATAGTATAAATTATCATTGTCATGGTTTTGTTACATCAAAGTTATAGGAATAGATTCAATGGCAATTTTAGGTGCACAATGACTTATCAAACAATAGAAGAGTATCATTTGTTCACCTAGTCATGGTAAAAGAGTGATATAGTATTTTACTTTCTCAATAGTCAAGCCTCATGCACTAATCTTGGGTTAGTATACCTAGATGAGCTTCAAATCGATAGTTTTCCATAACATACTATCACCTTCTTAGAATTTTAATGATATCCATGCATATCAAAGTGTGCAATAGGATCACATTAGCAAACAATCAGACTCAATTCAACCTTATTTGGCTCAACTTGGGATCCCAATATTTTGGTAATTGGGGAGGATATCCCTGGATTAATTTGAGTTTTTAAAGCCTCCCGTATCAACAAGTACATGTTCAAGCTGATCATATCAAATTTCATCAAAACTAAATAAACTTTTCAAAAAATTTAGCATTGAACCCTATCACTTCACTTGGAAAGTTCCATGTAAGTCGAGTCTTACACAGTGTGTAAAATATATTCCAGAATCATTTTCAGATATACTCCAACAAGCTCTTATTTTCCCAATTCCAAGTTTGTGTGCTTGATCTATGATGTGCATAATATGTGCATCTCCTTGGGGCTAAATTTCACTATAGTGACTTTAGCATTTAAAATCTATTATGAATCAAAACTAGAATAAAACATAGGCTCAATAATGATGTAATGTGGTCTGATAGTTTTCCAGCGATATATCATATACCTAGTTTTGACCTCCGGTTGTCACAAACCACCTTTCACAAAATTATGGTTGGTTTTAGGTAAAGGGATTGGTGATAGAGGTTCATAGTTTGAAAAGTGTTATTATTGGCGCCATAACAAGCGGGTTAGAGTTTGCATGTTGTATATTAATTCGATAAATTTACAACAATGTATCATTTGCATCATTTTGTGCCTTATTGACTCATTTAGAGCCTTTGCAAGTCTCCAAAAATATTTCAGTGGTGGGTTCCATGCAACTTTCATAGAAAAATATTTTGGTAGGTATTGTAAGGAAAACTATCCTATGACTAGGGTGAGGTCACCAACATACTAAGTTAATTGAAGTAGACATATAGGACTGTGTAGAAAACAAGATAAGGTTTCGATACAATCAAAGTTGAACTAAGAGATTGACAATAAGTACCTTGTATATGTAGGTCGGTACAAGCTCTTAAAAAGCATTGCACTTTGATTCCAAGCCTTCAATTTCTTGATTTGAATACCTGCAAAACAAAACTGGTACCTTCCTCAAACTCTTATGGCTATAATAAAATAATTGTGAATTGAGACAAATATGTAAACATAAACATAAACATATATATCTAACCTCAATATAAAAATATAATCAATAAACAATAAACATGATTCTGGAAAGGAAAAGATATCTTGTTTTTATTGATCAATAACAACAAGTACAAATATACCTTGCACTGTTTAGGCACCTCGATCTAGGTGTCCTTGCTTCTTGTCTCCACAAACTCAGACAATATCTAGGTGTAATATGCCAGGGATATCTCAAGGGCACAGTCAAAAGACTGGATAAAGCCAATATTCTTCCAGCATTACTCTCCTAATGAGCAAAAAAGTCCTCCTCATGGCCAATCTTCCTTGATTTTATAATGGGAAGGGATAATCCATCAAATACCAAGTGGTTGTTGTTACATCGTATTTTGCCACTTTGTGAGCATTAACACTCCTTGGCCTCCCTTACCCATTTGAAGACTCAAAACCATATCTTTGGTTCTCCTTGAACCCCCTTTTCCCTATTTTTCCTACTGTACACGATCTGCTTCAGTACACCTCACGTATACGCATGTTGCATTACTACAGCCAGCGTACATCGACTTTTGGTAAATAAAAGTAAAATCTCCATTTTTCACTCCAAATAAGTAGCCATTGTGATCTTTGGCCTTCCATGTATCTTGAAACGACTTGATCCAACCTTTCACTTGCCTTTGGAGGGTCATATATTGAGCTCCCGTGATGCATGGAGGGAGGAGAAAGAGAAGAGCATCGAAACTCTACCAAAATTTTGCCTTGGTTGATATTGCTTGAGTCTACATCCATTGATCCTAGTTGTTGAGAACCATTTATGTTCACCTCCCAAACTCTTTCATATCTTGTGAAGGATTTGTTCTTTTACTCATGAGTTTTCCATTGTATGGGGGATTGAAGTGGTGGAGGAACAAGTGGAGGGACCTAGTTCTTGGTTCAGATGAGTCGCCAACATGAGGTTGTATCTTGTACTCCTTGTTTACATTAATAGAAATACTCATTTTCTCTTCCATTTATGTTGTGAATGATCATTTATTATCATTGGATACATTTGCTTATATATATCATGGATTATGTTATTGTATATGCTGACCTCTTTTATATATCATATGCACTTGTTTGCATTTATCATTGAGGCTAAGCTGCAGGTTCAAGTGTTGTGATTCGAAAGCTCAATGGAATTCTTCGTCAGACGTCCGGTTGAGGTAGGTTCTTTATTGTGTTTATCGGCATTTACATTTGTATAGAATATGTTGGGAAGTGAGTTGGTTTCTAGAGTTCATCTGTCTGTTGTGGTCTACCCCAAGCCATAGGAAGTTTTTCTCCATAATAGAATTGGTGACTCCATTGGGGAGAAGCCTCCATTTGGGGTTTTTTGGGCAACTTTTCCTTGCTTTGGTTCATTTTTCTTTCGGGTTTCTATGTCATTGGTAGGTTGTCAGACTTTATATAGGAAAAATCCCGATTTTCTTGGATTTTTGACTCATTTTTGTTCACCTGTCATGCCCTGTGCACGAATTTGTTGTGGTTTACCCGCGTATACATGTGACTACTATTGAACAGCCCGCGTACATATGCTATTGTTCATAGAACAATTGTGTACAATTCTATGTTAGCCTTGTTTATGATGTTTGGTTGATGCTAGGTGAGTTCCGGGTGTTCCTGAGTCTTGTTGGGCCTATATCTTGACTGTTTATTGCCTTTTTAGTGACTGGAAGCTCCTCTTTCTTTGCTTTTTGAGAAATTTTATTTTTAGCCATTTTTCTTTTTTATAGCTCATTTGCTTAGTTGAGTCTTACTTTTTGGGTTTGCTAGGTTATTTGCATTGCATTCTTTGCATTTTTTTTCCTGAAAAGTATTGATTCTAGCCGCATTTTCATTTATTTATATTGAAAATACAAAAAAAAAAAATACTTTGTGTACTTGCATTTTGCATTTGAGTGCTTCTGACTTCATTAGGGCTTGAATGGGCATGAAATATTGTAGATAGATTTCATTTTATTTCTGAAGAAGAGACTGTGGTTTGACTTTCATTTAGTGGCATACATTTTTCTATTGGAAGACAAGTCTAGTATTTTCATGGTGTGCATATTATTGAGTCATTTCATATCACTAGTTTCATGGCCATATTCCTTTGAGTAATCACAAACAATAAAATTAACGCTTAATTAAAATTTATTAGAACGTTTTATTTTCTAGGGTGCACCAACAAGTATAGGTTTTAGAGTCTTGGAATAGAACCTGTGGGAGTAAACAATCCAAGACTATCAAACAAACATTATGTGTCTGACAACGGATCGGTGAAACCCATTGTATACATCGGTGTTCTCAGGAGGCTCTACTCACACCAGAGTTAAGCATGAGGTCACGAGAGGTAGGTTCGAGAGGTCCCTTGAGCCAGTCCCTTATAACTGATTATGTTACCTCCGATTATAGTTTGGGAGTCTCAAGCCTCTGCTAGGAGAGACATACCGGTTGTAGTGTCGAGAGTTCCCTTGAGCCAATCCCTTATTGTGTGCATTTTGGTTGTAGCTTCTTTTAGGTGTGTGCTATGTGACGATTTAGTGGTCCGTTAGGAGATGCTTGTTTGTTGATTCTTTGGAGTCATCGTGGATCGAGACCCGACTCTCCGCCGCTCTTTTCGGTTGGATGGTTTACCAGCTAGCGAGCCATTACAGTCTCTTCACAAGAGAGGTCGGAGGACTATTGCTGGTCCTTTATTCACATTGCACGAGCTTCAAAGAGCTCCCACTATGAGTTCTGCATCTGTCACATTAGGAGTCCCAGTGACTCCATCCGCTAGCACGAAGAGTACTTCCCCTCCTCACACATACTCTCCGAGGACTGGACGGGAGGGAGGTTCATCACACACCACTCCTCATGGGTTTGGGGAATCCCAGACCACTAGTAGGAACCTATTTTATGATACATGGCCATCAAGTCATCTGTATGGTTCATCTATGGGTGTGTCAGGTTTTGGTTCCGCACCCATCTTCAAGACCCCAGACCCTTTTACTTTTGGTATGCCTGGATTTATGTCGAGTGCTACTTCCTCCCTGTCTGGTAGTCACGCTATCTCTATCATTGGGGTTAGGGGAACCATACCCCCTTTTAATGCTTATCAGTTCGAGAGTGGTCACATCCCTCCCTCTTCTCCGAATGTTGGAGGATGGCCTCCTCCTTCGTCAACTCCTAATGTTAGTGTGAATCCTTTCTCGACTGGAAGTTTCACAGTAGGCATCGCATCTACGACCTATATCCCATCCATTATCCCATATTCCTTTGCGCCTGTGCCTTCGAATGCTTATATGATTCTGCATCCTCCCCCTTCTTCGAGTTCTTCGGCTCCCTGGGGTGGGAACATACCAATTTCTTATGGCCCTTACTTGGATGGTTTTTCCACGTCAAGTGGTTATATGTTACCCCATTCTTATGGAGGTAATTTTCATGGTTATTTATCCGGTTTTGGACCTTATCCTGTTCCCTCCTATGGATCCCCTTCTATGCACATACCCATGTATCCTTATATGGGTCAGGTGAGAGGAGCGTATTATCCTACTTTTCAGGGCCATGGGTTCTATCAGGGTTTTTCAGCACCTCAGGTATCGAACTCAGTGTCCATGGTCTCATCCTCATTTTTGCAGGGTCAGTCTCTCCAGGGAGCATATGCTCAAGCTTCACAGCCTCAACTCTCGTTCCTTGCTAGGTTGAACTTGCTTGATATTTCTAAGCTCACGACCAATATGGTGTGTCATGACTATACATGGCCCCCAGTACCCACCAAGCTCCCTTCCAATGTTCCAAAGTTTGAAGGGAAGAAGGGTGAATATCCAGGTGATCATGTCACCACATTCCATCTATGGTGCTCCTCGAACTCCTTAAACCATGATTCCATCCGTTTGAGGCTATTTAAACGCACCCTTACAAGGGCTTCGAACTCCTTAAACCATGATTCCATCTATGGTGCTCCTCGAACTCCTTAAACCATGATTCCATCCGTATGTCGACTTTCCTAGGGGGCACGTATAAGAGCTTCGACGATTTGGCTTTGGTTTTTCTAGATCACTTTCATTTGTCGGTTCGTTATGACACTGGCACCAAAATCTTGTCGACCTTCCACCAGGATAAAGCCACACATATTTCTGATCACATTCAAGAGTGGCGCCAACGGAAGAGGTTAGTAAAAGCCAACATTCCTCTGGAGTTTCTCCTGGAATGGTTCCTCAAGTCTCTTCTCCCTTATATTTCGAAGGACGTTTCATTGTCTGGAATTACGATTGAGGAACAAGCCATCTTTAGAGCCCAGCAGTTAGACCTGGTCTATGCTTAGTCTAGGATTTTGTATGATGTTATACCTGACGCACCGCGATCAAGACATGAGTCCAAGCCCAATCCCGGACCGCATGCCAATGGAATTATTGGTTCCACAAGTGCTCATTCCATAGATATGGTTACGAATTAGATGCATAATATGTCTATTAACCAGCCTACTTTTGGATAGGATCCCGCCTCATCCGTTTCCACCCAGTCATCCGATGTACATTCTGTGCAATCGAAGAACCCATCCGGTAACCAACATCCTGGTGGGAAAAAGAAGGGGAAGAATAACCATAGGGGTGGGAACAATAGGAATAAGAAAGGGAACGCTAACCCTCCTCGGGATGGCGAAAATCCTGGTGGGGACTGCAAGCCCAAGCATAAGGTGAATTTTCCTTGTAAAATTTGCTCTGAGGATCACCTTACACATTTGTGTCCTCGTATGGAGGAAGCATCGAATCACATCGCACAAAACCCAGTCGTGCTAACGAATCCCCTTCCTCATCATCAGAACATGGATTCTAATGCTTCCACCACCGGTCATGGGACTACTGAAACTTTGAATTCTTCTACCCATGATGACGATTTTGGATGCGTAAACATGGTTTAAGATGAAGAAACCTTAAACCATTTTTATTGAAACCTTTGACCATACTGATGTTGAGGTTTAAGATGAAGAAAATTCTCCTGAGGATGAAGAGGAAGAAGGATCAGGAGACAATCTATTGAAAGTGTTGTTTGAGATGAAGGGTAGGTAAAAAATGGAAATGGCCACATATTCAGGGAGCCTTAACCCTGAAGAGTTGATAGATTGGATTAGGGAAATGGAAAAATATTTTTATATGAAGTAGATTGAAGACCCCAAGAGGGTGAAGGTTGCTTATTTGAAGCTAAAAGGTCATGCCTCATTGTAGTGGTACAATGTATAGGATGATGGAGTAAAGAAGGGAAAAGATGAAATTAAAACTTTGGACAAAATGGTTTCCAATTTGAAGGACAAGTTCCTTCCCACTTATTATATGATTTCTTTGTTAATAAAATTGCAAAACTTGAGGCAAAAAGAGTTGAATGTTCAATAATTCACTAAATAATTCTAGAAAATGTCCATAATTTAAGGGTAGACGGATGAAGGAGAAGAAGATGTGGCCAGATTTGTGAATGGCCTAAAATATGATATTCAGGATGAGTTGAGCCTATCAAGGTTTAGAATATTCGAAGAGGCTTACCAATGTTATGAATAAAATAATAATAAAATAAACATCAACATATATATATATATATAAATAAATAAATAAAAATAATAATAATAATAACAACAAACAAGAATAATATAATAATATAATTAATTAGTGAAATGGTGTAACTCTTTATGAAAAGTTGCATTAGACACCCTTTAAACAATTATAAATACAAGAAAGTCTATCTTGTAAAAAACATCATCTTTTATATCTATCATCAAATATATTATTCTAATCCACTTAATTCTAATCCACTTAATGTTATGAATAAAATAATAATAAAATAAACATCAACATATATATATATATATATATATATATATATATATAAATAATAATAATAATAATAATAACAACAACAAACAAGAATAATATAATAATATAATTAATTAGTGAAATGGTGTAACTCTTTATGAAGAGTTGCATTAGACACCCTTTAAACAATTATAAATACGGGAAAGTCTATCTTGTAAAAGACATCATCTTTTATATCTATCATCTAATATATTATTCTTACTTATTATCCAATATGAGAGTCGGATTGGACTATTAACTTAGTGAACGGATACGTTCACTGCATTTGATATCAGAGCCAGGCTTATAGCCACCAATGTAGGACCTTGTCCAAAACCAAGCCCGTGGCCCAAAGAAGTAAAAAGAAAAAAAGAGAAAGAAAAAAAAAAAGGCAAAAGTAAAATAAAATAAAATAAAAAGAAAAGAAAGACAAGTAAAAAAGAAGAAAATAGAATATAGAAATAAATAAATAAATAAGTGAGAAGAAGAAAAAAAAGAAAAAAAGTAAAAGTAAAGTTTAGAAGTGAGTAGAAGTAAAAAGTAAAAGTAAGAAGTAAAACCGCACATGGTTTTAAGGTGCACATGGTTTTGTGAGAAGTGGGTTTGGTTTTATTCCCTAACAACAAACCAAAAGTGAGATTTGAACCTAGGTGGGGAAGGTAACAACCACTCCTCCCAACCACCCAATCTACACCATTTTACATATATTAAGGAGAAAATAATATTAGAAGAAGAATCATATTGAATATTGTTTATTATAAAAAAAGGAGATATTGAATAAATTTCAAAGAAAACTCAAGAAGATGGGTTTTAATGTTGAAAACAAGGGAAGGTTTCTTAACACCTCACTGATGACTGTCTCAATACTATTTAGAGTTAAAGGGACACTGTCTCAATATTATTTAGAGTTAAAGGGACACTTGCAGGGAAGGATGTCACCATTTCTATTGCCCCTTGTGAAAGAAATAATTATATTAGTGCTGAATTTGCTAACCATTTAGTGATTCCTGAATCAAATATAAGTGAAAGGCTCGACTTTTGGGACAGGAAGCAATTTGAAATAAGTGGATTAGAATTGAATGTTGGAGATTATATGGTCATATCTCAATTCACTGTTAGTTCCTTATGGAGTTCTGGTGGTGACATAGTTTTGGGGTTACCTTGGATTAAAACATTGGGGACCTTCATTTTAAATGCTGAAAAGAAATTTCTTACTTTCTCCTATAAGCAAAAGAGAATCACATTTCAAGATATTACAATAAAGTCAGATTTAGAAGCTCCAACATCTAAAGACTTCAAAGATATATCAAAGATGATATCACAAGGTAATCAGAAGTCAGATCAAAAGATGCAGTCAGAATTCGACAAAATTGTCACAGATAAAGAAGAAGAGATCTCTCGTTTAAGAGATCATAATCAGAAATTGCTTCTTCAAATAAAAAAGACGAAGGATAAAGCACAACATAATCAAAAGCTAGAAGAGGAGAATCGAGATCTTCAGAAGAAACTATTAGAAAACATTGACGAAAATGGTCACCTCAAGAAGCACAAACAAGATCTAATGGATCAAATTAAGAAGCTTAAAGATGATAAGAAAGCGCAAGAAGAAATGACTCGAAATCTTAAAAAAGAAAAAGACTCATTAGACAATAAGTTGGAGCAAATTCAGAAGAGGACATCAAAGCCCTTGGACTCAAAAATCTACGTTGAGAAAAAAGAAGCAATTACAAATTCAGTCCTCATCACAGTTCAGAAAGAAGACAATCTTGTAAAAAAACAAACAACAATAACTCCCTATCAACACCCCAACCATATAAACCAGTATCCTAAAAAGTGGGAATTGTTGAAAGATAATGGTACTAATGTGCTCAAAGCACCTGACAATAGATCAATAGAGAATCGCAACAGTCGGCAACAAATCAATTTTGGTTGAATTGATCCGTCAACATATCGGAAGTTATGTTCTACACTTAGAAGTTCGTACAGACATGTTTCATCAGCTACGACGTCATAAGGAACGGTGCGACAATGTTATAAGGCTTTGAGGACAAAGCCTTTCTAAGAGAGAGGCAATGCTATGAATATTATATGTATGTTAATTAAAGTTATTAATTATTAAGTGAAAGGGTGTAACCCTTCACTATACACGCTCAAGCCTATAAAGCGAGCCTCATTGTAAATTGTTAATCATCCATTATCCATATATTATCCATTTTATCAATCATTTTATCATATATATTTTTATATTCAATTATGTGAAGTCAAATTCGCTTCTCAATGGAGACAACCGAATTCGGTTGTGGCAACCAATTAGCCTTTAAAGAAGAAGAGAACTTGTCCAGGAAGACCTCTATAGAAAGAGGAAAGACTGTTGTTAGAGGAAGAAGTTGAAGGGTTAATTCCACAAGAGGACAGACCAATAGGTCAAAGAAAGAAGAAAGCAATGAAGTGAGAAGAGATGAGGGTACTACTAGAAACCCTACACCTAAGTACCGATGAGGTGGTGAAAACCACAAAGGTAGAGGTACATTTGGTCAAAGAGGAACTTTTGGAGGGAGAAGTGCAGATAGACTGACTGTAGTCTATTACAAGTTATGTGAAGTTAGACACAAGGCATATGAATTCCCATAAAATTTTCACATAGAAAATCATCCAAAGACTATAAGTGAGACAACCAACAATACTGAAGGGAAGATTGGTTCAACCATTAGGAGTAGTGACGTTGAAATAAAACCTTAGGGATGCAAGAATTTGATGACCAGAAGGACGGTGTTGCAACCAACTCGACGAGAGGAGAAGGAACCAACATAGAGGAGGTATATATTTTGAACAAGAGTGAGGGTTGGGGATATATGTTGTTCCATGATAGTCGACGAAGGTAGCATGGAGAACCTAGTCTTGACTGAAGTTGTTGAGAAGTTGGATCTGAAGTGTTAACCACACCCAAACGCTTATAGAGTCTTGTGGTTGTATAAGGGACATCATGTCATGATGTCTCGACAATGTTTGGTAAATTTAAAAATTGGTTATCTTTATTATAGTGTGTTGTGTGATGTCATACCTATGGATGCTTGTCATCTATTACTAGGAAGACTGTGGATGTACAATAGCAACATGATCTATGATGATCATAAAATACCATCACCGTATGGAAGGATGGCAGGAGAGAAAAAATGATTTCCTTATAGGAAGACATGAGTAATAAGGGAAGTGAGAGTAACTATTGGGAGAAGAGGGTGTTGATTTGTTCAGCTAAAGAATTACTAAAGGAGGAAAATAAGCAACTATTTTGTTTTTCATTCATTCCAAAGGGGTTAAGAGTGTAATACCCGACAGGGAATGTGTCGACTGAAGTTGGAAAGATGATGAATGATTTTAAGGGGATATTGGTTGATGAGATACCAATGGGATTGTCGCTAATGAGAATCATATCCCATCAGATCGACTTAATTCTAGGATTGAATCTTCCAAACAAAGAACTGCATAGGATGATGTCAACTAAGAATGTTGAGTTGAACCGATAGGTCCAAGAATTGTTAGACAGAGGCCTGATTCAGGAAAATTTGAGTCCATGTGCAGTACTATTTGTGCCGGCACCCAAGAAGGGAGGAGAATGGAGGATGTGCACTGACTCAAGGGCCATCAACAGAATTAAAATCAAATACATATTTCCATTTCCAATAATGGACAACCAGTGAGTGGAGCAAGGTACTTCACCAAGATTAACTTGAAGAGTGGATACCACCAGATCAGGATCAAAGAGGGTGATGAATGGAATACAACCTTCAAGACGAATGAAGGATTGTATTATATGTTGGTTATGCCATTTAGGTTGACCAATACACTAAGCACGGTCATGAGGATGATGAACAAAGTATTGAATCCATTTCTAGGAAAATTCGTCGTTGTCTAACTCAACGACATTTTTTTCTTTAGAAAGACAAAATCCGAACACTTGGATCACTTGAGACAAGTAATGCAGAAGCTAAGTCAATAAAATTTGTTTGTGAACTTGTAGAAATGTTCCCTTATGAAAGAGGAATTAGTGTACCTGGGATTCATAATTTCCATCCAAGGACTAAAGATGGATCGTGAGAAATTCAAAATCTATTTAGGAGTGTCTTGAGTCAAGGAACACCACAGAGGTAAGAATTTTTCATGGACTTGTCATTTTTCATAGGAAGTTTACCAAGGATTTTAGTCATATGTGTGCATAATTGACTGCATGCATGAAGAAAGGAGAATTTAAATGGACTGAGGGATCCTAATGAGCGTTTGAGAAGTTGAAACAAAAGATGATGCAGAGACCAGTTTTAGTTCTTCCTAACTTCGATAAATTATTCCAGGTTGAATTTGATGCTATTGGAGCCATAATAGGAGCAATGTTGATCTAGGAATGCCAACCAATTGCATTTTTCAGTGAGAAATTAGATGAGGCTAAGAAAAAATATTTGGTCTACAACCAAGATTTTTATGCCATTGTACATGCATTGAAGAAGTGGAGGCATTATATTTTTCCCAAAGAATTCATGTTATTCACCGATCACCAGGATCTGAGGTACTTAAATACTTAAACGAAGGTGAATTAGAGGCATATGAAATGGGTTGAGTTTTTGTATAGTTACACCTTTGTGTTGCAACATTAGTTTCGAAAATCAAACAGAGTTATTGATGCATTGATCGAAGAGTCACGTTACTGAGCACGGTGACTGTTCATTCAATAGGTTTAGATTCGATGACTTCTAGTTATGAAGCCAGTGAGGATTTTGGTAATGTGTGGAAGGCATTAAAGGAGCCTTGAAGAGTCAACAGGAATCCATAATTGGATTATTTCATCCAGGAAAGATACTTGTTTAGAGGGAACCAGTAATATATTCCCCAAGGATCACTTTAGGAAAATTTGATAAGAGAGCTACATAATGGCGGATTAGGAGGACACTTTGGCATTTAAAAGACTAAAGCGTTGGTTGAAGAGAAGTACTATTGGAAGGATTGGCGACTGATAAGAAGAAATGGATACAACATTATAGAATTTGTCAGCATGCCAAAGAAAGAAGTTTGAATATAGGAGTGTATGCACCATTGCATGTATGGGAGGTTCCGTGAGAACATATCAGCATGGATTTCATGTTGGGACTGCTTAAAACACAGCAAGGTAATGACTATCTTTGTGGTAGTTGACAGGTTTTCAAAGATGACACACTTTATTCCCTGCAAGAAGACAAGTGATGCCACAAGTATTGTTGTTTTGTTCTTTAAGGAAATAGTGAAATTCCATGGGTTGTCAAAGAGAATAACTTCAGACAGAGATACCAATTATACAGGTCCTTTCTAGAGAACCATGTGGAAGAAGATGGATCCAAAGTTGCAGTTGAATTCTGCATACCATCCACAGACTAATGGGCATACTAAAGTCGTCAACCGAAGCTTGGGAAATTTGTTGTGATGTTTAACCATTGACCAAACAAAGTAGTGGGAGAATGTGTTGGCATAGGCAGAGTTTTCATATAATAACTCAATAAATAGGACAACTAGAATGAGTTAGTTCTAGGTTGTTCAAGGGAGAAGTTCATATGGAGTAGCCGACTTGGAAAAGATACTAACCGGGATGCAGAAGAATAAAGACAAGGAATCATTTGTTGACCATATGAAAGAAGTGCACGAGAAAGTAAGAAAAAAACTGGAAAATAGTAATGTCGATTACAATATAAGGGCCGACCAGAAGAGACAACTAAAATCATTCGACAAGAATACTTAGTGTATGCACATCTCAGGAAATAAATGTTCCCGAGGGGAACATATAATAAGTTGAAGATGAAGAAAATTGGGCCATGCAAAATTTTGAAAAAGATTTCTAATAATGCTTATGTGTTGGAGCTGCTAGAGGAGTTGGACATTTCTCCAACATTCAACGTCACTGACTTGTACATGTATGAAGAGGGGTGTAATAGTGGAGCATAATCAACCACTTACTGGCAAGAGAAAATGACAAAGCAACCAACAGAGGAAGTCACGAAAGTGCTCGATGAGAGGGAAGTTGGTCGAAACAAAAGCTAGAAAAGGAAAAAGTATTTGGTTAATTGGAAGGACCAAAGTCTGGAAGATGTGACATGGATTTCAAAGGAAGAGTTCCAAGGGATAATGAACCAGGGGCGTAGTTCTTTTCAACCTGGGGATATTGATGCAGGGGCATCAAGCCCCAAGAATTCCAATCAAAGTTGAGATTACTAAATTCATATAGAGGATAGTCGATGACCTCCAAACAAGCGTATAAGGGTAGTTGGATCCCAAGAAGTTGACAAAGAATGGTCGAGAATAACAATCGAAGGACTGGACAAAGTGTGAAGAAGGTTGACATAGTGAGATCAATGCCAAAATAAATTTTTGAGATCATTAGTAGGACAGATCGATGAAGGAAAATACAGTCAGAGTAGACTGACTAATGGAGTAGATGAGGTTGGAACTAGGCCGACCCGGATACTAGGAAAGGTTAGGATTCAACTGACAACAATTGGAAAATGGCCAACAAAGAAGCCAAGATGTAGAGGGTTGAGCAGTTGAGGGATTAGTTGGAGCAATTATTATGCAAGTAATGCAGAAGTTATGGTGGTTGTTGAAGGCACTAGATGGTAGGATACGCCGAGAGGAGGCATATGAGAATTTAATGAAATTAGATGGACCAAGGAAGCACTAAGAGGATTCTAGAAGATCTAGAAGTCAGAATTTGAGGAAGGAGGCAACTATAAATACCAATTAAAGGCCAGGGAAAAGGATATTGTTTCCAAGTGATTGAGGCTATTGGTAGTCAGTGTAAAATTGCTAAGTGTTTGATGTAAGAAGGAAAGAACAGTTGACTAAGTAACCAACTGAATGGAGCATTAACTCTAATTGTAAAATTATCTTTGTAAATTTTAATTTATGAATTAATAGAAAGACATAATTCTTAGCATCATCTATGTTGTGTGTTTTTGTTGTGTGCTTTGATCTATAGGCCAATTGCCACTATGCTTGCATCAGTTTCTAACCATTGGGATCCTAAGAGAATTTCAACACCTCCAATTGCCATAGAATACATGGATTATTTTAATTTGTAGTCATTGATAGCTAATTCCACCTTATGTCATTTCACATTACATAAGGTAGTCTTGTTCCCAGAATTGAGACTTGGAATTTAGAGGTAGGGTAAATGAATATGTTTAATTGCTTTGATACCCTTATATCTATAAAATTGCGTGAACTACCACTATCAACAAGCACTATCACTTTAGTATTTTTGTTGTATCCAAACACTTTAAGAGTTTGGGGTTGATAAATACCATTCATTGCGGTCGCAAAGAGTGTTGGGGTGATCTCATGGTTACTTAATTATTTAGTGTTTGTTATATATAGATATATATAGATGGATATATATAGATAAATTTGTATGGATATATAAATAAATATGTCCTCTATTTCTTGTAAAAATTTCATCCTTTGATATGAATGCATCTCGGATTAATCGTGAGAACACCGGACCATACTACTTCTTGATACTTTAATGCTATGATTTTGATTTCTCCTTGAAAAACAAGATTGATCCCTTGATGTATATTGTATGCACATGATTTGATCCACCATAGGATCTTTACTTCATAACATATCAGATATAATCATTTGTATACATGACCTGGGAGAGTAAGTAAGGATTACCCAGTACAAAAATTATTTATTTTTTATCTCTCATTTTTGCTTAGAGCAAGGGCACCATTGTTGGTTTTCACCAATGTTGTGCCTCATGGTGCCATTGTTGGTTTCACCATGAAGAATATTTTATTTATACAGACATATACCCACCCCAAATGAGGTTTCAAGTAAAGGCATGTCCTAGAGCCTCAGAGAGGTTTTCACCATAGGAATTTTTTATTCTTGTTTTATTTTTCTTCTCTTTTTATTCATGAAAACAAATCTATCTATCATAAACTACTTGGAATTATTACCTCTCTTCTCAAGTGTAGGAATACTTCCAATGCATCCACTTGCATATAAGGATCTCACGTAAACTCATATCCAAGTTTGAAAAATATACCTCAATAGATGTTAGGATATAAGGGACCAGCAGCACAAGTGGATATGGTGCCAATAAATGTTGAAGATGGGAGTGGTACCGCTTGTTGAATATGATTGCTTGAAATCAAGACTCAATATAGCCATGATCTCCCTTTCCTGATATTTTTCCATTTCCCTCTTGAATGTATAACAGGTCTGGTGATAAGCACATAAAAAATTCCTCGACCTCAGGATCTAGTTCCTTCTCCCCATCAAGTTTTCTCCATGAATCTTTGATTTCCTTTGTATGCACGCAAGGATGGATGAGAGAAAAATATGGATTTTCGCTCTCTTTTGCATGCATGGCCAGATGGCTGAAAAAAACTTATTCTTCATGGATTCCATAGTCAACTTCATTGAAATATAAATACAAAGGAAAATTTTCATCATCTTCTTATGGAATTTCTTATGGATCCCTTCTTTTATGGCTTCTTGGGATGTTGATCTATCTCTATTTGGATCTCTTGGCCTACAACACGGATTTAAGAAAATATTTATAGAAAATCATTGTCCTTTATTCACAACTTATTTAGAATCTTGTTGGCCATGAGTACTTGCTTCAACATACACCACAAACATGGGGGTTTGATACATATAAATCGTATGGATGCATGCAAGTTATTTTTTATTTTCCCAATAAAATTTCAAACTATTCCTAATACAATTTTAGTAACTCAGGCCTGGAAACGGCGCCAAAAAGAGACGTGTTAACGAATTGTAGATATAAACACTAAATCCCTTGGATCATTACTTAAATTATCAACCCAATAGTTCATACAAACTTAATAGGTACCATTCATTGTATATGAAATTGCAAAGGAAATAACTTGAAATGCTAACTAAGAATGACAGTAACTGCAAAGCAACAACTAACTAGGAAAATAAAGAATGAATTGCTTAAAAAAATGTCTTGGTTCCATACCCTTATACATGTTCCCCCTATTCCTTCCTAGGATAGCAAGGCTCACTTCTTACTTTCAATCTGAAAAACTAGTTGGGCTTGTCACTATGTGGGGAGTTTCAAAGTGCATGAGAAAGGACTGCTTTTGGGTTTCAAAATTGTGAAATGAGCCAAGCATCATAAACTTCAGATGAACTTCGTGTGAACATTAAAACGGGAGTTGAAGCATGTAAGGAAAAAATGCTAGAATTTAAATAACATAAAATAAATGTTGATTTTATATAAAATCACTCGTAACAAAAAAAATACATGAATGTTATAGGAAACTACAGGAACGTTATAGGAGACTATAAGAACGTTACAGGAAACTATAGGAAAGACAAAATGCATGAAATAAAATGACATAAACTAAAATAAATTAAATGAAAGACATGCAGGGGTTCTCAGACCTTCCCTTGAGTGGTACCAACCCAAGGAATCTCTTGGGACCCCGCCTAAGCAAGTATACTAAAGATGGAACAAAACTAGCTCTTATTTATTTAATAATATGTCATTAAAACAAGGCAACAAGTTGCCTCTTGATACGAATTCCCCTTGACCAGCAAGGGATGAATGAAAATGATAAAGAGAAGAAGAATGATAAAATAACTAACTCATACGAACTGATTCTACTACTATTTATACTTGAGTAAACTCAAAATGAATGATAAACTAACTAACTCATACGAACTGATCCTACTACTATTTATACTTGAGTAAACTCAAAACTACTCATGCAATTAGCTCCTTGATTTATGGAATTTAAAAATAAGCATGTTGATTTTGTGGGATTGATTCCAATTGATAAATTCGATCTGGACTCCATAATTTCGACCCCTTACACTCATTGATTCCTTATTTAAGTGATGGCATCTCATGATATAGATTTGCACTTGAGTAAATTGCCCCATGCAATCAACTTATTGATTTGTGGAAGTTGTCCCCTAGTTAACTAAAAATTTGCATTCTAGTTTTGTGGGATTAATTCCCCCTTGAGAAATTTGATCTTGCCTCAATAATTTTGAATGTGTATTATCATTAATTCATATTCCATGTTGTGACATCTCATGAGAATAATTAGGGGACATAATCCCATAAATTTCTCAATCTGGTTTTAGTTTGTCTAGTTAATTCATTGAAGAAGATTGAGTTGTTTGTTGTGACTTGATCTCTTCCACTTAGGTTTTAAATAACCTCCACCTATAGATCCATCACAAATAAATAATTCTTTGAAAAATATTAGTCCATTATATTTAGAAAATAAACAAAAGGAATAATAAAATAAAGCAAACATTATGTCAAGATATTCATTTAACAAATATGCATAGGCTTTAAGTAACATTATCATAAGTTCATCAATTAATCACACATACTTAATCCTTTTTAGCTCCTTAGGTATCACCAATATGGGCCAAATAATGTGTCATTTTAGGGGGGCATCATACCCCCCAACTTCCCCATAAATTGGTCTCTTCATAGAGTATGAACATGATGATTCCTGGAGTGGCCAATTCCATTTGATTTCATGTGAATAGGGTTGATATATGCCCTTTCTGTTGAATTTAATATTGGTTACATACTAGCTTTGGTATTGGGTGTTCAAATTCTCCTTTTATCACCTTGAAATGTTTCTTTAACGGCTCATCTTAGTGTTGTAACATCACTTTCATACAATAATCTATTTTGCCACTTTCCTACAATACTCTATTTTTTCAGTATTGTTGAAGAATTTGGTTCCTGTAGTACTCTTTTTTTCTTTTCCTTGAATGTACCTTATAGATGATATTCTAAAGTGAACAAGAACACAAGCACTCTTTGAAATTGTAATGCATAAGAAGGAAATATGTCATGTATAACTAACACATGAATGTTCTTTTAATGAGGATGCTTTCATCCTTTTTTACCAAGTTTTAATTACCCTTCAACATGAAAATACCTTGCAAAGTGATGGATTTATTATTTTATACTTGTATCTACCCTCTTTTGCTATGCAAATGGCTAGTTCATTACCTAAATTATCAACTCGGGAGTTCATACAAACTTAAGAGGTATCGTGTACTATATATGCAATTGCAAAGAAAATAACTTAAAATACTAACTAAGAATGACGGTAAATGGAAAGCAACAACTAACTAGGAAAAGAAATATGTCAAGGGAATAACTTGAAATACCAACTAAGAAAGACAGTAAATGCAAAGCAACAACTTAATCTAGGAAAATAAAGAATGAATTTCTTAAAAACATAGTGTCTTGGGATCCTACCCTTACACATCCCCCCCATTCCTTCCCAAGCTATCAAGGCTCACCGGTTAGTTTCAATCTGACGAACTAGTTGGGCTTGTCATTGTGTGGGGAGCTTCAAAGTGCATCAGAAAGGACTTCTTTTGGGTTTCAAAGTTGTGAAATGGTCCAAGCATCATAAGGTTTGGTTTCCTCCATGTGAGCATTAAAATAAGAATTGAAGCATGCAAGAAATAAAATGTTGGAAATTAAATAACAAGAAATACATGTTTATTTTACATAAAAGCGCTCGTAACAAGAAAACTACAGGTTTTTCCACCTTGGAGTGACTAGTATTGACTTGGCGCGGCGACCCATTGGGGGCTGGATTCTTTCGGCTACGCAGTGGCGGCAGCGGTAGCGATTGTTTTGATGGATGCTAGTCTGAGGCGA
Organism: Larix kaempferi; assembly: GCA_027924585.1. NCBI lineage: Eukaryota > Viridiplantae > Streptophyta > Pinopsida > Pinales > Pinaceae > Larix > Larix kaempferi. The sequence continues at coordinate 3,971,614 of BSBM01000866.1, forward strand.
GGCGTGATCAGTAGCGATTTTAGAGGCTGCAGAGCGAGGGCTCCGGTCCCATCATTGCTGTTGGTGTATGCTACGAACGCTGTGTGACGGGTATCCTAAACCCTGTTTCGTCGAGGGTAGGCGGTCATCGCTTGGTAGCCTTTTCGGTGGCAGCCGCCATGGGGCGCTGCATTCTTTGGGCTTTGGGATGCCTTGGCGGCATTGTCTTCGGCGATCGGGGGATTCATTACAGATGCTAGTGGCGATGCTCACATTTCAAGGTTTCTGGGATGGTTCTTTATTTGGGTTTTTCTTTCACCTATGGCTTTTTCTTGTGCCATTGTTGATGGGCGAGAAGAAGGGGAAGCAATGGGAGACGGTGTAGCAGACTCGACGCTACAGGTTACAATCTCTGAGCAAGCTCATTGAATCATTAACGCAGGGTATTATTGATAATGGATCATCCCCGTTGACGCTCTTCGCACCTAGCGACGAAGCCTTCTAGGAATATGTATTCCAGTCCATAGACCTGCGTCGCATTCTTGGATATCACACCGTGCAGGGCCTCTTTTCATCTACAGATCTTGCCGTGCTCCCAGCAAAGCTCCCTTCCAGGCTATTCATGTCACTTTCTTGAATGCGGGGGAAGATTCAGTTTCTGGGAAGGTGTAGGAAGAGCAGCAGGTGAGAACGAGGAGGACGACATACAGAATGGAAGAAGCGATGATAGAGATGAGAGACAGAGGGTACAGCGTTCTTGCTGTGGTCATGCGTCTTTCACCGTCGATTCTTGGACTCGACAACCTCACCATTTTATCGCCAGACGGTACCTCCATTTTCTTGAACGAACACGAAGATTTCTTGAATTTTGTGGTGTATCACGTTCATCTTTGCTGGTGACCACCAATTCGTCTTCTAGTTCTTCAGGAAAGGAGGCCGACGCGCACCCATTGGGTCGGTGTCGGTGGAGGCGTCTGGGGCTTTTGGTCTGGGGCGCACATTTGCTACGGCAGTGCTTTGGATTTGTCTGGTCGTTTTCTTCATCAGGAGATGATGGCTGAGTTCGCCGATTTGGGAGATCCATTGAGTTTGCTGATCGTCCACAGACTTGGATCTACTATTTCTTCTGTTGAGGGTTTCGGTTCTGATGGAAGCTGAAGACATCTTGCTAATGGTCAAGGGTTCTTGGTGGACGGTGAGGGTGGTGGCACCTTCTCGATGGTGGCGGTGACTCTTGGTTTCCTTCGTCCAGATCTGAAATCGGTGGCCCTACCTGCTGTTCAAGATCTTTCTTCTTGTGGCAACGTTTGGGTTTCTCTTTGCTGTTCAAGATCATCTTCTTGTGGCGAAGTTTTACTTTGGGTTTCTCTTTTTTGGTTCAACTCTTACTAAGCTGTTGTTTTTGCTTATATGGGACAGAAATATGTGAAAATGTAGGGATCCTTGTTGATTCTACTACATGTGCAATATGTAATTTTGATCATCTTTTTGAAATAAAATTACGGACTTTTTCCAAGGAAACGCCAAGGAAAAAAACAAGAAAACTACAGGAACATTACAGGAAACTACAATAACATTACAAGAAACTATAGGAAATAAAAAAATGTGCAAAATAAAATGACATAAACAAAAATAAATGAAATGAAATACATGCATGGGTTCTCAGTCCTTCCCTTGAAGGGTACCAACCCAAGGAATCTCCTAGAACCCCACCTAAGCAAGTATACTAAAGATGGAACAAACTGGCTCTTATTTATTTGATAATTTGCTATTAAAACATGGCAGCAAGATTCTTCTTGATACAAATTCGCCTTGATAAACAAGGGATGAATGAAAATGCTAAAAATAAGAAGAATGATAAACTAACTAACTGTAGGGTCCAGCTAGGTTAGAGATTTTTTTTTTTGTAGATAAGTAATATGTCAGTTTGCATTCTGATTAAATATAAAGGATCAACTTCTTTTCAGAAAACATAAATTAAGGTGGTATTAATTTAACCAATTCCCTAATCTAAACCCTAGTCTAAACCACGTGACATCATAATCACCATTGCATTTAAATTAAAGGAATTCTTAAACAATAATTTATTTCTTCTAAGTAACTATTTCGCTTTGATTTATCAACCAAATTTATCCTTGAGCTAGCTTGCTCATAATTACAAATCTTTTGTTCGTTCGACAATTAAATATATAACACATGTAATTCCCAACATCACAGAAACCTGACTTAATTATACAACATATGGAAATCCTGAACCAAAATGATATGAATGCTTAAATATACATCATATGTATATTCCGAACACAAGTTAGTATAAATGTTAAATATGCAACGGATGATAATCCTGAATACAATTAAAGTGAACATACCATTATTTACACTACAAATCCACTTAAATGACGTTGCCATATAAATATGATCATTAACTAAACTACTACTCTATTTAACACATTACAAGTTAACCAACACCTAAGCATTGGAAAGTTTAGTGTGTCATTCGCAGTCATTAAAGAGTTGACTAACAACTAACACCGAGACATAAGACTTGTGTCTCCATTGAACAATTAACACTGACTTGCAAGGGCTCACAAGGAGATACCACTAATGAGCAGCCCAAGTTAAAGACAGTGACTCAGCCACCATCTAAGTTCACATTTACACAACACAATTAGTAGTTAAAATGAAGTTGCTCAATCGACAAGGATCTGAGCTCGACTCCATAACATAAATATGAATGATCATTCTATTGGACTGTCGAACAAGTTAAGTTCGCATGAGGTATATGGCGAGTGAGATCCACTCCCATATCCTCACACTGATCATGTCGAGACCATAGACATTCATGCTATGCCATAACATGTGATTCATGGAACACGACATGTGTTGCATGGCATCGATCCTTAGATCGTATGCATGCATTGCAAAGCGCATGAGATCATTTAAAATGTAATACTAAATATACAGACATGTTATTGATCCATGGAGTATCGCATCTATATCAGATGAAGTGCAAACTTAAGGAACACCTTTGACATTGATCTACAAGGATTGGTCACCATCCGCTTCGGTGGATTTACAGAAGCATTTCAATCATGCAAGCATTCAGGCATTGATCCACAGGGATCAATTGCCCTTAGCTTTGATCGATATGTAGGGTTAATGAATTCACACAAGCTTCATGGAATTGATCCACTGAGATCAATCACCATTCACTCAAGCAATATGCAGAGACAATAAGGTCGCCCAGTCCTCCCGGCATTGATCTATAGAGATCAATCAACATTCGCTTGGACGATATGCAGAGATGGTAAATTCACACATTCATTTGATCGTTGATCCACAGAGATCAATCATCGTTCGTTTTAAATTGATATGCAGAAATATTAAGTTCACATAGCCCTTCCGGTATTGATCTATAGAGATCAATCACCATTCACTGGAACGAGTTACATACATAAAGAACATCACAATCATTCTGGCATCGATCTGTAGGGATCGATCGCCATTCCAATAAACTAGATGCATACATAATAACATTACAGGCATTCGGCATCAATCTGTATGGATGGATTGTCGTCCACAATACACGATATACATATACTGAAAAGCACAACATACCTTCGGGCATCGATCTATAGGGATCGATCGCCTTACCTATTAGATGATATGTATACATAAGAGAACATCACAGACATATGGCATCGATCTGTAAGTATCGATCATCATCCATAATAAGTAATATGCATACAGTTAAGACATCACATCCATTCAGGCATCGATTGTCATACATATTAAACAAGATGAAAAAAGATGAAGCATCGCGAAAGTCCAGCATCGATCCACAAAGATCGATCCCCATCTACATCAATCGATACTCAGAGATAATTAAGTACTCTCATACATTCCGAAATAAATCCACCGAGATCGATCGTCGACCATATATTAACAAATGCAAGTATATACAGGGTTACAATACAGTGTGACAGTGTGTCATTTTATTAAGAAACACGAACGCGGTCCTGGGTGAGTCGAATGGCAGTTGAAAACACCCCAACGCTCAGATCGATCGTCATCCTCAATAAAACAAAATGAAAGTTGAAAGGAGTGTTACAACATTCCAATTATGGAAGAACACGGACGTCGTTGAGGTTGGGTCATCCAACAAATAGAAGAGTTTAAACACATAGATACCAAATCATATTCTCGGATCACCGAGTCCAGCAAAATAAATCAGAGTGGATTACCATTAAACAGACCCATGCAATACCCAATGGCGCCGTGCGCAATACCAGAGATAAAATGAATTCTAATCTGCATACCCAACGTGAAATCGTGAGGTTCACGTTTCCTTTCATTACTATGAAAATCCATTTCAAGTTCGATTCATAGAAAACATTTATACAATCAATATAATTTGTAAATAATTACAGCCATGTAGAGCATATATTATTATCTATAATCACATGCATTTTTACATATATTCAACTAAATGAATGATACATGTCCGGACGAATGTCGAGTTGATGACGGTGATACCGAGGCTCAAGTGCTTCTCAATCCTCTTCCAAAACTTCAGAATTCACCGGTGGACACCTCAATTAACCTCCTAATCATATCGGGAGTACTCTTCTTCTTCCCAAACCCCCGAGAAATCAGGTCATAGAGCTCACACACAAACTATAGAACCAGAAGTGGGCTTCCCCCCCACCAAGACCTCTTGCCAAACTCACAATAGAAGCAAATCAATGTCTTACAATCATTATGGTAACCATCCAGCCATAGGGTATCCTCCCCTTTCCTCTTTCCTTCCTTAAATAGGAAATTCCTCTGCGACACATGTCGCTTCATGCAAATATGCCTAATTCTTTGATTATTCAAATATAATTAACTCACCCAGCCATGTGTTCAATTCCTAAGAGAGTGCATCTACATTCCTAGATTTACTCAAGTTTCTCACCCCTGATGCTTCAATCTAGTTTCTATTTTTGTGGGTGCAAGTGGAGATGTCTACATGTTAATGTTTTAGTATACTATTTGCTCCTAAACAAATATTATCCATTATTTAAATTACAAATAATTATTTCATGTGCAAATGGTCTAAATGCAAACCTATATGCTTAATGCATCATAGTCATCAATTGTTCTCATCTTGGGTCTAGGTACCACTTCGTCGGGTCCATCCGTCCCTCATTTTCTTTTTATCAACATGGTACCACATCGTGGGTCCTTTCGTTAGTACTTCTCCATTGCATCTAATTTGCGGGAACTTCATGTAGGGATTTAGGATCCATTACCTTCAATCCTCCGTCTACACTCTATTGGAGACTAATGGCGCTGAGGAGTAAGTCCATTATTACTGCGTGCCCCCCAACCTCGTACGTGACCAACTCCATCATGGTCCACTTTGCACGACTTCACGCTTCCCTGAGTAAGAGGATAGGTGTTTTTCAACTCGTATGTCATGTCCCAAAATTTTGCATTGGGTCACAATGGCCTAAGCCCCTTGGCCACACTCATGATAGTTTGTCAAATGGATGCTAAGGGTCAAATAAATGCCAAGAATGAAGTCCAAGTTAGTAATAATGTGAAATTAGATCATAATGGACAAGGTGGGTCACATTAAGAGAAATTCCCAATTCAAAGTTGTAATATACCCATCCAAATGAACTGCCATGGAGGAAAATTACTAGTTCCCTAGGTTGGGGGGTGGAAGCTTTGGGATTTGAAATAAGGGGGATAATAAATGATGTTTGAACATTAGAATGGCATAAATATTTAATAAAAGACCTAAATAAATAAATACAAGGGAAAATCAAAGTGGCAATTGATCATGAAGACACATGGAGGATGTGGGACCCACACAAGCTAGATTTTCTATGCCACATGGTATCCTCCTCTTATCATTTGGAATCCATAAGAAGCCCAACGTTCTTGGGATGATTTGGAAGATCAATATACTTGGCATGACTCAATTAAGGTCGAATTGGAGTGGGAGAGTAACTCCCATGGAAGAGGAAGAGGCATTTTGGAGCTAGTGAGACACTTGGACTAGATTCCCTATCTCTATGACAACCATGATGAAGATGCTATGACACCTATGACACAAATCATACCTGAAGGCTGACATCTGACATATATGACATGTCAGGGCTAAAAATAGCCTCCAAGAGGGCGCTCAAGTGAGTTAGGGCAGCCAAAGAGACACCAATTCGAATTTGGAGAAGGAGAGGGCTAGAATTGGAAAGACAAGTGCCATACTTGGGAATCTCTTCCCAACTTGATTTGGCATGAAGCTCTTGGGAGGAATTCAAGCCATGGAGGACTTTAGAAGTTTATAAAAGACAATAACAAAGAGGTATGGTAGCTTTTGATCATTTTAGAATTTGCATTTTGCATTTGGAGAGGAGAGCTAGTGGAGTGCTACTCTCCTTGCCTTAGCACCAATTTCGAGGGTAAAATAATGTGAAATTAGATCCAAATGGACAAGGTGGGTCACATTAAGAGAAATTCCCAATTCAAAGTTGTAATATACCCATCCAAATGAACTGCCATGGAGGAAAATTATTGGTTCCCTAGGTTGGGGGGTGGAAGCTTTGGGATTTGAAATAAGGGGGATAATAAATGATGTTTCAACATTAAAATGGAATAAATATTTAATAAAGGAGCTAAATAAATAAATACAAGGGAAAATAAAAGTGGAAATTCATCATGAAGACACATGGAGGATGTGGGACCCACATAAGTTAGATTTTCTATGCCACATGGTATCCTCCTCTTATCATTTCGAATCCATAAGAATCCCAACATTCTTGGGATGATTTGGAAGGTAAATATACTTGGAATGACTCAAATAAGGTCGAATTGGAGTGGAAGAGTAACTCCCATGGAAGAGGAAGAGGCATTTTGGAGCTAGTGAGACACTTGGACTAGATTCCCTAGCTCTATGACAACAATGATGAAGATGCTATGTCACCTATGACACAAATCAGACCTAAAGGCTGACATATGACATATATGACATGTCAGGGCTAAAAATAGCCTCCAAGAGGGCACTCAAGTGAGTTATGGCAGCCAAAGATACACCAATTCGAATTTGGAGAAAGAGAGGGCTAGAATTGGAATGACAAGTGGCATACTTGGGAATCTCTTACCAACTTGAGTTGGCATGAAGCTCTTGGGAGTAATTCGACCCATAGAGGACCTTAGAAGTTTATAAAATACAATAACAAAGAGGTATGGCAGCTTTTGATCATTTTAGAATTTGGATTTTGCATTTGGAGAGGAGAGCTAGTGGAGTGCTACTCTACTTGCCTTACCACCAATTTCGAGGGTGAAAGATTCCCATCCTAGTTGGTAATTGGAAAGGCCATTAAAACCTTTAATTTGTAGATTTAATGGAGTCTTTTGTTATAGTTTGAAGCTACAGGGAATCTCATTGTCACATCTCTTTCACCTTGTTTCTACAACCATTCTTCTATTTCTTGGCATATTCATGATCCTTGAGGAATTGCGCACTTGGTGAGCTATTGTTCTCTTTGGGGGAGATTCTAATGATTAATTATTTTATAATATGATGTAAATTATCTTCTCTTCATTTTCAGCATGTATTCAAGTCGATATTCCAAGTGGGACTATGTAAATCTGATTATTAATGAGCAAATGGTGCTAATTTCCCCACTATGTTGATGTATGCCAATGATATGTTGATGTATTCGAATGGAACAGTGAACTATTTATGATTTAATGATGAATGGACTTTTATTTATCTTTTATACAAGTTTCATTTTCAGTGCATAAGCTTTTGGAGTCATATTGCCCACTTTTATATCATTTGGAGAATATTGCCTATCATTTCCCCAAGGTCGAAACTAGTCTTTTTGTATTTGATTTAAGAGGGTTGTATCAAGCTTAATAAACTGAATGGTGATTCATATGAGACTATATTTATGTCCCGTATATATCCCCTTCCTCTGTTCATAAATTCTAGAGGGACCAATATCATTTGGAGAGCGATTTCCAACATCTACCCCATGGGGATTTGAACCCCAAACTGCTAGTCAAACTCCCTACTTTGGATAGAGTTCAAAGGAGAGTTTCAGAAGCCTTTTGAAGACTATAAAGCATCCATTAAACTCATAATTATGTCATAATATCATCCATACACCTTCTGCAACAATTTGGGAGCATTTGGAGTCATTCGGAGACCAAGAGACCAATACTAGTCAAAGAGAAATTGCTAGTCAAACTCCCTACTTTGTCCAGAAATTAAAGGAGAGTTGCAGAAGCCTATTGAATACTCTAAAGCATCCCTGAACCTCATAATTATGACCTAATATAATCCATACACCTTCTGTAACAATTTGGGAGCATTTGGAGTCATTTGGAGACCAAGAGACCAATATTGGTCAAAGGTCGAACTAGTGGAAAAAATTGAAAATTTCACCATTTTAATAAATTTCAATAAGGGACATTACATCATGCATGGAATCCATATGAAATTGACACCATCATCATTCCTTCTTGTGTGATTTTATTCATACTCTACGACCCATTTATTTCCTTTGTGAGTCTGTCGGTGAATCATTTCACTTGTCGCTGCACACATGCTCCAAAGCACACATTAGTAGTTCTATTCGCATTTATCATAATTCATTTCGTAATCCACTAATCGTTAAGCAACCATAATTTACTCATAACATCATATATTTCTTCAATCTACTAATCATTAAGCTAACATGCATTTCTTTCATTCACATCATATATTTCATAATATAGCTAACCGTTAAGCAACATATTCATGTATACTCATCAAATATTTTGTAAGACATCTAATCATTAAGAAAGCATACATTTATTCATCAAATTCAGATAAAGTATTCATTTCCACAAATGTCATTCAATTCATTTTTTCATTCATCAATTTGTCGGCATGCACATCATCGGGTATTTCTCAATTATTCAAAATATTTAATCAAAGGGTCATTTTATTAAGGTTTTATTCAGTCGGGTCACTTGACAAGTGCCCTAAAAGTATACATAATTTTAGGGGCACTACACTAACTCATATTATCTAACCCTACTATTATTTATAATTGAGTAAACTTAAAACTGCTCATAAAATCAGCTCCTTGATTTGTGGAAGTTAGAAATCACCGTGCTATTTTTCTGGGATTGATTCCCCCTTGAGAATTCGATGTGGCCTCCATAATTACGACCCCTTATTCTCATTGATTCCTTGTTTAAGTGGTGGAACTTCATGATACATATTTGCACTTGAGTAAACTATCCCACGCAATTAGCTCCTTGATTTCTGGAAGTTGTCACCTAGTTAACTAGAAATATGCATGCTAGTTTTGCGGGATTGATTCCCCCTTGATAAATTCGACCTTTCCTCAATATTTCATCCTTGGATGATCATTAAGTCATCTTCCATTTGGTGGTATATTATGAGAATAATTAGGGGACATTACTCCTTAAATTTCTCAATCTTGTTTTAGTTTGTCTAGTTATCTCATTGAAGAAGATTGAGTTGGTTGGTGTGACTTGATCTCTTCCACTTAAATTTTAGATAACCTCCACCTATAGCTCCATCAAAAATAAATAATGCTTTGACAAATATTAGTCCATTATATTTAGCAAATAAACAAAAGGAATAAACAAATAAAGTAAACATTACTAATCAAATGTCAATATATTCATTTAACAAATATGCATCTACGATTTAAGTAAGATTATCATAAGTTCATCATCAATCACACATACTTAATCAAATTATCATAAGTTCACCATCAATCACGCATACTTAATCATTTTTATCTCCCTAGGTATCACCAAGATGGGACAATATAAAAATAGTTTAATGTCATTTTTATTTTTCAGGAAAATTGTTAAAATCCAAAACGATGAACGAGGTGATATCTGAAATATGTCAGTAGGGATGTCCAAAAAGGTGTATAAGGAGATGGTCAAAGAAATGGACATAATTGCATCGCATGAGGAGCCATCTCAACAACAATGTGCTTCAAATGTATGTAATCATTGAATTTTTCTATTGTGTACATATAATTAATTAATTTAGCATTAAATATTAATTTTCAATTGTTTTGTTGCAAAAATGAAAACAAAATGGAACCCATTTAGCACATAAGACAATACGACAAGGAAAAAAAAGGGTTGATAGCAAAGTTTGTGAGTAATTGTGATTTCTTTATAACAACTTAAGATTTTATATTGATTATGATCTTTATATTTTTTCCTTACACCAACCATCATTTGATGTCTTTAAATAGGTGTTAACTTAAAAAGAAAATCCATTAGAAGAATTGATTTACATTGGGTTAAATGTGGGTATGTGTTAGCGTATCAAAAATTAATTATGGAATTTGTAAGTATCTATGTTGTTTTACTTCTCTCATTTTATAATTAATGGAACAAAAAAATCATTTATATTATAAATCTGTGATTTATGATGGGGTATACAACTTGCAGGAAACAAAGTATGGAGTGGAGCCAACAGAAAAGTTGTTGAGAGAAAGCATGAGATTTTTTTTTGAAAGAATGTGTATCATTCAGGACCCAATTCTTTCTATGGTACGCTTTTCAATTTACATTCATGTATATTATTTGTATTAATTTTCATTATTCCCGCCAATTTAGATAACTCATTACACATTATTTTTATGTGTGTAGATGGAAGTTGAATATGAGGAACAAAATGGAGGCAATCAACAAAACATTCGACCAAATGACCCAAGTCATGCAAGTAGCTCGAGAAGTGATAACAGATCCAGCGAAGAATTATTATCAATATAATTGGATGTTAATGGAAGTCGTTGTATATTTTGAAATAATTGTCTATGAAAATCAGACATTTTGTATAATGTATTGGACATAGTGTCCCAATTGAAAGACAACATGTTACCAATAAGCATAACAATTACATACTGACATTTTTATTATTGTGGGCCTTTATGTTGTCCAATTTTGTATGACAAAAGGATTCTTATCCATATATAATAAAATAAAGTTTATTATTCTATTGCATTTTCCAATGTCGTTGTGAAGTGTTACATCGGTGATTACATATATGGATGATTAAATATTACAGTATATGTGAAAACTAATGATATAACAAATTAATCCAAACGCGTACTATATATCCAAACACAATCATTCAAATTCAAATTATATGAATACTATTATAAATAAATAAAAAACAATTTATGATGAATAATGGAATATATATATAGATAGATAGATAGATAGATAGATAGATAGATATTTCAGTGTGATGTCACTGGTCACTGTTCACCAAAGAGAAAATGATTACTTGTGCCTTTGATCATTTTAATAGAACATATGTGTTTAAGTAAATGTAGCACTTGTGCATTTAAAAGAAAAGCACACTACGGCAACAAACTACTCGTTCCATGCCCCCATGCATTTTTATTACTACACCCCGGTGCTTTCTATATAAGCACATCGATGATCCAATATATTGTAACTGCATCGTTAAATGTAAAAATGCAATGAATATCAACATCCCAGACAACTTCACCCATGTGTTTTCCTTCCCTTATGGCACCAATGTGTTATAAGGGTTCATAATCATGGGTGCTATATTTCTTATAAATCACTGATGCATATAGTGTTATAAAGTATCGGTGTCATTAAAATTTAGGTACACATTGGTGCTTGTTTGTATTTAAATGCACTGGTGCGCTTATATCAATAAAGTGCACCAAAGAAAAAGCCTCTGTTAAAGCCTTCAACTGCCAAGTTTTTTCAAGTTATAATAAGTTTTTATAAAAACCTCCACCAAACCATCCAGTAGCGGAGGTTTTTTTGACAATTTTGGCCAATACTGTAACACTAAAATTACCTTCGCTATAAGCTCCGCTACAAGGTCTTTTTTTGTAGTGAAAACTCTAGAAAGTTAAGAAAAAAACCATATGAAGTTGTCTAAGAGTGCTTTGGGGAAGGTTAGGAGCATATTGACGTGTTTGGTGCAAAATTGTGATGTCCAAATGAGCAACAAAATATGTTTATTTAGATGGAAAGGAAATAACATTCAATCTCATAAAGGAAAGCACGTTCCCACTACTAAGATACCTTTGCACCATGTGATAATTGTAGAGATGAGTGATCCAAGATTCACACTTACTTTGAGGGGATTATTATTGCATGAAAGGGGTCCCTGGTCCCATAAATAAAGAGACTTCATACATCAATTTAGTATTTTTCCAGGTCATGACCTTAAATTAGATTTAGATTATTATTATTATTATAGGAATCCAAGGTCTACAACTAACAATTAACATTAGTTGAAGCTATTGCTTGAAAAAAAAAACAAATACTAAAAAAGAGTCAACTAAGATAAATATGGTGACTAAAAAAACCTAAAGGGATTACAACAATGGTGAAGTTATAAGTATGTGATAAAAACTTAAATTAAGCATAATACCACCACAATGCGTAATGCAGGTAACTAAAAATTTTAATTGTACATATATTTAAATATTTGTATGACCAAATTCAAGATTTATTTTGACACTTTCTCCTCCATACAAACAACTTGAATAGACAAAGATAAAGCTTCAAAGTATTGAAAATTTATAACAAACATATAATACAAAAAATAAATAAATGATTACATGCATCTTATCATGATGGATAGTAAAAAGTCATCAATCACACACTTTCACATATTTATACATGTACGACAATGTGCATCCACACACATGGGATGAGAAACTACCTTACATTTGATGTGCCTACAACAGAGCTCTCCATATGTCTAATGAGTATAGTCCTTTCCAATCATTTATGGTTTCTGATTAGTCATGCCCTTAGACATTACCTTTCATGCTTGAGTGATCCTTGAATCCCACACACATGAAAATAATGGACAAAGTAGAAAACTTTGCAACATATCCAACAAGGACATCAACAAGTTCAATAAGTGTTGACTCACCAACATCAAAATTAAAATAAATGCCACCATGCTCATCACATCCCTCATCACTTTCAAATTATGGTTGAAAGGTATGGATAAAAATTAGGAAATAATACTTCAAAAGATATGGTCTCTAGATGTCATATTGCAAGAAGTGGGAGAAAATTTGTTTATACTCAACCTTCCTTCATACTTTGGTATACATCTAATGTTCAATGACAAGTTACATAAGTCTTACACACTACCTTACATAACTCTTACACACTACCTCTACTTGAACCACCCACGATGACACATCCAACAAACATGTACCCTAATCACTTGACTCTTGCACTAAAATATGGTATCATTGATAAGAGTTCAACATCCACATGACAAGGAGCTCATTAGTTGTTTTAGTTTGTTAAAGAAAGATAAAATCCACATTAACCAAAATGAAAGACATTTCAATAACAATAGACAAAGTTTCAATAACTAAAGATCGTTGCAATGGGGACCATTTTCTATAAGTTGTCTATCTTGCCGTACCATGTCCTAGGAGCTTGCTTCAATCCATACAAGGCTTTCTTCAATCTACACACATATGACTCCCTGTCATGTGTCTCAAAACCGAGTGGCTGCTCCACATACACTTCCTCTTCGACTACACCATTCAAGACAGTTGTCTTGACATCCATCTGGTGTATCTTCCACTTCATCACTGCATCCAGAGCAAGTACTATTTTGATGGAAGTGTATCTGGCTACAGGTGCAAAGGTCTCTTCATAATCTATCCCCTCTTTCTGGGAGAATCCACGAGCTACAAATCTTTCCTTGTATTTCTCTATGCTGCCATCTGTAGCATGCTTGATCTTGTAGATCCACTTGGAAGTCACAACAGACTTCCCTTCTGGTCTTGGGACCACATCCCAAACATCATTCTTCATGATCGACTGGTATTCCTCGATCATGGCATTCTTCTATTACTGCATCCCGGATCCTGGGAACTTCAGATTCTTCAATATCTTCAATAGATAGTTTTCTTGAACTTCGTTGTCGGAACAAATGTTGTAGTTGAGTCTTCGTCGCTTGTTCTTTGAAATAAGTCTCTCTTGTATGTGATGGTACACGATCTTTCCTATAAGACAAGTTCAATTGCATGATTAGAAACATCTCATAGATTTCAGAACAAATTCTTACACATAAAGACATATGTCATACAGTCATGCAATTATCTTAGCCAATGCTTCAATACAACATTTATCCATATCCCGTAACTTTCTAGATGCCTTCCATCTCTACCAGAACATTGTTAAGAGTGTGCACAACTCCCAACATGTCAGCAAAGAGGTTTCATTCTAGATAAGTAGCAATGGAATGTTGTACAGTGCCATAGGCCACTTACCCATCACATGCATATTAGTAGTATATTTTTCATTAATGCAATTATTCTAATCTGCATAATACATCCTAAATCTAGGAACATAAGTATATACATCATTGAACAATATTATTTAAACAATCAAATATACAAGAAATGACAATTCAAATACTTATCTTTGTTTGTTTGTTGGGTGGACTCCCTCTCAATCTTTGCTTCCTTTCTGCAACTCCATTCTGTTGTGGATTGTAAGGAGTGGTCAACTCCCTCTTGGTCCCTGAATCACTACATAGCTTCTTGAACTCTTCTGAAGTGAATTCTCCACCATTGTCGGATCTAAAGGTCTTGAACTTCTTTTCAGTGTGGTTTTCTATCAAGGCTTTGAATTCCTTGAATTTGCTAAATACTTCATCTTTGTTCTTCAAGAAACAAATCCAAGTCTTCCTAGAGAAATCATCAATGAAAGACACATAATATACATACCCACTCAGAGAACTGGATGACATCAGACTGCATACATTGGAGTGGATAATTTCCAATATTCCTTTTGCCTTGCTTTCACTGCTTGGAAATGCCTTCTCTGTGTTCTTTCCTTTTTGCACATTCTTTGCAAACACCTTCATGCTTTGACTGAATTTCAGGAAGACCTTCTACTGCTTTGCTTGCAATTGGTAGTGCTCTATAGTGCACATGTTCAAGCCTTCTATGCCAAAGTTCACTTGGCTCCATGGATTCATGTACCATGGCATGTTCAGGTTGTCCCTTCAATTTGTACAATCCTCCCTCTTGCTCTCCAATCACTACTGCATCATCTATGGTCTTACCTTTTGGCCACATAAGTACTTGGCCATCCACAAATGCAACTCTCATCCCTTTTGTATCCAAAGATGATATGGAGAGAAGATTCTTCTTGATTCCAGGTACATATAGAACATATTACATCTTTAAAGACTTCCTAGAGTCTAGTTTGTAGGAGGCTTCACCACTTCCTTTTATAGGATATTGGTAGTCATCCCCAAGTTTCACCTTATGAGGTGACTCATGTTCAGATAGATATATAAATGATTCTTTAAATCCATTCATGTGTTTGGAAGCCCCGCTATCAATAAGCCAATCATCACATCCATGGGAAACAATACCTGTGAGAGCAAAGATTAAGACATATTCATCATCACTTGATGAGTCTTCACTTTCTGCCCTAGCCTTCTTTCTGGGAGGTTCATCATCCTCAGTAGCATGAGCATGATATATCTTCTTGTTGTTGTTTTTGAAGC
Source organism: Larix kaempferi (assembly GCA_027924585.1). Lineage (NCBI taxonomy): Eukaryota > Viridiplantae > Streptophyta > Pinopsida > Pinales > Pinaceae > Larix > Larix kaempferi. The sequence continues at coordinate 3,987,182 of BSBM01000866.1, forward strand.
TTTGTTTATTCTTGGGACATTCTGAGGAATAATGTCCTTTCTCATCACAAGTGAAGCATCGAACACAGGAGAGATCTTTCTTCTTCTGATGGAAGTGATGGTGTTTCTTTCTATAATATTTATCCCTCTTGAACTTACTTCCCTTAGTGTGTGTTGTGAGGGATTGGTCTTCACTTCCCATCTTTTCTTCTCGGGCCACAAGCCTAGCTTCCTCTTGTGAACATTCCTCCCATAGTTTATTGAAACAGATCAGTTTCTTCCTAGCACAAATACCTTGGATGAAGGAGTCCCATGACCTAGGTAGGCCATTCAATGTGGCATTCAATGTGGTCATGACAATTTCTCCATTCTCCACTACTTCATCCATAGCTTCAAGTTGTTCTTTGATTTGAGAGACCTTATTAAAGTAGGATTGGATGGTCTCTCCAGTATGGAACTTTACCCCTTTCAATTGATTTCGCAGAGTCATCTTCCGATTTATATTCTTTCCTTCAAACAACTGAGTCAAGGAGTCAAACATCTCCTTAGGTGTCTTTAGGGAAGACACATGAGGTATGAGATGGTCTTTTATAGAATCAGCAATGATCCTCTTGGATTTGACCAAGTTCTTCTTGTGTAACGTCTTAGCCTCATCTCCCTCTGGAACTGGAACCTCTTCTTTTATGTAGGTGTCCAAATCATTTTCTTCTAGGATTAACCCAATCCTATACTTCCATGCTCAGAAGTTGTCAGCTCCTTCAAGCTTATCCTCAAGCTTGGTGTGGTGAGACATCTTAATGAGAAACTCAAATGGAAATAAAAGACTTAGGTCTTACCACTTGATTTGCTGAAAACTGGATCTGGAGCTGGATTAGGGTTTGTCACAGAAACCCTAAAAAATAAAAATTTGAATTCCAAACTTCTAAAAGGATAGAAAGATGCACCTTACTGAGCTGATCAAGTTGGTATACTTCAATTTTGAAATCTGCAAAATTTGACCCCTCAAAATTGCCTTTGAAACTTTTGGATTTTCTAAACAAAATCCCGAACTAGGGTTTGATAATGCTCGGGGTTCTACCCAGCCAAAAAGTTTGATCTTGTGCTCTAAACTCTGATTTTTCTGAGGAGCATCCAGCCATGGTCACAGATTCCAAAAATTTCAACTTTTGCAAAAACCCTAATTTTTCACCTTTCCAATCAAAATCCTGATTTAGGGTTTGATGAAGCACGGCCTTCTGACCAACCAAAAAGTTTGATCTTGGTCTCTAAACTTATATTTTCTTGAGGGGCATCCAGCCGTGGTCTCGGATTCCAAAAATTCCAACTTTCTCCGAAACCCTAATTTCTCGCAGCAATAACGGGCCAAAAACTGAAAGTGCTCAGAATTGAATTCTGTCTCGACAGAAAGATGAGCCCTTTCAAGGAGAGTCATCCTAGCCTCCTACCTTTGATGATCTGAGGAGAGAAACCCAAAGATTAAGAATCCCTAGCTTCTGCAGCTGCACAGTGTCTTCTTCTTAGCACAACTCTGATACCATGTTAATTTTTGATAATTTCATTCAAACATTATCTTAGGATACTACTAAGAGAATAGCATGCACAACATAACAATCATAAACACAAGAGACACAGAGTTTCCTCAGGGAAAACCAAGAAGGTGAAAAACCTTGCAACTTCCTCAGAGATAGAATAAGCCACAATACAAGATCACAATGATCAAACCCAAAGATAGATGTCTCCAACAGCTACTCCTCCTCCACTATTGCACACTCCTCTCTCAACTAATGCGATTTGGATGAGTGAGTGAATGAATAGAATGAGACACACTCACTCTCTATTTATACACTGACTTGACCTACCAATAACCTAACAGGGCTGACTTCCTAAGGAAGCCTAATAACCCATTCACGTGACTCAACTAGAGTCGACCCCACACCGATGGTCTAATAACCCATTCACATGACTCAACTAGGGCCGACTCCACACCGGTGGTCTAATAACCCATCAAATATAAGTTGCGACACTTGCAACACTTCCGACACTTGCGACACAATGATAACACTTCTGATTGGAGGAATAATACATCTCCATCATGAATATAATAAGGTACAAGTGTAATACATAGAGGAATATCTTCCAAAGTTACAAATACATCAACACAAAAGGAATAAGGAAATAAAGTAAACATTTCTAATCAAATGTCAAGATATTATTTTAACAAATATGCATAGGCTTTATGTAATATTATCATAAGTTCATCATTAATCACACATACTTAATCGTTTTTAGCTTCTTCGGTATCACCAACATGGGATAAATAATGTTTCATTTTTGGGGCCCATGATACCCCCCAACTTTAAGTTTTTTCATCTCCTCATGCAACAAAACAACTTCCCCAAAACTCGATCTCTTCATAGAGTATGAACATGATGCTTCTTGTAGTGGGAAATTCCATTTGATTTCATGTGAAGAGGGTTGATATATGCTCTTTATTTTGATGGTAATATTGGGTACATGCTAGCGTTGGTATTATGTGTAAAAATGTTCCTTTTATCCCCTTGAAATGTTTACTTAACTACTCCTCTTAGTGTTGTAGCATCACTATTATAGAATATTCTATTTCACTTTCCTACAATAGTCTCTTTTTTCAATACTGTTGAATAAATTGGTTCCTGTAGTACTCTTCTTTCTTTGTATTGAATGTACCTTGTATATGATCTTTGAAAGTGAACAAGAACACAAGCAATCTTTGAAATTGTAATGCATAAGAAGGAAATAAGCCATGTATAACTAACACATGAATATTCTTTTAATGAGGATGCGTTCATCCTTTTTGACCAAGTTTGCATTACCCTTCAACATGAAAATACCTTGAAAAGTGGTGGATTGATTATTTTTTACCAGTGTCTACCCTCTTTTGCTAAACAAATGGTCTCCCCGTACTTGAGTTTCGATGTCCTCATCAAATTTAAAACTCTATGATGTCATTGTAAGCCTTGCATGAATGTTAAATGAATAAATTGACATGAATTAGTACATTACCCATTTACTTAATCTTTGAATATTTGCATGAAGGTTCCATATTGAAGTATGATCATGAAATTCTTGCTTGATTTTATTTATTGGTTTTCTTGGTTTCGGTTACTTACTCACTCGCTTTCATTTGTTGGATTTCTTGCTTTCACTCATTGTCTTGCTTGCTTTCACTTGTTATCTCACTTGATTTCACTTGTTGCCTCATTTTCTTATCATATTTGTATCTCTTGCTTGAAATGATTGTTGACCTGAATTCCTCATTAATGATTCTTAAAAACTTGATTCATTCCTTTGGAATATCATAGAATACTTCATTTTGCTTAATGGCTATGTTTCTAGAGGTAGAGTATTGTTTTTTCTATGCAAGTATATAATTAAATTTTTCAACCCTCTTAAATTGATTATTTTTCTATGAAATTGTATATGGATATATATAAATATGTCATCTATACCCTAAAAAAATATCAGACATGCATTCCATACCAAGAGGGATTAATTATCAAAATATTGTACCCATGTCAAAACTACCTTCAAATTTGCAAGCTTCAGGTAGAGGACTGTAATGGAATTTTTACCCAACTTAAACTAGTAAATTTCTTATGAAATTGTATGAGTATATGGAGGAACATTTTCTATACACCCTCAAAAAGATTTAGACCTTTATTCCAACTTATGAATTAACAATGATAAAAATACAGTACCTATGCCAAATGTGACTTCAAATCCAAGCTTTCTATAAAGGACTGTAATTGAATTTTATACCCCACTTATGCTCATCCATTTTTTATAAAATTGTATGGAGATATAGAGTAAGTTACATTTCCTCTACACCCTCAAATTTGTTTCATACCTTTATTCCAAATTATGAAGGAGTAATGAGGAAAATACAATCCCTATGTCAAATCTACCATTAAATCTGCAGAGGACTGTAAATGAATTTTCTAACCCCCTTGAAATCGATATATATAGATGAATTTGTATGGATATATAAATAAACATGTCCTCTATTGCTTGTAAAAATTTCAGCCTTTGATATGAATGCATCGACAAGTAATCATGAGAACACCGGACCATACTACTTCTTGATACTTTAATGCTATGCTTTTGATTTCTCCTTGAAAAACAAGATGGATCCCTTGATGTATATTGTATGCACATGATTTGATCTACCATAGGATTTTTACGTCATAAAATATCATATATAATCATTTGTATACATGACCTGGGAGAGTAGAAGTAAGGATTACCCAGTACAAAAATTATTTATTTATTATCTCTCGTTTTTGCTCAGAGCAAGGGCACCATTGTTGGTTTTCACCAATGTTTTGCCTCATGGTGCCATTGCTGCTTTTCACCATGAATAATATTTTATTTATACAGGCCTATACCCGCCCTGAATTGATTTTTCAAGTAAAGGCATGTCCTAGAGCCTCAGAGAGGTTTTCACCATAGGAATTTTTTATTCTTGTTTATTTTTCTTCTCTTTTTATTCATGAAAACAAATCTATCTATCATAACCTACATGGAAATTATTACCTCTCTTCTCAAGTGTAGGAATACTTCCAATGCATCCACTTGCATATAAGGATCTCAAGTAAACTCATATCGAATTTTGAAAAATATACCTCAATAGATGTCAGGATATAAGGGACCAGTTGCACAAGTGGAATGGTGCCAATAAATGTTGAAGATGGGAGTGGTACCGCTTGTTGAATATGATTGCTTGAAACCAAGAATCAATATAGGCATGATATCCCATTCGTGAAATTTTTCCATTTCCCTCTTGAATGTATAACATGTCTGGTGATAAGCACACAAAAAATTCCTCGACTTCAGTCTCTAGTTCCTTCTCCCCATCAAGTTTTCTCCATTAATCTTTGATTTCCTTTGTATGCATGTAAGGATGGATGAGAGAAAAATATGTATTTTCGCTCTCTTTTGCATGCATGGCCATATGGCCGAAAAAAACTTATTCATAATGGATCCCATAGTCAGCTTCATTGAAATATAAAGACAAAGGAAACTTTGCATCATCTTCTTATGGAATTTGCTCATGGATCCCTTCTTTTATGGCTTCTTGGGATGTTGATCTATCTCTATTTGGATCTCTTGGCTTACAACACGGAATTAAGAAAATATTTATAGAAAATCATTTTCCTTTCTTCACAACTTATTTAGCATCTTGATGGCCATGAGTACCTACTTCAACATACACCACAAACATGGGGTTTTGATACATATAAATCGTATGGATGCATGTAAGCTATTTTTTATTTTCCCAATAAAATTTCAAACTATTCCTAATACGATTTTAGTACCTCCATGGAAACAGCGCTAAAAAGTGACGCGCCAAAGAATTGTATCCATAAATACTAAATCCCTTTGATCATTACTTAAATTATCAACCCAAGAGTTCATACAAACTTAAGAGGTACCATGCACTGTATATGAAATTGCAAAGGAAATAACTTGAAATGCTCACTAAGAATGACAGTAAATGCAAAGCAACAACTAACTAGGAAAATAAAGAATGAATTGCTTAAAAAAATGTCTTGGGATCATACCCTTATACATGTTCCCCCTATTACTTCCTAGGATAGCAAGGCTCACTGCTTACTTTCAATCTGACAAACTGGTTGGGCTTATCACTATGTGGGGAGTTTCAAAGTGCATGAGAAAGGACTACTTTTGGGTTTCAAATTTGTGAAACGATCCAAGCATCATAAAGTTCAGATGACCTTCATGTGAACATTAAAACAATCATATAAGAAAAAAATGCTAGAAATTAAATAACGGGAAATACATGTTGATTTTATATGAAAGCACTCGTAATAGAAAAAAATACAGGAATGTTATAGGAAACTGCAAGAATGTTACAGGAGACTATAAGAACATTACAGGAAACTACAGGAAAGACAAAATGCATGAAATAAAATGACATAAACTAAAATAAATGAAATAAAATACATGCAGGGGTTCTCATTCCTTCCCTTGAGTGGTACCAACCCAAGGAAGCTCTTGGAACCCCGCCTAAGCAAGTATACTAAAGATGGAACAAAACTAGCTCTTATTTATTTAATAATATGTCATTAAAACAAGCAACAAGTTGCCTCTTGATTCGAATTCCCCTTGACCAGCAAGGGATGAATGAAAATGATAAAGAGAAGAAGAATGATAAACTAACTAACTCATACGAACTGATCCTTCTACTATTTATACTTGAGTAAACTCAAAACTACTCATGCAATTAGATCCTTGATTTGTGGAAGTTTAAAATCAGCATGTTGATTTTGTGGGATTGATTGCAATTGAGAAATTCGACCTGGCCTCCATAATTTCCACCCCTTACGCTCATTGATTCCTTCTTTAAGTGATGGAAGATCATGATATAGATTTGCACTTAAGTAAATTGTCCCATGCAATCATCTTATTGATTTGTGGAAGTTGTCCCCTAGTTAACTAGAAATTTGCATGCTAGTTTTGTGGGATTGATTCCCCCTTGAGAAATTTGAGCTTGCCTCAATAATTTCGGCTGTGGATTATCATTAAGTCCTCTTCCATGTTGTGGCATCTCATGAGAATAATAGGGTACATAATACCATAAATATCTCAATCTAGTTTTAGTTTGTCGAGTTAATTCATTGAAGAAGATTGAGTTGTTTATTGTGACTTGATCTCTTCCACTTAGTTTTTAAATAACCTCCACCTATAGATCCATCACAAATAAATAATTCTTTGAAAAATATTAGTCCATTATACTTAGAAAATAAACGAAAGGAATAAGAAAATAAAGCAAACATTATGTCAAGTTATTCATTTAACAAATTTGCACAGGCTTTAAGTAAGATTATCACAAGTTCATCAATTAATCACACATACTTAATCCTTTTTAGCTCCTTAGGTATTACCAATATGGACCAAATAATGTGTCATTCTAGGGGGGCATCATACCCCCCAAATTTAAGGTTTTGCATGTCCTCATTCAACAAAACAACTTCCCCAGAAGTTGGTCTCTTCATAGAGTATGAACATGATGCTTCCTGGAGTGGCCAATTCCATTTGATTTCATGTGAATAGGGTTTATATATGCTCTTTCTGTTGAAGTTAATATTGGTTGCATACTATCTTTGGTACTGGGTGTTCAAATGTTCCTTTTATCACCTTGAAATGTTTCTTTAATTGCTCATCTTAGTGTTGTAACATCACTTTCATACAATACTCTATTTTGCCACTTTCCTACAATACTCTATTTTTTTTCAATATTGTTGAAGAATTTAGTTCCTATAGTACTCTTTTTTCTTTTTCTTGAATGTACCTTATAGATGAGCTTTGAAAGTGAACAAGAACACAAGCAATATTTGAAATTGTAATGCATAAGAAGGAAATATGTCATTTATAACTAACACATGAATGCTCTTTTAATGAGGATGATTTCATCCTTTTTGACCAAGTTTGCATTACCCTTCAACATGAAAATACCTTGCAAAGTGATGGATTTATTATTCTATACTTGTATCTACCCTCTTTTGCTATGAAAATGGCTAGTTCATTACCTAAATTATCAACTCGGGAGTTCATACAAACTTAAGAGGTATCATGCACTATATATGCAATTGCAAAGAAAATAACTTAAATTACTAACTAAGAATGATGGTAAATGGAAAGCAACAACTAACTAGGAAAATAAATATGTCAAGGGAATAACTTGAAAAACTAACTAAGAAAGACAGTAAATGCAAAGCAACAACTTAATCTAGGAAAATAAAGAATGAAGCTTAAAAACATAATGTCTTGGGATCACCCTTACACATCCCCCCCATTCCTTCCCAAGCTAGCAAGGCTCACTGGTTACTTTCAATCTAACGAACTAGTTGGGCTTTTCATTGTGTGGGGTGCTTCAAAGTGCATCAGAAAGGACTGCTTTTGGGTTTCAAAGTTGTGAAATGGTCCAAGCATCATAATTTTTGGTTGACCTCCATGTGAGCATTAAAATAAGAATTGAAGCATGCAAGAAATAAAATGTTGAAAGTAAATAACAAGAAATAAATGTTTATTTTACATAAAAGCGCTCAAAACAAGAAAACTACAGGAACGTTACAGGAAACTACAATAACATTACAAGAAACTACAAGAAAGACAAAATGTGCAAAAGAAAATGATATAAACAAAAACAAATGAAATGAAATACATGCATGGGTTCTCAGTCCTTCCCTTGAAGGGTACCAACCCAAGGAATCTCATGGAACCCCACCTAAGCAAGTATATTAAAGATGGAACAAACTGGCTCTTATTTATTTGATAATCTATTATTAAAACATGGCAGCAAGCTTCTTCTTGAAACAAATTCACCTTGACAAACAAGTGTCATGTCCCCTCCCGTCGATCCAATGCAAGGAGGGAAACGAGACACCAAAATATGTGCTTTTACAAAACTTAGCCCCATTCATCATGAACAAATTCATGGCATTACAAATAAAATGCATATGTGTGTAGATGCAAATTAAAGAAAACATGCACAGCGGAATAAAACATCATCCACACACATTTCATATGCCTTCAACATATCAATAAAAGTCATCAAATTAAAACATTGCAGAAGTAAATACACATAGAGAATACTTATCTTGATTAGGAAGTTGTCCCAAGCAACTAGCTATGTCGTTGCAACGTTCCACCCAGCCATAGGCCAGTTGTGTTCATCAATCTCTCAACACAACTGCCACCCCCGAGTCGAGCATGATTTCTACAAGGAAAAGGTAACACTCAAGCTCATGCACATCCAAATAAGCACAGTTATTGGGCATAGCAAAACATTTTTAGCTATGGGATTGACAAGCAATATGCCCAAGGGTTTTCCCCAAATTGTGGCTAGTCAAAAATGAATTATAGGATAAGGAAATAACCACAGAGAGAAGAAAAACATTTCTCTCCCAGGTGTATGAGCATTCCAATGGCTGGAAACGGCCTCTATGGACCCCCAAATTAGATTCCTCTCTTCCCCCACTGTTCTATATCACAAAAACGCCCTTCTCCCAGCTGAGAATGAAGGAAAATGTGGAATTTCCATGGAGAAAAACGCCCAGCTAGCTACCAACTCGTGAGAGATAAAAACTGATGAGCGAAGAATGGCTTGGGGAGCAATTTCGTGGCTCTTTTCATTCCCAATAAGTCAAACACAAATTTCCATGAATGGTGGCTTTCCCATACCCGAATTTGGACAGCCATACCTCTCCATTCCCCAAGGCATTAACTGCCTCAACCAACTCTTGAGAGAAATGAATGATTGGGCACAAAAGTCAACATGGGTAGTTGATGGTTCATGGGTTCTCTCATTGACACTTGGCTTGAATTGATTGGCTCAAGGGTTTGAATATTTTTCCTCCCAATTCCTTGTAAAAATCATGCCCCCATCTCTTGTTGTGTTACATTGCATAGCTAGTTGTGGGCATTTTTATTAAAATGCATATTTACAATTTCCATGGCTCACTAGCACATGGGTAGCATAATACCAAATACTTACCTCTTCAAGGCCGATCATTCACTAGCGGAGCCTTGGCCTTGAGCTCCACACTAGGATTCATACATAACATGCATACAATATTTACATTACAACCAAAATATCCTAAGTGTCAAAATGGGAGTATTACAACAAGGGATGAATGAAAATGTTAAAAATAAGCAGAATGATAAACTAACTAACTCATATTATCTAACCCTAGTACTATTTATAATTGAGTAAACTCAAAACTGCTCATGCAATCAACTCCTTGATTTGTGGAAGTTAGAAATCACTATGCTAATTTTGTGGGATTGATTCCCTCTTGAGAATTCGATTTGGCCTCCATAATTACGACCCCTTTTTCTCATTGATTTATTCTTTAAGTGGTGGTACCTCATGATACAGATTTGCACTTGAATAAACTATCCCATGCAATTAGTTCCTTGATTGCTGGAAGTTGTCACCCAATTAACTAGACATATGCATGCTAGTTTTGTGGGATTGATTCCCCCCTTGATAAATTCAACCTTTCCTCAATAATTTCATCCTTGGATGATCATTAAGTCATTTTCCATGTGGTGGTAGATTATGAGAATAATTAGGGGACATTACTCCTTAAATTTCTCAATCTTGTTTTAGTTTGTCTAGTTATCTCATTGAAGAAGATTGAGCTGGTTGGTGTGACTTGATCTCTTCCACATAAATTTTAGATAACCTCCACTTATAGCTCCATCAAAAATAAATAATGCTTTGACATATATTAGTCCATTATATTTAGCAAATAAACAAAATGAATAAACAAATAAAGTAAACATTACTAATCAAATGTCAATATATTCATTTAACAAATATGCATAGGCTTTAAGTGAGATTATCATAAGTTCATCATCAACCACACATACTTAATCAAATTATCATAAGTTCATCATCAATCACACATACTTAATCATTTTTATTTCCCTAGGTATCACCAAGATGGGAAATGTAATGTGTCATTTTAGGGTCCCATCAATTACTACAAAGCATTCCTTTATTAATATTAATTTTGTTATATTTACTTTTCATATCAATATAAAAATAGTTTAATGTCATTTTAATAATTCAGGAAAATTATTAAAATCCAAAACGATGAACGAGATGATATCTGAAATATGTCGGTAGGGATGTCCAAAAAAGTGTACAAGGAGATGGTCAAAGAAATGGACATAATTGCATCGCAGGAGGATCCATCTCAACAACAATGTGCTTCAAATGTATGTAATCATTGAATTTTTCTATTATGTACATATAATTAATTGATTTAGCATTAAATATTAATTTGCAATTGTTTTGTTGCAAAAATGAAAACAAAATGCAACCCATTTAGGACATAATACAAGACAACAAGGAAAAAAAGGTTGATAGAAAATTTTGTGAGTAATTGTGATTTCCTTATAACAACTTGAGATTTTATATTGATTATGATCTTTATATTTTTTTCTTACACCATTCATCATTGGATGTCTTTAAATAGGTGTTAACATAAAAAGAAATCCATCAGAATAATTGATTTACATTGGGTTAAATGTGGGTTGTGGGTATATGTTAGGGTATCAAAAATTATCTATGTTGTTTTACTTCTCTCATTTTATAATTAATGGAACAAAAAAATCCTTTATATTAAATCTATGATTTATGATGGGGTATAAAACTTACGGGAACAAATTATGGAGTGGAGCCAATGGAACAATTGTTGAGAGAAAGCATGAGATTTGTTTTTGAATGAATGTGTATCATTCAGGACTCAATTCTTTCTATGGTATGCTTTTCAATTTACATTCATGTATATTATCTATTTTAATTTTCATTATTCCCGCCAATTTAGATACACTCATTACACTTTATTTTTATGTTTGTATATGGAAGTTGAATATGAGGAACAAAATCGAGGCAATCAACAAATCATTCGACCAAATGACCCAAGTCATGCAAGTAGCTTGAGCAGTGACAACAGATCCACCGAATAATTATTATCAATATAATTGGATGTTAATGCAAGTTGTTGTATATTTTGAAATAATTGTCTGTGAAAATCAGACATTTTGTATAATGTATTGGACATAGTGTGCCAATTGAAAGGAAAAAGGTTACCAATGAGCATAACAATTACATACTGACATTTTGATTATTGTGGGCCTTTATGTTGTCCAATTTTGTATGACAAAAGGATTCTTATTCATATATAATAAAACAAAGTTTCTTATTCTATTGCATTTTCCAATGTCGTTGTGAAGTGTTACATCGGTTATTACATATATGGATGATTAAATATTACAATATATGTGAAAACTGATGATATAACAAATTAATCCAAACGTGTGCTATATATCCAAACACACTAATTCAAATTCAAATTATATGAATACTATTATAAAAAAATATTTCAATTTTTTATGAATAATGGAATATATATATATTTCAGTGTGATGTCATTGGTCACTTTCACCAAAGAGAAAATGATTACTCGTGCCTTTGATCATTTTAATAGCACAGATGTGTTTAAGTAAATGTAGCACTTGTGCATTTAAAATAAAAGCACACTAGTGCAACAAACTACTCGTTCCATGCCCCAATGCATTTTTATTACTACACCCCGATGCTTTTTATATAAGCACATCGATGATCCAATATATTGTAACTACATCGTTAAATGTAAAAATGCAATGAATATCAACTTCACCCATGTGCTTTCCTTCCCTTATGGCACCAATGTGTTATAAGAGTTCATAAGCATGGGTGTTATATTTCTTATAAAGCACTGATGCATATAGTGTTATAAAGTATCAATGTCATTAAAATTTAGGTACGCATTAGTGCTTGTTTGTATTTAAATGCATCGGTGTGCTTATATCAATAAAGTGCACCAAAGAAAAAGCCTCTGTTAAAGCCTTCAACTGCCAAGTTTTTTCAAGTTATAATAAGTTTTTATAAAAACATCTACCAAACCATCCAGTAGCGGAGGTTTTTTTGACAATTTTGGCCAATATTGTAACACTTAAAACCTTCGCTATAAGCTCTGATACAAGGTCTTTTCCTTGTAGTAAAAACTCTAGAAAGTTAAGAAAAAAACCCTATGAAGTTGTCTAAGAGTGCTTTGGGGAAGGTTAGGAGCATATTGACGTGTTTGGTGCAAAATTGTGATGTCCAAATGAGAAACAATATATGTTTATTTATATGGAAAGGAAATAATGATCAATCTCATAAAGGAAATCGCGTTCCCACTACTAAGATCTCTTTGCACCATGTGATAATTGTAGATATGAGAGATCCAAGATTCACACTTACTTTGGGGGGGTTATTATTGCATGAAAGGGGTCCCTAGTCCCATAAATAAAGAGACTTCATACATCAATTTAGTATTTGTCCAGGCCATGACCTTAAATTAGATTTAGACGTGATTATTATTATTATTATAGGAATCCATGGTCTACAACTAACAATTAACATTAGTTGGCTACTACTTGAAAAAAAAACAAAAAACAATACTATAAAAGAGTCAACTGAGACAAATATGGTGACTAAAAAAACCTAAAAGGATTACAACAATGTTAAAGTTATAAGTATGTGATAAAAAATTAAATTAAGCATAATACCACCACAATGCGTAATGCATGTAACTAAAAAATTTAATTGTACATATATTTAATATTTGTATGAAAAAATTCAAGATTTATTTTGACACTTTATCCTCCATACAAACAACTTGAATAGACAAAGACAAAGCTTCAAAGTATTGAAAATTTATAACAAACATATAATACAAAAATAAATAAATGATTACATGCATCTTATCATGATGGATAGTAAAAGGTCATCAATCACACACTTTCACATATTTATACATGTACAACAATATGCATCCACACACATGGGATGAGAAACTACCTTACATTCGATGTGCCTACAATAGAGCTCTCCATATGTCTAATGAGTATAGTCCTTTCCAATCATGTATGGTTTCTTATTAGTCATGCCCTTAGACATTACCTTTCATGCTTGAGTGATCCTTGAATCCCACACACATTAAAAGAATGGACAAAGTAGAAAACTTTTCAACATATCCAACAAGGACATCAATAAGTTCAATAGGTTTTGACTCACCAACATCAAAAGTAAAAGAAATGCCGCCATGCTCATCACATCCCTCATCACTTTCAAATTATGGTTGAAAGGTATGGATAAAAATTAGGAAATAATACTTCAAAAGATATGGTCTCTAGATGTCATATTGCAAGAAGTGGGAGAAAATTTGTTTATACTCAACCTTCCTTCATACTTGGGTATACATCTAATGTTCAATGACAAGTTACATAAGTCTTACACACTACCTTACATAACTCTTGCACACTACCTCTACTTGAACCACCCACGATGACACATCCAACAAACATGTACCCTAATCACTTGACTCTTGCACTAAAATATGGTATCATTGATAAGAGTTCAACATCCACATGACAAGGAGCTCATTAGTTGTTTTAGGTTGTTAAAGAAAGATAAAATCCACATTAACCAAAATGAAAGACATTTCAATAACAATAGACAAAGTTTCAATAACTAAAGATCGATGCAATGGGGACCATTTCCTATAAAGAATGGGTGAATTATTTGAGTGCAACTACAAATGATTATGCATGGACCTTATCTCCCACCTTCTATGTACACTAACCCAAGAGTAGGGTGTGCAACGATCCCCCACAAAGTCCTAGCCCTAAATTTCATGTGCACCTTTCAACGACATGCATGTGCACACCTTAGTAACCCTACACATGTGACTTTATAAATCCCCCACATTAAGCTAAATGACACATGGGCCTTATCACCCACCTTCTGTGTACACTGACCCAAGAGTGGGGTGTGCAATGATCCCCCACTAGGTCCTAGTCCTAAATTACATGTGCACCATTCAACAACATGATTGCACACATCTCATTGGCCCTACATTTGTGACTTTAGCATTCCCAATGTGCGTGACTTCCAACATTCCTTGAATGCATTCACAACCATGAAAGTCAACGTTCACAATTGTGGACACCTAATATTTTGGCAACTAAGTCTTAAGACACTTATATAAATATTTGTATATGCATTCGGTTATTCTCTTAGATATTTTAGTCGTGTATCAAACAAAATCCTATGAAAACATTTCTTCCCAAAACTCTAATACACAAAATTCTCAACTTTATAATCCTTGTGGTCGTAACACCTTTTGTAATTTCCTCATTTGACTATTTATAAAAACCCATATACTATATCTTTATTTACATTATACAACTATTTTTTATTTATCAAATTATTATTCAACTTATTTATGTGATCATGTGTGTGTGAATTGTTGTCCCAAGGGGTGTAGACCAAGTGGTAATAGAGTTCATTGTTAAGACACTCCTTGCAGCATCACGGGTTCAAACCTCTACTAACTCATGCTCCATGTTAGGAATTGTGTGAGTACACCTAAGAATATAATAAGTACAAATCAATACCAACAAATGCCTTTGAGTAATTACACTCTCATGCCAACCAAATTTGGCCTATTGAGAAGAAAAAAAATGCATTTTTGAGCAAAGACACTCTCATGCCAACCAAATTTGGCCTATTGAGAAGAAAAAAAATGCATTTTTTAGTGGATGAAAGCACCCACTCATAAAGTGGCGTATGCAATTATTGCGCATGGGTCATTGTTCAGACTTGTCTCGAATTTCTCACTCATTGCTCCTGTGTGATTTCTATAAGACCACATTAATGGAAGAGGTGAGTGTCAAATCATAATGCTACGAAAGGTAATGGATTCAAAGTCAGAATTGTGATTGATGGCGCAATCAATTTAAACACCAAGGTATGTATACAGAGAGGTCCCCCTTACTGGAAAAATATACAGGTCCCCCCGCTCCCACATGGAAAACAGAATTACAAAGTCGAGGTCCCCGCTACCACATGTTAAACAAAATTACAAAATCGTGTGGGGTTAAAGTGGCGTGCACACAAATTGAGGAGAATCTCTTGGTGTATCAACCAATTCAGTAGATGTTGCGTGAAACACTGAACGGTGAAAATAAATAATAAAAGGAACCCTAATCAGATTAAAAAACCCTAACCCTAGTGCAGCAGCCTGATAGCAAATGGCAGATGGAGTAGGAACACAAAGGCACTGGTCGTGGGTAGCAGGTGACATCGTGGGTTGTCACTTCAGAGGTTGACTGAAATATTTGTCTGCTTGTCTCTGTCTCTTCCTTGCATGCAGTGGTGGGAGATAGAAGAGGCTTGGTTCATGCCGATCTTATAAATAGGTGACACTCAGATCCCTCAAATGATTCATTCGTGAAAGAAATCAGAAACAGAAGGAGAGTTTAGATACAAAAAAAGAAAAGAAAAATCTATGCACGTTTGCTATTGTTCGATAGCTCGCGTCACAAATTCATAGATCTCTAAGTTTGCTGTGAGAGCTTCAGTCCATCATGACGACCTCGACTTATAATTTTCTCATTCGGCTGTATGTTTTGCTGGTGGTGTTATTGTTTCTCTGTTGCTTAACTCTGGCACGGCCTTTCGATTCATCAGGCAAGTGCATATTCTTGGTTTGCTTTTTTTTGGAACCTGTGTATTATACACAGTATACAGAGCAGAGCAAGAGCTGGAGTAGATCATTAAAGCCAGTTGAATCGTTCTATTATATTAGAGTAGTCACATAACTGTAATTGTGATCATTTCAGGAAGTGACAGCAGACCGACAGGAGCAAATATGGCGGGTGAAAACTCGAAACACAAGGTGGGTTTTGAATCTTGCTCAAGTTTGAGTAATATTTATGTATTGATTCAGTTGAATGTGGTGGTTATAGTGAGGATAAATTAATCAGCAGCTAAAGATGTATACGCTTAATTTGTTTGCAGGAAGTATCCAGAACAGATTGGACCATTAAAGAAGGAAAAGAAAGTGGGGATGAAAGGATGCTGGAAAGCAGAGTCATGGACTACGATTACGGAGAGGCCAACCAAAGGCATGACCCCACGAAGGGGAATAATAAATGGGGAGGTGGAGGTGGCAAGAGGCCGCCAGTTAAAGGTGGAAGAGATCCATGAATAACTTTGTTCATGAAATTTATAGCATGCCTACTCTACATGTACAAATATTTAGCAGCTGCCATATCTGACTTCTCTCTTCAGAGGTTTCCTCTCCTCTGGCAGAGCAGAAGAAGAGAATGCGGTTTTATGAGGATTAAAGCTAGCATGCATCTTAGCAGTAGAAACTTTTGAATAGTATAGTGTTGAACTTTTGAAGAAGTATACAGTGCCTCGTGTATTTATACCATTTGGAAATTTAAATAACTGGTCTGACTGTGGCATTTGGAAATTTAGATATAACTGGTCTGACTGACAGTGGCAAGACAATTGGAGCAATGCAATTGAGTTTCTTACTAAGTTTTTTTTTCGAAATATTTCTAAGAGTTGTCTTTTTGCCATGATATATTTTATTGTCGACCAAATTTTTGCTGGCCTGAATAGCAATAGCAAGACAAGAAGTCTTTATATAACTGGGGTAATCCATTGCTTTCACACTAATAAAAAAAAAGGTGATTTTAGATATTTGTTCTTCTTTTGAAATGTGTCTGATAGGGGGCAATCGTGCCTTTCGATTGAAGAAACGTTTTAAATTTTCAGTATATAATTAATGAAGATAATTGATCTGTGCTTTTAAATTTGCTTTGTACTTTAAGAAAACATTAAATTAACACAATGTGAAGTATATAATTAATGAAGATAATTTATCTGTTCCTTCTAGGAGGATAACAAAAACCAACAAAAATTAGATAATTGATCTGTGCCAGCTTATTAAGAGGATAACAAAAACCAACAAAAATTAGATAATTGATCTGTGCCTTATTAAGAGGATAACAAAAATTGGTGAAGAATATAATTAATGAAGATAATTGAGAGGATAACAAAAAACCAACAAAAATTAGATAGATAATTGATCTGTGCCTTATTAACAGATAACAAAAACCAACAAAAATTGGCGAAGAATATAATTAATGAGGATAATTGATCTGTGTCTTATTGGCACTGTTGTTATATTCTTGGAAAATATCTTTTACTTAAGTGTGTTTAATATGCAATCTATAGTAGGGCATGTTGTTGTTATTGCAGTATTATTAATAGTTATAAATTGATTGTTAGATGTAATTTAATGTTGCTGTTGTGTAAGATTATGAATCATTATAGATTCATTGTTAAATTAAATCCCTTTTCACATTCTCATCAACAACATTAAATACACTACGCAGAGTGTATATTGAATGTCTTTATCCAACTATTTCACTTCTCTAATAATACAGATAAAGCAGACAAAGATAAAACATATAAGGAAAAAAGATATTAAAACACACCCAACATAGAAAACAACATTAAATAGATTAATGCAAAGTGCAGATTAAACGCATTTGCCCAACATCTCACTTCTCTAATTATACAGATATAGCAGACAAAGATAGAGCACATCAGGCAAAAAGATATAGAAACACACCCAACATAGACAAAAGAGAAAGCAACAGACAGTCTCTCTGCATGGCCTGCTGATTGTCAGTTGTTACTTGTTAGTGGAAAACCCAAGCTGTTGAGCATCTAAACGCCCTGTAAAAGTCATCCATCACAGTTTACAAGATGGTTTGATGGTGTCGACTGTCACCTACAGTAAACAAAAGTAATTCGTCTGTCCTCGTTTTGTCACGAGATGGGCAAATTACTAGTGCGATCCTACTCAAATCACCACATACAATTAATACATATTGATAAAATTATTATAACATTTGTTAAATCCATTAATTTATTGTGTGCTTGAGACAGCATATTGGTGGATCCACTATGTAAATGGTCACCTTTTCTCGGTGTTTGGTTTGTCACTAAGGAAGAAATTGAACAAAAAAACAATTGCAGAGAATGTCTAAGGATGGCCTGGCTCGCATACGATTATGGCAACAAAAGCTGGCCAGTGTTGCCTGGCGATGTTATGAGTATGTGTGTGAGAAAAAATCAAAATTAGAATCTCTTCTGTATGTTGTGGATTCGTTTCTCTGAGAACTACAACCAAGATCTCTGATTCTTGTTTCTCTTCGATTGAATAGTATAAGCTTCTTAATATTGAATATAACCTTCTTCTTTAATAAAGGTTGAGGATGTTCCTGTCACGTGATCGCCATAGAGCTGTGAAACCGTTTGATATATTTTCCTTGAGAAATTAAAGTTAGAGTGTGAAAGCCTGTGATCAATTTAATAAAGTGACATTTAGCTGGCTTGTCCTTATAAAATGGCCAATCTTGGCGCTTCTGTTTTCGTGAAACTTTTGAAAATGGGATTTTACCAAGTACGATCGGGTTGAAAAGGTTTGTTTTCAAAAGGCTTTGCGCTTCTTTCTAGGCTTCCCAAGAAAAGTGCCAACAAAGTTACCAAAAAGAAAAGAAAGCCCTAGAGTAGGGTATGCATGAAGACTTTTATGTATTTTGTAGTTTTCTTATACCGAGGGATTACATCCCACTTTACCTAGGGATTAAGTCATGTGGGAGTTACTTGGATTTTCAAATAACAGAGAAAAACTTAAGTTGGTGTACATCCAAAAAAAATGTAAATAATGCAAAAATAGAGAAGAATATAAATTTTTTAATATATATAAAGAAATAAAATTATTAATAAAAAATTATGATTAATTGAGTAGCTTTATCTACTTTCTTATTTATATTTGAAAAAATAATTGGAGTTAGTATTGGAAGAAGAATGTGTATGCTACCCAATTATGCTACCTAATTTTTTATTTTTTATTTGCTTAGAGTGGGATCCAATTGATGGAGATTAGTAGAATATGGTCTATGGGTTGGAGTGTTTTTCTCATGATTTTCTCATGTATAAGCTTCTTTGCACTTCTCAATTCTAGCTAAAGCCAAACATTCATAGTGATAAGCTTTTAATCAAAGAACACATGCCTCTAGTTACACATTCCCCAATGCAAGTGACTTGCAATGGATGTACATGACACCAACTTAAAAGACAACTTAACACATCAAACAAATGCTACCTCAAGAATGACTCATTTTTCCGTGTTAGTGACATGTCACAACTAAGAGGGTGGGTGCACTCATCCAAATGAGTGAATAAGCTTGTTTGGTACCACAGGTTCCCTTACCACCCAAATTTCAAGGATTAATAGGATGCTTAGTATACATGATGTAACAATCACCTCTTTGTTCATTTAACCTCCCTTAATATTGTATAAATAATCAATCATTATCATTCATTCAAGAAATTAGAAATTGGGTTGAGTAGCATAGTATTTAGAGAGTTTAACACATTACACATAAAGATTTGCATTTATTAGACCTGCCTCTTGTTTTCTTACTTAAATTGTAAGGTTGAAAGTTCACATAATTGTTCCACTATATTACTAGAGTCAATTGCTTCAATTTTTACAAATTTTGGAGTGCAATGATTTATCAACAATAATATGCACAATTGAGAATTTTTTTATGTTTTAGTTTATAATCTATATTTTATTGTTCACTGTCTAATCCACACATATAATTTACATGTCTGTTCTTAGCACACTTAAATCTTAATTTCTATTGGATGTCATTATCATTATTCACTGTATTCCATAAATACATTTGTTGTTTATATATTGATGCACACACTCTTTGGTTTTTGTCACACACTTTACTCCTCAAATACTATCTAAATAGATTTTTTACTTCAATGAATGAATGGATTATATGTTCTTTCATTTTTTAAAGATGACTTCCACCAATCCATTTTGTGACAATCGAGCTTCAAGCATACTCCTCCATCATGACCTGCTTGGTTTCCTTAGCATATCACAACCAAGACATGGGATTTGTTTAGTTTCCTCACAATCAAAGAATAATGTAATGCAAAGGTCCTAATTCTAACCTTGGACATACCATTGACCTCAAACACTCATTTATACCTATATTAAATTTTCATTTGTAGGTATTTTTCACACTCATGCACTAACCAAAAATGGAAGACAATTGCTTCATTAGTTTCATCTTGGACCCCAAAGCAGACTACAAGTATTGTGTAGTGTGTGATTAATGAAACACTCCATAAGTAGTCTGGAGAAATGTTAGATTAGTTTGAATCAATGTTCCAATGAATTATGTTGCAAATCATGCCAACCACATTTGCATACATTATATATAGTTCATTTGGTGGTAAGAATCCTTCCAAGATGAAGAGTTATCATAATGTCCCTTTATAATTCAAAAGAAAGATAAATGTTGTTTAGAACTCGATAAATGGTTTATCATGCTCCAAACATATTTTAATGTCGACGACTTCAATGGTGCAATGACCTAGGTGTATATATATGGCCATGCACCTCTTTCACTGACTCGAAACAGTTCTTTGTCTCGGTCGTTTTTATACAATTTTATGGCTCCTGAACTTCTGATGCATTTTTCGGCCCTACTATGGCTTAGGGTTTCCAAAGGCTTTCTTAAGTCTTGACCAAAATCGTTCTTCTCATCGAGATCCTTACAATGGGATATCATGTGCCCCAAACAAATTTTTTATATGGAAGTTGTGGCCCTGGGAAATTGACATATCAACTAGACTCATCGAGGCCCACATTCCATTCACCACTACATCTCCTAGGGTTAGGGTTTTGGATCTTTACAATTTTTTTCTCTTAGGATTTAGCACTTTATGTTAAAAGGAAATTTTTAGCCTCTTGTAATGGTATTCTTGTGAATGATCATAGCTAACACATCTCTCTTTAGAGATTAGCTACCACCTTTTTATCTAGTTGTATTGATTTGTAGTTTATAGTCTTTTTTTTCATTTAATTCATTAATAATATTTGGGTTTTAATGTAGTATTATTCTCTTAGCTACAACATCTTTGTGTGTGTGTGTTTTTCTATTTTATATTTCTACCTTCATTTTGTTCTCTAAATAATGTAGATCATACAAAGAAGATCTAACTCAATACCATGAATATGCCATTGACCACCAAGTCTTGGTGGGGCTCAAATGGTTAACAATGTGAATAGGATGGTACATACATAAGTACATGGGGTAGTTTTTTGCACTCTATGCATACATACTATCCATTGAAATATTAGGTAGAATAATTTGTGGATTGACAACAACTACGCAAAGGTTGTAATCAATCAATGGATGATTACATGAGCAAGTTTCATATGCTCATGGTTCATTTGAACATCAAAGAAGCATACACAAATATATTTATCAAGTATCAAGAAATATACAACAATATATCAATAAGAAACTAGAATTCTTGACTATGGACGCATTTGGAATGCACACGGGTTCATGCAAAAGATTGAGCAAAAGAACAAGATTAAACAATGTGACACTCTTCTTGTGACTAGCATGACCAATAATATAATGCTAGTGATCATCATAATGACTCAAACAATAAGCAAGTGTAATATCCCCAGTTTTGACTTGGAATGTATTAAATCAAATCATGTAAATGATGTAAATATGTGCTAGTTGTTACACGGAATTTTCGTCACCCATACAAAACCCTGTGATCTTGAATTACCACAATCCCTGAAGTCACTTTCATGGTGAATGAGCTCTGATTAGTTTTCCCTGCAACTTAATTTTTTGTGTGGCTTCGACACGCTTTATTTTGCTAGCAACACACGTCGAATTCCATCGACGTAGTCTACTTCACTGTCAAATCGCGTCGATGATGCAGCTTGCATTCATGTCAAATTAAGTCGAGCTCATTTGGCACGTGTTGCTCAATGACTAGGTCGCGTCAATGTCTCCACATGCAAAAAACTAGGTTTTTGAGAATCTTCTAGATCAAAATATCGAATGATATCCATTCCCTGCTATTCTTATGTATTTGGGTCGACTTCCACCATTAAGGGAGATCATATCTCATCCACTCCCCACACTTTTCTCAACCTCTCCCTATCCACATTGTCCTATAAATTGATGCTTTGGGCCATGGGTGGGAGATGAGGAAGATTGGTAGTAAGGAAATGTTGGAGGAATTACTCTAACTTATAGACTATTGAGGCTTTATATTCAAGGTGAAAGTGACTCATTAGAGCAAGAAGAACTCATTGGAAAGAAGCTACAACACCAAGGCCTAAACGGTTGTATTCTCTTTCTATCTTTGTTAATACAATTGTATTTTCCTTACTATACATTCGATGTTCTTGATGGTGTATTGTGATATTACTTGTTCACTCACATAGGTCAATTATATCATTTTTACTTCACTTGTTGTCTCATTCCGATCTTTAGCAGGTTCTTTTGCACGTGAAGCTGGATCACAACTGCTCTTGGATCGTCACAGCGACTGTTATATCAGTGGTATGTATCTTCTATACTCATCCATTGTTACTATTTTATTAGGTGAAGGTTTGTACAATTTGTCCCCTTTTGTTCTAGATCGAAATCATTCAAATCAGGGACCTTAATCTTTGTCTGCATCAATCGAGAAAATCCTATAACAAAATTGGTGACTCCACTGGGGATTCGCTCCGTAGATCTATCTCTTCTTCTTTGCTCTGATTTCTTTTAGATCGTGTCACTCTTTGATTTGGATCTACATTTATAGAGTCACTAGGTCATCTAGATTACTCTTGTTATCCTAGGTCCACTCAGATTTGTTGAGTTTAGGAGTGGTGTGGATTTTATTTTTTAAAAAATCACTTTGGGAAGCTCAATGCACTTTACCTTTATCCTACAGAGCACCATCGGCGCACTTGGGTAGTGTGTTAAACCGCGTCGATCCAGAAAGATGCATGTTATTGTACTAGCAGACCGTGTCGCACTGCAATGTTGATGTATTTGTAACTTCGAAAGATATTCACTTGTATATTGTATGTATTACGTTTGTACTTTATTGTATCCCCAACGGAGATGTATTATTCTTCTTATTGGAAGTGTTGTCATTTGTATTTGCAAGTGTCGCAAGTTATATTGTAAGTGTCGTAACTTATATTTGATGGGTTATTAGACCACCTTAGAGGGGTCGGCCCAATATGGGTTAAAGGGTTATTAGACCACCCTAGTGGGGTTGACCCAGTGTCAAGTGGTAATGGGTTATTAGACTCTCCGAAGGGAGGTTGGCCCAGTTAGAGTTAAAGACGAGTCAAGTCATTGTATAAATAGAGAGTGTGACTCTCTCATTCTATTCATTCACTCACTCATCCAACTCGCATAGTTGAAAGAGAGGAATGTGCACAAGTGGAGGAGGAGTAGCTGCTGAAGACATCTATATTTTGGGTTTTGATCTTTGTGATCTTTGTATTGGTGTTCATTCTATCTCTGAGGAAGTTGCGGGGTTTTTCACCTTCTTGGTTTTCCCCCATGAAATGCTTTGTGTCTCTTGTCTTCTATGTTTGATATGTTGTACATGTTGTTCTCTTAGTTAACATCCTAGATCATATTGAATTAAATTATGAAAAAATAACATGGTATCAGATCTATCCTGAAGAGAGGAATTGTATGGCATTTATGACACCTGTTGCACTTGCGACAAATTGGAAGCTAGGGCTTGATATAGTAAAAACTAGTCATTGTGGTACTTTCGCTATAAATAAGTTTTTGCGAAGGTTCAGGATCTGAAAATTTTACAGGCCGAATATGAAATGTTCATGTACCTTGTGTCAGAAGATCAACGTCATATTCATTGTACTTTGTGAGATATGATCCGTATAAGTTAGGGTTTTTTCCTCTTCCAAAATGCAGCCCTAAACAGGTGACCTAGGCACAGAGGTCATATCTCAGGATAGGAAGCTCCAAATAGAATTCCGTAAAAAGTGGAAGTTAGGGCACGGACTGTAGTTTCACAGGTTCAAGTTTCAGAGGCCGAAGTTAAAAAAATAACACGTGGAACTCCGTACAAGTTCGCTATGATGTTTTATCCCATAAACAAGTCATGTTGTGACACTTGGAATATCTCTCTCATGGAGAATCCATTTGAGGTAAGATCTATGGGGTTGGAAAGATGACAGGTCAATCTACCACAGATCGAAGTTTCAGACCCTAAGGATCCGAAATTTCAGAGATACACCAGAAACAATATGGCATATATTTCTATCCAAACAGAATTGGATTCTGAGCACTTTCATTTTCGGCTCGTCACTGCTGCGGGAAATTAGGGCTTTTGACAGAAGTGGAATTTTGGATTGCTCTCAGCACATGATTGCTCTACTCAGAAAAATCAAAATTTAGAGACCAAGATCAAAGTTTTTGGTTAGGTAGAACCCAGGGATCTATCAAACCCTAGTTCGGGTTTTGGAGCAGAAAACTAAAAAACCAGATTTTGACAGAAGTTGCAGATCTGAAATTTGCAGGTCAATTTTGGAGGGTCAGTTTTTGAAGTTTTCAAAATCTGAGCACACCAGTTTTCTCGCCTCAGTTAAATGCATCTCCCTGTCCAGACAGAAGTTTGAAATTCCAAGTTTGGATTTTTAGGGTTTTTCTGTCAAACCGTAGCCAGCTCTAGATCTAGATTCAGCAAATCAAGTGGGGTTGATAACTTCCGAGCATGGAAGTATAGCATTAGGTTAATCCTAGAAGAGAATGATTTGGACACCTACATAAGTGAAGAAGTTCCAGTTCTAGAGGGAGATGCGGCTAAGGCCTTACAAAAGAAGACTACAAGTAATCCTGACAGGTATGACTTAAGGAGATACAGGTATGTTTTGAAATCTGTTCATGATTAAGTTTGTCTTCATATTATTGAGGTTAGTACAATATTGATTAATTTTAGACTTGTCTTATCACCTTAGTAAAAGTATGAATGCATGTGTATGATAGAAGACATTCATTGATTAGGGTTATGACACTTATGATTGTACTAATGCACTGTGGTGTTGTATGAGGATGATGTTGTCCGCTAACATGAAAGGTACATCAAGAAAGACAAATCAAGTTCTAGATCGAGAACATATGACCATGGTGACATGAAGACAAAGACTCATCCATAGCCATTGATCACATAAAAGCTCTACTTACGAGGTATGTATAATTTGGTTCTACAATGCTTAGCTTATGAGATATGCAGGTTACTAGCACAAGGTCTCTAAATCATTGAAGAGAACAAAGAAGACATTGTTTGGGTATGTTAGACATAACCACCAAACATGATAATCCGGGTGTGTTAGAATCCTACCTTGTGTTAGGATCTTATATAAGTATATTTTTTGTATGATTGATAATGATTATTCATGAAGTTATAAGTTTGAGTAATCATGGGTTTATGCATATTATGCTTCTTAGTTTGATTAATGACATGACAAACTAGAAATTCCTATGGTCAAATAAGAATATGCATGAGTAAAAGAAGTACTCCCTGAAACCTTGAATACTAATGCTTGTGATAAATTACCTGTGTATGAAATGATCATGACTATACATATTTAGAATCATAATGTTTTGATAGTATTGAGATTATACTAATGCATGTATGATTATGTATGAGATCTTGAGGATGATACAATGATGACACTAGTGCACACTTAAGCATGCATAGTGGTCCAGGATGGATATAAGTTCAAAGACAGATAATCGAGGAAGCAAAGATCAAGAGGGAGCACACTCCAGTAATTCCTGTAAGGAAGCAAAGATTAAGAGGGATTCCACCCAACAACCAAACAAAGATAAGTATTTAAAGTGTCATTTCTTGTATATATGATTACTTAAATGATGTTGTTCAGTCATGTACATACTTATGTTCCTAGATTTAGGATGTATATTATGCATATTAGAAAAGTTGCATTAATGAACAAGATACTACTAATATACAAGTAATGGGTAAGTGGCCTATGGTACTGTACAACATTCCATTGCTACTTATCTAGAATGAAACCTCTTTGCTGACATGTTGGGAGTTGTGCACACTCTTAACAATGTTCTAGTAGAGATGGAAGGCATCTAGAAAGTTACGAGATATGGATAAATTTTGTATTGAAGCATTGGCTAAGATAATTGCATGACTGTATGACATATGTATTTATGTGTAAGAATTTGTTCTGAAATCTATGAGATGTTTCTAATCATGCAATTGAACTTGTCTTGTAGGAAAGACCGTGTACCATCACCTACAAGAGAAACTTGTTTCAAAGAACAAGCGATGAAGACTCAACAAATCCAAAAAACTACTATTGAAGATAATGAAGAATTTGAAGTTCCCAGGATCCGGGGTGCAGTAATGGAAGGATGCCATGATCGAGGAGTACCAGTCGATCATGAAGAATGATGTATGGGATGTTGTCCCAAGACTAGAAGGGAAGTCTGTTGTGACTTCCAAGTGGATCTACAAGATCAAGCATGTTGCAGATGGTAGTATAGAGAAATATAAGGCAAGGTTTGTGGCTCGTGGCTTCTCCCAGAAAGAATGGATAGATTATGAAGAGACTTTTGCACCTGTAGCCAGATACACTTCCATCAGAATAGTACTTGCTCTGGCTGTAGTGATGAAGTGGAAGATACACCAAATGGATGTCAAGACAGCATTCTTGAATGGTGTAGTCGAAGAGGAAGTGTATGTGGAGCAGCCACTTGGATTTGAGACACATGACAGGGATTCACATGTGTGCAAATTGAAGAAACCCTTGTATGGCTTGAAGCAAGCACCCAGGACATGGTACGGTAGGATAGACAGCTTCCTGTCCAGTTTGGGATTTACCAAGAGTAAAGCAGATTCCAACCTTTACTACAAGGTTGAGGAAGGCAATCCAGTGATACTCATATTGTATGTGGATGACCTATTTGTGACAGGTGAGGATAAGTTGATTGTCAACACGGAGAGGAAGCTTGCTGCCGAGTTCGAGATGAAGGACTTGGGTATGATGCATTACTTTCTAGGTATGGAGGTGTGGCAGAGTGCAGATGGAATCTTCCTTGGACAAGGGAAGTATGCAGTAGAGATCCTAAAGCGGTTCGATATGATGGACTGCAAGGCCATGGCCACACCTATGGCATCAAACCTGAAGCTATTGAGTGATGCTTCATCAGATTCGGTTGATGCCACGATATATCGTCAGATGATTGGATCCTTGATGTACCTGACGAACACGAGACCAGATATTTGCTTTATGGTGAACACATTAATCTAGTTCCTGATGGATCCTAGACATGTTCACCTAATTGTTGTAAAGCATATTCTAAGGTACATGAAGGGTACAGTTGATTATGGGCTCAAGTATGATGCGAATCAAAAGTTTAACCTGGAGGGTTATGTTGATTCAGATTGGGCAGGCAGTGCTACAGATAGGAAGAGCACTTCAGGGTGTTACTTCAGTATGGGATCAGGTGTGATCTCTTGGTTTAATAGGAAGCAATCCTATGTAGCACTGATTACAGCCAAAGCAGAGTATGTTGCAGCTTGTTCGGCTAGTTGTGAGGCAGTATGGCTAAGGAAGCTACTATATGATTTATTTGATCTCCAATTAGATGCTACTTGTATATTCTGTGACAACCAGAGTTGTGTAAAGTTGTCTGAGAACATAATGTTTCGTGACAAGCCGAAGCATATCGAGATCAAATATCACTATATCAGGGATATGGTGTAGAGAGGAGTAGTGAAGCTCCTGTATGTTGAGACAGATTAGCAAATTGTTGATGTGTTGACCAAACCACTAGCCAGAGTTAAGTTCGAGTACTTTAGAGAGAGGCTTGGTGTTCTTCAGATAGAAGATACTTCAAGGAGGAAGTGATGGGGCACATTTGCAGGAGACATTCCAAGCATGGTGGTAGGAGGATCCTTCCCATGGCTATGGATATAAGTGTTGTGTGATGAACATCAGGACGATGCTCCAGATGATGTTCTGTATGATGATGATCACGATGATCATGTGTAATGATATGCATCAAGACGATGCTATGATGATGATCAAGATGATCATGTGTGATGATATGAATCAAGTTGATGCTATGATGATGATCAGGATGATCATGTATGATGATATGCATCAGGTTAATGCTATGATGATGATCAGGATGATCATGTAATGACTATATGCATCAGATTGATGCTATGATGATGATCAGGATGATCATGTGATGATGATGTACATCAGGATGATGCACTGTGTGATGATGATCAGTATGATCATGAGCATCAGGATGATGCTCCGTGCGAGGATGATCAGGTTGATCATGAGTATCAGGATGATAATCTGTGGCCGTGGACAGGTTGTGCAATAGCATATAATAGCTCCCTGGGAGATCCAATAGGTTGAGCAATAAGCTCGTAATCAATCCTGGGATGCTCTTTCGAGGTTTTGCGAGGTAAACATGTAATCAGTCCTGGAGATCCGATAGGTTTTGCTAGGCACGTAAAAGTCCTGGGATGCTCTTTAGAGACCTTACAGGTTGCAAGACACTCTTTTAAGGTTTTGCTAGACCACATGTAATCGGTCCTGGAGATCCGATAGGTTGTGCTAGGAACGTAAAATTCCTAGGATTCTCTTTAGATATCTTGTAGGTCGCAAGACACTCTTTTAAGGTTTTGTGGGGACCACATGTAATCAGTCCTGGAGATTCGATAGGTTGAGCAGTAAGCTCGTAATCAGTCCTGGGATTCTCTTTAGAGATCTTGCAGGTCGCAAGACACTCTTTTAAGGTTTTGTGGAGGTCACATGTAATAGCTCCCTGGGAGATCCGATAGGTTGAGTAGTAAGCTCGTAATCAATCTTGGGATGATCTTTTGAGGTTTTGTTGATGCACGTAATCATCCCTGAGGATTCCATAGGATGGCCAGCTCACAAAGATGATGAAGACCTATAGGAGGCTAGGCCTACATCCAGCATGAAAAAGGGTTGGCTCTGTAGAACTTCCTATCACAAGAAGAATTGATAGATAGCACCAATGATAGAGATGACGAGTACAGCAGTAGTGATGATGATGCTCCGTGATCCAGTGACGATGATCCAGCTCCAAAATTGAAGACTTGTGCCTTTATGTATTGATGACCTGTGTCAAGAGAATACCTTCCTAGTTAAGAGGGAGTGTTGATGTATTTGTAACTTCGGAATATATTCACTTGTATATTGTATGTATTACATTTGTACTTTATTGTATCCCCAACAGAGATGTATTATTCCTCTGATTGGAAGTGTCGTCATTTGTATTTGCAAGTGTCCCAAGTTATATTGTAAGTGTCGTAACTTATATTTGATGGGTTATTAGACCACCTTAGAGGGGTCGGCCCAGTATGGGTTAAAGGGTTATTAGACCACCCTAGTGGGGTCGGACCAGTGTCAAGTGGTAATTGGTTATTAGACTCTCCTAAGGAAGGTCGGCCCAGTTAGAGTTAAAGGCAGGTGAAGTCATTATATAAATAGAGAGTGTGACTCTCTCATTCTATTCATTCACTCACTCATCCAACTCGCATAGTTGAGAGAGAGGAGTGTGCACAAGTGGAGGAGGAGTAGATGTTGAAGACATCTATCTTTTGGGGTTTGATCTTTGTGATCTTTGTATTGGTGCTCATTCTATCTCTAAGGAAGTTGCGGGGTTTTTCACCTTCTTGATTTTCCCCAGTGAAATGCTTTGTGTCTCTTGTCTTCTATGTTTGATATGTTGTACATGTTGTTCTCTCAGTTAAGATCCTATATCATATTGAATTAAATGATGAAAAACTAACATGCAAAATTGTGTAGTGAGGTCATTATCCCTTCTCAGACCTAGACCTAGTCATCTGTGGAGTTTATGTTAGAGTTTGTATCTTCCCTGGATCTCTATTTCTGCTTTCATCCTTGAAATTTGGAGTAATGTGCTTTCTCATTGAGTCTCTGTAGTCAAGCGGTTACTTGCTTTGCTTTGAGTGATTTTGTTCTCTCGCGAGCGTGACTAGTCTTGTAGACTTGTAGAAGCCTCTAATATGCTCTGTTTAAATTCTTGGAACCTCCAAAAGTGTGTTGTTGCACCAACTCAAGTGCAGTTTGTCTTGTTATATCATTGGGATTTATTTCTGGAGTGAATAATTTTTGTTTTCAAAAGTTCCAGAGTAGGGTAATTTTTAAGGGCGAAATTTCGCCAATTGGCTTTTTTTGGGGCTTTTTTTCAAAAAATAAATTCGCTATTAAGTCATTTTTAGTCTCTAATATCACCTATATTTACATAAAATATGTTTTTTTATCATAATATTCGACAAAAATTACACATTTCACTAGTAAATTGTATGTTTCATATTTAATATTCGGCTACCTATCTATATACATGTTTTTTTGAATCCAAAATAATCGCCTAGGATACTATACTTAAGTCTAATATTAGAATCATTAAAAAATACCCTGTTCCAGAGCTCTCTCAAAGCGAGCAAATTCATATTTGGATCTTATTGAACATAGCGTTAAAAGGGATTTGGTTTTCATTCTCTTCATCTTTGAAGTGTAGTTCTTTGATTTGTTGAGAAGATACATTTTTTGGATCTTGGATAATTGTTTGAAAGAACTTGAAAGACCTAAGAATTTTACATGTTTTCTTCCTTTTGATCTTTAAAAGTCTTTTAAAAAGAGAAGAATTCTTATAACAATCATGAAGTTTACATTTTCAAGTATTTTTGACAATCAGTGCATTTTCCAAAGATCTCTTAAACTGTGCTTTTAACTTTTTGATTCTTTGTTCAAAATTGAGTTGTTTTGCAAGTTAAAAGGCTCCAATGTTCTTTTATTTTTTATTTGCATCGTCAAATCTCTTTTGAAAAAGAAAAAAGAAAAATAATTTTTTTTTCTTTGGTGTTATTTTTGGTATCATTGGTTTTGATTGAAAGAGTGTCACTTGCTTATGTATTTTGGATTTGCTTGAGAATAAAAGTGAAAGGATAGCATTGTATTTCGGGGTAGATTTTGATTATCTCAACAAAAGAAGAAATATCTCTCTCATTTCCTTAGATAGTTTTCATCGAAAAACAAAAAGTATTGCATCTCATTTAGCTTATTCTTGCATATTGGTTCAAGTCTACACTTCATGCATCCACTTAACCGTCCAAGATAAAATCAAGTGCTAGCTTAAGTTAAAATATTTAGAAACTCGTGTGATAGGTTAGAGACGTGTTCCAACGTCTTTAAACGTAGCAGTTGTCATTCCTTGCCTGCACTACATACCAGGGGCTTGCAGTTCTTCCACGTACTAGTTGGTATATCGACCAGCCTTTCACCTACCTACGGTTATATAGAAAGGTACTTCACGTACTCAACGGTATATAGGAAGGGTCGTGTCGAACAGTTGTGCATTAGACAGCACTACTACGGATTGGATCTCCCACATACCTTGTGTATATAGGGAGACCCCACTAGGATCCTGAAATCATCTGAGTCAACCATTGGTCATCTTGACGTTTCAATACACTGAGAATAGCACTCGGGGAGCCACTACGCACGTACTGTCAAGTAGTCGTGTAATACGGTCAGGGGTTCAGTCCTAATCCTCCTTGGTTAGTTCTCTGAAAGATTGAGCTGAGTATTACTGTTGGACCCTACAGTATATTGTGAGTTGTGATGCCTTGATAATATTCCTATGAGGATACAGCTCTTCAACCCACCTATCATGTAACTTTGTTTGCGTATTTAGCTTGAGTAGGACTTGAAACGTGTTTTTCTTTAGAAGAATCTTAGGAGGATATTTTCATCAGTTGTTCTGGCTGAACAACCCTTAAGGAGATAATGTAGGATACAAAACTTTCCACCTGAATATCCCCTCATTGAAGAAGGAAACACAGGCACAGATATGGACCAACCCACTACAAATGGCTCACACAAAGAAGGAATTCCAGTTACTAAATCGGGAGGGGATTTTTCTCCTCCTGTAAATATGCCCATCACCGATCCTATGGGACCATTGGTGGTGGAATAACATCCTTCGCATGACACATCTTTGCAGCACTCACTTAAAGGACACCTTGGTGTTGTCGACTGGATATTCACTCAACCTACAGATGACCCGATAGTGACTGCTTTTGATCCAACCGATTCATTTTGGGGAACCTCCTTAGGGAATGTTATTTCTTATTTTGGTTCACCACCAATTGTGGAGACACCACCAACTCTGTGCCCTACCAGACTCGTATCGAACGAAAAAAAATTCGAACCACTTCAAGATACCATGTCTCGCTTACGGGTACTTGGAGAATGGGTAAGGCGCCAAAGTTTCCCTTTCCAATCCACTTCGTAAGTAGCCAATCCCCAAAACTATTCTCATGTGCATTCTTATACTCTTACATGACCTCTTATGAACCAGGCCAACCATCGTTCCCACATATTTCACATCAAAATCAATTGGTTGATTCTAGACCTATTTTGACCCCAACGACTGGGGGGAAACCTTCAACCACTATTAACTTTGTGACTGGGACACAACCTTCAAGACAAAGTATGATCGGAGGATACCCTCTAGTTAGGGGTCATAATATGGCCATAGGTGATGCAGGAGCATCAATGCTAAGTCAGCAATGTGATTGCGTGCTCACATGTTGTGGCTAGAAAGAGGACAAGTTGTCCTGGAGTGGGAAGGAAATTCGTTTATTAAGTTTTTTAATATTTGCAAGTATGTAATCAACTAGGGTGTTGTCAGTTTTTTAGAAGATAGGACATAGTGGCAAGTTGATACTCCATGCGTGGAGGTCAAGCCAGATATCCAGTTTGTTGTTGAATGATAGTGACTCCTTCAGTGATGGAGGAGAGTTTGTTAGTTAGTTTGTTTTGTTGTTCAACCATTCGGTTTTGGGATTTTTCGAATGGGTGAAAAGGGGAGAGACGGGGACTCAGTAGGGGGTCGAAGCAAGGGAGAGCTCTGTGCGAGGGAAAGTCATTGGGATATTTTCTTGAATACCAGAGGAAAATACGACTGGATAGAGGGTTTTGCTATGAGTTAATGAAATTAGCAAGTTCCGTGTTTTCAATGGTGTTACTGTGCATTTGAATAAGAGATAAGCTTAGATTCTATCAGGTAGAGCTATGTGAAAGCATTAACCTGATGTCTGTGTGAATGAAGCTTTGTTTTCTTGCTTGTATGAACAATTAAGAACACCCAAGTCCTTCGCACACCGATCATCATTAAGTAGCAGACATAACTTCTTGTTGTATTTAGTTTCTCATCAAATTCGAATGAAGGTCGAGCTGGATTGATCGATTCCCTTATCAATCAACGAGAAAATCATAGAGTTGCAGTCGATTCAATTAATAGAGGTTGGATGGCTCAGATTAAAGCCAAAAGGAAGATCGACGGTGGGGAAAGGACCCACAAGGTGAACGTGCACGAGATTTAACATTTCCGCGAGCCGATTGAAGTGTTCTGCATTGATCACAGATCAACGGACAAGATCAAACCTACAAAAGATCGACGGTTGATACAGCGTTTCGCCAAAGGGAGAAACCCGAGAGTTAACGGCAAGAATTGGTGGAAGTCACGTTGCGGAAGAGTTTTTGCGGAAGCCTTTTCAAGAAATCATGAAAAGCACACCCACAATCCGCAATCCGCAAGTGCGAAAAGGAGTGTTACAAAAGGAAGTGTTGCGGAAAGGCAACTGCGGAAAGAACATTGCGGAAGGACACCGAAATTGCGGAAAGAAGACCTTTTCACAATGTTGTTGTGGAAAGTCAATTTTGACTATCAAAACGTTGCGAAAATCCCATTTTGAAGGTAAGGACCACAGTTGAGAAGGACCCAGCTAGTGGTTAGCTAAGTTTAGTGTTGATTTCAGAGAATCATAATATTTCATGGGAAAGTGGGTTGGATTGGCTTTTTCCATCCCCACCTGCATCAATTTTTGGTATTAGAGCGGGTTTTGCGTAGCACATCAGAATACAGGCATGGCGATAAGTGTAGGCAGAGCAAGAGGTCGCGACAGAGGGAGACTAGCAATGAATGCAAAATTCATGGAGGAAATGAGAGAACTACGGGAATGTATGGAATCTATGGAGATGGGAAGATGAAGAGATCCAGAAGCAGGGGATGTGAGTGAGCCTGAAGAAGAGGAACTAGGATAAGAAGCAGCATCCATGCAAGAGACACCCAAGCTAAGATACTTTCGATCAATTCTTGGAGCGACGTCGAGGACAAAACCTGACTTTCCTACCTATGAGGGAAGCCTCACTGCTGAACATCTCATTGACTGGATAAACGAGTTAGACAAGTACTTTGAGTGTGATGAAATTGAAGAAAACAATAAGGTCAGATTGGCAGTGACAAGGTTGAAAGGGCATGCATCCCTATGGTGGGATAGTGTGCAGGCTGAAAGGAAATGGAAGAACAAGCCATTGATAAAGAGTTGGGATAGGATGGTGGCTAAGATGAGAGCCAAATTCTTTGCCAAGGATTACCAACTAACTTTGTACAGACAAATGCAGAACCTTAGGAAAATATTATTGACTTTGAGAGAGAACACTGGAGAATTCTACAAAGTGAACCTAAGGGCAGGTTATGTGGAAGAATTAGTAGAGAAGGCTACTAGATATGTCAATGGTCTAAGGATGGAGATTCAGGATGAGATCAGCATGATATCACTGAGAACCATGGAAGAGGCATACCAGTGTGCCCTGAGGGCAGAAGAGAAGTTATTGACAAAGCAGAACTTCAATAGGGGAAGAGGTTCATCCAGAGGAAGAGGGAAAACGGATGGAAGAGGAAGGTTTGCAACCCAAAAAGGAGAACCCAACAACTCAAACCCAAAGAAGCAGCAAGATAGAGGAGATGACTCAAGAGGGAGAATACATTACCAAGGAGGTAGAGGTAGAGGAAGAGGCAGAGAAGTTGTCTACATGTGTTACAAATGTAACAAATTGGGACACAGGTCCTTCGAGTGTCCTGAGAAGGAAGACATAGGACAGAGAGGAGCCTATGTAGCTCAGAATGAGCAGCAACAAGTGTAGATGCCAGTGGCTAAAAATCTTCCATATATGGGGGAGGCTTTGATGATGAACAAATTCTTATTGAAGCCTGAGAAGGAGAAGGTGGAACCCTCTCAAAGAAAGGCTTTATTCAGGACCATTTGTAAAGTCAAAGGGAAGTGCTGCAAGATGGTGATTGACAGTGGGAGCACTGAAAATCTTGTTTCCACAGAGATGGTGGAGAAGCTGATTTTGAAGAAGACCAAACATCATCTTCCATACAAGGTATCATGGCTGCATAAAGGACATCAAATCCTGATAAGTGAACAATGTGAAGTTGATTTACAAGTGGGTACATATAAAGATAAAATTATATGTGATGTTATGCCCATGGATGTTTGCCATATCCTTCTAGGAAGACCATGGAAATTTGACAAAAAGGTGATACATGATGGTAGGAGAAATTGTCATAGTTTTGAGAAAGATGGGATAAGACATGTTCTTCTTCCTTTACAAGAAGGGAGTGCAACAGAACAGCAAGCACCTAAGGTCCTAATGTTGACAGGGAAGGAGTATTTACAGCAAATTGATGGGGAAGAACTTAATTATGTTGTGGTATGTAAGCCTAGAGTGGTAGTAATGAGGACCAATATTACAGATCTTCTTGAGGAGATTCAGGAGATGCTAGGTGAGTTTAGTGACATTGTAGTAGATTATTTACCCATTGATTTACCACCAAAGAGGGATATAAGTCACCATATTGATTTTATTCCTGGAGCAAGCTTACCAAACAAGGCAGCATACAGGTTGACACATCAAGAGAATGAAGAAGTTAGAAGGAAAGTACAAGGATTGTTAGACAAGGGGTTGATTGAGAAAAGTATGAGTCCATGTGCAATATTGGCTGTACTCACCCCAAAGAAGGATGGTGACTGGAGCATGTGCATTGACTCCAGGACCATCAACAAGATTACCATCAAGTATAGGTTTCCATTACCCAGAATCGATGACATGATGGATTTCCTGAGTGGGGCAACATGTTTTTCAAAATTAGATCTGAAGAGTGGATACCATCAGATCAGAATTCGAGAAGGAGATGAGTGGAAGACAGCCTTTAAGACAAATGATGGGTTGAATGAGTGGCTGGTTATGCCATTCGGACTGTCCAATGCGCCAAGCAATTTCATGAGATTAATGAATGAAGTCTTGAGAGATTTCATAGGTAAGTTTACAAATGTTTACCGTGATGATATTTTGATTTTCAGTCAAACAGAAAAAGAACACTTGGAGCATCTAAGATGTGTCTCGGAGAGATTGCAAAAGGAAAATTTGTTGGTAAATGTGAAGAAGTGTACATTTCTGAAATCAGAACTAGTGTATTTGGGTTTTGTTATCTCAAGAGATGGTTTAAAGATGGATCCGGAAAAAGTGCAAGCAATTATTGATTGGCCTTCACCTTGGAGCATTTTTTAGGTAAGAAGTTTCCATGGATTGGTAAGTTTTTATAGAAAATTCGTAAATAATTTCAGTGGTATTTGTTCATCAATCATTGAAACAATTAGAAAGGACAAACAACCATTTAAATGGACAGCAGAGGCTGAAAGTAGCTTTCAGTTTTTAAAGAAAAAGATTACTGAGCAACCAGTATTGAGGTTACCAAATTTCAAACACCCTTTCCAAGTGAAATGTGATGCCAGTGGAGTAGAAATTGGAGTTGTACTCAGTCAGGAGGACAGGCCTGTAGCATATTTCAGCAAGAAGCTGAATGATTCAAAACAGAAATACTCATCTTATGACAAGGAATTTTATGCTATTGTCCAAGCACTAAAGCATTGGAGACATTATCTGATGCCTAGGGAGTTTGTTTTGTTTTCTAATAACCATGCATTGCAATACATCATGCAGCAACCTAAATTGAATCAAAAGCATGTCAAATGGGTTGAGTTCTTACAAAGCTTTACCTTTGTGTTGAAGCACATAAGTGGGCAATCAAATCAGGTAGATGATGCCTTAAGCAGGAGACAATTGATTGTTCAAGAAAATCAGATCCAAGTCTTAGGATTTTAGCACTTAAGAGGTTTGTATGAGACTGACATTGATTTTCAGAATGCATACAGAGTTTGTATAAATCATGTGGAAGTGGAAAGAGAGCCATGGATGGAGTATATGTTTCAATATGGATTACTCTTTAAAAACAATAAACTTTGTATTCCCAAATGTTTCATGAGAGAGAATTTGATACAGGAGAAACATAATGGAGGGATGGGAGGTCACTTTGGAAGTGATAAAACTTTTGGACAGCTGAGTCATTTCTATTTTTGGCCAAAGATGAGGTCTAAGGTTGAAAATTTTGTGAGAATATGTAGGGTATGCCAGCATGCCAAGGGAAGAAGCCAAAACATAGGCTTCTACACACCATTACCTATTCTAACTAGGCCTTGGGATTCTGTGAGTATTGATTTCATTTTGGGTTTACCAAAAACTCAGAAGGGAAATGATTCTATTTTTGTAGTGGTGGATATATTTACTAAGATGGCACATTTCATTCCATGTTACAAGACAAGTGATGCCACACACATTGCTAACTTGTTTTTTAATGAAGTTGTGAAGCTGCATGGTTTACCTAAGAGAATTGTATCTGACAGAGATGTAAAGTCCACAGGTCATTTTTGGAGGACCTTGTGGAAGAAGTTGGGTACCAAGTTGAACTTCAGTTCAGCATATCATCCATAGTCTGATGGCCAGACTGAGGTGGTAAATAGAAGTCTGGGTAACATGTTGAGAAGTCTGATTGGAGAAAATCCAAAACAATGGGACAAAGTGCTAGCTCAAGCTGAGTTTGCATATAATGACTCACCAAATCAAAGTACAGGGATGAGTCCATTCCAAATTATGTATGGTATGCATCCCAGAGGGGTGTGTGAACTTTGTGATTTGGGGAAATTGGAAAAGAGAAGTGTCGATGGAGAAGAGTTTGCAACAAGGATTAGTGAACTACAAAAGCAAGTTAAAGCAAGGTTGCCGCAAAGTAACAATAGTTACAAAACAAGAGCAGATTCCAGGCGAAGAGAGAAAAACTATGAGGTAGGAGATTTGGTTTTAGCACATCTGAGGAAAGAGAGATTTCCAAAAGGAGAGTATAACAAGCTGAAAATGAAAAAGATTGGGCCTTGCAAAATACTCAGGAAATTTTTGGCAAATGCCTATGAGCTGGAAATGCCAACGGGGATTGGTATCTCACCTATTTTTAATGTTGTAGACCTGTATACTTATGTGGCTGATGATACAGGGAAAATGACAGCAGACGAGGATCTTGTGGAAGATCTTCAGTGGCTGAAGCAGATGCCTATAGCCCAGCCATCAAAAGTTGAGTCTATCTTGGATACTAGAGTGGTAAAGAGTACCAGATAGAGAGACTACTTGGAATACTTGATCAAATGGTAAGGACATCCTGTATAATATTCTACATGGATGAACGCTAAAGAGTTGGAGGCAAAGGGTTTCTTAACGGTTGATCTACTGAACAGGGGTTCAGCATTTTAACTTTGGGAGTCTGATGCAAGAGCATCAATGCTAAGTCAGCAATGTGATTGCGTGCTCACATGTTGTAGCTAGCAAGAGGACAAGTTGTCCTGAAGTGGGAAGGAAATTCGTTTATTAAGTATTTTAATATTTGCAAGTATGTAACCGACTAGGGTGTTGTCAGTTTTTGAGAAGATAGGACATAGTGGCAAGTTGATACTCCCTGCATGGAGGTCAATCCAGATAGCCAATTTGTTGTTGAATGATAGTGACTCCTTCAGTGATGGAGGAGATTTTGTTAGTTAGTTTGTTTTGTTGTTTAGCCATTCAGTTTTGGTATTTTTCGAATGGGTGAAAAGGGGAGAGACAGGGACTCAGTAGGGGGTCAGCGCAAGGGAGAGCTCTGCACAAGGGAAAGTCGTTGGGATATTTTCTTGAATACCAGAGGAAAATATGACTGGATAAAGGGTTTTGCTATGAGTTAATGAAATTAGCAAGTTTCGTGTGTTCAATGGTGTTACTGTGCATTTGAATAAGAGATAAGATTAGATTCTATTAGGTAGAGCTATGTGAAAGTGTTAACTTGATGTCTGTGTGAATGAATATTTGTTTTTGTGCTTGTATGAACAGTTAAGAACACCCAAGTTCTTTGCACACCGATCATCATTAAGTAGGAGAGATAATTTCTTGTTGTATTTAGTTTCTCATCAGATCTGGATGAAGGTCGAGTTGGATTGATCGATTCCCTTATCAATCAACGAGAAAATCGTAGAGTTGCAGTCGATTCAATTAACATAGGTTGGACGGCTCAGATCAAATCCAAAAGGAAGATCGGCGGTGGGGAAAGGACCCACAAGGTGAATGTGCATGGGAGTTAACATTTTCGCAAGATGATTGAAGTGTTATGCATTGATCACAGATAAACAGACGAGATCAAACCTGCAAAATATTGACGGTTGATATAGAATTTCGCCGAAGGGAGAAACTCGGGAGTTAACGAAGAGAATTAGCGGAAGTCACGTTGCGAAAGGGTTTTTGCATAAGCCTTTTCAAGAAATCACGAAAAGCACACTCGCAATCTGCAATCCGCAAGTGCGGAAAGGAGTGTTGTGGAAGGAAGTGATGCAGAAAGGAGACTGCGGAAAGAACATTGCAGAAGGACACTGAAATTGCGGAAAGAAGACCTTTCCGCAAGGTTGTTGCGGAAAGTCAATTTTGACTGTCAAAACGTTGTGGAAAGCCCATTTTGAAGGTAAGGACCACAGTTGAGAAGGACCTAGCAGGTGGTTAGCTAAGTTTAGTGGTTCGATTTCAGAGAATCACAATATTTCCTAAGAAAGCGGGTTGGATTGGCTTTTTTCATTCCCACCTGCATCAACAGGGAAACTTATGGTCAGTGGTCAAAATATAATTACTGGGAAAACTTCGGTTGGCGGAAAAAATCTAACTGGGGTGAAACCTCTAGTTAGTGGAGAAAATGTAAGTGGAGTACAACGATCATTTATGACTTATAATAGGACTGGAGGTCCACCTCCAGTCATGGGGAAACCTTCGTGGGAACATCACACATGGGGACAATCAGTATGGGGTCAACCCACATGGGGTTATACATACTCTGGTCATGAATATATGGCAATAAGTCAAATATATCAAACTACTCTAGGAAATCTATATCCCGGATTACCTTACCCTGAAAACACAAACACTCTGTGGAGTCAACAAAGCTTTCCGTCGGCTAGACCTCCAACCGAAGGCCCTTCCCCTTCCCCACCACCACACCCACCACCAGTCCCACCACCACCTCCACCACCTATCTCACCTCCACCCCAAACATCTAGAAAACCCCCTCATGCAAGAGGAGGACCCCCATCCGGTCCACCTCCTAACTTGGGAGTACCCACACCATATGGCCAACCCTCTATGGGAGGACCTTACGATCAATAGATCTATGGACCTACCAGTACTCAAATTCCATACCAATATTACCAGTACGTACAACCAAACCAACAGTTTCCATTTCTAGCTACTTTAGATATTACGGATCTGTCGTGTTTAACTAATGATCCCATTCAACATGGCATGAATTGGCCTCCCATTCCTGTGAAACCGCCATCATACATACCCAAGTTTTACGGCAAACCTGGCAAGGATCCCAAAAACCACATAATGAGATATCACTTGTGGTGTTCCTCGAACTCATTAATGGATGATTCTATCTGTTTGAGGCTATTCCAACGAACCCTCACCAGCATAGCCGACAAATGGTACATCAAATTACTACCACATTCTTTCGTCGAATTTTGATCCTTGGCTATGTATTTTCTTACACATTTACAATTACCAATCTGCTATGAAACCAGCACGGATCTTTTAACCTCCCTCTGTCAATCTACCTCCACTCATATTTTCGATCATATTCATGAATGGAGGAGAATATGTTGGCTCATTAAGGCTCCCATTCTGGATCAATTATTGGCCAATTGGTTTACCAAATCATTGTTTCCTATCATAGCCAAAGATGTTCCTATGGGCAGGTCGGTTATGGAAGAACAAGCTATTGCACATGCCCAATACTTAGACTTATTCTATGCTCAATCTGGCACTTTATATGACATAATTCCCAATGCCCCTCGCCCCACACGTGACCTGACGAAACTCCCCACGGGATCACATGATGATGGAATAATTGGTTATGTTAACATCCATCCTATCACTCAATCAATTGGATCACAAAGCCACATGGTTTCAAAGCCAACCCCGTCACAGGCTAGTAATAGCACCAACCATTCACCCGGTCCTGCTCCCGCCGCGAAGGTGAATTCAGTCCAATTTGCTTCATCTCCGAAATTCAGTGGTAAGAATAAAAACAAAGGTAAATCCAAGAAATATTCTAACCAGCAGGAACACAAAACCAATCCAGACTCTCCTAAAACCAAACCAAAATGAAAGGCTAAATATCCATGCTTACTATGCGGTGATGACCACTTGACAAAAGAATGCCCACATCGTGAAGAGGTCCAAAATTTCCTAAAAGGAAACCCTCAGCCCTCAGTTTTAACAGACCCATTCCCCACACAACAACAACATATGGTTTCACAATAACCAACTCCTCAAGGAGAACCATCCACGATCGCTCATGTTCTCATGGTGCATAGTGAAACGGTTAACTTATCCACCAGGTCACATACGTATGATTCTACTCCCGATAAAGAATCTAATGGATGTAATATTGATTCTACACTTGTTCTTTGTACTAGAGTAGACTCTATGTGTCCCTTCTACTGCATCTTAACCAATGCTGAAATGGATGAAAGGTTCTCCCATAGAGCATTGATCTTTATTTGTTTTTCGAGTCCAACTTTGTAGGAGCTTCTCCTACTCCTTTCATGTAATACTGTTAGTCACTTTATGAGGTGGAATTTCCTAAATGAACCATTGTAACTGGTTACCTTCATTTATTACAATACATATTCTTCATCACTTGAAGAATCATCCCTTTCTTCTTTGGTTCTTTTCCTTGTTGGTTCATCATCTTCAGTGGTATGAGCATGATGTCTCTTCTTGTTAGTCTTCTTGGAGGATCCTTGGTTTTTGGGACAATTTCTTGATTAATGTCCCTTCTCATCACATGTGTAACAACTGGTACTAGAGAGAACCCTTCTAGACTCATGATTCTTGTTGGGCCTTCTGGATCTTTTGTGATGATGGTCCTCCCTCTTGTTATGATTCTTCTTAGTATGAGCAGTTAGGGATTGGTCATCATCAGCTCCCATCTTCTCTTCTCTTTCTACTAGCCGAGATTCTTCTTGAGTACATTCTTCCCATAGTTTGCTTTAAGTGATCAACTTATTTCTAGCACATATTCCTTGAATGAATGCATCCCATGATCTTGGGAGACCATTCAAGGTGGTCATAACAATATCTCCTTCTTCTACCTTTTCTTCAAATGCTTCAATTTGTTCCTTGATTTGAGAGACCCTTGAGAAGTAGGATTGCATGGTCTCTAAAGGTTGGATCTTCACATTCTTGAGTTGGTTCCTTAAAGTCATCTTCTGATTGATGTTCTTCCCTTCGAATATCTTTGACAAAGCATCGAACATATCCTTGGGTGTCTTCAGGGATGACACATGTGGGATGAGATGATATTTAATGGAGTCTGCAATAATCCTCTTGGCTTTGACCAAGTTCTTCTTGTGGATATCATTTTCCTCATCTCCCTCTGGTGTTGGAACCTCCTCACTAATATACTTGTCCAAATCATTTTCTTCTAGGAAAAGAGAGATTCTATACTTCCATGCTCAGAAGTTGTCTGCTCCCTCAAGATTATCCTGAAGCTTGGTGAGGTTAGTCATTTTTAAATGAGAACCTCAAATGGAAATAGAAAAGATTTAGTTCATACCAATTTGAGATGCCCAACCTGGTTTTGGAGCTGGCTGGCCGAGGGTTTGTTAGAGAAACCCTAATTTTTCAAAGTTGGAATTTTTAACTTCTGGTAGGATATAAAGATGCGCCTCCTCGAGGCGAGTTGAGAAATATACTCCTTTTCCTAAATATGTGGATAGAATTGCAAAATAGTTGATGCCCTAGTTTTCCCCCTGTAGCAATGATGGGGCCAAAAAATGAAAATTCTCGATTTTGAATTATGCTTTCACAGGAAAATGTGCCCTCCTAGTGCGATTTGAATTGACCTCCTTTTCAATTTGATCTGTGGAGGAAAGTGCACGGAACAGGAAGCCCTACTTTCTCCCAGCAGTAGTGACTGGGTCAAAAATGAAAATTCTCTGAACTGAGTTCTGATTCCTCCAAAATAT
This sequence comes from Larix kaempferi, assembly GCA_027924585.1. Taxonomy (NCBI): domain Eukaryota; kingdom Viridiplantae; phylum Streptophyta; class Pinopsida; order Pinales; family Pinaceae; genus Larix; species Larix kaempferi. The sequence goes on from BSBM01000866.1 coordinate 4,030,896, forward strand.
GTGCCCTCCTAGGGAGACTTATCCTAGCCCTCTTTTTCTGATGATCTGTGGAGAGAAGACCTTGAACTAGGAAGCCCTAGTTTCCCGTTGTTGCATAATGCCTTATTTTTCAGGTTAGCTCTCAAACCATGTTAGAGTTTGCACTTTAATTCAATTTAACTATGATCTTTAACTGAAAGAATGACAAGCATATCAAAACACAATAATTTTCCTCGGGGAAACCATAAAGGAGAAAACCTCACAACTTCCTCAAAGATATATTCGTCACTAATACAATATCACAAAATGGAAAACCCAAAAATAAGAAGTCTTCTGTAGCTCTCTCTCTTCTCCTCCAGCGAACTTTTCTTCTCTCTCTTGCTTATGCGAACTTGAGTGAGTGAGTGGTGTGTCCAAATGAGAGAGAAAAGATATCTATTTATACTTTATGTTTGGGTGACCCTTTTCCTAATTAGGTCGAATTGACTAACTTGACTGGGCCAACCTGTCCTAGGGAGACTTAATAATAAATTTTACATTTACCTTTTCGGGAGATATTGTCCCGACTTACAATGAAGGTTTTACCTCAATGACCTTGCATGACCAAACATAATAACGACATCCCTGAATGGAGGAAAAACTTCACCGTCGGAGGTACAAGTAAAATACAATTAATAATATAAATATGAAATACAAATGAATATCTTCCAAAGTTACATTTACAACAACAAATCTATCCCAGGCACCATATGCTATGTCGACCCTTGAAGTCTTACAAAACTTCCCTAATTAGCGGAATACTCTGTTATCTGCTATTGGAGAAGTGGATCCATAATCATCTAATACCATCATGTTTCGATTGGACTACTTTAAGCCGAGGCTTTCCCACCAATTGGCATTTCAAATGATTACCAATGTCATTGGGAAAAATATCCATCGTACTATCTTAAATAAAGGAGCCTCTACTTCCGTAATGTCCTTGTCTTGCTGGAAAGCCATTGGTTCTCCTGAATTGAACCATTCCCCTACCACCCTGAAAGCATTTGACAGATGTGGATTCCAACCACACGGGATTCTACAATCCTTAGCTATTGATTTGGGAGGCAATATTGTTTCCATTAACGTGGAAGTAGTCGCATCCACATTGGATTATAACTTATTGCTTGGTCTAATGTCGCTTCCAACCCTCAGTATCCTATTCTTACCCAGGATACGGTAACCAAAGGGAATTTGGAAAACATTATTCCTGTCACTACCATTGACATCTCAATGAAACCCAACGTCATGGAGCATATCCATATTGGACAAACTTGTTCTTTTGAAGAAATCAAAATTTATACAACCTTGTTCAAACAATTTCGCGATGTATTCGCATGGATATATGAAGAAATGCCCTGGATTGATCCTACGATTATTGTCCATGAGATCAAAACTTATCTCGATGGAAAACCTATCCGGCAAAAACTCCATCCAGTACACCCTCGAAAGACTATGGCAATTAAAGTGGAAATTGAAAAGCTGTTGAAAGCTAGTTTCATTTATCATGTCCCCTTAACAGATTGGGTCTCTAATAACATTCCTGTCACAAAAAAGCAAGGAACCATTAGAGTTTGTGTTGATTACAAGGATCTAAATAAGGCTTGTCCCAAGGACAATTACCCTACCCCATTTATCAACCAAATCATTGAAAACTGTGCTAGTAGTGTCATCTTCTCATTCATGGATGGATTTGCTGCTTATAATCAGATTGAGATCCACCCAATAGACCAGCACAAGACTGTGTTCATCTACACATGGGGTACATTTGTGTACCACAAATTACCTTTTGGGGCCTTAAAAACGTTGGTGCCACAATCCAGCGGGCCATGTCGTATGCCTATCATGATATTAAGTATTTTTTGGATCCATGACTCGGTGATTTTCCATCTCATTCAAATAATTGTGAGTTTCACATCGATCATCTGACAGTCGTTTTCCTCAGATGTCGACACTATAACATCTGCCTATATCCTCACAAATGCATATTTTGAGTCGAGGTCGGACGTCTTCTTGGCTTCATCATCTCAAAATATGATGAACTGGAGAAGGGTGCACTGAAAAAGTCAAATCTCTAAGTTGGGGTCGAAATCTTGCTTGTGGAATGCGCAATGGTGGAAGGAAATCACTCGTTTGGAGCAGTAACTCTCCCTCTTTTCTTTGTGGTCCTATAGCAACCATTTATACTCTCTTTGTAGCAGATATTTCTATGTATTTTGATCTATTGTATTAGCCATTGATGTACTCTCTGAAAATGTCCCATTTATAATAAAAATCGCAATGTTTTTCCTCTTATGTTGTTCCATATTCAAGTACAGGGTTGGTCTATGAATAAATGGTTATCTATGAGCATATATGTTTGAATGTAGTTGTGTGTTAGGAAATCCTCCCTACAGATAAGTAGGATTCCTCTTGCGTAAATCGAGTTCCTTAAACACCTAACCCAGGTGTTTGGTACTATATATGTCTATTAAATTCTCCAAATATTAATTATCAACCAGGGTTTGTACACTTCGAGTTGTCACAAAATATATGCTGAGGTAGAAGGGAAACTAAGATATTGGCTAGGCAGATGCTATAAATATTTAATAACGAAAAGATTTAAATATCTTTGAAAATGAAAAACCGAGTCAAACTTAAAAATATAAACTATCAAACTGATTAGACCTAGCCTAACAAACAGATCATAATATTATCAATCTATACTATTCTACTCTATGGACAAGAATTGAAATTGCAAGATATATAAAGAACGTATTATTCTAGGAAGCAAGACTTGATAAAAAACAAGCTACTCTATGGAAGTGAAAACTACTAAACAACCATTCAAACCCTATTCTAGGAATGGAAAAGGCTATTCTAATATGTGATATCAAAACTTTAACCATGAAACAAATTCTGAAACCTAACTATAAAATAATTCAATTTGCAAACTAACTACTTAAAAACGAGAAACTATACTATCTTGAGAAAGCAAACTAGCTAAACAATCTATGAAATGTAATTCAACTATTTAACTATGAATTCACAAAAGCAAGATGAGATACTAGTCTAGAGTTTAAGTGTGCATTAACAACAATGAATGATTCATAAACAAACCTACCTAATTCCAATCTTCTTGAAGAATTGTATGTAAGTGACTCACAAATGCTATGGAAATGCAAAATGGAAATAAATCTAACTTAACCTCTACAAAAATATGAAAACTGAAGATAAAGCAATTACAAGAAAACTTGAACATTGTAACCTATTACTCATCCATAAGCAAATGACATTTGAAAACTAGCTACAATACTCGGAATGAAATACTACTAATCAAAACACAAATTCTAAGTTATTTGATCTCTAGTGACTACTTTGGAATTAAAACATGAAATGCTTATCTAACTCATACAAATGCTTATCAACTTATGCAATGCCTATCAAAGATTTCAAACTATTTTATGAGATATCAAACACTAAAAGACTTCAATCTAAACTTTTGGAATTTGTAAGCAAACCTAAGTACAAAACAAAAACTCAAATGACTGAAACAATCTTTGTCTTGTGAGCAAACCTACAACAGAAAACAAAAGTGCTATTATGCTATCTCTACTGCAAATCAAACCATAACCTAAGGCATTTCACTCAATCATGGAAGTATGAAGCAATTGACCTATAATTGCAAAGTAAACCTATACTTAACTGAGACTGATTTTTAATTGAAAATCATAACAATAACTTAAAACTATTGCATCTACAGTAAATTCAAAGCAGACCTACTAAGTTTCAATTGAAAGTTAATTCTATCCTATTACACCTACTGAAATAAAATGATTGAACTAACAATGGAACTAGCAAAGTCTAAAACAATACATGCTATGTAAATAGAGATGAAAGACTACTTATAAATGCAAATATGAAATGGAAAAGAGATGCTAAACTTATTTCAAAAATGAGATAAACTGGTCATTGGTAAAGTCTATGACAACGTATTAAGCAAGCTTAGGCTATTCTAGGTTCTAGGCATGAAAACAAATTATAAGCTACCTAAAACATAATCCAAGAGACATCTACACTGCTTCTACTTAAACCAGAACTATTTCCTATTTGCATAGTAAAATGGATTCTAAATGTAAGTGGATTTCATCACAACTACAACTTGAAATAATTAATCTATGTGTTAACACGAAATTAAATATGAAATGTTGAAGATGGATTCGAATCCCAACTAGCTACAAAACATAATAAAATACTAGAAAATTAACCTATACCCTAGCTAACTACTTCTGCATAAACAAAATACTGGAAATTCTGGAAATTACTTAAAATTTTGTCTAAGTGCTAATGGAATGCTGAAAGACAATCTGAATGAAGGTGCGAACGATCGGCCGTATGAATTCTGGAGATACAAATTACATATAAACAAAGGAAAATTGCATTTTAGGAACAGCTGAACATTATCTACAGGAAAACGAAATACATACACATTAAAACCAGAATTACTTATCTGCAAAAACGAAGAGAAATCACTGGATATGCACAAATGGAACCTCTGGTTGTTGAGGGGCCCTTCTCAAGAAACAGGGGTTTGTTCCTAATCTACTCAGTCACCAACCATTAAGCAAAAGATGAAATAACTTCAACAGCTAAACAGAGTTTCTATAAAAAATCGGAATCAAATTTTATACAACGTTTTTCACTGTTCTTTTCTCAACCTTGGGCATCTTTCTATAATATTTACAAAGGAGAGCAGGTCGACCCTTTCAATGGTTGACCTCTCTAAAAATAGAAGGCGTTTAATGCTGGAGGAACAGCTCATTAAAACACACAGGTCGTTTTCCCTCAATTCGTGCATAGTGGTTCCATGGACATGGATAGTAGATGCGCTGGAGGCTTGGGCTAGTGATGATGCGAATCTTCACCAACAGGAGCTCACGATCCATAAGTGCCAGGTGGGAAACAGAACCCACATCTTGGTTTTCGTCTTCAATGCTCCAGAATATGCTAACAAACGATTTATGGGGTGCGAACGAAGGTCTGAATGGACGTCTGAATGCGAATGAGCGTCCGAATGCGAATGAGCGTCTGGATGGTCGTCTATATGAAAACCACAACCTGGAAAATGAAAACTATGTGCCCAACAGGTCTAGAAGTGTTAATTTAACATTAATTAGCCATAAAAAGATGATAATCAATTGATATTCATGAAAGATTTAAATATGTTCATACCTGAGTCTGAATGGAGGTCTGAATGGTGAGAAATATGACTTAATATACCAAAAATGGAAAAAATAGTATTAGCATAGCACGTTCAATGATTCAAAATTGACGGAAAAATTGGACATCAACACCAAGACAAAAAATAAACAAATGGTTTCTACTTTCTCCTATATTCAGTTTACACACAGGCCAATCCAAGCGAGCATATGCACAAGAAGGATGAGAAGGGATAGATGTCCTACCTCAGCCCCGAAGGTTGTCCTCGTTGATCCTTGTTGATCTATGTAATATCCCGATTTTGACCATATTGGATTAAAGTTGTAAATGATGTAAATATCGTTATTTAATCATGGTGAGGATCTCAAGGCCAAGGCCCCACCATCGATTTAGCATTTTATGTATTGGAAATTAAAAATAGATGCCTATGGTTCTTGTGTTGGACATGCACAATGTAAATTAAGACATCATGTAAATACGAATTTTAATGAAATACCCACAACTAGCTATGCAATGCAACAAAGAGATGGGGGCATGATTTTTATAAGGAATAGGGAGGGGAATTATTCAAACCCTTGAGCCAATAGTGTTAAGCCAAATTTCATGAGAAAACCCATAAACCACCAACTCCCCACCTTGACTTATGCACCCAATCATTTAATTCTTCCAAGAGTTGGTTGAGGTAGTTAATGCCTTGGGAATGAAGAGGTATGGCAACCAATTTCGTGCATGGGCAAGCCATCAACCTAGGAATTCGTATTTTTGCTTCTTGGGCAAGAAAACACCCACGAATTGCCTTCCCAAGCCATTATTCATTATCAGACTTCACTCTCTCATGTTTTTTGAGTTTGCTGGGCATTTCTCTCATGAAGTATGCTGTAAATTCACTGGTTTTCAAGCTGAGAGTTTCGTTTTTGTGATGGCTGGACTGTGGGGAAATAAGAGAATCCATTGGGAAGCTCAATAGATAAGTTTTGATAGCTTGTTGTTTCCATTATTGTTGTAAAAACGTTTTTGAATTTCCAGATTTGGTTTTCATTTGTGGAAAAATCGTTTTTGTGAACCCAACTGTTATCTCCTACCTCAAAATTCATTTTTGAATGTTTCCATCAATTGTGTGACTATTTATATGTCAATTTCAGGTGCCAACCTATCACGGTTTTGCCCAAAATTCGTTTTGGTTCTTTGCTTCCAATTAATAACTATGTGAAGGCCGTTTTGAGAGCTTCCGTCTATCATATAAATGACCTGAATTGTTTGAATGTTTACATCGAATTGTATGACTATGTAGAGACCAAATTCGAGCCCAACTATTGTGGTTTTTGGACATTGGAATTGTGATCTCCATGTAGCTCCTAAGAATTCCTCATTTACCTGGAATTTCCTGTGTAAAACCATGAGTAGAGAAGGGGATTGGATGTATCATGATAAACCTAGTGAAGGAGGTAATCTCATTGGGGATGCTAGGGATTTGGTAATATTTCTATGCACACCCTGAATAGCACGAGAAGAGAAGGCGCAACCTGAGGGACTGTTAAACAGTGAAGGGGATACCTTCCTTGTGCCGGGTGTGTAGGTATTGTGGATGCCGAGTTGGATGAGTCTCATAGAGGTTCCTTAGCTTGATGTGGAGCCTACTAGCTTAGTTATCCTCCCTACTACTTTGACAGCCTGGTAAACCCAACCGTGGATTGGCTTGGCTGATTTTGGTGTATCTTGGTTATGTGTGATTCTGTTGTTCCCTTTTCCTTGTAGAAATCATGCCCAACTCGGGGGTGGTAGTTGTGCTAAGAGATTGATGAGCACAATTGGCCTATGGTTGGGTGGAATGTTGCAATTGCATAGCCAGTTACTCAGGACTACTTTGTTTTAAGATAAGTACTCTCTTGTGTTAACTCTGCAATGTATTTCTTTGATGTTTACCATGAATATCTTGAATGTATGTTATATATGTAGATGATTTTTAATTCCGTTGTGTTTCTACAATAACCATATGTATATGTCTTTTATTATCAATGAGTTTTACTTAATAATCATGGGGCTAGATGCCTAGTTTTGGTGCCATGTTCTCTCCCTGGCTCGGTCTGATGGGAGGGGCCATGACAATCTAGCTCCAAGATTGAAGATCCAAGTTGATGAGACTGCAAACAAAGGAAAGAGACAAACACCTTCCAAGAACAAGTGTATCAAACTAAATCTATTCACTTACAAGTAAACAAATGCATGCATTCAACATAAGAAGCACAATTTAGGAGAATAGGACAAGTTCATTCATTAGAAAGCCAAAGGGAACAAGTACATGACATGGTTATACATGATCTTGCACCAGCACAATATCCTCCAATCTCTCAATCAAAATCCCCTTGAGCACTCTAATACCATAACGACCACCTCTCTAAGTTATTTTTCATGTATGTGATTCAAGGCATGAGGTCCTTCTTATAGGATGGAGAAGCCAAACCACTTGAGAGAGATTTTTGGATCAAGGGAGGATAAGGTGGATCAAGGGAGATTTGGTTGCCATAAATGGAAAATGGAGAGATACTCAAAGGATAAGGCTAATCTACCCAAGATCAAGCTCAAATATTTCTCCAACAATAAAGGGAAAGAGGTTGTTACAGGATTGTCACTCCCCTAACACTGAGCAAGGAGCGAAAATGTTGTATTTGTTGCTCCCCTAGGCTTGCAATTTTCACCCTCTGGAACACTAGGAGGGAGAAACAACCTCAATAAAGGCTCTAAGTAGGGTTTGTTAAGATGGTTCTTCAACCTCCAAATGTCAAGGGACCTTCCCAAAGTTGTCTAGGGACTAGGTAAACATAAGACAATGAGTTTTAACACACCTAGGGAGCATTACAACCTTCACTTCTCATGGTGATGAAGCATGTCAAGTTAAAAGTGTACATTTGAGGTACAACAGGTGCCCCCTAAAATATGAGGTCAAAAAAGATCTGATGGCCAAGATACTTTACCAAGACATAGGTGTAAAGGGTATCTGAAAGAGAGCCGAAAATGAGCCATGAACAAAGATCAAGTAGTACAACTATATCATCCCCCAAGCGGGTATACCCATGCTCGGAATAAACATTGTTTTCGACCAATACATTGTAGATCCATGATAGTACTCACTCGGGATACAACTACTGACATACATTGTGGATCCGTACCTAAAAATGACTGAAGATATATCATGGCTACAAGAATACAAAGTAGATCCATGATACAATAATAACACAACCACGACCAATACAAAAGTGGATCTGTGTGACAGTACATAAGTGAGGTCACCAACATGATGTCTATGTGGGAACCTACTCAAAAAATCTCCATCACAACCTGGGTAAAGTACATAAAAAGAGTCCCCAGGGTCTTCAACCCAATCCTGAAATTATACGATTATAGCCATGTGAATAAGGGTGTTGAAGTCGAACATGGTAGAAACCACTTGATTTCCAATCAATGATGTGAATCGTTAACAAGTGCAAAGGAAATCACCCATGATGACAATGACTCCCAAGGTATCCTAGTACATTCCAATGAATGTGAATAGATTATCTAGAGTCGAACACCTGTGTAATCATCTAATCAGAGGTCAATGATGTAAACATATTGTTGGAAGAGAGGAAACCTTCCTTTGAAGCATGCAAGACCCAAGGTACTGAAATGGTTTCTAAGTCTAATTCATGGATGAGGTGTTGGATTCGATAGGAACAAACTCGTTGAAGGAGGTCCATGATGTATCCCACATCATCAACATGAAACCAACACAGGAAAGTGATGTAAAATGGTTGAGCAAATGAGTAAAGACCGACACAAGGATGAAATCTATTAATACTATAGAAAGGTCGATTCAAGTTAACTTCCCTTGAACATTGGGTGGCATGACAAGTGACTTGGTAGCATTGACTCAACAAGGAAGAGACCAAAATATAATGCGACGATGACTAAGGCATTCTTCAGATGGACCAAAGGAGTAATATGACTCATGAATTTGGTATGACTCATAGGCAAGCATATCACCCAACCGTACGTAATACAAGACACAAACAGGTGCCATGTTCAAGGGCGATAATAAGCTGCCATAAGAATTTCCAACAAGACTTAACCCATTTTCTCAATTTTCCCCCATCATGGTCAATGAATACTTCTTTGTTTTTTTAACGATCTTGAGGAGGGAAACAGATGCTCAGTATAGCGCATCTTATACGAGTCCCTCAACACATATTTAATGAACTTGCAGAAGGAGAGGTTTGGTCCCATATGGGCCCTTTGATGCATGTTTCATGACTCCAAAGAAGGTAAACTCAACGATCGTTTCACATTTAGAGAGTCTAAAAAGGATCGAAAGAAGACTCCAAAGGTTTTTTTTTCGAAAAGTCAGTCTCCTCACCCAAAAAGGGATCAAACAATGTGAGATATAACTCTTCTAGTCAATTGTAGACCAGAGTATTCATTTTCGTAATTAGTCCAAATGGACTGAAAAAGGGGTAAACTATCACCAAAAGGAAATCCTTTCAAGTACTTTTACGAGTGTGAAAGAGACAATTTCACTCGGAAATATTTTCCTATTTAGGGAGTCTGAAAAGGGCTTAAAGGAGACTCTCAGGGTGTTCCTTTTTCGTAAGTAGTTTGACAAGGCTGAAAAGGAATAAATTATCACTCGAAAAACGACTATTTCATGGTTTAAAGTGATTGAAAAGGTCAAACTATGCACACACGTGCCAGATCACTAAGACTCAGAAATGTCCTTATTCCCATAATCCTGTAAAAAACATCATCAAGTCTAGACACAATTGTGTTACGATCTCATTACGGCATAATCAACTAGGTGAAAAATAGCTTGAAGAAACAATGCTAGTGTGAACATGGGAAAAAAACAAGCTAAATGGAGGTAAAAACGAATGAATAGTAAAAACAAAAGTCATTTTCACCTGACTATTTACCTCAAAAGAGTTTTCACCCTTGTTGAAGGCCGAAATTGCATCGATGATTGTGGGAGATGCGGGACACCATTCAGTTCATTGTCTAAACCAGGTTAGTGTTCTCATCTTGCTCTTACTTTATAACATTTTATTTCCTAGTTTGATGCTTGTTTGGGCAAGTTTTGGGCCTTTGTTGGGATTTAATTGCACCCTACGGAAACTGTCACTCCCCTAGAAGGTCGAGGGGAGCGAAAATCTCAGATCTGTCACTCCCCAGGAGACTTCAGGGGAACGAAAATATCCTATTTTCACTCTGGTATGCACTATAGTGGGGCAACATAGCACAAAAGGGGTAAATGTTTTGCTTGTTTCTCCCTTGTTTGGAAATATCTAAGGCTGATATTTTAACCATGACTCTTTTTTAGGGTTTGCAGGATATTACTAACTTCAAGAGCCATCATGATTGAGTGGAAGGAAAGAGAACATGAAAATGATGATATGGAAGCCCTCCATGACCAAGCCACCTTGGATGCACTCAAAGAGTGCATTTTACTAAAAAAATTCAAGACACAACACATGAGAAAACAACTACTCCTTCTCAATCACTTGACAGAGATGTGGAATCCTGACAATCAAGTGTTCAATGTGGGGCCACACATTCTTGATATTGAGTTAGAAGACATATACTTCCTGACCGGTCTCTCCAAGTGGGGAGCACAAGTAAACCTAGCTAGGAATCATACTTCTGATGAGAACACGGATGGCTACATAGCCAAATATTTCAAGCCCGGGACTGGGAAAGTTAGCATCAAGATACTGATTAAGGATGTAGCAGATCATCCTCTACGGAATATCTTATTTACCATCATGATATTTTCCAAGACTATGGGTCCTCATCATGCCACTAAATCACAGATGACCCTCACAGTGGAGTGTCTTGAGCTAAAAATATGTAACTGGTGTAGAGGCGTGTTAGCCAACATGAAGGACCAAATCACTAGATGCAGGACAGGGCAGAAAAAATAGTTTGGGTAAGGGACCATCTTAATCTCATTTTTCCTAGAGCGGGTACCATTGCTTCATCTGCAGATTGATGTGTCGATCCGACCTACATCAGAGCCATGGATGGAACGATGGACTGGCCATGCAAGACGGCTAGGGGTCCCCAGATGTTATCCTATGATGTTTGTTTCTTCTCATGGTGGAGAAACCAAATCCCGATGATAGAAGACTACCCATATGCAGGGGTGGACTTCCATGGAGATAGAGACTTAGTGCTGCTGGAGGGAGCAGACTGGGATGATTCAGGTATGTCTTTTGGAAAATCTGACCTTGGTTCATGATGTGTTTTGGGGATTTTTTAAATATTTCCATTTTTTAATTGTATGATTGGATCTAATATGTATAGCTTTTATGTCATGGGTCGAGGACCATCGTGACCAGCGGGATCATCACTGCTACATAGGCACGGGGAGAAGTATCATGTGGCGGTAACTGATGCTGAGGGGCTCTGAGACATGGATCAAAACCTAGATGGATTGACCATGGGTGTCCCTCCAATAAGGTTGCATACATTCCCTACCATCTACAGAGGCATACTATAGGGGTACCAGAGCGAATCCATCACTTACAGTGCCGAGTAGCTCGGGCAGTGGTGTGCTAAAGTGAGAACCGTGTACCTCATGATGAGGATTAGTATCCTAGACAGTCTAGTGGTCCTTCCTTAGAGAAATTTATATGATGTACAAGCCTTATAGCCCAATTTTTGACCCCATATACTTTTTGGACACATGATGTGATAAAAATTTTGCATGATATATATATGGATATTTGTTTCAGCTATTATTCCCTAAATACATTATTTACATTGTATGTTTTGTGCTTTTGTATGTACATTTCATGATGAAATATTAATGTATGCGTGATGTGCCAATTTAAAATAAAATTAGCTAAAGAATCTACAGTAGTATTCAATTAGCTCAAGATGTGTTGATATTGTATGAAATCAAACAATCTCTCAAGAAGGCATATCCTTCAATATAATTAAAGCAGTGTGGTAGCACGGATGGAATAAATGTGGTTCAACTAAGAAACTATGAGTTGATAGTCCAGGTAAACAGTAATATGGCATATGTCAAGCGAGGAAGCTTCGATCAATAGGCCTATCATGACGTGGTATTCAACAATGTTATTGGTTGTTGGACCTAGGAAAACTCCTCTTGACCTGATTAACTCATCATTGGGGGAATAAATAACCCAAGTTGCATAAGCGATGTTTCAAATATGTCTACTAGCACCGTCCGCAAATCCAAAATACGCCGACATCTGTGCATTCAATCACAAATCGGGATAAGTATTCGTAGGTGAAACAAGACCCTCTGTTGGGCCCAAGTTGGAACAAAGTTTTGGTAACACTTTTGATAAGCAGGAAAAGCTGAGCTGAGCGCAGCTCATAAAAAGATAAAGTCTTGTATAAGTGTTGAGGGTGCTGCGAAGTTGTGCGCAGCATCCAATTTTTGGCCATGCTGCGAAGTTGTGCAAAGCATCTGAATTTTGGAAGTACTGCGAAGACCAGCGCTGCGAGGAAGCAGTGCTGCGAAGCACGAAGACCAGCGCTGCGAGGAAGCAGTGCTGCGAAGCAGTCAGGCCACATGGAGCCAGCAAAGCGGAGTGTTGGATGAGGATCGGGTGCAGGTACCGGATGGACCAGTAGTGGTCTAATTTTGGAAAGATGCTCTAGGAGTGTCGAGCGGCGGGCACGAGCAGATCAAGAAGGCGTCCAATGCATGAGTTTGTTAAGGAAAGGATAGCTCAGGGAAAGCGATGGCTTGGCATGCCTAATGGGCGAGACCGTTAGAGATGAACGGTTCAGTGAAAGTGACCTGTTGGCACGCGTGTGACAGGAAGGCCGATAGCGACAGAATGAAGACATGGAGAACCGCCACGATGAAGCAGACACTACCAAATGCCAGCAAATTGGTTTAGGGAAACCGGCACAATTTTGTAAACCGTAAGGGTTTTTGGGTTTAGGTCTTCGGCATTGTAAAGACATGGTCTATTTAAGAAGACAATTTTGTATGGGATGGGGTTACTTTTTTTGTTACATTTTTGGGTTCTGGATGTTGTATTGTAAAATCTCTTTTGAGTTTAGAAGATTGTAAAGGCTCTGCAGCTGTGTGCGCAGAGACCTATCTGAGAGGAAGGAGAGTCTGTAGCTGAGTGCGCAGACTAAGAGTGGTTGTCCCCATCCCTTTTAAAGATATATGTTACCAACTGTTCTTGTGGGCGTAGCTTCCCATCCGGGGGAGTGAACCACATTAAATATTGTGTTGTGCAATTGTGTTTTATGGATGAATGCTTGTCTGTGTTTTCTGTAACTGAGCATCTAGATGTTTCCTTGCATGTTGTTATGAGAGAACTATTGTATGCATTTGCCATCAGAAGAGGTATGGAGATGATATGTTAAGTTCTGCATGAATGGATGAATGGTGAACATTTAGCTTGTATTTGAGAACTGTGAATCAGTTATTTGGTTAAGTGTTAAGAGATCACTTAAGTACTTCCTTATGCGCAATAGAACAAATGCATAACAGTTAGATTGTATCAGTAGAATATGCTCAAATCATAACCATACCAAGTGGGTGAACGAATAGTAGATGGATAATCAGATGAGTAGTTGAATGAGTGGATGATTGATACTCATGTCAATGCCTTAAGCGTTTTCGAACAATTCAAGTATAAGCTAAGTGGTATTGTTTGCAGTCCCAGGAGAAGTCCCGCAGTAGAAGAAAATAGTGGTGAGGACCGTAGTGTTGTCCATCGCTGCGCAGTCTCCACTCGCAGCGCATACCCCCTATTGCTTTCGCAATACGTCCGTCCACGCAACTCGTCACTTACTATGGAAACCTAATTCTGCAGTACCCCATAGATACACCTCGGGTGAGACCTCAGCCTGCTCATAGGTTGTCGCCGAAAGGGCCGGTGCGAAGGGGTTTTGTTGGTCAAAGGGAAACCGCGAAGAACTTGGGTATTATAGAAAACCTCTAGGTCGGTTATAGCCAACAAATGGTTCCGTTGCCGGGCTAGAATCCATGATGAGTTGCAATCGTGATGTGTGACGAAGAATACTAGTTCCCGAAAGGATCTGACAACTGGCATCCTGAAAAGATAGAAATCCAAGCTTGGTGGGACAAGACCATAAGAGACTTTGCAAGGCAAGAGAATAGGCATCCGTGTCTATGTGACACACAGTGGTCGGATAGATATCTGTGGAAAGATATTCACGAGATTTTATGGGCATCATTTCCAAACGACCTACACGCATGGATCTCGCAGCTCACAGAAAAGAAAACCTGTTTTCAAGGAGGAGTTCCTACAGAGTGGACTCCTGAGCTCATAGCGCAGCTCAAAGCGATCGACGGCCATTGTCACGCGCACTTGACTTCTGGGTCGATCATATGCTAGAAGGCTTCGTAACAGAATTTGCTGTAGACACACTCAAATCCTACAGCCAAGCAGAAGCATACTTTTTCGGAGGATTCCAAGGTAAGTTGCTGAACAATCTCAATCTATACATTAAGATGTTGTTAGCTGAGAAAGGTGTTTAAGAATGCAATAATATTCTTAAGTTTGTCATGGTAAACAGTATATATAGTGATTCTGACGAAGATACCCATAATCTTAGAAGTGGTAAGAGGTATAAATTTAATAAGAATCTTGGAGGCCCTGGACTCCATATTGATACTGAGGTTCCTTCTGACATTGACAACGAAGATGCACCACCATTTACCCCTGAGAACCCACCGGCTGCAGAGACCGCACCACCTTTATCTCAATCTAACTGTTATGCCTAGTGGGTGAGATCGCACTTACAAAGGAATTCCACATTCGTCATCAGCGCAGTACTCCATATCATCCACGGGCGAATGGAATTGTTGAGACTTTCAATAAAATACTGGAGAACGCACTCACTAAGGTTTGCAACGTAAATAGAGATGATTGGGATCTGCACGTCTCCTATGTGTTATGGGAATACAAGACTACATGCAAGAAATTGACAAGACATACACCTTTTCAGTTGGCTTATGGGCAGGAAGCTATAATGCCAATGGAATATATTATCCCTAGTTTGCGGATCGCTGTGTTCACAGGGATGGAAGACCGCGCAGCATTAGAAGAAAGGTTGCTACACCTCATTGGGTTGGAGGAAGATCGCTTCATTGCCGGCTTCCACCAGCAAGTTTAGAAAGACCGTGAGAAAGCGTGGCATGATCGCCATATAAAGAGCAAGTGCTTTCAGGTGGGTGACCTAGTCCTCCTGTATGATAGCAAGTTCATGAAGTTTCTCGATAAATTTAAGATGCATTGGCTTGGCCCATATACTGTGATACATGTTACTAACACTGGTGCAGTCCAGTTAGCCAATTTAGCTGGTGATACCCTACCAACTTTGATAAATGGAAGCAAACTAAAGCTGTATCACGATAGTCCTGCTTCACAAAATCCTGAGTAACAAGCAGAGGAAGAAATTTCTAAGTGTCAAGTACAGTTGAAATTGGACACTAGAAATGTAAAGGAGGATGTACATGTATGATAAGAAGAACAAGGTATGATAAGAAGGACGATGTATGCACCGCGCAGCACTGTTGAAGCTGCGCAAGAAAAAAAAAATTGAAACCGCGTAGTTGAAAAATTTTGGCACTGCGAAGTAACTACGCAGGATCGCAGATGGCTTGCCACGCAGCTCAGCGCAAGACTCAGAAAAATAGCCGTTACAAAACTTTTTGAGAAAAATAGTCGTTATATGACCATTGCAATGAACCGCTTGAGCATTTAACGAAAAGATAGCCGTTCTGAAAACGCTAACGACGAAAGGGACTGATGGATTCGCTCAAATTCACCAACGGACACTACATTAAATTCCCATCTAGCCGTCGGAAGGTGCGGGGAGGACCCAGCTGTGCCTATAAACAGCGCCGCATAAGGACTTGCGGGCGTTACCAGACACTTAGAATTTTCATGTGTTCGCTCCTGTGTTAGCAATCCTTAGTCATATCTCAGAAATAGTTGCCTACTCTCGCCAGTGAATGTCCAAATCACCAGATAGAGAAGAAGAGCTTACACTTCAAGAAGCAATCCGAATCTTTCAGCACAGGGGAATTGCAGAGTTAATGAAAACCCCTGCCAAGAAGACTATACTCGAACCCGGTCAAGCGTCCAGAAGATCACCTCGCCATAATCCAATCATGCAGGACAAAGGGAAATACATAACTGGACCACGAAGCAAGACTCCAAAGACGGGTTAGACGACGCCGAGATCGTCGGTCTTTCAAAAGGAACCCTTGAAGTTGACACCGGAGTATATCACCACGGGCGTTGGATGCCCCAGTCTTTAAATTGACCAAGAATGCTAGATATGAAATCTCATTGTCACCGATTTCAAAACATGTAGAGGTTGCCAAGAACCTACTCGAAAAGATCGCAGACTGTAAGTGGGAAGACTTTGACCTCCTAGGCATGCAAAAGGAAGAGCCCCACACGCCTAAGTACCCACAGTTCCAGCCTAACTAGTATATGTCCTGGAAAAAGGATGCCAAGGGAACTTTTAACTTGGTTTCCGAAAGTTGGCTGACACTCGTCGTTTAGTTAGGACTGCTAAACTTGTTAAGGTTGCCACATTTTGATCGATCACCAGAAGTGAATGTGGTGGCTCGCACGCTGATGGCGCGAATCCACCAGGGATATCTATGGCTCGACAGAAATGTCGATGTAAACATTGATTTAATCCACTGCATCACAGGGTTAAGCAAGCGCGGTAAGGATCCCAAGCAATTCTTCCAAGGGAAGAATAAGGAAAACGAGGCGATCGAAAAGTTGAAGAAAACTCATGCATTGGTGAAAGGGAAAAGAGGTTTTCCCACAGAATAAATTGAAGACAGAGCAACAAGATTTGTCACACAACTGCTCACAGGAAAAATCCTCAGAACAGCTAGGCCTCCGGAGGTGCCTGCAGGTGTAATACTACTCGGTGCCGTAGCGGCTAAATGCACCCAATTCAATTGGTGTCAGTACCTTCTCAATGAGTTCCTGGATGAACTCAATGATACCCAAGAGAATGGCAGATAGTTCCACTTTACATGGCTAATCATCCTCATCACCTTTTCCAGATGGAAGGAACCAAAGGACTATGTGGGTGTCATTACAGAAAGCAACGATACTAGAGGGTTCCGTTATGCCAACCTCTGGGCAAACATCAACGCAAAACGACAGTACGTGACAGTTGAATTTTTCTATCAGTATTACACTCAGTTGCGCGATGTGATCACCCATACATCCCGCATCACAAAGCAGGTAACGTCGAAGTACATTTGTGTTCTTGATTTCATGGCGGACATGCAATGTATCTTTATTTCACCCAAAGCGAGAATGAAGAAGTCAGAATGGTACGCGGGTAACTACCATATGTATGAGGAGGACATTGACATCCTCATGAAGGACTGGTCGACCGACTTCCGTGTTGAAGTCATGGATGTTGAGACAGACTCTGAAGAAGATGAGCCAATCCCACTATCATGCCCGATTGTTGAAGAAACAGGAAAGCAAAAAGAGCCTGAGACCACGCAGAAGCCAAAGGCACAGAAGAAGATGAAGGCCACAAAGACTCAATCTGAGACAGTGCTAAATGAAGATGATTTTGAGATGATAGCAGAAAAGGTCTCAGAACAAATGCAGGAGCTCATGGCTGACAAAGACAAAAAGGACAAGGTCATCCAGGATGACCTGCAAAGGACTAGGCTCGCACTGCAAGGTCTCATGAAGAAAATGGACGATGTCTAGAAGAGCCTAACCTTGCCGCGCGACACAGCAGCTGAAGGGAGGTCAGTAGGAACCTCGCAGCAAACACCGTCGCAGCTAGCAATAACGTTTCCTTCTAAGACCAGGGTTTTCCATTTGGACCCATTGGCTATTTCATTACCAATGACAGAACAGATCGTCCTGGACACAAAGGGAGTCGAGCGGGTAGAGCTCGACTTGGCCAGGATTCTTTTGCCTGGCTTACACTTTATGCACATGCATATCGTCGATGAGATGCATGAAAGAACAGTAGATTCCATGAAGTCACAAGTGGAGCTGCACGCAGCAAACAGGCAGCTCGAGTTGCGCACAAAAATGCAGCTACATGATGAACAGGACCGCCGGAAACAATTGGAGACTACCATATCTACTGTTGCCAAAGATATTGAAGGTCTAGAACTCCAGGATGATCGTGCGGACATAGTTCTAAGGATCGGAGAAAAGGTGAGATCTTTGAAGGAGGAGATGCAGGATAAGGACATCCTCTATGAGGCCGAACTTGAAGCCTTGAAGGAAAAACTGGATACGCAGATGCCATTAACTGAGCAATACTTAAGAGAGCAAGCGGTGAGTGTCGCCACGCAAAGCATAACAAGTGAGATGGCTAAGTGCAAGATCTCTTGGAGAAGGTTTCAAAGGCATTCACTGCCATTGAAGAGGATCAAGGGCTACTGCAGGTGAAGACCGTGGTAAAAGAAAAGCAGACCGCGATAGAAAAGTTGGACGCAAAGGTCAAGGCTCTGCCACCCAGGGAGAGGCTGTCGAGGTATAAGGAGATATCAGGCTTGAAGAAGGAAGTCCAAGCATTAAGAGAAAAAGAGACTGATATGGATAATCAGTCGCAGCAACTCCTGGAGGATGCCATGGGGGTGTTGCAGTAGATAGAAGACAAGCTGAAGGAACTGCGCGACAACCAGGAGCAGGTACAAGGACAGATTGGAGAAGAGATAAATCTAGCACTGCTTGAGATAGTAAAACAAGTTGAACAAGACACCAGAGAAGCAATGGAACAGTTGTTCGGCACATATAACGAGTTCACGGCCAAATTAGTTCCACCGGTCGCGGAGCAGAGCGAGACAACCGAAGCAGCAAGTGGCTTGGGGACGAGCTACATGTAAGTGTTAGGGGCATGTTGGGCCCAAGTTGGGACAAAGTTTTGGTAACACTTTTGATAAGCAGGAAAATTTGAGCTAATCGCAGCTCAAAAAAAGATAAAGTCTTGTATAAGTGTTGAGGGTGCTGCGAAGTTGTGCGCAGCATCCAAGTTTTGGCCATGCTGCGAAGTTGTGCGCAGCATCCAAATTTTGGAAGTACCGCGAAGACCAGCGCTGCGAGGAAGTAGTGCTGTGAGGCAGTCAGGAAACGTGGAGCCAGCAAAGTAGAGTGCTGGACGAGGATCAGGTGCAGGTACTGGATGGACCAGTAGTGGTCTAATTTCAAAAAAATGCTCCAGGAGTGTCGAGCGGCGGGTACAAGCAAATCAAGAAGGCAACCAATGCACGAGTTTGTTAAGGAAAGGACAACTGAAGGAAAGCGATGGCTTGGCATGCCTAGTGGATGAGACCATTAGAGATGAACAGTTCAGTGAAAGTGACCTGTTGGAACGCGTGCGACAGGAAGGTCGATAGCGACAGAATGAAGACGTGGAGAACTGCCACGATGAAGTAGACGCTACCAAATGCCAGCAAGCCGATTTAGGGAAACCGACACAATTTTGTAAACCCTAAGGGTTTTTGGGTTTAGGTCTTCGGCATTGTAAAGACATGACCTTCGGGCATGGTCTATTTAAGAAGACAATTTTGTATGGGATGGGGTTACTTTTTGTTGTTACATTTTTGGGTTCTGGATGTTGTATTGTAAAATCTCTTTTGAGTTGAGAAGATTGTAAAGGCTCTACAGCTGTGTGCATAGAGACCTATCTGAGAGGAAGGAGAGTCTGCAGCTGAGTGCGCAGACTAAGAGCAGTTGTCCCCATCCCTTTTAAAGATATATATTACCAATGGTTCTTGTGGATGTAGCTTCCCATCCGGGGGAGTGAACCACGTTAAATATTGTGTTGTGCAATTGTGTTTTATGGATGAATGCTTATCTGTGTTTTCTGTAACTAAATGTCTAGATGTTTCCTTGCATGTTGTTATGACAGAACTGTTGTATGCATTTGCCATCAGAAGAGGTATGGATATTATATGTTAAGTTCTGCATGAATGGATGAATGGTGAACATTTAGCTTGTATTTGAGAACTGTGAATCAGTTAGTTGGTTAAGTGTTAAGAGATCACTTAAGTACTTCCTTATGCGCACTAGAACAAATGCATAACAGTTAGATTGTATCAGTAGAATATGATCAAATCATAACCATACCAAGTGGGTGAACGAATAGTAGATGGATAATTGACTGAGTAGTTGAATGAGTGGATGAGTGATACTCATGTCAGTGCCTTAAGCATTTTCGAACAATTCAAGTATAAGCTGAGTGGTATTGTTCGCAGTCCTAGTAGAAGTCCGGCAGTAGAAGAAAATAGTGGTGTGGACCGCAGCGTTGTCCATCTCTACGCAATCTCCCCTCGCAGCGCATACCCCCTGTTGCGCTGCGCAATACGTTCGTCCATGCAACTCATCACTTACCGTGGAAACCTGATTCTGCAGTACCCCATAGATACACCTCGGGTGAGACCTCAGCCTGCTCGCAGGTTGTTGCCGAAAGGGCTGGTGCGAAGGGGTTTTGTTGGTCAAAGGGAAACCGCGAAGAACCTGGGTCTTATAGAAAACCTCTGGGTCAGTTATAGCCAACACCCTCACACGCAAAAAGAGGAAAAACTCACACCATACCAAACTGTATAACAGGTATGTACAAGTACACATGCAAGATGAACCTAAGCATAGTACTTCTTCAGGTAGGTCACATTTCGCAGATCTCCTAGTGAGGTTTCATCGTGATCAACTAAATCATAGGCACCCTTCTCTAACACTCATTTAACAATGTAAGGATCGTTCCACATGGATTCGAATTTACCTACCCCCAGTTTGTCATGAATCTGGTCATAAACCAAGACTAGATCACCTTCACTGAAGATGTGAGGTTTAATTGATTTATCATAA
The DNA here is from genome assembly GCA_027924585.1 of Larix kaempferi. Taxonomy (NCBI): domain Eukaryota; kingdom Viridiplantae; phylum Streptophyta; class Pinopsida; order Pinales; family Pinaceae; genus Larix; species Larix kaempferi. Next base: position 4,051,985 of record BSBM01000866.1, read on the forward strand.
TGGACTTTGATGTGTCTCTTATGTGCTTCATTAGCAAGAGTAGCATCACAACGGTCTCGTCGAGTTTTTCCAAATATATAAAATGATCCTCTTCAGCAGAGGTATTCAACGAGAGTTCCACGGCTAGTTTAAGAGGTGAAATCTCACATTCGATAGGTAAAGTTTCCTCTAGACCATAGACCAAATGAAATGGAGTGAATCTGGTGGAATTTTTTATCGAGGTCCTATAAGCCCATAAGGCTGAAAAAGTGATAAGTACTAGTTCGATCTACGTGTCCCCACCATGCGTTGGATCATGGTTTTCAAGACCTTGTTAATGGACTCTATTTGTCCATTCGCTTGGAGGTAATAGGGTGACGAGTTTTCATGTCGAAAACCCAATTTGGCACTTACTTTACCCATCATATGGTTCCTAAAATGTGAACCATGGTCAATGACAATGGATTGTGGGACCTTGAACCTAGCAATGATGTGATTAAACACAAAAAGTGTTGTAGTCTTGTCGTCATTTGCGTATGTAGGCATAGCCTCGTCCCATTTAGTAAAATAATCTACTATTATTATGATATAACTATGCCCCCTGAATGAGGTAGGATTATAGTGCATAAAGATAATGCCCCATTTTGACATCTAAGGAAAATGGCCCTAATATTTTTTGGATGATCTTCTTTGTGAGTCAAGTGGGTAGGTAGATCATCAAGGTATGGATCAACAATATGCTTTATGTTGTGAAAAGCGTACAACATGGCCCATTGAAATGTAGCCCCAGCATTTTTAAGATCGAAGGGTAACTTTTGATAGGTGAAGGTTCCCTAAGGGCAGATAAAAACAGTTTTATGTTGATCGGATGGGAGTATCTCAATATAATTATAGCTGAAGAAGCCATCCATGAATGAGAAGAGGACACTTCTGGCACAGTTGTCGATAATCTGGTCGATAAAGGGTGTGGGGTAATTGTCCTTAAGACTAGATTTATTTAAATCCCTATAATAGACACATACCCTAATAGTGCCTTGTTTCTTCATAACCAAGACAATATTGGAGACCCATTCGGTTAATGGTACTGGGTAAATGAACCCTGATTTCAAGAATTTTTCAACCTCGACCTTGATGCCAGTGATTTTGGGGGGGTGAACCGAGCGGAGTTTCTGTCGGACTGGCTTAGCTCCCAGGTAGGTTTTAATTTCATGCACCACTATGGAGGAGTCAATGCCCGACATCTCTTCATTGCTCCATGCAAACACATCGCAGAATTCTTGGAACAAGGCCTTATAAATCTTTACCTCTTCGGGAGAACAAGTTTGGCCTAGTTGAATGTTTTCCACAATACCAAGTTTCACCAAGATATCGATTAACATTGTAGGGGTAATGTTCCCTAAGTTCCTCTCGAAAACAGTGTCATGAGTGAGGATGGGGGATTGGGGATTGTCGATAATTTCGGGTGAAATGATGGATTTAATATCATTTTCTATCATTTGGATACTCGAGAGGAAAGATTATCAATGATGGTAATCTTCCTAGGGGGACTCATCTAAACTCATGAAGACAGAGTATAGGGGTCTGATGCCACAAAATGTTGGTCATTGGGGTCTGAATCATGTTAGGCAGATTGAATTGCTTGATATAATGCCTTGTTTGGGCTAAGTGGCATTCTATTTCCAATGGTATGGAACTCTGATGGGTTAGGAACGACCCAAGGATCGTATGATTCCTGCGATTTTTGTACCATCGATGAAATCATATTAACTGAAGCGATTAGCCATGGGGATTTGGGGCAGTTAAAGGAAAAACTCCTATGAGGGAAGAATCCTTAATCAGTCTTACTCCCATGTCTTCGTACTAGGGTTTGGATTGTCCCAAAAGAGGGATGTTGTTAGCAGCATTATTATGGATGTATGAGGTGCAAAAATCAAGTTGGTCAATGGTAACAATTTTACCTCGATGAGGAAATTGTACCAAATGAAAGACCGAGGATGCTACATCAGTCATCGCGTAGAACCAGTTTTGATCAAGCAGTAAATTATAGTCCAATGGTGCGTCAACTGCCTCTACATAGATGGAGATATTCTTTCCCCCCAATTCTATGGATAAGGCTGGTAAGAGTCCATAGGGTTGAAAGCCATGGCCGTCAAATTCCTTCAATGTGGTCAGAGATTGGTTGACTTCAGGAGAGTCGATATCCCTCCAACAAGATATAGACATGATAGAAGTCGAGGCTCCTTCATCCAAGACGGTACGATGGATGTTTTTCCCACTAATATTTGTATGAATATGGAAAGTTATTTGGTGGGATAGCCTAGACTTAAAATACTCCAAGTTGAACATGATAGTGTTGGAAGATTCGGGGTCCATAGCTCCAAGAGCTGACAACAGGGTTCTACATTGATTAGGGCATTTTTGTAGAACTTCAAGCGTAGAAATTGCACAAGGTGCCTGGGCCAAGTATTCTACGATGTTATAGTTTTGTGCAGCATATTCATTTGGATTAAATGTCACTTTGCAAATTGTGCCTTTGAGAGGGTGCAACATTGTGTCAAGGATCGGCTTCTCTGTTGAAAGAGGGGCAGGAGGTGCAGGGGTGGCAAAGGTAGATGCTTTCTCCGCAAGACTTTCGTTATTGTTATTATCTGGATTAGACTCATATGTCTGTAATTAGTAGTTAGGCCAACCGTCTCGTTACACATGAGGACTTGAGCTTCTGATTGGTTTAGATGGATTTTGTTTCCCCCTTGCTGAGGGGTGGTTTATGTGAAACCATGTTTTGTGGTTGCGGGGGGAAGGGGTCAGTTAATACTACTAATGGGGTTCCTTTTAAAAATTTATTAACTTCCTCATGATGAGGACATTCTTTGGTATAGTGGTCACCTCCAAAAATGAGGCATGGAAACTTATCCTTCAACTTAGGTTTGGTTTCATTGTTGGTTTCTTGGGTTTGAGGATTCTCCTGTTGGTTAGAAGGTCTTTTCGATTTTCCATTATTCTTCTTCTTCCCGCCTAATGATGAAGAGTATTGAACCTAATTCACCTCAAAAGTATGGGTAGGATACACAGTGGATATAGTGTTGTTACCAATCTGATTTCGGGTTGGAGCATAATTCAATTGACTTGGTTGTCTAGTCGATTGAGGTACAGACTATGTTTTCACTGAACCTACTATGTCATCGGATGGAGGTTCCATAATAGGTCTTGAAGGATCATTCGTAGGGTATGAATCATTTGGTATCAAATCATAAAGCGTGCCGGATTGAGAATAGATTAAATCCAAATATTGAGCACGGCTGATTTCCAACTCCTCGGTGACAAATCCTCCCATGGAAACATCCCTAGATATAGGTGGTAGTAACAATTTTGAAAACCAGTCAGCCAATAACTAGTCTGGAATGGTAGCTTTAATTAACCTACATCACCTCCTCCATTCATGAATGTGATTAAAAATGTGGGTGGAGGTGGATTGTCTGAGAGAGGTTAAAATTTCAGTACTAGTTTCATATCGAATCGACAACTGAAAATGCATTAAGAAATCCATAGAAAGGGTGTTGAAATTGATGAATAAGTGTCGTGGCAGCTCAATGTACAACTTGGTTGTAGTGCCGGTGAGGGTCCGATGAAAGAGCCTCAGATGGATGGAATCGTCCATTAACGAGTTTGAGGAACACCACAAGTGATAAGTCATTACGTGCTTTTTAGGATCTTCATCGGGATTCCCATAAAATTTGGGAATATCGAATGGGAGTTTGGTAAGGATAGGGAGCCAAAGTAGATTATGTTGAATGGGATCCTTAGTTAAATGCGACAAATCTAGCAGATCTAAAGTAGCCATGAATGGTAGTTGTTGGTTTGACTATGGATACTGGTAGTATTGATGAGATATCAGTATACTAGTAGGACCGTAAGTCGGTCCTCCCATGTACTAGGGTTGAGGCGGTTGAGAGGTCAGGGGGTTCATTGGCTGATTAGGTGGAAACCCTTGTGTAGGTGCGCCCATCAAGTTAGGTTGACCCCAAGGAACATTTGTAGCCCCGGGGTAAGGTAATCCAGCATGTAAGGGTGTGGGACTAGCCTCCAAAGGGTTGGGTTGATAACTAGATGGACCCTAGGCCAAATAAACCGTCCAATTAGGAAATTTCCTAGTGGATGAGGGTTTCCCCCCAGCCGAAACTTGCTCCTTAGTTAAAAAATTTCATCCAACAAAAGGTAAGGATGGATTTGACATTAAGGGTGCGGCCATCTTACCCATCTGTGTGGAGTTTGGGGAAACAAAACCACTTGACATCAATCTTGGCGTGGTTGGGTTATTAACCACTTGACTAGATGAGGGAAGTAATTGACAACCAATTAACTCGTGTGGTAACAACCCAACTACTATTCTAGTGGTGACACTCAAAGGTGGTCGCGATGGGATAAGTGGTTGAGTTGTAATCGTACTTTCCAAAGGAAAAGTAAAGGTCGTAAGTATTATAAGATCTGTGACAGCAAAAGTAGACAGCAAGGAAATTCCTTGGAATTCATGTGAGGGTCCAGGTAAATCCATGCCTAAGGTTCTTCTGTGGGTTGATTCCAGTCGACGGTAGTGAGAAAGAACATAGTCTATAAAAGTGTTCGATGGTAACTGAAAAATCAGGCAATAAAAACCTTCATTCAAGGGTTGAATTTTGGAGGGAAGGAAGCTTGACTCTTCTATAGTTTCAACCACCCCTTCAGGTTGGGTGTGTTCTAGAGTAACGCTTCCTTGGTATTAAACAATTTCTTCATGTATGTTTGCTTCATTAGAAAGGTTTGGTGAACCTATTTGTGGAAAAGGTTTGTTGTCTTCATGTCCTAAGCCTTTCATTCTATGAGATCTTCTTGGGCCTTTATTAGCCAGTGCAAATAAATAAAATAACAATAATTATAGTGATCCCTAAGGCTAGCTACAAGCAAACAAAGAGAACACCCCTATAAAAAACTAAATGTAATAAATCCATGCAAACAGTAAATAAAGTATCTTCTAAAGATGGGATATCAAACCATCAGCGAAGATATGAGAAATAGTTGCTCACAACACTCTCATATGGACGTCCAGAGGTGAAAGTACCGGTCGCAACCAAGTACCCTCCTAAGGATCCAAAATCGCGTGGTGCACATCTCTCTCAAGTACTGCAGCACCACCACTGCAGTTACCTAGGATATAACCTAGTAAAGGAAACTAAGCCTACCACTTCACGCTTGGTGGTTAGGGGGAACTATTGTGGGAGACGGCTTCTTCGAATGGGCAGGGAACGTAAGACAATTGTCTTAGACCCGAAGTATTAATATAGTGGTGTAACCCCAAGGACTTTCCACTACTAATATTACTCTCATACTTGCATAACCCCACCAAGATAGAATGTCAGCGATCGGTCTGAACACTCTTCTCAATTTCTCCTACCGCTTGACTCCTATGTTAGATGAGCTTTCCCAACAAGCACTTTGCGCTACTAATGGATTTTTTCTCTTTGGTAGTCCTAGTTTTGTTTTAGCGACTCTTGGATGATTAACTCACTTCCTTAATCCAAAAGTCCTATATCCTATACTATTGTTGGTTTTCTAACAAAACAAAATGTCTAGTTTATTTTATTAGCGCGTGGTTAATTTTTTGGGTTGTTCTTTACTCAAAGAGAAAATGGACATGAAACTAGTGATGTGAAGACTTGACTCAAAACCATACAAATTATGAGATGCAAATTCTTCACTTCGAGGAACTTTATCTACTAAAGAGAGAGAGTGTTTCAAATTCCAATGCAACAATCACCCAATGCGATGCAATCTTTCTCTTTTCCTTTAATGATCAACAATGGCAAATCAAACTCTCAAATTATTCACCAATTTGAATTTAAATGCAAATAAATCCTTCAAACGAACACCAAAAACAAAAACTATTTTTCCCTTTTTTCTTTTGCTTTCTTGTTTTCAAACATTCTCAAATTTCAAAGGGAATTAAAACTACTTCTTTGTTTAACCAAGAGAGACTTCAATTGTGAGAACCAAATACAACCAATATAAAATCAACTTGTTTCTTTTCAAGACTTAAAAGGCCTAAAATACTTGAATAAACTACTTCTTTGCTTTCAATTTGCAATTTCAATCAATATTGAGGGAGGTTTAAAGACAAAGAAGAGAACAAATTTCACTTTTCAAGCTCTTTAAAATGGAATAAGAGACTAAAGATATTTGTTCTATGTTTTTCAATTGAAATTAGAGAAGCCAATCAAGTTCAACTAAGACCAAAGAAGTCAAAGAAAACAAAAAATGGACCCAACGCAACAAACTTTGAAAAATAATTAGATTACTCAGTCCCCTTCAATTCGTCACTTTACAAACCAAGCAATTCCAACCAAAGAGAAATTTTGAAACTCTAATCACCCAATATGAACACAATCAACCAGAAAGGAAGAGTTTAGGACAAGGCTACAAACTTCTGGGCTTGAAACAAGTTGGAAATTTCACCCAAAACAAGACCAAATGGAAATTTGAATGCAAAAAGCCTTGTTCACACTTGAATTTCCAAACAGGCCTAAAAGGCTCCAAATTTTTCCAAACAAGGCTTGGGAGTGCTAAAATCAATGTTATAGACACCCAGTAACTGTTGGACAAAAGAAAACAATCCACAACAGAGTGCAAACCCAGCAAAAGACCAAATTGGCCTACGTTGGTTTAAGTTGTCCAAAGAATTGGTAGAAATATTTATTGAGTTTCAAAAGACCTAATAAGCAATCAAATGTTCTAACATAGATCCCACACAATTCCAAATCAACAAGAAAATACCACACAAACAACTGAGAATCAAAATCCAAGGAAATTCACACAAAGTAGGGCTGAGAATTACCCCAAAAAGAGGGATTTTCGCTCTTGGAACCACCCAGACAGAGAGACGAACTGGAAATTTTCGCTCCCTGATACACTACAAGGGGGCGACAGACTGATAATTTTCACTATGAGGGACTCTGTGGGGGAGCGACGGACTCCTGTAGGTGAACAAAATGACTAGTTTTGGTTGAGATCCCAAGGTTGGATCAGGTTTCAGGGTCAGTAGACTTCTCAATAAATATCAAAGGAGGTAAAAATCAACAGAAAAACAACACTCAAAGAGGTGTAATTGGTATAATTAAAATATCTAAGGTCCAAAAAGACTAGGGAAATCCCCAGTATGGTCGCCAATTTATGTGTTAGTAAATCCTCCCTATGGATAAGTAGGATTCCTCTTGGGATAAAGTAGGTTCCCTAGACACCTAACTCAAGATAGAAAAGAAACAAATGGTTGCTACTTTCTCCTAGATTTAGTTTACACATAGTCCAATCCAAGCAAGCATATGCACAAGAAGGATGAGAAGGGTAGATGTCCTACCTCAACCCCGAAGATTGTCCTCGCTACTCCTTGTTGATGCAACTCCAAGCTTGAATATCCAAGTTGATGAGCCTGCAAACAAAGGAAGAAACAAACACCTTCCAAGAACAAGTTTATCAAACTAAATATATTCACTAACAAATAAGCAAATGCATGCATTCAACATAAGAAGCACAATTTGGGAGAATAGGCCAAGTTCATTCATTAGAAATCCAAATGAAACAAGTACATGACATGATTATGCCTAATCTTGCACCAACAGCATCTCCTCCAAGCTCTCAATCAGAATCCCCTTAAGCACTCTAAGACCATAAGGACCACCTCTCTAAGATCTTTTTCATGCCTATGAGCCAAGGCATGAGTCCCTTCTTATAGGATGGAGAATCCAAACCACTTGAGAGAGAGTTTTGGATCAAGGGAGATTAGATTGCCATAAATGGAAAATGGAGAGATACTTGAAGGATATGATGATCTACCCAATATCAAGCTCAAATATTGCTCCAACAATCAAGGGAAAGACGTTGTTACTAGATTTTCTCTCCCCTAACACTTAGCAAGGAGCAAAAATGTAGTAATTTTTCGCTCCCCTAAAGGAATGCAAGGAGTGATAGGCTTGCAATTTCCACCCTCTGGACCATTGGAAAGGAGCGACAGTCTCAATAAAGGTCCAAAGTAGGGTTTGTTAAGATGGTTATTCAACCTCCAAATGTCAAGGGACCTTCCCAAATTTTTCTAGGGACTAGGTATACTATAAGACAATGGGTTTTAACACACCTAGGGAGCATTACAACCTTCACTTCTCATGGTGATAAAGCATGTCAGGTTAAAAGTGTACATTTGAGGTGCAACAGGTTGTGTAAACTTAATTTTCTGATCTGAAACCTTCATATGAGTCCCTTGTGTCTGTTAGTAAGCCATTAATCTTGATTCAAGTGTGTTTGGAAGCTTTTGGGTTTGGTTTGGAAGCTCTATAGTTGTGGGTGTTCTTATTCCTGTGCCGATGTTAAGTGGGTCGAAATTCATCTTCTATTTCTTCCATTTATGAGTGTCTTTGTGCTATGAGACCTATTCCATTTCATCGGGAGTGTTGTTTCCAATAGGAAACACTTTTTATTTAACTCAAAAAAAATTTCGTATGCCTGAGTTATGATCATTTTACCAATCAGTTAATCTTTACATTCATGCTTGCGCACCCTAGTTAGAAATGTCAATATAGACTTAAGTTTTAATGTTCAAAGCTTCCTTATAAGTTCTCTAAAGTATGTTTGAGATCATATTGTATGTTTTTGGGAGTTATTGGGTCCATCTAAATCTGTTTGGGAAAGATTCGAGTCTGTTAGGAGGTGTTTGGGAAGAGTTGGAAATCTAGTGTTCTGTGTGGTCAGATTTGAACTAGTGCTCCTAGTTTTGAACCCATTGATTCTTTGGGGTTGCATTGGGTTTGATAGCTCATATTTTTTAATCAAAAACATTACAATGGTATATCATATACGATTGGGCACCTTACAGTGTTTTGATAGTATATTTTTGGGTTGAACCATATTATTCATATTCTGGTAAACATAATAATGCCACTGTTTGGATAAATTTGGGGATCAATTTACCCTCAATTGGAAAGTTGGAGTTGATGTGCCTAAATTTTTAATTGGGTACATTACATAATATGGCTTCACAAATAGAAACCGGTGGTTTAGATGCAAAGATCTCAAAAAAATAGGCAAATTATAATTAAAAAACAACACTAAAAACAAACTTTGGATGTCAAAGTTATGCCTTTATTTAAAAAGGCATAAGATGGAACCAAGGAACCACATGGGAGGTATATATTGAACCACATTTTTATGGGTGATCAATCCAATAAATAATTTCTACCCCTTACTAATTGTGCCTATAAGCTCACTACAAATAAGTCACTTTTTAAAATAAGTGACCCATTTTTATAAAACAAGTGGGAATCATATTTACAATGAAGTTACTTTATAACTTAAAGTTACATTTTTCAAGGAACAAAAAGAAGGAATTGAACCCAAGACCTCTTAATTAATAAATCAACTTTCAACCAATTGACTAAAATAAAAGATATAATAATATTATGAAGGAGAAATGGGGTGGTGGTTTTTTTGTTGTTTGTTGAAGAGCATGTTTACCCAAAAACCTTCCTTTTGGACTGTAAGACACTTTTACATAACCACACACAAACAAAAAATGAAACTGGAACTTCTCAAATTTTGGGTTATACCTTAGTTAGCTTACTTGGAAAATGCAAGTTTTCTCATTGTTTCTGGTTTACTGAGTTTGCACAAGGCACACGACAAAGAGCATGTGCAGCTAAGAAAACCATTTCCACTTGTTTCTGATTTTTTATGTTTGCAGAGAGTGCATGGAAAAGAGTATACGTAGATTGAAAAGATAACAATTTGAGAATAAATAGAAAATAGAGCTAAAATATGAAACAATATGATAAAAAAATCGTAAATGTAAATAGTATATTTCTCGATCTTGTAAAATGGTTGTATCTTGGGAAAATGGAAACCTTTTTGAGTGAAATGAAAAGAATTTCCACCTAAAAGTAGTGCTATGGACATAATGGAACACCTGTCTCAACACATAAATGCACATAAATAACAAAATATAGAAATCATTTGATGCAGATGCATGCAGCTACACCAATTCCAGGTCTCGATCAACAATAAGAGCGTGACTTCATAAGCGCTCTAATACCATGTTCAAATAAAATAAAGTATTTCAACACAAATCGAACACCTTAAGCGACGGCTCACACAAACATATCACAAATAAACACATTGATGTTTTTACGTGCTTAAAACCCTCAAAGAGGAAAATAGTCCATGGCCCCATCCAAATAACTACTTGAGACAATATATCAATGCAAAACGAAAAGGAATTTACATATGATTTTCTCACAATTGATCATCAAGCAAATGACCCTCCATACTCTTTAAACAGAGATCATGAATCAGTTGGATGCCAAGCCACATATCAATAGCAGTTAAGATCAAGGTGAAGATGAATTGTTGGGACACCTTATGTCTAGAACATATCATGAGCGTTGGATTACATACGTACAAATGCATACTAATGCACACTAAATAAACACACTTTACCTAAAGACATATTATACCAAATTGATCTTCACTAAATCCTGAGTGTCTAAATATCCTAACATTGGGTACCACAAGAATTTCCCTTTTGCAGTCACCTATGTGAAAACCTAGGAAAAGCTACAATTGTTACCACTTCGCAATTAACACATGGGTAGAAGAGTCATGGGATAGGTGTCTACTTATGGGTAGGGAACGAAGTACTTAGTCCTAAACTCGAAACCTTAAAAAAATGGTGTCACCCCAAGGACTTTCCCAATCTATAAAATCTCCTATACATGCATATCCCACTAGACAGGCAAGAGGAAATAACCACTTGTCTAGATTGACCTCGTGCTTGATGCGCGTGAGAGGCATGTTTTCCCAACAAATGTATTTTTCTACTAATGGATTTTTACACTCTTTGGTAGTGATCCTCTAAAAAAAAGAATTGTAGTTGCATTTAATGCATATGGCATCACATGCCACTCAATGCTATGATTTCCTTTTGGCTTGTCAAACATTCTCCTAGTGAAATATAGCATATTAGATTTTTTACTAAAGAAGTTGTGCAACTTCAATTACTTCTTATAGACAAAGTGTCTTTAAATGGAGCTCAAATTCTATTCAACATTGATACAAGACTTTTTGAAACTATGCACATTCCAACAACACCTTTTGGAAATCTTGATGTCATTTTTTGGTGACCTTTGTTAAGCACAACTTGTACTTTACTCATAGTTTTATGAACAATGAAGTTTACATCATGACAAGATACCCTATATGTTTTCGATAGACAATGTCAAATGTTTTAAACTCAAAAAAAGTTACGAAATGAGAGAACCAAATGTTCACACCCATCTTGAGAAGTATTTGAACATAATCATTGATGCTGGCATTGAATACCTAAATAAACATTGTTATATATGCCCACCAAATAATCCAACAATTCCATGCCATTTTTATAGAAACAAAGATGTTGAACAGCATAGTCGAAAAATGTTGGTTGCTATTGAGTCAGGGAGATACACATTAAAATCATTTGATAGGAAAATAGACACAATGGAAGCAAATAAATACGACGAAAAAGAAAATGTATTTGACCTCTATAATTTATCTAAAACAAAGTATTCCTCTCAAGCTAATTGGAGGAAACTATGCCACTAAAATAGCCTACAAAATAGTGCATAAGTTATTTTTAGACGCTACGTAGAAGGAAATGGTGATATTGTGTCGATTAAATTCAAGACATCATTGGTCGGGATAGCTCAATGAGATTCATTGCATCATTTTTTCACACCTAGCATTCCTGAAAGTTGGAGAACTATAACAAGAATATGTAGAGAGGTTTAATCCACAAAAGGAATCTCTTTTCTTCGTCAATAATTCCGCATGCAATTAGCATGTGTGTGAATGATATATAGAATACATGGGCTTACAATGGATGGTATAGCATTTGATGTAGCAAGAATTAAACACGACGAACTCATGTACACTTCATTCTTTCATGTTAGATACATTCAATCACTTTTTCTCTTGTGTAAGTTAGAAAAAAAAAATATTTATGTCAAAAAAGTTGTTGCAGAGATACAAAGACTTTAGGCAAATGTACATTTTTAATTTGGAATCAATATAGGTGGAAATATATTTGCTCATATGCTCCTTGAACATGAGAAGTGTGGCCTTGCATGTTCACTATATTGTCAATGACTATGACCGAATGCAACCCGACATCGTATGTTTTCAAGAAACAAAAACAACTTAATTTCAAAATAAAGTATACTTAGAGAGAAATACAAACACCTATCATCATTTCATCTTCATGGCATCTCTACATGTTGAAAAAATAACATAACTATTTAGAAACAAGATTTATATTCAAAAAAACATATTAAATCAATTGTTATTTGCTTTGAAATCAATAACATTATGGTAAAGTTATCAAATATATAGAGTGTACCTTGTGCATCACTTAAGGATGTTTTATCTCTCATTTAGATTGTAACAACGGACATTTAATGACACGAACAAATTGTAATCACTAGAGATTTCAACTTTGACATGTTGCAAGATGGAATAGCTCAAAAAAGATTTATCTCATTCATGCAAAGTCATAAATTTAGTTTTCATATATTAGAGACAATAACTAACCATTAGTATATGCTTGATCATTTTTGGACAATTTTCTCAAATAGTTGCATTAGCTCTTATATATTTGATGCATATTGGACTGATCACCATGCAATATCTACTTTGATTCCTCTCAAGGAATTTTGTCTATAGATCAATGAACAAGGTTGTCTAGAAGTTTGAATATATCCTTCATTAGAAATTACCACCAAACAATGAGTGTAACAATTTTGTATATCAACTCATTTAGAAAGTGTTTTGGCAACTAGCCTACTCAAATATATTATTGAAAATTGTGGACAACCATTTTGCTTTTTCACTTGCTACAAACAAGTATTGTTCACACCTTTTCATTTCTCATATCTATTGGTGAGTCAATGTGTTGATTACAAAAAAAACAAAGCATACTTCTATGACCAAATCTTGCAATGCACACTAGAAACCACCAATAAAAATACCACTTGCAACCTATGCAATCCACAATTGAAACAAGTCTTCTCAAAATTAATAAACATGTCTTGGCAATAATTCCAAAATGATATGTACAAAACATTGACCCAACTTCAACAATTATGTATATAGGAATCTTTTACACTCTCAGTTAACAATGTTATCATTCTATATATATATTAGTAAACATATTTCACGTATTGTGCCTTTTTATTATATTGCTAGGACATATGTGAAAAACAGCTACATCGCATATATACCTCTACACAAAGAATTATGACATTTAGCATACTAGCTCTTTGATTTTTCCCTAGCTTTGAGAAAAAAATGCCTTATGTAATTTGTAGTCCTAGCTATCCTTTTCATTTTTGACAAACTATCGTAAAATTGTTTCCTTTGATCATAATTTTTAAATTAACCAACCCAACTTCAATTATATTTGACTTATATTAAATTTAAAACACTCATACAACAAACTAAATCGTTGTAATTTTTCTTTCCAACTATGAATCAATATACACAAACAATATCTAGAAGCTTATTCATTTCCTAAAAAAATGTGTAGATGCAATTTGTTAATTTAGAATTAGTAAGCTGCAAAATAACACCAAAACTTTATTGTGTATTACTAAGAGAATCAAAGGAATATAAAGTTTGTTGCTTAGTAAACATTAAGTTAATACAAATTGCACCTGTGTCCGGAGAATAACTTACCAAACATTTTGGCTCCCGCTCCTACTATCATTTCTGTTTCCCCGGGGTTAAATGCACTCGTCGACCCTACTCGGGATGATGTGAAACTCTGTGAGGATAAATGTGCTGCTATGATCCCAGGTGCCAATGAGATTGGGGGTTCGGCGTCCTGTGGTATGTTGTCGGAGTCGATGCCTGTGAGGGAGTGCGTCAATGTGGGTAACAATTTTCCTGAAGGGTCGGGAGGGAAATAGCCGCTCATACCATCATATTCTGATATGGTAAAGAAAGCAGCCATACCTACATATTTCCGGAATCGGGTGGTGGCTAATATTGAGACTTCGGCAAGTGGTGTGCGGGAATCCATTGATTTGGCGACTCCTGGTTCAGATGGGGTGGTGGCTAATAATGAGCCATCGACAAATGGTGTGCGGGAATCCATAGCTTTGGAGACTCCTGTTTTAGATGGGGGGGTAGGTAACTTTGATACAGCAACCTTGCCCGAAACTTCTGGAGACATAGTCACTCATAATGGGGCACATAGGGGTGGACTCGCCCAGGAATTCTCACCACTGAAAACAAGAAGTGCCAGAAAAAACAAAAAGGTCATTCTGGGGGGGATGGAGAATGACCAGAACAAGATGCACTCCCCCAAACCTTCTGACTCCCGGGCTCTTAGAGGAATGAAAGCCCTTGCGAGGGTTAGAAAATGATTTTCCTCTCACTGAATATCAGAGGGGTGGGGGGCCTACCCAAACAATTGGCCTTCAAACGTGTGCTAGAAATTGTCAAACCTGATTTGGTACTGCTACAGGAAACGATGGTTAGTGGTGAAAAAGCTCGTATTTTCTTTAACAAAATCAAGCCGGGATGGATGTGCTGCTCTGTGGACGCAACTGGACTCTCGGGTGGTCTCTTAGCGGCTTGGAATCCCCTTGTTTTGAAGTTAATTCCTTCTCATGTCTCACTGGGCATTCTGCTTTCTGGGAACATCAGGGGCGCGGAGAAAAATATAAACATTATAAATTGTTATGGCCCGTATTGTGACCGGGAGTCTTTCTGGAACCTGGCTGGATCGGAAAACTTGTTAAGCCTAGAAAATTTGATAATTGCTGGTGACTTAAATTTTACCTGGGCCGATGGGGAGATATGGGGGGGTCTGGCAAGGAGGGACCCTCTGGGGCCATATTTCACAAATCTTTTCAAGGAATTTTCTTTGGTTGATGTGGCTCCTAGGCCGTTGGCACCAACATGGACAAATGGCAGAACGGGGGATCAGCAGATCCAGAAACGTATTGACCGATTTCTAATATCGGAATCTTTACTTTCATGTTTTCAGAACTATAGATCCTGGATGCATCAAATAAAAATCAGCGACCATCTCCCTATTATTCTGCAATTTGATGATGACCCCTGTCACAAAACCTACCCCTTCAAATTCAATTCCACGTGGATTTCAGAGGAGGAATACTGCTCGGGTGTGAGAAATGTGTGGATGCAGACAGATGTATCGGGGGAGAGATCGGCCATGGATAAGCTGGCGGTGAAACTCAAGGCATTAAAAGATTTCACAATAAAGTGGGAAAAGAACAAAAAAGCTCTGATGGGTAAGGAATTATCACAGATTGAACTTGAAGTGGAATTCCTGATGAACAGAGGTGTTGATTCTGAGCTAAATATGAGTGAGCTCACCAAAATCTCTACATTGGAGAGTCAGAAAATGAAAATTCTTTTGATGCAAGAAGAAACCTGGCGATTGAAGAGCAGAGCAACCTGGCTCAAGTCGGGAGACATGAATACAAAATTTTTTCATCAGTTCGCTGACTCCCGTCAGATGCAAAACTCAATCTGGGATTTGAATGATCATTTGGGTCGGCGGATCAGGGGGGAGGAGAACCTGATGAATGAAGCTGTTTTTCATTTTCAGGAGTATTATCGTGATCCAAAAAATACTACTCTGGCTGAACAATTCAAACTTATTAGGGAATACCCTCGTATGTTCAATGAGGAGGAGGGTGACAATATTTACCTGGATGTCACTCTGGATGAAGTGGAGAAAACCCTGAGGGGGATTGCAAAAGACAAATCTCCGGGTCCGGATGGATGGACGGTGGAGATTTTCATACACAATTTTGATATCATGGGGGAAGAACTTCGAATGGTTGTGGAAGAATCTCGAAAACTTGGCATGGTCTCTGGAGCAATAAACTCTACATATTTGGCTCTCATACCAAAGACTTCCCATCCGAACAGTTATGATGACTTCAGACCAATTGCGTTATGCAATCTGGCCTATAAGATTATTGCTAAAATTATTGCTGAAAGAATCAAACCGGTGCTATCTCGACACATATCTAAGGAACAGTATGGCTTCCTTAACGGGAGACAGATCCATGATGTTGTGGGGGTGACACAGGAAATTTTCCACACTATCAAACAGAGGCGGATTGATGCTCTTATTCTTCAATTGGAATTGGTGAAAGCATATGATAAGGTGGATTGGAACTTCCTGAGATTAATTCTTATCCAGATCGGCCTGCCATGGAAGGTTATGAAATGGATTATGGCATGTATTAACTCTGTCAACTATGCAATCCTTATCAACGGTCTTCCTACAGATTATTTCAAGGCAACTCGGGGACTCCGACAGGGATGTCCACTTTCTCCTCTACTGTTTCTCCTGGTCATAGAGGGGTTAAGTCTGTCCATACTTAAAGCTCGCCATGAAGGTAGGATTGTTGGCATTAAAGTAACCCGGGAAATATCTGTTACTCACTCCTTGTTCGTGGACGACGTTATGCTATTTGGTATGGGAATTCTGGCCGAATGGGTGACATATAAACAGATTCTTGACTTGTTCTGTAGGGTAACAGGCATGGTTATCAGCTATATGAAATCATTTTTCTTGAAACACTCTTTGGCTGAGGATGTTCAGCAGTCGATCTGCAACTTTCTGCCTTTAAACTTCAATGATATCGATGCTGGTACTAAATATCTGGGTTTTTTCATCAAACCTACAAATTACTTGATTAATGATTGGTCCTGGCTTATTAGAAGATTTGAATTAAGGCTTGGACACTGGAGCTATCAGCATCTTTCTTTGGGCGGCAGGCTTACCCTGGTAAAAGCTGTCCTGCAGAATTTAGGTGTATATTGGTTCTCTCTTTGCAAGATTCCTCGAACCATTCTGAATCTTATTAGAAGGAAGATTTTTAGTTTCCTTTGGTCAAGTGGAGGAAACCTGGAGAAAATACATCTAATGAAATGGAAGGTATTGGCCCGACCCTGGCATCTGGGTGGTTGGAACATAAAGGATATTGAAATGTTTGTTATGGCCCTTCATGCAAAAAGCCTCTGGCGTGTACTCTTTGATCAATCGACCTGGGGAAGGGTCATTCGAGCCAAATATCTGCGTAATATTCCGGTTTCTAGATGGTTTCGTTTTAATCGCCCTGCAACAGTGGGTGTCTCAAACATTTGGAACGGTTTGCTGGGCGCTTACAGGGTTATTGTGCACTGGATTGCATGGATGCCTGGCAATGGGCGGGATATTAAACTGGGACTTGATCCATTCATTGGGGGGCCATTGAGGCACTCTCTATCGGTGGAACTGCGAACATTCCTCTATGCAAATGGTTACTACACCTTAGCTCATGCTGCTGGTTGGTGTGGGGACGGACGCCCTCGATGGATCTCGGCTACCCAGATGGGCCTTGCGGGTTCTTTGAGGCTCGAATGGGAGGAATATATTAAGTCATTGTATCAATCTAATTTGCGGCTCTCAGATGGCGCTGACAGGCTTGTGTGGTCGTGGGACGTGGCTGGTGGAAGGGTCTCTGCGGCAATGGCATATGATGCATTATTTGCGGAGTCTCAGATACTGGTTCGCTGGTGGGATAAAACTATTTGGAAACTTGTCTTGCCTCTCAAGATTAAATGCTTCATTTGGTTAGCGCTGCATAACCGGATACTTACATGGGACAATCTTTGCCGGCGCGGTTTTTGTGGCCCGGGCTGGTGTACCTTATGCTACTCTGAGGGGGAGACGGTTGATCATCTTTTCTCCTCCTGTCCATTCATAAAAGAACTCTGGTCTTTTGTTGCGAACAAAACTGGTATATTCTTTCCTTGGAACTATTGCTCCCTTAGTGACTGTCTTGTTGATTGGGCCCAGCATGATTTCGGGGTTAGAGAGCTTCCATATTTTATGATTTGGGAGGTTTGGAAGGCTCGGAACCTGCTCATTTTTTAGAATCGAGCCCCTTTCTTGACTGGGATTGGCTTTAAAACTCTCGCTGCACATCATGAATATCTCTCTATCCACGGTCGGGTTGGGGGCAGTGATAAACAGGATAGGAATCTTCGATTTGCCCCTCCGGTGCTGACCTACCCATGTGGCTTCTTTGACGGTGCTGCTGTTAGCAGTTCTGGGGGGGGCAGAGCTGGGGCTGTAATACACATTTCTAATGCTGTCTCCATCCATCTCTAGCTAAATCTGGGCTGTGGGTCCAATACCAGGAGCGAGCTATGTGCTCTTTGGTTATTACTTTTATGGGCCCACCTGCGGAAAATCACCTCACTTGTGGTTTTTGGCGACTCACTTTCCATCATCTCCTGGGCGAAAGGCAAATCCACTCTTAATAATTTTTTGCTTAAGCACTGGATGGATGCGGTTCTGATGTTAATAAAGGATTTTCATCACATACACTTTGACCATGTATACAGGGAAGTAAACATGGTGGCGGACATGCTATCTAAAAAGGCTCTTTACTCTGAACTTGGGATCATCAAGTGGCAGGAATGGCGGGAGGACTCGTTGTTTTCACAGGGCTCACATCTTCTTCATTGGTCTTGATATTTTTGGCTCTTTTCTTCTTAATTAGTTATAATATGTTGCATTTTTGATATCCTTTGTGAGCAGATATACTTATGTTCGCTGTTAGTTCTATGTGCAGATATCACATAGGGGCTGATTCCAACTCCTTGTTGGACATTTTGTATACTTCTTCTATATGCGGCTATATTGTCTGGGATTGTCTAGTTATGTTTTGATATACTTAGCTTACTGGTCATATATTTTATTTTGGAAATTGGCAGCCATGGCTGTTGGTTACTATTGTGAACTTAGTTTTTTGACGAGACTCTTTGATGGTTTCTGGTGATCGATGAACCTGTTTCTCCTCCGGGAGGGGTTCATGTTATTTATGTGTGAACATATGGTACATATTATGGTTTTCATGGTTGTGGCTGTTGGCACTGTGGCCAAATGTTTTGACATGACACATATGCACTGCAGGGCAGTGATGTGATGTATGTTTGTTCTGACAGTTGGCAACATTTACTATTTCGTATATTAATAGTAAGTTATATTTTTCTGTGAAAAAAAAGTTAATACAATTTTGTGCACCAAAATATGGGACTGTCTTCGCAAGAGACACTGAAGAGGCTTTATCACAAGAATAAGTGGCATTATGTTGTCTTTTAGAAGCTTAAAAGACAAAGCCAAATGTAAGCTTTTTATATTTGGTCCAAAATTCTTTAGTCTACGAATTTTTTTTTCATTTTCATTTTAAAGCACTTAGTCAATTTTCGGCATGGAATGCATGAAACATAGTAAAAAAGGACTCATAATTCATAATTATAAATTGTCAGTTGGTCTTCTGACTTTTTGTATCTACATTGTCTCTGCGAACGATAACACCAAAGTGAATTGAATGACAAACATACTCTTTAGTCCAGTTCTCAACCTAATATCATTTGCAACTTCACACCGATTGTTTGCTACATAGTTTGGATCATTAATATTGTTCATAAAATGTGCAATATGACTTACTACCCACTTTTAAGTATTGCTTGTATAAACCAATGCATCGTTGAGTACTATGTTCTCCTAGTCATAATAGATCTTATGATAAAACTCTTGCATGTGCATCCATAATTTAAAGCAACACCATAATCTTTAAAACCACGACACTAAATATAAGTTTTATTGGTTTTTATAGGACAATATTGAGATCTACAGCAAGATGTCAACAAAACAAAGTGTTGCTTGTTTTTTTCACAACAATATTGAGATGTCCAACAATGTGAGTACTTTTTTTGAAGCCGAAAAAAATATAACTTATTATTCTTGAGGAATCAAAGTTACATCGGATACATAACCACTTCAAAGTGTCATCTGGTTCATTCATTCATACCAAAAAACTGCAAAAAAACCTACAATACTATGTAAACAGATTACAAGCTTTTACGGTCATACTGCTTACCATCAAGGTCCAAAGAGGCAAAGATCCCCCCAAAAAGAGAACATAATACTAATTACAGAAACATAAACTATGATCGACCATACTCAAGCATCGAACAAAAAGGGAAATTGTCTAGAACAAAAGGTGAGTTCCAGCATCAATAGGAACTTCATCCACAAATTCTTCAAACTGTAGGATACCGTCCATCTATCCCACCGCCACCTTGGGTAAGAGATGAGCTTCCATGTTAAACTCTCCGTAGATATGGGAGAAAGAGAGTTGAGTAAAAGACTCCTTTAACTCCAAGATTCTAGCCATCCAATGACTAAGATGAAGGGCATTTAAAGAAGATTTCCCTGCAATCCAATTGATAACAACCAATGAATCCCCTACCACCTGTAACATTTGAATACCCTGATGCCTGGAAATCCACAAAATACCCCATAAAGCCAACAATTTCGCTTTTGTATTAGTACCAGAACTTGAGTACTTGAGAAAATGCAATTTGGCAATTTTTATCTCTCCTCGTCTATTTAATATTCAAATGTATGTAGTCGTAGAATATACGGTGGCCCGTTGGTGGGGTTAGATGGATTTCATTCCATCCACCCAGGTTCCATTCCGTTGAGACATCTTTTGGCTTGGATTACCAGCTAACGGTTTGCTCAACCTACCATCCACAAAAACCTTGTGAATAAGCGACGGGGGAGTAATAATGGCGAGATGCAGTCTATACCATCCGAGTTCATGGTAGAGCAAGAAAGGAATCATTTGTTGTGGGGTTCCTCTCCCAATGGTGATTTCACACATTTTGATGATCCTTTTTCACAATCATGCTCAGATCGGAGAAGGGATGCTCTAGATCTGGGTTGAGAATTGCCAGATCTGGCCTCTAGCTTACATAATTCTCTGTCCTCTTCTCATTTGTTCATGTCAATTTACTCGTATCGGACGGTGGAGGTTCAGTGATGGTTTTATCAGGAGTCAATTGGAATTATTTGTGCTCACAGTTGGTAGAAGTTTGTCTATTCCTCGAAAGAAACAAAAGGTGGTTCGTTTAAAAGTTTTTGGTGTATCTCTAGTGGTGGGTAAGGATGTTCCAGTCCTGGACATTTCTAAAATGGCGGGTTGCACCCCTGTTGGTAAGATTTGCAAGTGCATAATTGCATATTGAGAGTTACAGCAATGGATTCTGGAGAATTGGTGTCCTTTATTAAATGGTAAGCTTGAGATCCATAGACTTGCTTCAATTTTCTCTATGAGCTAGATGCTAAAGCAATTTTACAGAGAATGTGGGGCTTTGGAGGAATATGTTAGTGCTGAAAAAGTGGCATCCCTTGTAAATTGTCGTATATGCCATTAGAATTTTGGTTGTTGGAAGGTTTGAAAGCCATCAGTGATGCGATTGGTAAATTCTTAGCTGTGGATGCAAAGCTTTTTGAGTCCCCTTTAAGATCGATCGCTTGAATGCTTATGGAAGTTGATTTGAGAGAAGGCCTCTTTGAGTCTATGAATCTGGTGGCAGGTGGTGTTATCTTCACTCAACACTTGGATTACTTGAATGTTCCTTTCCACTCTGCTCGGTGTCACAAATATGGTCATGTTGTGGTTGAATGATAGTGTTCCTTTTCTTCGAAGGTTTGGCACAAGAAATACCCCAAGAAGGGGAATGACATTGTTGTTGAGGCTTTGCTCAAGAATAATTCAAATCAAGCTCATGTTGAATCAGTTGAAGTCATTCCTCAATCGATAGGTGAAAAGGACTCAGGGTTTGTGACTTCTACGGAGGCTAAATTGGTGCAGGATTGTATCTTGCCCACCGAAGTATTCTCTCAAGTAGAGCCAAAGCTTCCTATCCTAGTGCAAGATTTGTTTGAAGGTCTTGATATTCCATCAATTCAGGTTTATAAGGTTTTCTCGCTTATAAACCTGGACATCACTTTTCTCGGAAGTAAGGAAGGATTTTCTTCTCCGCTGCCTTTTCCCTCCCATGAGTTAGAGCAAGTTTGTGGCTTGCATGCAAATAGGGACAATCAGGTCATGGGGACCCTCCAGGAAAAGTGGCTAGTGATTTAGTTATTAATATATTATAAGGTTCTTTTAGTGCTAAAGGTTTGTTGTGTTCTTTAATTCGCAAAATATTTCCGCATCAAAAGGGAATAAACGCACAAAAATAAGGGCAGAGAAAGAGGATGATCACTCAGGAGAGAACCAGAACGTTGGCTCTGCTACCAATTTATCTGAGTACACAGCGAAATAGTGGAAACAAATTGATACACCTTTGCACAAAGCACTGAGAGATTTAATGGATCGAGATCAGCATGCTTAAATCTACCAAGGCTCCTGGGTACTCCAACATATGCAAACTAGTATAACAATAGAAGCAACAAATGAAGAAACAATGTATGGGCCAACACAAAACTTATATTAATTCTAAAATCAGCATATTACTAATCATAGTAAGTTTCCATCTGCATCTTGTAAATTTTGCAAAGAAAAGCATGTACCAAAAAAAGAAAAAACTTTTTCAGTTCATTAAAGAATCATCCTCCTCTTCTCCTTCTCATAAAGGTCAGCATTCAAATTGTGTTGAATGTTCTGCATTATTCAAAGATATCAAAACCTTTACTCTTCCTAGAGAAAAGCCTGGTTCCTTAGTTCAGTTAGCAACAAAGAGATTAGATTCAGGAAACTCTACTCCTACATTCAAAGAAGGAACAATTTAGTCGGATCTGCAATTTGTAAAGTTAACACAAAGTTAAGAAGCCCTACAGATCCAGAACCAGCAGAACAAATAAAATTGCAAAATTATACAAACTTTCAATCAGTTTGTATCGCTCAGAATCTTGATGATGTAGCTCGAGATGTCTTAGAGCTCAAAGAACACCTGAAAACACTACATGGTACCATAGATCACATATCTGGTTCCATAGATCAATTGCTTACAATTCAAAAAGAAAGGGAAAATAAACTTGCTGATATCGAATCTAGTTTAGATATCATATCCAACTCTATCAGCAATTTACAATCAGCTATTCCCTAGCCTCCTTCTCCTCCCAGATATAGCCAAGTTGATAGCGAAGGTTATAAATTTAAGTATCATTCTAATAGCACTAGCTCATACAAATATTTGAAATAGTTAATCCCACATCAGCTGCAAAGGATTCAGCAAGGTGTTGAATTAGCAAGAGAAAAAATTGATTTAATGAAACAGAGGGTTAATGAGTTAGAAATCCAAGATATAAAAATGACATCCTCTCAAATATCTATGGATTCAGAGGTTGGAGAAACTTCTAGCCCCAATTCTAGCAAAATAAATAGAGCATAAACGCATTTCTTCCAGAACTAGGCTAGAAGAGTTCACAGCCAAGATGTCAGTCAGAATAAATTTCGCAGTCCATTTGTCAGATGGACAAATGAGTTGAAAAATGTTGATATCAAGATTGACTCCAAAGATCTTTCTAAAGACTTTGGGAATACCTTGATCATTAATTTAGATTGTCTGCATCATGATCAAATTTTGAATCTTTTTCAGAAAATAAATGCATGGGCATTCCAAAGAAAAGCATAGACAAAATCCTCCTGGAAGGATATTACAACACAGTTAACTTGAGCCTTCACTGGTATAGTTAAGCTTTGGCGGGAAAAGCTTTTTGATGAAGAAAAAGAGCATATTCTAGATTATACAGATCCTCTTGAAGCTTTGTTCCAAGCTTTAGCACATGAATTTCTTGGTGCTTTGCCTCCCGATGCGTCACATACAGCCCAGATGTTTATGTCTCAAAAACTCTACAATATTGATTTACTCCGAGATTATTTTTGCACTATGCAATCCATGCTCTATAAAATAACTGATCACTAGAATGTGGCATATCTTCGCCACTATCTTGCCTCTCTTCCAGGTAAGATACCAGAATTAGTCTCTAGATATTTAAGTGATCATCAAGTTAAAATAGAAGACCTTTCTCTGGCTGGTCTTCATCAGCATGTTCTCACATCCTTACAGAAAGAATGTGTCGCCATGAAGACACAGAAAAATTTGAAAAAACAAATTTTCCTCTCACAATCAGCCTGTCAGCAGTTTTGTGAAACAACTAGTTATTGTTGTTTTCGCCCTACGAAGACTTCAACTTCTTCCTCTTCTTGTACTTCTTCTACTCGGAAGCGTGGTGGATCCTCACCCTCACATTCTTCCAGAAAATTCTCTAGAAAACCTGTCAAAAATAATTTCTTCATAAATAAGAAAAGAAGGTTTGTTTTCAAGAAAAGAACTAAGCCTTTGAAAAAATCATCCTGCTACATCTGTGGAAAAACAGGCCATTGGGCAAATACTTGTCCTGACAAGAAGACCAAGATCCAGCAAACTCTGTGAAATTTTCACTATAGAGTATAATCCTGTTGAATGGGACTTAGTCCCAGAATTGCAATCTGATGATGAAGGATTATCTATGCATGAGTCAGAAACTAAATCCAAATATGACTCTGACACAGAAGAACTTGATTTTAGAAAACTTTCTATTGAGACCTCAGATTGCTCGGATGATGAAAAAACATTCATTAGCAATTGTTTTGTTTTTGAATGTTATATGTTCTTTGTTTCTTCTATAAGAATATAGATAGAAGAGATTGAAGAAAGAAAGGCCAGCCTTTCTCCGGGATTAGTCATAATCAGAAGGAGATTGCAAGAAAAAATAGATGAACTCTCTCAAAGGTTACCAGGACCAAAACAAACAGGGTTTGACCCAGAAAATGAGAGTTGGTTTGATAATTTTCCACAAGATCAAGGTGAGTCATTTCTTCTCAGAAAAATTACTTACTTTGAGAATAATATAAAATATGAAAG
This sequence comes from Larix kaempferi, assembly GCA_027924585.1. Lineage (NCBI taxonomy): Eukaryota > Viridiplantae > Streptophyta > Pinopsida > Pinales > Pinaceae > Larix > Larix kaempferi. Next base: position 4,076,810 of record BSBM01000866.1, read on the forward strand.
AGACCAGTTAGCCAATTTGGAAACTAGTATACAAAGTTCTTTACATAAACTAGATGAGCTGAATTCAGAATACATTCAGTTATCAATGAGAAAAGCTCATAGTTTTTGTCCAACAAAAGAATCAGGCCCTTCTAATATAGTCATTGAACAGAAAAGTATGGGTGATGGAATGGTTATTGCAATTCAGATAAAGACAAAAGGATATAAACTCTACGAACTTGATGCACAGGTTGATACAGGTGCCATGAGTAGCTACTGTAAGTATAAAGCAATTCCAGAATATTTTTGGCAGCCTACATCTATTCATTTTAGAGCAGTTAACAAAGAACTCATCAGTATAAATTTCATAGCCCCAGATTTCCCAATCATGCTAGGCAAAGTCCGAACATTTGTGACCTTGTATTGCCTAGATACAGGGGCAGATATGCTACTAGGGCATGACTTTGTCAAAACACACCTACCTATGGCGGTAAGAGAAGATTCTGTTGATTTCGCAGTCCAAGGTTCTAAAGTATCAATTCCAGTGAAAAAAGAATTTATAGTAAGGATATCTGCAGAAAAACCAGATGTAGTTGAAGAATCAGTCAAGGATCTAACTAAGATCAAGAAAATTGTCAAGCATGCAGAACTACATGGCCAAGAAATCTTGGCAGATATCATCAAGAAATTGAACGAAGATTGTACTTATGATCAACCAGATGCCTTTTGGACCAGAGAAAAGTATTATGTCAATCTTCCCTATAAGCAAAATGCAGTCATCAAGCCACAAAAGGCTTCAGCTAACAACATGAGTCCAACAAAACAACAAGGATGCAAAGAAGAAATCCAACAGTTGTTAGACAGAAAATTGATAGAACCCTGCAAAAGTGCTTGAGCTTGCCTAGTATTTTATGTTAATAAGCATTCTGAACAAAAAAGGTGTAAGAAAAGATTGGTTGTTAACTATGGAGAATTGAATAAAACCCTTGAACCAATCAGGTATCCTCTTCCTCACAAAGAGCTAATATTGTCCAAAATTGCAAAAGCCAACATATACAACAAATTTGATCTTAAGAGTGGATTTTGGAAAATTGGAATATCTCCAGAAGATCGGTTTAAGACAACCTTTGTTGTCCCACATGGCCAATATCAGTGGACAGTCATGCCATTCGGTTTGAAAAATGCTCCTTTAGAGTTCCAGAAATGAATGGAAGATATCTTCAGACCATTAATAGATTTTATCATTGTATATATAGATGATTTGTTTTTGTTTAGCAGGGACGTAGTAGAACATAAGATACATTTAGAAGAATTTTACGCATATGTTTTTAGGCATGGAATTGTTTTGTGTTCATCTCCATATAAGTTTTTCATTGCACAAACCTCCATTGAATTTGTAGGGTTACAAATATCTCAAGGAAAAATAATCCTGCAGCCACATGTTTTGCAGAAACTTTTGAACTTTCCAGATAAGTTGCAAAATGTCAAACATGTTCAAATATTTCTTGGTTGCCTCAATTATATTAGGCAATTTTATCAAAATCAGGCAAAAGATACAAAGTTGCTCCAACAAAGATTGAAAGCAGGATCAAAATGGACAGAAGCTGTGACAACCATTGCCAAACGCATAAAGGTTAATATTCAAAAACACCCACCATTATCTCTACCAAACCAAGAATTGCCATATATCTTGGAAACAAATGCATCAGATCAAACTTGGGTAGCAATTTTGCTGCAAAAACATTCTAAAAGAGAATAAATATGTGCCTACACATCTGGTACATTTTCAGATGCTGAGATAAAGTATCAATCTTCCTATAAGGATATCTTGGTAGTTAAAAAAGGAATCCAACGTTTCAGGTTATTTCTCAAAAGTGTCCATTTTGTGGTTCGAACAGACCTAAAGCATATGAAAGGCATGCTTGGAAACAAGTGATTGCTTGAACAAGGTAATGCCAGAGTCTTAAGATGGGTTGTTTGGTTGCAAGGATTTGATTTCGATATTATCTACAAATCTAGACATGACAATCATCTTGCGGACATTCTTACTCGTGAAGGTGCTTCAGCTAGAGACATCAAGGTTTTCACTCGGGGAGAATCCTCTTCTCAGAATAATAAGATTTATTCTGTCAATATTTGTCATGAGTGTCATTACAGATTTTGAATAGATTGTTTTGGTGCGAGAATCCAAAGTCTTCCATCTGATATGCAGCAACGAATCCTTCAATCTAGAGTTGATTCATTGGAAGGACGCCACAGTTATGATCTTGATATCAATAATGCATTTTTACAGATCAACCATGTCAATATGGTAATTGGACATTACCAAATGCTTTCAGGAGAATTACATTTCTATGCTTATATTTTCGACCCCTCTCTAAGATGGATTGATTTTTATGCTATCCATCAAGTTGCTCATGTTCATAATAAAGTCACCATCTATATCTATTGTGAAGATATTTAGAATAATTACAGAATTTGGAGTCCTTGGATGAAAATTATGTTTTTCTTATATGTTCCTAGAATTTCTGCTTTGGAGAAAGCTTCTCCATTTTGGTTTACTTCAACTTTACAACATGAATTAGCAGAAGGAGCTCTTTCCTATAGTGTATTCCAGTTTGATGTTCTATGGAAAGGTGCAGTTGTCAAAATCTAGATAGACACCGGTCAAAACCTAAGTTTTATAATAGAAAATAACTTCTTTGGAGAAGTCTCAGTTCCCAACTATGCTAGACAACGGTATTTTCGGCAGTATCCTTTTTCAGCTTGCTTCCATGAGAATCCTCCATATTGGATAGAGAATATCTTGTCGTATGGTACTGAAGCCAACCAACAAATATTTCATGCTTATCCAGAAATAGAATCCAATGAAGATAATGATACTGACCATAATGGATTTGATTCAGAAGGATTTGATTCTAACCATAGTCCTCCAGGATATTAGCTTTATGTCATTTCTTTTGTGGGTTCTTGTGTTAAGAATCTCCACTGTGTAGTTTTGTACAAATCATATTGGTCCTTTCTTCCTTGTCGGCCATATGATTTCTCTTTAAGTCATTTCTTTAGTGGGTTCTTTATCAAAAGAATATCCACAGTGTATCTTCCGTAAGATTTAGATCTCTTTTGAAGATTTGTCAAAGATCCTTTATTCCTTGTCGGACATATGATTTCTCTTTAAGTCATTTCTTTAGTGGGTTCTTTATCAAAAGAATATCCACAGTGTATCTTCTGTAAGATTTAGATCTCTTCTGAGGATTTGTCAGAGATTTGTCTTAAAGGACAATAATGTAATTCCTAAGGATCTAGCTTTTTCGGGGCTCTCATCTTTTCCTATAAGAGGGAGAATCCTCAGGGTATGAGGCATCCGGAATTCGAGCCTAAGAGTCAGTTGTAATATTGTCTTTGTAATCTTGTCTGTTTTTTCAGAAAGGGGGTCTCTGAATCCATCTGCAGTGTTAAAATTTAGTAAATTGTAACATTGTAGATGGATCCAAAGACACGAGCTAGTGTTGAAACACGATGTCATAGGAAAACCTACTGAAATTTTTTGCAAGATTGTTTCATCTATACCGTCAATATAGTTTGATGTGCTTATCATGTCCATATCTTATTTCACCATTTTTTCTTTCATATTATCCCTTCGACAGATCGGCCAAGTTGCATCATGTGCATCGTCATAGTGTGGTTGAGTCAAGTCTTGGATATTTGTTGGCTTTCCCTCTCGGCATTTCTATGTCGTAAAGTTGGTGTCATTGTGTTTTCCTTGTCATACTGGCCACGTTCATATTTTGTTTGAACAAAACCATCATTGTTTGACCCTCTCGGCAGTCTGTTAAAGTTTCGGCAAGTTCATGTATTTTGTGTCTTTTTAGCTAAATATTGTCAATTTCACAACCTCAATTAATTCTCCATATGCATCCATTCATCACAGTTCTCTTCACGCCTAAGTTTGGAAAGTTCTAAAGTTCCCCTCGGGTCTCTCCCCTGCAAAAAATCGCCAATATCCTCCATTTTGAAAAGAAAAAAAAAATCCTCCCTTTTTTAAAATTCTTTTTAAAAAAGAGTTACCATGATTCTAATATTTCCTCACGTTGACATTGAATAAATAAATTGTTAATGGTGTAAAATAAAACTCTACGGTCTTAACTTGTGCAATGGCAATGCTATTTTTATCTTTTTTTTTTTAATTTAAATTTTATTTTGATTATTAAATTTTTTATTTTTTATTATATAAATAAACAACAAATAAATATTATATATATTATATTATATAAATAAATATTATATATATTATATTATATAAATAACAAAAAATAACACCATTATGTATTATATATATTAAAAATAAATATATTATACTATATAATATTTAAAAAAACAAACAATACATAAAACACTAAATAAAACAAACACCTCTCGCCCAAAGTATGCTTACCTCCTGACCTCCTCGGCAAACCTCCCGCTAATTTTTGGTGATTTAGAATATGCCCCCTCATCTTTGACATAATTTGGGAGCGAAATGTGTTCATTCAGAGACCTCAGAATTTGCGAGCAAAATTTGTTCATTTGGAGACCTCCTGGGCAGACCTACTGCTATTTTTTGGTGATTTGGAAAATGCCCCTCGTCTTTGATAAGGTCTTCTTGCATTTAATATTTGATGGGGTTTCTGGACTATTCTATTGAACTGAACAGCTCCTCCTCGGCAACAATGTCCAATGGATCCCCATTGGCTGCCTGCATCTCCAATGGTAGATGAGTGAGTTGCAAAGGAACGGAAAATCCCCTCTCTTCGTTTACTGTTATTTTGAATTTTCTTGCTTGACAGCCAATACAACATACAAGAATTGGGGTTTTTTATGGCCCCTCTTAAATTGCCAGAAATTGGATTCTGTATTCGAGAATCAACAAAGTGGAAGAGTCTGCTTCCAAAAAATCTATGATAAGTCTGCTGGTAGGTTACGACCAATGGTGGTCTACGCAGAATTCAATAGGTGTAAATTCAAGTTGGCAATAAACAGAGAAGATGGCGAGTTGGTTTGTTCAAATCTTTTTACAGTTTCCATATTTCCTAGATCTTGTAGTTATGTGATGCTTCTCATAACTGTGTTACATGGGTATTACCATATTTCTAGCAAAGAGGGTTTCGAACAGGTGAGTTTGCCTTGCTTCTCAATGTTTTAAACACTTTACCGTGGTTGTCTGGCTCTGTTTTTTAAATTATGTGTGTATTCTGCAAATGTTTTTGTTTACTGTAGCCTCTTTCAGTTTACATAGGCATGAGATTGCAGTAAAGTCTACAGATTGCCTATTTTGTTTTTTGAAATGATGGAAGGCTCTCGATCTAAGGATACCTTTTGTCAAAATTACTTATGGGTGTTTTGTCCCAATAGCCATAGTATTGGGTTGATTCATTAGAGAAACCCAACGAACGTATGTTGAATCCTTATTGGAATAAAATATGTTTAGGAATTGGTACCAGTAGGCATGATATTGGACTGAATTTTACTTTAAAGTTGGGACCGTTAGGAAAGTATTAAAAAATTCCTTACAATTCATCTTGATCAGCCTTATGCGGATCAGAATTTGAGTGCCAGTGAATTTATTTTATCATTTAGTAAGTGAGGGATTAGTATCAAGGGAGTAGAATGATGAAACTGTGAGATTGCACCAGCCTCCAACATTCCCATCCTATATTTTACTGAGAAATCCTCTTGTTGATTTCAACTATATCAACTCTACTAGCTTCTAGCGCTTGGTTCATTTACTCTCATTCTCATTATGATGGTTACATTAGACATGGCCGGGGCCAATTTCAGAGACACTATTAGCCAAAATAAAATTTAGAAACTAACAGCAGTGAACACACTCTTATTCCACTTCTAACTAAACTTTATTACCAACATATATCCATATTAAAAGGGGATCTACCAAGCGCCGAGAGGGATCAAATCTCTCTAGGTGTAAACCCCTTTTTAGAGTGCAAATGTTGAGGAAGCATTTTAATTTATTTAATTTGTGTAGTTTTATATATATGCATTTGTAAATGTTTTAAATAGTGGACATGTTATTTTTATAATATTTTATTTATTTTTTAAAAAGGACACGTGTCAACTCTAGGATGAGCACGGAAGGAGTTACACATCTCCCCCTACTGCGATGTAGAATGCACCTATTCGGTGCAATAATTGTCTCAACATAGTAGTTGCTGGGAACTTGCGGAAGTGATTAATTCTCTTAATTCATTTCCAAAAAAAATCTAGGGTATTTATCTTGACATAATCATCGGAGAGGAAATTATTGTTCTGCAATATATTGGCAAATTGGCGCAGATATGTGCTTCAAATTAAATTGAGGTGAAATAAATGAAGGAGAATAATGTTAAACTAAATAGAAGGGGGCTATGTTTATAAATACCAAAGTAAAGGTCACTTGTCTTCACGCACAGTACATACAATCCCATTGTAAAATTAATCATAATACATGTGCTTATAATGAAAGAATGAAACTAGACAAGGCCAATTCTTGCACTTTCAAAATGTCTTTAATCGATTTCAAACTGTAGGCCAATTTAGAAATACGTATTTTCTTCAGGGGAATCATATATGATGAATCAACATTCCAGACCATATTGCAGAGTTGTAATCTTGTAACAAGATAAAATTAAAAAACATATCTGGTGCAAATTCTCTAGGTCCTAAACAATATTGGAAAGCCTGTGTATTTCTTGGATCACAACTCTTATTCAAAATTGATACCCCAAAGAGACTAATTTATGATCTCAATAAATTGATATCTCATATCATTTGTGCAGCACATGGGAAATTCCAATCCTAACCAACAACCATCATAAAGTTCAAGTAGGAAGAAAGACAATAGAATCCAATCATATACCTTATACATAGGTCCAAGGAAAAAACACTAACGATGAGTACAAATATGGCATCATAAAGTCTGCAAGTGCAACACTATTCCAAGGAGAGTGATTGATTACAAGCAAAGTTCATTTAGCATCATTAACAAATATCACGAGCTGCAAAAATGCAACCAGACAATCAGGCAAACAAAAAAAGCATTAACCTTACAAAATCCTCGTGTGCTTCAGTCTGCTTTCTATGAAATTTATTTTCAAACCTGTCCAATTGAAATAATATATAAACAATACATACTTTCCTTTAAGAAAAGCTTTAAGGTCATTAGAATGATAGGGTTAAATAGTTTATAAATTATTTACAGTTTTTACGAAGTATGCCTTTCCATCCCTTCTTTTTGTAAACATCTTATGATTTATCTATTTAGTTATTGTAGGTTGGTTTCATTTCTTCATACCGTTGTAGGTATTCTCAAGTCCATCTATATTACAGTCACATATTAGTAAATCCTACCGGGGTAATCATAGCAATCGAGCTCCTATAGCTACTCTAAGCTCTTAATTGTTTTTTGCACCACTAGAAGCCTTAAGAAGGGTTCCAAGAGACATACATGTAACTGTCCCCATGGAACGCTTTGTTACCATTTCTATCAGGGCGTATCATTCCACTCACCAAATTTCAATTCCCTCTAAGCACGTGGTTGTGGTTAAGGTTCCTGACATATCCAGGTCAATTGTAATAACTAATAAGGACAAAAATATACATAAATGCATCCTGCCTCTACTGCAACATTCCCCTTTGAAAATTACAGTTATTGCCATGTTTTCATTAGGTCATCACATGCCCCTCTGACAATGCCTATCATCACCCAACTGTCACTGGGGTTATCATCTAGTGTTTCTAGGGTGTTAAGATGGAATCTTTGCATTCATACCAGATTTTTGGTGATATGCAGTTGCCCCTTACAATCATCACAAAAGTATTCCCTACCTTTAGGAAAACAAGAGTTCAATGGTTTCTTAGCTGAAAGATACAGATTTCCAAGTTGCTAACCTGCCACGTCTATCATAATACTCCACTTGGACCTATTTCATCATTTCTCACTTATTCTTCTTTTATCCATTGATCTACTGCAATCATACACAATTTTTCTACTTCTTGAATGTGATAGCTAGTTCTCGTGAAATTAGGGTGAAAGATCAGTTGCATTTTATTATAGGATGGCAAATGTGGCCTATATGTTGTATATTTTAGTATTTCTAATAGTTTAATGGAGCAAAACACCTTAGTGAGCAATTTTGGTGTCAAATTATGGTCTATAGATAATATATTGATTGGCTTGACTTGTAGGTACATCATACATGATCTCCATTTTTTTTGTAAATTTTGCAAGTATTACATTATAGAATCAAGATACATGTTGATGTACATCAGGATCATTACATCTAGAAGCCAAAAGGCTGTCAGACAAGGACCCATTTCCTACAAAGGCAACAAGGGGAAGCAGATCTCATTGGCCCCATCTTGAAGACTATCTACATTTTTATTTCATATAGTCATGGAGGAATTTCCAGGCTTGCTTATAGTTTTACCCTTCCTCCATCGCTCTTGCCTTCACTGCTGAACCACAAAACCATTAGTAATATTCTCCACATTAATATGAATAATGATTTGTTCACCACAAAATTCGACAAAGCCACATTTGTGTATCACCATATTGAGACCAGTTCCTAATGAATAGGTTGAGTTCAAAATACACACTACAGTGACTACACACACATGCACTCGATGAACTGACTTTCTATATACATGAAGTACTGCATTCTAATGGTATAATTGGAGGATGAAGGTTAACTCATTTGAATCAGTAGAGGAAAGGGTAACAAATCAATAGCTACTATGCAGAGCATTTTCAATTTTTGCCTTCTCTAGTTTAAAGTATTCCTTTGCACTCTTACACTACCGCTTGGTTAAATAGTTTTTTACAGCCATTTCACTGAGTAACACCTTTCAAAAAAAAAATCTAATAAAATCCTAGATTTAATTTGAACCTTCATCTTGTATATTACCTTGCTATTATTTGTAATATGTATGTAATAGACTCTTGCTACCATGAGACTTTCAGTTATTTTCTTCTAATTTCTTTCTAGTGAGCTAAAAAGTTAATAGACTTTAGTTTGTATAGTCTATCCTTTTGAACATATCCTTGCAAAGTTTGTATATGGTAGCATTGGAAATCTACTTGGGCAATAGGAGAAATCATAAAGGTCTACATGATATTCTCACCCACAAAGTGTTTCATTGACCCTCCAAACACATCCAACAAATATTCAACTAGACTCTAAGGGGGTTTAGCCCCAAATCCCATGATATATCAAATAGAGAGACCAGATATAGGTTTGAGCTCTGCCTCCTTCATAATAAGAAATGATTGTTTTCCTAGATCCATTAGTTCTCCAAGGAATAACAATAAAATACCCTCATGGAGAACCTCCTTGTCAAAACTAGCAATGAGTTGTTGATATCCAATTTATTCACCCAAAATAATTAATAGCATATGCTAGGAAAAAAATATGATAATGCTCTCATGTAACCAACTCCATGAAACAAATCAGCAATAAATAAATAATGGAGTGATTATGTCAATGTAACATCCCTCAAATTCGACCCCTATTGTTATTATTCTTGTAAATGTAAACGACCCCGGTGAGGAGCTCAAGGCCAAGGCCCCACCAGTGGACTTTAGAAATTTTTATTGTTTATTGTTTTCCTAGGTTGAAAATGTTTCCTTACTTAGGAGACTTAAGGTTGTGTAGCCACTAAACCCTTAAAGAAGAGAAAGAAGTCGCCCTGACTACAAGGATGACACCAGGCCCTACTATGGGTGAAGAAAACCACATACATATATATATACTATATATATATATAGTATTACATAATAATTATGCTAACAATATAACATATCAATGAAGGGTAAACAAAACATACATATGTATATTTGATTATCAAAATATGAATCTAGCTATATATGATTTATACATATAAAAGATAAATAAAAGTGTTGGCAACGATCTAATATGGTTAAAATACTACTAGTTAAAATTCTTAGGTTATCATTGTAGGAATCAAGGATATTGAGCCCTTAATTAGAATGGTTATTACCATAGTCAAATAAGTGAAATCCCATGACCTAAGTCTACACATTAACATGCTAGTGACTATTTTAAGAACGATATCTTTTAGCGAAGTTAGTCATTACATGAAAGAGTAAAATAATAATAAGATATTATATATATATATATCCTATTTTTAAGAGAAGCTTAAACTCATTATATGTGAGATAATTAAAACCTATACACCTCAAAAGAAAGCTACATTCTTATAGCACTAATTTTGTTATATATACATATTAAAGAGGGCACTAGATTGTTACACATGTGGATAAGGGTATGTATGTATACAAAGACAAAGTGAGATCAAATACTTGACCAACACATAGGAAAATTAAAGTATAAAGTATAGACATACTATAAAGAACACAATAGTAAGATGGACCAAATTTCCAAATACATTCTCACCTATATATATATATATAATATTATAGAGAATGGTGAGCCTTTAAGTACCAAGAAGTTTATGTTTTAAATAACTACTCCCTTCTATCTACCATTGAACGGAGGATAGAAAGATGACTTAATCCAAGTAATACTTAGGATCTCAGCGATAAAAGATAGCCAACGTGGTCGAGTTTGCCATTCAGCCCACTCCGCCATTATTATGATAGTGGAGATGAGTCGATTAGTAGTAGTGTCTAATAGCAGTTGAAGATAGAAGAAAATTTTATGGAGAAAACTTATGAGATATTAAGGGAGGTTTTCGCCTTACTGGAGGGAAGCCTCGCCCTATTACCTTTAGTTTAAATTCAAGTTTAAAAACAAATACCTTTGAATTTTAAATAATCTTAGTTCTTACATCTTGTAAGAAGGAAATTAATGGTCAAATATTTATATAAATAATTGTATGTTTTGGGGTGAAGGTTTTCAAGGTCAGTTATTGAATGTAGTTGAAAAACTAATATTTATATATTTTAAGTGTCTAAGAAATTTTACTCCATGTATCTCTTAATTTAGAGTTAAATATCTAATCAGGAATTCACTCAAGTATTTATTGATGAAGAATTGAGAGATCGATATAAATTGGATAATAGTGGATTGATTTATGAATAATAGATATATGACTTTAGAAATTTTTTAAAAGAGCATATTGAGATTATGTTATAATATACTTAGATTATATTTTGGCATTATTGCATTATGTGGTGGCACATGGTATGTATCATGTAGTTACAAATAGACCTACAAGTTATAGAATAGAAAGGGAATTATTCATTTAAAAATCGTAGAAAGTGTTATCAACCCTTGTGTTGATATTTATGAAGAACATCATCCTTCCAACGAAAGATATGTTATTTTGGAAAATGTTTCATATGAGGAAGGCTTGAAGAAAATAAGTCTTGTGACAATTGTGTCGCAGAAGAATGCAGCCCTTCACCATGATTTTAATAATACAATCCAACCCTTTTATGGACGTAGCCCAAGATGCGGGTGAACAACTTCAAAATGGCCTCCTTTTGATGTGTTTTTTATATGCGTACAACTTGTCTTCTTATGTAAATGACTTATTGATTCATGACCTAATTGTTTAAGCATTCTAATGTTGTGTTGGTTTGTCATTATATCAAAACATGAGTATATGGGGGTAAAAGTCTAACTTATAGTTAAATTCTTCATAATGATCTTGAATGGAAATTTTTGAATTACTCACACTTACAACAAAATTAGCAAATGGTAGGGATTATATAAACATGTTTTTATTTACACAAATAGCATATTAGTATCTGAATATTCTCTTATTGTGTCCAAGGTATGATTTAGAAATTACATAGTTAATCTTTTTAAGAAAGAAACTGATGATGCATACGAGTGTTGGAATAGATGGTTTAGGCATCTTTTAGGTTATAAAGTATTGTTTGAAGGCAAATAGAAATTATAGTAAAATAACATTTCATTATGAAGAAGTTGTTTGGTTTAGGACACATGTTCGGAGACATAGGATTGCGTATTCTTCTGAATGTCGTTAAACACACTTTTTGTTTGATAGGCATAATTAATAATAACCGCAAATAAGCATATTTTCAAAACATAAATTAAGATGAGATTTAGTTGCAATTGTACTTCCGCATAAAAATTATAGTACATAGGCTGTTTAGAAAAAAATTAAAATTTTATGAAATTTGGGGATGTGACAGTCAAATAACTTTTCCAAAAGTTGAATTCATACATGGCCTAGAGAAAACATAGAATATTATTTATTTCTGGAGATCATATTGTTCCATAATAGTGGAATTCCTAAAAAAAAGGTATTTTTTGGGTCTTAAAAAAATCGTTGGAGTTCAGATTCGTATAGACACTTCACCAGTAAATTAAATACTTTTTGAAGAATTAAAAAATATGTATAATTAATTATATGGAAAATTATAGGCTTTAGTTGCTCCATTTTTAGGAGTATAACTTGTAAGGGGGTTTGTTAGGACACACAAGCATTATTTAACAGTATAAGATGTTTTGACTACTTTTAAATTTTTAACATTCATATTGATTTTTCAATCAACTTTGTTGTTGTAAAGAGTATCTACATTTTTAAATTATTTGAAAACATGAAGTTATAATATAAAGAATCTATAAAACTTGATAGCATTTTTTTTTTTACAAAAAAAAAGCAAAACAACAAGATTTCCATTGGGTTGAGTTTAAAGAAAACGGCACATATGCAAACATATATAGACATTTTTTTTTAAATGGTTTTCAAATATTCCGGGTTATCAAATTTGAAATCATCATACAAGTATATTTTTTGTTATTCTTTTATTTAAATTTGCAATTGTGATAAAATTTGCCTTGTTCATTTGCCAAATTTGGTGGCAAAATTGTCCCTTTTTTTATACTGGAAGTTTCATTCTTGAATTTCATTGCAAATCCATTATTACAATGAAAAGAAACCAGGTTTCTAAGATTATGATGTAAATTCATTGACTATTGTGGAACTAAACGTGAAATCAATTCTTCTAGAAGCTGCTAATGATCATGCTAGGAAGCAGAAAAGTGGTCTCGGCCTGTGGATATTAAACAGAGCTTTTAACAAGTTTGTGAAGATGCATTCTTAGTAATGGTTAGAAAATGATTGTCATGAGATATGCTTGAATCCTCTATTGAAATATTGCCCCGGATTAATGTGCTTCATGCACTAGTTAGAAATTTTAAAACTGGGTGTAGAATGCTTTATGAAATAAATAAATGTATTTTCCTTGTTCTTGCTGCATTGAAATTGATAGGACATGCTTTTTCTATATCCATGTGTTGTAAATCTCTTTTTTCTCCTGACATTGTATCAAATTTGAAATATGTTCTTGAGTTATAAGTCTACAAATATAAATGTGCAGTTTTGGCTTCTAGTTCAAAAACAATTAACAACCCTTTTATTTTGATTTTCATTTTCACCGCGTTGTCAAGATGGGGATTTTTTAAAAGATTGTATGGAAATACATCCACTTCAAGCCTGGATATAGGTTTAGAAATCATATTCAATCCCTCTGATGCCATATGTTCCATTTTTGTCTTCCTTGACAACTTGAATTTAAAATCTGAGAAGTAGCCTTGGTTAATACTCTTTGAAATTCCTCCCACATGTTAGATTGGTCGTCAACTTGAGTCTTTCCTCTATTTTAATATCAGGAAATTATTTTTTTTTCATACTTGTTTTCCAACCCCTACTATTAATAGTAAATTGTGGATTCTATACACATCATGCACAAATGAGTTGAAAAGGGTTCGATATGCTTTAAGCATTCAACTATCTCTAACACATCCCCACCTATAGTTTCTATACCATTTCCATGTTTGTGATTCATTTTGGATGGATAGATGATAGAGGGGCACAGACTATATATTCTACAAGGACCCTTGATCCCTTCATAAACCCCAAATCCTTGGCTTGTTTAAATGAATCAATAACTTTTTCCTCTGGAGTCGTGAGGGCTCCTTTGCTAGTAAATTTGACAATGCTTCACCCTCAATGCCAAATTTTCGTAGAAGTAAAATTGTAGTTTACTCCTACGCTCACTAGCATTGAAAGTGGTTGGACCGTTATAAACAAGTTTAATCATTAATATCCAAGGAATGGATCGCAAATAGTTTAATTATTAATGAGACTTCAATGGTACTAGCTTAATGGAAGAGCACTTTCCTTACAGGCAGGAGGTTGGTGGTTCGATTCCTCCATACCCTATCTACAAAAATCAGTGAATATTCACATATAAAATGACTAAAAACAACTAAATTAGTGACAACAAAATGAGAGATAAGTGACCAAAAAATGTGAGATAAGCGACCAAAAAATCAACCAAAATTCGCATATAAACGACCAAATGGCAGTTTTGGTGGCTAATTTTCGGTCTCTTATCACGCAACAAAAAATGTGGTGTGACAATTAATGACCAAAAATATGACCAAATTAATTACCACAAGACAAGCTATAAATGACCAAACTAAATAGGACCACATTTTGTGTCGCGTGATAAGAGACCGAAAATTAGCCACCAATGATCGCCAAATCAAAAGTGGTCCTTTATATGCGGATTTTGGTCATTTCTTTGGTCACTTATCTCTCATTTTGTACTAGTACACCAATCGACCTAGGAACTTTTTCATAAATATTACAATGATCATGTTCATTAGTGTTCAAAATCACCATAGAAACTACCTCATGGTGTTGAGAAACACATAATAAATTAAATCACAATTACAATATAAACACGATCAAGTTCAAAGGGTAAAGAATGAGGTATTACAATGTGGGCCCCGATGAGGATAATTGATACGTCAACTTCCCAATGTCATAAATTTTGTATGCGAACTTTGTATGGTGTTTCTTGTACTGCTACAAAGCTTAATTCGTGTTATATGAGTTTAGCAAGGCACATAATCAATTGCATTACCCACATCCATTTCCATAATTGTGAGGGAAATTCCTAAAAAAAGAATTGGTAGTTTGGGACCTAAAAATTTTGAAGTTAAACTACCAAGATGTGGAACCATTTTGAATTAATGGAATAGGTAAGTGGCCACCAATATCCACCTAGATCACACCTTAAAATCTACACATGCACATAATTAGAGGATTAGTACCCCTAAGAGGAAAGACTTCACTAGCTTGTCTAACTAATCAAGCTAACCCCATAGGTAGGGAATATAGGGATTTAAGCATACCCTAGTTTCCATCCCCATTTTTTCCCCTTGATATCCCTACTATGGTGTTTCAAGTGTTGTTCCTAATTGTTATTCAAGCATTAATAACACACACATCTCATGTACCGTGATCTATAAGAGTACCTCACTTCTCTCGATGCAATTAGCCAAGGAAAATGCTTCATATTGCATGTAAACTCTTTCTTAGTTTATTAAAAAATTAACTCTATGGAAGATGCAGTATGAAGTATGTAGTTTTATTTATGTATTGATTTCACAAAGAGAAATGGGGTGCATTCTACAGCTTTGGTGGAGGAGACATGTCGCATCCATAGGTACCAATAAAAAACTAAAATATCAACATTCTAGAAAAAAAAGTGTCCATGGCAACATAAATAAATAAAATAAACTAGCATAGATCCATCTTGACCCCATATATTTTAAGCATCAAGAAGTCTATGCAATTTTTTAGTCATTCTTGGTACTTGATAGTTTGGGGTAAAAATGGATCTATGTTAGTACTAGCTAAACCCCATGTAATCAAGAGCTTGATTTTCATCAATAAACATCAATATAGAAGAGTGTAGATAACCAAATTCCAAGTTCTTTAGCCTTTTCTAATAATGTTCTAAATATTTGTGGTAGATGACCTTTTTTCCCATAGCCAAGCCACTTTTCCTATAAAGATAAAAGAAAAAGGTTCATGTATTTAATGCCAATGATACTTGTGGGTCAATTTAAAAATAAAAACAAATTAAAAACTTTGAACCTTTTACCTAATATCAATCCATTTCATCCTAGGTCATCTAATGGAAGATATTTATTGTCAAAATTCTCAATTAATGATTCTTTATTTGCACCAATCATCTTCTTCTCTGAATGGGACAAAGTGTCAACTTTCCTAGGGGTATCCTTAGTACAAGTACCTTTTTCTTTGCTTTTGCTTTCTCACATCGATACAACCTCCTTATTGGTCTTCCTTGGAAGGAGGATAAGGGACCTCCTTCCAATGAGTTAATAGAAGAAGGTCTTGATCATCTCTAGTGTCCTCATCAATTTCAAAATCATCTTCTTAAAAAGAAGGATCTACACGATCCTCTCCTCAAGGAGGAGGATCTTTATCTGCAACTAATTTTTACATATTCCTCTGTGTGGTCCTCCACTTCAACTAAGTCATGATCCTTCTCAACTCCTTTCCATCAAGTGAGACTCCATGTCTTTTTTTTAATAGAATCTAGGCAATACTAGTCCAATTATAAAAGTGGATTCTAATCTCTATGTTTAAATAAAAAGGAAATGGATGTGTTTTACAAAGCTAGACACACAACAACACCCTCTTTAAATACATTTCAAAGGAAACTCAAAACTAAGGGGATAATAAGGAAATTCATGTACGAGCCTACTACAATAGCAAAGGATCTAACCTTACAATTTTTTCATGCATTAGGATATGCACAAATAAGTGATGTGCATTCATGGGCTCAATATAGATATAGTTTGTCCTACCCTCGAAGAAACACAATTTCTACTTATCTTACATATGCCATATGCATGGATATACCCCTACTTCATGACCATCATGTGACATAACACCAACACTCAATGTGGAGTCTGTATTTACACATTAGTCAACATTATTCTACAACCACATGATTGTTGTACACAATATGATGTCAAGATGTCATTAGTATTACTTAAAATGTGCATAGCTTTTGCACAAGACAAGTAATGATTATCCTCATCCATGTGAATGCATGGGATACATTTTTTAATAAGGCTTCCTTTAAACTATATTAGTAGGGAATATATACGAGCTTTGGTACATAATATCTAGTTGTATAATAGCCTCCACATGCAAGTGTGAAAGCTCAAAATCAAGGCCAGCGAAATCCAAAACATCCCATCATGAAGTCTAGGTCACAATAAATCTCAAAAATAAAATAGGGTTGGGATATGCCAAAACACCTTGAACAAAAATAGTAACAAGCATAAAAACAAAGAGCACAAGCCTAAGCAAGATAGCACCAATCAACGATCATGCCAACCACTAGAAGAGTGTCATAGCCTTATTTTGTCACTCTTGACCATATATTCTTTATTGGCCATTCACATATGATTATTTTATCATTCATCCTCCTCAAGCATATATTTTGAGTCTTCAACTAGATGCCTACGAGTTTCCCTCAAGCAATTCATAGGAACCTTAAAAAATTCCTAAAAAATAATAAAAATGCATTAACCGGAACCTAAAAAATAATAAAAATGCATAAGCTGTATGCTCCTTATCAAAGAGTACAAGGTTCATACACCTTTACATGCATAGTCTCCATCCCCAACTAACTCAACTACCTTTTCGGGATGTAAATATGAGTTATTTGTTGGGAGAAGGAGCAAGAGACCATTTATGGAAAGGATATGACAGGTGAATTCCTTTAGGAGCAACCTTATAGTTTTATTCCTTTCACCTCATTAGAGCCCCCTAGTTTTGAGTTTCTTTCTAACTTTGAGTTTGCTCAAGACATCTCATGGTTTTCTCAACCCTGGTAAAGGTAGAGAGAGTAGGAGGAGTGTAAGAATACAAGTGGTCCAGGTAGGAGGAACCCAAACTCAAGTGGCAAAGGTACCAGTAGCATCTATAATGTATAGCTTTTTATTTGATGTTCAGATTTAATACATTTATGAAGATCTGTCTTCTTTCCCTCCCCCAATGCAATTTGCAATATGTTTGAATATTTTCTTATAATTAATTATTTGAGTCAATACTAATCACTCGATGTTAGTCAATATCAATGCATTGTGAATATATGTAATTATCTTACATGTTCATTCACATTTATGTGGCCAATTGGATTTGAGGAAAGTTTGATTCTTGTTCTATGTGCATGCCTGGAGAAAGATTGGAATTGTGAGAAAGTATTTGGATTACACATAAAAGACATAAGGGTATCAATTGTCTGATCATGTGTGTTTTTCCATCTTCTTATCTTAGGTAGTTACATTTTGTAACCTACTGATTATAGAAAGTAGTTAGTGTTCTTTAATTCACTTTGCTAGTGATTCAAACCTAGTCACTGGGGACTTTCCCTGAAACAAAAATATCAACTCCATTGGGGAGAACTCAAGGAGTTCTTCCTACTAGGGTTTCCTCCCTTGGTGAAAAATACAAAAATATTTTATTTTGGTTCATTTAGGAATATCTTACATAGTTTGATACATTGAAAATGATTGAATTTAAAGGAAAATGTTAGATTGTTTTCATAGCAATTCTCATGAAAAACAAATTACTTGCCTTGGTTTGAACTGTATTTCTTGAAAAGTTGCATTGTATTTAGGGTGAGAAAAGGCTTGCTTGATTTTTGTACTTCTCATAAGCTTTTTTTAATGCAACCATCTTTTTCGAGTTTAAAGTAGTATTTCCCTTTACAAGCTTTCTCTTTTTGTAACATTTTCATATGATACCATCATATTTTTCTCATTTCTACATTACTTTGAGTGAAAAAAAAGCCATTAAAACCAACACTTAATAAAAAGAACTAGACTTGTTTTTCATTGATAAAAAATATACAATAGTCTAGGATTTTAAGGGCTTGTCGTAGGTTTAGATAGTTGATTATCGAAGGCCCTGAAAACTAAGACTAGGAGCTACTAAAGAGTGCAAAATCCATTAGTAGCAAGAATCATTTGTTAGGAAAGTGTGCCTCACACATGCATGAAATATGAGGTCAAACTAGGCAAGTGTAGATATTTGCCCCTCTTGCTTGTTTAGTGGACTATGCATGAATGACTAGGAACATTGGCAAAATTGGAAAGTCCTTGGGATGACACCTATTATCTAGAGTTTCGAGTACATGACAAAGTCTTGTATTTCCTACCCATACACAAACACCTAAACCATGAATATTATGCTCCATTGTCAATTGTGAAGTAGTAACTATATTTTCTTTTGCTGGGTTCCACACAGGTGATTACTAGTGGGAAGTGCTAGAGATATTTGAGATAGTCGCATAAAGTCTACCTCAACTCCCATTTAGGGTTCCTATCTTCACTAGGGTACTTGAACCTTGGGTGATTGTTGTGTAAGGGTATTTTAACTGTCTATTACACCTTTGCTAGTTGGACCTAGGCCAATATTCGACTCTTTATTAGTTGGACTCAAGACTTAACCACCCTAGATAGCTTTTAAAAAAGTGTGTCTACTTGGATAAATCTTACAGAGCATTTTGTAGGCATGTGTTGATTGTAATTTTTTGACCCACAAAAGGCATTAGAGCTTTTCTTTTTAACTCATAAGTTGTAGACATTGTTCCTGGAGGTACCAACCAAGGGACCCCTTTGCAAGGGGACCCTTCTGTGTTTTTCCTTTGTTTGAAAATGTCAGTGCCCCTCCGATGCCTATTTTGAATATTCCTAGATTCACTTGAGATTGTTGATTTGGTTGTTTTCCACTCCAAATATATCGAATACTCATGATGCTTTCCAAGTAAGCACCTCATTTCAAGAGCATCAAACCAATTTATACCCCCTAATTTCTTAGCAAGTTAACTCGGTTACCTCTTCTTTTACCTTATATAGTGAAAGTGATCCACTTAATCTAGCTAACATCCAGAATCTAATAGGAAAAAGTAGAGGAAGAACGTGAAGAATAAGCAAAGACAAGGGGGCAAGCCACCAATCAATGCAATTCATGTTTGGGACAAGCCACCAACCATTGCAAGTCATTTTGAGGGCAAGTCACTAGCCAATTCAAGTCATGTTGGAGGTAAACAACCAATCGATGTGGATAATGATGGGGGTGCTAATACTATTGAGAAAACCATATGAATAGGATGCAAGCATAATCTTACTTGTACCTTGTAAGATTTGCAATGAAGACAGTTTTACTCATCTATGCCCTACCATTTTAGAGGTACAAAGGGTATGGTCTTTGCCGCAATGATATTTTTCTCCTAAAAAACCTATGGTTTATCGTTCTCCCCTTCCTACTCAACCATTGGTGGATGAAGTGGTTAAACTGATGCAATCTTCACTCGATCCTGCTCTTCCCTTTAAGAGTGGTGTGAACACTGACAAGTGTTCTTTGTGGCTAGTTCAAAATTTTCTATACAGGGGGGAATTTCATTCACTTCAAGTGTGCTCCCTCAAATATAGGATCATTTCCTTCGATTATAATAGTCTAGTTGAATATTGCATTCCTTCTTCCACACCCTTTCAAATAAGGTTTGAAGTTAATCCATGCATAGTTTACTAATGCATCGTAGATGAAGCAACCTCTATTAGTATTTTATCCTCGCATGCTTGCAAAGGTTTGGGTTGTGCCAAATTTGTGTCAACTACTAATGAATTGTTGGCTTTCGATAGAAGACATGATGAACCCTTTGGGATTCTTCCAAAATTGCCTATTTCATTAGGTGGAAAGACTATCTTATTCGATGTTATAGTTATGAAAGCCCTGTTAGACTTCAATATGCTCCTTGGGCATGATTATGTATATGCTCGTAATGATGTGGTGTGTACATTGTTTTGTGTGATGCATTTTCCTCATAATGAAAGTATCATGATTATTGATTAGCTTGCATTTATTAATCCTTATCCTCATCCAACTTTAGATTATGTTGCCCCTTTATCCGATTTTAGTGTTTTGATAGACACTAGTCCACCACAAGTGAACTAAGTGGCCTCGTATCCCATGTATTCAAGTGTTATTGAGAAGGATCCTTTGTAGTCATGTTTTCCTTCTTGGGACATGGTCCCGATAATTGACCAGGTGATTTATCCAATGGGGGGCATTGCAACTTGTTTTGCACGATTAGCTTCGGTTCCCTTTATGAGTCTGATATTTTTTGTAGATCCATAGACTTTGCCATTGTTGAGTCTCAATGGATAGGCTCCACCATCTAAATTGGTATTGTTGAAGACGTTTAGGTTGAAAATATTCGTATTTCTACAACTCTCAAAAGATATCTTATTTTGGATTTTCAAGATATGATCATGTTATTGTTGCTTCCTGGATGCAAGATTTTGAGTTGGATTCATGATTACCAAGGCATCATGCTTTATGCATTGTTGGACCTAGTCAGGTATATTATGGAGCTTTTATATAGGTTCATGCTTCATTTCTATTATGATGCATTTAAACCTCTTGCCACTTGAATTTGTCACGGGGTTGACCTTGTTGAATTTTAATGCACAAGCCTTTTTTATCTACACTATGTACTTCTATGATGGAAGAGCTTTCCTATTACGGTCTTCCCTGGTGTGGTACATTTTTTCCATCTGGTACCCATACTATTATTTCATGGTTGGACTAGTTGCCCTTGCAATTAAACATATTTCATCTTTCTCATATACCTTTAACCATTTCTATGGGGGATCCCACCTTTATATTTGGTTTGTTTTGCATTTGTTGTGCTTATCATTGCACACGTTGTTTTGTCTAATGCCTTGTTGCATTTTTCAACATCGAGCTTATTGATTATGCATTCTCAATCATTGCTTGCATTTGCATTACTTGCTTGTTCATTTAAGACCTACCCTATCATGAAGGAGACACACTTATAAGCATCCACATCATGCACATTGCCTTTTATTTTATTTTTTCACTGGTATGTTTTGTGTGCTTGGAATGTAGTTGCTCACCCTACAACACTTGTTTCCTCCACTATATTGTAGCTATATTTTATTCTTTTTAAAGCTTTATAATATGAAATAAAAATTATAATATTAATAAAAGAGGGGTGAAAGAATCACGTGGCAGCAATCAAAATCATGTGGTCCTTGAAGAAAGAAAAATTGTCGTTGACAATCCCTTACAGTTGGATTATAGTATTGCCTTAGGATATGTACCATGAGTTCGAGTTTTTTTACTCCTTTGGTTGGTTACTCTTCTATTCACTATGGAGAATCTCTCATTGCCTCCTGTATTAATGGATTATATCATTGGTCCTTTTGGCATCGGTTGTTGTCCAAGTCACACCATTGTGTCATGATTATGTTCAAGGGACGTTTTTAGCCTAAGTTAAGCATTCTTTAAATTTCTTAACTGTCCATGTCGGCCTTCCTTATTGTCAAGTTGTTCTCAATGCGTCAACATAACCAATGTTTTGCTCATTCTAGTGTGGAAAGATTCGTCATTGCCTTCTCATTAGCAAGTCTTCTCTTATAAAATACAACACATTACTTTGGGAGATAAACTCGGAGTCAAAGCACCTTAGCACTTACTTTCATCATTGGTTCATTTCCTAGTGCTCATGGATGATTTTTATTGATCATTGATTGAGTGGTTTCATGTGTGTTTGATGGCAAGGAATTTATCCACATAGAGGGATTCGTGTTGCATCTTGGGTTCCATTTTCCTTATTGGTGGAATGCCTCACCTCTAACAATAATTTTCATTACTCGTTGTTGCTTGTAGGGTATTCCTTGTTTGGTAACTTCATCTAGTTCATTCATGAGTCATAAACAATGGTTTTCTCCTATCAATTTCATCCAAGATCTTCAAATCACATCATGTTCTTGATACTCACTCATGTTGATTGGCGAGAGATGATATGATGCTCTCCTTCCAATGAATATTTTCCTATCAGCATCATATTAATTGCTTTGGGAACAAGATTTAGATATTGTTATAGTACCATAGGAAGTGCACTCAACAATGGTAGTTTCCCTTGTTATTGACAATGGTTATACATTGATGACTCCTAATTGGTTGATTCTATAAGTGTTCGATGACAACACATCTATTCACACTTGTTGGTATGTACTATGTACCTTGATGCCCATTATCATCAATGGCGGGTTATCTCGCATCTATCAATGACATACATTAATGATTGATAATTAGATGGTCTCTCTCATGTTCAACCTTAAATCATTTGTTCACATGATGTAGATTCATAGCTTTGATCAAGTTATATCAAATGCTTTGAGTTGTAGTCCCATTCCCTTACGATGCTATTTCCTAAGGTTATTATACATTACCGCATACCCATATGATATTGGTGCTTTTGGAGAATTGGTTTGTACTTCACTCAATTCCAATTGATCTCCTGATGTATGAGATGTAGATCCATTGTGTATTTGCTCGTGGCTAAAATGTTGTTTTGGCATGGATCCATCCTATATTATTGTGTGGCCATGGTTTTGAATTGTATGCATACTTTGTGGATCTACAATGTACTTGATATGGTGGCGATGCTTGTTTCACCTAAACATGGGTATTCCCAATTAAAGGAAGAGAGTCATCTGATACTTTGGTTTTTACTTGTAGGTGTCTTTTAAATTTTGTGTTTGTTGGACTCCACCCAGTTTCACTTATGGAATTCCTCCATATTTTAATAATGTATTTGGGCCATCAACTTCCCATATGACCTAATACATTAAGGAGCATATGTTATAGCCCCACTTGGACACTCTTGACCAGAGATGCCTTGTTGGCCATTCACATGTGATTTTTTTATCATTCCTCCTCTTGCATATATTTGTGTGTCTTTAGCTGGATGCATGTGAGTTTCCTTCTAACAACTATTGGGTTTTCCATGAATTTCCCTCAAGCAAACCATGGGCACCTTAAAAAAATACTAAAAAAACAATAAATGCACATCAAATGTGCACTCCTAAGTTGAGATCACAAGGTTTGTACACCTGTACAACTCTGATCTCCATTCCCAACTAACTCAACTACCTTTTCATGATATAAATATGAGTCATTTACTAGGAGAAGGGACAAGAGTCCAATGAGAGCAACGATATGCTGGAGTAATTCGTGGAAGAACAACCCTGGATTTTTTATCACTTTCCCCTCATCAAAGTCCCCCAGTTCTGATTTTGTTTCAAACATTGAGTTGGGTCAAAACATCTCATAGTTTTCTCAATCGTAATAGAGTTTGAGAGAGTAGGTAGAAGATAAGCAAATAAGTGGTCTAGGTAGGAGGAATTTGGACTCAGGTGATGAAGGTGCCGACAACATCTAATAGGTATACTTTTTTTGTTGTTCACATTTAACACATTTAGGAAGATCTCTCTTCTTTCTCTCCCTCAAATAATTTTACAATATGTTTGATTTTTTTTGTGATTTATTATTTGAGGTTATATTAACCACATGATGTTATTAGGATCATTGCATTGTGAATTTGTGTTATTGTGTTATATATTGATTCACAGTTATATGCCTAGTTGGGTTCTAGGAAGGTTTGATTCTTGTTCTGTGTGTGAGTCTAAAGAAATATTGGAATCGTGAGAAAGTATTTGGATTGCACATAAAAGACACAAAGGGATCAACCATCCATCAAAGGTATTTTTCCATTCTCTTATTCGAGGTAGTTGCATTTTATAACCGATTGATCTTGGAAAGTAGTTAGTGTTCTTTAATTCGCTCTTTCGATGATTCAACCTAGTCACCAGGGACCTTTCTTAATTAACAACAAGAAGATTAGCAGTGTTCATTCTATGACTTGCCCCATACAATACCCTAATTTGGACCCCCATAATGTATTGGGTCAAATTATGTATATTGATTTATAAATGTGTGGTTATAATGAAAGCAATTGAGCCATGTGAGGTTAAATAAACGACCTCGTGTACAAATGATGTAAATATATTTTGTATGGATTCCTGGTTGGGAGTAAGGATAAGGTCCGACCAGTGAATGGCTATGCATATATAAATAATGTAAATATACTTGTATGGACCTCATGGTAGGCCTACCATGGTGAATTCAAGCTTTCTAAATATCGATGTTGGAATATAATATATAGTGGTCCAAGAGGGTTGTGTGGAATGTGAGAGGAGTTATGATTCCACTAGAGGGAAATATGAAAAGAGGGGTTGTAGGAGAATAATTCTCTATTTCGAATTTTCATCCTAAGATTTCATATATTTTCCATTATGTGCTTTAAATGAAACCATCCACATATATTGACTTATAAACCCGGTCATTAAATGCATGTAGAGGTTGATGAGGAAGTATATGGTCATGTAGTTATTAAAACATGGGCTAAGTATAATCATTATGGGGAAGTGAATGAGTACTTCATTCTCATGTTAGGAGAATATTCAATCATCACTCCCTCGTATTTATCTCGTTGTCGTTCATTATAGGATTCTCACGTGGAGGTTTTACACTTTCTCATGATGCATTCTCCTTTGCTAACCATGAACTGATCTAGAAATTGACAAAATAAACATTTTAAAGGAATTTTTTATAGACCATGAATGGGATATATATGGTTGTAGTTGAGCATTGAGGCTAGACAATAGGATGCCTTAATCCATTAGTTAGTACTACTCATTGGATGGTTGAAATCCACGTGTTATGCTTGCATGTTATTCTCGGGAGGTATTCAACATTGGACTCTTTTTTCCTACACTGAAGAGCATTGGAATGGAAGAATATCCTTGAGGGATTGTTTAGAAGAGAGAGGGAATATCTTACTTATGCTTGTAAAGAAGTGGAAGAGAATTCCACGGGTTGTTTGATGGTTGGATGAGATGTGTGGAACATTTTTTAGTGAGTAGATTGGCTCATCCATGAGACTGATTGGATTGGGTTTAATTAAGGTTATAACCTCGTAGTTTGGTTCCTTCACCCTAGTGACCTCAACACCTGGCTTGGGGTGGCATTTACATTGGATGCCTATGGTTAGATGTGAAATTGCTCATACACAACAATTTCTTAGACTATATTTTGTTAAGAGATAATTGCTCTATCTTTATTTATGAATTTGAAATTGAATGTTATTTATTGCTATGGAGATATATGTATTTTGCATGTTACACGTGCTTATGTTTAAATTTGGTCATGGGAATTTGATTGCCATGGATTCATGTTATCTTGTCCTTGTACATTATGTTGCATTTTATTGTTTTACATTGTGCTTGCATTTAATTAATTCATGGCCTCCAAGGGAGACCTTTTCTATTGATATTGCGATGAAATGGTCTCTCGAAAGTCAATTTTTTAATGGTTGGTTTAGTGGCTACCTGTCCCATGGATAAGAGTGTTGGGCGAGGACACCACGATGCAGTATCTACAAATACTAGCATCAATGCTAAGCTAATTTGGGTAGTTTATGAGAAGGGAATGACATGCTTCACACTTGTATGTAGTCATTTCAGTGTTTGGACCCTTGGAAAAATTGTGGAATAGAGTTAGGTAATATTGGGTGTGCTTTGTTTCAAACTTGTGGAATGAATCCACCCATAACTCTTAAGACCTAGAAAAATATCATGGTGGTATGACAACACCGAATCATGAGTAAATTTTTGGTCAGAATAGAACCATTAGATGTGCTTAAAGGAGACCAAAGGCAAATAAAATCCATGGTATTTTAGTGTGCTTGTGCCTCAATGAGAGTTTTTTTGTCATGAATGACTGTGAATTTACCCATAAAAATATTATCAAACAACTCCCATTTATTGACAACAATTTATGAACTATTAGATCAGGGGGTCCCTAACTTGCCCCAAACAACTAAGAATCACTTTGACAATGAGAAATCAACGATCAATAATCTTTTGCAACATTTGGTAAGTGACTCAATAAGGTATGTCCAACTTTCTTGTGGATGGTTGAGATTTCTCCCATTGATCTAGATCGATAAGACATAATCTCTCATGGCATTTGAAATTTTCTCAAGTGGCGAAGGCCATTTTCACCATAAATGTGTAGCATTTGTTCCCCCGGGGACACAAGGATGACCTAGGTCGCAACGACCAGGTGTTCTCATTGTAATGCAAAGAAGGTGATTGTGAATAGGGAAGGAGGGTCCCTATCATGCACTCGGTTCCTTTGGGGCCATAAGATACTCAATCTACTAACCAAATTCACCTCTGATATACAATTTCGTTGTTCCATTGATTTAATTAACCAATTACAGTGGAATTAAATATGTATATAATCGTTCAGAATTAATATAAACACATATAAAAACATTGCATGTTATTTCTACATGAATGCATTCATGCAATGCCAATAATTCCATGCATTTAAATTGTACAATAACAATAATTAAATAAAATACATAACGGAGATAAATACAAACATTTCATACATAAATGGACACTTATATGATAATATAGTCCAACTAACTGCAGACCAAGGACATTCCTCCTAGTCGTAGGCAGTTTGCTATATCAATTCTCTCTATAACACTAGAGGCCACCTCGACCTGGGGCAATCAATCCACAAGACGTTACTGAGTTTCCCTGATACAACTATCCCAATCCGCTAGCACTCTTCCCCTGTCAACCCGCACAATGCAAGGAATGGGGTTCACTTCTCTGAGTTAACAGCTCCTCAGGTTCCCTTTTATGAGTTAACAGTCCCTCGAGATTTTTATCCCAATTCCCTTCCAAGGATCCTACACAAGTCGGTCAGGGACTCTCCACATCGGTGCTCTAGGAAACTCTATTGTTCTCAAGTACGGTTCCAAACTATAGCATAGGTGATGGATCCATGCTATGGTATGGGTGATGATGGTTCCATACTAAAATCAGTTGATGCCTCGATGATGGAAGAATGATAGCATAATCCTAGCAAAATGAACTAGTTCTCGATAATTTATATGCATGTTTAGAACTAGCCAAGTGTCATGGACGGCTAAGGAGATATGGGCACATGGAACTCATTGGGAGTTCATCTTTTCCCCCCACTAATCCCCAACTAAGGGATATGTCCTTTAGTTGACCTAATTTATTATTGATAACTATTTAATATTGTATTTGTTACATAAGGGCACAATAAGGCTTCAGGCCCACAAAAAATGTCAAGAATTATATTAAGGGTCGTTGGGATAAGCATGACTAACACATATATGGTGTTGTGTATGGTCTTCAACCTACATCATGTGGACTAGCTCATGGAATGCAAGGATGTGATCATCCAAGCAAATTTGGTCTATGAGAATCAAAAGGTACCAAAAAGGGGTTCATGCAACCAATGAAATGACAACATGTGATGGCCTTATTACCCCCTTGATCCTCGAAGTGTCCCCCAAGATTTGAAAAAATCCATGAAAAATTTCTTGATTCAACAATAACAAATGAAGAAGACCCATATGTTGTATTGCATTTGACTATCATAGGTTGGCTCAAAAAGACATAACATGATTGCTCTGGTAATGATTTTGTTGTTTTGTCTAATAGAATTGTTGTTGTGCATAATTCTTGTAGTTCAATATGGGTATTAAAAGTAATAGCAACATTATAGAATTCATAACTTGCAATGAACTTGTAAAACCTGTAACTTATGCTTTGATTGAAATTGAGCAAATTTTCAGTGATTGGAAATATCTTTCAAGGGGCAAGAGAAATCGTGATTCAATTCTTGCATATGTCCTTTCGATTTATCAAAATAATTAAAGGGACACAGCATTAGTCTTGGTTGGAATAAGAAACTATGATCACAAAGGATGCACAAAACCCTAATGATTTGGAAGCAAATGCCATGGGTGAAAATATGCAATTTGGAAATGCATAAATAAAGTATAGTGGGTGCAAAAATCAAGAGACTCCTCCAAGTATTTCAAAGACTATAAGGAGCTCGAGGGCGGAACTTTAAAATTGCATAATAGACAATGAAAGACTAATCAAAACTTAAGAAGAGAAAAACCAACTAAACATAATGATGCTTCAATGTTTGACAGACATACAAATGCAAATGCATTATGAATAGAATTCAAATAACGTAGTGGGAGTAGGAATAACTCAAGAAGATGTTCTCAGTAAAGGTCTCGTGGTGCAATAAGAACCTCCCAAGGTGGGACCTACAAACCATCTCCATCAAAATATGATGTCAGTGAGTCATGTACATCTGAGGGCTCTTTAAGAAACCCAATTTTCTCCCAACGTTGATAGGAGGAAAAGGCCTTTTAGAGATAACTTGCAATGAGAAATTTGAAAGGGAAAGCGACCAACCTTTTATGGTGAAGTTAAGGCTTGGATTTTTGGGATAAAAAATATTTTCAATCTCATGAATCTCCCGTGAATATGAATTCCAGAGGTTTCATATTCAATTTAAATGAAATAACTTCTATTTGGGGGGATCACCTCCAATTATATGTAAATAATATAAACGGGAGGAATAATGTATGGAAGCAATCTAAGAAATATTTTTTTAGTAGAAATACCTCTCTGATTGTTACTATGAAGGTAAAGTCCAATAATTCTATGGACTACATCGGGGAAAACTACCATGGATTAGTACATGACCAAATTATTTGAATTTATAAGTTGTGCTAAATATATCCAATATGAGAAGGTAAAAATTCAACCATTCCTATGTGGATTGCCTCAAACCTACAAGGACATAATTGAATTTGAAACTCTGACACTTAAATATGTAGTTATGAAATGTAAAGTATTATTATGAATATAACAAAGACAAGCCATATTTTTAAAAGAGATGGAAGGATAAGAAATGAAGAAAATTTTCAATTCTCCTTACTTTAGAAACTAGACAAGGACCTTCCAACAAAATCAACTAGCTAAAAGTGAGAACAAGCCAGTTGAGTTATTGGGGAAGACATCCTATTCAATGATGGGGTTCAATGATAGGGATGTGGAGAAGACGATGTGTACATGATCTACATTCATCAAAAAGACAAAATCAGGAATGTTCACAACATACAACATCCATGAGGCTACTACCTTGGATGATGTGGCATGGACAATTCCTTAGTTTTAAGTTGCATTTGAAGATCACCAAGGAAATCATCAATCGGTGGTGGTTGAAATTGTAGATGGAAACTCAAGGTTAGTGAGAGCCATTCCAAAGATAATCTTTGTTAGGTAGTCGACTAAATGTTTCAAGGAAGGATTCCAGTTGTATGCAACCCACATATGGGAATTGATGAAAGTAAAAGTCCAAAACTTGAAGTGCATTGCAAGACTTTAATGATGTACATATGGAAGAAGTGCTATGAATTCCTCCAAAGAGAGACAAACAATCATGTACCTAGAACTACACTATTGTCCATGAATTCTTATAGGATAAGTACCCAAAATTATTGGAGATGAAAATGCAATTGCAAGAGTTGCTAAAATAGGGATACATTCTGTGAGTGTATCCCATGGGAAGCACCTATCTTATTTGTGAAGAAGAAGGATGGAACACTCTAGTGGTGTATTGATTACATGCAAGTGAATAACATCATAGTGAAGAAGAAGTATCCATTTCTTCGAATTGATGATTTGTTTAACCAAACGAGAGGGGAAAAGGTATTCTTAGAGATTGATTTGAGATCAACATATCATCTAGTCATATTTAAGGAAGGAAACATCCACAAGACAAAATTTAGAATGAGGCATGGCTAGTATGAATTCATGGTGGCACAATTGGGTTTCATAAATGCACTGATTACATTCATGTGTCTTATAAGTAGTGTTTTTGGTAAATACTTTGGCAAGTTTGTATTTGTTTTTTTTAAGGATGATACATTGATTTGTTATAACAATGACGAAGAGCAAGAAAATCGCTCGAGGATGGTTTTGCAAGTGTTGAAAGAGCATAAATTTTATGCAAAACTAAATAAGTGTAATTTGGGTCGCGTTACTTACGAGGAAGGAATCTCAATGGATCCATAAAAGATTGAAGCCACGATGAATTAGCCCATTGCAAGGATGTAATGGAGTTGAGATTGTTCATGGATCTTGTTGGTTATTACATGAGATTTATTGAGGGATTTTAAAAAACACTTTACTTACGTTACTTATGATTGCGAGGAAAGCTTTGAGTTGTTGAAAATGATTCTTGCAAGTGCCCAAATTCTTAAAATTGCAAACCCAAACAAAGATTTTGTTGTGTACATTGATGCAAGCACTGAAGGAATTGGTAGAGTTCTCATGGAAGATAACTATGTAGTATGTTGAGTTACATAAATTGAAATAACATGAGAAAAACTCTATTAATCATGACTTGGAGCCTATTGCAATAGTGCATGCTTTGAAAATGTGGCATTGCTTGATGGGCACAATGAGATCATAATTGATCATAACGGCGTGAAGTATTTATCTGACCAACCAAACTTAAATGACATGTGAGCAAGATCGTTGCAAATTTCATGTGAATTTTAGTTTGAAATCAAACACATAAAAGGAAAAGAAAACAATGTTGTCAATGCGATCAACAAAAAGATGCACGTGGTTGCTATTAGGATTTGCAATTCAAATTTGAAAATGAGAGTTATCGATTATCTTGCCTATGATGAACACTGTATCTAAGTGAAACATGGATTGCTTCAAAAGAAATAAAAAAGGAGATATGGAGACTGCTAGTTGAATGATGATGGGTTTCTTGTTTATAAAATAGAATGTATATTTTGAACTCTTCGTAGTTAAGAAAGACTATCATGGATGAAGTACATAAGATGTCATATTATTGCCATTTAGGTTATTAGAAAATGAATGCTCCAATAAGGAAGCAATAGTTTTGGCTTGGGATGCATAAATATGTCACCAAATAAATTTCCATATGTACGGGATACCAAGATAATGTTGAATATCAATACCCAACAGTTTTGTTGCAACCTTTTCCACTTCATTAAGGGAAACAAGTGGTGATAACAATGGATTTTGTTATTCAATTCCTAAGAACAATGAGGTAGCACACGTCTATTATGGTTGTTGTGGATAAGTAGACCAAGATGACTCGATTTTTTCATGTTAAATATACTCACAATACCACTGAGAAGTTTTTAGATTGCATGAAATATCCATTATAATTGTTTCTATTGGGGATACAAAATCTACTTCCAATTTTTCAAAGAGTCTTTCGAAGGCTTGGGTACCAAGCTGAATTTGAGCATTGGCTACCATCCATAGATATATGCGAAATAAAAGAGTGAATAAAGTGATTGAAGACATGCTTTGCATGTATGTGATGGAAAAACTATCGAAATTTATACTTAGTATAGTTTGCGTATAATAATAGGCATCATGCTTTAAAAAATGAGTTCATTCTAGGCTTTATATGGCAGAATATGCACTTTGAGTGAACTAGGATAATCCAGTAAACGTAATTGTGCTTGGGCAAGAAATGCTTAAGGAAATGGAGCAAGAAATTGCTAATATATAACTTGAAAGCAATTCAAGACAATGAAGAGTTGGGGATCATGTCTTTATCATAGTGGAGCAAAGGAAGAGTTCTAAGAAGCTTGGAAGTTGTGCCAAGTTAGCATGTAGATAGTGTAAGTCATTTGAAGTCCTTAACAAGATAGGGGCAACCGCATATAGACTTGCATTGCCTGCTATTAGAGCTAACCATGTTTTCCATGTTTCTTGAATTAAAAAATATGTACATAATTATAACCATACGACTGATTGGGTTGTGATCTAGGTGGAACAAGGGGGGAGTTCCAAGCAAAGCCATTATGTACCCTCGACAAGAAGTAAAATTGTTATGAGACTAAGCCATCATATACGTAAAGGTGTAATGGAAGCACTTTGGTCCTGATGACGCTGTGTTGGAGCACTTTGACACGATCTCAAGTTACATTGAGGTTGACGTTATTCCAATAGGGAAATGAATGTAATATCCTTGTTTTGACCCTTGGAATGCATGGATTACATTATGTATAAGTTGTAAATGTGTGGTTATAATGACAGATTCAAGCTATGTGAGCTTAAATAAATGGTCCCATGTGTAAATGATGTAAATATGTTTTTATGGATTCCTAGCATGGAGCTCAAGGTCAAGGCTAAATGATGTAAATATACTTATATGGACCATGCGGCAGGTTTATCGTAGTGAACTCAAGCCAAGTAATAAATAATTAATGTTGGAATATAATTATGCCGTAGGCATTCACCATGGAGAAGCATTAATTCCACATCAGCAAGATTCCTCGCTCATGGAGCGAATGGAATTTCGCTGCGTGGATGGTAATGCTTCTCCACGACTTGCCTTTTGTCGACGCGATGTTGTGTCATTGAAAAACACAAAGCCCAGAGGGGAAATGTTCGTGGTTCGCGGAGCTGGTCGTTCTAAAGCAGAATTTGGGCAGACCCGACATTAGTAACCTGAAGCATGTATTGTTGGACGAGTGGACATTTATTTTATTCCGCAAGCAGAGTTTGTTGGGCCTGGATTATTGCTGGGCATGTATAGCCACAGATCTTCCTCACCATATATTGCACACTTTTCTGCTATACATTGGTAGACAAAGCAGTAAGGCAATGCACAGTGCAGGACACAAGGATTTTGCTTTGCTCCGCTTCCCGATCACATTTTGTAGACAGGAATCTTAGAGTAATTCATCTCTCAAAATGGCCCCAACCATAAATCAATATAAATAATCGAAACCATTTAAACAACACAAATATTTTCGGTTTAAACAACACAAATATACTATTTCAGAAACGTTGAAATGGCCTAACTACAAGAAAAATCACCCAAGAAAAGGCCATATGAATTCTAATTATCAGACGTGCTACACTCGCGCTAAAGTGATGTCACTGCGTTATTTTTTTGCCTTTAGAAATGGGGATCGATATACTATAAAATGTAAAATCCCCCTGTGCGTATAGTACTTATATGTTTGCAAAATTATGGGTACAGGCGTTTATTATGTGCATTTACTCTTTTTCTTTGTTTCTAATGAAGACGCTTGCAAATTGCAATGTAAAATGGCTTTGCAAAGTGTGAGAGCTCTAATTCGTATAATTAATTAATGCTCCAATTAGTAATTCCATTTAGCGCGGCATAAACTTTGAACAATTTCACCCTTTATTTTCAGCTTTATCGTGTCACAGCTCGCCGGCGACCAGTGCAAGCTGTTCGCACATTCTTTTTTAATTTTTTTTGGCCTTGCACGGCGACCGCCGACCAGCAACACAGTCAGGCGTAAATAGTTTTTTTCCTTTCATCTCGGCAGCGACCGCCAACTAGCGACACAGTCAAGCATAAATACTCTGTTGGTCAAGTTTCCATTTTGGTCGCTGCAAAATGATCTTGCGATTCATATTTTCATCAATCTCATACCTTAATCTGAGGAACATTAAAGCGAATTCCTGGTCTCTCAGCTAAACCAGTCAGATCATGATCCATGTATTCAAATACCATGTATCTCTAAATTTATCAACTATGGTATCATTTATTTTCACAAATTACAAAAAAAAAATAAGAATTAACAATTTACGGATTAAAACAAACCGATGCAACTCTGCATGAAAAAATATTATGACATATACATTTTTTTTTCTACAGTTGAGCATTCAATTACGGATTGGACATGCAACAACTTTCCATCAGGTTTGGCATGGCAGAATTTATTTCTTTGGGTCTACTCGATCATGAATTTATGAATCTTGATTCAATAGTACTCATCTTTGCCTATGGACGTATTTGTGAATTTGACGGATTGGACCTTCTAGATATTCTATCTTCTGCAAATACAAGAACAGATTTCAATGCAACAATGGTTAAATGTGCTCAGACACCAATGCACCGCCTTTACCTGTAATTGTTTATAAATTTGGATGGATGAAGCTTATGTGATTGTATTCTTGTTTGCTGTTGTTATTGTGTCTCAGTTTTTTCTTCAACTCAACGACCCTCTTCAGGAGATCAAGTCTCTTGTTTTCTATTGAAAATCAAGGTTCTTTACTGAAACCAAAGTTATATTTGTTGTTATAATAACTCATATTTCTTGTTTGGTGTCTCAACTGCGATTTATTTACTCGTTTTACTTGTATGTTCAACCTTTAAAGCTATAATTTAATCATGCATGCTATTTATTTACTGGTTTAAGATGAAACGATGCTTCACTGACTTTTGTGCTGCAACATATATTTTCTCCTAGATAAATTGCCCGTTCCAGAAGAAGAAGAAAAAAAAAAAAAAAAACTTTTTTTTACTCACAATTGTGTTTTTCCCTCCTCTGAAGTAATTTTCCCTGGTTTGAGGTGTTTTTCCCTTTTTTCACAATTGTGTTTTTCTTTGTCTATGTTCCTATTCTGTTTTTTTGCTGCAAGAGGTTTTGTCTCCTATTCTACATTTTAGACAAAAACCTGTCTAAAAAATCGTGATTTAGTATATTTCACATGTTACATCTTCAGCCTTAAAAAGTCCTCTAGTTGTTACAAGAGATTTTGTTATGCATTGAAATGATGTATGAAGAATCAAAAGGTTAAATATACCTTTTCAATGTAAAGTTCTATAATTATTATACAAAAAGGGAAGCAGTCTCCACAAAGAAATGACAGAGTAATATTTATGATGTAGTATTTATCTTTAATGAGACCCTTCTTGTTCTATTCCTTTGTTTTTCGCCGATATAAATAATTCTGAGGTATTAGAGGTGATGTGAAAATGCATAAGGTTTCTTATAACTTAATGTATCTTTTTGTCTATATATGCTTTATTGTATGCTTTCTAAGGCCATGCAATTTCTTCCTTTTGATTAACCAGGTCGTCATCAACTTTGTCAAGCAATTGGTTTTAGCCCAGATGCAGTAGCTCGTACTGGGAATGGCCTTGCGTTGTCAGAATTGTCTTTGAAGTACGTTGCACCTCTAAAGTAATTTTCCCTGCTCTGAGGTGTTTTTCCCTTTTCACAATTGTGTTTTTCTTTGTCTATGTTCCTATTCTGCTTTTTGCGGCAACAAGTTTTGTCTCCTAAAGAGGTTATCCATTCCGGAAATTAATTCTTTAATTTTGTCACAATTGTGTTCTTGTTTGCTATTGTTATTGTGTCTCAGTTTTTTCTTCATCTCAACCAAGCTCTTCAGGATACTTCCTGTTCACTCCCTCTTGAAATTCCTTGTTCATCCCTGTTCTAAAATAACCTATACCTACTGTTCACCCTTACTCACAATTGTGTTTTTCCCTGCTCTGAAGTAACCTATACTTCTCGTTCACTCCCTGTTGAAATTACTTGCTCTGTCTATTCCTATTCTGCTTTCTACTGCAACATGTTTTGTCTCCTAAACAACTTATCCATTCCACAAAATAATTCTTTAATTTTCTCACAATTGGGTTCATCCCTGTTCTGAAATAACCTATACTTGCTACTCACCCCATGTTGAAATTCCTAGCTGCCTCTGCTCCTTTACTGATTTCTGCTTCAAAACCATTTCCTCTCTTCTAAAATACTTCGTATTTTTAGACTTACTAAATAAACTACCCCTTTATTGTGACTGGTATATATTCAGTTCTTTAAGTTTACCAATATAGATTCTTCCAATATAGTTCTCTTCCAGTAAATGATTCTTTCATTTTCTTAGAATTCAGGTTTTTCCTGCTCTAAAATAAACTATACCTGCTACTCACACCCTGTTGAAATTCCTTGTCTATTATGGACTATTACTGGTATATATTCAGTTCTTCAAGATTTAAGAAAAGTAATAACAACTTAGCAAACCTTCATTACTTGGATACACAGTTATCGGTCTCCCCCAACATGAGCATACATCATAGGTTTTTTACAAATTGTTATTCAACATATGATAAGTTTACCAATATAGATTGAAGAAAAAATCACATTTAAGAGAAGTAATCCAAAAATTAGCAAACCTTCAATACCTGCACACACAATTAAGAGATTTCGATTATGCATTGAAATGATGTATGAAGAATCAAAAGGTTAAATATACCTTTTCAATGGAAAGTTCTATAATTATTATACAAAAAGGGAAGCAGTCTCCACAAAGAAATGACAGAGTAATATTTATGATGTAGTATTTATCTTTAATGAGACCCTTCTTGTTCTATTCCTTTGTTTTTCGCCGATATAAATAATTCTGAGGTGTTAGAGGTGATGTCAAAATGCATAAGGTTTCTTATAACTTAATGTATCTTTTATTGTCTAATGTATCTTTTTGTCTATATATGCTTTATTGTATGCTTTCTAAGACCATGCAATTTCTTCCTTTTGATTAACCAGGTTGTCATCAACTTTGTGAAGCAATTGGCTTTAGCCCAGATGCAGTAGCTCGTACTGGGAATGCCCTTGCGTTGTCAGAATTGTCTTTGAAGTACCTTGCACCTCTAAAGTAATTCTCCCTGCTCTAAGGTGTTTTCCCCTTTTCAAAATTGTGTTTTTCTTTGTCTATGTTCCTATTCTGCTTTTTGCGGCAACAAGTTTTGTCTCCTAAAGAGGTTATCCATTCCAGAAATTAATTCTTTAATTTTGTCACAATTGTGTTCGTGTTTGCTATTGTTATTGTGTCTCAGTTTTTTCTTCATCTCAACCAAGCTCTTCAGGATACTTCCTGTTCACTCCCTCTTGAAATTCCTTCTTCATCCCTGTTTTGAAATAACCTATACCTGCTGTTCACCCTTACTCACAATTGTGTTTTTCCCTGCTCTGAAGTAACCTATACTTCCTGTTCACTCCCTATTGAAATTACTTGCTTTGTCTGTTCCTATTCTGCTTTCTGCTGCAACATGTTTTGTCTCCTAAACAACTTATCCATTCCACAAAATAATTCTTTAATTTTATCACAATTGCGTTCATCCCTGTTCTGAAATAACATATACCTGTTGCTCACCCCATGTTGAAATTCCTAGCTGCCTCTGCTCCTTTACTGATTTCTGCTTCAAAATCATGTCCTCTCTTCTAAAAAACTGCGTATTTTTAGACTTACTAAATAAACTGCCCCTTTACTGTGACTAGTATATATTCAGTTCTCTAAGTTTACCAATATAGATTCTTCCAATATAGTTCTCTTCCAGTAAATGATTCTTTCATTTTCTTAGAATTCAGGTTTTTCCTGCTCTAAAATAAACTATACCTGCTGCTCACACCCTGTTGAAATTCCTTGTCTATTATGGACTGTTACTGGTATATATTCAGTTCTTCAAGATTTAAGAAAAGTAATAAAAACCTAGCAAACCTTCATTACTTGGATACACAGTTATCGGTCTCCCCTAACATGAGCATGCATCATAGGTTTTTTACAAATTGTTATTCAACATCTGATAAGTTTACCAATATAGATTGAAGAAAAATCACATTTAAGAGAAGTAATCCAAAAATTAGCAAACCTTCAATACTTGCATACACAATTATGAGTATCCCCCAACATGAGCATCCATTATAGGTACAATAGTTCCAAATTTGACCGATCATTAATACTTCTTATTGGATCATTTCTTTTCTTCTTATAAACAAAATATTTTTACTCAAAAGGGGTTTAGCTCCATTTTCCTTCAAGTTCACTGAACTTGGGCATTCAATTTTTCCTTTTTTCTATCATCATCTTAAAAATAGGGCTCCAAGGAATGAAAGTCACCCCATAGAGTTATACAAATAAATAGGCATGCGCAAAAGAAAATGCCCCATCAAAGACAATAGACTCAAAACCAAAATGATATTATTAACATATATGCAATCACATATTTCAGACTCTATTTCTTGTTATAAATTACTAGCTTTAACACTTCAAATCAGTATCCACTTCATAGTCCCTTCACAAAACATCCTTACAGGCACTTAAACAATAAAAAAATTCCTTTTCCTACTCTCTTTTGGCACTTGAAGGTCACAAGACAGCTCACAAAACAAGACCTGCAAACATTTCTAGCTACAAGAGAACCAGAGATTGTTTCAACCGTTATGCACTAACCCATGTTGTTTCTAGTTTCTATATACTCAGCAGTACTATTGACTTCTTATATTTCTACCAGAGTACCCTTTGTTTCATGGTAGATATGTTTAGCTGGTTTCTTTTTTCAAAAGACTTGTTCCAAGTTTGCTTAAACTGTGGTACTATTATAACCAACCATGATATCAATTTTTAGATGAGTACTCCCCATAGGGAATATTCCAAAAAAAAAATGTTTTCTTAAAATGTTTTCACATTCCGCAACATCCAAATTATATTTCTATCTAATGTTCCCTTTTTCATATGCTCTTAACCTGTTTCCTAGAACCTAACAATGTAAGTTTCAAAAAAAAAAAAACAATCTCTGATGTTGTTTGTACATGTTTCCTTATTACTTTAATAGGCACGTTCATTGCTAAAAGGAAACCAATTTGAAACCCTTCATTTGTTTATTCTTCTATGTTTTACATGTTCTCCTACATGTTTTATATTTACACTTAATATTAATTTCACCCATTTTCCAGGTTGCTTTTGTAGTGCAACTATTTTCTTTTATATTTACACTTAATATTAATTTCACCCATTTTCCAGGTTGCTTTTGTAGTGCAACTATTTTCAATACAACATTATGGACACTCTATTGATCGAAAATGCAGTTTCACTTGTAATGAATGGTGTTGTTGACTTATGCCCACTTGTACAAGTTGTTGCTCTTGATCGAGTAAGCTCTCTTAATTCGACAACTACTCGCTACCGAATCACCATCTCTGATGGAATTCATATCCACGATACATTGCTTCCAAGTAGATACAATAGCGCTGTGGAAAACCACCAACTCCAAGCAAGTTCAATCATCAAAGTCATCAAGTGTACATGCAACACTATGCATAATGCGACGTATGGTTTGCTTATCGCATTTTATTGTAACTTGATTCCAATTGCACTCCCAACAAATGTACCAATTTTTTTACTTATACTTACTTACCTTAATTCTTCTTGCCAGGACGATCGCACTGGACATAATCGAAATTGTCACATCGCAAACAGCGATAGTTGGAGACCCATCACCTTTCAACTTAACCCCCAACTTTACCTCCCCCAACAGTTCATCTATTACAAGAATCAACACTCTTGATCCCGAAAACCCATCAGGTATCATACCTTGCTCGCAAAATGTAACTGGAAACCCTACTGCACCTGCTCTTGATTTTACATCACTCAACCCTTCCACCAAAACTTGGACCATTCAAGGTCGAGTTATTGCAAAGACAAATATGACTACCTACACCAATCAAAAAGGCCCTGGTCAAATTTTTGGCTTTGACCTTGTTAGTGCTACCAAAGATGAGCTTCATATCTCTGCTTTCAATGAACTAGCCACCTTATTATATGACCAAATAAATGTTGGCATAGTCTACACTATCTCAAATGGCACAATTAAATTGGCCAACCCAACATACAACCATTTGACAAGCCCCTTCGAGGTTTTTCTTAACCCCTCGTCAACCATTCAACCATGTTTGGAAGAATGTCCATTAATCCCTTTTCATTGCTTCCACTTTAAATCTATCCATGACATCAAAACTACACCCCTCAATTCCATGGTTGACGTTATTGGAATTGTAATTTCTGCTTCCCTTGCATCAACTATACGCAAAAGGGATGGCTCTGAAAGCATTCGACGAACAATTGGGTTAAGGGACATGTCCGAGTATAGCATAGACATCACACTTTGGGGTGATCACTGCACAATGGAGGGTTCCCACCTTGCAAGCCTTCGAGGTTTGCCTACTCCCCCTATCCTTGCAATTAAAGGTGGGTGTGTTATTGAGTTCAATGGAAAAACCATTGGAACCATATCCAACACCAACCTCCTTATAAACCCAAATATTGAGGAAGCTCAACTTCTCCAAACATGGTTTACTGACAATGTCTTCCATTCGGCCTCACCATCTTCGAGCAGAAAATCCACCTCGCCTTCTTCTAGCTCTTACAAACGCATTTCCATTTCTGCTCTTCAAGCTCTCCAACCCTCTAAAAAAAGCAACATGGTATTCAATTATTGCTTCAATCACCCATATTAACATCGATGAATTTCATTTCCTTGCATGTCCTTTGTTTGTTGATGGCATTCAATGCATGAAAAAAATTTCCCACAAAGTTGGTAATGTATGGCATTGTGCAAAATGTGATGGGGAATTTACAGAGTGTGCTTACCGATACATACTCAAACTTGACCTAATGGATGCCACTGGACAACTATACGGTATCATAGCTTTTGATGATTCTGTGCAACAACTGACGGGCATCTCTGCAAAAGATTTATGCCTTCTCTCAAATGATTCAACATCTATTTTGGAAATAGTTCAACGTGTGTGTGCTCGAAAATACCTTCTAACCTTATCTGTACGAACAGAGACTTTTAAT
Source organism: Larix kaempferi (assembly GCA_027924585.1). Lineage (NCBI taxonomy): Eukaryota > Viridiplantae > Streptophyta > Pinopsida > Pinales > Pinaceae > Larix > Larix kaempferi. Next base: position 4,117,927 of record BSBM01000866.1, read on the forward strand.
TCAACATCTCGCTTGAAGGTGCTACTCGTCATGTCAGAAGAAGCTTCTTTATCATCATCACCTACCGATTCCCTTGATGGAAATGAACCCATTGTGCACAATACACGTCCAGTAGCTCGCAGGATTTGAACTTTGCCTTTGATAACACTTTCCCAACAAGTTTCTACTCTTCAATTCTACCTTTTCGTACTTCATACTTGCTACTTGTCCACTGCAAGCTTTTTGTATCAACATCGCTATGTAAATGATACTTCTATGCAGCAATGAGCATGCTTTAATATTATATGCTTTATTTTTTCTGTAACATTTTGTTAAATTACATATTCATTGCAACCTATCTTACCACTTTCAAAGTTATGCTTACATAAAGATTGATTTGTCAACTTTATAATTCTTTTCTTTATAAACACTTTTCAAAACCATTCACATTTGTTTCTTGCAACAACTTACCATAAATTATGCATGTCCCATTTATCTTTAACAATCTACCTTTGTTTGCTTATTCAATGGCTTAATATATAGTATGTTTCTACTCAAACAAATGCATTATTAAGTTCTTAACCAAAAAAACATGTTTCTTGTAGCCATGTCAACAAATGATCACAATGATCAAATCAATAGACGCAGAAGAGTTCTATATGCTAAGAAGAAACAACAAAACAACAAGTGCCAATGCTTTCTATATAAAGCAGCTCGCCAACTTGTCAATATCCCTGCTCCATTTGACATTGTACAACCTCCCCTCGGACACTCTACATCGTCCGCATCCACACCAAACAATCCAGGAAACATTCACCTACAAGGTATACAACAACAATTTCGTACAAGGTTGGACAAATTATCTCCTATGAATGTATGCTCTATATGCATGGAGTCTTATCCTGGCATTAAGACAAGGCACTTTTCTAATGCATTTTCATGTTCACGATGCATTGGGGAAAAAAAGCTTCATCGCTACTCCTTGGCAAACAACATGGATCCTCGGATGCAACCACCTGTGCTCACTGTCCTTACTCAAGTTCAAGAAATGCTCATTTCTCGTGTTAACCCAATTTTACAAGTCACTCATGCTCGTGGGGGCCAATATACATATTCTAGCCACACTATTAGCTTCCCCCAAGACATTACAAGCATTGCCACTTTACTCCCCCGCTTGCTCTCAGACATTGACATCCTTATTGTTCATAAATGCAATCCTAATAAGAAGCATTATGAGTTCTTTGTTAGTCGAACACGTGTTCTTGCTGCTCTCCAATTCAAGCTGTCAAATGATCCCTACTACAAGGATGTTCAAGTTAACTCAATTGCATTGTCTTCTTTACCTATTGAACCAGCTGACATTTCCTCCCTTCTTCGCCATATCAGACCTGAGGAAACCCTACTTGCTGACAATACCTCAAATGCTAATATTCAGTCACCCAGCTTCTTTGAACCCCATGAAGAACAATCCTCTTCCTTTATATCTACCCAAACAAATAGTAGAACTGAGGTTGATGAAATCAAACGCTTCTTAGCGACAAGCGATGCACCCACTCCACCTTGCATTGACTGGCCACCAATAGATACTTCCCCTATCAATGAATACAACACAATAGGCCTCCTCTCAATGGCCTTCCCGACCCTGTTTCCCACTGGAGTCGCAATGCTTAAACAACCACACATTAAAGAGGTTGGTATTGACAATTATGCACTACACCTACTTCGATACCACGACAATCGATTTGGCCAACATCCTCGTTTTCGTTATTACATATATAATCTCATGATGCGCCACAGCAGCCATTCTAATGCTTCTGTGTTTGTAAAACGTAGCATTGAAGATACACTTCCTCCAACAATCTCGAAGCTTCTACAACAATTACAAGAATTGTCGAATGCTAAGATAGCTGAGCAAGTCATGCGGTTTGGGTCAACCCTTCGTGGGACACGCTCCTATTGGAACAAAAGCAGAGCTGAACTAACTAACATGATCACACAACAAGGAACACCAACATTCTTCTTTACGTTCAGTGCAGCTGACACCAAATGGCCAGACCTTCATTCTTTCATGCCTGGACAAGCTCCAACAGCTTCACATCAACAATACCAATGGAGAATTTGCAACCTTATATCAAATCCACACGTTGCATCTCAATACATGGAGAAAAGATTCAAAATATTCCTAGAAGAAGTTCTTCAAAAAGGCCTTGCTACAAAAGACTATTGGTGCAGGTTCGTAACAAACCATATTCCCATTGAATTTCAATGTATTCAATACCTCAAATCTTAATTTCTAATCTTAATATTTTCCATGTAGATATGAATGGCAACATAGAGGATCAGCACATATACATGGCTTCTTGTGGATGGACAATGCACCCAATATGGACACATTAGACTGGGCAGATGATGCTAGGGTTGCAGATGCAAAACACTACTTTGACAAGTTTGTTAAAGCATGGAATCCTCGCATCAACCATTCTCAAACCCCATTGTTCCAATCCTCAACTATAAATGATCCATGCACCATTGGATCACATTCTATACTTGCAAGTGATCACTTACATGACTACGAAGAACTTGTTAATTGTGTCCAAAGGCATACAAAATGTTCTGAGTCTTCATGCCTCCGCAAAAAAGGGTCAACTCTTCAATGTCGTTACGGCTTTCCATTTGAACTACAACCTACCTCTTCCTTATTCATTGATGCAAATGGATGAAAAACATACAACCCTGCAAGGAATGATGCCCTCCTAAATATTCACAACCCTACCATTCTCTCCATTTGGTGAGCTAACATTGATTGCCAACCTGTTCTCTCTAGACATGTTGTACTCAAATATATTTCAAAATATACAGCAAAGGCAGAGCCGAAATCATAATCCTACCATGCACTTCTTTATCGTCTTGCACATGCAACTCCACATGATGCACCAGTCCTGCAACCAATAAGATGCTTCCTGTCAGAAACTGTTTCCGATCAAGACATTGGTGCACAAGAGACGTGCCACATGCTCCAAAAGCTCCCTCTTTGTCTTTGTAGTCATTCCTTTATATCCTTAAATGTTAGCCAAAGTTTTTTTCGATGTATTTCCAATGACTCTCTTGATACCCCACCAACACCAACCTTCATTTTTGCCTACATGCAATGACTCCCTACACTCGAACATCTTACTCTTCTTGAAGCTGCACGCTCTTGGTCATTCTCATCTCGTAGAAAGCACTCCCAATGGAAACCAAACTACCCTCCCAAAATCGTTCGTGTCTTTCCTCGCTTTACTAGCATTCCACACATTTATGAAGATGCATTTGTTTCCTTTTGTTGGAGTGAACTCCTGCTATACAAACCTTTTCGCACCCTACACGATGACATTGGAGCAACAGAAGTGGACATAAATTCTAATTGGCTTCGCATTATAGACACATACATTGCATGGCATGTTGATCGTTTACCAGAAACCCCAGCACACCTCCCTCTGATGACTCTAATTCTGCTTCTAACCACTTTCCCTTACCACCTGCCATGGATGAATGGGAATTGCTTTCTCAACTCCGCCCTGGAAACAACCTCTATGTTGATGACCTTGACATGCTTGGCCATCGTGATTTTGATAAAGAACACAATTGGACCGAAAACCATATTCCTTCCCACATGCATGCAACAGCCATATCATTCACTGACCTCACACATTTGTCCTCCCACATACACCAAGACACCTTTTCATCTTCATGTCCTGCTGCCTCCTTGTCTCCCACACAACGAATGGCCTTTGACCTTATCCTAAAACACTCAACAAGTTCTACAAACCCTCCCCCACTCAAAATGGTCATTCAAGGCACTGCGGGGACAGGCAAGTCTTTCTTAATATCTTGCATTAGAACTGCACTCCATCCTGTCTCTAGCGACACACCTTCCCCCTTGCTCCTGCTAGCTCCGATCGGTATTGCTGCGTTTAACATATAAGCCCTAACAATCCATTCAGCTCTTCGCATACCCATTGTTGAGATGCACCCTCTTGAAGGACAATCCCTTTCGTCCTTCCAAGAACAATTCCGCCATATTCAGTACATCAGCATTGATGAAATGAGTTTCGTTGGCCCAAAAATGCTTTCTCGAATGGATGATCGCTTACATCAAGCCTTCCCTTCCCATTCAACAACTCCCTTTGGTGGTTGTTCCATCATATTCCTTAGTGATTTTGGACAACTGACCCCTATAAAGGACATCCCCATGTATGTTGGCGCATCTTGAGGGAATAGTCTATGGCGCACATTTGACACCTTCGTTACACTTTCAACTGTCTTTCGACAACAAGGGAACAACCCTTCTCAAGTTTCCTTCCGCCAACTACTGCTTAATCTTAGAAATGCAACACCAACTCTTGAAGATTGGACCCTCCTCATGTCCAGAACAACCTCAAACCTTTCACATGAAGAGAACCATACATTTGACAACTGCACTCATTTGTACGCAACTAATAGCTCTGTTGAAATGCACAACAAACAGATGCTAAAACACCTTAACATGCCAGTTGCACATTGCTTTGTAGAGCAAAAGAAACAACATCTCCAATCCTCAGTAGATGATGAACAACTTCCATTCAAAGTTCTACTAGCAATTGGTCAACAAGTCATGTTGACAGCCAACTTGTGTGTCTCTACAGGTCTTGTAAACGGGTCGCTTGGGAAAGTTATTGCAATTGTCTACAACTCCAATGATCAACCACCGAAATTGCCATCTTATGTTGTAATTAACTTCCTCCACTACAAAGGACCCCCATGGGATTCTTTCAATCCAACTTATGTGCACATCCCTCCTATCACAAGGGGTACACGAAGGCAAGTATCGCTTCGAATGGCATGGGGTTTAACAATTCATAAAGCACAAGGGATGACTCTGCAAAATGCAACAATTGATATTGGCAACATTGACCGACAAGGCCTTACATTCACTGCAATATCAAGAGTTAAATATTTATCAGGCCTTCGCATAGCTCGACCTTTTTCCTTTTGTAGGTATTCTCGGATTAAAGATAGCCCCTATGTCCAACATAGAATACAAGAAGAGACCTTGCTTTCTTCAAAGTCTTTGCAGCCACATTCTCCATAGACTTACATTCCACCTCCTTTGCATACCTACTTTCTATAGCTATCACTTTACTCCCTTCCACTTTTCCAAAATGACTTGTCTACTTTGTTCACATCTTGTATTCCTACTCCTACTATCATTGAATATATTATACTTCTTGAGGTGTATTACTTAACATCAATGTATTTTATTTACATATTATGTTTTTCACACTTGATAACGAAAACCTAGAATTTTGACATAGGTGTATTGCTGGTGTTTTCTAAAGGACAAAATAGTCATACAACCAATACATACAGTTTATTCATCTTAGAGTTTGTTATAGAAAGTGAACAAAACATATATAAATAAACCATCATCAAACATATATAGGTAAAGCACAATCATGGAACTAGACATATCTACCTATAAGACACCAGACACATGTTGATAATGCCTCTTGAAGCAAACATAATTAATAATCCAACAACTCACCATGTATCAAACATTATAAAGTATAATATTGTTATCAACTATACAAGTCAATGTATCGTTCAATAAGGATGCATCAGAAATAGTAACACTGGAATAAATTTGTTATAGCTCTAGAGATGCAAACCTTCTACAAATTTTCTTCTTGCGCGCTTTTATCCTCTTTACCATTATGGAGTTCAGCAATCCACCCTATATTCTATTGTACATTTCTTGTAGTCAACAAAACAATGCACGAGGCCTATAAATTGCCAGACACATGCTGATAATGACTCTTCAAGCAAACATAATTAATAATCCAAGGAATAATCCAACAACTCACCCTTTATCAAACGTCATAAACTATACAAGTCGTTGTATTGTTGGATAGGGATGCATCAGAAATTGTAACCCTGGAATAAATTTGTTACAGCTCTCGAGATGCAAATCTTGTACAAATTTACTTCTTGCAAGCTTGTAGTCACAAAAACAATACAAAAGCCTATAACTTACAGTTCCATGCCAAGATCTGAGTTCTGATCATGAATATTTTTAAAGAATAATGTAACAATATATAGTTATCATTAAACAGATTCATTTCCTCTTATGGTGTCAATATCTAATTGATTTAAATATTGTTTTTTTTGTTGCCCAGATAGCACAACAATCCTGGTCACTAGTAAGAGTGATTATATTTAGCATACTAATTAATAATCAGTGGAATAATATTATTTATTGTTCCCATACCTATGGAGGAAGAGCCTCAAAGACAAGTTAGCATGTAAAAGAGATGAGATCCTCATACTGTTTGTCGAAAATATATTTATCCATTTATGTTTCCAGAAGTTTAATCCCTAAGCTGGATCAAACAACATTGCAACATTATATTTTTTATTATTTTATATACATATGCATGCCCAAACAAGAAATACATTACCTTTCTTGCCTCAACTCTATGCAGCAATAAAATATGATGATCGGGCACATTTGAATTCGTTGCCACACAGGTAAAACTAATATCTTTTCATGTGAAACACAAGGCATCAATTGCATTAGACAGTCAAAGTATGAAATGCCTTCCTCAAAATTCTGTAGGAATCATATTCACATAAACTATACTAAAGCAGACTTTTTCTATTTGCCAGAATACAAATATAATGCTTGCTGTCATTTTTTAACCCTCAACATAAAACATCGCCACAATCGCTCAATGAATTTCGAAAACCAGCCACAGCTTCTTATTAAATGCAAAGCGATTAATAGGTCAATGGATTCTTTCTCTCACATGACTTAGACTTCGTAGAACAAATTTCTTGGATAGTTCCCAAAACCCACAATTTGCAGAAAGAGAGTAAAACCAAAATTTGCATTACAAAACATATTTATGAAATACATTCGTCAACTATCATTGAACATGCTTTGACCAGTTAAAATGCATGTAGGAGCACTTGATAGATATAACAGAAAGTAGTTGTCATGCCTGGTGTGCTTATTTCACACTTGGGAAAAAAAATGTCCAATATCTAAACTCCCTAGCAAACTTTCACCACTTATAATGCATCCAACAACACTTGATAGACATAACAAAATGTATTTGGAAAAACTGGAAATATTAGAAACAAAATATATCGACTTCTCTACCTAGACCTTGATGGCTAACAAAAAATACATTATATGTTTTATGCAACTCGCAATGAAAATGATTGCAGAATTGTTAAGAGTAACACTACACACCACTACTTTCGTAAACAAATAAAAATACACATCTGGAAAAAAAACCTTTTGCACCCTTCAATAACCATAACAAAAATACAACCGTTTTGCTTACAACAATCACCCCTTTAACAATCATCAGCCAAAGCTTTAATGGTTATATATCTCCATGTTCCAATGTTTAGGTTAAATTCAAATTCAACATATAGCAGAATACTGCACATGTTCCTTTGATATAAGAAATAAGCGTGAATTCGCTATCTTGACATGAACAAACACCCCATCTTCCAATCGTTTTCCAACATTTACAAATACACACCATTTTCCATTCAATCCACACAGCTTAACCAAAATCGGGTAAAAGCATATGATATGATTACAAGAGCCTATCATCTTCATCGCTTAAAATAAATTCGCTTGACATTTTTGTTGCAAGTGTCTCCTTTACTTTTGGATGAACTAAGTCATTCTGCATTCCTACTTCTTTTCTTGTTCATTTTCTTCATATCCACCTACCACACAATGAGAAAATTAAGATATCATCTACAGTGCACAAACTATGTTTCAAATCAGCTTAACCACTTTAAAAATACATACTTTCATTCATTGTACATTTCCATTCAATTTTACCATAAGCATGATATGAACAAACCCCTTTAGACACAAAAGAATCCAGAACCTGTAAATGCTGAAGTTCCAATTCTTGGAACCTAGATCTACCAAATTGCAAACATGATATGTAAAATGGTTTATCAAAGTACAAATCAATACCACAAATACAAAAGCATTTATGGCAGCATAATATATAATATTGTATGCATGTCAAAACATAGTAACATTATGATACAAATACATCCTTTCGCCTCTTCATAAAATGTTGACCTTCATCAATGCAGTGTTGGTGTCTTATCCACATGGTCTCTATAAATTAAATTCAATAAACGCTAAAAGAACATTAGAATAATATAAGAATAAAGCCCAAGATTTATTTTTCGTTGGTATCTGCTCTAGCATATTTATATATTTATGTCTCTGTGTATTCAGTGCTTTTACATGCGAGTCCATGCTTTAAATTTTTTATTATCTCAGGTAGAGTTTCTGACTGCCTTTATAGAACCGGTTGCGTGATTCTTAAATGAAGAGTGCCTTTATAGAACTGAATCTGGACTTGTCTGAGGAGCAAAATGGGAACCTACTTCATTCAGGGTTCCTAAAGTTTTATCATTTCCCTAAGAAGATTCACACAGCCCTCTACTCATGCCAAATACAAAACCCTTGGTCCTACTGGAAACGCACAATATTTTTATGTCCTTAGGTGAATATGATGTTCATGTTATGAAGTTGAACCCATATGAGAACAATACAAACAACCTAAAATCACCTTTATATTATTGAGCTAATCAACTAGGCCAATTTGACAATTTTATCATAGACGAAGCCCAAAGGATTTCCTTGAAAATGCTTTACAGAAGAAACGCTACAGAAAATGATTGGAACATAAAATTGATGACAAATAAAATAGAAATGACAATGTATTGTGAGTCACTTAATATTCAAATACAGGGCATCCGTTGCTTTGAGACAATGAAATATATTAAAGCATCTGTTTGAACTCGACAAGTTGTTTCATAGCATGGACAACAACAACCAACCTTTCCGCGACATTTGTGATATGTACACTGTTGTCGATATTGCACAAGACGACTCATCACAACAGATTTGAATATGCTACGGCAAGCACAATGAGGTTATATTCTACTGGTTAATGATTACTTATAATCAAGTTATAATATTGCAAGCATAATCAAGAAGTCTTATATTTATGAGAAATTCTTTAAAATGAAAATCTAAATATTTGCTACTGAAAAGTAAAATTTTATGGAAACCATGCGATTAGTATGTGAAACTTTAATAAAGATTACGCTTGGAAGAAAATCGGGTTTGGATGCAATACTCGAGTCACATTTACCAGATTTCGGTTTATCACAGATAACATCTGGCTCCAACAATGTTTCTCAACCAGGAGCTCCTAGATATTTTCCTCCTGAATATGGAAAAACATGGACAGAAACCTCAAAGGGTGACATCTACAGCTTTGGGGTAGTGCTTTTTGAACTCATCACAGGTAAGAGACGTGTTTGACACTATTATCCAGATAGCAAAGAAGCCACTCTTGTAGGATGGGTCACATATCTTGTAAAGACAAACTGTGCAGACAGTGCCATTGATCCAAAGTTGTCAAGAACAGGACAAGTAATTCAAATGCAAGAAGCTATGAGGATAGAATATCTTTGTATCGCAGATTCTCTAGCAAAGCGACCAACAATGCAGTAGATTGTGGGTCTTGTAAAAGAATTGGATCCTACCATAGACGAGTAAATACAGTTGATCATAACAAAGAATCCATCAATTTGATGTTCAACTGCAAATTGTCATAAAATCCACTTCAAGGTACTAATTTCATTTCATTTCGTTCATTTTTGGAGGTGGTGCAAATATATTTAGGGAAGTTTTTTATTGAATTAAGATATTTAAAGAGCATTGCATTTTGGAAATGCTAATTGTCAAAAGTGTGATTGTTGACAGTCAAATCAAAATTTTATGCAATTTTTATATAAAACATTCGGGGGATGGAAGTCACATCTGGTCTAACACTAAAAGTTGGATTAAGCCACACTACTGGACTATGTCAAAAGGGAAACTTATTTATTAACCATGAAACCAATTAGGGGAGGCACTACTTATATAGTGGCAAGCCCTCAACATTCCAACTTATATGTTCAGTAGCAAAGCTCTTTATGTATTTGGTTCATTTTTGGAGGTGGTGCAAATATTTTTAGGGGGAATGAGAGAGCGCCAACCAGGAAAGCTAAGTTCTTATTGAATTAAGATATTTAAAGAGCATTGCCTTTTGGAAATGCTAATTGTCAAAAGTGTGATTGATGACAGTCAAATCAAAATTTTATGCAGTTTTTATATAAGACATTCGGAGGATGGAAGTCACATCTGGTCTAAGACTAAAAGTTGGATTAGGCCACACTACTGGGTTGTGTCAGAAGGGAAACTTATTTATTAACCCTCAAACTAGTTAGGGGAGGCACTACTTGTATAGTGGCAAGCCCTCAACATTCCAAATTATATGTTCAATAGCAAAGCTCTTTGTGCTAAAGCTATACAGCTTAGTTCTTGAAAAATACCATCATGCGACTGCAAAAATTTACGCTTAGCATAAAGCATTGTTGTTTTACAAAAAATAGATGATATATGTATTGCTCTGAATCCAGTTATTTTATGGTGTCTCCTCTCTCAAGGAAAAGAGCCAGAGTGGTGAACATATTTCTTTCAGTTACAAACTATATTAGCACAGTGAAGATGTCTCAACATCACATTCTGTTCTTGTAAGACCCATTTTGATTATTTAATAGTTGATCAAGGCTTAATTTCATGTTACAATAGCTCTTTAACTTCCTTTGTATCAACATAGCACTTGGATTGAAACCCTTTTAAATGTAGTTGAAGTGCATTACTCAAAGAACGCGGGATAGTTCAAAGAGTTATTAGTCAATTGTTGCAGAGTATGAATTCTTAGTGACATGTTTAAGAAGAATCCTTCTTATATAACAAAGAAATGAGTATTAAAATGATTCAATTTCAAATAAGCTGTGGAGCCCTATGAAACTCTATGTCTTGTGATGTTTGAGAATAAATGGACCTGGCAGGTCACGTTATGTTGAACCTGCAAATATGGCAGCAGCCAAATATGTGCAAGCAAGTTGTTTTTGGAACAAGGTTCATTCTAAAATGATGTACTCCGAACATAAAATAACACATTTACCAGTTGAGTTCGAGTTGGTATTAGATTGGATAGATGCACAACCTAACTACATGGATAGAAATAGTTGCCCCATAACTGTTCCAAGTGACTAACCGCCCTGCAAAAGAGGGCCACGAGCATACTTAGCTTTCTGGAGTGAGTGCTATTGCTTACACGCTGATCAGAACGTTCTACAAAGCATGGCAACTTTCTTAATTTTGTGTGAAAAACCAGGAAATATGTAAAGTTAACTAGCCTTGAAAATTCACTTTCTTCATCAAGTACACCATTAACACAATGAACACAAGATGTATCCCACAGAACCCTGTAAGCATGAAAAACCCAACATAATCGATAAATATGCAAAACAAATATGCATCTTTCAGAATTACATTCTAAATCAATAAATTTAGTACACTTTCTTCTCTGCATATGCAAGAATGAAGAAATTTTCGATATTCTAATAACTCCCTGTGAGAGGAAAATCCGTCTCAGCATAATAATGGAACAATTTATGTGTTACATGTCTGTGTGTTCAACCCCTAAGCATGTTGAACGCACTATGCCTGATTCTGTGATACAAGTGGGACAAGTATACTGATTAGGGTACTTGTCACGTGCATGTCCAACACCTAGGGTATCTATGTGTCAAAGACAATGTGAAAACATTTGCGATGTGGATTCACTCCTCTTTCTCCCATTTATCATTATCAAAATCCTACATAGTGTCTGTAGACAAGCAGAAATAAGACATTTCAAATGTATGCAACTACAAGAAATCTGCATCTGAAATAAATGATGTACTCAACTTGAACTTGCTGATGAGGACTTTGACGCAGTGGATAACGATCAACTACATATTCCGAAAGTTGAAGTTGTACCATCGTTATTTCCACAGTGGAGATAAGTATGTTGAACATTCTGGAGATGGGACGTTGCAAAAGCTCATATCATAAACCATAGCCTAAACTCTATATAAATTTTGTTGTATACAAAGTTGTGAAGTGCCATGTCAAAATGGTAAGGAAACCTATTAAGATAGCCAACATCACCTACATGCTACAAGAAACAAATTGAGAAAACTACAAATTCACTGTATCCATTTCAAACTGTGCATATATAAGAAAATTAAAACAAGTAAAAGTGTCATTGGTAAGGGCCTTATGCATTTATATTTGCTGTTAATGTAAACGCATGGTCTAAACCAAGATTCAAGAATAACACATCAATAGTTTCATGCACAGGAATGTCCAGCTACAAGCATCACATCTGGTCGCCAACTAAAACAAATCCAGGTGAATGTGTAACTCAATAACAATATAAAAAACTTGTATTCAATATTTACATTTTATTTAATTATCGTATTTGACACAATTGCAAACAAGGTAATTTCTCTTTAACTACATTCTTTGTCACAATTGCAACATAGGCAGCTTTCTTATTGACAAAGTAATTCTTGGAGGTTAAGGATTTCATGAAGGCTACCCCAAGTTCATGGGTTAACAACACTGTCAACAGCCAACACAATTTCATTGAATTGTCTCCATTGAATCAATTAGGTGGCTTACATATTGTCACTGTTAATTGCTCATTCAGCTATAACAATTGGCTGACAACACAATGTATAAATACAGGCTGACCATAAGATGAGAGTATGTTGTTATACATATCTTCAAAAAATTTGTACCTATTTTTCAGTGCCCCCTGGATGTTGTTCAACTCATTGTGCAATGTTGTATGCATCCGTAATTAACCATGTTACTCTTGGCTATACGTAACTAACCTGCTATTAAGTGAGGACCCAAAACCTAAGCAAAGAGGTTCATGTGGAAAATGTCTTGCTTGGACATCATCGTTATTTTATTGACTCCTTTATGTTGACCTTCACAGGACTTCCTCTGTTCAGATTTAAGTATCTTTATAATGGTTTTTACTGTCTTTGTATCTTATTCTCTTTTACTTGAAATTAATGAGAATATTTTTCCCACTTAATGCATTTCTTGGCGAAACCCAATGGGTACTTTAGGCCTCAAGGCTAGGTCGGCTGTCAACAATTAACTCAGAAAGAGAGCAAGCATGTCATAAATTGGGATTTGAAGCTTGGCAGGGGAGCATAACAACTTTTCTCTCAGCCTCTCAAGCTATACCCAATTTAGATGAAATTAACAACAATTGCATGCTTCTACATATTAGTTAAAATAGTTGTTGAATATGTAATATTTCCTGTCTATGTGGAGAGCCAAGAAGCATGTGTTACATGGCTTCTCATTTTCAGTGCAAATAAGCTAATTTATGTTTTACAAAAAATGAAACCATAAAAGGTTAATACTATCATAATGGAATGTACTTAATAACAAAGATTAACTTCTGCGACATCTCTTTCCATGATTCTACACTTGAGTTCTTTTTTTTCAGTAGGAAATTGTCAATATTCAACTGCTAAGCAAAGACCCATCGTAGATTGATTTCAAAACACCCGTTGATTCAGATATACTTTCTGTCTAAAAGGGAGGCATGTTCTGAATATTGACCTACATCTAAAGAGTGTCCCAATGGTAGTGAATAACTATAATGTTAAAAATGCAACCTTGCATGTAAGAGCATTGGGGATAAAATTGCCACAAACCTATCAAAAGTGATTTCTGAAATGGTTTTTATCTAATTACAACACCATGCTATTTACCTTGTATTTCCCTAACAAGCCCAAATGAAACTAGCAACAGTCTCGACTCCGCAGTGTGTTGCAGACACAGAAGCTAGGAGTTGAAATAGAGGCCAAACTACTGACCATTTTTGAAACATAAATAATAAAAATGGGGGTCAAAAGCATTCATTTCAATCATCCTCTGGGCAATCTCTAATAGGGTTTCATTGATTTCAATTGCTTTTCCATTAGTGGTTGAACAACTTATCCATATTGCTTCTAAGTTGGGCTATTGCTGAAGTAATAAATTATATTTTCTTGATGCTAGCTAATGCTTGAGAACAATTACATAGTGTGAGTTACAACTTACCTTAGCAAAAAGTGTAGTAGAATCAATTTCATGTATATCAAGTAAATGCTTGACCAATAGCTCCATATGCATGGCATCACATGGCATCACAGTTAACGTTCACTAACATATAGTCAAATGGAAACTATCTTTTAACATCTACAAATTAAACTTGTTCACAATTTAATTTGTATCTTCTGAAATGTGCAGCACTGAAATAAATGATTGTCCACTGTTATTATTTCTTCAAAAATCAGTACTTAAGAAACTGTTGCAAAAGTAAATAGATGTCAACCACAACAGCAAAAAATAACAGTGAACACAAACCTGTTTGCTTCAAATAGTATTCGAGACATGTATATATATAGTCTCTAATTCTCAACCCCTTTACATCTTTTACATGTCATATTGTTTCATAAATCATCTTCTCACTACATACTAAAGATCTTATACATCTATTTGTAATGCTCCTTTACATCTAAACCCAATTCGAAGATAGATCTTTCACTATTTTTTTACTGTCTCTTGTATTAAAATAGTGTGAACAAATCCTTGAAACCTGGATTCACAAGTCACAAAAAATAACTCTTCTACTACCTATCAGGTACCCAAAATATAGTTTCCAACAATTTCTAAATGTTTGCAAAATAAATTGCATCTCCCTGATTTTCCTGAACACGCAAAAAAAATACCCAGGCCATAAAAGTAATTACAAAATTGCAATTATTTGCACCTCAACTAACTACAGAAAAACTTGTCCCAAGCATTAGATTGTTCAGCAATGGTAGTAACTCTGCTTGGTTCCAAAACTTGCAAAGCAACTTCATGATACGACAATTGAGTCTCAACATATACCCTTCCTTCTTCTGTTGCTGCACAACTTTCTTCTAACAAATATGCATGTATGGATACTTGGCCAACCATATGGTGTACATCTTCTTCAATGAGGGTATCCAACTTTCTAATGTATTATGATTCTCCTTGCAACTCAGTGTTGATCTCTGTCATTTGCAACTCCTCTGCATGCAACTCATCTATAGGTGGGAGCGGACAAAGATGACACTTCTCATAGACCTTCTGGATTCTCTTATAGAAACCCATACATGCCTCAGTAGTCCTTGTAATGTCAGTATTCAGCTTTAGAGATGCCTTTCTGCAAAATTCTAGAAGCTGCATTTATGACTTTAAATCCAAAATTGTTTTAGGCACTAATTCTGCAGGGTATTCAAAGTTTGTCTCTCTCCAAACCATATGCCATTTAACCTTCTCCGCTATATCAAATTGCCTTTCTCTAGCTGCTTGCGCCTCTACAGCAATTTCATCCATTCGCACCATCATTTGCTTCAAGTTGTACACTTTCTCCATAACAGCCACTTGGAAATGATACATCTGCTCTATGACTTTGCAAGCTTCATCACAAAACACAGTTATTTCTACCTTTCTGTTGTTTGTTGTTTCAAGCCGTTTTGTCAAGCCTCCATTTTCTTTCTCTAGCTCTTCAACCTTCAACTTCAACTCTTGGACTTGCTGGTCAGTAGCTAATTGTTTTTATTTTAACTGAGTGGTCGCAGCTTCAAAATCATTATTTTCTCCTTCCAAAATCATCACCTGAACCGCCAATTTCTCTTTTTCATCATCCAACTTCCGTAGATCTTCAACCATTTTCTCCTTTTCAGACAACAGGTCACTATATTTCCTTTTCAGCTCTTTCCCTCGATTCTCTTCTCTATGTAGATTTTCTCTTACCTTGGATAGCGTTGAATTTGCATTTTGAAGATGATCTACCAACTCGTTCACATTATGCGCACTTGCCTGGGCCATCGCTACATTTGCTGCAGCTGCAAACTTTGGATCTTTGTTAGTTCCCTCCAAGATTGGAGTTTCTATTACTATGACAAAATCTTCATAATTGGCACACTTCATTCTTTTCTTTGACTTCCTAATGATCACTTTTCTATCAGGATAAAAAAAAATTGAATCAAGATTTGCCACCTCATTCTCTTTAGAAGGAGTATAAGGGACGAGTTCAAGCCCTGATAGTGGACGAGACCCTCCACTTATACTTTCTAAGGGCCCAACTTCCAGATTTTGCACATGGGCACTTTTTGGCTCTTCTTGTTGCTTAGATTTGAGGTCTTCTTCTCTTATTCTGTCCTGTTTCGTTGATCCTGAGGGCTCTACTTCCATATTTTGTACATGAGGACTCTTTGGCTCTTCTTCTTGATTAGCTTTTACCTCTTCTTCTCTTATCCTGCCTTCTTCCGCTGATCCTAATAGCCCTACTTCCATATTTTGTACATCAACACTTTTTGCCTCTTCTTCTTGCTTAGATTTTACCTCTGCTTCTCTTTATCCAGTCCTGTTCCATTGATTCTAGGGAACCTACTTCCATATTTTGTACATCATGACTCTTTGCCTTTTCTTATTGCTTAGTTTTTCCCTCTTCTTCAGTTTCTTCTCTAAGCAGTCTGTCTGATGCTTCTTTTACCACTTTCTCATTCTCCTCCTGCTGCACTTTCTGAACTTCAGCTTCCTTCTTCTTCTTCTCAACCTCTGCTATTGACCTATCTAATATTTGTTCATGATGTGTTTCTACCTCAACCTCCTTATCCTTGTCAACGTTAGGACTAGAACTCATTCCTTTTTAAAGACAATATCAGTTGTTTAGATCAATCATGTTCTGTTCGCTTCGATAAAACTCCTCGTCCTTCCAAAATAAGTGGGCATACTCATAGCCAATCCTGCAAGAGCCACAATGTGCTTGCATCTTTCCATGCGGATCGTGCCTTCTAAAACTCTTCGGCCCAAAATGAAAGCCTTCCAAATCTTCAACAAACGCTTTAGCTTCCTTTGCTTTTGCAAGCTTATATGCTCCTATTACAAATGGCATTGGTGGGTAAACCAACTTCTTCTTTTCAGTTAGAAAATGGCCAACTCCATTTACATAGACTTGCCTAACAGCTTCTTTGTGTACCACAAAATCAGTAGCATATTGGGGCATTACAAAAGGAGGTTTGCTTCCACCAAACATCCGGATATACAATCCTTCCATGCATAAGTAATAATCCCCATACTGTTCAATGACTTTCATAGCATTCTCAGACATGCAACATGGTTCTTTCTTAAATATCAAGCGATACAATGGTATGATGAATGATTCACATATTCTCTTATAGTTACTTTTATACTTGTCGCCCCAAAGCATTTGATATGCTACATGCATAGAGGGGCCATTCGTGTTCCAAACACATCCTAAACCTGGAAAAGGATATCTAATCAAGATACAATCCAACAAATACCCAAACATATGAAAATCAACATTATCCTCAGCTACTCCTCATTGAGCTACATCAATGTTTGTAGATAAGCTGTCTGAGATGATTGTGGACCAATTGAATAGTGTACCATGTGTCGCAACATAGCACATCACAGGTGCCCAACTGAGTTTGTAAATATTCCCATCTGGCAATCCATAAATTCGGCTCAACATCAAAGCTATTAGGTGAAACGGGGTATTCAGGTGTTCAGTGTCATACTCCCCGCTCTTTTTTATCCTTAACTGTTTTCCAGGGATTGTCATCTTCCTAGCAAATTCCAAATAATTAAAATTTGCCTCTTTTACCCATTGAGTGGTCAACATAACATCAGCATGAGGAAGGTTGTATGCTGTATCTATGTGACCTGCCTGGAAGGATCCAAGACCTTCACCAGTAGTGTCTGAAATCATCCTAGACGTTGCATCAGTCCTCTGTATAATCCAGCCTATCACTTATGAGCATGGAAATAGCTCAGGCCGTGTTGCTGCTCTGTGGAGGTGTGACTTCTTGATATTCTTATAAACCAATAATTCCTCAATGCTCGCATCTGGAAAATTTGTGTCCCTAATAGCTCTATATAACTCAGTCCATGAAAACTATGGAGATGCTCCTGTCACAGGCTTTGTGTCTCCAAACATCATGTAAACAGTACAGCGCAACAAAACTTATATGTCAAGGTCAAACTATACTACGCTGCCTTTGCTTCTTTCAAATCACATGTACATATCGAACCTGTCCAAACATAAAAGCACCAAATGAAAAAATAACATTTAAATCTTATTTGCAATCAATGGTTATGGTCCAACAACCATATTCTACAATACAAATGTTATATTTCATGAAGTTTTCATTCAAAAGTCCATAAGATCTATCCCCGGTTTTTTTATCTACTATTCTTCCAGAAAACAGTCTCATCCTATTGCAGTTAACTCTTCTCTCTTCATAACGATGTTGGCCCTTTCGATGTACAAATTCCTGCAACTTTAATTTTGGTGTCAACTTATACAGTATTTTTTACCTTTAGTCAAACACAATGCATTTGTCCAAGTATGTTAATCTGGGAAGACTATATGTTCACTCTATGGATTGTTCATGGGTTTCGCAAATAACATGGAAAACAAAATACTGTAATTTATATGTTGTGTAGCTTATTGTATTTTCAAAATAGAAATCCAGCCAAATAAACCATACTCCCACAACAGAAATTTGTTAACTTTCACTCAAATTTTAATAAATTATAATATTTAACTCCATTGGAACAACATAAATTAGTCAAAATTCACTATAACCATATCTTAAAATGACATGTACGCAAATATCAGTTGTAAATTCCTGCACAAATCTGCAATTTATACCCCCACCATCATCGCCATATGGGCCTCAATAACATGGGAAAGATGTAAGTCCTCCTAGAATGAAAACTTTCATGCTACAACTCCATATCCTACGCGGAAAAATTTAGTTTGGAGACTGTACAACGAAATCCGCAAAGTTGCAACGTTCACCAAATCGGCTTTTGTTTGACTTAATTGTTTAAGACCCCAAACTTGCCGCAACCCCAACTTCTCGCATTTAATCTCAAACACTGCTGCCTTGACTGCCAAGTTTCAATCCTCTTGCTTTAAACCCAATTCTTTGTTTATTAGGGCAATGCTGTGAAAGCGAATTTTCGCTTGGTTGCAAGTGCGGTTTCATATAAGGGTCAAAGCTCGAAATACTTTTAGCAGAGATGTAGAGCACCTGAGAGATTAGACCATTGCTATCTAGGTCTTTGACTCAACCAAATGCAAACCCTCCATCTCCACGAAAATAATATTCATTCGTTGTGAATAGCCAGGTTAATAAGGTTATAACCAGGAATTTAGAGATTTATGAGAATAGCCAACTAGATTATAATCATGAATCTAGAAATTCCTCTAATAGCCAACTATAGTCATCAAGCCACAGAAGTCTGTGCTTTGGTGTGACATTTCCATTGAAATTGTAAATTCAATTTTTACATGTATAAATATTCAATGAATGATTTGCCTGATTTGGCTTGGAGGGATAGTAGACAATAAAAGATTTGCTGAAATTTGGTTGATTTGGGGATTAAATCTGCTGAAATTTGAAAAATAAATGCAGTCCATAAATCAAACTAGACACATAAACAAGAGGATAGATACTTATATAATAGCTTCACATAACAACAGAAGCACGATTACACAGCTTGCCTGGTAGGCAATCGCTGAAAACTCCCCTTCGCAACTGCTCGCTTCCGTGATACACCTGCCGGCTCTAACCTTCAAACTGATACAAAAAAAAATTACTTTTCGTTTAAATAAACAGCCTGCTAGCTTCGCCGACTTCACCCTTAACCAGCGACAGAAAACAACCCCTCGTCGCAGACTTGATGAATGCGACCTCTTGATGAATGCTTTCGACCAGCGACCACCCCCTCGTCCTCCCCGTCGCAGACTTCACCTTCAACCTGCAACAGAAAAAGAGGTTCACCTACGACCGCCGACCAACGACCATAAATGACTTGGTCGCAGACTTCACCCTTCACCTCCGACCTCCGACTAGAGACCATAAACGACACACTTCACCCTTCACCTCCGACCGCCGACCAGCGACCATAAACGTCTTGGCTCCGACTGGCGACTAGCCCCTCGTCGCACAAAATGTATTCTCATATGACCGCATCCTGTCGGCGTTCATTTTGCCCCTCCAAGGGCGAATGCTAGTATATAATGGTACAAGATGTCTTTCAAAATCACGATAAAGGATATGATTCCACCATAGTAGAAGTAGAAAAAGGGGCCTATAAGAGAGTAATCCTCTATTGCCAAGTTTTAGCCTAAGATGATATATATTTTTCATCATGTGCTTTAAATGAACCTATCCACCTCCATTGACTTAGAAACACATTGATTTAATGCATGCAAAAGTTGGTAGGAAAATATTTACCCTTGAAACCCTTCATTGAAAAAACAACCTTCAAAATATATCTTCCATTACCCTCGACCAATTATGGTAACACTGACTACATGAGGTATTTTAAAATGGAGTTGTTCAAGCCTTTAAAAAAGCTTCATCACATGCTAATAAAAAAGCTTCATCACATGCTAATAGCATGGGTTACACAATACCATGGGCATGCAAACCACCAACTACAAACCCATTAATGACCAAATACATGTTAGTATAATTACTATTTATCAAGATTAACCCAACATTCCCCCCCTTTTAACTTAACTGGGGGTAAACACCTACCCCCTCAAAGTTTATAACTAAGTATCTGAGAATACAAAATGGCCCCTTTTAATTATGACCTAGTTTTGTGTCTAGATTTTACATGACGATCCACTAAACCAACCAAGGGTATGCATGCCTAAATAGGTTTTACAACCATATACCCATTTACAAATGTGATTAAATCCAACTCCATAAAAATGCTTACAATTGTATGCTCGAGCATGTGATGCTTCAAGTATCTACTTTCAATACTCGCATCCCTAGTGCTCCAAATACAATAAAATAAACCACACATTTCTTTATTGTTCACAATTTCTTTTTCCATTTTCCATAACTCATAACTTTACACCTCCATGGCTCTTGGAATTAGACCAAGAGAGATAAACAAAACAAATATGAAGCAAGCACATAAATACACATACACATAACAATAATCAATATTTACCCTAAACACCCTTTATTGGGAAAACTAACCTTCAAAAGATATATTTCATTACCCTTGCCCAATCCGACCAACACATGCCATAGAGGCAATTGACAATGTAGTTCTTCAAGCCTTTAAATAGGCTTCATCACATGCTAATACCATGGGCCTATAAACAAAAAATAATAAACCCTTTGATGACCAAATACATGATCTAATTACTATTTTACCAAGTCAAGATTAGCCCAACATGAATGTGAGTGGTCATTCCCTCATCTCTCTCATTGGCATTCATTATAGGATCCTCACATGGAGGATTTACACCTTTTCATGTTGCATTCTTCCTTGCTAACTACGAAGCAATATGGAAATTGACAAAATGAACATTGTGAAAGAGGAAGTTTGTAGACCTTGGATGTGATATAGATGGTTGTAGGTGAGCATCGAAGTTGGGTAAGATAGGAAGCTCGAACCCATTGGGTATTGCTGCTCTTTAAATGCTTGAGAGCCAAGTGTTATGCTTGCATGCTATTCCTATAAGGCATTCAACATATTGAATTCCTTCTACCTGCATTGAGGAGTTATGGAAGGGAATAATATGGTCAAGGGATTACTAAGAAGAGGAAGGGAAGATCTTACTTGTGTTTCATAAGGAAGTGGAAGAGAGTGCCATCATTATTTGATGGGTAGATGAGATGCCTAGAGTGCTTTGTAGTGAGCATAATGGCTAAGTCACAAGAGTAATTTGATTGGGTTGAGTGAGCTAGAGGCCTATACCTTGGCTCTTTGCCCTGGTAGCATCTTGACTTAGCTTGGTGATGGCATTTACACTGAATGCATACGATTGAGTAGAAAATTGATTATACACAACCAATTATTGGACTATCTTATGTTAAAAGATAAATGCTATGTCTTTGTTTATGAATATATAGTTGGAATATTGTTTATTGCCATGAGAATATATGTAGTTGAGGATTGAGGGCCAAATAAATAAGTATCGAGCAATGATGACTTATTTGGTTTTTCTCATTATGCATAATATTGAAATTGGTTACCATGAATTCCTATTATTCCATACTTATATATTTGGTCAAAATTTTATTAGTTTACCTTGTGCTTGCTTTTAAATAATTATGGGCATCAATGAAAGAGACCTTCTTTATAAAAACGATGGTAAAATGAATTCGTATAATTCCATACTTGTATATTTAGTCATATTTATTATTTTGCATTATGGATGCCTTTAATTAATTATGACTTTATGGTGAAATAATGTCATCTTAGCCATGCCACTCCCCAACTTAATGGGTACAATAAGGTTCCATCCATCAATAAAGGCTCCCTAATGTACCTGGAATAATAACACACACACTATATATATATTTAAAATAAAAATAAAAATAAAGGGATGTATTATAAGTTTTTTTTTTGACAAGAACGGTTAGGTTGCATTAATCTGCGTTCTGGCAAGCCAGAACCAAAAGGTTACAAATCTGAAGAAGGTTGGTGACCTCTAACAGTGCTGCCAACCTTCTTGTTAAAGTCTTGGGAGACAAATCCCATCTGTTTCTTGAGCTAATCCGAGATAATGACAAAAGAAGCTTACAAGGGTAAATTCTAAGGGATGTATTATAAGTTACCTTTGCACTTTTGTGATATTAAAATTATAAAATATTGGGTTAGGCACCAACTCTAGGCCTAACTAAACCCCCGCTCCCGGTCACATGTCCGAGCACGTGACCAGAGGCGTCTCACGGGCCATTAATCAACCTATTTCAAAAAACACTCCAATCAGAGCACACGATTTCAAAACTAACCAATTGGTGGTCAATCCACGTCATCGATCCGCGGCAAGCCCCCTAAACCAATCAGACAATCGCTGGATCTCAAAAGGCAATTTAGTCCCTTTCCTTGCCCTCTAAATAGGCGGACCGCTCCCGCATTGCTCATTCGTATTTTTGTAAGAGTCCGAAGGGTTTCAGGCGCACTTGAGGGTTTGATTTTAATCTGCTGTAATCCGCTTGCGGGGTCTGAGCATTTCGTGAGGTTTAGTTTCTGTGTTTGAATCTCTGCAAATATGAGTTCCTCTGCTGCAAAGGGCGGTCGTGGGAAGGCAAAGTCCACAAAGTCTGTGTCCAGGTCGCAGAAGGCTGGCTTGCAGTTCCCGGTGGGGAGAATCGCCAGGTTTCTCAAGGCTGGAAAGTATGCGGAACGTGTTGGCGCCGGCGCCCCGGTGTACCTCGCTGCTGTTCTCGAGTATCTAGCGGCCGAGGTACTTTGCGTTCTTATGCTAAGAATGGCGCTTGTGTGTTCTTTTTGAAGGTTGTGTTTTTGTTTTTAGAGGGTTTTTGGGCTTTGTATGTGGTTTTCTGGTTTAGGGCTTTCAAATCCGTGTGCCCGCGCTTTTTTGTTTTTGAATTTTTTTCCATGTATTTGTATCGTCTTTTGATTCGCAATGGCTGAACAGCCTTTTTAACTTTTCAGCGGGCATTTCTGTTTGATTTTAGTACATGTTTTATGAGCAGTTCCCCGTTTGAAAAAAAACATATCGGATTTTGCGAGTTTCTACAGTGAGATCGTACATATTATTCTATTTTCCTCCCTTCACATCTATCCCTGGTTTCATCTATTTCAAATATGTATTCGGCATTTTTCATCCTAAATAATGGACTCTCTGGTTTGGTTTTGGGGTTTTTTTGTTGTTTTTGTTTTCCTTGTTTTGCCAAATTTCTATTTTTCCAACTCTGGATATTAATACAGGGTTTGAAGTGTTGGGGCTAATTTTTAAGCTATTCCTTCAATCTATCAAATCCTGGACTCCCTTTATGATTTTTTTATATGTTGGCAGTCGTGACTATCATTTTCAGTCTTGCGGTGCAACCTGTATTCATTGCTTTAATTAACTGGCATTCTTGTTATGGTCCTCGGTGGGTATTTAATCGCTTTTGACAGTGGTGTGCGAGATGGGGTTTTATCTAATCCATTATTGTTAGGAAATGCTGGGTTTTTCCCCAATGTATTTCATTCATTTAGTGCGTACATTTGCTTGTGTGTTCAACTATTGTCTCTATTTTACGCGAGGCTTGAAAAATGAATATTTACCTCTTTTCATCCATCCTGTCTTCCCCTCGGAAGCGAGAGTTGTTTTGTGCATATAGCGTTCATTTATGAGTTCGTGCTTCTATTTAGTATTTTGATGAACTATTTGTCTTTCCGGACCAGGTTTTGGAACTCGCTGGTAATGCTGCTAGGGATAACAAGAAGAATCGCATAGTTCCAAGGCACATTCAGCTTGCTGTTCGGAATGACGAAGAGCTGAGCAAGTTGCTGGGTGCTGTAACCATTGCCAATGGAGGAGTCTTACCGAACATTCACCAGGTTCTTTTACCTAAGAAATCTGGAAAAGATAAGGGAGAGATTGGATCTGCTTCCCAAGAGTTCTGATCTGGTCCGTGTTTATGGTTGAGCGAGTTAGCAGTATTTTTGATCTATTTGTAAATGATTTATCGGGGTAATCCTTTCTAGCAAGCATTTGATGCTTTCTTTTCCTAAAGTGGGTGGATTTATTTGTTGAATGCGAACTTCATTAATGTTTCCTATTGAACTTATATACAAGTTCCGTGCCATCTTGGCACCTTCTCAAATTTCACACTTGCACCTCTCAATGATGACTATGTTGGTTGTGGGCTGTTTCTTTTAAATGTTGCTTTAATCCCATGTTTACATGAATTTACTGTATCTTCAGTTTATTAATGGCTTCTTATAATCCGAATGAAGTATTGTGCAAGTTAGCAGCACATTTGATTTGCTAGTGTAAGGATTGTAGCGGATTAATTCATCTATGATGGTTATTTGATTGTGTTAGCAGCACATGTGATTTGCTAGGGCAAGGATTGTAGCGGATTAATTCATCTATTATGGTTATTTGATTGTGTTAAAAAATGGACAAAGCAAATTCTAAGCAATTGCAGTGCACAATGGTTAAATTTGAGTTTAACCGTCTTGATGATAAGGGCTGAAACCAGTGTTTAACCCGAAAATTAACTTTGTATTCTATCCATCATCTACATTTACTGATAGGGTATATAATTTTACGATGTTGTGTTTCTGAAATAATGGTCTCTTTTATATTAACTTCTCTCTAGTGTTTTGGGCTATTATGTCTTCCTAAAGTAGTTTCTATTTTAGATCTCTATGTTTTCAGCTTTTGATCAGCTTATTAAAATTTTCAAATTTAAAATTTGTAATTAATATATATATTTGTAAGGTGCTAGTGTTTAAGGGGGGCCCTTTTACCAAATGCATTGCCTGAAATTTTTCGACTGAATCTATATAATGTAATGTTTGAACGGGTTTTTGGATGAATTTAATATTTAATTTACACTACCAGTAATATAATGTATGAGAGTGGTCTTCGGGCAAAATACTTGTCTCTTCTCTTCCTCTTCGTGGGATACTTAAAATTACATGATCTAGTGCGCGTACAAGTCTCAAAATGTTCAGTTCAGTTTGGAGGAGTGCTGAACGATCACGCCTTGATTGCTTTTTGTTTGAAAAATAATAAACCTGAATCGTCATTACCAGTAATGTGATTTTGACAGCGGGTTTAATAAGGTCTGTAAGAAATGAAAACATATGCCACGAGTAGTGATTTATAAATTGTATCTGTCCTGGGTAACTAATACTTTGTGTGGTATAATCTACTGTTGTAGAGCAAGACACAAGTTTAAGGTAGTACTTTGATTTGGGAGGTATAAACTCTAAATAATACCCTTGATGTGGGAGTATAAATTTTGAAAGGATTGTTGCAAATGTTGTCGGGAATTTTTATATGAACAATTTTTTACAAGCATCATGGTATTTGACAATTTGTACAGAAGTTGAAGGTATTACTTTGATTTGATTTGGGTATTTGACCATTTGTAAGGTATTGCTTTGATTTGGGAGGTATACATTTTAACTTTTACCCATTGACGTGGGAGGAAATTTTGAAAGGATCGTTGCAAATGTTTTTGGGATTTTTATATGAACCATTTTTCATAAGCTTGATGGTATTTGACAATTTGTAAAATGTTTTGTAAAATATACAATTTTGTTGTTTTCTGAATTTTAAGAATAGTTTTTTTAAAATCTGAATGTGTTTTATTCTTTTGAAGCACAAACAAATTTTTGAAGCCATTGAGTGATACCTTGGTTTTCGCTGAGTGAAAGAATTTGTTGTTTTTGACTTTAGTGTAATGCTTTTTAAATCTTTTGAAGCATAATCAAAGTTGTAAGGTAAATTGAGTGATACATCGTAGGAATGTTATGAGTCATCATCATTTCATTTCAATTGTTCATATATACAAACTCTAGTTCTTCAAAATCTACAATTATTTATATTGAGTTCTTAATAATAAAGTTGAGGTTTATCCTCTTAAGGAACTTTCTTCTCTATTCAGCAACAAATTCCAAGTTAGATGTTATCCTTAGTTTGTCTTGTGGCTTTCTAAGACTTTGTTATGATAGTTCATCTTCTCTTGCTTATAACTTTGATGATCAAATCGTTTGACTCACAAAGGTATTCATAGGTATTCCTTTGAAGTTGCTGTCTAACTTAGCTTATATCATTTATATCATTGACGAGGCTCCCTCCTTGCTAACTTTTATAAATATTATTGTTTAAAGAGTGATTGTAACATCAATCTAGGTTGATTGACTCTAAAGGGATCAAAATGGAAAAAAAACTGTAGATGGCCTTGGTTTACCCAAGTTTTGTAGTATTTTCGCTTACTTATGAAAATGAAAATGATTCTAGTTGAATCAAAGCTTTGAATAGTTTTATAGCTTCGGATGTTAGGTTTTGAAAGCCATTCATGATTATTTTTACCACATGGTATTTTAATATAGGTAAAACCCTTATTTGTGTTGAAATCTCCATTAATAAGCTGGGTTTTCATTTGGAAGCTTATCAACAATTTGGTACCAATAGTATGTTTTCTCCCTTGTGTTATTTGATGTATACATATTGGTCAAAGCCAAAATTTTGTCTTTAATATTTGGTGAAATTTAAACTAGTTGTGGTTGTATTGAGAGTAGTGAGGTGCTTATAACCTAGAATGGGGGAGGTGTTATGTAACATGATCTTATAAAAATAAAATAAAAATGCAAATAATGTTGATTGAGACAAAAAAATTAAGTTATATTGATTTGATTTTAAACTTAGAGATATGAAGAATTGAGAGTGATCAAATGTTTTTGAGGTGTAATTTTTTTCTTGATGTGTAAAAAATTGGATCTCCTTTGATGCTTGATAGATCTATGTTGACTAAAGTATTAACCAATTTCAACATATAAGTACTTGGCACTTGGCATAAGCCTGCTCTTCTATAAAGTTGGCATAAGCCTGCAACTACAGAGCTTATATTTCTTCTTTACATGAACTTGTACCTGGTGCCATTTGCTTATTATGTCTCTTGGGGAGTTGAATCTTGGTGGCTGGCCTTACATGCTGCCCTTTTCATTGCTGAATCAGAATCCCATTTGCACAGTTAGAACAACATATATGAAATTAGGTTGGCAGCTGTTAAGATCTTGTACTTTGGAATTAGTTGTTTTGTACAAGTCTGATTCAACTCATCATATGCCAGTGGAATCAAAGAAATGAAGGAATTGCACCCTAAGTGGAATGACTAAAACACAATTTTCTTTTGAAACTTGACGACATTGAATGATTAGTTGCAAATTGCAATATCGATAATATTGTTTGGTTTTTGAACTCAGTTGAAAGCTTGTTTTGATTTTGACTTTCTTTTGAAACAAAATAATGTTACGACTTATATTAATATAAACTTTCTAGGCCATATTTTTTATGCGGGTCATTTGGGTCATTGGCTAGCTTGCTTTTTCAAGGGTGAATGAAATGCTTATTTTGTTTGACATAGAGGATTTAGAATCTTAGAACACATGGCTTTCTGTTTACCGAGTTTTTTAAATTGATGCTCTTGTAAAATGTTATTTCTCCCTCTAGTTAATGGTATTTTAACTTGAGATTACCTATAATACAAATGAGATATGTTGGAAACTAGAAGGTATGTGAAGTGTGTTGCTAAGGATTTGACTCACGTTTTAGTCTGATCCTCGGTTTTCAGTCCAGATATGAGCAAGCCTGATTCGTTCAGATTTCAGTCCAGATATGAGCAACTCAAGTATCTCCTTTGCGAATTTGACAATCATGATATGAATTTGAATGTTTTTATTATGAAGGCAGGAAAGCAATTTAATGTTTGACAGAAAATACAGATCTGGAAGTGAAAGAATTTTAGTTCTATCTAGTATGGCAATTAGATCATTTGGAATATAGCTTGAAATTTAGCCATTGCAATAAGAGGATTTTAAAAAAAAGAGCTACACTCCCTTCATATAGGACTAGATGGATACAATTATTGATGTTAGGGCTATTTTGGTTTGCATCATTCAGGACTAGTGCTTTTGCTGATTCAAGTTCAAGAGTTTGCAGATCTCTTTCTAAGACCAATGGAAATATCAAGTGGAAGGTTTGATAGCCTTTTAGGAATCGAGGAACTACAAGCAATAGGTCTTGACAAGCTCCCCATAGAATGCTTCAAAGTCATGTTGGGAGAGCTGAAACTCTCTTGAAAGCAAATGGAGTAATATATGAGTTTGAAAGTTAAGAAGAAAGCCAAATTAGAGGTTTATAGTGCACAATGACTCTTGAGAGTTCCTAATGCTCTATAATATTGCCCATGTTGCAAAATATGCGAGTGCTTTAATCTTAGTGCCCCATCTGAAAGTAGGGCAATCTAATGTTCTAGACAACTATAGTGGTATTTCCTTGATTGATGTTGTGATCAAAATCCTGGTGAGTGTAATCATTAAAGTATAAACTGAAAACTTGAAGAAAGGAAGTAAGTTGATTTTAGAAGGGACATGGGAATCCACTAACCAAGTGGTATCCCCTTCAAGAGAGAGTATCTTTATAGAAGCCACTTTATATTGATTATATTGTCTTCTAGAAGTTATATGGCATGGTTCCCTACGAAGTCCTTGGTAAAGAAGTTGAAGGCAGTGAGTGCAGAAAAGGCAAGGCTCTTAGATTATCTCTATACTAGGTAAACAGTGAGCATGTGATAAGAATTTCTCCTTTGAGGCTTAGGAGTTGGTGTTCTTACATTGGTTGAAGTCGTTACACATCTATGCTCTTTGTTGGTGATCTAGTTTTGTTTGCAAAAGGGATGGGAGATCTCAAAGAAATGTTCAAGATCGTCTATTGTCTGGCAGACAATAGACAATCCTAGTGTTGAATATGGTATTGACTAATATAGATCCATGTTAACCCTGTATCTATTAAGTGTTGAGAGAGATAAAAAAATTTGAGATGCGTGCCAATTAAAAGTTTTCTCTGGAGATAAATCCAATGTTAAAATGAATATATACCAGGTTTGAATATATTGCAACCCGACATACAAACCTCTTTGAAGAGAAAGATCATTGATGTGTGCAACAAACTACCAAAGAAATCATAACGGCCAGAGACTAGCGACCACAACAGTTCCATGCAGTATTAGACCACAAATTGGCACCCATAAATTTAGCAGACACAAAACGAAGATGCTGTCGCCCAGAATGGCACTACTTTATAGGTTAAAACTCTTGAAGTTTGTGTGACAGATTTTGCACAACTAGACGAGGCTAGAGTGAGAGATTGGAGGGAAAAGAACATATGGCGTCGATGAAAGATACCAATGAGTTGGAGACATGGAGAATGAACGATTTTGTAAACTAGCATGAAGGATACAAAACTTGAAACATATGAAAAATAAGATGCTATGCGGATTCCAGACTCTACCTCCTTTCTATTGCTCAAAATCTAGAGTTGATTTTGCTTCAAATCTGCAACAGTGGTAGCTAGGCAAAACTTGTCCAGAGACTTGGATTCAGATTTCGGCCCGAATACAAATTCTGGCAGAAATTCAGCCCAATTCTACTACTATGCTGTGAATTCCTAATTTATTTATTTATTGGAAAATACGTCTTATATTAACAATAATAAAGCTGAAAATAATAGCATAAGGGTACATACAATAAAGGCTTATATATCTTCTTTCTTGTAGCTATTAAAGTTGCACTAAATTCATAATAAGCCATTATAGTATCTTATTATTATTATTCTTTTATGGTGACACTATTTTTCCTTAAATTTATATGAAGTACTATTTTTAATATTATCATTATTTTCCAAAGTGACTTCATTATTGATTCCTCAATTATTTAGCCAAGATTTGGCATGTTTATGTCGTTTGAGTTGTTGGTGGTTTTGACTAGAGTTTGAAGCAATCTTAGGAAGACTCTTGTCTTTCATGTTGTTTATCTTGTTTTTGTACATTAAGTACTTAGTCATGTAGCCATGCTTTCAATGGAGGAAATACTTACTTTTATGAGGAAGATAGATAGGTACGGTGTATTGCTTTTAATTTTGAGATTATAAGTTATAAAACGTTTTTGGGTTTTTTCTATCTCCACATTGCTAGAGACGATGTAGCCACAAACTTCACAACCATATAGGATAATAGGAGTGATGATTCTCAAAGATGAGTTTGTTCTTATGCCAAAGCCAAAGGTTCATTGACTTGAACTGTTTTCAAGTCCATAATAAGTTTTACTCGTCCTTTTATCATTTTCTCAATGCAACAATAGTTTTAGTTAAGCTTGTGATGGAGATTGATTTTGAGACATTTGTAGGAAGTTACTTCCTCCAAGTTGTTGTCATACACAAAATTAGTGTAAGTGCTATTTTTGGTTTGATCATCATAACCTTTGTTTTGTTAGTATTAACAATCTGTAGTAGATAAAAAATCCTTGAGAATTTTTAGTTGCTTGTCAAGGTCATAGGCACTCTTCACTAAGATGACGACTATATTAGCTAGAGTCATGTTGACACAACCTGCTTTTTCCAAACAACACTCTAACTTGATATATATGCCAAAAATGGTAGGGGATAAGGGACAACCTTGCTTAACTCCTATATTACAATTAATTTCTTCTAACTAGCCCTTAGTGTTCCTAAAATTGGCAATAATGTTCTTGTACAACCTTATTGCAACAACTCTCAAATTGAATGGAACCTTTAGCTTTTCTTGCCTAGAGTAACAAAAAGATTGGAGATTGGATTGGATTGACTTAATAAAAAAATACATGCACATTACATTCCAGATGGTAAATAAAACAATAATATAGAGATGATCCTAAATGCCAGTGAAAGGAGGAAGAATTAAGGACCTCGAATCACCTAACAACATTGTGTGCATTAGAACAAATTTGGGGTCTAAGATGGGCCTTATAAGAATACGAGCCATCTCGTAAGAAAACAAGCCACCTCATAAGAAAAAGAGCCATTGAATTTAAGAATCAATAGAATTTCAAGAAAATGGTCAACCATAATGGTTGACATGGCATATTTGAGATAAAATAATAGTTAAAATAATAAAACAATATTTATGAATTTTGGAGGAAAAGAGAAAAAACTACATTTTTTCTTCGTATTTTAAAAATATCTCCCTGTCGTTTTTCTCAAATTTCGAGTGGGAGCACTTGTTGGATGTAGAATTTAATTCCGCATCCTACAAGTACCCACACTGCATACTTTTGAAGTACCTCACCCCACGAAAAATGATAAATACATCAAAAAAATTTGTTACTTTGAAAGTAACACGTTTTCATTATATTAGTTATGTTGGCTTGGGTCCATTAGTTGTAATATGTACCTCTTTATCTCCTATATATAGAAATGATACCTTTTCATTTGAATCATCTCATCTTGTCTTGTTTTGTGTACTTAGTGTTGGTAGTACGGCTGCCGTTACACCAAAACCCGCAGGTGCTTGGTAAACTCACCATCGCCAGATTTCAAGGATCCACAAGAGGTGATTAGTCCCTTGTCACGATACACCGGGGAGCGCTGACTACTTGCAGTTTCGTGCAACACTTAGTACATTGTGTAAGGAGGTTGTCCCCTCAAAGAGGCTTGCTATTCATCTCTTTTCGTCATTATTAAGGCATAGATTACTTTCCTGGTCTATTTATTCTCTTTTCATGCTCTTTCTGGGACTTGGTTGCATAACAAAAATCCTCCATCAAATGAGGGATAATACCAAGTAAAACCCCGACATGTAGCCTCCAAAGGCTCTCCAAATGTAGTTCTCCAAATAATAGGTCTCCAAACTAATGAATGAACCTTAGATATAGGGTTTGACCCCGTAGATCTCCTCCAATACCAAGATGACCTCAAAATGGGGTATGGAACTATATAGAACACTTCCAAGGTGGATGACTCAATGAATAGACTTCCAAAAGGTGGAAAACTCTAATATAATAAGCCCCCAAAGCATGCAAGATGGTGGATAAAACCTAGATCAAGGGTTTTGACCTTCCTAGATCCTCTCCACTTCCAAGTCATCCTCCGCAAATCACACAACCAACACTCTAAATTAGGAGCCTACCTGCAAATAGGGAATAAAACAACATCAAAGCACCTCCATTGTGGACACCCCTATCATAAACTTGGACACACCTCTAGGGGTCAACCCTAGAGCCCTAGAGCTTTCCCCCCTCCCCTTCCCCCTAGGTTAGGGCCACCATTTCCATGGTGAACCCCTAAGGGCGTAGCCATGGACGGGGTGGCCACCTCTACCTGGATGACCCCAAGGAGCCTAGCCATGGTTGGGGTGGCCACCTCATGCTTGATTGTGATGGCCATGACAAGGCCCCTCATTGCTGACCATGGCTGTGGTGGCCTCCACGATGCACAACTATGGAATCTTGCATAGCCATGACTACGATGGATGCTGTCACCTACCCAAATTTCTAGGAATTATTATTTTATTTTGCAAAAATACTTTATGTTAATTTAATTACAAATTTTTGTAATTATGATCAGTTATGATCATGGATGAATGTAATTACTGATTATTATTATTTAAATAAATTAATTAGCAGACAAACACCCAAGAGGACTGTTGAATGAGTGTTCACTAACCCACTAGGAGGAATGGAAGCTGTTGGAAGGTATGGGACACATGGCAGCAGTTACATCACACCACTAACTGTTGGTTATGGGACAACTTCCCCTAAAATAGGGCATTATCCCCCAGGTGGAGGGAGTGAGCAAGCAACTCATTTAATAACCTAGTAACATTTGAAAAGGCCTAGGTAGCCTATAAAGGCAAATTCGAATTGGGCAGACAACCCTTAATCAATATTTTTGCAGAATATTTTTCTCTTGTAAATTAGGTGATTTCAAGAGAGATTCGAATAAGGGAGGTTAGTGGTGATTGAAAACTGAGTTTTTGCATATCATTGAGAAGAAACAGAGTTGTAGGAGCAAGTCTTTTGGACTGCTACTTATTGAAGAATTTGAAGATTACTGCTACAACAAGAAGAAGTCCTAATTCCTGAAGTTTCTTCCTCCTAGTGGTTCATCGAACAAGCTCGGGGGTCCTAAGACAATATTTGACTGTTTCAGGAGTTTGGTTGAGTGGAATAGTCTTCCTGGGTTGTTTGTTGCCCTACAGAGTTCTCAAGTTCTTAAAGATTTCCTAACTTAGTCTCGGTAAATAATTCTGTTCTATTTATCTAGTATTATTCTGTTTATTTGCTCTCGAAAAGAATCTAATTCTGGAAAAGTTTAAATCTGAATGTTTAAGTTTAATGTTAAATTGATAAATCAATATCCCCATTTTTCCACATGCTGTTTGGCAGCATCGTACTCTAGTAGAGATATGCAAATTAAAATAGATTAGAAGATAGGCAAAATTTGCCATTGAATTCGATAGATAGATAATAATCATATATGTATTAGCTTCTTGTTCCTAAGTTAAATAATTGTAGGTTGTATAATAATTAGTATATATAATATTTCTTTAGTTATATGATAAACAGTCAATAAATAATTCCTGTACAATCATCCTGCATTACATATAAATTATGTCTATGGAAGGTAGATAAATTACATATCGTATATTGTTTTAAGACTGTTAACATTGATTAAAAAATTCTTTATAATAAGCTGGAAACAATAGTTTTTCACATAGATTTCATATTCATATATTTCACTTACACACAGTTTCATTACAATTACTTCACAAGTATTATATGTATAGAAATTAAATTATAGATAGAGTTTTAATTTACACAGTCTTCACGATTTCTGCACTATACACTCACATTGCTTTCATTTTTTATGGTGATGTTGTATTATTTAGAAATTTAACAAATGATAAGAATCTACTAAACATTACTATCATCACCATGTATTTAATTCTCTTTTTTAGATCTGCTAACATTGTTTGTGATTGTTGTAAATCTGAGTCTCGTATCAAAAAGAAAACCCTAGCTAGATTCATACTTTCTCTTTTATTGTTTTATAACAAAACTTTACACTATATTCAAACCTGGGATCGAAACCGATCCAGTATTTTTAGTATTGTTCAGATTATCATCCTCAACAAAACACGAATTAGGGTTTGACCCTATTCGTTTTCTTTGCAAAACATTATTGAAATATCAATTCAACCTTTTACTCTACTTAGATTTCAAACATCGACAAATAAGAACACACATTATCAACCTACAGTATCAAGACAAACCACACAGACTTATACGAAAAGTTTAGCATACATTTCCATCTTAAGGTAGAAGTTTATTTTATACACAGAATCTTTATCATTAACGATATCTTCAAACCCTATTCTAGCTTGAAAGACAGTGTAGTAACCTTCAGCATGATATCGATTTACACAGAATTTTAACCATTATCATTTAGCATGCAAATTTATTTTCTGAGGAAAGAAGTATCATTTACACAGTGATTGAACCTACGGCTCGTTTCAAAACTTAACCCTTGAAATCGTGGAATTCTCAGAACGAAGATTTTCAACTTTGATTGCAAACAAAATTAAAATCAGGGTTTATCCCAAGTTTATAGCAGTTCTAAAAGAACCCAATATCCCAGAACATCGACGAGTCATAGCTCCAGTCGGTCTCACAAAATTACACTTTATAAAAATCAAGAACCATTCAAACGAAAACAAGAGTCGCAAGCATGTTTCGAGATTTCTTCAACTATCAACATCGACAGAGAAAATGACGAGCCTTGACAAGCCTGTTACTCATTCTTAAGAACCACTTCAACCACCGTCCAAGAGAACTATGAGGGTTATGGAAGACCCGAGGCTTACCGGTGTTGAGGCACACTAACACCTTTGCCAAAACGTTACTCTTTTGCTTCCTTAAAGACCCTGCAGCTGACAAACGATGGAGTTTGAGTTAGATAGAAGTTACTTCTAAAATGAAAACAAAACGCAGCAAAGAAATATTTCACCTCAGAAGAATCGCTTTCCTTCGTAAACCTTGGTTAAGCCTTGAAGTTCTCAGACAAACGACGAGAAAGGTGCTGTGAACGATACCAGGAAAATTTCAACCATGATTTCGATAACACTCCAAACTAGAGACTTCGATCTCCAATAAACAAAATGCCATTGCAGAGGTTTAAGACCTGTAACTTCCACTTGTTTAGAAAGTCTCAAGGTCGAATCTCTTCCAAGGTTTCAACAGAAATTTTGGCAGCCTGTCGGCCACCTCCAACGAAGACAATAACACAATGAAACCACTTTATCCAAGTTCATAAACTCAACACACGATAGATGTTAGGGTTTTCATCCAACGACCCTTTTTCATCAACATCGACGGTCTCCACTTTGCTAGCGATTGTAGCTTTGGTTTAAACGACGTCAATAATTAATGCTCGACCCACTTCACAGGTCGACATTGCCACCATGGCACATGGTGGAGCAAGCACGATCAACACATGGCATATAACCCTTACACAACAACAAGCATGGAGGCATTCACGTCTACGTGAATTCTTGGAGTTACAACTCGGCATGAATGCAGTACTAAACCTTTAAATATAGGATCCTTACGTGATCTTTACCATAGCTCGAGACCAGCGCCAAATTTATAAGCCAACGACCTGCCAAATCCCAATTCAGTGCTTGTCAGTACCTTGATGTGATAACAATCTTACAATTTCATTTGTTAACATAACAACTTTTAAAATGTCATATTCGTCATATTAGAACAACGTATATGCAAATGCATGGTTATAAATTCTAATGTTTGCACTTATTGCTATCACTCTCATATATCACAATGTTTGTATTAAATTGCAAACACTTTGTATAGTAGTGTTATGATCCCAACATTGCATAGAATGCAAACATTTCCAATATATGTTTAATATGACATTAAATCGAAAATAGGCATAGTCACACTATTGTTTCATAAAGACGTTGGATAGGTTGTGTTTTGTTTATACATAGAATAACAATTATATATAGTCCGAAGCTTAATTGCACTATATTTCACATAACATTTGGTTTAAGTCATGTCTATATATTATTGCTTTTATCTTTTCATAATATTGAATAATATTGGTTGCGAGAGCCTACAAGCTCATAGTTGTTTCATACATTTTGGTACTATCATTCTAAATGACGACAACAAGACAACGATCACTACAACCACGACAATGACGACAACAAAACCAGCTAGTACAATGATGACAACTACAACAATGATGTTAATAAGATACTTGTTCGACAGTTAACTTGGGAAGAGTTTACTTAGTTATAAGATGAACCTTGGAAAGCAAAGGTGTAAGCATGCGAGTCATACCTGTACATTTTTATAAGTTGCAACAATCTCTAAACGTGCTATTTTTATTTACGACGTTGAATTGAGCTTTACACGAAAACTGGAATTTATTGCAATCATGAAACTTCTTACCTGTCGTCTGCACATAGAACAGGTTCAAATGCTTTAGCGTTGCAGCTAAGTAAGCTTCGGGGTCCCTCATAGGACTCCTTGGACAACAAAGAAGCATTCTGTCAGTATCATCTCAAAAAGAAAAGTATCTTATCACACTTCTAACCTGTCATTTCAATTACTACTTTAACCATGCCATTAATTGCAGAAGAAGAAGGTCGCATCATAATTCTTATTGTTAATTTATTTAATTATCAAAATCATAGTTGTTCTGAATATGTTTAAGTTATCGTTGTCACTTGTTTATAAACAGAATTTTATTGCGATTAGAACTAACAGCTGTTTAGTTAAATGTTGTTATAAATCAACTATCTTTATTTCCGCAATCATAATTATCCTAAATATAGTTATTAATGTTATTAACAAAAAATTTAAATTTTTATGAAAATTCGGGATGTTATAGATGCCAACCAATTTTTTCACTTTTTAAAATTTAATTAATTATATTAATATATAAATATCTATCTATTTTGATTAGTAAATGACGGTAAAGGGGGAGGAAGGCATTTCTGGGCTCCGCTAGGGTTTGTGGCAGAACCTTGGCGGCCATGGATTCTTCCATGGTCGCCCTTCCTCCTTCCTGCGTTTGCTTCATTCATGGAGCGTGATGGTTTTTTCCGAGTTTGGAGAGAGGGCGGCGCCTTTGCGCGGCGACCCATTGGGTCTGTGAGCTCCAGATCCAGTGGCGGTGGAGGCGGTTTCCGGGAGGCTCGTCGGCGGAGATGGTCGGCAGCTGTGGGTAGGCTTGGCAGCGTCGGCACGACAGTGGGCGAGGCTGCTCCAGGGCGCGTCGGCTGTGAGCAGACCCTGCGTGCGGTGGTAGTGGGGGCATCTCACCCTTGATGGAGTGGGGTGGCTCTCCTCCAGGCTCCTGATCCTACGACGGCGGCAGCTCCTTCGACGGCGGCTGCTACACTAGATGGTGGCAGCTCCTTCTTTCTTGGCTGCTCCTTCGTCGAGCGCCCAGATTTGAAACCGGTGGCCCTATTTTCTCCTACTGTTCAAGAGTTATCTGTTTCTTTGGCAACATTTTCTCTTGGGTTCTCTTTTTGGTTTCCTGAAGGGCGGTGCCCTTTCATCTGGTGGAGGCTCCAACGGTGGTCTGCTCTAGTTTTTTCTTCATCTGGGGTCTGCATGCTGGCCGTTTTTCGCTGGTTTGGGAGGTCTATCGAGCCTGCTGCTTGTCCACAGACATAGATCTCCTGCATACTTCGATGAGGGTTTCGGCTGGGACAGATTTTCTGTGGAGGGCTGGCTCTGCTCTTGGTTTTCAGGGTTTGCCGCCTATTATTGGTGTTGCTCCCTTTCACGTCGCCACCTCTCCTTTCACGCTGCAGGGAGCTCTGTCTTAAAGACTGCCTTTGCTGCTGGGGAGGTTGGCGGCTGCATGATGGAGAGGTGCCATTAGTGGAGGCGGATCCTGGGAGATGCGGATCGGCTGGTGGTTGTGGGGCACCCTTTCTCTGGAGTTTGGGGTCTGCCGTCTTGACGGAGATGTTCTGTTTACAGTTTTTTTTTTTTTTTTTTTTTTTTTTTAATTTTTTTTATACAGCTATTACCACAGACCATTCCATGCAGATTTTGGGCTCAATAGCACAGTTTGATGATCACTTCCTCATATCTGTTACTGTTTTTATGCGAGCTGTATGGACAGTCATTCATTGTACTATGTTTTTTCATATAGGAGACTATAGATATGATATTAATGGGAATGTAAATATGTGACAATGTAGGGATCTATGTGATCCTATTACATGTGCAGAATGTAATTTTGTTCATCTTTTTGAAATAAAATTATGACTTTTTCCAAGGAAAATATATATATATATATATATATATATATATATAAATATCTATTTTATATTAAGTTTTTTTAGTAATTTTTTTTTTCTCGAAGGTTATATTTGTTTGAATAGAAACCCTAAATGAATTTGGATTTTCCTCTTTTTTCTTTTTATTTTGGAAGTCAAATTTCTTTTTTGTCTATATATATTTTTACATATGCATTAAAATATATTAATATTTCATACATAGGATTCCATATAAATTTATGTTTTATGCATTAACCCTTCTACTCATATTTGTCTTTTCCCTAACTAGGTAGTAAGGGTTTATTATCGCAATCATGGTGATGAATTTTTGTTAAAATAATCAAAGGTCCTCATTACCTCATTCATGGACGCTACAAGCCTCAAACCTAAAATTTCTAAGGCAACTCTTCTAGTAGGCTCTTTTTTTTTGTAAGAATTTAAATTTTAAATCAACCTTTCTCCTAGGGTATATATTTTTCTTTCAAGAAACCTCTTTGGCTTTCCTTCTCAGTAAAATTTGTATTTATGGGGAGGAAAGTGTGGGGGAGAGTGGGTAATATTTGACTATGATGGAAATACAATATCAAATTTTGATTGTGGCCTAGGGATTAGTACTAATAATCAAGCGGAACGCTATGCTCTATATTTGGGATTGAAAGAAGCATCTACTATTGGAATTCGATCGCTAGTGGTGGTAGGATATTATTTTCTCATTATCTCCCAAGCTAGGCATCGACAATAAATTATGGATTAAATAGCAGGGTGTCTTCATAAACACATTATTGGCCTTCTACCCCAAATTCCAAACATCCAATTTTTCCATGTTCGATGTGAACATAATGTCACTGCAGAAAAATTAGCTAATCAAGCTTCAAGTATGCCTAGAGGGACTATTAAGAAAAATGGGGGTCAATCCTCAACTTGTTGGCTCCCTTAGTGGTTTGGATGCAAATCCAAATTCAAATTAACTCCATGAATCAGTCACATCAAAGCATTAACTATCTCAATCCCCAGTAGGTTGTTGTTGCCATGTGGATTTTACAAGGTGCATGGGTAAGTGAACCTTCTCGAATTCCCTCGGCTCACACATATGGGACTTTAATTAGGGCTTATGGAGGTACTGTCAAGCATCTTGCTCGTGAAGTTTTATATTGGTTAGAGGAGAGTCTATCTCATCCCTGTAATTCTGTAAATAATGACAGAGGTAGGAGGACTAGTGCGAGGTTCAATTTTGGAATGGTGGTGCGGAGTTAGGTGGACATTGATGCCTTCTCCTATGCATTGGGATATCAGTTTTATGCTACAATCAGTGCTAGTGGTGTGGTGCTCCGTTCATAGGTAATTTTTTGCTTGTTACATTTGGATCTTTCTCTCTCATTTGTTTGGAAGGTTTAGGACACATGGTGTCTTTTAATGCGCTAGAGGACTAGTTGGAATGGAATGTTAGGGATTTAGGGGTGTCTTTGTACTCTCTGGTGGACCAATTTTCTATTTTGAATTGGATTGAGCGTATTTTGGACTTTCTGGTGGCTACTGGCTATGTCCTGGATGTCAGGGCTATTCTCCAAATCTACTGAGTTGATAATACAATTATTTTTATAGAGTATATTTGTGACTGTGGTGAAAGTATGGACTTTGATAAAAAAAAATGAGGACCTCTTTACAAGAATTTGAGACACCGTGCAAGAATTCGAGACACCCAGGCTGATATTCACGATATTTTCTCTCAAATGAGATGGTTGTGATGTAAAATGGAAGTTCCGATTGTTGTTGTTCAACAAATCATTGCTCATGTGCCTAATTTGGATATCTGTCTTGATGATATTGTACAAACAACCCATCATATCTCAAATTTCACTTCTGGGTTTGACTCCTTCCTTTATGATGTTGAAGGGACTGTGTGTTCCTATGATGCTCAAGTTGGTGAAATTTCAAAAACCTTGGCGAAGCATGAAGATCTAATTGCAGGGAAAAACTCCAAGACTGATGAAAATTCAAAAGACAAGAACGATGATGGGAAATCTGTTATGCAACCTACCCATATTGATGTAATTATCACTAGTTTATAGAATAGAGTTGGAAATTTTGAAGATAGTCAAGGCACTCAAACTATGGATAGTAAGGAAGCAGAGAAAGATTGTAGAGACACCTAAGACAAGGATGCTGAGGAGACTATGGAAGATAATCAAGATGATGATGCCGCGAGTCAAGAGGATGATGCTAAGAACAATTCAAAGGATGAAGAAGAAGACACTCAAGATGTCCAGGTTATGGACAATGATACTAGCACTTAGTTTATCTTCTTATGAAGTTTTCTTATAGGATGCTTTCAGGATAGTTTGTTAGAATCTATAGTAGCATAAGGAGTTATGTTTTTTGCCACAAGTTTACTCTCTCATGGATGATTGTAATTAAGTTCTTTACTGTTCATGATACTTTTCAAGAACCTCTAATTTTTGTACTATTCTGTTGATTTTTTTCAACTTTTTATCAATACAACCTTAACTGTTTTTGTTAAAAAAAAAAATTGTATTTCAGAAATTTTTTGTCTATTAAATAAATGGGTTTTGTTTGTTCCTTCATATTTTTATTCTGTACATTCTTTTCAAGATTGTTTTTTGTCTTAGGTCATTATGGCTCCAAAGTTTGAACTAGAGATCTAATACCATATGTAACACCCATTAAGGTTCATTAAGCCTCAATCAAGTATTATCCTTTAACTACAATTTCTTATTTAAAATTTGTTTAATTTGTCTATTTACAAACTAAATCTTAGTTTTTAGTTTTTAGTTTCAGTTTCAGAAGTTTAACTATTTGAGAGTAAGTTTTATGTAGTAAATCCTATTCCCTTATAATAATATGAATAGTATTTTATTTATGATTCACATAGCCTAAAATA
Organism: Larix kaempferi; assembly: GCA_027924585.1. Classification (NCBI taxonomy): domain Eukaryota; kingdom Viridiplantae; phylum Streptophyta; class Pinopsida; order Pinales; family Pinaceae; genus Larix; species Larix kaempferi. The sequence continues at coordinate 4,159,535 of BSBM01000866.1, forward strand.
TCATAAAAATACCTTATCCAACAACACTATATAAACAATTTAAATTCACAAGAAAAATACCTCTGTAGTAAAATTCAACCTCTTATAGGAATGGTGAAGAAGCCTAATTGCAACAAACCTTGAGCTGCTCCTTCATCCATTGCCTAGAGTAGGATTACACCACCCTGACAATTAGGAGCCTTGTCGGAATCCTAGATCCAAGAAACCTTTTACTTTCTTTTCCCTCCATGCCTTTGACTCAAAGAATAGTGATGCACTAGAATGAGAACAAGAACTGGTATTTATTCCAAGATTTCTTTCAACTCCGAGCCAACACTTCTCAAGAACCTTCATTCTCCCCTCTTTTTATCTTCTCTTCATTATTTAACAAAATTTCTTCTTTCGCCTTCCCTAGTTACAAGTTAAAATATATTAAAATAATCATTCACATGGGTGCAGAGTCAAATCTTCATGTGACACAAGTTTAATGCAATAATACAACTTACTCTCAAATCTATGCAATCTTATCTACATGACAATAATAAATGAATATATTTTCACGCCAACAATTCTTTTTTTTGTGAGTAATATACTAATGCCTTCAATTACTAATAAAAAAGAACTATACATAATGTTACAAAAATGGCCTTTCTGATAATCATACCTATTGCTATCCATATCCCCCCGAATCAACTATACTTTCCTTCCCATTACATAAAATACCAGTTGCTCTAAGAAGAGAACCAAAAAAACTTCCTTTTACAGGTTAGAGTCTTTCGACATGCTTAACCCCGTAAAATTATCTCAAGGCCATGACAGAACTATCCCATACCCTTGGCACTAGGCCCCTACAATGATAACCAGGAAAAAAATACATCACCCCGACCGATAAAAGACCAAAACAAAACAGAAAATACCACCAAAATTACCCCTCTCCCACTGTTGGAGGTGTCCCATCATCCATAGATTTCTCCACGCGAACTGGCATCGGCTTACTAGGAATCGTCAGAGGAGAATAATCATGCACCAAGCAATGATAGAACGAATCCTTTGCAAGGTCCAAGAACCCCTCCATGTCCACTGGATTCCTTAATAGGTCCTCTGTTAATGCTTAAATTTCACACACATGCGACATTTCTACTATTCTTGTAGGAAGGTATCATCAACATAAAGAATGCAGTTCACCAAAGGCATCCTCAACAATTCCAAAATGCAACACGAGTCCAAAATTCCTAAGATCAGTCAAAACAAAAGGTCGTACAACTGAACCATTGCTAACCCATGCTATAGTGCATGTTATCCGTTCAGTTCCTGCATGATACTCGTGCGACTATTCCTTCAATAGTTGCGCTACTGTCAAAACAACGGGGCCACCTACTTCCCGCATAGAATTGAAGGCTCCATCACCTCCAAGGATCCAAATTCGGCTCCTCACACACTTGGTGGCATTAAATATCCCCCTTGATGTACCTTGGAACTAGTTCATGGAGGATATGAGTTCATATTTGGATCTAGTTGTTTGTTGGCCACCTCTTGGCCTATATAAGGAAGCCATTGGCATGCATTTTGTAGAGAGAAATCAAGAGCAAGGTTATGTTGCTGGATTTTTGTTGGAGCTTCCTCATAGCCCACCTCTTCCTACCTTTGTAAGCATTCCCAATCTCCCTTGCCACCTTCCTTTAAGGGGCAAGAGTGCCTCTCCATTTTTCTACCATTCACTTAGCATATAGTTTGGACAAAAAAGGCCTCCCTAAGGGAGATTGTTGGCTTCACTTGAAGCCCACATCTCCTAGGTGTTGTACAACTTGACCATTGGGAAATACAAAGTGCTTTGGCATACCTCGGATTGTTGTTGGAGTTTGCATTCCCCCCCATCTCTTTTTATTTCACATTTTATTCAAGTTTATTTGTTTTATGTGAATTCCACTTACAATCTATTGCAGGATCACTTGGAGGACAACAAACTCAACCACACACAAGGGATCCAAGGATTGAGGCCTTGTTGTAGCCTACAAGGCCTAGCCCCTTACCAAGTGGAGGAAAGCACACTTGTGCTATTTTTTCCACAACAGTTCTAATGGTGACTCCGCTTATTTTTGTTTATTTCTTTTAAACTAGGTTGTTTTATGCTAAGTAATTAATTCCGGGTGTTTATCATTTGCAGGAGATCAGGTCTACCACCTCTTGCTCCATAATCCCCCTCGTGTTGGACACAATTAATTTTTACACAGTAGCGTGGATCTCAACCTCTCATCCATGCTACACGCGTGTAAACTCCTTTGACAGTCACGCTACCAGAATGGGTAATTAGTTCACGACCTACGTGACCTACCGTTGTTTGACCCGCTCATATTGTCTGTGTTCTACCCGCGCTATAACGCTCCAATTTTTTATTTTTCCGTGCTACCACGTGGTATATTATTGTTTGGCTGTGCTACAACCTTTGATTTCCTTTTTATTTGCATACTACAATCTTGCAGCCCCATTACTGCTTACTAATGAACTTAAATTAAGTTAATTTGCAATAATTACTTACATTTTTAGTAATTATCTCACCTAGACCAAGATTAGGGAGTAAAGAGTTCATATCTATTGAAACTTACCTTGGTAACCAAACTTGAGGCTTTCAACTGGCCTCATTGTTGTCACTAATATTCAAGATTGTTCTTGTTTATGCACAATTGACATGTTTTTAGGATCAAAGCTAGTGTAGAATCCACTTTTTGTACACAAGCAAGGACCTAAAGACTCTTGTTTCCCCTAGTATGCTCTTCACCTCACACTTCTTGTGAGCTTGGTGAATCAAAAAAGGGCGAGAAGTGTGAAGTACCTCCATTGAACAATTTTCAATTAGTTATCATTTTGATTTGCATTGCACCTTGAGCATCTTTTAGAGTTAAAAGTACATCTACTTTTGCATTTACTTTACATACTCTTTTAGTTAATTTTCCGACAATCGATTTGCTTTCATCACATGTGTTTTCACCGTTAGTACACACTAAGAGACCTAAAGACTCCTCCGATCCAAGTATTCTCTTCACCTCACACTTCTTGTGAGCTTGGTGAATTCGAAAGGTAGGAATTGTGAAATACCTCTCTTACACTCCCTAAGTGAAATTCAAACCCCTTAAAATCAACTTTGTAATTGTCCAACCAACTAAAATCCTCCATAGGAGGTCACAAAATAACAGTTATGTAGAATTGATTGGGCTAGGAATCCATTAATGCCCACCAATATAGTTTCATCAACGATATTTGGAAACATAACATTGTTGACTTATAGGGTACTTTCAAATCCTGCTATAAGAAAGTGTTCAAAGAAAACCTAGATCGGAAGTGCACCGGTGGTGCGACGTGACCAAGGAGGTGAAAGCCGGGGTATAGTTTCCCTGCTCTCCCCTACGACTCACTCAGCTCGTTGTAGGGAGACGACACTATACCATGTAGGAGGAACCACTGATACACACTTGATGCAAGGTATCTTAGTGGCCAAACTTAGGACATCACCAAGGAGAAATTGTGGATGCAATTGACTCATGAAGTTAGCTATTTCCATTCGGAGGTGTTTCCAAGTCAGCTTGATTGGAGCATTGGCCCCATTTCCGGTAGAACTAGCTCTTTGTTACCTCCACTAGTCAATTGGTGTGTGGATCCCATTGTCACCATCAATTGTAATTTTGGGAGGTTCAATTACATTTGAGAGGAAGGACATTAGGTATTTTTAGGGAATTTACATTTATTTTCTTTTTAAATACAAGTTCACTAAATCGTAATTAAAAAGAACCTACATGTAGGAACACTTGCATTAAAACCGACTCTTGTACATATCGCTCACTTATTGCACCATATTTGCATTTGTTATGGTTGGCATATTTTTGCATTTGTTCAATTGTGTTTAATCCCACCGCCACTCTCATTTGACACAAATCCTTCACTATTGAGGACCAAAACAACCACTTGAGGTAGTATTGAGTGACTGTAAGTCCTCTCCTCTCTCTCGAAGGGTGTTTATACACCTTTTCCCCGTGGTTCACGCAGAAGGTACTCTAGCTAGGGATGCTACTAGGCCACATTGATAGGATCATCTAGGCGAGTTCGATCCTTTCTAGATGCATTTTATCCTCTCAGAAAAAGTGTTGATCCCCCCACCTCCTCCACCGCTAGAAGAGGTACCCCTCTAGATTCTCCTCTTGGAGACCCTTTGGACCCCTTTGACCCTTCCTCTCTTGTCGGAGGTCATTCTTTGTTTTCAACACCACCTAGGTCTCCCTCTCGTGGAAACCACACCCATCACACAATGGAAAGACCAAATGCTCCTACCCTACCTTTCATGGCTAGTTTGAATATCCTTGATTTGGCCAAACTGATCAATGACCTCATTAAACATGATCCAACATGGCCAACTATGCCAGATAAAATTCCCTCCGACATTCCCAAATTCGAAGGAAAGCAAGCAGATGATCCCGCCAACCATGTCATGTCTTTCCACTTGTGGTGTTCTTCTAACAACATAGTGGGCGATCCTGTGAAACTTCACCTCTTTTAGTGTACCCTCAGAGGAACGACAACCAAATGGTATGTAAACCTACCAAGAGCAACCCATGCCACCTTTGCGACATTGGTCACCGCATTTCTCACTTACTTCTTGCTTCCAATTTATCATGACCTTGGTCTCTAAATTCTCATGGATTTTCGACATAATACATCCACCCACATAGTGGACCACATCCATGAGTGGTGTAGGCGTCGCACATTGTGTAAAATCGAAATACAAGCACCCATTTTTTTTGGATTGGTTTTTCAAATCTCTCCAACCCACCATAGCTAAAGGTGTCTCCACCTCCATGCTGTCATGTCCCAAATTTGGAATTGGGTCACAATGGCCTAATCACATTAGCCATATTCATTAGAGTTTGTAAAATTGATGTTAAGGGTCAAATAATTGCCAAGGAGGAAAATTACTAGTTTCCTAGGTTTGGGGTGGAAGCTTTGGGATTTGGAATAAGGGGGATAATAAATGATGTTTAGACATTAGAAGGGTTCAAGTATTTAATAAATAGAGTGAATAAATAAATTCAAGAGAAATCCTAAGTGACAAATGGTTTTGGAGACATATGGAGGATGTGGGACCCACACTAGCTTGATTTTTCATAATACATGGTATCTCTCTTTTGCAAATTCGAATTAATGGGAATGTGAACACTCTTGGGTGAGTTGGTAAGTCATAAAACGTGTCATTGAGCATATTAGGTCGAATTTGGAAGGATTGGTAACCTCCATGGAAGATAAAGAGTCAAAGTGGAAGTTTGTGGACACTTGGGCTAGATTCCCTAGCCCCTATGACACCAATGATGGAGCATCTATGACAACTATGACAAATTGCAGACCTGACCTCTGACATCTGACCACTATGACATGTCAGCCCCAAAAATAGGCTCAAAGAAGACGAATTTTGGAGTTGGAGAAGCCAAAGAGACTCAAAATCGAATTTGGGAGAAGATGGAAGGTTGGAACTAGGAGACAAGTGGCAAATGTGGAATATTTCCTAAATGAAAATCTATTGAATCTATTGAGAGGATTTCGACCCTTAGAAGGCTAATGTTGGTTATAAAATGTAGAACTGAAGTATGAGAATGGCTTTTGATCATTTGTAGAATTTGCAATTGCAATTGTGAAGAGGGAGAGCTAGTGGATGACTAGTTTCTTGCCTTAGCCAATTTCGAGGGTGAAAGATTCCCATACAAGTTGGAAATTGGAAAGGCCATTCAGAACTTTCATTTGGAGCTTTAATGGAGTCTTTATTTGCAGGTGTAAGCTACAGGGCAGCTCATGGTTTCTTCTATTTCAGCTCGCTCCTTCAACCATTTCCAGTTTTGATGGCATATTCTTGATCCTTGAGGGAGGGCGTTTTTGGTGAGCTATTGTACTCTTTGGGGAAGCTTCTAATGCCCCATTTATTTTGTAATATGAAGTAAATACTCTGTTCTTAATCTCCAGAAAGTTTCAGGTCGAAATTCCAAGTAGAAATGTATAAATCTCATTTTTAATGGAAGAACAATGCCATTTCCCCACTACCTTGTTGTGAACCAATGCATTGATGATGATTTCGAATGAATGGATGATTCTATGATGCATTTGTGATTAATGGACTGCCATGGATGTATTTTACAAGTTTCATGTACTTTAATTGAGCATTTGAAGTATTTTTACTCAGTTTAATTGCATTGGGAGAAGAAATAGTGCCATTTCCCCAAGGGTCGAATTGGTGATTTTTGCAGTTGAATGGGAGAGGGTGAGAACAGTTGTAATAAACCATTAATGGTGCATATGAGACCATAATAACATAATTAACACATTACATACCTCTGTTCATAAATTTGAGTGGGTTTGGAGGCATTTGGGAAGCCATTTTCAGTACTTACCTTAGGGGGATTTGAACCCCAAATTACTAGTAAAATTGCATACTTGGGCCAGAATCTTAAGAGAATTTGCAGAGGTCTTTTGGTGGCCATATGTTATCCCTGAACATCATATTCAATCCCTAATATCATTCATACACATTCCTTGAAGATTTGAAGGCATTTGGAGTCAATTTGAGACCTAGAGACCAATACTAGTCAAAGGGAAATCACTAGTAAAGTTACCTACATTGACCAGAATTGAAAGAGTATTTGCAGAAGTGTTTTAAAGGTACAAAGGCATCCCTGAAACACATATTTATGTTCTAATATCATTCATATACCTTCTCAGAAGATTTGGGATCATTTGGAGTAAATTTGGGACCTAGAGATCGAAACTAGTCAAAGGTCGAACCAAGGAAAAAAGTGGAAAATTGCAATTTTAATAAAATTCCTAATAAGGGACATTACAGTGGTATCAGAGCATGGTCCTTGCACCTGTGGATTAGGTACATACATTCAAGAATAATAGGCAGCCATGTCTTACTATTATGATGAATCCTATGAGTACAATTCTTATGAGGAATATGCAGATGCTTATGAGCAATATGAAGCAGAATGTGAATGGTACAAGGAAGAGATGCCATCATGCAACACTTCTTACAATTTCAAGAGAAATGAAGATTATTCTTATGACTTTAAATCTGATGAATATGAGTGTGTCACACCAACCAAGGATAATTCTATGAGTGAGTTCCAAAGATGGAGAGCAAAATATAAAACCTTGCCCCAACAATATCAAAAATATCAAGAATATCTTGCTTTTAGCAAAAATACACAAAATGCCATGTATTTTGAGTACTATGCTGAACATCTTTTTGAAAATAGGCCCAAAAATGAAGATGTGGAGTTAGTGAAGAAAGGTTTATGCCCTTCTTGTAAAAACCCTTGGAGCGAGTATCATATATGTGTGCATGAAATGATGTCCTCCTTAAGGAGAGCTTTTAAGATTTATTCAAGAAGGGATTCCAAATATACTGATCCTAAGGAAAACAAGGGGAAAAATGAATCAGCTTGCTTGAAGGAGAAAAATGAAGAGGCATCACAAGAGCATGAAGAAGATTCTATTGAAAATATGGAAGATCATTTCGAGACACCTTCTAGCTTAGACATGAACCAAAGAGCATCTACTGATGGATGCTTAAACTATGAAGGAGTACCTACTGATGGGTGCTCACACCTCTATGTTGGTGACATAGAGATCACTTTTGAAAGTGTTGCTGCAAGCCCAAGTTCCATTAAGCATGATAATGAAGACCTTGTAGCAGTTGAAGAAGAACCAAGATCAACTTCCCCATCACCACTTGAGCTTCATGAAGTTGGTCCAAGCAAAAATGAAGAAGATGAGGAGGTTCATTTGCAAGAGCCTCATTTTCTTGAAGGGTCCTTAAAGATGAATGAAAAGAAAATCCAAGAGTCCCTCAGCATTCTCCATGACACTCAAGCATTGGTGTCAAATTCTTGTTGGAGAGCTACTTCATTGGAGGAAACATCCTTCATTGAAGACATGGAGAAGATTCAAAGAGCAATGTGCAACATCAAAGGTAATTTCATGTCTTTGCTTTTTGATAGAAACCATTTGTTTGAGCTTAATGAGTTGTTACATGATGCATACTTGAAGAATAATGAGGATATTCATAAGCTCACAATTCAAAATGAGCAACTTCTTGAAAAGTTGCAAGATACTTGTTTTTCCTCCTATGTTTCAGATTGTCAAATGGTAGATTATTTGGAGGATTCTCATGACATGGTGGATCATGAGAAATGTGGGAATTTGAATGTTCTTAATGTGTTTGAAGATGAACTTGAAGAGATCCAAACACTTGATGTGGTGGAAGAGGAATTTGAATTGCCTCTTGATGAAGGTTATGTAATTTTTAAAGAAGAGCATGATTCCTCTACATTGGAACCAAACTATGACAAAGAGTTCACACTTTTGAAGGAGCTGCATGATACTACCCACATGGATCCTTCCCATGATGAAACTCTTGAACTTTTTGATCATTTGGGTGAGTTAGTACATTCTCCTACATCCTACAATTCCATGTTTTGCAGTATTAGTCTCAATGAAGTATGGGTGAAAGGGTTCTTTTTGATGGTGCCACATGAGGAGTATGGAACTCCTAGATTTAACTTTTATGATGACATGGTTGGAGCACATTCTTATTCACATTTGCAGCAGCATAATTTGTCACTTTATGATGATTCACATCTACATGGATGCACCTATGATATGGATTTGAGTCACTTGAATACTCATGGTTTTTCTTGCTCAACACTGGGTTCATTTGATGTTAGAGGAACTTCATCCAACACTTGGATGAATAGATTTATGATGGGAGAACATTTTTGTTGGCAGCCACATACTTTGTTACATCTTTATGATTCTCACATTCATGGATGTATGGGTGAGACTTCTTTGAGTCATTTGAAGTCTCCTTGTTTTTTCTGCTCATTATTTGGTTCAGATTCTAGTGGAGATTCTTCATTCACTTCTTGGATGAAAGAATACATGGCTGAATATTTTGATGCATATCACATCCTTTTGGAGCAGCATTATAGGACATGGGATCCTCACCTATGTCATTGGAGCAGATTTGATTGGTCACTTGAAGCTTGTATGCACTTGGAAAATGGTGGTCTACTTGCTTGGAGGTATAAGCACTTTCATGACTCTTTGATGAAGCATATCCTTGATGTACATTTTCATTATGTTGTTATGTACTTTGATGATATATATTTGGTACTCATGATGTTTGGAAGAATGCATACAAGAAAATGGGATCCAGGAATCCTCTTATCTAATGGTGTAGGTTGGAGAGCACTCTTAATTGTTGGGGTGCAATACAAGCAATGGGACCCTGGAATAATTTTTGTCTCATTGGTTTCATTTTTTTTGGGGAAGCAAGCAGTATGGGAGATGGATTCCCCACTTAATAAAGTGATTTTAATAAGAGTAGTGCAGCAGCAAGCATGGTGGTTCCTCTCTAAAATATTCATGGAAACTCAAAGACTCAAGGTTTGGCAATTCAATGGCAACTTCAAAGAATTATACAGAAAGCAGGTTCTTCAACACCCATGTTTGAAATTGCTTGAGGACAAGCAATATTGGGAAGGGAGGATTTGTCATGTCCCAAATTTGGAATTGGGTCACAATGGCCTAATCACATTAGCCATATTCATTAGAGTTTGTAAAATTGATGTTAAGGGTCAAATAATTGCCAAGGAGGAAAATTACTAGTTTCCTAGGTTTGGGGTGGAAGCTTTGGGATTTGGAATAAGGGGGATAATAAATGATGTTTAGACATTAGAAGGGTTCAAGTATTTAATAAATAGAGTGAATAAATAAATTCAAGAGAAATCCTAAGTGACAAATGGTTTTGGAGACATATGGAGGATGTGGGACCCACACTAGCTTGATTTTTCATAATACATGGTATCTCTCTTTTGCAAATTCGAATTAATGGGAATGTGAACACTCTTGGGTGAGTTGGTAAGTCATAACACGTGTCATTGAGCATCTTAGGTCGAATTTGGAAGGATTGGTAACCTCCATGGAAGATAAAGAGTCAAAGTGGAAGTTTGTGGACACTTGGGCTAGATTCCCTAGCCCCTATGACACCAATGATGGAGCATCTATGACAACTATGACAAATTGCAGACCTGACCTCTGACATCTGACCACTATGACATGTCAGCCCCAAAAATAGGCTCAAAGAAGGCAAATTTTGGAGTTGGAGAAGCCAAAGAGACTCAAAATCAAATTTGGGAGAAGATGGAAGGTTGGAACTAGGAGACAAGTGGCAAATGTGGAATATTTCCTAAATGAAAATCTATTGAATCTATTGAGAGGATTTCGACCCTTAGAAGGCTAATGTTGGTTATAAAATTTAGAACTGAAGTATGAGAATGGATTTTGATCATTTGTAGAATTTGCAATTGCAATTGTGAAGAGGGAGAGCTAGTGGATGACTAGTTTCTTGCCTTAGCCAATTTCGAGGGTGAAAGATTCCCATCCAAGTTGGCAATTGGAAAGGCCATTCAGACCTTTCATTTGGAGCTTTAATGGAGTCTTTATTTGCAGGTGTAAGCTACAGGGCAGCTCATGGTTTCTTCTATTTCAGCTCGCTCCTTCAACCATTTCCAGTTTTGATGGCATATTCTTGATCCTTGAGGGAGGGCGTTTTTGGTGAGCTATTGTACTCTTTGGGGGAGCTTCTAATGCCCCATTTCTTTTGTAATATGAATTAAATACTCTGTTCTTAATCTCCAGAAAGTTTCAGGTCGAAATTCCAAGTAGAAATGTATAAATCTCATTTTTAATGGAAGAACAATGCCATTTCCCCACTACCTTGTTGTGAACCAATGCATTGATGATGATTTCAAATGAATGGATGATTCTATGATGCATTTGTGATTAATGGACTGCCATGGATGTATTTTACAAGTTTCATGTACTGTACTTGAGCATTTGAATTATTTTTACTCAGTTTAATTGCATTGGGAGAAGAAATAGTGCCATTTCCCCAAGGGTCGAATTGGTGATTTTTGCAGTTGAATGGGAGAGGGTGAGAACAGTTGTAATAAACCATTAATGGTGCATATGAGACCTTAATAACATAATTAACACATTACATACCTCTGTTCATAAATTTGAGTGGGTTTGGAGGCATTTGGGAAGCCATTTTCAGTACTTACCTTAGGGGGATTTGAACCCCAAATTACTAGTAAAATTGCATACTTGGTCCAGAATCTTAAGAGAGTTTGCAGAGGTCTTTTGGTGGCCATATTTTATCCATGAAAATCATATTCAATCCCTAATATCATTCATACACCTTCCTTGAAGATTTGAAGGCATTTGGAGTCAATTTGAGACCTAGAGACCAATACTAGTCAAAGGGAAATCACTAGTAAAGTTACCTACATTGACCAGAATTGAAAGAGTATTTGCAGAAGTGTTTTAAAGGTACAAAGGCATCCATGAAACACATATTTATGTTCTAATATCATTCATATACCTTCTCAGAAGATTTGGGATCATTTGGAGTAAATTTGGGACCTAGAGATCGAAACTAGTCAAAGGTCGAACCAAGGAAAAAAGTGGAAAATTGCAATTTTAATAAAATTCCTAATAAGGGACATTACACATGCCACAAAGCTAAAATCCCAACATTTCGATCTCATATATGCACAATCTGACTACCTTTACACTATCCTCCTTGATGCTCCTTGGCCTCAGTCGTTGGATCCTACACCTACGGGCTCGTCACATTCAGTGGATGGGATTATTGGGCCCATTTACCACTTAGGAAAGGTTCCTCCTACCACGTTGGTTCCATTTAATATGGCTCCACAATACCCATCCATTCCATCTGCATCGGTACCCGCTACACCAATACCAACCCCACAAGTTGGTCAATTGTAGTATGGACCCTATAGTCCTACTTACCCAAATGTTAGCCAAGCAACAACAATAACCTCACCACCAATGGAACAAGCCTTTCCTACGTCCACATCTTATGGAGCGTAAACCACATTTATCCACCCCCAGGGTATAACCTTTATTACCCATTCCCATGCCCAACTGGTCAACAACCTACACTCCACATGGGGGTGAGCCTGGTTCAACCTTCTTACATTCAACAAGATCAACAATTTGAGAAATTGAACACCAAAAACCCCCATAATACTCAGACTTACGAGAATAAGAAAGGGAATAACAAGCAAAACCAATAGACGGGGCAAGGGAGAATCCCTCCTCCCCAGCAAAACTAGAATACGAGTAATCCAAACATGGGGACTAACAATCCTCCCAAACAAGGGAAGAACGCTAACCCGAGGACCAATTACTACTACTCCCTTTGCGGTGAATATGGTCATTACACTCATCATTGCCCTCTTATCCCCGACCGCCAACAATTAGTGGAAGCCAAAAATAAGAGAGTGACAAATCCCCCTCGGGATGCAAATCCTCCCCAACCCCAAAGTGATGTATTACAACAAACCTTTTCAAACCAAGGGTAGTCACACAACAAAAATATCCTCTCCCCTCCAGTGATGGCTCTTTTCAAAATATCTACACGTTGGATGTAAATCTTTAGACTCAAGCCAAAGTTTATGATAGGCCTAAAGCTCCCCAAGTGGAAGGTATCCCTATCCCCTCGAGGCCCCCCTGCAAATACCATGCCAAAGTGCTGAACAAATCCCACAGATTCCCAAGGTTCCACTTTGACATACCCCTAATAACCCCCACAGGAAAGCTGCCCACAATTATAGTATTGTGGATGACTTGGCCCAATCACCTGCAACCATGTCCATGTTAGAAGTGCTACAATCATTCCCAAATCAGTCAAAGTAATTACTCATCGCACTTGGTGCCGTTGATCCTTCTGATGCACATCTCATGACCTTTGAACTTGACAAAAGTGAGACGCGATTACCCTCATTAGTCGCATTTCGAATCCCAGTCACAGTAAAAACTATTATGATTCATCATTGCATCATCAATGAAGGCGCATCCACTTGTGTGATTTCTTCTAAAGTGTGGAAATGTTTAGGGTCACCAGATCTGGTCCCATTGTCTATTTCTCTTCGTGCATATGATGGGACACCATCCCAACAAAGAGGATTGTACCAAAATGTCCCCATTGAGCTGGGGGGAGGGATGGTTATGATCGATATCGAAGTAGTCAATGCTAAACTCTACTACAACATCCTATTGGGGAGTAGTTACATGTACACCATGAAGGTGGTCACCTCCTCGGTCTTCTGTATCATGATGTTTTCATTAAATGGGAAGGTCATCATCTTCGACCATATTAACTACTACGATTGCAACACCGCAAGCAACCCTAACAACGTCCTGCCAATTGTAGTCGGTGCTGATTAACCATATGTCGACATTTCCACCGACATGTATAAAGAATCCAATTTGTTAGGAGTATATTCGGGACCACCTCCCATGAACCCACATCAATTGATGGCATAATGTGCACAATTTTCACTTTGAAAATGGAGCCACCTCCACCTCAAAACCATCATCAACATCGCCGTTGAATCATGGCATTGAAAAAACATTGAGTCCATCGCCCCCCCCAATATTCCAAATCCCATTCTTGTACCCTCCCACAAGTGTACAAGGGACACCGATAATGGATCAGTTAACTCTACCTGGGCTCACTTTGGGTATTCCAGTATGGTACCTTACACCACCCTACCCAGAAATGGCTTCCAAACTTGTCACTCACTATGAGTTTGTCCTTGTTTCGGCTGCTATGCCTACAAGGCCAGTAATCCTATTTGTTACAACATCCCAACCTATGACATCCATGACTAAATCACAACCGGTCATCGCTAATACTGCCAATGGGGCCACCAAACAACCGAAATTGAAAGGTCCCCTCTTATTGAACCCCACATCTGACTCGTCGGAGGTCTCTAAGCCTAAAGCGGGTGGCATCAATCAACAATGATTAAAATCCCCAGTTATGACCAATACTCGCACTCAAAGAGTCATGTAATGTACCCATCCCTCAATCCGACTAGCAGGAGCGAACATTAACTAAATCAGGGCCTCAAAATTTTTCTCCATAGCCATAATTACGAATTCATACAACCAAATGCATGTGCAGACATGAAATAAAACACACAACGGAAATTAAATTGATCCACACACACATAACATGCAAATTACAAGCATAATTTTCACATGCATATAAATAAAAATCATTGCACATCAACACATAAGAATACTTATCTTTAAACAAGGAAGATCCAATAAATTGACTGCGTAAGAGCGATTTTCCACCCATCCATAGGCACTCTGTCCAACGTATACTCTTTCTACTGAGAGGCCACCCTCAAGCTGGGCTATGAGGCCACCAAGGCAAAAGGAAACACCTACAGGCTTCTATCTCTCATCCCACAACCCATTCTTCTCAATGTGCTTAGCCAAAAGCTCAACCAGAGCTCTACAAGGGTCTCACTAAGCCATCATAGCCATGACACTCCTTCCAATTTCCCCACACAACACAAGGAAGGAATTTCCCTTCATTGATCCACAGTTCTCTCAGGAAATCCAACCCTTACAGTGCTAACTAGTGTCTGCAGTAAGAGTCCAACCTGCTGTATGCTAATGGAGAACCTCCTGCAACATTAATCCATGTTGAAGCATCCAATAGTAGAAATTATCAATGGGTAAGGGTTCCTAGCTCGCCCAAACTCCATGCTCACCTACATCCATCTATTTTCCCTTCCAAAAATGCAGCTCTCTTTGTAAATTCGAATTTATGAGTTAAACACAGTTTGGTAATGGTCATGAACAACACTGGAAAAACTCTACGTAGCGTAGCAGCATGCATGAGAGAATGAGAATGATGATAATGCAAAGAGTGTTGACTCCAAGGGATATGAGGTAAGGTTGAAAAGACAAATGAAATGGATTCTGACCATAGAAGAAATAGGACCACTGATAGATGACATAACTGTCATAACCTCCATGCTTCAATAACTACAGGAAGTGACTTTTCCCCACCAACCTCACATGCGCATTCAATGATTGGATTTAATAGTCAAGAGAAATTAATTGGCTTATTTAAGGCACATGGCAGATTTTGGATGAGTTCTAAGGTTGACACATGGCAACATAGGATTCAATTTCCCCATATGCCCCCTTCCTCTTTCCCTCTGGTGGAATCATAGCCCCTCTAGTGATATTTACACAACCATCTTGGACCATTTTATTAACTTTCAACGTAATATTTACATACATTTTGAATTGACATGATAAACCAATCATATGATCCAAATAAAAATATATACATCATACTTTCCTAGCCATTCACGAGTTGGGCCTTGGACTTGAGCTCCACTCTAGGAATCCATACTAGCATATTTACATCATTTACATAATTTTGATTAAATACATTACAAGTCAAAACTGGGGGTATTACAACCCCCTCCCCCTTGGAATAACACCATCCTCGGTGTTTGCTCAAAATCGGAACAAAAATGGATATGCCTCTTTCGTGAAATCCTCCAACTCCCATGCAGCCTCTTCAGAACCGAAGTGATTCCATTGCACCTTTAGCTGTCCGATGGTTCGGTTCTAGAGAAATGTTACCTTCCTATCTAGGATGCATAGTGGCTCAGTTTGGAACTCTCCCCTGTGTTCCACCTGGATCACATCCAATCAATCACATGGTTAGGATCATGTACATATTTCTTAAGTAAAGAAACATGAAAAGCATTATGAGCTCTAGTGTTAGCAGGAAATGCAATTCTATATGCAACTGGTCCTATTATTTCAAGCACTTCAAATGTTCCACAATATCCCGGAGACATCTTGACACAACTTCCAAGCTTCAAGGAACTCTTCCTTGGCCTCACTCTAAGGTAAACGTGATCCCCAACACTGAATTCTTTATGCATTCTATTCTTATCTGCATAGATTTTCTTCCTATCTTGGGCTGCCTTTAAATTCTTCCTAATTTTTGCAACCTCTAGTTCCATTTCCTTATGAAATTCTGGCCCAGGTACAATTTTGTTCACTGGATTATCCCATGTCACTGGAGTCCTGCACTTTCTGCCATATAAAACTTTAAATGGACTCATGCCCAATGAAGCTTGCCGCCCATTGTTATATGCAAACTCTACCAACTGTAGATAATCTTACCACTTGGATGGTTTGTCCATCACATACATGCGAAGCATGTCCTCAAGAACTTGATTTACTCTTTCTATTTTCCCATCTGTTTGTGGATGATAGGCAGTGTTAAAATTCAGTTGTGTTCCCAATTCTGCAAAAATACTTTTCCAAAAATTTGAATTAAATTTGGTATCTCTATTTGAAATTATTGCCTTAGGAAATCCATGCAATTTGAAAATTTTCTTCATGAAAATCTTTGCAATGACATCTTCTTTATATGTGGATTTAACTGGAATAATGTGTGATGATTTTGAAATTTATCCACCACAACCATGATAGAATCATGTTGTTTCATATTCATTGGAAAACTTGTAATAAAATCCATGGAAATTACTTCCCATTTCCATTTGGGAATTGGAAAAGGATGCAACAAACCTATTGGGTGTTGATGCTCAACTTTCACTTGTTGACACTTCGTGCATTTAGATATATACATAGCAATATCATTTTTTATCATTGGCCAAAAATATTGCTTCCTAGCTGTAGAAATTGTTTGATATCCTAGGTGAGCAAAATATGGCATTTTATGGATTTTCATCCATAACAATTCTCCTCAAGTCTGCTACCTTTGGAAAATAAATTCTGTTTTTATAAATAAGAATTCTATCTTCTTCCAAATAATACCCTTCATACCTCTTTTCAAAATTCTGCTGCTGTAATTTTTCTTTTATGTGCACATATAATTCATCTTCAACAAGAGAATTAACAATATGTTGTCTTAAATCTTATTGGCAAGTTGTGATGGATTCCACATGCATTTCATGCACCTTTCTGCTGAGTGCATCAACCACTTTGTTTTTTTTTTCCTTTTATGTGTTTGATCTCAAAATCAAACTCACATAAAAATTTCGGCCATCTAGCTTGCCTAGCATTTAATGTTGGTTGTTCAAATAAACATTTCAGACCACAATGGTCTGTCCTCAACTCGAATTTTCTACCCATTAAATAATGTCTCCACATTTTTAAAGCATGAACTATGGCTGCAAGTTCCAAATCATGTGTGGCATAATTCCTTTCACGCTCCTTCAATTTTCTAGACTCATAACACACCACATGATTTTCTTGCATAAGAAATCCTCCAAGTCCTTGTTTACATGCATCTGTACACACAACAAATTCTTTTTATGGGTCTGCAATTTTCAGAATTGGAGCACTTGTGAGAAGCTTCTTCAATAAATAGAAGCTTTCCTCACATTTCTGGGTCCATTCAAATTTTGTTCCCTTCTTTTGCAAAGATTGGGTGTGCAACCTTGGAGAATCCTTCAATGAATCTTCTATAGTAACCAGCAAGACCCATGAAATATCTCACATCTGTGAAATTCTTTGGAGTTGGCCAATTCGCAGTTGCTTCAATCTTTTCTAGATCCACTGATATTTCTTCTTTTGAAATAATGTGACCCAAATAATGAATTCTATTTTTATAAAAGTCACACTTGCTCAACTTTGCATACAACTTAAGCTCCCTTAATAATTGCAAAGCCATCCTCAAATGTTCTTCATGCTGCTTTTCATTCTTAGAGTAAATAAGAATGTCATATGGAAAAACAAGATCAAACTTGGCCAAATATTTGTGGAAAATGCTATTCATGAGACGCATGAAGGTAGCTGGTGCATTAGCGAGACCAAATAGCACCACTACAAATTCATAGTGTCCATACCTTGTTCTACAGGTTGTCTTGTGAATATATTATTCCTTAATACTTACTTGATGGTAACCAGATCTCAAGTCAATCTTTGAAAATACTTTTTTCCCTCTCATTTGATCAAAAAGATCATCAATTCGAGGCAATGTGTACTTTTTATTCATTGTCACTTTATTCAGCTGCCTATAATAAATACATAACTTGAGTGTACCATCTTTCATTTTCACAAATAGTACATGTGCTCCCCATGGAGACACACTTGGCCTTATGTATTTCTTTTCCAATAATTCTTGCAATTGCATTTTCAACTCTAATAATTCTGGTGTGCTCATTCTATAAGGTATCTTAGACACTGGTGCAACTCCTAGCACAAGATCAATTATGAAATCAATGTCTCTCTTGGGAGGTAGTCTTGGCAATTCCTCGGGAAACACATCCTTGAATTCTTGTAGCACATGATAGTCCTCCAATTTTGGAATTTTATTTTTTGTTTTGTCCAATATATGGGATGCATAAAATTGACAACCTTTCCTACAAAAATTCTTCAGCTACATGGCTGAAATGTGCCTAACGGAAATTTTGTTTGGAATTCCTTTCACAACCCTTGGGTTTCCTTCATCATCAATGCACTCAAAAATCTTGTTGTAGCAGCCAAGTTTAACTCTATGTGCTTCCAACCAGTCCATTCCAATGAGAATGTCATATGAATCAAGTGGTAAAACATTTAGATTTTCACAAGTGGACAGTCCACCCATTTCTAATGGAAATTTCTCCACCATTTCACTAACTTTTCTCTTGGTTCCTATGGCTAGTTGAACCAACCATGACTTGCTATGCTTGGTTCTATTAAAGGCACAAATATCAACAAATTTAGGACTGATATAACTGTGAGTAGATCCAAGGTCAATCAAAATAGAAATAGATTGCTTAGCAATCTTACCTTCAATCTCAACCACATTTGATTGATGATCTGCTTGGCGGTCCTCTAGTGCAGCATAAATCCTAGGAACAGTCCTTGCCACTTGACCAACAATTTCAACTTCTTGAATGTTGTGAACTTGCTTTGCACTCCCATTTCTATGTGGTCAATTTCTAAGAAAATGGTCCTCTCCACATCCCCAACATTGAAGTGGCTCTCTTGGATTGTCTCCCATAATCTTAGATGGCTTTGTCACAACTTGTGGTGGATGCCTTGGATGATTTCTGAAATGAGGAGGCTTGAACCCTTTCTTCCTTTGCTCAAACTTCTCATTCTTCTTGTTCTTCCATGTCTTATGGAAATTAGGCTTGCTTTTGGCTTGATCATAACAATACTTAGCTTTTCTTATGGTTTCATCTAAAGTTTGAGGCTCATCAAACTCAATTCTATCTTTGTAGGATTGAGGAATCCCACTTAGAAAACGCTGAATTTTGACTTTATCATCTCTAATATACTTGACATGTCTCAGCAAATCCAAACATTTATTTGCATATTCCTCCATTGTCATCTGTCCCAACTTCAACTCATGGAATTCTTTATTTTTTCCATCACAATACCTATCAAAGAGGTACTTTTGCATGAAGTATTTATTGAATTGTTTCCAAACAATTTTCCTTTCATTGATATCTTCACTTGCCTAAGGTGATCCCACCATATAGATTCTCTCCCATTCAAATTGAAGATAAGCACTCTTGCTTTCATATTTCCATATAAGTCTTGGATTTGGAAATACTTCCTTATCCTAAGAAGCCAAGCCTCAGCTTCTTGAACAGATTTTATCTCATCATCGAATGTAGGAGGTTTGGTCTTCCTAAATTATTCATGTGATTTTCTCTTTGAATACCTCTTCCTCTACTTCCTATGATATGAAGAGCTTGATCCTTCAATGCAATCCTTAGAGTCAGATGACTCACTAGAATATATATTTGGAGTATATGACCTATCTCTAGAAATCCTTCTTGAACTATGGGACCTCTTGTGAGAATTACTTCTTGAGATACTCCCACTCTTCTCCTGATTTTCTGAGTGATGTCCAGAGTTAATATTTCTCTGAATGTATGTCAAAATTTGGAGCATGGTTGCATTCAACTAATTCTGCTATTTTTGAGCTCTAAGCAGTCTCTCATTGTCTGCTCTAACTCTGTAGCTCCACCCTTCGGCTCCTCATGGTCTCTGCAATGTATGGGGGATTCACTTTGTTTCTCCTACCATTGGATTTTGTCTCTTAATTTTCAATCTATATATTCTCTTCCATTGCATCTTCCTCAACTTCATAAGGATCCTATGCATCATCCATGATGATGACCTTGGCCCAACCAATATTAGAGGTTTCTCAACTGCACTATGCTCACTGCTGACCCTTAATAGTCATTGATATGGTTTCGAGTCTGCAAAAGTGTTGATATAAACACATTTGTTAGATTTATTACAAAATAAAAATCAATTTTCATGTATTCTAAAAATTACCCATATTGACAGTTTTTTTGTCAAATATGGCTACATGCACTTTTCTGATCACATTATAAAAGCATATTAATAACCAATTCACAATTTATCTCTGTAAAATTGTTCCCCTCTGGACAAGCTTTCCAATGACTATAAGCATGCTCAATTCTGATTCATGAGGACCAAATTATAGTCCCTCAAAATTGCTAATTTGGCCCAAATTCTGCACTTTTCCTGTAGGTGCATTTAACCTCAAAGGCCCACTTTAGACACCTATATCATCTATGGAGAACCAAGACAATTCATTATTGTATCAAATAATAGATGTGACCAGGATTACTAAAAAATTCTCAGTTCTTTGAACTGATGCTTCCGTCACTTGCTATAAACTTATGGAATTCACTACTTTGTATTTTTCCACTTCTTCTAGACTTAGAAAATTTTGTAGTTCCGTAATACACCCACATAATCCAAAATGTGACCAAATTCCTGCTGCTCTAATGGCCAATGATAAACCCAAAATCCAACCTTATCGATTAAAATAAAATAAAATTGGGGTCAAGGGGGCTTGCTCCCTTGCGGTCTCCTTATGCCGTTGCAGGGCGGGTTGAGGGAAATGCCCTCGTTTTTTTCTAAATAGTTCAATTTCGCGCAATATGGCGCATACGAAAATATTTTTTTGCTGATGTGGCAAGGGTGTCTACGTGGCATGACACGTCCCTGTCGAGGTGTAAGACATGTCCACCTATCACCCTCTGATGCACCATGTCACCTTCCGCCCGCCACTAAGTCACCACGTTGCCATACCATCTAACCCTGAGTGAGAACGCATTGGTGGTTTCCCCCCTTTACCACAAGTGGTAACGTGTCTACATGAAGCAGTTTTGGAAAACTACTCTTGGCGAGGCGCAGTCAATCAAAAGAGGCCACACGTCCTGGGTGGTTTTGGGCACAACGCACCCATCATCCAAAATTAACCATCAAACACTTTATCGGTGCACGATGGGTCTGGGGCGTTGATCTTCGATATGATTTGACGGACAGATCTCCGCTCGCTTATCATTAATCACCATGCCCTTTTCCAGGGCATGGTGATCCTCGACTGTTGGTATTCCCTTTCATCGGATGGTCAGATCTCTTCCCGCCCACTATTAACTGCCGCACCTATTCCCAAGGCACTGCGAGCCATGAACGTCGATCTTCCTTTCCATCGGACGGTCATATCTGCACCTTCCTCCATATTCCATCCTGGGTAACCTCATGCATGTGGGTCCGATGTGGCTGATCCACATCATGCCTTTTTCTCATGTGGCTCTTCCATGTCATCCATCCACATGGCATGCATGGGGCCCACTTATAATTACAAAATTTTATTAAAATTTTGAATTGTATGAAATTTTAATTTGGGGATAAGGGGTCCATTGCAAATTTATGTTTGGCCCTCATCCGTCTCTTGACAGAATACGATCTTTATAGAAGTATTCATCTGCAACTCGTAATTTTTTCCTGTAACCGTGCATTAGCGGCCCATAGAGCTCCAGTATTGCAACCAGGAGCTCTGATACCACTCTGTAATGTCCCCATACCTCAATCCGACCAACATGATGGTACATTAACTAAATCAAGGCCTCAAATATTTTCCCCATATCCATAATTACGAATTCATACAACCAAATGCATGTGTAGACATGAAATAAAACACACAACGGAAATTAAATTGATCCACACACACATAACATGCAAATTACAAGCATGTTGTCACATGCATATAAATAAAAATCATTGCACATCAAAACATAAGAATACTTATATTTAAACAAGGAAGATCCAAGAACCTGACTGTGTAAGAGCGATTTTCCACCCAACCATAGGCACTCTGTCCATCATACACTCTTTTTGCTGAGAGGCCACCCCCAAGCTGGGCTATGAGGCCACCAGGGAGAAAGGAAACACCTACATGCTTCTATCTCTCAAACCACAACCCATTATGCTCAATGTACTTAGCCAAAAACTGAAAACAAGTTATACAACTTGATGAGAACTTTATACTCAAAATGAGAACTCTAGCCATAAAAACCCATATTTTTGCATAGAAAACACCAAAAAACAACCCCAAATCAAAAAGTGGTGCTACCGGAGAAATGAACCAAAGAATTTGTTATTGTTGTTTGCAAAAACCTTAAAATCAAGCTCTAAATTGAAAACTAATGCTACCGGTAGCACACTTTTTGATTTGGGTTCAAAAACATAGAAATGAACCAAAAAATTTGTTATTGTTGTTTGCAAAAACCTTAAAATCAATCTCTAAATTGAAAACTAATGCTACCAGTAGCACACTTTTTAAAAAAATGGCATTTTTATATGATTTTATCATAATTGAAAATCATGCTTATTTAATCTCTTAGTAACACTATATAAAACTTGCACTGAGTTAAACACAAATTATTCAAGAAATAATTTGACCACTCTTTTCATATAAAATAAAAAATTTATGATATTCATCATAAAATCATATATTAAACCATAAGAAGTAGAAGTAATTCATATCAAAATTCAAGCACTCATTTAGAGTTGCCATACAAACAATGACATACTAATAAAAAAGACAAAATGTTTCATGTGCAAATATTCAAATCAACACATGGATTCTGACACACCATAAGAAGCTGCATTTTCTTTAGATGAATGATTGGATGAAGATGTGGATGACCCGTATTCTTCTCTACTATCAATGAGCACACCATCTGAATCTTCATGTACGCCCAATATTTCATATGCCATATTCCTTCTAGATCTACGCCTTGGTTTAGTAGATTCCCATATTGCAACTATTTCTGGTGCCAACAATATTTTGATAATATCTATAGTCTTGGAGCGAAGAGTGCCTTTCCTTGTCAACTGGAAGTCATAAAATAGTATATCAACATCTTTTAATTTCAAAATGTCTATGCGACGATGATTTACATTTTGACCCTTTCTTTTCCTCTTTTTGCAAACCTTTTTCTCAATCACCATCTCCGACTTGTACACACCATCAAATGGGTGTGTGTCTGTTGCATACCAATGTTCTTCAATAGATATAACTTATTCATTTTCTTTATTCACCTTCATAACTTTTGTAATCCAGAATGGATAACCACGTGGATCTTCTGTGGCCAAAACTGAAATCATGCAAACCTCCTTAATATCTTGTACTGAACCTCTATAAAGGTCTTCCATCGCCTCACACCACGCAAATGATCTTCTAGACCCAATGTACATTTCCCTTTCTTCTGGTTGAGAAGACTCAACACCTACAAGCTCAACATTTGTCTCCTCATTTTCATTTGACATACTTTGTGGCCAACTAAATGGAGTCATCAAAAAAATATCTTCATTTGTAGAGTTTGAAATTATGTCATTTTGCTCCATGAAAAATGACTCCCACCAAACAGAATCTGTTATCTCTCCAGGAAACTCTTCTAGGTTGCAAATCGAAGATGCCTGGTAACTTAATGATTTGTAAAATGGATCAAGTTGGATGACTTAATCGAAGCTTACTCACTCAAAACATGCATAGACACACTCATATAGACAAGGATTTTAACCACTGTTGTTCAGAGAGTTTATAAAAGGTAGATGTATGTAGAATTCTTATTATGCTAGAAGACTCATACACAAAGCATATATGAATGGCTAATCACAATAAGTAAATGATACTTGATATTCAATTCATCAATACAAAGATAGGATGACAGCTATCTGGCATTAGAAAAATAGAACAAACATGAAATAAACATTCAAGTGCAAGTATAGAAAGGTAGAAAATGAAATCTGAACATAAATGGCAAAAGAAGCTTATATTACTGACATGCAATGAGAAGTCTGAGAGTACAAGTATGGAAAAGTCTCCAAAGTCGAACCTTTACTTCTTCTGAAGTCTTAGGCTTTATAGCCTTTCCATGACAGTTTTAGATCCTAAGAAAATGGATCTAATTTGCTAAAAATAGATAGTAAAAAACAGTTACAAGAAAATAGGAAAAGCTCCTATTTTGAAGGTCAATCTCCTTATCTCAAATATCTTTATTTCCTCATGATCTTTGACAGCTGCATCAGGCCTTCAAAGGCTGGTTGATAAGGTTGAAAATGCCACCTTGGCAAAACAGGTCATTCTTTTACCAAAAATAGATGAGAAGCTTCATCATTTTCTCCTTGCTGGCACCTTCAAAACTGGAACAGAGCACTAAATTTGATGCTCTTAATTATAATATTTATTTAGAAATAATCCTCGTGCAGTTTAAAATGACAAAACTTGGATATGTGCAAAAAGAATACCACTCTGCCCTTCTCTATGTTTTTGATGGTTTGTGAGACAAAATTCTAACCCGTAAGCCACCGAAAGCTCTGTACACAGTGTGTAATTGAAGCTCCAGGAACAGTAGTGATCCATCCTCGGATGTCACTCCAGTGATATGAAATTCAAAGGATTTTGCACTCTTTCTCCCTGAACATCAATGTCCAAAATGCATCTCTTCTCTGCATACACAACCCTCAATATTTGTTGCGTCTTTATCACGTTTTGCTAGGATAGATCTGGCAGCTATCTGCATTTTGTATTTTCCAAATGTTTGCAGAGAACTCCTCTGTCGATTTGTACATGGTGCAACGCTTCCATTTTTATGTCGTGGCCTTCCTCCATGCGGCCCAATGCCTTCAACCTGTCACATCTGATAGAAGAGAACCAAAGCCTTTCTCTCTTGGAAATCAAGCACATGGAAGATTGTTAAATCGATGGGGTGTAATAATAAGCCCGAAGTAATTGGCGTGATACCAAGTTCCATAATGGTTCCCCGATTAGAAGCCAGAATTACACGCATCCAGTAAAATGGATCTACACCGGTTGCTGAATGCCAGACCCCAATCCATATCCTTTCTGGGGTAACTCGTCCAAACATATCACAATTACTCCAGCAAGAAAAAGATGGAAAATAATTTAAGGATGGCATTTCCAGCTCCAAGGTCCCCAATGTCACCATACCTTCCAGACAGCACATATGCAACTGCCTCACCTATTGTGATGACGACACCGAGTAACTTCTGAGCACTATTAAGAAGCGCCCAATCTTCATGAACACTATTATCCACCTCAATTATCTTGGATCCTGCCAAAAACTACATTGAGACACGGACTAGGCACTTGCGATTGTATGTGTTGGTTTATGACTCGGACCTGTAACTTGACCCGAGAATTGGCCTATGGCTTCCCAAATTTTAGTAAAATCAATAAAACCCAAAAGCTTAATAAAACTAGGGATACATCCAAATTTAAAAATCTTGGGCAGCGTTGATCATTTTTGGTTTTGCAGGTCGATATGGCAGATCCAAAGACCTTCTAGCAAATGATGAGGTATATCAAGGTTCAATGGAAGATTTGGAGGTCATGAAAAATGGCAAAACACCAATACTTGGCAAATTTTAATGTAAATATGCTCAAGGCACTTTCAATTTTTTGAAGACAAATTTGAGTGCTAACAGAATCAACAACATCAAAATAATCATATGTATCTTTGATAGAATTTTTGATTTCTTCCAAGCATTGAGAAGAATCAACATCTCTATTGTGCTGAAGTGCATTTTGAATCTCAACAGCTGATTGCAACAACAATAAATTTGAAGCATACATTTGACGACTTGGGATGAATTTCAGAAATGCTAAACCTGATGTAGGCCCCCATTCTGCACTTGTTGAGTACTTCTTACCCCATAGTAGTATTTTCCCATCAATATTTTTTATGCGAAATTGATGCTGAAAGCTAATGCCATTAAGTTTCTCAATGCACCTATCTTCACCATGCGATCCCAAAATAAATCTTCGCATGTCAATAGTTTCCTCCAATGTTAGTACAACAGGATCTGGACTATATGTTGTCCAATAATTTCAGTTAATGATGACATGCTCCCAACATTCGTCCTCCCCCATGTCACTGCAAAATGGCTAAAAATTTGATCAATATGGTCATGTGTATTCCCAACAATAAGGAAACCAACTTTAACCTTCTAAAAAATTCTCAATTCAACAAGCATGTTCAGATAACCAAACACGATCTGATTTTTGTTTTCCCGGCTGGTGTTGTCACAATTGCAGATATAGAACTCGAGGAAGATTACCAGACTAATGAGTTAGCACATGGTGAATTATGGTAATGGTCATATTTGCATCATTATGAATATTGGGATTTGTAAAGTAAACCCTTTGTCACGTCTCTTCTACGCCATTTTTTTTTGTAAAGTTGCTACTGGCTAGAATCATTCTCAAAAGCGTGCGATCTAAGTTTTCACTATGACCTGCTAGCTTTTAAATACATGAGTACTATGCTTAACTATTACTTAGGTTGATTTTAACCTAAGTGTCAACATATTAATATCTCCTATGGTCCTCCTTGTGTAACCCATACGCAAACATGTTTGGCCTATATAACCTGTTCATATGCAACCACAGTGTACATCAACTATATGCTAAAATCTTATGCGACCATATATTATATGTTGCAAGCATCATTTGCAGCATTTTGAAGGACATGAACTATATTAGAATTCTAAAACAATAATATTGTGTATTATAAACATTTGTAGTTTATGCGAAAATACAAACAAATTAACATATAATAATATGTTCCAATTTGATTACCCACATAAGAACTGTATGCTAACATTATAACTATAACCTAGATTTTTCCTAGTATAATCTAGGCTTGTTATTGTATCTCATAAGCATATTTTATTCACCACATGTGGGCCAAGCAAAATAATGTAACATTATCATAAAAATTATGTGCAAATACGATTTCCACATAATAATTGAACCTTATTTACAATGTAACTATATTATGTTACCAACAAGTATGTAAACCCAATTTCGAATATTAATTCACCGTCGTTATGAGCATAGGTTATAATATAATTTATATATATATTGGTCACCTACATAGGTTGCAAAATAAACTACCAAGCACTATATATATATCATAAAAATTTACCCAACCAAAAACGAGTACCTACTAACCAAATGCTAGTCATATATTACAATGACATTACATATAGAAGGTCATATACGTAAACGTAATTATTTTTATCGTTAGAAAAAACATTACAAATCCAAGTCATATGTGAACATAACTTCACAAATTCAATTTGTGCTAGGTTAGGAAACTAATGCCATGCAGGTTGTAAGTAATCAAACCCACGTTTTAAACCCTTCGATTATTTTCCACCTTGGCAGGTTGGTCACCTCACCGGGCATCGCTTAAAGTTCAAGTACCGGAGTAAAAGCTTCTTCAGGTATATTGCAACTAACACACAAGCGTAACACCACGTTACTGTTGGTTAAAACTTCACGGTGGCTCCTCACCGTTGATTTTGATCTAGGACACAAAGGACATTGAAGTAATGGTGATCTATGCCGTTGATCGGGTGGTAGATAGTGATGGATTTCACGCCCCAACAACCGAAATAACTTGGCATTAAAATTTGTTTACTGGACTTAGAGGTAAGGTCCGCATCCAAACGGTAACCACAACATTGGACAAAAATACTTGCTGCAAATGAAAACTTCCAGTTCTTCCTGCGATGGCTCTTCGCAGAGCACTTCTGTTCGGCACAGAAGGTTCACAGCCCAAACAGTGTGGAAAGGTTCAACTCCGGTTCTAAGCGAAATAAAACGGTGGTAAAATAAGCTAGATGGGAAGAAAATATACCCATACACAGGTAATACGAAAGTTTCGATCTCGATTTCAAAATTTACCACAATAATTGTTTTGGTTAAACTTCTTCTTGCAACGCTTAACTGTTCGTTGACTTCCTATGTAGGTGTATTAATTCCACGGGCTCAGTCCACGCATTTTCCTTATCCATGGTAAGCTTTCGTAACAACCAAAGCTTTCACATTCTCAAATTTTACATTCACTTTTAAACTTCTCACAAGTTAACTTTCAGTTTGCAATCAATTCGTGGGCAGGTGAAACCGAACGCTAAATGCATGTTGGATACAACCCTGAGCTAGCTCCACAAAACTAGGGAAGAACGAGTTTCACTAATGGCCAGGTAACTCGTCATCACCAAGATTCTCGGGCATAAATTTCCCCGGTGATTAGAGGTGGGTTACTTAAAATGTTAGGGTTTCTTTACTGTCTATAGAAAGAAACAAATGGCCATCGACCTTGTTCTTTTTATAAGTCTGTGTTGAAATGTTTTTTGAAGGGTCTTCACGGCCTGTAGGTGAATATATTTATTATGATGCAGAAATGTATGTAAAATACACATTTAACCTATGAGAGGTTGTCTCGACAACGTATGTATGTCGCCGGTTATCAAAATTTTGTTTCAGTTATGTTCTCAAAGCAGTGGCTCCAACTTTGGAATAAATACGTAATGGTCTGCTAAATTTGTTTTCATACAATAATGTATGTGAAAATCTAATAGCATTTAAACCCTAACGTAGCGTTAGATGCAGAGTTCGTTTATTTCAGACATGTTCTCTGTCTCTGGTTTTCTCTTTAGGCATATAATATACAGGGTTACTATCTGGATAGATTCACATGCATTTTAAATTTGTAAATATTTTATATAGATACATTTATTGTGTATTCATGAAACCATTATACCGAGACTCTGTTTGATTAAACTCTCTGTTTATAAAATTTAGTTTCGAATAAGCAACACAGGGTAAGCTTGCTTGAAATCTCGTATTTCGTTTGGGGGTTTATCATTCCATTATGTATGGTTAAAATATTAGTTTGAACATGTATGGTTATTGGAACCATAGCTTACAAATGTTGACTGAGTTCTCTCTCATTAATTTATAAAGCATGCTTGTGGTTTACTCAAATGAAACCTCAGGTTGTTCTCCAACCGTAAATGAAGTAAATAAAAACATTACTATGCTCTGCGTATTTTAAGGTTGCGAAGGCCTCGGCCTGAGCATAGAGGTATTCACATGATTTCATATATAAACGAACTATATTAGCAACCTTTTCCTAAAACAATTTACATGGTAAACTTTCCTTTGTCTACGCATAAAATGTTTGGGTTATGCTTTAACCCTGTCTATGCTTGTCTTGACAGAATATAACAATAATAAAATTGTAATAATAAAATATTTATTATTAATTGTTTATATGTTGGTGGAGTTCAACCCTAAAGTACCCTTAAACATATATTTCGATGCTCAGCCTATTCTATTTCATAAACACTGTTCATAAAATTCCTTATGCGCTAGTCGAATTTCGACCGTGTATTTTACACTCCTTTGCCGACATTAAATTGCCATTTGCATATTAATATAAAGAGAAATGGGTTCACATTTCTCCTGTCAAATCAATGGCAGTACGAAAAAAATCGTGAGTAGTGTTTATGCATAAAATATGAGTACATAAATAAAATTATTTAAAGGTAGATAAAATACTCTACATACAGAAATCATATATATCTGTGAAAATTAGAATAATAAATTTATATACTGTAATTACTTGACATGTAAACCTTAAGGGTTACATGTCTAGTTCAGTTCTGCCAGAATCATATATATAAATGCATTCTATGTACCCTTTATTTTTTTTGAGAATAGATGCATATGAACACATAGCAAGATCTGACGCAATACTCATATCATTTCCAACATTGATATAAAATAAATGAATGAGATCCTGATAGCACATACATGATTCTATTACTTATAAGATCATTAATGTTCAGATCTAATGATACAAATCCTTCCAGAAAACAATATAAAAAATGTACAATTAAAACCATCTGTAAATATGCAGTAATAACATCATTTAAATACAATGACATAATACTTATTTGCAAGTTGTGATTGACCAATGGAATCATATCCAAAAACCTCCCAACCTTAGACTAGCAAGTCTCCTTGCTCTCTTGGTCACCCCGAGCTGAGCTCAGAGTTCCCCTGGTTTAGAGTTTCTCTTTTATTTGCCCCCTTAACTTGTTCCCGAAGTTATTTATAAAATTTCTTCTGCAACAGACAACCCAACATCCAACTCAGTACTCTTGAGCTCCAGGATGCTCCAGGGACTTTTAAGTCTCCGCAATTTAAGAGAACAACCAGTCACAACCTATTCAGAGTATTTGCAGTGCTCTTGTAGATTGGTGGTATTACTCCTACCTGAACACAACTAGTGTTCCAAGTTATACTCAGCTGCTATGATTTCTCTTTCTCTAGTTGATTTTGTGCGCCAAACTGCCCCCCATTAATTGTCTTCATTAGCTCTAGTTATTCCCCCCCTGCTCTCCTTTCTCTCTTGTGTGATAATGATTATGATAATGTGTGAATGGATTCCTCTTTCCTCTTTTTATTCTCCCTTGTGTGAGTTCTCTTAATTTTTATTTCTTTAATTCCATTATTCTCCCTAAAATTTTCTTTAGGGTTTACAATTGTCTCCATAATAATTTCTCATTATTATTTTATTTCGTAATTATCCTCCAAATCATAGGAACTATGACTCCCATCTCATTAATGTGCTGGTCCACATGGTCATCATAAATTAAATTCTCAAATTTCTAATGTCACCTAAGTAAAATGAAATAATACTTAACCAAATATAAAAGGGGTTATAAGTCCAAAATTTGGGGTATTACACCCTTGGAGACATTTGACCATTACAAACCATACAAGAAACCAAGTGAAACCGAATAAAATTTTCCTCCTTTAAATTCTTTGGGACACGAACAAAATGTGGAAAAAGTTTTTTTTTTTTTGATCCATGCCATCAATTATCAAACCCATATACTTATGTGGTTCATCATAACACTTCTTGCGATGTTTGTATAAATGTTTCCATTCAACTGATTGTTGATTGCGATGTGCTTGAAGTTCTTTAACAACAGAATCTAAAAATAAAATAAAAACAAAACTTTGATGAGCCTTTGTAATAGATATTTATTCCAAAAAAATAAATTTGTTAGAGACATACCTCTCTCTATCCCTTCTGATTTATCCCTTCTTTGTTTAAGAGAAGCACATATACTGGAAACCCCCATCCTTGACCTATTAGGAATACAACCATTGTCGAACTCTATTTTCCATAGTCTTGTAAAATATGCATATCTAATGAAATTGTTATTTCCTTCAACATCTTGAACAAATGCCTTGTACAAGTTTTAGATTTCCTTCCTTAAGAAATTATTTGGAATGTTATATGGTTTCTCTATCTGGAATACTCTCTCCATGCTTAGAAAAGAAGTCATGCATCCATGACATTGCAATGTTTTTTATCGGCCCATTGGCTCGTGCATGATATTCTTTAGAATAAAATGTAGGATCCTTTTCTAGCATTGTATGGATTCTTGATATTCTAAGATTACCAATTGAGTGGATTCTTTTGAATGCCCTTCTACAAAGAAAAATACTTCCAATGCGATAATCATAACCTGCCTTTGTAGAAATCATGCACCCTACCAAATATGAATTTTGCATATTTTTGTTCATTGACAGATATGCTTGCCTTTTCTCTAAGGCATAATTGTAGTGTATTTGTTTCAGACAATTTTTTTGGCAACACTCATTTGAAATCAAATCAATAATAGAATTAGGACTTGTGAGCAAATATTTCCTAGACCTTGTATAACTAGAATGATTTTGATTGATATAAAATGGCCTAGTCCTACACTTAATATTGCTCATTGGTACAATTTGCCTTTGCATTTCATGAACCATTAAATCATCCTCATTAGAATGAATATCCTCATCACTATGAGGAATATCATTCCTCTCATTAAGATTATCATCACCAAAATTAGTAGGAGAATGATTATCCTCATCAGTATCAAGTTTATCACTTGAGGTTAAATCAACATCATTGGCAGGTTCATCATCACCAAAATCATTATCTGTCCCATTAAAATCCTCTCTTGGAGGAAAATCATCATCAATGCCATCAAAATCCTTGCTTGGAGGAAAATCACATTCACCATTATTGGTGCTTTCATCCTCACCAGAATCATCATTTGTCCCTTTAAAATCCTCGCTTGGAGGAAATTCATCATCAATGCCATCAAAATCCTCGCTTGGAGGAAAATCATCATCGGTGCCATCAAAATCCTCGCTTGGAGGAAATTCATCTCACCATTATTGGTGCCCTCATCCTCACCAAAATCATCATCTATCCCATTAAAATATTCGCTTGGAGGAATATCATCATTGTTGCCATTAAAATCCTCACTTGGAGGAAAATCGTCATCGCTACCATCATAATCCTCGCTTGGAGGAAAATCATCTTCACCATTATTGGTGCCTTCATCCTCACCAAAATCATCATTTGTCCCATTAAAATCCTCACTTGGTGGACAATCATCATTAGAGCCATCAAAATCTTGGCTGGGAGGAAAACCATAATTAACATTGTTATTGCCTTTATCCTCACCAAAATCATCATCTGTCCCATTAAAATCCTTGCTTGGAGGAAAGTCATCATCCATGCCATCAAAATACTTGCTTGGAGGAGAAACATTATTAGTCCCATTAAAATCCTCACTTGGAGGAAAATCATGATCAGTGCCATCAAACTCCTTGCTTGAAGGAGAAACATTATCAGTCCCATTAAAATCTTCGCTTGGAGGAAAATCGCCGTCGGTGCCTTCAAAATCCTTGCTTGGGGGAGGAACATTATCAATCCCATTAAATTCCTTGCTTGGAGGAAAATCATCATCGGTTCCATTAAAATACTTGCTTGGAGGAAAATCATCTATGCCATCATTCGTGCCTTCATCCTCACCAAAATTATTATCTATCCCATCAAAATCCTCGCTTGGAGGAAAATCAAGTTTGCTGTGTTGTAAATCCTCGACTGGGGGAAAATCTTGGATTGGAGGAAAATCATCATTTGTGCCTTGAAAATCCTCTCTTGGAGGAAAATATTGGCTTGAAGGAAAACCATTGTTAGTGCCTTGAAAATCATCGCTCGGAGGAAAATCATCGTTGGTGCCTTGAGAATCATTTCCTTGAGCAAAATCATCATTGGTGCCTTGAAAATCATCACTTGGAGGAAAATTGTCATCATATTCCTCAGTGTATTTAAAATATCCACATGGAGGAAGCTCTTCATCATCATCATTAATGCCTTTAAAATCCTCACTTGGAGGAAAATCATCATCGGTGCCTTTGAAATCCCCACTTAAATGAAAAATTCCATCATCTTCATGTATATCTTTGGACATTGAGATTGATTCAGACGAGTCTATGACTTTTCACTAAAAAATATAAGAGAGTGAAAATTTCTCACACTCCTCAAAAAGTACAATGGTGCAACTGTCAACCCCCAACAATCTTATAGCTAAAAGAACGAAATTTTCCCTCCCAAGCATTCCCTCCAAAATTTTCTTTCAAAATTTTCTCTCCAAAATTTCCCTGCAAAATAAATCACACATTTCTAACACAATCATAACACTATTAGAAATAATTAATTTATCTTATAAAAATTGTAATAATACTAATAAAATTACATGTAAACAATGCCATCCAAACTTTTTAATACAATATTAGTTATTTAGATTAATTTTTTAAACCAAGGGTCATAACACTAGTCAAATATCATTTAATGCCTTCTTCTCTAAATTTAGAAACAATGCATTAGCTAATTATACATTTTTTAATCCCGCATTCGTAAAACGAATAATGTTAAACTTAATATTAACCATATAAACTATTTTGGTTTTCTATTCTTCACATTTGAGATTTTGGGTAATTTAATAGTCTTTGAAGGTTAGTTCTATTTATTTTTAAAATAATTCTTTCTATTTTATATTACCTTTGGCAATGTTTTCTCTGTGCTTTTGTCATTTTAAAAAAAACTTATTTTATGCTATATTAATGCAGTTTGGTTTTATACAGCCACCCTTTGTAAACAACGATCTACAAGGTTTTGAATACCATCGAAGAGCTTCAAACATTGTCAAGGTTAGTTAAATTATTTTTGGAATGTAAATGTTTTTTTATATGCTTTAAATTTCTAATGTTTTAATGTAAATTGTTTTTCTTTGGGATTCGACATGCCCTATGTAAAACCTGGGTACATTTCTTTTTCTTTTCTTTGGGCCCAAGGAATCATACACCCAAAGGATGCGCCCAATGCATAACCCTAGGGCTATGCAATGGGCCTCCCATAGGGCCTTGGATGCATATCCCACTAGCTATGCAATGGGACGCCAAAGGGAAACCATTGCATATCCTATGGGCTATGCAATGGGACACCAAAGGGCGCCCAATTCATATCCCACGGGCTATGCAATGGGACGCCAAAGGGATCCCAATGCATATACTATGGGCTATAGCATATCCCATGGGATATAGAATACCCTATGGGCTATGCTACGAGCGAGCGCTGTGGGTGCCTAAAGGGGGCCTGGGGTCAGACCCCCTTTGGGCGCCCACAACACCCGCCCTAGCGAGAGACGCGATTCTAACTGCATGCTAGGGCAGGTGTTGTGGGATCCCAAAGGGGGATCAAGGGTGGAGCTCCGCTCCCCTCGACCCCGTTTGGGAGCCCACAGCGACCGCCCGTTAGGCGATGCGATTCTCGGAATCTCTCCGCCCGCTAGGGCGAGCATTGTAGGCACCCAAAGGGGGTCGGGGGGAGCACAGATCCGCCCTCGGGCCCCCTTTGGGAACCCATAGCATATCTCATGGGTTGCACTGGGCGCACTATCCCTTGGGCTATGCTACGGGCTAGGGGCTCCCCGTAGCATAGCCCAAGGGATATGCTACGGGTCGCCCATAGCATAGCCCAAGGGAATGCTACGAGGCCCCCGTAGCATAGCCCAAGGGCTATGCATTGGGCGCGGTTGCGGGGGTGTGCCTAATCGCCCCCAATGCATATACCTTAAGCTATGCTACGGGGAACCCATATCATAAAACAAGGGATATGCGTTGGGCGCGGGGGTGTGCCTAATGCATAGCCCTTGGGCTATGCAAAACCCACAAATGCATAACACTTGGGATATGCTACGAGTTCCCGTAGCATAGGGCTATCCTATGGGTGCCAGTAGCATAGCCCAAGGGCTATGCATTCAAAACAAATATTTCTCAAGCCCCCTCTACATTTAAAAAAAAAAAAAGCTTTTTAAAACTATATGTTAACATTTTTTTTAAGTGCAACTATTTTTTTTAAACATATACTATTTTTGTTTTGTTTTGTTTTTGACTATAGGGAAAATGGCATCAAGAAAGTTATCTGTAAACATATCTGGAGCGAGATCGTCGATGAAGTCATTGAAAAAAATAGTTGATCCACCTGAGAATGTTGCACGTGATGAAGTTGTATCCAATGATGATTTAAAAGCCAAGAATGATAGAGAATGGAAACACGCACCAGATGAAGAGAAAATGGACTATTATTGGTTTCTGAAAGAAAAATATCAATGCAACCCAGATAATATTCACTTATATTGTGCGGCATTTGCATATCTTAAAAATTATTATCACTCATTGGGATTGTTGCGAGATATTTGTTTGGTGCCGGGTAAAGACATTGTTTATGCACTAGTCAAACAAGCTAAAACCTTTGTCAAAATACGATATTCTTTGAAGGTTTCAAACTATAAGATCGACGAAATTTTCACAGAATTTTGTGCAGGAGTCGTGCATGATATTGAACACAAGAGTGTAAGTTTCTATATTTTTATATATTTCTAAATTTCATATACTTTGATTTATATGACCATGTAATAAATTTAATACAATAATGTTTTTATTTCGTAGGATTTTGCTATACCACTTTCCCATATTCTAAATGGAATTTATTCTACAAAAGAAAATATGATGGATGTCATTAATGCCCCTCTTCATAAGGGAGAAGCACCAAAGAAGGGAGAAACACCAAAGCAAAAATGAGTGCAAAATGTTCTTGAAGAAGTACATGCATAGAAAGGAAAAGGCATCCAACAATCAAATGAAGTACCTAGGAATGTTACATTCAAAAGGATATCTCTCCCAACGAACATCAACGATGAATTGTCGGTGATGAGGATGTTACTTTTGCTGGTAAGAGTAAGAGACACTCTTCTAAAAGACCTATGGATGAGGATGTTTCCATTCCTGATCAACAAGTTGTTCTTTTGGATATAATTGCTTCAAGACATAAAAGTAGGAGAGAAGATGTTCAATCCAATGTTGAAAATCACAGTGAAAACTCGAGGGACAATTTGGAAATCATCACTCCAGGTGGTGATCTAGATGATGGTGTTGTTAAGACAACACAAAATGTTATTCGAGATCGATTACGAAGGGATAAGTTGGTTCACAATGGGAATACATTTGATTTAAATGTGAAGCAAATTTATAGACACACAGAAGGCCAAGAGAAGTATCAAATTAGGAAACCACATTGTTTGCATATTCATAACTTGAAAGCACTGATGAGGCACAATCCCTATGCACATGTGGTTGACTACCTAGTTCTTGTTGACCCAAAAGATGTTCCTGTTAGAGATGTATTTGAAGAATCAATATGTTTTGATTACAACTTCTATGTTTTGGGGGGAAATAATTTTGCGGAGGCTAGAAGAGAATTGATGCAAGAGTTTCCCAAAAAACCTATTTTTCAAACAGTGAAATGCATCATTTACGCTGGTTTAACAGATGTGGAAGTAAAACTATTGGCATGGGATCACAACACAGATAGTGACTATAGCATGTACATGAAATTCATTCAAATGGTTGTATTTATCCACAATGAATTTTAACAAATATGTGGTGGTGATAGATTGAAAGTTGATGCAGATTTCCGGAAAAAATGTTGTACGGAAATAGGTATCCCTATTAAAGAGGAAAATGTGAAAGAAAAAGGTTTGAAAGGAAGTGATGCATTCAGAGCTGTAGATAACTATTTTTAGTTGGAATTTAGAACGGGTCCCAAATGGGATTTGATTGATGACATATTTAGCATGTGGAAGAATATTGGCATAAAAAATCAAAAGGTAAAAATAAATAAAGCAGTTGCATGGAGCAGTAGTCAAGGAGGCCCTGATGTCAAGAATTTTCCAAAATATATGACTATAACACCTTGGATATCATTGCAAGGTGTGAAGGATGAAACACTTATCTCTGCAATACTGTCATGTGTAAAGTCATGTGAATTATCCATGGAGAAAATGTGCAATGAATTTGAAAAATAAGTTTATAGGTTGTTTTTATTTTTTTAAGTTTATTTTTTGAGTATAAGATTTTTTATTAAATAAGAATTATGCTATTATTAGATGTCATTGGAAACACCATTTGTTTTTACATCATGTAGTCATAAGGTTTACATGAAAATACAAGAGGATATGGT
This sequence comes from Larix kaempferi, assembly GCA_027924585.1. Taxonomy (NCBI): domain Eukaryota; kingdom Viridiplantae; phylum Streptophyta; class Pinopsida; order Pinales; family Pinaceae; genus Larix; species Larix kaempferi. The sequence goes on from BSBM01000866.1 coordinate 4,197,064, forward strand.
TATAATGTTGGGTTAGAAGAGTTGGGATGATGTCAGATGCAACTATCCAGATTCAAGCTCCATGGAAAACTTAAAAGATTTTTTTGTTGCATACAAAAAGGTATGGTGATTTATGATATTTTCTATTTTATTTATTTCTACGTGAATTCAATTCTATTTTATTACTTATAGATATGATTTTGTTTTCAAAGATGTCAAAGAAGAGTACAGTACCAGAGTCTTTCAAAATTCATATTCAAAGAGCCAAATTATAACGAAAAAGAAGACAACGTCCTGCAAACATTGAACTTGATGACATCCTTGATCATCACGTTTGGAATGGGCTTGACACTGTGCAATATAAAGTGATTTTGGGGTGCAAACATTGCAAATCTTGTTCCCAAAAATGAGTATTCCCTAGTTATTGTAGATATCCCTCATGGATACAATATAAACAACATTACTTATGACTATGAGCCTTATACATACTAGTCATTCAATAAAGTGGTTTCAGGATTTCTGGACATCACCCCCATGGAGATTTCTTGTTTTCCATTCATATGTACAAGGAGGAGTAGTGCTAACAACTTTCAAGGATAAAACAAACTCAAGGAAACAACTGTATAATTGGTAAGATATTTGTAGTATATTATTAAACATTTGAATTTCGGAACCAAAATTATTTTTCTATAAGTTAATTAGATTATTATCTATTTTTGTTACATGCATAAGCCTAACATTTGTAGCTCCAAAACTAATCCATTTATGAGTGATATTGAAAACATACATCTTGCATGTTGGACAAAAGATGAGACCTATGAATCTCTTTTAATCAATGTAAAGAGTGAATGAAAATATAGTCAAGTATTGTCCTATAATGCCGTGGTTAACGAGTTGACATATGAAGAAAGAGATTTGAAAGGAGAGACTGTAAACATCTACTAGAATCCACAAGTGTTGATTAATTATCTCATAGATGCTTTTTCAAAAGAAGGAGATTGGGTTCTAGATTTGTTCTCGGGATCAGGTAATATTTATGATATTACATATGAAACTAGTGCCGTAATCTAAATTCAATAATATATATTTTTAAAATTTATGTTTAATTATGTTATTTTTGTTTTGTTTTGTTTTGTATGTGGTGATTAGGTACAACAATAGCATGTTCCTTACAAAAAGGAAGAAATTTCATATCCATTGAGAATGATCTACTACAATGCAATTATATCAAGCAAACAATTAATGCTATGAAAGTTCTTCCATATGAAATGCAGGAAGTTGGTTTTAATAAAAGAGAATTTAGTGAGTCACTTGTGGCAAAGATGTCAAAAGAGCCTCAACCTCCTTTAAAAGGGATGTTATGAAAATATCACTTTGGCATTTTGTAGAAGTAGAGGACCCAATGGAAGAACACATTGAGGTCCAGGAAGAGAGCCAACCAACATAAAATGTCATTTTTGATGAAGATTTCGGGCTGCATGATATTGTTGATTAGTTTCATATCGTTGAGGAAAATGTCAAAGTTGTCAAATTTTTGATAAGATATTTTTGTAACGTCTTGAATTGAAGATTTTATTTTGAGAATAGCTGTTATGTTTTTAATATGCTATTTAGAAATATATGGTATACGTTTTGTTGAGTTTATGTGAATCATCACTTTATGGAAAATAATGTTAAAGAGTATCAATTTTATACATCAAATAACATAAAATACGTTGAAAAATGGTTTGAAATGTCTTTTTTTCTTTTCTCATTTTGTTTAGAAATTTGCCCAAAAATGATTTCTTTAAGATAAAAGTTTAATGAAAAAACTTTGAAAATGCTTATATTTTTCGTTCTAACTAGCTTCTAAATCTTACAAAATTTCAAAAATGTGTGTATTTTTTTTACTATAACTAGCTATTAAATGTAGATTTTTTTGTAAAGTTTGGAAAAAGGCCCTTGTAAATAGAAGTTATAGTTTTCTTATGACCAAGAAGTTTCAAAATCACAAAAAATGTCTCAAAATGAAAAATGGAGCTACCAGTATACACACTTTTTGAAACATAGGTAAAAACAACTACTAAAATTGACCCCCAAAAAAATGAGAACAATGTCGGGTTGTCGTCAAGTTGTATAACTTGTTTCAACCAGATCTCTACATGGGTCTCACTAAGCCATCACAACCATGGCACTCCTTCCAACTGCCCCACACAACACAAGGAAGGCATTTTCCTTCACTGAACCACAATTCCCTTAGGAAATCCAAACCTTACAGCTCTTGCCAGTGTGTGCAGCAATATTCCAACCTGTTGTATGCTAATGGAGAAACTCCTACAACATTAATCCATGACTTCTCAAGCATCCAACAATAGAATTTATCAATGGGTATGGGTTCCTAGCTTTCCCAACCTCCATGATCACCTACAACCATCTATTTTCGCTTCAAAAAATGCAGCTCTCTTTGCAAATTCAAATTTCTAAAAAAAAAAAAAAATTGGTAATGGTCATGAACAACAATGGAAAAACTCTACGTAGTGTAGCAATATGCATGAGAGAATGAGAATGATGATAATGCAAATATTGTTAACTCCAAGGGATATGAGGTAAGGGTGAAAAGACAATTGACATGGCTTCTGACCATAGAATAAATAGGACTGCTGACAACTGACATAACTTTCATAACCCCCATGCTTCAATAAGTACATGAAGTGACTTTTCCCCGCCAACCTCACATGTGCACTCAATGATTGGATTTAATAGTCAAGAGAAGGTAATTGGCTTATTTAAGGAACATGGAATATTTTGGATGAGTTCTAAGGTTGACACATGACAACATAGGATTTGGTTTCCCCATAGGACCCCTTCCTCTTCCCCTCTGGTGGAATCATAGCCCCTCTATTTCTCTTTACATAGCCATATTGGACCATTTTATTAACTTTCAACATAATATTTACATACATTTCGAATTGGCATGATAAGCCAATCATATGATCCAAATAAAAATATATACATCATACATGCCTAGCCATTCACTAGTTAGACCTTGGCCTTGAGATCCACACTAGGAATCCATACTAGCATATTTACATCATTTACATAATTTTGATTAAATAAATTCCAAGTCAAAACTGGGGGTATTACAAGTCATGCCACCATGTGCTCTTTGTAGATAGCAAGGCCATGCGACTAACCGATGTCCCACTTTTTCGGAGCTAAGAAACCTGCTTAAAATTCCGATTAGCATAACCCACGCTCCGCCAACTGTATAAGGGGGCACATATTCCTCTCCCAAACCTAAATCCAAGACACTGCGCACAAATCATGTATGTGCCATGTGTTCTTAGTATGGGCACTACACACACCATTGCCCCGATCGCCCTCGGTTTTGGGATGCTTTGGCGATCATTCACCTCACTCAAGTGACAATTGAGGATCCTCCCTCCTCAATCCAGGAAGCATCATCTATCAACGTAGTCACTACATCAGTTACATCGTTAGCTGCACCTCCCACACATGCTTCCCCAATAGCGATTCTCATGGTGGAGCCTACGATGCCGCAAGATTCTCAACCTCCTAATCTTACGCCGACAACACCACATAATGAATGTTATTCCTGTGGGAATTCCACACATACGCTTCCTCTAAGCGCCATCACTTTCATTTTGGATCAAGTCAACTCCGCGGAAGCACAAGATCACTTCCGCACCCAAGTTCCACGACCCTGCCGGTCTTGTGGAGAGACCTCTCACTTCTCATTTCAATGCCCCATTCTGCATGCCGAATGAGAACATCACCTTGAACTAATGAGACTGCAAGGAAAACTTGCTTCCCTTCATGCGAACCCGCATGGGACAAAACAAAGGAATTAATCCCTACCTTATCGGATACCATCGATGTTGAATATCCCTTGGCCGGTGTCCTCACTGTAGTGATTCCTCGCCTTCCGACGAAGACGCAGGTCACTCGCAAGCATTCCTGAATAATTAAAAAATTGTCCGGGGCTCCCCATGTTAAATGATCAGATAAAATCCCATGTATGGTAATCAAAATTAGTACCACAAGATATTCGGACATTTCACAGCCCCAAAACATAGAACATGACACCCAAAATCCCTTGTTGTCAGTCTTATTTGTGTCACATTTTATAGTTCTCCATTGTTTGCGAATAAGTATATCTCCTCTTTGTGTAGATGACCTCTCAAAAAAATATCTACATTGGCTACGCGGACGGTGCAAGTCGATGGTCCAAGAACCTAGCATCAACTGCTTGGGCTACATACTCCCCCTCCCATACCCTCCACCACACCGATGGCGTATGCTTGGGGGAACCTACCAATAACCAAGCATAATATGATTCCGTCATAGGTCTCTTAAGCGATGGCACCCACTTTGGAATTTACCATCTACGGGTCCACCTAAACTCACAACTAGTTGTCTCGCATCTGAACAATGTATTTAGTGTCCTTAACCCACTCCTATTTTGAAAGTTCCTGCACATGCGCCTTCTCATCCGACAATTTTAAACCATTACTTTCACACATATACCGAGAAATGCCAATGCATTCGCTGACTCCATCACTAACGAGGTTTTGAATTAGCACCTGATACATAACTCGACTACATACTCCTACACACCCAACAAACAAATATATATATCTATTTGTCACACCTACTACTACACATACATGTATATCATCATCATGAATCCTAATTTGATAACCATTTGAAAACATACATGTTAGTATCTACTACTTGTCACCTACCCAAATTCTAAGAATATTATTTTATTTGCAAAATACTTTATGTTAAATTATAATTACAAAGATTTGTAATTATGACCAAGTTTGGTCAAGGATGAATGTAATTATTGATTATTATTATTTAATAAATTAAAATAGGAGACAAACACCCAAGGGAACTGTTAAATGAGTGTTCACTGACCCACTAGGAGGAATGGAAGCTATTAGAAGGTATGGGACAGATGGCAGCATTTGCACTTCACCACTAGCTGTTGGTTATGGGACAACTACCCCTAAAAATGTGGCATTATCCCCCAGGTGGGTGAAAGAGAGCAAGCAGCTCATTAATGACCAGTTAACCACTAAAAGGCCTAGGCAGCCTAGATAAGGCAATTCGAATTGGAAAGGAAGCCCCTTACAATATTTTCTGTAGAAATATTCCTCAAGTGCATCAGGTGATCACTAAGAGATTCGAATAGGGAGGCTATGTGAGAGTGCAACTGTGAGTCTGCTAATTATACTGAGAAGGAAAACCAGAGCTGCTGGTGCAGGTCTCTTTGACTGCTGAGTCTTGATGACTGGACAATCTACATTCTATTGCAAGCTAATGTACTAAAACTTCTACAGAATCTTCCTCCCGGTGGTTCAGTGAACAAGCTCGGGGGTCCTAAGCCAAGTAACTTGGATATCTTCAGGAATAGGTTGGGTGGAACAGGTTCCTTGGGCTATTTGTTTCTCCTACAGTTAACCAGGTTTTATTATTCCTACTTTTGTTTACAGTTAAATGTTTCTGCATTATAGAATTATTAAACTCAATCATGCAAAAGAAATTATTTTATGTTTTGATCTAAGTATGATTCTGAATGAAAGAGCTTTGTGAAATATTTGAATTGATAACCATCTCTATATTTTTCCCCATGCTGTTCTCTGCATCGTACTCCAGTATAGAGAAGTAAATTAAGAAAGATAAGTGATAGGCAGAATGCCATTGATTGGAAAGATGAATATAGTAATGTTCTTGTTAAAATTCTGTCCTATATTTAAACACAGTAAACATTATAGTATAGCATCAACAACAATATAGAATTCATTTAATTAATACATGAAAGAAAAACACAGTATGTGTCTGCATAGTTCTATATATTTCTTTTAACTCTATTTATTTCAGATAGTAAGCAAATGCACATCAATATTATACATTTCATGTTTTTCAAGCAATTGTATTTTCAAGAATTATAGCAGCTGCAAGAAGTAATCTCTGTATAGATTTATTACAATTATACATATTTTATTTCTTCACTAACTTTCACCTTTGATTTCAATTATTGAATATCTACACAGTAGCATCAAACCCTAAGATACTACAAACCATAGTTCTATTTACACAGTTCATAATTTTCTTCTCAAGCCTTTCATGGAAAAATTTAGACACTTCTTTTCTAAGCCTAATAGCTATAGATTTTCCAAAGCCTAACTAAAATTTCAAGACTACTACAAGACAGTATTCATCACTTAGCAGAAAGCACGATTTTGTACTAATGTCTATCGATAGCTCATAACCCTAGTAAGAACACATGCACAACATCGAAAACATTTAATACACAGGTTAAGTCTCAGGTACAAAACTCAGTACAAACCAGATAGCAAACGAAAGCTACAGGTAGGTTCGCATTCGTGAATCAAAATCAAATACTATGGCATAGCCATTCCAAAAACACTTGATAGCCGAACTTATCTCATAACATTTCGAAAAACATAGAAATCAACAACGATGACGAAGTATAGAGAACAACTATCGTTGCTCGACACCACCTTAACCATTATTTGCACAGTTCTCAAACATTACTTTGAAAACACAACTTTCCATAACAAAAACGAGTCTTTGTTTATAAATGCAAGAGAACCCTCGGTTCTGGTTTTAACATTCAAAAAGTATAACAGAGTTTACATTACGGACCTGTCAAGGTTCCCAACATTACACAGAAGTTTAACCCTTGTCAACCAAAACGTTTAAACGAGGACAAGATCCATAAACTACACAGGGTTTTACCCTTGATTTTTATAGCAGCACAAACACAAATGTGAAGTTCTTATCAACGACGCAGCAGGCATCAAATAGCCAAATAACAACTTAGACAAATGGAGGTTACCCTCTGTACAGTATGTATCAAACTAAGAATCTAGAACTCAACATTCAGTGATCACCGGAAACAAAGTTGAATAGTTCCAACTTTCGGCATACGATACTCACCAACAAAACTATGCAAAAGGGCACCCACAAGGTTTTCAAGAACCACCGGAGCTTACCAGGAAGCAGTAGCAGATTTCCATTTTCCAATTCTTATGCACAAGAATCGTTCTATGAAGTGGGTACCTGCAAAGTTCACAGTTCGGAGAGGTTAAAACATTAAAATGCAAGAATGGAAACAAGTAACACAGTACTAGCATCACTATCATCAGAACTTACCATTTGAAAACGAAGCCTTGAACTTTGGCACACCACACAATAAAAACGACGAAGCCTAATGGCACTTGACAACAACCATGAATTTAAACACAAAACTCTTTTCACAAACTGGAGGATCAAAACCTAGTTCAACTATGAACTCAACAACTGACAAAAGAAAAACCACACACAACTTCCAAGCTGTATCGTAGTGTTATGGCACAAGATTGTGAGCCTGCGACCATTAAAACTATCCTCACAGGTCCAAGGTTCGAACCAGGGGAAGGAGTCCTCCTCTCCACCAACTCTAAAACCCTACATTGCAGCAGATGGTCGGCTCCACGACCTTCCACCAAAAACGCAACAATGAATGCCAAAAACCATTTTCCATTACTTACCAATGCGTGGATAGGGTTTCATTCATAGACCCAGATCCTGCAGAGATCAACGGTAGGAGATCTGCCAGTTAAGGCACATTGATTATCGAACCACGATTGCAATCAATATTGCATTAATTGTTTCATCTACCTTTTTCCATGTAAGCAGATCGAGAGCCAGTGCAGGGCACAACTCAGCTTGTTGTAATGCCCATTTCAAACACAAACCACGTGAATACCTTACAACCGGGCCTCCACATCACTTAATCGTGGAACACGTTAATGCTAGTCCTGTCAACGCCAGCTTGGGAAGCATGTTAAGCTAATACCTGTCAACATCAAAATCATTGCAATGTTATACCCGTGGATCGTATTTCTTTTAGTCTCTATAGTCTATTTGTTATGCATTGTAAGATTGTATTGTATGCCAACGTTTGGTGTGATTGTATAATCACTATATAATGTTAACAATTCATTTACTAAGTCTCGGGTATAGATATATATATAATAAAGCTAGCCTTATATATATATTGTTAACCATTGATAAAGGAGACCATAGATATAGTTAGAATTCTAACTATGCAAAAGTAGAATTAGATACTATATACTTTATAATATTTCATACAATAGCTATAACTTTCCAATTCATAATAATAGTGTGATCCTATAGTTATAGATAGGTGTTACACATTTTAATATGTTAGCCATGTATTGCAAAGTTTAATTGATAGATGTAATACCTAAGGTATAGTTAAATGATGACGTTATACATTATAATGTTGAGTTCATAACACTAGTCACTAGACCGTTCATATATTAACGGTGTAATGATAATCAAATAATGAATTCAGGACTTAGAGTAGTCTAAGTTTTGCAGACGCAAAATATAATGATAGTTCCAAAATATAAACACTATTTTCTACAAGCTTTCTAATAGCTTTTAACCATAGATATTGGTATCACTGTTTGATAATAATGATAATAGTCATATGATAATAATTGCAGCTTTATAACCAATACTTGGACGACGTGAAATCATAACACTAAAGAGTTTTGAAAGTCAGCATAAAAACTAGTTTAGAACCAAGTATCCATACCTCTAGTAACTTGTTTCGCAAGTAAGTACCTAACCTTCTAATTTTACATTGACGATGAATTGAAAGACACTTGTACTCTTAACACACGTTGTCGTAGAATTTCTTACCTGCGGTTTGCACATGGAAACAAGATTCAAATGCCTTAGCTAAACATAGCTAAGTAAACTCCAGGGTGCCTCGTAGGACCCCTTCGTCAACATACAAACAAACTGTCAGCACATCGTCAAGAACATCATAATAGTACAAACCATGTACAGCATGTAATCATATTTAGAACTTAAGCAAATCTGTAAATTGTATTCTTATGCATAATAATAAAAAGATCTTTCGTTAAGGAGATTAACATCCGCTTAAATATGAAATGGCAAATACAATTATATCATATATATTTGAGAAGTATGACGTGTCATCGTTATTAATTATCTTAGTTAAGAAATCTAATTAATTTATATGTTCCGCATTAATGACTTTGATAATTATTGCTATTATAATTTTTTTAAATTTTGGTATTTTTCGGGATGTTACACTACTGCATATGCATCACATCAACATATAGGTAACATAAACCATACATCCATTACATACACAACATACACATGAGAAGTATAAACATATGACGCAAAAATGATGTATATATATATATATCTCATCAAAAAATGTGTCATGTAAAAAATGGCCCTCCTGGGGCATATACAAAACAACCTTATGGGGGATACATCACATATATACCACCTCACATAGGCTCATCGGAACCATATACAAAATGGGTCTCATATTCCTATACAACTATCAAGTTGCCCCGCTAGCTGGTGGATCTCGGGGTCCCATGATGGCCAATGGATGCACAATCTCTCCTTGAGCTACTGCTGGCCTTGGTCCCGGTCGTGGCCTCTGCCATATCGAAGGAGATGCACCCCCCTGCACCTCTCGTTCCACATGGCACACCAATGCTAATCGCCGCATAATGGCCCTCCAAGATGGCCTAAACTCTGTCGATAGATGAAGTGTTAGTGCCAGCTCATCATCCTCAAGATCGGTGACACCTCGATCATCAACTCCTAAGAACATCATGCCCAACCGCTGCTCCAAGTCAGCGATGACGACTGCCCTTGGATCCCCTATAGTTTCCCCCCCGTAACAGATTCTCTCGCACCGGCCCCTCCAAAAAGACCCCCTCCTGATGCTACTTTTCTAGCTGCGACCGCTCCTCCAATAATTAGACTAGCTGCAACTATTGGTCGGTCTATCCTAGCTCGCGGTTGCTGAAGTCCAGTTTGAAGATCTATCTGTACAAGACCAATATCTGCATTGCAAATAGGAAATTGTCATCAGTACATGATAAACACACACACACACACACATATATCAAATTTGCAGAAATCAAGCATGTACAACAAATGTATAAAACTATCAAAAATTACAACCATAAAAAACATACTTGAAGCGTCGAATCCCCCATCCAGACTCGAGGCAGCTCCAAATTTCCCCTCTAGTCGATGCCACTCCAAGGGTATCGCTCCATCCTCTTGATCCTCCCATCCCACACATCCAAAATATGTGGAGTGAAATAATCCCCCAATGTCCCACCACCAGACCAGGGCTTTATTTACCACTAATACATCATGCGGGGCTCCTGAGGCCCCCTTAGAGGAACCACTACAAGTGGCCTCAAGGAAGGGTATCGCTCAAAGAAGTACGAGCAAAACATGCTCTTGAAGCAAAAGGTAGTCCTCACCCCCCTCGATGCAAATCCATCATCTATCAGGTCATCGCCTGCAGTAACATCGGTCCCCATGCCATCTAACGACCAACCAACAACCTCTCCATGAGTTCTAACTGCGCTTTAGTAATACAATTGGGGTACACCACCCCAAACAATCTCAATATGGCTGTCACTACAACTCTCACAAGTAAAGCCCTCATATATATCATCAAAATCTTACCAAAGTTCAGAGTACTCTAGTCACCATCAAAGAATCGATCCACTAAACCATGAATCATATCTCCCTCCATCTAAGGAGGGATGGGATCTCTCACTCCCTAGTGAGAAAACCCCATTAAAAAATAAATATCCTAAGCTGTGATGCTCAGGTCCTCCCCCCAACCTAGAAGACACCTCTATTTGGATCCCATAGGTCCAACAGTATCCACAATAGGTACTCCGACGAACTCATCAAGGGGAACTTGAAGAAATTCAAGATCCCTACATCACACAAAGCCTGTGTCGCTACGAGATCCCCAAGGACCAAAGGATGGAACTCATCATATCTCCTCTCCCACCAATATACGGCACCCAATCCATCCATGAGTAACTGAAACTCACATGCAAAAAGGACATTTCTACCCATTATACATACATATATCAAAACCATCAAATGCACGGCCAGCCCTAAGGAGTTCCGCGGGTAGAGCGACATTCCTAAAGAAAGTCGCTCTTAGTGCAACTGAATTTCGCATTTCTCTGTGACACTAGCACAGGGGATGTACACTGTTTGGCTATGCTTTGTAGTGCGGCCAAACAAGGTTCAACCATGCTACACCAGTGCGCAACCGAACAATTATTGCACCACGCGTAGCGTGAAATAGTCCATTTTTCCTGTGCTACATGCCCGTTCTATACCATGTGTGATTTCAGGAAAAAAGTCGCACTACAATAGCGCGCGATTTTCCCAGAATCTTGCACTATAACGCGGGATTTTCCCAAAATACCACGCAGTACCTACTTAAGGGATGAATCAAGCCCCTGGGAGCCCAGGGCCCCCTTATCCTAAATATACCCAACCCAAATTGAAATAATTAAGGTTACGCCATACCTATAACTCATGGCTCGTCGAACAGATCCTCGGATCTCCCAAAATCACCAAAAACACACTCTAGGAGGTCGTCAGCGAATAGTACAAATGATTGTGAAATGTGGGCCCCACTCCTTATTTGTATCCATTTGACACGAATTTCAAACTGACCCCACAGACAAACCATAGATCAATTTTAAAAATTGTTCACACAACCGTGATCAACACGTTGAGCTCTTCTACATAAATCCAACAAACCCTTATTCCCAATAATTTCATCTAGATACTATTTTACATGGGTACCCCTTAGGTACAACTTGTTTTGGTTATAGTATTTCTACATTGTCAATAACTTGGTCATGTTCTTTACTACACTTGGGTATGTGTGCCATATGCACAATATCACGGCCAAGACAAGTAGGAGACTCTTTTTTCCATTATAAGAAAAAGATTCCATGCTACAACAACGATGTCGGGCACCTTACCGCATGTATCATTCCAAAGCTGACATATAGGCACTATTTCCCCTCTGTTTATATTGCATTTACCGGTATTCCCACTAATACCCATAGACCCCTCATTCCCAATATTGATGTGCCATAAACGCCATCACTAGGCATAGCATGTTCCCCCATGGGTGTGCACACCGTCACCATCCTAATCATCAATTGACACCCATGATGTCAACCCCCCCAAATTCTGAGGAATCTGATATAGCTTGAAAATATCACCCCTATCTTATCATTTTATAGTTGCGCATTTACTCCCCTGAGTAGCCACCATCAGATTCCTCGACCCATGTTACGACAAAGATTCACAAATATCACTCATACCTCCAGGAGCACTTTACCCCACATAATATTTCTCGTATCATCACCCCCACGAACACACCTATGGGCCCCCCACCCTCCAAAGTAACCAATTCTATTGAGTTATCTTGTAGGCATACACTGCATGGCATTGATTCATGGTGAACCCATCTTTGTGTCTACAAATTAATCCCCACTTCCTCTTGGAAATATTCCCCCGATCCACTCAAAACCGTGGGGAATCTGCCCATAATCAAATTGGTCCCCCGAATTACCCAAACCTGTGGGCCCCCCACCATCATTATTTATGTACAAACAGTTCCCCCGTCGCGTAATATTGCAGGAACACCCCATTCTTTTGGCAGCAACCGATGGTTTCCTTTGATCAATGTATTTAAATATCACCTATCCTTAGCAGTATCTGTTTTGACCAGTCATCATTACTCTCCGTATTGTGTCTCCAGCAAAACCGTTTCATTTGCAGTTTGTCTCCTGCTGTCTCACTCTGTACCCTTCTGAAGGAAAGCTTCCATCCCCAATCCCCATGTTTACATCGATACAAGGAATTTATGAACCTCACGCTTATCAACCAGTCATGTGTCAGGTATGTCCGTCCCTCAGTTGGTTACAACGTGATCTTGGTTCTCAAGATAAGATCCTCATCTTATCATGTACTTCATACACTTTATTCCAAGAGTTATAGTCATTGTAGTTGTACCTTGGGTTCCCTTTCAATCACTATATGGGATCACCTTGAACTTGGGAGGGAGAGTCAATAATACTCCCTAACCTCGTGGTTTCCCCTATGCTTGATGTTAAAACATTTATCACATCAGGGGGAAAGGTACTTTCAAAGGTTGTAGTGTTCACATTTTCAAACCATGGTAGCAGTCCATATTGAACTGTGAAGGTCTATTCAGGTAACTTCACATTCACACTGGTCCCCCACCCCCGCAGGCTTATCACAATCATCGACAATACCTCTTATTCAACACTCTGCAACAATTCCTGGGTCATTTACTCTCACATGGATCAAAGCTACCTTTGTTCATGTCCCAATAGTATAGTCGAGTGACCCCTTTGGTCCTCCATTATTGTAATCACATTGACAACTTTTCACAAGCATGGGTATGCCTGCCTTGTTTGTATAAAAACTATGCTTTACTACATCTCCAACGGTTGTCACCAACAACCTTCCCCCATGGGAGGCCCCTATTATCCACATATGCTTTTTCGTACAGAAAAAGAGAGAAACACAAGAAAACATGATGCATTATCGTCTCTACAGTACCCTCCGAACCTCATACACCAGGGGGCATCTGTTAATGCTTAAATTTCGCACATATGCGACATTTCGATGATTCTTGCAGTAAGGCATCACCAACATAAATACTGCATTTCACCCAAGGCATCCTCAACAAATACAAAAGGAAACATGAGTCCAAAATGCCTAATATTAGTCAAAATAAGAGGTCACGTGGCTGAACCATTGTTAACCTGCGCTATAGTGCATGTTATTAGTTCAATGTCTGCACGATATTCATGCGGTTGTTTCTTCGATAGTCATGCTACTATCAAAATGGCGGGACCACCTACTTACTACGACGCATTGAAGGCTTCATCACCTCCAAGGATCCAAATTTGGATCCTCACACACTTGGTGGAATTAAATAGCCCCCTTAGTGTTCCTTGGAACTAGTTCATGGAGGATATGAGTTCACATTTGGATCTAGTTGTTTGTTGGCCACCTATTGGCCTATATAAGGAAGCCATTGGCATGCATTTTGTAGAGATAAATCAAAAGCAAGGTTATGCCGTTGGATTTGTGTTGGAGCTTCTTCATAGCCCACCTCTTCCTACCTTTGTAAGCATTCCCAAGCTCCCTTGCCACCTTCCTTCAAGGGGAAAGAGTTCCTATCCATTGTTCTACCACTCACTTATCATATAGTTTGGACAAAAAAGGCTTCCCTAAGGGATATTGTTGGCTCCCTTGAAGCTCACACCTCCTAGGTGTTGTACAACTTGACCATTGGGAAATACAAAGTGGTTTGGCATACCTTGGATTTTTGTTGGAGTTTGCATTCTCCCCACATCTCTTTTTATTTCACATTTTATTCAAGTTTCTTTGTTTTATGTGAATTCCACTAACAATCTATTGCAGGATCACTTGGAGGACAACCAACAAAACCACACACAAGGGATCCAAGGATTGATGGCTTGTTGCAGCCTACAAGGCCTATCCCCTTACCAAGTGGAGGAATGAACACTTGTGCAATTTTTTCCACAACATCCTCCTTCAAATTGCTAATAAGCTGAGTTACTAGGTCGCCAAAACTCTCCTGTTCCATCATCATTTTAGCCAGTAATTTCCTCATTACCCTGTAAGGACTCAACATCGTGAATGTGCCCTATTCCTCCATCCTTGACTGCATATCCTCGTCTTCCATAATCGAGATTGTGTCATCAACATGAGGGGGGATCCCCTCCATAAACGCCTTCCCCTGATCGCCTTCCTCCACTCTCCGTTCACTTCTACCTCTCCCCCCACGATGGCTTTGCATCCGCTGGAGAGGATCCATCACCACCTTCTAGAATGCCAGTGTATCGAGCCTCCTTCTCACCAACAAAGCCTCAATGTGTCTCCACACCTATTGTTTCACATCCTCAACCATTAAATATCTTCTTAAAACCACACCACTAGTATCTACATTCAATTCCTTCATCATGGCGTGTTGGCACGGGATTAGTCCGCATGAAGTGCGAAAGCCGACAACCACGAAAAGGGATAATCCGCAAAATTACACAAGATAAAGCACAAGATTACTTTAGGTTGTTAGAATTGGTCATGTGGACTGTTTTGTAACCACTTAGTTTCATATAAATAGGAGTATGATTATAAGCCTAAGGGAATCCATCTTTTGATCATTGATCCTGGATTTTGATATTGACATGGTTGAACTGCTTTGCATCCGTGATAAGATGTTTTGACTGTTTCTGCGAAGGTTATTCCGTAGGTCTTAATGAATGCATGAAGATGTTTGATTATGGTTCTATCTTGTGTCTTTGTTTATGCTGAATGATGAATACCAGTGTTTGGAAAATGTTTAATACTCTATGGTCTGATAATTGTGGTTCATGCGAATGAGTAAGTTGATGCGAATGTCCATTATGTATTGAATCCACGGATGATGAATATGCGAATGATGAATTGTTAGCATAGTGCGAAGGTATAATCTCTAGTTTCTGCGATTGTAATGTGTGTTTAATGCATGTCCTCCTCCCACTGCGGAAACTTGGTTCCTGCAGCCCCCTTATCCATCTCGGGTGAGACTTCACTCGCTCTGCGAGTGTTTCTAAAAAGGGTAAAACCTTTCTAGGCCAGTGTTTAAGGGAGTTTGGTTGGTGTTTGTTGACGATAGTGCAAAGTGAATCCCTATCGATAGATGTTGTGTCAACAAATGGTTCCGTTGTCGGGACCTTGAAGAGGAAAAGAAGAGGATATGTTGTGGCACCCGACGAAACCGAAGATTCAAGAGTGGTTTGACAAGAAGACAGAGGAATTCGCAGAAGGAGAAAATCGGAACCCTGGACAGACAGTAAGCAGTTGGTTGCAGAAGTATATTTATTCAGATATCCACGAAGTGTTCTTCTGTGAATTCCCAGTGCCATTCCACGAGTGGCTAGTGCAGCTGATGTTTCAGAAAAATCATTTCCAAAAGACTGATCCTGACCATTGGACTCCATAATTGATTCGACAGCTAAAACGAGTCGACAATAAGGTATCAAGGGCTGTGGATTTTTGGGTGGATAGTATCCTAGAAGGATACATTACTGAGTTTGCAGTAGACACAATCAAATTGTACAACGACGTAGAAACGAACTTTTTCAAGGGACCTAGGGGAAGATTCTTATTGTTGCTAAAACTGTGGATTAAGATGCTCGTCTATGAAAAGGGCATATTGAGGATGACTTCCAACGAGTAGAAGATCAGTGTGCGGAGGTTGTGGGTATCGCGTGAATGCGGATCTGATAGAAAGATGCAAGGTAGATGGACATGAGCGACGACGCATTTCTAAGGGAAGTTGACAAAGAGTGTGGTACCTTGAGGAGTGGGGTGATATTCCGACGTCCTCAGAAGAAGAGGAGGACTGAGAGAGAGTCTCCTAAGAGGACCGGAACGGAAGACTGTGAAACAGGACCATAAGGGAGGAAGCAACCTTATTGCGACGAAGACAGTGACCAGGCTACCCCAGAAGCAGAAGAGGGACGGATCGTAAGTTACAACATACCTACAACCCCACGCACTACTCAGGACTTTACAGGAAGAAACACAAGTTATTCACAGAGTTTCCCTACATGTAGCGGTAGAAGTAGTGCATCAGTAAACAATAACAGTAGGAACATTAGAATGGAATATGACACAAAAATGCCCATTTTCCAGGGGAATGGGACTGAGGATCCCGAGCAGTATTGGTTTCTGTGCGAAGCAGTATGGACTGTGAAGCAGGTCCAGGATGAAGATATTAAATAGGGACAGCTAGCGATGACCCTTAGGGGCCGTGCGCTAGATTGGCTCATGAATTTTACAAAGGTACCGGCAGGTACTCTAGGTAAAAAATTGGCACAGATCAAAGCAAGAATGATTGACAAATTTAGAAAGACAAAATCAGAGTCGCAATACGTTACCAAGCTCAAAGAAATTAAGCAACACCCGAATGATCCATTATGGGAATTTGATCAGTGGTATAAAACATTGATAGCGAAGGTAAGTTTTGCGATAAATGATATGCAGCACAAGGAGTGGTTTATCGCAAGATTGGTACCACACATCTGCGGACCACTAATGAAACAGAAGGTTGCAACCCAAGTCGAAGCGTTGGAGATTGCGAAGAAGATGGAAGCTTCACCAATCGGTGAAACGGGTTTGGGCATGGATCGAATACAAGCGCAGCTGGAAAACTTGACGATCTAGCTACAAGACATGAAGAAAGGAAAAGAGGCCCTCTAAGACGTCTGGTGCACTAGGTGTAGGACAGAAGGACACCACAAGGATTAGTGCCCAACGTTCTGAGAATACTTGCAATCAGGTGCACCGAATCCCCTCAGTCATGGAGGGATCCCTTGGTGTGGTGTCTGCCATTCATGAGGACATCGACCATAAGAATGTGTGAACATGCAGAAGATGGTGTCGAAACCAGCTAACTTTTACTGCAAGTTATGTCGATCGATTGGTCACGATGAGAAAGACTGTAGAGCTTATGATCTACTTCAAGAAAGGATTGTGGACACCTACTTCATGAAGGGGGAAGAGCATCCAACGGTACAACAACAACTGCAGTATACCCAACAAAAACCTCATTTTAACCAACCGCAACAGTATGATCAAGGGTAGTATGGGCACCCGTATTATGTTCAGCCACAGTATCCACCACCACGGTATGGGAAACCACCATATCAATAGCTGCAGTATGGGAAACCGTTGTACCCACCATATGGGCCACCGCATGGAGGTTTTAGAGGAGGATTACGTGAAGATCGAGGTGCTGGCGCATGACGAGGAGGAGCTGCTGGACGAGGAATGATTATATGTTACAATTGTGGGCAGCAGGGGCACTATCAGAGGGATTTACTAAACCCAACGCCACAGTGCACTTACTGCAGGGTTGTGGATCATGGCGTCAAAGACTGTTTGCAACTCATCGCAAAGTGGAAGGCAAAGAACTTGCCACCACCTCCGCATAATCAGAATCAGAATATGCCACTGATTGTATAGAAGATATCAACAGAGGTTCAAAGCCACACTACGACTATTAGAGTAGTGACACAAGGAGGAGCTATGACAGGAGTCGACAGGTCACAGGCTACCGTCCGACCAACAACACGGAAGCACGTCACCTTTGACGCGGAAGTCGAAAGGGATGTTTTCTTGAAAGCGCAGGAGGCGATGAGACAAAGGAGGCAGTTACCTCTTCAGGAAGAAGTTATCTACAATAAAACCTTACGAGCCTTCTTGGAGAGTTTCCTAGAGCTAGAAAAGGATCAGGATGCGTTAGAAGAAATATCCAGTCTATTGCATCAACGAGAGGGTGCACGCAAGGAGAAAAAGGTCAATCGCATACACAAGAGAAAGACGAGGAGAGAGATGTGAATGTCAGCACAAATTGGAGAATTTGATGTCGACTCAATTATCTTGGACCTGGGGTCGGATGTCAACATTCTGACCAAGTAGAGAAACAATGGGAAAACCACAGTTGGCCTGGTCACCGGTACAACTGCGATTAGCAAATCGGAGTGAGGTTACTCCACTTGGTCGGGTGTGCCAGCTTCCAATTGAAATTGAGGGACTCAAGACATACGTCGAATTCGATGTAATAGAGATTGTTGATAATACAAGCCCCTATCCGGTGCTGCTAGGTATAGACTGGGCGATGGAAAACCAGGCCATCATCAACTTAAAAAATCGGACTATGTCATTTGAAAATCATGAGATGAGGGTCGTCACACCTCTTGATCCTGCAGAAGGGAAACGATACATTAAAACAGAAAGAGATGAATTTATGGAGGGGTGGGATAGCGTATACAACATATCCGAGGATTACATTAATCCCACCGCAGATGGAGAATTGGGATGGCGAAGTGTCAGTTCGGCATCGTCAGATTCAGATAAGGCGGTCGAGAATTGGCAGAATCGGCTACACGAAGTATCGTTCAGGAGGTGTGCACGGATCACACAGTCACTGCAATGGGTAGCCACAGAGGAGTGCGCACTACCAATATATGAGGGATTTCCCAATTTGAGCACCTTTCTCACTGAATTTGAGGAAAAAGTGGAGGAACCGCAACATCTATTGGCCTTGGAGGAAGCCTTGAAGGCTACTCTTGCATGCTGGTGGGTGGCGCACAAGTCTAATATCACAAATTGGCCACTATGTCGACACTTCATGGAGGTTAGGTTCGACGACCCTTCAGGATACAATGGAAGGAAATATGACGATAGAGGAGATCCGAAGGAACATGTGAATGAATGTCAAAGCCAATGGGGCTCATGGGCGAAATAGGAATGGGTCCATGCATTTGTTCACACATTGGATGAACTATCGTGGAGTTGGTATGTTGTAGCAAAACTAAGACATGGGACGACCTCTTGGGAACAACCAACAATTGGCTTCAACCAAGCTTTTTATTTCTCAGATGAGAACCCCTTCATCCATAGTGCATTGCAGGTGATTCGAGGAAAGGTATTCGAAGCAATATCGACAGAGAAACCATTGGAACTTTAGTGGAATGCGACACCAGAAATGCTGATGGTGCACAACAATGAGACATAGGTACAACGGTTCCAAGAAGAACAAGCCCAAACATTAGCCGACAAAGAGAAGTCCTTAGAGGATAGGAAGCGGCTGGAAGAAGCCATCATCAAAGTATGCGAAATAACCCCTGAGGTAGACAGTATATACTACCAGAAGAAAAATCCATCTTATTGGGTGTGATTATCGAGAAACCACGGAAGGAAAAAGCAGAGTTGGAGGCAAGGGTGGTTCCAAGCACACCACCAGAACAGATTCAGGATAGGCAGAATGCAATTGAGGAAGCCGTGACGGAAATCACAGAAATGGAGAAGGCAGCCGAGGAGGTCACATAAAGAGTCATAGAGTTTTGGGGCAGTGTAGTCCAGGATGACTAGCTGACTACGCTAAAGTAACAACTCACCGAAGCGGAAGCACAGCTAGAATCTTTTAAGGGATCGATCGCAGCGATGCCCTCAATGGTACGAATGACAAAGGCAGCAGAACTAAAAATCATGCAGCAACGCATAACAAAGGCCCTTGAAAGACAACAAAGAAGGGCCACACATTTGGACGAGCTCCAAACAAAAGTAGAACTTCTCGCAGTACGGGCAATGGAAGCAATGAAACAGGTTGAGTAGTAGTTGGAGGAAGCGCAACAGAAAAGTTGCGACCACCCAACAGAGCAGCAAGTGGAAGAATGCACACAACTTTGAGCATCATCGAAGGAAGTGGTTGACCAAATCAAGGGTGCATATGATGATTTCATACAACGGGTGAATGCACCAGAGGTGTCCAGCTAAGGTGGCTTGAGGGCCAGCCACAAGTTTGTGTTGGGGGCCTATTGGAATGGGATTAGTTCGCATGAAGTGCAGAAGTCGACAACCGTGAAAAGAGATAATCCGTGAAAGAAGGGTCATTCGCGGAGAACGAGGAAGTGCAATATTAGTTCAGGTTGTTAGAATTGGTCATGTGGACCTTTTTGTATCCACTTAGTTTCATATAAATAGGAGTATGATTGTAAGCCTAAGGGCATCCATCTTTTGATCATTGATCCTAGATTTTGATATCGACATGGTTGAACTGCTTTGTATCCACGATAAGATGTTTTGACTCTTTCTGCGAAGGTTATTCCGCAGGTCTTAATGAATGCATGAAGACGTTCGATTATGGTTCTATCTTTTGTCTTTGTTTATGCTGAATGATGAATACCAGTGTTTGCAAAATGTTTAATACTCTATGGTCTGATAATTGCGGTTCATGCGAATGTCCATTATGTATTGAATCTGCGGATGATGAATATGCGAATGATGAATTGTTAGCATAGTGCGAAGGTATAATCTCTGGTTTCTGCAATTGTAATGTGTGTTTAATGCATGTCCTCCTCCCACTGCGAAAACTTGGTTCCTGCAGCCCCCTTATCCATCTCGGGTGAGACTTCACTCGCTCTGCAAGTGTTGCTGGAAAGGGTAAAACCTTTCCGGGCCGGTGTTTAAGGGATTTTGGTTGGTGTTTGTTGACGATAGTGCGAAGTGAACCCCTGTCGATAGACACTGTGTCAACATGGTGCCTGTACTAACATTAATTCCAGGATTAATGACCTCACTTGGAATGCATCCCTCATTTGCCTCGCCGCCACTATTTCCCATGCTTTCATAGTACCTATCATTAGTTTCTTGAACATTCCTCCATAACCACACCATTATGCTGTTGTTGTCTTCGCCCAGGATGTCACGTCCATTTAAATGGAGCAACCCTTGTTCATAACTCCACCCCCATCGCATGCCTGGAATTTATTCTTCCCTCCTACCGCTAGATGTTGCTCTGATGTTTAACACCTTCTCTCATCCACTACTCGCCATGTCACCCATTGCATGTGGCCCATGTTCCACTCATCCACCTGCATCTGAGGAACATGCCAACAATTCTTGTAAACCCTGAAATTATATGTTTATAAATACACACATGCTAATCATTCTTTTAATCTCAACCAAGTTACTATTAAATATTTTTCTTAGCATTCATAATATTGTACTCATTCAAGGTGTGTGTATATGGTCAATGCATACACCTCTTGCATGGGTACTAATAATGAACATCCATTACCTTTACTGGTCATTCTAATATGCTAAAATTCAACACGTGGAAGAATAATTCATTAATGCATCATTCACCATTTATTACTATTTATGATTTACCACCATTCATCACTTGTCAATATTCATACAAAATCATTAGAAATTAATTGTATAAACATATTCAATAGACTATGCATACAACCATGAAAGTTTATAATAATAAATAATACCATCTAATCCCATCGAGTACCATCCATTTCCACAAGTACTATTCATACCTAGTCACCACTACTTCCATCACTGACCTCTCGATGTCATCCTCTACTGCAATATGTCATGGCATCGAGTATACCAACCTAACCTTAGATAGAACTTGTAAATGGAAGTGTTGACTACAACAATTGACTTCCCTAGCAGACAATCGACAATAACCATCATATGTATAGGGGAGCGTGCCCAACACAGTACTCCCATGATTTTGGGTTTCAAAGGATAAATGGTAGGAAATTCCTCTACCCATCGATATCACTAGGGTCGACACCCTTCATCAACCATACTGTGAAATCATTGTTTTTCAAGACCCATCAACGAACAACCACTCTAGGAAAGCTACGGGTCTTGTCACAACTCACACTCAACCATAAATCAAATCAATTCTTAGTAATCATAATGTAACTCATAAGAAAAATAATATCATATCATTATCCTCCTAACATTTATGATAATCTATGGTACCTTGACTCTCTAGGAATTTGACTATCCGATAGCTAATCCATATGTACATAAGCTCACTAACAACATATCTCTTATGCAATAACACATCTATTTGTTATAGGTGATAGTCTATATCATTAACTGATGTGAATAAGCTGATATATTCTTTTGCATCAAGTATTCATTATTTCAATAACTAGAGTATATATTGAACTAGTATTCATGCACCACATTCCATCTCTAGTTTGCATTCTCAAATGAAATCACATGTTCATCATCATTAACAATCTAAAATGGTGAAAGTCATATAATATTCACACATAGGAAGGTTCAAATATTAAGCAAATGAATGCTAAGATAAATCACATTTATGGTTTTAATTAGTGAAGGTCAAGGTATGGGGAGTTATAGTTGGTGTAATAGACATAAATAAATATAAATAAACATCTAATAATAATACTAATAATAGTGATAATAATGATAATAATATCGATAAATAATAATAATACTAATAATTAAGGATAAACAATAAATAATGAAAAGACACATTTAATGAAATGACATGACATAATGAAAATGTATATCTATTAACCCATGGTGACTAGTCAATGCTTATTTAAAGCACACCATCCCATGGCATTATAACATCTCATCTCTATTCAGCATATAATTTTATTTTCTTTCTATGGATTATTTTTTGCTATCGTTCATGCATTGGATATTCACTGGGAAATGAAATTTGTTTTTTTTAGTTGGATCATCTAAAGGAGACATGAAAATAGATTTTCAAAAAAATAGTTTTCTGCATACTACAAGAGTCATTCCAAAATAGATTTTCAAAAACATACTCCCAAGACAGATTTACAACACAGTACATAGGATAAATATCCATAGGGTACTGAAGCAAAGGAGGTGCCATATTCTTATGTATGGAATTCAATATCACTCATGGATTTACATCCAAAGATAGGCACATAATGGATTGAATGTTGAGGGACTTGTTATATGGCAAAGTGAATCCATTATAGGCTGAAATATTTTTGGACGAGGCTAGAAAAACTTGTCAATAGTTTATACAACTTGTTATATGTTGATACATGGCATGTCGAAGGGAATGGATCATTTGAACCATATCTAATGGGTTTAATCCATAATTGTTTCCTTACACACATACCATATTTTGGATAAGAGTTGGGTCATTGAATCATATTACAACTAGCCCATTGTTGGACACCATCACCTATTTAGACATGCAAGAAAGACATTATTGTATGAGTACACAAGGACAATTGTAGCAAATTATTTAGTTACTCAAAATCCTGTAGAAATACCACAATTAGAATCATTTATTGAAGGCACATTAAAAGCATGCGGGTCAACATTGTCGTCACAAGGTGACAAGGGAGAAATATCAGAAGCAATTGCCATAACATGTGGCTATAAGGATCATACTAGATCCATGACTATGTCTTATTCCAACATTGGATTTGTGCCAAGTAGACATACAAAATTTCTAGAGTTGTTGAGGTATGTTGCATATATTCGAGATGAGAAAGTAGATATACAATATTTCCTAAGTGGCTTACCTTCATTCTACAAGGATATGGTTCAGTTTGAAAAACCGAAGACTCTTGAAGAAACAATCTAGAAACCAAATACTTGTATGATCATAACAAAAGTAGAGATTTTTTTTAGAAGTCTTGGAGGGATAAGAATAAAGAAAAGGAATATCAAATGAAGGGTTCGAACCCTCCTTCTTTAGAAATAAATCTAACTCTTTTTAACATACTCATCGAGCTCAAAGTGGATCAAATATGGCCGAGTCTTTTGTTAAAATGGCAAGGCAACCAATTAAATCTTGGGGATGCAAAGGATAACATATGCATAAATATTTCCTATAGCATGAAAATATAACAAGGACCATGCACAATGATCAAGAAGCTACTATAGAGCTTGATCTAACAAGAAACCTTCCTTGGATTTATGTAGCCTTGAAATAATAATCAAGTAGACCATCAATTAAATATGGTCAAGGTTGAAGGTAAGATTTCCAAGTAACATATTGCAATTTTAATTGATCCAGGAGCAAGTCATTGTTCAATGGATCTTAATTTGGTTGAAATATTTCATTGAAGAGAAGTAAACATAATAAATCATGGTTGGTTCAATCAACTACTGGAACAAAAAGGAAAATCAATGAGATAGTAAATGGTTTTCCATTATAAATGAATGGATTCCATACTATTGAAAATCTAAACATACTACCACTTGCCTCTTGTATGTTCTTATTGGAACAAATAGTTTAGATGCACATCATGTTGTTTTAGATTGTAATAACAAGGATTTTCCTCGTCTTGATGAAGAAGGAAATCAAAGGATGGTGAAAGACATTCCTAGGCCTATTTATATTAGACAAATTATACCTTTGCAATTGAAGATATGCTTTGGAAATGGGTGTCATTTGTATGTATCTCATGTGCAAGAGTTAGAAAAATATAAAGTCCCAAGCCTTATGGGCTTTCTAGTATTACAATAATTTACAGATGTGTTTGAATAAGTGCCTAGACTACCATAAAAAGGAGACATTGTTTTTTTTTTATTTTGAATCTGTTCATGGAGTTTCCCTCATCTCTAAGATTCCATATAGAAAGAGTACACCTAAATTGTAGCTACAAATATAATGAGGATAATTGTTAAAGAAAGGGCATGTATGCCCAAATGTCTCTCTTTGGGGAGTGCCGATACTATTTGTAAAGAACAAAGATGGAACTTTGAGTCCATTTATTTATTCCAAGCAACTAAATAAAGTCACTACGAGGAACGGATATCCTCTACCCATAGTTGATGACTTATTTGATTAGTTGGTAGAAGCAATTTTTTTTCCAAGATAGACTTGAGTTCAAATTATCATCAAGTAAGAATAAAGGAGGAAAATATCAACAAACCAATTTTCATAACCATATATGGAAATTATGAGTTTATATCAGTGCCATTTGGTTTGACAAAAGAACCAACTAATTATATGTTTGTAACATCACCATCTGGCATTCCATCGTTGCCGGATGGGTGGTTACGAATACCATATTTCATATTTTTCCCCACAAATGCCAATATTAAAAATTCCAATGAAATTAAGCCTCTCATGGCTTCCAAAATTTAAGAAATTAATGTATGTGCAGGCACATAAATTAAAATGTAGCCGAAAAATAACCAAATTCATAGACATATCATGCATAATACAATGATTTTCGTAATAGAAAACAAACATAATTTTGCATATTCATGGAAAACATTAAACACTTATCTTTTAGATGAATAAGATCCAAGAAAATGGTTGTGTAATGGAAATTTTCCACCCAACTGTAGGAATTAGTTGCATATACCACCCTCAATCCGATCTATGAGGCAACTAGGGTGAAGGAAACAACTATCCCAACCCTAGTGCTCTCATGCTTAGCCAACCTGCTCGCCATAAACATTACATGCATCTCATTTAGCCATCATTACCATGGAACTCTCTTACACCACCCCAGAAAACACAAGGAAGGTATACCCTTTCTTTGCTTTTTACTCCCTCAAAGCACCGTTTCCTTGCAATGCTCTTCACTATGTGCATAAAGAGTCCAACCTACGATATGCTTATGAGAATCACTTGAAAATTCAATACTCGTCTTCTCAAGCATCGAAAGTGAAAAAAATGTGCAGTGAGTAAAATGTTCCTTACTTTCTCGGCCTCTATGCTCACCTACATCCATCATTATCCACTCTAATGTCTACAATTTCTTCTTCAAAATGATGGTTTTTGGTTAGTTTCTTAGTATGATGATTGTTGGAAATGGAGAGAACATCATAATATGTAGAGTATAAAATTATGCATGGTAAGTGAGTAATAGATCCAAATGGAAATGAAAGGATTGATGAAAATATAGATAACATTACTTCTGACCATAGAATGTATGAATCTTACAATTTTCATAAGAAGTTTACTCGACCCATGCTTCCATAACTACATGAGAAGACTTTCCCACCAACCGGCCCTCACATGTATTCAATGATTGGTTTTAATAAGTCAAAGGAGGTAAATGGATTATTTAAGGCACACAGTAGAAAATATATGATTTCTAAGGTTGACACTTGGAAAAAGAGGATTTAATTTCTCATAGGCTCCCTTCTCTCTTCCCCTCTAGCAAAATCATGGTCCCTCTAGTGCTCTTTACATATCCATATTGGACCATTATATTATTTTCCAACATAATGTCTACATAGCTTGAATTCATCATGACAAGTCTAACACATGGCCCACATATGGATATTTACATCAGACATGCCTAGACATTGACTAGTCGGGATTAGCCTTGAGGTCCACACTAGAAATCCTTACTAGCATATTTACATCATTTTACATAATGTGATTTAATGCATTCCAAGTGTCAAAATTGGGGTATTACAATGTTCTTGATGAGTGGAAATTTTAAACAGAATTTGGACAAGTTTTCCATTTTTTTTCTTGATGATATTCAACTCGTTTACTAAAAAATATGAAGCAGCATGAAGATAAATTGAATTTAGTTTTACAAGTTCTAATATAAAACCAAATCTATTCCAAATTGAACAAGTGTTCCTTGTACAAAAGGAAAATTCATTATTTCAGACACATTATTTTTTAAGAAGGAATAATAGTGGATCCAAAGAAAATTGAAGCAATAATGGGATGGCCTACACCTAAGAATATTTCAAATGTGAGATCATTCATGGGTTTACAAAAGGTTTATACAATGATTCTCCAATGTTTCACATCTAATCACATATTTACAAAAGAGATGAAAACAATGTGAATGGATACCAAAGTGTGATGAAAGTTTCCAGCGATTAAATAAATTGTTCACCGATGCACTAGTTCTCAAAACTAATGACCCAAATAAAGATAGATTTTGTGGTATGTATTGATTCCTATAAATAAGGGACTGGTGGAATTCTCAATCATAATGGCCATGCCATCTATTATGAGTCCATAAAAACCAAGGAGAATGAGAACAATTATGTTACATGTGATTTAGAGCTTTCCTTCATAGTGTATGCATTAAAGATGTGGAAACATTATTTAATGGGAAAAATATTTGATTTAAGAATAGATCATAATGGTATGAAATATTTGACAGGTGACCTTTTAGAAAGTGTGTTTTGATAGATTATAAGTCACTGATCACATATCATTTGACATGCCAAGAATGTATGACATGTGATGAAAATAGTCATTGTTTGCTTAAAAATAAACTCTATGTGTAAAACGAGGTATCCAAAACAGTAAGGTATGACTATAAAATGCATGTTAGACCTGGAGTGGAGAATGGAGGTAACATCTAGGCTTACTACAAAACCCCTAACTGTTGCGGTGGAGGAGGATGTCCAAATTTTGGACTATGACAACGATTTCCTACGTGAGTGACATTTTTGTTACTTCACATAATTTTGGTATTGAAAAGGGGCATGATGAGGCAACTAGTCATCATTACTCACTTTTGTCAAGGGTACTTTTACACATTCCTTCAATGTTGGATTCTATGGATATAGATGGGATGAATTACACCCTTTTATCACAACAAGACATGCTCTTTAAAACAAACCTTGGTACTACAACCTTGGGACAACTCGCTCTATATAAGGATTACACGATTCCATTCAAGGACACTTCCCTTGGGAGCATCAACACTTCTCTGTAGAATAATTGTGCCTAGATTAATTCCCCAATTCAAGACTCTTATCCTCCCAATTTGGTGTAGGAGGAGGGCTTTGCTTCTATTTTCTCGATAGGGTAGCTAGAAGTCTTTTTGTCTGCAATCCCACCCAAAGATCATGACTTTGGTTTTGTGGGTCGTGATATGGATTTGAACTGTCTGGTTGGATTTCCCCATTTTGATGGGCCCTTTCCCTCTAGAGAAAAAAAAAGAGGAGTCCACATAGATTCATTCAAAAAATGAAAATAACATATTAAGATGGTAATAAGGGGCAATATCAAAGTAGAGCAAGTCTTAGATATGTTGGGAAAGACGCTCATCGATCGGTTCTTTGGTAGGAGAATATCGACATAAACTTAGAATCAATGTATAAGGGATAAATGGGTGTCAATTGTTGGTTATGGGCCATCATTTAACATATTAAATAAAGGACAACTCAGTTTCTCCTTCAGTTTGGACAAGGATGCTTAAAAAATCCTTGATGGGGATTGGTCCTAGAGATCGACGTATATTTATTTAATTCCCTGTAATTCACTCTTCGATTCTCGGAAGGAGAATCCCCTCACTATTCTAGTTTGAGTTAGGATTCCTAAACTCCCTCTCGAATCCTGGACAAAAAATTTCCTATAAGCCTCTGGGAACCAACTCGGAAAAACTATTAGTGTCAACTCCTCTTTCGTTGACAATCATTTTCGATTAGTGGCTCATGTCCTCATGGATATTGATACAAGTGAAGGTTTATTTAAGAACATAGAATTGGATTATGATGGGAACGCCCATGTTTATCACTTGGAATACCAGAACCTTCCTTTCCAATGTGTTAGATTCCATGAGCATGGTCCTATTGTCTAAGATTGTCCCATTTCCATTTCAATACAAGTCTAGTGAAAGGAGGGACACAAATCTCAGTATAGAATGAATGTTAAGAAGGTATAGGGGGCTCCGAATGCAAGTGACATAGCTTCACTAGTGATAGTTGAACCCTCCCCATTGGTCCTTCGTCTCTCTGTTGGCCTTAGTCTGAGAGACTTGAGGATGAAATTTAGATGGAGATGGTTAAGGAGCAATTCCAACCTCCCTCCAAACTCAATGATCCCTATAGTGGAATAAATCCAATTGAGGGGAACATAGTGCAATGTGAAGATGAAGGAGGTATCATACTACAATCAACCCCAATTGATCCTCCAATTGGATCCTCAATTCCTTGAGCATCTCCAGACATCGATAAGACTTATCCACTACCTCGCAATTCTTCTATTAATTTCACTTCGGATAGTCTATGCTCCTGGCCCTTTATGGTGGAGGGGGTAAAGGGAAATAAATCATCCAAAGGGGTGTTTATATATAGAGATTACCTCCACTATGGGAATCCATTTGAATGTGTTTAATGTTGTATCATCGACTAATAACCTTCGTAAGGATCCCTCGAAGAACCCTGTGAGGAAAGGAGGAAAAGTGAACTCAAAGGGACGGAATCCCATTCTTATCCATATAGGTAGAGGTCCATATAAATTTAGTCCCTTGAAACCTAGCGAGGCCATATATCAAAACTTGTGGGGGGTCTAGGGGAGATTAAATCGAAACAAAATGTAGGTTCTACTGGGAGAAAGTCTCACCTTTACCATGCTAAGGAAATATCTCTTCTAGAAATCCAACAATGCGACGAAGCCAAAATATCAGGGGTACTTAGAGCACTCAACCCCATACAGGAGGTGAACCAATGATATTGCTATCCCTTAATATTATGGGATTAGGCAGCCTCACTAAGCGACTGATCCTATGCAGATTAGTGGACAAAGAAAATCTTGTTATCATTCTTCTTCAGGAGACCATGGGGGAAGGTGAGCGCATGTCGAGAGACCTTAAGAAATTATTTCCATGCTGGGACTTCACTTTTGTAGATAATTCTTCTGGAATGCTGGAGGGGGGAGCATATTACTTGATGGAATTCTTCTTTGATCCTTAATAACTCTTTTGTTGTTTTGTCAAGACTCTGCATGGATTTCACTTGTAGAGAACTTGGATAGTTGCTTATGGTGATGAATGTGTATGGTTTGTATGGGAAGAGGAAATCCTTTTGGGATAGATTCTTCTCTTATATTTTTCTTAACTCAAGGAAGGTGGTCATTAGTGGGGATCTCAATTTCATGGTAATTAGAGATGAAATATGGTGCAAAATTGCTATGATTGTTAGGTTGGAAAAATATCTTTGAATACAGTTAAAAGGATCATGGGTTGATCAGTGTTTAGCTAGTGTCACTCTGGATCATGTCAAGAAATAATAGAACTGGAAACTAAAGTGTGTCAAAGAGACTAGACTGTTTCATTCGCTAAGAACGGGTTCTCTATCTAGTAGGTAGATACCAGACATTGGTAGTAGCGGGTGGAATCCCTGAACACTATATGATTATACTTCAACTAGACTACCGGGATCCCAATCCCCTTAGCCCTTTTAAGTTCAATTTGGGATGGTTATTGGAGGAGGATTTCCAAAAAATAGTCAAGAGGAGAAAAATATGGTGCGAAACTAGTCGGGAAGTTTTTTTAGCTAAGAGAGAAAGCAATCTCACTAGGGGCCAGGTTGGAGGTTCGGAATTTATCTCCCATGTAGTTTTTGTGGATGACATCACTCTTTTCTCTCATGGGTCGATCAATGAGGCTTAATCTCTTAGAGATACATTGGCATTTTTCTGCAAGGCCTTAGGTATGCAAATTAACTACCAAAAATCTTATATTTGTTTCAATGGTCTCCATGACTAGGTTACAAAGAAAGTACTTCATATATTATATTTAACACCGGTAGAATTTAGGATGGTTTGAAGTATTTAGGATTTCACCTAAATTTCTATGGTTATGGAAAGATGGACTGGTTGTGGCTGATCAACAAAATTGAATCTAGGACTCTCCAATGGTGTAACTGGTGGCTTTCTAGGGGATTAATCTGACTCTAGTCAAGGTTGTTCTAGAAGAGATTCCAGTCTACTGGTTTATGCTTGCTCATGTTCCCAAAGGTAGTCAGGATAAGATTCAAAAGTTTGCTTCGATTTATTATGGCAAGGAAATAGGGGTAGTTGCAGATTCTATTTGGATAGATAACATTTTCTTGCAAATCCAAAGCATGGGGGGGTTGGGGACTCAAACAATTATTTCATTTTGGAAAATACTTAGTGATCAAGAGTCTCTGCAATTTCATTTCCAAAGATGACCTATGAAAGATAATAATTTCTCAAAAGTATTTAGATCCTCAATGTATTGAAGATTGGATTTGAACTCTAGAGAAGCACCATTGGAATGCTTCTAACTAGTGGAAAGCATTGGTTCTAGCATTCCCTCTCATCAACACCCATCGAGCTTGGAAAGTGGGATCGATATTGTAGATTAATATTGGTGAAGATGCCCTTATGGGATGTGACAATTCCACCTTTCTCAATGTTGAGCTCATTTTATCTCTTTGTGAGTGCAACCTTATCACTTTGAAAAGGTGGTCGATGAGACTGAACTAACTTGTGGCATCAAGGTTGGAGGAACTCAATGGATATTGGATTAGATATAGATCTGCCAATTCAATGGGACAAATTCCCCTCTATTTTAATCACTTACATATATGCACAAGAGATGAAGCGGATGAATTTGTCTGCAACAAAAACAAAGTGGGTGGAAACTATATTGCCAAGCTCAAATATGAAGTAGTAGTCTCTACTAGAGATGAAGCAGTTGCGTGATGTTGGTATAAAATTTGGCATGTGTATGCCCCCCAAAAATCTAAGCTTCTAATGTGGTTGGCCTTGATGGATATGATCCCGAGTTGGGACTTCCTTCAAAATAAAAACAAGTGCAGTCCAAGTATGTGCTTTCTCTGCAGAAATGCAGATGAGACAATTCCTCATTTGTTTTCAAAATATCCATTTACACTACAAGTGTGGAAGGATAGGTTAGTGGCTCAACCATAACAACATTTGGATATGCAACTCAGTCGAAGAAGGTTTAATATGGTAGGCTTGAGGCCATACAGGGGCATCCCCTTTCTCATGTTGTGGGGCATATGGATTTCCCATAATGCGAGTCTCTTTGAAGACAAAGTTATTTTGACAATTCAGGTCTCCACTTAGATTTATGCATTATAATAGTTCTACAAATCCAAAGATTCCATAAAAAATCGAGAAATGATTGGCGAGCAGGTGTGGAAAAAATCTCTCCCATGATTTTATTTATTTATTGTGCATGTCAGTGGGATGAAGCTATTTGTGGCATTGGAGGAGTATTATATCTACATGAGTTTTACTATTTGGAGTTTTGTGCTAAGGAGGGTAGAGGTTCCAATAACCCTAAAGGGTTTACTAAAATTGGCACTTAGCCACAATATCTTGCAGCTACATGTAGTTTGATATTCCTCTTTCATTATAAATTGGATATGGAATGAACAAGAGTTGATGGATATAAATCTTAATATTTTATCTTTATAATTAAAAGAAGTGGTACCTATTTTCAACTTTATTACTTTCAAGCACACTTTCAGGGAGTTGAATATTAAAACATATTCCTCGTCTAAGGATGGACTATCATGAAATCCAATTTGTCATTCATTACAAAAGTAAAAGGGGATCTACACACCAAGCTCTCAGTGAACATATGACATCTGCTCTTCCAACTCTTTCTGGTACCTTTAGACTTTTTGTAGTCAATTTTGGAAACTAAGGTTCTAGGATCAATTTTTTGATAAAGAGTGTCTTCCAAATCCATCGCAATAGTTTTTTAGATCGACGTTTTGGACCAATATAGTGCTGTCCATCATCAAGAAAGAGAGAGAAAAATATGGGGAATTTCTGATCATGTTCTATTTTCAAAAATTGTCTCTGAACGTTTTTGCCAAGGCTCATTCAAAGAGACAAATTGTAGATATCCTTATCTAATGTGTAGATACACTCTTTTTTAATCCTTTTTA
The DNA here is from genome assembly GCA_027924585.1 of Larix kaempferi. Classification (NCBI taxonomy): domain Eukaryota; kingdom Viridiplantae; phylum Streptophyta; class Pinopsida; order Pinales; family Pinaceae; genus Larix; species Larix kaempferi. Next base: position 4,230,040 of record BSBM01000866.1, read on the forward strand.
TCAAAATCCATGGTCATATTATGGACAACATTGATGGCTATATTCTATTGAGAGCTATCTGATGTATCCAATGACTACAATTCAGAATGCACAACCGACAACCAACCATAGAGAGAATAATATATGGAAAACAAGCAAATAACCACAATTGCATCACAAATTCATCAACTAGAATTAATACAACAATTTTATTCATGCATAGAAATATTTATAATAGACTTAATCATCTACAACACTTAGCTTTGAATATGAGCCACATTTTGGAAATCACTCTCACACCCACAAAGTACATGCTTCCAGGCTGCTGCAACTCTTTTTTCTGGACCAACGTTCCTACACTTACTCCTCTCTTCTGGGCATTCCTATGTTCCAATTCCAGGATGGGTATCTACGCTTCTACATGCACTCTCTTTTTTTCCTCTACCTCGGCCCATGCCCATTGATATAAGCAAGATCAGAATACAAAGAGTCAAACCGTTGAAATACCACTAAGTTGTTTTGTAGTTGGAAACAATTTGATTCGGTTATCAGTGGATGAAAGTCGTTTTATTCCAATCTCTAACGAACCATAAAACCTAAACCTAAATCTAATTTATTAATAAAATAAAGCATAGTAACAACGTGTCATTTATTAGCACATTATTAATTAATGACATCCAGATTGCTAACTACTTTATTATTAACTATTTGTTGTTACTACATGTTCAACAGTTTTAATATGGACATAATTGCCACGTGTATATGTAACGCACCAAGCCTCCATCCTCTTTCTGTCTTCACACAAGTATCATCATGAGTAATGGAACAAGTAATGACAACATGATATTCTCTTCATTGGAACTTGAAGTATCTTGCTGCAACATCACATGTATCATCTCCCATAGTAGTGCCCTACTACTGTAGCAACAACCACACAAGTAACAACATCAACGTCTAGCATACAATTGTGCATGATAGCTTACTGAACTAGGGATGCTCATGTATCAGACACCCAAGGTTGAAAATTTGAGCATCATTGCTCAAAAAGGGAGGTGAAAACACGTGTATATTTGGACATCCTCCTCTGCCCATATTTGTTGTAAACATCCACAACATTTCCTTTAACATTCTGACACAAAAATATTCCACATCTTCCCAATTATTGAACAACTCTTCCCTTTCTGTCATCTCAATGACATTCACTATCTTATTGTTCATTTCCTTAGGAATAATTTCCTGCTGCATCCTATGCACAAATAAACCTGTCTTGTTTCTATCAACTTCACATGTTGAAGTCTTCTACATACCCACATCTTCCACACCATCCGTTGCATTACCTGCAAACATACCTTCATACAAAACATTATAGGAATGACACACTCCCATCTATTCTTCCTTCGAAAGTGCCTTTTTTGTAGCACCCATGCTTTGTTCTTTCTTTTCCTCAAACAATTGTTGCATATCTTCCTACTGCTCTACTCCCTTCACATATGACAAAAAAATTACTTTTCCTTCCTTCTCATCTTTTGGAATTAAAGGATGCAAATTAAATTTCTTCCCATATTTCTCAAATTGATAGGTATTCTTTCTCCCATCACGCATAACCCTTCTATCAAACTGTCAAATCCTTCCCAATAAAATGTGACATTCATCCACAGGCATAACATCAAACAAAATATTATCACTATAGACCCAAATATTAAAAGTAATCAAGCACTACTCCCTTATAGTGACCCTTTCCCCATCTTGTAACCATGACACCCTATACACCAATGGATGAGGGGTACACATTACATTCATTTGTTAACAACCTCCGTAGACACTAAAATTTCAGAACTACCACCATCAATAATCAAATTACAACACCTCGATTCAATCTCGCATTTTGTTTTGAAGAGTGTCTTTCTTTGTTATGGTTCCTTCTCAACCTTCTTTTCAAACTGCAACAATATCTTCCTCATCATCAAATTCCCCCCTAGTTCTAATTGCAATTCAACCACCTCATTTGTTGTTGCTACTGGTTTGGTTTCAACAAGATGCGCTCTCCCTTCTTTCTGTCTTCCATCCTTCACAAGTTCTAGACATTCAAATTCCCTATGACCTGGCGTCCCACATCTGAAGCAAATGATTTTAGATTTTCCTCCTCTACCTCTACCTCTTGTTGTTCGACCACGTCCTCTATCTGCATCAAGCCCTTTTCTAGTAGTCTCCTCTATTGCATTGGAACTACTTTCGCCTTCCTCAAATTGTTTTTCCTTTTGCTACCCTCTCCCATTTCTTGGGGTTCTCTTTGCATTCTATTATTTCCTTAACAATTTTTACTCAATCCTCAAGGTTGATTGTTAAGACTCTACCACTGAATGAAAATTCAAAACTTTAAACTCATCTTGTATAGCATAACTCAAACCATTCACATACCTGGAAATGGATTCCAGACTCTCCTCATTCTGTCCAAACCTTATAGAAAGTCTGTAAAACTCCTCTATGTACTCCTTTATTGACATTTTGATCTGCTTCAAATTATGCAACCTCCTCAACAAATTCGAAGCATAATCCACATGCAAAAATTTGCATTTCATTTTTATTACCATCCTATCCCAAGTCTTAATTTTCTCTCTACCATCACTTTCTCTATTCAGATGTAACTTATCCCACCATAAAGAAGCATGACTTCTCAATTTTGTACTAGAAAACCTAACTATTAAGGGAGCTCTAATCTCTTCAAACTCAAATAATTTTTCCATTTCCCCTATCCAATCTATTAATTCTTGAGGATTTAAACTAACGGAATGAACACAAGTATCTAGTTTAGGTTTACCTCCAATACTGCTACTAGCTCTAATTATTCTTTCTTCCATTGTCATTTGTTCTTCCCATTCTTCTATGATGGTCTCTAATTCTTCCTCATCATCACTGTCATCCCTTATCACTTGTGTAATACCTCTTATATGGGTTGCCTCAATGGCATCTAGTCCGGTCGTCATTGTCCTCATTATTGTTATAAGATCATTCACATCTTCAACATTTTCTTTCCTTCTGTCGCACCCTATTCTATGACCTCTTCCTCTATGGGCCATCACTATTACTCTTCTATGCGATCTCTTCTTGCGAGCTCCCCACTTCACCAGCATTCAAAAATCTGCCAATATGCTACCGATACCTCTAATCCTCCACACACAGGCTCAAATAGATCTGATACCACTTGATGTAACTAGGGTCTACAATTCAGAATGCCCAACCGACAACCAACCACCGAGAAAATAATATATGGAAAACAAGCACATAAACACAATTGCATCACACATTCATCAACTGGAATTAATACAAAATTTTTATTCATGCACATAAATATTTATTACAAACTTCATCATCTACAACTCTCAACTTTGAGTATCAGCCACATTTTGGAAATCACTCTCACACCCACAATGTGCACGCTTCCAAGCTGCTGCAACTCTCCTCTACTCCAACTCTTCTCTGTTGCAACTCTTTTTCTAGACCAGCGTTCCCACACGTCCTCCTCTCTTATAGGAGTTCTCGTTTTCCACTTCCAGGCTGTGTATCTACACTTCTACCTCCACACTTCTACCCGTGCTCCTCTCTCTCTCTCTTTTTACTCTACCCTAGCCCATGCCCATTGATATAAGCAATATTGGAATATGAAGAGTCAAACTGTTGAACTCCCACTGAGCCGTTTTGCAGTTGGCAATGATTTGATTCAATTATCAATGGATGAGAATCGTTTTATTCCAAGCTCCAATGGACCATAAAACCTAAACCTAAATCTAATTTATTAATAAAAGAAACCATAATAACAACATGTCATTTATTAGCACATTATTAATTAATAACATCTGGATTGATAACTACTTTATTATTAACTATTTGATGTTACTGCAAGTTCAAAATTTTTACTATGGATAGAATTTCCAGTTGTAGATGTAACACACTAAGCCTCCATATGCTTTCTTTCTTCGCAAAGGTATCATCATGAGTAATGGCACAAGTACCAGCATGAGTAACAACAACATGATATTCTCTTTGGTGGACCCTGAAGTAGCTTACTGCAACACCACATGTATCATCTCCCATAGTAGTGCCCTACTGCTGTAGCAACAACAACACAAGTAACAACATCAACGTCCATCCTACGATTGTGCAGGATAGCTTGTTGAACTAGGGATGCTCCTGCATCACTATCTTTTTCATCCTTCTTGAAAAAGTACAACCACACCTACAAATTGTATTTCATATTCTTCTTTGAATATAAAATATGTTTTTTTTTGTTAAGTTTATATGCTGCAATAACTTAGATTCCTACTTCATTAGCATTTAATACATTTTCACAATAACAACAACATACATAGGATCTGTGAAAGACACACAATCACAAGGTACACAACAATTTATCCTGGGAAACCCTTAAGGGGAAGAAAACCCAACAAGAAATTCCTCAATATAGATTACCAAAGTACAATTCCCAAAGAAATAAGTCTCATAAAGAATAGAGACAAAAACAAACTCTAGATCCAAGAGTAATCCTCCTCCTCCTTCACAATCTTCCTCTCTCCTCTAATGCGCAATTCTTCAGTGAGTGAATGGTACACATGAGAGGAAACACTCTATTTATACTTTACCTTTTAGTTGACATTTAACCTAACTAGATCGGCCTCAGTAACTTAACTGGGCCGACCTATCTAGGGAGACTCAAATAATATTTATATTACATTCTTTTGGGTACTAATGACCCGACTTACAATGGAGGTTTTACCTCATGACTTTTACACTACCTTTTACATTAAATACATCTCCCGAAGGAGGAATGATACAAGTAGAATATTCTTCAAAGTTACATTAATTCAACACTCACACTTAACAAGAAGGGTATACTACTGACAACAACAACAACAGGTGTGGCTCTACACAACATCATCGGAAGGAGGGAGGAGGAGGCATCATCAACAACATCATCCGGAACATTGATTGGTACATCTATAAATCATTGGAAGTTCTTCAATAAGATCAATATCAACAACCGAACGGCTTGCTGTAACATCATAAACTGCAACACGAAGCTGGAACATCATCATCATCATCAGTATAATCATCTTCAATACAAATCTGAAGTATCATCATCATCATCTTCAGTAAAGAGCTGAAGTATCATCATCATCATCATCTTCAGTATAGATATGAAGTATCGTCATCATCATATTCAGTACAGAGCTGAAGTATCATCATCATCATCTTCAGTACAGAGCTGAAGTATCATGATCATCATCTTCATTACAGAGCTGAAGTATCATCATCATCATCTTCAGTATCGAGCTGAAGTATCATCATCATCATCTTCAATACAGAGCTGAAGTATCATCATCATCATCTTCAGTACAAAGCTGAAGTATCATCATCGTCATCTTCAATACAAAGCTGAAGTATCATCATCATCATCTTCATTACAAATCTGAAGTATCATCATCATCAGTATATGAATATTGGAACAGCATCATCAATCATCAATAAGTGAATACTGAAACAACAACATCAATCAATAGTAAGTAAATACTGAAATGACAACATCAATCAACCACCAACATGATCCTTCCTTTCTAAATTATGGGATCAAGTTTAACAACATTGGTGATCCTTCCTTTCAGAACTAGGGATCATGGAAAATCCTTCCTTTCGGATCTAGGGATTCAGTCCAACAACATCTGGTGATCCTTCCTTTCGGAACTAGGGATCATGGACAATCCTTCCTTTCAGAACTAAGGATTCAGTCCTACAACATCTGGTGATCCTTCCTTTCGAAACTAGGGATCATGGACAATCCTTCCTTTCGGAACTAGGGATCATGGACAATCCTTCCTTTCAGAACTAGGGATTCAGTCCAACAACTTTGGTGATCCTTCATTTCGGAATTACGAGATTCTAGTCCAAAAACTCTGGTCATCCTTCCTTTCAGAATTACGGGATCTTGTACAATCCTTCCTTTTGGAATTACGAGGTTCTAGTCCAACAAATATGGTGATCCTTCCTTTCAGAATTACAGGATTCTAGTCCAACAAATATGGTGATCCTTCCTTTCGAAATTACAGGATCTTGGACAATCCTTCCTTTCAGAACTAGGGATTTTAGTCCATCAACACTAGTGGTGCTCAGACAATCCTTCCTTTCGGAATTACAGGACCCAGTCTTTACGGAGCTTCCACTGCAGAACACTGGATGATCCTTCCTTTCGGAATTATGGGATCATTGTCAACCACTTACATCTTAGACAATCCTTCCTTTCGTAATTACAAGATTTTAGTCTAAGGATCAACATTTAAGAATATCCTTCCTTTTGGAATTACATGATCATTGTCTAAGGATGATCAATCCCAACTGCGCCACCATAGTATGATCAACACTACTCCCCCTTTCGAGGGAAGTCCTTATGGACTATACAAATCTTGTCACGAAAATGCTCAAACTTCACACGGGACCGAGGCTTAGTCAACATATCTGCAACTTGCTCATTTGTGCTCACATATTGGAGTGTTATAGCTCCTTTCTACACCATATCTTGGATCTATATAACCGTACAGTTTGAATTCATGATCAGAGATCATAGTCTACCGTACCTTTTAGGTACCTCATCACAAGCTTTGCATCTACAAGGTGAACACGTATGGGCTCAACCAAATATTGACTCAAGGTGTTCACAGCAAAGCATATACATCAATGACGCAATAATATGTCTATATAGTGTCACATCCACTAACTCTGACGAAGCATCAGTCAACAACTTCAAATTTGTATCCATTGGTGTGACCATGGATTTGCACTCCGACATATCAAATATTTCTACTACATACTTCCCTTGGTTAAGGAAGATTCCTTATGGGATCTGCCATACTTCAAGACCTAGAAAATAATGCATCAAGCCAAGGTCTTTCATCTAAAATTCTGCAGCGAGCTTATTCTTTCATCCGTTTTGCAACTCTGACAGCTACATCTTCTTCATATACTTCTTCAAGCTGGCACATGTGATTCTTTGTAGAGAATTCTGAATTCTAGAGGTTACTCAATATATGCTTCTACTTTAATTACACCATATGTCTAGTGTAATATACATCATTTGCTACTAAGGAAACGTCTTGCCATAGTCGATTCACTCTCACTTTGTTCATCTGTAGTATGCTTTATAAGTCTTCTTGAATGTCATTGTCACTTGTTCTTTGGAACAAGTCTCATCATTATTCTCTTGTAGGATATTATACACGATATTTCCTACAAATCAAATTTAGTTTCATGATTAGAAACATTTCATAAAATCAATTCTTATGTATAAAGATATAGGTCTCACAGTCATGCAACTATCTTAGCCAATTCTTCAACACAACATTCATCCATATCCCGTATTCATACGATAACTTTCTAGATGCCTTCCATCTCTACCAGAACATTGTTAAGAGTGTGCACTACTCCCAATATGTCAGCAAAGAGGTTTCACTCTATATAAGTAGCAATGGAATGCTGTATAATACCATAGGCCACTTACCCGTCACACGCATATTAGTAGTAAACTATTCATTAATGCAACTATGCATACTACACTTCCTAAATATAGGAATATAGATATGTACACAACTGAACAATATGTTACACCTAAATCTCGTCATTATGAGTCCCGTGTCAACTTCATGCCTCAATCCCTGAAGTTTCCCTGACCAATAACACCCAGAGCAAGTTGTTAACCCTTGTGTCCACATTTTCTAGTGGCACTGGTGCAAGTTTTCTTCCAGCAACGAGCATCAGATCATGCCTGGCACAAGATGTAATCTAGAAGCATGCGTCAGTGGCTTAGGTTTCCCTTATACAGCTTGCGCTACCCCCTTCCTGGCACCAATTACCTTCATGCAGGGTGCGCCAGGCTTGGTTTAATTGGATAAACAAGATCTTAGAGCAACTTTTCGAAGCATGGTGAGGTGGAAGTCTATCCCTAATTGATAGGTGAGTTGTCCTTCTGTTCCCTAACCTCAAGGGAGGATCCCTTAGACTTCTCCCATTAGTTCTCAACCTACTTTATCCATTTGGTCTTATAAATATGAAGCTCCTCTCCATTGGAAGGGGATGAAGGCCTATAGCACTCTCATACTAGTAGAATTATCTAGGTGATCCTTGTTCATATTTGGGAGTCTTACTCCATCCTTGGAGGATTTGGTTTGGCTTGTTGGAAGGAAGGTTGCGACGTTAAGGAATAGGTTATAACGTTCTCTCTTATTGTACTCTCCTTTATTACAGTTAATACAATCTCTTCCCATATACATTATTGTGTTGTTAATGTTTAGAGCTTACCACCTTAACTGTTAGCTTAGATCAATCATATGCGATATATGCTTTTACTGCTTGTTTGTGTCTATTGTTCAACGGGGCTTTGCAGCTGTAGATATAAAGGGTCTAGGGCATTGGATCAAGCAATGAGATAAGGGGATTGTGAATCTCAGGTAAGAGACTTACTTGCTACTTTACACTTCTATTGATCTAGGGAAGTTGATTATATTCTGTACCTATTTGTTCTAGATCCAGTTGGACTAGGGAGATATGGCCTTTAAGTCTACTTAGGAAGATTGTCAGAAAACAAATCTAGTGACCATACTAGGGAATACATTAGATTTGATTTCGGTTTGGGTGTGATTCCATCGATTTCTTAGTAATCCATTTATTAGCCTCCCGAACCCCTCCCACCATCAGATCTTGTCATTAGAGAGTCTATCGGATTGCCCTGGTTCTTTTAGGATTAGTCTCAGGTCATTTGTTTTTCATTTTTTGGAGATATTTTTCTTTTTTCTATTCATTATTCACCCGACGCACCTAGGCTGTGCATCCCGTGCACCAATTCCTGTCTGATGCTTGCTCTTTGTGTGCAATCTGCGTCACAAGCGCTATTTCTTTTTATACATACTGCGCCAGGCGCTCTGCAGTATACTGACAGAGTGTGCCATCCCTTTAAGCTGGGTGCTTGGTACAAATCCTCTCCAAATTTTGTGTTTGACCTAATTTACAAGCTTCTGTGTACTGCATCTTCTAGTCATAGACTTGTTTACTCACCTTGCTTGTGTTTGGATTTGTTTTGTTGATTTTTGGGTTCCATTTGGTCAAGTGAGAGATTTGGTGGTGGTGGGAAATTTCAATCCCCCACGTTCATCCGCTCGATATTGCATTCCCTGGTCACCTTGCCAGGTCTATTCAGTGTGTTAAATCTGATTCCAAACCCTCCCTACACTTATCCATTTAGTTTTGGTTGCATTTGATCGATTTTGAGTGATTTGAGTGTCTTTGAATTCATTCGGGTGCTTGTCATTATTTCTTTGAGAATTTCTTAGTCATTTGAGTGCTACGATTAGTCTCCTGTTTCCTACTATTACATATGAAAAGCATCATTATTATCAGATTTAGTTTTGGTGTATGTATTAAAAAAATCGAAAGTGCTTCATTTTTCTATTTTCAAAATCATGTGGAAATTGTTATAGAATTGTTTCATGCTTTGGAACTCATTATTTCCCAATCTTTGAGGAGTTTGAAAAGAAAATCGGTTGATTATATTTTTCATACTTATGAGTCTTTCATCTCTTTGAAAAAATCAAGTGAATTCAATCTCTTGCAAATTATTTCGAATTTGAAACGTTCTATGCACTTTTGGTCTTTTTGTGCTTTTTAGTTCATCATTGCAGAAATTGAGAGTTAGTTCATTCTAAGCAGAAATCCTCCTTTTCATCATTACTTAGATTCATTAAAGCTTGAAAAGATAAAAGGAAAAAGTTTTGATTTGGTACATTGTTATTTTTGTGTTTTGTTGGAAAAAACGAAAAGAGTGCTTTCAATCATCTTTGGTAGATTTTTGAACTTATTGGGATTTTTATCTTTGAGACCATTGGAAAAAGAGATTTCTCCTTACCTTAGATAGAATTCATCGAAAGAAAAGGAAATGTGCACCTTCATGTAGCTAGGGTTGCATTATTTTTGAATTCCTGTCTACACCTCATGCATTCACCTAACCGCATAAGATAAAATTAATCAGTAGCATTAGGTTAAAACTTACTAGTAACTTGTGTGATAAGTTAGTGATGTGTTCCAACGTCATAAAATGTGGTAGTTGTCATTATCTGTCTGCACTGCATCCAGGGGGCCTGCAGTTCTTCCACGTACCAACCAGTATATCGAAGGCTCTTTCATGTACCCTTGGGTACATCGAAAGGTACTTCACGTACTCAGTAGTATATCAGAAGGCTCTTGTCGTATGATTGTGCATTAGACAACACTACGGATTTGTGCTCCCACGTACCTTGAGTATATCGAGAGACTCTCCTAGGATTCCTGAAACCAACCGAGCTAACCATTTGTCCGTCTTGGTAGAGAAATATACCGAGAAAAACACTTGGGGAGCTACTACGCACGTGCTTCTAGGTAGTCGGGTTATACGGTCAGGGGTACGGTCCCAATCCTCCCTAGTTAGTGCTTTGAAAAATTGGGCTGAGTATAACTGTTGGACCTTTGGGTATATCGCGAGTTGTGAAGCCTTGACAATCCTGTGAGGTTCCAGACTTTTGAATCCACACCTGTCACATAAGTTTGATTGTGGCCTTAGTTTGTGTAGATTTTGGATTGCTTTTATTTTTACATAGAAGACACTTAGGAGAAATTATGCTTCAGTCATTTTGGATGAACAACCTTTGAGAAGGTCCCGTAGAATTTTTAAATTGCCACCTGAATATCCCCTTAAACAGGAGGTACTTTCGAGGGAAAACATGGATCAACCAATTACCTTCATGTCACCTGAAGAAGAAAATTACACCATGGATTCAGGAGTGAACTTTTCACTTCCCTTGAGTCCACTAATCACTGATCCTCCAAGGTCTGTGACTATGGAACTGTTTGCTTCAAGAGACACATCTTTCCACCATTCGGTGGAAGGAGAACCTAGGGTTGTAGAATGGTACAATCAACCCCAGGATGACCCTGTATCCATAGATTTTGGTCCATCTGCATCCTTTCGGGAAGCCACTCTAGGGAAATAATGGGCCCACTTTGCTTCGCGTCCGGGGACAGAATATTCCCCCCCTTATTGGATTCCTAGTAATGAGCTCTGGATCCAGTCCATGAGCACATCGCTCAATTATGCCAACATGGCGATTCACTTTGGCACCGGAGTCTCTCACGAAGAAGAGACACGTCAGAAGTGCCCATGTCTCAAAATACCCCAATTCGTTCTCTATCTTTCACTTCACCGAAAACACTACTTACGAACCTCGTCAACCCTCGTTTCCTGTGAGTACACCTCTTAATCAGGAGACCAGTTCCATACCCCAGGTGACTCAAAACATTGAAGGGAAATTGTCCAACACCCCTCATACTACTACTGGAACGCTACCCCCCACTCCACCACCCCAAAATTCAAGGGGAGGATACTCTTTACCTCTTAATTTTATCATGAGTAGTGTTCCTCCACTAGTAACTAACCATCAACCTATTGCGAGTCAACCATCAACAAGTGGTCAAAACATTGTTACTGGGGGGAAACCCCTGTTCGCTAGCCATAATATGAGTGGAGGACTTCCAACTAGTCATTCTGTCGGTGGCTCCTTACCAGTTGTAGGACCTACCATGGGATTACCTCATGGTGGGGGACCATCCAACCTAACTCAATCACTATGGAGTCATACGTATCCGGGTAATTTCAACCCCCCATCGGGACAATACCATCCGGGGAACATGGTTCCCTGGGTACCTTATCCCAGAAACTCAAACACTCCATGGGGACATCACAATGTTATGCCAATTGGACCCCCACTAACCTTCCCTCAGGTCCCACCACCCCCACCACCGTTTGGAACACCTCCACCTCCTTCCGAAGGCGGTGGACCCCCAACTCATTATGGGGGGGGAGGACCTCCACCTTCTGGTGGAGGCCCACCTCATTCTAGCGGCGATGGCCCACCCTAATCCGACGGAGGAGGCAGAGGCCCACCCCATTCCAACAGCGGAGGACCCCCACATTTTGGCGGAGGCCCACCTTATTCTGGAGGCGACAGACCACCTTATTCCAGCGGTGGAGGACCCCCACCTTTTTGCGGAGGCCCACCCTATTCCGACGGAGGAGGTAGAGGACAACCTTATTCCGACAGTGGTGGAGGACTCCCACCTTTCGGCGGGGCCCACCCTATTCTAGCAAAGGAGGTGGTAGAACCCCTTATTCCAGCGGCGGCGGAGGACTCCCACCTTTCGACGGGGGACCACCTTATTCCGACGGTGGAGGACTCCCACCTTCCGATGGTGGACCACCCTATTATGGTGGAGGACGACCATTAAGTCCACCACCCAACCCAGGAGGCACACCCCCTTATGGGAAATTCCGTATGGGAGCACCTTACAATCAGTTAATTCAAGGTCCTACTAGTCCACAAATGCCATATCAATACTACCAGTATCCGTAGCCAAACCAACAGTTACCATTTCTGGCTACTTTAGATCTTCCAGACCTATCTCGTTTGACCAACGATCCCATCCTGCACGATTATAATTAGCCACCCATTCTGGTTAAGTTACCTTCTGATATTCCAAAGTTTGATGGAAAGACCAGTGAAGACCCAAAGAACCACGTGATGAAATACCATCTATGGTGCTCATCCAATTCCTTAATGGATGATTCGATTCATCTAAGGTTATTTCAAAGGACCCTCACCGGTACAGCTGCCAAGTGGTACATTGAACTACCATCACACTCGTTTCCTGACTTTCGTTCTTTAGATATGTCGTTCCTGACTCATTTCCAGTTACCCATCCACTATGAAACTGGTACAGACTTACTGACTTCTCTCCACCAGACCACCGCAACTCATATATCGGATCGTATCCATGAGTGGAAGAGGAGACGACGTCTCATTAAGGCTCCCATTCTAGACCAATTATTAGCTGACTGGTTTACGAAGTCTCTTTTACCCACCGTACCTAGAGATGTAGCTATGGCTGGAGCCGTCACCAAAGAACAGGCTATTAATCATGCCCACTACTTAGACCTTGTCTATGCTCAATCCGACACTTTATATGACATTGTTCCTGACGCCCCCCGCCCTACCTATGATCCTGCAAAACCGCCTCAGGGACCTCATGTCGACGACATTATTGGTTCCATACACTCCAGCCATCTACTCAGACCGGTAGATCGTCGAACCACCATGGTTCTTCCCCACCCTCGCCACAGGCTGGAAGGAGCACCACCAAGTCACCCACTCCTGCTCCCATCGAGGAGGTGAATTCTGTTCAATCAGCTTCACCTCAGAAATCTGGAGGCAAGAAGAAAACCGAAGGTAAACCCAATAAGTCTTCCAAACAGCAGGAACTAAGAACCCTCCCAAAGACACGAAACAAAAGCGAAAGGTCAAGTATCCTTATTTACTGTGTGGTGGTGACTATTTCACCAAAGAGTGCCTACAAAAAGACGAAGTGCAGAATTTTCTTAAGGGAAACTCCACACCCGCAGTTCTCAATGATCCCTTCCCCACCCAAAACCAACAAATGATTACCCAACCCTCTCCTTCTCAAGGAGAAACATCCTCCACCGCTCATGTTCTCATGATGCATAGTGAAACGATTAACCTAAATACTCAATCATGATCATATGAATCAGTCCCTCATAAGGAATCCACCGAAAGTAATATTGAAAAAGCTTCCACCTCTACCTCGGACATTTCCGCGCCGCAAGGTTCCCTCACCATTGAGAAACCTTCATTAGACTCGGTGTTGCGTCCGCCTAAGAGCACGATTAGAAAAGAAGATTTCAATCCTAATGCTCGGGCAGCTCAGAACTATAACATTGTAGAGGACTTGGCACAAGCTCCTTGTGCCATGTCAACGCTAGAATTTTTGCAGAACTGTCCCAATCAATGTAAGACTCTTCTCGCTGCCATCGGCATGGTAGACCCAGATTCCTCAAATACAATCATGTTTAAACTTGAGTATTTTAAACCGAGGCTTTCCCACCAGCTGGCTTTCCAAATTGTCACAAAGGTTGCTAGGAAGACAATTAAATCTCGTCATCATGAGTCTTGTGTCAACTTCATGCCTCAATCCCTAAAGTTTCCCTAACCAATAACACCTAGAGCGAGTTGTTAACCCTTGTGTCCACATTTTCTAGTGGCTCTGGCGCAGGTTGACTTCTAGCAACGGGTGCCAGATCATGCCTGGCGCAAGATGTCATGTAGCAGCATGCACCAATGGCTCAGGTTTCCCTTATACAGCTTGCATCACCCCCTTCCTGGTGTCAATTGCCTTCATGTATGGTACGCCAGGGTTGGTTTAATTGGATAAACAAGAGCTTCGAGTGTCTTCTCGAAGGATGGTGAGTTGGAAGTCTATCCCTAATTGATAGGTGAGTTGTCCTTCGGTTCCCTAACCTCAAGGGAGGATCCCTTAGACTTCTCCCATTATTTATCAACCTACTCTATCCATTTTTTCTTATAAATATGAAGCTCCTCTCCATTGGAAGGGGAGGAAGGTCCATAACACTCTCATTATGGTGGAATTATCTAGGTGATCCTTGTTCATCTTTGGGAGTCTTTCTCCATCCTTGGAGGCTTTGGTTTGGCTTGTTGGAAGGAAGGTTGCGACTTTAAGGCATAGGTTGTAACGTTCTCTCTTATTGTACTCTCTTTTATTATAGTTAATACAATCTCTTCCCATATACATTATTGTGTTTTTAATGTTTAGAGCTTACCTCCTTAACTGTTGGCTTAGATCAATCATATGCGATATATGATGTTACTACTTGTTTGTGTCTACTTGTTCAACAGGGCTTTGAAACTGTAGATCTGAAGGGCCTGGGGCGTTGGATCAAGCAATGAGCTAAGGGGATTGTGAATCTCATGTAAGAGACTTACTTGCTACTTTACACTTCTATTGATCTAGGGAAGTTGATTATATTCTATACCTATTTGTTCTAGATCCAGCTGGACTAGGGAGATCTGGCCTTTAAGTCCGATTAGGTAGATTGTCCGAAAACACAATATCATTTAAACAATTTGATAAAATGACAATTCAAATACTTATATTAGTTTGTTTGGTAGGATCTCTTTTGATCCTAGTCTCTTTGCAGAGATTACTGGAATGTATGATATTGAGCTCTACTCCATCATCCGATTATGAGGTCATGGTCCTTTCTTGCTTATGATCTATAATTCTAATCAAGTCTTATCCTTCATCTTCACCAGGGTTCCTGAATCAAGCTTGTATGTGGCTTCTCCTATTCTCCTACAGAAACTTTATGAGGGGAGTCCTTTTCTTCAATATTGGAGAGAGTGCACTAAAGCACCACTATTATAAGACATATTCTTCAATTTATTCCTTTGGTTATTTCCTGGGAAGTTCTTCTTCTTTTTCTTCTTTTTCTTCTTCTTCGAAAAAATGAGCATGATTTCTTTTGTTATTCTTCTTTTATGAATCCTTCTAGGTCATGTTTTTCAAGAATGAGCATGACCTTGTGAAACTGCTTCTCCAAGAACTGCTTCTGGCTTGACCTAGGTTTTGACAGAGAAACCCTAATTTTTCAACTTTGATATCTTGAGAAACTTATTGGAGGAAAAGAGATGCCTCCTCGAGTAAATTTAGGCAAAGTAATCATTTTCCCAAATCTCTGGACAAGACTACAAAATACTTGATTCCCTAGTTTCTTCAATTCTACTGTAGATTTGTCGGCTCTTAATTCTGATGTATTTTAGAAATTTTTGCTTCTCAAGGTCTAAAACTTCGTTCTGTGATATTATGATATGTCTTATATCCAACCCCACAGGTTAGAGAAGGATTGGATTCACCAAGTGGAAGTTTCCCAAGGATTGGATTCAGTATAGCGAACTGTTACAGACTGCCACGTGTCACTATTTCAACTTCGGGTTCTGAAACTAGTACCAGAGAAACTACACTCCATGAAATTTCTGGAACATCTTACGAAATTCGATTTGTATCTTCCTAGCCCGAGATATAGCATTTATCCTTAGGTCACCTATTTAAAACCGAATTATGGAGGAGGCTGGAACCTTGATTTTCATGGATCATATCTCCTAAAGTACAGTGAATATGAGGCTGAAACTCTCACACCAAGAACATGATCCTTTCATCTTTGACCTGTCCAAGTTTCAGATCCTGAACCTTCTCCAAAAGTTATTTATAGAGAAAATTCCAAGATTAATAGTTTCCGTAGAAAGGGGGAGAGATTTACCCTAGTGAAAGTTGCTCTTTTCAGTCTAGCTCTGATACCATGTTAAGTTTATATGTTGCAATAACTTATATTCCTACTTTATTATCATTTAATACATTTTCACAATAACAACAACATAAATAGAATCTCTGAAAGACACACAATCACAAGGTACACAACAATTTATCCAGGGAAACCCTCAAGGGGAAGAAAACCCAACAAGAACTTCCTCAATATAGATCACCAAAGTACAATTCCCAAAGAAATAAGTCTCATAAAGAATAGAGACAAAAACAAAATATAGATCCAAGAGTAATCCTCCTCCTCCTTCACAATCTTCCTCCCTCCTCTAATGCGCAATGCTTGAGTGAGCAAATGGTACAAATGAGAGGAAACACTCTCTATTTATACTTTACCTTTTACTTGACATTTAACCTAACTAGGCCAGCCTAACTAACTTAACTGGGCCTACCTCTCTAGGGAGAATCAAATAATATTTATATTACATTCTTTTGGGTACTGATGACCCGACTTACAATGGAGGTTTTACCTCGTGAATTTTACATGACCTTTTACATTAAAGACATCTCCCGAAGGAGGAATAATACAAGTAGAATATTCTTCGAAGTTACATTAATTCAATATTTTTCTCGGGAAAAAAATTAGTCTGAAATATTTCTTTGAACAACAAAATCTAAATTCCAGACAAACAAGATGCATGAATATATTTGTAACTTCAATTTTGACATCAAACACATTAAAGGGTAAAAACAATGTGGTTGGCGCAATCGACAGAGAAATACATGCAATGCATGCTATATCAATAAGCATGTGTAAAATTAAGATTTGAAAAATAAATTTCTTAAAGCTATTGTATCAAATGAACACTATCCTCAAGTAAAAGAAGGATTATAACATAAATATGAAGATTATAAGAAAGAAGATGATAGGAATTCTTATGGATAAAAATTGAGTTTGTGTTCCAAACTCTTGTCAATCAAGGAAACTTATATTGAACAAGATGCATAATGTTTCATATGTTGGACATCTTGGGTATCAAAAGTCAATTTCAACAGTAAGGAATCATTTTTTTGGCCAAGAATGAAAAAGTGCATTGCTAAGTATATAGCCAAATGTAGGGAATGTTATAGAGAGTTTATCATGGACATCTAGTTGGTTTACTACAACTATTACCATTTCCAAAGTGGAAGTGGGAAGTGTTGACTATTAATTTCATCATTAAGTTCCCAAAAACAACAAGGCGACATGAATCCATCATGGTGGTGGTGGACAAGTTGAAAAAGTTTCTCGCTTTATTCCAATTAAGTCAATTCATAAGGCAATGAATATAACAAAATTCTACATGACATAAGTTGAAAAATTACATGGAATGCCAGAGGCAATTGTTTTAGACATAGATCTTAAGTTCACTTCGAACTTTTGGAAGGGTTTGTTCAATATTTTTGTCACATTTCTAAACAATACAACATACCATATAGAGACTAATGGGAAAACATAAAGTTAAACATGTAGCTAAATATATGTTGCAAATATGTGAGATGGACATGTCATCTAGGTGGGAGGATTATTTGTATTTAGTGGAGTTTTCATGCAATAATGCATATCATGCTTCACTGAAGATGATTCCATTTGAATTTGTATGGAAGAAAACAAAATACCCCAATAAGATAGGATGACCCAACCCATAGAGTGGTACTTGGTCCCAAGTTGCTCAAGGAAATGGAAGAACAAGAAGCCAAGATCAAGTTGAATTTTGAAGGCAATGCATGGTAGGGAAAAAAGTTGTGTAGATGCAAGAAGAATACCAAGGGAATTCAAATTTGGGGAGCATGTGTTCCTGAAAGCTAAACCAAAGAAAATTTCTTTAAAGATGGGGAGATGTACTAAGTTGGAAAAAAAATATTAGGGACCTTTTCAAATACTGGATAAGATAGGATTTATTGCATATATGCTTTCATTTCCTACTAGCACAAAATATCATAATGTATTCCATGTATCTTTGTTAAAAAGTTTGTGCATGATCCTAACCATTTCATTGATTATGCTTCTTTTTTTGTTTGCTCGAATCTCCCTAACTTGCGGGAGTGGCCTGTTGTATGAGAAACCACGATCCAAGGGCATCTAATCTGTCAAAATCACTCGGGGATCGCACCCGGCCTGGACCGCACCAGCCTCAACTTGATTGGGTTTTTGGGTGTCGCTTCCCAACTAAGTCACCCCTAAGGGGAATTGAACTCGAGTCGCCTTGTTGAAGAGGCCCACACCTTAACCGAGTGAGATAGCAGGAATTGACCCCATTGATTGGGATTTTATCCAAGTGGAATTGAAAATATAATTTTAGATACAACTAGTTTGCATCCAAGATAGTAAGGTTACTTTTCTCCAAAACACAACCATCGAGTAGGGAAAGGTCTAGTGAACCCATTACAACCTTGACAAAGCAACATAGGAATTAGAGGATGCTATGTGGTAAGCGTACCTACATTTGCTTTGAAGTTTGTGTATTAAGATTTTGATATTGTACCATTAGTTCTAATATTGCACCAAGGATGATGGAAATCTAAAGGGTAGGGGAATGTAGTATACTATTTTTTACCCCTAGATTATGAATTCATATGTAATGTTGAAATGGATATAAAATGGATATATGTGGAATAATTAAATAATGACCATGGAATTTGTAAATATGTATATTGAAATATCATGTAAATACCACAAAGGTCGCAAACGAATAAGGAAAAATAAAGATGGTGACGAGTCCATGAGAGGGTAAGAAAGGGGGCTCGGTGGTTGAGTCCTTTAACACATTCTTATGATTATTAAATTGTTATCTAAATTGAGATGAGTTTCCCAAAACCTAGGTATGTGGAATTTTCATGAAGGCACATTGTCTCTTGTTGCCATGCAAATATAATCCATGATTTTCAACATCATAAGTGAATTCCCACTGATTATTCCTTTGGGTTTCCTTCTTTGTGTTGAATGCCTCCATAGTTTTGATGGCATGGAATTTTTTGGAAACCAAAAATACGTTTATGGGGGTTTTCTAAGATAAAGAGAGAAAATCATGTAAGGGTATAGACTGACTAGCAAATGGAGTGAAATGGTATGACATATTGTAAAATAGGTCACAAGTTTAAACCTCAAATTACTTGTGCCCCATGCTTGCGGGTTGTGTAGGTGCACCTAGGGGTATAGTGGTAGTATACGAGAATTGAACTCGTGTTACACGAGTACATGCATCGCCCCAGTTGTCGATTCCCCTAGTATAAAATAAAAATAAAATTTAAGAGAGAGAGAGAGAGAGAGAGAGATACTTTACAATTAAAATTCCCTTGTTCCTAGCAATAGATATTCCATTTCCAACTTGTGTTGTCACATTATAGGGAAGTGGGATAGCCCAAGGAACTATTTAGCATAGAATTGGATCCAATTCCTATTGTTGCGAAAGCTAAGGGGGGAGAGGATTTAGTTGATTGGGATGATGTAGTGAGAAATTGTATTGACAATTCTATAGTCATTGGGTTAAGTGAGAAAAATTTGTGGATTCATAGCCTTGACTAGAGGGTGGCCTCTGTAACATAGAGCATATGTGTGATAGAGAACCTAAGGTTAGGTGCAATGTTCTTCATTTACAACCAATTAGTGTATAATTGTTAAAAACACAAGTATTCTTTGGTTGTTATTATTAGAATTTAGATTGCACAACAATCACAATATTAGGTTCTTATACATGTGACAATCCGACTTAGATCTAGATAGCAAAAACAATCTCAATTAGAATTATTTGCACAAAGAGATAACAAGAATAGAGAAGAAATATTGAACAAAACACTATAGAAAAATCACTCCAGTGGGAATAATTCCACTCTAATATTATTTATTAACATGAGTACAATATATAGATGCTCTCAAGAGACAAAATCAAGAGGCTTAGTGGCAAGTTGAGTAGATCACAATAATGAGGCCTAGATTGGACCAATTCACCCATCAATGACATGAGGCCAAGTGTAACTCATAGATTGGGCCATAATGAGGTTCAATGAACATAGATGGACCATGAGGAGGTCATGCTAGTCAAAATAGTGTGAAAGGTACCATTATGAGGGCGCATGGGTGAGTAGTTGGCTAAGTAGTGGCCATTAATGCACAAGTTGGCCAAATCCTCAAGAGGGCGCACTCCATCTCCTTAAAATAGGGAAATGTAATAAATCCCACATAAATGCAAGGCAGTGGGTCACATTGACTCCTAAAATGATGGAAATGAGTGGATAAGTGGATAAGTGGGCACTAGAAGGACAAATAATACAAGGTAGAACAACATGAAGGTCCATGGCATGCATATGATCGGAATATTTTTCTAACAGTTATTGAGCATGCAAACATTTTTGTTTTTACATGTGTATGGTTTGCCAGTTATTTAGTGGTTTGATTCTGCATATTTTATGCGAGATAAATTGCATTAAACAATTTGCACTCATATATACAGGTTCTAAAATGTAATTATTTGCTTATGATTGCACACACACACACACACACACACACACACACATATAAAAAGTGTGCTTGGTTTCAATTTTAAGTCATACTGCTATTGAAATAATTTCATTTGTGGTAGAATGGTGAAACAAGAGTCATACTGATGTTGTGAATGAAGCAATCGAAGAGGAATTGCACCAAATGTTTATGATGTGTTTATTATAAATAGAGCCCAATGCTTAGGTTCAAGCATATTTTCAATTTTACCTTATTTGTTTCTAGAACACACAAGTAGCAAATATTTTGAATCTAATTTTTGTGTTCTTGACCAGCATCATGATGGTATTATATGACTAAAATAAACCTCCAATTGTTGCAACCAATGATTCAGTTTCAGAGCATCAATCTCACCTTGATATGACTTGATGTCGACTTTAATTTCCATCTTGAAGAGAGATTGGGGAGGAATATTGGTAATGGAACTCGTTTTCTCTCTCTTTAGCTTTTTCATTGGCTCCTTTTCTAGGCCATTTTTATCTTCTGATTCCCCATCAGATATGAAATTTGAGTTAGAGCCTGCAAAATCCTTGAAAGGTTAGAACTTTCTTTATAGAGCCTCCACAAGGATTGACATGTTGTGTGAGATATCGATGACTTGTATTTCTAGATTTGAAAATCGTTGCTCATAATCATATGTTGCTCCTTGAATAGACTCATTTTCCATTGCTAGGGTTTGAAGAATTTTTTTTACCAACTAATGGATCCTATGATTACCCACAAAACCAAAGATAAACTTCTCTAATACCAATATGATTCATAAATGGTCGTGGATATTCCACTTGATCAGTTCATCACAACGGAGCTTACAACATTGTTCATTACGTTAATTTAATTTCATAAAATACTAAATATAATGGAATTGAAAGAGAAACTAGAGCAAATAAGTCCACACAATCCACACAATAACAAAATATATACCATGGAAAACCCACTATGAGGAAAAACCCAACCAAAAATGAGGACTATGCCTTGCTCTTCATAAGAAAATGCAAATACAAAGGAAATGGTACTCTCTATGGAGTTTCCTATGACTCTACAACCATAATGGATACCACGGGATCTCCTATATACATTCTTTTTCTCTAACATCCAATTTCATGCTATTTATCAGCTATGGAACAATACAATACAACAAAAGAATGGTTGTCTTTGTCTTCTAGTAGCTAAGTATTTGACATAGCCCAATAGTCGTATAGGTTAATTTTAGGGTTTTTGCATGCCTCGGATCCCGATTAGGGTTAGAGTTTTGGTCTTTGTGTTCTTGAAGGTCCACATGTGACTATTTTTGCATGTGTCAAAAAAGAGGGCTCGCATGGTATCCACTCTACACCATGGTGGACAATTGGATAGGTCAACTTGTGGGAGGCATAACATTTGCATCTGGACTCCAATTGAGACAATCTTTGGACCACTGGAAACGTATTAGAGTGTAGAATAACCTCATGTCCCATGAGACTAGATATTGGTTGTTTTAACTAAAAAATGTCGTTTAGACTCTCAAACGTGCCCAGAAGGTTCAAGACCCCAAATATGCAAAATGAGACCTACCCATAAAATGGGCCCTACAAGCCAATTCATCCAATCTTTGAACCCTGAAATATCCAAGTAGGAGTACCTTCTCCTTGGAGTACCATTTAGCCTTTCCTAGAAGTTTTCCTTTCAGCCCCACCTTCCAGAGGTCATACTATTCCCACTTGGTGGTTTTGGAATTCTTCTGCAACATTGTGTCTTCCTCTAACTCTACTTGAGCCTCTGGTGCTAAGTCCTCTATAGAAGGTAAGACCTGCTCAAGTTCCTAATACAACGTGGAAGTTTCATAGAGATTCATATTTTTTACATTCACTACAGAGTAAATGCACATGTATGGGTGTAGATCACCATGAATAAAGAAACTTTTGACATCGATTTGATTCACCTTCCATCCAAACTCATCAACGAGTGAAAGAATTAGTTGAACATAGTTCATTTTCAATTGGTGCAAAGGTTTTAGTGTAGTTGATGCCTTCTTACTAAGAAAAACCCTTAGACACCAAACTAGCCTAATGTATTTCAACAACACCTTTAGATGTGAATTTAGTCTTGTAGACCATCAAAATTTTACCAATTTGTTCCTTGCACTTTACGAACTAAATCACACGTTTCATTCTTAATTAAAGAATGATACTCATGAGCCATAAAATTCACCCATTCAGGTCAACCATGTGCACTTGCATATGTCTTATAGTATTTCTTGAGTCATTGATGTCTCCTACATTAGTTGCGATATATTTAATTACTTCGGTAGCCCATTTGGGAAGACAAGCTGCAAATATGGAAGGAGTTCATGTAAACTCCATAAAACTTGCAATCTATTGTGCTATGGAAGGTCAACCAACAATTGAGTTAGCTGATAGAGATGTCGTTTTTCCAATTGGCAATCCTATAGGGTAGTTAGTTGATGTAGATTTTCTAAAATGTTTAGTGGATCACTATTCAATAAGAGAGAAGAATTCAATAGAGTAATACCTAAGGTATTCTCATGAAATATTAACATATATTCTCCTATATGGAAGGCTCAAATAATATGTAGGTGTTTGAATCTTTAGAGTATCCCATCATGATATAGGCATGACTCTTTACATCTAGTTCCTTACTTCTATAATCTAGAATGTGAGCCCATGCAAAGCATTTGAAAGTTCTGAGGTGTTCAAGTGAGGGTTTCCTTCCATTGGAGTTTTTGAATGGAGTTGTGTCAAACATATATGTAATCAAAACCACATTTAGTAGATAGTTTAACTAGTGAACACATTTTTCCATAAAACTAGTCAACAAACCTTTGGCATGAAGCAATAAATGCAATGTTTTGACCACTCTTATTCTTCCATTCAATAAAATTAGTTTAATAAGACACATGAGATATAAATCTCTTCAAGGAGATACCTCTGATGTAGCAAGTATGTTTCATATTCCTTACTTAGATATTCTCCTCCATTATATAATAATAATAATAAATTCATAGGTTCATCACATTTTTTTTTAACAAGTTCCCTAAATTCCTTGAATATTTCAAAGATATTATTCTTACTCTTTAATAATAAAAAACCCATTTATACCAAAGTCATCAATGAAGTATAATACACACCTCACTCTAGCTAGTGATGATTTTTTCATGGAACACATATCACTATTGACAAGTTCAAATTGTGCATTTGATATCAAATATTTCCCTATTTCAAAAGTAGGCTATTGATGATCACCAAGAATACATCCTTTAGATACTCCATGGAGGGGAAGAATTATAGGTATACCAAAAACTAAGTTATATTTTGCAATCATGTCTAGGCTTCAAATTTAGGTGTTTGAGTCATTCATTCCACAGGCTACTATAGTTGTTTCTATGGGATATGAGTAAATTCGTGTGTGGGTATTTCTTGGGAATATCACATAACTTATATGGTTGATACTTTAGGTCTAGGAATCCTTTAATGATAATAACAAAGTTGTTCTTTATGTCCTTCAAGACAATCCAATTTAGCCAAAATTCTACTTCCTTGCAAATTTGGATAAGTTAGGGTACCAACAAATTTTCACTTAGAGTAGGTACATGATACACATCAGAGGTCATGTCATTCTTAGATTCAATATTTCCACAACTAACAAGAATAAGTGCATAATCATTAGTTACACATTTTTTCTATACATTGATTTAATTAAGAAAAGAGAGATGGACCCTTAGCCATGTAATAGACCATGCAAGCAAATCTTAATATCCATTCACTTAGAGAATTATGAGAATGAAAGGCCTCAAAGTCACTAAAAGGAAACATATACTTATCTTACTTACCTTTTGAGGTTTGGTATTCAAGTCACTCGATCTTCTAGTTGACACATATCCTTCAATTTTATTTGCTTTCTCCTCTATGTACTTGCTTTTCTACCAACAAGCCTTCTCCATATGTCCCAATTTCCCACGATAGTGGCAAGTCTTCATTATTTCTTTATTAGTCAAAGCATGATCACCATTCTTCCACTTTTAAATCTATTCGACGTGATCTTGTTCATTATCCTATTGATCAATTTCTCTATAATTCTTTCAACATTTTCCCTTCATAAAATGGGTTTGTTTGTTGACCTCCAGTTTCCTTTCATTAACAAATTTATCTTGTTCCTTAATAAGTAAATTAGAAAATAAATAAAAGGTATAATCCTTACCATCACATTTGTGGGTGGTCAAACTAGCACAAAATTTCAAACATAGAAAACCGTATGGTGTCTCCAGATTCATTATGATCAATTTGATGAGATGACCATCTTTCTTGGAATAATATTTTCTTCCTTCAAATAATTGCAATTAAATTTCCTTCACGTGAGCTAGATAGTCTTCAATTCTTTCAAAAGAGAGAGAATATGGATAGATCAAACTTTAGTTAGTTTGATAAAACATATACTTTATATTCTTCTAGATATCATTTAGGAGTACAACATCATCCTTATATCCAACTATAACAAACTTTCCCTAGCCATGCTTTGGCCCGTGAACCACAATCTTGGTAAACTATCACAATGCTTTAATACTCTCAAATACAGTTTCCACATCTTATGTCCAAAATTGATAATTGTGGCCATTAAAAACCATAGGTTTAGGATTGAATCTCATAATGTTGATCCACTAATTTAGTTTGAGATTCAATCTACAATTTGAAACCCTAAGTCCATCTACTAGACATAGCCATGAGTGCTAATAGCTTCCACATGACTTGTAGACAATAGATTAGATCTCAAAACACTAGCTCGGTTACCATATTGGAGAATCATAGGATTGTGTAGATTGGAGCACTAATATTCCAAAATAAAGGTGGTGTTTAGAAAAAATAGTGTACAAAAATTAACAATAATTTAGGATAACACAACACACAAAGAAGTGTTATGAACAATTGAGGATAACAACATTATAGAGTTTGCAAATAAAAAATTTACACAAGGAAACCCGTACATTTAATGCATTTAGGGGTAGTAGTGAATTTAATGGTATGTATAATTGATATATAGTCATCATGGTGATTTTCCACGGAATCCTGCCAGTTGTAGTTGTAGTTAAGCAAAATCCATCTTTATGTTGGCTCTCTAGTGGAGGACTATAATTATGTGTGTGAATTATGTCTTTTTGAAAAGAGAAAGAATAAGTCATAAGAGTGATAACTATTCAAAAAGAATGAGTCACAAGGTTAATAAATAAAGACCCAAGAGAAAATCCAAGCGAAGAGAAGCAAATACCACCAAATACCAAAATGAGTATAGAAACCATCCTACTTGGAGAGTCACCAACAAGGCCAAGGCCAAAGTCATACTGAAAGTTATATATATAAAAAATTAAAAGTAAAAACTACTTTTTAGATAAAATAATGAATTAATATTTTTTAATCAAAATGAATTTTTTTTTTTAAATAAATATTTTTTTTACATTTAAACATTGAAAAAAAATTAAAAAAAATATTTTCTTAACAAATCTTCTAAATTTTTTTATAATTTTTATAAACATCTCAATAAATACAAATCACATTTTTCAACTAAAACAAATGAAACCATTTAACTAATACAAATCAGGTTTCTTTGAAGACATTTAAAAATTTGCACAGATCAGATTTCTCTGTCAAAACAAATGAAAAGATTTAAAAATTTGGAAGAGTGTCCAGTATAAATTCTTTCAAAATTATAAAGTACTAAAACCAGAAAAAGAGAATAAAACGTAAGCAACTCAAAAGTGATAAATCACCTTAAAACCAGTAACAATATAAAATATCAGATCAAAACCGGTAGCAATATAAAATATCAGATCAGAATACAATGTGTGGAACTGTAAAAGGAAAGTACCCTCAATCAAATCTAAAAAGAATGTTTTCCTATGGCATAAGTGTCATCCTTTGTTTCCTTTTAAAAGCAAGAACCAACTCGAAACTGGAGTTCTTTTCAAAATAGAATCAACCTCAATTCTCTGTAAACATGGGATTGGAAGCTGAGGTAATGAGAGAAAAATAAATTTTAATCTCCTCAAATATAATACCCAGAACCAAGCTTTTGGATCTAAATATCTACTGGAACCCAATAATTAATTACTACCCAAACACTTAAATACAATACAACCAATTTTAAGAGCATCTTTGAAAATAAGAAGTTCTGCACAGTTATTTGTATTTGTTTTTGTTAACAAGATACTGAACATCCTTACTACTTTGAGAACTTGAGGTTTTCACTTTTTAGATTTTTGCTTTCCTCGCCCCCTGTTTGGTCGTTGCTCTTCATGCACATTGCTTGGCTTTCCATTGCCCTGCCCATCTTTTGGTTTTCCAATTTCATGGGCGCTGTTTGGTTTTGGATTTACGTGCCCATTCTTTGTAATTCCATCTTCTTGCACATGTGCCTGCAAATGCTGACGTTCAACCATAAAGTGCCGGAGCTGAATATCCTTGGGTTCAACATCCTCGACAGATTCCAAAGAATTCTCCAATTCCCTTATCCCGTCTGAAATCTGGTCAACTTGCTCTGAAACCATTGTACATTTGTATTTGTTCAACTCAGTCCTCAGAGAGTTGTTTTCCTCCTGCAGGCATTTTTTCGCGTGGGCAAGGTTTGAAATTTGGTATTGTGAGTCAGCTAACTGGCACTCTTTTTCCACTGCCATGGCCCTGCACGATTCAAGATCTTTCGTGACAAATTCCAAATCTCTTTCCAACTCCCTTATTCTGCCCTTAAGATGCAACATTTAAAAGTTGTCTTTGTAACATTGCTATTTGTTGTTCACCCTTGGAACCAGAATCCTTCGGTTCCTCAACAGAAGACTTCATTGACTGTAAATTTTCTTCAAGTTCTTTATTTATGGAGAGCTGTAACATCAAGTTTTGATGTAAATTGTCTTTTTCTTCTTCCATGCCGCGGGAATCATTGGATAATTTATTCATGTCCTCTTTGATTTTATTTAGTTGAAAAGCCACTTCCTTATATGCTGATTTTGCCGATGCTAGCTCTGTCTTCAATTCCAGTGACTGACTTTCTAAGTACAAAACTCTCTCATCACTCTCCAAACATTTCGCTGAAATTTCTCTATTTCTCTTTGTTTCCTCATTGAGAGTATGAAGAAAGAAACCTGTCTCCTTCCCAAGAGAAGCATTCTCTCTTCGCAATTCTAAAATCGTTTTTTCCTGTTCTCCATTTTCTTTCAACAAGTCCAAGTGCTTCTCCTCCAACTCTCTATATTTCTTAGCAAACTCTCCATAGAGTGATTCAAATTTAGTCCTTTGTTCTTCCTTTTCCTCTAGCTGCTTCTCAAGTCTAGCATTCTCTACAAGAAAATCTCCAATTCTCTGATTCTGCATTTCAAACAAACACCTAGCACTATCTACCTCCTTTTTAGCATTTCATTCTGTTCATGATAAGAATTTTCTGTTACCTTGTACTGCCAAGCTGAATCTGAATCTTCTGTATTATTCAGCTGTGGTTGAAGGCCATCTGAATCTTCCTTATTATTCAGCTGTGGTTGAAGGTCATCTGAATCTTCTTTATCATTCAGCTGTGGTTGAAGGCCATCTGAATCTTCTGTATCATTCAGCTGTGGTTGAAGGCCATCTGAATCTTCTGTATCATTCAGCTGTGGTTGAAGGCCATCTGAATCTTCTTTATTATTCAGCTGTTGTTGAAGTCCATCAATATCCTTTCTTAAGTGTTTTTCAGCTTCCTTCGAGTTGTCTTTCATTTCTTCCTTTAAGCTCTCCGTTTTTGTGATAAGGACTTGATTCTGTTCCCCCAATTTGGATATCCTATCACCTTTTGTGGACATGGATATTTTATTATCTTCAGCTTTACCCTGGGAGGAATAACCCTTTGCAGCTTCACGATTTGCTAACTCTACATGTTTTCTCTCCTTTCTCAGCCTGCTAGCTTTGCCCATCTTGTTGAGCAACTACAAACGCCTACCAAAGACAGACAAAAAGAAAAATGATCTGCTTTTCTAACTGATCATAAACCTTCAACAAAAACAAAAACAATGGTTTCTGTATTGTCATAAAAATGGCTTCAACGAAGAATCGAACAACGCCAGTTTCACAAATTGGGAAATTTTTAATTTGGTAGTAGTAACGGTCACAATTGCAAAACAATATTTAGAAAACATTAATAACAGTCACAATAGCAAAACAACTCAAAAGTAAGAAGACGGCAAGAAAACAAAGTTTGAGATAGATACCTTCCGCGTGAAAATGAAGAACTGAAAGGCTTTTCTATTGAGACACTTTTTCACTTGCGATCCCTCCACCAAAGAGACCTTACAAAGCACAATTTCTGTTAATTCCACAGAGTTTCTATCCTCAAAAACTTGACTCCGCTAGCAGGGCATCAACTTGGAGTAACACAAGTGAGGAAGCAACTTCTAAATCGTGATTAAATAAGCGACTCATCAAAGTCAAATTGATGGTTAACGGATCATTAAAGTCAAATTTCACACATTCAAGGTCTTTTGTTTCAAGGTGTTGTGTGCCCTTGTGGCTTTGGTCCCCACAACGTGATCAACCTTCGTGACCTTTTCCTACTAGGTATCTATCACGTCCACCCTAATATTTGCGTTTGTGGTGTGATCCATATTTTATATGAAATAAAATTAATATTTTAATATTTTAATTATTTTAAAGAAGAATGATGCGTTCAACTATATATTAATATTAAAAGTTGTTATAGCATTAGAAAATTTTAATATTTAAATTATTTTAAAGAAAAAAGGAAGCATTCAACTCTGTATATTAGTATTAAAAGTTGTTATAGCATTTTTATTTAAAAAAGAAATAGATCGTTGAGAAAAAATTAAATAAATAAAGCGATATAAGTAATTAGATAAAATATTTATTATTTATCTAATTTGTCAAAATGGTTCTAAAAGATTCATGGGTTTATTTACAAACTTTGAAATGTTCATCTTTCAATTGTTGCAGTAACATAAATAATGGTGTGTATAAGTATCCAATCATACTATGATATGTTATTTGTTATAATGTTTTCTAATTAATGAATTATTTATGACATTTTATACAACATTAAGCGGAAAGAAGCCTTTATTAATGAATTTTCTTGTAAGGCTCATTTTAGGGGCAAGTCTTACTTTTTAGGTTTGGGTCAAAAACCATATGAAACCTTCTAGATCCAATTTGAGGGCTTAAATGAAATTTTTTTTTACCAAACCATACACAAGAATACAATTTCATATTGTACACACTGAGACCTTTCCAACGATGCAAGAATCACCTCAATCAGAGTCTGTTTGAGGAAGTCATGTGCCTCCTGCAAGTTTATCTATCCAGTTGATCACCATGGTACTGAGTAGATTCCACATTAGCTCCCATTACCCACACATCTAGAGCTAGTCACTTGTGTAATTTCAAGAACATTCTACAAGGCCCAAAACCCTAACCCTAATAGAGAGTTGAACAATGTACAAACCCCTAAAACTAACCCTAGATGGCTATTATGCCATGTTAAATACCAAGATTTTAGGATGAAAATGGATTTCATTTTCTGATGATGTTATTGTATTGTTCCATAGCTAAGAAATGGTAAGGGAATGGATATTAGAGCATAATAGAGGAAATAAGAGACCTTATAGTAGTCATGCAAGCCACAATGTCAGAGGTAACTCCATAGTGAGTACCACTTTCTTTGTTTTTGCATTGCTTTTTGGATTAGAAAAGCGAAAGGCATA
The DNA here is from genome assembly GCA_027924585.1 of Larix kaempferi. Lineage (NCBI taxonomy): Eukaryota > Viridiplantae > Streptophyta > Pinopsida > Pinales > Pinaceae > Larix > Larix kaempferi. Next base: position 4,260,528 of record BSBM01000866.1, read on the forward strand.
GTCCTCACATATGGTTGGGTTTTTCCCCATAGTGGTTTCTCCTATGGTATATCTTGTGTTATTTATGTCAATGTGTTGTTTTTATCTAGTTATTTTCCTTTCGGTTCCAGTTTATTTATTGTTCTTTGGAATTAAGCTAACACAGTGAATTAAGTTGAAAGATCCATTGTGACAAACTATTCCAATGGAATATCCACGGCATTTTAAGAATCATATTAGTATCAGAGAAATTTTGTGTTATGTTTTGTGGGAAATTGAAGTATCTAGGAGTTGGTGGAGTAAAGAAAAAGTCTTCAAACCCTACCCATGGTGATGGATATGAACATTGATTTACAAAGCTAGAAATACAAGTCATTGATATCTCGAGCAATATGTCAATCCTCATGGCATCTCTGGAGAGCAATTTTTTACCTTTTGGTGATTTTGGAGTCTCTAACATAGATATTGGATTAGAGGGGAAATCATGAGACAAAGGCAACCCAAAGAGGGAGCCAAAGAAAGATCCTGAGAAAGAGCAACCAAATTCCAGTGCCATTACCACTTCCTAGCCATTATTTAAGATGGAAGCGAAAGTGGATATCAATCCTTACCAAGGTGATATCAATGCTTTGAAGTTGAATTATTGGTTGCAACAATTATATAGGTCTATTTTAGTTTCCACAACAGAGATGAGGAGAAGAATATTTAATTTGCTCGATTGAAATTAGAGGGTTGTGCATGAATCTGTTGGGAAATCCACACGGAGGAACTTAGGTTGGAGGGTGATATGCTAGTAACTAAGTGGGATCATTTCAAAACCCTCATAAAGTCCCAATTATACCCTGTTGATTATGTAGGGAACAAATGGATCTGTTGGCATAACTTCAAGCAAAGGTAAGGGTATAGTGTGCAAGAGTACACCATCGAATTAAGAAAAATGGATATTATATTGTTCGGGTATCTCACTAAGGAATCCAAATGTACTCGTAAAGGGCGAGCGCACAAAGTTGCTCCCCAAAAGTGTTTCAATGGGGCCGCGCTAGTGGGGAAAAAATGAACTCGCGCATGCACCTAAGGCAGCGCCCACACGCCACTAGGTTCAATATTGAACCGGGGTGTGTGCGCGTTGCTGCGCGTGCGCGCTCAAATGTGTGCATGCGCTCCTGTTAAGATAATAATAAAAAAAGCATGGCAGAGGCGCTGTAATTCTTTTCATTGTGGTCGAGCGTGAGTCACCCATTGCGTGCACGGCGCTACAGACCACCAATTTCACCATTTCCACTCAAAAACTATCTCCATCCATCCACCAATTGCATTGGATAGGTAAGATCCATGTTTTTTGTATTTTTATTCATTTTTTTGTTTATTAAATTTTTAATAATTCCCAAATTAGTAAAATAATAGAGAATTTTTCAATTGCAGAGTGCAAACCTACACAATGAATGAACAAAATGTTAACATGGAGTCCGGTGGAACACAAGAAAACACAAATCTTGGAACCAATGAAAACCCTCAACAAAATCCAAATGCCCAAGAAAAACAAAACCCCCAACAAAATTTGACCAAGACGACTTGAACCATTATGTAAATGAAATGAGAGTGCACACTCGAGAACTAAGAAACACAGGGGAACCATCTCGAGTGTCCCTTGCTACCTCAATTGAAAGCTCAATTGACTCCCTCATCCATGCACATCGCCAATTGACCAACATGACTAAATATAGAGCTAGGATGTGGGAGTATTATTCCACGGGCATTTCCAAGGAGGAAATAAAAGATTTGAATATTACAAAGGCCCAATTGTACAATATGTTCACCGATCCAAGAACAAAACAACCACCGGACATTAGAAAGCCACGTGTCTGCATGGATTGGTGTCATTTCCAACCATGGAGGGACAATTGGATGCATAGGTGGTTCATGGTTTACGATAAACCTTCCTGCAATAATAGGAAGGTTCCACAGTACTTCCTTCGGAAACTATGGGTTGAGTTTGCACTCGATTTACATGTCAACTATTTTGACATAACCGAGTTCTAGGGTGTTGGGCGTGGCTCTACCCAAGATCAACCTGCTACTAGGAGGAACCCACTGAGAGGGACACCAACTCCTAGGCGCGAGCCCAACCCCTCCACCCATCCACCTCAGTTACCCCAAAAACTTGATCAGATCAAGGGCGCGATGAGGAGTGTTACACGTGGACTGCTTAGACACACTGCCTTTGTAGCAGCTACTACAGTGGAGAGACAGGATGACCCTGATAGAGACGCAGGTGCAAGGCCTTCACGACAGAGTCAGGATAGACCTGTGACTGGTGGTAGCCATGATGAGCCTTCTAGTTCGACGGGGACAACGCCACATATTTGTACCCATTGTGGGCACACTTTCCCTGGCCCAATCGAGGGTTGTTATATGGAGCATGTTAGCACTTTTTTTAATGTGTTTTCAATATCACTTGATAATTTGTAAAGTAATTTTAAAGTATTTGTGTTTGACTTAAACTATTATTTCAATGTACATCTATTTAGAGATGAGACGTTGTCATGGGAGAACGTAGCATCTCCCAACCTAGATGCAGCAATGGCAGCTGCAACTGAAATTTCGGCACCTCACACAGAGGTATTTTCAGTACCTCACACAATATTGTTATTACTTATGGCATTTCTATTTTTATGTATTTATATTTATGACATACATGATGACAGTTCGTACAATATTTTTTAATATTTTGATTGACTGAATAATTACTTGTTTAATATGTTCATAACATGTATGCGTTTTGGTGTCCACAGGTATGCACAGACTACGATGATCAGCCATCTCCACCAGGGATCGGCAGATCACCATATACACAAGTACAATGTATAGTTAAAAGCACGCTTTGAATTTGAAAGGTTACGACACACTATGGTTTAATTTGATTTTTGTTTACTAAACTATGATATTACAAATTTGTATGCAAGGGCTGCCAACAACTACATGCCACTTTAGTCCCATGTTTCCACCCTCTCCCATGAGTCGCCCCCCTCACTTCCATCCAGACCCCTCCCTCCGTCCACCCCCTCCCTTCCATCCACCCTCCCCTCTCTGTCCATACTCCCCCCTTCGTCCATCGTCCCTCATTTGTCCATGCCCCCCCCATCTATACATCCTCCCCCATTCATCCACGCCCCCCTGTCTATCCATCCTCCCCCATTCGTCCATGCCCCCCCTTCCATCTAGCTCCCCCCCTTCATCCACAACCTCCCTTCTATCCATCCTCCTCCCTCTATCCAGGACCACCCTCCCATTCACCATACCTCAACATCCTCCCCAGCCCTTTTGGGTCGATACCCCCTATCGTATAGTCGGTAGGGGTTCATCATCCACGACGTCCTCCTCCACCCCATACCACCATGTCCTCTTCCACCATATCATCTCCAGTTCCTACCACTATTGTGGCAACTACTATTCCATTATTTTCCCATGTATCTACAGTGGTTGCACCCATATTTGTTGCATCTACATCTGCACCCCCCCCCCCATGACTGCATCGGAGCAGGTTGTCCAGCCAACTGCTCCACCTACTAACCCAGAAGCCCAGCCATGTCCATTGTCGGAGGTGTTCACAGTGAGAATCAAGTTAATTTATGAAAATGTTTTGATGCATTAACCTAAATTAATTTAAGCAATTATTATTTTTCAATGAAATGATTGTCGTAAATGTTGTAGGGTGGAATTGCTGAGAGGATCAGCAGATCCAGGACACCTACCTCTCGTCTCCCACTCGCATCAGCGATGAGTTATTTAAGATTTGAATTGTACATTCATTCTATAAATGTGGTAAATGTTACAAATGCTTGAAAATGATGGTATCTTATATCATTTGTTTCAGAGCCTGGAGAGATGGTCTACTCCTAGACGAAAGAAGACCCGAGATACCAGTAGCTCCAAGAAGAGGAAGATTGATTTTAGAGATGCGCCTGGGAGTGACCGGGGTGGTCACAATGCTTGACACACCATGTTATGTACATTAGCCACGATGTGACACCTTTGGGCACCAGTTTCCATGTAATTTGTATCTACGGCACAGGTTGCCATGTATTTTGGATCTACGACAGGAGTTGTCAGATTTTGTATAGGGCACGATTTTCCATGTATTTTGGATCTACGACACAAGTTGTTGGATTTTGTATAGGGTACGAGTTGCCATCGTATGTACATTGGGAACCATGTTCCACTATTTTCCTGAAAATTTATATATTTGTTCGAGTTTTGTTCCACTATGGTTTTATCTCATGGATTTATATATAGTTTTGTTCGAGTTTTGTTCTATATATGTGTATAATGATTTGGATTCAAATGTATGCACATGAATATATATGTACAATGAAAATGATTTACTTTTTATATGTATTATAATTTAGGCAAGGGATTAGGCTACATAATAGAGTTTCATTGTGATTAGAATACAAGCTAGGGTTTATGCTACCAACTGGGGTTTTTAGGACAGGCTCTTGTGTTTCTAGGATAGGCTCCAAGCTCTAGGGTTACCAACCTAATGTTTAACTCCACTATCATGAAAAAATTGTCACCAACACCATGCCCACTACCACAATCACCATCAAGCCTCGTCATCCTATTGCTCATGGTTCCACCATCCTCGTCCCCATCAATCATCCGCCATACACCATCAACCTAATGCACTTTGTCTCATTGTCATCGTCACCATATCTATCCTCACGACCATTATCACTATCGTCATCATTGTGCTCATTGTCACCATTGTCGCCATCATGCTCATTGGAATCTAGGCCATTTAGCCTCTTTGTTTATGTATTTTGGGTCAGATATGGATTGCACTTGATTTGTTTTTAGTTGTATGCACCCTTGCTATATACATGTCATAAAATTTGCATATAGGTGTATAATTATTTGGATTCAAAACTAGGGTTTTTAGGCTAGGCTCTGGGTTTCTAGGGTTTTCCCATAGACACTTGATAGAGACACTTTCAACCAGGAGTGTCTCTATCAAGTGTCTATGGGAAAACCCTAGAACAGACGTGGAGTTGGGAAAAAGGAGTTGATTTGGGTCGAGAACTTATGGAGTTCCCCTCTATGTTTAGACTCAATGAGACAACGTGGGGTTCTTTTTTGCATTTGAACTTGCCAAGATGGTAGGCACGGGGTAATCCCCATATATATATATATATAAAAGAAATAAAATATAAAATAAATAGTAATGATGATATCTAAATTTTGTTGAGATTTGATCTTGTGAAGGCAAGGAAACAAACCAAGATTGCAAACCAAACTAGAATAGGGACAAAGAGTTTTGAACTTAGCCTCATTAAATAGAATTTTGAACTCAACATTAAAAGAGTAATTGAAGATATAATTAAATTTGAATTCCAAAATAAGCATCCATGTTGATGAAAGAGATGGACCATAAGTTGATTGCTTATGGATCTATTATTGTCTTAAAAAGATGAAAGTTCTAAAGAAATCTTGCATTGCTTTTATATAAAGAAGGTTTTTACAGGGTCACACACTCCTAGAGAAGAGTTCAGAAGGTTATTGCTTTAACGGAGCAAGTTACCTGGGTAAAAGCAGTGATTCTTTGCCGACATATTTTGTCGTGAATCTACCTCTAAGAAGGACCAAGAAGGTCTATTTTTCCCTTTTGTTCAACTTTATACTCTAAAATTACCAACAAGCAGATGCCTTTTACTCTTTTCTCATTCTAGTTGGAAAATTATGAAAATGCTTGTCTGAGTTTTTGTCATTTGTCCTGGGATTAAATATATTTATTTTCGTTGTTGTCATTAAGACTATGGACTCCATTATTTGACCCTGCCACTGAGAGATTAACCCTGTATATGTCAAGCTACTTGGATAACCCTCGAGTTGTGGTCGGAGGAGGGTTTGAGGGCTATCACGAATTGACTTGAGGGAACGTTGGTTGTGGATGAAATATTACAAATTTTCTTAAGCTTCCAAGTCACAAAAATTAATATAAACCATCATTTGGCATTAACGAATCATGTCGTGATGTGGCACAAATTCTGGTGACATCTTCAACTATCAGGTAGGCACCCTAGTTGATTAATGTTTTCGCTATTCACTTCGCCAGGATTGAACAGGTCAGAAATGTTACTAGTTTCATGCTATTTAAATTTGATAATGAACCAAATATGGCTCTGTGTTGTGGAATGGATGGTTGATAAATAAAATATGTGTTATTACTCATGTTTCATTTAGATCAGAATGGGATTAAATGTTTGCTATGTAAATTCTCTTGTTAATTGGCTTATGAATAACGAAAGTTTAAAGCATGGGTCTGTATATGTGTATTATGTTTAAAATTCATTATTGAAATGTAATTTACCGAGATGGATTCGAGTTGTTAGTTATGTACATCCTAGATAGAAGTGGTTGAAAGGATTATGTATCGATCCACTAAATTTGGTGTGAAATCTAGTTTTATTATTATTATTGCGGTACTATGGTCGTGCGCGGGTAAGAGATCGAATCCCATTTTTTAACCTTGTTTTAAACAATAATAAACCTTATTACTAGTCGAATGGAATGTATACTTTTTGCTATAAAACAAAACCAAGAACAACTCCAAATCTCGTGGTAAAACGATTCAAATCCCTCGATGAACAAATGAAGTTCCTGTTGGATAGTGGATCTATTAAAATGTGTTTGTAACCGCAACTATAGTACTCTAGGTTTAACAAAAACCCCATAAACCTGGCTCTACTCCCTTGTGGATATCATATCTTGTCAAATGTAGGTAGTTACAACTGTGCAACAGACCTGTAGTTCGATACACATACTTAAATGTTGTGATAACTAGACAACCTAAGGATAATTAAAACCCTACTTTTAGCGTTAGTAAACTGCCCAGCAGTGGAAGCGAGTTCGGGTTAATGTAGCCAGTGGACCATCAAATAAAATGAGGTCAATGGGTGACCAGATCAAATTTTGAGGTCTGACGTGCGATCTCATAATGTAGATAAACCCCACAAATTCAAGAGCCAATTCGTTGTTATTTATCTCGAGTAATGTGACCGTTTCCTCTTGATCTAACCTCTATGGTAGATACCAACTAAGTTATCCCTTGTCAAATTTGAGTTATCCATCGACACGTGGTTCCTTTTTGTCATTCACTAATGCTACCCTATCCAATCGTGAAACCCAAACTCAGATTTAGTTGCAGTCACAATACATTCCTGACAAGCTCGACAACCTCGGGTTTGATATCCTGCCAACGCACATTGGGGAACACAATTTTCTAGGAAAAGATAATTATAAATTATCATATACCATTTCGACTATGAGTGAAAGGAAGAAATAGGTTGCATGGTTAAATATTTGGTATTTCCATTGATCATAAGAGTTGGATAGTCATTTTCTCGTGGGGGCAGCTCAAGTGGTAAAGATGAGAAGTTGTAATTGATTGTCAAAAGAAAGCGTCATCATGACAAATATCAGTTGGTGAAAGCAAAGCTCTATCGTTCTACCAACACAAGATCTTGAATAGTGTATGTTTGTGAAGAGTTGTTCTTCAAATAAATGGAATAATACTTTATTAATGAAATGGGGAACCTGGTAAAGTTACAAAATATAGTAGAATATATATCTCTTAATTTTGAAGTAGTTCCATAGTTTTTTAGAATTTTTATGTGAAGATGAATTGCAGAAGCAATTCTTCTTATGAGTACATAAGCATATGATTGTTAAAGTATCACTTAGGACACACGCATGTGGTCAATCTGCAACAACAACATACTTGAAAGTGCCTTCATGCCATTCCCATAAGTCTAAGTTTTGAGGGCCTTGATATTTTTTGTTTAAGGCAGGCATTAAAATGAAAAAATTACATCCATCTTAAAATTTCAAATGAAAGTAGATTGCATGGTGGCACACCTCAAGCAAGAATATATACTCATAACCCTTTAAAAATGGAGCACGATCTTTCATGAGGGACTAAAACAGACAATTGTGTAAAAATTGAGTCCAACAAGACAGAAAGGCAATGCCAAAACACAACAGTGTCAAGAACAAATTGAGTAGTGTTAAGCTACAAGTTTGAGGAGGATGCTTGTGTTCATCATTCTTCCTTGTCCAATGGTAGGAGGATTTTCTTTCAAAGTGGGGACATTCCTTTAATAGATAATGGATATTGTTCAAGATGTTGAAAAATTCTTGATTAGCAATAGCACTGTATTTTTCTTATTATCTTTTGTTCTTTCATAGAACCAAGATTACACAATTTGTGGGCATGGTTATTTACTAACTATCTTGTTGAGCGTATTATTTTCCTTTTTATAATTCACTTAAGAACATTTTGTATCAATTGTAGGAGGAAACTGGCATTCATACTTTTGGGGGAACTACACAGTTTTTTTTGCATCCACATTACATGCATGGCGTTGCTACAAGGTTCTAAGATTAAGATTCATATGACTAGTTATCGTGATCATATGGCTATTGTTCATAATATTGAATATATTTAGTTGATACAGATGCATTTGAATCTTGATATCATGTTCAAGCTTTCTCATATAGTATTCATGTTGATCATGTTATTTTCTCGTGGCAGATAATTTTGAATATTGCTTATTGTTTGATGATACAGTCTATAATAACGTGTTTATGCTTATGCTGCAGCTCAAGTAAAGAAAGCCATGGAGGTATGATCTAGGAAGTCAATTGTATAGCTAATAGAGTCTAGTTCTTTTATGGATTTTGTACACTAACAGATTTGCAGTTGTGTAAGAGCGATACTTAGTATTAATTTCATGGTTAAGTTAAAAGTTTATTTAGATCTATAATTTTGCTTATATGGAGGGTCAAGTAAGATTATTGCCCTGAATGCACCTCTTCGTGTGTGATAGAGTGATTTTTAGTCTATCCTTTCTTTATTCCAAAAAGAAAAGAAAACCTTATATTAACTTATACAATATGCACTAGTGGGAAAATGGGTGGTAAATGACCAAGCGACCAAAAAATTTGGTCACCAAGTGAAATAAATGACTAAACCACCAAAAACGTTGGTCACCACGGTGTTTTTAAGTGAAATATGACCAAATTTGAACAATTTTAAGTGATTGCAACTAAAAATGACTAAAATAACTGACTAATTTAGTCTTGGGATAAAAAATATGACTAGACAATCTAAGTTAATAATTATATAAGATATTCATTGTTAAAATTTACGAAACTGTAAAAAATTATTCTCAAAATTTCTATCTATATCCATTGTCAGATTCTGACAATGAAATTTCGCAATTTGGTAAATTTTAACGATGTAGATGGATTCAAAGTATGGGGTCTCTGAATCCATCTGTAGTGTTAAAATTTAGCAAATTGTATCACTGTAGATGGATTTAGATACCCCTTGTATCATTCGAAAATGGAAAATTGCAATTTTGATGACTCGGTACATTAAAGAGCATTCTTCTCTTCCCCCTCTTTCAACCTCATCTTCCAGTTCCAATACACCTTGACTTATTCTTGTTTAAAAAAAAGAGAGCTCATATTTTTACATATAGTAAAATAAAAAATAAGCTCAATCTACCCTCACACATTAAAGCGAAGAACATGGCTTATTAGTACTTTGTCAATGCCACACAATAATCTCCTGAATCTCCCTAAATACTACATCAACAATATTCAGTATAATGAATAGCCACGTCTAATAGATCCGCATGACATAGTTGACAAATTATTGTTTATGACTTTGCTTCTGAACTTAACTCTCTTTTTTGTGGTTGACAATGTAAAAATATTAAGTGGAAAATTGGATGTATTTTTGAGTCCCACTTACCTTCTTTTGGGGTTAAATATAGTTGGGCATTACTAAAATTATATAATATTATCATTATCTTATATATGTACCGAGAAGGACAACAAAAATTAAGTTAAAATCAATGCACAGAGAAGAACAATAAGTTAAAATCAACCTATTATAGTTTATTTATTTATTTTACTATTTTTATGTTTTCTTTTAACATTTGAACTTATGTAACATGTAGCATACATCTCTGGTTAAAATTAAACTATACTAGTTTATTTATTTAATTTATTACTTTTTATGTTTCATCTTTTACATTTGAATTATTCATTTAACATATGTTGCACAAACCCCCCCATCAAATGTAAGGTAACCTTCTATAGATTGATCTTGCACACAATCATTCGGGCTTCTCCTCCACATAGATTAACATGCATACCACTTGCTCCAACTCCACCTTCACCTCTACCTCCACTTACATGCTTAATACCTTTTGACATTTCTTTTTGCATGTTTCAAAGGTATAAGATTTATGAGTTTGGAAAAAAATCCCCACATAAGAAATTTACTATAATAATTTAGTTAGTCATAGTCTAACTAAACATAAATGGGAACATTTTTTGAGAGAGTAAACTTTAATCAAAATTCACCCATTTTTGGTGTGTTTTTAAGCATGATTTGACTAAAATTTAGTGATTGATAGATAAAATAGTTGTTTCACATGTACATATGGGATGCTCATAAATTTTCAGTACATTAGGTTTTTTCACATCTCCAAATTGATTTAAGCCCTTAAAAAGCACACATAATTTATATTCAATAATATCAAAACACAACATTTTTTTTCATTCTTTCATCTAAAGGTTTGGAATCCACAATTGATTTGTTCTAAGTCTCTTGGGTAGTCAAATTACCTATGGACTACCATTTACGGGGCCATACATTTTTCAATGAATCTAGGATACTCCTAGTGCATTGGATACCAACCACATTACTTAAAAACCTTAGCTAGCAAGATGGGTCCATTTTCCAACCATGTCTTAAACTTGGACCCGAGACCTTTCGTAATCCTAAAACACTGTAGGAGATGGATTTTCCAATCCAACCAAACATAAACCTAAAACGCAACAACCTTATGTTATATGACGCCAATGCGTTATCTTGTAAAAAAAGGAAGACAACTCCACTGCATTATTTAGAGCATATAAAACATTGACACTTCCTCACCACTCTCTTTAAAGTGATTGATAGAAAAATCTTAGTAGTTAATATATTTGTGCAATTTACATAAAAGCTCATTAATTTATCTGTATTTGCTTGAGAAAAGGTTCCCCATAAAATGGGGAATCCCCATTGATGGTCAAGGATGGGAACATCCCAAATCAGGGTGAATACTCCAAGACCTCGTAAGATTTGGAGTTAGGATTTAACCTACCAGGTCAATATACAAAGTCATGGTATAGGAAGAAAAAACACACGCAAAAATTATGACCTTCAAACGACAGAATCCCAATGTTTTCATACTTAGTACAGAGTTTCAATGAATGTCCACACCAAAATGTACAACTTGGAGGTCAATGTGAAGGATTTTGTTCCTGCAGGTCAGACCCAATTTCCCTCACTCTACTTTTGTTTCTTTCTTATTTGGCAACAACCTCCATTTAGGATTTAGAAATGAAATAATTAAATGACTTGAATTAAGTCAAAGGAATGATATTTCAATGAAGTTATAGATTAATATATAGTAATTGAGTATAACGAATGTATGTACTGGGCTGGCAGGAGCGGGTGGAGTCCTCTATGACTTCGATGGAACAAAAATGGAAGATCATGCATGGGGATTAGGCAAAAAGACCAATAACGGAGTTGAATGTCTCGCCTTGATTAAAGGACTTGAACTCGCTAGAAGAAAGGGGATTGAGGAGCTTGTTGTTCTCGGTGACTCGATGATAATCATAAGGGAAACTAGGAGTTTGGCCAATTCCAGAAATATGCCAAGCACAAAGACTCATCATATGTTGAAAAACATCGTAAAAGAATACAAAGCTATCAATTTTCTGCATATCCTCAGAACCAACAACAACTATGCGGATAAAATGGCAAACATTGGAGTTAGGCTAGCCTACGGGGTCATGGTTTGTGACTAGCAAGACCAGGAACTTTCCTGGGTCCCTTAACCCCCCCCTCTTCTAATGTTTTTTCTCATTCTCATTATTTGTATTAGGAATTGGTTTGGCACAGGAACAAAACCGATTTTGATTAACCCTTAACCCTTGGCTCCATAACGTCACCCTCAGCGAGCACTCCGAGGTTCTCCCTAATGTACGATGGAAGATGCAAGATTAGCATACACACTTGACCCATATGGCTTCCATGTAGGGTTAAATGCTCCCATCCTCCGTGGTGGTAGGTTCGGCTTCAAACTTGGACAAGAAGCAAAGCTTCTCTCATTTGAACCCTGGCTCTTCGTCGTGTTCAGGCTCTGTGACAGGTTTTGCAAAAGAATTGGGTTCAGGCAGCGTAGAAGTGAAGGTAGTATGGCTGACGACCTCTCCCCACTCCAGCCCATCCTCTGTGGGAAGCATGTTATTGCGTATGGACGCACCCTCTCTGCCAAATTGGATGTGAAAGCTACAAGTGCAGAGACTAGCAGCGAGCATCCCTCTGCGAAGAACCAAGGCAAGCGTAAATTTCTTGGGCAAGGTCTTCACGCAAAAAACGATGGACTAGGTTTTGACAACCTTTCGTCTGAATTTTAGACGTATCTGAAGGATTTGGAAGCTCAGCTCCGAACTATTAGCAATGAAAATTATGAATTGAAAAATTCCTTCACTCATCTCTTCGCTCTGGTGAATGTAACAAATGTTGAGGTCCGAAGTCTTAAGGCGAAAATTATAGGGCAAGTAGCTACTATGGTGGAATCTAAGCTGGAAAATATGGATGCCAGGATCTTGGAAGTCCATGACACAGCTAAGGTGGTGGCAGCAATGCTCGAAAAGATGAACGCATATCTCTCCAACCTCACCGCGGAATCCAACGGAAAACGCCTGGAACTCGTTGCATCTCAGTCTCCTTTTTGATGTTTTATGGTTTATTATGTTTTGTTCTTAAGACTCTGTCGATCCAAATGTATAGGTCTTCTTTCTACTTCAAGTCTTGTTTTGGTATTGACTAAAAAAATGTTATGCACCTATGTATTTATTCTAGGCTAGTTTGTAAAGATCTTCAAGCTCCTCAGAATAGGACCTTTTTTTGAGCAATATCGAACAACTGAATTCATTTTTGCAGGCTTGGCTCACATGCTTTTCAGTGAGCAACCCTACTACAATTACTATGTAAACTCTGTTTCCAATTTTATATAAAAGTTGATCAAACGTTTCTGTTATAAAAAAAGTATAACGAATGTATGTGAGAAGTGGAGTATGTAAATTGATTCTATAACTAGCACAACCACTTAACTTGTGGATGGCGAACACCAATAGGTCACAAGTTAAGTGCCATGGACAAGTTATATGTTACTTGTTCTCCATGCTTAGTTGTAATCACTTGTTGTCTATGCCTCAGCTACATGTTACCTTCTTTAGTTAAATGGGTTGTCTCACTACTTGTTATCCATGCATGCATGAGTTATGAGTTATCCATGCAACAACTACCAATTATTTTTCTTTTTTTTTATAATTGTTTATTTCTAATTTTGAAGGACGACCATAAAATCAATATGGACAATACACTTGTCCCATCCTCCTTCAATCTAGGAAAAGCATAGATGGTAGTCCACCCCAAATTCTAAAGGTTTCACCGAGCATTCGAAATCTTATTCCTTTTCAGAAATTAAATTTCCAAGATCTACTAGGATTTTGCAGAAACACCAAAGAAAAAATCAGAAGATCCGTGATTAGAAAGATATCAAGATCAATCTTTGAGGATAGGGCATCTCCAAATTTTTATTCATGTGGCATCTGGGCATCAGCAAATTAACTTAGAGTCTTATCTTGTATATTCAGAAAGGCACTAGATTATCATGAAATGTCTTGCTCTTGGGCTATATCCATCCATGGCTGGGATTGCAAGATTGTAGAATTATAATTTTTTTTCCAATGAAATAACATATGACATGTCATTCAAGTAACCAAAATTTCAGATCATAGGTATCACACGGCTCGGGAACACGATGCCTTCAATTTTCTCGGTACGTCATTTTTTTCTCTTTTGAACCTCCTTTTTAATGGTGTCTTTCGTTTTCACGATATTCGAAAAGAGGCATATCGGTTATATGTTAATGGTGGCAAATAGAATCATTATCTATTTATTTGTGAAAAAAAGTATTATTTTTTAAATTCTAAAAAATGTAGATCACCCACAATTTTATTGTGTGAATATGGGCCTTGCATTCACTAGTTAAATAAAGGAATTTGCATATCCGTTAACCGTGGAAAATAGATTCAATATCTATTGAGTTGTAAAAAGTGTATTATTTTTTAAATTCTAAAATGTCAATCATCGAGAATTTCTTGCATTCACTGGTAAAATGAAGGAATTTGCATCCAATTTTTCTTTTATTTTGAAATATTATAAAATTATTGCCAAACACCAGTATTTTACTTGAAACAAGTTGGTAGATGGAGAATGTACCAATTCATAGTAACCCTTGTTGAAGATCGGACGGTCGACAGGTCCTCTAACAGTGAGTTATAGGCCCTTTTAATTGAAGCCGCCCTTTACTTGTTCGTTATCAAAGATCTCAATTGCTATTGTAAACAGCCTCAATTCAAAGTTGCATTTTGCCTCAAGGCTTTTGTTGGGACAATTTGCATTGTTGATTGAGGTTTGGTTACCTACAGCTTGTGGGCAGGCAATCTAGCTAGCAAGAAGACATATACTAGCTATTCATAAACTCTATTTTTCCAGAGGAGTCGCTACTCTTTTTTTTAGTGGTTGTCTTTAGATGACCTCCAACTAACAGCTCGTAGCTAAGAGTTGCTAGGGTTGCTAGAAGCTCTTAGAAGTTCTCGGGAACATAAACAAAATGACAACAACAACCGCACTATCTTCTCTCATAAACAAGAAGGAAAAAGAAAGATAGACCCTTCACAGCTAATCTAACAGTAGTTCAGGGAGACCCTTCACTAAGGGAGGCTTCCCAACTAGTAAGGGAGGCAAGGACACCTCTTCCATCTTTGGCTCTCTGGGGATCCAATGTTTGTTGAATGGATGATCTCTATCACTGCCCATTGGAACCGCATCACCTGGGTACTCGCTCTCGGATTGTGTGCGCTTCTCAACATCGAAGAAGGGTTGCAACAGTATCAACCCTCTCAATTTCATGGAGTTCCACGCTTCCACACCTCCCAACAGCGCCACAACGTGATGTGTGATGTTGGCACCAACGCTATCTCCCATCAGATAGACAATGGAAAATTTGACCTAGGATTCGAGCAATGGATCATGTTTGAAATCTCCTCCATCTCCCACATGGGAGCTCACCCACTGGACTATCGTGATGCAGTCTTTGCAGACAGTGGGAAGGTGGTGCTCTAGAGCCAATCTATAAGACATAGAGACTATGATTGCACCTACATTCATCGCCAAATTGAGAGAGAAGTTATGAAAATCTGGCATGGCAAGGGAGGTGAGGCAGAATCCGTCGATGTGGAAATACACGATTACTGAGAGGCAACGCGTTTTTTGTTGTTGTTGGACATGTGAAAAGGAAAAGCAGATTCGAACCCCATAATTACAACTTCTCATTCAACACCACATCTTTACTCGCAGCCTTGATTTTTGCTTCTCCTTGCAAGGGAGAGTTGACGAAATTTCGGAGATCCTCTTCACGAAAAATTGTGCCATCTCTATACTCTTTGAGCACTCCTCCAATGTTATCCACTTCTTCCATACTCACTGCTAAAACCATTATGCTAACACTTTTTCCTTTCCTAACCACTTATATTCTTTCTCCCTGCTCTATCTTTTCCTTTTTTTGGATTGTTATCTAGACTATCTTTTCAAAGATAATGAACCCAAATTAGTTATGAAGGCTCTCCCTAAACTACTATTATATTACCACCCAATGAACTACTGTTAAGGGTCTCATAGACAAGAAATAAAAAGAAATATAGATAGGGCTTGACACTTCAACACTCCACCCACTCCCAACCCCCTCACAACATCAGTGTCATGTCCCAAATTTTGCATTGGGTCACAATGGCCTAATCCCATTGGCCATATTCATGAGAGTTTGTCAAATTGATGTTAAGGGTCAAATAATTGCCAAGGAGGAAAATTACTAGTTTCCTGGTTGTGTGTGGAAGCATTGGGATTTGAAATAAGAAGGATAATAAATGATGTGTGAACATTAGAAGATCATAAATATTTAATAAAGGAGCTAAATAAATATATACAATGGAAAATCAAAGTGGCATTTGATCATGAAGACACATGGAGGAAGTGGGACCCACACAAGCTAGATTTTATGTGCCACATGGCATCCTCCTCTTGTCATTTTGAATCCATAAGAAGCCCAAGGTTCTTGGGATGAGTTGGAATGTCAATATACTTGTCATGAATCAATTAAGGTCGAATTAGGGAAAAAGGTGAAAATTTTGCCATTTTAATAAAATTCTTAAAAAGGGACATTAAAGTAGTATCAGAGCATGGTCCTTGCACCTGTGAGTTAATATCATACATTGAAGAATAATTTGCAACCATGTCTTACTATTATGATGAATCCTATGAGTACAATTCTTATGAGGAATATGCAGATGATTGTGAACAATATGAAGGAGAATGTGAATGGTATGAGGAAGAAGTGCCATCATGCAACACTTCTTACAATTTCAGGAGGAATGAAGATTATTTTTTTTGACAAGAACATGTGGGAATTGTATTAGTGCCGGTATTTTAGCAACCGAAATCTATTACATAGAAATTTTAGATACAATACACCTCTGTAGTAGTTCAGCGAGCTTACAGAGTTCGCCCAAAACATGGCAGGGCTAACTACTCCCATATGCCAGACTTTATTTAACTATAACAGAGGAGAGGCGTATTGTGCAGCAGGGTCTGTAATCATTTTTCCAGCTTGTCTTTCAGATTGGAGACTTGAGCTTCCAGTGCTGCGATTCTGTTCCCAAAATTACCATGAGTGTTCGCGACGTCCTTGAAGTCAGTTCGCGTCTCATCTTTTAAGTCTTCCATATGTTCAGAGAGTTCAGCCCTGAGTTGCATGATATCTTTGTTCAGTAAGTCCCAGGTTTGCTCTCCTGCCTTGGAGAGCGCCTCTAATTTAGCCTTCTGGTCGTCATGTTTTGCCCTCAGACGCCCAAGGGCCTCTTCCAGGGCTCCAATACGCTCATCTGCTGTGAGTCCGGAGCTGGAGGAGCTATTCGTCGCCATCTCGTGCAGAGGCGCTCGTTGAACCACGATCTAAGCAGGATCTGGAGATAGGTACCTCAGCAAGCTTGAAACCAAAGGCTTTACCACAGAGCTCGCGTTGCAGAATGGAATGAGAACGAGACAGGGGAGGAGCTCCTTTAAGAGCAAGCAGGGAGACTCCCGAGGGCGCAAGGACCTGTCTCTGAGCTGTAGTGCAGGGAATCTCTGCATTCTCATGGAAAACGTGATTTGGGAAAGCCCAGGAGCGTGCTGCGTGAAGATACAAGATCTCCTGCAGCTAGGGGATGTCACATCGCTGACACAAACCATTGATTTTTAGATTTCCTTGAGCCAGCTCGACCCCTTTATTGGCTTCCATGTCTGCTTGTTTATTGAGCTCACGAAGCACATGGAAAAATCTTATTTTTTGGAAATGTTTGCTAACCTGGAGAATTCTTTGAAAAATATGGCGGAGTTGGACATTCGGAGGAGCTTTCTTGGTTATGAGGGCCTTGATTAGGATCCTGGAGTCTCCCAAGACTGTTAAATGGCGAATTCCTTGAACACGCGCAATATTTAAACCTTGCCAAAGACTGCAGAATTCAGCAGTGTTATTAGTTTCAATTCCAAGTCCCCAGGAATAATTGATGCCAGTTATCCCTCTTGCTGATCTGATTATACCTCCGGCACCGGCTGGTCCTGGATTTCCTTTTGAGGCCCCATCGAAGAACAGGCAAGGTTCGTTTAGGGAGGCTTCCCAACTTCTGAAGTCAGCTTCCTCCATCCTAATTTCCCAATTCTCTGATTGGGGGACTCCGCAGGAGGTACGGAGAGGAAGATTGGTCGTTAGCTGACTTAACCAATTGACCTCCTCTTGTAGAAGATGGGATACGCTATTTAAGGAGTGGCAATCCAGGGCTTCTCCCAGGATGGCTCTAGCCTTCACAGCAGTTTTCCAGGGAGGGGCTTCTTTACTGCGGAAGAGTCTATTGTTTCTCTCTAGCCACAGTTTCCAACATATGGCTTTTGGAAGCCATCCCCAAGCAGTTTGAAGCAGGTTCTTGTTGTTCAACTTGAAGGGAGACAGTGACTTCCAAGTGGAGAAGAGGTGCTGAACAGTATGGGGCAGGTTAAGGACATTGTTAAGGCTCATGGCGTGGATCCAAGCATCTTTAGCATAGGGACACTCCAGCATTATGTGGTCCATAGTTTCATCATTGCTTTTGCAGAGGGGACATCGGGTTGGGCCTTCCATTCCTTTTCTTCTGAGGTTATCACCAGTGAGAATACTCTTATGGGCTAAGGACCAGCAGAAGATATCAATTTTCGGGATGAAAGGTTTGGACCATATAAATTTCTAGACAGCAGGATTTGGGGCAGCATAGGGGATGGACTGTAGTTCATTGTAGCCTTCCGCAGTAGTGTACACTCCAGAGGTTCCCCAACCCCTTCTATCTCTGGAATCCATTTTGGATGGGGACTTACCTTGGAGGAGGGCCAAAAGAGCATCTGCTTCATTGTTGAGATCAGGGGGAACATGGCCTAAGTCCCAACCATTCCAATTATCGTTCTCCCAGACAGAGAGGTCCATTAGTGTGTTGGATACTTTTTCAAGAAGCCATGTTTTTATGTTGCTGATATCCGAATTAGTACCAATTGGGGGGCTCCCCAGAATGGAGTCTTCCCAGATATTGATGGAGCTACCATTTCCAGGGATCCAGTACAGCTTATTATGGAATGGGGGCAGAGCTTTTATGCATAACTTGTAGATTGGCGATCCTTTAATCGGAGGAGGCTGCTGGTCCAGGCATCTCTTCCTCGGGCCAGGGAAGTATTTTCTGCGGAGAGCTTCTTTGCTCCAGCTAGTTTTACCTGAGATCATTTGCCAAAGTAATTTAGCTCCCAGAGCTAGATTTTGAGTTGTTAAACTTCTTACCTGAAGGCCACCTTCATTCCGAGGCTTTTTAATCTTTTCCCAACTGACTAGATGAATTTTGTTCCCATTCCCTTTTCCTCCTTCCCAAATGAATTTCCTTAGCAACCCTTCAATCTTGTTAACTACGGAGCAGGGAGCGAGCAGAATAGAAGATTGGTAAATGGGCATGCTATTGAGGACTGATTTGATGAGAGTAGTTTTACCTGCAAGATTGAGCCAGCTGGCCCCCCATTTTTGGATTTTGCGTTTGATCTTGTCCACTATAGGATCCCAATCTGCTGAAGTGATTTTGTTTTTACAAATGGGAATTCCGAGATAAATGAAGTTATTCCAGTCTTTGGTGGATTCCATTCCCAACGTTCTGCTGATGTCCCTTAGTTCCCTGGCAGCACAGTTCCAGCTGAAGATTTTGCTTTTGTGGAGATTTATTTTGCTCCCCGAGACTTTTTTGTATACCTCCAGTTCTCTTTTGAATTGCTCCGAGGAGTGGACAGACGCTCCTCCTAGAAGTAGGGTGTCATCAGCAAATTGGGCATGATTGATGTCCCTGACATTGTTCACAATTCTGAGTCCAGGAAGCACATGAATGTCTTGACTGAAGTTAAGTTGATAGCTGAGGATAGATGCCTGGATAGCATAAAGAAGGGGAGAAAGCGGGCAGCCCTGCCTTAAACCTCTTGAGGCTTTGAAGAAACGAGTTGGCCTTCCATTTACTAGAGGGGCAATCCAAGGGTCCCCCACACATCCTTTGATCCAGTTAATGAAGTTGGTGGAGAATCCAAATTTAGCCATAACAGCAAACAGGAAGTCATGTCTAACTCGGTCAAAGGCGTTAGCTAAGTCGAGTTTGATGACCATGCCTTTCTCCTTACGCTGGTTGCTTGAGTGGATAGCTTCTTGAACGAGAATGATGTTATCCAATATTTTCTTGCCTTTGATGAATCCTCCTTGGTTCTCCAGGATGATCCGAGGGAGCATTCTTTTCAGTCTGGTGGCAATGATCTTAGTAATTAGTTTGTAGCCCATGTTACAGAGGGAGATGGGCCTGAATCTGTTGAAGGAGTTGGCTCCTTTTTCTTTAGGGATCAGGGCCAGGAAGGAAGAGTTCGTGCTGCCTCCTAGCTTGTTGGTTTTCTGGGAGTGCCTAACCATTTTGAGGAGATCATACTTGATGATTGTCCAACAGCAAATGAAAAATCTAGTTGTAAAGCCATCCGGACCCGGCGCACTATCGAGTTTCATAGCAGCGAGAGCTTTTTTAACTTCATCCATGGTGATAGGCGCTGAAAGGGAGTTGTTATCTCCCTCACTGATGAGCTGGGGGATGAGATCAAAAGGATGGGAAGTGGTATCGAGAGCCTCTTCAATGGGGGCAGTGAAGAGATCAGCAAAAGTTTCAACAGCTGCTTTCTTGATTCTATCTGCATCTTGGATCACTTCTCCCTCAAACCGAATTTCAGTGACTGCTTTGTAGTTCTTCCTAGCTTCAGCTTGTTTGTGAAAGAATTTGGTATTTTTGTCTCCGCTAAGAAGCCAGAGGTTACGGGATTTTTGACGATGGTATTCTTCTTCAACCCTACAAGCAGTGAAGAAGTTTTTTTGCAAGGTTTCTTCCTTAGAGAGAGTCCAGTCAGACGCAGGGGAGGAACCAGTTAAGGCTTGATGCGTTTCTATCTCAGCCTGGGCGAATTCTCTGTTGGAGGCAGGAGAGGGAAGATTTTTGGCCCATGCTTTAAGGGCAATTTTGAGTCTTTTAAGTTTGGATTCCCAGACAAAGGAGGGCGAGCCAGAGAGGTGGGTGTTCCACGAATTAGCTACAGTTTGAAGAAAGTCATCATGATGAATCCAAAGTGGACTGAACCGAAAGGGGATAGGTCCAAGATTTTGATCGGTGGCTAGCTCAAGCAGAATCGGCCTATGGTCAGAGGTGTAGTGAGGGAGGATTTTGGAGGAAGCAAGAAGACTCAGATCGAGAAAGGATGAGTGGACAAGGAAGCGGTCTGGCCTTGCTGCAACATGGCCAGGCCCAATTCTTTTGTTTGTCCAAGTAAAGTTGCCATTGATGGGTTTGATGTCAAGCAGATCCCAACCAGAGATGATGTATTCTACCCATTCTCTTGAGGGGTCTCTAACCGGATTTCCTCCTTTCTTTTCATTAGCTGCCAGAGTCACATTCAGATCTCCAGCTATAATAATGTTATCTCTATTCTGAAATTGAAGAAAAGTTTCAAGAGTGTTCCAGCACTCTTTTTTTTCCGCATGCAGAACAGGGACATAGAGATTAAAGAGACTTACCTTGTGTCCAGATTGCTTGTGGACCAGTTTTGTGAAAACCCAATGAACAGTACGTTCTTCAGCTTCAATATCATATAGGAAAGGATCCCAGAAGGTGGCAATTCCTCCTGAGGCACCTCTTGAATTGTTGCCAATCCCAACGCTTTTTTTCCAAAATCTTTTCCCGATTTGGAGGGCCTTAATCTCCTCCATTTTAGTTTCCTGGATAAGCAGAATCTCAGGCCTATGTATTCGGATTAGATCTCTCATTGCATCTTCTTTCAGGGTGGATCCAAGCCCTCTGCAATTCCAGGAAATATATTTCATTGACGATTATGGGGGGAGGTTTTGGCCTCTTTAGAGGCCTGAATTGTACCTTTTTTTGAGCGGGTGTTCATGATGCCTTTTAGAGTTGTTTGAGAGCCTTCTAGGACTTCCAGATAAGTAGCTTCTTCTCTTTGTTTCTTCTTGGTTTTCCTTCCTCTTGGGGTTTTGATAGGGAAGGAGTAGAGACCGCTGGATGTCTCTCCTTCGGTATCTTCTTCAGGATATGAATCTTGCAGCAGGGGTTCTTCATTGATTTCCTTGGGCGAGCTTGGTTTATCAGCTTCTGCTCGAGGATTGGGTAGTTCACCAAGTTCTAGCAGATCTGCGTTCGGGGCGTCAGTATCTTCCCTGTTAGTTTGCTTGGCCGGCAGAGGCTCACCGATAGCTGTAGATTGCATCTTCTCGGTGGGGTTGGCCTCTTGATGTTCTTTAGGGCTTGAGACTATGATTGGATCTTCTTTTGTGGATTCGCTGGAGGGTTTGTTTGAGCTTGAAGGCTGAGTTTGCATGTCCATGACGGTCTTTTCAGGATTCTTTGGAACTGCTTTGCCTTTCTTGACTTTTTGCCATCCTGCCTCATCTTCTGAGACCTGATTTTTCGGACAGTTTCTTTGAAAGTGACCATGTTCATGACATTGGCGACATTTGAATGGGATCTGTTCGTAGTCGAGCTTTTGGTAGTATGTCCAATCTCCTATTTTGAGTTTAATAGCTTCGGGAAGGCCTGCTTCAAGATCGACCTCGACACATATTCTGGCACATGAGTATTGGCCCTTGTTATCAGCTTTATCGATGTATTTCCCTAAGGAGTTTCCAATTTTTTCCAGAGTAGGAGTGTTCCAGCAGTGGATAGGGAGGTTGGGGAGCCTTACCCAGACTGGAACTTCTGTCGGCACATCCGTTTCTGCATTGAAGTCAGGCGTCCATCTATTGAGGTACAATCCTTGAGGACCCATGAAGTATGGACCATTTTTGAATATCAGATCTCTGTCTTCTTGAGCTATGAACTCAAAGATGAAGAAGCCACGACCTACGGGGTAACAGGTGACACTGTGCTTTAGTTGGGGCCGCCAGTTCCTTTGAATCCAGTCGTCGGTGGTCTTGGTTGAAGGCCAGAGCCCCATAAACTGTCCGACCAGGCCCCTATCAGCAAGAGCCAAAGCAACTTTGATAGGGATTTCACCTGGCAAATCGATTTCAGGGATTGATTCGAGCTTCCTGATGAATTTTGGAACGGCAGGAACTTTAGGTTTTGAGCCAGAGGGGCGAAGGAGCAGGTTGAAGGCGTCAGAAGCGGTGGGAGGGGGAAGCCCTCCCCCAGTCACCGTCATTGCGACCGAGAGAGCCGAGCAGTGGCTTTGTGCAAGCTAGGGCATAGCAGAGCGGCGCCGTCCAGAGTTGCTTGATCTCTCCTGCGTCTCCGTCCTGTAAGGTCTGAATGAAGATTATTATTATGACCATATGTATGATAAATATGAGTATGGCACACCACCAAAGGATAATTCTATGAATGAGTTACAAATATGGAGAGAAACATATAAAACCTTGCCCCGACAATATAAAAAATATCAAGAATATCTTGCTTCGAGGGAAGATACACAAAATGCCATGTCTTTTGAATACTATGTTGATTGTGTG
Organism: Larix kaempferi; assembly: GCA_027924585.1. Classification (NCBI taxonomy): domain Eukaryota; kingdom Viridiplantae; phylum Streptophyta; class Pinopsida; order Pinales; family Pinaceae; genus Larix; species Larix kaempferi. Next base: position 4,283,837 of record BSBM01000866.1, read on the forward strand.
TTTGCAAATAGACCCAAAAATGAAGATGTGGAGTTAGTAAAGAAAGGTTTATGCCATTCTTGTAAAAGACCTTGGAGAGAAAATCATATGTGTGTGAGTGAAAAGAGCAATGAAAAATCTGAAGCTTCAGGGAATGCAGGTATTTCCATCTGGAAGAGACTTCTTGGGTACTCTTCAAAAAGAGATTCCAAATGTATTGATATTAAGGAAACCAAGGGGTACATCAGATTGCTTGAAGGATAAAGATGAAGATACATCCCATGAACTTGAAGAAGATCCTATTGAAAATATTGAAGATCATTTCGAGACACATTCTACCCTGGACATGAATCAAGGAGCATCTACTGATGGATGCTTGAACTATGAAGGAGTACCTACTGATGGGTGCTCACACCTCTATGTTGGTGACATAGAGATCACTTTTGACAGTATTGTTGCAAGACAAAATTCCCCTAAGCATGAAAATGAAGACCTTGTAGCAGTTGAAGAAGAAACAAGACCAACTTCCCCATCACCACTTGAGCTTCATGAAGTGGTCCAAGCAAGAAGGAGGAAGATGAGGAGGTTCATTTGCAAGAGCCTCATTTTCTTGAAGGGTCCTTAAAGATGAATGAAAAGAAGATCCAAGAGTCCCTCAGCATTATCCATGACACTCAAGCATTGGTGTCAAATTCTTGTTGGAGAGCTACCTCATTGGAGAAAACATCCTTCCTTGAAGACATGGAGAAGATTCAAAGAGAAATGTGCCACATCAAAGGTAATTTCATGTCTTTGCTTTTTGATAGAAACCATTTGTTTGAGCTTAATGAATTGTTACATGATGCATACTTGAAGAATAATGAGGATAATCATAAGCTCACAATTCAAAATGTGCAACTTCTTGAAAAGTTGCAAGATACTTGTTTCCCCAAAAAATTGAAACCAATGAAACTAAGAATTATCCCAGGGTCCCATTGCTTGTATTGCACTCCAACAATTAGAAGTGCTCTCCAATTCATAGTTCCTGGATCCCATTTTCTTGTATGCATTCTTCCAAATATCATGAGTACAAAATATATATCATCAAAGTACATAACAACATAATGAAAATGAACATCAAGAAGATGCTTCATCAAATAATCATGAAAGTGCTTATACCTCCAAGCAAGTAGACCACCATTTTCCAAGTGCATACAGGCATCAAGTAACCAATCAAATCTGCTCCAATAACATAGGTGAGGATCCCATGTCCTATAATGCTTCTCCAAAAGGATGTGATATGCATCAAAATATTCAGCCATGTATTCTTTCATCCAAGAAGTGAATGAAGAATATCCACTAAAATATGGACCAAATAATGAGCAAAAAAAAAATAATAATGAGACTTCAAATGACTCAAAGAAGTCTCACCCATACATCCATGAATGTGCGAATCATAAAGATATAACAAAGCATGTGGCTTCCAACAAAAATGTTCTCCAATCATAAATCTATTCACCCCAATGTTGGATGAAGTTCCTCCAACATCAAATGAACCAAGTGTTGAGCAAGAAAAACCATGAGTCTTCAAGTGACTCAAATGCATATCATAAGTGCATCCATGTAGGTGTGCATCATCATAAGGTAACAAAGGATGTTGCTGCAAATGTGAATAAGAATGTGCTCCCACCATGTCATCATAAAAAGTAAATCTAGAGTTCCATACTCCTCACGTGGCACCATTAAAAAGAACCCTTTTACCCATACTTCATTTAGACTAATGTTGCAAAACATGTAATTGTAGGATGTAGGAGAATGAACTAACTCACCCAAATGATCAAAAAGTGTAGAAGTTTCATCATGGGAAGGATCCATATGGGTAGTATCATGTAGCCCCTTCAAAAGTGTGAAGCCTTTGTTGTAGATTAGTTCCAATGTAGAGGAATCATGCTCTTCTTTAAAAATTGCATAACCTTCATCAAGAGACAATTCAAGTTCCTCTTCCACCACATCAAGTGTTTGGATCTCTTCAATTTCATCTTCAAACACATCAAGCACATTCAAATTTCCACATTTCTCATGATCCACCATGTCATGAGAATCCTCCAAACAATCTACCATTGGACAATCTGAAACATAAGAGGAAAAACAAGTACCACTATAATGTCATGTGGATTAATACATACAAGTGGCATGTCCCCTCCCTTGGATCTAACGCAAGGAAGGGAACATGATACCAAAATCTGGGCTTTTATAAAACTTATCCCATTTCATCATAGACAGTTCATATAAATAAAATCATGTACACATATTTCGCATACATCTACTATTCGAATAACAATCATCAATTAAACCATTGTAGAAGTAAATACACATGAGAGAATATACTTATCTCGGTATAATGTTGTCCCAAGCAACTAGCTATGTTGCTACAACGTTCCACCCAACCATAGGTCTCTGCCCATCCTGTATTCTTTTAGCACTCACAGACCACCCCCGAGCTGGGCATGATATCTACAAGAAAAAAGGGACTCTCAAGCTCAGCACAGCCAAATCAATGGATACCCATCTCATCCCCAATATTCTCTTACACACAGCAAACTCAAAAACTGGGCATGGATACACATTTTCAACAATGGATTACAAATTAGGGTCTATGGATTTTCCCCAAATCGTTGCACACCCAAAACGGATTGTGGGAAGAGGGAATCAACCCCAGGGAAGAAAACCGATTTCTCCCACAGATGTATGAGCATTCAGTGACCAAAACGACCTCTACAAAACCCCAAATCGATTCCTCTTCTTCCCCATTGTTATACAACATAAAAACGCCCTTCTCCCAGCTGAAAATGAAAGAAAAAACATAGAAAAACGTGGAGGGAAAACGCCCAGGTGACTCCCCACTCGTGAGAGAACAAAACTGATGGATGAAGAATGGCTTGGGGAGCAATTTCGTGGCTCCTCTCTTGCCCAAGAATCCAAACATGAATTTCTAGGAAGGGTGGCTTTCCCATACTTGAATTTGGACAGCCATACCTCTCCATTCCCCAAGGCATTAACTACCTCAAACAACTCTTGGGAGAAATGAATAATTGGGCACAAAAGTCAACATGGGTAGTTGAGGGTTCATGGGTTCTCTCATTGACACTTGGCTTGACTTGATTGGCTCAAGGGTTTGAATATTTCCCTCCCAATTCCTTGTAAACATCATGCCCCCATCTCTTGGCTTTAACATGCATATTTACAATTCCCATGGTTCACTAACACATAGGTAGCATAATTTCCAATACTTGCCTCTTCAAGGTCGAGCGTTCACTAGCGGGGCCTTGGCCTTGAGCTCCACGCTAGGAACCATACATAATATGCATACAATATTTGCATTATAGCCCAAAATATTATAAGGGTCAAAATGGGGACATTACATTCCCCTCCCCCTTGGAATAACACCGTCCTTGGTGTTCCAATACTTAGGAATAAATACCCGCTTTATACATGTCCAAAATTCACAAAAAGTGGCGGGTTTGTCCTGCATTTCATTAATTGGAGATGTCAAGGTGAGGTTCTTTAACCCCTGCACATTACTCTTGCTGGCTGTCGCTTTTCTTGCTACCCCTTGCTGGACATTTGCGGAGGAGGTGACTTCCTCCACATCCCCAACATTCTATTGGAGATAACTGCCTCTGTTTTCCTTTGTCAACATTCTTGCTCTCTTCCAGCCTTGGGCGTTTCTTAATGGGATGATTGAACGAATGCTTCTTCATTGATCCATTTTCCTTTCCCTTACTGATTGCTCCCAGAATATTTTTTACCTCTTTTTGCAGACAAATAGAGTCATGCAAAACCTTGTGGTTCATCACATTCTGTTACTTCTGTATCTTGGGCATCTCTCCAAGATTTTCTTGGATCTTGGAAATTGTTTGAAGAAGACTTTTAGCTAAGTCCAATAGCCCTTGGTCTGCTTCCATGGTCAATATGCACAACTTCCCTCACTTTGATTACTAGCACCACTTGTTTTTTGTAACCGCTGCAACCAATTGCTTTCAATTTTTCACCTGTGAAATTCATTATTGCAATTGTTTGTTAGGCCAAGCATGATATAAACATTAAAATTAGTCAATTAATTTCCCAACTGACATGGAAAGTCCATGCTTTATTCATGAGACTTCCACACTTTTCATGCTTGCCCAATATACATATGAACTCATTCATGTTCATCCTTTCACAGGGAATTAGCTTTTTCAGCATTCACAATTTATTCCAGGAAATAAACACAATCAACTTTCAGTCATGACATGCATTCAACAATTTTCTGTTTCTAAGATGCATTAGTCAAAAAGGAAAGAGAAGAGTAAGAGTTTCCCACTCTTATTCTTGTTCCAATCCGGAGCCACACCATCACTATGGTTCTATGCTCCTTAGCCTCTTTCACTTCAATGTGAATGCTCGACTTGCACTTTCCTGGCTATGACACTTAGTGTACAACATGTCCTCCTGACACAATTCATATAATACAAACATCCATTAGTAATTTATTAGCTAAATTCCAAATCTTAGACTTGCAAATATGTTCTCTTACAACAATTTTTGTAACCATGAGATCATTTAAATCAGAGAATTTTCAGATCTGAAATTGACATCATGTTCTGTACATAATTCAATTTTACAACCATGAGACCCTTCTCATGAGTTTTGGCTCTTGCATGTGGTAGATTCCAGCGTTCAATTCATCATCTCATCCATTGTTTAGTTTGCAACAACGCATACACCACAACCACGTATTCACACAATGCATCTCAACATGTGCACCTACACATTTACATCACTCTCATAATCTTTTAATGTGCATCCACTCAATGCAACCTTGCATTAATTCATGAATACTATGCATTCAAACATATTATGGCCTAACCATGACTACCCCACATAGCATGCACTACCATGACAGGACCATAAGTCCTTACTTGCTTTGGTTGTTAACTCACAACCAGCATACACAAATGGCACGATATAATCTCATATGAATGCATCCTAGCATTTTAAATAGTCACATGGTAGAGGGTTCCTCGCCCTTACTACCCCATACCTCACAATACCATGGTAGTATGGCATTCATATAAATGCATTCAACCTTTCCTGCATGTCATTCTACGATTACAAAATATTGTTCAAGGGGGTTCTTACCCAATCTCCTTTTTGTACTTGTGCAATCATAATTAAACCATTACCTGCATGGCTCCCGTCAACATCTTTGATGTTACCTGATCAGTTGGTCTCCTGCAAAGGATCACACCATCTTTCCACCCACCTCATGATCATGGATTTGTTGCCCTCAACCTTTCTTCATAAGGATGTTGGTCACATGCAACTTCATCATGTACATCTTTAGCCATGCTTTGGTTGTCTTTGGTCCTACAACCAATGCGAACACAACTAATTATTAGCAACCACAATGATTATCTTAGTGGCTCATTGCATATGTAAAGCCTTACTATTTTACCAATATGCAATATCATATACATGCACAAGAATTTTCACATGCATTGTGCAAGGTTTATTAATATGTCATCTAGTGCATATTCATTTCATCTATATAATATTTTTGCATTTTCATCATTCTCATACCATAATTTTTTTTTATGCGTATAAAACTTGTAAAATACAAAGATAGCAAGAGAGGAGTTAAATAATTCTCCCTTTCCAATCCCTCATCGTAGCATGGAATCCCTCTTCCACATCATAGTTGGTCTGATTCCCTAGCCTCTAGCAAGTACACAAGGAATCGTTAGTAACAATTCAATACATATACTTATGCATACTATTCCAGCTTGCTACTTCCTAGGCATGCAATTCTAGAAATTGTCCATATTGACAACAAATTTTTCTTTGTCAAAACAGCCACTGGCACTCTTCTGCATTAAATATATATGATATATGTGGACCTCATTCCAACTATGGTCATGCATCTCCGTTCTCCTTTGGATAAGCTTTCCAACGCCTATCCCCATGCTCCATTCCGATCTAGGACATGGAATTTACATTCTTCCAAAAATGCAATTTTTGCCCAAATTCCTGCACTTTTTTACACAAGTGCAATTATCCTAAAGTGTCAACTTCAACCACCTGTAGAATCAAATCTAGGAAAAACCATGAAAACTTTTCTACTGGGAGAAGTTAGTCCATATAACAAGGAACACTCGGAAACCTTTGGATCCCTGTTCCGATTCACCAGTCAACTCCTATAAAATTTTGGGTTTTACTACTTTTCACTTTTCCCCAAAATTTCAAAATTTTGGCTATCTTCCAAACTATGCATTTCTGGAAAATCTTTGTCTAATGTAAATTGTCTATTTTAATGAGAATGTGAAATGTTGAATTTAGTAAAAAATTTCATTCCAACATCTAGGGTCACTTTTACTGTCCAGGAGATTTTCAAAATCCCGAAAAAGTGGCCCAGAACAGTGCTTTTTGGCCTTCTTGCTCACCCCAACTCCACATCCTTTGGAGTTCGGCTCCAAAATTCCAAACTTAACACTATGTCTGCTCCATGGCCGCACCATATCAATTCCATCTCAACCCGACCTTCCGTCAAGCCTCAAAACATTGATTTACAAAAGTCACTATTCTTCATTTTCCGTCAAATCGGAGCATAATGGGTTCGAGACCCTCTCTCATGCTTTCATGGCCTTCGTCAATGGCCTCCGAGCCTCATAGGAATCATCTGATTCTAAGCCCAACTGCTCCTGCTATCCAAAAATCAAGTTTTGGGCTCTTTACTTTTTTTTTGCCCTTTGATCACTCTCTTGCGCCGACTGCGTCGCTGAGGTTTTCATCTCCGATCGGCGATTTTAAGCTCTTCATCGCCGACCGCTAATCCGCCAACCTACAACCGCTAATGCGCCGACCTGCGACCGCTGACCGACGACGATTTTAAGCTCTTCATCGTCGACCGCCAATCCGTCGACCTGCGACCGCTAATCCACCAACTACCGGCGATTTTAAGCTCTTCATCGCCAACTGCCAATCCGCCGACCGCTAATCCACCGACCGTCGGTGATTTTAAGCGATTGGTCGCCGACCGTTTCGCTACAAATATGGCTAAACTCGCCAACACAGTCTTGACAGAAAACTTCAAAAAAACACTTAGAAATTTTTTGAAATTTTCTTCCTTTTCTTTACAGAAGTAAGCCACTTAGAGATCATAGTTCGCATATAACAAAACAGTAAAAGGATGTCAAGAAATTGCACCTCTTCCATGTCAAAAATAAAACAACAAAACAATATAAAGATAGCAAGAGGTTGCGCCTCCTTTCTCTCCTCTATGGAGGCAAGCAAACAAATACAAAACAAAATGCTACTGCATTAGAAACAATGTAAAGCAAGCATTCAACTTGAAAAGGGATTTTCGCCCTCCTTCCTCAATTTCATAGAATGAAATCAATGCAAGCAGTTTTGAAATAATCCCCAAAACAGTCATGGGAGTGATTTCCCATCCTAATCAAATAGAAGCCATGAGATCTTCAGGTTTCTTTAATTCATTTTAATTCCAAATACTAAATACATATACACACAATGATTTATATCCCTATGAAAGGCCCAACAGCCGTAGTGTTGAATCATAAGCTCTGATACCACTCTGTCATGTCCCCTCCCATGGATCTAACGCAAGGAAAGGAACATGATACCAAAATTTGGGCTTTTATAAAACTTAGCCCAATTCATATAAATAAAATCATGTACACATATTTCGCATACATCTACCATTCGAATAACAACCATCAATTAAACCATTGCAGAAGTAAATACACATGAAAGAATATACTTATCTCGCTATAATGTTGTCCCAAGAAACTAGCTATGTTGCTGCAACGTTCCACCCAACCATAGGTCTCTTCCCAACCTATATTCTTTCAGCACTCACAGACTACCCTCGAGTTGGGCATGATATCTACAAGGAAAAAGGGACTCTCAAGCTTAGCACAACCAAATCAATGGATACCCATCTCATCCCCAATATTCTCTTACACACAACAAACTCAAAAAATGGGCATGGATACACATTTTCAACAATGGATTACAAATTAGGGTCTATGGATTTTCCCCAAATCGTTGCACACCCAAAACGGATTGTGGGAAGAGGGAATCAACCCCAAGAAAGAAAACCGATTTCTCCCACAGATGTATGAGCATTCAGTGGCCAAAACGACCTCTACAAAACCCCAAATCGATTCCCCTTCTTCCCCACTGTTATACAACATAAAAATGCCCTTCTCCCAGCTGAGAATGAGGGAAAAAACACAGAAAAACGTGGAGGGAAAACGCCCAGGTGACTCCCCACTCGTGAGAGAACAAAACTGATTGATGAAGAATGGCTTGGGGAGTAATTCCGTGGCTTCTCTTTCCCAAGAATCCAAACACGAATTTCTTGGAAAGGTGGCTTGCCCATACTCAAATTTGGACAGCCATACCTCTCCATTCCCCAAGGCATTAACTACCTCAAACAACTCTTGGGAGAAATGAACGATTGGGCACAAAAGTCAACATGGGTAGTTGAGGGTTCATGGGTTCTCTCATTGACACTTGGCTTGACTTGATTGGCTCAAGGGTTTGAATATTTCCCTCCCAATTCCTTGTAAACATCATGCCCCCATCTCTTGTTGCATTGCATAGCTAGTTGTGGGCATTTATATTAACATGCATATTTACAATTCTCATGGTTCACTAGCACATGGGTAGCATAATTTCCAATACTTGCCTCTTCAAGGTCGAGCGTTCACTAGCGGGGCCTTGGCCTTGAGCTCCATGCTATGAATCATACATAATATGCATACAATATTTACATTATAGCCCAAAATATTATAAGGGTCAAAATGGGGACATTACAACAAGTATGGGGGATGGATTCCCCACTTAATAAAGTAGGAGTGCAATACAAGCAATGGGACCCTGGGATAATTCTTAGTCTCATTGGTTTAAATTTTTGGGGGAAACAAGTAGTATGGGGGATGGATTCCCCACTTAATAAAGTGATTTTAATCAGAGTAGTGCAGCAGCAAGCATGGTGGTTCCTCTCTAAAATCTTCATGGAATCTCAAAGACTCAAGGTTGGGCAATTCAATGGCAACTTCAAAGAAGTATATAGAAAGCAGGTTCTTCAACACCCATGTTTGAAATTGCTTGAGGACAAGCAATATTGGGAAGGGAGGATTTATCATGTCCCAAATTTTGCATTGGGTCACAATGGCCTAATCCCATTGGCCATATTCATGAGAGTTTGTCAAATTGATGTTAAGGGTCAAATAACTGCCAAGGAGGAAAATTACTAGTTTCCTAGGTTGTGGGTGGAAGCATTGGGATTTAAAATAATGAGGATAAATGATGTGTGGACATTAGAAGAGCATAAATATTTAATAAAGGAGCTAAATAAATATATACACTGGAAAATCAAAGTGGCATTTGATCATGAAGACACATGGAGGAAGTGGGACCCACACAAGCTAGATTTTATGTGCCACATGGCATCCTCCTCTTATCATTTCGAATCCATAAGAATCCCAAGGTTCTTGGGATAAGTTGGAATGTCAATATACTTGGCATGAATCAATTAAGGTCGAATTAGGGAAAAAGGTGAAAAAATTGACATTTTAATAAAATTCTTAAAAAGGGACATTACAATCAGCTACAAAATGCCTTGGAATAAAAGCATGTTGCATCTTATCCAACAAGCCAAGTTCGGTAGCCTATGTTTGACTCAAAGGAAACTACCATCAATTATCCCCCCACGTAACTTACGTAATAAGTGTTGTAGGTCCTAATAGGTGCTACAGCAAAGTCGGATGGTAAAAGAAAATGAAAAACAAAGCCCATGCATGTGCAAGGCTCGGGGGTGCTGGTGGGGTTGTTGGGCAAGCTTACTTATTGTAGTAAATACACTCTTAACCTTAGGCTTGATATGCATCTCGATGTTGAAGCAGAGAGGTTGGATAATAAGGCTTGATATGCATCTCGAAGCTGAAGTAGAGAGGTTGGATAATCACATTCAATACACTCAAAAGATGAAGTTAAAATTACATATGCATCGAAGTGGAATAAACCCATATACCTTATATAGTAGATTTTTTTTCATTGGTTCTTATTTAATGGAAGAACATCCATGATTTAGTAGTTATTTTACAAATTTTCTTAGATTTACTTAATTTTGTAGTAGTTATTTTATTTTTTTTATATTTATTTAATTTCGATTTTATTTTATTTAAATAAATGTAATATAGTGAAATATGAAGCATTTTATTCAAAATTTGAATAGTTAAAATATTTGTAAGGCCAAAAGTAAAGTATTAATCATAGAAATGAAGTTTGTGAATGAAAAAAGGTTATTTAGCTTTATTACGATTAAACTATGTAGAGTGGTAGGGTCTTTGAATACAAATGAAGACATGAGAATAGGGATCAATTAATATAATTAATAGTACAAATTTGTTATTATTATTATTTTTATTAGCACAGCCACTTAACTTGTGGTTGGTGATAGGCCACAAGTTAAGTGCCACGAATAAATTATCTCTTAATTGTTCTCCATGTGTACTCATAATCACCCGTTGTCTATGCGTTAACTATTGTTATCATTGACCTTCTTCGAGTTAAACAGGTTGGCAACCACGAACTTTATCCATCCACGAATTGCACATTATCCATGCATCAATTAAATTGCAGAATGCTTTGTTTATCGGATTAATATTAAAATTGAATATATTTAAAGAATTTGCATAAAAATTGAACTGTTTGTGAAATTGCAAATTGCATAGAGTTGTGATCTCATTGCATTATTATTTCTTTTTATGTAACATAATACATTGAAAACCTGAACTCTTAAAAACACTGAATCAATTTCTCAAGTTCTTGCTAACTTTGTTGTAATTTGGTGACATATAGTTATATAGCTACTCTGAATAGCATTGTCCATTTCGAAATTTCATAGATTCTCATATATAAATTGGTATACCATCTAAAAATATGATGCTTGATTAAAAATTCACAGTTGACATAAGGCTAATACTCTCTACTAAACCCATTTTGTAAACATAATCCAATGTTCCTTCTTGTAAAACATAAATCCACTATTCATTCTTGTATAACAACCATTACATCAGGCATATAGTTTTTTAGTAATGTCTTATTGGTTATATTGAGGCTCATCTTTCATTTCAGTTTATCCTTATTTTCTACGTGATACCAGAGTGGGAAGGACTGTTGTTTTATTCTTTTATATGTGAAGGCATTCAAAACAATTACTCTCTCACTTGCATTGCAGATCAATTGTTTTGATACCTTTCCTGTCAACCTTTTGTGGCTTTGGTTCTTAGGCTTTGTTGCGAACTGTTGCAAGATTGGAGATCATAGTGGGATTGGGAGTAGGTGGGAAGTGGCATAGATTTCTTTCATTTTGGTAGTACATGGACCAAGATCGCGGCGCTTTTGATTTAATACTTCAGAACCGTTGAGATCGTAGCTCTTGTTTCCCAACCAGGTTTTGTTTACCTCTAGATCGAGGCCTTCGTTCCTAGATCGGTGCATTGTTTCCTATGTATAGAATCATTTCTCTCTTTTTGTGACAAGCTTCAGGCCTAGCATTGACATGGATTTCTACACGTATTTGTAAAGGAGGTTCGAATTTGTGATTCGAACCTTGGCCACTGAGACAACAGCCAAAACCTTGGTTGCGTAGTGGTTGATCCTTTCACCCATCCTTGGAGTTGTTTTTGTTTTTATTTCACATATAATTGTAGAGAATAAAAAAAAACGATTACAAATTCTCATAAACAAATGCAAAACCTCTATGACCCTTTGGTGTAGCAACTTCCATTTGTAATTTGTAAGCTCGTGAAATTTGATCGTAAGAATCTTAGTAACCTTTAGCTCTAGTATCTAATTGTAAATTATTTCATAATTAGTGTATCTTGCAATATCCCTTCTATTTTGTTCACTTGCAATTTGTATGCTTGAAGAGAAATATTTTGGTTTAAATTTGATATTGTTTTGTTACTGTTATGCCATAAAATAGGCGAATTATATTTGTAAGCATCTCTATATATTAGTTCTCAAATTTTCTCATGAGTTGCTCCTATTGTATACATGAACAAGGTTTCTAGAGAAACCAGACTTCCAGTAAGTATTGGAGACTTGGGATTTCCAGCTAGAAAATTTGCGTATGGTTTCACTACTTTGCTATAACTGGAAAATAAAATGCAATTCATAATTTTTGGAGCGAGAAGAACCCAACTAATCAAGGGGTTCATACAATAGTGGAAAATAATTGCAGATCATAAAAAATGCATCCTTTTCGCTGGAATCCATTAGGATGGGAAATTTTGGTTGGTAACATATTGCAATAGTCATGTATTTTTAGTTGGCCTTTTTCTTTGGATGTATAGAGTGTCAATTTTTATGGCTTGATGTACAGAGTGTGTTAATGTTTTTAAGAGTTTGGAATTTGATCAAAGTTAAAGTAGGACCACAAATAGTTAATTAAAACTTGTTCCACTGTTGTATGTGGAGAAGAATATTTCTCTCTCCTGCACTAATTTCCAATAGGGAAAATTCTATCAAGTAATCACATGGGTTGGCACTTGTTTGACACTTGGCTCTCAAGCACCTAAACATTTTATCCTTGACAACACCCAGGAAACTTTGATTTTAAATTCGGCTAGCATGCAATGTTTTCAAATCCAAATCAACCAAGTTTCTAAAGTATGACAAAATGAAATATCAAAACCATTGACTTCTAGAGACCACACTTATATATCATATCGATACCCTTTGCGATAGTGTGTTAAGGTTTTTAAGAGTTTGTGATATGTTTTATCTTACAATTGGAATTGTAGTTTGTTAATGTTTGTAAGAGTTTGTGATATATTTTTGGTGTGAACTTTGATTCTATTTGAGGGTGCTAGATCAATGGAAGAGCACCTACCTTACAGGAAGGAAGTTGGTGGTTCAATTCCTCCGTCACCTATCTACATAAATCAATGGCTAATTAAATCTTCACTTAACAACAATCAATGACTAAATATATGACCAACTCATTAAGCAATTCAAGCAATTTATGACTAAGTGATAAATGACCAATTTGGTTGGTTGATAAGTGATTGATAATTTATGATCAGCGGTCACGTGACCAAATTTAGTCATTTATCACCCAATTTTAGTCATTTTTTTAGTCACTTATCACCCATTTTGTACTAGTGATGACTTATTTTCCTGTGAGTTTCTATTGGAGTTAGGTTCCATACTTAGTCAAATAGAGTGCTCCCTTGCCTTTGATGTGACCATAGAACCTTTTGAACGAGACCATGCTTGTGTCTTAGATCACTGATGTAAAATTATATAATATATTGTATTTAAGGGTTCTAGCTCAATGGAAGAGCGCCTTCCTTAAAGGTAGGAGGTTGGTGGTTCAATTCCTCTGTGCCCTATATATATTTTGAAACCGCTAAAAAGAGATAAATGACCACTACAAAAATAGAGATAAATGACCAAAATCTGCATATAAATAACCACTTTTGAATTGGCGACCACTGGTAGCAAAATAGCGGTAATTTATCACGCGACCAAAAAAGTGGTCTTATTTAGCTTGGTTGTTTATAGCTTATCTTGTGGTCATATATTTTGTCGTATATTTGGTCATTAATTGTGACAATTAAGGACCAAATATACAACCAAATTAATGAGCAAATATACGACCACAAGATAAGATATAAATGACCAAGTTAAATATGACCATTTTTTTTGTCGCGTGATCAATGACTGCTAATTTGCCACCAGTGGTGCCAAATGAAGAGTGGTCATTTATATGTGGATTTTGGTCATTTGTTTTGTCATTTATCTCTCATTTTGTACTAGTGAAGGTCACATATCCACTTTTCCATTGCAATGGACATCACATCGCAAGCATAGATAGGTGTACCAGGAAAAGCTAGAACGAAGACATATCTCTTAATGCCCTATATGTAGGCTCTTACCCATAGTCATATCCACCTCCGATGACGGATTCAATCTTATACTTTGCATTGAATACCATACAATATGCATCTGGGATATTTGTTTTGTAGGTTTTCTTTGTTGTTGTTACAGAACGATGGAAAGGGAAGATATTGGAAGAAGTTGGGATTGAATCAGGGTCTAGCTTGGAGCATAGCGGTCACAATGGGACTTTCATGGGCAAGTACTCCAATCTAGAGATCTTGAACTTCATTATTGAAGAAGAATCGAAATTGGGGGTTAACCCATCAAGCTCAGTATAACATTTAGGATAAACTGCATTTGATTTTTTATTGGGGTCTTGGTTTGAGTATTTCTTGGAAATTCCAAAAATCATTATATGTTCCTAGAGGTACTATGCTTCAAAGAGTTTACTTTTTTTTTCACATATCTCAGCCAATTAATGAAATGGTGAGTGACATTATTCATGAAATCAAGAAAATTCTCAGACAGATGACTTATCAACTTGAGGGCATGAAGCAATCCATAGGATACTTAAGTATTCATATGGATAAGCAAGAAACCAAGTAGGCCAATACCGAAACCAAGTTGCGGGAATTGAAGACATATTTCCTAGTGTTTTAGTTGCTTTGGTATATGAGCATTTTATTGACAAAGACACAGTTCAACAAACAACCTTGCCTTTCTTTGAACATCAAGAATACCATGGACAATCCAAATATGAATAACAAGTGAAAGAAGCCCACGACAACAATAATCTTGGTTCTTAAACTCCTCATATGTAGTTTACTTGTCCTTTTTATTAGGCAAATATGTAAAACAATACACTACTATATATGATATGCATAGTATAGGCACAACAAAAAAGTAGAAGCTTCATATCCACTTTTCCACTTTTCCACTTTTCCATTTTGTACTAGTGAAGGTCACATATCCACTTTTCCATTGCAATGGACATCACATCACAAGCATGGACAGGTGTACCAGGACAAGCTAGAACGAAGGCATATCTCTTAATGCCCTGTATGTAGGCTCTTACCCATAGTCATATCCACCTCCGATGACGGATTCAATCTTATACTTTGCATTGAATACCATACAATATGCATATGGGATATTTGTTTTGTAGGTTTTCTTTGTTGTTGTTACAGAATGATGGAAAGGGAAGATATTGGAAGAAGTTGGGATTGAATCAGGGTTTGGCTTGGAGCATAGCGGTCACAGTGGGACTTTCATAGGTAAGTACTCCAATCTAGAGATCTTGAACTTCATTATTGAAGAAGAATCGAAATTGGGGGTTAACCCATCAAGCTTAGTATAACATTTAGGATAAACTGCATTTGATTTTTTATTGGGGTCTTGGTTTGAGTATTTCTTGGAAATTCCAAAAATCATTATATGTTCCTAGAGGTACTATGCTTCGAAGAGTTTACTTTTTTTTCACATATCTCAGCCAATTAATGAAATGGTGAGTGACATTATTCATGAAATCAATAAATTCTCAGACAGATGACTTATCAACTTGAGGGCATGAAGCAATCCATAGGATACTGCAAGAAACCAAGTAGGCCAATATCGAAACCAAGTTGCGGGAATTGAAGACATATTTCCTAGTGTTTTAGTTGCTTTGGTATAGGAGCATTTTATTGACAAAGACACAGTTCAACAAACAACCTTGCCTTTCATTGAACATCAAGAATACCATGGACAATCCAAATATGAATAACAAGTGAAAGAAGCCCACAACAACAATAATCTTGGTTCTTAAACTCCTCGTATGTAGTTTACTTGTCCTTTTTATTAGGCAAATATGCAAAACAATACACTACTATATATGATATGCATAGTATAGGCACAAAAAAAAAGTAGAAGCTTCATGGACAATTACCATTTTTGTTGAAAAGCTCTATTGAAGAATACTATAATAATTTTGAATTTTTTGTACTTTTGTTGTTGTTTGGTTCACCAACAACCTTTTTATATAAATATATAATTACTCATTCTTGTGGAATAAAAAATAATATTTACTCAGAGAAGAGGAAAATTTATTTATAAATGACCAAATTTCTTTAGAAAGAACCTATCATTGCAAAACGCAGGTCCTCTCTTATCTCTTAACCAAATTATTGTCAGGTTAATTATAAGCAAGTTTGTTATTTCCAATGAATAACCTGGCAGAAAACCCTCCGAGTACTTCCTCGTGATTCATGGATGTTAAATGGGGTAAACCGTTGGCCCTGATTACGGAAACTAACCCTAAGGAGATCAAGAGAGTCGAACCCGTGACCTCCCCAACTTTAGGGGGAGAGAACTCACGTCTAGCTCATGATCTCTTGAGCTAACCCTCAGGGCTAGCAAAGTTCATTAATTTGTAGCAAATTTTTCTTTTATTGTTGAATTCCAATGATATAAGAAATCGAAATTATCGTCGATGTGGAATTCCAATCAAATTTTCAACAATTTGGATTGATTAATGATTGAGCAAAATTTATATCTACATAATTTCACCATGAATAAAACTTAAAACATAATGGAACTCCAGTCAAAAAAGAAATTTTTACCAAATTCCTATCAAATTTATGACTATTAAAAAAAACAAAAAACAAAAACTTTTTCACTATAAAATTATCTTGCTCTTATTCTAACTTTTATTAAAAAATAGAGACTACTATATATACATTAATTGAGAGCAAGAGACTAATAAATATATATTATTACATTACTTGAGAGTAACATAAGTAAACATAAAAAAAAGCTCGTGGGGGGCATCTCAAGTGGTAAAGATGAGAAGTTGTGATTGGTTGTAAATGGAAGGTCGTGTGTTCGAATCCCCCCAAACTTACCCGTGTGTCATGGTTCAGGCCCTATGGATGCACCTAGGGGTATAGTGGTAGCGAGATTGGATCCTTGGACCACGTGTCACGCGAGTACCAGCCTAACTCCAGTTGTCGATTCCCCTAGTCAAAAGTAAACATAAAAAACAATAAAATTTTAGTTTTGAATTTTTTATATATTATTAATTTTTTAACTTATTGTGCATTTAAATTTGTTTTATTAAATGTTGTATGAGATAAAGAAAGGTGAATATAAATCTTATGGTTTAGTAAAAATATTGAAGTTTGTACATTAATTTTAACACTTTTTGTCATTTAATAAGAGCCACGAAGTGGCAATGTCCCCGTCGGTAGATTTAAGATTTAATGTTTAGTGAAAGCTTGTTTCATGACCCTTTTGCATTGCTTTCATGGAGATAAAGGTAAAATGAGAGATTTTTGTCTTATTGGAAGGAAGTATCAAGTGCCATACTCAAATGCATCACAATGCATCGATATTTTGGAGTAAAGGAGAAGCAATTTAACCTGAGAATGAGAATCATGTTGGTGCACTTACCTTGATTCCTTGCTTCCTTTCCTAAGCTTAGATTTTTCTTCTTTTTTCTTGTTGAATGAGACATATGAGCTCATCATTAATGAACCATTCCGACCCCTTCAAACCCCCTTCTTTGCCATAAGTTTTGAGCTATGTCATATTCATGCTATAATGTTATGCCATATTAAAATCAAAATACAATGTAAAAACTACACCATGACATACCATCAATTAATCCATGGATTAAAAAGAGCTTGCAATATAAATCCCCGCTCTTAAGATCTTACTCAATTTCATACCCTTGATATAATAACCAAAACTCACCATGTAAACTATATTTAAAGAACTGCATCTAACTGTGGTTTATTATTATCATCGTATTATCCAACTAGACTATGCTTCCTCGGACAAAAAAAAATGCAAATTTAAGTATTTAAACCATGGGTATAATATCTTCCAACCTATTTTCGAGAAGTATAAATATATGAAATTCACCAAGTTCTTTTGAAGGGAATATATGCAAATTTAATTATTTAAACCATGGGTATAATATGTTTCAACCTATTGATAATAACGAGAAAATTCTACGTTGATGTCGAGAGCATGAGCTCCGGTGCCGCCATCGTTGGTAGGGTTCGCCCAACGTAGGCCTTCAGAGGTCGTTTTTCATGGAGGACGTGGAAGAGCCTTCCTCTTCACCCCCGCCTCCCGAGATTGAAGCCTTCAAAAAGCTGGTGGCCTCTCAATCAAAGAAGAAACCGCCATATTTGTCCAACTTTGTTAAGAGGTTAGAAGAGATCCCTGAGGTGTCGCTCCCCCTGAAGATCCGATTAAGGTAGCGCTATCTCTTTCCGATAGAGCATTGGTGGGTCAGTTCACTGGTTTGTGGCCCTCACCCAAATCTACTGAATCCTGGGTCCATAAAAACTGGCGGCCTTTGATCTCAAACAGTGTAACTTCTTACTTCCTGGATTGTGGTTTTTTCCTCTTTGAATTTATCTCCAAAGATGACAAAGATCTAATCTTTTGAAATGGCCCATATTTTATGGGACCTCCAGGGATTTATTTGAACCGTTGGACTCCGAATTTTGATCCCTCGGAGGATGTCCCAAACGCTGTTCCTATTTGGGTGAGGCTACCGAACCTCCCAGTCCATTGCTGGAACTAAGAATCTTTAAAATTCATTGGAAATACATTGGGAAATTTCATTGATAGAGCAAACTCCAACAATCAGTATGCGTGTGCTCGCATATGTGTAGAGTTAGATCTCGAGGTGGGGTTGCCAGAGGCCATCAAACTTAAATTTGGAAGTTGGTCACACCTTCAGAAACTTGACTACGACCAGCTCCCGTTTAAATGCCGAGGGTGCCACAAATACGGCCATTTTTTCAGGAGCTGCCCAAAAAAATCAGTTGCAGAAAGAGAAAAAGAGGAGGGATGGCAGCAAATCAAGAAACCGAGAACCAATCTGAGAACAGGGGCCAACAGCCAAGGGATGGGAAAAGGAAAAAAAAATAAAGCAAACCTTGGAAACGCTAGTAAGGAAAAAGAAAATCAGAAGGACTCAAACAAGAGGTTTGATATTTCGGAATCAGGGTTAGAGGAAATCCAGGGAGAAGACCCGAATCCGATTCGGCAGACCGCCCTGAATACTGTTCAGCAGCTAGAACCAGATCAAGCTTCTCCTTCCCCAAATGAAACAAGCTCACCCTCAAGGAATGGAGACTCTATTGGGGATAAACCAAAGGAAATGACCCCAATCTTGGGGGAGGATGAACAAGACTTGGAAGAATCAAGGGAGGAAGGGGAAATAGAAGAATCGTTGCTCACAACAAGAAGGTCCACTGCAGGAAGGAAATCAGATAAGGCAAAGAGGGAATGGAAATTTATAAGAATAAACTGCAAGGAAGTCAGCCAACACTGGAAAAAATGCTGGCCAGAACCCCTAAGCCAGCTAAAAATCTAGGTCAGGGCTCTAAAGGAGCCAACACAAAAAGTAAGTAATGAAGGTTATTTCCTGGAATTGCAGAGGGATGGGTAGAAAACTGAAAGAAGACTCAATGAAAGGGTTAATACAATCTGAAAATCATGACATCCTTCTCATCCAGGAAACAAAAATGGAGGAAGTGGACTTCCTCCATAGAAGCAAGCAATTTTGGAAAAAAGGGGGAGGTTCTGTTGTCTCCTCAAGGGGATCCTCTGGCGGTATGGGAATTCTTTGGAATTACTCCTTGGTTACAAAAATCTCTGAAATACAAAACACTCATTGGATTTTCATGCAATTTCGACATCAAGAGTCAAAAGAGATAGTGAGCCTATTTAATATATATGCCCCAGTTAGCTATGGGGAAAAAAATTGTGTTAGGATTCAATATGGGAGGTCTCCGTATCAATCCCTCTGGAAAATGTCATCCTGGCAAGGGACTTAAATCTAACCCTATCCACTTCAGAAAAAAGAGGTGTCTATATTGTGCGAGATTCAGCTAGAGAATGGGTGGAGGAGTTAATTCAAGACTGGGATCTAATGGATATCAAGCCATCCAACAGAAAGTATACCTGGACAAACAAAAGAATTGGCCCTGACCAAATCGCTACAAGGCTTGATCGATTTCTAATTCAAAGTTCTTTTTTGTTACTAGGGCTGGATGCAAGCTCTTCCATTCTTTCGATAGGGACTTCTGGTCATAGACCAATAAGCCTGGAACTAAAATTGCAAAGAAATCTGGGTCCTATCCCATTTCAATTTAGTCCTATTCGGATCCAGCAGAAGGAGTTCTTAAGCAAAGTGGAAAGTGTGTGGAAAATTCTTGTCTAGGGCTCTCCCTTCCATGTCTGGGAGGAAAAGCTGAGAAGAGTGAAAAGGGAACTCAAACTTTGGGCAAAAGGGCTTTCATCTCCTGCAGAAGAAAGAAAGACTACCCTAAACCTTTTGAACTCTCATCAGATGCAAATGGAAAGCATTGAGATAACCAATGAGACTCTGAAAATTGAAGAGAACCTTCAAGCTAATGTTCATAAAGCGTATCTTCAAGAAGAAGAGTACTGGAGGCAGAAATCTAGAAGCTTGTGGCTTCAAGCGGGAGATAGAAATACAGAATACTTCCACAAACATGCCCAAGCAAGAAAAAGGTACAATTCAATCTCTGAGATCTCAGCGGGAAACCAAACTATCTCGAATTTCTCTAATATAAAAGTTGTTGCACATCAACACTTCAAAGCTCTTTATACTTAAGAGGAAGATGTAAGGCTTCCCTCCTCCCTGTTGGATCTAGTCCCTTGCAAGATCACTGACTGAATGAATCAAAAGTTTGTAGCCCCAGTCAACAAAAAGGAAATAAAGGAAGCTCTACAAGCTATGAATCCAGATAAGGCTCCTGGCCTAGATGGTTTCACTGCTCGTTTTATCGATTGTTGTTGGCACACAATAAAAAAACACCTTCATAGAATGGTGCTTAAATCCCAAGCCTCCCTTAAATTGGGAGGAAGCACGAATTCCTCTTTTCTGGCCCTCATCCCCAAAGAAAAGGGAGCTAGTTCGTTCAGCGGGTTCAGACCAATATCTCTCTGTAACATAGTCTATAAACTAATCACCAAGGTTATTGCTAACAGGTTGAAGTTCATCCTCCCGAATCTGATCCCGGAAAATCAAGGAGGATTTGTTAAAGGGCGACAACTTGCAGATAATCTCATTTTGGTTCAAGAGGCAATCCACTCCAGCATCCAATGGAAAGAAAAAGGAATGGTGCTTAAATTGTATTTGGAAAATGCTTTCGACAGGGTGAGACACATTTTTCTGTTGGATGTTCTTAAGAGTTTCGGGTTCGATGATCGGTTAATAAGATGGATCAAGGCTTGCATAGAAGAACCTTGGATCGCCCCACTGGTCAACGGAAGAGAGACTGACTTCTTCAAAGCCTCTCGTGGACTTCGACAGGGATGCCCTCTCTCCCCCCTTCTTTTTTTTATTCAAGCTTATGTTTTAAGTTTTCTCTTAGAAAAAAGAAGACAGGACCAAATTCTCATGGGCCTCAAAATTGCAAGGGGTGTTTGAGATTTAAACCATGCTTTGTTTGCAGATGATACTCTGCTTTTAGGAGGTGCCTCTGTGATCAATGCTAGATATTTCAAAGAAGATCTTGACAATTATTGCTTTGCTTCGGGCAATAATGTGAACGCAGGTAAATGTCAAATCTTTGGCTGGAACTTGACAGGATGGGAACTGATCTCTATAACTAGAATCTTTGGTTTTCATGGCACCTCCAACTGGAACTTGTTCAAATATCTTGGACTCCCAGTCTGTAAGAGTGTGCCCAGGAGAAAAGATTGGCTTCCATTGGTGGACAAATTCAAGCAAAAGCTTCAAGCGTGGGGAACTAATTGGCTAAACTTAGCTGGTAAATTGGTGTTGATTAAATCAGTTCTTCTAAGTTTTCCCACTTTTCAAGGCTCCCTGCTGATGGCCCCGACTGGGATTCTAAATGAAATGGAGAAGCTTCTTAGACTCTTCTTCTGGAAAGGAGGGAGGAATAATGAGCGCAGTATTCCGCTGGTTAGATGGGAAAAAGTCACGAAACCTTTTATGGAAGGCGGGCTGCAGATAAAAGACTTAAAAGCCCAGAATACTGCGCTTGGAGCAAAAATTCTCTGGAGGCAAATTGAAAAAAATTCGGGTTGGGCCCAGAAAGCAATGTGGAAAAAATACTTTCAGAACTCTAGAGTTCGGAATCTTGACTCTCCTCCAGTTTCCCGCTCCAGCTCTCCTATCTTCAATCTCTGCAACCATGCTCTACCCCTGATCCAAGAGAATCTCTTCTGGGTCCCTGGAAATGGAAAAAAAATTAATATTTGGATTGATAAAATAATGGAGAGGGAACCTTTGTCTAATGTCCTAGAACTTCAAGAGCTAAGACATTAGATGACTTAGGAAAATATGAACACTCTTTGGGACATCTCAGACTGGGATGTTGATGAGTAGAAGGGCTGGAAAAAATTGGGAAACCCTCCTGAGTTGTACCATGCCTGGCTGGCACTCAAAGAGAGACTCGCAGGGAGAGCTCCCTTGTCAGAAAGGAGAAATTACACTAGAGGCTAGGGAAACAAGTCTGGTTCATACACTGTTGCTAAATGCTACAAATTTCTTAAGAACATCCCCTCTGTCCCCTCTAATCTAGCGATATGGATTGGAATCTGGGAAGATAAAAGCATCCCCAAAGTTGATTTTTTTATTTGGACCTTGGCGCATAACAGCATCCTAACTGGTGAAAATATGCTAAAAAGGGGCTTTCAAGGGCCCTCTAGATGCCCTCTCTGTCAACGCCAGGTAGAATCCACTGAGCATTTATTTTTAGCATGTCAATTTACAAAGGAAATATGGATTGAGGCCTTAGGCCCTTGGAGCACTAGAATTGTTGTCCCTAACACGATCACCTCTCTGTTTGAAAATTGGAGCTCATTGTATCCCGGGTCTCTTAATTCCAAAGGATGGTTCAAGATTGGGTGGATGGCGTTGCCAAAGATGGTTTGCTGGGAAGTTTGGCTTGAAATAAATTCTAGAATTTTTTAAGACAAAGCCTCTAAACCTGTGCAGGTTTGGGCAAAAGCAAGAGCCTTTCTAAAAGAATTCCTCCAAAACAATGTTGATCTGAAAGTTGTTATCACCCTGAGCAAAGAGGAAATTGAATGGGAAGAAAGATGGATATGAGACTACCCTCTACTGATGGAAACTTGAAAAAGCTGGAGTATTGGCAAATCAGATTGGAAGGGGAAGATTTCACTAATTGGAGAAAAAGCTCTGAGATTCATAGCCTCTTCTTCGACAGAGTAGCCAAAGGGAATCCTGGGAATGTAGGAGGGGGAGGGATAATTCGAAATCCTGAAGAAACCAATGAAATCAAATATTCCTGGGGATTAGGTAATTCCACCAGCAATCAAGCGGAAGCACTTGCTTTACTTCAGGGGCTTCCTCAACTCAAAAAGCATGGTATTGAGAGAGCCAGAATCGTTGGAGATTCACAGAACATTATCAGATATTTGGTAAACAACTCTACTTTTGAGGACCTTAGATTAAAGCTTCATGTCTACATGATAAAAGGGTTGATCAACTCCTTTGCAAAGCTAGAATTCATGTGCTCCGTGTAAACAATGCTGAAGCGGATCGAGAGGCCAACAGGGCAGTGATTCTACCCCCGGGCGTGCTTAGCATCACAGAGATGGAAGAATGGAACGCAATTCCTTAGTAAAACTCAGGAAAGGCAGGGACGTGGCAGATTGGTGGAGCAAGAAGCCAAGGAACGCACTCATACCAAAAACGTGGCTGAGAAGAAACACAAATAGGGAGAAGGTTCAAACTCTCTACCAAAACGCGAATTGGCCGGCAAGCTGGAGAAGCAAGTGGGCAATGAAAACGTTGAAGATCTCAGTCCGGCCTTCCACTTATATATTTTTTTTACTTAACCCATGTTCTACTGCATTCTATTGGGCCAATTTGTGTGCATTAAAAGATTATTTAGCAGGCTAGCAATAGCCAGATTGATGGAATCCAAAAAAATTGGGTATGGGCAGATATAGATCTGTTTTTTTTACTGTAGAGGAAAATTCGAAGTCCCTGAGGTTTTTTGTAACTTTCCAGTGCCAAGGCAACTGGCTCTCTTTTAATACAAAATTCTAACCGCTTCTGTCAAAAAAAAAAAATGTTCCAACCTATTTTTCGAGAAATATAAATATATGGAATGCACCCAAGTTCTTTTGAAGGGAAAGATTAATAGGTTCGTGATAGGACGATAATTGATGCACTATTTGCTTAGATGAAAGTGTGAGGTAGAGCTTATTTCGATGTTTATATTGTGTTATATTGAATGAATGAACGAGATAACACATTTGGGTTGTTTTATTCATGACTGGCTCAGTAATAAGTATATAGCTTTGTTGATTGCACACAAAAAAGCCAGGTACTCCAAAGATCTGTTGTCACATCCATCTATCGAAGGATTATAATGTAATTGATATGTCAGATAAAAAATGGAGGCGCAGAGATTAATTTTTATAAACCTTTTAGAGATCGCCCACTTCCAAAAGTATAATCGGCACATACGTTTACTGCATCATCAACCAATGCCGCCAATGCTTGGGGAGCATTTTCCAATGCAGACGTCACCTACTGGCTAGCCAATCGATTGTGTTGTAAATCTTTAATTTAATAAATAATTTAATTATTTTTATTTTTTATATGGCTAAAAATTAGTATTTAAAAAAAATAACTTTGGTGTAGAGACAACTAATATAGCTCCGCGATTTATACATGTCCCCCGTCGGGGACATAATAATACAAGTATATAATATGAATTTATGATTGTGAAGGTTTGTTGGAAGGACAAGGATTATCCCATGTTGACTTGGTAAAGTCATTACTTTTGGTTAAAAGTGAGAGATATAAATAACTTTGTAGGTTGAACTAAATTTAAATTGTATTGATGTAAAATTAAGTGTTTTTAGTTTTTATAGATTATTTAAGACCAAAATTATTAATAAAATAAAATAATTTATACGAGGTAATTTTAGAGGTGATTAATGATGAACAATATAATCTTGTAATGCTGAATTTGAATTTTAACGTGTATATTGTGAATTATTTCAATTTATTAAATTTTTATTAGTGATCATTATAATACAAACAAAAGGAGAGAACAATCCCACAATATTTTCCTAAAAACTTATCCAAATGTTTTCTATAAATCTACTAAAAATTCACTAAAAGGATTCACTCTTTTTGCTTGTATAAAGCTTGTAAAAACCTCCCAATACAATATATATTTTGTAATACATAGCAACTGAAATTTTGTTTAAAAAACATGCATATTGTATGCTTCATCTTGTTCCTTAAGAAAGGGTTGGGATTCCTAGTTTCTTCCAATCATGTCCACATCCACTATAGGTTGAAGGATAGATTCTTCTTTTTTGTTATCTATGGTAATTTAACTCGCATACATTCTTGCAATTGAAGTTGTGGAATGAGCATTCTTGGGCATGTTTGTGACCATCTAACACATAGCCATGCATTTTGATTATAGCATATCAATTTTCCTTTTTTGTTGCAACAAAGTCTCCCTTAATATTGCATGTTCTATGTTATGGCGTTCTTCGTGGGAATGGATTGTCTAAGAAAATGGAGGTCC
This sequence comes from Larix kaempferi, assembly GCA_027924585.1. Classification (NCBI taxonomy): domain Eukaryota; kingdom Viridiplantae; phylum Streptophyta; class Pinopsida; order Pinales; family Pinaceae; genus Larix; species Larix kaempferi. Next base: position 4,309,330 of record BSBM01000866.1, read on the forward strand.
TATTGTATGCAATTGGACCCTCAAGTATGTCAATTGGGTCTAACCCAAGTGGTTGTGGGGTGGAGTGTTATCCTCTCCACCTAGGTCATATTCTCATAAGTGATATGTTGAGCTCATAATGAGTATATCATTGGATTGGATTTGAACCCTAAAGAATATAGGGTTTACCTCAGGTACCATCTATAGCCGCCCGATACGCACCTTGGGGTTAACGTGGTAGAAATATTCAAGCCACTAGGTGTGTCCTTAGGGGCAAGTCACGAGTCAAGCTTGTCGTCACTTAACACTTGACTCCTCCGTCTAGGCCAACTCCTAGCGAAGCCAATGGGGGGTGGTCCCTAATAAAATGACCAAGGCTGATTACACTAAGTTACAAGAAAAAGAAATCTAGGAGTTTGAATAAAATACTGAAACAATAGAGAGAAACAACCATACATTTAAGGTAGCAACAGATAATATGATTAACCACGACACATAGTTGATTTAAGCAAAAGATTGTTAAGGACCAGTGCCAAAATAATTAAGTGATTGCTGGTGAAAGGAAATGTTGTGTAATGCTTCTTGGTCAATTTTATATTTATTATGATGAATGGATTAAAGTGGTTTTATTTGGAGCTTGTAGAAATGAAAGTAAATTTCTGAAAGTAAACTACTCTAACAGGTTTGGCCCAACTAGGATTTATCCTCCCAAGCGAGTACTAAGAAGCAATACCAGATGCCCAATGGGGTGAGACATACATCTACTTAGAGTAGCCCCCTGACTCCATAGTAAGCTCAAAGTAGCCCTTCACTTGTAGTAATGAATCTTTTGATGGATTATCCTATTATTACTAGTCACTTAAATCCCCTTTCTAATTATTCTAGATGATCAGGCAAAGCCCGTAGTGGACAAGAGCATACATAGGGATCTAAGTCAAAGTTTGTTACTTCCTTATTGCAAAATGAAATACGTGAAAGGAAACTAACCAAGTGTGTAGTGTGTGAAAAATGATTTAATCTACTTGAAGAATTTGAAATTAATCTAAGGTTAGACAATCCAAACCAAAGCAAAAGCAAAATAATAGAAAAAAGGTTAATGCCTCGAAAATGACGCAAATCCCCGAGGGGGACAAAGATGTGGCCCTTGGGTAGCCCACTTGCTCTTATTATTACTTTTACAATTTTAGGGTGGATACCTTGGGTCCTTTTAAATGAGGAACCAAAGGCTTACAATTCTCGCAAAAATTACTTTTAAGAAAGCGAGGTGCTCCCGGGGTCCTGGATAGCCCGAATCTTCGATTTTTCGGTAGCACCTCCTCTTACATGTTCATCAAAAGTGAAAAATCAGCCACTTGTTATGGACCAAATGTGCTAAATAAAGTGTCAAAAGCATAAAATTTCTAGCTTCTATACTTAGACAAATAATCATTTCATGCGGCTAAAAGCTAGATTTAATGGTTAGATATACTTGGAAAGATATATTTCTTTGATAACTTAGATTTAACTTTGAAAATGCAAACTAGAAAGATAAGATTTAGATTTGATATGACACACTAATCTAAAACTAGTAAGCAGAAAAGTAACCAATAAAGAGTTTTGAAAGGAGTGAAGGAGAGAGAGGTAGAAAGGCATTGAAGCCTGGGAATGTTTGGGTCGTGGAGTTTGCTAGTGAAAAGTGGAGGGACTATGCCTCTTCAGAAGTGCTTGAAGATGAGGAGGATGTAACTGAGCTCAACCCCTTCTCCAATGTATGAAACCTACAAAACAAAACAACCTTGCACAAAACATGATTAAATTTGGTACTCCCTATGGTCGAAGATTAAAAGAGCATGAAATACAACCGAATATAGCATGCTACTCCTAGATATCTAAAAGCAAAGATGTAAATAAGTTATTGACACCTCAAATAATTGCTCTATGTGTTGCTAACAACCTTCTAAGCTAGATCAATTACCAGTTCATATGCAAGGAATAAATAATTGAAACAATATTACCTCATAACAAGACAATTATCATCCACACACATTGATGCCATACACCACAAGTTTGCCTTAAAATCCTTCTTTATTCCAAGATATAATATGAATCACAAAGAAGCTTTAACATGACCATGAAGAAAAGAGAGGTGAATGCTTTGCTTAAATAGCCAAATGAGGGGGGGGGGGCATTTGTCAAGGAGAGAGTTAGCTGTAGAGGAGAGGGTGCATTAGGGAGAGAAATGAGGGATTTGATTGAGAGTTTAAATTATGAGATGGGCGCCACCTCTAGTGAGGTGTGCCATCCTCCTTTGGGATTACCATCCAACCATACACAAGATGCCAATTTGGAGAATGTGCCCTCCCTTGAAGAGATTGTGCCCCCCTCTAATGAGCTAACTCACACTTGACCTAGATAGGATGCCAATCACCCAAATTTGGACCCAATATATCTCATATTTGATTACCAATTGACTTGCCACCACTCCGAATAACTAAAACATGTCCCAAACATGTTCCCCAAATCATGGGATTATTGATTTTTCCCATTTATTTAATATTTTTATGTCATTTTCGAGAGAAAATCAATTTTAGTGATAAATAATCACTAATTTTCTCTCAAAAGTGGGTTTAGGGGTTAAGTGGGTGCTATAGGTTAGAAAACGAGCACCCCCATGGAAAATTCTACCTCCCAACACCACTTCCATGACTTCTTGATTTTTTACAATTAAAACATTAAAAAACTCTTGATTTTTACGGGAAATTCTTTTATTAGCGAAAAAATAAAATAACCTAGGGGGGACCTAGTGCATGTTCATAAGACTAAAAAATGATGACTAGCATGGTAATATGCATAAACACTAAGACTTTAATAACCTCATAAATCATAACCACCAAGACGACTACTCCAGCTTTGGAGGATTCAGTGAAAAACTCGGAAATTATAAGTCATTGAAAAGCAACAAATAATTACCAAGGAAAAAACACTATGGGGTAATGCATTGATGACTAAGTCCTAGGAAATCGAAGTCTGTTACAAAGGAAATCATGCTACGTCAACTTATTACAATTTCCCTGAGGGGTATGAACATGCAAAAAGTTTTGAAAAGGGCAAGGATTGGAATGCATGGACTTTTGAACATTAATTGTGAACAAGAGACTTGTTCACACTTTGGCGGCTCACTAAAAAATCCAACTAAGTACAACTTAGGTGGTAGCACCATCCTTGAAATGAGGAGAAGAGCCCTGGGATAATTACTTGGGAAAAAAAAACCCTCATGTCTACAAACAAAATTGTGAATGTATGGGATTTTATAATTGGGGCAATGCTCAAGGTGGCTATGGCTATCCACAATACCTAGAAAAAACACAAATTTGGTGTTAGATTAACCCAAATTCCACATTTGGCCTTTTCATGGGCTCCTTTATAATTTCATCAATATGCCAAGAGTCACAACCGACTGTAAGATTAAACAATTGAATGAATTTTTCAGCTAAGGCATACCTTATCTCTTCAACATTGATGGAACAACCCCCAACAAATGAAGATGCCTCCCAATCACACTTGATTTCTACAAGAAAGGTTGTCTTGAAGTCTGGGAATGTTTGGGTCGTGGAGTTTGTTAGTGGAAAGTGGAGGGACTATGCCTCTTTGGAAGTTCTTGAAGATGAGGAGGATGTAACCAAGCTCAACCCCTTCTCCAATCCAGGAAACCTGCAAAACAAAACAACCTTGCACAAAACATGATTAAATTTGGTACTCCCTATGGTCGAAGATTAAAAGAGCATGAAATACAATCGAATATAGCATGCTACTCCTAGATATCTAAAAGCAAAGATGTAAATAAGTATATTGACACCTCAAATAATTGCTCTATGTGTTGCTAACAACCTTCTAAGCTAGATCAATTACCAGTTCATATGCAAGGAATAAATAATTGAAACAATATTACCTCATAACAAGACAATTATCATCCACACACATTGATGCCATACACCACAAGTTTGCCTCAAAATCCTTCTTTATTCCAAGATATAATATGAATCACAAAGGAGCTTTAACAACCTTTTGGTCCTATGACCATGAAGAAAAGAGAGGTGAATGCTTTGCTTAAATAGCCAAATGAGGGGGGGGGGGGCATTTGTCAAGGAGAGAGTTAACTGTAGAGGAGAGGGTGCATTAGGGAGAGAAATGAGGGATTTGATTGAGAGTTTAACTTATGAGATGGGCACCACCTCTAATGAGGTGTGCCATCCTCCTTTGGGATTACCATCCAACCATACACAAGATGCCAATTTGGAGAATGTGCCCTCCCTTGAAGAGATTGTGCCCCCCTCTAATGAGCTAACTCACACTTGACCTAGATAGGATGCCAATCACCCAAATTTGGACCCAATATATCTCATATTTGATTACCAATCGAATTGCCACTAGTCCGAATAACTAAAACATGTCCCAAACATGTCCCCCAAATCATGGGATTATTGATTTTTCCCATTTATTTAATATTTTTATGTCATTTTCGAGAGAAAATCAATTTTAGTGATAAATAATCACTAATTTTCTCTCAAAAGTGGGTTTAGGGGTTAAGTGGGTGCTACAGGTTAGAAAATGAGCACCCCCATGGAAAATTCTACCTCCAAACACCACTTCCATGACTTCTTGATTTTTTACAATTAAAACATTAAAAAACACTTCATTTTTACGGGAAATTCTTTTATTAGCGAAAAAATAAAATAACCTAGGGGGGAGCTAGTGCATGTTCATAAGACTAAAAAATGACGACTAGCATGGTAATATGCATAAACACTAAGACTTTAATAACCTCATAAAGCCTAACCACCAAGACGACTACTCCAGCTTTGGAGGATTCAGTGAAAAACTCGGAAATTATAAGTCATTGAAAAGCAACAAATAATTACCAAGGAAAAAACACTATGGGGTAATGCATTGATGACTAAGTCCTAGGAAATCCAAGTCTGTTACAAAGGCCATCATGCTACGTCAACTTATTACAATTTCCCTGAGGGGTATGAACATGCAAAAAGTTTTGAAAAGGGCCAGAATTGGAATGCATGGACTTTTGAACATTAATTGTGAACAAGAGACTTGTTCACACTTTGGCGGCTCACTAAAAAATCCAACTAAGTACAACTTAGGTGGTAGCACCATCCTTGAAAGGAGGAGAAGAGCCTTGGGATAATTACTTGGGAAAAAAAACCCTCATGTCTACAAACAAATTTTTGAATGTATGGGATTTCATAATTGGGGCAATGCTCAAGGTGGCTATGGCTATCCACAATACCTAGAAAAAACACAATTTTGGTGTTAGATTAACCCAAATTCCACATTTGGCCTTTTCATGGGCTCCTTTATAATTTCATCAATATGCCAAGAGTCACAACCGACTGTAAGATTAAACAATTGAATGGATTTTTCAGCTAAGGCATACCTTACCTCTTCAACATTGATGGAACAACACCCAACAAATGAAGATGCCTCCCAATCACACTTGATTTCTACAAGAAAGGTTGTCTTGAGACCTCTACAATGATAATCACATTCCCATTGATATCCTGATTTGTTCCTTTAATTTAGAGCTGGGAATAAGATGTAGATGTAGAACATGAACAAACCAAAAATGAAAAGAGGAGAACAAGCCAAAAATTATACTAGAATTATCACATGGAGCATAATATAGATGCCATACCTCAACCAACAACATAATTTTAGAGCTACAATCCAAACTTCCACTTGCGATTCTCATAATCCCTTGGTTGGGATAAGATCAAATTCTAATTGAATTGAAATGGTTGCTCTTCCATTAAGTTTGATATGTGTGATGGTGCCATGGGTATATTGAGACTTGATTTGCATCCATTCATAACGACTATTGCATGCCACTTGCCATGAGTTGAAATAACCATGCGAATTATTGTTTTATACATTAAACAATTGATTAAGGATTTCAATACCATGCTTAAAGGTCTCATTTGGTAATTGATTTCCATGATAGTTGAGATCCCTTTAGACATGAAAGCATTTTGAGTTTTCAAAATGACTACATTACTTTTGAATTCATTGAATGAGTCTTGCCAGTTTTCCATATATAGAGACCAAAGGATTGCACATGTACCTGGAAATAATAGAAGAGACCCGAATGATGATTAAGTGTCTGACTTGTTGAGAGTCCATAATTTCGAGACCTTGGAAAAGAGATAGGGCTTCAAGCCAATTATTTGTTGCTTTACCTAGACACCATTCATAAACTACTTTTTGTTTCAGTGGGGGTCGTAAAGGACCCCACTTGCTCGTGCCACCCTTGCATTTCCTTTCAAGGACCCATCATAGATGCAAATGAATTTTCCTTAACCTTTTTCCCAGCTTTTGAACTCTTCTTCTTCTCTTTGAAGTTGTCTCTTTCCCGTTTGGTAAGGCTTTGAGACAATGTTTCTTAGCTAAAATAGATCATTTAGCTAGTTCTTATCCTCTTTCTCTGACACTTGAATGTGATGCACCTTGACTCCTTTTACATTGATTGATTTGAGAAGAAGGCCCAAATCTTTTGAAACATTAGCTCTCGGGGTTAAGATTCCCTGTTGAACTATGGCTTTATTCTTGACAATCCATATTACCAACAACCAAAATTAGGCATAACCACCCATGCTCTTTCGAGGATTGGCTTGTTCAAGAAGGTGCCACTATCTTTTTTTGCAATGTTGTGAACATTTCATTCCAAGAATTGGGAAGAGTCATTTGTGTCAAATTTCAACAAAAGTAAATTGCCATACCTTATTTATGAATGAGCATTAAAAATGAAAATGTTAATGGGTTTCAAATGTTGTAGCACACACAACACACCTTGAAGACCTATGAATAACTCACTTTTTGAGATTATATGCAATTAGGAGTCGACCATGAACCATGGTTTAGTAGAACATAATGTCGACTTTTGGCAAACTATCTCCTTTTCAAATACTGCTCCAAATGCATGAACAAGGAGATGAAGGTAAATTGTGGAGTTGGGATTTATATCCTGCTCTGACATCATAAACATTTCCTCTTGAACTCCAGGCCTAGGAATCGTCGATGGATTTATCAATTGGATCACAATCACTAAAATAAGAAAGAGGAGAGTGAAACAGAGCGGTGAGAGGAGATTGAGGGGAAAGAAGATTCCAACCACCCCATTGATCATTACTTCCCCACAATGACAACTCATAAATGGTGTTTATTCCCATCAATTAATACCCTTATCCAAGCTTCAAGAGCTTGAGATTGTTTTTGAGAGGGGGTTATCCCATTTTTCCATCATCCCAAAGTCTGATAAGTTCGCCATTTTTAGGGGTCTAAGTAAGCTAGGATTGAATTCGGGGGGCGACTGCCTTACAAGGTTTCCAAATATCAAATCCCTTCACCGTTGGCAATGCTTGATTTAAACACCTTCTTTAGCCACTCTATAAGTACTTTTCGAGAAGAACTTGCTTCCACCACTCCATTGTACCTACTGTGAGATGCCACAAGACTTTAGTTAATGCAAGATTCATGAGTGTTGGACCTTTATTGTCCAGTCCACCACTGTACTTTGGAGAGTGCACGATATTCTAATTAATTAAGTCTGGATTTTTTGTATTTGTTTCTCCCCCTTGCCATAAAAATTCGTGAACTTCCCTTGCAACCTTATTCATAATACATGTTGGAGCTAGCATTTCCAAACATTGGAAAATAGGTAAGGTAGTTAAAATAGATTTGACTTAAAGAGGAGGCCATAAGGTGGTTGACTGCTGATAGACGATTAGCGCTTCTTGGAGCAGCATGGTTCGTGTTTACAGACTTGCGTTTCTTGGAGAGCAGCAAGCAGGGTGGTTCACGTTTACTGATCTGATTTTAGGCACAGGTTAAGGTAATTTTCTTTCTTGAGGTATCCTCCCGGCCACAATGCAGGCATTCCATCGATGCAGTGAATATTATGGAGGCTAGGGTAGAGGCTTAGCTCTGATCTGCATCTTTGCCAACATGGCCCCAAGCGGGGGTTCTAATCTTTCTCTCCCTCCGACCGAGATCCTATCATTTAGGAAACTGGTTGCAGCAAGTAGTAAGAGAAAACAATGTGACTCTACTCAGAAGTTTTTCAGAAAACTATAAAACATTCCCACTGTAGCTTTACCTGAAGTTGAATCTTGCAGATCTGCCCTGAATTTAGCAGAGAGGGGATTAATAGGACAATTTACCGGCTTATGGCCCTCACCCAAAGCCGTTGAAGCTTGGGTTCAGAGGAATTGGAGATCGCTTACTGCGGAAGGAATAAGAAGCTATTTGGTTAGCAAAGGATTCTTTGTATTTGTCTTTGACAATGTTGAAGATAGGCAACTCATCTTTAGGAATGGTCTGTATTTCATGGGCCCTCAGGGCTTGTATTTGAACAACTGGACACCTGATTTTGATCCTACTCAGGATGTACAGTCGGCGGGTCCGATTTGGGTGCGTTTACCTCATCTTCCACTCCATTGATGGAATCTGAAGTCTCTAGAATCAATAGGCAATACCCTTGGTAAATACATTGACCGAGCATAACGGAAGGATCCGTATTCTTGTGCTAGAATTTGTGTCGAGGTTGATTTGGAAATCGGCCTCCCGGAAGCCATAAAATTAACAATAGCTGGCTAGACACATATCCAAGAATTGGATTATGAACAACTACCCTTTAAATGCAGATTCTGTCATGGTTACGGCCATTTTGCAAGGAATTGTAAAAAGAGGAATGAAGAAGAGGTGGAAAACATAAAAGGTGAGCAATGGTCTCAAGTTTAGAAAACAACTAAGACAAAACAAAATATCAGTACTAAAGGGAAAGGGATGGCAATGGGCCCCATTGCATCCTCAACAGGGCAGCAACAAGGTGAAGGAAGCACAACTCCATCAATACCAGCAATCATCAAAAACTCCTTTGAAATTCTCAGCAATCCGAAAGAGAACTCAACTTCAGTAATTGAGGAGCTTGAACAACAGAACATTCCCCTCGAAGGGGAAAAAGAAAAGACATACACTCCTTTACCTCTTCTTGTTTCTCCAGTAAGGGGTCCCTCCCCCCTCTCCTATGTTGAAATGACAAGGAAGAAACCTCTGGAATCCTCAGGTTCTTCGGAAGATGAGACGTTCGAGAAGCCGTCGAAAATAGCAAGAAGAAAATCTCTCAAAGATGTAAGAGAGGAAGAAGCGGAGAGACAAAAAATGCAAGGCAATAAGTCCACCATCGAAATGTCTATAGGCAAAAAAACCAGAACAAGGCCCACCAAGGGAGGCCCTATCCCTTCGCTTGCTGGTAAATAATGCGACTTCTCTCTTGGAACTGCAGAGGCCTGGGAAATCCACTGAAGTCTGAAGTAGTTAAAGACCTCCTGAAAATAGAGACTCCTGAAATTCTCATGCTCCAAGAGACTAAAATCGATGGGGATGTCCTCCTTGCTCTCAGCAAACAGAAGTGGCAGAAAAATGATGGAATGGCCATCAATGCCAGGGGCACCTCAGGAGGGCTTGCAACCCTTTGGTCGGCTGATCAGTTCCATCTAAAAAATTCCTTTGAGACCCAACATTGGTTATTCACCGAAACTAATCAATCTTCTAGTAAGCTTACTATTGCCCTTTTTAATCTCTATGTACCGTTACTCTATTCTGAAAAGAAAGAGTGTCGGCATACTTTAAATACTTTCCTGGAAACTCATCCTTTGAATAATATCATTGTAGCTGGAGACTTAAATTTAGTTATGGAACCTAAGGAAAAAAGAGGAGGTAATAGTAATAGGGACCCTCTGCAACCCCTTGTAGAGGAGTTTATTCAACAGTGGGACCTTCTCGACTTTAAGCCAACGAAAGGTTACCTGGACTAATAATAGAACAGGGACAGCGTACATCTCAGCCCGGCTAGATAGATTTCTAGTGCAGAGCACGCTATTAATAGAAAAGAATCTCATTTCATAAAAAATTCTACTTAAGCTCTCCTCAATTCATAAGCCCATCCTACTGCTGTTGGAAGAGGAAGAAAATTTGGGCCCCATCCCTTTCAAATTCAACCCTCTCTAGAATGAAAAGGAAGGTTTTATGGAGACAGTTTTGAAGGCTTGGGCTACCCTTGTCATTGGATCTCCCAGCTTTGTTTGGGAACATAAGCTTAAAGCCACAAAATATGCATTGAAGGATTGGATTAAAAATCCTATTACTACACATGCCAACTATAGAAAAGAAATAGTACATAATTTATTAGAGCTACAAATGGATTTGGAAATCAAAGTCATCAATATTTATGATTTCAAGAAAGAACGGGCTACCCAACTAATCTCCTTCCGTGCCTTTCGTTAGGAAGAAGAATATTGGAGATTAAAGTCTCGTAGCTTGTGGCTGAAATCGGGGGACCGCAATACCTCCTTTTTCCACAGACAATTCAGAGCTCGGCTCTCTTAGAACCACATTTCTAAAATAAATTCAGTGGAAGGGACTGTCCTTAAATGAAAGGAGATTAAAGTGGCGGCATAATCACATTTTCAAAATCTCTTTAAAGAAGAAGGGACAAGAAGTGAGGGGGCCACCATCGATTTCCTTTCAAACATCCCCTCTCTTGTCAGCAAAGAAGGCAATCTTTGTCTCATGAAACCTTACACAGAGGAAGAAATCAACAATGTCATTTGGGACGTGGAGCCTGACAAAGCTCCAGGGCCAAATGGATTCTCAATCCACTTTTACAGAATTTGCTGGTTAGTCATCAAGAAAGATTTGTTGCGAATGATCAAAGCATCACAACAAAAGGCTAAAGTGGGCGGTAGTATAAATTCCACATTCCTCGCTCTAATTCCAAAAGAGGTGAACCCAGGATCCTTTGACCAATTCATGCCCATCTCTCTTTGCAATGCATCATACACAATTCTCTCCAAACTTCCAACCGGATCAAGCCTCTATTAGAGAAACTCATCTCTCCTTATCAGAGTGGCTTTGTCAAAGGGAGACATATTTTGGATAATGTTATCTTGGTTCAGGAAGCCTTGCACTCCAGCTACCAGCGGAAGGAACATGGGATGCTCATAAAGCTTGACATGGACAATGATTTTGACCGGGTAAAACTCTCTTACCTGTTCAAAGTTCTTCTTGCATTTGGCTTTAGTATCGAATTTGTTAATTTGATTAAAGCTTGTATTGAAAAGTCGTGGATAGCTCCTTTAGTTAACGACAGGCCGACTAATTACTTCCAAGCCACTAGAGGATTGAGGCAAGGCTGCCCTCTTTCCCCATTTTTGTATATTCTCATGGCATATTCTTTGAGTAGGAAGTTGACTGTTGAAAAGTTTGTTGGGACAGCCCCGCGCATCAGGTCGGTGAAAGGTCTACACTCCATAAATCATGCTCTTTTTGCAGACGACTCTTTGCTGCTGGGAGGAGCTTTGTTAAAAATTGCTAAGGTTTATAAAGAAATTGTGAATAATTTCTATAATATCTCGGGAGCTAAAGTAAACAAAAGGAAAAGTGCAATTTACGGTTGGAATATGGATCAACTTTCAGTCCAGCGAATTGCCCAATTCCTTGGGTTCACGGACTATCCCAACTGGGACAAAATCACTTATCTTGGTCTTCCTCTCACTCTGGGAGCCAACAAGGCAACTCTTTGGCTTGGAATTCTCAGTAAGATCAGGTCTAAAATAACAGCTTGGGGAGGAGAGTGGCTGAACTATGCTGGGAAACTCATTTTGATAAAAACAGTCTTATCCTCCATTCCAATTTACCAGGCCTCCTTTATTTTGGCCCCTAAGTTGATCACGGTTCAGATCTAAAAAATGATTAGGGAATTCTTGTGGCGTGGAGGAAAAGGGAATGAAAGAAAGTTCCATTTAGTCAAGTGGGATATCATCAAGTGCCCTCTCATGGAAGGAGGCTTACAGATTAGAGATCCTGCAATGGTTAATCTCGCTCTGGGAGGAAAATTCTTTGGAACCTCTACTCTAACCGCAAGCACCCAGTTAGTCAAGTCCTAAGGAAAAAATATCTTGAGGGAGTCTCCTTAAGGAACTTACAGGCTAATTCTACTCCTAAAGGCACGATGTTATGGAACCTTTGCCAGCAAGGGATGAGTTTTTTTCAAAACCTGCTATATCGAATTCCTGGAAATGGGTGCAACACTAGGATTTGGGAAGATAGCATTTTGGGCCATCCTCCTCTCTCCCTCTCCGCAGATCTCATCGAGCTTAGGGCATGGTTTTCTCAGCACGGATTGGATAAGCTGGAAGACATTTAGGAATGGGATTCTTTAGGGATTTGGAAGGAGTGGTCTCTTCCCTGAATTCCAACGCACTTACAGGAACAATCTCTCCTCCTTCTAAAGGCGCTGATGGGTATGGCTCCTGTCCATCGCAATTCGCATGATAAATGGTACTGGGGCAAGACGAGCATTTATTCAGCTGGCCTCGGTTATGCAGCTACCCAACCTCACCATTCGCCAATTCATACTTCTCCACTCTGGTCCCTTGTGTGGGATTCTTACGGATTACCCAAAGTAAATTTTTTCACCTGGATTCTTGTCCACAGGAAATTATTAACACGCGAAAATTTGATGAAGAGAAGTATCACGGCCCCCCATCATTGGCCATTGTGCTACTCGGCGACTGAAACCATGGATCATCTTTTTGTGGATTGTTCTTTTTCTCAAGAAGTTTGGTCTTTCTCCTTGCAAGGTCTCAACATTTTTGTTCCTACGTAGCTCTCTGTTTTTTATCTTTTCTCCACCTGGAAAGCTAGTTATTCCCAATCGTTAAAAAGCAATGCCACTTGGACTAGAATATGGCAAGTTCTCCCCAAGTATGTCTCCTGGAAAATTTGGTTGGCCAGGAATAATCAAATTTTCAACAATCTCAAGCCCTCTCCAATTATCGTTGCTGCAAAGGGAAAGGCTCTTCTGAAGGAGGTCCATCATCCTTCCTTCACCGACAACTCCTTGCTCCCAAATGAAAAAAAGTGGTTTGGCACATACTTGTTTAGGGATCGACAAAAACTCTCAGTTCACCCCTTCAACAATCCAGGATGGCGACTTCGAGGCTCGGAAGCTGAATTTCAAGGATGGTGGAGAACTCAGGGTAAAGCCACAGTTTCTTTGATGGGGCCTCGAAAGGTAATCCAGGGACTGCAGGAGCTGGCGGAGTCATTTATTCTCATAATGGTCTTAGAAAATATAACTTTCATTGGGGTTTAGGAATTAGAACAAATAACCATGCTGAAATTCTAGGAATGCTTCAAGCTTGTCAGATTGCCCAAGAAAATGGATACAAAGAAATTCAAGTTTTTGGGGATTTTGAAATCTTGATAAAGATATTAAATACGAATGACCACTTCAGCAATCCGATGCTCAATAATATTTTGTCAAGGCTACAATATGTCCTCCGAGAATTCACTTCCTCTTTGTTTTTCCACATTCTGAGAGGATCCAATAAAGATGCTGATGAAAAAGCAAACCGGGGCTGCCTCCTATCTCAAGGAATGTACAGCAAAAATGATGAAATGTCTTCCTGGCTCCCTATTCCGTAGTTATTGCTCCAGCTGTTCTCTAAGACTCGGATCTGATGTAATAGATATAAGTGCTTTATCGAACAGATGTAATCTTGGATGATTGGCTACGACCATCAGCAATTCTTATCAATAAAAATAATCGTTTTAGTTATAAAAAAAAATAGATTTGACAAGAACCGTTTTTTCAATTGGGTTAAGTAACTAAGTTCCCCATCGTTGAAAGATGGATTTGATTTTGCTTACAATTTCAAGTCATCTAGGAGCAAGGAAAATTTTAGGGGCAAAATTTTGCCCATGGGCTATTTTTTAATGATTTTTTTCCAACAAAAAAAATCGCTAATTTCCTTCTTTTTTTCTAAAATTATTTGCCCAAATTCCATGGGATACTTTTTTTGTACTCTAAAAATCGCCAAATTTGTCCAAAAACTATATAAAGTCCTTACAAATTTGAATATTTTTACAAAATTTCACCAAACATTTGATGGTTGGAAATTTTAGAATTAGTAAGATTCACCAAGGTTTCTACACTTTAAGAAAATTATGGATCCTTAAAATTTTCCCTGTCTAGGAGAAGTTGGATTTTTAAGAGAAACGAGCATTCCAAATTCTTTAAATGATGACCAAAAAGCTAAGCATGGTGTAATATCCCGATTTTGACCCCATTGCATTAAAATGTAAATGATGTAGTATTGCTATAAAATCATGGTGAGGAGCTCAAGGCCAAGGCCCCACCATCGATTTAGTGATACATATGGTTTACATGCTAGCCAGGCATAATGGAATTGCAAATATCATGTAAATACACATTTTAATGAAATACCCACAAGTAGCTATGCAATGCAACAAGAGATGGGGGCATGATTTTACAAGAAATTGGGGGGGGGTGGAATATTCAAACCCTTGAACCAATCAAGTCAATCCAAGTGTCAATGAGAGAACCCATAAACCCTCAACTACCATGTTGACTTTTTTACCTAATCATTCATTTCTCCCAAGAGTTGGTTGAAGTAGTTAATGCCTTGGGGAATGGAGAGGTATGGCTGTCCAAATTCGGGTATGGGCAAGTCACCCTTCATGGAAATTCTTGTTTGACTCCTTGGGCAAGAAGAAAGCCACGAAATTGCCCCCCCAAGCCATTATTCACCATTGCCTTGCTCCCTCACGCAGTATGAGCTAGTTGGGGTGTTTTACCTCCACGTTTTTATGGTTTTTCCTTGTTTTTCTAGCTGGGAAGAGGGCGTTTTGGTGTTGCAGAGCTGCTGGGAGGATGGGAGCTCGATTTGGGGTTTCATTGAGGCCGTTTTGGCCATTGGAATGCTCATAACCTGGGGGAGAAATCGGTTTTTCTCCCTGTGGTCGAATTCCCCTTTCCACAGTCTATTTTTGGTGTGCCCACGATTTGGGGAAAACCCATGGCCATCTTGTTTGTAAATCCCATTGTTAAAAATGTGTATCCATGCCCAATGATTGTGTTTTGCTGTGTGTAGATAGAGTATGTTGGGGTATGGGTTATGGGTATCCATTGTTTTTGCTTGAGATTGAGTGTAAGCATCCAGAAATGAAGAGGGTTCATATTTAGCCTGATAAACCCAGCTGTAGACTGGCTTGGCTTAGATGTGATGTTTGCGTGGGCTGTGCATGAGCTTGAGTGTCCCCTTTTCCTTGTAGAAATCATGCCCAGCTCGGGGGTGGTCTCTGAGTGTTGAAAGAATACAAGCTGGGAAGAGACCTATGGTTGTATGGAATATTGTAGCGACATAGATAGTTGCTTGGGACCATTTCACAATGAAGATAAGTATATTTCTATATACGTGTTTTGCTTCTGCAATGTTTTAATTTGATGACTGTTATTGTTATGTTGAATGCATATGAAATATGTGTGGATGATGGTTATTCCGCTGTGCATGATTGCTTGATTTGCATCTGCACACATATGCATTTTATTTGTAATGCCATGAGTTTTTTCATGATGAATGTGGCTAAGTTTTATAAAAGCCCATAATTTGGTATCATGTTCCCTTCCTTGAATTGGATCCACGAGAGGTAACGTGACACATGGGAATTCAAGTAATCTCGAAATTGCTTAATGCTAGTGGACACTAACGTTCTAGCCATGTATGAGGCTTATCCCATGATTGAATTTACCCTCTAAGACATTGAGTAAATGTTGTAGTATCCTTTTAAAGTGCCCAACTATGATTGTAGAAGCTCCACCCACAAGGAGGGTGTCATCAACAATCTTGGAATGATTAATAGATTGGACCCCTTTGGCAAAATAAATTCCTTGAAGTTTGCATGATGCCCTCTCACGTTGTTCCAATTGTTGACTTAATGAATCTTCCATAATTATGTATAACATAGGGAAGATGGGAAAACCTTGCCTCAATCCTCTATTCCCCTTTAAGAAGTTAGTAGGCCTTCCTTTTATTGGAGGAGCAATCCATGATGAACCAATACAAGCTTTCACCATATCCTTAATAGAAGTTAGTATGCCTTCCTTACCTGGTCAATTGCATTCACCATATTCATCTTGATTATCATTTCCTTTTATTTATTTGCCTTGTTAGAATGAACTATCTCTTATATCGAGATAATATTATCTATTAATAGTCGTTTTTGCATGATCCTCCCAAGTTGCCATAAATGATTATGGGGTGCATCTTTATGAGTCTGTTTGCCATCATTTTACTCGTAATTTTATAGGAGGAATTGCATAAAGAGATTGGGAAAAATCTTGCAAAGGAGGAAGGGTTGGTTTTTTTAGGGACAAGAGCTAAAAATAAGAGTTAGTGTTGCCCCCCAATTTCTTCTTTTGGAAATGGTTTAGCATGTGTTTTTATCCGTCTTGATGATTGTCCAACATACAAGGAGAAAATAAATGGAGAAACCATTTGGTCTTAGGGATTTGTCAATATCTAGCTCCCACATTGATCTAATGATCTCCATCACTTCACATTCCCTTATTCATTTTTCACCGCCCTCATTTGAGATCAACTTAGGAGAGTTGTTCAACATAGCTACGAATGACTTTGCCTTAGTTTCCTCTTGCTCTGTATACATAAAATCAAAATGAGAATGAAATGCATCTTTGATGGCCAATAAATTAATCAAGCAAGTGTTGTCTTTCAAGATAATTTCTTTGACTGTTTTTTTTGCAATCTAGCTTTGGTTTTCTTATGGAAGAATGTAGTGTTTTTATCCCCCTATTTCAACTAAAGGCTTATAGATTTAAAATGCCACATTTCTTCTTCCATATGGTTGGCTTTATGAATTCTACAACATAGCTCTCTTTCTTCAATCAAGTTTTGTTTAATGATCTCATCCTCTTCCATTATGTGTTACAGAGATCCTAGTTTGGCTTGCAACTCTAGCCTCTCTTATGCTAGTGGAGTAAACAAGGTTTCGACCTAATCCTTGAGTGCATGCTTGATGACCCTTAGTTTTTCCTCCTATACAAATGATGGAGATCCATTGATTGATATGTTCAATTCTTCAAATATTATATCCATTGCTTAAGGATTTTGTAACCAAAGAGGAGAGAATATGAAGGGAATAGGACGAAGGTCTTGAGAGGGACATGAGATGAGAGAAATAATATTGTGATCCGATACACTCGAGGGAATTATCTTGGAGGATATGACACAATTGAAGAGTAGATGATCACTATGAACATGTGATCAATCTACTCCAACGCTAATATAACTCAGACCAAATCTTTGGTTGGTTCAAATGAATTTTCCCTTGAGAGGCTTGGCATCCACAAGATCCCAGTTTGCAATAAGATCTTCCATGTTTTCCCAATATGGTTCTCCAACCAATTTGTCTCATCTTTTTTCATTATTGGATAGAACCACATTAAAATCTCCAACCACTATACTATTTTTGATAAACTCTGTACCCTTTAGAACCCGCAGAGAATGCCAACATTCCTCTTTCTCCTTATACAATATTAGCATGTATACATTACAAATATGAAATTTGACACTTGAGTATAGATGTGTGAGACATGATGAAATCCATTACTAAGTATGGTGCATGTATTCCAAGCTTAGTGCCGAGTTATCCCAAAGTGTACAATTGTTTCCTGAAGCTCCTCTAACTCTTATTGCCCTTGAGCTAGTTTTCAATAGTTTTTTCCCAATTGCAAGAACATCATTATATTCTAACTCGATCTCTTGGAAGGAACACAAAAGGGTTTTCCAAATGAATCAAGTCTCTTAGTTTATCTTTCTTAAACTTACTTCCTAAGCCTTTGCAATTCCAGGAGACCAATTTCATTATTGCACCATGTAGGGTTTGGAACTACCACTATGGAGGGTTTATAACTACCACCTAACGGGTTTAGTGGTACTTGAGGTCATGGTCTTCTCACAGGAAAGGGTTTTTCTCCCACTCTTATTGAACTCTCAATAGTGATGTGGATACCCAAATTTTTTTCTTTGTTTGTTGCTTCCTCTCACTTTTCATTGGTTGGCCTTCTTCCTACCTTCTTTTGTAGTTGTTCTTCCTCTGCATCCTCCTCTTTGTCTTCCTCATTGAGTTGTTGTTGATGGGATTATTTTTGGGAAGTAACACCTTGGTTTGTTGGGGTGGATTTATTTGGAACATGATCTATTTTTTCTAATCTATATGAAACGAGATCTTCCTTAGGGGTTGGAAGAAGGTCCATTTGAGAATCTAAAAAGGGGGACGACCTTGTTGGAAAAATGAATCCTGGCTCTTTCATAGATGGGGCTATTTCTTCCTTAATTCATCTAATGTGACAGGTTAACCAGAGAGAGAATATCAAACCTATTTGTAGAGGAGACCGGGTTGGAGATTCGAGGATTGATCCATGCCAATGCTAGAGTTGAAGGTGTGGTCCAATGGGAGCGGGTAGCCTAATTTGAGTTGGGTGGAGCATGTTGTTTAGGATTATAAGGGACATACTAGTTTGAGCCAAAGGGTTTTGAATTTAGCTTTTTCTTCACAATTTTCCATTGCTCTTCCTTGGCTAGAGTAGTATGAGTTCAAGGGAGATTTTTCTTGCAATCTTTGGTGAACTGCCCATATTCATGACAAGTTTACATTTGAAAGACAATTTTTATAATCCAATTTTTGCACATGCTTCCATTCATCCAGATTGATCAAAATGGCTTATGGTATCCCTTTCTCTAGATCTACTTGAACATAGATTTGTGCATAAACAAACATGCCGATTTTTTGTTTGGATTTATCAATGTATTTCTTGAGAGAGTTCCAATGCTTCTAAGAGTGTCTTCTCCCCAATAGTTCATAGACAAATGAGGTAGTCGAACCTAAACCATAATGACAGTGGAGGTGTTTAGTTTTGGTTAGAAATTAGGGGTCCACTGATTCAAATACATTCCCTTGGTGTTGAAGAAGTAAGGTCTATTTCTTAATATAGGATCTCTATATTCCTTGGCTTCAAATTGGAAGGTATAAAACCCTCTGCCACAAAAATAATAAGTGAGTTTTTCTTGGTATCAATCTAGGAGAAGGCCAAATGCCAGTGAATTGGGCAATGAGCCCTCTTTTAGCTAGAGCCAATGCCATTTGCCTTGAGAAATTTGTAGGAAGACTGGCTCAAGGAATTTGCTCTATTTTTGTGGCAAATCTATTAAGGAGGGTCTTGTGGATTGGTTTCCACAAAGAGGTGATACGAGCATGGAATGTAGCCACCTTTGCATTAAAAGGGGGAGAGAAGCCCCCTTGTGGGTTGAAATCCATGTCCAAGTGGCTTGAATGCACCAATAGTGACATCAATAAAGGCCAAAGTTTAGATCCAACAAAATACAATGGTCAAATAAAATCCACAACTATAAATTATAAACATCATGTATCAACTATTCAACCATACTCATAACATTGTTAGTGTCAAGGATATGATGGTCCGTTGATGGGGATGGTATGAATTCATTCCATCCACTCTTCAATTCACTCATAAAATAAAATTATTAAAACCACAAATCCATCTAAATCGGCGATCTATGCTGATAAACATTACTTCTTCACAAAATTTTAAAATTATTATTTATTTTTCTTTAAAAAAAACGAGTACAATAGTTGTGATCCTTTACTACTGATTTTCATTATTATTATCAATATAATCAATTAACCGGAGGACACCACAAGGCTGTTAAAGTTGAGTTTGAATATCGAGAACACAGAGTCAGCCTTAATGTTTGAATTAGAGTTTGAACAGTAGGAGAGGAAATTGAGGCGGGCTTTTGTACGGTTGGCTTAGGATTTCAAAATCCAAGCCATTCTCTTCAACTTCCTCCTGCTACTGCCCCTTCCATGCTCACTCGACATACACTTCAAACCCTCGTTTAGGGCTACAGGACTCAGAAGGCAGCTCAGTTTTTTTTCAACATTTCACTGTAAAGAGATCCATCCCATCCGATCCGATCGTTTCTGGAGTTCTGCATTCATTTTAGTTCAGAGATTCGATACCTCACTGATTAAGCTTATATATAAATATCTGTGAAGGTTTATTCAGTGGAATGGAAAGGATTTACGTTGCGGTCCGGGTTCGACCGCTGATAAACCAGGAGACTGTGAAAGGGAACTATTGGAGAATAGAGGACAACCACATTTCGCTTCACAATGCCCTCGGAACGCCCATCTCCGGATATTCTTATACCTTTGGTAAATGTCATGGTTAAATCCCACTCGGGTAATATGTTGAATTTGTTTTAAGCTAATCTTGAAATAGAGTTGAAAGAATTTTTGTATTATGATGTTTTCCAGATCATGTATTTGGATACAACTCAAAGAATGCAGACATCTACGAAGTGCATACCAAGGATGTTATTGAGGCAGCCGTTAACGGCTTTAATGGTTCGTTTCCCTTTGCTGATTTTTTAATTTTATTTTCAAGCTTTCATGGAGCAATATTTGCGTCTTTAGGGATTTAGTTTTCTGGATTTTGTTAAAATATGTCAGCAACTGGGCTGGCTTTGCTTTAAAAAATAAGGCCTTAGATTTCTGTTCCGGGGCATTGGAAACAGATGAGTTTTATTGAAGAAAGAAAGCCGCTACAACTTGAGTTACAAGCCAATGTTCAAAGGGCCATTATAATTATAAAAAGTATCGAATTGCCTTGCTACAAGGATCCTCGGAGCCGATTATGAAATTCACTACTGCACATTAGAACGAAATCTCATCGCTGTTAAAATTTGACGTGTTGGGGAAAACAATACCACTGGATTATTTTTTTCGCAAAAGCCTTATGCTCTGTTCTGCGGGTTGTTTCCACATATTTATCGAGTGGTGAGCCAATGGAATGAGATCCTTTGGCCTTTCCTTCACCACCATAACTTCTTCAGGCATTTCACTCTCCACCGGTTCTGCAGCCACTGCCAATGCCTCTTTTTATTTGCTGCCCAACTGAGGAGAGTGAAGCTACTTTGCTCCTTGTAAAATTTTTAGAAAAGGAAAATAGCAGATATATATTCTTTTTTTCTGCTTTTCTTGAGCCCAAGCAAATGATTGCTGAAATTCTTTCTCTCCCATGGCTTCCTGAAATTCTTTCTCTCCCATGGCTTCCAATCTCCGAAAAACAGTCTTCTAACCCTTCAAACCTGCAGAAAACCCCGTTTTCCCTGCTGCTATGTGCTCTCTATCCTGCTGTTCCAAATTCCAAATGCAAAAATGCAGTGTGCTAAGGATTGCGAGGGGTTTGTTGAGTTTTAGGGAAGAAAAGAAAATAGAGGGTTCATGGGCGCCTCATGTCTCCATGTTGTGCTAATTTTTCTGGGATACGCTCCAATTGGAGGCATTTATCTTGGTGGTCCTAGTTTCAGCTGAACTTTTAAGAGATGAACTACATTTACTTATTTCCTCTTGTCCACCAAAACCTAGGCCTTCTTGCTTGAGCCTATGTTCAGCTACATTGGGGTTTACAATCCATTGTCTTCTCTTGCTTAGCCCTTGGCCATTGTAGCCCGTTTGCCTCATTAGCTTGGAACCTATGTCTTTCGTATGCTTTTCAAAAACACCAAAGGGCTCTTCCAAAACAAATTGAGAAAGGTCCTTAAAGGCTGAGGTTACCATGCTTGTCTCAGTTATGGTGCTGACTTTTGCAGTAGCAATGGAAGGTGCTTGTGCTTCTTTAATCTCATGGACAACTCCCTATAGCTTGGCCAATGCCTCCTCCTTCGCTGCGAATTTTCTGTACAACTGAGCCACTATCTAAGTGAGCCTTTGTCCTTGCCAATCATCCCGCTGTATTATCTTCTCTCCCAATTGCAAGAGCTGAACTTTGCTCTTGTCCAAATTTACCACAACAGTGGTGAGAATGTCCTGGTGTTCAACAAATGTTCCTTTAACAAAGGCAGCAATTTTGTAGAAGTCTCAAGGTCTCTTTTTACCTGCTATCTTTTTCTTCAAGTGCTGGTTCTCCTCTTAGATCTGCAGATTAAAGCACCTTAACTCTTGCAACCTTTCTCTTTTCAGTGCTTTACCCATACCGGGTCTCCTCTCTCCTCAAAGTGCTAGCAGCTTCTTTAAAGTCACAGAGTCAACTGCTCTGATACCAATATGATCGATAAGTGATAGGCCTATGGCCCGTTGTTTCACCAACAGAGATTCTTAATATGGAATAAAAATACTTTGTCTTCTGTAATCAATGTTAGACTGAAAACATGCTCTAAAATGCTTTAATTCATTGGTAGCAAAGACTATATGTTACTGCTATAGCCAACCTTTGTGCAGTAGTGTTTCCACTATGAATTCCAATTCTGGGATAAAAATACCTTGCTACAGGATATAAAATTAAAACAACAACCTGTATTGTTTGCTTTATAGTTCCAAGCCAGTAACACCAGACAATGGAATGCATGGTTGTAAATTTAGAATGGCTACGTAGGTGTGGCAATATTGTGGCTCCAAGTGCATGCTACAACTGTTCTGCCATAATGAAAACATACTCTAAAATGCTTTAATTAATTGGTAGCAAAGACTATGCTATCTCCTTGTGCATGACCTGCTATAGACAACCTTTGTGCAGTGCAGCAGTAGTGTTTCCGATATGAATTCCAATTCTGGGATAAAAATACCTTGCTACAGGATAGAAAATTAAAACAACAACCTGTATTATTTGCTTTATAGTTCCAAGACAGTAACACCAGACAATGGAATAGATGGCCGTAAATTTATAATGGCTATGTAGCTATGGTAATGTTGTGGCTCCAAGTGCATTCAACAACTGTTCTGCCAACGGATAACATGTTCTGCTATAACGAAAACATGGTCTAAAATGATTTAATTCATTAATCATTGTTACCTCCTTGTGCATGACCTGCTATAGCCAACATTTATGCAGTCGTGTTTCCACTATAAATTCCAATTCTGTGATAAAAATACCTTGCTACAGGATAGAAAATTAAAACAACAAACTGTATTGTTTACTTTATAGTTCCAAGGCAGTAACACCAGACACTGAATTAGATGGCTGTAAATTTAGAATGGTTACATAGGTATGGCAATGTTGTGGCTCCAAGTGCATTCTACAACTGTTCTTCCAATAGGTAACATGTTCCGCCATAATTCATAAGTGTAGAAATTTCTGTGATCGGGGTTTCTAATGCAATTCAGAAATTTCACATCTTTCCTAGAGGTTTCCTTGATCTTAATTCTGTGAATATTCAGCCTTAGGGGTGTTATGAAATATAAACAAAACAGTAACAATGGACTATTTCAAATCTTAAAATCCCCAATCTACCAGGCAATTCAAGAGAAAAGATACTAATGTGTTCCAATAAGTTTCAGCCCTCCAGTGCAATCTTATCATGCATATATGTTTCATTTTCTCTTGGTTGTCTTTGCATGAAGCAAGCATTCATTTTTATAAGGCTACCTTGGAGTGCCAATCACCAGGTGATTCATTTCAGCTTCTTGTGCTCTTTTGCCCTTGGCCTTCAATGAGCACGACTTTAAACTTTGCCAATAATTCTTTTTCTTACAAAGTTTGGAGTTATTTGGATACATTTTGGATCGTTGGTCTTCTGTCTTGCAGATCTAACTGCCCAAAATTAGAATTCATGACATCAATTTTGTCACCATGATATTATCTCCTTCTTTGCTTCATTGGGGCAATGATTTTTTTTTAACCAAAACGGGTAGAAGTTTTTATTATATAAAAAAGAGTGGCTGAGCTATGCAGCAAAATTACATCTGTCTGAGTATTGCCGGAGAATCCACCATGACTGGTACAGTAGCAAGTCTAGCTTTGTAAATCACAAAACATCCTCCTAACTGAGGGAATTTTATCATTCTGCTACCTAATCTAGTACTATAAATACGACAAAATGATCCTAACAACAGCACAAAATTGCAAAACATTCAACAACTAGGGGCATTGGGGCAATGATTTTGCTCATTCATTTTTGACGTAATTGTTAACTAGTTTTGCTTCAGCATTAAGTGCAAACAGATCTTTGGCATTGGAGTAATCGGGCCCAATGCTAGACTTCAAACACTTTTATCATGCCCAATGCTAGACTTCAAACACTTTTTATCATTATAATTAAAAAATGTTGTTAACTAATAAAACATTTTGTGTACATGAGTTATGGAGTCCATCTTGGGCGATAAATTCACTTAAGCAAAGACCGATTTATTATATTTTTTTTATGTAATTTTGGGACTCATGAGTTAGATCTCAAGGTAAGATTCAGTATCGATGTGTGATTTGTCACTTGACAATGATCTTATACATGTTGGATGCCATTTTTCTTTTCATATTTACATGGTGTTACTGGATGAACTATCAGGGCTAGTGTCCGACAAACAAATGTAAGGAAAGTGTGACCACTGTCACCTTAGTCACACACCCAACTGCTTTGGAGTGTCGTAACGTCCAATGGGAGAGCCCTTTAGATGCTCTGCAAGACACATAAGCAAAGAGACTATGCCTTCTATATGATGATGTTAGTGACCATTGCCTTTAAGAAATCAATACTAGGAATGAAGAAGACATACTAAGTAAATGCAAGTGCTTGTAGACGCAATATAGATGTATCATTGTTGATGTCAAAAGATCATTTATTCAAGTAATCAATTCAAGATGTAAGGAACTAATGCCAAAGACATTCAATATTGCATTTTATGACAGCAGTAGGCATTCAACAAATGTAATTCAATCACTATCCAATGACAATACAAGAGGGTTGATACTCATCCAATAGTAATTTAGAACAACATTAGATCATTTAACAATTACGCTCATTCATATCCAATGACAAATAAGTGATAGCATTCATGGACAGTCCCTCTTTATCTTAGTTTTATAGCAGCACTTTAGAAGCCAAAGAAGATATGCTTTGAACAAGGATTGTTGCAGTTAACATCCACCCCAAACAACTCATTTAAGTATTCTCTTAGCAAAGCAAACAAATCTGAAATGTATATGCAAATGGAGTTAAGATTTAGTTCTTCATATCAGCTCTCATTTAGTAGTAGTAGCAGTATGACTATGCAACAGTCCTAGTTATGCCAATTTGAGCAGTGATTAAGAAATCCAAAAGGTATGTGTGTGATATAAGCAATACAACTCCCACTTTTAACCATTTTTCTCAACAGTATTTCTGCAGTAAGTATATGTTTTAGACCAGTAAGTAAGCAAATAAAGTGTACTTTCAGACCTCTTTTTATCTCACTTAAACAGTAGCAAGAAGACAAGTAACTACTAACTTTGTTTGCTGCTTCTTGGGTAGGTATTCCTGGTAGGAAAGACTGTCAAAGTTGTGACAGCATGCAATATTTTTGCATACTTAGATGACAGTGGGAAGAGGGCTGTTATAGGCTGTATTAGCCCTGATTTTGGACAACCATAAGGAAGGCCGAGGTTTAGGGTTATCAAAAGGGTAGAAAATGAGGGGAGAAGGAGAGAAAAGAGGGAGAAGGAAGGGAGGAGAGGAGAAGAAGGAAAGAGAAGTGGAAAAAGAGATGGAGGAAGGAGGGAAGGAAGGGGATAAGGAAGAAGAGGAGAAGTGGAGCGGAGGTCTTAGGAGGGAGAAAAGGTGAGGCCGCTAGGGCATGGGAGAAGGATGCAGCTAGGGTTTAATTGTTAGAGATTAGGAATTAGGTTTTTTATTTTATGAAAATTATGTACATAAGACAAAGATTAGACCTAAATTACCCAAAAGAAGTAAAATTTAACCCAAAATTAATATTTAATTAGGGTTTTTTAATGAATTTTTGATATTTTTAAATTTTTAGGGCTTCCTTCAATTTCGCCCTAGGGTTTATAGGGACAAGAAAGACAGGCCGAATTTATAGGAGGGAGGTCCGAAATTTTAGGGAGGCGAAAAATTGAAATTTATTTTTTATCCCATAAGTTGTATGTAAAAATGAAGTGAGGAGATTGTATTTATATGATCTCGCACTCACTTTTTACAAAATATCCAAGCCTACATGCCTTAAAATGTCAATTTAAAATTAAAACATGATAAAATTATAACATAAAATAATATAAAATAATCAAATCCGTGGGTAACTTGGGGCGTTTTCCCCAGAGTTTACCAAAAAATGACTAAAATAGCTAAAAATGTGCAAATAACTCTGAACTGAAGGTTGGAGTGGCGAGGGGGGAGTGTCATGCCCCATCTAACCCCAACAGTAGTGAAAATCCCTCAACGCCCCCCCCATGTGAAGCAATGTAGGCTTGGTACACGGATGATGTCATCATGACTAGGAGCCCAAGGAGAGAGTGCGTTGCTGTGCAGAGCGACCAGGAGGGTGTGGATTGTGACTTGGAAGAGAGACATATGCTTTGGTGCTGAGAGAAATGCCACCAAAATGATAAAACAGGTGGGGGGTCATGTTACCTAGTGACCCACTCCTGGTATCCCCGAACACCAACCTCAAGGCTTCAAGCCCTTTTATGAGGCAGTTGGTAATGCCACTAAGCCATAGTATTCCCAGGAGAAGAACTAAAGGGTCTGGCCATAATCTCCACTCAGAAAATGCTAGAAAAAACCCCTCCTGGTAAGAGAAAAAATTGACCCTCTCTCCCTGGGGCACATTTGAAGGTGCTCTGGTACTGCTACCATGTAACACATGGCAATGCATTTTTTTGATGTCGTTGCTTTAGATGTTGATTTTGTTTTAAAATAAATGAATATTTTTGTATTTTTTAAAGCTTGTCAATATTTTCTCAAATGTTGATGATAAGTTTCTTTCGGGATCCTGGGTGATATATTTGCTGACATGATGTTTGCAACATTTTTATATCGTGTTGTATAGTTTTAGAACCAAGATAGTTCTTATTTGTTAGTCTCAAATTAAGGATTTTAAGTTTCAAATTGTAGGATTGCTATTGCTGTTCTTTCTTGTTGCATATGATCTCAACATATCTCAACATTTTTCCTTTAAATCTCATGTCATAAATACACTCCTTGGAAAATGTCACTAGGGAACTAAACTATTTGAAAATAAGATTGAACAACAAAGGGTTGTTTCAAAGAGAGTAACCTATTTTCTACTATTGTAGCGTTGCCATATTGTTAAGACTTCTCTCTCAAGGCACACTTCTCCATGTTGATGGCTCCATCACACTAAGTCATCTAGTTTATTGATATTGAATTTGTTAGTGTTTCTACCTCTTACACCACAGTCCACCACATTTCTATTTCTTCCAAGATCGTTCTTAGGCTTTCCTTTCTATCTTGTGTCACAAATACACTTCAAGTGTCTTCGTCCCTCTCCTTGTCATCTTTTGACATGCCTCCTTGGTCCTTCCCACCACTAAGATTTGATTCTAAAATTGATTTCCTCTTCTTGTAGAGTTCAATGAATTGAATTGCCGGCCCCTCTTGGACTTTCGTCTTCACAAATCTTCCCACCTACAGAAGAAATCCTTAGTTGTTTGTCACTTCTCTTGCTTCCATAGGTGGGTTGAGGAGGAATCATTTGTTGTCAAGCCTATGAATTATTCTTTAGCAAGGTGTGAATTACCATAGTTCTATTTGACCTTTTGAATTTTTCCCTTGTTGAGGCTTCTTTTTTTAGTGCAAAGAAAAGTAAAGATGCATCATAACACATACATATTCTCCTAATTGGAGAGGGCCTTATGTTGTAGCACTTGAGGCTATGCTATGATCACTTTTAAGTTTTTCTTGTCTTGCGGAGCTTAATTTGAGCAATTCAATTGTGTTGCTGTACATTACATGCTTAAATTTCCTTTGCTAGGTTGTCTACAAAGGTGTACATCTTGAGTGGGCCTAACAGTTAATAACATGTATTCCTTCCTAGGAGGTCACAGGTTCAAATCCGGAGGGGGTAAGGGTATGTACACTTCTGTAGACTTTAGCAGTTAAAATCCCTGCGTAGAGGGGGGCCCCTTGTCCCACAAACAAGGGGGTCTCATACACCAAATTGGTGTCTCGCTTGGCGGTGACCTTAAAAATAGATTATTATTATTATTATAATCATCATTAGCTTGTTCATGATATCCACAATCCTTGATTCCTACAATGTCTATGTTGCCTTTTGGATTTTTTGAATGACTTCCTTGATGACATGAAGCTCTGAACAGAAACCTTTGTTGATGTAAATGTAACTTCGGAAGATATTCACTTGTATTTTATATTGATATTATTATTGTATTTTATTTGTACCTCCGACGGAGATGTTTTTCCTCCGGTTAGGGATCTCATTATTATGTTTGGTCATGCAAAGTTATTGAGGTAAAACCTCCATTGTAAGTCGGGGCAATAGATCCCCTAGAGTCAAATGTAAAAGGGTTATTGAGTCTTCCTAGAGAAGTCGGCCCAATCAGTTTTAGAGAGGCCGACCTAGTTAGGTAAAAGGTCAAGTTAAAAGTAAAGTATAAATAGAGAGCCTTGCTCTCTCAGTTGGATACACTACTCACTCACACAAGTTCGCATAGCAAGCGAGAGAAGACAAGTTCACTGGAGGAGAAAGAGAGACGCTGCGGAAGACATATATTTGGGTTTTCCACTTTTGCTTGATATTGTATTACTGACAAATCTATCTTTGAGGAAGTTGCGGGTTTTCTCCTTTATGGTTTCCCCGAGAAAAACTATTGTGTCTATTGTGTTTTGCTGTGCTTGTTATTCTTTCAGTTAAAGATCCTAGATAATATTGAATTAAGGTACAAACTCTAACAAGCTTCTCATTGAGACCAAATTGTATATATATTTTATCTCTTTGTAGAGGGCATTGATCTCCTCCAACATGCTTTTAATGCTCAACAATCTATGCCTTGGGGCGATGACTGGAAGGATTGCTTGGGGGTTGAAAAAGGAGCAACCAATATGAACATTGTGTAGTGTGCTAAACCTTGTTGAGAGCTTGCAAATATCGAAGTTGCTAGACTAGGACTTGGTAAACACTCGGTTGGCTTAGGGCTTGACAAAACTTGGTGACTTGACAAAACTAGGTTCAAGACTTTGCAAAACACATAAATAGCAAAAAATTCAAGATATACTAATTTGTACAATTTGAGTTTGAGGCAAGTTTGATGAGTTGGAACAAGTTTGAGCCAAGCATTAGCAGAGTTTGGTGAGTATGGCAAAGTATGGTGAGTCTTGGTGAGTCTTGAGTCTACTCAGCGAGTCTAAGATGAGTACTCGTTTAGATGTTACTCGGCCAGACTTGATGAGTCAAACAATATTATATCACAAATTTTCCACATTGAGACTTCACAGAGGGATGCTGAATTAATATCCTGTGAAGCCATCTTGAATACAAATCTAATGAAATAGGGGCAAGGTCCTGCAATAATCCAATTAATGCTAAAGCCCCTTTGATGAGATTTGCACCATGGAGAGCTATTATATTAGCCTCACCAATATCGTGCCACATCACATTGTTAATAATGTCTTTATAAAATTGCATTAACAAACCATTTCTTTTTTTGATTATTCTAATTAAAGTGATACTTTTGAGGATGGTGGAACTCTTTAGTATATCATTAATCAGTTTTGAGTTACTTATTATGTGGATTTTCTAATGTCCAAGGTTGAGAGTTTGTAACCAAGTTTAGGCCTTTACACATTGCAAGGGATTCTGCCACATCATTTGTGTTGTAGCCTATACCTCAAGCATATTTAACCAGAATTTCATCAATGAGGTCATTCACTAGTTCTTCAGTGCATGTTCTCTCTGGATAACTTGTTATTGTGCTGAAAAAATCAACGAAATATTATGTCATTACACTTAAATGGGTTTTGTGCTCTTCAAAACCATGTGCACAAGACCGAACCATCAAATGTTGTGTCTTCACATATTTGTGCAATCTATCTTGGTCTAGGTATTCTCATTAGTCTCCAAACGTTCTCACTAATTAGACTAGAGAGTCTTTTAATTGTCGGTTTGGAATCCAATAACAATGCTAAATGTTGAGTGGTATGAGTTTTTAATGAGAACAAGACAATTAATTAATGATTATAACATGTGCACATGACTTAAATAAATTAGAATATGGAAGAACATTGACAACATCATTCATAGGATGTGGGTATTATTGTGAATCTCTTTCTCCAAAAAGCAGTCAATTTACATAAATATAGAAACATGATTGTTATAGATGGTGGTGACACACAAGAGACATTGTGAATGACTCCACTCGTGATGATATCTCAATGTAAACTAGGGCTTCTCTCTATATTCGTAGAGGGTGATGTATGTGATGGCCAGGGAACACCGTCATTCACTTAACTCATTAAGACTTTCTAAGCTGAACTTCTTAATAGAATCTTATGATCTTGTGGCTTAATTGACAACCAACTTCATAAAGTACTTCATCACATTATATTATATAATAACAAAATTTTCAGTCACTAGATTTAATTTGAGACAAATAGAATACAAGACAAAAATGACGAAGTGAGATTTGTGGCTAACACACATTAAGGTCTTATTGAGCATTGCTAAAATCCTTCTGAGTTTGGTGCACGAGGGTGGTAATTACTAAATCCAAAGATATGCATATCAAATATGAAATGCCTGGACAAATTACAGGACTATAAAGGTTAATTCACTTATGACAAAGTTCTTTGGGATACTAAAGGAAATTCAGTAGTTTCATTGAAAAAGAAAATAAAAGAAAGAAACAAAGGTAGATTTTAGCCTAGAGCATCCAACAATTGAACAAGGCTTACAATTGTAAAGTGTTGGCTAGATTTGCTAAAGAACTGTGCTGTTGTCATCTGTATTTCCATTGGGTATTTCGAATATTTTGTAAGAAGTAAATTCCTGGAGAAGATGGACAACTTGGAGGCATGATTTTATAAATCAAATCATTGAGAAGAAGAGTTAGAATAGAAAGGGGTTGCTTGAGCTATTAGGTAGCGACATGAAAGTGAGATTAAGTTGTTCACTATGGACCACTTTGTTTCGACCTTAAATTGATATGTCTAAATTGACCAAGCTGAATAGGTAGTGGTGTCCTTAATGATTGATACCTTAAATCTAATGTTTCTAGGCATCAAAAGCAAATAATAACAAAGCTATGAATAAGTTGCCAGGGACTCTGCAACAAATTTGGAAGCTGAAAGATACCTGAAGAGAATTAGAATGGCAGAATATTTCAAATTTCTTTATTTAGAGAGGTAGTAAATGAAGAGCATGCTAAGGAAGACATATTTGGATCTTCTAAGAGAATGGTCGATGCAATATTTTGTTTAAAATTGTTTCGGTGATGATTTAGCTATTTGAAGGAGAGATTGCTGTCAATATCAGAATTTTTTGTTGCAATGAATCGACAAAGGAGAAAGATGTAAAATCTACAATTATTCTGATGGGTACTTTATGCACACTGATTTTGGCACTATGTTGCAGTGAAACTCCTACTTTGTTATGTGCATTTACATAAACATGTTTTAGTTTGATAGCTGTCAAATGCTATTGCTGTAATTAGCTCCCAGTAATCCCTTGGGCCTCATAGATAATGATAGAATCAGCTTAATTTTTTTATAGGTTTGGTGGATACTTGCTTTAAGCTTTTTCTATTTGAGAGTTTTTAACATTATTATGTTTTCTTTTTGACAACATGGAATGGGTTTAAATAGGTACTGTATTTGCATATGGGCAAACCAGCAGTGGAAAGACATACACCATGCAGGGTTCTGAGCAGGATCTTGGTATCATTCGTTTGTCTGTCTACAATGTTTTTAAAAATATCCAGTCGGTAAGAGAAACTGTTACTGATATTCAGTTCATCACTTATTATTGTTAGTCTGGGGCGAGTGCCAAGTGGTTGACACCTGAAATTTCCAAATATATAGCTATCGATTATTAACAAATATCTAAATTATAATTTTTGGTAACTAAAATTTTCAAATGTTTTTATTCCTTATTGACAGATATCTGATCGAGAATTCTTAATTCGAGTTTCCTATATGGAAATTTATAATGAAGAGATCAATGACCTTCTTGCTCCAGACAATAAGAAACTCCAAGTCCATGAAAACTTAGAGGTAAGATTTACTGTAAATTAGCATAACATATTTTAGAAAAATAGCTTTGCCTTTAATCTAATTTTAAAGTTGTCTTTTCTGAGTACAATGCTTACAATGGGTTGCCTTCAGCGTGGTATATTTGTTGCAGGTCTAAGAGAGGAAATTGTGAACACCCCAGATCAAGTTTTTGAGCTCATTGGTCTAGGAGAAGGTAAGGTCAAATGACGTTTACTTGTCTTTGAAGTTGATAATTGTTTATATCCATTTTTCTCCTTCAGTTGTATGTAACTATTCATCTCGATGTATTTTAAGAGTTTAATGATTCCTTCAAAGAATCAAATGTACTAAATGTGACTGCTCTTTTTGTCTCAGCACACCGACATGTTGGAGAGACAAACATGAATGTACGTAGTAGCAGATCTCATACGATTTTTAGGATGGTGAGTTTGAACAATCAAGTCTCTTTCTGTGCAATTTAGTATTTCCTTGTTAGTTTCTTCTTTGCTTTTCTTAAATATGGAATAGAATATTCCTGTAATTAGTATGATTGAACTTCAGGTTATTGAGAGCAGAGACAAGGATGCAGAGTTAGATGGAAGTTCATATAACAAAGATACTGTGAGAGTGTCTGTTTTGGTGAGCACACCAATTAATTGTTTTCCTAATTTAATTTTCCTGAAATTGCCAAGATTGAATGCTGATCTCTTTCATTGTACCTGGATTCTTTCCAAGACTTATTCTTTTGAAATGATGTTTGGTCTATTGTAGAATTTGGTTGATTTAGCTGGTTCTGAGCGAGTTGCAAAGACTGGAGCTGGTGGTGTCCGTCTCAAAGAAGGAACACACATTAACAAGAGTTTGATGAGTCTTGGTACTGTAATCAATAAACTGAGTGACGGTGGTGGAAAACAGAGGTATACTGATCAGTCATTAGTTTTGGCTTTTCATTCTTCTCATTATTTTACTCAGGAGTCTTCATATTTTGTTGTATTTTAAGTTGATATACTCATGCAGATGTTTTTTTGTTGGAGTAGAGGACACATTCCTTATCGTGACAGTAAGCTGACCCGCATCCTACAACCAGCTTTAGGTGGAAATGCCAAAACTGCTATCATCTGTACAATTGCACCTGAAGAGGTAAAAGTATATTTAAACATGTTATAGGTTCTAACCATTGCCATTATGACTGTAGCCTTATCTCATATTTATGCTAATGTCTTATGTAGGTTCATGCAGATGAAACACGTGGGACCCTTCAATTTGCAAGCAGAGCTAAAAGAGTCACAAATTGTGCTCAAGTCAATGAAGTAAAATTCCAATCTATATTGTTGTAAATTTAGGGGCGATAGCTTTGTATTAATATAATTATTATATGATTTGAGTTATATTACTGTAAGTAGGTTTCAAAAAGTTTCAAAAAGTAGCAGCTTTCTTTATGTTATGAATGACATTGCTATCCTGACCGATTTCTAATGATCACAAGAGTCCGACTACTTTTGCACAACATCGACATTGTTAGAGGTTTTGTTTTCCACACATAAAACAAATGACAAACAATGGGAATACCCCTAATTAATCGACTACATGTAATGCAATTATTAAAGTAAAAAGTTAAAACTTATTTCCATGACCAACCGTTTCTCAATACCAGGTAATGTTCTATGGTTAGCTCCCTCTTACACCTCATATTGTATGGTGTACCTTCGGAGCATTTGGATGGACTTGTGGGGGCATACATCTTCATGGAGTCTCTTCTCTTCTTGATAGTTGATTACTAGTGCCTTCAATCTCGGGCAAATGGAGTCCTGAGGACATATATCAATGGGTTGTTTATCAAAGTTTCTAGGGCTGAAGTGATTGGATACACATGCCAAGAACAACCTGGAACTTTGGGTTTTGATGTAGAAATTCTTCAAGGAAGGGTTTTCCTACGAGAATACATCTTTGGTCAGCAACCTAGCATAGATTTTAGAAATCGAAAATTGGACTTGAAATCATTCCTAAAGGATGCAATCTACAAGCAATCTACCAATTACTAAAGCATATAAGAAAAGAAAGAGTTTTTCATTTAGTTTCTTTCAAGCAGTAAATTTTAGTATTCATTGAATTAAATCAACAAAACTTTGCAATGAAGAGGGTTTGAACATCACATCCAAGCTTGATCTACCAAAACATTTGCCTCATATCATAAGATAGGTCTCCACATACATCTAATAGCCCTAGACAAAAAGGAAATTGATCTCCGTGTTATCCTACCAACAACCATTAAAATTGAGAGAGGAGTCTCTTATATAGAGTTTAGGCTAAACAAACCCTCAAATAAAATAACAATAAATCCCTAGACCTTTCCTAGGGAAGAGTAAACAACAATAATCTGCTCTTGACATGGTAAAAAATTACATAAAGAATGAGGTTGTTAGGTTATTCAGCCTCAAACCCTAGCTAAATGCCCAAGACGAGGGGTCACATCACTAGAACAAGTGGTCAAATACATGATAAATAATATAGAGCTCAAAAAGGGTGGAGCACTCTAGTAACAAAAGGCCAACACAATAACGGAGAAGGATAGATCTAGGGTTTTGACCCCTTAGATTCCTCCAATGTGTTAGAATAATGAGAATATGAGAAAATCATACAACAATATAAAACATGCATAGCATGAGCTATTTTAGCTTTCTATCTAATCAAACAACAAAGAGCATGAATAAAAAGGGAGATAAGAGAGGGGAGGCATGTGCGGGGGGGGGGGGGGTCATCTATGACCCCAGAGGAAAAATTGTTAATTCGTTTGCTTGGGGACTTGGAGAGAAATCCAACAATGCTGCTGAATGGCTCGCTCTACTCCATGGCATGGAAATAGTGTCCAAGTTAAAGATCGATAAGCTATTTGTCTTTGGAGACTCAAGACAGGTCATTTATAAAATAAGGAATGGATACATCAAAGGATCTCCTTGGTG
The DNA here is from genome assembly GCA_027924585.1 of Larix kaempferi. NCBI lineage: Eukaryota > Viridiplantae > Streptophyta > Pinopsida > Pinales > Pinaceae > Larix > Larix kaempferi. The sequence goes on from BSBM01000866.1 coordinate 4,344,215, forward strand.
CAGAAGGATCTATCTACGAATTGGCCTACTCAACTCCATTCACGAGATAAACTTCCTCCATATCCTTCGCGAAAACAATAGAACTGCTGATCACATGGCAAATCAAGGAGTTAAGTTGGGGTTGGGAGAAGTTTTTTATAAGGATGGGCATTACAAACATCACCCAATCCCCTAGGACCCAAAGTCCTTCAGCACTTAGAACCACCAACTCGAATTTACGCATTTATTGGGAATCCTCTCCTTGGAAGGTGTGGACGTGTGGAGTTTGTCCTCTTGGCACATGGCCTCCCGCGGACGTTTGGCAGAGGCATTTATTTGTGGTCTTGTCCAAAGACCCTCCCCATTTCTTATGAGCGAACAACATGGCCGACAGTAGGGAAGCTGATAAGGATGCTGAGACGGGTTATGGCAGTCCACATTTGCAGCGAATTGGGAACAAGGATGAGCGTTTTAACCTTGTTTCTTTGGAGCGGTGAGGGAAATCATAGTTGCGAGCAGAGTACAAGAGGTCATCAGCAAATGGGCACCATGACAAGAATCAAGGAAGCCATGAACTACCTGAAAGCCAGCGTAGAAGACTTCAAGCTAAATCTCATGAAGGTTTTTGATGTCGCGTATGTAGGTCTCAAGGAGATTAAGGAGGCTTTAGAGGACACTCGGTATATTTCTCAACAGTTAACTTGCCAGGACTCTCGCATCGACGACCTGGAGCGAAATTTGTTTGAACTCATGGGAAATGTGGATATAATTAAGGAAGAAATTCTGAAAATGGCCAAAATGACCCAATGCAGCCATTGCCAGGAGTCACCAGATGATGGTGCGTTGCCAATGGATGAAATTTCAGTGCATTAGCAAGCTCAGGTCATCCATGGGCTCCAGGAATGATTATCTGTTTCTCCCTGTTTTATGTTTTTGTGCATTTCTAAATAGCCAATTTGTAAGGGTTTACCCCTACCATGTTTTTGAACTACCTAGGAAGTCTAAAAAAGGAACTGAAAAGTATGACGTAGAACAATTTTTGTCTGCATATTTCCAGCAACTCTCAGAGCTTAGGATGAAGCTCTTATTTTGTACTGAATGGCTGTGCATAGCTTTTTTATAAATATTCTCTTATGGTTTCTGTTAAAAGAAAATGGAGATAAGAGAATAAACAAGAGAACACCGGATATACGTGGTAAAACCTCAAATGGGAAACATCCACAGGAAGGGCAAAATCTTCTTATCCCTCAAAATATCTCCAACATTACAACTTGAGCTCCACTCCACATATTCTATCCCAGAGTCTTATGAAGATAATCACCACATATCAACTTAATAACATATGCCCAAAAGCTCCCCCTTACCAAGAGGTATAGAAGAATAACATCCCTCTTTTACATGTGGGATAAATGATTTTCCACCTCTATATATCATGAATGGTAAAAAGAGTATTTTTCTCCATTATAAATGTGGGATAACTCAATATTATAATATTAAGAGTTATTTTGTTTGATTTTGTCTTCCAATGCTAGTTATGACATCTTATGACGTCAACTAGACATTGTTACACATGTAATTATTAAAATTACACATTCCAACATCCCCCCTTAATGATGGTTGGGAGAACAACACATAAAAGGAGGAAGATGTCATTACATCAACTATCCCCCTTGATGACAGCTTCCCTCATTCCCAACATACTGCGAAGATACACGAACTTTGTGTCTGTCATGGATTTCGTGAAGATATCAGCTGCTTGCTTTTCTGTGGGACAATACTCCAAACAACTAACACCATCTGCAACAAGGACTCTGATATAATTAGTATTAAGGTCAATGTGTTTAGTTTTGGAGTGATGCACTAAATTATACAAAAGCTGAATTGCACTTTGAGTGTCACATCTAAATTCAGTAGGAGACTTTTGTACTAGCCCAAGCTTTGTTAGAACATGCTCGATCCACATTGCTCTTTTAGTTGCTTTCTTAGCTGCCCTGTACTCTGCTTCACAAGAAGAAAGAGAAAGAGTTCTCAACTTCTTACTAGACCATGAAATTGGACCTGAACCAAGTTGAAAGATATATCCTGCAGTAGATCTTCTATTTGAAGTATACCCTGTCCAATCGAAATCTATATAACCAAGGAGTGAGACTATATCCCTGCTAGAATAGAACACACCATAATGCAGTGTCCCTTGTAAATATCTAAGAATCCTCTTTGCCGCTATCCAATGACTTTGAAGAGGCTTTTGCATAAACCTTGAAACCATGTTGACTGCAAAAGAGATATCAGGCTTGCTGAGTGTCAAATATATCAAACTCCACACAAGCTGATGATACAATGTCGAATCAACAAGAGGAGTATCACAATCAACAATTAACTTTACACCAGACTGAAATGGTGTAAGTGACGGCTTGCGATCACTCATACTTAGGCCGAGAGAGTAAAATACCATCTGCCATATGCTAAATCTGTAGATTCAAAAAATAATGTAATAGGCCTATGTCAGTCATTTCAAATTCACTTTTAAGATTATCCTTCACTTCCTATATCAATGTAAGCTGTCTGCCAATAATAATAAGATCATCCAGATAAAGTACAATTATGAGAACATCATCATCAAAGTGCTTTACATATAGATTTGGATGAAATACACAATGCATAAAACCATTCTTCAAGAAATAAGCATCAATCTTTTGATACCAAACTCTAGGTGTTTGCTTAAGACCATATAAAGACTTGTTCAATTTGCATACCAAACTGGAAGTGTCAGTAGTGATAAAGCTAGGTAGTTGTTGCATATAAATGACTTCACTAAGATCACCATTCAAAAAAGCACTCTTAACATCCATTTGGTGTATTTCCCATTGATACGATGCAGTAAGTGAAATAATAGTTCTTATTGTGTTCATTTTAGCAACTGGAGCAAAAGTTTCAGTATAATCTATAACTTCTTGTTGAGAGAATCCTTTTGCTACTAACCGAGCTTTATGTTTTTCAATCTACCCGTCTATAGTAAACTTTGTTTTATATATCCATTTACATCCATCTAAATTCTTTCCAGGAGGAAGAGGCATACGAGTCCATGTCTTGTTTTTCATTAAAGTGTCATACTCAGTTTGCATGGCTTTTTCCTATTCAGGTTTATCCTTGGCTTAAGAATAGGTAGAGGGATAATCTGTGGCCAAAACTTTAGTCATAAGAGGAAAGTCTGATCTAGTTCTACGAGTATCGGAAGGAAGACCAATCTTTGAACTTGCAGATTCAAGGGTTTTCCGAGCAAGCCCTCGAGACTCCGCTCCAGCCCACACATCTTCGTGAGGAGCCACCTTTGCCTAATTTCTGGACATTACTCCTTGTACCTCACGGTATATCTGGAGCTCCCATTTCCCCCCTAATCATTTTCACCGTAATAATCTAAAATTGACCGAGAGCATTGCACAACAGTTTTCTTTACAACAACAAGCACTATTTTTTTTTGACTCCACGGCATTGGTCTTTTTATTTGCTATATTTTAAGTTCTCTATCTTATGTCGTGAATGCATTCATATTTATGCTGTTGATTCAATTTAAAGTTGCAATATCTTGTGTCGATTATTAGTCCTCATTATAAAACTCCTAAAAACAACTTACTTTCATCCGTAACAACCAAATAAATTTAAGAGCCTTAGAAACTCTTTATTAGGGTCTACCCCCCTTGGCTTCATTAGGAGTTTGCCTAAACGGTGGAGTCAGGATTAGGTGACAGCACCTGACTTGAGACTTGCCCCCACTGACACACCTAGCAGCTTCGAAAGATTTCTGCTGTGTTTCCCCCTAGGTGTGCATTTCGGTGGCAACAGTCCCCATGGTTAGAATTGTGTATGTGTTGTACTTCCTCTTTCTGTTTTCTTCTAGTCATTCTGAAATAACTGGGAGGTCAAGAATACAGAGAAGAAAAAAGACCATAACAAAATAGCCATGTATGTTTCACATGCTTCGGCACCCTTCATGGATAAGCCTCACGAACAAAGTAATCATAAATGAAGAGAGGAACCAGACAAGAAAGAATTTGTTTTGTTGTAATTATGTTTCAGAATTGTACAGTTAAAATTATGAGGATCTAAGGTACAAGTATGTTGTTTCTGGAAGCCTTTGATGATATTCTCCAGCTAAATATTTGAGAGTGCATCTGACACCTAGGCTAGGATTATTGTACACTACCTCCAAAATCTTAAATTGCTATCTGGAAAGCTTGTGCTAAATGTAATCAGCATGGAACAAAATGAATTACTGTTATCAAGATTGCTATCAACAACACATTTTGTCTGCTCTGCCAGCTCTCTTGCAGTTTCCAAAATACACACATGCACTGCTTTACTATAGTTTCTGACTTTTCTCATTTTGATTGAATCTTATTTTGCTTGTCAGAAGTGCAACAAGCAATTTCCTCCTTTTTGTTTCTTTTCACTTTTGTTATGAGTAATACATTTTTTTCAGGGATACCAGCTTGTAACATAATGAGCTTCAGGCCTGACTATAGTTCTTTTATACTGCATTAGGCTATACAGAAATTTTGCTATAAAAGGGTTATGAGTATCGTTTTACACATCTTTATTACCCTAATTGCAAATTTTCAGGACTATTTACTTAATTTGTTTAGTTGCCAACATTTTGCAGATAGTGACTGATGCTGCATTGCTAAAGCGCCAAAAGAGAGAGATTGAAGAGCTACGCAAAAAACTTCAGGTTACAGCCATCCAGTTATTCATATTCTTGTAGTAAATATTTCAGATAGCATGCACAAGGCTGAATGCCAGTTGTTTTTTAATCTTCCAAGGTGAGTATATTGAATTATGTGGATTGCAGGGATCTCACTCTGAAGATCTAGAACTGGAAATTCTGAAGCTAAGAAACGAGATGTTGAAGGTTTGTTGTTGATATCTGTGACATTTCTGTTATTTTTTGTTTGCCCTTGAGCTTTACCACTTGTTTTCTAGAAGTCTTTTATATTTGTTGCTATTTGCAGTTTGAACTTGAAAGGGAAAAGTTAGCTGCTGAACTTGAGGAAGAGAGAAAGGCTCAACTGGAGCGTGATCGTCGGATCATGGAGCAGCAGCTGAAAATAGATAACCTTAGCACACTGGTTATAAACTCAGATCAAGATAGGAACTCCTTTAAGGTGCATCCCTATAAAGTGTGCTGAATTCTTTGATAAATTAAGAAATTATCTGTACTGTGTGTTTGAGTTTATACCTCTTAATAGTATTTGGCAATATGCTTGCCAAAAGACTCATGTAATTTGAATTTTCTTGATGTTCTTCTGTATGTGGAATGCTGTTTTCATGAAGATAAACAGCTGTGAGAGTACTTATCCCCGTCGACGAAGTCTGGAGTTTTTGGGCCAGGTGAGACCTAAAGCTTTGCCAATTATTTGCACAGAATTGTGAGTAACATTTCTGGAGGATAAGTCTTTTATCCATAGTGTGGGTGTTTGCTTGTCCTGTAACTTAGCTGAAAAGCAATTCATTGTCAGCTAATGCACACCGAAGGATAAGGAGCAAACTACAAAAGCAAGCAAAAGCATACATAAGTCTAGCTATCTGGATAGTCTAATGTAACGATTTTAGCAAATTTTTTTTCTGTTTTAGAAATATGGTGTTTGCCGAAAATCCTAATATCATTGTATGTAATAAAAGGAGCAAAAACATACACAAGTCTGGCAATCTGGGATAGTCTAATGTAATGATTTTAGCAATTTTTTTTTTTCTGTTTTAGAAATATGGTGTTTGCTGAAAATCCTGATATCATTGTATGTAATGGAATGATGACCTGTGCTTTTTTTTCTTTCTATTTTGAGTATTTTCCCTGTGTTCAATTATCAGGCTGTCTAAGTTGGTATTGTTCTTAGATGTTTTAAAATGTATGGCATTGCCTAATAGTATGTTCATCAAATTTATAGTTGTTCCCCATGTTCTGCTTAGGAAAGGAGATCAACAGGGAATGGATGCAGAGAAGGTTCATTTGATAGTCGTATCACTTTAAGAAAAGAGAAATTTCGGAGTCCTTCCTTTGGAACAGTATTTGATGGATCTGCTGAAAAGTTACGCAGTATTCCGAGATATCCAGATGCAAGTCCTCCTCCATCAAATTTTGGGAATATTGCAGATGAAGACATGTGGATGAATATGAATAAAGGGCATATAACTACTGATCTGGATTACTTACAGTGCACTCCTAATGGAAATCATTCCTCTGTGCCAAGTGAAATTTCTTCTGTAAGTTTTGCAATAAACATCAAACACTTTATGGTGCTCAATGCTATTATAATTTTTTCCCATATTTTCTTTAACTGTAGGTGATGCTATACATGACAATGTGGTTTTGAAGCATAATTTTCAGTCTTTTCCTTTTAAAGCTGTTATGTAATTAGAGTGCTTTGTTATTTGATACAAATGCTTTTGATATGGAAAGATTGATGAGTTAACGTAGGCAATTTGTTTTTCAGTCAAATTTTATTCCTATGATGATTTTTTCATTGCTCTGTTAAGAAACATTCAAAGGCACTCCTTTGTCACTCTGATTTTTTCCTCTGAAGATTAACTTTTATTATTGCCTGGCATCTTTATAATTCTTATTTGAAAATTAAGTATCTTACCTGTGCTGTTTGCATTATGGTTTGGGAGAGGTATCACAATATAATGGTGGAAAGAGGTTCTGTGGGTGCTTTTGGCAATTGTCTTTTTTTCTGAAGTCCATTTGTGATTACTTTTTCAAAAGCAATGTTGTCCCTGGAAATGTTTTGTCTTCAAAATTTACTGGGAGTAAGAATGATACACTCCTTCCAGTTTGGGACATAGGCATTGAGACAATATTTTTATAGACATATAAGTTTACAAGGTGATATTTGTAGGCAAGTATTTCATATTTTGTTAATCATAATTAGGTACATTGTAATGTGATTCTTGTTGAGTTTTGGGTGACGAGGAATTCATGCATCTCCTGCTTGAATAGGTTCATGTTGCAGTTGAAGGATACCAAGAAGAAATTGAACATCTTAGACAACAATTGGAGAAGGCTCTTCAGGACAAACAAGAAATTGAGGTAAGTAATATGTCTAAGTTTTCATAAATGATGAGAAAATTTTCAAATGTAAATGATATCTATTACTATGAGTAAAAAATGAAAATACACTTCACTAGATAGCTTTAGTGGCTACCTTCCAGGTGTCTATTCAAATTGGAACCTAGATTATAATCACTCATCTTTGATTGTTTTTATATTCTATTTCTTGCAGTGGCCATAGAATATATTGCATGTTTAGAAGCTGTGCCATTGTTTGGTTTTAGTGTGATTGTTATGTCACTTTTGATCAACAGACCAACTGAAGAATTCACATGGTAATTTCTCTGTGATTTTGGTATGCCTTTGTTAATGATTATTCAATTGTCTGCATTTGTCCATAATATATGAGAGTTAAGGGAGGCCAACAATACTATGTGGGCACAAGCCGCTACAAGCAACTTACATGAGACTTGTAGGCCAACACAAGTGAGATGTCCACTCTAAAGTACGTGTCATGCTCCAAGGTGATGTTATACACAATAAGGGCTTCAAGATGATGTAACTACACAAGGTAAGCCCACATACATCCATCACAATCCTCCAAGGAGTTCATTGATCCTCCTAAGCAATCCTGCATCCTCTGAATATGAATCAAAACCGCCACATGGCATATAGGGCTAAAAGCTGTCCTCCATGATACAAAACGCTCCTCATCCCAAGCAAGTGGTTCCTCCATGTGGCCATCATGAAGGGCATCCACCAATCAAGGAAGAGAAATCCAACGCCTAGGGGAAGAACACCAAGCTAACACCATCTTGAGGTCAAGCATCCATTGAGCAAGCTATCCCAATTGTGTATATCTGTCACAACCCATCTGTCATGCTGCAATCCATCTTGGATAATCCATGGGCTGAACGACTGAACATGCACCATCTACCCCAATTCTCATGAAGCACCCCTGAAACATGATGTAAATACTTTCGAATAACTCTAAAATCTAACACTTATTCACCATAATTTCTCTACCAAGCCTCAACAAATAAAAGAAGACTTAAATTACATTTCAATCTAGTAGCAAATAGTAAATAAAGAAAATAAAATTCAACTTTCAAATAGAACCTGTAATTAAAATTCTAAATTCTAATAGTTTAGATGGCATTAAAGTCTTCCTTTCTTGGAGAACTATGTCAAAGACAAATATTTCATGGTGTTCCTATATAGCTCTATCTCATAATTAGTGGTTTTTGTTGATGTAATTGCAACTTCGGAAGATATTCACTTGTATTTTATATTGTATTTTATTTGTACCTTCGACGGAGATGTTTATTCCTCCGGTCGGAGATGTCATTATTATATTTGGTCATATAAAGTCATTGAGGTTAACCATCCATTGTAAGTTGAGGCAATAGACCCCAGAGTCAGTTTGTATTAGGGTTATTAGAGTCTCATAGAGGAGTCAGCCCAGTCAGGTTTAACTGCGGCTGACCTAGCTAGGGAAAAGGTCAAGTGAAAGTTAGTGTATAAAAAGAGAGTGAGCTCTCTCATTTGGCATCACACTCACTCACAAGTTCGCCATGTTATGCGACATCTATGACAAAGAACCTTCCAACTATGAGGAAGCGACAGAGAAGAAAGAATGGAAGGATGCCATGATCGAGGAGTACCAGTCGATCATGAAGAATGATGTCTGGGAGGTAGTTCCGAGACCAGAAGGGAAGTCTGCTTTGACTTCTAAGTGGATCTACAAGATCAAGCATGCTGCAGATGGCGGCATAAAGAAACACAAGGCGAGGTTTGTGGCATGTGGCTTCTCCCAAAAGGAAGGCATAGATTATGAGGAGACATTTTCACCTGTAGTCAGATACACTTCCATCAAATCAGTACTTGCACTGGCTGCAGTGATGAAATGGAAGGTACACCAGATGGATGCCAAGACAATGTTCTTGAATGGTGTAGTAGAAGAGGAAGTGTACGTGGAGTAGCCACTCGGATTTGAGACACATGACAAGCAAACTCGTGTGCAAATTGAAGAAGGCCTTGTACAGATTGAAACAAGCACCTAGGATGTGATACGACAAGATGGATAGTTTCCTGATGAGCTTGGGATTTATCAAGAGTATAGCAGATTCCAACCTTTACTACAAGGTTGAAGTGGGAAATCTAGTGATACTTCTACTCTATGCAAAGGACTTGTTTGTAACAGGGGAGGATGGGCTCATTGCAGATACAAAGAGGAAACTTGCCGCAGATTTCGAGATGAAGGACTTGGGTATGATGCACTATTTCCTAGGCATGGAGGTGTGGCAGAATGTGGATGGGATCTTCCTTGGACAAGGGAAGTATGCAGTGGAGGTTCTGAAGAGATTCAAAATGATGGACTGCAAGGCTATGGCCACACCTATGGCATCGAACTTGAAGCTGCTATGTGATGCTTCATTAGAGTTAGTTGATGCCACGATGTATCGTCAAATGATTGGGTTATTGATGTACCTAACAAACATGAGACCAGACTTATGCTTTGTTGTGAACACATTGAGCCAGTTCCTGACGGATTCGAGACATGTTCACTTGATTGCTGCAAATCATATTCTGAGGTACCTGAAGGGTACAGTTGATCATGGGCTCAAGTATGACGCGAATCAGAAGATTAACCTGCAAGGTTATGTTGATTCGGATTGGGCAGGCAGTGCCGCTGATAGGAAGAGCACTTCGGGATGCTGCTTCAATATGGGATTTGGTATGATCTCTTGGTTTAGCAGGAAGCAGTCGTGCGTGGCACTGTGTACAACCGAAGCAGATTACGTTGCAGCTTGTTTGGCTAGTTGTGAGGCAGTATGGCTTAGGAAGCTACTGTCTGATTTGTTTGATCTCCAGTTAGATGCGACTTGTATATTTTGTGACAACCAGAGTTGTGTGAAGTTGTTCGAGAACCCGGTGTTCCATGACAAGTCAAAGCATATTGAGATCAAGTATCGTTATATCAGGGATATGGTGTAGAGAGGAGCAGTGAAGCTCTAGTATATTGTGACAGATGAGTAGATAGCCGGTTTGTTGACCAAGCTGCTAGCCAGAGTGAAGTTCGAGTACTTCAGAGAGAAGCTTGGTGTACTCTAGATCGATGTTCCTCCCAAGGGGAAGTGATGAGTCCGGAAGACGCAGATGCACAGGGCATTTCCCGAATGGTGGCAAGATAGTCCCCCCATGTCGGTTGATGTAAGTGTCGATCCTTTCCTGAATGGTGGTAGGAAAGTCTTCCCATGTTAGTTGATGTAAGTACTGAGCCTTTCCTGAATGGTGGTAGGAAAGTCCTCCCATGTCAGTTGATGTAAGTGCTGTGCCTTTCCCGAATGGTAGTAGGAAAGTCCTCACATGTCGGTTGATGTAAGTGTAGTGCCTTTCCCGAATGGTGGTAGGAGAGTCCTCCCATGTCGGTTGATGTAAGTGTTGAGCCTTTCCCGAATGGTGGTAGGAAAGTCCTCCCATGTCGGTCGATGTAAGTGCTGTGTCTCACATGGTGGTAGGTTGGTCCTCCCATGTTGGTAGACTTGTAATGTGCATCTGGGTTGTGCTCCGTGTGACGATGAGATGATCTGGACGTGATGCAACAATAGTAGGAGACGAAGGTGATTGCTGTGGCAATGTAATGATTGGTCCCGGGCTGTACCTACTTGATGGCTTGCTCGCAGAGATGATGAAGAACTTCATGGAGGCTAGGCCTACATCCAACATGAAAAATGGATGGCTCTGTAGAACTTCCTATGGCGAGTAGATTCGAGAGATGTCACCAATCGATGATCGACATGATGATGAGGATTGCAGCAGCAACGATGACGATGATCCAATGAAGATGATCCAACAATGAAGAGTTGTGTCCAGATGTGTTGATGTCTGTGTCAAGAGAATACATTCCTAGTTAAGAGGGAGTGTTGATGTAATTGTAACTTCGGAAGATATTCACTTGTATTTTATATTGTATTTTATTTGTACCTCCGACGGAGATGTTTATTCCTCCGGTCAGAGATGTCATTATTATATTTGGTCATGTAAAGTCATTGAGGTTAACCCTCCATTGTAAGTCGGGGTAATAGACCCCAGAGTTAGTTTGTATTAGGGTTATTAGAGTCTCCTAGAGAAGTCTGCCCAATTAGGTTTAATTGGGGCCGACCTAGCTAGGGAAAAGGTCAAGTGAAAGTTAGTGTATAAATAGAGAGTGAGCTCTCTCATTTGGCATCACACTCACTCACAAGTTCGCATTAGTGAGAGAGAGGACGAGTTCGCATAGGAGGAAATAGAGGAGCTGCAGAAGACCATCTTTGTTTTGGGTTTTACTTTTGTGATATTGTATTGGTGACGATTCTATCTTTGAGGAAGTTGCGGGGTTTTCTCCTTTATGGTTTCCCTGAGGAAATTCTTTGTGTCTATTGTGTTATGTTGTGCATGTTATTCTTTCAGTTAAGATCCTAGATAAATATTGATTAAAAGTAGAAAATCTAACAGTTTTGCGGTTAGCTGATCTAAGAACCATTCTTTGAACACAAACAAAAGGTATGGAACCCTTTTGTAACCTTGGCATCAAAATCAAAACTACACATGTAAGCAACAATGGGGTTGAGGACAAGCATTGGTTCGTGAATGTGATGCTGGAGCATCTCGTTCAATCGATCATCAATCAAACCCCAAATTTGTAGATATTTTTACATATTCAAGTCTACCCATGTCATGTCCCCTATAAGATGGGATAGCTTCTTTGGGCCTATCCATGGTGTTATACAAGTAACCCTTTGTAGGCATTTCCCTTCAACGAAGCAAACCTCATTCAATCGATCATCAATCAAATCCCAAATTTGTAGATATTTTAACATATTGAAGTCTACCCATGTCCTCTGTAATAAACAAAATATATATAATATATAAATATTAATAATAAGTCAATAATTAATATTCAATAACCTAATATGTAATGAATAGACACTTTATTAACCAAAGGTCACCCACATTTGTAATCTATCCTCATATTCATATCTTATTTCAATATTCATATTTTATTCTATTCAAAATATTATGGATTATTTAATATTCCAAATATTTTAGATAATTTTTTTTTGTGTGAGCCAACTTTGTTCGTCTCATTTGGTATCAGAGTAGCTTCGATCCTGGCTTTTGGTCAAGACATAAATTCTCAAAGTTTCTCTAAATTTAGGTCTTTGACATAAACTGGCTTTTAGCACTTAAAATTCATAAAAGTCTGTTACAAGTTGAAGTTTTGAATCTTAACTACCATAGATTGAAGTGCGTGAAGAAAAATATTCTGCTGCCATTAAAGAAAAAGAGAAAGAAAACACAGAAAAAAAAGAGAGAAATAGCAACCAGAAAAATTGTGCACACTAAAAGCGCAACTATCCAAGGGCAAATAAATCAGATCCAACTAGGGTTATATTTGATATTTAAAAATTGACACTGCCTTTTCACCCATGGCTTATCTTAATCGCCATCATTGGAAGAATCAAGGCATCGCAGGCGGAAATTCGTGGGGTCACGTCACCGTCATAAATCCATACTCAAAACAGCAGCCACGATTCAATAACGTTAAAGGTTGCGAAGAAGTTGAAGGAAAAAAATCGGTCACGTCCCTTGGGAATCGTGTGTAACGATTTGCTTCAATCTGATAAAACTACATAAGAGACATCAACTAAGGCGCATTATCTCTAAAGGAGGAAAAATGTTTAATAAAGAAAAATCGATTTTAGGCCGTAATGGTTCTACCAAGAAGAATCGTGACTCGTGACTAAACAACTTAACACTATAAAGTATATTAAAAATGAAACTTTTATAATAGAAGTTATATAATAATAAAGGGAAGTTTGACAAAAAGATATATATCTTAGGTGAAGTTAAAAAAGGTTTTTAAATCCAAAGTATTATTGAATATTATATATGTTTTTTTAAATCCAAAGTATTGATCTTTATTACCAGGCTTAGGCTTTGTATCAGTAATTGCCTACTACTTCGCTCTTATTACCAGGCTTTGAATCAGTACTTGCCTAGTACTTCGCTCGGTTGGGTAATAGCATATGACCGTGGTTTGAAGCGAGCATTCGTGGTAGCACATCTGCTAGTTAGTCTAACCCATAATTGAGGTCTTATTAATCTAACCAAACTATGTAATACTAAGGGTTAAAGAGCCTAATATTAACATTGTATAATCAGTATTACTGAATATTATATAGGGTTTTTAAAATCCTTAATATAAATAAAAAAGGTTTATTAAAAGGTTAACTGATGTGGAAAAAAGTGCTAACCAAAAAAGTTCTAAAAAGTTTGCCAAGGCATTAGGTAATATTTTATTTAAAAGTCAAAGGAAAGTTCCAAAGATATTTAAAGGTGGAAGTTCAAATAAATTAATAATTTATTAAGTGGGTACATCATTGATATTTTATTTAAAAGTCAAAAGGAAGTTCCAAAGATACTTAAAGGTGGAAGTTCAAATAATTTATTAAGTGGGTAGATCATTGTGGAAATGGAATAAATAAAAGAAGTAAATAAAATAAAGACTTCTTATTAAGGATATTAAGGGTTTTATATTAAATTTATATTTAATATTAAAAAGTTAAATTGAAAAGGAGCCCACATTTGAGATTCATTGAAGTTTGTGTTGCTTACAAAAGTGAATTTGAGATTCATTGAAGTTTTTGAAGTTTGCCAATATTAAATTTCTTACAAAAGTGAATTTTTGAAGTTTGTGTTGCTTTTAATTATCGACGAAGTATACTAGAGAACAAGAAGTCACAAACTATGGAAATTGTAGATTCAGAAATGCAGTCACAATTACAAGTAGTATTGGGTGAGTTAGGACAATATAAAGCGATTAATAGAAAATTACATTTTGAGACTGAGAAGCAGAATTATTTTAATGGGTTAATAGAGAAGGAGAATCATCGCTTAAAAGAGCGTATTAAGGAATTAGCCACTCAAATTGAGAGGTTAAAAAGTGATGATAACTTACGAGAACAAAATAAAGAAATCTCTCGTCTAAAAGATCAAAATCGAAAGTTGGAACAATCAAATGTAGACATCGAGAAGAAGTTATTAGAGAAGGATGAAGAAATATCACATTCAAAAAATCACAATCAAAATCTACTAGCAAAAATCAGGAAGTCAAGAGACAAAAATCAGGAAGTCAACAGACAAAAATCAAGATAATAAAAAATTAGAACAAGAAAATCAAACTCTGGAAAATAAATTATCTGAAAAAGATCAAGAAGCATCGAACCTAAGGAATCTTAATCAGAGATTGCTTGAGGAAATCAAAAGATTAAAAGAAGAGTTGTTAGAAAACCAAAACCTGAAGATGAAGTCAGAAAGTCAGAGAATGACGAAGAACTTTTACACTTACGGCAACATAATTAAAGCTTACTTACGTAGATTAAGAAGCTAAAGAATGATAAGAAGTCGTTACAAGAAACAAAAGAGAAACTAAACAAAAAGAAAACAGATCTCGAAAAGGAGTTCAAGAAGAACCTATCAGAAAAAGATGAAGAAAATTCTCACTTGAAAAATCTCAACCATGGTTTGATTGAACAGATAAAAAATTAAATCTGAGAAGGGAGACAAATGCTCAGAAATGGGAGTCCAAATTGTGGAAGGAGGAACAATTACACATCCAATTGAGTTATTATCAGCTAATAAATCGCGAGAAGCACAAAAAGTTGAATTTTCTAAAAGCACTCCACACGTGACTCGAATACCTTACCATCATCCAAAGAGTCGTTATGACCAACAACAAAGTCAAGAGGAAAATAAACAGTATTCTTATTATAGACAAACCACCTACCACATTGGAAAAGAATGAAGACAGAATCGACAACTTGTGTGGAAGCCTAAAATGAGACGTTCTATCCGAACGATCGATCAACAAACAATTCCAATGAAGGTAGATCTAGGATGGACCACTTCACAAATGCTGCAATATTTTTACTCAATGTTTGAAAGAATACATCGTCTCGTTTCGTCAAGTGTCGCAGTTACCAACACAGAAGATCACGAGAAAGCGTTACGAGCAAGAACAAGGGATAAAAGTCTTCCATAAATATGCTTTGAGGACAAAGCATTTCTAAGGTAGAGGCAATGTAATAAACAAAATATATATAATACATTAATATTAATAATAAGTCAATAATTAATATTCAATAACCTAATATGTAATGAATAGACAAGTTATTAACGAAAGGTCACGTCTCTTTAAGAAAGGGCACCCTCCATGGGTATATATATGAGCCCACATTTGTAATCTACCCTCATATTCATATCTTATTTCGATATTCATATTTTATTCTATTCAAAATATTATGGATTATTTAATATTCCAAATATTTTAGATAATTTTTTTTTTGTGCGAGCGAACTTTGTTCGTCTCATCCTCTCTAAGATGGGATAGCTTCTTTGGGCCCATCCATGGCATTATACAAGTAACCCTTTGTAGGCATTTTTGTTCAACCAAGCAAGTAACTCTTACCAAAGGTTCCCTAATCGTGCACACTCCATCGGCTCTTGCCTAGAAGGAATCTTAGTTCACTAGTATAACAATGACTGGTCCTTTTTAAATTTTTTTTTTGCTCGATGCATTATTGTGCCATTCATTTGAAATGAACATTCTCTTCAATCTTCAATGTACAATGATGTAGAGATTGATGATGAGTTAATATAGGATAAGATAATTTTGTTATTGTCCAACAAATGGCCCCAAAAGTAAGTCAATGGGGCAACTAAGGACAATCTCTGTTATAGAAATGGAATGTTGGTGGTTGTTCACTTAAAATACAACTCAGAAACGAAAACGGGATGGAAAACAATGTGTTCTACAACTCTTCTCGTTTCTCAAGCCATAAAACTGTCTCTAATGAAATGATTTTTCTTTCTGATCGTTTTACAGGGTCAATTTTGGATTTTTCATATAAATTTGATAGTTACAATCGACCAAACTTTGATTTTATCCCATTTTTTCAGCCTTGATTTATCTTGGGTAAATATCTATTGCCATTATCTCCACATTGATCAATAATCGCATTGAGGAGGAAATTTTCTATGATGATGATGGCCCATGGAAGCAATCAATGCCCTATGTGAGGTTGGTGGCTTAGTCCACCACCTCTAGAGTTCCCTTTTCAATTTAGATTTAGGATGTTAAAATATAAACCAGGAAACTGATTGGAAAGAAATGCATGCTAGGGTTTGCATGCATGCATGCAAAAGTGAGTTTTGCATGCAGCCATTTTAGGTTTTTGGTAAACCTAACTTGATAGTGAGATGTTATAAGGAAGACAGGAGGTGACTGTCTTCACTAGTGTGATCGTTGATCTGAGATAGATCAAGAGAGAGGAGGACGACTTCACATGTGAAGGAGGGTGCATTCTTCAAGGAGGGAGAAGCTCGTACTGCATCCGGTAGAGCAGTTGAGTGTTTGTAACTTGTAGAGTATCTTCGTCTTAGAGATTGAGGAAGATCAGTGACGATCAGAGCTCAGATCTGTTGAGATCTGATTCAGTACGAGTCTTTCATTGTTGGAGGGAGGGCGCACTTGTGCATGCAGAAAGAGGACGTTTTCAGTCACCTGGTAGTCTTCAGAGCGAGCAGAGCAAATCTGAGGATAGAGACAGATAGATCAGGCAGAGGCGGATACAGGGACATCCAGATCCAGTTTTCCATTTTTAGGGCTTATCTCTTCCGTGCATGCATCAGCTGGATGCATGCAAATCTTGAGTTGGCCAGAAAAGATTACTGAGGTAACCTTGTATTGTACTAGTCTCTTTTCTTATATGCTCTAGGCTCGAGAATGAAGATAGCCCCATTTTTTGCTGGTTTCTCCCGAAAGGGTTCCAGGGTACATTTGGTGTTTATGTATGACTGCATTTATATTGTTAAGTTGGTAAATGCAGATCTAGTTGTTTGAGTTCATGTTAATGTTGTATTGATATCGAGACTCATCCCACTTGAGATCTCAGGGCGATCCAGAAGGAGTAGTGATCTCTGGATCAAATATTTACTTGTTATCAGAGCCCTGGTAAAATTCAGGGAGTGCTTTCATACACAGATCTACAACTGCAGCATCAGATCTACATCATGGGGGAAGAGCAAATTGTTTGCACCTCTTGCTCCGCTACAGATATTGATGAGTGTATAGACGGGATTGATAGGGAGATGGCTCTTAACTCCTGTCAATCATTGATGGCCTCCACTTCTAGTGTATGGTACATAGACAGTGGAGCTTCGAGTCACATGACAGGTGTTCGCGAATATTTTTCTGACTTAGCAGAGGATGGGATAGATCTTGAGATTGTCCTGGGAGACAACTCCACGGTCAAGGCTATAGGACGAGGAACTGTGTCCTTCTAGAAAGACTCTGGGGAACAGATGAGAGTTCGTGATGTCCTATATGTTCCAGGTCTTAAGAAAATCTTGATTTCTGTTTCCACGATTGAAGATCGTGGGCTATGGGTGATGTTCAGAGATGGAAATGTACTAGTTCATCCCAAGGGATCCAATGTTGCCTCAGCTGAAAGGATTGGAGTCTGCAGTGGGAAACTATACAAGCTGAGTTTCCAACTACATCATGCCCTAAGTCATAGTAGTCGGGATGAAGGATGTGATCCCTGTGAGCTTTGGCACTGAAGGATGGCTCATCTGCACCATCCAGCTCTAAAGATTCCAAGGGAGATTGTGACAGGAGTACCTGAGTTCAGCACTGAGCACATTGATGTGTGTAAGGGGTGTGCTCTCGGAAAGTACGTCAAGACAACATTTCCCAAAAGCGACACTAGAGCTACAGGAGCTCTTGATTTGATTCATTCTGACCTTTGTGGTCCGATGTCCACCACATCTCTGAAAGGATACAAGTACTATGTGTCTTTCATTGATGACTATTCCAGGAAGACCTGGATCTACTTCCTGAAGAGCAAGGAGTCTAAGGAAGTTTTGCAGAAGTTTCAGGAGTTCAAGGCCCTCGTGGAAAAGCAGATAGAAAGGAAGATCAGGATCTTCAGATTAGACAATGGGGGAGAGTACAACTCCGCTGAGTTCAATAAGTTCTGCACTCAGGAAGGCATCAAGAGACAGTTGACTGTTCCTTATACACCTCAACAGAATGGGGTGGCTGAGAGGAAGAACAGGGCCATTATTGGAGCTGTGAGATCCATGTTGGATGATCAGGGATTGCCATTTTTCCTTTGGCCTGAAGCATGCAACATTGCAGCCTACATTCAGAACAGGAGCCCTCATAAGGCTTTGGGGGACAGGACCCCTGAGGAAGCCCTCTCTGGGAAGAAACCTGAAGTTGGGCACTTCAGGATTTTTGGATGCCTCACTTATTCTCATGTTCCTTCTGAGAAAAGGACAAAGCTAGAACCCACTGCAGAAAGAGGAATTCTGGTTGGGTACGATGAGACTTCAAAGGCCTACCGCATTTACATCCCTGCTCTAAAAAAGACTGTTGTGAGACGGGATGTGAAGTTCGAGGAGGATTGGAGGATTGGGCCTTTCGGAAGTCATGTGAGTCAGAGAAGGGAAAACAACAAGTTGCTACTTCACCACTTGACACAGGACAGAGTACTGCTCAGCAGTCAACAGGGTCCCAAGTGTCTGGAGTGACAGATACACAGGATACGGTTTTCACAGGCACAGGAGCAGGGATTGGTACAGGATCTCAGGTTGGTGATCAACTGAGATCAGGATCCCAGATTACAGGTTCTCGAGCTACAGGATCAACAGCTACTGGCACCTCTATTGGAGGTACTCACTCACATACAGGATATTGGGACAAGGATGAGGAGTTCTCATCTCAGGATGTCACTTCAGGAAAGAGGAAGCCTAAGTGGCTTCAAGACACCTTGAAGGATGCTCAGGCAGTAGGAACTCCCAAGAAAGATGTGAGAGAAAGAAAGGCTCCACAGAGATTCTGCAGTTACTTAGCACTAGTAAGCAACATCAGTGAGTCAGAGCCTTCCTCATACGAACAAGCAGCAAGAAAGCAGGCTTGGAGAGATGCCATGTTGGAAGAGTATGCTTCCATCATGAAGAATGATGTCTGGGAAGTGGTGCCCAGACCAGAGGGAAAATCAGTAGTCACCTCCAAATGGCTCTATAAGATTAAGTATGGAGTAGATGGCAGCATTGCGAAATACAAAGCCAGGTTTGTGGCTAGAGGGTTCTCACAGATAGAGGGAGTTGACTATGAGGAGACGTTTGCTCCTGTGGCCATGTATTCTTCCATCAGGATTGTGATCTTTGTTGCAGCAGAGATGGGATGGAAGATCCATTAGATGGATGTCAAGACAACTTTCCTAAATGGACTCATTGAGGAGGAAGTTTACATTAAGCAACCTGAGGGCTTTGAGGTACTTGAGAGAGAGTCTCATGTATGCAGATTGAAGAAAGCTCTATATGGCTTGAAGCAGGCACCTAGAGCTTGGTGTTATAGGATATATACCTATTTGCAGCAGCTAGGGTTTCAAAAGAGTGAAGTAGATCCAAATCTCTACTTCATTGTGGTAAGAGGGGATCCTCTTATTCTTGTGCTTTATGTAGATGACCTGTTTATTACAGGAGCAGAGAAACTCATCAGTGATTGCAAGAAGGATCTTGCATCTGAGTTTGAAATGAAAGATATTGGGCTTATGCATTACTTCCTAGGTATGGAAGTCTGGCAGGAGAATGGGCATATCTTTCTCAGTCAGGGCAAGTATGCAATGGACATTCTGAAGAGATTTCAGATGCAAGACTGCAAGCCTATGACTACCCCTATGACGACCAACTGGAAGAAGCAAGTGGCTTCTGAGAGTAAGTTGGCCGATTCCACTAATTATAGACAGCTCATTGGTTCCTTGATGTACCTGGTCAACACCTGACCAGATTTGAGCTTTGCAGTCAACACCTTGAGTCAGTACATGGTTGAACCCAAAGATGTGCATTGGGTAGCAGCAAAGCATGTTTTGAGATACATCAGTGGAACTGTAGAGTATGGTCTGAATTATGTGAGGCAAGGAGAAGTCCAGCTTGTGGGGTTCACAGATTCAGACTGGGCAGGGAATGCAAGTGACAGGAAAAGCACCTCCGGGTGTTGCTTTAGGTTGGGTTCGACAGTTGTGTCATGGTTGAGCGGGAAGCAGAAGTCCGTGGCATTGAGCTCTGCTGAGGCAGAATATATGGCGGCTAGCTTAGCCAGTTGTGAAGCCATCTGGCTTCACAAGATGTTGGTGAGTCTATTTGATCAACAGTTGGAGCCTACGGTGATTCACTGTGACAATCAGAGTTGCATCAAACTCTCTGAGAATCCAGTGTTTCATGATCGATCCAAACACATTGAGATCAGATATCACTTCATTTGTGATCATGTTCAGAAGGGAGCAGTTGAGCTCCAGTACATTTCTACAGATGAGCAGGTTGCAGACATTTTGACTAAGTCTTTGATGAAGACTAAGTTTGAGTACTTCAGGGAGAAGATGGGAGTGGTACAGAATCCTTTCCTGGTTAAGAGGGAGTTTTAAAATATTAACCAGGAAACTGATTGGAAAGAAATGCATGCTAAGGTTTGCATGCATGCATGCAAAAGTGAGTTTTGTATGCAGGCAATTTAGGTTTTTGGTAAACCTAACTTGATAGTGAGATGTTATAAGGAAGACAAGAGGTGACTGTCTTCACTAGTGTGATCATTGATTTGAGATAGATCAAGAGAGAGGAGGACGACTTCACATGTGAAGGAGGGTGCATTCTTCAAGGAGGGAGAAGCTCGTACCGCATCCGGTAGAGCAGTTGAGTGTCTGTAACTTGCAGAGTATCTTCGTCTCAGAGATTGAGGAAGATCAGTGACGATCAGAGCTTAGATCTACTGAGATCTGATTCAGTACGAGTCTTTCATTGCTGGAGGGAGGGCGCACTTGTGCATGCAGAAAGAGGACGTTTTCAGTCACCGGGCAGTCTTCAGAGCGAGCAGAGCAGATCTGAGGATAGAGACAGATAGATCAGGCAGAGGCGGATACACGGACATCCAGATCCAGTTTTCCATTTTTAGGGCTTATCTCTTCCGTGCATGCATCAGCTGGATGCATGCAAATCTTGAGTTGACCAGAAAAGATTAGTGAGGTAACCCTGTATTGTACTAGTCTCTTTTCTTATATGCTCTAGGCTCGAGAATGAAGATAGCCCCATAGTTTGCTGGTTTCTCCCGAAAGGATTCCAGGGTACATTTGGTGTTTATGTATGATTGCATTTATATTGTTAAGTTGGTAAATGCAGATCTAGTTGTTTGAGTTCATGTTAATGTTGTATTGATATCGAGACTCATCCCACTTGAGATCTCAGGGCGATCCAGAAGGAGTAGTGATCTCTGGATCAAATATTTACATAGGAAAGAATCCCATGATGAACAGTTAATCCGATTTTTTTGAGGAATATAGAAATGCATATTTAATTGCATAGGATGAGGGAGAAAGCCTTGTGTGAATATTAGTATTGTTATCTTTTGTCATGAGCATAAACAAAACACTACTTGGAAAACATCCCCATGCTTTTAAACCCTAAGAAACCTAACAATAATAAATGCCCCATAAACAAAACAATATCTAGAAAATATATGCTTTCAAACCTTGAGAACCTTAATAAGAAATGCCAACAACTAACGTTGAGCATTACAATCATATTGTTTTCAAGGATTAGTGAAGAGAATTGTAGAATTACTCAAATGGCAATTGATGAGTACTCTACGGTGCTTGTGTATATTTATAGGTATTTTGTTTGTTCATTATAGGGCAATGGTTCCTAGGAAGTTATGTTGCAGCTTCGTCCTTCACATTAATTTATTTGACATTTTGAGTTACGTCATTCTAAGTGATCACCTTTATTTCGTTATGATATCTTAAATATAAAATGAGGGATCCAATTCACTATACTTGAAATGAGAAATCTATTCCATATTTGAATTGGTCTACCTCTTCTTCTATGTTGAATCAGTTTACCTCCAAATTCTAAGGACATCCTCTTATCCAATGTTGTTGTTTCTTCTCTTCCTCGTTTCTTGTATGTGAAACCTCCAAGTCTGGTTCCCATTTCTCATTTCTGGTAACATAGAGTACAATAGTGTTGATATAATGTTGGAGCATAAAAGCGACTCCTATATAAAGCAATATTTGAAATGTAAAGTACGGTTCTAAGCTAAGACCTAAAGAATGATCCCTAAGAGCATAGAGTGATCTAGAAGAAAAATGTACAAGGGGAGTGTATCCAAAATCTTAAATACAAATAATGTAAGCATTTCAGGGTTGAATAGAAGTAGCTCCCCTAACATTTGAGGCCAAATGAAGAAAATTCTATATAGAGGACTATATGTAGGGGGACCTAAAGAAGAGTTGGACTGCACAATGTCTTGTTGTATCCAAGTGATAGCCTTCCATTGAGCTGTGGAAGTACCTATTTGACAACTAGTGTGAGATCTGGAATGACAATGTTGTTGGGGTCTCTAGGAAGAAAGGATGGACCTTTGCCTCCTTGATTTGAGATTGGAAGCAACACTATCATTAGTTTGTCGCTTAGTCCCCTTGTGAGATGGAGGCATTGTATAAAAGGAATTGATTGTCTTGGTGGAGTTTGGAGGGGGAGTGGATAGAGGATCTGGCAACAAAATCCAAGGGTCTCTCTCATGTATAAAGCTATATATATGTGTCCAAGATATCAAAAGAAACTAACGAGGGTTAGCGACTCCATGAATAGACAATGCAACTAGCCTTTAATCTCATAATAAGTGGGACAATAGAATATGAAATGCTACTTTGTCTCAACCTCTCAAAGATGACACAACTTGTTGATCATGTTTGAGCAGTCAAACAACTACTTTGCGTCGAATTGAAGTTTATGTGAACCCACCTTGCATTATCCCATGGGAATATGAAGAGAATGCATACAATGATGACACATGTACAAAGGTCAGATAATGATGTCGCTTCTCAACTCCATGGAGTTCTTTGCATAGAGGGTCATTTATTAGTATCTCACTTGATGGGTTTGTCCAAGTGACTTGTATGAGTTGCTTGTAAATGCCATCTTAGGTAGTCTTGTTCAACTCTTGCCTTGTAGGTAAGAGATGATCAAGTGCATCAAGGGAGTATTTGAATAGATGGAGGTAGTCTATAAATATACCCACATATTCCAAAAAAATTGAGATCCATGCAAACCAATAGCTTGCTTGCTAAGGGGGGCTAGCTAGAGCAATGGAATCTTATGAGCAATAGTCCAAGCATGTATACCGATGATGAAGGAGTGAGACAAAGCCGAACACAATGTCTAGATGGAGGGGTGGGCACCAAATTCTATAAGAATGATACGCTAAGAGATTGTCTATTTTCATATGATAATATGTTTAAGAAGAAAGGTCTAAATCCTCTCTCCAGTGGCCTAGTTACTCTAGGAATGGAGTTGGTAAATTGTGATGTCAAGATGTACCAACTCCTTGTGCTATGTGAATATCCTCTACAGGATAAGAACAAATGCATGGTTACATGAGTATTTTGTGATGCTCTTGGTAGAATGATTAACCTCCTCAATAAAGTAAATTTTGCCCATATCCTGAAGCATCAAATTGATGCAATGGGAAATGTTACCCCCATTTTGCATAGGTGTCCACTTGTGATTTTTATTACAATCTTCAACTAGGGGTGCCATGCTCTAGATGATTTGCTTGATGGATCTTATGGTTCTAGTAAATACTACATGAGGTTTCATGGTGATTGGATGCTTTTGTGTTCTCATACTAGATATCAACATGCTTGATCATCATCTATCTAACACTTGTGCATTCATGGAAACGAGATCCCATCAACTTAGGGTTTCTCAAAGTTGTGAGAAGTGTTAGGTGAAGCATTTCCCATGGTTGATTATGGATGTAGGAGGCCTCCTAGTGTGAGCATAATGGTACATTTCACTGATGCATTGATGGTTCATGACCTCACCTATGGATCAAGTGCCCTATCACTTTGAGGAGACCTTGTATCTATACATGGCATAGATCTTTATATTTTGTAGTGCCTTGCTCAATGGCTATCATTGGAGCGTTTTAGCATGCCCATGCACCTAGGCTGTTAATTTAGATTGTTAATTTATATTTTGATTTGTTTACTCCTCCCTAGGATAGATCCAAGGTTTTTGGTAGATCTATTACTTTTATATTGTAAGGAGTTTTAGCTCATCTCTTATATAAGAGAGCATCTTTCTCATTTGGAATCATGTTTGTATTGGGAAAGAAATCTCACTAGACATAATGAAATATCTCTTGGTTTTTATGGATGGTTAAGGCTTATGCTACATTGAAGGCTTCTTATATTTTTATTGGTTGGTTGTTTGATGGATCCACGAATTGTCAATGACATTGAGGTAATGAAGAATAGGCTCTCTATCCTTTATGTGGTTGTTATCAATTAGAAGTGTAGTTCAGGTGCACCTTTTCTACTCTAAATCATGTGTTTTTTCGATGCCTTCCATGATAGTTTTCCTCCTCAATGTTCATTTAAAATTTCTATTCTAGAACTTTCCCTTTGTTTTATCTTGAAATCAACTCAACCATTAGAGAGAAGCTAGGTTTGTGCATTACAAATCTAGCCCTTTCCATTTTTTCCGAAGAAACCCTCATGCAATCCTTGGTTAACCCATTAGAATAGACATTGGTCTTCTATCCCTTCATTACCCTTATCTTTTTTAATTCATTAAACTATAACACTTTGCTTTGCTAGAGTTCTCTTCGTTTTCACCTTGAGCTTCCTTGTTAATTCTAGTAATCCTATTTAGAGACCCCTCGTTTGAGCTAGAGAAGAGCTAGCCGAAAGAGCAAAAGAGGGCTAGGTGTGGTGACATTGGTCTCCCTCTTGGATATCCATAGATAGCATTGACTTTAGGGCTTTGATGAGAAGATGCTAGTTTGTGTTATAATAGGAAACACATGGAGTTGAGGACAATTTTGGCATGTCCATTAGCATCATGTTGACGACCTGATAATTAGCAACATTATTTGTTATTGCTGCAACTTGCCTCTTGGAAAACTTATCCATCAATTCACACAAGATGGCATATCTTTAATATGCATCGATGCATCAATGGCTTTAATAAGCATTGTAACTTTGGGACAATGTACCATTGTTGAAAAAATCGACATCAGAAAAAATTGGTGGGGAGTCTAGAATACAACTTCTTGGCAACATCAACTAAAGAAACAAAAAAAAATTGTTAAATTGCCACAAGCATTCAAAAATGAAAAATAAAATTTTATTTTTTTTCAATTTTTTGAACATATAAGCCATTAACATCAAATAAACACATTGGCACATGCATATAGGAAAAACATTGATATATATATATATGATGTAATGGATGCCAAGTAAAAAATAGTAAATCAAAGTCAATACTAAATCTTGAACCTTGATAGCTGTCCAATCAAGGACTCAAAAGTGGACAACCAATACAAAATCACATCAAATATATACATGTATCTCATAATCATGAGTCAAAACCATGTTGTACTAGGCATTTGTATAGGATAATTGGGAGGAGAGGACTCTAGGTAGGTGTATAGTTAGTGGTCCAATAAATGAAAAGGTTTGTCCTCTTAGCTATTCATAAGTCCTTTGTGTTTCTCAAGGCTTCTGTTGGAAGTATTTGAGCCATGCCGTGAATACAAACCCAAAGCTGTTGCAATCTAAACCCTAGATACATGGAGATGAATGTATACATAGATGCTAATGTTTGGTGTCTTCCTATTGAATAGTAGTAGTGTTGCAAAAGGTGAAGGTGGTGGTCACCTAAAGCATGCAAGACAATAATTGAAGTTGTCTCTAAGGTAAAATCTTCGATTGTGATGAGAACAATGGCTTGGGGTTGTTGACGATGGCAAACACCTTCCCTCCTAAGTCACCGGACACGTCCATTTAGGGCGAAGTGTCCTGTGGGGATGTGTCGGACATGGACACGATCCCAACACACGTTTTATCGTGTCCTGATTTTGGGACACGATAAAACACATGTTGGGATCGTGTCCCATGTCTGCACACACGTGTCTCGATTCCAGGATACGTTCCGTGCGAAAAAGGAGCTCGCAGGTCTCTTAAAACCCGTTTTTTTCTTGGCATTTGTGACTTGAAGGGAGAGCTAAGGGTGGGTTTTTTTGCAGGTGAAGGGAGATTTGAAGCATTTGCAAGGGATTCCAAGTTGATTTGAGGAAAGATTTACTTAGAGGATTCAAGCTCACCATCAAGGATGAAGAAAAATGTCTCAATCAGCTAGGGCAACAGCTAAAGGGCAAAGGAAAGGGAGAAATGCCCCGTCTAATCCCTCTCCTCCTCTTCCTCCTCCAAGCATATCCTCTTTTGCTCCTATTAGTGCTCCAATTGCTTCTAGTGAAGCTCATGCTCGTTTTAACCATGTTTTAGCAAGACAACAAGCACAAGAGAGTAAATACCCTTTGTGGAAGTATGTGACAAGGAAAGAAGGCGTTGGAGCAAAGCTTAGTGGGGGAGGCAATGTGTGTTGGACTTGCAATTTCTGCAAGCATGATTTCAAGAGCACATATTACCGGGTTAAGGCCATTTGTTGGCCCTTCCTTGTGGGATTTCTTCATGCAAAGTAGTGAGTGTTACCCAAAGGAGGGAGATGGAAAGGGAGGATCATGTTGGGTTAGGGAAGGTGGCAGCAGCAAGCAAGACACAACAGAATGAGAATCCTCTTTCATTCTTGAGGAAACCCTCTAGCACTAGGAGTGAGGTTGATGCTTATCCAACAAGAAAGAGGCCAACTTCAAGTGGTCCAATGGATAGGATTTTCCAACAAGAGGCGCGAGAAGAGGTGGACCTTACCATTGCATTCTATTTCTACCTCAACTTCATTTCATTCAATGTTGCACGGTCACCATTGTTCATTGAGTTGTGTTGAACTCTAATTGAACGAGCTCCAACTGGTTATGTGTCTCCAGGTTCAGAGAAGCTTAGAACCACATTGTTGGTTAAGGCAAAGAAGGAGGTCGATAAAATTATTGAGCCAATTAGATCAAAATGCCCCACATGTGGTGTTGGTATTGTTTCAGATGGATGGACGGATGCAGCACGCCATCCACTCATCAATTTCATGGTGTCTTCCCCAAATGGACCGATGTTCTTGAAAGCGGTGGATGCTCTTGGGAAATACAAGGATGCACAATATATGGGTGAGTTGTTCATCAAAGTCATTGAAGACGTAGGTGTTGATTCTTGTGTACAAATCATCACAGACAATGCACCTGTTTGCAAGGTTGTTGGCATGCTTGTGGAAGCTAAATATCCACAGGTATTTTCATTTTGGACACCTTGCATAATTGCATTGCTAATTTGCTCATTTATTTGAAATTTCGAGTTGTTAGTTGTAGTCTTGTAGAGTCTAGAGTCTAGACTCATTTATACTTTCTTTTATTGATATTACAAGTATTTTGGACACCTTGCATTGTCCATTCTTTGAATTTAGCACTGAAATCTATTGCTTCAGATGTGACATGGATTGGCAAACTTATTGAGGATGCACACCATGTTCGTAACTTTGTACAAAACCACACCAATGCCCTCACAATCTACAAATAGTACACACATCTTTCATTGTTGAAGGTTGCAGATACTCGGTTTGATTCCTCATTCATCATGCTCAAGAGGTTGAGAGAGGTCAAAACCGCTCTCGGGTCCATGGTTATTTCAGAGTTTTGGTCCTTTTGGAGAAAAATAGATCAGGTTGCTTCAAAAAAGGTAAAGGACATAGTGTTAGATGATGGTTGGTGGGAGAGGGTAGATCTTACCATTAGGATCATGGAGCCAGTCATTTTTTGTTGTTGTGGTTTGCAGACACAGACCAGCCCATCCTAGCAGATGTTTATAAGGGGTGGGATTCCATGATTGAGTCCATGAGGACCATTGTTATGGAGAATGAGTGTGCTGAGTATGAGACATCGGCAGAGAACGTATGGTCCACCGTACAGGATATTCTTATCTCCAGGTGGGATAAGCATTGCACACCTTTGCATTGCTTGGCCCACTCATTGAACCCCAAGTTCTACGGTCATGATTGGCTCAATGGTGGGTCGGGGCCCTCATGTAGAGTCCCTCCTCACATGGATGGAGAGATCTCACAGGGGAGGATGACAACATTTAGACGACTACTTCAGGATAAAGACTTACTTGAGGAGGTGGAAGAGGGATTTGTAGAGTTTTCCACTGGCACTGGGAGATTTGGAGGATATGAGGTGCTTAGAGACATGGGGGTTAAGAAACCCTATGTTTGGTGGGCAACTCATGGGGCAACGTGCCCTCTTCTACAAAAGATAGCCTTGAGGGTCTTCTCTCAAGTTACTTCATCCTCTTGTTGTGAGAGGAATTGGAGCACATATGGGAACTTGTAGAGTTTGAAGAAGAGTAGGTTTGAGCAGCGGGTAGAGACGATGGTGTATGTGCACTCCAACCTTTGTCTTATTTACAGGAAGAGGGAGGAGTGGGCGAAGGGAAAGACAAAGATGTGGGATGTCTTTCTTGATGATATGGGTTTGGAAAACAGTACTGAGTTGGCATTAGCCAACATGGATCTTAATGATCTAGTGCTAGAGCTGGTCACTTTTGATGATGGTGATCCTATGGAGGGGTCATCCTCCACACCAACAGATGTAGATAGTCAGATGGGCAGAGAGGAGGAGGAGGAGGAGGAGGATGAGGATCAGGGCAGTGATGAGTTTGTTGATTCAGGCATGGAGGAGGACTATTGAGTCATTGACATATGAGATTCTTCTATCTTGATCCACCCCTTTTTGTATTTACTATTAGTCTATTTGGCATTTGCCAGTGCCCAGTGGCATTCCGACATCTATGTAATACATTTTGATTTTGATGACTTTATGAGAAATATGGTTCTGACATCTTGAGCTATTGCCCAATGCCTATCAAATTTCAATGCATCTATGTGTCTCATTGTGATTTGTGAATGACAAATGTGTAATCAATAATGTGTATTGATTCTAATTTCTATTGAATATTTGTAAATGTTCTACTTTCTAGTTTCTAAAATTTTTTGGATCTATATGTGTATATATATATATATATATATATATATATATTTTTTTTTTTTATGTATATAAAACATGTCCTTCGTGTCTTGATTCCGTGGGTCACCATGTCCGTGTCGGACACTCGTATTTTCATGTCCTTCATGTCCCACGTCCTCGTGTCAGGTGACTTAGCTTCTCGCTCATTCCCCAACAGCTGCAAAGACAAATAAGTTAAAACAACCAAAATCAACTCTTTAATAGGGTCAAAATTTGCTTGTCGATATTTCCCCTATTTGTTGATTTTTGCTTTTTTTTTCTTCAAAGTTTTGTGACTTTATTGGGTTGATTTTTTGTTTGAGGTTTTGTATTGCGAAAAATTTCGATGTTGCCGATTTTTCATCAATGCAATGTACCAAGAAATTAAGGATGTTCTTGCTCTTCTCATTCATTCAACCATTGGAGATCATCATTGTTGGATTTTTGTGCAACTTCGGAAGATATTATTCATTGTATTTTATTGTACTTTCATTGTGCTTGATTGTACCTCCTAAGGGATATGAACCTGATGTAATTACTTATGTAAACACATGAAAGAATCAATGTAAACCTTGGGGTGCAAAGAAGCAAAAGAAAATTATTAAAATTAAAATTATTAATTGCCCCCAGGTGAAGTCGGCCCAGTTAGGGATTTTTCATGTTTGCACTTGTATAAATAAGAGGTAAAGTGCACCTCATTATCTCATTCACTCACTTCACAACTGCGCATCACTTGGGAGAGAGAAGAAGTTCGCACAAGCCGGAGAAGGAAGCTGTTTTGGGGTTTCTACTTGTGGAAAGCATTTTCACATTTTCTCTTTTATCTTTGTACTCTGATCTCAGGATTATCATCTCTATGCGAAGGTTGTTGGGTTTTTCCCAATTGGGTTTCCCAGGATAAACTCTGTGTTATTGTTTTGTGCTTTGTCTTTCTTCTAGTGATCTTGTTTATGCATTTGAATTATTATGCTATGAATGTGTGAAACTTAACAATCATGCATTGAATGACCTCGCACGATTGTCTTAGGTCGTCCAATATAGTAGTAATATCAACCTTTTCCTTTTAAGGATTGGTCCTTGCATTACATGGTAGGTAGGGACTTTATACTGTGGGCCAATAATGTTAGCTTTTTAGCTCAGGAGGCACTCCAGATAGTTTTGTCTTGTATGCGGAAGTGACCTTGCATTTACATAACCTAGGCACTTGACTTTTATAAAGTTGTAATAAAGTGGCTCTTTTTATAAAGTGACTTTTATGTAATGTTCCTAGTCTATTATAAAGTGACTTTATGAAATAAAAGTGCACGTATTTCATAAAGTGAAATTACTTTATTAAAAATGTAAGTGATTTATTTTGGAGGGAATGAATTACATCCCTAGACAAGATTAGATCTTGACCGTTGGATTTAGGGATTGGGAAGGTGAGAAGTCATTTTCAAGTTATAAGAGCAAGCCTAGGGTAGTGTGCAAGACAGTTTTCCAAGAGAGTGAGCATTTTGGCACTTTTGAGTTTTGGTGAGTGAGAGCAAGTATCTCTAGTGGGGGGCTCAATTCCCTAGGTGAGGGATTAATCCCAAATAGGAGGTGGCTCGAATCCCAAGGCAGCTCTGCTGCATTTATCTGCTGGGCCGTACTTCTCAGCTGGCATGCATTTCAAGAAATCTTCTGGGGACAGAAATCGAGGAGCTGCACAGAAATTGAGGTAAGGCTGTACAGTACTGCTGGGCCATACTGATCTGCTGGGCACAAATTTCGAGACCGTACAGTCTGCTGGGCCATACAGCTGTTCTGGGCGCAGAAATTGAGGTGGGCTCAGAGATCGAGGTGCTGGTACAGAAATTAAATGCTGATTTTATTGCTGCTGTAACTCTGTTTTATGCCTGGAAATGCTTAATGAAAAATTGCTCTTGGACTGGTTTTCCCCTTGTGAGTTTTTCCAGGGTCTATTTTGGCCAAAATTTCACTGTGCATGCAATTTTCAGACTGCTCTTATAATTGTTTTTCCGCTGCTAAACTATCTCAGCATGAGTGTTTCAGCGTGTTAATTTTTTAAGTGCCTTTAAATTGTCATTTAACTAGTGACTACCCAAGTCTGAAATCTGGGTTTTGCTGGATGGTTGAATGGCTTTTAAAAGCCTGATTTTTATCAAATAATAGCAACAACATCAAACATTGATTAGAAAAACAGATTGCTCTTGGCAATGCTCAAAGGTGTGTCTATGAGTAAACATCTCCCCACAACCTTGTCTGCTTCTTCCTTTCTTTTAATAGATTGGGTGTGCCCCATGTTTGATTCTCTGAACAAAGAAAATTGGGCATTTCACAGAGGGTCAACTTGTGGAGTCCCTCTCACTGTCCCTAGCCGTTGAAATGCGTATGGTTCTTGAGGACCTAGCTACTCCTTTGGTGACAATTTCGAATTGGAAATGAACTTTGTCTCACTTTTTCTTATCATTTTCATAAATAGCTTGATGAGAAACTTGCATGGTTTGCAGGCTTGGACTGAGACAAATGTGAACCGCATGCCCTAGGATTATTTCAAGCTGATGGCCTCATATTTTCCACATAGATTACATTCTATTTTTGTTGGTTTGTCCCATCTTTAGGTTCACGATATTGCTAAAATAGCTCCAAAGCCTTTGGCATATTGGGAAGGCTATGATCAACTTCAAACTTCAATAATAGGGCATAAAAATAAAAATAAATGGACATAAAAGAGAGCTGGCAAAAAATCAGGTTTATAAAATTGTTCTTTGGCCCCTGAAAAATTGATAATAAGAGGCAACCAGTATGCACTTTGCAAACCTTTGCATAATATCCATAAACTAACTAATTTACACAGTGGAATTTTAAGTTTTAACAAATAATTCGGAATATGAAAGCCATAGATAGAGATCAATCTCCATTCCAAGGAAAATTATTTGTGATGAAAATGGTTTTTGGGCTCTCCTAAGACCAATGACAGATGATGATAATCTCCCTTGCTCTCAATTCCCAAAAGCGGCAGAAAAGAATAAGAAAAAAAACAGAGTTCTGGCTTTTAAATGCATTTTCCTCGCCTGTGATTACATTTTTCTATTGTGGCATGAGTTTTTCAAAAATATTGTGATGTTTGCTAAAAATTGTATTCTCATGATGTTTCAAAAATATCATTATTTTTTAGTGGTGGTTTTTTGGAGAGGCTTGGACATTATGATATATTGCCACATTGGTAATAAATTGCTGATGTTTGCAAGATTGATAACAACACCTCAGTTTTACCATCCAAGCAAGCCCTTGTTGACATGCTCCATGTCTATTTTGAGAAAATATGTTTGTATGCTACAATTAAGATAGCTCATGAGTCGTGACATGCTTATGATTACTAAACTTCAAGCCTGACAAGTGACAACCAACATTGTGCAGTGATTTTCCCAAAATATTTTTGATGTTATTATTTTAACTGTAATCAGTGATTGGCACTATTGTATGCTAAACTTTGTGTTTATTTTATGTTGTTTTGCAGATGGATTGATTGAGATACTTGCATTAATAGCATTTAACTTGGTGTGTTTTTCATTTGGATTGTAGAAATGTCTTGAAGATCAAATTATATTGAATGGAGAGATGAAGATGGTAGTTTCCAAACTTGAAAATGAAGCGTCGATGATTGTGGACATTTCACAGCAACTGGGCAAAGCTATTCTAGATTTTAAAGACGATCAAAGGGGATTTTCATCGTATTTACAGGTAAGCACTCAAATAATAAAGATCCTATGAGCTTCTGAATGTATTGCACATTTTATGGAGAAAGATGGAGTTAACATCTAAAATGAAATCCATCCTTATGTTGCTTCATTGTTAGATTTTGCTATATTTTAAATGTATTGTTCAAAGTAACTTCAAAACATATGCTAAATATGGTGTATGTATCACAATATGATTTTGCATTATTATTATTTTTTTTTTGAAAGATACTTCCAGTATTCACAAAAAAACATTTACACAAAAATAGACAAAAGGTGGAAGAGTATATACAATGGTATTTGCATCCTCTTCTTTAAGCTAATAAGAAGAATAAAATCTTAGTAGGCACTGGAGTCCAACACTTTGGTGTCTTTGACCAACAAAACCCCTTTTGTCAGCAACTGCATAAGTACCTTCTCTTTCCACATATGACAAAAGGCAGACAAGGAGCAAAGCTCATTTTTGAAAACATATTTGCACCGGAGTTTCCATAGGACAAATAGGGCGGAAGTCCTCAAGCAATGCCAAATACTAATGAGGAGTGGAATATAGAACTGGAGTCAACCAACAACACTGCACACCAATATAATTGCCCCTGAAGAATACCTTCTTGCTGTCTCTAAACAAGCTTCTAACCTGCCATGGAAGGGAAAATCCCATAACAGGTGCTTCACTGTTTCCCCTTGGGACAGAAAGGGCAAAGACCATCAGAGAGGCCACTCTTAGCCAGATGAGCCAAGCAAATACATGGAGCTTATAAGACACTTACATCTACCACACACTATGCAATGACAATCTCTGAATCCACCTGCTCTCAGCATTCAAAGATGACCATCATGCATTTAGGTCTAGACCAAGCTCATGCCAATGATGAAGAAGGGAGTACAGTTTCCAAGAATCATACTGTAGTCTGTAACCTTACAAGAATCATGAATCAACAAACCTTCATATTTGTGTTTTGAATATTATATATATGTATGTTTCAATTCTTCCCAGTCGAGAATCAAAGGTCTTGTCAAGTTCAATCTATGTCTGATTATAATAACCTCGGCTGAAACACACCAAAATATTACTAGCCTACTTCAAGGCACTTCTCCAAGAGTGGGAACACATCACAACTTGTTTATAATTATCTCCACATGTCCTTCAAGGTACTTTTGTTGACAATGTGCAACCCTATTCATCATTTCTACTCACAGGGCTTTTCTCCATTAGCCAATGCCACCAGATTCTTCTGACTTCAATTTGTTTCCCCAGATTGACTGCAGTCTTTGACGAAATTGAGTTTAGTCAGCTCCTTTGAGTTAGACACATTGTGTAGTGATATTTGCGATTTTGCTGGTATGGGAATTAAAAAAAGGCTCTCAAAATTGCTCACTTCTTGACAGGTGGAAATTGGTTTCCAATGTGTATAAACCAATGTTTTAGAGGTTGGAACCGGCCGAGGGTCATACCGGATTCAGATTGGAATCAGCCAGCAACTTGGTTTATGAAACGGTTTACTAAAAATATATGAAATATGAAAATTTTAATTTAAAATAATATTAATGTACATCAATGTAAATGTCTACTCAAATATATACCATTAGAGACCAAATATGCAATGTCTACTCAAATATATACCATGGAAGGGACAAGATAACAAAGCGGCACCGATTGCAATACGTATCCAAAACAAAACAAAAACAGTGAGGCTCTAAATGGCTTCTAGAGTCCACTAACAGTATGCTGCAAGCTAATACATGTCAATGATCAACGTGATCAATCATCAAACTCATCTTCACTGCTCGGAATGGGATCCTAATAATGAAATACAGGATCATCCTTTGGCTCGAACTTGGCAGACTGTTCAGGGACATTTGCAGTACTAGTAGTAGTGCGGCTAGTTCCTGCAATGCTTGGTGCTACTAGTGGATTATCATCCAAACCCATCCATCCCAAGTAATCAGCATCAAGCCCCTTTTGTTTATGCTTTTAAAAAAAAATTGCATGGCCATGTAGGTGACCGGTTCAGAATGGTACCGGCCAAACTGGGCAGTTTGGTATGGAACCAGCCACTGGACCAGTTCAAAGGCTGAGTCTCCTCCTGGAGGCACTGAACTGGTCCAATTGGCTAACTCTGTGTCTGATTCTGCTGATTTTTAGAACACTGGTATAAACTGATTGGGATGGTATCTGATCATGCCACCAACTTGTGATTGCATATTTATAGTTTCATTAGTTAGCGTGAAATTTCTGCAAACCACTTTTATTTGTCCATCCACTTAAAGCACTGTAAATTACGTGCATTTAATTGATTTTCTAACATTTTTTATGTACCAATATTCTGGAAATATACATTTCATTACATCAGGCTTTCTGATAGACCTAATGGCTAATACTCATATATATCATTTCCAATGACCATGGTGACTTTTCCACACAATATTTGACTGAAATTACAGGTCACATTTGAATTGATTTACATTTTAGGTTTTAACTGAACCATCTGTGTAAATAAAAATGAATATTTGCAAGGACTACAAAAAATAATTTAAACTTTGTGGCTCACAGAAGAATTTATCATGCTAACGATAGAAATTTGGTTGATTCACTATGCAAATCTCTAGAAATCAATGCCAAACAAGTCAACAGAATCACATACATTTACGGTTTTACTTGTACTTGATATGTCAGGGTTTGAAACTGGCCAGATTTAAGACTTCTAAGGGAGTTATGTAGATAATCGCATCCTTATCACTAGCTGATAAGAAGCTCTGCTTTATCCTACTGATTATAACATTTCCATTTTGAACCTTACATCAATTTTCTCCAAACCCAAAACACTATCCAGCTTGTTAAGGTCCATTGGAGCCAATTTATTTAGTTCCTGCACTCTTAACCAGTCAAACCCCCTGCCTGTGAGAAATAGCCGAACTGAAAATTGTAAGGGGAAGAGCACATTTAATTATTAGAGGAATAAGGCTACCTTGATTTGCTAGGTTTCTGGGTCAAGAAAGAATAGTCACAAGGGATCTCAGTTCCTTTGGGAGTTTATATCTAGGTTGAAAACAGGCATATCTCACAGGAAGTAAGAGAATGGATTTCTTCTCATCACTTATGTAACAATCTTATTGCCTTTTCAAAATCTTAATCTTTTTGGTGGTGACTAGTAAAATTTAGTAGTGCTAACAATTTAACAATTCGTCTTTGCTCCAGGGAATCTTTCCAGAAGAAAAGTCAATGAATGATATGCAGTTATCATCGGAAGATGAAGCTAGTGACTGCAGGATTGTGATTTTGAAGGCAAATTTTTTGAAGCTTGTGAATCTGCTTGATCAATATAAACAGGAGAATTCAGAACTCCATCAGCAGAGCCAGATGCTTAATAAACAACTAAAGCATGCTGTAGCTTCTTTAGTAATGCTCAGAGATGGCTGTTCTGAGAATGAAAGTAGAAAGATGCAGAATTTTGATTTGGATAAACAGATCAATGGTACTTCTACTGTACTTAAGGTAATTAGTGACTTAGTAGGAGTGGAGGTGCAAATACACTTAGTTGCTTTGTATTCAAGTATACTTTTAATGAATACTCATTGCATGTTTTATAGCCTTCTTTCCTTCTCTTTTGCAGGTTCCAGATTGTTGTGACTTACGCACATCCTTTTCTTTGTCGGTAGATACTAGTTCTAGAATTGTATCAGCACCATTTAATGAGAGTTTTAAACAGATATGCCATAAAGTGTACACATTGGAAAATGTGTTGGGTGTAATTGCTGCCATAGATGTTAGTGCATTATGTGCACATGTTGGAGATGAATTGTGTAGTAATTTGCCAGATGGTTCATCAGATTCAAAGTCAATTCTTGATTTTATTATCGAAATTCAATGCAAACAGCCTGATCAGCTAGAAGATGGCAATTCAGATACGAGTATTGAATGTCACAAAAGTAATCTTTGGAATGAGGAATTGTTCAAATATAGTCCAAAAGGTACCTGTGATAAACATACTGATATGAGGAAATCGACAAAGATGAGTTCAGATTTAGCTAATGGCGTGTTCATCGCCAAATGGCTTGGAGAAGAACTCAAAAATCTGGCACAGCATGGCCATGATTTTTGGTCTGGTTGTAAGGAAATGAGTCCTTACATGGTGAAACTTTTCAAAGCATTGCATGTCTGCCTTCATGAAATAGTTAAATTTGCTTCTGGACTTGGCGAGTCATTTGACGAGGATAATCTCAGCAGATGTCTGAAGTTAGATACGATTCGTCATTCGAACGTTGACAATTCGCAAAAGGTTTGTTGATGATCTGATGCTGGTTGATATTTCAGCTACAATATTAATATATCCAGCTGCAGTAATCTTTCATGTTTCAAGTTGTGATTATTTCGTTTGTATTCTGTATAGCTTAGAGTGCGGATATCGTTTTGGGAGGATGAAAAATTGAATGCTAATTTATATGTTTGTTGGCCAGGGCCTTGCTGTTCCAGATGGCTTAGTCGACATGCAATTAAATACAGATAAAGTTTTGATGGAGAAGGGTCAATTTCCTGTTGATGGTATGAATAATTTGATTAACCGTAAGGGAGAGCATAAATTACAGCAAGAGGAGAATGCGAATTTATGGGAAAGGCTAAATATGTCTGCTGAACACATCTTGTCGCTCGATAACAAGATAGCTTTGCTGAACATTGAAAAGGATACAATTTCAAAAGCTTTGGATAATGAGCTTCAAAGGCAAGAGCAGAAACAGCTTGATACAAGGTCTTATGAGCTTATTGCAGAGGAACTTAAGCAGTTCAGCACAGCAATGGCGGCGAGGGATGGTATTTATACATCAATTCGTTGTGCAATAAAGGAATTTGAGGAAAACTTTGAAAAGAAAAGACCATCGAAGTCAGTAGCTTAACCCACCTATGCGTCAATATTACTTATTTATTCAAGCAAAAGCTTGACGGAACTTGTTTAGAACCTTGCGATGATTGTTGGTGTTGTGGAATGTGTGCATGGGAATATATCGTGATATAATTTGAAATCTTTGTTGCTCTTTTGCAACAGACTAAGATTTGTAATTCTATTAACTAACGTCCAATGAAGTGCCACAGACTAAGATTTGTAATTCTATTAACTAACGTCCAATGAAGTGCCATGGTATTGCAAACAGGTGCAATACCTTTTGTGCACTGTACTAATAGGGCACCTTAACTGGCTTCAATGCTAATAGGTACCTTACTGGATACCAGCATATGTTTTCTGATTCAAAGCTTTTCTTTCGAAAGTGGCTTTCTAATTGAAAGCATTTTCTCAATGAAGTGGATCCAAAGACATTTTAATTGGGTATTCTGTAACATTATGTTCAAATTCGCACTTTGACAAGCATTCCAATTGTGTATATATATTTTCATCTTGAATAATTTCTCAATAACTCCTTATTGGTGTGAATGATAATTATTGGTGTGAATGACAATCATGCATATAATTAAAAAAGTTACTTGGTGTTATCTTGATTGGTGTGAATGATAATTATTGGTGTGAATGACAATCATGCATATAATTAAAAAAGTTACTTGGTGTATCTTTTCGGTACATATAGTTTTGGTGTCATGGTTTAGGAAATATGGATCATTAACTTCTATTGATGAATTTGTTGCATTTATTTATTCGGGATTGTAGTCAAAGGGTGCTTTGCTTGAAAATGGATCTATGTGTTAAGAGGTTAAATTCTTTCAAGTGACATGTTTGCGGGTTAGTGCATCCTCATCTTTGTAAGGGGATGTTTGATTAATGCAAATTGTCATATTTATTGAGTCGGGAAATCATATAACATTAATGGTGACACATGTCTTACTTTTTAATAGGTGGTGGATGTTTGACAATCGGTGTAAGAAAACTTTCAAACATTTTTTAATCAAAGATTGTAAATTGATTAATTTAATTATAATTATTGAGCCAAGAAGTCATATAACATTAATTAATTGAATGACTAAAATTTGGTCAAAATTTTAATTGAGTAATTCAAATTTGATATGTTTTTATTAATGATGAATATCATAACTAGAAATCTAATTTGATTCAATGAATGCTTTTTAATTATATCTAGTCATTGCAACAATTAGAATTAAGTTGTGATGATGCATATGAAATTTTTGGTATTTAATATTATTAATACAATTATAAGAATTAAATATTGGTATTTTGATTACAAGTATATAATGTTGGCAAGAGGGCCTTGGAGTAAAGTAGATTCTCAATTGATATATTGATCAATTTTCTCATTTTATTTAGCTTTTTTTGTTTGCGAAAATCTCCCTCACTTGTGAGAGTGGCTTTTGGTCTAAAAAACCATAACCTAGGGGCATCTAAGCCATCAAAATCACCTAGGAATCTCATGCCGCCTGGCTACACCAACCCTCAACTAGTTGGATTTTGGGTGTCTCCTCTCAACTAGCTCACCCTTGAGGGGAATTGAACTTGGGTTGCCCTGTTGACGAGACCCACACCTTAACTGAATGAGCTAGCAGGAATTGACCATTTTATTTAGTTATATGCATTGAGAATTTGTTTCTTTTAATGGCTTTTAAGTGGTTCACTTTGGGTTGGGTAGAACTTTGTATAATGTTAATACAAAACTTATCTTCACTTTAAATTTCATAAATTAGATATTGAAATAATTCACATAAGTTTGGCAATTGCTAAGATAATATTTATCAAATAGTATTTTAGTGCAAACTTAAAACTTGGAAGTATAAATATTTAAATAATCATGATTTTGTACTTATCATGACCTATTTATTTATTCATATTAAAATACAAACTCTCAACTGGTTGGATTTTGGGTGTCTCCTCCCAACTAGCTCACCCCTAAGGGGAATTGAATTTGGCTCGCCTTGCTGACGAGACCCACACCTTAACTGAATGAGCTAGCAGGAATTGACCATTTTATTTAGTTATATGCATTAAGAATTTGTTTCTTTTAATGGCTTTTAAGTGGTTCACTTTTGGTTGGATATAACTTTGTAAAATGTTAATACAAAACTTATCTTCACTTTAAATTTCATAAATTAGATATTGAAATAATTCAAATAAGTTTGGCAATTGCTAAGATAATATTTATCAAATAGTATTTTAGTGCAAACTTAAAACCTGGAAGTATAAATATTTATTTAATCATGATTTTGTACTTGACCTATTTATTTATTCATATTAAAATACAAACCCATATTTATGTTTGAAGGGGATGAATGTTTCATTTACTTTTATCTTGCAATGTGTTTATTCACATAATCATTAAAAGTTTTACTAGTATATATCTTAGAGCAATGCGTGTTAGAACAATTTGAATGATATTGTGAATTTTTTCATTATAGTAGGTGATCTTTAAAATGTCTTGATATTTTTCTCCTTCCATTTTAGCTTATGAGGAATTTATAAACCCATACAAGCCTATGAACAAGAGACATGATTATAAACCCATACAAGCCTATGAACAAGAGACATGATTATAAACCCATACAAGCCTATGAACAAGAGACATGATTGACAAATCTTCTTTTGATGCTTGAACAGACCAACATTAAAACAATCAAAGTTGTTTGGTAGGCAATTTCCTAAATGATCACTTTGTTTGGCACATAAGATGGAAGTGTGTGTGGTGGACATGTTTCTCCATGTATTTTGATGTGTGTTGACCACTAATCAATTTACCAATCTCCAATTTTCTTGAACACCTCATTGAACTCTAGAGATATCATTGGGCATGGTTCACAAAAAATCAATTCATATAAGGGAGTGATAAAACAATCACATATGAGAGAATATTGATACTTGTGATTCCATAAATATTTGAAATAAGCATGACAAAGGGGCTACTATGTGTTGGGATATTCCTATACTCCATCCCAGTCCTAACAACATTCTCCATTTTTGCATTTTCAGTCATGCATGCAGTCATGATTTTGCATGCATGCATGCAATTGCATGCATCCCAATCATCAGTCCTAGCACCTAGCCCTCAGTTAGCTAGCCCCGGGAGCTTCTTTCTGATTAGTTTTAGCCCTCCTAGTGCTTAGTGCGCCCTGCATGCATCCCAGGCGCCCCTCTCTCACCTACCACTCAGCTGCACTTCAGTTAGTTGAGTTATCTTTAGATCTTTCCTTGATTGAAGGCTAGATTGACTCTCAACTGACTGTATCACTCTGATGGACCTCCAGTGAGACTAGACTGCCTATTCTGACTCCAGTTAGCTCCTCATGCGTCCTCCACTGAGCCTCCTTCATTCAGTTAGTGCCTCCATGTTCCAGTTACATCTACCACACTCAGTTAGACTCAGTTTGACACCTGATTGACAGTTACTTGTGCATTGATGACTCCACTGATGATGATCATGACTCCTAGTTGTGCTTTGATGACACTCCATTGATCTGATGATCACTCCATGAAGGCTAATTCGAATTTCCACCTTGGCATTCGAATCCTCACCATTGTATTATTTATTTGTCCATATTGTGATTAATGAATTAGTGTGATGTTATTCTGCTTCTATCCGAGTTCTACTTTATCATAATTCTGTTGCTCCTTTACACTGCATTGACCACTCTTCTTCTATTTTCCTGCTTGATCTTTCTTGTGAGGTATACATCAGCTCTTAGATCTGCTGTGAGGATTTTCACACTATGGTGACCAATATCATCCTAATCCTATGAATGATTTAGAAGCACATACATCTAGAAGATATGGTGACAAGTAGAACTTTGGGGGTTGACAAATGCACTAGTCTTAGCATACATTATAGCCTCTACTAATTAGTTAGAGAGGATGGATGACCAATTAAATGTTTTTCCATTTTCAGTAATTTCATAAATAATTGGAATCCAAGTAATCTTCGTATGGGAGGACGACTTTTCCCATAGAGAATGGTTATTAGTTGAGTGAAAAACATGCAGATTCGTCTAAAATTGGTGGTAGGAAATGCTTTAATATCTCTAGATTTGAATGTCCTTCTCTCATCATGCTACCTAGCAATAATATCATAGCATTCAGGTGTATAAGTCAAAACACTCATCCATTCATTCGATACGTATATTTGACTTTGGGGATATTATAGTATGCTTTCAAATATATGGGTGCAAATCAACCTATGCATTTTCCCGACTCAATAATTTTTTTTTAGTGTTCACATCCATGTGATTTATTAACCATCTGATGACCTTTTTCACGTGGTAGAACTGGTGATCTCACACAACTTTATGGATGCATTAGTTTTTCAAGTTTTATATTCCCTCATTTTCATCCTCTTGCCTCTCATTTGGTTCTAAAGTATCAAACAATCCTTTTTCATCCTTAATCAACATGAATAATTCATTACATTTGTTTGCATTCTCAGTTTCTATTTGATATGAAGTATCCGAGTAGATGTGAAGCTTGAAACATTTAACCTCTGTCTCCATAGAAGGTTGGTTATTCTTAAAACATGGGCTTCACTTATTGGTCAATATCCTATAATGTTCAATCATAAAGAGGTTTTTAAAGCTGTGGAAATGAAGTAAATATATTGTTTCATATTAAAAGGGAAAGAAGTATTTTGTAATTGAAGTAGGTTTATAAGTATCGTAGAGGTGTTATATGTATTGGGTGATGGCTTGTTTGGCAGAAATCTACACATAGTCAACAATGGTGAAACTCTCTTTTGAAAGAAGAAATGAACAGTGAGGTTGTACCTTTTGTCTTTGTTGGGATCACCGTAATCCTTCATATGAAAATGGGATTGAGAACTAAAGCCTCTGCGTTGCAAACATATGTATCATTTTCCCCATACCCCTTTTTTATTTGTATTTATGTAAGGTTTTATATCTATTTTTTATTATTTGCTTTGTTGTAGGCCAATTTTATGCATTCATAAAATACCATATATTTCTGCCATATTTAAGGGTAGAGGTGTTCACAAGTTTAAGGGGCTCTCCTATAAACCCTAGTTTTTCACTGTTTGGGGCTCTTTTTGAGTGGGTGATTTTGGTTGGGAGATTGATGGTTTCTAGGTTTTTTTACAATGCCAAGGAATGTAATATCACCACACAACTCATATGGTCCCCTTTCCTTTCTTCATTACAAATCGAAGAAGATTATGACTACATCAATTTTATTGTGTTTAGCCAACCATTTAGTTCTCTTGTTTGGAAATATGGGTCTCAACCCTCCAATGAAAATAATCTCATTGGTGTTACATATGACCTTAAACTTAATATAAGAAAAAAAATAACAAAATCATAGAGTACAAGGAAGAAAGGACCCATTTCAACCTAAATGATAGTAAGAATGTCTCTAGGTCAGATTGAGTCTCGAGATCACAATCTCTTGCATCTCTCCTAATGAGAGTGCCTGAGTTTGAATGATAAAAAAAATAGGAATGGGCTATTGGATATATCACTTGCCTAAATATTACTTCAAAGACAAACTTGATAGATAGATAGATAGATATTTTGCTAAAATACCCATGACATCAAATATCTAAGGGATGAAGAGTTACAACTTAGGTAGGATCACCTTTCTTGGTCCATAGATAGAAATCCTTATACATAGACTCCTTCCTCAATCAATGAATGACCATGCATTAGAATGAAGAGAGGTGAAAGCAGTATAACACAAATCCCTTGAATTCGTGGCCATATTACTATAGTGGTATATCCCTATTTTGGGATGTCAGTGCACTTGTTTGCTTATTTTCAAATTATTTTTGTGATTTGCAGTATTACAATTTTATTGTCTAAGTACCAGGGGTAGAAATAAAAAATGGTTTTAAAAATGCCACAAAGCAATGGATACCTATAATATCTAGTAAAACTTGCGGGGGGGAGTTGTTCTTTAATATCCTATGAATCAACATGCTATGTAGGTTCACTAAGTAGAGTCCCATTGATCCTTAATTACCTTCTTTTTCTTCTTGATGGGTTTCTTTGTTATTGGTTTCTCTACCATTGGTTCTTCTTCCACTGGTACTTTTCCATGTTCCTTTGTTATTAGTATTGCATCCATAAGTTGCTATTATGTTGGTTTTTCTTTACTATTGTCTTCTTCTCCCTTGTCCCTTTGTATCCATATACATAAACTTGTATGCCACTCATTCCAACAACGTAGCACATGAGATATATTAGTGGTAAAACTAAATGGTCTCATGGTTGCAACTTATTTCAACAATTTGAATTGGATTTTTCTTCTAAAAATTAAAGATCCCTACCCCACTTTAATGTTGATGTTTGTAGCTTAGTTGTTGGAATCTTATTAATATTGAGAGGGGAGGGGGGGGGGGGTTGAATCAGTATTAGCGCAGTTATGAACAATTTTCACTTCTTATCAAACTTAAACAATAGTTATATTATGCATTCACCATATACAATAACATTAATCCAGAT
This sequence comes from Larix kaempferi, assembly GCA_027924585.1. NCBI lineage: Eukaryota > Viridiplantae > Streptophyta > Pinopsida > Pinales > Pinaceae > Larix > Larix kaempferi. Next base: position 4,388,461 of record BSBM01000866.1, read on the forward strand.
TCCACATATGTGCAAAACACATAACACAAGGTTTTTACTTGGAAACCCAAACGAGAGAAAACCATGGAATGCCCTCTTTTATTATAAATATTACATTCATGGGAAGCACAAACTTTCAAAAGTTATCCAACACTAAATGGAAGGAGGTTCCAACCCCCTAATTTACAGCCTAAAATACTGAAGGAAGCACCAACTCCCTGATTTACCAGCACCGACTAGAAGGAGGCATCGACTCCCTGGTTTTACAGGCACCGACCTGAAGGAAACACCGAATCCTTTTTCCTTGCCCTGTCCTGCCGCCCTGATATGATTGTAGTAGATTCTTCTTTGTTTTTTAATGATCCGCGTACTCTTCACTAATGTTGTACTATATCATCAATTATTCTCACACTTCATGTCACTGCTTCACACACTAGTTCTTGTATTTCATAACCTTATGCAATCTGCGCATTGTTTCAACATGCCATTCTATTTATGCACATCTACAAAATCAATTGATACTGCACATCGATGACTGTACTGCTATTATGTTCTTGTGCATATGTATCATATAGACAATGACCTCCTGCGCACCATCTGCGATATTGCTTTTATGTTCTTGTGCACTCGGTCCATATACTACATCATTCTACGCATCATCTACTGCGATTTATTTCTATCTTTGCGCATCTATATGAAATAAATCACATTATCTCGTGCATCGTCTGTTGTGCTGCATTTCTATCTTCGCGCAACTGTCACAAATAAATTACATCATCCTGCGCATCATCTGTTGTGCCGCGTCTCTGTTCTTGCGCATATGGCTTTTTGCTAGATTATGCTGTGCTGGTTCAACGAGCCATTGATACCCCAATAATCGGAATCTTTCCAAATCAGAGTACTACCATTTTCGGATCTTCAAGCTTACCTTAACTTTCCAATTCGACTTCTTATTTATACTTGACCTGCGAAGACCGTATGTCCATAAGTTGGTCGATGACATCCCTTCTTCCTTACTTCATGGTCAAGCTGACATACACATTCGCCACTTGTCATGATTTGTGCCACTGAGGTATCATACCTTGTGGTTCTTGCGCATACTAGGTTCTTTGCATAGTGGGACTTGCGCACTTGGGAACCACTTCGTGTGGGGTCTTGCGCCCTTGAAGTACCATCACTTGTGGGTCTTGTGCACTTGACTTGTCCGATCGCCTCTTACTTCCGGGAATCTTACGTGCTTCAAATACTTGTATACTTCTTCCGTTTGGTGGGTCTTGCGCACTTCCGAGGCTTGTATACTTCTTGCTTCCGAGACTCTTGCGCACTCCCGAGACTTGTCCAACCATCTCTTTGGAATTACCTTTGAAGTGTCATGACTAGATGGATTGGGACTTGCGCACAAACCTTATGTGCTTCTTCAAACTGGATGTACTCAATGGATGCATTGGATATACTTATTCAAACTGGCACAAGGATATTGAGTCCTTTTTGACATCAGTTGAAATCAATGACAACCAAAGTTCAACATTAGTGAGGTATCCTCACTAGCTAAGTCGACCTAGAAAGAAAACAAATAAATAATTTTATATTGCTTAAAGACAAGCCGACCCAGACATATTAGACAAGTCGGCCCTAGTAAAATAGTCAGCTAATAATCAAGTATAAATAAAAGTTTTTCCCTCCTCATTTGACACATCAAGCAAGTTCTCTCAAGCAAGGAGAAGTTCGCTCAAGGGTTGTAGAAGACTTCTTTTCTGGGGTTCTTTATTTGATATCAGCTTCCTATGTGATCTCTCTTGATCTATATCACTTCTATATCTGATGTATTTGTATTTTGTACTGAATCTCTTAATAAGAAAGGTTGGCTGGGTTTTTTCCCGAGTTTGGGTTTTCCCAGGGTAAACTATTGTGTCTCTTATGTTTCTGTGCGTGGTTATTCTTTCAGTGATCCTTATGTGTAGTTAAGGTTGAAAGAGATGAAAATTATACTGCTATATTATTAAAATCTAATATGGTATCAGAGCAGTGCTGAAAGAGACCATTGCTGGAAACTAGGGATTCTTGATTCTAGGGTTTCCTACCACATATATGATCTGGAGAGACCACCTTGGAACGCACCCTAGGAGGGTGCATCTTTATGTGGAGGCAGATCCTAGATTGGTGAGGTTTTAGATTTGACCTAAATTCTACAGAAACTACAGAAATTAGGGTTTCAGTTTGCGAGCTGTTCTGCCCATAGATATAGAAGAAAAGAAGGGCTACTAAAATCACCCTAGGATGGTGCATCCACTATGTAATCATATTTTCCAAATTCCAAAATTCATTTTTGACCTAGCTCATGCTAGGGTTTCTGTAGTAGATTTTAGATCCGAAAAGTTTCAGTTTTTTTACCTATTTATGAACCAGGGTCAAGATGGTTGTTGGACTCAGAGTAGAATACATATTGGAGGGAGTTTCAAACCTCCGATCTTGGAAGAGTAGGATGCTCATTCTCCTAAATGAACATGATTTCAAGCATCATATACTCAAAGATATTCCAAAGCCAGAGTGATCATGAGAGAAAGAAAGACACAAGAAGAATGAAGACATACCCATGAGGATTTTGATGGACTTAGTGAAAGATCATCTTGTTCTGCTTATTGCAAGTCAAAACACTGCTAAGAATATGTATGATGCCTTGAATAAAATTTACGAGAACGTGAATCCTAACAGAATTTTGGCCCTAAAAGAGCAAATTCGTAAAGTGAAGTTCACAAAGGATGATTTAGTTTCTTCTTATTTCTTGAAGATTGCTCAAATCAAAGATCAACTGGTAGCTATTGATGAAAGTATCCATGACTGGGATCTTGTGTTGACATCTATGGGTGGACTTCTTCTAGAATAGAAGCCATTTTTGAAAGGGACATGTGCTCATGGTAAATTACCCAGTTTTGATAAGTTTTGGTTAGAATGTATCCAAGAGGAAACAAGGGAGCTTGCCTCTACCTCAAAGGAAAATGAATAAGAACTAGTTGTTTCAGCCATAATTGGAAAGAGTAGAGGAAAGTGGAACAAGGGCAAGAAAAGCCATCAAGTTAGTCCAAAATCCAAAGATAAAGAAGGATAAATCCAAGCTCAAATGTTTCAATTGTGGCAAGCTAGGTCACTTTACTGCAAAATACCGAAAGAAAGGAAAAGGCAAGCATGGTGCCTCTACAACTAAAGAGAAGCATGCACTAGAATAATAAGAAGAAATTCAGAAATATTACTTTCTTGTTACTACTCTCTTAGGTTCTATTTCAAACAATGATGTTGATGAAGATTCTCCACAAAAGACGTCAAGGAATGCAAAATATGATCTTGAGGAAATTGCAGAAGATCGTCGAAAGTAGCACTTCTTCTAGTACACTATGATTTCACCAATGATTGTCGTATCGAGATGATGTGATTGTCATTGGTGATGTATGAAGATCCAGGCTGCAGAAATAAGATGAAGATATGAGGATTCTCGTTGTTTCTGCAAGGAGGTAGAGATCAAGAGGGAGCCATCAAAACAATAAAAGATAAGTATTTGTACTGTCATTTGAATTATTCTTTAAATCTTTGAATGTTTGGTTTAAAGGATAACTTTCACAACAATTATATGTAGATATGTGATACAATTGCTTTTATGCATTTATATATGTTTGAGATAGATGAGCAATAGGCTCATGTAGTGCATATATATGTTGGGTAAGAATCCTATAGTGTTGCACAACAACCCATGAGCCCTTGTTGCAACTAGTTTAGGATGAAACCTCGTTGCTGACATACTCGGAGCAGTGCATGCTCTTGCTAGTAAGTTATGGTGGAGATGGAAGGCATACAGATAGTCACCACATATGTTTGGGATATGGATGGATGTTGTGCTAAAGCATTGGCTAAGATGATTACATAACCTTGTGAACTATTGCACTGAAATGCCAATATGATTTGATTGAATTTCATGATTATGTAATGTTGGTAACTAATTGATTGAACATGACTTGTAGGAAAGATTATGTGTTATGACCTACAAGAGACTTGTTCCGAAGAACAAGTGATAACTGTTCAACAAGAGGACACGTGATGGATGTGAAGATCCCATTGATACTCAGTATCAGTGAGAGGGAGCAAGATGCTTAGATGCAGAGGGATAAGGTCACTTGAAGACTGATGTTTGCAACATCGGGCAAGAATTTCCCCAGTATTATCCATGTGACTTGGCTAAGGGGTGAATGGACTGGAGGCAGATCCGTGTCTTCTCCCAGACACCCTGTGACAGGGCGGGGAGATTGGTCCTTGCATGATGAATAGTGTAGTGGAATCAAGAATCCCTTCAGAATAGTAAAATTTTTTTTCCAGACATCCTGTGATGGGATGGGAAGATTAGTCCTTAGTTGCACACACTATCATCCTAAAGGTTGAGCATTGAGAATTTCCCAATGTTACCCATGAGACTTGGTTAGGAGCAGATCAAGTGTGGATCTAGTACATTTAGTCATATGCAGACCCATAACCTATAGGTCTAAGAGATCTCATATGGATTTTGATGGTTGGAAGCAGGAGGATCCAATGACTTTTTGGTCTCTCTCTACTACAAATATTCATCCTTACGATGATCAAGATGAATTGCAGTTAGTAGCAGCTGATGAGTTCTCTGAAGTTCCTTAGTTACTTCAACATGTTACCTGAGATGTGGGAACCACATGAAGAGAAGTTGACTTCCAATTGGAATCATGGCAGACTCTAAAATTGGTTAGAGCATTACTTGTGCCTGAGTGTTCATATTTGTTCAATTAGAGTAGTGGCTCAGGATTCAACATGTGCAAATGGCACAAATTGTTGATAATGCCAATTCCTTGATCGCGATGTTGTTCCCACCGAGATAGAGATATTCATTGACAAATGTAGGGGGAGTTAGAACCTTGGCCTAATACATTATTACTTGGGATTAGAGGTGTGGCAGATACATGATGAGATATTCCTGAGTCAAGGGAAGTATACTGTTGATGTTCTAAGAAAATTTGGGATGATGTAGTGTAAGTCCATGGAAACACTTATGGTGACAAATCTGAAGAAGTTACATGATTCTTCCATATATTCAGATTTAGTGGATCCAACCATGTACCGCTAGTTGACTGGTGCCTTATTGTACCTGGTTAATACTAGGCCAGGTATCTGTTATGCAATGAATGCATTGAGTTAGCACATGGTCGAGCCGAGACAAGTACACTGGACAACAACTAAGCATGTATTGAGATATCTTCGCGGTACAGTTGGTTATGGATTGAGATATACCTCAGGTGATAGAGTGAAGCTGGTAGGATTCACCGATTTTGATTGGGATGGGAGTGCAGTTGTAGAAAGAGCACGTTTGGGTGCTGTTTTAGCTTGAGATCAGCTATGGTTTCTTGGTTCAACAATAAATAGTCTTCTGTGGAACTCAGTACAACAACATAGGAAACGTACATAGCAGCCAGTGCATCCAGTAAGGAAGCAATATGGATTTGGAAGCTGCTTGCATATTTGTATGGTCCTGAGCTTGATGTGACAGTGATATTATGTGATAACCAGATCTGCGTAAATCTCTCGGAGAACCCTATGTTCCATGACAGATCCAAACATATTGAGATCATATATCACTACATCAGAGACATAGTTTAGAAGGGAGCATTGAAGCTCCATTATATCTCCACAGATATGCATATTGTAGATATCCTTACCAAGCCTTTGTCCAGAGTGAAGTTTGCATACTTCCGTGAAAGGATTGGGGTGGTGGATATTCCCTTCCTTGGGAAGGGAGATTGATGGCCAGTATGGATATTGATGAGGCACAAGCCGAGACTTGTGCTTGAATCCTTTGTGGAGTGTATCCCTGTGTGCGATGGTTCCTGTGTGGAACGTTCTCCTGTGTGGAGAGGACTCCTTTTTGGAGTGTATCCCTGTGTAGAATGTTATCTCATGTGGAATGTTCTATCATGTGGAGAGTACTTCTTTGTGGAGTGGATCCCTGTGTGGGATGTTCTCTTGTGTGGACAGTGCTTTGTTGTGGAGTGGATCTCTATGTGGGATGATCTCGGTGTGGGATGTTCTCCTACGTGGAGAGTACTACTATGTGGAATATGGGCCCAAAGGGGTGGACTAGTTGTAGTCATCACCGAATTCCAGTTGTAATGACTGGTAAATTGGAGGAAGTGTCTTCCCACGGAGTATAGCCTCCTTTTGATTTGAGATTGATAAAGTTCTTGGAAGAAGTGTCTTCCTGGGGAGTGTGGCCTCCCTTAAGTTTTAGACCGATAAAGTGAACGAGGAAGTAATCCTCTTTGGTCTAGAATGACCAAGATGATCATATATTATCATTGGAAAGATGATGTGGTTCCAGTGGGAACAATTGTTCTGGTTAGAAGGACTTAATCAGAAGAGACCTTTCTTATGATGACGAGATGTATGAGACAAGCTGTGATGATTAGATGATATCCGAATGTGTTCCAACATGATGATACCTCCCTAGCTAAGAGGGAGTTTTTATGTTTGTAGCTTAGTAAGGTATCCTCACTACCTAAGTCAGCCCATAAATAAAACAAATAAATTTATATTGCATAAATTTTATGTATGAGACAAGCCGTGATGATTAGATGATATCCGAATGTGTTCCAACATGATGATACCTCCCTAGCTAAGAGGGAGTTTTTATGTTTGTAGCTTATTAAGGTATCCTCACTACCTAAGTCAGCCCAAAAATAAAACAAATAACTTTTATATTGCATAAAGAAAAGTCGGCCCTAGTGAGAAAGTCAACCAGAAATCAAGTATAAATAAAGGTGATGCCCTCCTCATTTGACACATCAAGCAAGTTCTCTCAAGCAAGGAGAAGTTCACTCAAGGGTTGCAAAATATTGATTTTTTGGGGTTATTTCTTTGATATCATCTTCCTATGTGATCTCTCTTGATCTAGATCACTTATATATATGGTGTACTTGTATTTTGTACTGAATCTCCGAATAAGAAAGGTTGGCTGGTTTTTTTTTTTTCCTGAGTTTGGGTTTCCCCAGGGAAAACTATTGTGTCTGTTGTGTTTCTGTGCATGGTTATTCTTTCAATGATCCTTATGTGTAGTTAAAGTTGAAAGAGTTGAAAATTGTACTTCTATATTATTAAAATCTAACATTTAAGTCACATAATGCATATATGTTCATAAATCCCATTATTTATTTCAAATTAGGATTTCCATTTGAAACTATTTAACTCTTAGAATGATGAGGGGTACAATTACTTAAGAAACAAGTGGCACCAATTAGGTCCGAGTTATATCTATCGAAGGAGGATAGAGCTTTGTGAGTGTAGAAAGAAAATTGCATGCATATAATCTTGCTTAATTTTTCCGATTTGAACTCCAAATGAAAAACGTATTAGTGATATATTATATTGATCAAGAGGAGTTTGGAAAGTGTCATAAAGGAGCCAAAAATAAATCAAGGAGCAATTTATTTGACCAAATTACAAAACCCTAGTCCTTGAATCCATGGTGGGTGAGTACTAAAATGCATTACCTTGAAAATATGATAAGTTTGATACATTAGTTCACACATTTATCTTTTCACTATGATGCATGGAACACTCTTAATCTAAGAATAGCATATTCATACATGCGAAATTAGAAGATTTATAATTTTTAAAATAAGTACCTAAGAATGCACAACTAAATAATAGGTAGATGGATGCACACTCCCTAAATCCCCTTATGTCTCAAAAATTTCAAGTGATAATAGGTGGGTTCTCAATGGAAATAAAGTTGGTGGTAAAGAGTAGTTTGAAAGGAAACTTGAACTATGCTGAGAGACAACGATATAAAGTTCAAAAAACCACTTTATGATTCTATATTTATGACCAAATTTTTGAAAGGTTGGTGTAAGTACCATGGCACCATAAGAAATATAATTATAAAGTGATGAAATGTGAATTTAATTTAGACTCCTATATGCTTAATTGTCACTTCAACGCCTTAAAGGTTGACCATTAATGTGGGGAAGGGGGATATATTGGATTTGAAAAACTTGCAAAGATGGAATGCAATTGGGCTAAATTTGGAGATATGACATGATTCAAACATCGATTCAAAATTCAAATAAAAAAGAATGAATATAAGTGCCCATTGTAAAGTTGGGGTCAATGAGTAAATCGACTCAATAATTCAAAAGGAAACTATTGAAACCCAAAATACATAAGGAGGATTTGATCAAGGGATTGGGCCCAATTAATGAATTAGGTTAAATTTAATTAGCAACAAGAAAGAGAGGCCATATAAAAAAATTGGGTTTGATTATTGAATCAAGAAAAACAAAAACAAAACAAAGGATAAATATTAGGGAAATAGGTTCGATTTGAATAAATCAAGGCCAATTCCTAATTCAGATGAGTTACATTTGAATGATTAAAATAAAAGGTCTAGATTTGCAAATCAAGCACAATTTTGGAATTTGGGAGAACAAATATTCAAATAAATAAGATATGGCTTGATTAGAAGATTGCAGATAATTTGGGAATCAATTGAAGAATATTAAACATGAAGGGATAAAAAAGGATAGAAGGGTCATATTTGCAAATCATGTTCAACATAAAAATTGGGAACTCGAGAGTTTGATTTTGTAAAGTAAAATTCAAGGAATACAAGGATGAACCTAATTAAAGTATTTGAACTTCTCACCAAACAAATATTTTCACAATATAAAAAGGCATTGATTTGGAAATAGAGACTTATATTAGAGTCAAGGAGAAATATAATTTGAATAGTAAAAATAGACCTAATCTTTCATTAAGGCCTAGATCATTGATCAAAATAAGAAATATGTTCAGAAGGTTGAAAGAGCCACAATACTAATATTAGGTCCAATTTGTCGATCTATCCTACAAATTGAAAAGTTAAAAAAAGGCTTGACTTTGAATCAGGAGGAAGAAGAAAGTAAACCTTTCCCAGAGGAACTTGAAACAAATCATTAGGACAAAAAAATAAAAATCGAAGAGATCGATTCCTTGAATTAAATTCAAGAGAAGAAATTCCTTGGTAAGTAATAAAAGAGGAAATAGTAAGATACATGACAAATCAAAAAAATATTTCATTCATATCAAATAAAAGAGAATCCCAAGTTTTGGAGAACTCCAGGTTTGTTGAGGCCTCAACACAATCATTCATATGTGTCAGGAGTGTGCATGGTATTCGCCATTTCCCTCTAATATTGGCAAGAATATTATAAAACTTACATGTATTTCATGTTGCAAGAATACAATTACAAGAAAGGTCAAATCAATATATCTCATAGATGTCTTGGTGTTCTTTTTACATTCCATATATAACATTGATTTACGTGGATCAATAACATTAGTGTTTCCAATGCCAAAACTAATGCATTTCAATAGAGTACAACATGTCAGCGTAGTAAGGAGTGCAAACACTAAATCTATGGCCCTTACACCAAGATAGAGTGGTGTAAAAATAAATTCTATGTCCCTTTGCGTCATGGTAAGTTAGTGCAAAATAGTGTAAAAATCAGTTGGTGCAATGATCTCTTATCAACTAAGGTGGTGGAAGGATCATCATATCATGATTGCGGTAGGAAGCCTCTAATGCAATGACATAATACAATTCCTATGATTAAAACTTAGGAATAGAGCATTGCATGACCATTTGATCCTTCTAACTTATTAATGTTAGAATTAATTGAGTTAAAGAATGTATAACATTAATCAACTTTTCTAGTTTTTTCATTAATAGAGTTAACAATGTCCAACATTAATCCACCTTGCTAGTTGTTTCTTTAATTTCGTTAACAATGTCCAACATTGATCAACTTTGTAGCCGATCATTCTAATTAATCAACTTAACAATTCCCCACCTTGATATTCCTTAGTTAAAAGATAAGAGATTATTAATATTCGCTAGTTGAAATATAGGAGATAGGAGATTATTAATATTCCTTGGTTGAAATATAGGAGATAAGAGATGGCATGAGAAATCAAATATGCCTTGACATGAGGTCAAATAAGATGAAAAGTGTTTGATTAGTTGCATTTTATGTTTTTATATATTTTCAACTAAAACCTTAGGTTAGAAAGATAAAACCTTAGAATGAAAAAATATGCATTTTATGTTTTGATATATTTTCAACTAAAACTTTAGATTAGAATGATAAAACCTTAGAATAAAAAATAATTAATTAACATAAAATTAAGTTCCATTATCAAATTTCATACTCAAACTAATATATACTTCAATATATTTCCAACTAAAATCTTCTGATAAAAAGAGCAAAACCTTATGCTAAAACCATAATTTTTCATTGGGTGGCATTGCTCAAGCTCATGTTAAGTTCCATGCTAAAGTTTCACACTCAAGCTAGTGTTAAGTTAAAACCAAAGGAAAAATGAATCATATAATTTCAACCCAAGTAATACGATCGCATTGCAGCAAGTAATGTTAAGTTCCGTGCTCAAGTTTCATTCTCAAATTTCAAGATATTTTCAAGTAAAACCTTAGGATAAAAATACCAAAACATCATGCTAAAAATATCATTGTTATTTAATGTCATTACTAAAAATAATATTAATATTAAATTCCATGCTCAAGTTTCATATTCTATTTTAAATTTGAAAAAATGGTAAAACCAAGTTATTGCGCCGAGAGGAGTTCTACAACCCAATATGAGGGAGATCTTGTAATGTGTGTCCATGTAACGTTACACACGCGTATGAGAGAGATGTTGTAACGTTTGAGTAACTTTACACGAGTAAAGAAAAAGACTAAAAAGTAACATGTCAACCAATAATAAAAAAATGATAGCCGACATAAAATAAAGAAGTTAAAAAAATATTATAGTGGATATGAAAAGTAGAAACATAATATTATACCCGACATAAAATAAATAAGTAAAAAAAAAAATATAGCCGAAATAAAAACTAGAAATATAAGAAGTAAAAAAAACAAAATATTCGAGGAGCTATATTTTGAGTGCAATACATGGATCAAATATCAGGTATTGTACTCAAGGAGCTATTCTAGGAGAGGTTTGCACCTCGAGAGATTTGACCCCTCTCGGCGCTTGATAGAGCCTAGGATTTGGATCTAGGCTGGTATAGTCTCAACCTTTGTAATAAGACTAATAAACGTTTTTTATTCTTTGGCATTGCTCAAACTAATGTTAGGTTTAGCAGAAAAGCCGTTTGTATTCTAAAAATAATCAAAAGTTAACATTGATAGATGATCTTTTGGTTGTTACCAAAAATATGATAATCCACAATTCACCTTAATCTAGTGAACCCAAAAAGATTCACAAGAGTGACGCATTCAATATTTATATCTAAAACATCTACTTTGTTGGAGAATTAGAGTATTAGATAGATCAAAGGGATAATATTCCAAAATAGAGGTGGTGTCTAGAGACATCGTTATAGGACTTAAACATAATCGATCATAACTCAATATAAAACAAGTGCAGGAAACCAAAATATTTCCATATGAAAAACATGATTATTATTCTCTTATATTGACCAATAGGGCCATATTATATAGAATCAAGATGTAATCAATTCACTTGAAGTGAGGAAGTTGAGGTCTGCATAGATTGGTTGGAGCAGAAAATAGCCTCCTTCATTTATGCCATCTTTTATGCCCTAGTCAGTTATTCTATTCTAATGGTTTGACTCATATAATGCTTAGTCAGTCTACTAGTAAACTCCTCATTCAAACTCCTTATCTGTAGTGTTAGTTAATTGTCGATTGTTGAATAACTATATCCAAAATATCTAGAGGCGTGATGAACAAGAAAATCCTACTACCCCAACACCTCAACATCAACGCAACGCTTTGTAGATTCAAGAGGTGAAATTACTTTTGCACAACGCCTAATAATTGAGATTCTCAAAGCCCAAGCATAGCCCAAAATTTCAGAAACTTGTCTTTTAATAAAGGCTTCATAAAGATATCAACAACTTGATTATTTGTTTTGCAATAAACAAGTTTCACAACATTTTATTGTGCTATATGTCTCAAATAAGCATGAATTTGCAGATGCTTCATTTCTCTATTCACAAGATTTTTTGTAAACTATATCACACTTTGATTATCACAATACATCATAGTTGATGTCTCAAATGGAAAGCCAAATTAACTCATAAGATGTTGAATCCACATGGATTTTGTGGCAAAATGCACTGTACCATGATATTTTGGTTTTGGGGTCAATAAAGTAATACGCCTTCTACATTTTACAAGACCAAACAATGGGTTCAAATTCAAGTCAAAACACAACCAAATGTCAAATTCCTGTCACCTCCATCTCCATCCCAATTTGTGTCAATGTTATTAACTAATTGGTTCATTTTGTTACTACAATTTTTATGCCTAGATGATAAATTGCCTTGATATAATTGTTTTAGGAAAATTGTCACAAGGGTGAGTAATTCCTCCTCTCCTTGCAGGTTGTAACAAACAAAATAGCGTGAGTGATGATTAGTAGACCAAACACTAACAAGCTAAATCCAAACTCAACAAATAATAGTGAAATAAAGAGATTATCAAATGCTAAAATTCCATATACAAAGAGAATGGGTTAGCTTCAACCATATAGTATTGTCCAATAAAAAATCTTGTATGCAAATGGTGTCACCTAGAAGAATGTAGCTCCAATGATAGCCAACACTCCCATTTGGGATGGGTCCTTTTGAACTGTCTCAAATTTATTGCTAACTAACTTGGAATGATGACGAGAAACACTTGCTTCTTGAGGAAGCAGTCAAGGGATATTTGTGATGCCAAATGATGATAAGGAGTGTGAAACAAGAGCTCTCAAATTAATTATTGTAGCATAACCTTGATCTAGATTTCTCTTATAAAATGTATACTCGTGGCTTCCTTTTATAGGACAAATGGAGGTCTGCAAACATCTAGTTTTCCATGTGAAATCTCTACCTCATGAAGTGGTCTTTAAGGTACATGTATGGGGCTATTGAATGCTCCCAAGCATGTGAAAAGAGCGATTCAATTTTTTGGAGTAAAAATTGGGTTGTGAGCCTTGAATACATTGCACAACGTTAATGGTCCAGTGGTTGGTATGTCCATGCAATTTTAGAGCCTTTACTTATGCAGATCCACGCAAGTTTCCTTTAGAAAAGTCACGTAATTGTACTAATGATTTGCATGCTATATGTTGAATTTGATGAGGATGATGCTAATGAGTTGCATGCTATATTTTTTTTTAACAGTAACAGAGTAAAGGATTGTATTTATAAAGCTGTGCACAGCTATTCATTACAAACTTTCAGAAAGAGTTTTTAACAGTGCAGAGATATCTGGACCTGCTATCACTATAATAACTATCTGCATTACATTACAAGCTCTGAGCTTGGTTTTCTTGAAATTTTCCAGCATAGAGCTGGAGTAAACCTTAACAAACTGACTGCAAAGGATTATACAAAAATGCATTAACCAAAATGAGCAAATTTTTTGAAACCTGGGCTGTGTTAAGTCCTAGCCTTTCCTCCTTAGCTGAGCAGAAGAAGCATCTACCATAACCTGATTAATTTCCTGATTTACTGTTGGGTTTTCATGAACCCAGCTCCCCTGAGTTGCTCCAGTGAAAACGGCCATGTCTTCCTGTAACCTATCCATTTTTCCCATTAATTCGAAAATATTTCGTTCCAGATCATTAATTCTGGAATCCTGGCAAGATAACTGTGTGCACACATGATTTATGTCGGACGGCATCTCTGCATTCTGGTTTACGTTGGAGCAGACCGCGTCGTATGTATTCCGGACTGCGAACTTGATGTCCACCAGCGTCCTGCTCAAAGCGGCTATGGCCGCCCTAATTGATTGCATTGTTTCCCAGTTAGACGCCTGAGCCAGCAAGAGACAAGGGGGAGGAGTGTCGAGCTCGCCAAGGGAGAGGCGGCTCAGAGCTTCAGGAAGATGGGGAGGACGAGCCATCGCGGAGGGAGGAAAAGGGAAGGTGGGTGGGGGAGTTAAGAGAGCCCCGTGGGAGCTGACACCGAGGGAGAGGGCGAGGTGACAGGTGGAGGAGCGGACGGGGGTGGCGTGTGGGAGAAGTCTCGGGAGAGGGAGTGGTGTGAAGACCATAGCTTAAGAGAGGGTAAGGGTCCCTTGTGACCAAGGCCCTAACCAAAAAACTCACCTTGAGATCAATTAGCCTAGGCATAGGAACCTTAAGGGATGTAATGAAATCCCAAAACTCCATTTTGATCCTTGATTTGCCCTATTTCGAGCATGATTCCATGATTTGCCGCTAAATCTGCCATCCTGTTGTTCTCTCGGAGGATGTGAAAGAAGGATGTCTTTGAGAGAATTGTATTGGCTTTAATTCTTTGCATGTATCTGTCAGCCTTTGAGCCTGGCGAGGCATACCCTCTTTTCATGATTTGGATGACGTGCCTAGAGTCTCCATAGATTTTGAGGTTGTCTATGCTGTAATTGGAGGCCATTTCTAAAGAGAGAATGAGAGCTAACCATTCTGCCTCATTATTTGTTTTCCTACCTAGTTCCCATGAGAATGATGCGATTTTAATTCCTCCGGGATCAAAAAGAATCCCACCCGCACCTGCCACCCCAGAGTTGCATGCTATATGTTGATGATGTCTTTCTACAATAATTTCCGAAATGTCGCACGTGTGTGATATTTAGGTGATAACAGATGCTCCTTTATGTGTGAGGTTAGGAAGGACAGCCTATATAGCTGAAATACATAATTGTTTATTTCCATCATGTTTATATTCCGGACTGTGATAGTAAGATATAAATTGTTGAGAGTAAAGGACTTCTCATAGGGGAATGCTGGTGATGACCGTTGAAGTGAATAGCTGATAGGTGGCACTTAAAATATGGTTTTATACAAACGAAACATACATCCCTATCCTTGTGAAATATTGTCAAAATGAGTTACAATAAGAGGTGGAGATCGAGGGGTTGGATCTATAAATTGTTGGATGTAGGGATGAAGTTGGATTCAATCTCGACATGAGTGAATGTACCTAGTACTGTAGTGATGCTAATGATGCTAGGGGAGAGGAACTGCTGATTATCACGAAAAACCCACTAGGGTGGGGGGCCTGAATAATAATGAAGATGCTGGGTGGGAAATTTGCTTATGTTAGATGGAAAAAATTGACTTCAACCATAACTATGAACATTGCAACCGTTGAAACATAAGACTCCCCCTTGTTGATGCTCAAGATGGAATGCTTGGGCAACAACACTTCGAATTTTGTTTGGTTAATGTAGAATAAGTGAGAATGATCACCCTAGATTTAAGCCACTTAAAACAAGACAATAACTTAATAGAAAATTAAAGAGCAAGTCTTGATTTACAAGAAAATGTATGTATGGGAAATGGATATAGATCCTCTAATTAATTTAATCTTACTCCCCAATACCTCTTTTTGTATTTTTTTTTAATGTTTTTTTTTGTATTTTTTTTAAAGAAAAGAAAAGGTGTAGTCTAATTATTCTACGTTTTCAACTTGTTTTGAGTATATTTTCCGTTTTATTTTGTTCTAAGTCCGGTTGGAAATATTTAAAAAATATTAAAATCACATATATTAATTATGGAAATTGCATAATTTGGACAACAAAGGGGTATTCAAGAGTGTTGAATCTATTTGTGAATTCAAAAACACAATTTAAACACTTCCAAATTTAGATTTTACCAAAAACAAATTTAAAACCGTAAAATCCAAATTTATAAATGTCAATATTTATTATGTTTTATTTAAAAAAAGAAAAATAATAATAAAATATTAAATAACTAAATGATGAATTAATGTCTTAACTAATCATAAAACAAATAATTATTTAAATAAATAAATAAATAAATCAAATTGAAATAAAACTAAATAAATGAAAATCATTTTTTAATGTTTCATATTAATATGTTTTATTTGAGATCTTATGACACATGTTTTTTCTAATATTATTTTATTTATATACATTTAACATATATTTACAATAACATTATTTACATTCTTTTATTTTATTTTTATTTATTTTGTTTTTTAATATATTTTTATTTAAACATAATTAGATTTTAAATATTTATTTAAAACATAAACCTTTTTATATTGTGTTTTTTTTTTTTTTTTTTTTTTAATTTTGTTATTTTATTTAAAGAAACATAAATAAAAATATATACAAGAAATATACCAATCTAATTTGTAAAGGAAGAAAATTTAAACTTTAATGTAAATAATTACAAAATAAAAATTAAAAAAGAATTGAATTAAGTTAAATTAATTAAAATTTAGAAATAAGTAAAATACAAAGTGAGAAATATCTAAGTTATTAAAAAAAGATTTTTTTATTAGTAAAACATTTATTTCGTATAATTTTCAAAACCATGAAGGAGAATGTAACATCCCACAATATGATCAAATTTACAAATAAGAGAAAGATGAGGGGTTTGGACTAAGTAATATTAATGATGAGTTCATATAATGTCGTTTCGTGCAAACAAAACTATTAATTAATCAGAACAGACTGAAAATATTTTAAATCAAATTCAACCTTCATCTTAGTGCAAGTTTCTAAGGGGACACCTGCTATGAGGCTATAATAACAATGTTAAATACTTCTGGTTGATAAATTTTTGCATGGAGTGGCCTCTTTTGTGCGGATAGGTATATATATTTTAGAATTTGAGGTGGATTAGTGTCTATGCTTTTTCTAGATTGCACGAGGATGATACAAGTGTACTGTCCAGATTGATTTGTTCCAAATTCAAAACAAACAATTAAAAAAAAGAATATTAGAAATAACTGATAGCTATACATGAATAACTAGTAACTGTTGCATAAATAACGAACAATTCGTGCAACTATGCATAAAAAATTAATTATTCGTGACACATAACTTAATTGGTTGTGCTAATTTACTTTAATATTGGCTAAAACAAAATCGTAGATAATTGCATGGTCATGACGTTTCTGATCTTGCTGATAGCGACATCAACCAATATTGTCTCTTAACAAATGCCCAGCTCCATCGAAGCACGTCACCGACTCACCATGCCTATTATATGGAATCGATTCAATGGAGCCAGCTTCATCTCAACAACTATGTGGTTGCTACATTCATTTCACAGAAGTAGTAGCATCTATTTCATCACATTGAGTCATCTAAATCATCACTCTCAATTCGGTCCGGCTCATCATACATTTCAATGTCTGGAACATCTACTTTTGCTGGTGATTGAGAAACCATTTTCTCAGCTTCTTCTTCCCTTTTATAATTTTCTAATGTCTTTGGGGCGACAAACAACCCACTGAATCCCGTGATAAATACAACAACTAAGTGAATAAAGGTCCATATCTCTCACACACCTATTGACAGAATGATTGTGAAAGCGTTCTGCCGCTCATAATTATAATACATTGTTAGGTGGACCATTAAAACACAATAATCATACTAATTTAGTTCACAAATGGTCAAGGCTTAAAATTGCATCCACCAAAAACCAATTAGAGCCGGATGAGATTTTGTTCAGCTCTAGTCGATAAGTAAGTGAAACTCATGTCTTTGTCCGACTTATGATACTCCTATTTTTCACAGGTGCTTCTATGTCTGTCTCATCACTTGTTGTGTTGAAGAGGTGCATTTTACAGTCCAGTAGGAATAGATGTGTAATTCTTTCAGTGCTCATCCTATAGTTGACCTATGTCCTTTATAAAAAATAATAAAATATTATAAAAAATAATATGTAAAATCAAATTAAATTTAAAATATTTTTGGGTTGAAGAAGCTCATTCTACAACCCAATAGGGGGAGATGTGTAACTCCTTCTGTGCTCATCCTATAGTTGACACTTGTCCTTTATACAAAATAATCAAATATTATAAAAAATAAATTTAAAATATTTAGAACAACAAATTAGATAAATTAAAACCATAAACATTGCATTACACACTTCCTCAACATTTCCAGTCTAAAAAAGGTTTTGCACCTTGATCCCTCTTGGTGTTTGGTAGAACCTCTTTAAAATGAATCTATACTGGTGGTTAAGTGGGTAAAGCATATATTGTTTGAGAAAGACTGCATCTATATTTATAGCCTCATCAGCTATGTACACTACGTTTTCCTATGCCATGAAGATAATATTCATATAGAGCATTTTTGAATATTAGTAGATGATCGCATGTCTGACTAAGACTCCCTCTCGATACTTAGTAAAACCTCTTTAAAATGAATCTATACTGATGGTTAAGTCGATAAAACATATAAGAAAGACTGCATCTATATTTATAGCCTCATCAACGATGTACACTACATTTTCCTATGCCATGAAGATAATCTTCATACGTAGAACCTTTGAATATTAGTAGATGATCTCATGCCTGACGAAGACTCAAGATCATAAATAATATATCCACATGATTCCTTTTCAACGTTCCTACAGCAGCATCGAATGAGCCTCGAAATGTCACCTTGCTTCAATTGAACTTTAGAAAAAACTTTGAGAATTAGCACGAGTGTAGGGATCCAGTTTTTTTATATGGTACAATCGTCTTCTGAAATTTGTTTGAAATTATATGACAAAGTGACTGATAGTAATTGGACTGATGAGTATCTCTTATGTAAACTCAGTAGCAAGGATGCCACTGAATGTTAATGTCATCTTAATAAAATGAAGAGCATTATCAATATCATAGATTGAGCATAATTCTTCCTTGAAAAAGATCTTTTAAGAGCACACGCTAACTGGAACATAAGATCTTTAGAGCATAATTCTTCCTTGAAGCCGGTTTGAGAGATATAATAAATATCTGAAAAAGATCTTTTAAGAGCACACGCTAACTGGAACATAAGATCTTTAGAGCATAATTCTTCCTTGAAGCCGGTTTGAGAGATATAATAAATATCTGGTTCTGTCCTTTAATAGCATTTGTTTTCCTTTTAAATCTTCTTTAAACAATCCAATCTTACCCCATCATAAACACCTTTATTTATTTCCCCCATGTGTTATGCATATGCATACTATCTTGTTTACAATATCGACGTGGAGTTCAAAGATGAAAACCCCCAGCTTTGACTCTTTTGGTATATCTGATTCTCTCAATAAATGAGATCAAATGAGATCACTTGTGACTCACTTTACCATTGACATGAACTTTGAAACTTAACTTGGTTGGATATATATATAGGAGTAGTTTATTTATTTTATGTTTTTGATTTTAGGGTAGATTTTGAGTAATTTTTTTTGTAAAATCCAAATTTCTACTTGTTTAAATTGTATTTTTGAATCCATAAATAGATTCACCACCCTCAAATATAAATTGTATTTTTGAATCCATAAATAGATTCACCACTCTCAAATACTCCATGGCACCCAAATTATGCAATTTTCATAACTAATGTATATGATTCTAAGATTTTTTAAAGATTTTTAATAAGAACAAAATTAGACAAAAAATATAAAAGAATGTTGGAAAGATAAAATATTTAAACTACCCATATATATATATATATATATATCCATGTAGTTCCATTCAAATATTACTTTTTATAATATATCTATCTATCTATCTATCGATCTATCTATTTGGGTCAATTAAAATACTCTTTTTTAAATATTACTTTTTTTATATAAAAATAAAATATCCAAAATAAATAAGGCTTTTGAGTTTTTTTGGAATTTAAATATTTCTCTTTATATATAAAAAGAGAATCATCCAAAATAATTGAGGCTTTTTATTTTTTTGTTTGGAACTTAAACTTCTTTTCCATAAAGTGAGTGCAAAAGGCATGAAGGGTAAGAGTCTATTAAACACCTTTTTGTGACATGTCAATACTATTTAAAACTATGGAAGCAGATTTTTGAATTACTAAACATACAATACTCTTGGGGTTATGGTATTGTTGAAGACAACTTCCTTAGATGGTACACGAATAACTTCGATCATAGACTTCTCTCAACATTTATTTGCTGGGATATATTGAAATCCAGGAACTCTATTTTTTTTGAGGGTAAGTCTATAAATCTTATTTCTATCTCTTTGAGAATTATAAATTATTATAAAGAATATGAAGTGGTTGATGCAGAGAAACAATTGTAGAGACATTTAGGGAAACTTTTAGACACAGTAGTAGCTACTAGTTTCTTTGATGGTGCGGCCCAAGATAGTATATGTAGATAAATGATGTACATTTTTTCAACCTTAAACTAAATTGTGGTCGGGGAACAAATACAAAAGCTGAACTTTTAGCACTGTGGTGTTTGGTAAAATTTGCTTCTATCCTGGGAATTGATACTATGAATATTTATGGGGATTCTCAAGTTATTGTTAAATGGGAAAATAAGGTTTGACCACTATAGCTTCTCTATATTGAACAATGGTGTTGCAGGATAAATACACTTTTGCCTCACTTTCATGATCTAAATATTAAATACATTTACAGAGAAAAAAACAAAGTTGCAGACACTCTTTCTAAAGTGGCTCTCAATATAGTGAGGAAGGACATCTGTTGTGGGAAGAATGCCTCGAAGGCATCCAAGTTGATAAGGGCTCGGTCTAATTTTTTGAGTTTGAAGATGTTTAGGCATGATGGATGAATTATTACAACTATGTTATACTTTCTTTCATAGTTCCTAGTTAAAAGTCTGAATTGAGGTAGACTTGTTTTTGATAAATAACACCTTTTGTTGTGCCGAAAACATATATTATGTTATCTCTGAAATTTTGGTTTTTGGAAGCATATGTTGCATGGGAGATGCACTTTTTGATTCCATGAACAACACAAGTACAATATTTTTTGTACCTGAAAAAATTATGATAAGTATAATTTAATTTTTATTAAATTTAATAAATTAAAGTCGGTTTCATTATAGGTTAATAATCATCATTAATAAAATAATTATTCTGGATTTTTATCATCATTAATAAAATAATTATTTTGGATTTTTATCATCATTAATAAAATAATTATTTTGGATTCTTCATTTATAAATATTTTGAAAAGGGGTCTCACTAGGCCGACTCTGATTATGGTGAGGACATCAATTGAGGTCCTTATATAACTATGCATAGCCAGACAGAGATTTGACCCCGAAACGTTATGCTTACAACTCACAGCTCTCAATCACTTGAGCTAACCCATGGATATATATATATATATATATATATATATATATGAATTATTCATATCTATCATTATAAAACATAATTATATATCATTATAAAGTTTAATTATAAAGCATATAATTTCATTTAATTATAATGAATCACAATTTAACAAAATATTTAAATGATATTTATCATGTTTAAAGGAGTATTCTTAAGTACACATTATTTAAAAAAAATACATAAATACTTCATTCATATAAATTAAATACTATGTAAGGCAATGTTCTAACATAGTAATAATTGAGTACACATAAATTTTAATTAAAATTTTAATAATAACTTTCAAAGAATAGGAAAAAGTAATATGCAAAACAAAATAATAACTTTTAAAGAATAGGAAAAAGTAACATGTAAAACAATGTAGAAAATTACAAAGTAAAACAATGTAAAAAAATTTAAAATCAAAGCAATGTTAAATAGTTACCTGGTATATTAGGATGACCTTAAAACATGTGTTATTAACTACTCAAAATATTTCTTATAGGTAAATTAAAAAGTAAAAGAATGTGGAAAAATTAAAAGGTAAAACAATATTAAATAGTTAAAAGTATATACATTAAGAAAGTTGAAAAGTAAAATAATGTAAAATAGTTAAAGGTATAGATCATTAAAATTAAAAAAAATCAAAATATGTCATGATCATTAAGGGGATTTGATCCCTCTAGAGGCATGGTAGATCTATAGTTTAGATGGATCTAGACTGGTTATATTCTCAATTAGATTTTATTATGAGGAAATGAAAGATAATGTTGATCCTATATAAAAAGGACTTGTGTCACAGAACTTTACTTGTTTTCCCTTTAGAGCGTTCCATATCATCCGAAATCCAAGTCACCGCGCAACACCGACATGATCTTGCTAGTTTGGTATGACCATCAACCGCAAGTATCACCTGGACTATGCCTCTGTAACATCCCTCTCTTTTACCCTATCTTCTTTTGTAAATGAAAGTGTAACTATGTAATGGTTTCTAGTGAGGAGCTCAAGGCCAAGATCTCTCTAGTAAACTTTGTAAGATTTTCTTCAAGTTGTAATGGTTAAATATAGATCTAGGAGACTGAACGTTTTGAGCAACTAAATGACGGGGAAACAAAATCCACTAGGAAGAAAGGTGAAATGTAAGTGAGCCCTTGGGAACTCAACAATGATAACTAAGTGTCATTATGATACTTTCAGATGCTAAAAGAAAAATGAGTTGTTACCACTCACTTACTAGCATAAAATACATAGTTATGAAAATAAAATCATTATAAATCCTTAGGTGATTGCCTGACAATACCCTACTTACTTAAGAAGACAAGTGGAATATGCACTTAGTAAGTGTAAGAGTAGGTTACCCCTATCATTTTGAATCTATCCTGCCACCATAAGAGAATTGAATTAACGGAAAATGTTAATATATATGCGCAAGAGAGAAAGGCATAATAATTACATCTTGAGCTAAAAAAGAGTGAAGGCAAGAAAGTATTTTATTAAAAATCTTTTGGGTAATTATTATATATATATTATAAAAAGTTTTTATTAAAGAGCCTTTCGGTATTAACTATATAATTTTTTTTTAGGAATTTTATTAAAATCTTTTGGTTACTTATTTTATAACAGAAATTGCCTTGGGCATTCGTGGGCAATTATTATGAAAATAATGCTTGTTTTAATGCTTGTTTTAAGAGGAAATAAAGTTAGTGATCCCTTAAACAAATAAACAAATTATTATATTGACTTTTTATTGAATGGCAATCAGGTAGTGAAATTTTTTTTTGATTGTGGGAACTTCTTCAAATTGTTCATCTAGCATTGTTAACTGAGTCACTTTGATATTAAACTTACGAGCTAAGGCTAGCCTTCGGAAAGTATATGACTTATTTAATAAGAGTACAACCACCCCTGTAGTAGTATGAGCTTTTTCTGGGGACAACTACTCCTTCACCATCCTCCCCCACACGAATCGAAACTAGAATTCTATCAAGGAAACCATCAAACCTCACCGCTAGTTCCTGCACCCCACCCTTGAGTAGTGAAAACATATATAAATGAAGTTGTTATGTTGATTTAAGAGAAGATACTCTCGCTAGTTAGTTGGCCTCTTCAAAGAGAACCGAGCCCAACAAAGAAGCTGCATTAAAAAGGGGATGGATTCTCCACTAAAGAGATTTCGTATTTTATGGAGGGTTGTCTATTCCTATCATTACCAGGAAGAAGCAGGGCCTCCTCGGGGATCTCTTCGGATTTTCTTGGTTGGCGTGAATTCCAAAGGCCAAGGCCTTTCGGAGGTTGATTCTTTTATAAAGTTACCGGGCCAGACCCATGGGGTGGGCAGTTCTGCATGTTATTCCTTGGTACATCCTTCTAAGGTCGGGGGAAGGACAACTCATCCAGGAGCTCGACCACATTTCTTTTCTTTGGTTATGGATTTGATGAGGGCATGTATTTCATTATCTACCTGAATTTTTTTGCAAATGTGTAAATATTTATTCATTATGGTTGGTCTTTATTATTATGCGAAATTATAATTTGGAAATGTTTTATTATTATGATTCAACAATGTATAAACACCCACATGAGGATTAAAAGTATAGTAGTGAAAAGTGAGTATAATGACCATAAATGGGTACATATACATATTCATGGTTACTAACCTCTTCATAGAAGTTGTTGATAATTACTTATGGGTATATTGTTTTCTAAGTATTTTAGAATTAAATATTGTATGGTTATATTCTCATTAAAAGCTTTATATTCATTATTATGTATGGAATCCTTTGTATGAAGTTATATTACATTTATAGAAATTGATTGGTTAATGACTTTTAAATGAATAGAATTATTATCTTCTATGTAGATAAATTTATTATTATTAGTTACCATATTTTTAAAGTGATGTGAAATAGGCATGTTAACATCAAACAAGATTTGAAGATATGTACCCAATATTTTTCATCATACATTATGTTTATAGTTTTAATATGTATCGCAAAAGTGTGAAGAAAATATTTTAAGTTAATTACCATAAAATGATTCTTGAGATGGCATATCTGATAAGTTATATGTATATATTAGAAAATATGTTTATATAAATCTTTAACTTTATCTTTTAAATAGTGAGCTACCGACTTGATATGAGCCTCTTTAATATATATCTTATGACTCAGATAAACGAATAAATATGGATTTATTATGGTAGATTTGTTTTACTCTGTACTGTTACATATCGACATGTCCTTATCTCTTATTTAGGTACTATGTGTGATAAGTTATAATATAGTAAGCTAACTAAATAGTTTTGAATAAGATTATAAATCCCTTAAAGGTAACATCTTCTTAGTTGGAGAAGATAACCCTAGACTTAAGCTGAGTAACTTTAACTCGTGATAAATACCCTCTATAAATGATTATTTTTAATGGATTATGGGTTGAATAGAGGAAAATGATAGAATGGTACAATTTACATATTGTGTGGGGGTGAAAAGCGAGAATCAAATAATGTCTACATGGATTTCATGGAGTTGTTTATGTTCCTTTTAAGTTATAAACGAAGAAATATGAATAACCCTTTAAAGTAAGAATGTTAAGGGTAATACAATGTCATCGATGGTTGCATATGATTTAAGTACTGACCATGTCATTGAGATGTTGCAGATGGAAACATGGGACTAGTAAATAGTTCGGTATATTGATAAGAGAATCAAGTGGTTTTGTAAATTTTATCATGTCTCTAATCTCACATGAGATCTCAAGTCTTATATGCTAGTCAAATAGATTGCATATGTAGAAACTAGTTGGTTACAAGAATGTTTGGGTTATACTCATTGCAACTAATATGTTTGGTATTGTTTAGAGATGTTAAGGGAAAAAATAAAATTTATACCCCATTTCCTCAAAATAGTAACGAGGATATCGGGTAGATTACAGCCTCACTGAAACTTCTTGATCGAACCCAAGTTAGGCACCTTAGAGTATGTGGAATATCAAGTGCTAGTTTCACCCTAGGCAATGCTACACCATCGCTACCCAATCTTATCAGATGCTTTCATTAGGAGGAAGATTAACATTATTGAAAGCTGTCCCCATCAGGGTACTGATTTATTGGATATCTATGGCACAGATTTCAAAGTCTATACTTACTACTATTAGAAATAATATTTTTACCTTTCTTTGGTATAGAAATAGTGATGGCAGGAGATTTCACCTTGCAAATTGGGAAAGATTGTCCAAGCCAAAAAAACAGGGTGGGTGGGAAATAAAAAACCTTCATTGGTTCAACACTACTTTAAGTATGAAAATCTTGTGGCGTGGTCTGTTTGGAAAAGGTTTGTGGTGTGAAGTTTTAAAAGGGAAATATCTCAAATGTAACATTATAGAATGGATTAGGAACCCAAATAAAATGGTTTGAAATGCTTCAAATTTTTGGCAGGGTTTTGTGAAGTCCTTCCCTTGGATCAGTCAATGATTGGCTTGGAAGGTGGGTTCTCAGACAAATATATTTATTGGTGTGGACCCTATCCCGGGATTGGCGTAATTTTACACCCTCTCTCTGTATCTTCTAGAATATTTACATGATCTTGGTATTTTCACTCTGGCTCATTTTCAAAAATCACCTTATTATAACCTCTTGGATTCCTATTGGCTAAATGCTCGAGATTTGGGACAATGCAATAATTGGGCAAATGAGTGGTCACAATTTATAAATTCACTAAATTTGGTAGGTATCATACTTTCTGCAAAAAATGATGAATTGATCTGGGTTGGTAATCGGGATTCGGGATAAGTTTATGCAAAGCATGCATATTCTGTCATTGCAGATATTTCCTCTTATGACATTCCAAAATGGTGGTTTGAAAAATTTGGAAGTGGATTTTACCTACAAAACTTAGGTATTTCTTATGGATTTCTTTTGAAAATTGTTTACTGACATGGGATAATTTACAATGTAGGAATTGGCATGGGCCCAATATTTGTGTTTTATTTAAGTCTAATGGGGAGTCTATTCAACACCTTTTTTGTGACATATCGGTACTGTTTAAAACTATGGAAGTATATTTCTGAATTACTAAACATACAATAGTCTTGGGGTCATGGTACTGTTGAAGAGAATTTCCTGAGATGGTACAAGAATAACTTCGATCATAGGCTTCTCCCAACATTTATTTGTTGGGATATAGGGAAATCTAGGAACTCTATTCTTTTTTAGGGTAAGTCTATAAATCTTGTTTCCAGCTCCGTGAGAATTATAAATGATTATAAAGAATATGAAGTGGTTGATGTAGAGAAACAATTGTAGAGACATTTAGGGGAACTTTTGGACACAGTAGTGGCTATTGATTTCTTTGATGGTGCGGCCCAAGATGGTATATGTAGTGCTGGAGATTTTCTAAAGATAAATGATGAACATTTTTTTAGCCTTAAACTAAATTGTGGTTGGGGAACAAATACAAAAGTTGAACTTTTAGCACTGTGGTGTTTGGTAAAATTTTCTTCTATCTTGGGAATTGATACTATGAATATTTATGGGGATTCTCAAGTTATTGTTAAATGGGAAAATAAGTTTTGGCCAATGCAGGTTATCTCTCTTGAACAATGGTGTTGCAGGACAAATACACTTTTGGCTCACTTTCATGATCTAAATATTAAACACATTTACAGAGAAAAAAACAAAGCTACAGACACTCTTTCTAAAGCGTCTCTCAATACTGAGGAAGGACATCTACTATGGGAAGAGTGCCTCGAAGGAATCCATGTTGATAAGGGCTTGATCTACTTTTTTGAGTCTGAATATGTTTAGGCATGATGGATGAATTATTACAACTCTGTTATACTTTTTGTCATAGTTCTCAGTTAAAAGTCTGATTTGAGGTAGACTTGTTTTTGATAAATAACACCCATTAGAGAAATTTTGAGGTAAAAAATTGGCCTCAAAACAAAAGAAATGTACTATAAAAATCAACCAATAGAATTCAAGGTGATGATGTCAATCATGGGGGATGAATCACCATTTTTTTGGTAAAAAGATAAAAATGTCAAAGTGAAAAAACTACTCTTTCAACTCGTATTTCCAACTTATATCCCCGTATATTCACTCAAATTCTGATCACGAGCAATCGTTGTATGGGGAATTCAATTCCGCATCCAACGAGTACCCACTCGGCATACTTTTGATGGACACCGTTGCCCCCCCAAAAAAATACAAGAAAAAATGTGATGATGATATCATTAAATCGTGCTTTGATTATCACACTACATACTTGTATATTTTGTTTGAGGATGATCCAATTCAATAAGGATAGTTCTTATTCATATAGATTAAATTCAATAAGGATAGTTCTTATTCATATAGATTATGATGTCCCATGTGCTGCACTTTTATATTCAACTTCTATTGAAGATAAAGAAATTGTAGATTGATTCTTACATAAAAGTTGTCCCAAATCAATGTGAAAGATATATCCAAAAGTTGATTTTCTATCATTGACATCTCCTACCCATTTAAAGGTTGTGTACCTAGCCAATTGAACATCACCACCATATCAATACTCAAATCCAAACTTATATGTTCCTTTGATGTATCTTAAGAAAAAAATTTTCCCTTCCAATATTCAATACGAGGGTCAAACATGAACCTTTCCAACTAGATGTACAATATCTAATTTAGTGGTAGTTAGATAGAGAAGGATTCCAACCAAAAATCCTATCTTTATTCAACCAAACCTAGATGCTAGCAAGATAATGTAAAAACCTCAAATATATGATATGAAATGCCTTTTTCAACTACCTTTTGAAGTCATAAACATGGCTTACATTTCTACTTGTAATGGTTAAGTGATATACATATAAGACAATTATTATAATATCACTATAGTAATTTTTGACATAAAGATGAGCACCTTAAGGACTCTCTTGAAAATCTCCTTCAAGAAGTGCTCAATAATTTTGGAGTGCCAAGTTCTTGGAGCTTACTTCTACCCATACAAAGATTTCTTTAACTTACAGACAAGATGTTGTTGGACAACTTTCGTAAAATGAGGAGGCTGCTGCATATGGATTTATTCATGCAAATCACCATGCAAAAATGAACTCTTTACATCCATTTGATGAACTTCCCAACCAAATTTTGTAGCAAGTGATACTATAATGATAAACATAGTCACTTTAGAAACAAGGCTAGATGTTTTCAATATACTCTATTCCCTCTTTTTGTGAAAATTCTTCCATGACCAACCTATCCTTATGTTTCTAAATTGCTCCTTCAACTTTGAAATTTGTCTAGTATACCCATTTGTAGCCAATGATATTTTTACCTTCTGGAAGAGGAGTCAACTACCAAGTTTGATTATGTGTTAAAGAATCACATTCCTCTTTCATTATAGCATCGCATTCATGTTTTCCTTGAGCTTCTTCAAAACCCTATGGATCATCAACATGCACCACTCTAGTCATAAGAGAACAATTAGCGTAATTATGCCCTTTACCTTCTTAATAAACCTCTTGAAAACTCCTTGATTTTGCATCAAAAGAATAATCATTTTCATATTATGCACCTACAATTTTTTTTTTCTTCTCCACAAGCTTCATAACTTTATTCATTCATCATGCCATCAAAATTTTATTCATTAGTTATGTCATAATGAATAATGCTTTGAATTGAGGAAGACATAGGGGTAGGGGAAGATGATTATATGATTTTATGCAACTTTCTTTAAATATCACATATCTCCTAATAAGTATTTCATTTGATTCAGTATCATTCATCATATAATCCTTAGATTATTGATATAAAACATGATGGTGCACCCACCGAGAAAAGGAGTCACCAATATCATTTTTCCTTTGAGGATGCATTCCCAGAATTCCACTATAATAAACTAGTAGTTAGTTGCATACTTCCATCCCTCGAGTTGTGTGCATTGCATTATTTACTAGTTCTTCGAGCTGCATGCATCTTAGTTTATTATTTTCTATTTGATGGTTAGTTTAAAGTGGACCTATTATTAAATTATAGGAAGGCCTTTGACCAAGTGAATAACTTGATAAATTGGTTTTGAGCTATATTTTCTTCTTCTTTTTCCATTTCTCTAGTTTTTTCTTTGCCAATTCAAAGATGTTACATACCATTTGGTATCAAAGAAGATAATCTAGGAATTCTCCTTTCACCCCAACAAATAGTTAACATTGAGATATTTGGAGGCTACCTTCATACCCTACCATTCTCCTGCTCAGATCTAGTTTCTTAGAGTATGCCCTCCCAGCCATGGTTCTTTGGTGCAAACTCTAGATGTTTTCTTAGAGATTCTTCTCTTTAGATCTCAATGTCAGTGTTTTGCAGGATGCCCTCCCACCCCAATTTTTTTTTCTAGTTCTATTAATAAATGGTTGCACCCAACATATATATATATATATTCATCATAGACCTTCATAAATTTTGTTCCCTATGCCCAACACCCACCCAAGTATGCCAACATTTTAGGGGTTTGAAGGATTCCCTACCACTTAGATTCCACTCTTATGCTATGTCTACTCTCCATATCTCTTGTACATTGCATCACTTCTCTCCAACAATATTTTTGATGCAGGAGCATCCGACTAAGGCCAATGATGTGATCATTTTGTCACATGTTGTGGTTGGGAGTTGAACTAAGGAGGTCGGGAAATCTATTCGAATGTCTATTTAAGTAGATAATTATTATTAGATGGTATTGCTGTCAATTAAAGAGTTTGAATAGGAATAAAATGGATAACTACAGCTCCCTATGAGGAGACTAAGCCATCTAGTTAAGTTGTTACAAGTTTTAGGAGTTAGTTAGCTAAATTTAGAAAGAATTTTTGAATTTGTGGAAGTGTCTGTTAGGGCAGAATCTTTCCAGTGGCAGTTCGAGAAAGAAAGGGGAGTTAGTCGAAAGAAAAATTTTGTAACTCTCGGAAGAGAGAGGGCCAGGGAGAGGAAGAGCTAGGTCGTAGAAGAGGAGGAGAAGAGATGGTGGATGGATCAGGTACAACAATAGAGTAACAAGATCTGGTGCATTTCACAAAGTTTTGAATCAATGAAAAAGAAATAGTCTTATGTTTAACCTGTGTGTAACTCTGTGTATTTGAATGTATGGAATTTATGATTTTAACCTGCAATAGATTTTTTATTGAAAGCACTGTGATTTTGATAAGTTTCATTTCTGTGTGTGAATATACTGTCGTAGAACGAGATTGAAATCTCGTTAATGGTTATGTCGTTGTATGAGATTACTTGCAGAGGGAGGACGAGATTGAGGAACTGAAGTTCCTATGAATTTCAGGAAACAAATGCGTGGAGAAGAAGAAAACCGTCACTGAACTTTTAGCCTAGTTTCTGGACAAACGAAGACGAATTCAGAAATTCCGCAATCTGGGTTTTGTGCAGAGTGGGGTCTATTGTGTGTCTCATGAGTTTTTTTTCTCGATAAAAGCCACAGTTTAAGAGATTCGTGAGGTTCTCTGAACCGCGTTTTACAGAAGTGCATGAATGACATTTTGGTGGATCAAGTGTGAAAGGTAATCGAGTTCTAAAGAAAGAAGATGAGTGCCATTTGGTTACGGTAGCATTTTGGAAATAGCTAAGGACTATAAGAAGAGGCTATTTCTCATAATTAAGGCAGGGCTCTGAGGGGCCCTACATCAATTTTCTTGATAGATTAGTCTCTATGGAATTTACCTTGTTGATCTCTTTAACATACTGTTTAATTTTTAGATCTTCACAACAATACTTTTCTATCACAAATTTTATCTTCCATCATGCCTCCCTACAAGGAACACTCTTCAGATTAGGAAGACTCTAAACTCACCACTATAGTTTAGGAATTGGTCAATGCACTTACTAAATTTTCACAACATCAACCTAAGGTGTCCACCTTCCAACTAGATACCCTAATCTCCTTTCCTAAACATGGTGGACAAATGCATAGAGATGTTTTGGATTCCTATATTTGCATCCTAACAAATTTTTTAAACTTATCTATCTATGATTGAATATCAATGCTTACTCCACAGTGTCTTCACTTAGTGAAACTATACCATAGCATGTGCATTCGTGGGATATTAAAGAATACCCCTAATTTCACTATATATTGATAAATACCTACCAATATCATAAAACATTATACGATGAGGAATAAGGCCTTGAGTATTCTAAGGAATCTCCATCCCCTGATCCTACTCCTCAGCCTAAGATTCCACTCTTCATAACCCTATGGAAGAAAATCCATCCTTACTCGTACTGTCCAAAGAACATGTTGCACCACCTTATGATCTCCTACTTACTCAGAGTTGTCAAATCAAAGATTAACTAGCCACTATAATCCACAATAACAATAGCCAAAAGAATATCATTTCCCACAATTTTTTCAACCATTTGTAGCTTCCCACTACCCGCCACACCTCTCCTTATTATCTAGGCTAGGTACAACAAGAAAAACCTCATTGCTTATCAATAAATGTTGTGTAGTACCTTTTCCACAAGAAATTTCTATGACACATTTTAATGTGCTTTATCTTCCCTTGACTATTCTTATTTACTTCTAGGTGTCCCATACTAACAACACCAAAAATACACATGTACAATGTCCATTTCAATATCTATCACATCTTTGAATATGGTAAAACCTATGAACTAATATTCATTTCTATCCCTCTTCCCCATCCTCCTACAACTCATGAAGTCAAATTGTACAAATGTCTTTATCTCTCAATGGTACCTTACATACAATCACCCAATATAGTCATGCTATCCATCTTCCAAACCCTCCAGATTGTATAGTCTTATCCTCATCCTTCTACCCTAAAGTGACCTCACTTTGTTCATATCATTACAAACCATAAACCCCGCCAAGTCACCCTAACTTGTCCTTTAGCTTTCACTATCACACATCTAACAAGACCTATGCAGATATACTCTCATATACCTATGTCTGAAATCCCTTTCACTCTTCTCTCCATTCAAAATCCTCACACCCTCCTTCCCCCTATACTCTCAGTTACTACAATAGTGGAATCTCTAGCATTATACCAAATCATCCATTGTGCAAGTTTCTCGTTCTAGCTCATGGGATTGAACAACACCAACACACAAAAAAAATTCAATTTTGCAAACAACAACTACTTCAACTGATTGTTTGTTATTTAGCTAGATTGTCTCTCTTTATAGTCCACCTCTTCTAACACTTCTTCATTCTAGACATTTCAGTAACAAATTTGCTCTTTTTTTATATCTACAATAGCGATTCATCATGCTCTTAATATCCAGGTAGATCTTGGACCTATTTCAAAACTATAAGAAGACCTTGGCCAAGTGAATAAGGTGAGTAATTAGTTTTGAGTTATATTTTCTTCTTCTTTATTTATTGTTTTGTGTTTTTTAATTTCTAATTCAAATATGGTTCATATTATTTGGTATCAAAGTAGTCAAACTAAGCCTACTCTTTTCACTCCAGTAATCAATTAATGTTTGGATCTTTGGCGACTATCCTCCCACTCAACTATTCACCTACTCAAACATGGTTTCTTGGACAATGCCCTCCCACAAAGGGTTCTTTGGAACAAACCCTAAACATTTTAGTAGGGATCCTTTCTTCAGAACTTAGTGTTTAGTTTTTATAGGATTCCATCCTACCTCAATCAATCTTCTCTTTGCTAGTTCTATTGACCATTGGTTTCACTCACCCAATTCCCACCATATTTACCTATGTTCTGGATTTTAGGAGGACACCGTCCCACCTATATTCCTCTCTTATGCTACATCTACCCTCCATATGTAATTTACACTATGTCACCTATGTCACCTCTCTCAAATAGTATTTTCTTGGAACCTTAATCTCTGTGACATTAACCATAGCCATCTCTTTAACCTAGGATTTACTTTTTAGATATTGACAGCAATATTTTTCTATCAAATTTTTTCTCTTCCATCATGCTTCTTCATAGAGATCACTTTTAGAATAAGGAAGACTCCAACCACACTATTATATTTTATGGATTGGTCAATACCCTTATTTCCATTACTTATCATAATTCTAGGATTTTGAATCAAATGATCCTTTGGATTTTTAAATTGATAAACTTCAATGATTAACATATGCTAAGTAATATATTGAAAATTATATTAAGCTACAAATCTATGCCTTTGTTGAGGAATTTTGACAAACACTTTGCATTCAAACTACATTTCCATGGTTGTTATAGACTTATTAGGTAATCCTTTATTTATAATAGCTATTTGTCCTAAGCTCCTTTTGAATCACTAAGAAATTCTCTTTAATTTTTCTTTTTCTTAATCCCCACACTTTTCATTCGGGAAACATGCAGAGCCCCACACATTTCATTAAAGAAAGGCATGGGCACCACTAGTAAAACACCTTTTAGCAGAGGATTTTGAGGAACCTCCCCGAAGAAGTATCTTATATCCATTTATAATAGAGGTTACTAGCTTAAAGGTGGGTGGACAGAGGTTTTAGTAGATTTTTTCTTTTGTGCTCCTCAATTGTAATATTGCACCAATGTGTCAACATATAATATGCACCAATGCATCAAAATATCACACCCACCGATCATCAAAAAACCTTGTCGTTGGATGAAAGAATATGTTTATATTTATTTTACGAAATCACTCAGTAGTGCATCTAACATGACATAATGCACCAAGGTTTTCAAATATAAAATGCATTGGATCCTATTAAAAACTCATTAATAATTAAGGTTTTTATATTTTAAAAAATAATAAAACTTAACAATGTGGGAATGGATATAAACACACTGGTGCATCATTATACATAACGCACTGATTTCGAATGTTCATAGAGATAAACTTGTGCACTAGAGATATGAGAGCACACTAGTGCGTCTAAATTGATAGAGCACCAAAGTACGATAAAACATTTACTAATCAGAATATATGTATTTCTTTAGTAAAATTATAAATGTACCCATGGTGTTTAGTGCCCCGAATCACACTAGTCACATATGTATATAAGGTGCACCATCAATTTTGACTATTAAAAATAAAATATAGTTTTATTTTATTTTATTTTCAGAAACATCACGATGCGTTGGTATGCCATAGTTACATCGAATAATTTATCCAAATAATGCACCGTCCTAGGTATTTTTAAATTTATTTGATAGTGTTTGTATTTATACAAACATATCAGTGCACCATACTATTGGGTGTACCGGGGTAGGGTTAAATAATAAAAGAATCCAAATGGTAATTTCATTTGCAAATTGATTTCAGTGCTTGAGACCACATAAGCACCAGTGCATAACCTATTTGTATGACAATCCTCTCATCAATGTTGTTGAGTTGTGAAATCCCTAGCTCCGTTCCATTCACCAATGGATATCGAACTTTGTGTAATTGTCCCATAGCTTGTTTGTTTGTCTATATGGAAACCATGCCTCCATGTCCAACAAGACAATAGGTAAAGTGTTATTACCACCTCATTTAAATTATTAGCATATTGAAATTCCCTTGACTTTGTCTTATTTTCCAAAAAAAAATCTGCATAGTACATTCAAATTGTTCGATTCGTACAAGAATGTAATGCACCTTGTGAATTTACCGAAATTTATAGAGTCCACCATGACCAGTACTTTAACAAGCATACCGTCTACAATGCTCTCCTATTTTAGAAGTGTAATAGTCCCTTATAATGTAATTTCCCTCATGGTTTACCATTGTTCTTTATGATATACAAAAGATTAATGGTGCTTCCGATTATGTTAAACATACTGGTAAAATGTATAAAAATGTTGCACAAACACCATTATGCGGTGCATTGTTTGATGGATATGCACCGCTTGTGGTGTATACCATCATCATAAGTGCACCATT
The DNA here is from genome assembly GCA_027924585.1 of Larix kaempferi. Taxonomy (NCBI): domain Eukaryota; kingdom Viridiplantae; phylum Streptophyta; class Pinopsida; order Pinales; family Pinaceae; genus Larix; species Larix kaempferi. Next base: position 4,423,460 of record BSBM01000866.1, read on the forward strand.
CATTATTTTATATTTGGACCATATATGTCAATGTGTATTAGAATGTATGTATGCACTATTTGTAATGTGTCCTTATATACTAAGTGCACCGATAAAAAATATTTAATTAAAATATTGACCTTACTGGTGTAGCTCGAAGTGCATTGACACTTTGTACGTGGTGCATTGATTTATGTTAATCCCATTGGTAATCCTCGTTAATAAATACCACCATTTTTTATTGCATTAATTAATGTGTAGGAACCACTAGTGGTGCACTTGTTTCTTATAAACACACTGCTCATGGTATAGAGTATGTCATCCTAAATAACCCGTGTTCTTTCGTATATATAAAGACAATGTTGATGGTGCATTATTATATATTAAGTGCACCACTAATATTCAACACACCCTTGATCATGGTGCATATTATTGTGACACACCGCACACATTGATGATTTGTTGTATGTAAAAAAGCATCACCAATGGTTTTATCTATTTTTTAAGGTGCAATAGTTTTGTTAGGCAATTTTTTTTACACACACAGGAAAACACACATATATATTAGTGTATGTGTATGTGTGCTTGAAGGAAGTTGTATGTGAATCAAGGATAGTGACAATGATAGGAGTAGCAATAATATACCAACTTGTATAACTTTACAAGAGTGGGAGAGGAATTTGTACCCTCATCCTATTATAGTATATACTTATGTCCCCTCAAATGTTGGCCTCCTCAAATTTTATGTGGTTAAGTTGGTTCATTGTTGAGATCATGCCTATAAAACCTTTAGGGTCAATTTGGATCTATGCTACTAACCCACAATGGATGACACATACTTAATTATTGGGTTGTCTAGAAGAGGGGAGGATTTTCTCCATTTTCTTGATCACCCACCTATCATTGTAGGAGAGAGTCAGTTGTCTTATGTGTAGATATGTGTTGGTGATGAAATTATTGATCCTAGTAAGTTCCATGTTGCTAGTGTCTAGTTGTATTTGGATTATTTCAGTGCAAAGGAGGTTATATGCCTCTTTCTTTTGGTCTTAATTACAATGGCACATTACACAATTTATGGGTAGCATATTAGTTTCTCTCCATTGTACCATGTAGATGCTTTAGTATAAATTCCTAGATGTATTAGGTGGTATACCCTTTTTTTACGACAATTTTTTTAACTTTGGATGACTATTATGTTTTTGAGGGGAGGAGGTATTTCCATTTTGGTTCAGAGTTATTTTGTTTATTTTTTTAGAGGAATTTGGCCACTAGGTTTTCATTCAAATGGCTTCCAACTGCTAGGCCAAGGATTTATGTGCATATTCACATGTGGAGGAAAATGGTTCCCAAGGGGGACCAATCGGAGTTCTTGTGTAGGATCACTCTAGAGGTACTGCATATACTTGCGAGCAAGGATGATCACCCCTTGGATCTTATGCAATATACATATGCAAGGTTATATTGACAATAATGTATTAATGCCATTTTTACCTCGATAAGACACTAGATTCAAAAAGTAATATTAAAATTATTTTTTATTAATATAGTTGCATGTTTTCATCTTATTTAATGCACATGGAATTTATTGTAAAATTTCCTTAAATTGTATAATTATTTGTTAGGAACCTATGTCAACCCTTCTCTTTACTATGTTAGTATATTGTTGTTGGACGCATATGCTTTGTAAGTCGTCCTGTAGTATTTGTTGATCCGTAGTTTATATTAGCCCATAGTATTGACCCATAGTATTGGACGCATATGCTTTGTAAGCCGTCCCGTAGTATTATATGTCCCATGGTTTTGACTCATAATATTGGGGATAGACTTAGTATATAAGTGTGTGTTGAGGTCATTAAAGGCACCGTGAAGTTAATTGTATTGAGCTTGCTCAAAGGAGGTTTCCCCCTCGAAGTGGCCCGTGATCAATATAAAAGTGATTATGTTTTGTTATTTCTGATATCTCATGTATTTGCATTAATTATTGCAAGTTCATCTCATTATTGTTTAATTTTTGAAGTATTGGTATTTATCATTTTGCAGATATTGGCATGTTTGTTGGGGAGGTGACTCCCCAACAAGATAAGGAGACGACAGAGTTAGATTGATCTACCTCAAATACAGGGACCTAGCCTATGATACAGGGCAGATGGTAGATTCCACCAGGCGCAGGAGGATCAACTATGTGCATTATTGGGTTGACACAAAGTTCACCTTGTATGAGTGACCCAGAACATACATAACCCAAATATTTCTGGTATATGGGTGATCATTCCATGTGATATGACATTATTGATGTGTCAAGTTGGTGTGGTGAGACTACTAGAGATGAGGAGGCCAAGTTTCCATCTCCATCAACCTTCTTCTTCATATTCATCTTCTCAGGATGGTGATCCTTTACCTCCTCCTCCTTTGTAATGTCCCCATTCAAATAAATCTCAAAAGAGGAAATTCCACATTACTATTAGTTTCCTAGGTTGGGGTGGAAACATTGGGATTTTGAATAAGGGAGATAATAAACCCCAAATGGACATTATCTTGACATAAATATATTAAAATGGGTTAAATAAATATTTATGATAGGAAAATAAGGTGGCACTTGGTCATGGAGACACATTGGTGGTGTGGGACCCACACAAGCTAGATTCCTCATACCACATGGCATCCTATTCTCACCCATTCGAATCCAAGGTGGAGTCTAATGTTCTTGGGGATTTGGGAGGTCAATATACTTGGCATGAATCAAGTAAGGTCGAATTGGAGTGGGAGAGTAACTCCCATGGAAGAGGAAGAGGAATTTGAGAGATATTGAGACACTTAGGATAAATTCCCTAGCTTCTATGATAACAATGATGAATATTCTATGTCACCTATAACACAAATCAGACCTGATGGATGAAATCTGACATATATGACATGTTAGGGCTAAAAATAGCCTCCAAGAGGGCGCACAAGGGAGTTAGGGAAGCCAAATATTCACCCATTCGAATTGAGTGAAGGAGGAGGCTAGGAATGGAGGGACAAGTGGCATACATTGGAATCTCTTCCTAATTTGAGTTGGCATGAATCTCATGAATGGAATTAGAGATAAGGAGGTCTTTGGAAGTTTATAAAAGTAAAGAACAAAGAAGGAGAGTGGATTTTTATCATTTTACATTTTGCATTTGGAGAGAAGAGATTGTAGAGAGCTAGTCTACTTGCCTTAGCACCAATTTCGAGGGTGAAAGATTCCCATACTAATTGGAAATTGGAAAGGCCATTTAGACCTTTCATTTGGAGCTAAAATGGAGTCTTTAGTTACAGTTTGAAGCTATAGGGAAGCTCATGGTTCATTCATCTCCAACTTGTTCTTGCATCTCTTTCACATTTTCTTGCATATTTGGGACCTTGGAGGAATTGTGCCCTTGGTGTGATGCTAATCTCTTTGTGAGAGTCCAATAATATTAATTTATTTGTATTATTATATATGTACTTTGTATTTACTTCTCAAAAGACTCTCAGGTTGAAATACCAAGTGAAACTATGTAAAAATATCAAACAATGCATAAATGATGCAATTTTCTCTATATCTTGTTGTTGGAGCTTGAATAGCCATTATTTCGAATTGTATAAGGCATTATCTATGATTTTTTTTATGTATGGATTTTCATTAATGTTCTGAAGAAGTTTCATTAGCATTTCACAAGTCCTTGGCACCTAAATTTCGAATTTCATAACATATGGTGAAAATTACTAGCTTTCCCCCCTATGTGAATACTTGCATATAAACATATGATTTAAGGGAGTTTCAAAAGGCCATAAGAAATAATTGATGATACATTGGGGAGGTCATTAAAAACCTTTATCAGTACCATACCTATGTTTTGAAATTCGGAAAGTTTTAACAGCATTTGGAGAGCCATCTTTGACCACTATCCTTGGGGGATTGAAGCTCGATTTGACTAGTACATTTCCCTACTTTGTCCAGATTGTAAATGAATGTTGAAGAAGTGTTTGAAGTGTATTTAAGAATCCATCATACTCACTTATATGTATGAATACATTCCAAACTCATTCATATCCCATTCGAAAGCATTTGGATCCATTCAGAAGCAGTTGGGTTAATACTAGTTTAAGGGTTGAATTGGTTAAAAATTGCAATTTTTCCTAGTTTGTGAAAATTATTAAAAAGGGACACTACAAGTGGTATTAGAGAATGGTCCTTGAGCCTTATGTGGATGACCATTTATGAGGACAATAAGCTAAAGAAATCATCCCCCACCCTTAGAAACCGAAACTAAAAGTACTTTTGGTGAAAGGGAAGAAGTAGGAGAAGGAGTGCATTCTTTGGTAACCATGAGTAAGGATGAGAAAGGAACCTTAGAGGAGAATGCGGAGTTTAGGAAATTCTTGAAACCATTCTTTGAAGACATGAAAAAACAACTAATGCAAGGGTTCGAATTGTTGGCTAGTTAATTTGGAAGCAAATTGACAATATGAGGGAGCAGTGGTTCTCCTTTCGAGGAAAAGAAGGCAATGGATGAAAGAATTTATGTCACAAAGGAAGAACCTCATGTAATGGTGGAACATGAGTTACATGTTTATATGCAGGTGCTTGAATATGCTACACTCAAACAAGAAGAAATACAAGCACTTGTATTTGTTTAGAGGGATTATAAGTTGCCTCATGGAGAGAGTTGCAAAGCCTTGGAGGAGGCACATGATCTCACAATAGTTGGACCAGCCGGTTATGGAGAAGATGAATTAAAGATTTCGATGGGTAATATTTGCAAAGAGTTAAGGTTGGTCCATAATTCCCCACCCCCTACTTCTTTTTCAACCACATCAATTGGGGATGAAAATTGGGTGAAAGGTTCTTTTCTAATGGTGCCACATGAGGAGTATGAAACTCCTATCTCTCCTTTTGATGATGAAATGACTAGAGAAACTTATTATTTACATTGGAAGAAACATCCTTTGTTATTTCTTGATGATGCACATATCCATGGATGCATAAATGGTACTTATGTGAGCCCCTTGAAGGCTCATTGTTTTCTTTGCTCCCTACTTGGTTCACATTTTAGTGGAGGTTCTTCATTCACTTCTCGGATGAAAGGACACATGGTTGATTGTTTTGATGCATCTCACATACTTTTGGAGCAGCATTATAGGACATGGGATCCTCACCTATGTCATTGGAGCATATTTGATTGGTTACTCGATGCTTGTATGCACTTGGAAAATGGTGGTCTACTTGCTTGGAGGTATAAGCACCTTCATGATTCTTTGATTAGGAACCTACTTGATGTACATTTTTATTATGTTGTCATGTACTTTGATGATCTATATTTTGTACTTATAATTTTTGGAAGAAGGCATACAAGGAAATGGGATCCAGGAATTCTCTTGCCTAATGGTATGGGTTGGAGAGCACTACTAATTGTTGGAGTGCAATACAAGCAATGGGACCCTGGAATAATTTTAGTCTCATTGGTTTCAAATTTTTGTTTTGGAAATAAAGCAGGTTCTTCAACATCCATGTTCGAATTGCTTGAGGACAATCAATCTTGGGTGGGGAGGACTGTAATGTCCCGATTCAAATAAATCTCAAAAGAGGAAATTCCACCTTACTACTAGTTTCCTAGGTTAGGGTGGAAACATTGGGATTTTTAATAAGGGAGCTAGTAAACCCGAAATGGACATTATATTGACATAAATATATTAAAAGGGGTTAAATCAATATTTATGATAGGAAAATAAGGTGGCATTTGGTCATGGAGACACATTGGTGGTGTGGGACCCACACAAGCTAGATTCCTCATACCACATGGCATCCTATTCTCACCCATTCGAATCCAAGGTGGAGTCTAATGTTCTTGGGGATTTGGGAGGTCAATATACTTGGCATGACTCAATTAAGGTTGAATTGGAGTGGAAGAATAAATCCCATGGAATAGGAAGAGGCATTTGAGAGATATTGAGACACTTGGGATAAATTCCCTAGCTTCTATGACAACAATGATGAAGATTCTATGACACCTATGACACAAATTAGACCCGATGGATGACATATGACATATATGACATTTCAGGGATAAAAATAGCCTCCAAGAGGGTGCACAAGGGAGTTGGGGCAGCCAAAGAGTCACCTATTCAAATTGAGTGAAGGAGGAGGCTAGGAATGGAGGGACAAGTGGCATACATTGGGATATCTTCCTAATTTGAGTTGGAATGAATATCATGGATGGAATTAGAGCTAAGGAGGTATTTGGAATTTTATAAAAGTCAAGAAAAAATAAGGATAGTATCTTTTGATCATTTGATATTTTGCATTTGGAGAGGAGAGCTAGTAGAGTGCTATTCTACTTGCCTTAGCACCAATTTCGAGGGTGAAAAATTCCCATCCTAATTGGAAATTGGAGAGGCCATTCAAAAATTTCATTTGGAGCTACAATGGAGTCTTTTTTTACAGTTTGAAGCTACAGGTCAGCTCGTGGTCACTTTTCTTTCAACTTTCTTCTACAACCATTCTTCCATTTCTTGGCATATTCTTGCTTTTTGAGGAGAGGTGCACTTGATGAGGTGATGAAATATTTTGGATATCTATTGAAGCCCAATATATTTTTAATCTGATATATATAATCTATATTTACTACTCAGAAGAATTTCAGGTCAAAACTCCAAGATATTTGATGTAAAAATGCCAAACTATGAATATATGGTGTCATTTCCCCAATACCTTGCTATTTGCACTTGAAGTGGTATCAAATTCAAATGGTTCAGTCAATATATGATATATTAATGTTATATGGAGTTACATTAATATTATTAAGAAGTTTCATATTCATTAGACAAGCATTTGGAGCTATATTCTTAAGTTTCAGAACAATTTGTGAAGATTTACTATCATTTTCCCTATGTCAAAGCTAGTATACAAACATATGATTTATGGGAGTTGCAGAAGCTTATAGAAACTTATTAATGATGAATTTGGATCCCATTGAAGTCCTTTATCAGTACCATGTATCTGTTCTGAAATTTGGGAAGGTTTTATAGTGTTTGGGAAGCCATCTTTGTCTCCTACCCTTAGGGATTGTGAACCTCGATTTGACCAGTAAAGTTCATCATTTTTCCTTGATTATAAATTAATGTTGCAGAAGTGTTTTAAGAGTCTCCAAGAATCCATCAGCCTCATTTACATGTATGAATACCTTCCAAACTCATTCAGACCCAATTCAGAACCATTTGGAGCCATTTGGAAGCAGTTGAGTCAAGACTAGTCTAAGGGTCGAATTGGTCAAAATTGGAAAATTTTCCTAGTTTTTGCAAATTCTTAAAAAGGGACACTACATCATCCAACAGTCAATTGGAAATACCCTCCTCCTCCTCCTCCAATATTCAACTGACCATCCTCTCCTACTCCACTACTCGATTAACCCCCATATCCTCCTCCATGTGCCATCCTACCACCCTCTCCTCCTCCACAAGCCGATTGAATACCCCCTCCTCCTCCACATCCTAATAAACCACCCTCTTCTCTTGACCTAGCTAATATACCATCATTGCCTCCTCCACTAGTCTACCGATCATTGTCTCCAACTCCAATATTCGATAAACCAATTGCTACACCCATTGCACTCGTCAATGCTATATATGAGATATATGAGATGGCCACATTAGATGATATAACTTCCGGTGGAGATATATACCAACTACTTCATTCTGAATGTTATGGATTTGGTGGTAGAGGTATTGATTCCTTAGCTTTAATAGTGGACCAACTAGTTCGTATCAGTTATTGATCACATGTATATATTTGATTGTTGCGAGGTATATATATATATGACTTGAGATGTGTGTTTGACTTATATTTTGATTATGATATTATCATTCATATATATTATGCATTTTCATATCATGTTTGTCAATGTTGTTTTATTTATAAAATATATTGTATGTATGTTAATGATTAATATTATTAATATTATTAATGATTATCCATTTTTAAATTAAGTTTGAGATGCACCACTCAAATTTCAAATTTGAGATGGCATATCTAACATATTGGAGATGTATATCTGACACATATATTGATTTTGATATTAGTGCTCATGTATATTATGTCTTTTCATATCATATTAATATTGATAATGTTGTTTATACAATGTATTGTGTATGTTGATGATTAATATCATTAATGGTTTCTCTATTTTGAAATCAAATTTGAGATGTATCAGTGATTTAAATTTGAGATACCATATGATATTTTATTGTTGTGATTACTAAAGTTCATATTTGCACTCTTCATTGATGCAGTCACTAAACTTTACTTGATTGTGAATATAATGAATGACAAGCTACTAAGATTACTGAAGTTTACATTCATATGCTTCATTGATGTTAATTAAATACTTTTTAATTTCAATATGTTGTCTAATAAATTTAGTAAAAACATGTTATATAATATTTAACTTAAAAAAAAATGCAAGAATAGATTTACACATACTAAGTTATTGTTAATACAACTTCAACAAGTTTAATGACAAATTTTATAGTGGATGGAATACACTCTGTTTATATATATATATATATATATATATTTTATTGCATACTATTTAAATATCAAACCTTGGATGGATAAAATGGAGAGGGTGTTCTTCAACTAAATTAAGTTCATTTTCAATCAATTCTTCCATATAATAACACAATACTAACTATTGTTAGGCACATACACAGTAAATTGATTTTAAACCAACCAAAGTGGTTTAATTAAAAATCATCAAAATTAAATATTCTTAGATGTAACCTTATAACAAACTATTATGTGTAATATTTGATAAGATGTTTAGATGAAAATATAACAATGTTTAATGCTAACGCTAAATGCTTTTGTTATTATTATTATTATTATTTTTAAGGAAGAATTATGAATTCTATATATAATCTAAATTACAACATTTTTTTGAAATATGTCTTTAAAATCTCCAAAAACACCTAAACTTATAAGTAATTGTAGCTAGAATACTTTAACTTAATTATGATCTTTTCCTAAGAAAAAAAACTTTACATTCATAGAAGCGAATATACATAGATTGAGTTGTTTTTGCTTAAAGCATTCAACCAGAAGAGCTCTCCTCATTCAAAATTTCTTCTCTACTATGATTTTATCAGCTAAAAACCATGACTTTTTACTACTTGATCAAGCGATTTTAAATGCCAAAAAATACATTCCAACATGTGACTAAATTACAACATTTGTTTGAAATATGTCTTTAAAATCTCCAAAAACACCTAAACTTATAAGTAATTGTAGCTAGAATACTTTAACTTAATTATGATTTTTTCCTAAGAAAAAAAACTTTATATTCATAGAAGTGAATATACATAGATTGAGTTGTTTTTTATTAAAGTATTTAACCAGAAGAGCTCTCCTCATTCAAAATTTCTTCTCTATTATGATTCTATCAGCTAAAAACCATGACTTTTTATTGCTTGATCAAGCAATTTTAAATTCCAAAAAATACATTCCAACATATGACTAAGTCAGAAAAGAAAGTTCTTCATCAACAAAAAAAGGAATCCATCCCAAAAACGCACCCAAAAAACCATAGATGTGAGATCCATGTTATACATAAAGACGAACTTCGAATTTAGATTGAATTCTTCCATCCCTGTATTCCAATTCGACCAGTGTTCCCTCATTCAACAATAATGACTGTTTAGATAAGCTATTTGATTACTAGTTGATCTTGATGTACACATGGTTCAAGGAGATCCACTCAAATGACGTCGTCTCTTCCTCAATTAACTATTGGAATGGCCAAAGACCAATAATCTCAATTTTTCTTCTTCTTTTTAGCCCAATTAATGACAACCTAAGAATCCCCCATAACCTGCAACTCCTTAAAACTTGCTAGAAGAGAGCTTCTAAGTATCACCCATAATGAACACAAATACGCTTGAGTATTTGTGCCTCGGTCTGTAGCATATTTTGTGTCTATAAAGTTACTAGAGTTTTTTTTAAAATAACATCAACCCCACATATTGCAGGGTGCCCTTGAATAACACCATCAAAATACCCCCAAGGCATCTCATAATTCCAGTTTGACATGACCGATAACCTACCCTTGTGCTCCTTAGGATCGATCTTGTATTCTTGGACCATGTCAAAGATTCTCTGAGCAAGCACCTCAACTAGAAAAATACTTGCCTTCAAAAACTAGCAAATTGTGTGCCCACCATATCTAGTACACCCATAGGTTTAGTAATGCCATGTATTCTTCCACAACACCATCCGAGAACCATTCATGAACAAAAATTTCTAAGGAATCTAAATTCCAATTTGATTTGTATTTTAACATTGAGTTTAATGTCCTCCAAACATCTTTGGAGAAACTACATTCGAAAAATAAATGATAGACCGATTCTGAATCATGTCGACACAAGCAACATCTGCTTGGGCCAACCCATATGTGCTTCATCCCATTATCCCAAGTAATAATTTTATTAGTTAAATACAACCATAAGATAATTTTTTTCCTTCAATGGGCTTGGAATTTTCCGTACCACATCCCACCACCAATGCTTTTCCCCAATAAAATATTCCTCAACCTTATCCAATTAACCCAATTTAATTGTATATTCACCCGAGTATGATTTTTTTTTCCAACACAAGTTATCAAGGCTTACGTAGTAAGCTTAATCACCCCATGACGCAATTTTCCAGTATATTGTCTCCATTCTTTGGCCTAAGGTCCTTCCAAACCCAACTCCTGTGTTGTCTTCCAATTCTAGGCCCATTATCTTAAGTAATTAATAGCTCCAACATCCTTCAAGAAATAAATCTCAGAGTCTCGAAGCCTTTGAATCAAATCATTTGACAAAATGAAAGATCCCTCCACGCCAAGCTAGGAATCCTCCCCTACTCAAAGTTTTCGATTATACTTAATCTTCCATACAGTCGATGATCCCACCAAAGAAAAATCCTCCACCAATGAATTCCATATTATTGCACCAAGAGGCGCTCTACAACCCAGTATGGGGGAGATCTTGTGAGTCGAGTGTTTGTCGAGTAACAAAATAATACAAAGTAAACAAAAAAGAATAATACAAAGTAAAAAGTAATAAATGTTATGTCCGCCATAAGCAAAAAAGAAAATACAAAGTAAAAAGTAAATTGAGACTTAAACTAGAGACTTTAGAGCTTAGTATTAGGTGGTAAATATTATGTCGGCCATAAACAAAAAAAATAATAGAAAGTAAAAAGTAAATATGAGACTTAAACTAGAGACTTTACTTTTTACTTTTAATACAAAGTAAAAAGTAAATATGAGACTTTAGAGTGTTTATCGAGTGTTTGTCAAGTAACAAAATAATACAAAGTAAACAAAAAATAATAATACAAAGTAAAAAGTAATAAATATTATCTAGGCCATAAACAAAAAATAATAATACAAAGTAAAAAGTGATAAATATTATGTAGGCCATAAACAAAAAATAATAATACAAAGTAAAAAGCAATAAATATTATGTAGGCCATAAACAAAAAAGAATAATACAAAGTAAAAAGTAAATATGAGACTTAAACTAGAGACTTTAGAGCTTAGGATTAGGTGGCTGAGGTATTGCACTCAAGGAGCTATTCAAGGAGAGGTTTGCATCTCGGGAGATTTGATCCCTCTCGGCGCTTGACAGAGCCTAGGATTTGGATCTAAGCTAGTTTAAACTCCTTTCGAGATTTTCCGCGCTTCTTTGAACTGGTTCTCTATCATGACACCATTTAAATACTTAGATTTCATTACTCATCCCCACAATGCCTCGTTATAAACTAGTCACCATAGATTCTTCGTTGCTAGGGACTAACAAATAAAAAGATATTCTTGAGATCCCATCCACCAAGGATTTTTGGAGCTGCCAACCTAGCCCACTTGACAAGAGGAATTCCTTTCATCATCCTCTTCCTCTCCTAAAGGAAACTGAATCATTTTCCCTAATCTTTTCCAATATTTCTTTAGGAACTTTAGTTATCTCCGTCCAATAAACATGAATATTTTCAAGGACTAGTTTAATTAAGACTAGCCTGCCTCCCCGAGAAATACAACAGTTCACCCAAATTGAGATATGAGCCTCTATTTTCTTATACAACCATGTCCAATATTCAAATATGTACTTATTAGGATTAAGAAAGATACCACTTGAGATACTTTATGGAAACCTCCAAATCATTTGTTGGAAAGAAAAGGATGTCTCCAACACACCCAACATCCTCCACAAACAACACATTAACCATAGTCGTATATTTGGTCTCATTGAATTCCATGCTAGTATATAGACAATACAAGTTTATAATCTCTCTAATATTTTTGTCCTCTTGTTCCTCGCCATAAGTGACCAAAGATCAATATGTTGTCCATAAATAAGATATGGGTAATGGAAACAAATTTCGAGATTTTGACCCCCTTCAACTCACATATTCTTTTAGCCTTCTTAATAAAAAGTCTGAGACCATCAACTATCAACAAGAACAAGATTAGAGATAAGGGTCTCCCTTGATGTTCTCCATGAGAATCTCTAAAGAAATACGAAGGATACCCATTAATCAAGACTATGAAAGCAACATACTAGACATTTCCCATGATCCAAATGACATTCTTCAAGCTCATGTCCTTTTGAATTAACAAAAACCAAAGATAAACCCACTCAACTTTATCATAGGCTTTAGCTAGATAAACCTTTAATACGATAGATTTGAGTTTATTTTCCTTAATGGAATGAAGGCCTTCCTGAGTCGTTGCCACCACATCATGAATATTCTGGTTGAACAAGAACCCAAACTACTCCTCTGAAATGATACCTGATAAAATTTCTTTCAGTACATGTAGTAATGATTTTTGAGATAATATTATTGATAAGATTGCATAAGGATTTAGGATGATAATAACCAAAATACAATGCATCTTGCTTCTTTGAAATCAAAGAAATAAAGTTGCTATTCAAGGACTGAAAAACTTTCCCAGCCTCTTTGGCTTTGATTATAACCTTCAGCAAGTCATCTTTTAATAGGTAAAAGAAAGACAAATAAAATTCTACCATCAACTTTTCTGGACCGAGAACTTTCCCTTTATTAAAAGAATTTAGAGTGCACTCGCTTTCATCATAGGTAAAATATTCCTCTAGTGAAGAACATATTCCTTTTAAAATTATCATAATTTTGAAAAAAATTGTGTTATTATTTCCCTCTCATAACCAAACCGCTTGACTTGTAAGTTTCCAAGTGATTTCCTCCTTTTTCAACAAATCCATCAATTTTTCTTCTAGAACTTTGAGAATTTCACTCTTCATCCTTCGAAAATAAACCACCTGAATGTTAATTTTGAGCATTAATTCACAATACTCTAGGATCTTTACTAAGAGAATAACATGTATAGTATATCAATGCATATCAATCATAACAAGCATGTCAATCATCACAAGAAGCAAAAGCATGAGAGACAATAGACACACAGAGTTTTCGTGGGGAAAACCCTAAGGTGAAAAACCCCACAACTTCCTCAGAGATAGATAGAGAAATAGCACAACCAAAGTACAACCAAAGTACAAGAGATAGACTCCTCTTAGCAGCTGATCCTCCTCCTCACATGTGTGCCACTTTCCGAGTGAAGGAAGTGTGAGTTATGAAGTGATCCAAATAGAGATCTCCCGATCTCTATTTATACTTGTCCTGTTTTCCCAATAACCTTATGGGTCCGAATTGTCTATCTAGGTACAATAACTTCATATTACATTATATCGGGCCGACCCCTTACAAGGTGGTCTAATAACCCATCGGCAAGTTAACATACTTGCGACACTTGTCAATACAAATGACGACACTTACGTATAGAGGAATAATACATCTCTATAGGAGTACAATAAATATATAGATGAAATACATTCTGAAGTTACATATACATCAACACTCCCTCTTAACTAGGAAGGTATTTCTCAACACAGATCATCTAGCACAAGTCTTCTTCTCTGGATCATCATCAGTGAATCATCGTCATTGTCACTACTGCTGCTATCTCGATCAATCTCTGAATCTACTCGTCATAGGAAGTTCTACAGAGCCAATCCTTTTTCATACTGGATGTAGGCCCACCACCTGTAGGTCTTCATCATCAGTGGCCATATTGTGGAACCTAGGACTGATTACGTGCATCAACAAAACCTAGCGCAGACTATATGTTCTTTTACATGTTGACCTTCACAAAACCTACTCAGAGCATCCTAGGATGTTACGAGCAAACCGCTCTACCTGTCTAGATCTCGATAGAGCATCCCAGGCTGTTACGAGCACACCACTCTACCTGTCCATATTTTAAAGGATCTTTTCTATGTGAACTTTCGCAAAACCTACTCAAAGCATCCCAGGATGTTACGAGCACACCGCTCTACCTGCCTGGATCTTGATAGAGCATCCCAGGAGGTTACGAGCACACCGCTCTACCTATCCGGATTTTAAAGGATGTTTTCTATGCGAAACTGTAGCAAAACCTACTTAGATCATCCCAGGATATTACAAGCACACCGCTCTACCTGTCCGGATCTCGATAGAGCAACCCAGGATGTTACAAGCACACCGCTCTACCTGTCCGATTTTTAAAGGGTCTTTTCTATGCTACCTGCACAACCTGTCCACGACCATAGAGTATCAAACCGATACTCATCATACATCATCCTGATGTACATCATCACATGATCAAATTGATCATCATCATACCATCAACTTGATGCGTATCATCTGGAGCAACATCCTGAAGCTCGTCATCTGTGATCATCCTGATCAAACAGTATATCCATCTGATGCATACAAAGTATCTACCTGATACATATCATCATACATGATCTACCTGATCATACAAATGCATCCATCTGATATACATAATGCATCCACCTGATACATACATAGTACATGATCTACCTGATCATACAAGTATCCACCTGATACATATACAAATACATGATCTACCTGATCATAAAAGTATCCACCTGATACATATAAAAATACATGATCTACCTGATCATACAAGTATCTACCTGATACGTACATTCATACATATAAATGATCCAACTGATCATATATAGCATCCAACATGATGCGTACATACATACATATAAATGATCCAACTGATCATATATAGCATCCAACATGATGCGTACATACATACATATAAATGATCCAACTGATCATATAGAGCAGAAACTAGAACATCATCCTAATGTTCATCATCCAACACTTACATCCATAGCCATGTGAAGGACCCTCCTTCCACCATGCTTGGAATGGCTTTAGCAAATGTCTCCATCACTTCTTCCTCGAAGTGTCATCGATCTGAAGAACACCAAGCCTCTCTCTGAAGTACTCGAACTTCACTTTGGCTAGTGGCTTTGTCAGCACATCTGCAATTTGCTCATCCGTTGCAATATACAGGAGCTTTACTGCTCCTCTCTGCACCATGTCCCTGATATAGTGATATTTGATCTCAATGTTCTTTGACCTGTCATGGAACATTGGGTTCTCAGATAGCTTCACACAACTCTGGTTGTCACAAAAGATACCAGTAGCCTCCAACGGGAGATCAAATAACTCAAACAGTAGCTTCCGGAGCCATACTACCTCACAACTAGCCGAACATGTTGCAACATACTTTGCCTCGGCTGTACTTAGTGCTACACAGGACTGCTTCCTTCTAAACCAAGAGATCACACCTGATCCCATACTGAAGCAACACCCATATGTGCTCTTCCTATCTGTAGCACTGCCTGCGCAATCTGAATCAACATAACCTTGCAGGTTAAACTTTTGATTCGCTTCATACTTGAGCCCATAATCAACCGTACCCTTCAGGTACCTCATAATATGCTTTACAGCAACCAGTTGAACATTCATTGGATCCGTCAGGAACTGGCTTAATGTGTTCACCGCAAAGCAAATATCTGGTCTCATGTTCATCAGGTACATCAAGGACCCAATCATCTGACGATACATAGAGACATCAACTGGCTCAGATGAAGCATCACATAGAAGCTTAAGGTTTGATGCCATAGGTGTGGCCATGGCCTTGCAATCCATCATCCCGAACCTCTTCAGGATATCTACTGTATACTTCCCTTGTCCAAGGAAGATCCCATTTTCACTCTGCCACACCTACATACCTAAAAAATACTGCATCATCCCCAAGTCCTTCATATCTAACTCGGCAGCAAGCTTCCTCTTTGTATCGGCAATCAACCTGTCATCTCCTGTTACAAATAGGTCATCCACATATAGGAGTAGAATCACAGGATTTCCTTCCTCAACCTTGTAGTAAAGGTTGGAATCTGCTTTACTCTTGGTAAATCCCAAACTAGATAGAAAACTGTCCATCCTGCCATACCAAGTTCTAGGAGCTTGTTTTAAGCCATACAAGGTTTTCTTCAATCTGCACACATATGACTCCCTATCATGTGTTTCAAAATCGAGTGGCTGCTCCACATACACTTCCTCTTCAACTACACCATTCAAGAAGGAAGTCTTGACATCCATATGGTGTATCTTCCATTTCACCGCTGCAGCCAGAGCAAGTACTGTTCTGATGGAAGTGTACCTAGCTACATGAGCAAAAGTTTCTTCATAATCTATTCCCTCTTTCTAAGAGAAGGCACGAGCTATGAACCTTGCCTTGTATTTCTCTATGCTGCCATCTGCAGCATGCTTGATCTTGTAGATCCATTTGGAAGTCACAACAAACTTCCCTTCAGGTCTTGGGACAGCATCCCAAACATCATTCTTCATTATTGATTGGTATTCTTCAATCATGGCATCCTTCCATTCTTTCTTTTCCGCTGCTTTTTCATAATTGGAAGGTTCTTTGTTCATGATATCACAGAGTACAGCAACATAGTTGGTATGTGATTTGGTTCTCTTCTTTGCTCTATGTTCTTCTTCTGGAATGCCATATCTTTCTGCATCTTGAATGAGCTCTCTATCCCATGCAGGTTTTCTCTTGTGAAAGTCATTCTCACGGGGTGGATCTACTGGTTGTTGTGGATCTTCAATTTCACGATCAACATCTGGAATTGCTTCAGTCATGGTAGTGTCTTGAAATCTAGTTTCCTTAGGTTCTTCATAAAATTCAACAGGTGTCTTCCTTGATTTGACGAATGCTGAGTTTTCATCAAATGTCACATCCCTGCTGACATCAATCTTCTTGAACCCTGGAAAGTATATTCTGTAAGCCTTCAAGCTTTCACTGTAACCCACAAAGATACCCTTCTTTCCTAAAGGATCTAGCTTGGTCCTCTTTTCTTTTGGAACATGAGTGTATACTGGACAACCAAATATTCTGAGATGGTTGACTTCAGGTTTCTTACCAGAAAATACCTCTTCTGGTGTCTTGTTGTCCAATATCTTGTGGGGTGTTCTTTTTTGCACATATACAACTGTCCTAGCTACTTCTGCCCATAGATGCATAGGTAGATCTTGGTCATGCAACATTTCCCTTGCTGCTTCCATGATTTTTCTATTCTTTCTTTCTGCAACTCCATTATGTTGTGGATTGTAAGGAGAAGTCAACTCCCTCTTAATCCCTGAATCACTGCATAACTTCTCGAAGTCATCTGAAGTGAATTCTCCACCATTGTCGGATCTGAATATTTTGATATTCTTATCAGTTTGGTTCTCCATCAAGGTTTTGAATTCCTTGAACTTATCAAACACTTCATCTTTGTTCTTCAAGAAGTAAACCCAAGTCTTCCTGGAGAAGTCATCAATGAAAGAGACATAGTAAACATACCCACTCAGAGAGCTAGATGACATCGGGTCATATACATCGGAGTGGATAATTTCCAAGATACTTTTTGCCTTGCTTTCATTGCTTGGAAATGCCTTCTTTATGTTGTTTCCTTTTGCACATCCTTTGCAAACACCTTCATGCTTGGTCTTAATTTCAGGAAGACCTTCTACCGCCTTGCAATTGGTAATGCTCTGTAGTGCATGTGTGCAAGTCTTCTATGACAAAGTTCACTTGGCTCCATGGAATCATACACCATGGCATGTTCAGGTTGTCCCTTCAATTTATACAAACCTCCCTCTTGCTCTCCAATCACCACTGCATCATCTGTGGTCTTTCCCTTTGGCCACATTAGGAATTGGCCATCCACAAATGCAACCCTCATACCTTTTGAATATAATGCATATATGGAGAGAAGGTTTTTCTTGAGCCCAGGCACATAGAGTACTTCTTTCATCTTCAAAGATTTTCTAGAATCTAGGTTGTAGGAGGATTCACCACTTCCTTTGATGGGGTATTGATAATCATCCCCAAGTTTCACTTTATGGGGTGATTCATGTTCAGACAGATTTACAAAAGATTCTTTAAACCCAGTCATGTGTTTAGAAGCCCCACTTTCAATTATCCAATCATTACAACCATGAGAGATAGTACCTGTGAGAGCAGAGATTAGAACATACTCTTCTTCGCTTGATGAGTCATCATCATCACTTTCTGCTCTAGCTTTCTTCCTGGAAGATTCATCATCCTCAATAGCATGAGCATGATATCTTCTTTTGTTATTCTTCTTCTTCTTGTTGAAGTTGTTGTCTTTCTTCTTCTTGGAACAATTTGAAGCAAAGTGTCCCATTTCATTACATTCGAAACATTGAACATGAGATAGATCTTTCTTCTTGTAATAAGGGTGAGAATGTTTCTTGTTATGAGATTTCTCCCTCTTAACCTTGCTTCCCTTGGTGTGAGCTGTGAGAGATTGATCTTCATTCCCCATCTTTTCTTCTCGTGCCCATGCCTAGCTTCTTCTTGAGAGCATTCCCCCCAGAGTCTACTGAAAGAGATTAATTTA
Organism: Larix kaempferi; assembly: GCA_027924585.1. Classification (NCBI taxonomy): domain Eukaryota; kingdom Viridiplantae; phylum Streptophyta; class Pinopsida; order Pinales; family Pinaceae; genus Larix; species Larix kaempferi. The sequence goes on from BSBM01000866.1 coordinate 4,442,294, forward strand.
TTTCTTGCACATATTCCTTGAATAAAGGAGTCCCATGACCTAGGTAGGCCATTCAGAGTGGTCATAACAACTTCACCATTGTCCACTACTTCATCCATAGCTTCAATTTGTTCCTTGATCTGAGAGACCTTGGAGAAGTAAGATTGAATGGTCTCTCCATTCAACATCTTGACCCCTTTCAATTGATTCCGCAGAGTCATCTTTCGATTTATGTTCTTCCCTTCAAATAACTTGGTCAGGGAGTCAAACATCTCCTTGGGTGTCTTTAGAGATGACACATGTGGTATGAGATGGTCTTTGATAGAATCAACAATGATTCTCTTTGCCTTGACCAAGTTCTTCTTATGCAATACCTTAGCCTCTTCATCCTCTGGGATAGGGACCTCAGAGCTGATGTAGGAGTACAATTCATTTTCTTCCAGGATTAACCCAATCCTATACTTCCAGGCTCGGAATTTATCATCCCCTTCAAGCTTATCCTCAATCTTGGTGTGGTGAGACATATTAAAGAGTAATTCAAATGGAAATAGAAGAGATTTAGGTCTTACCACTTGCTTTGCTGAAAACAGGATCTGGTCTCGGATTAGGGTTTGTCGAAAAAACCCTAAAAATTCAAAAAGTGAATTTCAACTTTCTGAAAGGATAGAAAGATGCTCCTTGATGATCTGATCAGCTTGGTGTATTCAGAATTTGAGATCTGCAAAGCTTCACCCTTTAGGAATGCCTTTTAGTCTTCCCGGGTTCACTAGGGAGGACCCTGAATTAGGGTTTGAGTTTCCCGGAGATTTACCCAGCCAAAAATCTCGATCCAAATCTCTAAACTTCGATTTTTCCAGGGAGCTTCCAGCTATGTCTTAAGATTTCAGAAATTCCTATTTTTGTGGAAACCCTAATTGCTAGGGCCAAATCTGAAAATGCTCAGAATTGAATTCTGATTGGACAGATAGATTCTCCTTGATGATTAGAGTCAATCTACTATACTGATTTTCCAAAATCTGTGGAGAGAAACCCAATAAGCAAGAAACCCTAGTTTCTGTCACTACACAATGTCTTCTTCTCAGGTTAGCTATGATACCATGTTAATTTTGAGAATTAATTCACAATAATCTAGGATCTTTACTAAGAGAATAACATGTACAGTATATCAATGCATATCAATCATAACAAGCATGTCAATCATCACAAGAAGCAAAAGAATGAGAGACAATAGACACACAGAGTTTCCGTGGGGAAAACCCTAAGGTGAAAAACCCCACAACTTCCTCAGAGATAGATAGAGCAATAGCACAACCAAAGTACAACCAAAGTACAAGAGATAGACCCCTCTTAGCAGCTGATCCTACTCCTCACATGTGCCCCACTTTCCGAGTGAAGGAAGTGTGAGTTCTGAAGTGATCCAAATAGAGATCTCCCGATCTCTATTTATATTTGTCTTGTTTTCCCAATAACCTTATGGGGCCGACCATACTAGCTAGGTACAATAACTTCATATTACATTATATCGGGTCGACCCCTTACAAGGTGGTCTAATAACCCATCGACAAGTTAACATACTTGCGACACTTGTCAATACAAATGACGACACTTCTGTTTAGAGGAATAATACATCTCTATAGGAGTACAATAAATATATCGATGAAATACATTCTGAAGTTACATATACATCAACACTGAATTCACTTTGAATTGTGAAATTCCACAGGGGTAGATCACTGAGCTTGAACAAACCTCACAATTTCACAATGAAATTACTGAGAAGAAGTAGAGAAAAACATGGATCAATTCACTCATAAAAATGAAACACACATGAAAAACTATTGTTGATACATTAATCATCTGTAAGATGGAAATCAAAGAATGTTACAATAAAATGAATTCGATACTCCTTGGAGGTTTCAAATTCACCTCAAGTATAGGCTTAGTTTGCATTGGAACCATATCTCGATAAGGTTCAGTGGCCACCGATGATGAATAATCAGTTAACTGAGGTAGAATTGCGCATAATTGAATCATGTGGGCACCAAAATAGGGGAGGATACTCCAAATGGGCGCATAACTAGCTGTCAGTGGTTAAAGAGGGTGCTCCTATACTCAGTAGCAGAAAAACTAGGATCTACAGTCAGTTAACTGAGCATTCAAGGGGATAAGGCACCCCAAATCATGGAACTGACTATATAGTCTCCTAAATCTGTGCATGAGGGTGCATTGGAACTCCAATGATGTAAATAGGGCACTCTGAGTGGATAGGAGGGCTAATGATGGCCAAAAAAAATCTCCAGGGGGGCCAAAGTAGGGACTAGGTGCTAGGTTACTCAACTACCAATGCATGGATGCATGGAGTGTTGCATGGAATGCATGGATGCATGCAAGGAATGCAAGGAAAAAATAATGTGGTGAGAATATTCCAACACCCCCCCTTAAGCCATACTATGAGGAAAAATATAAGTAAATTAGGGCCCTGGTTACTGAGACCAAAGGTCACCCCATACAACAATCTAAAAAATTGAGGAAAGATGGAAAACCCAGTGGGAAACCCCCCCCTCAGGATATACTGAAACACACCAAAAATTGCTACTCAAGACTTAAGTAGGTGTGATGCTTGATTCAATGTCTGGAGGTATGTCCCTCTTGGGAAGAAGTGGATCATGCTCCAAAAACATGTGCTTGAATTCTCCTTCAGTGAATGCAAGCGAATCTGGAGGATTTCTGAACTTTCTCTTCAGACCAAACATGGTGAGAACAAATCCAAAAATATGAGGATCATCCTAGAACCTGTAATTCAAACCAACTGAGTTAGGATCAACTCCAATCAAATCTAATTTCTCTTGAAACTTGAACTTCTGATTAGTGGAAGTTAAATCAGCTCCAAGAATTGATAGATGGTTTCTTGTGATCTCCTTTGAACCAACAGGGGCAAGATCAAAACCAAAATCACCAAAATGTGCCTGAGACTTGAACCCAAGCAAATGGTAGTGTCCTCCATGTTCAATGAAAGTCTAAGAACATGTGCCAATGATCGAATAGAAGTACATGTTGAATATTGGCATTGATTTCAAACAAGGAGGAAAAAGTTGCCCGCAATAGAGAGCAAGGGAGATGCCGATTTAATTAATTAATTAAAAATTAGTAATAAATAGAGATATAAAATAGAACTTAATAAAAAGAGATTTAGAACGACATGAATTGGAAAGACACGAACTGAAGAGACACACTCCTATGAGTGAATGGGGTATTTAAATAGGTTTTCGATTTAGAGGAAGGATGTCTCTACAATGAATATTGCGGAAACATAAATAAAGGGAGAGACCAACAACATAAAGAAAGGGAGAGACCAACAACATGAAGCATTTCCAGAATTGATGGAAAATCAAGAAGTTATAAATATCAGGGAAGTTGGGTGGTGTTAGTGGTAGGTCGAAGCCTGCTAAGGAGGTTGTAGCCTCCTTCTAGTAGCAACTGGAAAACATGGGTGTTGCAACATTCTTATCTGTTGGTGCAGACATAAAACTGGGATGTTGAAGCATCCTTAATGTTGCAGCAGAAAAATAATTTTGTAGAAATAATTTTATTAATAAAGTTGATTTTGTGGTTTTCTCTTTGAGGTTTCCACGATAAAATTCTCTGTCCTTGCTTGTTTGATTCATAGCATACATTGTTTAAACTCTAATTTTTTTAAATTTAAAGAAAATAATGCAATACTGATTCACCCTCCCCACTCTCAGTATTGCTGGATAAACCAACAATACATAGGAATCATGTGATCAAGGAGGGTGAATGCATCACCTATAAAATATGATTTAATCTGCAAAAAATTCAATAGATCATCATTCTGCACACCAACAAAATCATGTGAAAGAGAGGATTTAAGAACCTCTTCATATTCTAGAGCATGAACTGGCTTATCTTGCTCATAATTCGAAATAGAAGACATTGAGAATATGAGTGAGGAATGGATAATCTCTCCAAAAGTATAATATTCATTAGTTGTATCACTGTCATCTGCATCATCTACATGGGAGGGAGACAATTCAAAGCTGTCTTCAAATTCTAGAGCAATAGAGGAAGGAATGTCTTCAACATGAACTTTCTGTGTTGAATCTGCATCCTCTTATTCATCTTGAACAACTTCATCATGAGAGATGATTGAGGCCGAGATATAGTGAGAGAGAACACTTAAGGAGGTATCATTGGGATTTTTCTCCAAATAATTTGCACCAATATCTTCATTCCGCTTGCCAAATTATTTGTCCAGTTGGGCCCATAGTTCACTTGGATATTCAACAGTTTCCATGAGGTAGCGCATACTAGGAGACATAGCAATTCACATTGCTCCAAAGGATCTGTCACATTCATTTAGCCAATCATTCTCTTCTTCATAGGAAGCAAAATCTCTCATAACACTAATACACATATAAAAAATACCTTGTCTCTTATGATATGCTATCATCTTTGGTTTCCACTCATGATAGTTGAATGGAGAAATAGGAGGAATTGCTCTCAGATTCATGGAAGTTGTTGTATAATACCCGCAAAACCAATGGAAAAGTATCTGGAGGATTGTTACTGAATCTATTGAACACTGCTTTAGGACAATAGGTACTTTTATCCAGATCCTTCACACCTAGCTAGACCTCAAAGGATTTCTCCAATTAATTCAATGCAATGAACACTCCCTCTTAACAAGGAAGGTATTCTTTTGACATCATCACTATTGTCTTCGAGATGCTACACTTCTTGAACTCTGACTATTGACATATGACATCTCCCAAATATATATATCATAAGAAGTTTCACAGAGACAACCCTTTTTCATGCTAGATGTGCCTTGCAGTGAAAACCCTTTTTCATGCTAGATGTGCCTTGCACTGAAAACCCTTTTTCATGCTGGATGCAACTCTCCACAAAGCCAACACTTTTTCATGTTGGATGTGTCTATTGGCGTATATAACTAAGCTAGAGGTTTCCAGTGTAGACCCAGGTACTTCGCGGTTCAAGGAACCAACAAAACCCCTATTAACCGGCCCTTTTGGTAACAGACTGCAAACAACCTGAGGTATCACCCGAGGTGAAGCTGAGGGGGTGGTTGCAGAATCAAGTTTCCACAACCTGGTGATGCGACTGTGAAAGGGATTGATAGGCAGTGCGGTAAGGGGCTCTTACTGTGGACACATGACTGTGCGAAGTCTCTACTTTGCAGTGGATACTTCGCCAAACTGGGGTGCCGCGCACCTAGCGCATCCAAGGACTGCGCAATACTAGAATCACTCCGCATTATGATGATAAGCTATTAACAACTTACCTTTCAACACTCAAGATGGGTCGGCACATCAACTAGACCACGCTACTACTTCAGGACTTGATCAACACTAATCAATCCTTACCTAACAATCTCGAACCATTCATCACCACTTGACTACTATCTTTATGGCGTATTTACTCTAACAAAATACACAGTACTGGGTGTTCCAATACTATGCTCAGATCCAGTGCTTAACTATGTGATTGTCCACAGATTCATACATTCAAAGACTTAGACGATTTGAATCCTTAACATTCATCCACTCGTGCATTACTTAACATATTATTCCCATAATTTCCTGCGGCGAATACATATAAAAGCAATCAAATAACAGATAATAGTGGCATCAAACATCCATACTAAGAAAATGAACAAATATATCAACACAATCAATCACACTACATAGGATTTAACGTGGTTCACCCCTTGGATGGAGGCTACGTCCACAAGAACGGTTGTTAATATTGATCTTTTTGGGAAGGGTAACCGTTCTTAGTCCACGCACTCAGTTGCAGACTCTCTTTTCTCTCAGATAGGTCTCTGCGCACTCAGCTGTAGAGCCTTTACAATGGCTTCCAAGCTTAAGATTCTACAATAATCAATAATAACCAAAATGAAGAGTAACCCTTCCCTTACAAAATTGTGCCTTATTTATAGATCATGCCCGTAGGTCATGTCTTTACAATCCGTAGGCCAAAAACCCTTAGGTTTACAAAAACGGTTACAGTTTCCAGCTCATCGAGCTAGCTGACACCTAGTAGCGAATCTTCCATCATGGCCTACCCTTCGCGCATGCCCACGTCACTATCGACCTTCTTGTTGCATGCATGCCAATAGGTCTCTTTCGTCGAACCATTCTTCCTCTAACGGCCTCGTGCGACTGGTTCAGGTAATGGTATCTTTTGCGTGTGCGACCAGTGGATTTCTTCCCGATCCACTCCTGCCCACCGCTTGGCACTCCTGGAGCATCTTTACCAAACATAGACCGCTGATGGTCTTCCCAGAACACGTGTAATCTTTCCCATCCAACACTTTTCTCTGTTGGAACCCTATAGACTGGACACTTCGTGACACTGCATCCTCGCAGCACCGATCTTCGCAGTTCTTCCAACACTGCGTTGCGCGCAACTTCGCAGCATTCCCAAAACTTATACAAAAAAAGTATTTAGGATGAACTGCGCTCAGCTTCGCAGTTCCAAAAATCCTTGTTCAAAATTGCCCCACTTGGGCTAGGCCCAACAGGCCCCTAACACTTACATGTGGCTCGCCCTCGAGCCACTTGGCACTTCGCTGAGCTGTTCCTCCGGTTGAGGAGATAAATTTGCAGCGAATTCATTGTACAAGACGAACAACTTGTCGACCACTTGCTTTGTGTCTTTCTTGACTTGTCGAACTGTCTCCATGATTTCAATTGTAATTTCCTGGTTGACCTGGCCTTCCACCCGTGCTTGATTCTCGTGCAGCTCCTTTACTTATCCTCGATCTCTTGCGAGATCGTGCTGGAATCCACCAGCAAAGATTGTGACTTGTCTCCCAGTTCACTTTATTTTTCCCTCAACGCCTGCACTTCCTTTTTCAGCGCGTTGATTTCTTGGTACTTTGGAAGCCTGTCTCTTGGTGCAAGAGATTTTACTTTTGTATCCAGTTGCTCCAGTGTAGCTTGCTTCTCCTTTACAACAACCTTCACTTCCTGCAATGCCGGGTCTTCTTCAAGGCTAGTGAATGCCGTCGATGTTGCTTCCAACAAACCTTGGCACTTAGCCACTTCCACTGCAATGTTCTCTGCTGCGGCTTTCACCTCCTGTGCTCTCAACTGATGCTCATTTGGTGGGGTCTGTGGGTTAATTTGCTCCTTCAAGGCAGTAACATTATCCTCATGGAGAAGCTCCATGTCCTGCTTTTGTATCTTCAGATTGGTAACCAGCTCGCCAATTTTAAAAACAGTATCCGCTGGTTCTACTTGCACTTCGAGCTCCTCTATGTTGTCAGCGACCACAGTGATCGTGGATTCCAGTCTTAGCCGACGATCATGTGCATCTTGCAGCTCCATAGCTCTTCGCGAGGTATCTTCCTCCATTTTCCCGTTAGCTGCTTGCAGCTCAGCCTGTCCTTTGAGCGCATCAATGGTTCTTTCATGCATTTTCTCCACACACTGCAGGTGTAAGAAGTGTAATCCTGGAAGTGGTATGTTTGCTAAGTCAATTTCCATACGTTCGACATCCTTCGTGTCTAACATTAGTTTCTCTGTCATCGAAAAAGTGATAGTGCTTGTATCCAGATGAACGATACGTGACTTCACAGGAATGGTCATGGTCAACTGCAGCTGCTACAAAGTCCCTCCTGACTTCCCTTCTGACTCTAAGTCACGCGGCGGGGGTAATATTTTGTGCACTTCATCAATCTTGAGGGTAATCCCCTCCAACGCGACCAGATTCTTCTGTAGAGTATCTTGTATTTCTTTATCTTTTTTCTCCTTGTCAGTCATGAGATCTTCCATCTGTTCCGTGAACTGGCCTTTACCAGCTTTCTGCTTCTTGTGTGCTCCCTTTTTCTGGCTGGGACTCTCTGACTCCTTCCTTTTTCCTGCCTCCTTTTCTTCAACTATCAGGCATGGACGTGGAATGGGTTCATCCTCCTCGGAATCGCTGGGGACATCGACAACCTCTACATGGAACTCAACATGCCATTCCTTCATTATTTGGTCAGTGTCCTCTTCATACATGTGGTAGCTTCTTGCGTACCACTCCGCCTTCTTCTTTTGCGCTTTTGGTGAAATATGGATACTGCCCATGTTAGCATAAAAATCAATGATGCGAATGTATTTGCTAGTTACCTGCTTCATGATCCTGGGGGTCACTATAATCGCGTCGTGTAGCTAGCTATAGTACTGGTAGAACACTTCAGCTGTTGCGTGCTGCCTCTGTGAATTCATATTTGCCCAGAGGTTTGAGTAGCGTGGCTCCCTGCATTCATTGGGATCAGTGGTTAATCTGACGTAATCCTTTGGCTCTTTCCATCCGACAAGGGCGATCAATACTATAAGCCAAGTATAGTGAAAATTTCCTCCGTTGATCTGCGTGTCGTTGAGTTCCTCCATGAACTCGTTCAACAGATATTGTGACCAGTTAATCTGCTCCCCTTCTGCTGCCGCGGAGCCAAGCAATACTGCATTTGTGCTTACCTCTAGAGGTCTGCATTTCCTCAGGATTTTTCCTCCTAGCAGTTGCATGATGAACTTCGTCGCCCTATTCTCAATATCTTCTGTCTGAAAACCCCTCTTCCCTTTGACGACAACTTGGGTTTTTTTCATCATGGCCACAACTTCTCTATCCTTGCTCTTCCATTGGAAGAATTGTTTGGGATCTCTACCCCTCTTACTCAGGCCTGTGATACAGTGGATTAGATCAATGTTTAGGTCCACATTGCGGTCCAACCACAAATATCCCTGATGCATTCGTGCCATCAGCATTCTGACTACCGCGTTCAGTTCTGAGGTTCTATCAAAGTGCGGGAGCCTGAGTAGGTTGAGTGGCCCAGAATGGACTACTCCTGACAACCAACTTTTGGTGACCAAGTTAATCTCACCCTTTGCATCTTTCTTCCAGCACATGTACTTGTCAGGCTGGAATTGTGGGAAATTTGGGTCATGGGGCTCCTCCTTCTGTATCACTAGCAGATCATAATCCTCCCATTTGCAATATGGGATTTTTTTTAGCAGATTCTTGTGTACCTCCACATGCTTTGATATTGGCGTTAATGGGATCTCGTACTTGGCATTTTTCATCAGCTTAAATACCGGTGCGTCCAGTGCACGCGGTGAGATGTAGTTCAGAGTCATCGTCAGCGGTATCTCTTTATCTGCTATCGATGGCTTTTGCACTATGGAACCCATCTTGGGAACCTTCATTCTTGGTGCCACTGGATTTTTGCCTTTATCTTCCATAGTTGGACCGTGCCTTGGTGACCTTCTTGATGCTTGCCCTGGTTCGAAAATAACTTTCTTAGCTAGGGTTCTCATTAAACCTTCGATCCATCCGTGCCGGAAAATCCGCACTGTCTACTCAACTATGAATTGTTATTCAAATGAAATCCTCTCAGACATCCACTGGTTGAACTCAGAAGGTTTTTAGATGGCTTACTGAAATTGGCTCACACAGAAGTATTCGTAGAAAATTCTAAGTGTTTGGTAACGCCGCGAGACGGTATGCAGTGTTATTTATAGGCGCAGCTGACTGTTTACCGGACAATCTACCGAGAGCGGACTCAAGGCGTGATCTCCCTAGATTAATGTGAGTCTAGGACAAATGAGACAGGCTACGAATGCATTTCCTAGATCTACTTAAGAATCAAGTACTAGATATATTACCTTTCACTTTGCAATCCTTTCTCCTATATGCTGCTCCGCATCTCACGGTCGTCAGATCCAAGCTGCAAGACCTGTCAAGATAAGAAACAAGAGAAACAAGTAAAGGGCATCTATACAATAAGAGATCTAAGTGAACAGTTAAGCAGGTAGAATACTCAATATCATTACACACATGAACAATATTGGTGGAAAGCATTTGTATTACTATAAAAATAGGGAAGTACATAGTAGGGATATAGAACTACAACCAAGGCCTAACGCTGCAGCCCTTCTCCAACAAAGCCATTTTCCATTTCCTCCTAAGGAAGCTTGAGTCTCTCAAGGATGAGTAGAGATCTCTCAAGAGTGATTTCATTAGCATGTAGACACCATAGACTTCCTCCCTTTGGAGAGGGGTAGAGATTCTCTTATATAGGACTAAGTGGATAGGGTATGGATAGGATAGGTTGAGATATGGTAGGAGAGAGATAGGGGATCCCCCCAAGGTATTAGGAACCGAGTACTAACTCCCCTAGAGGTCAGGGATGATGCCCCAAGTCAACAAGTTTCAAGAAGAACATCAAAGAAGCTATTTTTTCCTATTAACTGACTTCGTCGCACCCTGTAATGGAGAAAGGTGCGACGTCGCATGTTGCATGAGTGCAACCTGCGACGACCTCTCAGAACCTAATACAACTGAGTACTAATCCTTCCAGGTTAATGACTTAGTCAAGATATCTTCAGGGGTGTATACACTGAATCTCATGTTGAGTAGATTTTGGGTGTAACAGAATGCCCCCCAAAGCATGTAGCTATTGAAGATATACAGGTGAAGTGCTTTGATAGAAAGAATGGCAATAGACTCGTCGGATGAAGGACACTGCTGCAGTACAACTGACTCTGAGTACACAGTCTCAAATGACTCACAACATGGCTTCCGACCAATACAATGTAGATCCGTGGTAGTAATGACCGACTGAACACAATCATGGCTACTAGACACAAGCGTAGATCCATGATGAGATAATAACACAGCCATGACCAATACAAAAGTGGATCCGTGTAATATGACTCAATACAAACTCCATCGTAACCTGGGTAAAACATGACTCCCCAAAGTCTTCAAGCTGAACCCACATTGATACGAATCTATCCATGTGATTACAAATGTCTTGACGTCGAACATGGTAGAAACCACTTGATTACCGGTCATTGATGTAAACCATTAACAAGCGTGAGGGAAATCACCATTGATGTCAATGATACGCAAGGTATCATAGTACATATCATCAAGCGTGAATAAGTGAGTTGAAGTCGAATGCAAGATGAAATATTTCAATCAAGAGTCAATGATGTAAACTCATGTTGAAAGCAAGGTAACCTGCCATTGAGGCATGCAGGGCCAAGGTACTTGATTGGTTTCTAGATTCAATCCTCGGATGATGAGTTGATGTCGACAAGGATGAATCCGTCGAAGGAGGGCCATGATGAATCCCCCATCAATTGACATGAAACACGACAAAAGATGTGTAGAGTAGATTGGATGGTACAGTAACATGCAATACTGACTCAGAGTAGACCAACATGGTGGCGGGTGTACTGACTGCAGATGATAAATGACGGACGTATTCTTAAACATGGGCATGGAATGACTTGGCAGTATTGACATGACGAGTGCGACACAAATTCCTAACGCGATTGATGATGGAATCTTTCTTTGAATGATTCAAAGGAGCAACAAGACTCAGCAAGTAAGCGGGACTCGAGGACAAACAGATGGTCCAAGTGCTGTATGCAAATGCAGATGAGTGCCATGTTCAAGAATGACTATGTACTGCCATTAACAAGGTACGTAACAAAAAAGCTTTCCTTTTTCCCCATCATGAACGATGAGTGCCTCATGTGTTTTTTACGAGCTTGATGAGGGTAACCAGATGCTTGGTATAGCTCATCTCATAGATGAGTCCAATCCCAAATATTTTTCAAACCTGGGATAGGAGGGGTTCGTCCCAAAGCGGGCCCTTCAATGTAAGAGTTTAACGACTCCATAGAAGGTAAACTCGGTCGTCATTTCATGTTTAGAGAGTCTGAAAAGAACTAAAGAAGACTCCAACGGTCCTTTTTTGTAAAAGTTAGCCTCATCGCTAGGAAAAGGTAAAACAACGCGGGAGAGGACTCTTCCAGTCATGATTGGCTGGAGTATACCTTTTTTGTAACTAGTGCCCCTTGGTCTAAAAAAGGGGTAAACTATCACTAGGAAGATGACCATTCAAATTCTTTTACAAGTGTGAACGCGACAAGTTTGCTGGGCAATATTTTCATATTTTGAGAGCCTGAAAAGAGCTTAACGGTAGACTCCGAGGGGTTACTTTTCCGTAGGGATTTAACGAGCCTGGAAAAGTGAAATCGTAACTCGGTAACGTATTCTCATAGTTTCAAGAGTACGAGAAAGAACAAAGAGTAAGCTCATTAATTGCAATCTATGAAAAAACGGGTAAACGACAAAAACTCACAAGGGGTGTTCATACCTGAGATGACCGTTCCAATATGAAAATGGCGTAGAAAGGCACTTCACAACTCCTGCACACTCAAAAACTAGGTCAAATAGTCAACCGAACGTTCAAATACAATAAAACTGATCCAAACTATATCAAACAACATAATGGCATCAAATATTTGAAAAATGAATATTCCATTTGTTCTATAAATAGAAATAGAAACCAAATATAGTCACCATTGTTCTTTTTGCCAAATTTGAGAGGAATAGTGCCATTTGCTTCCAGATCTCACTTGTCGATTCTGGGAGCTACGACCAGCCATTTCACCTGCCGTCAGGAACAGGTAACCCTAAAATTCAGCCAGCAAAATCGTAGTGGTTTACAACTTTGATTTTAGGTCATTCTTTTGGGTTTTGGGTTGATTTGGGAAGGTCCATTGCACCCTCGACCTGTTGCAGTTGGCCCTTTCGGGAACTGCAACAAGACCGGGTCATCAAAAATAGAGTATAGATGGACTGCGATGATGTCACCCTGTTTGCAAAAACCGAGTGCGACGACGACGACGTCCATCCTCAAACTCAAACAAAACTCAAAAGAATGATTTCCAGTGGGTGAAGCAAGTCCTAACATAGTTAAAAAATTCCTGTTGACAGGTTCCAAGCATCAGAATGGTGTTGGAATGGCGGGAAAGGGAACATGAATTAGATGATGAACAAGCTGCAAATGATCCACATTGTGTGGAAGCATTGAGAAACTGTGGGCTTCTCAAGTTCTTCCGCATTCAGGGGATGAGATCCCAACTTCCACTACTGATCCACATGCTCCAATGTTGGCATGTAGCCCAGAAGTACTTCATGGTTGGTGAGCATGAGCTTCACATAGATGTCGAGGACATCTATTTCCTGACTGGTTTGTCCCGAAGGGGGGACAATGTGACACTCACTAGATCAAGTGGGAGTGATCGAACCGTAGAAGATTTGATCCGACAACATTGTAGTCCCAACGCCCGTGCATCTAGCGGGAAGATTTTCATTAAAGATGTACGAGAGCGCCCATTGCGGGCCATCTTATTCACCATTACGAGGATGGCGGGGAGTCAATATCCTCACCTAACCACCAGAGCAAAGATGCTTTATGCAGAGGAATGTTTGTCTCCAAATATATTCAATTGGTGCGAGGGGGTCCTCGCAAACGTATGAGCTCAGCTGACAAAGTGTCGGCGGGGAGAGCTCAAACAATTCGGCTATGGATCTATAGTGATCTCATTCTTGCTGGAATGGGTTCCCCTTTTGCGTCCTCAGGTACCACTGTTATAACTTGAAATGACACCTCTCCGTCCGTGACGACACTTGCATCCCTTGGTCGCATGACGACACTTCATGGTCGAATGATTACAGTTTGTTTATAGTCTGGTGTCTTCTTCTGTTATGAATATCAGTCTTATATATGTAGTCAAATGTGTTTGAGAAAGGTATCAAGTTGTTTTGCAGGTTTGGGCATTGCGACACTGGATAAGCATTGAAGAGCGAGAGAGGCAAATCTAGGATCAACCTTCTGAATGAGGTGCCTACATCTCTAAACCCTAATATCTTCACTTATTTGTTGTACTTGTAGAATGCTTGTAAGTCTATCTTTATCACCGTAAGTTGGTAGTTTCTCCCCTGAACTATAGGTGCATTTTCCCCACAATAGAATGGCGACTCCGCTGGGGAAAGCCTAACCGCTTAGGGGTATCCAAGGTCATTTCTTCAGTCTTGTTTGATGGTCTTTGTTCATTTTCTTGATTAGGATCAGTTAGTAGGCTCTATTTGACCCTCGGCTCTTACAGACCCTTCCCAGCCCTTGCAAACCCTTGTGGACCCAGGTTTGGGGGTTTTAACCCCATTTTTCCAACTTTTTCCACTTGTATGCTACTGTTTGTACAACACAGTAGCGCTCATACGCTACTTTTCCTCTTCATAATAGCGCCCATCCTGGTATGGGCGCTGGTATGCCTCATACATAGTAGCGCCCACAATCTGGGTTTGGTTTTTTTGAGTTTTTGGGTTGTGGACCCAAATATGGGGGCTGTGGCTGCATTTTTTGGGGTCCCTGATGACCCTAGGTCTGTGTTAAACCACTGTAAGTGGTCTCCCATCCTTGTACTGATCCTGCATTCATGATTTGAACCTATTTTGATCAATTTGGGCTTGTTTGGAAATTTTTGGGGCTTGTTGACCCAAGTTGGGGGGTTGTGGACCTGTTTGGTGTTTTGTACCCTAACTTGAGTCTAACTGAACTTGCTTGCCCCATTTCCACTGGATTTGAAACCTCTTGAGTCTTCTTGACCCTGTTTGTATCTATTTGAGTGAAATTTCTCTTTTAGATTGGTTTTTTATCCTCCCTTATGCTTTTAAGTTGTCTTTTGTAGTGAAAGCTCAAGTGTTTTGGTTGTTGTTCAAGACCTTGTTTGCATTGTTTATGTGCATACCTGACTTTACCAAACCATACTTCTTCGTAGGTCATTTGATTCGATTGGGTCTAAAAGTAGTTTTTGTACTCTTTTCCCAATGTTTGGCATGCCTACATCAATAAGAATTTGAAAGTCATATTTGGTAGCTTTTACTATTTCAATAAAGAAAACTTGAAAGTCTATTTGCTTTGCTTTGATAGTAGGTTAGTTTCAGTTTTGTTTCTTACCTTTGGAAAGCATAAAGAATTTTGATTCATTTTCTGAATAGAGTACCTTGCAAGTGGCTTAAAAGATTTTAGAGTGCTTTGCATAAAAAAGAACAAGTTTTCTTTTGCATACTTATTGGTTTGAATAGCTGCATTCTTAGGTTTTGATTTGTACATTTAGACTTTATTTTTACCCTTTTTGCATTCAAAAGATTAAAAATTGCATTTGCATATACATTCTAGATCAGAATTTTAAGACTTGCATTGAAAAGAAAAGATTTGTTTAGTGGTGAACATTTCATTTTCAGTACTCTATCTCTATTATAACCACTTTCACACACCCACTACATTTTTGAGTAAGCAAGTAACCTTTAAAATGAACCCTAATAAAATGTATAGTAACATTTTCTTTTCTAGGTTACACTACACCAACTAGTCTTGGTTAGGATCTTGGGTTTAAAACACCTTAAACCACCCAAGATCACACATTACGCAAAAATTGTAGTTCGACTATCGCAGGTAAACCCACTTCATTCAAAGCTTGCTTGGGATCTATGCAGTAGGTCTTGTGAGATCAGATTGTTGGGAATACACCTCCTACTTTCTGTTTTGAGCATATACCAAGATTGGATCGCGTTTGGGGACTCTTTTGAGTTTCGGGCTCAGTTACCCTGCCCAATCCTTCTGATTCGACCAGAGACTGTTCCCCCAGGAGTTTTCGGTGTGGTGGTATCCTTAGTATCTGACCATAGGTTCGAACACAGGTGACGACGAAGGGTTATATCTGCTGTACCTAGGACAGACGTGGGAGGAAATACCTTGCAGGTCTTTGGGAAGGCGGTTGGGTGATTCCAGCGCTTGCACCCTTAGTCATTGTATTGTGGACCCCGGGTAACTGTTCTTCATCCTTCGTTGATCTGTTCTGGTCCCTCATCATCCCAGACTCTTCTCTGGAAGGCATCTATTTACCTGGTTTGATTTACCTAGGACCTTTTTTAGTGGTGTGTGCTCTTTGTGCTAGTTGTCTTAGTTTGCCTTAGAGAACTTCTTGTTCATTTGAGCAGGAAACTATGTCTAGCATTCCGACGAGTGCCAATCAAGGTACCCCTGTTCCGGGGGATCCTTGTGCTGTTCCATTCGTTGGAAACATTGGTACTCCCTTAATGGCTACTCTGAATCTTCCTGGATTCACTATAGGGCTGCCGGTTTGGTTGTTTTCCACTCCGAATGCCTTGCATGCTCCTGATGCTTCTTTTGTGAGCACCTCAAATCAAGAGCATCAGAACCTTGTACCTTCCTTGCCAGTAACATCTTCTCCTCGTCCTTCTACCTCATGTGGCGAAAGTAGCAATACTAGTAACCAACAGTCTAAAAGGAATAGACGGGGGAAGAATAGGAAGAAGATGCCAAAACAAGGGGGCAGCAACTCAGCCTCTGTAAGTCTTGCTAGGGGCAAGCACCCTGCCTCTGCAAATCATGCAGGGGGCACCTACCCAGCCTCTGGAGGTCATGCTAGGAGAAAAATTTTAGTCACTGAAAATCATACTGAAAGTTTGTCTTCAACCACTGTCAGTCATGTTGAGGACACGTCATTGATCACTGCTATTCATATTAATGACAAGTCACCAGTTCCTGTGAGTCATACTGGAGACACCAGATCAACCACTGCAAGTCATGCTGAGGGAGTTGACATTGTCGACAAGCCCAGCAAATAGAAGTTTAAGTTCCCTTGTAAGTTTTGTGAGGGAGATCACCTTACTTACTTGTGCCCTGTACTTCTAGAAGTGCAAAAAGTGTGGTCCTTAGTTCAAAAGTCTTCTGCTTTTGAGCAACCAGCCACTGCAAGTCATGCTGGGGGCAAGCTGTCAGCCAATGCTAGTCATGCTAAGAGTACTGATGTTGTAAAGGAGTCTAAACCTATAGGAAGGAAACCAAAGTTCCGTTGTAAAATTTGTAAGGGAGATCACCTTACTCATCGATGCCCTGTCATTCCAGAGGCACGAAGAGTGTGGTCCATGTGTGAAGGAATCTCTGTTCCTGAGTTGTCTATAGATTCCCTACAATCATATAAACCTTTGGTTGATAAATTGGTTGAACCAATGCAACCTTTGGTTGATAAATTGGTTGAACCAATGCAACCTTTGGTCGACCCCACTCTTCCTTTGTAGAGTGAAGTGATCGAATCGATGTAATCTTCGACCGATCCCATCAGTCCTGCAAAGATTGATGCACCTACTGCGGAAGTACTCTGCATTACCAGTTTGGATGTTCTTGAAAAAGGGGGTACTTCATCTGTGCCATGTGAACTGCTACCAAGCCCTAGGATCATTTCCTTTGATTGGAATAGTCTAGCCGAGCCTCGTCTTCCTTCTTCGACACCTTTTTAGATAAAGGTTGATATCGGGAACCATACGGTTGATCGATGCATTGTTGATGAAGGTGCTTCTGTTAGTATCTTATTTGATTATGCTTGGAGAGATTTGGGTTTCCCTAATGTTATTCCAGCTGTTAATTGTCCGTTGACCTTCGATAAAAGACCTAGTGAACCATTTGGATTCCTCCGCTAGGCACCTGTTACTTTGGGTGGAAAAACAGTCTTAGTTGATTTTATGGTTTTAAAGGACCCTATGGACTTTGATATGATCCTCGGGCGTGATTAAGTTTATGCTATGCATGCTGTGGTGTCTATGCACTTTCGTGTGATGCATTTTCCTCATAACGAAAGCATCGTCACTATCGACCAGCTTGCGTTTGTTGATCCTCCTTATTACCCAACCGTAGACCAGTCAGATCCCTCGTCATTAGGCACTACTATGTCACATGGGAATTATGTGGCATATTGTTCCTTGACTTGAACTGCTACTGAGGAGAAGTCTCTGAGTTCATGCTTACCTTCTCGGGACTTGGTCCTAGCATTTGACCAAGTGACACCTCCATCTGAATGTTTAGATATGTATTCTATCTGAGATGATATGCTTCCTTCCGATAAAGTTTTCGTAAAGTCTATAGTACAGTCTTCCATTCATTTGGATGTTGATCCAATCGTAGTCATGTCCAGCCCCGGTTTGACCTTAAAGTATGATCTTCCCACTGTTGAGTCTTTGGACTCTCTTATAGATCCGCAAATCGGTGTTCCTACTGAGTTTGATTCGGCTTCTAGAATTTTCAACTCCCGTGATGATGAATTTGTTTCTGCAGATTCCATCATGTACTTCAACTTTGATCTTCATCCTGAAGTTGATCTTGTTGATTGTAAGTCCTCAAGCTTGGGTACCATAGAGTCTTCATTTGAAAACTATGCCTTATTTATGCCTGCTGTTGATGATAGTGAAGTTGAAAGTATTTCTACCACAGTGACTTGTATTGGGTCTTTCCTTACATATGTTTTAGATATGATCTTGGTACTAATGTTTCTTGGAGACAGGATTCTTAGATGGATTTATACTTTCTTACTGGTCCTTTTCGATACCTTGTGCGACCATGTTAGGTATATTCAGAACCTTGCATATAGGTTTAGGCTTCCCCGCTATTATGTTGCATTTGAACCTTTTGCCATCCGAATTCGCCATAGGTTCGAACCTGTTGGATATTGGTGTGTTAGCCATCTCTTTATGCATTGTGCACCAGTCCGACAACAGAGCCTACCTAACATGGGTCACCCTAGTCAACACCGTTATGCCATTCTGGTGCCCATGCTGAGTTTTTCTCATAGGCTCGGGAGCCTTTTTAGATTTACCATGACTTTGAGAAGAAGCCTCATATCTTTCTTCCTCATATATTTCTGGCCATCCCTGATAAGGCTCCCATCTTTGTGTTCAAGTTGCATATGCATCTGTTATGATCCCGCTTGCGCTAATGAGCCTGATGCCGGCTTCCACGCTTTTAGCTCGTTGTATAAGCCTCCATCTCTGATCTCATTTCCGCTAAGCCCTGTATCATTTTGCCTTCGCAGTTTGACACCTTTTTCCTGGAGGAGACACGCCCTGAGTGTCCTTATCTTGCCCATGTTCCTTGCATTAGCCATAGCTTTGTTCCATGCACTTGGAGCTAGTTTCGCATGTCCCTGACACTCGTCTCCTCCCATTGTGAGCATTCTTCTTTTACTTCGAGCTCGTTAAAAACAGTAAGTAGGTTACGAGCATTCTTCTACCTTTACTTCGAGCTCGTTAAAAACAGTAAGTAGGTTATGAGAAGTCTTCCACCTTCCCTTCGAGCTCGTTAAAAATAGTAAGGAGGCTATGAGCATTTCTTTCATCTTCACTTTGAGCTCATTAAAAACAGTAAGGAAGTTGTGAGCATTTTCTGTATCTCCTTTAAGCTCGTTAAAAACAGTAAGGAGGTCATGAGTTTAATTTTTCGGACTCGTTAAAACCTTTACGGAAAAGATACCTATGGAATTTTTTTTAAGCCCTTTTCAGACTCCTTAAATAGGAAAAGTTTGCCGAGCATAGTTGTCTTTTCGGGCTCATTAAAATAACTGAACTGATATCCACTTAGGTATAGAATTACCCATTTTCCGGGCCTTGGTGGATAATTTACGGAAAAGGTATACTCTAGGTATACTCTTGTATGCGCTAGAAGAGTTCTTCTTCCATCATTTTACACTTTTTCGGGGAAGGAGACTAAATTTACGAAAAAGGACCTTTGGAGTCATCTTTAGGGTTTTCAAACTTTCGAAATGTGAAAACACCCAGTGAGCACTCACCTACTCGGGCTCGATGTGAAATCCACGAGAGGGTAAATAGAGGATTGTTTAAGTTTTTCAAACTCTATAAACAAGAAAACACCGGCGAGCATTAATCTACTTGGGCTTGATATTAAAATCCACGAGTAGGTGTATAGAGGACTGTTTAAGTTTTTCAACTCTATAAGCAAGAAAACACCGTCGAGCACAGACCAATCCAGGCTCGATATAAAATCCACGGATAGGTGTATGGAGTTTTCTTCTAGGTTTTTCAGACTCCTTAAATATGAAAATACCGTCGAGCATGCTTTAGTTCTTTGTCAAGCTCGTTAAAAAATGAAAAAGGAAAGGGAAGGGAAGAATGTTAAAATATCTTTCAATATGATGGCAGCAAGTCAACTATTTCCTTGAACAAAGCACCTGTTTTGAGTCTATCAAACAAGTTGGGTTCTAGTGTTGGCCTTAGGATAAACCTGATATCAGAGTTCTTACTCCTTCGTTTGGTTAGTCTTCCAATCATATGGAGAATCTGTTAATGTCTCCTACATTGCAGATTTGTATCGTGGTCTATTCATGTTCAAAGCTTCCTAAGTCACTCTTGTGTCGTGCTCACTGTTCAAGGATACAACTTGTGTCGGCCATTCTGCAGTTGCCTTGACCTTATGTGTCGGCCATTCCTTGGTGTCAGTATGTTTCATCACGTGTTCAGTCCTACTCCAAATCAGCTCATACCTGTTGATTGTCCCTAATGTTGGATGATGGAGGATGCATTAAGGCCTCCCTTCCAACGGACTTCTTCCCATCGACTTCAACTCATTGTGCTCTGGGAATGAAGTTTAGAGTTTCGGTAAGTACCTTGGGGATTGCAGTCATTAGTGGCAGTTTCCCTCGCTATTGGATAGATGGGAATACATCAATGTCTCCTATCCAATGGATTCTTCAAGTGTTCGGCGACAAGACCATTTATTCGCACTTGCTTGAATGTACTAGGTACCTTGGGTTCCATTTTCATTATTGGTGGACACCCTTGCTTTTGTTAATGGTATTCATCAATGACTGTGTTGTTGCAGCAACATCCCCCCCAAAATTTTTGTACATATTGGGGCCCCTCCTTTTATTTTTAGAAAGGCTGCCTTAAGAGGCCAGTTCCACCTTTTGACTTTGTTTTTTTTTTTCAACAAAAAATCTTGCCATAAACCTTTCCAAGTTTCCTTCCAAAGACAGAATAAGGGAAGCCTTCCAAAATTGTGGAAGTTTTCGTGTTATTTCTCCGAAACAGCGGAAACCATTCGGGTTAGCCTCCCGAAACGGCGGAAGCCATTTCTATAAGCATCTCGAAAAGAGACTTAGAAATTTTTTAGTTCGCGGAACGACTGAAGAAAGCCTCGCGGAACCGTCCAAATTTTCCTCCCGAAACGGCGGGAGCCGTTTGCGTAAGTCTCCCGAAAAAGCTTCGAAATTATTGATTAAAAGGTTGCGGAAATATTTGACGAATTCCTCCCGAAACGGCAGAAGAATTCGAGAAAGCCGCCCGAAACTTGAGGGAGCCATTTGGCAACCTTCCCCAGAGCCGCCAAAAGATTTAGTTTCTTTTTTGAAAATTCTTAAGTCCCGAAGTTGCATAAGCTTTTGGACGCCGCGCGACCGCTCCAGCCATCTCATTCAGCTATCTTCACGGTGCCAGGTAGGAGTTTGAACCTTTAAATTTGTCTCTTCTACGCGTCAGATTACTATTGGGTTGTCCTTTTTTCGAAGACGATTGGTCTGGGCTAGATTTTGACGGGCAAAATGTCCGTCATGGGCTATTTTGCCCATCAAATACGGTCTAAATTTCATATTTCCCATCATATAAAAGCAAAGAAATCGTGAAAACGTTTGTATATTGTGTAAAGACCATCAGTTCTGACGAGTGGAATCTTTCCAAATTCCTACCCTGACCGCATACATCGTTATTTTTTGCTTTTAAAGTCACCAAGCCTCGTCAAAACGTCTCGTTCCTTTCAGCCGAAACCATAGAGTGACTGCCCGAGAATTTAAACCAACCACTACCCCATTCAAATTCTAAGCAAGCCATAGGGCGCCTCGTCAAATATTATAAATAAAATTAGCGGCTAGGCTGAAACCCCTCGCTTGTTTGTCAACGCGGAGGATCATCCCTGGTTTCGTATTAAATCTGTTACAACCCCAGACTCGCCCGCCACTAATCATTAAAAGGGCACCATGGTGAAGGATACCATCCCTCCTGAAGTGGGACCGAGAGAAGGTTGCTTCCGCAACATGCTCATCCTCTCAGGAGCATTCCAAACCCACCCCTTTAAAAGAATTAGGATGATTAAATCTAGATTCCTTGTTTGGAATGGTGTATTTTGCTTCCCAACATGCAGCTTCACAATTTATGTATATATATCATTAGCATGTTAAAATGGTGATGCTCTCTGTTAAAATATCATAGTATGTTGCACATTTTTATAATGACTTGTATTTGGTTGCTATCAGGGATAAGTCAAAATGCCAAAAGGTGGTAGGAAGAAGGCTAAGATGACAGAAAAAAATCCTACACCACTTAAAACTGAGACCACACTCCAGGATACTAGGTGCACCACCGGCATCCCTCCTGAAATACGATGGGGTGACATCTATAGGATGATCCGAGACCAAGATGTCCCGGACATGTTGCTAGAAGAGGGGCAGATTTATCTAAATATCAGAGCCTCAGGCATAGCTAGAGCTGCTACCGGCCCTGAACTGTTCCCATGTTTTGAAGTAATCGGGTGGATACTCCAACACACCGATAGTGAAGCAAGAGTAATTCATGACAGCGGGAAGGTAGCCATTGCCTCATTTCACCCAGCATACCTGGCCGCGGCCTACAAATTTCCCCGCGCCCAACAATCTCTGATTGATGAATGGCTGGGCCAGATGAACAACATTGAAGTGGCCAAAAAGGTACTAGTTGCAGGCAAGCATTTGAGAAAGAAAGGAAATGACGAATATGACGTCCAGAATCTGAGACCCCCTTTTAGATTGATCGCCTTGATGTTGTGCAGAATCTTCGGCATGCCAAATGGCACCGTGTACAAGATTCAATGGGTCCCTATCATCCACTTCGTGGCATTTAAAGGAACGGTGTTTGACTGGGCCACTCTCCTATCAGATAGTTTGGCCTCAATGGTAGTTGCTGCAAGAGAAGGACTGGCCTTGAAGAAGGCATAATTTTTCATGTCCTCATATCTTATTGATTGTGTTTTGGCCAAGTTATCTTTCCCCAAATTGGGCTGCACATGGGATAAGGCCACCACCCTGGTTTATACCGCTTTCAGGAAGTTGTGGGCTCAGAATTACAAACCCAGCTATAATCTCATCTGTGAGGGGTTCATCATGCCCCTATATGAGCAGCTATTCAAGGAAGAGCCCAACTTCCTGTCGGAGAATGCCATGGAAGTCCTTGAAAATTATGGAGATTTTTACTTCTCGGAGCAAGGCACCTATCTCAGAATGTTTGGAGGGACTAAAGCTCCATATATTTTGCCAAGATATGCTACAGATTATGTGGTCCTTAAAGAGGTTGTGAGACAGATTTTCCTAGATGGAATTGGAGCCGTGCTCAACAAGCAGCATAAGGCATCCTTTCCCCCTCTACCTTTCTGCATAGGAGCTTACAAGTCCTGGGGGGTTGCCTCAGCCGAAGAGTTTGTTCAGGAGCTGAAAGCCTTCCACTTCGGTGAGGTAATCTTCCACAGGAATGACAGGAAGGGAAAAGTTGCTGAGCACTGTAAGGAGATTTATGCTCATTTCGAGTACTCTCATTATCATGATATCGAGGAGGAGGTATTCAGAGGCATCAGCAACATGGCTGAACTGTGAACCTTTCGCCAAAGCAGCGGAGCAAGTTCTAGTTCCACCAAGACCCAGGAAACTAGTCATCAGAAGGAGAAAGAAGTCGATGATGCCTGAGCCAAAGAAGAACAATGGTTGAGGGAGGAAGCAGGGGCACAGCAGGAAGATGAGGAAGCGAGGTTGCTGCAAGAGGCTGAACTTGTCAGATTGCAGCAAGAAGCAGAAAGTGAGAGGCTGCGGAAAGAAGCTGAGGAAGCCCAGCAGCAAAAGGAGGCTGAAGATGAAAGACAGCAGGAAGCTGAGGAAGAAGAGAAAGGGAAACAAGCTGAGGTAGAGCGGAAAGCAGAAGAAGAACTTAAAGCAGGTGAAGATGCCCATGCAGGTGGCTCTGGTGCATAGGACATGGAAATCGACATACCTCAAACAAGTGTCTCCGGCACTCAAAACGTGGAGGCGAACGTAGCACAGGATGGTGGCTCTGGTACCCAAAATGTGGGAACAGATCAAGCTCAGGTAGTCCAGACCCCACCAGTGGAGGTAGAAATAGACATTATGGACCTCCCAATTGTCCCATACACTCCATCAGGAGAACATACGGTATCCAGATGGGATGAATTTGTCTATGACAAGAAAAGGAAAGCAATGGTCCTTAAATCGGAAGAGAGGATCAAAAGACTCTTCCAGGAGGATATTATTACCCACCGGGATATCACTATAATGCGGAACACAAATAAGGATCCATTAGCTATGGCATCCGCAGTTGTGGAGACAATAAAAGCATCACTGGACAACGTTGGTGATATAGTTAGAGAAAATGAATCGACAAAGAGGAGAGCTCGTATGCTACAACATACTGTGGCTAATGAGCAAGCCTACAGGGATCTTGTGGTGAACAAGTATAATCACCTATCTGTTGAGCATAAAGAGCTATCAGACAAGTATAACCAGTTGGAGGAAGAAAATGAACAACTTTCGGTCTTGATGATGATTGTGGAAGCAGAAAAGAACGATGCAGGAGCTAGAGTGTCCCAGGTAGAAGCAGACAAGCTGGCATTAGCTGAGCAATTAGAGCAAGATGAGAGCAGAACGATGGACATGTCTCCCTTCCATGAGCTGTCCTGCAGCATCCTGAAGCAAATATATGACACTCAGGAGCTAATCACTGATGAAGTTAGCAAGCTCAAGGCCATGGTGATCAGACTGAAAGACGTGAATGCAGAGGCCCATAGGCTTAAAGCTAAGCATACTCGGGTTAAGGCAAATATACTAAGCCAGATAGAATGGCGAGAAGGAAAGGTGGATTTCCCCACACATCTCCCATTCAAATCTGTGGAGGGTTTTAATGAAGACATAGCCCTTTTGGACTTCTACAGAAACTGTGGCAGTAAGCTAATGGCCAGTGTATAAGGGACAAGAGATAGGATCAACGGTTTATATCAAAGAATCCAGGGAGTGCATGACAGGTGCAAATTGAGTTTCCCACAATCCCTCGATGACTTCCCGGGTGAAGAACAACGCTTGGCTGAACTAAAGGAAGAGCTGGGCATCCAAACCGAATATGTTGAGAAAATTGATGTCCTAGCAATTGATGACTTACAACATTATATTGGAATGTCATCAGTCCACAGCCATTTGCTTAAAGAAGTTCATCAAGCTGCAGTCACAGATTCAAGGCATTGGAGCAGAGCTTAGAAAAAATGTGACTTCTCAAAAAATCTTGCTCCCTGCTTCCGCGAACATAGTCATAAGGGACACTGGCATTTGGTATAGTTATATTGCAGAGGTGTAGAAAAAAGCAGAAGCAACAGCTGTAGCAGCTAGCTCGTTTTCCTCTCTCCCTGCAGCAGTAGAAATCACAGTGGGCTCAACTCCTTCTTCCCAAACCATTCCAGCAGCAACAACTGGCTCGATTCCTTCTTCCCAAGCAGCAACAACAGCTCCAGTGGGTTCGAGTGCCTCTCCTAAGGCAACAACAGCAGCTCCAGTAGGTTCGAGTGCCTCTCCTAAGGCAGCAGCAGCAACAACTGTTGGATCGAGTGCTTCTCTTCCAACTGAAGCACACGTGCAGGAGAGAAAGCGCTGAGTTAGAGCACTAATTCTGTTTTTTTTGTATTTTGGGGCTTTTCATATGTGAAAAAACGTGGAGCTATGGGACAGCTGTCCCTATTTTCTTTTATAATAATTTCTGTAATGAAAAGGGAGTCACATTCTGTCTGTTATAGAAGAAAATTCCTGTAGATGACAAGTGTAAAAGGCCAGGTGGCAGCCCAAAGGACATTTTTTGTAATTATAAATAGAAGCTAGGAAGTAGTGAAGAGGACTTTTGGCAGGGAATTATTTTCCAGACTTGTACGGGCTGTCCTGCACATGTTTTAAGAAAATAAAATCTTCTAATGAAAGCCTGGAGAGGACGTTTTGCATGGGAATAAAGAATGGATGTGTATTGGATTATTCTGGTGGCTTCCATACTTTAATGTGAGATCTTTCTTGCTGTTTGAATTATTTCTTTGTAACTAATGATTTTGCTCCTTTCTGTGCAAACAAATTCTCTATTTCATGAGTAATGAATGTGTTTAATATCAAATTAGAAGCTATCTTCTGATATTTCTCATCTTTGCTGTAGCTTTACTTGTAAGAATTAATGGCTATCTGTTCTTTCTTTAAGATATCTCCTATAGCTCATTGCTCATGCTTTTAATTCGCTCCTTTAGATTTATTTCAGTCTTAAACTTAGATCTGTGTTTCCAGTCTTGCATTTAGATTAAACTTAGAATAGGCACTTGCATTTCATTATAAAACATAAAATCCAAAAGAAAGGTGGATTGGGCCATAACCGGTATAGTTGGAATAAAACTCCAAATCCACGGTTTCCGGAACCGCTAACCGGATGGATTCCCTATACCAAACGGTAGATAATCTAATTGGGATAATCTATCGGGGAGAATCCCTTTCTGATTGATGCTACGATATCCGAGGCATCAACTGTTTTTGGCGCTAGAAGGAGGGAACTGAAAGTGCATGGCTGATAGAGGAAAATCTCCCACTGTCATAAATGTCACTGAAAACCCGCTTAAAGAAAGCATTTCAAACATCCCAGATCTTGAATTATTAAATCAAGAACGCCTCATTTCTGATCCTGAGCCTCAAGAAGCTTTGTACGCTGTCCCTTTTACAGAAATAGAAGAATTGAGAAGGCATACAAGATCCTACGTTAGGCAGTTAGGTGGTTTAAACGCTGTAAATTTTCTCCCTAGGAAGAGTACCCCTAGAAAAGAGCCACAATATACCCGAGATTCGATTCTTGTTCAAATTTTTGAAGAACTTGTGAATTTGACTTTGGAAGAAATTTTAGACACTCTTAACAAGGCAGATCTTGATAACTCAGAGAAAATTTCAGACCAAGAAAACCTCGAAGAGCTTATCACTCCAAAGAGTACTCCCCAGAATTCACCATACAATTCTCCGCCAGGTTCTTCACCTCCAAACATGGTTGTGCCTGCTTGGAGAGCAAGGGGAGCACTGAATCTAGCTGGGCCATTCCATAATCTTCCAAAAAATCCAGAAAAGGTCTTACCTAAGTTTGACCCAGGGAAAGCCATTTCAGCTGAAGACCATCTCAAAAGTTTCTACTTAGCTCTGAACCTTTTGAACGTACAGCATGAAGATGCAGTCTGCAGGCTGTTTCCATATACATTCGAGCCAAAAGTATCATCGTGGTACTTTAGCCTACAACCCAGCTCAATCTCTAGTTGGAATGAATTCAAAAATTGTTTCTTAAAGAAATACGGAAACCAAAAGACTGTGGCAACACTTATGAAAGAACTCTTATCCATGAGAATGGAAAAGAAAGAAAAGGTTCAAGATTTCAATCAAAGATTCACAACGCTGTTAAATAATTTCAGTGAAGCTAATAAACCAGCGGAGGAATCTCTAATTGAATACTACACTACAACTCTTGAAGGACCCATAGCAATGTTTGTAAAAAGGTCCAAGAAAACTACACTGATAGAGAACTTTGAGGAAGCTAGAAAGGTAGAAGAAGAAGCTGATAGCATTGCTAAACATGCCTTAGATGCAGAACCAAAACCAACAGCTAGTAAAAAGACCTTGCTGCTCACTAGAGGTAAAGAAGAACCATCTACAGACATGGAAAATGTAGTCAAGATGATGCAAAAATTATCTAATAAAATTGTAGATATCGAGAAAGATAAGGCTGCTAGCACATCTAGGAAACCTTTCAAACCATTTTATAAAAGAAGGGAAGACGGTGATCAAACTCATCCACCAATGAATACTTCCCCTGTGTTAAACTTGAATGAAATCGGGATGGAAAATTTCTACACTTTTCATCAAGAACCGCATTCGGAAAAGAGCTGTCCGCAATGGATTAATTCCATGAGCTTAGTTATGAACCAAATGCTAGATTCACAGATCCCAGACCAAGATGATTCTCCAGAGGAATCGAGCCCTGAGTTAGAAGAACCAACCCTGGACACTACTATGGTGCTATGGGATTGGGTACCTATGACTGAATTAGCATAAGAGGATCCCATAGAAAGCTCTCCCTCTACCGTGAACGTTGCTACTCGCAGCAAAGGCCCTATTACTGATTCCATGCCAAGCGCAGCTCCACATAAGACTAAAGCTTCAAAAGAACTGCCTAGGAGGCATATAACAATTATCCCACCACAGCCCAAAGTTAGCCAAACAACGACCAAGCAGCCAAACGCTGACACCATAGTTCAGCAACCTAAGGTCACAATGAGCAAAACAGATCAGCAAGCTCGAATTGGGAATGAATCTGACATAGGATACGATATTATTGAAGATATCAAGAAAGTCAAAGCAAACGTGTCAATATTTGACATGTGCATCTTGCCCCATCAATGAGACAAACTGCTGCATGTTCTACAACCCCAGACCAGCACTCCGTTAATGGACTCTCAAGACAATCCTGAAATTAATGAGGCTAGCATCGGTGGGAAGTCTAAATCTCAAACATTGCCGTTCCTATTGACTTTTGAAATTTTAAACCATAATGTTCACAACTGTTTGGTAGATTCTGGGGCATCTTCCAACGTCATGCCATTGTCCATTTGTAAAAAAATAAATGGGCAGCCTGTGCCATCTCCAGCCCAAATTATCCAATTAGATAGGACTGCTGTTAAAGTAATTGGGGAGATGAAAGACGTTCTCATTAGATTATCAGCTGACCCTAGAGTCTGTCAATTCATTGACATAATGGTGGTCGATATTCCTGAAGCCTATGGGATGATTTTAAGTAGGGATTGGTCTACCAAGCTGAGTGGCTACTTTTGCTACTGATTGGTCTCATCTGTGGTTGCCTTATCAGAACAGGCAGAATCAAATTAAAGTCCTAAGAGAACCTCATATGAAGCAAAACGTAACTCAGTTAGAAGACAAAAATGAGGCTGTAGCTTTCTCATCCTCGGTTCCGGGGAATTATTTCTTAGAAATAGATCCGGGTAATTATCAGTCTGAAGCCATTAGCCATGAATCAGATAAATAATCCGATCTCCTTCATTTCTCGTGGACTGATGATGTTGATTGTAACATAGTTAATTTAGTTACTGACGTAGATCACAGAGAGACTAACTTAGTTGAATCTAAAGATATTTTTTGGACATTATACTTTGACGGTTCTAAAACTCTAGAAGGATCCGGAGCCGGTTGTGTTCTAATGGATCCAAAAAGAAACAAGTATTTTTTGTCTTGTAGATTAGAATTCGATTGTACTAACAACACCGCTGAATATGAAGCTTTGGTACATGGATTAAAGAAGGCCATTGGCTTAAATGTTAAGTACCTCAAGGTCTTTGGTGACTCCGAGATAGTTGTAAGACAGGTAAAGGACACCATTCATTGTCTTTCACCTCATTTGAAGGGGTATCAGGCTGAGGTATGGGATTTAATTATGCATTTTGACGCTTTCAATATAAAATTTATTCCTAGATTGCAAAAGTCTGCTGCTGATTTGTTAGCAACATCTGCTTCTAGGTTGGTTCCGTCAAATAATAAATGCTCAATTGAATTGATTTTTAGGCCTTCCGTTCCCGATAACATCACAAAATTCAGAGTCTTCGATGATGACGAACAAATTATCAGCTTTCTGACAAACGAAGACAGCTTCCAAGAAGCTGCGATAGATGAAGAAGAGCATGATGCTGATTTGAAGAAGAAGGATGAGGAGAAAGGAAATTTCATTCCCAAGGGGGTAAGGTCCCTCGAAATGCTGTTCGATCTTCAAAATAAGTTCAAAAGGCTAGCTAATACCAAAACTAACATCTCATCAATGCAACATGAGTTAGTTAATTTGGGTACCGAGGCAGAACCGAAATTTCTCAACCTTGGCAAATGTTGTTCACCAGGAGAAAGAGACAGGCTGATCAAATTGTTTAAACAATACAAGGATGTTTTTGCATGGACCTATGAAGATCTGAAGATGTATGACATCCGCATTATTCAGCATGTTATACCAATGAAAGCGGGTGTCAAGCCATTTCAGCAGCAGTTAAGAAGGATGCATCCTACTCTAGAACCGCTGATCCAAAAGGAATTAAAGAAGCTCCTGGACGCTAAGATAATCTTTAAGGTCCGGCATTCTGAATGGGTTGCAAACTTGGTTCCCGTAAGAAAGAAGTTGGGAGAGATAAGGCTATGTGTAGATTTCAGAAATTTAAACAGAGCTTCAGATAAAGACAACTAACCCGTCCCTTCAATGGAACAAATCCTTCAAATGGTGTCAAGATCCAAACTTTTTTCTCTTCTCGATGGTTTCTCTGGCTACAATCAAGTATTAGTAGCCGAAGAAGACCGTCTTAAGACCACTTTCCTAAACAAGTGGGGAACTTTCTCCTACAGAAGAATGCCATTCGGTCTGATAAACGCGAGAGCTACATTCCAAAGAGAAATGGATATCGCCTTCCGAGGATTGGGTGGGCAATGTGTTGTTGTATACTTAGATGATGTGACAGTCTTTTCAAAGAACAGGGAAGATCATGTTGTTCATCTGAAGCATATTTTTGATCGCTGTCAGAAATATGGTATTTCTCTGAACCCTAAGAAGAGCGTGTTTGTAGTTCCCGAAGGTAAGCTTTTGGGTCATATCATCTCTAAAAGGGGAGTGTCAATTGATCAAGAAAGAGTCCAGGCTATTAATAAGATTCCAATGCCTTACAATAAGAAATCTATGCAGTCTTTTATGGGCACTATCAATTTTGTCCGCAGATTTGTTCCAGATTTCGCACAAATTGTTAAGCCATTACAACAGATGGTGAAACAGAGCATAGAATTCAAGTGGACAGATTTGGAGAAGGACGCATTTAGAGACATCAAGGAAGCCATAGCTAAGGCTCCTTCCTTAAGAAGCCCATATTTTGATAAATATTTTATCCTGTATACCTTTGCTTCGGATGACTCCCTCGCAGCTGTACTCACGCAAAAGGTGGAGCTGGGGGATGAATACCCAATTTCGTTTATGAGCACTGGTCTGCAGGGGGCTGAGATAAACTATCCCGTGGTTGACAAACATGCATATGCGGTCTTCAAAGCAGTCAAGCAGTTTAGGCCATACATTCTCAAGAACAGAACTAAAGTCATAGTTCCCCACCCAGCTGTTAGATCCCTCTTCGTTCAAAAGGAATTGGGAGAAAGGAGGGGGAATTGGGTCACAGCTCTGCAGGAATATGATTTAGAATTTAAACCAGCCACGATCATCAAAGGACAAGGCCTGTGCAGATTACTTGCGGGAAACTCAACTGATGAAGAGCAACATTGGAAGAACGAAGCTGAGCTAAATTCGGTTGAAGTATGTCATATCTTCACAACTCCCCAGTCATGGTATAGGGATCTGGTGCACTATTTACAACAGGGATATCTACCTGAGCACTGGAACTCTAAACAAAGGAGGGCACTCTGTTTGAAATCAGCACCCTATCAAATCATTGATGGGATACTTTTCAGGAAGAATTATTATGGAGTTTTCCTTAGATGTCTAGAAAAGGAAGATGCAAGTAAGGTTGTTAAAGAATTGCATGATGGCCCCGCAGGTGGACATTATTCAGGAGAGACAACAGCTCACAAGATACTGAGAGCTGGATATTATTGGCCCACTCTGTTCTGAGATGCCCACACGTATGCGCGAAACTGTGATGTATGTCAAAGAAGTGCCGGGAAATTACCTAAGGCAGCAGGTCCCTTGCAGCCGGTTATTATTTCTGAGCCTTTTGAGCAGTGGGGTATAGATGTTATAGGAGAGATAAATCCAAATTCTTCGTTGCAACATCGATACATCCTGACGGCTACTGACTACTTCACTAGATGGACGGAGGCCATCCCTTTGCGCAAGATCAATGAAGACGCGGTCATCAGCTTCTTGAAAGAGAACATCATAACTAGGTTTGGGGTTCCAATTTCCCTTGTTTTTGATAATGCTACTTATTTTTCGTCTTGCAAGATAAATGAATTTGTTTATGAATGGGGAATTAAGTTACATTATTTAGCCAATTATTATCCTCAGGGGAACGGATTAGCTGAATCCTCAAACAAGAATCTGATCCGAATTCTTAAGAAGACTGTGATAGAAAACCAGAGAAGTTGGCATGTAGCTCTCCCAAACGCCTTATGGGAAGATAGGGTGACCCCAAAGAATGCTTTAGGTGTCTCCCCTTTCACTCTTGTATATGGCAAGGAAGCCATCCTTCCCGCAAACATCTTACTCCCATACTTACAGTTATCCCAAGCCTTTCGGGGTTCTGGTAGCCAAGCCCTACAATCCAGGATCAATACCCTGCTTCAACTTGAAGAAGCCCGACATAAAGCTAAAGACTGATTCCATCAACACCAAGACATAGTTAAGAGATGGTTCGATAAGAGGAAGTCCAGTAAAAGAAGTTTTGAAGTTGGGGACTTAGTCCTGAAATGGGACCATAATCATGAAGGCAAAGGAATGCATACGAAATTTCAACATCTATGGGTAGGCCCGTACCAAATTTCGGCAAAATTAGGCCCATCCACTTATAAATTGACAAATCTCGAGGGAGAAGAAGTAGCCCTTCCTCTCAATGGCCTCGCCCTGAAACAATACTTCGCATAGTCTCTTTGAGACTTCCTGTACATAAATAAAGTTTTCTTTTATTATTGCTTTAGCCTTTAGTTGCTTTATTCTCGGCCATTTTGTTTCTTTCATTGTCATTTGAGCCTTTGCAACAAGTTTTGTTTTCTGAAAGCCCTTTTGGTTGAGTTCCTTGTCGAGGATAAGTCTCTCAAAGAAATCTCGCAACCCATGAGTCTGGAACTATGCTCGAATAAAGTCTGTCTGTTGAGATCTCGCTGAAATGTTCAGAAGAAAGGAAGCCTACTCTGCTAGTCACACTAATCTTGTTTAAATAGCAGAGACCTATGAACATCTTCGTCACTATCTCTGGGATCCACCCACTCTCACACTTAAAGGCAT
This sequence comes from Larix kaempferi, assembly GCA_027924585.1. Classification (NCBI taxonomy): domain Eukaryota; kingdom Viridiplantae; phylum Streptophyta; class Pinopsida; order Pinales; family Pinaceae; genus Larix; species Larix kaempferi. The sequence continues at coordinate 4,475,090 of BSBM01000866.1, forward strand.
CTTAAGAAGGTTGTTAAAGTTGGACCCATGGAAAGTAGCACATCTCGAGGACATAGGGTATTGGAATGACTCCATGCTGCAAATTTAACAGCCAAAATGGCTTATATTCAAGGGTCTGTTTTCCAGAGATTCTCGCCTCAATTAAAGCATGACTGAGACAAAAGCAAAAGACATGTAAAATCAAGAAGGTTGTCCAAAAGGCTCAGCCCAAAATGGGATCCTCTCCGTCCGTGAGGCTTGATCAAATCAATAAAATTTCTAACTCACACAAAAGGACATTATGGATTGAGGAGCCTAACTCAAAGATTATGTCCAAAAGAAAATATCTCTGGAAGGCTCAAACAGCTAAGCTGTCCAAAGTACAAACATCCAAAGGATGCAAGCAGCATGGGAATGAGGAACAAGAGCAATAATGTCCATGAGTAAGTGTTGCAAATCCTGTGGAGTCCGACAGTAGTAACCATCTGAAAGATGACCCTTCTAAAATGAATCTCATATGTCATCCCTTTGAGAGTTTTGAAGATGTCTCTGTCAAAGCTCCCCTTTCCCCAATGGCTAGCAGGTAAAGTGCCTTTTCCTTCATAGAAATTCAAATGCTCAGCTGAATATTGCACATAAGATGGATGTCTTTGATAAGGTGTCGGACCATGGAGAGGAATTTCTCAGAGATCTGTGTTCGCCAGTGACTCGCCATTGTTGTTGCAGCAACATCCCCCCCAAAAGTTTTGTACATATTGGGGCCCCTCCTTTTATTTTTAGAAAGGCTACCTTAAGAGGCCAGTTCCACCTTTTGACTTTGTTTTTTTTTTCAATAGAAAATCTTGCCATGAAACTTTCCAAGTTTCCTTCCAAAGATAGAATAAGGGAAGCCTTCCAAAATTGTGGAAGTTTTCGAGTTATTTCTCCGAAACAGCGGAAACCATTCGGGTTAGCCTCCCGAAACGGCGGAAGCCATTTCTATAAGCTTCTCGAAAAGAGACTTAGAAATTTTTTAGTTCGTGGAACGCCTGAAGAAAGCCTCGCGGAACCATCCGACTTTTCCTCCCGAAATGGTAGAAGCCGTTTGCGTAAGTCTCCCGAAAAAGCTTCGAAATTATTGATTAAAAGGTTGCGGAAATATTTGACGAATTCCTCCTGAAACGGCGGAAGAATTCGAGAAAGCTGCCCGAAACTTGTGGGAGCCATTTGCCAACCTTCCCCGGAGCCGCCAAAAGACTTAGTTTCTTTTCTGAAAATTTTTAAGTCCCGAAGTTGCGGAATCTTTTTGCCAAGTCTTCTGCAAATGTGGAAGCTTTTGCGTTATCTTTCCGCAACACCCGGCAAGAAAATTTTACGGAACCGTCCAGTTTATCTTTCCGCAATTGCGTGAGTCTCCTGCGGAAGCCTTCACTATTCTTTTGTTTCAAAACCCCGCGAGGACTTAGAAAACTTTTCGAAAGTTGCGTTACCTTTCCTTAAGACTTTTGCGGAAGCATTCGAGTTTTCGTCCCGAAACAGCGGAGCCATTTGCCAGTTTGTTCCGAAACGGCGGAAGTTAATTGCGAAAGCTTTCCGCAACGTCGGAAGCGATCTCGAAGCCCGACCGAGACTTAGAAAATTTCTCAAGTTTGCGAGAGCCTTTTGCGGAAGCATTGGCGGAAGCCTTCCAAAACTGCGGAAGCCATTTGCGAAAGCTTTCCGCAATTTTGGAAGCTTTCATGCTATCATCCCGAAAAGGGGCGCCAAAAGACTTAGACGATTCACATTCAAATTTTGCGGAAACCGTTCGCCAATTCCTTACGAAACCGCGGGATGCTTCGCGGAATGGTTCCGCAAGCGATCCACTCATCTTCGTTAAAATTGCGAAAAACATTCATCAACCTATCCCAAAATGGTGAAGGAATTCAGCATAGCCTCCCGCAATGGCGGATGAAATTCGCAAGTTCATCCCGCAGGTGGCAGTCGCGCATGCAAACCGAGGCAACTCGATATGACCGTGGCGTAAGACATTTAAAGATTGTTTTTAATACGCCACCCACCGTATTAAGACCCCGCACATGCCAAAATTATTTAAATAAACGGTGGGGGTTCAAGCCGACCCCATTGCTATTTGTGTCGATTAACAACTGTTGGACACCGCGCGACCGCACCAGCTCAGCTCGCTCGTCCACGTTCACGGCCATCTCATTAAGCTATCTTCACGGTGCCAGGTAGGAGTTTTAACCTTTAAATTTGTCTCTTCTACCCGTCAGATTACTATTGGGTTGTCCTTTTTTCGAAGACGATTGGTTTGGGTTGGATTTTGACGGGCAAAATGTCCGTCATGGGCTATTTTCCCCATCAAATACGGTTTAAATTTCATATTTCCCGTCATATAAAAGAAAATAAATCATGAAAACGTTTGTATATTGTGTAAAGACCATCAATTCTGACGAGTGGAATCTTTCCAAATTCCTACCCTGACCGCATATGTCGTTATTTTTTGCTTTTAAAGTCACCAAGCCTCGTCAAAACGTCTCGTTCCTTTCAGCCGAAACCATAGAGTGACTGCCCGAGAATTTAAACCAGCCACTACCCCGTTCAAATTCTAAGCCAGCCATAGGGCGCCTCGTCAAATATTATAAATAACAATAGCGGCTAGGCTGAAACCCCTCACCTGTTTGTCAACGCGGAGGATCATCCCTGGTTTCGTATTAAATCTGTTACAACCCCAGACTCGCCCGCCACTAATCATTAAAAGGGCACCATGGCGAAGGATACCATCCCTCCTGAAGTGGGACCGAGACCAGGTTGCTTCCGCAACATGCTCATCCTCTCAGGAGCATTCCAAACCCACCCCTTTAAAAGAATTAGGATGATTAAATCTAGATTCCTTGTTTGGAATGGTGTATTTTGCTTCCCAACATGCAGCTTCACAATTTATGTATATATATCATTAGCATGTTAAAATGGTGATGCTCTCTGTTAAAATATCACAGTATGTTGAACATTTTTATAATGACTTGTATTTGGTTGCTATCAGGGATAAGCAAAATGCCAAAAGGTGGTAGGAAGAAGGCTAAGATGACAGAAAAAAAGCCTACACCACTTAAAACTGAGACCACACTTTAGGATACTAGGTGCACCACCGACATCCCTCCTGAAATCCGATGGGGTGACATCTATAGGATGATAGGAGACCAAGATGTCTCGGACATGTTTCTAGAAGAGGGGCAGATTTATCTAAATATCAGAGCCTCAGGCATAGCTAGAGCTGCTACCGGCCCTGAACTGTTCCCATGTTCTGAAGTAGTCGGGTGGATACTCCAACACACCGATGCTGAAGCAAGAGTAATTCATGACAGCAGGAAGGTAGCCATTGCCTCATTTCACCCAGCATACCTGGCCGCGGCCTACAAATTTCCCCGTGCCCATCAATATCTGACTGATGAATGGCTGGGCCAGATGAACAACATTGAAATGGCCAAAAAGCTACTAGTTGCAGGCAAGCATTTGAGAAATAAAGGAAATGACGAATATGACGTCCAGAATCTGAGACCCCCTTTTAGATTGATCTCCTTGATGTTGTGCATAATCTTCGGCATGCCAAATGGCACCGTGTACAAGATTCAGTGTGTCCCTATCATCCACTTCGTGGCATTTAAAGGAACGGTGTTTGACTGGGCCACTCTCCTACCAGATAGTTTGGCCTCAATGGTAGTTGCTGCAAGAGAAGGACTGGCCTTAAAGAAGGCACAATTTTTCATGTCCTCATATCTTATTGATTGTGTTTTGGCCAAGTTATCTTTCCCCAAATTGGGCTGCACATGGGATAAGGCCACCACCCCGGTTTATACTGCTTTCAGGATGTTGTGGGATCAGAATTACAAACCCAGCTATAAGCTCATCTGTGAGGGGTTCATCATGCCCCTATATGAGCCCAACTGCCTGTTGGAGAATGCCATGGAAGTCCTTGAAAATTATGGAGATTTTTACTTCTCGGAGCAAGGCACCTATCTCAGAATGTTTGGAGGGACTAAAGCTCCATATATTTTGACAAGATATGCTACAGATTATGTGGTCCTTAAAGAGGCTGTGAGACAGATTTTCCTAGATGGAATTGGAGCCGTGCTCAACAAGCAGCATAAGGCCTCCTTTCCCCCTCTACCTTTCTGCATAGGAGCTTACAAGTTCTCGGGGGTTGCCTCAGCCGAAGAGTTTGTTCAGGAGCTGAAAGCCTTCCACTTCGATGAGGTAATATTCCACAGGAATGACAGGAAGGGAAAAGTTGCTGAGCACTGTAAGGAGATTTATGCTCATTTCGAGTACTCTCATTATCATGATGCCGAGGAGGAGGTATTCAGAGGCATCAGCAACATGGATGAACTTCGAACCTTTCGCCAAAGCAGCGAAGCAAGTTCTAGTTCCACCAAGACCTAGGAAACTAGTCATCAGAAGGAGAAAGAAGCCGATGATGCCCGAGCCAAAGAAGAACAAAGGTTGAGGGAGGAAGCAAGGGAAAAGCAGGAAGCTGAGGAAGCGAGGTTGTTGCAAGAGGATGAACTTGTCAGATTGCAGCAAGAAGAAGAAAGTGAGAGGCTGCGGAAAGAAGCCGAGGAAGCCTAGTAGCAAAAGGAGGCTGAAGATGAAAGACAGCAGGAAGATGAGGAAGAAGAGAAAGGGAAACAAGCTGAGGTAGAGCGAAAAGCAGAAGAAGAGCTTAAAGCAGGTGAAGATGCCCAGGAAGGTTGCTCCGGTGCACAGGACATGGAAATTGACATACCTCAAACAAGTGTCTCCGACACTCAAAACATGGAGGCAGACGCAGCACAGGCTGGTGGCTCTGGTACCCAAAATGTGGGAACAGATCAAGCTCAGGTAGTCCAGACCCCACCAGCGAAGGTAGAAATAGACATTATGGACCTCCCAATTGTCCCATACACTCCATCAGGAGAACATACGGTATCCAGGTGGGATGAATTTGTCTATGACAAGAAAAGGAAAGCAATGGTCCTTAAATCAGAAGAGAGGATCAAAAGACTCTTCCAGGAGGATATTATTACCCACCGGGAGATCACTGTAATGCGGAACACAAATAAGGATCCATTAGCTATGGCATCCGCAGTTGTGGAGACAGCAAAAGCATCACTGGACAACGTTGGTGATATAGTTAGAGAAAATGAATCGACAAAGAGGAGAGCTCGTATGCTACAACATACTGTGGCTAATGAGCAAGCCTACAGGGATCTTGTGGTGAACAAGTATAATCACCTATCTGTTGAGCATAAAGAGCTATCGGACAAGTATAACCAGCTGGAGGAAGAAAAGGAACAACTTTTGGTCTTGATGATGATTGTGGAAGCAGAAAAGAACGATGCAGGAGCCAGAGTGTCCCAACTAGAAGCAGACAAGCTGGAATTAGTTGAGCAATTAGAGCAAACTGAGAGCAGAACAATGGACATGTCTCCCTTCCATGAGCTATCCTGCAGCATCCTGAAGCAAATATATGACACTCAGGAGCTAATCACTGATGAAGTTAGCAAGCTCAAGGCCATGGTGGTCAGAATGAAAGACGTGAATGCAGAGGCCCATAGGATTAAAGCTAAGCATACTCGGGTTAAGGAAAATATCCTAAGCCAGATAGAATGGTGAGAAGGAAAGGTGGATTTCCCCACACATCTCCCATTCAAATCTGTGGAGGGTTTTAATGAAGACATAGCCCTTTTGGACTTCTGCAGAAACTGTGGCAGTAAGCTAATGGCCAGTGTACAAGGGACAAGAGATAGGATCAATGGTTTATATCAAAGAATCCAGGGAGTGCATGATAGGTGCAAATTGAGTTTCCCACAATCCCTCGATGACTTCCCGGGTGAAGAACAACGCTTGGATGAACTAAAGGAAGAGCTGGGCATCCAAACTGAATATGTGAAGAAAATTGATGTCCTAGCAATTGATGACTTACAACATTATATTGGAATGTCATCAGTCCACAGCCATTTTCTTAAAGAAGTTCATCAAGCTACAGTCACGGAAATTCAAGGAATTGGAGCAGAGCTTAGAAAAAATGTGACTTCTCAGAAAATCTTGCTCCCTGCTTCCGTTAACATAGTCATAAGGGACACTGGCATTTGGTATAGTTATATTGCAGAGGTGGAGAAAAAAGCAGAAGCAACAGCTGTAGCAGCTAGCTCGTTTTCCTCTCTCCCTGCAGCAGCAGAAATCACAGTGGGCTCAACTCCTTCTTCCCAAACCATTCCAGCAGCAACAGCTGGCTCGATTCCTTCTTCCCAAGCAGCAACAGCAGCTCCAGTGGGTTCGAGTGCCTCTCCTAAGGCAACAACAGCAACTCCAGTAGGTTCGAGTGCCTCTCCTAAGGCAACAGCAGCAGCAACTGTTGGATCGAGTGCTTCTCTTCCAACTGAAGCACACATGCAGGAGTGAAAGCGCTAATTCTGTCTTTTTTGTATTTTGGGGCTTTTCATATGTGAAAAAACGTGGAGCTATGGGACAGCTATCCCTATTTTCTTTTATAATAAATTCTGTAATGAAAAGGGAGTAACATTCTATCTGTTATAGAAGAAAATTCCTATAGATGACAAGTGTAAAAGGCTAGGTGGCAGCCCAAAGGGCATTTTTTGTAATTATAAATAGAAGCTAGGAAGTAGTGAAGAGGACTTTTGGCAGGGAATTATTTTCCAGACTTGTACGGGCTGTCCTGCACATGTTTTAAGAAAATAAAATCTTCTAATGAAAGCCTGGAGAGGACGTTTTGCATGGGAATAAAGAATGGATGTGTATTGGATTATTCTGGTGGCTTCCATACTTTAATGTGAGATCTTTCTTGTTGTTTGAATTATTTCTTTGTAACTAATGATTTTGCTCCTTTCTGTGCAAACGAATTCTCTATTTCATGAGTAATGAATGTGTTTCATATCAAATTAGAAGCTATCTTCTGATATTTCTCATCTTTGCTGTAGCTTTACATGTAAGAATTAATGGCTATCTGTTCTTTCTTTAAGATATCTCCTACAGCTCATTGCTCATGCTTTTAATTCGCTCCTTGCAGGGATAGTTAGATTTATTTCAGTCTTAAACTTAGATATGTGTTTCCAGTCTTGCATTTAGATTAAACTTAGAATAGGCACTTGCATTTCATTATAAAATATAAAATCCAAAAGAAAGGTGGATCGGGCCATAACCGGTATAGTTGGAATAAAACTCCAAATCCACGGTTGCCGGAACCGCTAACCGGACGGATTCCCTATACCAAACGGTAGATAATCTAATTGGGATAATCTATCGGGGATAATCCCTTTCTGATTGATGCTACGATATCCGAGGCATCAACAGACTGGTAATCAAATGATACCTCCCATGTTCGACATCAACTCATTTATTCGCATGGATAGGTTTGTACCTTGGGTTGTTTTTGGATGAAGACCTTGGGATCCTCGATAGCATCACCTTATTTATGTTATCACCCAAGTTGTGCACGACTGAGACACACTCTTTTTGGATCTTGATGAGACATAGATCCAGCTTCTTCTCTATGGCTATGTTCTCCAGTTTTGACATAGATCCACCTTGTATTTATGTGGCTATGTTTACACTTATGTTCCTCATGGATCCACGCTTGTATTCTAGTGGCCATGATATATGCATCAGTATTTGGATCATTATTGTATCCTCTTGGAGGTCATGTTCCACCATTTGAACATGGACAGTTACCCCAAGGATGAGTTTGTCTGACATTGCCTTTGCTTTCAGGTACATCATTTGAGCCTATGATTCTTGGTTTCTCCTTTCCTCCATGATTCAACTCTTTGTTATTTATAATGTATTTCGGCCATCGTTCACCGCACTCCCTTTGACCTCATACATTAGGGGGCATCTGTTATAACTTGAAATGACACCTCTCCGTCAGTGACGACACTTGCATCCCTTGGTCGCATGACGACACTTCTTGAGATCAAGTTTCAGTCACACAACAGAGCACTTGTGGATGGAGGAGTCATTTGGGACACTTAAAATGGTTGAAATTACCTCATTCTTGACCCATTTGATGTTTATGACCCTTGGGAACATTTTTCCAGACCAAACCATCTCCTGAAAATGAGCAGAAAAGCCTGTTTTTGGCCATTTTTCAACATGAGCGCTGGTACATAGGCATAATAGTAGCATGTGTACCCTACTCTAGTGTACAATAGTAGCGCTCAACCCTATTGAGCGCGAATCCACTGTGAAATAGTAGCGTACACCCCTGTTTTGGTCAAAATATTGAAATTTGAGTAAGTTAAGTTGGTTGGAAACCTCATGAGCGGTTATAACTTATTTTCCTCTTCCTCACTGACTATATAAGGAGGGTAGAAGGGCCATGTGAGGGGACCAAGTCTATAACATCGTTATACTGGAGGAATGGAGACCTTCATCCCCCTCTCTTGTGCTTAGTTTCTAATAAACCCTAGCACTGCTGGTTAGAGGCTGGGATCCTTGGAGAACGGAAGCAGGAGACGTTGAATCTAGGTTTCGTGAAGTGCCAAGCTTGAAGGAAGGTATAACTTTATGTACTTTCTTTCATTCATCAATAAAGATCAGACGTTCTTCTCTTTCCAAATATGACCTATTAATGTGTCTCGGATTTTATTACAGTTTGTTTATAGTCTGATGTCTTCTTCTGTTATGAATATCAGTCTTATATATGTAGTCAAATGTGTTTGAGAAAGGTATCAAGTTGTTTTGTAGGTCTGGGCATTGCGACACTAGATAAGCATTGAATAGTGAGAGAGGCAAAGCTAGGATCAACCTTCTGAATGAGGTGCCTACATCTCTAAACCCTTATCTCTTCACTTATTTGTTGTACTTGCAGAATGCTTGTAAGTCTATCTTTATCATCGTAAGTTGGTAGTTTCTCCCTTGAACTATAGGTGCATTTTCCCCACAACAACCACTAGAGGATAGGGACCTCAGAGATCCACACCTTTCCAGGTGGATCGATGTGATGGCTAGGCATGGTGGGGGTCCTATCATCGGATTCCTTCCTGAGTTCTTCACTTGGTTGGCGGTCCAGTTACTGATGGTGGAGGACTTTCCATATAGTGGCACTGACTTCACAGATGACCTAGACTTGCCGCTACCTGAGGGAGCAGCATGGGGAGACCTCGGTAAGAACAAATGACCCTTGAACTTTTTAAGTTTTGTGCATTTATGATTTTTTTGATATAGTGCTGATAGGTGAACAACATGTGTGTGCAGATGTGGGGCCTATACGACCAGTGGGGACCTCTCTTCTGGCTAGGAGAGAGAGAGGAGAAGGAGCGATGGTGGATCCAGTTGTGCATGCTACCATCGTGGAGATGGATAGAGTCTACGCTAACCTGAGTGGGTTGACACTGGTTGTTCTTGAGCTGACGGTAGATGAGGTGTCGTGGCCTATGCAGGTGCACACGGTTGGAGCGGCTGTGCGCTTCAACGCACTGCTTCACAAGTTTGTGAGAGCAGTGGACTATTTCCAGACTTAGCTGGCCAGGGTTGCTAGACCACCTAGGGTTGTACGGGCCAGGCGATAGGCCACATGTTGTTATTGTTTGTGTACTGAGAGCTTAGAGGCCTCAGATTTTGTGCTACTGAAAGCTACGAAGCTTCAGATTTTGTAGAGACTGACTAAAAGCTATCATGCTTCAGATTTTTGTATCAACACTACCTTTTATATTTATATATACAGACAGTCCGATGATTGATACATTATGTGTTTCATAAAAATAATGATGTGATCTTTTTAATATGTTTTTCTTTTTATACGATGCACTATTTACATGTTATAAATGTTTTTTACTTGTTATAAGTATCATGTGTGTGTGATGTACCAATCTAGAATGAAGTTGGTCATCGAGTCAACAACTGTGTTTAACTCCCATGGAATGAACTTTCCAGGAGATGAACTCGTCTAAAGAGACGGAGTAAGGTACGATCACGGATAGCGTAAACCCAGTTAAGATGGGAAACCACCAGTTGAGAATCCATGTGGATGACAATGTGGTCCATACCCAATAAAATCCCGTCGGTTAAGGTTCCAACAACTACCAGATATTCTGCGGCATTGTTGGTTGTGAATCCAAGGCAACTTCCTCCTGAGCTGATGAGCTCACATGTTGGGGAATACAGTACCCAAGCTGCCGAAGCAAGGTTATGGGTATGCTGGCTGGCGCCATCTGTGAATCCGTAGCACGTTTCCATCTGCACACGTAGACAGAACATGGTATAAGAAGTGGAAACAAGATCTGAAGACACTCAAAAAACAAGCGCGTCACACCACACAAAAACACACAAACACGCCATGTACAGTATATACATGAAAATCTATGCATGAGAGGGTTAAGCATAGTACCTCTTCAGGTAAATCCCATTACGGAGTTCACCCAAATATATTCTGTCATAATATTCGAGCTCGTAAGCTCCTTTTTCCAAAACACGTTTGACAATGTAAGGTCCGTGCCACATGGACTCGAACTTTCTTGCCCCTAGTTTGTCATGTCTCTAGTTGTATGTGAGGACCAGGTCACCCTCGTTGAAGATACGAGGTTCAACTGACTTGTCATATTAAGCTTTGATGCATTTCTTATGTGCTTCGTTAACAAGAGCAGCATCTCGGCGAGATTCATCAAGTTGGGCTAGGCACAGGAAACGTTCTTCCTCGGCAGTAGTGTTAGGAAGAAGTTCGACAGCGAGTCTTAGAGATGGAATTTCACACTCTATAGGTAGGAAAGTCTCCAATTTATACACCAATTGGAAAGGAGTAAACCCTGTGGCGGTTTTAACACAAGTTTTGTAGGCCCATAATGTTGAAAAGAGCATATTATGCCAGTTGGACTTATGCGTACCTACCATCCATTGGACCATAGTTTTCAAGACCTTGTTAATGGCCTCGACCTGTCCATTGGATTGCGGGTAGTAGGGAGTTGAGTTTTCATGACGAAAACCTAATCTATCGCTCAGTTCATCGACCATATGGTTCTATAAGTGAGAACCATGGTCGGTCACTATCGCCTGTGGAACTCTAAATTGCGCTATTACATGATTGAACAAGAAGAGTGCGGCAGTTTTGTCGTCGTTTTGGTATGTAGGCGTTGCCTCGACCCACTTTGTAAAGTAATACACAGCTAAAATGATGTAACTATTCCCCCCGATCGAGGTAGGATTACAGTGCATAAAATCAATGCCCCATTTTGCAAAGGGGCCCACGAAAATAACTGGGTGTAACGGGGCGGGATGGGTGCGCTTCTTCGTATGGAAGTGTTGACATGGAGGACATCGCTTTATGGCCTGAATACAATCTTTGAAGATAGTAGGCCAGTAATATCCTGTGCGCAAAATATTCTGGGCTGTAGCCATCCCAGAGAGGTGACCGCCACATGCCCCTGCGTGACAGTCATTCAGAATGCGTTCAGCCTCATCGTGAGTTAGAAAATGTCGGAGAATTGAATCGACGCCACGACGGTACAAAGTATCATTGATAATCAGATAATACTTCGCATGGTGACGTATTCTACGATGGTCATCGCATGACAGTTGAGGGTTGAAGCATTGGGTTTGAAGATATAATGAAATATATCCATACCACGGATTAGTTGTAGTGATGAGAAACAACGATTCATATGGAAAATTCATTGTGCTCAACTTCTACATAAGATGGGGGAAGGTCGCAAATAAGCTCAGCAAACACCAGGGACTTTTTGGACTTGGCTTTCTCGAAAAGAAGGTCGAATTCTTGCAGTATCACAATCCAGCATGAGTACTTTCCCCCAAGTACCTGACGTGTCAGTACATGGTACATGGAGTTTGAGTCTGTGATGACGGTGGTGGTGCGGAGCAAGATATAGTGGTGGAACTTTTGGATGGCGATGACTGCCACGAAAGCGAGTTTTTCGACATGTGAATATCTAGTTTCAGTGTGAGTGAGATCCTTACTTGCATAGTATATTACATGTTCCTGGGTGTTTTGATCTTCCTGTACCAAAACCATGGCGATAGTGGTAGCGGAAGAGGCGAGATATAAGGTGTAATCTTGGAAATAATTTGGCTGTTGGATTACGGGGGCATGCATGATGGCATGTTTGATGCTGTCAAAGTATTTCTACGCTTGATCGCCCCAAATGAATGGGACGTCCTTCTTAAGCAGTCTCATATACCCCTTAGTCTTTTCCGCGAAGTTGCAAACAAAACGCCGTAAATAAGTCACCTTCCCTTGGAGACTTTGAAGTTTTGTCACATTGGTTGACAATAACCTCCACCTTTAAGGGATCGATGTGGATCCCACCTTTCGAGACAATAAATACTAAGAGGCGTCCAAATTCAACGCAAAAGATACACTTGTGAGGATTCAGATGGATATTGTATCGTCTGCATCTGAGGAAAATGGCCGTCAGATGATCCATGTGGAACTCACGCTGCTTTGAATGAACAGGGAGATCATCCAGGTAAGGTTCCACAAAGTCCTTAATATCATGGAAGGCATACGACATGCCTCGCTGGAATGTGGTGCCAACATTTTTAAGGCCAAATGGGAGTTTGCGATATGCAAACGTCCCCCAAGGACAAATGAAATCCATCTTATGTTGGTTGGCTGGGTTGATCTCAATCTGGATGTAACTAGAAAATCCATCCATGAATGAAAAGATGACGCTTCCGGCACAATTGTCGATAATTTGGTCAATGAATGGGGTCGGGTAGTTGTCCTTTGGACAAGCCTTGTTAAGGTCCCGATAATCGACATAGATGCGAATTGTGCCCTGCTTTTTGTTCACAGGAACGACGTTTGAGACCCAATCTGTTGACGGGACAGGATAAATGAAACCAACCTTTAAGAGTTTTTCAATCTCTGCCTTGATCGTTGCAGTCTTCCGGGGGTGTACCGGTCGCAACTTTTGACGTATAGTTTTGATGTCGGGATAGGTTTTTTATTTCGTGAGAAACAATCGCGGGGTCTATCCCAAGCATCTCCTCATAGGACCAAGCGAATACGTCTCGAAATCGCTTGAATAAGGTAGTACCCATAGATATTTCTTCAGGGGAACACTTCTGGCCTATGCGAATGTGTTCCTCTACATCCGTTTTTACCGAGATGTCTATCGGGGTGGTAGGATTAATGTTGGCCAAGTTACCCTCAGTGTCCGAAAGACATGTAAGTACAAGGGACTGGGGGAACGGGTAGATATCCAGTGAAAAGATGGCGCCGATGTTGTTCTCTATGTACTCCAATGGGGGAAGAAAAGATGACCTATGGTGAAGGTCATCCCACGGACCATCATCCACATTCATAACTTCCATGATGGACTCATCCGATTGAAAAGTACGAAGTAAGAGATTAGGTAAAGATGACGCACATTGCGGAGAACATGATGGGGAGGCCACAGTTAAGTGGTCCTCCGATGCTGATTGGATAGCCTTGTAAATACATTCGACGGGTGAAAGAGGCATTGCATTTCCAATCATGTGTGTTTTGGCTTCTTCAGGTACAATCCAAGTATCAACGGAGTGAGATGAAATATCTGTGGAGATCATGTTCACAGAGGCAACATGATTAGGGGCGTCCGAGATTGGAAAAAAGCCCATGAGAGATGAATCTTTCAAAAGGCCAACCCCTATACTCTCATACTGTTTGGACGTTTGTCCAATGGAAGGAACATGGTCACCATGATGAGTAGTAGTGTCTGGTGTGCAAAAATCTAGTTGGTCGACAGTAACAATTCGTCCTTGATGGGGGAATTGTACTATGCATAATATTGAAGAGGCTACCGCCTGCATGGCGTAAAACCAATTGTGACCAAGCAAGAGATTATAATCTATCAGGGCTGAGACCACTTCCACATTGATGGTCACGGTCTTTCCACCCAACTCAACTGCGAGAGCTTGTAGGAGCCCATGAGGTTGAAAGCCATGCCCGTCGAATGCTTTCAACGTGGTAGGAGAACCATTAAATTTGGGAGAGCCAAAGGCTCTCCAATAGGCGATCGACATGACCGAAGTAGAGGCACCTTCGTCCAAAATGGAGCGATGGACAATTTTCCTAGAAATATTTGTAGCTACTTCGAATGCAAGATGATGGGAAAGCCTCGGCTTGGAGTAGTCAAGTCAGAACATGATGGTATTTGAAGAATCAGGGTCAACTGCATCGATTGCCACAAGGAGAGTTTTGCGTTGATTGGGACAATTCTGCAAAACTTCCAACGTGGACATGGCGTAAGGAGCTTGTGCTAAGTCTTCCACGATATTGTAATTTTGTGCTGCCCGAGCATTAGGATTGAAAACAACTTTTCGAATCGTGCTCTTGGGTGGTCACAATATCGAATCTAAAGATGGCTTCTCAATGGTGAGAGAAATTGACGGTACAGTGACATTAGGTATAGAGTTGGAAGTTTTTTTCGTATTGCTTCCAACGGGTTCTTTCGAAGGGATCGAGTCGTATGATCGTGAGCGAGTGTTCAAATTGATCGTTTTGTTACGCACCATGAGAACATGTGCGGTATTGGATGGTTCCCCCTGGGCTGGGGGGGGGTCGAGCAATAATTTACTGATTTTGAGTGGGAAACAGGTCGTTGAGGACTGCGGAAGGTGGTTTACCCCTAAGAAACTTTTGAAGTTCGTCTCTATGGGGACACTCTTTGGAAAAATGATCATCTCCGCATAGTAAACAATGAAATTTTAGTTTCTGTTTCTGTTTGGCATCATCAGGAGTGCTCTTTTGTTCCTGCGGGGTGGAAGACTTATTAGGTTTCCCTTTGTTCTTCTTCTTGTAGCCGGACTTCTGAGATGAAGCTGATTGGACAGAATTCACCTCTTCAGTTACAGTAGGAGTGGTTGGTTTGGTGGTGCTGTGCCCAGCCTGAGTTGGTAATGAGGAGGAACCATGAAGGCTCAATGATCCAACAAGCTGGGTGGTAAGGGATCCAATGATGCCATTAGTTTGGGGTCCCTTAGGAGGTTTCGTGGGGTCATAAGTGTCACGAGGTGCGTTAGGAAGAATTTCAAACAGGGTGCCCGATTGAGCATAGACCAAGTCTAGGTAATGGGTATGAGCGATAGCTTCCCCTTCAGTGACAACACTGCCCATCGTGACATCACGAGCTATGTGAGGGATAAGAGACTTCGTGAACCAGTCTGCTAGGAGTTGATCGGGAATGGGAGCCTTAATCAAACATCTTCTCCTTCGCCACTCATGTATATGAGTAGCGGTATTCTGACGGAGAGAGGTGAGAAGGTCCGTACCAGTCTCGTATCGTATAGGCAGTTGGAAGTGAGTCAAGAAGTTCATAGCCAGAGAATAGAAATCATGAAAATAATGAGGTGGTAGTTCAATATACCACTTTGCAGCCGAACTGGTGAGAGTCCATTGAAATAACCTTAGACAGATCGAGTCATCCATCAGAGAGTTGGATGAGCACCATAAATGGTATGTCATCACGTGGTGTTTAGGATCCTCGTCCGGCTTGCCGTCAAACTTGGGGATATCCTATGGAAGTTTCACCGGAATCGGGGGCCAGTTAGTTCTGTGGTAGATGGGTTTGTTCATCAGTTGGGATAGATAAGGTAGGTCCAAAGTAGCCAAAAAGGGCAGCTGTTGATTAGGCTACGGGTATTGATAATACTGACAAGGCATATAAGGACCAGTGGGACCTCGTATCGACTGATTAAAAGGTGACCACAGGGGAAACTAACCATAGGGGGGTGTGCCGCCTGGACCGTAAGGGGGTCCACCACCATAAGGTGGTCTGTTCCAATAAGGTGGGGTTGCACCTCCACCACCAGGGGGAGGTGTAGGTCCACCACCACTACCGAGGGGAGGTGGAGGTCCATAACCATAATAAGGTGGGCCACCACCGCCTTCTCCTGGAGGGTGTGGTGGACCACCTCCTCTGCCAAAAGGATGGGGGCCCCCACCACCTCCGCCGCCGGAGGGATGAGGGCCTCCACCACCACCACCATGATAATTAGACCCGCCACCGCCTCCTCCTAGAGGGGGTGGGGGACCACCTCCACCACCTGAAGGAAAATGTCCTCCCCAACCATAATAGGGCGGTCCTCCGCCACCTCCGCCTGGGGGGGTGGTGGACCATTCCCGTCCCCGCCGGAAGGGTGGGGGCCATTGTTGGTAGAATGGGTTGGACCTCCGCCCAAAGGTGGAGGTCTGCCTCCTCCAAAGTTAGGTGGGGGCCCATCGCCTCTGGTAGGAGGTGGGGGTGGATCGGTCGGGGGTGGTGGTGCTTGAGGGATAGTCAGTTGGGGTCCATGTTGCAAAACAGGCTGTTTCCCCCATAGAGTGTATGGGTTTCTGGGATAAGGTATCCCGTATAGCGTGTTTCCTGGATTAGATTGACTCGACACAGGGTTAATGGAACCTAGATACGCTTGACTCCATGGGGGTTGAGTTACATTGGATGGCCCCGCAACATGAGATAATCCCATGGTGGATGGTCTAGCAGGTTGAGAAGTTCCAACGGGAGGTCCGCTGTGGATTCCACCGCTTACGTTCTGGTTAGGAAATGGGGGTTTCCCCCCAGTCACGATAGATTGAACATTATTCAAAGGTTGAACCAACGTAGGTTGTTGATTAGCTGCCGTGGTAATAACGTTACCAATGAGGTAATCCGTGGGAATGGAATATCCGCCCCTTGAATTTTGAGGTGGGGGAGGAGCTGGTAAAGTAACTGCGGTAGTAACAGGTGTGTTGGACTGTTGTCCTTCCACCGGTTCGTTCACTTGAAGTGTAGGACTGGATTCTTGCGAGGGTTGACCAGTCTCATTAATGTTCACGTGGTGGGAAGATAGTTCGAGTGATCCAAAATATATCGGGTGAAATGAGGTATCTCTATACCCAGGTCGTTGCTGGAGACTTTGTCTTCGAAGTTCATTACCCTTAATACGTAACCAATCCAAGCGATCTTGAATGGGTGCAAAGATCTAGGCAGGGTCGGGCATGTAGAAGGGTCTAGAGAGCTCTGGAGTAGTCCAGTTGGGTGGTGATGCGATGGAAAAATGAGACACTGGGTGACCAGTAGAAGATGTCTAGTAAGCTGCTGAAGGATCCAGTCCTAGGGTCATCCCGGGGTCGGTTTATCCATTCCAACAGTCCAGGTTCTCTCGGGATGATGGGAGAAAGGTCTTGTGAAGTGGGGATTTGTGATTCTTCATCCTGTGGGGGATGAGAGGCAGATGAATCCAGAGGAGTTTGTGGAAACAAATGTCCTCCAATATTCAGAGTGGGGTTTTCCACCTCAGTAACTACGACCGTGTTACGTTGATCCATTCTTACCTTCGAAATAACTGTTAGGATATTCCTATACTCCATCCTAGTCCTAGCAGCATTTCCATTGTTTGCATTTTCAGTCATGCATGCAAATATTAGGGTTTGCATGCAATTAGGGTTTGCATGCATTTTGCATGCCCTCCAGTCATCAGCACCAGCACCTAGCCCTCAGTGAGCTAGCCCCGAGAGCTTCTTTCCTTGTAGTTTCATCCCTCCCAGTGACTAATGTGCCCTCCTTTGCTCCATTGCATGACAAAGGCGCCTTCTTCACCTACCATTCCAGTTATATTCAGTTATCTTTAGTTACTTCCTTGATTTAAGGATTAACTGACTCTTTACTGACCTTATCACTCCGATGGACCTCTAGTGAGACTAAGCTGCCTGTTCTGACTCTAGTAATCTCCTACTGCATCCTCCACTAAGCCTGCTTCATCTAGTTAGTGTCTCCATGTGCTAGTTACATTTAGTTACACCTACTACACTCAGTTAGACTCAGTTTGACTGACAATTGACAGTTACTTGTGCATTGATGACTCCATTGATGATCATGAGGACACCTAGTTGTGCTCCGATGACACTCCAGTGATCCTTTGATCACTCCATGAAGGATAATTCAAATTTCCACCTTAGGCATTCGAATCCTCATGCTTGTACTATTTATTTGTCCATATTGTGATTAATTAACTAGTGTGTGTGAAGTATTATTGCTTCTATCTGAGTTCTACTATACCATATTATTCTGTTGCTCATTATACTGTATTGCTCACTCTTCTTCTATTTTACTGCTTAATCATAATTACTCTTGTGAGGTATACATCATCTCTTAGATCTGCTGTGAGGATTTTCACAATAACCTCCGGGTTAAGGGGAAATTCGGGTGATAAGTTCAAGATCCTACGGGACCTTCTCCAGGGAAAATCCTCCAGAATGTAAGGAAAATCAACCAGAGTGACTGAAACAATGTTTCTCCTAAGGGCAAGCTAGAAAGGAAGAGCAGTCCAGAAAAACCTACTCAAATTAAGGCAACAAGCAGTCTTATGTGACAGAGTGGATTCAAAATTCTAGAACCTCACGGGATTATCAAAGCATCGCAAACCGCGATATACTGCAGGGTCCAACAATATGACGCGATAAGGAGGATTGGGACCGTACCCTTGCCTGCATACCCGATTACCTGGACAGTACATGCGTGCTAATCTCCCCGAGTGCTGTTCTTGGTGTATTGCTTTGCCAAGACGACCAAATGGTTAAATCAGTTGGTTTTAGGAATCCTAGTGGTGTCTCCCGATATACACAAGGTACGTGGGAGCTCAAATCCGTAGTGGTGCTGTCTAATGCACAACCGTTCGTCAAGAGACTTTCCGATATACTACCGAGTACGTGATACACCCTTCGATATACGCCAACTATGGATTATGGTACTTGGTGGGTATGTGAAGGAGCTCGATATACCGATAAGTACGTGGAAGACTACAATACCCTCGGGATACAGTGATGGCAAGTAACGACAACTGCCAAGATTAATGACGCTGGAACACGTCTCTAACTTGCACACAAGTTGATATATGAATTGATGATAGAATAGATTGATTGAGTATTACAACATAGCTCACCTTTTATATGGCTTGAGCATTCATAATGAAGGGTTGTGTCCCTTCACATTAAAATCTAACTATTGATACTTAATAATTATTGTTGTTTTTAATATGTCATTAATATTCACAACATTGCCACTCTCTTAGAAAGGATTTGTCCTCAAATACTTATAATGTTGTTGCATCGTTCCTTGCGACGTCGTAGCTGACGAAACGTGTCGATACAAAATTCTAAGTGTAGAGCATAACTTTCGAAATGTGGACGGATCAATCCATCCCAAATTGATTTGTTGTTGAGTGTTGTGATTCCATATTGACCTGTCATCATGAAATTTTATCACATTAACACCATTTTCTTTCATCATTTCCCACTTTTTAGGATATCGGTTTATATGGTTGGGGTGTCGATAGGGAATTTTTACAATGTTATTTTCTTTTACGACCGTCGTCTTTTGAGCATTGATCTGATCTGGAAATTGTGTTTTCATCCATTGAGGTTTTAATGTTTCATTCTATATCTTTTCCAACTTGTTATCTAACTGCATGTTATCATTTTGAAACTTCTTAATCAATTCTATTTGTGATTTTCTGTCATCTTCGAACATCTTAAGTTGTTCCTTAAGATTGTCGTTATGATTTTTGATGTAGCTATTTTCTTCCTACTTGTTTAGAATTTTTCCTTCAATGTCTTCCGTAGAGTGTTCTTCCTTTCGACTATTTTTCAAATTCTTAATTTTTGTGACTAACGTCTTATTATGGTTCTTTAATCTGAAAATTTCTTTGGAATTGCTGGATAATGCTTTATTAATTTTTGCGATCTCCAACTTGTGTTCCTTTTTCGAGTCGTCATTTTGTTGTTGAAGAACTTTTATCTGTTTTCGACATTGGTCGACCTATGATTCTTGATCTCCTAATTTCTATTGTATCTGCGTCAGTTCTTCATCCTTTTCGTTAACGATTTTTTTCAAGCGTATTATTTCTGCTTTATAATTGTTTACTTCTTTCTGTATATCTAAATTTTTTAATCTTTGATTGAAATCCTTTTCGTCTTTTAATTCCTCCATTTGCGCAAACAATTTTTCTATATCATTTTTTTGGTCAGAAATTCGTTGTTCTTTGAACTTTTTTTGAAGCTCATGTAATTTAATCCTTATTTCCAATTTGTTATTCATGTCTCACAATTCATCATTATCTCTTCGATAACGTCTTAATTTGGCTTCTAATTTTTCTATTTGTAGTCGTGTTGTAGGCACAACAGATCCCATTTTTACTGATAAAAATGGGACCCCAATTTTATTTTGAAGGTAATTTGAACTTCTTTTGTATGGATTTTGGAGTTTTATTGTTTTTTTCTTTATCCCTATCTCTTTTTCATGCTTTGTATTTGATAAAAGTTTGCTGAAAAAACCTTTTTTATGCGTTTTTCAAGTTGCATAAAACATACGTTTTCTTCAAATTTTGTTGTTTCCGCAACCCTTGATCCGCAGTACACAATGCGGATTGCGGATGTTCAAAATTTTCAAGTTTTAAATCTTTCCTTTCCCCAACCCGCAGTTGTGGATTGCGGATGTCGGGAATTTCTCAAATTTCTCAAAATTACCCAACCATTTCTAAGAACACCCGCTCGTAAAATTCCCTAAAAGAGCTTAAAAACAAAGACCCAAACAATGGCATTCTTTCAGACACAAATGGCAGGGTGTCCGAGACCCTTTACCTGGATTTTCCACGAGTTTATTCCATCTTTGATAACGATTACTTCTTTGAGATTCAACATAACTGGTCCTTTTACATGAACATTAGAGAATCCCAGTTGCACTCCATTGTGGCCAGACCAACACTCATGCCCTACACTGATGAAATCAAATGGATAATTGATTATGCCCACCCGCAAGACCGTTCTTTTAATGATAAGGTTGGGGCCCAATTAACTTCTTTTCGGCCTTAGGTATTTACTAGAATTTATGCCCTTAGGAAGTCAGACCAGTTGCTCAACAAAAATTTCCTAGACTCCGTTGCGACCCAATTAAACTTTGATGAAATGCTTAAGTCCTGGATGGAAAAACCTGCAAGCTTTACACCCAAGGCTGACAAGTCCTATCCCATTTCCTGGTTTAAGGAACCGTTCTTTCTATTGGAAGCTATGTTTTGAAGGTTATATGGGTTTCCAAATTGCTCACTATTCAAAGCCAAATGGGCACCCCTTGCTCACCATGTCCTCACTACAAGGGAGTCCTTCGATTGGGCTCAAATCTTGTTAGTGGAGCTCAAGACAGCCATAGAAAAATATCAGAAGACCCCGGCTTCCAGGAAACCTACATTTGATTACTTAGCATATGTGATGGATGTTTTCTGCTCGACTTTTCAATTTCCTTCTATGGGATGGAACTGGACTCTGTCTGCATCCCCGATTCATATTTATTGCTTTGTATTTTGGGAGGACAATTTTGTACCTATTATATATGATATTTGTGACCATTTCATTGGTTCAATTTACCTGATGATCTTCAAGGAGGATGCTCCTACCTTCTCTGACCATGCCAAGACACTTATCTCTACCATGGGTGACTGGTATGTAGGGGAATACTTCTCATATATTAGTATTTGGGGCAGTGATACAACCCATTTGTTACTTAGATTTGTACAAGACAGGTTGGTTCTTGAAGAAGTATCCTTGCAGACAGTCATTGATGGTGTGTTTCCTAAATTAACTGGAGCTAAAAGAAGAGGACGACCCAAGTTACCACTTAATATGGGACCTCTAGTAATTCAGAACTCAACTCATGCTGCATTACTTGGTAAGAAGATTGCCACCCTAAAGCTTGGGAAAGCTCCTTAGAGGATGCATGATCCCAAGTCATTTTTGGCAAATCATTTTGCACAAGAACTGTTGGGTGTTTTTACTGTCTTAATGAATCACCAAATATTTAATTATCGACCAGGGTTGGTAATCTTAGAGTTGTGGCACAGTATATGCTGAGGTAGAAGGGAACCTAAGACATCGGCTTGGCTGACCTTAGAAATATTTAATAATGAAAAGATCGAAAGAACTTTCAAAATGAAAAACCGAGTCAAACTTCAGAAATACAACTACTAAACTGGTTAGACCTAACCAAACCAATAGATAAGAATAGTATCAATCTATACTACTCTACTCTATGAAAAATAATTGAAAAGATAAAAACAATATTATCTAGGAAACAAAACTTGATCAAAAGAAAACTACTCTTTTGAAAATGGAAACTACTTATCAATGATTCAAACTCTAATGTAGGAATTAGAAAGTCTAGCTACTATGTAATAACTATGAACAAGTTCATAAACTTATCTATGAAATGATTCAGCTTACAACTAACTATGTAAACAAGAAACTATATCATCTGAAGCAAGATTACAAACTACTTAATGAACCTAATAAATTCAACAGTTGAACTATTCATGCATTTAACAAATACTCAAAACTAATCTAAGCTACCTAATTCCACTCTCCTTGAGGATTTTGAGGAAATGTATCAAATGTAATAGGAACTGGAGAAAATGTATCAAAATGAATTTCAAATGTGACAAGGAAACATAACGGAAGTAAATATAGTTTAACTTTTACAAAGAGATGCAAGCTAAAAAGTGACCAATTGCAATTGATTTTAAACATTGTAATCTATTCTTTATCCATAAGAAAATGATACTTAAAAAATCTAGTTATGCTACCTAAGACTGATTTAAAATGAGATGTTATTAACAAACGATCTATTAACAAGAAACCAAGAACATGCATTTTTAATGACTACTTTGAAATCGAAGACATGCAAATATCTATGCTATCCTACAATGGTAAAACATGAAATATAGTTACCAACACAAGTTTTAAGGAAATCTAAGCATATGCAAATGACTTGGAAATAAGTTCGATCTAGAAGCAAGTAGAAAACTTAATAAATTTATTCTATTTCTGAATCAAATCCTATCCATGAACATCTTCATTAATTATGTAAATGAGAAGAGCATATCCTATGCTTGAACTAGAATTTATGATCAAACCATGAAAAACTAATGTATTTTTGAGAATGAAATTACCAAGTTTTAATCCAAAATCAACCTTAATAAAAATGAAGTAAACTAAACTAAGAATGAAATTGACGATTTCTAGAGCAGTAACAAGTTAAGAAATCAGACATAAAGGATCAATTATAGAAACATAATCTGAAAAGTAAACTAAGGCAAAGTTAAGGAAATGAATAAGAACTAAGAATGGATATGAAGGTTAATTGAAACTTTATGTAGTTCAAAACAAAGTCCTAATTACATATACAACTGCTGGTTAACTACAAGAAATAATACAATTCGAAAACCTAAAAAACTGAACTTTAAACAAGCATAAAAACAAGACATAAAATATTAAAGTCCGTGTGACAGTCCGGATGATAGTTCGTATGACCAAAATGATGTAAACTATGAAAATAAGCAAACTAAATGATCCTAACGCCAGCTGGTTTATGCATATTAATCTATAGTGCAAGGAACGCAGTAAATAGTTGTTAAATTGAAACAATGAAAATCAACTACACTAATCTATATCTAGGGAAAGAAATTGTTCTCTATTGCATAATAAAACAGAGCTGAAAGGTAAATGAAGCTAATATACAACTAAAGTAACATTAACAAAGCTAAATTTGTCTGTAAACTAACTGGTCACTTTAAATTCTAAAAATGTAAATTGTATTAACAACAAGAAATATATTATAGGAAACAGATAAATACCATCTACAGGAAAAATCGAATTAAATACATATACTGAAAATGAAAACTACTTATTTGCAGAAAAGAAATAACAAAATATACACAATGAAAAACCTCTGGTTGTTGAGGGGCCCTTCTCAGCAATTAGGGATTGTGTCTAACTTAGATCAATCACCAACAGAACATGAATTTAATCATCAACAACTAAAATCAGAGACCTTCTATTAACTGAAAAAGTTACACAACGTTTTCTCTAGCTCTGCGCCTATTCTCCAACGGATTTTTTTCTCAAACTGAGACTTCTTTATATAGTTTTACAATGGGAGAGAAGGTCGACCCTTTCAGTGGTCGACCTATCTAAAAATAGGAGGTCTTAATTACTGAAGAAAATGGCTCAGTACAACACACATGCCGTCTCCCACAATCCGCGCGTGTTGGTTCTCTTCACGTGAGAAACTGGTGTGTTGATTCTCTTTGACATGGGCAGCTGATGCGTTGTCAAGCTGGGTGAATAGGAACGCGGATCTTCTAGAACGAGGGCTCACGAACCATGAGGGCCACATTCCAACATAACCCATGTCACGGTTTTACCTTTAGTGCCCCGGAATATTCCAACCAACGAATCTGCGGGTGTGAATGGAGGGTTGAACGATGGTCTGAATGCGGCTAGGCATCTTTAGCGTGAACGCGTGTCTGAATGAGAGTCCGTTTGAAAACCATAGCCTGCAGAACGAAGTCTATGTGCCAAGCAGGTTGAGAAATGTTAAATTAACGTTAATAATCCATAAAATAATGATAATGACTTAAGATTTATGAAATATTCAAATGTATTCATACCTAAGTTCAAATGGTGGTATGAATGGAAAGAAGTATGACTTATCATATAAAAAATAGTGAAAATAATGCCAACAGAGCACGTTTAATGACCAAACATGATGACAAAATTGGGCATCAACAAGAACATATGAAAATTACCTATGTTCATCAGACTACTCCAGATGACTCCATGTACCAAGGTTCTAACTCATTTGCTGAAGTACTGAACATAACTGCTTCTCTGGAGGAGAAAAATTTCATTTTCCAATATGAGCAAGAACTCAAGACCAAAGTCTTGCAGTACAATAAATTGGAGCTATCACTTGAGGAAAAGGCTCAGAAATATTTGGCAGAGAAGGAATCACAGAAAGCAAGCACTCCTTTGATGCTGACCTATGGAACTGATGATAAAGGCAAGGCTCTTGCTGAGGATGCACCACAACCCAAACCTTTGGCCACTCTAAATTCCCTAATTCAATCAGTTGCTGAGATGAAAAAATAACTTGCAGTGATGAGCTCAGTAGTGGAAACTCAGGCTGTGGATGCAACTACTCCAACAAAAAGGAAAAAGATGGAGGGTTCTATGCCTAAAGTGACTATGTTGCATATTGAGGATAGTGATGTGGAGGATGAATTCCTTCCTTCTAAATTTTCATGCCCAATCACTTTCCCTTCCACCCTGCTAGATGTTATTTCAGTTACCTAGACTCCTTCCAATTCTTTAGAGGGAATAGTAATTGATTACCATCTTCACGACATCCACTTCCTAGAGGTCACTATTTCCATAGCTGTAACACCTCCCACATCATTAGATGAAAAAATAACTTGCAGTGATGAGCTCAGTAGTGGAAACTCAGGCTGTGGATGCAACTACTCCAGAAAAAGGAAAAAGATGGAGGGTTCTATGCCTAAAGTGACTATGTTGCATATTGAGGATAGTGATGTGGAGGACGAAGTCCTTCCTTCTAAATTTTCATGCCCAATCACTTTCACTGCCACCCTGCTAGATGTTATTTCATTTAAACAGACTCCTTCCGATTCTTTAGAGGGAATAGTAATTGATTACCATCTTCCTGACATCCACTTCCCAGAGGTCACTATTGCCACAGCCGTAACACCTCCCACATCATTAGACACTTCAACCGTTTCATCCTCCATCCCACCATTAGATGTCACAACTCTAGAATCCACATTAGATGAGCCTCTTGTCATCCCCGTGGTTGTTAATTTTTGAGCATTAATTCAATATACTCTAGGATCTTTACTGAGAGAATAACATGTACAGCATATCAATCATATCAAGCATGTCAATCATGTCAATCACAACAAGAGGCAAACATAAGAGACAATAGACACACAGAGTTTCCGTGGGGAAAACCCTAAGGTGAAAAACCCCACAACTTCCTCAGAGATAGATAGAGCAATAATACAACCAAGGTACAACCAAAGTACAAGAGATAGTATCTAACTAGTAGCTCCTCCTCCTCCTCAACTAGTGCGCCACTTTCCAAGTGATGTACAAGTGAATAATGAGATGTCCAAATAGATATTTCCCGATCTCTATTTATACTTGTCCTATCCTGCCCAATAAACTAATGGGGCCAACTTGTCTAGCTTAGCCTAATAACCCATGGTTAACTTAATGAGGGCCGACCCCACACATGGTGGTCTAATAACCCATCGGACAGTTACGACACTTGCGACACTTGTCAATACAAATGACGACACTTTTGTATAGAGGAATAACACATCTCTATAGGTGTACAATATACATAGATGAAATACATTCCGAAGTTACATATACATCAACACTCCCTCTTAACTAGGAAGGTATTTATCGACATAGATCTGCTAGCACAAGTCTTCTTATCTGGATCATCATCAACGAATCATCATCCTCGAATCATCATCATCGTCACGGCTGCTGCTATCTCAATCAATCTCTGAATCTACTCGTCATAGGAATTTCTACAGAGCCAGTCCTTTTTCATACTGGATGTAGGCCCACCACCTGCAAGTCTTCATCATCACTGGCCATATTATGGAAACCTTAGGACTTATTATGTGCATCACAAAACCTTGAAAGAGCATCCTAGGCTGTTACGAGCACACCTCTCTACCTGTTGGATCTCCCAGGGCTGTATTATATGTGACCCCACCACAAAACCTTGAAAGAGCATCTCAGGCTGTTATGGGCATAGAGCTCCGACCTATAGGATATCCCAGGGCTGTATTATATGTGGTCACCACAAAACCTTGAAAGAGCATCCCAGGATGTTACGAGCACACAGCTCCGACCTATAGGATTTCCCAGGGCTATATTATATGTGGTCATGGAAAAACCTCGAAAGAGCATCCCAGGCTATTATGGGTACACAATTCCGACCTATAGGATCTCCCAGGGCTGGATTATATGCCATAGGACAAAACCTCGAAAGAGTATCCTAGGACTGATTACGAGCACACGGCTCAACCTATCGGATCTCCCAGGGATGGATTATATGTCCTCCCAAAGCAAAACCTTGAAAGAGAGTTTTCCAGATATCCCAGGGTCACATTACATGCCATAGGAAAAACCTCGAAAGACTATCTGCAAACCTCCCAGGGCCGGATTATATGCTTATCTGCACAACCTGTTCCACGGCCACAGATTATCAACCTGATACTCACCATACATCATCCTGATGTACACATGATCATTCTGATCATCATCACTGCATCATCTTGATGCATGTCATCTAGAGAAACATCCTGAAGCTCATCATCCATGATCATCCTGATCATACAATGCATCCACCTGATGCATACGCAGTATCTGCCTGATACATATCATCATACATGATCTACCTGATCATACAATGTATCCACCTGATACATATACAAATACATGATCCCCCTGATCATACCTAATACATATCAACATACATGATCCACCTGATCATACAATGTATCCACCTGATACATACATAGATACATATATATGATCCAACTGATCATATCCAACATCCAACATGATGCATATACATACAAATGATCCAACTGATCATATCCAGCATCCAACATGATGCATATACATATGAATGATCCAACTGATCATAACAACATCCAACATGATGCATACATACATATAAACGATCCAACTGATCATACAGAGCAGAAACTCGAACATCGTCCTGATTCTCATCATCCTGTGCTTACATCCACAGCCATGGGAAGGATGCTCCTCTCATCATGCTTGGAATGGCTCCAACAAATGTGTCCATCACTTCTTCCTCAAAGTGTCGTCAATCTGAAGAACACAAAGCCTCTCTCTGAAGTATTCAAACTTCACTCTGGCTAGTGGTTTCATCAACACATCTGCAATTTGCTCGTCCGTCGCAACATACAGGAGCTTCACTGCTCCTCTCTGTACCATATCCCTAATGTAGTGATATTTGATCTCAATGTGCTTCGACCTGTTGTGGAACACCGGGTTCTTAGACAGCTTCACACAACTTTGGTTATCACAAAAGATACCAGTAGCCTCCAACAGGAGATCAAATAACTCAGACAGTAGCTTCCGGAGCCATACTGCCTCGCAACTAGCTGAACAAGCTGCAACATACTCTGCTTCAGCTGTACTCAGTGCTACGCAGGACTGCTTCCTGCTAAACCAAGAGATCACACCTGATCCCATACTGAAGTAGCACTCAGATGTGCTCTTCCTATCTACAGCACTACATGCCCAGTTTGAATCAACATAACCTTGCAGGTTAAACTTTTGATTCACATCATACTTGATCCCATAGCCAATTCTACCCTTCAGGTACCTCAGAATATTCTTTACAGCAATTAGGTGAACACCTCTGTGATCCGCCAGGAACTGGCTCAATGTATTCACCGCAAAGAAGATATCTGGTCTCATGTTCGACAGGTACATGAAGGACACAATCATATGACGATACATAGTGACATCAACCAGATCAGATGAAGCATCACACAGAAGCTTCAAGTTTGATGCCATAGGTGTGGCCATGGCCTTGCAATCCATCATCCCAAACCTATTCAGGATCTCTACTGCATACTTCCCTTGTCCAAGGAAGATCCCATCTGCACTCTGCCACACCTCCATGCCTAGAAAATAGTGCATCATCCCCAAGTCCTTCATCTCGAACTTGGCTGCAAGCTTCCTCTTGGTATCGGCAATCAATCTATCATCACTTGTAACAAATAGGTCATCCACATACAATAGTAGTATCACAAAATTTCCCTCCTCAACCTTGTAGTAAAGGTTGGAATCCGCTTTACTCTTGGTAAAGCCCAAACTAGATAGAAAGCTGTCTATCCTCCCATACCAAGTCCTAGGAGATTGCTTCAAGCCATACAAGGATTTCTTCAACCTGCACACATATGACTTCCTGTCATGTGTCTCAAAACCAAGTGGCTACTCCACATACACTTCCTCCTCGACTACACCATTCAAGAAGGTTGTCTTGACATCCATCTGGTGTATCTTTCATTTCATCACTGTAGCTAGAGCAAGTACTGATCTGACGGAAGTGTATCTGGATACAGGAGAAATTTTTTCTTCATAGTCAATTCCTTCTTTATGGGAGAAGCCACGAGCTACAAATCTCGCTTTGTATTTCTCTATGCTACCATCTGCAACATGCTTGATCTTGTAGATCCATTTGGAAGTCACAACAGACTTCCCTTCAGGTCTTGGGACAACATCCCAAACATCATTCTTCATTATTGATTGGTATTCCTCGACCATGGCATCCTTCCATTACTGCATCCTGTATCCTGGGAACTTAAGATTCTTCAATACCATCAATAGATAGATTTCTTTGTTGCTGGAACAAATGTTGTAGTCCTTCTTTTGTAGGTGATTGTACACAATCTTTCCTACAAGTCAAATTCAATTGCATGATTAGAAACTTCTCATAGTTTCATAACAAAATCTTACACATAAGAACATATGTCATACAGTCATGCAATTATTTTAGCCAATGCTTCAATACAACATTTATCCATATCCCGTAACTTTCTAGATGCCTTCCAATCTCTACCAGAACATTGTTAAGAGTGTACACAACTCCCAACATGTCAGCAAAGAGGTTTCATTCTAGATAAGTAGCAATGGAATGTTGTACAGTGCCATACGCCACTTACCCATTATTAGTAGTATCTTGTTCATCAATGCAATTATTCTAATATGCACAATACACAACCTAAGTCTAGGAACATAAGCATATACATCATTGAATAACATTATTTAAACAAACAGAATATACAAGAAATGACAATTCAAATACTTATCTTTGTTTGTTTGTTGGGTGGAGTCCCTCTGAATCTTTGCTTCCTTGCAGGAGCTGCTGGAGTCCTATTCTGAAGTAACTTCTTCTACTCCTTTCTGTAGTGGATTGTAAGGAGTGGTCAACTCCCTCTTAACCCCTGAATCACTGCATAACTTATTGAAGTCTTCTGAAGTGAATTCTCCACCATTCTCGGATCTAAAGGTATTGATCTTCTTTTCAATGTGGTTTTCTATCAAGGCTTTGAATTCCTTGAATTTTCCAAATACTTCATCCTTGTTCTTCAAGAAGTAAACCCAAGTCTTCCTGGAGAAGTCATCAATGAAAGAGACATAGTAAACATACCCACTCAGAGAACTAGAAGACATCGGTTCGCATACATCAGAGTGGATAATTTCCAAGATTCCTTTTGCCTTGCTTTCAAGGCTTGGAAATTCCTTCTTTATGTTCTTTCCTTTTGCACATCCTTTGCAAACACCTTCATGCTTGGTCTTGATTTCAGGAAGACCCTCTACAGCTTTGCTTGCAATTGGTAGTGCTCTATAGTGCACATGAGCAAGCCTTCTATGCCGAAGTTCACTTGGCTCCATGGATTCATGTACCATGGCATGTTCAGGTTGTCCCTTCAATTTATACAATCCTCCTTCTTGCTCTCCAATCACCACTGCATCATCTATAGTTTTACCTTTTGGCCACATTAGGACTTGGCCATCTACAAATGCAACCCTCATGCCTTTTGCATCCAATGCAGATATGGATAGTAAGTTCTTCTTGAGCCCAGGTACATATAGAACCTCTTTCATCTTCAAAGACTTCCCAGAGTCTAGGTTGTAGGAGGCTTCACCACTTCCTTTGATAGGATAGTGATAGTCATCCCCAAGTTTCACCTTATGGGGTGACTCACGTTCAGATAGATTTACAAAAGATTCTTTAAACCCAGTCATGTGTTTGGAAGCTGCACTGCCAATAAGCCAATCATTACAACCATGGGAGATAGTACCCATGAGAGCAGAGATTAGAACATATTCTTCTTCGCTTGATGAGTCATCATCATCACTTTCTATTCTAGCCTTCTTCTTGGGAGGTTCATCATCCTCAACAGCATGAGCATGATATCTCCTCTTGTTGCCTTTCTTCTTCTTGTTGAAGTTGTTATCCTTTTTGTTCTTGGGACAATCTACAACAAAGTGTCCTTTCTCATTACATGTGAAGCATCTCATATCTTTCCTATTCTTTAGATGGGTGTGAGAGTATTTCTTGTAATGAGAGTGCTCCTTCTTAGGCTTGCTTCTTTTGGTGCGAGCTGTGAGAGCTTGATCTTCATTTCCCATCTTTTCTTCTCGGGATACAAGCCTAGCCTCTTCTTGTGAACATTCATCCCATAGTCTATTGAAGGAGATTAACTTCCTTCTTGCACATATTCCTTGGATAAAGGAATCCCATGACCTAGGTAGGCCATTCAGAGTGGTCATCACAATTTCTCCATTCTCCACCACTTCATCTACAACTTCAAGTTGTTCCTTGATCTGAGAGACTTTGGAGAAATAATATTGAATGGTCTCTCCATTCAATAGCTTGACCCCTTTCAATTGATTCCGCAGAGTCATCTTCCGATTTATGTTCTTCCCTTCAAATAGCTTGGTCAAAGAGTCAAACATCTCCTTGGGTGTCTTCAGAGATGACACATGTGGTATGAGATGGTCTTTGATAGAATCAACAATGATTCTCTTTGCCTTGACCAAGTTCTTCTTATGCAATGCCTTAGCCTCTTAATCCTCTGGGATAGGGACCTCAAAGCTGATGTAGGTGTCCAATTCATTTTCTTCCAGGATTAACCCAATCCTATACTTCCAGGGTCGGAAGTTATCAACTCCTTCAAGCTTATCCTCAAGCTTGGTGTGGTCATACATATTAAAGAGTACTTCAAATGGAAATAGAAAATATTTAGGTCTTGCCACTTGATTTGCTGAAAACTGGATCTGGTCCCGGATTAGGGTTTGTCAGAGAAACCCTAAAAATTCAAAATGTGAATTTCAAAATTTCGAAAGGATAGAAAGACGCGCCTTGATGAGATGATCAGCCCGGTATATTCAGAATTTGATATATTCAAAGTTTCACCCTTCGGAAATTACTTTTAGTCTTTCCGGATTCACTAGGGAGGACCTTGAATTAGGGTTTGAGTTTCCCGGAGCTTCACCCAACCAAAAATCTCGATCCAAAGCTCTAAACTTTGATTTTTCCAAGGATCTTCCAGCAATGTCTTCAGATTTCAGAAATTCCTATTGTTGTGGAAACCCTAATTTTTAGGGCCAAAATTGAAAGTGCTCAGAATTGAATTCTGATTGGACAGATAGATTCTCCTTGATGAGTAGAGTCAATCTACCTTACTGCTTTTCCAAAATATGTGGAGAGAAACCCAATAAACAAGAAACCCTGGTTTCCGCCACTACACAATGTCTTCTTCTCAGGGAAGCTCTGATACCATGTTAATTTTTGAGCATTAATTCAATATACTCTAGTATCTTTACTGAGAGAATAACATGTACAACATATCAATCATATCAAGCATGTCGATCATGTCAATCACAACAAGAGGAAAACATAAGAGACAATAGACACACATAGTTTCCGTGGGGAAAACCCTAAGGTGAAAAACCCCACAACTTCCTCAGAGATAGATAGAGCAATAATAAAACCAAGGTACAACCAAAGTACAATAGACAGTCTTCTACTAGCATCTCCTCCTCCTCCTCAACTAGTGCGCTACTTTCCGAGTGATGTATAAGTGAGTAATGAGATGTCCAAATAGAGATTTCCCAATATCTATTTATACTTGTCCTGTCCTGCCCAATAAACTAATGGGGCCGACTTGTCTAGCTTAGCCTAATAACCCATGGTTAACTTAATCAGGGTCGACCCCACACATGGTGGTCAAATAACCCATCGGCAAGTTACGACACTTGTCAATACAAATGACGACACTTCCGTTTAGAGGAATAACACATCTCTATAGGAGTACAATATACATAGATGAAATACATTCCGAAGTTACATATACATCAACAGTGGTGACTTCTCAAGAGTTAGTTGTAACTCCAACCTCTGCCCCATCTACACAGCCTGCTGAAATCCAACCTCTGCCCCATCTTTAGAAACACCTGTCATCCCAGTTTCTATCTCACTTCCAGAAATCATTACTTTATCTTCTGTTTCCACCATCCAAATCACCATGCCTATCCCAACTTCTGTCATATCCAAAACCGCACCTTTGGTCACAACATATGATGTGTCCACATCCACTGCAAAAATAGTGTTAGATTTCAGAGAAGATGCAGTGGTTTCTTTAGGGGAATTTTTCTATAGCAAGTCAAAGAAGGCAGTGGTGAAAAGGGGCACAAAAAGGAACAGGGAAGGAATTGTTACGCAGGGCCCAGTCCCTAACCAGGTTATCTATAGAAAAACATCTAATGATGTTCAATAGGAAGCACTTGAAACTGTTGCAGCCATGGGATCCTTTACAGGGGCTAATTATGACTCTGTCACTTCACTGAACAAGGAGATTGAGGTGAAGCAAAAGGAATTGCATAAGCTTAAGCAGGAGCAGATTCAAATGAATGAACAACATCATTCTCAATGACAATCAATTGAAGGATTTGTAGGCACAAAATGCATCTCTGCAACAACATCTCCAGGATGCACAAGTGCTAAATGTGGGTTATGATGAATATATTATAGCGCTTGAGCAACAGTTGAGAGACTCAATGGCTATAGCAGCTGCTCCTTCTTTCTCAAGATTTTCCAAAGAAGAATTTAAGGAGCTGTCCTTAAAGGTAAAGGAAGATCACATGAACCTATTGGTCAAGCTATTTGAGTGCCTGGATGATATTCAAGATACATACAATAGCTTTGAACGCCAGTCTGATGTTTTCTTTGAACATAATCAACGAAGAGAAGAAGCAACTAGAGCTATGGAATATGTAATAGACTGGCAGAAGTATATCAAAGATAAATATGAAGATATACCGGTTCTGGATAGTATTAAATTCAAAAGGATTAAAATATCTTTGGAGTCATGGGAACATGCATGCGAGACAGTTGAGGCTACGATTCAAGAAGCCCAGGCGGTTTGTAGAAGGAGGTGGTACGCAGATGACAATTTATTGACCATCTCGGAATTGATTGAAACATCTTCCCCACCCAATATTATGATCGAGCAGGTTGAAAGAATATGTTCAGAGTCCAAAGAGTAGATAGAATAGCTAGACCACATTTATATTTCTGAAATCAAACAACTAATTGAGTTACCCCTCGGTTTGGGGATGAAGATCAATTTTTCCCTGTGTGAATGGGAGAAATTGAAGAAAAGAGAAATTTAATCTTTTTCTTGTAAGACGCAGTTATCACTTGAACTCACCAAGTATCAGGATACTGAATATTTGTTAGATGTGTCTGCCAAGTGGTGAGTTGCTCTTGGAAATCCTTAGATTAGTAATACTTTGTAATCCCCATTTTTGTGGGAGATTTGTCCTTCTGTTATTTGATGTAAATTATTATTTAAGGGGGCTTAGATCTCATAGAAAGGGGGGGAGAAAATTACCAAAGGAGAACTTGAGATGCTCTATTTCCTTGAGGATTTGTAATTTTTTGCAGACTTAATGAAATCCAGTCAGTTTCTCTTAGGCATCTCTTTTGCAAATTTGTCAAATTTCTTTGATAGATTTTGTTTTCTCACTTCAATCGTTGGATGAATTCTGTTCTATGTTGCAAATTTTTTATGAACACATTGATCAATAGGTTGGATTTCTCTTAACATACGATTCATGTGTTATTATGTGTTAAATGAATTTATTTATTTAACTCATATTATATTATTTTGCAATTCATAAATAGTTACAATCATATTGATGCTAATTTGTCAATTAGTATATTATAATAGAACAATCTTATATAGGTTTTAAATTCCTTGGGGAAAATCATTCAATTGTTATTGTCTAGTTTTGTCTGAAGCTGATAAGCACATATCCAATTCATATGTTTATTAATTGGTGTTATACTTATTAAATAATTAAGATCCGATTGTTCTGCAAACTCAAATAACATTTTGTTATATTCGGATCTAACCCAGTTAGATATTTCCTAAAGACAACACTACTTACCCTTTAGACATAAAACTCTTCCCATTCTTTCTTGACGGAAATACAGATCCATTTGGATCCACTCACATAAGTTCCAGCGGAGGCCTGATATCTGTAGGAGTCAGTCACACTAAACAATTTGGGGATAGAACCACTCTTGCGTAGGGTTGTTTGAATCCTTTCAGATTGGGCTGTCACCTTTTGTTGATTGCCTTGGAAAATATTCCAGCATCACATCCGGGGCTTAAAAAATGGTGCTAGAAGGAGGGCCATGACTATTCATTCCTAAAGAAAACACTAGTAGACCTCCTCCATCAAGGATACCGGTTGTTACCAGGAGCCATACTCAAGCACCCACATCTATAGAGCAACCAGTTCAAGATCCAACTATAGTTCCCGCTACTCCTATAAAAGGACAAGGAATAGGAAGGCTTGAAATTATTTTTGTATCACCTACTAGAGGGCCTCTCACCCTTGAGAAATTAAGGAAAAGTACTCATGATATCACTGCTCGGGTTGAGCAAAGAATTGAAGACAATCGAAAATTGAGACAAATATTATCCCAACAACATCAAGCCAACAATTCACAGATTGACATTGATAATCAAAATTCGGATAATCAGAACATAGATAATTAGAACACAACTCGATAGGAACTGTTTCCTGACATCCAAATCGAATCATTATTTGAAGAAATAGATCAAGATATCCCACAACCCAATGTTGCATCAGGTGGGCCACCACCAACACCCCCTTCTTCATCTTCATCCTCATCTGAGGAATCATCAGACAGTGAGTCATCCACAAGTTCTTCTTCTTCAGAAGACATACCAATGGGATATCGAAAAAAAAAACTTGGTTAAGCTAGGATGCGTATTCATTCCTGGAGACCAACATAGACTTCCCCAAAACCCAGAAAAATGGCTTCCTAAATTTAATCCAGATGATAAATCTCCTGCGGAAGACCATATTAAAACCTTCATGCAAGCTATTAGGATAATACATGCGATACATGAAGATGTATTCTATAGGTTGTTCCCTTATACCTTTGAAGGGAAATCATCTACCTGGTATTTTTCCTTGGAAGCTCAATTGATATCTTCTCGGAAGGATTGTGAAGCCCTATTTATCCCAAAATTTGGAGACGATAAAACTCCTGAGGATCTGGTCATTCATCTATCATCAATGAAAATAAAGGGAAAAGAAAGGGTTAAGGATTTCAACCAGATATCCCCCTGTTGGCCTCGAGAACTGCCCCTTTTTGACCACACCTATTACCTCTTTTTGCCTTACCTTTCCTCATTTCCACAACCTAGATATGTGCCTTTTCCTCAAATTGAGCATGAATCATGATAGGTATGGATTGTTATTGCCTACTTTATTAATGCCTAAGATTGTTATGGTTATGGATTATATTCTTTGATTTATGCTGACTTGTGTTGATGTTATTAAGACAAGCTCAAAAGCATTGAGAAACACAGGTGCAGTAGCCCGCTAAGAACATGAAGGAAGGTACGGTTAGTGACAGCTGTTACTCCATGATTCTGATTCCACACATTAATAGAAATAGCATGATCATCTCTCCACGTGGTAGCTGCAATAGACTTCACTGCAATAGAGTATCACTGCAACAGACAACGCACTTCCCAGCTAGTTAGGCCGTTGATCCATTGATAGCCAGAGTAACGACGCCCTTCACATCCAACGACTTCATTCAAGTCTCTTCATGGCTGTAAAAGTTTCGTTACGACTCAGCAGCCTGAAGATCAAAGATCTTCATGGCTGCACGAATTTAGTGGATCTGGATTGTAGTTTGCACGTATAAATATTGGAAGGCTTTCAAATCCTGGGGTTGGTTGATTTCCAATTGTATAAGATGTAATAGAGTGATGTAACTATGAAATTATCATTTTAATACAAGGAGAAAAGTTCTCCATCATTGTGTTTTAATTTGTGTTAGTGCACGAAATATCTGTTAGAAGGCCAGAGCCCACCTTCTCACAGAGATAGCTAATTTAAGTAGATAGAATAGTTTACTTCCTATTGTGTGGTGTGAATTTGCAGTAGATATGTTTTACAAATTAGCTGCAACAATAGCCATTGATAATTGCATTCTCCTTTGGTAGTTAATGGTTGCATTCTGAATAGCTGTAACTGCGTGGTGTGACAGTCGACTGTGTAGGTTAGTTCCTTTTATGCAAGTGTGTTAGTTAGCTATTACAGTCAAGCTCAAATCTGATTTATTTTAGTCATTTATCTTTCTTAGGATTTCCAACTTAGTCAAATTATGGTTCAAGTTTAATTCTAGTTCTTTGCTACTGTTCATCTTTCTTAGAGATCATTAGATTAGATATGTTATGATTGAGTTACAATAGTTGATAATTGAATTAGACAGGTTGATATTGGATACTGTAGTTTGATATTTTTAGGATTTAACTTCTTGCAAAAGTAAGTCTAGTTTATTTATTCCTAGATCAGTGACTGCTGGATTGATATTTGTAGGAAGGTAATTGCACTTTGAATTCTTAGATGGATAAATTAGATTAGTTTTAGCCATGAGATGAGTTTGACTAGGAAGACAGGTAGGATAATTTATCTCCATCTATTCAATCAACTACTTTAAATGTGTATGCATAGACTGTGCTAATTACTTTTGAAATAAAAAGACCTACTTGGGTTGATAATTTATATTGAGCATACTGTGTGTTAGTTGTAATTGATTAGCATATAGGGTGACCAACATTTTGGTTCTGTTGCCGGGGATGGTAATTGATATACATAGATAGTAGTTGATTTATTGATTTCATTTTAGTTTTGATTATTTGAAGCATGTATGAATACAAGAAGAGCAATTCGGGAACCCCCTCAAAATATTAACATTGTAGGTGGAAGAGGTCATGAACATAATCAAGGTTTGGGAAGACATACATACATCAATGAAATAATTGCTAGATCTGATTCTTATACCAGACTACCGCGAGCATCTCCAGGAAGAGGAAACTTTGTTCTCCCTAATATTCACACTTCTACATCAACTATGGAGAACACAACATGACCTTCAAATCCCGTTCCAGAGAAGAAACCTCCTGAAGACAAGGGAAGTGTTGTTGATGCAACAAATATAGAGAATATCTATCATATTAATGGGAGCAGAGTCACTAAAGAAGAGTGGTTGGAACATCTCCGAGAAGCAGAAGAAGAAAGAAGGCGAGAAGAAGAAAGGAGGAGAGCAAAAGAAGCAAGGGCAGCGGAATAAAGAGAGAAGGAAGCATTGAAATTTTGGAGCAACATGAATAATGGAGAACAAGAAGGAAATAATGAGCACCACAATAACAATGGGGAGGAGGTGGAAGATAATCGACATGGTGATACTATTGTCACACTCGAATTCCCTATCCTCCAAACACTAGGGGCGGATCCTATGAAGAATATTTCACCCTCAGTTCTCCCAAATTTCCATGGTAAGTCTTCTAAAGATCCATATGAATTCCTTTTTGAGTTCGACATCCTTTGTCGCAGTTATGATTACACCTCCAGTGTGCAGAAACTGAAATTATTTCCAGCCACCCCGAAAGTAAACGCTCTGCAATGGTTTATGAGTTTGGGCCGTGAGACCATTACTACTTGGGACCAGATGAAACAAACCTTCCTTTCTAAATATCAAGAATACTGTAGAACCAGAGATAGGAAGGAAGAGTTGTTTAAAATGGTTCAGAAGGAAGAAGAGAACTTGGGATATTTTGTTGAAATATTGTTGTATAATTTACAGAGGTCTGGTCATACCCAGATTGGAAAAGATGTACTCAAGATTATCTTACTGCGGGGAATTAGAGAAGATTGACTAGATATGTTGCATATGTTGGGAAAAGGGGATATATACAAGGAACCATTTGAGAACATTATTGAATTATGTCGAAGGTATTCAAGGGGGTCCTCTAGAACCAACAATCGGGACAAGGAATGAGATCAAGATGTCTTCACTAGGACACATAAGTCAGCTAGTGGAGGAGCTACTCGGGCAGAAATAGGCAATCTTCCGGAGAACTTTAAAACATATATGATGAGTTCCATTTCCTCAGAGTTGGATGTCTTGAGAGAAAAATAGAGGCAAGCAGTAGAAGATATGGCACTTGGTGTATTTTGTGCCAAATGTAGAAAGAAGCAC
Source organism: Larix kaempferi (assembly GCA_027924585.1). Taxonomy (NCBI): domain Eukaryota; kingdom Viridiplantae; phylum Streptophyta; class Pinopsida; order Pinales; family Pinaceae; genus Larix; species Larix kaempferi. Next base: position 4,514,089 of record BSBM01000866.1, read on the forward strand.
CCACTGAAGGAATGTTCGCTTGACAAGGTGGAGGTATGTCAGATATGTGAATTGGATCATGACACCAAGGAATGCCCCTCATTACCTAAATTCAAAGCAGTCCTGCAGGCATCTACTTCAGATGTGGAGCAAGCTTATTTTATTGCTTAGAAGAAGCCTTAGCAGCCTCAGAATCAAGGTATGAACTCAGACCCATCACCTTTTTGGAATAATATGAATGGTATGAATAATATGAATACATAATTTCCTTCACATTATTCTCACAGCCAATAGAATCCATCTCAAATGCAAAATCCTAACCCCTGGACACCATGGGCACAACAATCAAACCAACAAGCTCCCTGGTCTCCTAACTGGAGAAATTCCTACCTAGGAAACAATTTTCCTCATCACCAGACTCTGTACCAATAGTATCCTCCTCAACAATACCCTCATCAACAGTATTAGCAGCCACAGCTGCAACTCCCAAACAATGTCGCACCTATGAATGCACCACTACCACCACAACTGCCTGCACAACCTAACCCCAACCCGACTAATAAAGCAGTTCATCAATTTGAGACTGCCAACATGCCTGCTTATTTCATTTCCCAATTTCCCTGTAATAACATACATTTATGATCAGGGAGGGTAGTGGAACCTATCATCATTGAGGATGGTCCATTGTCCGTGAATGAAGCGAGAAATGATCAGCAATTCGAGAATTCAGTCAACATAGCAATCCCCATCATTGAGGATGCTGAAATTCCTACTGAAACACCAGCTGAGACACATGACGAAACACAAACTACACAACTGATAAGAGAACCACCATATCCTAAGTGATTGGACCTACAAAAGACAATGGAACAACCTCGGTTCAATATCTTTGGGGAACTGAAGAACTTATATGTCAAAATCCCACTGTTACAAGCCCTCCATGACGTCCCCATCTATGCCAAGACTGTTAGAGATCTATGTGTAAAAAAACCAGGACGAAAGCCTAGGGATCCTCCCACTGTCCATGTATTGGGAAAACTCTTTGAATTAATAATGGGTAAGACTCCTTTGGCTAAATACGATGATCTTGGAAACCCTATTGTTACAGTACACATAGGACACACTTAGATACCGAATTTCTTTGTAGATTTAGGCGCAGCTATCAATGTTATGACCATCGAAACTGTGAGAAAACTGGGACTCACTAATATTCGGCCAACCCCTACCATTTTAGAACTTGCTGATAGATCAACAATCAAGCGTGAGGGAATCCTGGATGACCTCGTAGTCTCTATCGATTCGTGGGAATACCTTGTGGAATTTTTGGTTTTACAACCGCCGAAGTCATAGTTGGGGGGACACCCACTGATACTGGGAATACCTTGGTTGGCCACAACAGATGCTTGCATTAGTTGTCGGTCAAGGTACATGACTATCTCAGACGGGGTTGACGTTAAAATCCTGACCTTATACCCTCTGGCCCGACCAAGCTTAGAAGCTGAAACTCCACTTTGGGTGGATCTGGAGGAAGAAGAAGGCATTCAACCATTATTAACGATAGGGAGAGCCTTAACCTTTAAAACTGAAATAGAGGATGACACTATTAATAGTTTCATCAGTTAGCCCACATCTGTCACTAAACATGCCTACGAAATTCTAAACAGTACCTTAGATGAAAAAGAACAAGAAAATCTAACGGAAGAGACTCTAGTCAGTGATGCTAATATAATTCCAGTACTTAAAAATTTGAAAAGTATTCCAGTGGAAATTGAGCCAGGAAAAACATTAAACATCAATCCAAATCTTGCGCCCAATGAGATGGAACGACTGATCACTCTGCTGAAGAAACATAGGGGAGCTTTCACATGGGAATACATAGATATGAAGGGTATCCCCTCTAATCTATGTACCCACTACATTTACATCAAAATCGATTCCCGACTAGTGTGCTAACCACAACGAAGGATGAACTTGAATTTAAGGGACATAGTGAAGGAAGAAATCCAAAATTTTTTGGAAGCAGGATTTATATACCCAATTTTGGACATCGATTGGGTTTCTCCACTCGTGGTCGTACCAAAAAAGAATGGGAAATGGAGAGTATGTGTAGACTATAGAGAATTTAATAAAGCAACGCAGAAATACCACTTTCCCCTACCTTTTATTGATTAGGTCCTTGACACCTTGTTTTGGAAGAAGTATTTTTCCTTTCGGGATGGATTCAGTGGTTATAACCAGATCCAGATCACTCTAGAAGACCAAGACAAAACCACCTTCACCTGTCCCTGGGGAACCTTTGCATACAGGGTACTTTCTTTTGGGTTGTGTAACGCACCTGCCACATTTCAGAGAGCTGTGATTGGGATATTTTCTGAGACAGTAAATGACTACATGGAAATTTTTATGGATGACTTCACTCCATATGGTAGTAGTTTCGAAGAAGCATTGAAAAATTTAGAAAAGGTTTTGGAACGCTGTGAACAAAGCCAACTATCTTTAAGCACTGAAAAGTGCCATATGATGATGAGCAAGGGCATAGTTCTGGGGCACTTAATCTTTGCTGATGGTATCCAGGTAGACCCATCTAGAATTAAGGTAATTGAAAATATACCCATTCTTGGAACACAAAAATATGTACGTAGCTTCTTAGGGCATGCTGGTTACTAAAGGAGATTTATAGAATTTTTTTCCAAACTAGCTTCTCCTTTATTTACTCTATTGACGAAGGATGTACAGTTTGATTGGAATGATGCATGCGAAACAACGTTTACTGAACTTAAGGAAAGGTAGTCTACAACACCTATCCTATGAGGGCCTAATTGGGCTCTGCCTTTTCATATCTCCTCTGATGCTTCAGATACTTCCATTGGAGCAGTATTAGGACAACAGGATGGTCATGCTCCATATGCAATTTATTACATCAGTAAGAACCTGGTCCCTGCTGAGCTGAACTACACTGTTACAGAGAAAGATTTCCTTTCCATTATTTATGCCATCAGCAAATTTAGACACTACATTACTGGATATTCCACCTTTTTGCACACTGATCATTCAACCATTAAGTACTTAATGAATAAATCGATCACTAATGCTAGAGTAACTAGATGGCTGTTACTGTTACAAGAATTTGACATTACAATTATTGATAGACCAGGGAAGGAAAATGTTGTTGCTGACTTTTTTATTATCTTAAATTACTAACAGTGATGACAGTTTACCAGTCGAAGATTCCTTCCCTGATGAGCATTTGTTTGCAGTTTTAGTTCATTCCCCATGGTACGGAGATGTTGCTAACTATTTGGCTGCAAGCAAGCTCCCATCACACCTATCTAAGAGAGAGAAAAACAATATATTATACAAGAGAGTGCTAGATACTGTTGGATAGATGGGCATCTTTTCTATACAGGTCCTGATTTGGAAATCATAAGATGTGTAAGGGAGGATGAAATTTATAGTATCTTGAAAGCTTTCCATGATGAGCCTTGTGGGGGACATTTTGTTGACAAAAGAACATGTCATAAGGTATTAAGGATGGGTTATTTTTGGCTGACATTGTTTAAGGATGCGAAAAAATATGTTCAGGCTTGTGATAGCTTCCAAAGGATGGGTCAACCAAATAGATTAGATGAAATGCCTCTTCAGACATAGCTTGTGGTTGAACCATTTGATAGATGGGTGATGGGATTTTGTAGGGCCTATCAACCCTCCCTTGAAGCAGAAAGTTTATATCTTGGTTTGCATAGATTACACAACCAAATGGGTGGAGGCTGTAGCTTTGGTCAAGGCCAATGATCAAGCTATAATGGATTTCTTATATGAAGAGATCTTCACCCGTTTTGGATTTCCCAAGGAGATCGTTACATATGGAGGACCACAATTTGTGTCTCATAAAATGGAATCCCTGTTGCAGAAATATCACATTCAGCACAAGATAACCTCACCATATCATCCACAGGCCAATGGTCAAGTGGAAAGCACTAACAAGATAATTGAGGCTATTCTAACAAAAATGGCGAAGAGTCAACGTAAGGATTGGGATGAAAGACTTCCAGAAGCATTATGGGCATACTGTACCACATGGCGCAACATTACAGGTTTCTCTCCATACGAATTGGTGTACGGTAAGAATGTTGTCTTTCCCATTGAATTTGAAATTAAAACTTTAAATAAAACCATAGAAGCAAACCTGGATTTGATAGAAGCACAGAGGAATCGATTGAATCAATTAAATGAACTTGACGAGAAGCGCATAGCTGCTATGCATCAGACAACATTAATTCAACAACAACGTTCTAAGTGGCATGACAGGTTCATAAAAAAGAAATTATTCTGCGAAGGAGACCGGGATTTACTATATGATTCATGGTTTAAGAGGGATTTCAAAGGAAAACTGCGTACAAGATGGCTAGGACCCTACCAAATCGACAAGGTGTTTGACAATGGTATAGTCCATTTGACCACAATTGATGAGAACCAGACACCATTATTCACTAATGGTCATCGGCTGCGACTGTATCATAAGATGATTCCGAAAGATGCATTCATTTCGCATGTTGCAACTGATCCAGACTATCAGTTAACGCAAGGGCAGGAATCTTTTTCGGCCACTGTGAATTTTTAAATTGCAATTTCCACACATAAATTTGTACATAAATAAATTGTTGTTTTATTTATTTATTTTATGCTTTGATCGGTTTGTTTTTTTGAATAACTGTGTACAGGAATCAATTTGAGGAGCAACGATTGTGACTGGGCCAGACGATTGCAAGCACCCTAGCTTATTTTCCTGTTATGAATAACTCCTTGAATAAAATGAAAAATTCGGCAGCATTAACCAGACAGATGAAGATTTTCCTATTCTCCCTATTCACGCAACTGCGACTTTGCCAAAATTTTCACACTTTTCCTATTTTTCGCAGTTGTTACTCCGCCAGATTTGTCCTATATCTAGCTACGACTCCTCTAGATTTGGCCTACTTTTCCTATTTTCGCAGCTGTTACTCCTATTGGGATATTCGTATACTCCATCCTAGTCCTACCAGCATTATCCATTTTTTCATTTTCAGTCATGCATGCATTTTGTATGCAGTCATGATTTTGCATGCATCCTAGTCATCAGTCCCAACACCTAGTCCTCAGTTAACTAGCCCCGGGAGCTTCTTTCATATCAGTTTTAGCCCTCGGGGCTAGTTAACTGAGGACTAGGTGCTGGGACTAATGACTGGGATGCATGCATGCATGCAAAATCATGACTGCATGCATGACTGAAAATGCAAAAATGGATAATGCTGGTAGGACTAGGATGGAGTATAGGAATATCCCAACACCCCCCCTTAATCCATCTTGGGCCCTGGTAACTGAGACCAAAGGTCACCCAATACAATGAATAATAATAATAGTCAATAAACCGAGGAAATGGGGAAAACCTCATGGGAAAAATACCCCCCCTCAAAATAGACTATAGGGCACACCAAAAAAAAATGCTCCAAACTCAAGCAGGTGTGATGCTTGGTCATATGTCTGGAGGTATATTCTTCTTGGGAAGAAGTGGTTCATGCTAAAAAAACATGTGCTTGTACTTGCTCTTCAGATCGAATGTGATCAGAACAAATCCAAAAGTATGAGGATGATCCGAGAACCTGTGATTCGAATGAGTTGAGGTAGGATCAAATCCATGAATGTGTAGATAGTCTTTTGTTTTCTCCTTTGAACCATCATGGGTGAGATTATGCCCAAAAGAACCATCAAATGTCAGTGATTGCTTGGAATCCAAATCAGATCCAAGACTTGAAAAATGGTTTCTTAAGATCTCCTTTGAACCATTAGAGGTGAGATCAAAACCATGATATGCATGAGAAATTATCCCAAGTAGTGATTGCTTGGATTTTAAATCAGCTCCAAGACTTAATGAATGGTTTCTTGAGATCTCCTTTGAACCAATAGAGGTGAGATCAAAACCATAAAATGCATGAGAAATTATCACAAGCGAATGGCAATGCCCTACATATTCAATAAACTTCTGAGAGCATGTACAAATGATCATATAGTAGTACATACGAGGTGAGTGATCAAGGAGAGTGAATGCATTACCTCCAATTGCTGATTTGACCTCCGAAACATTCAATAGATCATGATGCAAACCAACAGACTCTTGTGCAAGAGAGGATTTAAGAACCTCTGTAGTTTCTTGAGTGTGAGCTGGCACAAAATTCGAAATAGAAGAAATTTGGAGCATGAGTGTAGAATCTGTAAGTTCTTCTTCTTTGTGGACAACTTCAATATGAGATATGTTTGATACTGATTCATGATTAGAGAGATCATCAAGGAGGGCGAATGCAACAGTGGGATTGATCTCGAAATGGTTTGGACCAATAACTTCATTCTGTTTGCCAAATCTTTCATCTAGATGGGCCCATAGCTCTTTTGGAGATTCAACAGAAAAGAAGTGGTGTACCATGCATCGAGACATAGCAAACATCATGGCTGCAGAGGCAATGTCACCTTCATTTAACCAATCATTCTCTTCTTTAGAGGATTCAAACTCTCTTTCAAAACAATAATCAAAGAGACCATGTCTCTTCGAATGTGCTATCATCTGTGGTTTCCATTCATCATAGTTGAATGGAGAAAGAGGAGTAATTTCTTACAAATTCATGGAAGCTGTTTCATAAGACCTGCAAAAAACAATAGAAAATGTCTGCAACTGCTACTACTGCAAAAGTGCAGAAACTGTTGCAATTGCTGCACTCGAAATCTTGATAATAACCTGCAAAAAAATCTAAGGAATGGAGATAGGAAATACTCTCAACATGCTCTAATACCAAGTGAAAATTATCACAACAGATCTAAGAGCTAATGTATACCTCAAGAACGATTAAGAATAAGCAGGAAAATAGAAGAAAAGTGGTCAATGTAGTGTAAAGGAGCAACATAATTATGATACAGTAGAACTCAGATAGAAGCAGAATAACATCACACACTAATTCATTAATAACAATATGGACCAATAAATAATACAATGGTGAGAGGATTCAAATGTCAAGGTGGAAATTCGAATTAGCCTTCATGGAGAGATCATCAGATCAATGGAGTGTCATCAAAGCACAACTAGAAGTCCTGATCATCATCAGTGGAGTCATCAATGCACAAGTAACTGTCAACCAGATGTCAAACCGAGTCTAACTGAGTGTGGTAGGTGTAACTGGCACATGGAGGCACTAACTGGATGAAGGAGGCTTAGTGGAGGGCGCATGAGGAGATAAATGGAGTCATAATAGGCAGTCTAGTCTCATTGGAGTGATACAGTCAGTTAGAGTCAATCTAGCCTTAAATCAAGGAAAGACAACTAACTAACTGAAGTGAACTGAGTGGTAGGTGAGAGAGGGCACCTTTCACAAGTGGCTTCCTTAAATCAAGGAAGGAGGGCGCACTAAGCACTAGGATGGCTAAAACTGATATGAAAGAAGCTCCCGGGGCTAGTTAACTGAGGACTATGTGCTGGGACTGATGACTGGGATGCATGCAACATGCAAAATCATGACTGCATGCAAAATGCATGCATGACTGAAAATGAAAAAAATGGATAATGCTGGTAGGACTAGGATGGAGTATAGGAATATCCCAACAAATCCACTAGATTTGTCCTATATCTAGCTGCGACTCGTCTAGATTTGGCCTACTTTTCCTATTTTTGTAGCTGTTACTCCACCAGATTTGTCCTATATCCAGTCGGGACTCCTCTAGATTTGGCCTACTTTTCCTATTTTCGTAGCTGTTACTCCTCCAGATTTTTCCTATATCCAGCTGCGACTCCTCTATATTTGGCCTATTTTTCCTATTTTCGTAGCTGTTACTCCACTAGAATTGTCCTATACCCAGCTGTGACTCCACTAGACCTGGCTTATTTTTCCAATTTCCCAGCCATAATTTCATCAGATTCCTCTTATTCTTCAGCTGCGACTCCAAAATATTGTCCATTTCTTGAACAATATCACCGCTATTGACTCAACTAGGCTCCAATTTAGCACTCATTTCACCGCTCCAACCACAGTCCGCCAAGAACGAAAAAACTATTGGATTGACGTGGGTGTCTTCAGCATGGATGTACTTTCCATCTTGATTGGTGGTTTCCAACTCATCACAACACATGCACAATTATGTTTCTATTAATGGATGTGATGACGAAGTCGGATCATGGTGGAAAGTTACGACTTAGTTCATATTGCAAAGGTACGAATTCTGACCATATACATGATTGGGAAAGAGAATTAATGTGGATAATGATTATGCTTCGTCTTTTGTCCTCCTAAGCAATCTGTACCCTCTTAACCATCAAGGGACTTGTCAGAAATAACATTCGTATCTATTACATGATCGTCACCTTTACCCAATCCGTACCAAATTTTCCAATTATTCCTTTTTCCATAACTGTATCACCTTCTGTGGGTTGATTACACGATCTTCATCGTTGATAACTGTGCCATACTTCCTAAAATGCCCAACTCCAACCTCAGTTGTTTGATGCATGTCTGTATGCTACAACTTCTACATTCGAATTTGTGATCTTTGTATTTGCCATCAGAATTAAGAAGGAAAGGTGATATGGGTAACCCAGTCTGACATGAACCTGAGAACATGGAGGCCTTGCGTGCAAATGCAGAAGTTTTTCGCTATCTTTGAAGGAGCTGGGTGGATTGTATATTTTCTGCTTAAATGGATTTCATACTAAGACAACATTACAATTCGCTCTTAACCTGACTGATACTCATTCTGAGGTATGGGGTTTGCACGTATATGTAATAGAGGGAATTGTGGCAGAAGTTACTGGTTTACCTCAAATTGGGACGAGAAGTTTTGGACGAAAAAGCGCAGAATGCGACTGCCGTGAGGGATTTCCTTGTAGTTGGTTAGAGTGTTCGTCGAAGAGGCTGTGGAATAACATTGGAATCATTACCTCGGCCTTAGGATTAAGTTGCAGTCTTCTTGAAGAAATACATTTCCTGTGAAGGCATGTACATAGTTGTCTATCTCTCTGAATTTCCTATATTATCCCACTTACGCCATGGTAATCTATTGAACATGTTGTTCTATCTTTTAAAATCCATACATCACATGGTTGGTTATGTGAGAAGAACCCGACACCCAGTTTCTTCTATCACCAATCATGGTTTAATTAAATTATTAGTCTTGAGGTCACTAACACAGCAAAACCAGACTTGGGCACAATTTCTTCCTGGGGTTGGGATAATTCGGGAACCATCATTAGAGATAGGAGGTGTTGCAGTAGAGGTAGAGGACTAGAGTTCCTCAAATTCAGCTGGGGGGAGGGATAGAGTATCAGAATACCGATTGGAGGATGAAGAGGAGGTAGATATGGGGGAAGCTGCGACAGTAGCAAACCCTGTTGCAGAAGAAGACATGATGGAAGTTGGGGAAAATGAGGTGGTGGTATTAGAAGCTGCAATAGCAACAGACCCTCTAGAAGAGGCAACAAATATGATATAAATAGCAGTTATGGTGGCAACTGAAGTAGTATAGATGGCATCATTAGCAGCTGCAACAGGGGAAGTTGAAACTAGAGCAGCTGTAGAAGCTGCGACAGTGGAAGCTGTAGTTGCGGAAGCTGTAATGGAAGAGGAAGAACATCAAACAAGGGAAGTGGAAGGAGGAGACTTGGAGGTTTTGAATTTTGAGTCCTCCCCTAAAATAAGGGGAACTATAATTCAAGAGGTGGAATTTATCCCTATTGCTAAATATATAGAGACCCCTATTGTTATAGGTCAAATCTGCACTTCTCCATCTGTGATCGCATTTCCCTGTCGATCACACAAAAGGACACTATGGATGGAAGAGCTAGGTTGACCTTGGATGAGTTATTGCTGAGATCACACATCTTCAGCCAAAAACATATTTTTTTTTATAATATTCACTATGTGTGCGCTACTATTGCCACTGACACCTAGTGTTCTAAAACGTTGGTTCTTCTGAAGAGAACCCACGCACTTACTTCAAAAGATGTGTGCACTAGTTGTAAAGAACAAGAGTTGCATACTGTGCGCTGGTTTACTTGTATGATACCTGCGCACATGCTAAGATGAATGGAAAAAATATTAAGATTATGAATTGGGATTAGTTGAGGTTGGTTCTGTAACTCCCCCAACCTCCCAATTCAACAACCTCTCGAATCCATCTTCTAAACTTGTGCCATAAATACAAGGGGAAGCCATGGGAGAGGAGACCAAGGAATGATAAGCTGTTGTTATGTTGGAGGAATTATTAAGTCGTTGTGAGGAGAAGGAGCCCAGTACTCGGTTGCAGAAGTGTATGGACAGATCAAGTATATCTGTACTTATCTACATTTCTTTGACAATAAAAGGTGGAAATACCCTTCCCGTCCCAATGAAATGTTTCTTTTGTTGGATATCTGATTGTAGTTAATGTCAAATTGTTTTCAATTTCATTATATTTATTATAGTCAAGATACGTTGAGGAAGGTTAACTTGTTTTGCAGGTTCATCTTTGTGGAAGATTGGGCGAAAGCTAGGACCAGCCATTGTTAAAAAGGTACAACTTTCTAGACCCTAATCTCTTTCCATTCGTAGTAATTAATGCAAAACCTGAATGTATTTACCTGTCACCCCATGTAAGTTGGTAGTGTCATCTCCCTCACTATAAGGTATTATCCCGCACAACAAAACTGGCGACTCCGCTAGGGAGCACTGGTAATTTCTGCTCTAGGGGACCTTGCTAGGTTTTCTTTCAGTTTATGCAGTCTTTTTGTTTTCTAAGAGGTTTTTCATAGGTTACCTTGTTGTTCTTGTTATCTTGATTCATTTCAGTCTGGCTGAGCAAAGTTATCTTTATTGCTTTAAGTCCTTGTGTGCTATTTTTCTGTGCACATAGAAGCGTACTTTCTGCCTTGTGCACTAGTTTCCTTGAAGCATAGTAGCACATTTCTTATTGCAGACGCTGGTTTTTATACTAGACAGAAGCGCATTTTTCCTGTAGGTCTAAGCCTTCCACTAGGGTTTGGTTTCTGGGTTGTTGGGTCTACTTCTGGCATTTTCCTTGTTTCTATGACTGATTACTGAGACATATTGGTCTTTTTTGAGTCTTGTTTATCTCTTTGAAGTCCTTTAGATTTCTTTACCAGTTTCAACACTTGTTTAAGGTGTATTTCTTTTTTTTAATCCTTTTTGAAGCTATGCGCGACTATCTGCTAGATATAGTAGCGCACTTTTTTCCCTAGACGCGTGTTGCACTCCTGTAGACCTTCATACTCAACGCCTATTGTATGTTGCAACAATTGCGCACTTTTACTAAGTCTTGTATTTTTTTTAGGGTTTGATTCCAGTTTGAGTTTTTAGGGTGGTTTTTGAAAGGTTTGTTGGTCTGGATACCTTCTAAACTCATGTTCAGATCAATATGAGTTGGTTGAAGCCTTCTATTCAGCTTTTCCTTTGAGTTTGTGGCGATAGAGTTACCTTTGGTTTGCTTGCCTACCATGTTTGTTTGGTGGGTGTTTTCTTGGTTTTTGGTGCTTAGGAGCAGCCTCTTGGTCTGTTTTTTAGTTGCATGCATCTGTTTTCCTTTCTTCTTTTACATCCTATTCCAAACCTAGTTTTTTTTTCCATCGAAACAACTCTGTAGGTCGAGTCTTTTTCGGCCTTTTGATTCGATTGGTTTAAGCCATTAGGTCTTTTATCTTTACCCACACCTTTATTAGATCTTGATTGTTCCTTCTTTCAAGTTCATTTTCTTTTGCAAATAAAATAAAAGATAAAAATTGAACTTGGTAGCTTAGTAGTAAGATTTATCATCATTTTTTGAAGTAGCATAGATTGTCTTGCATTGAAAATTTAAAAGAAAATTGAAAAAAAAAGCTTATGATTAGGATTGCCTATTTCCTATTTTGAAAAACATAAACAAAAAAGCAAAAAGAGTCTTTGTGAAGTTTTAAAAGCATCATTTGTACACACTTTGCTTTTTGTCGAAACTATTCCACACACTTCACTACCCTTCTTGAGTAAAAAGTAGCTTCTAAAAAGAAAATTTAATAAAATTAATTAGAAACTTTTTCTTTTTAGGTATGACACAACATCAACTAGCTTAGGCTAGGGTTTCGGGGTAAATCACCTTAAACTACTCGAAATAGGTTTCATTACTCAACAATCGTAGTAAGACAATCTCTTAGGTAAACCCACCTATATTAAAATATCCTGGGAATGCTCTACTCAAACTAGAGTTAAGCACGAGGTCGTGTGCGACTGGAACTGTTGAGGATACCCCCACTTTCCTTTCAAACATAAACCAGAGTTGATTCACGTACGGGGGTCCACTAGTACTTTTAAGTGATTTTGGATTTTGGACTTTGCTACCCTGCCCATGCGTCTTGGCTAGGATGACGACTATTCCCCCAGGTATTTTTGTATTTATGGTACCCTTAGTACCTTAACCTTAGGGCTCTTCACACGTAGAGTGGAAGGCTATTTCCACTTCACCTCGGACATAAATAGAAGGTAACCCTTTGCAGTAATCCCAGGAGGACGGTTTGGTGATTCAAACGCTTGCACCCAGAGGACCTCCATTGGACGCCGTGTAACTGACTGTCAATACTCTATTGGTTTGTTCTGGGCCCACATCATCCTAGACTTGCTTTTTAGAGTATTAGCTTTGTTTGCCTGGTTTTGATCACTGTAGGACATTTTTACTGGTGTGCTCTTTGTGCTGCTTTTTTTTAGTTGGCCTTAGATATTTTTGGCCCATTGAGTCATAAACTATGGATAACATCCCAGTGGGCACCAATCAAGGGACCCATGTTCAAGGGGCTCCTTGTGATTTTCCATTCATTGGGAACATTGGTACTCCCTTAATGGCTACCTTGAATCTTCTGGGATTCACTATAGGGCTATCGGTTTGGTTGTTTTCCACTCCGAACGCCTTGCATGCTCCTGATGCTTCTCAATTAAGCACCTCACATCAAGAGCATCAGAACCCCATGCCTGCTTCGCCAGTAACAACTTCTCCTCCTCCTTCTACCTCATGTGGTGAAAGTATTAATACTAGTAACCAACAGTCTAAAAAGAATAGACAGAAGAAGAATAGAAAGAAGATACCAAAGCAAGGGGCAGCCACTAGCCTCTGGAAGTCATGCTGGGAGCACCTACCCAACCTCTGGTGGTCATGTTGGGAGAACTCACTCAGTCACTGTAAATCATACTGAACCTAGCCACCTAGCCTCTAGAAGTCATGCTGGGGGCACCCACCCAACCTCTAGAAGTCATGCTGGGGGAACCTACCCAGCCTTTGGAGGTCATGCTAGGAGTAAAATTTCAGTCACTGCAAATCATACTAAAAGTATGTATTCAACCACTATTGGTCATGTTGAGGACACGTCATTGATCACTGCTGGTCATATTAATGACAAGTCACCAGTTACTGTGAGTCATACTGGAGACACTGAATCAACCATTGCAAGTCATGATGAGAAAGTTGACATTGTCGACAAACATAATAAACATAAGCTTAAGTTCCCTTGTAAGTTTTGCGAGGGAGACCACCTGACCTATTTGTGACTTGTACTTCTAGAAGTGCAAAGAGTGTGGTCCTTAGTTCAAAAGTCGTCTGCTTCTGAGAAACCAACCACTGCAAGTCACGCTGGGGGCATGCTATCAGCCAATGCTATTCATGCTAAGAGTATTGTTGTTGTAAAGGAGTCTTGGTTTATAGGATGCAAGCCAAAGTTTCCTTGTAAAATTTGTAAGGGAGATCACCTTACTCACCTGTGCCCTACTATTCCAGAGGTGCATAGAGTATGGTCCATGTCTGAAGGATAGTTTGCTCCTGAACTGTCTATAGATTCCCAACAGCTTGATCAACCTTTGGTTGATTAAGTGGTTGAACCAATGCAATATTTGGTCAACCCCACTCTTTCTTCGGAGAGTGAAGTGATCGAATCGATGCAATCCTTGACCGATCCCATCAATCCTTAGGAGACTGATGCACCTGTCCCTGAAGACTTCTGCATTACCAGTTTGGATATTTCTGAAAATGGGGGCACTTCATCTGTGATGAGTGAACCCCTACCAAGCTCTAGGATCATTTCCTTTGATTGAAATAGTCTAACTAGGCCTCGCCTTCCTTCTTCTTCACCTTTGCAGATAAAGGTCGATATCGGCAACCATGCGGTTCACCGATGTATTGTAAATGAAGGAGCCTTTGTTAGTATCTTATTCCCTTATGCTTGGAGAGATTTAGGTTTTCCTAACCTTGTTCCAGCTGTTAATTGGCCGTTGAATTTCGATAAAAGACCTAGTGAACCGTTGGGATTCCTCTCTCAGGTACCTATTACTTTGAGTGGAAAAATAGTCTTAGTTGATTTTATGGTTTTAAAGGACCCTATGGATTTTGATATGATCCTCGGGCGTGATTATGTATATGTTATGCAAGCTATGGTGTTTACGCTCTTTTGTGTGATCATTTTCCTCACAACAAAAGCATTGTCACTATCGATCAACTTACATTTGTTGATCCCTCTTATTACCCAGCTATAGACCAAGTATGTCCCCTGTCAGTAGGCACTACCATGTCACAATCAAATTATGTGGCATATTGTTCCTTGATTCCAATTTCTATTGAGAAGAAGCCTCTGAATTCATGCTTACCTTCTCGGGACTGGGTCCCGGCAATTGACCAAGCGATAACTCCATCTGAATGTTTATACATGCGTTCTATTTGGGATGATCTACTTCCATCTAATGAAGTTTTCCTAGAGTCTATAATGCATTCTGCCATTCATTTGGACATTGATCCACCGTCGAGCGTTCTTCCACCTTTTCTTTGAGCTCGTTAAAAACAGTAAGGAGGCTATGAGCATTCTTCCACCTTCAATTTGAGCTCATTAAAAACAGTAAGGAAGTTATGAGCATTCTTTGATATCTCCTTTGAGCTCGTTGAAAACAGTAAGGAGGTAACGAGTTTACTTTTTCGGGCTCGTTAAACCTTTACGGAAAATATTTTTATTGAGTTCTCTCTAAGCTCTTGTTAGAATATTTAAATATGACAAGATTGCCGAGTATAGTTGTCATTTCAGACTCGTTAAAGGATGTGAAGCGACATCCGCTTAAGTATAAGTTTAACCCTTTTCCGGAATTTTGCGGATTATTTATGAAAAAGGAATACTCTAGTCATCCATGGCTAGAAGAGTTTTTCTCTCATTATTTTACACTTTTTCGGGGGAGGAGACTAACTGTACGAAAAATGACCTTTTGGAGTCTTCTTTAGGGTTTTCAGACTCTCAAAACATGAAAATACCAAGCGAGCATTCACCTACTTGGGCTCGATGTGAAATCCGCGAGAGGGTATATAGAGGATTGTTTAAGTTTTCCAGACTCTATAAACAAGAAAACACTGGCGAGCACATACCAACCGAGGCTCAATACTAAAATCCACGGGTATGTGTGTGGAGTAATTGTTTAAATTTTTCAGACTCCTTAAAATTGAAAACAACGGCGAGCAAGAACAGATTTCGGCTCGATATTAAAATTCAGAGATCAGTATTATAGAGTATTCGTCTATCTCTTCTTCGAACTCTATAAAAAATGAAGAAGGTCCCGAGTCTTCCTACCATGGGCTCGTTAAATATTTTACATGGTTGGTCCTATTGAGTTTGCTTTCTTGGACTCATTAAAACAACAAGAAGGATATTCTTTTGAAAAAAATAATAAGGGAAGAGAAGGGTATATCACATCTTTTCAGTTTCAAACGCAGCTAAGTCAGTCATGTCCTTGAACACAACACCTATTTGAGTCTATCATTCAGTTAGGTTATGGTTTTTGACCTTAGGGAGAATTTGATCTCAGAGTTTCTACTCCTCCAGTTGGTTATTCTTCCAATCATATGGAGAGTCTGCTAATGTCTCCTACATTGTAGGCTTATATCACTTTCCCCTCATGTTAAAAGCTACCTAAGTCACTTTGTGTCGTGTTCACTGTTCAAGGATACAGCTTGTGTCGGCTAGTCTGCAGTTACCTCGACTTCATGTGTCGGCCATCCTGGTGCCAGTTTGTTTCATCTTGTTACTTGTCCTACTCCAAGTAAGCTCAAACTTTTGAGTGTTCCTCGTGTTGGATTATGGAGGATGCATTAAGGCCTTCCTTCTAAAGGACTTCCTCCCATCGATTTCAACTCATTATGCTCTGGGAATGAAGTTTAGAGTTTCGGTTAGTACCTTGGGGATTGTAGTCATCAGTGGCAGTTTCCTTTGCTGTTGGATAATGGGAATACATCAATGTATCTTATTCGATAGGTTCCTCAGGTGTTCGACTTCAAGTCTACTTATTCAAAATTGTTGGAATGTACTAGGTACCTTGGGCCCCATTATCATTATCGATGGAAGCCCTTGCATTTGTTAACGGTATACATCAATGACCGGTAATCAAACAATACCCCCCATTTTCAACTCCAGATCATTTATTCACATGGTTAGGGTTTGTACCTTGGGTTGTTTAGATGAAGACCTTGGTATTTTGATAGCATCTCCTTATTTATGTTATCACCCAAGCTGCGCAAGACTAAGCCTCACTTATTTTTGGCTCTTCATGAGACATAGATCCAGCTTGTTGTTGTGGCTATGATCTCTCATCTTTGACATGGATACACGCTTGTATTTCAGTGGCCATGCTATATATACATCTCCCAGTTATGTATTGGAGATCATGTTGTATCATACCGAACATCTATATGATGTCAAGATTGTAATTACTTGCTGACCTTGATCATTGTTTTCAGGTACTTTTGTGACTTGGTTTTGTGGTTTCTTGCTCCTCCTCTGACTTGGAATTATAATGTATTTCGGCCATCGTTTCCCTCTGACCTCACACATTAGGGGGCATCTGTTATAGGTCAAATCTGCACTTCTCCGTCCGTGATCACATTGCCCTGTTGATCACACAAAAGGACACTATGGATGGAAGAGCTAGGTTGCCCTGTATTCACTATGTGTGCACTGCTATTGCCACTGACACTTAGAATTCTAAAACGGTGTTTCTTCTGAAGAGAAACTGCGCACTTACCTAAAAATATGTGTGTGCTAGTTGTAAAGAACAAGAGTTGCAAACTGTGCACTGGTTTACTTGTATGATACCTACACACATGTTAAGATGAATGGAAAAAATATATTAATATTATGAATTGAGACTAGTTGAGGTTGGTTCTGTAACTCCCCCAACCTTCCAATTCAACTACCTCTCAAATCCAACTTCCAACCTTGTGCCTAAATACAAAGGGAATCCATGGGAGAGGAAACCAAGGAATGATAAGCTATTGTTACACTGGAGGAATTCTCAAGTCATTGTGAGGAGCAGGAGCCCATGACTCGGTTGTAGAAGTGTCTGGACAAATCAGGTATATCTGTACTTATCTACATTTCTTTGACAATAAAAGGTGGAAATACCCTTCCCATCCCAATGAAATGTTTCTTTTGTTGGATATCTGATTGTATTTAATATCAAATAGTTTTCAATTTCATTATATTTATTACAATCAAGATACGTTGAGGAAGATTAACTTGTTTTGCAGGTTCATCTTTGTGGAAGATTGGGCAATTGCTAGGACCAGCCATCGTTAAAAAGGTACAACTTTCTAGACCCTAATCTCTTTCCCTTCGTAGTAATTAATGCAAAACATGAATGTATTTACCTGTCACCCCATGTAAGTTGGTAGTGTCATCTCCCCCACTATAAGGTATTATCCTGCACAACACATGTGTCACAGAGAAAAAAGGAAAAGGTCAGGGAATACGAGCCAGACATCCACTCCGACGAAAAATAGAAGAACTAGAGTTGTTACTGCAGCAGAAGCAGTACACAGTGAAGGGTATACATATAGGGTTGTAAATAAAAGAAGAACTAGAGTTGTTACAACAACAGAAGTGATGTTTGCAATGGGGGTAAGTATTGAAATTTCCACAGAATAAGCAACATGTGCAATTGGGGCAGATATTGAAGTTCCCATTTTAAACCCCAAATCACCCGCTGTTACACAAGAACCTACTGCAGAAGAACCCCAAATTGAAAATCTTCTTCTTGAGAATGAGCTGCTAAAAGAAGAGGTGCAAATGCTTCAGGGTGAGTTGGAGAATGGAAAGAAGCATGTAAGAAGCATGCAAAAAAGAGTTTGAACATGCTAGTGGAGGCTGCAAAATAGCTGGAGAATTCATCTCCTATTTTGGGGAATGAAGGACATGAGGAAGTGGTATGCCCAGAATGTGGGGATATATTCAAATTGGCAGGGCATAAAGTCATAGTGCTGGATTTAATAGCACAAAAAATTGCACAAAGAAGGAAATAAGGAGAAGAAGTACCTACAGTGGAGCCAATAGAAGGTAATGAGCCAGAAATAGACATAATCCCTGATCTGGAACTAGGAGAAGATGAAGAAATGAAATCCCAGCCATCAGGAGATACTGAACTATTCCAGGACTGGTCTCATTTTTTAGAAGACATTGAAGTAACCCAAGAGCAACCTCAGCAGTTTAAGGAAATTGAAAAACAGGACGATGTTACACAAGAACCAGTGTCCTTAAAAATATTTGCTGAGATCACAACTTAGACAAAGGATGCTGGGATTGAGATACAAGAAAAGGATGTTGTTACACAAGAACCAACATCCTTAAAAATAGCTCTCTAACTTTCCAAGGGTGACTTACAGAAACAAGATGCTGTCACACAAGAACCGGCATCTCCATACGTATTGGCTGAGACTGTAACACATATTGAAGCTATAAAGGATGGGATTAAGAAGGGGGATGTTGTTACACAAGAACCAGCGTTCCCAAAACTATTTGCCGAGGCAACCACATAGACAGAGGAAGCTGCAACACTGATGGTAGAGGAAGCTGTTACATTGCCAATACAAGATGAGAAGGCCGAGACATCTAGTGACAAGGTAGGGATGCAAACATCTCAGGAAATTATTAATTTAGACTCCGATGATGAGAAATATGTGGAGGATAGAAGGATTCAACGATTGGAGAAAAATCTTTCTTTGTTACAACTGGAGATAGCTAAATGGAAAAAACATATTGATCAGTGGCAAGAAGGGATGGTCCCTCTCTTTGAATATAGAAATACTATCAAAGAATTGAGGGATAAGTGGGCAGAGGAATTAACTCTTCAGAGATATCAATTGGAAGAGGTGCAAAAAGAATTGGAGGATTTGAAGGAATTCCAATCCATGCAAAAAAAAAAAGACCAGATGCATTCCCTCTCTCGGGAGCTGCTGAGTTCAAGAGCCCCATTTTCTTCCTATCCGGTATTTATTTATGAACAAATGACCCTGTTTAAATTGAAAGATTTAAAGGAGGGTAGACCTCATCAAATGTTAACCTCTCCAGTTTTTAGAGACTTTTATGGCAAGCAGTTTCCTTGAGCAGGATCTATTGTGTCAATTATATTTGCATAATGTAGTTTGTTTCATGAACTGTCGCTCTAATCACGTTCCCTAATCAGGAGATGTTTAGTTAAGGGCCTTTGCCTCTTTTGTTAATAATCATGTGCAGTGGGAAAATGCCTTTCAGACAATTTCTAGGAATGAGGCTAGCTCCAGTCTATGGATTAGGAGTGAACCTCAATCTCCCCGGGTTCTCCTTGTACAACATGGAAGGAGTATCTTATCTACTTTGAGGACTCAACATATGAAGAAGTGGCAAGAGCAGGTTATCTCTACCTGTGTTGACCTGATCTCCAAACAACAAGATATTTCCCTAGAAGGAAGCAAGCACAGGTGGCAAAATTCTTCTCCAGCTTTGAAGAAAAGGGACCCTTACTGCCTTAAGAATTTTAAACAGGCTCTTCCCAAGGTAGCAGGGTATGTCAATTGCATGAAGATGTGTGGAGCTCATTGGCTGGGACTCAAGTTCAAATTCCCACTCATATGGTGGCCAGTAGGGCAGTACAAGGATAATTATACACTGACCAAAGCAGAAGAGAAACAATGTTGGGAATATTGGGCTGCTTGTAATGGATTTTTGGAAGGGGGAAAGGAACCTGACATCTCCTTCAATTTCTCTACACAACATGAACGGGGGCCAGACTCAAATTCAGATTAGTTGGTTGTTGCATGGGGACATGCAATTGGATAGCTGGGGGGATATGTTGGGCCTGGGAATTGCCCCTTTTTGACCACACCTATTACCTCTTTTTTCCTTACCTTGCCTCATTTCCACAACCTAGATATGTGCCTTTTCCTCAAATTGAGCATGAATCATGACAGGTATGGATTGTTATTGCCTAATTTATTAATGCCTAAGATTGTTATGGTTATGGATTCTATTCTTTGATTTATGCTAACTTGTGTTGATGTTATTAAGACAAGCTCAAAAGCATTGAGAGACACATGTGTAGCAGCCTACAAAGCACATGAAGGAAGGTATGGTTAGTGCTAGCTGTTACTCCATGATTATGATTCCACACATTAATAGAAACAACATGATCATCTCTCCACGTGGTAGCTGCAATTGACTTCGTTGCAACAAACAAAGCACTTCCCAACCAGTTAGTCAGTTGATCCATTGATAGACAGAGTAACGATTCCCTTCACATCCAATGTCTTCATTCAGGTCTCTTCATGGCTGTAACAGTTCCGTTGTGACTCAATAGCCTGAAGATCAGAGATCTTCATGGCTGCATGAATTTAGTGGATCTGGATTGTAGTTTGCACGTATAAATATGGGAAGGATTTCAGAGCCTTGGGTTGGTTGATTGTCAATTGTATAAGCTGTAACAGAGTGCTGTAACTGTGAAATTATCATTTTAATACAAGGAGCAGAGTTCTTCATCTTTGTGTTTTAATTTGTGTTAGTTCACGACATCTCTTTTAGAAGGCCAGGGCCTTCCTTCTCACAGAGATAGTCGATTTAAGTAGATAGAATAGTTTATTTCCTGTTGTGTGGCGTGGATTTGCAGTAGATATGTTTTACAGATTAGCTGCAACAGTAGCCATTGATAATTGCATTCTCCTTTGGTAGTTAATGGTTGCATTCTGAATAGCTGTAACTGCGTGGTGTGATAGTCGACTATGTAGGTTAGTTCCTTTTATGCAAGTGTGTTAGTTAGCTGTTATAGTCAAGCTCAACCATGATTTCTTTCAGTCATTTATCTTTCTTAGGATTTCCAACTTAGTCAAATTATGGTTCAAGTTTAATTGTAGTTCTTAGCTGCTGTTCATCTTTCTTAGAGATCATTCGATTAGATATGTGATGATTGAGTTACAATAGTTGATAATTGAATTAGATAGGTTGAGAATTGATACTGTAGTTTGATATTTTTAGGATTTAACTTCTTGCAAAAGTAAGTCTATTTTATTTATTCCTAGATCAATAACTGTTGGATTGATATTTGTAGGAAGGTAATTGCACTTTGAATTCTTAGATGGATAAATTAGATTAGTTTTAGCCATGAGATGAGTTTGACTGGGAAGACAGGAAGGATAATTTATCTCCATCTATTCAATCAGCTACTTGAAATGTTTATGCATAGACTGTGCTAATTACTTTTGAAATAAAAATACCTACCTGGGTTGACAATTTATATTGAGCATCCTGTGTGTTAGTGCTAATTGATTATCATATAGGGTGACCAACATCCCCTATCTGAAAAATAGAATCCCTACCAGTATTCTTCCTGCAAAAGAATTATTGGTTGCATATTACATTAAAGGTCTTCCTATCCCTATTGCCATGTGGGTCAAGAGAGCTCATAAGGATAACTTGTAGGAGGCTTTTGTTGAAGCTATTTGGGTAGAAAATGACATGTTTTGTTTAAAAGATAATCCTGACACTCAATATGATCGACCTTCTACCTCCCGCAAGAAACAAGACAACCCTCCTAAACCCACTTTGAAAAATAAAGATAATTTTGAAATGAATGATATCAAATTTTTTTTGCAAAAGATCTCTAATGAAATGGTAGATTTTAAAAAGACCAACACTGAAAATCAAACCAATAACAAAGGGTTCATAAGACCACCTTTTAGGAGACCTTACCAACCCCCTCAGAATCAAACTCCACCTAATCCCGATGAGGGGTTAAATTATGAAGAAATCTATTCCATTTTCAAGGATCTGGCTATTGAATCCCATAATCCTCCTGATCACCCTGATGAAAATCCTAAAGAAAACCTAGATCCTGAACCAACTGATGAAGAAGAGGACCAGTAGGTCAATACCATTAGTTATTTTTCAGAACTTCCTATTGCTGAAGAGGAATATGATCCTGAGACTATTTTTAATGTCCAACATCCTTATAACACAAGAAGCAAAGGAGAATCTTCACAGGAAGCTTCCCCTTCAACATCTACCCCATATAAAGGCAAAGTAGTAACACAGAAAGAGACTGTCATTCCTGAGATTGAATATAGTTTAGTTGATGACTTGAAAAGGGTAAAGGATAATATATCTCTTTTTGAACTTTTGAAAACACCTTCCATGTGAGACAGTTTGCCTAAAAGCATGATTGTGAACAAACCTAGAGAAGTTCAAAACAACAATTTAGAGACTTATTCTAAACCCACAAGCCAAAATCCTGGTGGAAAGAAAATGCCTCCGTTCTTGCTCACATTCCAAATTTTTAATAGGAATGTGCATGACTGCATGATAGATGCAGGTGCTTCATCCAATGTAATTCCATTGTCTTTATGCAAGAAGTTGAATGCATCATGGGAACCTTTCCCTACCCAAATAGTTCAACTTGTCCGATCTAGAATTAGGGTAGTAGGAGAGTTGAAAAATGTTCTTTTGACATTATCTGCTGACCCAAGTATCCACCAAACCATTGACATAGTTGTTGTTGATATCCCTGAGGCATATGGAATGTGGCTAAGTAGGGATTGGTCAGAAAATATTAAAGGTTATTTTTCTACTGACTACTCCCATTTATGGCTCCCTTACAATGGAAGAGCTAATAAAACCAAAATTAGTAGAGAGCCATACATGAAACAAACAGTCACTAATTTGAATGATTCCAATGAACCTGCTACTTACCTTAGCTCACACATTTAACACTACATCTTTGATACATTGTTTGGGGATTTACCTACTGATTCATCACCTGCTGAGAATGTTCAGAATCAATCTGAAATTGTTAATTTTACTTATGTCCCATTCTCTAGTTCCATTGTACATAATGTCTATAATGTTAATACAAATTTTAGAATAGATTCAAATGCTTGGACTTTGTTCTTTGATGGGTCAAAATCTAAAGATGGAGATGGTGCAGGATGTGTGTTAATAGACCCAAAGGGCACCAAGATAATGATTTCCTGTAGACTAGAGTTTGAGTGCACTAACAATATTTCTGAATATGAGGCTCTGGTTCAGGGACTCCGGAAGGCGATTGATCTGGGAGCTCAGGTAATAGAATGCTATGGGGATTCCGAAATTATTGTGAAACAGGTACGAAATAAAATATATTTTATATCTCCTCGTTTAATTAATTATCAGAGACTTGTTAGGGATCTGACCAATTCTTTTAGTGCATTCAATATTAAATCAGTCCCTAGGTCCCAAAACTTTGATGCAGACTTATTGGCCAACACTGCCTCAAGACTGATTCCTCCAGAAGGTCTATCTCCTGATACTTTCTCTATTGAGTTAGTGTACAGACCCTCCATCCCTGATAATGTCACAAGTTGGAAAGTTTTCGATGATGATCAATAGATTTTAGATTTCCTCACAGCTCAAGATACCTTCCAATATGTATCCATAGATGAGGCCGATCACGAAAAATACTTGTCTGATCCTAAATTTCCCTCCAACCTTATTCCCAAGTCAGTCATTAATTTAGAGAAGTAATATGACTTGTAGGATAAATTTAAGCATAAAACTAACTGCAAAACACATAGTTCCTCTCTAAACTACCAACAGGTTAATCTAGGAATTGATCAAAACCCTCAGTTGATTAATTTGGGGATTGATTGCTCTCCTAATGAGAGAAAAGATTTCATTAAACTGTGTAGAGAATTTAAATATGTTTTCGCTTGGACCTATGACGATTCAAGACTTTTGATACCCACATGATGCACCACAATATTCCCATGAAACTTGATGCAAAACCCTACCAATAGAAACTAAGAAAGATGCATCCTAGTTTGGAAACATTTGTCAAAAAAGAACTGGAGAACTTGTTAGCAGCCAGAATTGTATTTCCGGTCAGGCACACACAATGGATTGCAAATATAGTCCCTATTCGGAAAAAAGAATGGGGAGATTAGATTGTGTGTAGATTTCAAAAATCTCAATAAAGCATCTGAAAAAGATAACTATCTTGTCCCTCCTATGGAACAAATATTAGAGAAATTTGCAGGTGTTGAAATGTTCTCCCCGTTAGATGGTTTTTCGGGGTACAATCAGGTATTAGTTTCCCCTGCTGACCAACTGAAAACTGCTTTCCGAACACCTTGGGGAACATTTGCCTACAAAAGAATGCCTTCTGGTTTGATAAACATTGGAGCCACTTTCCAGAGGGCTATGGATATATATTTTAGGGGGTTAATGCATAGTTTTGTTGTTTTTTATCTAGATGATATTACAATCTATTCGAAAAAGAGGCATGATCATCTGTTTGATCTTAAACATGTATTTGAACGGCACATAAAGTATGGGATCTCTCTAAATCAGAAGAAATCCATTTTTGCTGTTATAGAAGGTAAGATTTTGGGATTCATTTTTTTAAAGCATAGTATGGTCATTGCCCTGAAAGGACATACGCCATAGCCAAAATTGGACTTTCCATCTCCAGAAAAGCCATGTAGACATTCTTAGGTAAGATTAACTTTTTTAGAAGGTTTGTACCTAATTTCGCACAGATTTTTAAACCTTTACAAGAGATGATCAAGAAGGATGCACAGTTCAAATGGTCTGATGTGCAGAGAGATGCTTTTGCAGAAATTCTTAGAGCCATCGTAGAAGCTCCTGCTCTGATGTCTCCTAATTTCACTAAAGAATTCATTTTGTATAGATTTTCTATTGATTTCTCTTATGCTGTTATCCTGACATGGAAACATGATGATGATGTTGAGATTCCTATCTGCTTCATGAGCTCCATGTTTAAAGGGGCTGAGTTGGATTACTCCTAGATTGATAAGCATGCTTATGCAGTTTATAAGTCTATAAAGCACTTCAAACCCTATCTTTTGAAATCTAGGACTAATGTTATTTTTCGTTATGTAGTGATAAGGAATGTGTCGATTCAAAAGGAGCTTGGTGAAAAACATGTTGTCTGGATGACAACGCTTTAGGAATACGACCTTGCAGTTAAACCCACTAAAATTGTAAAAGGACAAGGTTTGTGCCTACTCACTTCCCAGTCTAATGACCTTGTACAGGAACAACTCGAGTGGAATTAGGAAGAAAGTACATTTGAAAGTTCTGTAAATGTTATTGTTACACCAACATCTGAATGGTATGACGACATCGGGTTTTTTCTTACACATGGGTTTGCTCCTCAAACCCTGGATTTTAAAAAGTGCAGGGCTTTAAGATTGAAGGCTGCACTGTATCAATTTATTGATGGGGTTCTTTTTAGGAAAAATTATGATGGAGTTTTTCTTAGGTGTTTGGAAAAAACTGAAACTGACAATATCTTGTTGGAATTTCATGCTGGACCTGCAAGAGGACATTGTTTAGGGGAAACTACTTCCCACAAGATCCTGAGAGTAGGCTATTACTGGCCTACTCTATTTAGAGATGCATATTCCTTTACCAGAAAATGTGAAGCATGCCAAAAATGTACTGGAAAAGTCAAGAATCTTGCCTTTCCCCTTCAACCAGTCACTGTCCAGTTCCCATTTCAACAATGGGGCCTAGATTTCGTTGGTCCTATTACCCCTGCCTACTCCTTGCAACATAGATACATCCTGACAGCCACAGACTACTTCACCAGGTGGGTAGAGGCATTTCCTCTTAGGCCGGCCAACACAAACTCAGTGATATCCTTTCTGGAGAGTAACATAGTCACTAGGTTTGGGGCACCTGGGTTTCTGGTTTTTGATAATGCTTCCTACTTTTCCTCTATTGATCTTACCCAATATGTCCTTGAGAAATGGATTAAGATTAAATATTTTTCCAACTATTACCCACAGGGTAATGGGATTGCCGAGTCTTCCAACAAAAATATGATCAACATATTGAAGACGACTGTAGCTACCCATCACAAGAATTGGCACACTCAATTGTTTAATGATTTTTGGGCATATCTTGTTACCCCAAAAGTCGCCATTGGAAACTCCCCTTACTGTTTGGTTTACGGTAAGGAGGCCATATTACCTTCTAATCTTTTGATCCCTTCATTACAATTATCTCATTCAATACAATAAGATGACTCTTCTCCCCTTCAGCAAAGGATTGAATTGTTACTTCAATTAGAAGAGGAGAGGGAGAAGTCCAAGAATAAGCTATGTCATCATCAACAATTAGTTAATAAATGGTTTGATGATGAGTCCTCAACTGATAGGGATTTCATAGTGGGAGATTTGGTTTTAATATGGGATAAACAACATAAGGATAAGAATGACTATACCAAATTTCAACGCTTGTGGCTAGGGCCATTCATTGTTACAGAAAATCTTGGCCCTAGTACTGTCTGGTTACAAACACTAGAAGGTGTCTCTGAAACCTATCCAGTCAATGTTCAACTGCTCAAGAAGGATTTCATTTAAGATAAGCATTTGGCTTATCTGTACATAGGTGTGGTTTGTTTTCCTTTTCTTTTTGGGATTTTCTTTGTTTTATTTGAATTTTTCTTTTCTTCAAATCATAATAATGAAAAAATATTTGGCATAGGCTGCTGATCAGTGCATCTCAGATCAATTTAGTCTGAAGATTTGGGGTGATCATGTCAGATCCACTTTACTCAGTTTATACGTGAGGGTGTACTTTCATGAGATATAACAACCAATCTATGCAGATCTCTATTTGATGTGTCCCCACCAGAATCATCATTTTATTAATGTTTCATCTTGAAAATTGAAGCTATATGAGTGATTAGGTTTTTTTGCCTTATGTTCCATTAGTGACTGGCAATAAATCTTTATAGCCTGGTCAATATTTATCTGTTTTGGACCTCACCATGATCAAATTGAAATTAAGTACACTTAAATAACTGTGGATTGCGAGATGGGGGATCTTATCACAAGCCAGCACATTATGTTCATAGATGCTTGGTGGAATGACATATCCACATATGGTCATCAAGCTATGGAGGTGAAATTCAGTTCTTGCGAGAAGGTGGAAGATCCTATCATAGGTCGATCCATTCTTGATCTGCAAGTATCAATGAGTAACACTACTGATATGTGGTCACCAAGCCATGGTAGTGTCTTGCAATTCACATCTATAATTAGCCTTGTTTTTCTCTTTTCTTTTACTAAGACAGCTTGTTGTGTTCAAGGAAATGGGGTCTTATTGCAAGCCATCCCTACCATGATCGTGAATTTTATTTTGGATTGAAATTACTATTATATGGTCACCAAGCCATAGTAATTGCTTTTGGTGTCAAAACTAAAAGACAAGGAGTCTCCTTACAGAGATAGCTTGTTCAATTTCCAAGTAAGGTTTGAGAATGGCATTGCCAAAATATGATCACCAAGTCAAGGAAATGGCCTTGTTGCAACAAAGTCCTAACAATAAACAAAAATAAAAAATAAAAAAATTGAACAGTGAAGTCAGTAAATACAATGAATAAATGGTTAATAATTCAAGGTGACAAGATGATCTGGTGATCTGGAATAGTTGTAAGGTTGTTTCCAAGGTTTATCACAAACATCCCTCTTATGTTTACATAATGGATCAAGGATTACCTCTTTCCTGTTAAGTTCCTTTTTCAAAATGGACTTCATCATAACTGATTTCGATTGGTGATATATCAATAATATGAAATTAACTTAGTTTTTTTGTTTGTGATCTTGTGAAAACATCTTTTAGTTGCAGACTGAAACATCTTTTATTCTGGCATGTCCTTTCTCGAATTTGAAAACTATGTTTGCAGAGATAACTGCTTCGTCTAGCCAGTCGCCATTTGTTGTAGGCACAACAGATCCCATTTTTAGTAATAAAAATGGGAGCCCCAGTTTTATTTTGAAGGTAATTTGAACTTCTTTTGTATGGATTTTGGAGTGTTATTGTTACTGTCTTTATCCATATCTCTTTTTCATGCTTTGGATTTGATTAAAATTTGCTGAAAAAACCTTTTTTTATGCGTTTTTCAAGTTGTGGAAAATATATGTTTTCTTCAAATTTTGTTGTTTCCGCAACCCCTGATCCGCAATCCGCAATGCAGATTGCGGATGTTCAAAATTTTCAAGTTTTAAATCTTTCATTTCCGTAACCCGCAAATTGCAATTGTGGATTGCGGATGTCGGAAAATGTTTTTTAAATAAAATCGTATTTTCGGTTCCGCATTCCACAACCCGCAAATTGCGGATTGAAGAACGCGGAAAGCACTTAGTTAATAAAAATAAAATTGACTTTTCCACAACCCACAAATTGCGGATTGCGGAAATCAGAAATCACAATGAACGAGTTGAAATTGCAAACCCGCAACCCGCATTGCAAATTGCAGGAAGATTTATTTTTCTATGACTTTTTACCGCTCCGTTCTCCAATTGTGGATTGCGGATTGCAGAAACCTTAAACTATTCAAGTTCAAACTTGCACTTCTGCAACCCGCAACCCTCATTGCGGATTGCGGTAACCCAAAACAAAAACTACAAAAAATTGCTCCCGCAATTTATTTTCCGGTTTTCGTTTTTAATCTTAGCCGTCGATTTCTTTCAAAATCTATGATCAGGATTCATCCCATTATCGGTTAAATATTTCGAATTTTCATTTTTTTTAACCATTTTCAATTGTGAATTTTACTTGGGCGAAATATTTTACTGTGGATTCTTACCAATTTATCAGTCCATCTTCCTTCTTCGATACATGATGGCTTTCCAGTGCTTATGTGATTTCTTTATGGTAATTCAAGGTTAAAATTGGTTTATTAACTGTTTTCCGCATTATCATATTCTCAAAATTACCCAACCATGTCTAAGAACACCCGCTCGAAAACTGCCCTAAAAGAGCTTAAAAACAAAGACCCGAACAATGCCATTCTTTCAGACACAAATGGCAAGGTGTCCGAGACCCTTTACCTGGATTGGTCACGGGTTTATTCCATCTTTTATAACGATGAATTCTCCGAGATTCAACATAATCGATCCTTTTATGTGAACATTAGCAAATCTCGGTTGCATGCCATTGCGGCCATACCAGCACTCATGCCCTACATTGATGCAATCAAATGGATAATTGATTATGCCCACCCGCAATACCGTTCTTTTAATGATAAAGTTGGGGCTCAATTAACTTCTTTTTGGCCTGAGGTATTTACTATAATTTATGCCCTTAGGCAGTCAGACCAGTTGCTCAACAAAAAGTTCCTAGACTCTGCTGCAACCCAATTAAACTTTCATGAAATGCTTAAGTGCTGGATGGAAAACCCTGCAAGCTTTACACCCAAGGCCGACAAGTCTTATCCCATTTCCTGGTTTAAGGGGATGTTCTCTCTATTGGAAGCTATGTTTTGCAGGTTGTATGGGATTCCAAATTGCTTAGTATTGAAAGCCGAATTGGAACCCCTTTCTCACCATGTCCTCACTACAGGGGAGTCCTTCAATTGGGCTCAAATCTTGTTAGTGGAGCTCAAGAAAGCAATAGAAAAATATCAGAAGACCCCGGCTTCCAGGAAACCTACATTTTATTACTTAGCATATGTGATGGATGTTTTCTGCTTGTCTTTTCAATTTCCTTCTATGGGATGGAACTGGACTCTGTCTGCACCCCCGATTCATATTTATTGCTATACGCTTTGAGAGGACAATTTTCTAACTCTTATATATGATATTTGTGACCATTTCATTGGTTCAATTTACCCGATGATCTTCAAGGAGGATGCTCCTACCTTCTCCGACCATGCCAAGATACTTATATCTACCATGGGTGACTGGTATGTAGGGGAATAATTCTCATATATCAGGATTTGGGTTAGCGATACAACCCATTTGTTACCTAGATTTGTACTCGACAGGCTGGTTCTTGAAGAAGTATCCTTCCATACAGTAATTGATGGCTTGTTTCCTAAATTAACTGGAGCTAAAAGAAGAGGATGGACCAAGTTCCCACTTAATCTGGGACCTCTAGTAATCCAGAACTCAACTCATGCTGCATTAATTGGTAAGAAGATTGCCACCCTGAAGCTTGGGAAATATCCTAAGAGGATGCATGATCCCAAGTCATTTTTGGCAAATCATTTTGCAAAAGAACATATGAAAAGTACCTATGTTCATCAGACTACTCCAGATGACTCCATGTACCAAGGTGCTAACTCATTTGCTGAAGTACAGAACAGAATTGCTTCTCTGGAGGAGAAGAATTTCATTTTCCAATATCAGCAAGAACTCAAGACCAAAGTCTTGCAGTACAGGAAATTGGAGCTGTCACTTGTGGAAAAGGCTCAAAAAGATTTGGCAGAGAAGGAAGCACAAAAATAAAGCTCTCCTTTGATGTTAACCTATGGAGCTGATGATAAAGGAAAGGCTCTTGTTGAGGATGCACCACAACCCAAACCTTCGGCCACTCTAAATGCCCTAATTCAATCAGCTGCCGAGATGAAAAGAGAACTTCCAGGGATGAGCCCAGTAGTGGAAAATCAGGTTGTGGCTGCAACTACTCTAGCAAAAAGGAAAAAGATCAAGGGTTCTGTGCCTAAAGTGACTATGTTGCATATTGAGGTTAGTGATGTGGAGGACGAAGTCCTTCATTATAAATTTGCATGCCCAATCACTTTCCTTGCCACCTTGCTGGATTTTATTTTAGTTACCTAGACTCCTTCCGATTCTTTAAAGGGAATATTAATTGATGACCATCTTCTTGACATCCACCTCCCAGAGGTCACTATTTCCATAGTTGTAACACCTCCCACATCATTAGACACTTCAACCATTTCATCCTCCATCCCACCATCAGATGTCACAACTCTAGCATCCACATCAGTTGAGCCTCTTGTCATCCCTGTGGTGACTTCTCAAGAGTCAGTTGCAACTCCAACCTCTACCCCATCTACACAGCCTGCTGAAATCTAAGTGTCTGTTGTATCTTCAGAAACACCTGTCATCCCAGTTTCTATCTCACTTCCAAAAATAATTACTTTATCTTTTGTTTCCACCACCCAAATCACCATGGCTATCCCAACTTCTGTCATATCCCAAACCGCACCTTTGGTCACAACATCTGATATGTCCACATCCACTGCAGAAATAGTGTCAGATTTTAAAGAAGATGCAATTGTTTCTTTAGGGTAATTTTTCTATAGCAAGTCAGAGAAGGAAGTGGTGAAAAGGGTCACCAAAAGGCACAGAGAAGGAACTGTTATGTAGGGCCCAGTCCCTAACCAGGTTATTTGGAGAAAAAAACATCTAATGATGTTTAGCAGGAAGCATTTGAATTTGCTGTAGCCATGGGAGCCTTTGCAGGGGCTAATTATGACTTTGTCACTTCACTGAAAAAGGAGATTGAGGCGAAGCAACAGGAATTGTAGAAGCTTAAGAAGGAGCAGATTCAAATCAATGAACATCATCATTCTCAACTACGAGAGTTGAGAACTGAACATGAAAATCAGTTGAAGGATCTACATGCACATAATGCAGCTCTGCAACAACAACTCTAGGATGTACAAGTTCTAAATGTGGGTTATGCTGAAAATATTATAGCGCTCGAGCAACAATTGAGAGACTCAATGGCTATAGCAGCTTCTCCTTCTTTCTCAATATTTTCCAAAGAATAATTTAAGGAGTTGGCCTTAAAGGTAAACGAAGATCACATGAACCTGTTGGTCAAGCTGTTTGAGTGCTTGGATGAGATTCGGGATACATACAATAACCTTTGAATGCCAGTCTGATGTCCTCTTTGAACACAATCAACGAAGAGAAGAAGCAACTAGAGCTATGGAAGATGTAGCAGACTAGCAGAAGTATATCAAAGATAAATCTGAAGATATACCGGTTCTGGATAGTTAAATTCAAAAGGATTAAAATCTCTTTGGAGTCATGGGAACATGCATGCGAGATAGTTGAGGCTACGATTCAAGAATCCCAGGCGGTTTGTAGCAGGAGGTGGTATGCAGCTGGAAATTTGTTGACCATCTTGGAATTCCCAACCTTGGAATTGATTGAAACATCTTCCCTACAGAAGATTATGATCAAGCAGGTTGAAAGAAGATGTTCAGAGTCCAAAGAGCAGATAGAACAACTGGACCACATTAACATTTCTAAAATCAAACAGCTAATTGAGTTACCCCTCGGTTTGGGGATGAAGATCAATTTTTTCCTGTGTAAATGGGAGAAATTGAAGAAAAGAGAAATTGAATCTTTTTCTTGTAAGACGCAGATCTCACTTGAACTCGCCAAGTATTAGGATATTGAAGATTTGTTAGATGTGTCTTCCAAGTGGCAAGTTTCTCTTGGCAAGCCTTAGATTGATACTTTGTAATCCCCATTTTTGTGGGAGATCTGTCCTTCTGTTATTTGATGTAAATTATTATTTAAGGGGGCTTAGATCTCATAGAAAGGGGGGGAGAAAATTACCAAAGGAGAACTCGAGATGGTCTGTTTCCTTGAGTATTTGTATTTTTTTGCAGACTTAATGAAATATAGTCAGTTTCTCTTGGCCATATCTTTTGCACATTTGTCAAATTTCTTTGATAGATTTTGTTTTCTCACTTCAATTGTTGGATGAATTATGTTCTATGATGAAATTTTTTTATGAACACATCGATTTGTAGGTTGGATTTCTCTTAACATACGGTTCATGTGTTATTATGTGTTAAATGAATTTCTTTATTTAACTCATATTATCTTATTTTGCAATTCATAAATATTTACAACCATATTGATGCTAATTTGTCAATTAGCATATCATAACAGAACAATCTTATATATGTTTTAAATTCCTTGGGTAAAATTATTCAATTGTTATTGTCTAGTTTCGTCTGAAGCTGATAAGCACAGATCCAATTCATATGTTTATTAATTGGTGATATACTTATTAAATAATTAAGATCTGATTGTTTTGCAAACTCAAATCACATTTTGTTATTCAGATCTAACCCAATTAGATATTTCCTAAAGCTAACACTACTTACCCCTTCAACATAAAACTCTTCCCATTCTTCCCTGACGGGAAGACAGATCCGTTTGGATCCACTCACATAAGTTCCAGCGGAGGCCTGATATCCGTAGGAGTTAGTCACACCAAACAATTTGGGGATAGAACCACTCTTGCGTAGGGTTATTTGAAGCCTTTTAGATTGGGCTGTCACCTTCTGTTGATTTCCTTGGAAAATATTCCAGCATCACATCCGGGGCTTCAACAAGTTGCAAACTAGCTTCCATGGTCTCTGACTTCTTCGATGATAGATAGTCGTTCTTTTGACTATAGATAGTCTTCCAGTTTTTTTTGTGATGAATGATCTTCCTTTCTTTTTATAATATTTGTAACAATTACAATTATTAAATAATAATAATAACTATTACTATTATTAAAAATTTAATAATTGTAATAATATTAATAAATTTTATTTTATATAAACTATATATGTAATATTATATATAGTTGTTTTTCAAAACTAGAATATTAAAACTAATATAATAATATTATTATAATGTTTTAATATATATATATATATATTTTTTTAAAAATTAGGGTTTTGTGGAGTTTTGCGTGGAGGGAACATGGGTACGTGTACGGGTTACTAGAGAGTAGAGAGGAGAGAGGATGGCAGGGAGCAGTGATCAAATTTGAAGGGCTAGTCTTAATTTAAATTTGAAGGGTATATATTCCTGCACACTTCGAAGATGAAAAGCTTTAAAAAATTTTGCTTTTCAATTGCCAATAATAAATTAATCATGCACTTCATTAAAAAATATGTTAAATAAAATATTACATTTCAAATCAATTTTCAATTATAAATTGATTTGAAATATAACATTTTAATTTTTTATATTTACTAAAACATTGAATACAGATTACTCTGTTTCTTGGCATCACCGGAAACCAACCTAGTAATAGAATATTTGGAGACTAATTTAGTTTTATTGCCTCTTTATAACATAATTTACTTTTTGATTGTACTGAGTGCCCATCTCCATTCTTATTCTCTTGCTGCAACAAGCCTTGACAATAAGGATGGGCATGAATCCATTTCCCACGGATTCACAGATTGCATGGTCTCAATCGACAATTGGTGAGTTCCAGTAACTCCAAATGAATCCATGACCTGAAATTATGTGACTTCAAACAGAATTTGGTTTGCGCATTTGTTTGTTATTGTTTAAGCTTTCCTACAGAGCAATAAATCATTTTCTTAAAGAGAAGAGTTCCGAATTTAGTGGGCATGTTTTTCTTTAGGATATGAATTCTTCTACTCTGTTGAAAACCAAGTTCTTTCCAATGGTGCATTGATTACTGAGCAAGATAGAAACAAAGTAATCTGTATTCAATGGAATAAATTATTCATTCCATTCCGGTACCTATTAATTATTCTTAATAATGGAATGAATTTCATCCCTTTGCATACATTATACAAATTGTTTGCATAATGTAGAACATCATCCCTTTGCATACATTATACAAATTGTTTCATATATACATTGAGAAAAAGCTATCCGAGAATGTAAAGCTAACATTATTGAGAATTTTATATTAAAATTTATATTCTTAACCAGTCCTAAAATTATCACTTAGAAAATCGGTTCAGGCAAATGATTTTGCCTCTTTTTTATCTTTATTTTCACTAGGCTTTTTGTATTGCATCGCTTTTAACTCAGTATTAGGAGATTGTTTAAATAAGCACTGGGTCGAGAACTGAAATGCCCAAGTACAACAACAGTAATTTGATTTGTATTCCTAGTTTCCATGGCGTAAACGCCAGAACTGACATTTTCAGTGTAAAGAAAAGTAAAATTATTAAGAACTAAGGAAGGTTCTGGTCCTTCCTGTAAAAACTTTAAGGAAGGTCTTTCCCCACTTAGGAATCTTCCTAATCATCCTTTAGCACAACACTAGAAGTATGCTGCTTACCCGAGTAGTGAAGTTCCTCTTGCGCGAGTTGAGTAAATCTCCGAGCAGCCTGCCAAGCCAAAGGAAATGGGGTTAGACCACGAAGAGCCAAAAGATTGAGACTCTTCGAACATTTTTTCTTAAGTATAGTAAGTGCAGTAGAAAGATGAGGAGACTGACCATTTCTTCAGGACAGAGACCTGGATCATTTCCGAAGCTGCGTCGAGAACTTAGAGTACCTGCGAGTTGGGCATTCCAGCTAGAAAAATCTCCTCCTTCTGAACGGTAAGGGCAGAAATTATTCAGACCTCAAGTGATAACAAAAATAAGTTTAGGTTCTAGATCAGAACTCATAGTGCTGGAAGATTGATAATGAATGCTTCATCCCTAAAACCACTAACCGAGGCTAAGATTGAAGTGTGGTACTCCTCGAAGGTGAGAATAATTATTGTTCTGACACTTCTTTAAACGAGATGGCCCTTCGTATTTCCATGAGTCACCACAGTACCTACGTACATCCCTCCCTTTTGATGACTCATCGTCCTCGTACAACTTGCAGTTGGTAATTTTTTTTATAATATCAAACTTTGTATTTTTCCAAAACTACCCTTTAAGTTTAATTTATCGATTTAAATCCTTATAGTAAGGGTAGGGCAGCAGGTGCCCGTGCCTATGCTGTAAAAATTTTGATGGGCAATTTTAAACATAGCACTTCTAATGAAATTTTAACATAATTATTACATTTATTTGTAAAACTTCAAAATTAAAAATCTTTTTTTTTTTTTACGTCCATTTTTTTTACAACACTTCTGGGACGTGCTGAGAGCCCTTTGACGTGCTGTGACATGTTCAATTTTGATCCCTGGCAGGGAGGTGGATTGAGTGGGAGAAGAGCAGAGGGTAGTGCATAGAATGGAGGGCGCGGGGGGAGAGCGCATCAGGCGTGGAGGGAAGGCGCGGGGGAGGATGGTGGGAGTGGGACAGCAGGTTTTTCACGGGACACAGGAGGATCGAGCAGCAAGGAGTCGGGGATGTTTTTCGCAGGCGTGGAGGCGCAAGTGGGCATGGCAGTGGCGTTCGAAGAAGAAGGATAAGGGAGGAGGGATGGCGTAGGTAGTTGGAGACAGAGTGCTTGGAGACAGAGTGCGGGAGGAAGGGAAAAAACCCAAGAGCGATGGAATATGGACACAGATGGAGAAGATGGTGATCGCTGGGTTGATGCGTGGCACTTTTGTGTATGCGGTGAGGGAGCATGAATGGAAAGGAGCTGTGTACATGGGCGTGATCCCCGAGGCAATGTAAGCGAGCTATGATTGGGGGAATGGAATGGAGGGCGGGGAGAAAGGCCAAAGGTATGATTTCTTGGTCAAGGACCATCAATGTAGTGAAGCTCTACTAGATGGTTAAAAATTTGAAGGTAAGGGGCTTTGATACCAAATGGGTCGAACAATAGTTCGCTCATACGAAGATTATTAAAATACTTGATAAACCAAATAAGCCATAATAAATGATATATGAATTGATGATAGAATATATTGATTGAGTATCACAACACAACTCGCCTTTTATATGGATTGAGAATTCATAATGAAGGCTTACATCTCTTCACATTAAAAGCTAACTATTAATACTTAAAATTTCTTGTATTTAATATGTCATTGATATTCATAACAATCATCCACGTTGGTATCTCCCTTTGGTGATATGACCATTCATACTGGGATCCACCCCTGGAAATACAACCAACCACACTGGGATCTACCCTTGGAGATAAAACCAATCATACTGGGATATCCCCTTTGTGATACCACCAGTCAAACATGCACGTGCTCAATCTATTCCGTTGGAGAGCCCAAGGCCCTAATGCACCAGTTCAACCCAATATGTCAGGGAACCTACACTGGGATATCCCCTTGTCGATACCACCAACCATGTTGGGATCTACCCTTTGAGATACAACCAGTAACTCGGAGATACAAATAGCCAAGTTGGGATCATTCCGTACAGTGACCAATCCTTTTTCATACTGGGTGTACACCACCATGCCTTTTTCATACTAGATGTAGATATCATGTAGAGCCAATCCTTTTTCATACTGGATGCACACCACTACAGAGCCAGTCCTTTTTCATAATGGATGTAGATATCTTGAAGAGCTGGTCCTTTTTCATACCAGATGCAACTGTCATCTTCCACGAACCGATCAAGACATTCGATGGGTTTAACCCAGGATCCCCATTACATTGCATACCACAACTGCCTGCATTACCTCACCACTCGTCCAAATCCTCTCGTAGCCTAGAAGACACAATTACATCACATGACCCATGACTACCTTATACCTCATCCGAGCTCATCACTCCCTCTTGATATGGACCACTCCAAGCTTGTCCTTGAAGTATTCAAACTTCACTCTCGACAAAGGCTTGGTCAATACATCAGCTATCTGCTCCTCTATTGCTATATACTGGAGTCTCACTGCTCCCTTCTGCACCATATCCCAGATATAGTGATACATGATCTCGATGTGCTTCGACTTGTCATGAAACACTGGGTTCTCAGAAAACTTCACACAAATTTAGTTCTCACAAAAGGCACAAGTCGCCTCTAACTGAAGATAAAACAATCATGATAGCAACTTTTGAAGCCACACTCCCTCACAGCTTGTTGAATAGGCTGCCGTATACTCAGCTTCGGCTGTACTAAGTGCCACACTCACCTGCTTCCTACTGACCCATGAGATCATACCCAATTCCAAACTGAAGCAACACCTTGATGTGTGTAATACCCCAATTTTGAACCCTTCGGAAATATTGGCTCTAATGTAAATATTGTAATACGCGATGTATGTTTCCCTAGCGTGGAGCTCAAGGCCAAGGCCCCGCTAGTTTATGCTCGGATTTTATTTAAATTAGACATGCTTGATATTTTGTTACCCACGTGCTATTAAGCCATGGGATATTGTAAATTGATGTAAATATTTAACATTGAAATAAAATACCAAAAACTGGCTATGGAGGCAACGAATGAGAAGGGGCCACGTGTATCCACTAGGGAGTGGTGAGGGGGCTATGGGATTAAACCCTAGGCTGCCATTTGTCATTATGAGAACCCATTGACTTCCCTAGGTGACATTAATGCTTGCTGTAAGAAGGTGGTTGAGATTTCAGCCATGGGCTTCAATGGAGCATGGGCAGCCCTGAAATTCGTATGGGTGGGCATGGGCTCTGATTGCTTGGGCAAGAAGTCACTCAACCTCATGGGAGGTTGCTTCATTCTCACCCCATTCCATTGTGAAACTATCTAGCATCATTCCCATCCAAAAATGAGTGCCAGCAGTGAGGAAAAACGAGAAATCGCGACCTTGAGAGAACCCAGTTTTTGAAAGACCAAAAACGTCCAGATTTGGCATGGGACAGGGAAATCCAATGGGGGATCCAATAGCATGAACCTTGGGGCGAATTTGGGAGCATTAGCTACCCCGAAATCAATGGAAAAACCCAGTTTTTGCATCTCAGAAAACGAGTGACGGATTTGAGTATTTGGGGAGCAGAACGGTGAGAAATCAAGTGAGGATTGACTATGCAGAGGATGGGTGTGCTTGATAAACCCAGTGAAGGCTAGGATCTCAAGGATCAGCAGCTGGACCTTTCTATGCCCATCTTGAAGAGCACTGGAGGGAAGAGTTGCCTGAGGGACTGTGTAACAGAGAAGGGGATCTTCCTTGTGTTGGATGTGGTAGGTAATGTGGGTGCCTAACTGTTGAGCTCACTTGAGATGCCTGTAGCTCTGTGGTTGAGCTCACTGGCTTAGCATTACCCTCCTCTATCTTCTTGGATGCTTGACCAGAACCATGGCTGTGAGTGAACCCAGCTAGTCCTCCTTAGTGGATACACAGCCCAGCTCGGGGGTGACCTCTCAGCTGAAAGAACACCAGCTGGACAGAGGTCTACGGTTGGGAGGAACGTTGCCCTTCCATAGCCAGTCGTTTGGACTGTTACAATTCAAGATGAGTATTCTTGTGATTTAATTTATATACAGTCTGTGTTTTGCAATGCATTCCGGTTACCGAAATGAAACGCATCATGTTTTATGCAGTATGATAAATTGTCCATGCATTAATGAAATTAATGACTGCTACATGTATGGTTGATATGTGTATGCTGAGCGCATGAAGAAATTGTATGCACATGTAATGTTTAGTTTCCGCTGTGTTGATATTGAGATGAATCTGTGTATGGACGTTTTTAAATTGTTAGGAATTTATGGGCAAGAATTATTTAGGCTAAGTCTATCTAAAAGCCTGTGTGTTGAGTAACGTTTCCCCTCCTTGCATTTGATGATGGAAGGGGGCGTTACAGTTTGGTATCAGAGCGAGGTTGCAGCATTGGGCCTCTATGGGCCAAATCTGATAGAGCTTTTTTTTGTCTGTTTTGGAAAAATGTTGTTTTAAGACTATTTTTGAAAATTTTGGTTTTAAGACTGTTTCGGGAAGTCATCCCGAAACCTGCGGAAAGGTTCCGCGAACCTTCCCGCAATTGCGAAAGAGTTCGGCGAACCTTCCCGCAATTGCGGAAGGATTCAGCGAACCCCTCCGAAACAGCGGGGGAAAAAAAAATAATTTTAAAGTGAAAATTTTTCTAAGTGTCGGCGCCGAAAGGAATTTTCGGAAGGAATTCTCTTCCGAAATTGCGGAAGGATTCCGCGAATCGTTCCACAACGCGGAAGAGTTCGGCGAGTCGTTCCGAAATTGCGGAAGACTTCGGCGAATCGTTCCGCAACTGCGGAAGGCTTCGCCGAATCGTTCCGCAATTGCGGAAGACTTCGCCGAATCGTTCCGCAATTGCGGAAGACTTCGGCAAATCGTTCCGAGACTGCGGAAGGCTTCGCCGAATCGTTCCGCAATTGCGGAAGACTTCGTCGAATCGTTCCGCAACTGCGGAAGACTTCGGCGAAGCGTTCCGCAACTGCGGAAGGCTTCCACAAACCTCCCCGAAATTTCGGAAGCGTCCGGCGAACCGCCCCGCAACGGAGGCGAGCCGAGAATCACCCCGAAACCGCGGAAGGCTTCGGCCAAGCGCCCCGTAGTGCGGAAGGCTTCGGCCAAGCGTTCCGCAGTTGCGGAAGGCTTCGGCCAAGCGCCCCGCAGTGCGGAAGGCTTCGGCCAAGCGTTCCGCAGTTGCGGAAGTCTTCGGCCAAGCGCCCCGCAGTTGCGGAAGGCTTCGGCCAAGCGCCCCGCAACTGCGGAAGGCCACAACGAAGCGCCCCGCCTCGAGAGTGTTCAGTGAACTGGCCCGCAACGGCGGCGCGCCAAAAACTCAATTTTTGGATAGGGGGAGCACCGGGGCTCAGAATGGGATGATTTCTGTGGGGCTCGGAGGCCATTGACGGGGGCCATGAAAGAACCAGTGAAGACCCCGAGCCCATTACACTCCAATTTG
Source organism: Larix kaempferi (assembly GCA_027924585.1). Classification (NCBI taxonomy): domain Eukaryota; kingdom Viridiplantae; phylum Streptophyta; class Pinopsida; order Pinales; family Pinaceae; genus Larix; species Larix kaempferi. The sequence goes on from BSBM01000866.1 coordinate 4,554,658, forward strand.
ACAGAAAAAGGGAAATAGTGACTTTTGAAGGATAGAGTCCCGAGGCTTGACAGAAGGTCGGTTTGAGCTGAGATTGATCAGGCGCGGCCATGAAGCAGGCACAATGGTAAGTTCCGAATCTTGGAACCAAACTCCAAAGGATGTGGAGTCGGGGTGAGCAAGAAGGCCAAAAAGCACTGTTCCGGGCCACTTTTTCGGGATTTTGAAAAGCTAGTGAGTAGTAAAAGTGACCCTAGATGTGGGAGTCAGAAATTTTACTGAACTAGACATTTCATATTCTCATTAAGACAGACAACTTCCGTTAGACGAAGATTTTCCAGAAATGCACCGTTTGGGAGATAGCCATTTTTGGCCCAAAATTTGGAATTTTGGGAAAAATGTGAAAAGAGAGAAGTAGTAAAACCCAGAAATGCATAGAAGATGAATGGTGCATCGGAATTGGAATCCGTAAATTGATGAGTATTCCTTGTTATATGGACTAAATTCGCCCGATAGATAAGTTTTTGTGATTCTGCATAGATTTTCTTCCACAGGTGGCTGAAGTTGACCTTCGGGACCAAAACACAATTGTGTAAACTGTGCAGAATTATTGGTAAGAGTTGTCATTTTTGAAACAACGCTGTTTCCACACCCGATGTCGGAATGGAGCACGGGGACAGGCATTGGAAAGCTTGTCTAGCAAGGAATAATGTAGTATGACCGGAATTTGAATTGGGTTATCAGACATCATAGATTATCAGGGCAGAAAAGTGTCGGTGACTGTTTTGTCAAATTAATGACAATATGGGCAATTTTCAGAATTGCATGAATGGGCAAAAGAATTGAATAAGTAACAGCTATGTGAATTATTCCATGAGTTCTATTATGTTAAATGTTGATTGTTGTATATTCCTAGATGCATTTTTTTTATGAGGTCTAACAATTATCATAATAATGCACAGTGTTTGCAGCTCATTAAGTTTATAATTGTAGCAAAGGTAAGATGGTGACCATTAATGATGCTCAAGATCCTTATGAACACGAAGAAGACGTTCTAGGAGAAAATGTGCATGAAGGGAATGCGGAGACTGAATCCAATGGAAGAAGGGAGCAGGTGACTCCTCAAAATTTGGTTGAAACCATGGTGAGCTTCAATGAAAGATTGATGAAGGCTCAAGAAGAACAACACCAACTCAATGCTGCTATTTTGAAAAGCCTCACTGATATGCAGCATAAGATAAACCTTGGGTCCAACCCAAGCAATATGGGTGAAGAAGGAAGAGATGCAGGGAGTCATTCTAGAGGCCGTTCGAGGAGGAGGACTCCAAGCCCAAGGAAGAGTTCGGTGAGCAGAAAACATAAAACATCTTCATCAAGGTCTTCTTCCAGCAGGTTGGGTGACTCCAAATGTTCTAGGAGAAGTCCCGGACATGCACCTAAGAGGTTGGACGGAAGAAAGAAGTTCAAGGGCATTCCACAGGGAGAATTCAGGAAGGCAAGACCTCCCACATTTGATGGGGAAGGAAAGACAGGTCAAGAGGCAGAAGCATGGCTTCTGGGAATGAAGAAATACTTCAGAATTCAAGACTACTCAGGAAATGAAAAAGCCAGAATTGCCATTTACAACTTAAATGGCAGAGCTTCCATTTGGTGGGACAATCTCTTGCAAGTGAAAGGGATCAATGAAAGAAGGATCAGTTGGGAAAGATTTAAGAGGTACTTCAAGGAGAAATACCTTTCTGCTAGGTATTATGACGGTAAGAGAAAAGAGTTTAATGAACTCAGGTTGGGACAAAAATCTATGGAAGAGCATGTCCACAAATTCTTGGAATTACTGAGGTATGTTGACTATATCAAAGATGAGAGAGTAAAAATCCAATGCTTTCTTGGGGGTCTACCTCAGAGTTTCAGGGATCGTATTGAGTTTGTTAATCCACCAAGTTTGGATGAAGCCATTAGGATGGCAATGCACTGCTATGAGCAAAATAAAGGAAGAACAGAGGCTAACCCAGCATGGAAAGGAAAGCTAAGAGGGAAGTTTGATCAGAAGAAGGATGGCTTCAAGCCACCATTCAGAGGTCAGCCTAGGACCTTTCCACAGGGGCAACAAGCAAGGAGTGGATTCAAACCAGCAGTGGCAGTAGACAAAGCATCAAAGGGACCACTTCAGTGTTGGGGATGTGGAGAAAACCACATGTTGAAGGATTGTCCACATCGGAAAAACAATGCTCGAAAGTTGAACAACCTGAAGGGAGTAGCTACGGTGGAGGACATGGCAAGGGAAGCACCTCGGATTTATGCAGCGTTGGATAATCACCAAGCAGACCATCAGTCATCAGTGGTGGAAGTCGAAGGTAAGATTGCTACGCAATCTATTTCTGTTTTGATTGATCCAGGATCTACTCATAGTTATGTTTCTCCAAAAGTGGTTGAAGGTTGTTCTCTTAGAAAAATAAAGCATAATAAGTCTTGGCTAGTGCAACTAGCCACGAGAACCAAGAGAAAAGTAAGTGAGGTAGTGATGGAGTGTCCCATAGAATTGAATGGACTCCACACATATGCTGAATTGAATGTGTTACCATTAGGATCCTATGATGCATTAATTGGCATGGATTGGTTAGAAAAACATAGAGCCAAATTGGACTGTTATGAGAAAGCACTTGAGTGCATTGATGAAAAGGGAAGGCCAACATTGGTAAAAGGGATTCCCAAGCAAGTTTCAATAAAACAGATTTCAGCCCTGCAGTTGAAATTTTTTTATAAGAAGGGTTGTCAATTATATGCAGTCCATATGCCAGATTCATTAGAGGACAAAGGGCCAAGACTAGAAGACTTCAGGATATTGCAAGAGTTCCAAGATGTGTTTCCGGATGAGGTACCAGGGTTGCCACCGATGAGAGATATTGATTTTACCATCGATCTTGTTCCAGGGGCAGCGCCGAATTCCAAAGCTCCTTATAGAATGAGTACACCGGAATTGGTGGAATTGAAGATACAGCTGCAGGAATTAATAGATAAAGGGTATATCAGGCCTAGTGTGTCTCCTTGGGGAGCACCGGTGTTATTTGTCAAGAAGAAAGATGGGACTTTAAGGCTGTGTATTGATTACAGGCAGCTCAATAAAGTGACAGTTAAGAACAAGTATCCATTACCAAGAATTGATGACTTGTTTGATCAAATGAAGGAAGCCAAATTATTTTCAAAGATTGACTTGAGGTCTGGCTACCATCAAGTGAGGATTAAAGAAGAAGACATTCACAAGACGGCTTTCAGAACTAGATATGGTCATTATGAGTTCACTGTGGTTCCATTCGGCCTTACCAACGCACCTGCCACATTCATGTGTCTCATGAATAGTGTATTCAGCAAATATTTGGACAAGTTTGTGATTGTGTTTTTAGATGACATTCTTGTCTATTCAAGAAATGAAGAAGAACATGAGGAGCATCTAAGAATGGTGTTGCAAGTTCTTAGAGAACATCAGCTGTATGCCAAGTTAAGCAAGTGTGAATTCTATCAAAAGAGGATCCAATATTTGGGTCACGTCATTTCAGAAGAAGGAATTGCAGTGGATCCAGAGAAGATTAATTCCATCATGGATTAGCCAACTCCAAGAAATGTTTCAGATGTTAGATCTTTTATGGGCCTTGCTGGTTACTACAGAAGGTTTATTGAAGGATTCTCCAGGATAGCGCATCCGATCGCTTCATTGCAAAGGAAGAACATCAAATTTGTATGGTCTGAAAAATGTGAGAAAAGTTTTCAGAAATTAAAGGAGTTACTTACTAGCGCTCCTGTTTTGAAGATAGCCGATCCAAGGAAGGATTTTGTAGTATGCACAGATGCTTGCATTGAAGGACTGGGTGGGGTTCTCATGCAGTAAGGAATTGTGATTTGCTATGAATCTAGGAAATTGAAAGAGCATGAAAAGAATTATGCCACACATGATTTAGAATTAGCAGCCATAGTGCATGCTCTTAAAATGTGGAGGCATTACTTGATGGGAAGAAGATTCGAGCTTAGGACAGACCAAATGAGCTTGAAGTATTTGTTTGAGCAGCCAAACTTGAATGCTAGGCAAGCTAGATGGATGGAATTTCTATGTGAATTCGATTTTGAAATTAAACATGTAAAAGGGAAGGAGAATAAGGTTGCAGATGCTCTTAGCAGAAAATTTCATGTTTCAGCAGTAAGTATGTGCAAATTAGATTTGAAGACAAGAGTTCTTGAAGCCCAACACGGTGACGAAACTTGCCTTCAAATTAAAGAGAAGTTGCAGCATGGTGATGTGGATGAAAAGTGTGCAGGATATCAGCTGGGTGAAGACAGTATCCTCATCTACAAAGATAGGTTGTACATTCCAAATAATGCAGATTTGAAGAAACTAGTGATGGATGAAATACACCAAATGCCGTACTCTGGACATCCAGGATATCAGAAGACTATAACAGCGGCAAGAAAGCAATACTTTTGGAATGGCATGAAGAAGGAGATAGCTGAGTACATTGCTAGGTGTCAGAAGTGCCAACAAGTCAAGGCAGAACACCAACATCCAGCAGGGTTATTGCAGCCCTTACCCATTCCAGAATGGAAGTGGGAAGTGATCTCCATGGATTTTATAACAGGTCTGCCCATGACAGTAAAGAAGCATGATTCAATCATGGTTGTGGTGGATAAGCTATCAAAGGTAGCTCACTTTATTCCAGTAAAGTCCACTCACAAGGCTAGTGACATTGCGAACATCTTCATGAGAGAGATATTCAGATTGCATGGATTGCCTAAGGCAATAATTTCTGATCGTGACACAAAGTTCACCTCCAATTTCTGGAAGGGATTATTTCAGGAATTGGGAACTAAATTGAATTTCAGTACAGCTTACCATCCGCAAACGGACGGCCAAACCGAGAGGGTGAATCAGGTCCTTGAAGACATGCTAAGAATGTATGTGATGGACAAACCATCCAAGTGGGAAGATTATTTACACTTGGTTGAATTTGCATACAATAATGGACACCATGCATCCTTGGGAATGAGTCCATTTGAAGCATTGTACGGCAAGGGATGCAGGACGCCAGTGAATTGGGACGGCCCAGTGAACAGGGTAGTGCTTGGACCAGAGATGATCAAGGAAATGGAATAGGAAATTGTTAAGATCAAGCAGAATTTAAAGGCAGCTCAGGACAGGCAAAAGAGTTATGCAGATTTGAAAAGAGTACATAAGGAATTTCAGATTGGGGATCATGTTTATTTGAGAGTGAAACCAAGGAAGAGTTCCCTCAAGTTGGGGAGTTGTGCCAAGTTGTCACCAAGATATTGTGGGCCATTTGAGGTCCTTGATAGGATAGGGCCAGTTGCATATAGAATTGCATTGCCTGCTAGCATAAGAGCTCATAATGTTTTCCATGTATCTTTGCTTAATAAGTATGTACATGATCCTAATCATATGATTGATTGGAATGTGATACAGGTGGAACCCGAGGGAGAGTTCCAAGTAGAACCTATGCGCATCCTCGACAAGAAAGTCACAGTGCTCCGGAACAGAGCCATCGGGCAGGTAAAGGTCCAATGGGAGCACCTTAGTCCCGACGAGGCTACATGGGAGCTAGAGGATGCCATGAGGGAGGCATTCCCATTTTTGTTCAGTTTTGAGAACACCGAGGACGGTGTTGTTCTAAGGGGGAGGGGAATGTAATACCCCAATTTTGAACCCTTCGGAAATATTGGCTCTAATGTAAATATTGTAATACGCGATGTATGTTTCCCTAGCGTGGAGCTCAAGGCCAAGGCCCCGCTAGTTTATGCTCGGATTTTATTTAAATTAGACATGCTTGATATTTTGTTACCCACGTGCTATTAAGCCATGGGATATTGTAAATTGATGTAAATATTTAACATTGAAATAAAATACCAAAAACTGGCTATGGAGGCAACGAATGAGAAGGGGCCACGTGTATCCACTAGGGAGTGGTGAGGGGGCTATGGGATTAAACCCTAGGCTGCCATTTGTCATTATGAGAACCCATTGACTTCCCTAGGTGACATTAATGCCTGCTGTAAGAAGGTGGTTGATATTTCAGCCATGGGCTTCAATGGAGCATGGGCAGCCCTGAAATTCGTATGGGTGGGCATGGGCTCTGATTGCTTGGGCAAGAAGTCACTCAACCTCATGGGAGGTTGCTTCATTCTCACCCCATTCCATTGTGAAACTATCTAGCATCATTCCCATCCAAAAACGAGTGCCAGCAGTGAGGAAAAACGAGAAATCGCGACCTTGAGAGAACCCAGTTTTTGAAAGACCAAAAACGTCCAGATTTGGCATGGGACAGGGAAATCCAATGGGGGATCCAATAGCATGAACCTTGGGGCGAATTTGGGAGCATTAGCTACCCCGAAATCAATGGAAAAACCCATTTTTTGCAGCTCAGAAAAACGAGTGACGGATTTGAGTATTTGGGGAGCAGAACGGTGAGAAATCAAGTGAGGATTGACTATGCAGAGGATGGGTGTGCTTGATAAACCCAGTGAAGGCTAGGATCTCAAGGATCAGCAGCTGGACCTTTCTATGCCCATCCTGAAGAGCACTGGAGGGAAGAGTTGCCTGAGGGACTGTGTAACAGAGAAGGGGATCTTCCTTGTGTTGGATGTGGTAGGTAATGTGGGTGCCTAACTGTTGAGCTCACTTGAGATGCCTGTAGCTCTGTGGTTGAGCTCACTGGCTTAGCATTACCCTCCTCTATCTTCTTGGATGCTTGACCAGAACCATGGCTGTGAGTGAACCCAGCTAGTCCTCCTTAGTGGATACACAGCCCATCTCGGGGGTGACCTCTCAGCTGAAAGAACACCAGCTGGACAGAGGTCTACGGTTGGGAGGAACGTTGCCCTTCCATAGCCAGTCGTTTGGACCGTTACAATTCAAGATGAGTATTCTTGTGATTTAATTTATATACAGTCTGTGTTTTGCAATGCATTCCGGTTACCGAAATGAAACGCATCATGTTTTATGCAGTATGATAAATTGTCCATGCATTAATGAAATTAATGACTGCTACATGTATGGTTGATATGTGTATGCTGAGCGCATGAAGAAATTGTATGCACATGTAATGTTTAGTTTCCGCTGTGTTGATATTGAGATGAATCTGCGTATGGACGTTTTTAAATTGTTAGGAATTTATGGGCAAGAATTATTTAGGCTAAGTCTATCTAAAAGCCTGTGTGTTGAGTAACGTTTCCCCTCCTTGCATTTGATGATGGAAGGGGGCGTTACAATGTGCTCTTTCTATCTGTGACACTCCTGACCCAATCCACATCAACATAACCCTGTAGGTTAATCTTCTGATATGATGCATACCTGAGGCCATAATCAATTGTAGCCTTTAGGTACCTCAACACATGCTTTTCCACAACCAAGTGAACATGTCTCGGCTCCAACATATATTGACTTAGAGTGTTCACTTAAAAGCATAATTCTGGCCTCGTGTTCGTTAAGCGTCGTTTTCCCTAAAGTCTGTTATCTAGACTACAGGGTAGCAGTGTTCAGGCACCTCAGATTTTAAGGACTATTTTTGTGGTTTTGTGGATAACAATATAAAATTCAAGAGTGTAAAGACTAGATACAGAGACACAATAATCTGAAAACATCAGATAAATATGTATAAAGAAAAGATTTTGTAGAATGGATGATAGTACAACATTTCATTTCAAGAGATAGGTTTAAAAGCATATAAATACAAGGAATAAACAAACAGTTTATCATTGCAACATATGAAAAAGTACAGGCACTTGAAATAACATTTCAAACATCAGTAAGCATTAATATCCACTTGCAGACACAATATCTACATAGAAAACATCTATATAAACAACCATGTAAACAGGATTCAAACAAAACCAGAGAATATCCACACAATATAAAGTTTAAAACCTAGCTCCATATAGATAATAAGTCATTCATCCAAAACAAAGAAGTTCTTACACAGATAAGTATTGTAGAACTGCACAAGCTCCAAGCATGTCGACTCCCATGTGTCTCCTCCCCTCTCCATATGATTTTACATGAGCTTTATAAATCTATGAGATAACAAATAGATCCTTATAGTTTGGACCTTATTTACTAAAAATATACATAGATGACACCTACTAGGGTCGAATTTGCACTTAGTCATATTCACAAGATTGCAAAAAATTTGGAAAATCAGTCCCATACCTAAAATCTAGGGTTTGGTCTTTGACCCACTAAAAATGTGCAAAGATATGATTTGATTGTATGATATGAGGGATAAGAATCTGATCTCCAACCTCAACTTCGAATTTAGAGCTAATATGATCAATTTGGATAGCTATCTTCACAAATTAAAAAAAAATTCTAAAATTCTGCAGTAACAAAATACCGACAAAATATGGTAAATGGGTCCCACCGATCGTTGCATATATTCCAAATTGTAATAGCTCTGTACAATCTGGAAGAGGGTTTTGTAGACCAGTTTGTTATGAGCAAAAAACTCTCTCAGTTTTCTGATATTTGTTTCCATTTTCCCGAGATATGCATTCTAAAAACATGTGTCAAAACAGGAAAATTCCAAAATCTGAAAAATAGGACTCAATGATGGATTCGATTATCCCAATCTGTGACACCTGTAGGAAAAATGTGAGAGGTTATTGTTCTTTGATGTGTTAGGAACAAAAACCTCCTCCATTTTTTTAAAATGATTTTCCAGTCGTTCAGAATCATCAACTAAACATGCTGTATTTCTGTCTCCTTCAGGGAAAAATGCAGCACCATCTTGCGGGGAACTTTTGACCATTGCTACTGCATTGCAACTAGATACATGCTGCTGATTCAAGCCACCATCTGATCCAATAAATATATAACCATTTGAATCAGGTAACCTGACATTCACGACCCCACTAAAATTTAGGCAACGGTTTCAATAGTGGTCTTGGTGCTGGTTTTGGTGGGAGTTTTGTGTCCAATTTTTTGCACTGGTTTGGACAATGACTTTACCAACACTAGAGGATTTCTTCTCCTTCAACATTGTCGCAATTCGTTTCTCAGCACTTGCAAATATATCCTGTAAATTCCTCTGTCTCAAAGACTTGGAAACCTAGTCATGATGAAACATCTGCATGCTTTTGACCTGGGAACATATGAAATTGACTGCCCAACATCTGGAATAGATATTCACATTCCTATCCTGAGTCTTTTGAGTTCATACTATGAAAATGAACAATATGACTTGAAATTTCAGTGAATGCAAGGCCGCATTCATTTTCCAAATGCTTCCTCAGTAGAGTCATCAAACCTTCTTCAATTCTTCAGATTATGGAGTGCTTTTACAGGTGTAACTTAGAGCCAACTGTCGGCTTTCAAACAGGAACAACTTCAACATCTGATCTTTTCATAATTGTACCCTGTACAAAACTTAGCTTTGCAAACTGGCAGCGTGCATGCATTTGAATAATGACATGCCCTGTCAGCTTATGTTAAACATAGGAAAAACTTTATTAAATCCTAATGCTTGCATATATTATGAAAGACTTTAATTAATCGATAGGAGCTTAAATTTTAAAACTAAAATATTGTGAATGCATAAGATATAAAAAATAAAACCAAAGCAATCCAAACTTTAGGAAAAATGAGAAAATAAACAAAGGATAAAAAGTATAAGGTAGAAAAATAGGTCTAGGAAAACTAGCTGATAGACCTAGGACAAACAAGTACATCAACGAACCAATCATTTTCCTATACATTGTGGCATCCACCAATTCTGAAGAAGTATCACTCACCAACTTCATATTTGATGCCATAGGTGTGGCCATAGCCTTGCAATCCATCATCTTGAATCTCTTCAGGATCTCTACCACATAATTTGTTAGGAACCCGTGTCAACCCTTCTCTTTACTTTGTTATAATTACTGTTGTTGGACGCATATGCTTTGTAAGTCGTCTCGTAGTATTTTTTGATCCATAGTTTGTATTAGCCCATGGTATTGACCCATAGTATTGGATGCATATGCTTTGTAAGTTGTCCCATAGTATTATATGTCCCATGGTATTGACCCATAGTATCGGGCATAGAATTAGTATATAAGTGTGTGTTGAGTCCAATGAAGGCACCGTGAAGTTATTTGTCTTAGGCTTGCTCAAAGGAGGTTGCCCCCTCGAAGTGTCCTGCGATCAATAAAATATTTTGTGATCTCATATATTGTGCATTTTAGCAATTAATTGTTGCAGGTTCCTCACATAATTTCTTTGACTCAAGAAAAGTTCCTCTAGATTCTTCCACACCTCAAGACCTAAGAAGTAATGCATCATACCCAGGTATTTCATCTCAAACTCTCTGTAAAGATTCCTCTTTGTTTCTGCTATGAGCTTCTCTTCACCTGTAAAAAACAAGTCATCTAAATACAACAATAGAATCACTGGATTTCCTTCTTCAACCTTGTAGCAAAGGTTGGAATCTGCTTTACTCTTGGTAAAGACCAAGCTCGCCAGAAACCCGTCAATCCTGTCGTACCATGTCCTGGGTTCTTGTTTCATCCTGTACAATTCCTTCTTTAATATGCACACATGAGTCTTCTGGTCACGTGTCTCAAAACCTAGTGGCTGCTCCACATACACTTCCTCTTCTACTACGCCATTCAAGAAGGCAGTATTCACATCCATCTGATGTACCTTCCACTTCATCACTTTGGCTATATCAAGTATATATCTGATAGAAGTGTATCTAGCTACTAGAGAAAATGTATCCTCATAGTCAATACCTTCTTTCTGGGATAAACCTTGAGCCACAAATATTGCCTTGTATATCTAGACACTTCTATCTGTTGCATGCTTGATGTTGTAGATCCATTTAGAAGACACTACTGAATTCCCTTATGGTCTCAAGACCACCTCCCAGACATCATTCTTCATTATCTATTGATACTCCTCGATCATAGCATCCTTCCAGACTTTCTTTTCAGTTGCCTCTTCATAACTAGAAGGTTCAACATCAATGATGTCACACAACAATGCCACGTAGTTGGAGTATGATCGAGGTCTCTTGCTTCCTTCTGGGGGACCATACCTTTCTATATCATGAATAAGCTCTCGTTCCCATGATGGCTTTCTCTTGTGTGTGTGCACTTCTTTCAGTGGATCTACAGGTCTCTATGTCTTAGTCATATCATGATCCTCAGGTTCTTATGGAACCTAGTCTTCCATCACTGTTTCTTAAAATCCGGGAGTCTTAGGTTCTCGTTCATATGATTCATCAGAGTGAATCTTCCTTGATCTATTGGAGGTTGTATATTCATCAAAGGTTACATCTCTTCTAGTCTCAATCTTCTTGAATCCTGGTATGTATATCCTGTATGCCTTTGATGAATCACTATAATTGATGAGGATTCCCTTCTTTCCTGAAGGCTCCAACTTGGTCCTCTTCTCTTTCAGAATATGTATGTAAACAGGGCAGCCAAATATTCTAAAATGGATAACTTCTGGATTTTCTTTTGTAAACTTCTCCTCGTGTGTCTTGTTCTCAAGTACTTAGTGGGGAGTCCTATTTTGAACATATACTATTGTTCTTGCAGCTTCCACCCATAAATGTATTGGAAGGTCTTGATCATGGATCATGGCCTTCATTGCTTCCATTATTGTTATATTCTTCATTTCTACAGATCCATTTTGTTGTGGATTATAGGGAGTGATCATCTCCCTCTTAATCCCTAAATCTTTACATAATGATTTGAAATATCCTGAGGTAAATTCAGCTCCATTATTTGATATTAATGTTTTTATTTTCTTATCAGTCTGATTTTATACAAGGGATTTGAATTCCTTGACCTTGCTAAATACTTCATCTTTGGATTTTAAGAAATAGATCCATGTTTTATGAGAATAATCATCAATAAAAGAAACATAGTAGGAATACCCGCTTAATGAGTTTGAATACATAGGCCCGCAAACATCTGAATGTATGAGCTCCAAAATCTCTTTGGCTTTGCCGTCGCTACTTGGAAATAGCTTCTTCACATTCTTCCATTCCTCAAATGATTTGAATATGCCTTCATGCTTAGTATGGATCTTGGGTATCCCATTCACCATCTTGCTCACAATTGGTAATCCCTTGTAGTTGATGTGAGCAAATATTCTGTGCCACAATTCACTTGGTTCCATAGTTTCATGAACCAAGGCTTGTTTTGGTTGTCCCTTTAGCTTGTATAAACCTCCCTCTTGCACTCCAATTACTACTACATCATCAAAGGTTTTACCTTTGGGCCACATTAGTACTTGGATCAACAAATGCTACTCTAAATCATTTCTCATCTAATGCTGAGATGGAAAGTAAATTCTTCTTCAGCCCAGGTACACATAAGACATCCTTCATTTTGATAGGTTTCCCATATTCAAGTTTGTAGGAAGCTTCTCCTACCCCTTTGATAGGATATTGATAGTCATCTACTAGCTTCACCTTGTGAAGTGAGTCCTTTTCTGTAAGGTTGTTGAGAGCATCCATGAATTCAATCACGTTCTTAGAAGCACCATTATCAACAAGCCAATCATTACTAGCAAGTGATATTGTACCTGTGAGAGAGGAGATCAGAACATATTCTTCATCACTTGGAAGAATCCTCTCTTGCTTTCTTCCTAGCTGGTTCACAATCCTCTTCAGCATCAACATGATGTATTTTATTGTTTCCTTTCTTCTTTGGACAATTCCTATCAATGCGTCCCATCTCATCACAATGGTATCATCTGAAGCTTGAATAGTCTTTAGTATATTTTCTACCCTTATGTGATCTCTTGTGATGATGATCTTCTTTTTTGCCTCTCTTGGCATGAGCTGCCAGGGCTTGGTTATCTTCATCTCCTAAATTTTCTTCTCTGGAAACAATCCTAGCTTCTTCTTGGGTGCATGATTCTAAGAGTGCACTGAACAATATTAGATTCTTCCTGGAACATATTCATTGAATATATGACTCCCATGATCTTGGAATACTATTTAGGGTAGTCATCACTAATTCTGCATTTTCAACCTCATCTCCAATGGCACTTAACTGATCTCTGATGTTGGAGACCCTTGTGAATTAAGACTGTATACTTTCATTTTTTTGCATCTTCATATTGATGTTAGTTCCTTAAAATAGTCCCTTTAGTGCATCAAACATCTCTTTCGGAGCCTTCAGAGAAGAGATGTGTAAGCCTTGATGGAGTCAGATATGATCCTCTTGGACTTGATAAGGTTCTTCTTGTGCTTTGCTTTGTCATCATCTTCCTCTGGCTCCACAACTACTTCTGTGACATACTTGTCCAATTCATGCTCTTCTAGGATGAGCATCTGTAACCTACCTAGTACATGAAACATTTTATGTTTGTGGAAAAACATTACTTTAACTTTTATTGTAAAGTTCTGTATTAATGACCAAGGATGGTCAAGGATGACTATAAATGAATAATATTATTATTTAATAAATTAAAATAGGAGACACTCACCCAAAGGGACTGTTGAAGAGTGTTCACTAACCAACTGGGAGGAATGGAATCTAGTGTAGAAGGAAAGGGACAAGTGGTAGCATCTGCACTCACTTACTAGCTGTTGTTATGGGACAAATTCCCTTAAAATGTGGTCATGTTCGCCAAGGATGGTGGAATTGAGCTGGTGGCTCATTAAATGTGAAACTGACCCAAAATACCTAGGCAATCTTTTATAGCCATTGAATTGATTTGTTGGCTCACACATTCTCTGAAGAGATAGAAATTTTTCCTTGTGGTATTAGAACTGAGCACACAAGAGATTTGATGAAGGGAAGCTATGTAATGAGTTGCAGAGTAAGAGTGTCTTATTCCTGCTGAGTGCAGAGGTAGAGTTATGTATGCAAGTCTATATGATTGTTGAATTACATAAGAGTGATATGTATGCAAGTATTCATGATTGTTGAAGTACATATGAGTATTTTGTATGCAAGTCTTCTTGATTGCTAAAGTACAACCTGAGTGTCTTGCTTCTACATAGAATCTTCATCTTAGTGGTTTAGTGAACAGGCTCGGAGGTCCAAAAAGAATGTGATCTTGGCTACTTTCTGGAGAAGGTTGGGAGGAACGGTCCTCTTTGGGTGTTTTCCCACCCTATCGGTTAACATGTTACTTTGTTTTTATTTACTTCTAAACTGCTGTTCTATTTCTGAAAAATATAGTTATATGTTATCATAATTTTTCAGATGTTTTTTCCTAGATATCAGTTAGCTATTAGAATAGTATCTGGTAGATTATTTATGTACAATGTATGAATGAGTAAAGATTGGATGAATTTAGAATGATGAATAAATTTCTTCCTGTATTTTTTCTTTCACCACAGGTGATGTAATCTAGTACATGAAGATGTTTAATTAACATAGATGAAATGATCTGTAAATAATAGTGTTTATTGTTCGAAATAGAATAGATTTCTATAAGAAGAACGCTTCTCTCTTAAACATGAAATTTCTTAATGTAAACACTTTTTATTTTTAAATAGTAATGTCAGAAACCTAGCTGTAAAATCCACTTTATCTCATCATAGATTTTTATATAGTAATCATACTTATAAAAATGAGATAAATAATATTACTATTCAAGCTATTATTTATAGACAGGATATAATACACATAAACTAGAAATATTTACAAAATCGAATTCATACAAAAGTTTAAACAGAGCATTATACTATCACAATATGTATATACAGGATCATTATAAATTTAACAAGTATATTGTACGGAACTCTTATCAACTTGATAGAAATAAACATCTTTAAAATATCCATAGATAAACCTTGCAGGCATCGTTTATCATAAACAAAGTATTATATAAAAATACCAAATCGAAACATAGTTCTGGAAAACACATTCACCTATGCAAATAATACAACTCATAAACTATTTTATGAAATATGTTGATACTACTCAATACCCATATAAAGGATCAACACACGTTATACAAATAACATATCCACTAAGTCGAGGGTTGAACCTTGTAGATTTCACATTTTAACAAATATCAAATAGTTGAACATTAGAATTATAATAACCCTGTAAAGAATTAACATTTGAAATGATATTTAAAATTTATCAATGATATTTGTTGGTCCCGACATTATTATGCGGACTATAAACAGTGACAAAACTAAATCAATTATTTTTATAGTCGAAGCCATTGTAGAAATACAAACAGAGCTCGATTACATCCTTTGGATGCATCGATGCTATCAATTCTAGACAGGTAACAAAGAATGATAATTCATTTAAAAGATTAAGGGTTTGAGTCTCAGGAGTGAGTTCGTCTGGTTCTAAACATTTATATACTATAAATTTTATAAATACCAAACTTCTTTACGAAACAGGGTTTAGTGTTTAACCCTGTAGAAAATAAATCATAACTGAGAACCAATACAAACACTTTATATATTTTAATAACAAAGCTTTGAAGATGGGCTTAGCCCCAAAAAAATTACTCACGACTGCTATAAAACACAGTTATTAAGCTGTAAAGGAGGTCGAGAGAAACACATTGAGAACATTCAAAACATGTATCGAAACCAATAACCATTCTTTCCATAAAACAAATACACTACAGTGAGCATTGCTCAAGGTTTCCTGCTTGGTACCCTTAAAACAAAGCAAACAGAAGTTCAAAACTTTCCTTTACAAAACAGTGGTCGAAACCCTAGCTTTGACATTTAGCCAGAAGTTAATAACAACGCCATCACTAAGAAACGCTATAATAGCTCATGCTCATAGAAAAACAAGAAAACCATCGATGTATTACACACATTGTTGACAGAGGTCACTCTTGTGGATGAGCCCGAAGCTTACCATGGTTCCCAACCATTGGAGCAACTTATCCTTTCTCCCAAGCTATCGCTAAGACCCAAGATAATATTGAGGCTAGTAGAAACCATGTCCAACAACCAAGTGAGAGGTTAAACATTGTTTAAACAATGTATGAAGAATTTTAGTTACAAACACATAAAAGTATTAAGTTGCAGAACCTCACAACTGTAAACAAACGTTAAAAAAACTTAAATGATAGAAGTTTACCTTTGTGGGATTCGAACTCATGCTGAGAAGAGAACCAAGCAACTGAATCCCCAATGCACATCTAGAACACCATAAAGACACCATGAACCAACACTTACTTCATTGAACAACCTCTGTGAGTGGTGCTCTGGTTGCACAACGACCATGGCGGCCGAAAGGACTCAGCCCTCTACATCAACGTTGGAACAAACAACTAGTGCCAAAGTCCAAAACCCTTAAGAAAAGGGTTAGGGTTTACCCTATACGTGGTGATACTCCCAAGTAAATCACGTGGGTTCATTTAATATATGAATTGTCATCCACCACCTTTCAAATATAAAAACCCACATTACTATAGTTCATGCCATTGTATTATGGAGAGCTCATTACAATAGCGTCGAATGTTCTTGAAACCCACTTTAATATAGTTCGAAGCACATTTTAATTAATACCATTGAATTTTCCTAGGAACCACGAAGTCTATGGTAAAGACTAAATCAACTAATACATGTATAATGTAAAATCAACCATAGAAACAATAATTATCACCTTTATGCTTGAGTAAGAAGTCTCCAACTTTTTAGTCAAGTTTGGACTAAGTTAATAATAATAATCAAACCAGTATGAAGTAAAGAGGTATATTATCACCATAGTAATCTCGACCATAATATTAACACTCATTTTATAGATGCATATTCTCACCTGTAACCTGGGCACAATGGCAACATGAATTAGCGTAAAGCTAAGTAAGCTTCAGGGCATCACAAGGAACCCCTTCAACAATAAATTACAAGTTTAGTATTAACATTGTAAATATAACTACAATATCATATTACGACATAAGGGATAACAATTTAATTATCAAACATAATCATAAACATTAAATCATCTTATTAATGGCAGACAAAAGAAGGTTGTATTTAGCGCTTAAGACCTATTAAATTAGATGATAAATATTTTAGTTTAGTGTCATCGTTACGATTTGTAGTTAAACAGTTAACAAGAAGATTAACATTCCCAAATTATACTTTCCGCATATTAATTTATAGTATTTATACTACATAGAAAAATTTTAAATTTTTATGAATTTTGGGGATGTTACAGCATCACCCTATACTTTAATGCTCGAAAGTTCTCTGCCCCTTCAAGCTTATCCTCAAGCTTGGTATGATTTGTCATCTTGATAAACTTGATAAATGAGAACCTCAAATGGAAATAGAGAGAGTATAACTTACCAAATGAAATGCTCCAACCAAAAGTTTATTTATGAGATCTGGCTACAGGTTGACCTATGGTTTGTTAGAGAAACCCTAATTTCTCAACTTCAAGATCTTGAGAAACTAATTGGAGGAAAAGATGCGTCTCCCCAAGGTGAGCTGAGCAAAGGTACGTTTTCTCCGATTCTGTGGATAGATCCTTCAAAAAATTGATGCCCTAGTTCTCCGAACTGTAGTGGTGGGCCCAAAAATGAAAATCCTTGGATTGTAATTTTGCTTCAACAGAAAGATGTGCCCTAGTGAGGTGAGTTGCTTGAATCCTCTTTTTCATTTCATCTATGGAGAACTCCTCTGGAAATAGAAACCCTAGTTTCTGTAGTTGCAGTAGATGCACAATGTTTTCTTTCAGTCCTGCTTTGATTCCATGGTAAATTTTAAGTGTAATAACAATAAGGATCATTGAAAGATAAACAAGCACAACATAGACAATAGTACAAAATAATTTTATCGTGGGAAAACCCTCTTGGGGCAGAAAAACCCAACAAAATTCTTCTATATAGATTCGCCAAAATGTACAATAGTATTCCTCGTGCAAAGACCCAAAACAAGAAGACTACAAAAGCAACTACTGACTTGATTCTATCTCTCCTACTGATGCGAGCTCAATGAGTGAGAGTGGTGACCAAATGAGGAGGTTGAACTCCTCATTTCTACTAATCAACTGACTTGTCCTTTTTTCCAAACAAGGATGACTTGAATTCCTAACTGGGATGACTTGTACAATTCATATTAAAATATTATTTTCTAAATATTTCCAAGCTGATCTAATTGTTATGGTTTACAATGACTCTTACATGATCAATTACATCAATAATAATCCCCGTAGGGTGTACAATACAAATGATACAAATAATACAAATAAGAATATCTTCTGAAGTTACATTCTTCAATAGGTTAGGCCCTAGGAGGTTATTAAAGTATATGTGTCAATGTATATTACCATACTAGGAATTATTTTAGAGTCTTGTGAACATGTACTAGGTCTCCTTAGGGTTTTTTCTAAGATTCGGAAAAAATGAAATTTCCCATGAAACAGAGATTTTTTAATGTTTTTATTAAAAAAAATTAAAAGTCATTAAAAAGTGGTTAGGGGTTGGAATTTTCTATGGGGGTGCTCGTTTTCTAACTCAGAGCACCCACTTAACCCTTGAACCCACTTTTGAGAGAAAAATTTCAATTATTTCTCTCCAAAAATAATATTTGCTCGAAAAAAGCTAAAAAGGCAATGATATTTAATTGGTAAAAAAGACAAAAAAATGCATTTCGTAAATAAATGGAAACATGTCGGGAGCTTGTCCAGAGTGGTCCTAAGTTAAATGGAAATCAAATCTATGATCTCTCAAGTTCTGATATGGTGATTCTAGTCTATTCCAATAGAGGTCGAGTTCATCTTCAATCAGGAGGGCCGCATTTCTCCATGCATGGGCGACTTCATGACATAATAGCCATCAAATGGTTGTGAAATATTCAAGGAAGAGGGTGTTCCTACCTATTGAGAGGTGACACACTCCTCTTGATGTTAACTTTAACAACTAGTAGCCTAACTCTTCAATCAAGCTAGTTAACTAGTCAATCAAAGGAATGCACCCCCCTCTCTTGGGAGTTGTGCCCCCTTTCTCTGGCAATCTATAAAAGAATGCATCCTCTCTCTTTCTCTCTAGTTGGAGACTGAGAGGCAGATCTTTTCTATTGTATTTAATTGTTTATTTATCTGAGAATAAAGAGACTTTGGAGGTCAAATTAGTGTGTTGCCTTTTTGTGTGGATGGGTGATCAATGTGCATGAACGAAGGTGATTTGTAGTGAGATGCTCACATGTTTCCTACATCGGTATTGGCTTACTGTAAGGATTATTATTGATTTTGTAAGCTAGATTATGTAGTTTGTTTACTCATCTAATCTTGTAGCTATATATGTTTGGAGATCTAATTTCAAAATGCATCATTTGCTTATGTGTATTTTGCATTGATTTCTTACATCTATTGCTTTTGGATCTAATATTTTGTGTGTGAGTTGAAGTAAGATGCAGGTACCCTTTTGGTTGGAGGATAAGAGAACTTGGTTGTCTCTTTTATTATCCTAACTTCTGTGTTTGCAGATCTAGTCCTGCGGCATCCCACAGATTTACCTTGAAGTCTCGGATTCTCATCCAAAACCTTCATCTTTCCCCTTCTCTTTATTTATGCTATTTCCAGTTATGGTGACTTTTATGAGCAATTATAGATCTATGTTATAAATCCCATTCATAAGTAGACTTATTATTTTCTTTATTTAGATGCCAAATAGAATTTTCAAGTTCATTTTATAAATTCTAGATCTAAGGGTTGTAAGCTTTTCAAATCAAGTTATTAGTTTTACATATCAAAAGGCTTGGCTTGTCTATTTTAACGGTTGATCTCATTTAATATCTGGCATTAGAGTGCCCTGATTTGCTTGAATTTTCCAAAATCAAGCAAATATTATGAGGAAAAGTAGCTTTTTAGCTTACTTTCCTTAGTTATTTTATTGTTCTTTTTGCATCTTTTTACTTGGTAAATTTTTGAGCAATAGTTTAGGGCCTTTTCCCAAGCACTCTTAATGTGTTTTGGGGCATGTTTGACTAATAAATGCTTGTTTTTTTTCATACTTTTTCAATCAGGTAGAAAATCATTATGGTCGTTTTTTCCAAGTTTTAGAGCAACTAGGACCCTCCAAAGGCATCCCTTTACATTTGATAATTTTTCAAACCATTGTAAGTTGTCTGGATCCTCAAATTATAAAGGGCCAGCGGATTCATTTGAAGCAAAGTGATTGTAATAAGTAATAAAGAAAAGCAAGCATGCTACCTAACACCTGCACCCCATCCCCCTAGGGGGGATCCGTGTCGTCTCCTGTCGTGGTTTTCTTTTTGTTTGTTTTCTGCTTTAGTTAGTTTTATTTGATTAACAATAGATTAGATCACTAAAATCACACAAGCAATTAACGTATTTTCTATTTTACTTTGTCTTTTATGCGTTTACAATCCTTAAAATAAACCTCCAAGCATTCCCAAAGTATGGCACCAGTTGAAAGAGCTTGCTCGAGTAAGTGGTGTGTGGAAAAAGAGATTCAAGGGTTTTAGCTAATTTAAACAAATCACATTAAAAATTTCATAAAATCAACCAAGGATCCATCCCCGTATTCTCTAGACCGTTGCGGCTTAGTATGACCAGTTCGTTAATCTAGAAAGGGATTGGAGTGACTAGACTAATAGGGAAACCCATTTGAGTCTTTTCCTTGAGAACTCGGGAGTTCATGGTTAAAACTTGCTACAAAGTTAGGAGGCTACCCAAAGCAAACTAATGTCTTTCCTGGTTGGACCCTTGGCATTGTTGCTTCTGCGCTCAGTTTAAGAGGATAAGTTCTTGGTGGCCCACACCAAAATAAACCCACTAACAACCAAAAACCACAATAATAAAATTAACCAAGAAAAAATTGTATCACATTTTAATTTTACAAAATTTACTTTACAATTGGCACTAGTCGTATTTTGAATATCCTTGATGTTAATGTTTCAATGATGAAAATGAATGATGAATGTTGTTAATTTAGAATTGTGTTATTCTTGCGTTTCTAACTCCTAGATTTTATCTTTTTTCATTTGTAGAGTAAAATCCTTAGATTATTTTTATAGGGACCACCCCCCTTGAATTCCCTACGAGTAGCCTAGACGAAGGAGTTGATTATTCAGGTGATACCACTTGACTTTGACTTGCATCCAAGGACACACCAAGCGGCTTGAATATTTCTGTCGTGCTCTCCCCAGAAGTGTATTAGGCGAAAAAAATTCCAAAGAGAAATATGGGTATAGTACTTCCAAAATCTAGATGGATACCATGAGGTGATAACTAAGGAGTTTGCCTAAAAAATGTTGAGATATTGTAACTTCAAAGAATATTATAATTGTATTTTATTATTCCGGAGATGTTTCATTCCTCCGTAAAGATCTTATTGTATATCCGGAGATGTTTATTCCTCCGTCAGAATGTGGTAACTCGGGTTATTAGACTTCCCTAGTGGAGGTCGGCCCTTTATGTGTTATGTGGGTCAAAGGGTTATTAGAACACCCTAGAGGGGTCGTCCCAGTTAGTTGTAGTGGGGTATTTAACCCATTGGTTAAATACGAGCCTACGTGTACTTGTGTAAAATACATATCAGTGAAGTGTATAAATAGAGGAGGTGTGTTCCTCATTTGATACACTCACTCTCTCACTTGAGAAAGGCGCACTTGTGGAGGAGAGGTCTGCTATGGAGAAGAAGGAGCTTATGCTCAGGGTTTGCATCTTTGTATATTGCTGGTCATCTATATTGAGGAAGCTTTGCTGGGTTTTCTACCCCATGAGGGTTTCCCAGGATAAATCTCTGTCTCTTGTGTTTATGCTATGCTTGTTGTTTCTTCAGTGATCCTGTATATGCTATTATTGTGAAATGGAATGTAATGCTGCTATTTTCTGTCTTAGCATATTGAATCTTAACATGGTATTAGAGCTAACCTGAAGGAAGACAAGGTATGGCACTAAAGACACTTGCTTTACTTACGACAATTTGAAGGTTAGGGTTTTACATAGCAAAAACCAGTCATCGTAGAACTTTCGCTATAAATCCGTTTTGGCGAAGTTTTCGGATCTGAAATTGTTACAGGACGAAGCTAAAATCTCCAGGTACCTTGTGTCCAAAGGACAACCTCTAATTCGTTGTACTTTGTGATTTATGATCTGTACAATAGAGGGTTTCTGCCTCTTCCAGATCTGAGTCAAAATCAGGTGACCTTGGGAAAAAGGTCATAACTTGGGCTAGGAAGCTCCAAATGAAATTTCGTGAAAAGTGATAGGTAGTACACAGACTGTACTATCTCAGAAAACTTTTTCAGGGGCCGAAGTTGAACCAGTGACACGTGGCACGCCGTACAAGTTCGCTCTCCTGTATTATCCCATAAACAGGTCATGTTGCGACACTTGGCATAACTCTCTCTCAGAGAATCCATTTGAGGTCAGACCTGTCAGGATGGAAAGATAACAGGTCAGGATATCTCAGAAAATGTTTTCAGACCCTGTGGATCAAAAATATTGGAGTTACACCAGAAACAATCAGGTACATATTTCTGTCAAAACAGAATTATTTTTTGGTACCTTCATTCATGGCTTCCGGAATTTAGGGCTTTGAAGAAAGTTGGAATTTTTGTAATCGGAGACCACGGCTGGATGCTACTCATCAAAATAGAAATTTAGAGACCAAGATCAGAATTTTTGGTTGGGCAGAAGGCCGGGCTTGATTAGACCCTAGTTCGGGACTTTGATCAGAAAAGTGAAAAAATTAGGGCTTCTGTAAAAATGGGAATTTTTGAAATCTGTGACCACGACTGGAAGCTCCTCAGAAGAATAGAAGCTTAGAGCTTTGGATCATACATTTTGATTGGGTATAAGAGTGGGCTTCATCAAACCCCATTTCAGGGTCACGTCCAGTGAATCCGAAAGTTTCAAAGGCAAAATTGAGGAGTAAAACTTTGCAGTTTTCAAATTCTAAATATACCAGTTTGATCAGCTCGCCAAGGCGCATATTTCTATCCTTTCGGAAGTTTGAAATTCAAAGTTTGAATTTTTTGGGTTTCTCTGACAAACCCATATCCAGCTCCAGGTCCAGTGGATTGGGTTAATCCTAGAAGAAGATGGATTGGTCACCTGCATAAGTGAAGAAGTTCCTGTCTCAGAGGGAGATGAGGATAAGGCCTTACATAAGAAGAATACGAGCGATCTCGACAGGTATGACTCATCGAGGTATGTTTCGATATTTGTCCATGATTAAGTTTATGGTATGTTTGTCTTCAAGTTATTACAGTTAGTACAATTTTGATTTTAGATTTGTCGTATAACCTTAACAAAATTATGAATGCATGATAGAAGATATTCTTGGTTAGGGTGTTGACACTTATGATTGTACTAATGCATTATGATGTTGTGTGAGGTTGGTGTTGTCTGCTAACAAGATACAGGTACATCACAAAAGACAAATCAGGTTCCATGACCATGAAAACATGAAGACAAAGACTCATCCATAATCTTTGTTCTACTTACGAGGTATGTATGACTTTGTTATATTATGCTTAACCTATGAGACATGTAGGTTCTAGCTCAGGATCTCTAAATCATTGAAGAGATTGTTTAGGTGTGTTGTACATAACCAAGTAGGTATACTAATCCAGGTATGTTTCCCATGAATCTTACCATGTGTTAGGATCCCTTATATAAGTATACTTGGAATGATTGGTTATGCTTATTCATAAAGTTAGTAATCAAGGGATTATGCATATTATATCTTGATTGATGATATGCATGAGTAAAAGAAGACTTCCCTGAAATCTTGAATACTAATGTTTATTAACTATAATCATGACTATACATTTTCAAGATTATTTAGTACTATAATGTTTTGATAGCATTTAGAATATACTAATGAGTGTATGTTTGTGCATGAGATCATGAGGATGACTCTTGAGCATGCACAGTGGTACATAATGAATAGAAGTTCAAAATTCATACAGAAGATCAAGCGGGAGGCAACCACACAAACATAAAAGATAAGTATTTGAGTTGTTACTTGAAATAGTAATGATATTGCCTGTAATAGGTTGTATGCATATTTGTATTCCTAGAATATATAATGCTGAGTATAAACATTCATAGAGCATTGAACAGTATAATACTAATGTGCATATGATTGGTAAGTTGGACAAACAGTCCATTGTTGCTTGTCTAGAATGAAACCTCTTTGCTGACATGCCGAGAGCTGTGCACACTCTCGATAGTATGTTCTGGTAGAGATGGAAGGCATCTAGATAGCCACTGTATGCATACAAGATATGGGAAAGTGTTGTGCCAAAGTATTGGTCAAATTAGTTGCATAACTATGTAAATGATATCTGTATGCATAATAGGTTATTATGTCAATATGATTTGATGATTATGAAGTATTACTAATCCTGTACTTAATTTTGATTTGTAGGAAAAATCATGATGAATGTTGAACAAGTGATGGATGTTCAACAAAAGGATTTACAAATCAAACACACTATAGAAAGCTTGTGGTTAAGAGATTATCTTAGAAAGAGGAAGAGAATCATGATGAGATGTTTTGCTCCAAGGGACTAGATAAGACCATTCTCTTAATGATGTAATTAAAGAAGAAGTGTGAATCAGGTTCTATATGGGTACCCAGGATCGGTAGTCAATTGATGAGCTTAATGATCATCATGGGTGATGTGGATCTCAACCTTTGCTACAAGGTTGAATATGGCTTGTATACACATATGACATGGATGCAAGAAGGAACTCACCACAGAGTTCAATTGATTTTTAGGCTCATATTAGTAGACCCATCTGACAAGAGATGGCACAGATAGATATGCAGAAGATCACTCAATGCAGAGTGTGAATAATGGTAATTTGATAGCTTCATGACAAAGCTTGGGCCTTACCAAAAGTAAAGCTATTCCTAAACCTTGAGGTTGTGGATGATGAACCTATCATACCATTATTGCATGACGATGATCTCTTTCTGACAAAGAATGAGAAACAGGTCATGAAAATGGCTGCAGAAATGAAAATGAAAGATCTCGGATTAATGCACTACTTCTTAGAAGTATGGCAAGATCCAAAAGGAATCTTTTAAATCAAGGTAAGTATGCTGTGAAGTTTCTAAAAAGATTTGATATGTTGGAGTATAAAGCCATGGCCACTCCCATGGACTCCAACTTAAAGTTATTAGTTAATGACTCATCGTATTTAGTGGACCCAACTCTATTTAGACAATTCATTGGGTCATACTAGGCCATATATATGCTTTGGTGTAAATACCCTAAGTCAGTATCTAGTAGAACCTAGAAAGGTTCACTTAATAGCTACAAAGCATGTAGTGAGGTACCTAAAAGGTACTTTAGATTTTTGGTCTATATTATCTTAGAGGTCATGAACTCCGTTTACATGGTTACTCAGATTCTGATTGGGCAGGAAGTGTCTCAGACAGAAAGAGTACATCAGGTAGATGTTATAGTCTTGAATCTACCATGATCTCATGGTTCAGCAAGAAACAATCTAGTGTGGCTGTCAGTACTGCTGAAGCAGATTATATGGCTGTCTACTATGCCAGCTGTGAAGCAGTATGGCTTCAGAAGATTTTATGTGGAGTGTTTGACTTAGAAATGGATCCCACTGTGATTATGTGTGACAATCACAGCTGCATTAAGATGACTGAAAATCCTGTGTTCCACGATAAGTCAAAACACATAGAGATCCGGTACTTCTATATACAAGATATGATGCAAAGAGGAGCTATCAAGCTTGTATATATATAAGCACTGAGGATCAGATTGCTGATATCTCGACTAAACCTCTGTCTCGAGTAAAGCTTGGTGTAGTTCAGAAGAACCCTCCTCGAAAGGGGGAGTAGCACAGTATGAGACAGACAAGCCTATCTCATCAATGATGAGGTTACTTATTTTTCTTTGCACTTACTCACCTAGAATTATTTAGATTTAGGACTCTTATATTCTTTATTTTTATGATTAGGTGTATACATAATTTTGATGATAGATGTATACATGCTAGATACTTTTGATGATGATTAGATGTATACATACTTTTGATGATAGATGTATACATGCTAGATACTTTTGATGATGATAGATGTATACATGCTTTTGATGTTAGATGTTTTTGATGATTAGATGTATACATGCTTTTGATGATAGATGTATACATGTTTTGATGATGATGATACATGTTTTGATGTTGATGATACATGTTGTGGTTATACATGTTCTACATGTTATGGTTACACATGTTTTGATGATGATGATACATGTTGTGGTTATACATGTTTTGATGATGATGATACATGTTGTGGTTATACATGTTTTGATGATGATGATACATGTTGTGGTTATACATGTTTTGATGATGATGATACATGTTGTGATTATACATGTTTTGATGTTGATGATACATGTTGTGATTATACATGTTTTGATGTTGATGATACATGTTGTGGTTATACATGTTTTGATGTTGATGATACATGTTGTGGTGATACATGTTATGATGATGAGGATACATGTTCTTGATGAACATGTGAAGGGATTGGATCATCCCTTGACCTTCAGTCCTAAAGAGAGCCGTAGACGTGAGGTCTCCGAGAATGAAGTCCTTAGTGGACAGTTGAGGGGATTGGATCATTCCTGGACTTCAGTCCGAAAGAAGAGCCGTAGACGTATGTCTCCGATAATGAAGGGATTGGGATCATTCCTGGACTTCAGTCCGAAAGAAGAGCCGTAGACGTATGTCTCCGATAATGAAGGGATTGGGATCATTCCTGGACTTTAGTCCGAAAGAAGAGCCGTAGACGTATGTCTCCGATAATGAAGGGATTGGGATCATTCCTGGACTTCAGTCTGAAAGAAGAGCCGTAGACGTATGTCTCCGATAATGAAGGGATTGGGATCATTCCTGGACTTTAGTCCGAAAGAAGAGCCGTAGACGTATGTCTCCGATAATGAAGGAATTGGGATCATTCCTGGACTTTAGTCCGAAAGAAGAGCCGTAGACGTATGTCTTCGATAATGAAGGGATTGGATCATTCCTGGACTTCAGTCCGAAAGAAGAGCCGTAGACGTATGTCTTCGATAATGAAGGGATTGGGATCATTCCTGGACTTCAGTCCAAAAGAAGAGCCGTAGACGTATGTCTTCGATAATGAAGGGATTGGGATCATTCCTGGACTTCAGTCCGAAAGAAGAGCCGTAGACGTATGTCTTCGAGAATGAAGGGATTGGATCATTCCTGGACTTCAGTCCGAAAGAAGAGCCGTAGACGTATGTCTTCGAGAATGAAGGGATTGGATCATTCCTGGACTTCAGTCCGAAAGAAGAGCCGTAGACGTATGTCTTCGATAATGAAGGGATTGGATCATTCCTGGACCTCAGTCCGAAAGAAGAGCCGTAGACGTATGTCTTCGATAATGATAGGACTGGATCGTCCCTGGACTTCGGTTCAAAAGGTACATGACTGGTTTACATCATTCCTTGATGATGACGATGCTGATGATCATGCGATGACGATGCTGATGATCGTGTGATGACGATGCTGATGATCGTGCGATGACGATGCTGATGATCGTGTGATGACGATGCTGATGATCGTGCGATGACAATGCTGATGATCGTGTGATGATGATGATGATGATCGTGCGATGACGATGCTGATGATCGTGTGATGACGATGCTGATGATCGTGCGATGACGATGCTGATGATCGTGTGATGACGATGCTGATGATCGTGCGATGACGATGCTGATGATCGTGTGATGACGATGCTAATGATCGTGTGACGATGATGATGATGATCGTGTGAAGACGATGCCGATGATTGTATGACGATGCTGATGACAATGTTGATGTTCCAGTAACTAGTCAAGTTACTGATGATGATGATGTTGAGAAAGCTTCCAGTGATTTATAGATGTATCATGTATGATGTTGATGACTCCTTGCTCGTGCAGATGCTGTTATAATATCCTTCTCGTTAAGGGGGAGTGTTGATATATTGTAACTTCAAAGAATATTATAATTGTATTTTATTATTCCGGAGATGTTTCATTCCTCTGTAAAGATCTTATTGTATATTCGGAGATGTTTATTCCTCCGTCAGAATGTGGTAACTCGGGTTATTAGACTTCCCTAGTGGAGGTCGGACCTTTATGTGTTATGTGGGTCAAAGGGTTATTAGACCACCCTAGAGGGGTCGGCCCAGTTAGTTGTAGTGGGGTATTTAACCCATTGGTTAAATACGAGCCTACGTGTACTTGTGAAAATACATATCAGTGAAGTGTATAAATAGAGGAGGTGTGTTCCTCATTTGATACACTCACTCTCTCACTTGAGAAAGGCGCACTTGTGGAGGAGAGGTCTGCTATGGAGAAGAAGGAGCTTATGCTCAGGGTTTACATCTTTGTATATTGCTAGTCATCTATATTGAGGAAGCTTTGCTGGGTTTTCTACCCCATGAGGGTTTCCCAGGATAAATCTCTGTCTCTTGTGTTTATGCTATGCTTGTTGTTTCTTCAGTGATCCTGTATATGCTATTATTGTGAAATGGAATGTAATGTTGCTATTTTCTGTCTTAGCATATTGAATCTTAACAAAAAATGAGGAAGATAAATGATGAAACCTATAAGACATCAGTAATGGAGGTGTCGATAGAAATAAATGAGGATGTCCTTAGTCGGGTTATAAGATTCCCAAGGGGAATGTGATGGGACAAAGATGACCAAAAATTAGCTCTGAAAGACAAGAAACAATTTTTTATATTTACAGAGAAGTATGAATAGGTGAAGAGAAGTGTGAGAATGGAATCACTTCACGTTCCCCAAAGGAAGGTGGCACTAGTTATCATGAAATACCTTACCTGTGAGGGGATATATGCCTTAGTTCATGCCTACCACTTTTTGTTATTTAACCTCCTTAGAAACCTACAGTGGAAGAAACCATGAAAGAACGTTAGTATTCCTTGGATCTTGTTCAAAGCCCTTTCTTAAATGAGCATCAAATATCAAATGCGAAAACCAGACTCCCTATCTCATAATGGCCTTGTCAAATTGTTGGTTTGTGACACTTTGGAAAGGGAATATGCTCCTCTTTCTTGGGGGACTTTTCTCAAGATTATCCTTACTGAAATTCAAATATTCCATAAAAGGGAGAGGCCATCAGAAGACTAGGAACAAGAACCCCCTCCCCAAACACTAGTGTCAAAGAAAAAGTTCCAGACAACCTCATTTGTAAGTAGAACAAAGAAAGCTAGTGAGGTTTCCCCAAAAACCAGAGTTGCAAGAAGATTGATAAAACAAGGGAAACAAGAGGAGCCCAAGAAAAATGATAAGGAAAAGGAGGTTGAATATAACCTCCTTCACATGGGTGATCCAGAAAAGAATCTTTCCAAGAAAGGGACTCCATTACTGAAAATCCAGGAAAATCCTAAAAAGAAGAGAAATATAGATAGGTAGGGCTCAACCAATCTGGTATACTGCTCTATATCAGACTCAAATTCTTCTGAGAAACAACAAATTGAAAAATCAGAGCCTCATTAACAACAACAGATTTCAAAATCAGAGTCTCCTGAAGACCAACAGAATGAGGTTGAAGTAGAGGATCAAGATGACATATCTAACACCATCATGCATGATCTTACCATGAGTGACCATCCTCCCAACCTCAAGTACAGTTTTGAAGGGAGAAGACCAAAAACTAGTACAATTACGAAGGGAGAAGTCCAAAAAATAGTACAGTTATGAAGGGAGAAGACCCAATTTTAGCAGTGCATCTCATCAAAGGCATAGTCCATGATCATTTACACTGCATTTGCTTGACACATGCACAGTGATGCTTGATGATCCACAAAGAAGCTCATTTGGATGCCTAGTCCCCGAGCGCCACATGATTTCCAAGCAAGCTACCACTACATGTAGAACTGTTCCTGAACTACCTCTGCACATGATCCATTTTTTTAGTGCATGGCGCACGCTTCAGTAGACTACGAGTTCTATATTTTTGAAATTTAGCAAGTTATTATTTAAAGCTAGATTAACCAACCAAATGGAGCTAGAGCCCATTTTTTTGACATGAGACTACATTTTATTGTAACAACAATTATCTGAAACAAAGTTTTATGACATTAATACTTTCTATAGTTTAATGAAAAGCATTCCAGTTATCATATGTATCTAAGTTTATTTGCATTCCCGTCTTTCCTTGGATCAAGGATCATCCAAGTTTAAGTGCAGGAACTTGTGTTGTTAGTTTAGATGTACTATTCACATGCATTTTAGTTTCACATAGTAGTTGTTGTAGGATTCCTTCATTTTGTAGAAATTCCCGTGTTTCCTGAATTAAGCATTATTTATAGTTTGTTATGCTTAGGAATTATTGATCTGTTTTGTTGAATTCGAATGTGAGTCGGATGCTATTTATTTTTCACATAAGATATTGATTATTCATGCTTGGTAGAACTAAAGACCGTTGTTGTTGTGATGACTTGCATAAATGGTTTAGGCTGAAATTATCTGTACTTGTAAGTTGTGGAAGAGTCACTGATATGTTTTTACTGAAGGTCGTTGCATGAATGAAAAATATCTCAGTACTTATATCTTATTTTTTTGATAAGGGAATAGATTCCAAGTAGGGAAGTAGGATCTTGTGCTCTAGCAACCCCTATTTAAAATTTGATTTACTTTTTTTTTATGATATCTATTTCAAATTTGTTATTTTGATTGATCATATTAGGATTTACATACTACCGGGCACAATTAGCTCCTTTGTAGTTGCATATATTGTGTAGGACCCTCATAAGTTTGTATGAATCCCTAGGTTGATGATTAAATTAAAAGGTTTATATACAACACTCTTGTTGATGTCTTGGTAAAACTTGATACATGATTATTGCTAATATTAGGATCCTGTCACTATTCTTTGATGGCAATATATTCCATATCGACATTCTGTTCTACTACCTATATTCTCTTAGGAAACAATACTTGATGGGAATGTGCTTTTTCTTTGAGTGCATAACATGATTCTTGGAAATTTTTATTGCTATTGTATTGTCACAAATGATTGAGATTAGATGATCATACTCTACCTTGATATCCTTTAGTGTTTGATTCATCCAAATAATTTGTGTTCAACATGTTGTTGCTGCAATATATTCAACTTTTGTTGTATATATAGAGATTGAAGTTTGATTCTTTCTCAACCATGAAACCATATTATTACCAAAGAAGAATGCTCCTTCGCATGTACTTTTCTTGTCATCAAAGATGCCTTCCTATTATGCATATGTATATGCTTTTAGAGTGAATTCTTTACCTCTTGAGTACCACAACCCAAATTCCAATGTGCCCTTTAGATATATGAATATTCTTTTTACTGCTTGCACATGTGTTTCCTTTGGTGCAGCTTGAAATATTTCAACTAATCCTACTTTTTGCATGATGTTTGGACTTTATGTTGCCACATATAATAAGTTTCCAATCATTTACCTATACAGTGTCTGATATGCTTCTAGAGATTCATCATCTTTGCTCAATTTACAACATGTGATCATGGGTGTGATAGGTGCATATTCTTCCATTCTCAATTTCTTCAACATCTCTTTGATGTACTTGGTCTATGAAATGAATATGCCTTTTCTAGATTGAGTAATTTTCATACCCAAAAAGAATGATAATTCACCAAGCATGGACATATCAAAATCCTTCTGCAAACTCTTGTCTCATTTTGTCATTGTCACTTCCAAAAATGAAACCAAAATAATTAACAGATTTCCATTTTTTGTTTTGATGTAGAGATTGATGTTTGCAACTCCTCTTTTGAAAGCTTTTTGTTGTAGGTAACTGTCAAGTGTTGAATACTAGGATATGGGGGATTTCTTTAAACCATAAAGTGCTTTCTTCAATCTACATACATGATCTTTATTCTCTGACAGTTGAAACCCTTTTGGTTGCTCAATATACAATTCTTCTAGATTTCTATTCAAAAAGGTTGACTTGGCATCCATTTGATAGACTTTGAAGTCTTAAAACATCCAAATGCAAAAAACATTCTGATTGCTTCTATTCTTGCAAGTACAACAAAAGTTTCTTCAAAATCAATGCCGTCAAATTGAGCATAGCCTTTACAGACCAACGTTGCTTTATTTATTATTACTTGACCATTTTCATTCAACTTGTTTCTAAGGAACCACTTAGTGCCAATCACATTCTTATCTTTTGGTCTGGGAACAAGTTCCCATGTCTCATTCTTTTAAATTTGATTTTGCTCTTCTTCCATAGCAACAATCCAATGCTTATCTTCACTTGCTTGTGTAAAGTTCTTAGGCTCTATTTTAGATAGAAAAACCAATCTTCTTCTTGTCTTAACTCCTATATATGTATCATTAAGAATCATATTTTATGGATGATGCTTTTGGAAAAATATAGATGGTGTATATGCATCATGTCATTCTGTTTCTTCTTTTTCTTCTTCTTCGCAACTTATTTCTTATGGATCTTCATCCTTTTGAGGCATTGCTTCATCCACTCTTAGGCCTATACTCTCTACATTTTTTTGCAATATTTTATTGTAACATTTATAATCCTTGCTTCCATATGCATATCCAAGAAAGATACCTTCATCTACTATGGAATCAAATTTCCCCAAATCATCTTAATTTCTCTTTGTATAGCTCTTGCTACCAAATACCTTGAAGTGATTGACTGATGTTGGTCTACCTTTCCATAATTCATGAGGTGTCTTAATGTTTTTCAATTTAATTTTCCCTCTATTCAAAATGTATACTACTATGTTAACTACTATCCAAAAAGTGAGTGGTAGCTTAGCTTCATTCAACATTATTCTAGCCATTTTTTGTACAATTATGTTCTTACTTTTTACAACTCCATTTTGTTGTGGATTCCTTGTTGCTGAAAAATGTCTCTTGATTCCATGATTCTCAAATAATTCTTCAAATTCATTTAAAGTAAACTCACCTCCTATGTTTGATCTTAAGCACTTGATTTTTAAATCGGTCTCATTTTCAACTAGGGGTTTGAAAGCTTTAGATTTCTCAAATGCTTCATATTTTTCTTTAAGAAATGTAATCCATGCCATCCTTGTATAATCATCAATGAATAGCATAAAACAACTCTCACCTTTTATATTTTTTGTTCTTGTTGGCTGACAGAGGTGTGTGTGTGTACAAGCTCCAATGGCTTTGATGTTGAGTAATCCTTTGTTTTGAAACTTACTCCTGTTTGATTCCCATGCTGACATGACATGAAAATAGTTCTCATAGGTTTTGTGTGTTGAAGAATGTAAATTTGGAATATATTCTTATTTGTATTATTTGGGTCATTTGTATTATTTGTATTGTACACCCTACGGGTATTATTATTGATGTAATTGATTATCTAAAATTCATTGAAAGAGTCAATGTAATTCCTAACTGTTAGGTTGGCCTAGAAAGATTAGAAAAAAATATTTTATTGTAAAGAGTACAGGTCGGCCCAATTAAGTGATTCAAGTCGACCCCATTAGTAAAAAGGTCAAGTCATTTGATTAGTATAAATGAGGAATTCAACCTCCTCATTTGGACACCACACTGACTCATTGAATTCGCATGAGTACAGAGATAGAGCCATAAAGAGTAGCTTATTTTGGAGTCTTCTTGTTTTGGTTCTTTGCACGAGGGATACTATTGTATATTCTGACGAATCTATATAGAAGAAGTTTGATGGGTTTTTTCTGCCCCAAGAGGGTTTTCCTAGGATAAATTTGTTGTGTACTATTGTTCATGTTGTGCTTTTCTTTCTTTCAGTGATCCTATTGCATATGGTTATGATGCTATGATGCTAAATGTTTAAGATATTGTATAACCATTAAAATTATAACATGGAATCAGATTTGTCTTGAAAGAAAACATTGTGTGGCTGCTGCAACTGCAGATTCTAGGGTTTATATTTATGGTTTCAAGCATGAAGCTCTAGAACGGAAAATCTAGTCATCTGGGAATTTTAGCTGCAACTCGTTTTTGGTGGAGGTCCAGGAGATGAAACTATGACATGCCGAAGATTAAATGTTGTTGTACCAAGTTGTGTGTGATTTTCAGCCTCAGATTCCTTGTAATTTAGGAGATATGATCCATGCAAATCACGGTTCCAACCTCTTCCAGAATCCAGTTTTAAACAGGTAACCTAGGAATAAATGATATATCTCGGGATAGGAAGATCCAAATCGGATTTCGTAAGATGTTCCAGAAAGAGAACTCACTTTAGCTTCGCTGGTACGATTTTCAGAATCCAAAGTTGAAACAGTGACATGTGGAAGTCCGTACAAGTTTGCTATACTGAAAGAATCCATAAACAAGTCACCATGTGAAACTTAGCATAAGTTCCACTTGGTGAATCCAATATTGATCTAACCCATGGGTTTGGATAGAGGACAAATGAGACTACCTACAAAAGAAGTTTTGGACCTTGAGGAGTATAGGTTTTTTAAATACATCAAAATTAAGGCCAGACAATTCAATAAAAGAAATTGAAGAAACTAGGGCATCAAATATTTTGCAATTCTGTCCATAGATTTGGGAAAAGGAGTACATTGATCAATTCTCCTTGAGGAGGAGCATATTTCTATCCAATCATATTTGCAAGTCACCAAATTTGAAAAATTAGGGTTTCTTTGTCCAACCCTAGGTCTGCCAGAAGCAGTCTTCTAGAAAAAACATTAAAGAAAGCATCCAGTTGAAGCACTCTCATTGGTAAGTACTATTATCCCTATTTACATTTGAGTTTCTCTTTATATCAAGATGGAAAATAGTACTAAGCTTAAGGATAAGTTTGAAGGAGATGAGAAATTCTGGTCATGGAAGAATAGAGTATGAATTGGAAAGCTATGCTAAAGAAGAAGTTGCAGATCTAGAGGGAAATGAGGACAAATCTAAGCATAAAAAGAACTTGGTCAAAGCGAAGAGGATTATTGCAGACTCTATCAAGGATCATTTGATCCCACATGTATCATCCTTGAATACTCCTCTAGTGATGAGGAATATGTAGTTTGATCCAGAAGAATTCACCGCACAAGGTGAAGTTTGAAGATGGTTATCAAAGGAGTAGGAGAAGCCTCCTACAAAGCTAGATTCCAGAAAACCCATGAAGATTAAGATGATGCTCTATGGAAGAACCTCTTATTAATTTCAGAATTGGATAATAGGGGATGCAGTTATGATTGGTGATGAAGAAGAAGGTACACTCAGATTCAACACCAGTACACAATTTCATGTAATCTATGGTGTAGAAGACTTGCTCAACATTGTCGATCATAAGAAAGAAAGGCACAGGTCCTCAGAATTAGATGATGGAGTAGAGCACACTGTCATAGACTCCAGTAATTCCTACAAGGAGACAAGGATCAAGAGGGATCCTTGTGAAAATCCTCACAGCAGATCTAAGAGCTGATGTATACCTTAGAAGAAAGATTACGATTAAGCAGGAAGATAGAAGAAGAGTGGTCAATGCAGTGTAAATGAGCAACAAAATAATAATACAGTATAACTCGGATAGAAGCAAAATAACTTCACACACACTAATTCATTAATCACAAATGGACAAATAAATAATACAATGCATAAGAATTCGAATGCCAAGGTGGCAATTCGAATTATCCTTCATGGAGAGATCAAAAGATCACTGGAGTGTCATCGGAGCACAATTAGAAGTCTTCATCATCATCAGTGGAGTCATCAATGCACAAGTAACTGTCAATCATCAGTCAAACTAAGTCTAACTGAGTGTGGTATGTGTAACTGGCACATGGACGCACTAATTGAATGAAGGAGGCTCAGGGGAGGGCGCATGAGGAACTAACTGGAGTCAGAATGGGAAGTCTAGTCTCATCAGAGGTCCATCGGAGTGATACAGTCAGTTGAGAGTAAGTTTAGCCTTAAATCAAGGAAAGAACTGAAGATAATTGAAGTACAACTGAGTGGTAGGTGAGAGAGGGCGCATGAGATGCATGAAACTGCATGAAGGGTGCACTAAGCACTAGGAGGGATAAAACTGATTAGTGAGAAGCTCCCAGGGCTAGCTAACTGAGGGCTAGGTGTTGGGACTGATGACTGGGATGCATGCAATTGCATGCATGCATGCATAATGCATGCTGCATGCAGAAATGCATGCAAGACTGAAAATGCAAATAATGAAAATCCTGGTAGGACTAGGGTGGAGTATAGGAATATCCTAACACCCCCCCTTAATCCATCCTGGGCCCTGGTAACGGAGACCAAAGGTCACCCAATACAATGAATAATAACAATCAATAAACCAAGGAAATGGGGAAAAAGCTCATGGGAAAAATACCCCCCCTCAAAATAGACTGTAGGGCACACCAAATAAATGCTCCAAACTCAAGCAAGTGTGATGCTTGGTCATATGTCTGGAGGTATCTTCTTCTTGGGAAGAAGTGGATCATGCTCAAAAAGCATGTGCTTGTACTTGCTCTTCAAATTGAATGTGATGAGAAAAAATCCAAAACTATGAGGATGATCCTTGAACCTGTGATTCGAATCAGCTGAGGTAGGATCAAACCTATGAATGTGCAGATAGTCTTTTGTCTTCTCCTTCAAACCATCATAGGTGAGATTATGCCCAAAAGAACCATCACATGATAGTAAATGATTTGAATCCAAATCAGATCCAAGACTTGAAGAATGGTTTCTTAAGATCTCCTTTGAACCATTTGAGGTGAGATCTAAACCATTGAATTCATGATAAATTATCCCAAGTGAATGGAAATGGCCATCATGGGTGAGATTATGCCCAAAAGAACCATTAAATATCAGTGATTTCTTGGAATCCAAATCAGATCCAAGACTTGAATCATGGTTTCTTAAGATCTCCTTTGAACCATTTGAGGTGAGATCTAAACCAGTAAATGCATGAGAAATTATCCCAAGCGAATGGCAATGGCCATCATATTCAATAACCTTCTGAAAGCATGAAATAATGATCCTATAGTAGTACATAAGAGGTGAGTGATCAAGGAGAGCGAATGCATTACCTCCAATGGCTTATTTAACCTCCGAAACATTCATGAGATCATGATGCAAACCAACAGACTCTGGTGCAAGAGAGGATTTAGGAACCTCTGCAATTTCTAGAGTGTGAGCTGGCACATAATTCAAAATAGAAGGAATTTGGAGCATGAGTGTAGAATCTGCAAGTTCTTCTTCTTTGTGGCTAACTTCAATATGAGATATGTTTGATACTGATTTATGATCAATGAGATCATCAAGGAGGGAGAATGCATCACTGGGCTTGCTCTCGAAAGGGTTTGGACCAATCCCTTCATTCAGTTTGCCAAATATTTTATCCAGATGGGCCCATATCTCTTTTGGAGATTCAACTTCAAGGGAGTACATTAACATGCATCAAGTCATAGCAAACATCATGGCTGTAGAGACACTGTCACCTTTATTTAACCAGTCATTCTCTTCTTCAGAGGATTCAAACTCTCTTTCAAAACAATAATCAAAGAGATCATGGCTCTTCAAATATGCCATCATTTTGGTTTCCATTCATCACAGTTGAATGGAGAAAGAGGAGGGATTTATTCTCAATACATGGAAGCTGTAGAAGACTTGCAAAAACAATAGAAAATATCTGCAACTACTACTGCTGCAAAAATGCAGAAACTGCTGCACTCGAAATTTGGATAATAACCCGCAAAAAAATCTCAGGAATGGAGATAGAAAAAACTCTCAACATGCTTTGATACCATGTGAAAATACTCACAGTAGATCTAAGAGCTGATGTATACCTCACAAGAAAGATTATGATTAAGCAGGAAGATAGAAGAAGAGTGGTCAATGCGGTGTAAATGAGCAACATAATAATAATACAATAGAACTCAGATAGAAGAAAAATAACTTCACACACACTAATTCATTAATCACAAATGGAAAATAAATAATACAATGCATGAGGATTCGAATGCCAAGGTGGCAATTCGAATTATCCTTCATGGAGAGATCAAAAGATCATTGGAGTGTCATCGGAGCACAACTAGAAGTATTGATCATCATCAGTGGAGTCATCAATGTAAAAGTAACTATTAATCATCAGTCGAACTGAGTCTAACTGAGTGTGGTAGGTGTAACTGGCACATGGAGGCACTAACTGAATGAAGGAGGTTTAGTGGAGGGTGCATGAGAAGCTAACTGGAGTCAGAATGGGTACTCTAGTATCATCTGAGGTCCATCGGAGTGATACAGTTAGTTGAGAGTTAGTCTAGCCTTAAATCAAGGAAAGAACTGAAGATAACTAAAGTACAAACGAGTGGTAGGTGAGAGAGGGCGCATGAGATGCATGCAACTGCATGAAGGGCACACTAAGCACTAGGAGGGCTAAAATTGATCAGTGAGAAGCTCCCGGGGCTAGCTAACTGAGGGCTAGGTGTTGGGATTGATGACTGGGATGCATGCGATTGCATGCATGCATGCAAGACTGAAAATGCTGGTAGGACTAGGGTGGAGTATAGGAATATCCTAACAATCCTACCAAACAAACAACGATAAGTATTTGAATCGTCATTTCCTGTATATCTAATTGCTTAAATGATATTGTTCAGTTGTGTACATATTTGTGTTCCTAGATTTAGGAAGTGTATTATGCATGTTAGAGTGTTTGCATTGATGAACAATATACTACTAATATGCATGTAATGGGTAAGTGGCCTACGGCGATGTACAAAATTCCATTGCTACTTATCTAGAATGAAACCTCTTTGCTGACTTGTTGGGAGTAGTGCATGCTCTTAATGATGTTTTGGTAGAGATGGAAGGAATTTAGAAAGTTACCACATGAATGCGGGATATGGATGAATGTTGTGTTGAAGCAATGGCTAAGATAGTTGCATAAATGTGTGACCTGTGTATTTATGCATAAGATTTTCTTTTGAAAATTATGAAATGTTTCTAACCATGCAATTGAATTTGACTTGTAGAAAAGATCGTGTACAATCACCTACAAACGAAGAATGGTGAGACTTGTTCCATAGAACAAGTAACGATGGTTCAACTACGACATTCAAAAATATTTATGAAATACTATAGAATTACAAAGTGAGGGTTATCTCAAAAAGAGGGAATCGAATATGATGAGACATTGATATAGTGTCCAGATACACTTCCTCAGTGGTGGATATTACACTAGATATATGGTGTAATCGAAGTAGAAGTGTATATTGAGCAACCTCCAGGATTCAGGACTCTCTATAGAGAACCATATGTGGGGATATTGAAGAAGGATTTGTACGGGCTCAGAAGGCACCCATGGGATAGCATGATGAGCTTGAGGATTACCTAGAGTGATGAGATATCAACCTTTTATACAAGGTTGAAGATGAAGAGCTTAGAGATGGGTGCAAGAGAGAACTTGCAACAGAGTTCAAGATCAGTGGTATCTAGTGACCTAGAGAGATGACATGGTGGATACACATAATATCACTAGAAGAGAAGGATACCAGTCACTCTAGTGAAGAATGTACCAATTCAGAGAGTACAACATGTAGAGGGAGGATAGTGCTCAGTTACAGAGGGAGAAGTAAAGCTCCGCTTTAGAGGGAGTGACTACAACACATATTGAGAGACATTATTACTTAGCCTCTATCCATGGAAAAGGTTTTTTTCCCCAATATCTCAGGAATATGCTCAAAGTGATACCGGATGTCTCCCCTCACGAAGATGAAGTATATGAGGTGCAGTTTGAGACAAGTACCTAGAACATGATACATCAATATTGATGGATCTATGATGAGCTCGGGCTTTACCAAGAGTAAAGCGGATTCCAACCTTTAATACAAGGTTGAAGAGGGAAATCCTATAATTCTACTGTTGTATGTAGATGACTTGTTTTTGATAGGTGAAAATAAGCTCATAGAATAAACGAAGAGGAAGCTTGCCACAGAGTTTGAGATGAAAGACCTGGATATGATGCATTACTTATTAGGTCTTGAGGTGTGGCAGAATCTAGAGGAACTTTCCCTGGGTCAAGAAAAGTACACGGTAGAGATCCTGAAGAGATTTGGGATGATGGATTGTAAGGCCATGGCCACACCTATGGCATCGAATATGAATTTGTTGAGTGATACTTCTTCAGAACTAGTGGATGTCATGATATATCAACAGATGATTGGTTCATTGATGTAGTTGAAGAACACAAGGCTAGAATTATGGTTTGCAGTGAACACTCTAAGTCAGTATATGGTAGAGAGGAGACATGTTCACCTAGTTGCGGCAAAGCATGTGTTGGGGTACCTGAAGGGTACGGTTGATAATGGCCTTAGGTATGCATCGGATTAGAAAATTAACCTACAAGGTTATGTTGATGCAGATTGGGATGGGAATGTGAGGGATAGATAGAGCACATCAGGGTGCTTCTTTAGTTTGGGATCAGGTATGATCTCATGGTTCAGTAGGAAGCAGACGAGTGTGGCACTCAGTACAGCCGAGTCCGAGTATATGGAAGTTGATTCGGAAAGTTACAAAGCAGTGTGGCTTCAGAAGTTGCTATCAGGATTGTTTGATCTTGAGTTAGAGGTGAGTTGTATATTCTCCGACAACCAGAGTTGCGTGAAGTTGTCAGAGAACCATGTGTTCCATGAGAAGTCGAAGCACATCGAGATCATATATCACTATATTTGGGATATGGTGCATAAGGGAGCAGTGAGACTCCAGTATATAGCAACAGAGGATCATATAGTTGATGTGTTGACCAAGCCTCTGTCGAGAGTGAAGTTTGAATACTTCAGGGAAAATCTTGGAGTGGTCCATATCAAGAGGGAGTGATGAGATCGGATGAGGTAGCAGGTAGTCACGGGTCATGTGACGTAATTGTGTCTTCTAGGCTACGAGAGGATCTAGACAAGTGGTGAGGTAAGGCGAGTAGTTTTGGTATGCAATGCAATAGAGCTCCTATGTTAGAGTCATTTGATTAGTATAAATGAAGAATTCGACCTCCTCATTTGGACACCACACTCAATCATTGAATTAAAATGAGCAGAGAGATAGAGTCATAAAGAGTAACTATTTTTGGAGTCTTCTTGTTTTGGGTCTTTACACGAGGGATACTATTGTACATTTTGACGAATCTATATAGAAGAAGTTTGCTTGGTTTTTTTTGCCCCGAGAGGGTTTTCCTAGGATAAATTTGTTGTGCACTATTGTTCATGTTGTGCTTGTCTTTCTTTCAGTGATCCTATTGCATATGCTTATGATGTTATGATGCTAAATTTTTAAGATATTGTATAACCATTAAAATTCTAACATTGTGATCTTTGACATGTCTTTTGTTGCTTGTGTATGGTTGAGTTTCACTAGATTGTCAAAGTTTATATGACCCATTCTTCTATGCCATAACTAGCTTTCATCTATTTTTCTCATACAACATTTTTCTCCTTTGACTTCATTGAGTATGTATACATTGCTTGAGGATTTGTTTGCATTTTCCACTAATCTTCCTAAACTTGCTTTCCTTATCTCACACCCTTTAGAATGAAATGTGAGATTGTAACCTTGATCACACATTTGACTAACAATTAGAATATTATGTTTTAGTCCTTCAACATACAAGACATCATGTGTTTTAGTCTTTCCATTATCAAGACCAACGATACATTTTCTAGCTATCTTTGTAGAAGCATTATCCCCAAAAGTAACATTGCCTCCTTTTTCTTTTTTTAAGGTGAGAAACTTGGTTTGGTCCCTTTTCATGTGTTTTGAACATCCACTGTCAACGTACAATTGATTTCCTTTATTTTGAGCATAGAGTGCAAGTCTACATTCTTCCTTGTTCTATTATTTTTGCTTCCAAACCTTAGAGTATTTGGAAAGAACATCTTCTTCCCTATTTTGTTTAGGAAATATTACTATGGTGCTTCTACAATCACATGATCTGTGTCTATAATTATTACACCTAAATAATTCAGTATTACAATCAAGTAGGAGAGAAAATGAATTGTAGTTTTTGTCAGCAAACCCATAAACAATTTTGTATTTTTCTCTCACATAATCAACCCTTGAGGTCTTATAACAACCTTTATCACTTCCTACATAATCTCTACAATTTATTGCTTTATGACCAAAATCATTGCAAGAAAAACAATAGACAAGGAAGATATTTTGGTACCAGTTTGTGAAAGGATTTCTTGGTGGAACAACTTTTAAGTACTCATTCTTGTTGCTTTTGTAAGAAGAATCAGGTTTATGCTGGTCATTATTTCATTTCTTGTTGTTGATTTCATTGTTGATAGAGCCTTTGAGAACATTGGCATAGCTTTTAGGATTTTCTTCGTTTTCCTTGCTTGCATCTTCTTCAGTGGTCTTCTGATTCTCATCATAGCCAAGACCTGTTTTGATGAATGGTGACCTTCAGTAACTGAAAATCTCATTTAAAGTTTCAGTGCTCTTTAAAATTCTATTTAATTGAGCATTTGACTTCTCCAATTCCATTCTTAGTAAGACAACTTCAGACTTTAATCTTTGACAAATTTCTTCCTTTCCCTTGAGCTAACTTCCCACTACTTATATCCTTTTTGGTTATTCTAATTGATCCTTTAGGTTCATGATAATATTTCTATTTCTTCAAGGTTTTGTGACATCTTGAATTTTGAATCATGATCCTCTTTTTCATATTTTTGTAGCTACTCCTTTTGTTTCAAATTATTTATCCTAAGCTTCTTTATTTCACTTAAGGCGCACTTGATTTCTTCTTTAAGATCCACTTCTCCATCAATTTATTCTTCTTATGAATCTATTTTTTCTTTCTAATTATCTTCATTTTCTTTATTAGTAGACTCTGCATACATGGATATGAAGAGAAATTCTTCTTTGTCAATACCATAATCCTATCCTTCACTTTCTTTAGAGGAGCCACTATCCTCTTTAGAGTAAAAACTTTTCTTCTTAGCATGTTTTCCTCTTTTTTTTTCTATAAAGTTTGCTTCCTTTCTTATTGTTATTCTCTTCTTCATCATCACTATATTTCCTTTTTGCATATGGACAAATAGCAACAAAATGTCCTATTTTACCACAATTAAAACATTTAAAGCTTAGCTTACCTTTGAATTTGCATGATCCCCTTTTTAACTTTCTCACAAATTGTGCTTCCAATATATCTAATTCATAGCTAGAATAATCGCAGGGTTTGTGTCCTTTAGTCTTCTTTGATGGTTTCAAAGATGCCTTCTTCTGTGCTGGCCCTTCTTTTTTCTATCCTTGTCACATAACACATAAGGATCCCATGTAAATCATCCATTGTTAGTTTATCAAGATCCGTCATTTCTTCAATGGAAGATACTTTGGCATTAAATCTTAAGGGGAGTGACCTTAACACCTTTTGTAAAATCATCGGTTCTTCAAATTTTTCACCACATCCTCTAATGGTGTTGACAATTTCATCCATATGGAGGAGAATCAGGAGATAGGCTGCAATATTTTCTTCGTCTTTCATTTTCAAACTCTCAAACTATCCTCTATGAGTTTAGAGATTTGTTTTCTTAACCTTGTCATCAAATTCATAGATATTTTGAATCTTATCCCATATTTATTTTGTTGATTCACAATGCATCACTTTGACAAAATCATATTTGGATAGACCACATAAAATGGTATTCATAAATTTTGCATTATTTTCACTAAGCGTCTTCTCAGTCATATCTACTAGTGGTGTTTTTGGAGTTGTATAATTGATTACGACTGATTTCCAAATATCAAACCCAAGAGCCATTAGATACATTTGCATCCTTATGCTCCAAAATGCATAGTTTGTTCCATCAAACAATGGAGCCCTGCTTGTGGAGAAACATTCCTAGCAAGCCATGTGTGGTACCAAGATCTACCTTCCACTGGTTATATTGTTTCCAAAGGAACCTGCTCGGATACCAATTGTTGAACTTATGTT
This sequence comes from Larix kaempferi, assembly GCA_027924585.1. Classification (NCBI taxonomy): domain Eukaryota; kingdom Viridiplantae; phylum Streptophyta; class Pinopsida; order Pinales; family Pinaceae; genus Larix; species Larix kaempferi. The sequence continues at coordinate 4,598,502 of BSBM01000866.1, forward strand.
TATATTGATAAGGGGGGTGAATCAATATAAAAAATATTTTTTTATTTAACTAAGCATTCATCAACCATTCATTGACTATGAAATAGCAAGCACAACTAAACATAGATCATAACACATACAATTTAATGTGGAAACTCTTTTAAGAGAAAACCATGAAAAATTATTTGTATAAATTTATGTAGGTGTAAACCTACTATTACAAAGTTTGTAGGCACCAACTTACAAGAGACACCAATCTCGGCAGCTGAGCACCAACTCAACAAGATCTTGTGTAGGCACCAACCTACAGGAGACACCAATCTCTTTAGCTGAGCACCAACTCAACAAGATACAAATATATTCAAATATGTTGAAATAACCTCCTTGAAATATGCGCCACAATCGGTCCTATATCATTCCATAGACAATTTTAAGCTTCTAAGAGGATCACCTTCAAATATGCTCCAAAATCAGCCCTTAAAAAATCTCCAAAACTATTACAAGATCACCTTCAAATTTGCTCCAAAATCATCCCTTAAAACATCTCCAAAACTATCAAAAAATCACCTTCAAATATACTCCAAAATTGGACCTTAAAACATCTCCAAAAATGTCACAAGATCACCTTCAAATCTATCCAAATTTAGCCCTTAAAACATCTCCAAAACTGTCATAGGATCACCTTCAAATTTGGCCCAAAATCAGACTTACATTAGCCCTTAAAAATAAGAATATATGCCTTAAAACTTTGTCTCCTTAGCCCTTGTGTACCTTTTTCATTTCAGATCATATCTATTGCTTTTGTTATTCAAAATGCACCATATTAGGTCTTATTTATAGTATTCCTTATTTATTTATAGTTACTTTTTATGGGTCGACTTGTAAATTCTCGGCAAATCCATTTTAACATTTCATATATCCCTAGTGCTATGGAGTTAGAGGGAATTCCATATACCATTGGAAAGGTCTTGGAATAATATTTTCAGTCATACATCATATGCTCCCATCTGAGCTAAGTCTTCAGAGAAAAAAGGCCTTCAAAGACAGGGCATCCAAACTAGGAATCAAAAGTCCAAAATTTTTCATCTACAATTTCCTCATGCATTTGACATCAATGCCACAATATTTCCAACAATCTTCATCGTGCAATCTTCATTTTGAACATCTGCAGTCTCCCCTTGTCTTTGACATCAATGAAAGCAATATTTCCAACAATCCAATCAATTCTACAGTGTTGGCTTGGTTTTCCTTGCAGTAAGTCACTTGATTCTCTAGGAGTTCCACTAGTAATTTGTAGTTTTCTAACTCTTTGACCACATCACTAATATTGGACACATTATCTTGAGCAAAAGAAACTCCAACTGAAGCCATTGTTGTTGGGTCTACTTATTTGGCATCCAACATAGTAGTTTATGTAGTGACTACAAGATTTTGATCCATAGTAATCTCCCTCTTTTTGTATGTTTGCCTCACATTGTATTTTTTCTTCTGGTTGAAAGTAAAATTCTTCAATTTGGAAGCCTCGTTAGTGGGAATGGGGAGTTGCATATCCCCTCCTATAACCAGTTTGGTTGAAGAGATAATAACAATGCTCTTAGGTTTGTGTGCATGTTGGTATAATGATCCTACCTCTTATCCTCTCTCCCTCAATCCTTTTTCTTTTAGATTAAACATATGGTTCAACTTTCTTTCTTCTTTATTCTTGTGCTACTACTTTTCTTTCATGTTACACCTTAACTTCAACTTCATTTGCCAATATTTTTTCTTTCAACCTTTTCTTCGGCTACTTTACTTTCTCTATCTAAATCCACTTCTACTATCATTGTTATTTAATCTTTATCTTTCACCTTAACTCTAGCGTTTTATTCTAATCTTATATTTGTTGATGTATATGTAACTTCAGAATGTATTTCACATATATGTATATTGTATTCCTATAGAGATGTTATTATTCCTCTATACGGAAGTGGTTGTATTCCTATAGAGATGTTATTATTCCTCTATACGGAAGTGTCGTCATTTATATTGTAAGTGTCGTAACTTATACTTGATGGGTTATTAGACAACCTTGTTGGGGTCGGCCTTGTATAAGTCATGTGGGTCAAAGGGTTATTAGACCACCTTAGTGGGGGTCGGCCTAGTTAGCATTATGTTAAGTGGTTAAGTTGAGGCTGACCTAGTTGAGTAAAGGTCAAGTCAAGTTAGTGTATAAATAGAGAGTGTGTCTCTCTCATTTTACACATTCTATTCTCTCACTCACACTTGGGAGAGTGGTGCACTTATGGAGGAGGAGGCTCTGTTGCTAGGAGAAGACTATATCTTATATTCTGGTTGTATCATTGCTCTATCTATCTCTGAGGAAGTTATTGTGGTTTTTCACCTTTATGGTTTTCCCCAAGTAAGCTCTATGTCTCTTGTGTGCTTGCATTATTGTGTCCATGATTGATATGCTGTAGATTTGCTGTACATGTTGTTCTCTCAGTTAAGATCCTAGATCAGATTGAAGTAAATTCTGAAAATTTAACATGGTATCAGAGCTAGCCTGAAAGAAGGCATGATATGGCATGTATGACACTTGTTGCACTTATGATGCTAGGGCTTGATATAGTAAAAACCAGTCATCGTAGCACTTTCGCTATAAATCCGTTTTGGCGAATTTTTTGGATCTGAAACTTTTACTGGTCGAATATCAGATCCCCATGTACCTTGTGTCCAAAGGAAAACGTCTAATTCGTTGTACTTTGTGATTTATGATCTGTACAATATAGGGTTTCTGCCTCTTCCAGATCTAAGTCAAAATCAGGTGACCTTGGGAAAAAGGTCATAACTTGGTCTAGGAAGCTCCAAATGAAATTTTGTAAAAAGTGACAGGTAGTAAACAGATTGTAATATCTCAGGAAATGTTTTTAGAGGCCGAAGTGGAACCAGTGACACGTGGCATGCCGTACAATTTGCTCTCCTTTATTATCCCATAAACAGGTCACGTTGCGACACGTGGCATAACTCTCTCTCAGAGAATCCAATTGAGATCAGACCTATCGGGATGGAAAGATAACAGGTCGGGATATCTCAGGAAAAAAATTTAGACCCTATGGATCGAAAAGTTCGGAGTTACACTAGAAACAATCAGGTACATTTTTCTGTCAAAACAAAATTATTTTTGAGTACCTTCATTCATGGCTTCCGGAATTTAGGGCTTCAGAGAAAGTTGGAATTTTTGTAATAGGAGACCACAGCTGGATGCTACTCATCAAAATCTAAATTTAGAGACCAATATCAGATTTTTTGGTTGGGCAGAAGGCCGGTCTTGATCAAACCCCAGTTCGGGACTTTGATCGGAAAGATGGAAAATTAGGGCTTCTGCAAAAATTGGAATTTTGGAAATCTGTGACCACGACTGGAAGCTCCTCATAAAAATCGAAGCTTAGAGTTTTGAATCAAATATTTTGGTTGGGTGAAGCTCCAGGAAACTCAAACCCTAATTCAGGGTCCTCCCTGGTGAATCCATAAATCTAAAAGGCAATTTCGAGGGGTGAAACTTTGCAGTTTTCAAATTCTGAATATACCAACTTGATCAGCTCATCAAGGCGCATATTTCTATCCTTTCGGAAGTTTGAAATTCAAAGTTTGAATTTTTGGGGTTTCTTTGACAAACCCTAATCCAACTCCAGGTCCAATTCTTGTAAATCAAGTGGATTGGGTTAATCCTAGAAGAAGATGGATTGGTCACCTGCATAAGTGAAGAAGTTCCTGTCTCAGAGGGAGATGAGGCTAAGGACTTCCATAAGAAGATTACAAGCAATCTTGACAGGTATGGCTTATAGGTATGTTTCATGGTTAAGTTTATTATATGTTTGTCTTCATATCATTACAGTACAATCTTGATTCATTACTGGACTTGTCGTATCACCTTAATAGAAGATATTCATTGATTAAGGTTTTAACACTTATGATTGTACTAATGCATTGTGATGTTGTATGAGGTTTATGTTGTTTGATAACACAAAAGGTACACCAAGAAAGTCAAATCATGTTCTACTTCAAGAACATATGCTCATGGTGACATGAAGACAAAGATTCATCCATTGTCATGGATCACATAGAAGATCTACTTTCGAGGTATGTATAACTTGGTTCTACAATGGTTAACTTATGAGACATGCAAGTTACTAGCACAAGTCACTGAAGAGAACCAGAAGACATTATGCGGGTATGTTAGACATAACTAGCTAGCATGCTAATCCAGGTATGTTTTTCCTATATCAAGCTAGAATCCTACCTTGTGTTAGGATCTCATACTGTTGTGTTGTTGATAATGATTATTCATGAAGTCATAGGTTTGAATAATCATGGTTGTATGCATATTATGTTTCTTACCATAATTGATGATATGACTAACCAGAAGAATCATGAAGGTATAGGTTTGAATAATCACGGGTTTTATGCATATTATATCTCTTATCTTGATTGATGATTCAACTAACCAGAAGAGTCCTATGATCAAATAAGAATCGCTATGAGTAAAAGAATACTTCCCTGAAACCTTGAACACTAATGTTTATTATCTGTGAATGATCATGAATATACATGTTTAAGATTATTGTGTTTTGATAGTATTAAGATTATACTAATAAATGTGTGATTATGTATGAGACCTCAAGGATAACACAATGATGATATTAATAAGCATGCATAGTGATTAAGGATGGATGTAAGTTCAAGGACAGGTAATCCAGGAAGCAAAGATCAAGAGGGAGCACACTCTAGTTGTTCCTGCAAGAAACCAAAGGAGCACACTTCAGTAGTTTCTGCAAGGATGCAGATATTCAGAGAGAGTTGACCACTTCTCACAATCCACATAAGAATGGAGTTGCAGAAAATAAGCAAAGACTGAGAGGGAGTCAACCCAACAAACAAACAAAGATAAGTATTTGAATTGTCATTACTTGCATATTTTATTGTTTAAATAATAATGTTCAATAATTTATATACTGATGTTCCTAGAATTAGGTTGTGTATTATGCATATTAGAATAGTTGCATTGATGAATAGTATACTACTGATATGCATGGGTAAGTGGCCTATGGCACTGTACAACATTCCATTGCTACTTATTTAGAATGAAACCTCTTTGCTGACATGTTGGGAGTTGTGCACACTCTTAACAATGTTCTGGTAGAGATTGGAAGGCATCTAGAAAGTTACGGGATATGGATAAATGTTGTATTGAAGCATTGGCTAAGATAATTGCATGACTGTATGACATATTTCTTTATGTGTAAGAATTTGTTCTGAAAAATATGAGATGTTTTCTAATCATACAATTTAACTTGTTGTGTAGGAAAGATCGTATGCCATCACCTACAAAAGAAGAACTACAACATTTGTTCAGCAACAAAATTATCTATTGAAGATATTGAAGTTCCCAGGATATGGGAAGAATGCCATGATCCGTCGATCATGAAGAATGATGTTTGGGATGTAGTCCCAAGACCTGAAGGGAAGTTTGTTATGAATTCCATATGGATCTATCAAGATCAAGCATGCTGCAGATGGAAGCATAGAGAAATATAAAAGTGATGAAATAGAAGATACACCAGATGGATTTCAAGACAACTTTCTTGAATGGTGTAGTTGAAGAAGAAGTGTATGTGGAGCAGCCACTTGGTTCTGAGACACATGATAGGGAGTCATATATGTGCAGAACTTGGGTATGATGCACCACTTTCTAGGTATGGAGGTGTGGCAGAGTGCAGATGGAATCTTCCTTGGACAAGGGAAGTATGCAGTAGAGATCCTGAAGAGGTTCGGGATGATGGACTGCGAGGCTATGGCATCGAACATGAAGCTTCTATGTGATGCTTCATCTGAACCGGTTGATGTCACTATGTATCGTCAGATGATTGGGTCCTTGATGTACCTGACGAACATGAGACCAGATATTTGCTTTGCGGTGAACACATTGAGCCAGTTCCTGACATATCCGAGGAGTGTTCACCTGGTTGCTATAAAGCATATTCTGAGGTACCTAAAGGGTACAATTGATTATGGGCTCAAATATGATGCGAATCAAAAGTTTAACCTGCAGGGTTATGTTGATTCAGATTGGACAGGCAGTGCTGCAGATAAGAAGAGCACTCCTGGGTGCTGCTTCAGTATGGGATCAGGTGCGATCCTTGGTTTAGCAGGAAGCAGTCCTGTGTAGCACTGAGTACAGCCAAAGCAGAGTATGTTGCGACGGATGAGCAGGTTGAAGATGTATTGACCAAGCCGTTGGCCAGAGTGTAGTTTTGAGTACTTTAGAGAGAGGCTTGGTGCACTTTAGATCGAGGTTCCTTCCAAAGGGAAGTGATGAGTCCGGAAGATGTAGATGCACATGAGCTTTTTTGACACGGTTGATGTGTTCTCCCATGGTCGTGATGTAATTGCTGAGCCATTCTCACATGGTGGTAGATGTGTTCTCCCATGGTGTAGATGTAAGGGCTGAAGCCATTTTTCACATGGTGGTAGATGTGTTCTCCCATGGTGAAAAAGTAAGGGCTGGATCCTTCCCCGAATGGTGGTAGATGTGTTCTCCCATGTCGGTGGTGTAAGTGTTGGATGATGGGCATCTGGGCTGTGCTTCGTGGACGATGAGATGATCTGAAGAGGATGATGCTATGATGATAAGGAGGATCATGGATGATGAGCATCAAGACGATGCTCCAGTTACTGCTCTGTGTATGCATCATGTTGGATGCTGGATATGATCAGTAGGATCATTTATATGTATGTACGCATCATGTTGGATGCTGGATATGATCAGTTGGATCATTTATATGTATGTACGCATCATGTTGGATGCTGGATATGATCAAGTGGATCACTTGTATATATTTTTGTATATGCATCATGTTGGATGCTTGGACCATGTATCTGTATATGTATCAAGTGGATACATTGTATGATCAGGTGGATCATGTATCGTGATATGTATCATGTATTTGTATTTGTATTAGGTGGATACACTGTATGATCATGTGGATCATGTATGATGATATGTATCAGGTAGATGCATTGTATGATTAGGATGATGATGGATGACGAGCTTCAGGATGTTGCTCCAGATGACATGCAACAGGATGTTGCAGTGATGATTATTAGGATGATCATGTGTACATCAGGATGATGTATGGTGAGTATCAGGTTGATACTCTGTGGCCGTGGAACAAGTTGTGCAGATAAGCATGTAATTTGTGCCCTGGGAGATTTGCAAATAGTCTTTCGAGGTTTTGCCTATGGCATGTAATTTGTACCCTGGGATATTTGGCAAATGCTCTTTCGAGGTTTTGCTTGGGAGGACATATAATTTGTGCCCTGGGAGATCTGGAGATAGTTTTTCAAGGTTTTGCCTATGGCATGTAATTTGTGCCCTGGGAGATCTAATAGGTTGAGCCGTGTGCTCATAATCAGTCCTGGGATGCTCTTTCAAGGTTTTGACATGACCACATGTAATTTGTGCCCTGGGAGATCTGATAGGTTGAGCCTTGTGCTCGTAATCAGTCCTGGGATGCTCTTTCGAGGTTTTGTGGTGACCACATGTAATTTGTGCCCTGGGAGATCCGATAGGATGAGCCTTGTGCTCATAATCAGTCCTGGGATTCTCTTTCGAGGTTTTGTGGTGGGGTCACATGTAATACGTCCTGGAGATCTGGACAGGATGAAAAAGGCCTCAGATGCTCTTTAGGGTTCTTGTTAGTCAAGAGACTCTTTTAAGGTTTTGTGACGCACGTAATAAATCCTGAGATTTCCACAGTATGGCCAGTGATGACGAAGACCTGCAGGTGGTGGGCCTACATCAAGTATGAAAAAGGACTGGCTCTGTAGAACTTCCTATGATGAGTAGATTCAGAGATTGATTGAGATAGCAGCAGCAATGACGATGATGATGACTCGATGACGATTATCCAATGACAATGATCTAGAGAAGATGACTTGTGTTAGAAGACCTGTGTCGAGAAATACCTTCCTAGTTAAGAGGGAGTGTTGATGTATATGTAACTTCGGAATGTATTTCACATATATGTATATTGTATTCCTATAGAGATGTTATTATTCCTTTATACGGAAGTGGTTGTATACCTATAGAGATGTTATTATTCCTCTATACGGAAGTGTCGTCATTTATATTGTAAGTGTCGTAACTTATACTTGATGGGTTATTAGACAACCTTGTTGGGGTCGGCCCTGTATAAGTCATGTGGTTCAAAGGGTTATTAGACCACCCTATTGGGGGTCGGCCATGTGGGTCAAAGGGTTATTAGACCACCTTAGTGGGGATTGGCCTAGTCAGCATTATGTTAAGTGGTTAAGTTGAGGCCGACCTAGTTGAGTAAAGGTCAAGTCAAGTTAGTGTATAAATAGAGAGTGTGTCTCTCTCATTTTACACATTCTATTCTCTCACTCACACTTGGGAGAGTGGCGCACTTGTGGAGGAGGAGGCTCTGCTGCTAGGAGAAGACTATCTCTTGTATTCTGGTTGTATCATTGCTCTATCTATCTCTGAAGAAGTTATTGGGGTTTTTCACCTTTATGGTTTTCCCCAAGTAAACTCTGTGTCTCTTGTGTGCTTGCATTATTGTGTCCATGATTGATATGCTGTAGATTTGTTGTAAATGTTGTTCTCTCAGTTAAGATCCTAGATCAGATTGAAGTAAATTCTAAAAATTTAACAATATTTTCATCTACCTTTGATTTTCTTACAACTCAAGCTTTAACATTAGCTTTTTGTTTTTGAGCTAGTTCCTCAACAACTTTTATTTTCATTTCTTCCTCTCTACTTTTTCCTAATCATGCTATTGGTTTGCATCTCTTCAAAAGACAGTGTCCTTTTCTTTCCCTTCTCCACCTCTCGAATCTTCATGAGTATAAGGTCAAGTAATGACCACACAAATAGCATGGAACACCACATTCTCTAAATCATGGCTTAAATCTCTTCTTTGTGGCCATAATTAACGATATTCATCCATGGCCTCAGCTTCCATTCTTGCAAATGTAGAGTTATTTAGTCCATAGAATCATATGTACATAGGATAAGTTAGGCATAAGTTCTTTTTTCCTTTATCAATGAGGAATTCAAACCATGAAGAATGGTTTCATATGTTGTTTCTCTGATCGCAAGCCTATCTTGAACAAATGTTGGAAACAAATGGGGAGCTTTAGCTACTATGTATATCCTAATAGAAGTGTTGTCATCATTTACATACCAAAATCCTATCATACTCAAAACATGCATGGATTCTTCTAATAATCTAGGAGTTGGATTGCAGAAAATCTAGTTATATAATGGAATAAAGAAGTGGCCACAATCCTCGCATACTAACACATGTATTTATGCTCCCACAAATCCTGATAGTAATCCTCCACTGGTGGTTTTGATATGCTCCAAGACCAACCCTTTCTCTGGAAAGGGTTACTAGCACAAATAATATATTAGAGGTATCAAGACATATAGAAATCAAGGGGATTACCAAGATTATGATAGTTAAACCTTAGGAAACGCCTCCATATTAGTGTGGGACAAGATGGAAACCCAATTTAATATTGGTCTTTCTTTTTACAATAGCATACATAAGAGGTACCCAATATTTCTTGAAATGTGTTGCATCGTTCTCTCCAAATACACTACTCGAAAATGTAATAACACATCTGAAATGTTCTCTCAAATTCATGGATGGATAAACCCCTAAGGTGTAGACTTGTTGGCGATAGGGTGCACTGTTAAGGAATTCCTTGCAACATCGTGGGTTCAAAACTTGAATAGCATGTGAATCTATGTAGGGGAAATGTGGGTGCACGTAGAGGTTATAGTGGTAGAAAACCATAATAGAACTTGTGTCACGCAAGTGTGAGCTTGGCCCAGTTACCGATTCCTCTAGATACAAAACAATCATGGATGGATAAAACCCAGTATCTTTGGATTTAAAATATTTACCTTCAATGCACCATTTTCTCATCACTTTATGATAGTTTTTAGATATACCAAATTCCTCCACCCACAATGTAGTACTAGACACTTCTATATTTGCAAATGTAGAATACATATCCAAATTGTTTGGTTGAAATGATGTGATGCACCTACCTTGCTCATTGACTACTATTATATTTTAAAAGTTCACATGGTGAATGATCCACTTAATCATTTATGCACATGACAAAATAAGAGGTCAATGGTCTACTTAATAATCTATGTGACCTTCAACTGTTGGGCTATACATCCTCATCTATAGTCTTACCCTCTATTGGTTATTGGTAGGGATAAAGTGGGGTAATTATCCTCCCTAGGAATTTGTAATAGCTCCCCCGATTGAGATGGATTTGGTATCCTTATATAGCTAGAGGTGTCCAAATAAGCTATCCTCTTGGGATATTTGGGATATATTTACATGAATGTCCTCTCTTCTTCGTCCTTCTTTTGTTTTGTCTTTTGCCTCTTAGGATCCATATAGATAGTCATGCATGTCATCCATTAGAACAATATAACACATTAATAAGGTTAGAACAGATGTAAGGCGTTCAAAAATGGGTATAAATTTGAATTTATTATGGATTCAATCTATGTGCAACAAATTCGACATTGAGTCTCCAAAATATATCCTAGGCATATAATGAACATAATTACAACTCAAACTAAGTTGCACCCCAATTTCAATCACAGCCACTTTTAAATGTTTAACATATTCAAGGCTTAAAACTATCAGATGTAGTCTTTCATCTAAGTTAGGATTTGAACTAAAGTAGGTATGTGGTATGTGATGAGTCCTGGATATAGGTACTCCATAGACCCTTTTTATGCCACACACAAGCAGGAAAGACTAAGAAAAACACCTCTTTTTGTAGGGGAGAACGCATTTGTTTGATTATTTAATGAAGTAGTTTAGCGATTATCTTTTCTTATGCTTTAAGCATTTTATGTGCTAATCATATTAATTTAAGCATGTGTGAGCAGGGCGCGGGTGACCTGAAGAAGTGATAGGTAACCAAGCTCAAGACTGGAGATAATGAGTGACACAACGATCCATTTTATCCCGATTTAAAGGAAGGACTCCTGTTAAACATGATCGTTGTTTACAATGTAGAGCTAGGTTAGAGATAAGGATAAATAGGGTCCTTTTTGAATAACAGGGGATCTGGAGACATTTTCAAAGAACAAACTTCAGCATATTTTTGTATTTGAGACAGTTTTGTTTTAAGTTTTCCTGAAACATGAAGTTATGAATTGATAATGAAAGCCCAACATTATATTAATTCCTTGAGTTCATAAGTTTCCTTCTCTCCTGAAATACGTGTTGGGGAGGGCCCCCTCAATACGTAGATCAGGAGTTTCGTGTTTCATTACAGGTATTTATCATGCATTTTATTTATTGTTTCAATCATCATGATGCGTGAAATTACTTTGGTATTTGTTTAGACATCAGATTCCTATTTCAGTACAAAATATTTTCTTCCATAGTTTGATAAAACTGTTTCCATAGTTTCGTAATGCATTGTCCGTAGTCTTGTGTGTGCCATCCGCATAGGCATATTTTATATCTAAGTTCCAATATTTTTATACCATTTCCACATAATGAGTCAGATCTATGATTTCATGCATACTTCCTTTACTTAAGTTGATCACATAGAGTTTAAATGTTTCAGCATTTGATTTGAATAGAACAAGGTTTAATCGCTTTCGGTATTTGATTTGGTAGACATAATTTGATTGTTTTCCAGCATTGAAATTCCTAGAATAAATTTACCAGTTTTCAGCATTCAATTCCTAGAATAGATTTACCATTTACCAGTTTTCCAGTATTCAATTCCTAGAATAAATTTATCAGTTTTCACCATTTTCAATTCATGGATTTACATACTTTCATATTTCCTACTTCTTAGTTTTTCTAGAACAATACTTCCTATTTCCCTTAGAGCATTCTTTAGGATACATTGAACATTCAGAATGAAAAACATCACCATATAGTGCACATATAGTGCCTAGCATATCTTAAGTTTGTACACTCCCTGGTTGATAATTAAAGTATACTTCTGGTATAACTACCCTAATTAGGTATCCATTCCTGGAGTCCACCACTTTTTGGCGCCATTGTCGAGGAGGTGCTTAATCTATAGGAGACATCTTAAAAAAAGTCATAATTTTTTTACTATGAATGCCTCGACGAAAGAGGGATGAATTTGGACGATTCCTTCCTAACCACCCTATGAGCAACACTATCTTTGAACATTCTCAATTTGAATTCCTCAATTCTGACGAAGAAGCTGATTCCAGCTATGATCCACACCGTGATAACTACTTTGCTACCTCTAGCACAAACGATACTATGGCCGGAGAAGAGGATGAATATAGAGAACTATTTACTTTTCCCATTAGTGTACCTCTTGGGGATGCCAGAATGAAGAATATAAACCCTAATAATCTGCCAAACTTCCATGGCTTAACCTCATAAGACCCTAACACATTTTTATTCGAATTTGAGGTAGTTTGTAGGTATTTTGGTTATACTACTGATGCACAAAAACTAAGACTATTTCCTTCTACATTGAAAGATCTATCACTCAGATGGTTCATGAGCCTAGAAGGGAACAATATCTTCACCTAGGACCAAATGAAACAATCTTTCCTGGAAAAATATAGGGACTACTGTAAGGAAAAAGATACAAGAGATGAAATCTTCAGGATGCAACAAGGAGAAAGAGAATCTCTAGAAGACTATGTACAACGCTTTCAACTCAACTACAAAAGAGCTAATCATTGTACCCTAGATCAAGAATCATTGAAACTTGTCCTTCTTAGAGGAATCAAAGAAGAAAATATGCAAGTCTTGAACCTATTAGGAGATGGGGATATATTCCAGAAAACCTATGACCAAATTCTACAAATATTCAAGAACTATTCTAGATCCAGAAAAGGTAAAAATGGGACATGAGACACACATCCATTTACAGGAGGATCGACATCTTTAGGACCAAACCTCACAAAGTTTGATTTAGGAAATATTCTTGATGATATGCAAACTGATATCCTTCAGTCCCTAGCAATGCAATTAGATGCACTCCAAATAAAGAAGAAACAGAATGAGATAAACCAACCACTGGTAGTGTTTTTCCCACGTTGTAGAAAGAAACATGAAAAGGATCAATGCACATTAAATACAATAGAAATATGTGGCCTCTGTATTGATGATCACTCTACTGATAAATTCCCTCTGCTTCTATCATGCAAAGCTTCCATTCAGGATCCCACATTTGAAGGTACTATGGAACAACTCTGTTTTGTTAATCATAGAAGAAAATTTTTTGTTAGGCCCTTCCAGCCCAACAACCAAACATATTTTAACCAAGGAAGTAATCAACAAAATTAGAACCCCTCAACACCAACCACATGGCCAAATCAAGCAGCTCCAAACCAATGGCAGCAAAGCCAAACACTGTATCAACAACCATATTACACACAGCCTTATTCTCCTTACCCCCACCTTTTTCTCAACCACCAATGAATTATGGAAATCCATATCCATATTCAGCAAACTGGAGGGATCCATTACAGTAGCCACTCATCATGCCGCCCCCACAAAACCAACCACCTCCCATACCACCCCAAATCCTTTCCCAACTGATTCCAAACCCAAACAACAACATAGCAAACAATGAAGTGGTGCAATTCCCTACTTATGTCGTGGATACACTTGAAATAAATGAAATCAATCTTAGATCTGCAAAAACATTGTAGAACACCCATCCATAGAATAATCAAGAACATATCAATCACGAACAGATAACACAACCCAAACCACATAAGCCAGTTGAAACACACTCTTGGGAAGAAGAAAATCAACCACAAATACCAAACAGAACCCTCCCATTTCCCGAGAAACTCATATGAAACACTAGAGAGGAGGAGGAGAACATTATCCTTAACGAATTAAAGCATTTGAACATCCAAATCCCCATTTTACAAGCAATAAGAGACGTGCCAATCTGTAATAAATTTATTAAATAAAATTGCTTAAAACGACCTGGCCGAAGAAAATGTGGCCCACCAACTATAAACACAGTGGGCCAATTAGCAGACTTAATGTTGGGCGTCATTCTCAACCCTAAATACCTTGACCCAGGAAGTCCAGTTGTCAATGTAACCATTAAAAACATACATATTGCAAGAATCCTAATTGATTTAGGGGCTACAATCAACGTGATGAAAAAGGACACAATGGTAGCCTTAGGACTCCAATCGATTATCAGACCAACCAGTACCATGCTGCAACTTGTTGACACATCAACTATAAAACCTGAAGGAATGCTTCAGGATATCATTATCAACATAGAATCCTAGGAGTATCCAGCCGACTTCATAGTTATAGAGGTGAAGAGTAAACTCAGTGGATACCCAATAATCCTAGGGAGGCCATCGCTAGCAACAACAGACGCCTATATAAGCTATAGATATGGAAACATGACAATCACCAATGGGAAGGCTAGAAAGAAGATCATAATTTATCCTCCAGCAAGAAAATATACAAACATAGAATATCAGAATTGGACAGATGACTATAATGATATAAATGACCGAAACATAGAGCCTGTTCTTACTATCAAAGTTGCCCTATCTTTAAAGGCTATTGATGAAGACAGTCATTTAGATAGATTTATTCAAAATGCATCTTCTAATCATGATATTCTTGTAGATTTTTTTGAAACATGTCAGTAACAGGAAGTTAAAGATTCACCCCATAACTCAGACAAAATGTGGGAAGAAGTGCTCTCACTTGAACAATAGTCACCACAGGTCAAAATAGTCGAGATCATGCTTGGAAAAATAGTTAATATTAACTCAAACTTGGATCCAGAATAGGAGCAACAATTAATGAAAGTGTTATCAGAAAATAACAAGGCTTTTGCATGGACATACATCGATATGAAGGGAATCCACCCAGACATTTGCAAGCATTACATATATATCAAATAAGGCCTTATACCCATCAGACAACCTCAACGAAGGATGAACCCAACATCGAAATATATAGTAAAATTGGAATTACATAAGCTATTGGATACAGGGTTCATCTACCCAATCTCAGACAATGAATGGGTCTCACCATTAGTAATAGTCCCTAAGAAAGGAGGGAAGTGGAGGATCTGTGTGGATTACAGAGAACTCAACAAGATAACTAAAAGAGACCACTTCCCTCTACCATTCATTGACCAAGTATTGGACACACTGTCTGGAAATAAATTCTTCTCATTTTTAGATGGATTCAGTGGATACAACCAGATCCTAATTCACCCAGCTGATCAGGATAAAACCACATTTACATTCCCATGAGGAACTTATGCATACAGAGTGCTACCATTTGGACTCTATAATGCCCCAACAACATTTCAAAGGGCCATTTTGAGCATATTATTTGAATTTATCAATGATCAGATGGAAGTCTATATGGATGACTTCACACCTTATGGCCAAAATTTTCACCAAGCATTACAACATCTTGAATTAGTATTAAAAAAGTGCATCGAAATGAGATTATGTCTAAGTAATGATAAATGCAGGATGCTAATGCAAGAGGGCATAGTGTTGGGACACCATATCTCACAAAGAGGAGTTGAAGTTGATCAAGCAAAAGTCATAGTCATTACGACACTTCCACCACCTGTCAAACAAAGAGATGTGCGAAGTTTCCTTGGGAAAACAGGATACTACAGAAGATTATAGAAATTTATAGCAAAATTGCTGCACCTATGTTCACCCTTCTAACAAAGGATACATAATTCATCTGGACCAAGCACTGTATGTCAGCATTTGACAACCTCAAAGAGAAGACAATCACAACCCCAGTACTCCAAGGACCCAATTGGACACTACCATTCCACATACATTTTGATGCTTCGGATAAAGCCATTGGATCATTCCTTGGGCAAGAAGAAAAAAAGAGACAGTATGCCATATATTACATTAGCAAAAACTTGGCAGGAGCAGAACTCAATTATACAGTCACAAAAAATGAGTTTTTGGCTTTCATACATGCCATAAACAAATTCAAGCACTATATCACTGGATACCAAGTATTTGTCCACACCGACCACTCAACAATCAGGTACCTTATGAATAAACCTAATACAAGTGCTAGAATTATTAGATGGATACTCCTCCTGCAAGAATTTAACATAACAATCTTGGATAAGCCAGGAAAACATAATATGGTAGTATATTTTCTGTCTAGACTAACCCATGGGCAGGACAGTGAGTTGGTCAATGATAACTTGCCTGATGAACACCTCTTTGCAATCTCAACACAAATCCCATGGTTTGCTGACATAGAAAACTACTTAGTATCTGGTAAATTTCCACAACATTACAGCTACCAAGAGAAGTGCAGAATCATAAGACAAAGTGCAACTTACACATGGATAGAAGGAATGATTTTTAAAAAGGGGCCAAACCAAATATTGAGAAGATGCATCAGAGAAGATGAAGTCCATGATATACTGCATGCCACTCACAATGAGCCATGCGGAGGCCATTATGCTGCAAAAAGAACAGCCTATAAAGTACTGCAAACTATATATTATTGGCCAACACTTCACAAAGACTCCTATGATTATGTATCACATTGTGTTGATTGTCAACGAATGGGGAAGCCTACACAAAGAGAGGAAATGCCTCTACATCCCCAAATATATTTGGAAGCATTTGAGAAATGGGGATTTGATTTTGTTGGTCCCTTCAACCCCCCATCAAATCAGAAAAGCTATATTTTAGTATGCACTGACTACCTTACAAAGTGGGCAGAAATAACAACACTTGCAGCAACAAATGAAACAAATGTAGCAAAATTTTTTACAGAACAAATCTTCCACATATTTGGAGTTCCAAGAGAGTTAGTTTCTGACCAAGGAACACAGTTTACATCCAACCTCATCGAGGACCTACTTAGAAGAAAAAATGTCAAACATTGAAGGTCCTCCTCCTAACACCCTCAAGCTAATGGTCAAGCTGAAGTGACAAACAAAGAACTTGAAAGAATTTTGATAAAGATAGTACAACTACACAAAAGAGGTTGGGCAGACAGGTTGAGTGAAGCAGTTTGGGATTATAACACAACATGGAAGAAAACAACAGGCTTTACACCCTATGAGTTGTTATATGGAAAGAAAATAATGCTCCCCATTGAATTTGAAATCAAAACATTGAGAATTGCAGCCAATTTAAACATGGAGATTTCAGAAATTCAAGAGGAACGCATGCTACAAATAAATCAGCTGGATGAGCACCGCCAACAAGCCCTTAACCACACTAACATCATCCAGCAACAGAAGAAGAAATTGCATGACAAAAACATCAAGCAGAAGAAATTCAAAGAAGGTGACTAGGCACTACTATATGACTCCAGGTTTAAATTTTTTCAAGGAAAACTCACAACCAGATGGTTCGGACCCTACATCATTGACACAATCTATGACAATGGAGCAGTTAAAATTACAACAATTGATGAAACATAATTACCCATGTTGGTGAATGGACATAGACTCAAGCTATATAAGAAACCACAGTCCAGAGAGGATTTCACACAAACACTCTATCCGAAAAATCTAAAGCTGATAGAGGACATAGATAATCACTAATTACTGTTAGAAAAAAAAAACAAGAAAAAAAGAGAAAAAATAAAATAAATAAAAAAGAGAAGAAAAAAGAGAGGAATAAACAGAAAAGGAAAAAAAAAAAAAAAAATAATAATATAACAAACCAGCAGCTATGCAACTAAAACTCAAATTCAAGTAAAGTAGGACAAATCCAGCAATACAATAGGGAGACAAAATCAGACAACAACAAATATCAAGCGAGCCAGACCAAGCATCAATGAGCAGAATTCAACAATTTATCCAATCAAGCGAGCCAGCAAAGAAATCATCCAAGCAAAAGAAGAAAAAAATCAGAAAAATTACAAAGGAGCTTGTGCAAGGAGTACAAGAGCAATATTCAAAAAATCAACAACTGAAATCAAGCAAGCTAGCACATAAAATCAACAACAAAAAAGAATGCAAATACAAAATTCAGCAAGATAGAAATCCAATCAAGCGAGCCAGAAAAATCATTGAAAAATGATATTCAACAAAATCAAAGGTCAAATCAAGCAAGCTAGCATAGAAACTCAATCAAGCAAATGAAAAAAAGCAAGCGAGCCAGCAGAAGGAAATCATTAAAAAACATAACTACTGACATGACAAAAATAACTATAGACACAGGCAAAATCTACTACGGAATCCCGCACCCATACAAACAAACCCACATCATTTGCTAAGGTATGCTAGCATAACAAGTAATCACTAAAATCTTTGTTTTATTTTCAAATCAAATCATTCTCCCCACAAAAACAACTATTTTTCAAGTTGAGGACAACTTTTTAGCCAGTTCGGTGGCACGGTTCAGGGTAACCTTACTGGGTCATGATGACCTACCTTAGCCAT
This sequence comes from Larix kaempferi, assembly GCA_027924585.1. NCBI lineage: Eukaryota > Viridiplantae > Streptophyta > Pinopsida > Pinales > Pinaceae > Larix > Larix kaempferi. Next base: position 4,616,982 of record BSBM01000866.1, read on the forward strand.
GTCAGGAGAATGACAACCTCCATAGCTGCCATATCCTCTAATGATCAAAGAATCAACGAAATGTGCAATGATGTAAAGGAATGCAATGCGCAATAATGTAAAGGAATGTATAAGATGACAAACACGATGCACAATAATGAAAATGAGTGCATAAAAATAGCAAAATAAGACAACGGGATATGAAAGAAGACCCAATTAACCAATACAAGTTTCTCAGAAAGAAATAATACTGAAAGTTGGACACGTCACTCAGACAGCAAGCTTCCCACAAGCCGACGACCGATCCCAAGCAGATGAGTAAGTCATCCACCCTCAAAGCTTTGTGGTTTGATGATCATTTAGAAAACTTAGAAATGACAAAAGGATTCAAGAAGAGTGAACCAAAAAACCACACACCTATATATGAAAATCCGTAGGTGTTGTCCATCCTCTGCACAGCGGGATGGATGCCATTTATTATGGGCCTAAGAGGATTCGACATAGCAGTAGCCTTAGAATTTACCCAAAATTTGAAGCACATAAAAGAAGAACAATATGTCACTTGGGTGAGGGGACTACGCATCAAGATCGATGAAGAATCAATTGCAAAGTATACAAGATTGCCCATGGGGCTACATTGGGGAAGAGATGATAGAGAAGATAACCAGAGGGTGAATGCATCTTTCTTTGGACAAGAGGAAAGCTATGAGGAAGACAAGAATGGGGTTAAAAGGGACAACATGACTGTGCCATGGGACGAGGTGGCTTCCATTATCCTTAAGTATATAACATGCATAGGGAGGATCAGTTACATTCCAACCTTCCATTTCATAATTTTGGAGCTCTTAAGGCATAAGGGCCATATCAGATCAAACAATAACATCAGTATTCCCTTCTACCTTTTGCAGTATCTATGGCAAATGAGAAAGAAGGTAGTGCAAGGGAAGGAGGACGCACTGGCTCACCATGGACTGATCAAGTTAATTATTTGTGAAGAATTGAAGGTGCAAATCCCATATCTGTCGTGGGAGGAATTTTTTCTAGTCTCAGCTGAAGACGTCCAAAGGATGAGAGGCACGCCAAATCCAATCATACCCCTAGCCTCGGGATCAAAAGAAAAATCCACCTCTGCGTCTGGAGCCAAACGCAAAATTGACCTGGACAGTGATAACAAGGTCATGGCTGACACTCTTATTAGAATAAAGAACTCTAAGGATGCATCTCTCCTGAAAACCTCAGGGGTTTCTACCAGCAAACAAGGGTCAAAACGACAGAGTGGAAGGTTGGCACAGCAGAACAAAGCCAAGCATACAAGAAAGGAAGAAAAAGAGGCCAGTCCCATAAGACAGAACCTATCATACTCTGAATATTTCGAGGCATAGTAGGATGACCTTGCTACACCTGTAGTAGAGGATACCTTCCAGTGGAACCCTGCAAGTGAAAATATAAACACTAGGAAGAATGATCAGCTGATGGAGGCATTGTCCGAGCTAGCAAAAGTCAGAGAAGAGATGGATTCCTTAAAATTGAAGCAAGGCTCCACAGAAGCCAGCCAGTTTCACCAGCATCCCCACCATTTATACATGAAAAGACCCAAATATTGAAAATGCAGCACGCGAGGGAACCGAAGCTGGTGGAGCAGCAAAATTCAGCACTAAAAGAAAATTTGGGCCAAGCCTAGGAGGAGTTGACTCAGAGAGACCAGAAATTACTACAGTTGGAAGATACTTTAACCACCACTACCAAAATTTATGAAGAGATATTGGAGTTCAGACCACCGTCCAGGGTCTACACAATTTCCCTAAAAGAGAAATGTTGCAAGTTCCAATTACAGAGGTTGAAACAAGGCCTACCCTTGGAATTAACCACTCCTAAGGAGTTTGTAGACACCTCCCTTGTTTGCACTGGATTATAAAAAGATAAATAATGTGAATTTTTCATTTATAATTTTGTGGTACCAAAATCACCCAATTGGTCATTAAATCCCTACATGGGTGAATTCCAATTAAGAGCACTATGCTCTTGGATGAACCATGAAATAGAAATATCCCAATATGCTCATCTCTACCTTGCAGAAGAATGGCAGAACCCATTGTGGATTAGAGCTGAAGCAACTCATCCCAAGAAGGTAATTCGGGATCACCTTGCCATCACCTCAGATGAAGATCTAATTCCCATACTTCTCGAAAAACAGCAGGAAGCAGTCTTACATTTTGACATCACCACTCAATGAATCTACATAGAATTTTAGGAAGCCATCGGTGAGAGGTGGACAGGAATATCACAGGATTTGAAAAAGAGGGAGCCTCATTCCCCCCTTAGGATGGAAATTGCACTCACCAGAGCAAAGTTTTATAGAGAGACTTTAATAAAGAACCAACTCAAGTGGATAGGTATGAAATTAAGCCCACCTTTCTTTCTCCCTCTGGCTATTAAGGGGCATATCGATGAAGAGGTGAAAAGGAGAGCATGTGCTAAAGAAGATCAGACTCAAGGTTATTACAAATAGGCAGGAACTCTTCAAGTTGTCACCTAGGATATCATGGAGGCTGTCATGGAGCAGGATGTGTCACCCAAGGATGGGTGACATCTTCAAGTCCTGGGGAGATGATGAGTCCTGGATATAGGTACTCCATAGACACCCTTTATGCCACACACAAGCAAGAAAGACTAAGAAAAACACCTCTTTTTGTAGGGGAGAACACATTTGTTTGATTTATTAATGAAGTAGTTTAATGATTATCTTTTCTTATGCTTTAAGCGCTTTATGCACTAATCATATGAATTTACGCATGTGTGAGCAGGGCGCAGGTGACCTAAAAAAAGTAATAAGTAACCAAGCTCAAGACTGAAGATCATGAGTGACTCAGCGATCCATTTTCTCCTGATTTAAAGGAAGTACTCCTGTTAAACAAGATCGTTGTTTACAATGTAGAGCTATGTTAGAGATAATGATAAATAGGGACCTCTTGAATATCAGGGAGTCTGGAGACATTTTCGAAGAACAAACTTCAGCATATTTTTGTATTTGAGACAGTTTTGTTTTAAGTTTTCCTGAAACATCAAGTTATGAATTGGTAATGAAAGACCAGCGTTATATTAATTCCTTGAGTTCATAAGTTTCTTTCTCTCCTAAAATACGTGTTGGGGAGGGGCCCCTCAATACGTAGATCAGGAGTTTCGTGTTTCATTACAAGTATTTCTCATGCATTTTATTTATTGTTTCAATCATCATGATGCGTGAAATTACTTTGGTATTTGTTTAGACATCAGATTCCTATTTCAATACAAACGATTTTCTTTCGTAGTTTGATAACATTGTTTCCATAGTTCCGTAATGCACTGTCTATAGTCCTGTGTGTGTCATCCGCGCAGGCATATTTTATATCGGAGTTCCAGTATTTTTATACCATTTCTAGATAACGAGTTAGATCTATGATTTCATGCATACTTCCTTTACTTAAGTTGATCACATAGAGTTTAAATGTTTCATCATTTGATTTGAATAGAAAAGGGTTTAATCGCTTTCAATATTTGATTTGGTAGACATAATTTGATTGTTTGCCAGCATTGAAATTCCTAGAATAAATTTACCAATTTTCAGCATTCAATTCCTAGAATAGATTTACCAGTTTTCCAACATTCAATTCCTAGAATAAATTTATCAGTTTTCAACATTTTCAATTCATGCATTTACATACTTTCATATTTCTTGCTTCTTAGTTTTTCTAGAACAATACTTCATATTTCCCTTAGAGCACTCTTTAGGATACATTTTACATTCAGAACGACAAAGATCACCCTATAGTGCACATATAGTGCCAAGCATATCTTAAGTTTGTATGCTCCCTGGTTGATAATTAAAGTATACTTCTGGTATAACTACCCTAATTAGGTACCCATTCATGGAGTCCACCAATATGGGTTTTGAAATCTAGAAGTACTAAGTTTCTATTCTTTTTTTATCAATAGAAATCTAAAAGTTGATAATGTTTCATTCAAATGTTACGTGGTTTTAATAAGATATGTGTTAGGATCCTACCCTAACCCCCTTACTTCAGCCTACATGGGATTTATTTAACTAATGTATGTGGCCATCTCCTTCGAATAAGGCCGAGTAGATAGTAGTGGACAATTAATTATTGTAAAAAGGGTCTCTCAAATAATTAAGGCCCACTAAGCAGTTGGTATTCATTAATTATGGGACCGCAAGTATTAACGTTTTGGTTATTGGAAGCCTATTTAAAGAGATGGGAGGCTATGGATTGTTAGTTGAGTATTTGTGTATTTAGATCTTGGTTCAAGTAAAAGATCACCCAACGTTAAGAGTCAAGTGAACATTGGTTTACGTTGGATTATCATAATAGAATGGTTTATTTTACAACATTTCATTTCAATTGTCCTTGTGTTTGGTTATTCTGCACTATAATGTTTAGTTTCTTGCATTATAAATCTATTTATATCCCATTGTGTTCTAATTTTAAGGATTAAATAACACTACAAATAGGGTCAAAGAACTTTCTTGAGCTTCCATGCCTCCAGAGTTTTTGTATATTTTCTTTTCAGGCTAGAAATGTGTTTTGATGTCTTTAAATAAAATAGAGATCTATCGTTAAGTGACTAAAACTATGTGTTGTTGCAGCAACACCCCTCCCCAAAATTTTGTACATGTTGGGGCCCCTCCTATACTTTTGTAGAAATTTGCTTGAGAAGCCATCCCAGCCGTCAGCCCTGTTTTCAGCATAAAATTTTGCTTCCCTGCGGAGCAGCTTGCCGTCAATCCTACCATGTTCTCCCCAGTGAGCCAAAAGATACATAGTCCCGAAGCCACGGAAGTCAAGCGCCCAACCTTTCCAAAAGAAGACTTAGGTTTTCTTTGCTGAAAGTAGTGGAAGCCTTTGGGTGAGACCACCCGAAACAGCGGGAGCTTTCGCCCTAACCTTCCGCAACCACGGAGAGATTCGAGTTGTCCTCCCGAAACGGCGGAACAATTCAGCTCTGCCTTCCGAAACGGCGGAAGCCATTCGGATAAACTCGCCGAAATAACACCAAGGAATTCATCTTTTTCTTCCGAAGTAAAAGACTTAGAAAATTTTCAATCGTTGCTTCTGCGGAACGGTTCCAGCTCCGAATCGACTTAGCTCCCGAAACGGCGGAGCCTTCCACTCAAACCTCCCGCAACCGCGGAAAGGTTCCGGCTTTCCTCCCGAAACGGCGGGACTCATTCGCCCTAGTCTCCCGAAAAGGACTTAGATTTCCTTCTGATTAAGGGAAGGCGGAAACTTTTAGTTTCAACTTTCCGAAACGGCGGAAATTTGAGTGAACCCTCCCGAAACGGCGGAGTTTTCGTTGAACCCGTCCGAAACGGCGGAAGTTTTCATAAAATCCTTCCGCAACGGCGGGGGAGTCCAGGGAACTCTTCCGAAACAACGGAAGCCGCCACGATATCTTCCCAAAAGAAACTAGGCGGAAACTTTTGATGAAACCTTTCCGAAACGACGGAAGCCATCTTCATAAGTCCTACGGGGAGAATTCACGATCGCCTTCCGAAACCATGAAAAGGACTTAGTTTTTTCTCAAGAAGCTGTCGCGGGGGCCTTCAGCTTTTGCTCCTGAAACGCGGAAGCCTTCGGGCTACCCTTCTGAAATAGCGGAAGCCAATCACTTACCCCAACCGGCAAAAGGACTCCGAAAAGGATCCCGGGTGAATTTGCGGAAAATATAAGTTTTGCTTCCGAAACGGCGGAAGTCATTCCCAAAAGCGTTCCGAAACTAGCGGGAGCCTTCGCCAAAACCTTCCCGAAAATCAACAAGACCTTGAAGTTTTGGATCGCGGAAGCTTTCGCAAAAGTCTTCCGAAAATACCGGGAGCATTCGCTATACTGTTCCGAAAGAGCGGAAGCTTTGGCGTTACCCGTCCGCCACGCGGCGGTCTCTCGCGGAAGGCTTCGAGCTTCCTTTTTCGCATTAAGCCTCGAAACGTCGGAAGCTTTCGTTGAATCCTTCCGCAACGGCGGATACAAATCACGAACTAGCCCCGCGAATGGCGGTCGCACGGAAACCAAGGTGCGTTGACGTGACCGCTACGCGCGGCGAATTTAAACCCCGTTTTAACCACGCCACCTACCGAATTAAAGGCTCACACGTGCCCATTCTTATAAATTACGGTGGGGGGGCTCGACCAATGCACCATTGTTCTTGTCAATCGGCCAACGACGTGCGACACCGTGCAAAACGCTCCAGCTCACCTCGCGCATCCGTGCTCGCAGCCACCTTGCTCAAGCAATCCCCACGGTGCCAGGTAGGATCTTCACCTTGTTTTTCACTACTGAGTTGTCCTTTTGGGGAAAGTATTGGGTTTAGTGGGATTGTAACGGGCAAAACACCCGTCGAGGGCTATGTTTTTCCCGTCAGGTACAGTGAACGGAGTTTTCGTTTCACAAAATCGTCATGGGCCTTCGTAAAAAACGTATATTTTTTGTTGGTAGGTACGGGCGGTTAGCCATGCCTTGTTTTGTTTTAAACCCCGGTTCGCGCCCCTCGTCGTGGGTTAAGTCGTCGAAACCCTACGGGCTTTCCATGTCCCGGGCCGATAACTCAGACTCAAAACCCGGGCGCCTTCCATAGGCCTTAGCCCCTACACACGAGCCGAAGCTTAAAGCCACAACCGCCCTAGCACTCCACGTCAGCATATCCCGGCGCCGTTACCTCCGCCCGGACTAAAATCTCGCGTACTGACTCGGCGAGTGGCCGCGCATGACGATAGCATCCATAGCCCTCACCGAGTCAACCCGCGTCTTCCCCGCCTTCGACCTCTCCAACCGCAGCCATAGCGAAAGACTTCTCCTTCCGCGAGGCGGAACCGGAAGCCGATTGCTTCCGCGAATCACCTATCGGTCCAATAAAACCAATAGCGCCCGCAACATATTTTATCCCGTACCCATCTTTTGAGAGCTTCAAGTGTTTCAATGTGTGTCTTATGATTGAAATAATGTTTTACTTCCTAAAGTATTTGCTTCACTGATTTATCTCATTAAAACGATTTTGCTCTCTGCTAAAACCATACAACCTGTTGCTCAAAATCATGATGAATTGTATATGGATGCTATCAGGGATAATTCAAGATGCCAAAACCCAGTAAGAAGAAGGCGAAGATGACAGAAAAGAAACCTGCTCCTCCTAAGATTGAAACCTCGCTCCAGGACACCAGGTGCACCACTGGTGTCCCCCCAGAAATCAGATGGGATGACATATACAGGATGATCAGGGACCAAGAGATCCCAGATATGTTGCTGGAAGAGGCACCAATCTATCAAAATATCAGAGCCTCAGGCATAACAAGAGCCGCTACCCGCCCTGAGCTATTCCCCTGTGCTGAAGTGATCGGGTGGATTCTCCAACATGCAGATGCTGATGGGAGAGTGATAAATGACAGCAGGAAAGTAGCTATTGCTTCGTTTCAACCTGCATATGTTGCGGCGGCCTACAGGTTTCCCCGTGTCCAACAAGCTCTGACTGATGAATGGTTGGGCCAGATGGATAACGTCGAGATGGCCAAGAAGCTATTGAGGGGAGGGAAGCATTTGAGAAAGAAGGGAAATGACGAATATGACGTGCAGAATCTGAGGGCCCCGTACAGATTGATCGCTTTAATGCTATGCAGAATATTCGGCATGCCGGATGGCACAGTATACAAGATTCAGTGGGTCCCTATCATTCACTATGTGGCATTTCAGGGGACAGTGTTTGACTGGGCCACTATCTTGTCAGATAGTCTGGCCTCAATGATAAGTGCTGCTAAACCCGGGCTGGCCTCGAAGAAGGCTGAATTCTTCATGTCCTCATACCTGATAGATTGTATCTTGGCCAAGATAGAGTTCCCCGGATTGGGGTGTATATGGGATAGGGCCACAACCCCGGTCTACACCGCATTCAAGATGTTGTGGGCTCAGAATTACAAGCCCAGCTACAAACTCATCTGCGAGGAGTTTATCATGCCCCTATACGAGAAAATGTTCAAGGAAGAACCAAGTTGCCTGTCACAAAACGCTTTGGAAGTCCTTGAGGATTATGGGGACTTCTACTTTTCAGAACAAGGTACCTACTTGAGAATGTTCGGAGGGACTAAGCCCCCATACATATTGCCGCAGTATGCCACAGACTATGTGGTGCTCAAGGAAGCAGTAAGACAACTCTTCTTGGATGGGATTGGAGCATTCCTCCACAAGCTACACAAGGCTTCCTTTCCCCCCCTACCTTTCTGCCTAGGTGCTTACAAGTTTTCAGGGGTGGCCTCTGCCGACGAATTTGTTCAAGAGTTGAGGGCCTTCCATTTCGGTGAGGTCATCTTCCACAGGAACGACAGAAAGGGTAAAGTGGCCGAGCATTGCAAGGGGAACTATGCTAATTTCGAATACTCCCACTACCCCGATGCCGAGGAGGAAGCATTCAGAGGCATCAGCAACATGACCGAGCTAAGGATCTGCCGCCAAAGTACTGGAGCAAGCTCTAGCTCAACCATAGCCCAGAAGACCATCCAGCAAAAGGAGAAAGAAGCCAAGGATGCCCGGGCTCAGGAAGAGCTCAGATTAAGAGAAGAGGCAAGGTTGCAAAAGGAAGCCGAGGAGGCAAGAAAGCTACGAGAGGCTGAGAATGAAAGACTGCGGAAGGAGGCTGAAGAAGCCCAAAAGCAGAAAGAAGCAGAAATTGAGCAAGCTGAAGCAAGGAAGAAGGCGGAGGAAGAATTGAAGGCAAGAGAAGATGCCCAGGTAGGTGGGTCCGGCGCGCAGGACATGGAGATAGACACCTCTCAAGCAGGTGGCTCTAGTACCCAAAGGGAAGGGACAGACCCCGCTCAGGAAGTCCGGACCCCACCTATGGAAGAAGACATAGACATCATAAACCGACCAATTGTACCGTACACTCCATCTGGGAAGCATACGGTGTCCAAATGGAATGAGTTTGTCTATGACAAGAAGAGAAAAACAATGGTCCTCCAATCAGAAGAAAGGATTAAAAGTCCTTTCCATGACGACATAGTTACCCACCGAGAGGTCGCTGTCATGCAGAACACAGATGCGGATCCCATTGCCATGGCCTCCGCAGTTATAGCGACAGCACAAGCATCATTTGCCAATGTAGGCGTTATAGTCAAAGAAAATATATTGACAAAGAAAAGAGCACGTACCCTGCAGCGAAACGTGGCTAATGAGCAAGCTCAAAGAGACCTGGCAGTGAACAAGTATAATTGCTTGTACGCTGAGCACAAGGAGTTGGCGAACAAGTACAGCTACCTGGAGGAGGAAAAGGACCAGCTAGCACTCCAAATAATGATTGCGGAAGCAGAGAAGAGTGGAGCAGAAGAAAAGGCTTCCCAGCTAGAAACAGACAAGCAGGCATTAGCTGAGCGTTTAGAGCAAGCGGAAAGCAGAACCTTGGACATGTCCCCCTTCCACGAGCTATCATGCAATATACTACAGCAAGTGCATGGCTCTCAAGAGCTAATCACTGATGAGGTGTGCAAACTCAAGGCCATGACGGTTAGGCTAAAGGAAGTGAATGCGGAAGCCCACAGGCTCAAGGCTAAGAATACCCGTGTCAAAGCAAATGTCATAAGTCAGATGGCATGGAGGGAAGGGAAAGGAGGTTTTCCCCCGCATCTTCCTTTCAAGACCGTGGAAGATTTTAATGAAGATATAGCCCTGTTGGAGTTTGGCCGGAACTGTGCCAATAAGCTGATGGCCAGTGTGCAGAAGACCACAGATAGAATCAACAACCTGTACCAAAAGCTCAAAGAAGTCCATGATAACTGCTCATTGAGTTTCCCTCAGACCCTAGAAGACTTCCCGGGAAAGGAGCAGCGGTTATCTCAACTGAAAGAAGAGCTGGGCGTCCAGATGAAGTATGTGAAAAGCATTGATTTCCTTGCCATGGATGATCTCCAACATTACATCGGTTCATCAACACTTCACAATCATCTGTTGAAAGAAACATACCAAATTGCTGAAGCAGAAGTACAAAGCATTAAAATAGAGCTCGGGAAGAATGTAACTTCTCAGAAAATCCTGTTCCCTGCTGCAGCAAACATAATCATAAGAGATACAGGTGTGTGGCATAGCTACATAGAAGAGGAGGTCAGGAAAGCTGCAGCAGCAGCAGAAGCATCAGTAGACCCAGCAGCCTCTTCCCCAGCAATGGCAGAAAGTCTGGCCAGCCCCATTCCCCCTTCCCAATCAGGGGCAGCATCAGCAGGGGATTCGAAGACCTCCTCCCAGGCAGCACCAGTGACAATCAATTTGGGCGACCCTTTGCCACCGGAAGCTCACGCACAGGAGTGAAGCAAACTAAATTCAGTGAGTCACTCGCTTCAGCCGGACACGTACCCAGCAGGGAACGCTTTGAGTTTAGCAAAATTTCTGTTATATGTAAGGCGTAAGCTGTGGGACAGCTGTCCCTATTCTTTTTTGTCAAAATATTTTGTAAATGAAGTGACCATTTTTTGGTAATCGATTATATTAGAAATCCCTGTAAATGACAGGTAGGGGAACGCTAGGTGTCAGCCCAGAGGGCAAATATGTAACTATAAATAGAAGCAAGGAAAGATGAGACGGAGGACTTTTGAGAGGGAATGAAAATTTTGGGCAAATGATATGAGCTATCTTGTATCAGCTCTGTAAATTGAAATTTTCTAATAGAAGCCACGGGAGATGGACGTTTTGCTTGGAATGTTGGGTTGCTTCATGTTGGACTATTCTAATGACTGCAATTCGGCAATGTGAGATCATTCTTGACTTCTGAATTATTTCTTTGTACTAATGATTTTGCTCTCATCTATGCATGCGTCCTCTCTATTACATGGACAATGAACGCGTTCCATATTAAATCAGGAGTTACCTGCTGATACTTTTATCATTGCTGTGGATTTTTCTTCTGGATCGAATAGCTAACTGTTCTTTCTTCAGGATAATCGTATGGCTCATTGTTCATGCTTTTAATTGCTCCTTGCAGGGGTCTTTTAGTTTAATTCCAGTATCGTTGCATCTAGATCCGTTTCTTTTATTCTTATTACTTAGATCAAACAATTTTGATTCCTTCTGTTCATAAGCAATAGATTCGTTCTGTAAGTTTCATTGTAGATCTGTTTTCTTATCCTGTAGCTTTTCTCTGTTTATTTTCCGAGCAATAGATGCGTTCCATTTTAAATGAGAAGCTATCTTCTCAAGGTCCTCATCTAGCTGTAGCTTTGACCGTAAGAAATAATAGTTATCTGTTCGTTGCTTATGATATCTGTTGCAGCTGATTGCTCTCCCCTTTAAGCGTGTTCCCCTGCAGGGATAGGTAGATGTGTTCCTGTTTCTAGATTTAGATCTGTTCCAATTGCATTTAGATTAAGTATAATTTAGGCATGTGCATCTCATATAAAACACATAAAACCAAAAAGAACGGTGGATCGGGCCATAACCGGTAGAATCGGATTTAAAGTCCAAAACCACGGTTGCCGGAACCGCTAACCGGACGGATTCCCTACACCAAACGGGAGACAGTCTAATTGGGACCGTCTCTCGGGGAGAATCCCTTTCTGATTGATGCTACGATATCCGAGGCATCAACAGTTTTTGGCGCTAGAAGGAGGGCCTGAAGTGCATGGCTGATAGAGGAAAATCTACCACGGTCATAGATAACACTGAAAACCCGCTTGAAGAAAACTTTTCAAACAGCCCAGATCTTGGATTAACAGACCAAGAACGCCTCATCTCTGACCCTGAGCCTCAGGAAGCTTTATACGCTGTTCCTTTTGCAGAAATAGAGGACTTGAGAAGACATACTAGATCTTACGTTAGACAGCTAGGTGGGTTAAACGCTGTCAACTTCCTCCCTAAGAAAACTACACCCAGAAAGGAGCCGCAATACACCCGTGATTCGATCCTCGTTCAGAGTTTTGAAGAACTGGTAAATCTAACGTTGGAAGAAATCTCCGGCACTCTTAACAAGTCAGACCAAGAAAATCCCGAAGAAATTACCACTCCCAAAAGTACTCCACCGAATTCACCTTACAATTCTCCACCGGGGTCTCCACGTCCAAACCCAAACATGGCTGTACCTGCCTGGAGAGCAAGGGGAGCGCTGAACCTAGCTGGACCATTCCATAATCTCCCTAAAAACCCAGAAAAGGTCTTGCCTAAGTACGATCCAGGGAAGGCCATTTCGGCGGAGGATCACCTCAAGAGTTTTTACTTAGCTCTGAACCTTTTAAATGTACAACATGAAGACGTAGTCTGCAGGTTGTTTCCGTATACATTCGAGCCTAAGGTATCATCTTGGTACTTTAGCCTTCAACCCAGCTCAATCTCTAGTTGGGATGATTTCGAAAAGTGTTTCCTCAAGAAATACGGGAACCAAAAAACTGTAGCCACGCTTATGAAAGAGCTCTTATCCATGAGAATGGAGAAGAAGGAAAAGGTTCAAGACTTTAATCAAAGATTCACAACGCTGTTAAATAACTTTAGTGAAACTAACAAACCCACAGAAGAGTCTTTAATTGAATACTACACAACAGCTCTTGAAGGTCCAATCGCAATGTTTGTAAAACGATCCAAGAAAACGACCCTAATAGAGAATTTTGAGGAAGCTCGAAAGGTAGAGGAAGAGGCTGATAGCATAGCTAAACATGCCTTAGATGTGGAAACAAAACCAGCAGCTAGCAAGAAACCTTTGCTCCTCACGAGAGGCAAAGAAGAGCCATCTACGGATATGGAAAACGTAGTTAAGATGATGCAGAAGTTATCTAACAAAATCGTAGATCTTGAGAAAGACAAGGCTGCTAATACATCTAGGAAACCTTTCAAGCCATTCTATAAGAGAAGGGAAGACGGGGAACAGTCTCACCCACCAATGAACACTGCCCCTGTTCTAAATTTGAATGAGATTGGGTTGGAGAATTTCTGCACCTTTCACCAAGAACCACACTCGGAGAAGAGCTGCCCTCAATGGATCAATTCCATGAGCTTGGTCATGAACCAAATGTTAGATTCTCAGATCCCAGACCAGGATGATCCTCCAGAAGAGTCAGGCCCTGAGTTAGAGGAACCAACCCCGGACACTACTATGGTATTGTGGGATTGGATACCTATGACTGAATTAGTAGAAGAAGATCACGCAGACAGCTCTCCCTCTACCATAAATGTTGCCACTCGCAGCAAGGGCCCAATTGCGGATCCTGTACCAGTCACCATTCCCCATAAGCCTAAAATTTCGAAAGATCCGCCTAGGAGGCATATACCAATCATCCCACCACAGCCCAAAGTAAACCAAACAGCTGCCAAAAGGCCAAGCGCTGACAACACAGTTCAGCCGCCTAAGGAAACCTTGAACAAAACTGATCAGTCCATTCGAATTGGGAATGAATCCGATATAGGGTATGATATTATCGAAGATATCAAGAAAGTTAAAGCAAACGTATCAATATTTGACATGTGTAGCTTACCCCATCAACGAGACAAACTACTTCATGTTTTACAACCAAAACCCAGCGCTACATTAACAGATTCTCAAGACAATCCTGAAATTAACGAGGCCAGCATCGGTGGGAAATCCAAGTCCCAAACATTGCCATTTCTGCTGACATTCGAAATTTTTAATCACAATGTTCATAACTGTCTGGTAGACTCCGGAGCTTCTTCAAACGTCATGCCACTTTCAATTTGTAAGAAAATTAATGGGCAGCCCGTACCATCTCCAGCTCAAATCATACAATTAGACAGGACTGCTGTCAAGGTTATAGGGGAGATGAAAGATGTTCTAATTAGACTGTCAGCCGACCCTAGAGTTTGCCAATTCATTGACATAATGGTGGTCGATATTCCTGAAGCTTATGGGCTGATTCTGAGTAGGGATTGGTCCACCAAGTTAAGCGGCTACTTTGCTACCGATTGGTCTCATCTATGGCTGCCTTATCAGAACAGGCAGAATCAAATTAAAATTCTTAGGGAACCTCATATGAAACAAAACGTAACCCAGCTAGAAGAAAAGAATGAGGCTGTAGCTTTCTCTTCCTCGGTCCTGGGAAATTACTTCTTGGAAATGGATCCGGGTAACTATCAATCTGAAACCTTTTGCCATGAATCAGACAAACAGTCCGATCTCCTTCATTTTTCTCGGACTGATGAGGTTGATTGTAACATAGTCAATTTAGTTGCTAACGTAGACCACAAAGAAACTAACTTAGTTGAATCTAAAGATACCTTTTGGACATTATACTTTGATGGTTCTAAAACTCTGGAAGGATCCGGAGCCGGTTGTGTTCTAATGGATCCAAAGAAGAACAAGTATTTTTTGTCTTGTAGATTAGAATTCGATTGTACTAATAATACCGCTGAATATGAAGCTTTGGTGCATGGTTTAAAGAAGGCCATTGGCTTAAATGTTAAGTACCTGAAGGTTTTTGGTGACTCCGAGATAGTAGTCAGACAGGTAAGAAACACCATTCATTGCCTCTCACCGCACTTGAAAGGTTACCAGGCTGAGGTATGGGATTTAATCATGTATTTTGACGCTTTCAATATAAAATCAATTCCTAGGTTGCAAAATTCTGCTGCCGATTTGTTAGCAACATCTGCTTCTAGATTGGTGCCGACAAATAATAAATGCTCGATTGAATTGATTTTCAGGCCTTCCATTCCCGATAACATCACAAACTTCAGAATCTTCGATGATGACGAGCAGATTATCAGCTTCCTGACAAATGAAGACAGTTTTCAAGGAGCTGCAATAGATGAGGAAGAACATGATGATGATTTGATGAAGAAGGAAGAGGAGAAGGGAAATTTCATGCCAAAAGGGGTAAGGTCCCTCGAAATGCTTTTCGATCTTCAAAATAAATTCAAAAGACCAGCTAATACCAAAACTAACAGCTCATCAATGCAACATGAGTTGGTTAATTTGGGTACCGAGGCAGAACCAAAATTTGTCAACCTTGGCAAATGCTGTTCACCAGGAGAAAGAGAAAGGTTCATTAAGTTGTTTAAACAGTACAAGGATGTTTTTGCATGGACCTATGAAGATCTGAAAACATATGACGTCCGCATCATTCAGCATGTTATACCAATGAAAGCGGGTGTCAAGCCATTTCAGCAGCAGTTGAGGAGGATGCATCCCACTCTTGAACCGCTGATCCAAAAGGAATTAAAGAAGCTCCTGGACGCTAAGATAATCTTCAAAGTTCGGCATTCCGAATGGGTTGCAAACTTGGTTCCCGTGAGGAAGAAATCAGGAGAGATTAGGCTATGTGTAGACTTCAGAAATTTAAACAAAGCCTCAGATAAAGACAACTACCCCGTGCCTTCAATGGAGCAAATCCTCCAAATGGTGTCAGGATCCGAATTGTTTTCTCTCCTCGATGGTTTCTCGGGCTATAATCAAGTGTTAGTAGCCGAAGAAGATCGTCTCAAGACCACTTTCAGGACTAAGTGGGGAACTTTCGCCTATAGAAGGATGCCATTTGGTCTGATAAATGCAGGAGCTACATTCCAAAGGGCGATGGATATTGCCTTCCGAGGATTGGGTGGGCAATGCGTTGTTGTCTACTTAGATGATGTGACAGTCTTTTCAAAGAAAAGGGAAGATCATGTTGTTCATCTGAGACATATCTTTGATCGTTGCCGGAAGTATGGTATTTCCTTAAATCCCAAGAAGAGCGTGTTTGCTGTACCCGAAGGTAAGCTATTGGGTCATATCATCTCCAAAGATGGAGTGTCAATCGACCAGGAAAGAGTCCAAGCTATTAATAAGATTCCGATGCCTCACAACAAAAAATCTATGCAGTCTTTAATGGGCACCATCAATTTTGTCCGCAGATTTGTTCCGGATTTTGCACAAATTGTTAAGCCATTGCAACAGATGGTTAAACAAAGCATACAATTTAAGTGGACAGATTTGGAGAAGGACGCATTTAGAGATATCAAGGCAGCTGTAGCTAAAGCTCCTTCCTTAAGAAGTCCAGATTTCGATAAAGATTTCATCCTGTATACCTTCGCTTCGGACGATTCTCTCGCAGCTGTACTCACGCAAAAAGTGGAGTTGGGGGACGAATACCCAATTTCGTTTATGAGCACTGGTCTGCAAGGGGCTGAGCTGAATTACCCCGTAGTGGACAAGCATGCCTACGCGGTCTTCAAAGCAGTCAAGCAATTTAGGCCATACATTTTGAAGAACAGAACTAAAGTAATAGTTCCCCATCCAGCTGTTAGATCCCTTTTCGTTCAAAAGGAATTGGGAGAGAGGAGAGGAAACTGGGTCACAGCTCTGCAGGAGTATGATTTGGAATTTAAACCGGCTACAATCATCAAAGGACAGGGTCTATGCAAGTTACTGGCGGGAAACTCGACTGATGAAGAGCACCATTGGAGAAATGAAGCCGAGCTCAATTCGGTTGAGGTATGCCATATCTTCACAGCTCCCCAGTCATGGTATAGAGATCTAGTGCACTATTTACAGCAGGGATATCTACCCGAGCACTGGAATTCTAAACAAAGAAGGGCACTCCGCTTGAAATCGGCACCCTATCAAATCATTGATGGGATTCTTTTTAGAAAGAATTATGACGGAGTCCTTCTTAGATGTTTGGAAAAGGAGGATGCAAACAAAGTTGTCAAAAAATTGCATGATGGCCCCGCAGGTGGCCATTACTCAGGAGAGACGACAGCACACAAGATACTGAGAGCTGGTTATTACTGGCCCACTCTGTTTCGAGATGCCCACACGTACGCACGAAACTGTGATGTATGTCAAAGAAGCACTGGGAAGTTACCTAAGGCCGCAGGACCATTGCAGCCTGTCATCATCTCTGAACCTTTTGAGCAATGGGGCATAGATGTTATCGGAGAAATAAATCCAAATTCTTCCTTGCAACACCGATACATTCTGACAGCTACCGACTACTTCACCAGATGGACGGAGGCCATCCCGCTGCGCAAGATCAATGAAGATGCAGTTATCAGCTTCTTGAAAGAGAACATCATAACCAGGTTTGGGGTTCCAATTTCCCTTGTTTTTGATAATGCTACTTATTTTTCATCTTGCAAGATAAATGAATTTGTTTATGAATGGGGAATTAAGTTGCATTATTCAGCCAATTACTACCCTCAGGGAAACGGATTAGCTGAATCCTCAAACAAGAATCTGATTCGAATCCTTAAGAAAACGGTGATAGAAAACCAGAGAAGTTGGCATGTGGCTCTCCCAAATGCCTTATGGGCAGATAGGGTAACCCCGAAGAATGCTTTAGGTGTCTCCCCTTTCACTCTTGTCTATGGCAAGGAAGCCATACTTCCCCCAAACATCTTGCTGCCATCCTTGCAATTGTCCCAAGCCTCTCGGGGTTCTAGTAGCCAAGCCTTACAATCCAGGATAGACACCCTGCTTCGCCTGGAAGAAGCCCGACACAAAGCTAAAGACCGATTTCATCAACACCAGGACATAGTTAAGAGATGGTTCGATAAGAGGAAATCCGGCAAGAGGGACTTTGAAGTTGGGGATTTAGTCCTGAAATGGGACCATAATCACGAAGGCAAAGGAATGCATACGAAGTTTCAACATCTATGGGTAGGCCCGTACCAAATTTCTGCAAAATTGGGCCCATCCACTTATAAATTGACAAATCTCGAGGGAGAGGAAGTAGCCCTTCCACTCAATGGCCTCGCCCTGAAACAGTACTTCGCGTGAGTCTCCGTGAGACTTCCTGTACATAAATAAAGTTGTCTGTTCGCTTTCGCTTTTAGCTGTTTTATTTTTCGGCCATGTTGTTTCCTGTTTTGTTTTTTGAACTTTTCAAGAGGTTTTGTTTTCTGAAGCACCCGTTTGAGTTTCCCGTTGGAGATAGCTCTCTCAAAGAAAACCTGCAACCCATGAGTCTGGAACCTTGCTCAGTAAACCCGGCCTGCTGTGCTCTCGCTGAAATAATCAAAAAAGCGGGAGGCCTACCCTGCTAGTCACACTAACCCTGTTCAATAGCAGAGACCCATGGCCATCTTCACTACTATCGTTGGGCTCCACCCACTCTCACACTTCGAAGGCATCTCAAGAAAGGTTACCTAAGTTGGACCCATGGAAAGTGGCACTTCTCGAAGACACGGGGTATTGAAATGACTCCATGCTGCTGATTTAAAAGCCAAAATGGCCTACATTCAAGAGTCTGTTTTCCAGGGATTCTCGCCTCAATTAAAGCATGGCTGAGACAAAACAAAAGGGACATGTAAAATCAAGGAGGCTGTCCAAAAGGGACATGTAAAATCAAGGAGGCTGTCCAAAAGGGACATGTAAAATCAAGGAGGCTGTCCAAAAGGCCCAGCTCAAAATAGGCTCCTCTCCGTCCGTGAAGTTGGATCAAATCAATAAAACCTCTAACTCACACAAAAGGACATTATGGATTGAGGAGCCCAAATCAAAGATCGGTCCAAAAGGAAATATCCCTGGAAGGCTCAAACAGCTAAGCTGTCCAAAATACAAGCATCCCAAAGGATGCCAGCAGCATGGGAATGAGGAACAAGAACAATAGTGTCCATGAGAAAGTGTTGCAAATCCTGTGGAGTCCGGCAGTAGTGACCATTCGAGGGATGATCCTCCTAAAATAAATCCCATATGCTGGCCCTCTGAGAGTGGTGAAGATACCTCGGTCAAAGCTCCCCTGTCCCCAATGGCTAGCAGGAAAAGTGCTCCTTACCCCGCATGAGTCTAAAATGCTCAGCTGAATAACGCACCCGAGACGGGGGTTTTAGTGGGGTTCTGGACCATGTAGAGTATTTTTTTTTTTTTTTTTTTTTTTTTTCAGAGATCTGTGTTCGCCAGCGACTCGCCATTGTTGTTGCAGCAACACCCCTCCCCAAAATTTTGTACATGTTGGGGCCCCTCCTATACTTTTGTAGAAATTTGCTTGAGAAGCCATCCCAGCCGTCAGCCCTGTTTTCAGCATAAAATTTTGCTTCCCTGCGGAGCAGCTTGCCGTCAATCCTACCATGTTCTCCCCAGTGAGCCAAAAGATACATAGTCCCGAAGCCACGGAAGTCAAGCGCCCAACCTTTCCAAAAGAAGACTTAGGTTTTCTTTGCTGAAAGTAGCGGAAGCCTTTGGGTGAGACCACCCGAAACAGCGGGAGCTTTCGCCCTAACCTTCCGCAACCACGGAGAGATTCGAGTTGTCCTCCCGAAACGGCGGAACAATTCAGCTCTGCCTTCCGAAACGGCGGAAGCCATTCGGATAAACTCGCCGAAATAACACCAAGGAATTCATCTTTTTCTTCCGAAGTAAAAGACTTAGAAAATTTTCAATCGTTGCTTCTGCGGAACGGTTCCAGCTCCGAATCGACTTAGCTCCCGAAACGGCGGAGCCTTCCACTCAAACCTCCCGCAACCGCGGAAAGGTTCCGGCTTTCCTCCCGAAACGGCGGGACTCATTCGCCCTAGTCTCCCGAAAAGGACTTAGATTTCCTTCTGATTAAGGGAAGGCGGAAACTTTTAGTTTCAACTTTCCGAAACGGCGGAAATTTGAGTGAACCCTCCCGAAACGGCGGAGTTTTCGTTGAACCCGTCCGAAACGGCGGAAGTTTTCATAAAATCCTTCCGCAACGGCGGGGGAGTCCAGGGAACTCTTCCGAAACAACGGAAGCCGCCACGATATCTTCCCAAAAGAAACTAGGCGGAAACTTTTGATGAAACCTTTCCGAAACGGCGGAAGCCATCTTCATAAGTCCTACGGGGAGAATTCACGATCGCCTTCCGAAACCATGAAAAGGACTTAGTTTTTTCTCAAGAAGCTGTCGCGGGGGCCTTCAGCTTTTGCTCCTGAAACGCGGAAGCCTTCGGGCTACCCTTCTGAAATAGCGGAAGCCAATCACTTACCCCAACCGGCAAAAGGACTCCGAAAAGGATCCCGGGTGAATTTGCGGAAAATATAAGTTTTGCTTCCGAAACGGCGGAAGTCATTCCCAAAAGCGTTCCGAAACTAGCGGGAGCCTTCGCCAAAACCTTCCCGAAAATCAACAAGACCTTGAAGTTTTGGATCGCGGAAGCTTTCGCAAAAGTCTTCCGAAAATACCGGGAGCATTCGCTATACTGTTCCGAAAGAGCGGAAGCTTTGGCGTTACCCGTCCGCCACGCGGCGGTCTCTCGCGGAAGGCTTCGAGCTTCCTTTTTCGCATTAAGCCTCGAAACGTCGGAAGCTTTCGTTGAATCCTTCCGCAACGGCGGATACAAATCACGAACTAGCCCCGCGAATGGCGGTCGCACGGAAACCAAGGTGCGTTGACGTGACCGCTACGCGCGGCGAATTTAAACCCCGTTTTAACCACGCCACCTACCGAATTAAAGGCTCACACGTGCCCATTCTTATAAATTACGGTGGGGGGGCTCGACCAATGCACCATTGTTCTTGTCAATCGGCCAACGACGTGCGACACCGTGCAAAACGCTCCAGCTCACCTCGCGCATCCGTGCTCGCAGCCACCTTGCTCAAGCAATCCCCACGGTGCCAGGTAGGATCTTCACCTTGTTTTTCACTACTGAGTTGTCCTTTTGGGGAAAGTATTGGGTTTAGTGGGATTGTAACGGGCAAAACACCCGTCGAGGGCTATGTTTTTCCCGTCAGGTACAGTGAACGGAGTTTTCGTTTCACAAAATCGTCATGGGCCTTCGTAAAAAACGTATATTTTTTGTTGGTAGGTACGGGCGGTTAGCCATGCCTTGTTTTGTTTTAAACCCCGGTTCGCGCCCCTCGTCGTGGGTTAAGTCGTCAAAACCCTACGGGCTTTCCATGTCCCGGGCCGATAACTCAGACTCAAAACCCGGGCGCCTTCCATAGGCCTTAGCCCCTACACACGAGCCGAAGCTTAAAGCCACAACCGCCCTAGCACTCCACGTCAGCATATCCCGGCGCCGTTACCTCCGCCCGGACTAAAATCTCGCGTACTGACTCGGCGAGTGGCCGCGCATGACGATAGCATCCATAGCCCTCACCGAGTCAACCCGCGTCTTCCCCGCCTTCGACCTCTCCAACCGCAGCCATAGCGAAAGACTTCTCCTTCCGCGAGGCGGAACCGGAAGCCGATTGCTTCCGCGAATCACCTATCGGTCCAATAAAACCAATAGCGCCCGCAACATATTTTATCCCGTACCCATCTTTTGAGAGCTTCAAGTGTTTCAATGTGTGTCTTATGATTGAAATAATGTTTTACTTCCTAAAGTATTTGCTTCACTGATTTATCTCATTAAAACGATTTTGCTCTCTGCTAAAACCATACAACCTGTTGCTCAAAATCATGATGAATTGTATATGGATGCTATCAGGGATAATTCAAGATGCCAAAACCCAGTAAGAAGAAGGCGAAGATGACAGAAAAGAAACCTGCTCCTCCTAAGATTGAAACCTCGCTCCAGGACACCAGGTGCACCACTGGTGTCCCCCCAGAAATCAGATGGGATGACATATACAGGATGATCAGGGACCAAGAGATCCCAGATATGTTGCTGGAAGAGGCACCAATCTATCAAAATATCAGAGCCTCAGGCATAACAAGAGCCGCTACCCGCCCTGAGCTATTCCCCTGTGCTGAAGTGATCGGGTGGATTCTCCAACATGCAGATGCTGATGGGAGAGTGATAAATGACAGCAGGAAAGTAGCTATTGCTTCGTTTCAACCTGCATATGTTGCGGCGGCCTACAGGTTTCCCCGTGTCCAACAAGCTCTGACTGATGAATGGTTGGGCCAGATGGATAACGTCGAGATGGCCAAGAAGCTATTGAGGGGAGGGAAGCATTTGAGAAAGAAGGGAAATGACGAATATGACGTGCAGAATCTGAGGGCCCCGTACAGATTGATCGCTTTAATGCTATGCAGAATATTCGGCATGCCGGATGGCACAGTATACAAGATTCAGTGGGTCCCTATCATTCACTATGTGGCATTTCAGGGGACAGTGTTTGACTGGGCCACTATCTTGTCAGATAGTCTGGCCTCAATGATAAGTGCTGCTAAACCCGGGCTGGCCTCGAAGAAGGCTGAATTCTTCATGTCCTCATACCTGATAGATTGTATCTTGGCCAAGATAGAGTTCCCCGGATTGGGGTGTATATGGGATAGGGCCACAACCCCGGTCTACACCGCATTCAAGATGTTGTGGGCTCAGAATTACAAGCCCAGCTACAAACTCATCTGCGAGGAGTTTATCATGCCCCTATACGAGAAAATGTTCAAGGAAGAACCAAGTTGCCTGTCACAAAACGCTTTGGAAGTCCTTGAGGATTATGGGGACTTCTACTTTTCAGAACAAGGTACCTACTTGAGAATGTTCGGAGGGACTAAGCCCCCATACATATTGCCGCAGTATGCCACAGACTATGTGGTGCTCAAGGAAGCAGTAAGACAACTCTTCTTGGATGGGATTGGAGCATTCCTCCACAAGCTACACAAGGCTTCCTTTCCCCCCCTACCTTTCTGCCTAGGTGCTTACAAGTTTTCAGGGGTGGCCTCTGCCGACGAATTTGTTCAAGAGTTGAGGGCCTTCCATTTCGGTGAGGTCATCTTCCACAGGAACGACAGAAAGGGTAAAGTGGCCGAGCATTGCAAGGGGAACTATGCTAATTTCGAATACTCCCACTACCCCGATGCCGAGGAGGAAGCATTCAGAGGCATCAGCAACATGACCGAGCTAAGGATCTGCCGCCAAAGTACTGGAGCAAGCTCTAGCTCAACCAAAGCCCAGAAGACCATCCAGCAAAAGGAGAAAGAAGCCAAGGATGCCCGGGCTCAGGAAGAGCTCAGATTAAGAGAAGAGGCAAGGTTGCAAAAGGAAGCCGAGGAGGCAAGAAAGCTACGAGAGGCTGAGAATGAAAGACTGCGGAAGGAGGCTGAAGAAGCCCAAAAGCAGAAAGAAGCAGAAATTGAGCAAGCTGAAGCAAGGAAGAAGGCGGAGGAAGAATTGAAGGCAAGAGAAGATGCCCAGGTAGGTGGGTCCGGCGCGCAGGACATGGAGATAGACACCTCTCAAGCAGGTGGCTCTAGTACCCAAAGGGAAGGGACAGACCCCGCTCAGGAAGTCCGGACCCCACCTATGGAAGAAGACATAGACATCATAAACCGACCAATTGTACCGTACACTCCATCTGGGAAGCATACGGTGTCCAAATGGAATGAGTTTGTCTATGACAAGAAGAGAAAAACAATGGTCCTCCAATCAGAAGAAAGGATTAAAAGTCCTTTCCATGACGACATAGTTACCCACCGAGAGGTCGCTGTCATGCAGAACACAGATGCGGATCCCATTGCCATGGCCTCCGCAGTTATAGCGACAGCACAAGCATCATTTGCCAATGTAGGCGTTATAGTCAAAGAAAATATATTGACAAAGAAAAGAGCACGTACCCTGCAGCGAAACGTGGCTAATGAGCAAGCTCAAAGAGACCTGGCAGTGAACAAGTATAATTGCTTGTACGCTGAGCACAAGGAGTTGGCGAACAAGTACAGCTACCTGGAGGAGGAAAAGGACCAGCTAGCACTCCAAATAATGATTGCGGAAGCAGAGAAGAGTGGAGCAGAAGAAAAGGCTTCCCAGCTAGAAACAGACAAGCAGGCATTAGCTGAGCGTTTAGAGCAAGCGGAAAGCAGAACCTTGGACATGTCCCCCTTCCACGAGCTATCATGCAATATACTACAGCAAGTGCATGGCTCTCAAGAGCTAATCACTGATGAGGTGTGCAAACTCAAGGCCATGACGGTTAGGCTAAAGGAAGTGAATGCGGAAGCCCACAGGCTCAAGGCTAAGAATACCCGTGTCAAAGCAAATGTCATAAGTCAGATGGCATGGAGGGAAGGGAAAGGAGGTTTTCCCCCGCATCTTCCTTTCAAGACCGTGGAAGATTTTAATGAAGATATAGCCCTGTTGGAGTTTGGCCGGAACTGTGCCAATAAGCTGATGGCCAGTGTGCAGAAGACCACAGATAGAATCAACAACCTGTACCAAAAGCTCAAAGAAGTCCATGATAACTGCTCATTGAGTTTCCCTCAGACCCTAGAAGACTTCCCGGGAAAGGAGCAGCGGTTATCTCAACTGAAAGAAGAGCTGGGCGTCCAGATGAAGTATGTGAAAAGCATTGATTTCCTTGCCATGGATGATCTCCAACATTACATCGGTTCATCAACACTTCACAATCATCTGTTGAAAGAAACATACCAAATTGCTGAAGCAGAAGTACAAAGCATTAAAATAGAGCTCGGGAAGAATGTAACTTCTCAGAAAATCCTGTTCCCTGCTGCAGCAAACATAATCATAAGAGATACAGGTGTGTGGCATAGCTACATAGAAGAGGAGGTCAGGAAAGCTGCAGCAGCAGCAGAAGCATCAGTAGACCCAGCAGCCTCTTCCCCAGCAATGGCAGAAAGTCTGGCCAGCCCCATTCCCCCTTCCCAATCAGGGGCAGCATCAGCAGGGGATTCGAAGACCTCCTCCCAGGCAGCACCAGTGACAATCAATTTGGGCGACCCTTTGCCACCGGAAGCTCACGCACAGGAGTGAAGCAAACTAAATTCAGTGAGTCACTCGCTTCAGCCGGACACGTACCCAGCAGGGAACGCTTTGAGTTTAGCAAAATTTCTGTTATATGTAAGGCGTAAGCTGTGGGACAGCTGTCCCTATTCTTTTTTGTCAAAATATTTTGTAAATGAAGTGACCATTTTTTGGTAATCGATTATATTAGAAATCCCTGTAAATGACAGGTAGGGGAACGCTAGGTGTCAGCCCAGAGGGCAAATATGTAACTATAAATAGAAGCAAGGAAAGATGAGACGGAGGACTTTTGAGAGGGAATGAAAATTTTGGGCAAATGATATGAGCTATCTTGTATCAGCTCTGTAAATTGAAATTTTCTAATAGAAGCCACGGGAGATGGACGTTTTGCTTGGAATGTTGGGTTGCTTCATGTTGGACTATTCTAATGACTGCAATTCGGCAATGTGAGATCATTCTTGACTTCTGAATTATTTCTTTGTACTAATGATTTTGCTCTCATCTATGCATGCGTCCTCTCTATTACATGGACAATGAACGCGTTCCATATTAAATCAGGAGTTACCTGCTGATACTTTTATCATTGCTGTGGATTTTTCTTCTGGATCGAATAGCTAACTGTTCTTTCTTCAGGATAATCGTATGGCTCATTGTTCATGCTTTTAATTGCTCCTTGCAGGGGTCTTTTAGTTTAATTCCAGTATCGTTGCATCTAGATCCGTTTCTTTTATTCTTATTACTTAGATCAAACAATTTTGATTCCTTCTGTTCATAAGCAATAGATTCGTTCTGTAAGTTTCATTGTAGATCTGTTTTCTTATCCTGTAGCTTTTCTCTGTTTATTTTCCGAGCAATAGATGCGTTCCATTTTAAATGAGAAGCTATCTTCTCAAGGTCCTCATCTAGCTGTAGCTTTGACCGTAAGAAATAATAGTTATCTGTTCGTTGCTTATGATATCTGTTGCAGCTGATTGCTCTCCCCTTTAAGCGTGTTCCCCTGCAGGGATAGGTAGATGTGTTCCTGTTTCTAGATTTAGATCTGTTCCAATTGCATTTAGATTAAGTATAATTTAGGCATGTGCATCTCATATAAAACACATAAAACCCAAAAGAACGGTGGATCGGGCCATAACCGGTAGAATCGGATTTAAAGTCCAAAACCACGGTTGCCGGAACCGCTAACCGGACGGATTCCCTACACCAAATGGGAGACAGTCTAATTGGGACCGTCTCTCGGGGAGAATCCCTTTCTGATTGATGCTACGATATCCGAGGCATCAACACTATGATCGGGGAAGAATACATGTAGGAAATACACGAGGTTTCACCTAGTTGGACACCCTTGTAACCCATGTTAGTACCACTTCGAGTGGCACTGCATAAAACAACACCTATATATGGAATTTCACTTCCACATACCCTCGCAATATATCAGAAGTGCCTTAGGAAACCTAAAACCAACTTTAGATAATTAGATTGGTCATATTGCTGCTATAGTGGTACCAAGCACAACACTCAGGAAGATTACTCTCTAGTACCTGCATAGTCGGGTTGTAAAGTTGAGGGCAGTATTGGGTCTCCTTAGTTAGTGCCCTTAGATATTGGTCCAAGTAATGTTGTTGAACCCTACAAGTATATCAGGGAGTTATAGAACCTAAAACTCCCTTGTCCTTGAGACCTTGGAAACCTTATCCATTGTGACCAACCAACAAAATCCCTACATCTTTGCATCCAAAAGGAATTTGGAAATTATGTCAGTGTAATAATATTTTGCATGAAGTAATACTCCCACCATTGTGGAGACCAATCTCAAAAGGATCAATGCATCGTGTTGATTGTATTATTATACATTTATAACACCTCTTTTTGTGTTGACCTGCATATCTAGCATTTGGTGGTACCTCTCAATGGACTCCTCATTAGCCACTGGTCATTTTGAGATAAGTTGGTGTTAATAAATTCCATATATTAAGTATCCCTATGGTCAACAATCGTAACCGACTAGATATGGAGAACCAAACCATAGACCGCCCAAGGCACCTAAGGATATTGAATCCACCATTGTGCACTTACTGAATTTAGTGGCAAATATCACCACCACAATGGATAAGAATAAATCAAACATATTTCCTTACATTCCAAAAAAGTAGATTTCATCTAGAAGCATTTGTTAATGATTTCTATGGCTCTTACTGTCTCTTTTCAAACACCCATCCTCCTCCCTTTCGGGATATCAATTCATGGCACTGCTTTTCAAACACCCATCCTCCTCCCTTTCAGGATATCAATTCATGGAACTGATTTTCAAAGATAGAAATGTGCAAATTTTTTGGCCTGGATCCCTTAGGTTGAGTGACCCAAATGTAACATTATTTTTGACCTGGATCTCTTGGATTTTCAAACAGTTAATTATTCTTTCAGCATTAAGTAACTAGTCCTTTTGTTGGTCTAGAATCTCTTGAGATTTTTGAAGGTTTACTTTCAGAGATAGATTTTATTTT
The DNA here is from genome assembly GCA_027924585.1 of Larix kaempferi. Lineage (NCBI taxonomy): Eukaryota > Viridiplantae > Streptophyta > Pinopsida > Pinales > Pinaceae > Larix > Larix kaempferi. Next base: position 4,644,010 of record BSBM01000866.1, read on the forward strand.
CTTACTTTCCTTAATTTATCATGGCACTAGTTAGTTCACCTTCCCAGTCAACTTCTGCAGTTTCCTCATCTTTAGACTTGAAGGTTTCTTCTTCAATTTCAAAATATTCCTGACTATTACTCATATCAATCATATTACAAGGTTCATTTTCAACATAGGATTTTGAAGGTGAGATGTAGATTACATTGTAGAAATACTTACAGAATGTTCATGTAGTAAGATCCGATTGACTTTCATATGTCTTATTTGAAACTACTTCCTTGTCCAATGATTCTTTCGTAATGGAAGAACAACAATTATCTTTTTATTCTGAGTCTTCATTTTCTAGGTCTTCTACCATTTCCATAAAGAGTACTTCTCTTGGATTATCATCACTATCAGCCTCATCAGATGAATTATTGTCCTCTTTGGTATAAAGACTCTTTTTATTCTTGTGTTCAAACCTACTTTGTTGGTGTTTTTTCCTTCGTTCTCTATGATTAAAGTCTTCCTCACTATTTCTATCTATACTTTCCTTGTAAGGACATTTGGAAGCAAAGTGACCTACTTTACCACATTCAAAACATTTGAAAGGTAACTTACCTTTATACTTGCCACGACCCCTCTTGAGGTTCTTTACAAAATTTGCTTCTTCATCATCTGATTCATCAGAGGAACTCTTGCTCTACTCATGCTTTCTACCTTTTGTCTTCTTGGAATCTTTGAAAGATGCTTCTTTTCTGAAAGGATTCTCCTTTTCCGTTCTCATCTTGTATGCAGTAAGAATTCCATGAATTTAGTCCACGTTTAATTTATCCAAATCATTTATCTATTATAGAATTGATACTTTGGATTCAAACCTTCTTGGCATAGATCTCAATACCTTTGGTACAAATGCTTCTTCAACAATTTGTACTCCAAGACCTCTGATGGCATTAACAATCTCATCTACTCGAAGAAGATAGGATGCAATATTTTATTCTTCCCTAATATTCAGAGTTTCAAACTATCTTGAATAAGTTTGCAACTTTTCCTTCTTAACCTTCTCATCTCCTTTATAGATGTTTTTAAGCGTATCCCATAATTCTTTAGATGATGTGCACTGCATGAATTTGGTGAACTCTAAGTCTGCTAAACCACATAGTGTTGCATTCCTAGCCCTTGCATTACATTCATATATTTTTTTGTCATCTGCCTCACCCAGTGGGGTCTTGGGAACTTTATAACCATTTTCAACATCTTGCCAAACATAAACTCCAAGAGACTGTAAGTGCACTTCCATTCCTATACTCCAGAAGATGTAATTCGATCCATCAAACCTCGGTGCTCTGTTTGTAGAAAGTCCTTCTTGTATATCCATATTTGTGCAGTGAGCTATCTTCCAGCTATTAAATTGTTCTTGAAGAAATCCGCTTTAATACCAATTGTTGGAATTCTTAATGATACTAAGAGGGGGGGCGAATCAGTATCATGCGCAAATTAAACAATTATTCACTATAAAAATCATGCACCAATTCATATTTAAATCACAACAATAAAAGACAACTGTGCACATAATATTTGAAAGAAATTATATATATATATATATATATATATGTATGAAAATTGGATTACATAGATAGATGGGAAAACCCAATCTCCAAAGATGTGGGCACCAACTCACCCAAAAACCAATCTGATTGGGACACCAATCTCACATGCAAGCACAAACTCATTGATTGCATGCACCAACCTGTGAGGACACCAATCCTCTACGTAAGCACCAACTTGCTAATATAGGCTCCAACCTATGAGGACACCAATCCTTTGCGCAAGTACCAACTTTTTGTGTTCAGGAACCAACGTGAGAGGAGAATACAATCTCCTATCCTTTCCTCGTCCTACCACCCTGAGATATAGAAGTAGAATTCCTTCAGTCACACTTCCTTCTGATTTTTTCTCATAGCTTCACACTTGTCTTGTTCATTGTTTCACTTTCTTTTTCATGCACTTGTGTTCTCTACCTCAGTTCTACACAATTGTTATGCTTCTCTATATGTTATTCACACTGTTCCACTTGCTTCGGTTTGTTCTCTTGTTCTCTTGTTGTATATTCAGCTACTATTCTGATCCATCTCACTGCTCTGATCCTACACACCTCTTCAATCTGTACACTGCTATGATTCCATGCACTGTCTATTTTTCTTCTTTTTTGTTCTACGCACTCATCTCTTTATTGTTTCTTTCTTCCAGATCAACGATCCATTGATACCCCAATCAACTGAAGCTTCCAAAATACATAATACTTTTACATCTCCATTGTCCACACCTACCTTACTTCAATCTTTTGGTTTATTTATATCACTACTTGTTTACTTAATTAGATTGATTTGTCCGCAAGTAGGGGATTCTATATGTCGACTACTTCTTTCTTCCTGGTCAAGTTTCCACAAGTAGAGGCTTCTTTATGTCGGCTAATTCTTGTTAATATTTTGTTGAGCTTTGATCTTTAATTCTTTTAGATTCCAAAACTTTAAGCAATGAGACAACTCAATCACATGAAATTCATACATCCATAACACAAGATATACCTTGGGAAAATCCTCAAAACTATGAGACCAAAAACCCAACAATTCTTCTCAGTATAATATAATGGATAACAGAGAATTATTTCTTTTACAACATAGTAGATTTCTTTTGGAATATAAGAGGTCACCAAACAGTCTTGATGAATACGCAGAAGCAATAGAGAACAAAGATCAATCGGATGTGTGCCCAACACAACAATAACAAGCAAGAACAATACCCAACACAAAGAGAAGTGCATTGCCTTCAATGGAGAAGAGAATTCACTTCAAATTGAATTCATCAATCCCATGTATCATATTTATACATTCTTCTCCTCTATTTTTATCTTCTAACTTCAGGATGAACTTGCCCTCAAACTGGATGTATCAATCTTGCATGCAGAAATGCGTCCCACTTCTCATGCAGTGCTTTATCTCACCTAGTTGTCACTTAGGATGAAATCATCTTGTTAACACCCAAATTAACCCCCAAGGTTGTGAAGAGGGTGATCTGGGGTAACCACTAACCAACTTTAGACTAATGCTACTGACCCAACCTAGTCTGAGAGGGCTCTCTCGTAAACATTCACATAATACTGGAAATCATAAGGATTGTCAATAATGAAGAGACACACCATCATTCATATTCAAGATATTCATTCAAACACATTTCAAAAGGTTAGAATTCTATGGAACATATTTGTTTTAAAGTTCTGGTAAGATAATCATAAGGAAAACTATTGGGCAATGGAGTCAAAATATGAAACATAAAACAAATAATACTGTTGTTGCGTGAGATGCCAAAACAGAGGCAGGGTAGCAACCAGCTAGTAGTCAAAGTGATTTTTAATTGGTGAAACAGAAGAGAAATGAATAGTCCATTGATATAAGGCATACAATGATGAATCCTATACCAACTTTAGCAGAAAATAATGGTGAAATACTTGGAATGAGATAAGCAAAGCATAATTTCTATGAATTCCACTTAACTAATACACTGCACCAAGTATGAAAGAATATTACATACTGGAACAACAAAGAAAGAGGCACAAATTCACATAGGAAAAAGAAAAGACAAACTACTAGACCAATTACACAAGAATCTCTGCAAAAATCCAACTTCAACACTGCAAATGTATTAGGGAAAATGCACAAAATCCAGCTTATATTTTATTTCTTTATCTCTTACTGCATGGTCAATATGTGGTAACTTTAATTATCCATCACATTACATTATACTAAGAAGAATTATCGGATGTTGTGATAATAGTATATTATTCTGTACCAAATGATCATATGCTAAAGTAATTCACTTTAGAGGTGATTAATCTCTAAAGAAGACTTAATAGCAATCTGGTGATCATGGTTAATAATACATCACACAACATTACATGCTTTTAACAAGTAAATCATAACCTTTATACGGAAGGTCTACCTCTATACGGGAGGTCCATCTCATGGATACCTTTATATAGAAGGTTCACCTCTGTAAGGGAGGTCCATCTCATGGATACCTTTATATGGAAGGTTCCCATGAGAATCATGACTTGACACACAAGTTTGGAGTCTTGTCCAACAATAATTTACAACATCATTACTTTAATCAAGTACCTATATACGGGAGGAATAACCTTTACACGGAAGGCAATCAAATTGCTCACCTCTATATGGGAGGAATAACCTTTACACGGAAGGTAGTCAAAGTGCTCACCTCTATACGGGAGGATCAATCTTGGATATACAATATTGGCTTGGAGAATGTCTCCAGATGTTGTATATTTAACACTTCTTTCTTCCCAACACATTGCACTTGAGCTGACTAGGTCTCTTCTATGCACTTTGATATTCTTGATTATTTCACAAAATCCCTGTATATGTGCAACATGTACCCATCCATATTGCAAAAAATCCCAGTATATGTGAGACATGTACCCATCCTATTGCAAAAAATCTCAGTATATGTGCGACATGTACCCATCCATATTGCATGGATAGGTAGCCTTGCGCGGATATATTTCTTTAAACTGACATCAAGGCTTCATGCTTCTTGCTTAACATCATCACGCTTCTTGTTTGACATCAATGACAACACCAAACTTCAACACATTTTAAGTGAAAGAGATCTAGTTTTAACTGGTAAGTTTTAGAAGGAAATATTTTTTTGATTGGGCACTCAATTGGCACACAACTCCTCTTACCATCCTCAATCTGATGGAAAAATTGAGATTGTGAATAAATGTGTAGAATACTATATTTGTTTCTTTGCATCCATTAAACAAATACAATGGTTCAATTGGTTTCCCTTGGTAGAATGGTGGCACAACACATCCTTCCACAGTTCATAAAAATGTCATGATTTATGGTACTTTCTGGATATCATCCTCCATCCTTCACATTATCCTTAAAAGTGAAAGCTAAGGTTCAAGCAGTGGAGGATCACATAGAACGTCAACAAGAGGTTCTCCAACTATTGAAGGGCATCTTGGCTATAGCACAAATGAGGATGAAACGACAAGCAAATTAGCATCGTAGTGAAAGGAAATTAGAAGTGGGTGATTGAGTTATTTTGAGTCCATAACCATACAAATAGATGTCCCTTAAGCAACAAAAAAAGGACAATAAATTAGCATCCAAGTACTATTGTCCTGATAAGGTGTTGCAAACGACTGACAGTATGTCTTACAAATTGTAGTTTCCTCCATCTTCATGTGTACATTTAGTCTTCCATATTTCTTTCCTAAAAAGGTTAGTTAGCGACAAGATTTCAATTCAAAATATTTTACCAGAGATTGGTGAAGGGAAAATCATACTAGAACCTGAAACAATCATTGAAACACAGATCAAGAAACAATGAAATCAAGCAATTACTGAGCACCTCTCTATTGCTGAAGGCTTTCACATTGTGTGAGATAGTTAGAAGGGGATTTGGGATTCACCGTGTTAGAATTTTTTAAGTCGATGTTTTGGACAAGCGATATGTGGTCCATCATCAAGACAAATGAAAGAGTGAACAATTAAATCTCAGAGGAAGCTTGTACCTCATCATCAAGTGGAAGAACTTTCCAATAGAAGAGGTGAGATGTGAAGATGATTTCTTCATACAAAAACATCCATAATTACTCAAGTGTTGAGAATAACACTTGCTTGAAGGGGAGGTGCATGTTAATCCATAGATATTGTGAGATTACATGTATATTATTATATTCGTATTGTATTTATTGGTTGGTTAGGAACTTAATTGTAATTATATCATTTGTCTCTTCTATTATATACAAAGGAGACCTAGTTTTAGTGATCATCTCATCCCATTGTGTGCATTTGATGCATTGTAAAAGGAGGTTTTTTCCTCGAAGAGAATTCTTATTCATATCTTTATTTCTATCTCAAAGCATTGGGTTACACTTTCTTTACATTTTTATGTTATTTTGTGAATTTGGTGAATATTAACAAATTCACTATGGAAGGGCACAAACAATATCATCTCAAGGTGATCACTTCAAGTTCTCCATAAAGTATCACCTCCCACCAAATGGATAAGTTATTGAATATATGCCACTCAAGTGTTATTGCACAACTCAATGACATCCAAGTAGTGGACACACCCCCACATAACATTCGCCTTGACTTTCAACTGGTTCTATATAAACATCAACATGTTTTTTAAACACCCAAGGGTTTACCACTTCATCATGGGGAGCATGATCATGGTATTCCACTAACTCTAGCGATTCAACCCCCCAATGTATGCCCTTATTGGTACCCTTTTGCACAAAATAATGAAATAGAAAATATCATTCAAGATTTGTTGGAGGTTGGTGTCATCCGTCCCAGTACAAGCCCTTATTCCTCATCGATGGTTATGGTATTGAAAAAGGAAGGCACTTGGAACATGTGTCATGATTTTCGAGCTCTCAATAAGTTGACTATTAACAATAAATTTCCTATTTTGGTTATTAATGATCTCTTGGATGAGATTTATGGAGCCAATATCTTCACTAAAATGGACATTTGCTCAAGATACCACCAAATGAGGATCATAAAGAAGCAAACAAACCTAAAATAACTTTTCTCACCCATGATGATCATTATGAGTTTTTAGTGATGCATTTTGACCTTTGCACTACTCCATCCACCTTTCAGAGCTTAATGAACAAGACCTTCAGAACTTTCCTCCATGATTTTTTGTTGGTCTTCGTCGATGATATATTGATCTACAACACAACATGGGAAGGCCACCTAGAGCATGTGCATCATGCCTTGCAATTATTAAGGGACCGCCAATTGTTTGTGAAGCATTCCAAATGTTCTTTTGAGATTACCAAGGTTGAATAATTTGGTCACATTGTGAGTCAAGAAAGAGTATGAGTGGACCCAAAGAAAGTGGCATGTATGGAAGATTGGCCATACCCCAAGACACTCAAGAAATTGCATGGGTTCCTAGGAATTAAGGGATACTACGAAAAGTTTGTAAAAAATTATGGCAAACTTGTAGCTCCCTTAACGTCCTTGCTAAAAAAGAATGCCTTTGTGTAGAATGAAGAAGATTAACAAATATTCTCAACCTAAAGGATGCCATGTGCACTACTCCAGTATTAACAATGATTTCTTTCTCAAAGACTTTTATCTTAGAATTTGATGCCTCAAGAAGACATCTAAGAGTGACATTGATGCAAGGATGCCCTCTGGCCTTCACTAGTGAGAAATTATGTGACCGAAATTTGGGAAAATCTACATATGAAAAATAGATTACAACTATTCTTCATGTAGTTGAGACATAGAAACCATATCTAATAAGGAGACATTTCCATATTAAGATTGGCCATCATATTTTAAAAATTTTCCTTGAACAAAGGTTGTCATCACCAGAGCAACATAACTAGGTTACTAAGATGTTGGCATATGATTATGAGATTATATATAAGAAATGAAGAGAAAATGCAATGGCTAATGCATTGTGTAGACAACCTGAGGAGGATGTATCTCTATTTGCATGATCCTTTCTAGTTATAGGTTGGGTCGAGGAAGCACATCAAGAATGGATGGAAATTGAATCAATAGTGAAACTCATCCAAAGGCTTCAAGAAGACTCGAACCCTCCTATCGAGTATACATGGAACCAAGATACATTGTAGTATAAAGATTGCATATTCTTGGCACTAAATTCTTCCTTAAAACAACAAATCTTAGAGGAGTTAAATTCATTACCCGTAGCAGGTAACTCGAGCTTTCATGATACCTTTGAAAGGATTAAAAACTCATTCTTTTGGGAAGGCATGAAAACAAATATCCAAAACTTTGTTGCGACTTGTGACACTTGCCAATGCCACAAGGGAGAGATGGTGAAGCAACCACTTGTGATCCCAACCCATATATAGACTAATATATCTATGGATTTTATAGTGGGGATTCCTACATTTAGTAATGAATCAATTATCATGGTGGTCATCAATTGTTTTTCAAAATATGCTCACTTTTGTGCCTTATCACACCCTTTTACACCATCATTAGATGCCCAAGCCTTCATGGATTAGATTAGTTACATGGAATGCCAACATCTATTGTCTCCGATAGGGACCCTATATTCAAGAGCAAATTTTGGAAAAGATATTTAAAATTCATGGTATCTAGTTGAAACTAAGCATGGTTTATCATCCCCAAACAAATGGTCAAACATAATAAGTCAATAAGTTCTTAGAAACATATTTGAGATTCTTCACTTCATAAAATCCACACCAATGGGCACGTTGGCTTCCTCTTGCAGAATGGTGGTATAATACCACTTATCATGGAGTTACCAAAAATAAACCATATGAATCTATGTATGTACAAAGTCCCTTGTCCATGGTTTCCTATTGATTAGGCACTTCCAAGGTCCATGCAATGGATAACACACTTCGCACAAGAAAAGCTATTCTCCACACACTTAGACAATTTGTTCATGGATTGAAATAGAATGAAACAAAAGGAATGTCAACATAGCTATGATATTTCATTTTACAGAAGGGCATCAAGTGTTTCTTTGAATTCAACCTTATAAAAAAATCTTCACTCAAAAATAACCTCCACCAGAAACTAGCATTGAAGTTCTATGGACCCTACAAGATCATACAATATACTGGGGAGGTGTCCTACAAGCTAGCTCTACCATATCACTCCAAGATTCATATGGCCTTTCATGTGTCCTACCTCAAAAGGTTGTGGGCTACAATTGTAAAGTGAAGACCGAGTTCCCATAACATAATGAGGAAGGGTCCAATTGGCTCCATCCAGAAGCAGTATTGGATACTAGGGAGCATCAATTGCATAAGCACATGGTTAAAAAATTCTTGATCTAGTGGAAATATATGCAACCAAAAGATCCACATGGGAACCAATAGGGATTCTGCAACAATTTCCTCACCTTCGTCCTCAAGGACAATGTTTATCCTTAAGGGGAATGGCATGTTAGGATTCTACCCTAAAATCCCTTACTCTAGGCTACATAGGATTTTGTCAAGTACTGTATGTGGCCATCTCCTTTGAATAAGGTCATGTAGAAATTCTAAATAGGTTCAACACCATACAAGAATTTAACAAGCCAAGATATAGAATCAAAGTAGTCCCCACCAATAATTTACACAAAGATTAGCAGAATTAAGAAGAAATATTGAAGTAGAAACATATGCGATAGAACTCAATTGATGTAAAATCCATCATCCGATTATTCAATATATGAATACAATACATAATACATCCCATAGGAAAACTTTGAGAGCCTTGGAGGCAATTCGAATGGCTCACATGTGGAAGGCTTAGATTTGACCAAAATCCCCATCTATGGAAAGTATCAATCTCCAACTCATAGTAGACGGGCACAAATTGGCTAGGTGGGCCTAGGTAGACCATGAGTGACCAAAAAACAACTAGTGAGTGGCTTTTTCAAGAGAAAAGGAAGGAATATGTTGAGGAAAAAAGTAGCAAACTTGCCCAATTCATCTTAGCACTCCTAGTTCATCCTAATCTATGGGAAAAGCAGGATAAACCTGCTTTAAACTCATAAAGTAGGATAAAAGAAGGATGGCGCTTTAGCTTAGAAAAGCAGAGTAAAATCATAACTAGGGTGCTATTGTGGATAAACTATCACAAGGTGGACAAATTATGAACTAGGAATCCTAACTAACATAGTATAACCACTAGGAAGCATAAAATAATGCATATACTAAGGTCTAGATGGTTAATTTGTTTTAACACCCCCCTTAAGCCTAACTTAGGTGAGTGAAATATCATAAATATATAGGGCCCAACAACAAAGGCTATGGTCACCCTTTACAGTTTATTTGTCCAACAACCAAGGTAAAAGAGGAAAACCACTTAGGAAAAACCTCCCCTTAAAACAGACATGAAACACACCAAAAATAAACTGCTCCAAACTCCAAGTAAGTGTGAACTTGATTAGAAGTCTGGAGGAATCTTCTTAGGAAGAAGTGGATGTTGCTCCCATGCTTGGATCAGGTGTTTGATCTCTGCAATTGTGAAAGAAAGCACAAGAAGGTTCTCTCCAGACTTGATCATCATACCAAACATGGCCAGAATAAATCCAAATGAGTTTTGGTGAGCTTGAGAATCAATCCTAAGCAAATGGTGGTGTCATCCATCTTCTCTGCAACTCTGAGAAAAGGTGCCAATCATAATCATGTAGTGGATAGGAAGCATAACAGTGAGAGAGAATGCAAAAAATACATACTGAAATTCAACCTCCATGGCATCCAATGGCACCAAATTTTGAACTAATGAGAGGCTTTGAGTGTGAATGAACTGCAACAACTGGCTGATGATCCTCATAATTCAAATGTGAAGACTCGTGAAAGAACAAAGGAGTGTCTCCAACTTCTTGAGGAAATGTTCTAGCAATCATGTAGGAACTTGCAAGAACCTGGACAGTGGAAGTGAGAGTGCAACTAAAAGCTTCACACTACATACTAGACATCCCAATAACCATTAGATTACCATCTTTCACACAAGTGAGTTCATTGGAAGGAGATGGATCTTCCAAAATAACTATCATAGGATCCTTAGTATCTGAAATATGAGAGGATAACATTGATGAGAGATGGAGATAGATGAGTTCTTATTCAACAATGGGGGTTCGAATGTCTTCTCTTGGATCAGCTGCACGTGAAGATGAGAAATCAAAGTTCTCTTGAACTTCTAGAGAAATAGGAGAAGGAGTCACTTCAAGGAGACTTTCACCATTTTGAACTTGTGTTGAGATTTCTTCCATATGATCTTCATGAACAAATTCATTAGAGAGGGTTGAGGCCGAGAAATTAGGAGAGAGAGCACATGTTGACTTGTCCATAGGCTCGCTCCATGCACCAATATTCTGCTTATCAAGAGCCCTGTCCAAGTTGGACCATAGCCCAAATGGATAGTCTGCAGAACCAATCAGGTAGTGCATATTTGAAGACATAGCCAGACACATAGCTTCGAATGCTCTGTCAAATTCATTTAGCCAATCATTTTTATCTTGAGAGGACTCTGGCTCGCTCAAAGCACCAATGGACACATCATAGAGACATTTTATCTTGAGATATGCACACGTATTTGGCTTCCACTCAGCATAATTAAATGGAGTAAGAGGAGGAACTTTTGAATCCATGTAGAAGTTGTTGTACCTACAAAACAAACTCTCTGGAAAATATTATACTAGAATACTATTTGGATCTAATCTATCAGCTCTGCTTTAGTTAGTAGGCACACTCGAGAGTGCATCACACCTGGGAATACTCCAATGGATAAACCAAAGGACTAAAGACAATGTCCCCGGGAATTCTCTGGTAACTCCATTGCTTCTGGTGCGTTACTGCAAGCAGTTATGCTCAACCTCAGCAACCTGGATCTGATACCATGTAGAAATTCTAAATAGGTTCAACACCATACAAGAATTTAACAAGCCGAGATCTAGAATCAAAGTAGTCCTCACCAAGAATTTACACAGAGATTAGCAAAATTAAGAAGAAATATTGAAGCATAAACTTTATGAGATAGAACTCAATTGATGTAAAATACATCATTTGATTATTCAATAATATGAATACAATACATAACACATCCCATAGGAAAAATTTGAGAGCCTTGGAGGCTCTAGAAAACTTCAATGAGAAGAAATCAAAGTTCTCTTGAACTAGTGAGAGGCGTTTTAGGAGAAAAGGAAGGAAGATGTTGAGGCAAAAAGTAGCAAACTTGCCCAATTCATCCAAGTGCTCCTAGTTCATCCTAATGCATGAGAAAAGCAAGATAAAGCTACATTAAACTCATAAAGTAGGATAAAAGCAGGACTAGGGCGCTTTAGCTTAGAAAAGCAGAGTAAAATCATAAGTGGGTGCTATTATGGATAAAATATCACAAGGTGAACAAATTATGCACTAGGAAGCCTAACTAACATAGTCTAACCACTAGGAAGCATAAAATAATGCATATCCTAAGGTCTACATGGTTAATTTGTTCTAATAGGTCAAGAAGATAGTGGTGGAAAATTAATTATTGTAAAAATGACCTCTCAGTTAAATAAGGCCCACTAGGTAGTTGGTATTCATTAATTATGGGACCACAAGTAGTTAGTCTTTTGGTTATTAGAAGCCTATTTAAAGATCTAGTAGGATATGGATAGTTTTGTTGATGATTGTTGTATTTGGAACTTGGCTCAAGTAAAAGGTTTCCTAACCTTAAGAGGCAAGTGAACATTGCTCTATGTTGGATTATGATAATACGAGGGGTTTATTCTATAGTATTTGATTTCAATTGTCTTTGTGTTTGGTTATTCTGCACTATAATTTCTAGTTTCTTGTAGCATAAATCTCTATATATCACGATGTATTCTAAGTTTAAGGTTTAAAGAAAACTAGACTATGGAAATCAACCTTACAACAATGAATTCAATCATGGGGAAATATATTTGAAGGCATGTAAATATTTTCCACATTCAAAGGATTACAAGTGCATTACATTTGAATCAATTAGAAAGATCATGTAGATATTTCATTATGAAATGTGAACCTTTTAATCAAGAGGGAAACAATATACTATAGGGAGAATCCAAAAGAAGAAATATTGAAACTTTAAGAACCTACCAATGCATTATTGGGGAACTTCGAAAATGGTACTTTATTCAATGTTGAATAATGTCCAATGAGCCATAGAGACATTTCAAAAGATACAAAAGACATATTTTGAAATTGTCTAATGAACTATTGAATGCATTCAAAAGAAGAAGAAAAAATATCGAGGTTCTTCAAAAGGTGAAAGATCCGATCTATGAAGATGATTGATTAACTATCAAGCCATTTCAAAATAAACAAAGGAACATTTTTGAATGTTCCTCAATGAACCACTAGGATGATCCAAATGAGATGCAACATTCGAAATTTTAAACCTTCCCAAATAGTTAAGGGAGTGATTCAAGAAAACATCTTTAGTTACCTCATGATGAACCATCATGGATTTAAAAAATATTCACCAAAGCATTTTTTAAAACAACTTGATGTACCCTTGAGACATCAAAAGATGTGAACATTAAAACTAAAAGTCTTTAAATGAACCATTAGGAAAAATCAAAAGATGCAAACAATTGAAAAATTAAACCTTCCCAATGAACCATCAAGGGAGTTTGAAAGTTGTTAAAAAGACATATTTAACAACATCCCAATAAACTGTCAAGAGAATTCCAAAGATGAAACAACACTTCTTTAGAAACTCCCTTGTGAACTATCAAAGACAATCAAAAGATGGTGCATTCAAAAGTTTGGATTTGATCGATGAACCATCGGGGGAACTTGAATGATGTTGAAAGACAATTTTAAAAGAAGCCCGATGAACCATCAAGATGATCTGAAAGATGTTTCATTTGAAACTTCAAATACTCTCGATGAACCATCGAAAAAAAGTTGAAAAGGTGCAAGTCTTTGATCATTTGGGAAATTCCAATGAACTATAGGGTGATTTTAAAATAGTAATCAAAATTATGAAGGATGCTCCACCTAATTCGAATATAAACTTTCATAAGATATGATCATTTAAAAAACATTAAGTCTCCAATAATGATGGGTAAGAAAACAAAATATTTTCCAAATGCAAAGGCCAAAAGTGATCTAAACAAATTTTAAGAAAGAGTGATTCCTTTTAAAGAGATCAAGTAAGGCAATAACTATTATCTCTATAAAATCTTAAAAAGATTAGGATTCAATTAGTTCCCTAATTAAACATCATCATGAAATAAAAGGAAAAATTTAAAATAAAGGGGGGTCCCAAATTCCAAAGCCTTGGAGCTTCTTGAAGCTGCAACACTATATCACCATACCCACTAAGCTATAGAAACAAACACAAAAGTTATACCACCTAAAATTATAAGAATCCCTATAGACATATATATACACCTATAGAACATTACAAAGGGGTTCTAAGTTCACATTCCTATCCTGACATAGATAGGATCTTTAGGGTTTCATTTATATATATTTCAAATGGCTTCAATGGCTCAATGATATATTGCACACTACACAGCTCCAAAGCAAGGAAATTTATTTACTCCTCTAGGTTCTATTCAAATTTTATTCCTCCACTCTTCAATCCATGATTTAGGGTGTGCTCATTTTAGTTTTAACAAGTTATGGTTCGATGTACATTCAATGGGAACAACTTTAGGTTTGGTTTTTATAGAGCTTAGTGGAGCCACATCATTTCCACTCCACTCTCCAACATAAAAAAAGTTAAAAGTGTCAATTTTTTCCTTTCAACTGAGGGATCAACCGATTGTATACAATCTGTGGCTAATCTGGTCATTATCATATTCAAGAGAATATGGTTAAGCATTTCTTAACCCACTCAGGGTTTGAGCCCTCAAAGGAACAACCACTTTAGGTTTTTTTGGAATAATTCAACCAATCACAATGTGTAATTATGCATGGGGCTCTGTGGCCATTATCTATCTCCTCCAAACCATTCAACTTCCAGAGTAAGTATATTAGGGTTCTTTTACTCCATGTTTCATTAACATATATGTGTTTTTGCAAGTACCAATATTACTCAAGTTATTGATATGCAGGTAGGGATTCTAAATTTGAGAAACAAGGTGATGACAAAGGAAACTATGATCTACAAGGCTCAACCCTTACATGTAGGTTCAAATTCAAATAAGAAGAGCGTCAATCTCAACCTCAACACTTTTGATAAATGAGGGTTTAGAAAAAAATGGGGTTTGGATTTATTCGTCTGACTTATTCTAGGATCAAATCTAGTATATCTAGAGTTTTAGGTAGGTCTTGGATTTTTATTACAACACTGGAAAAGACTTTTGAGCTTAGGTTATGAGAATTCCATTTATGTGCTTTACATGATAAGATTAGGTTAGAGTTGATTTAATGGGTACATAGTAATTGTTGTTATTTTGTAATCATTTTAGTTAGGTACAATTAGCTTACTTTTACTTAGGTACAATTAGCTCACTAGGTTTTAGCTACAATTTGATGTTAGGTTATGATTTATTATGTTTTCAGTTTAGGGGTATGCTTCATTTAGTTTGGTTATGTAGTTCCAATTTGTTTTTGTTTTTCAATTTTTCCTAGTACAGTTACATCCCAAAAGCATTTATGTATTTCATTAAATTGTAATCAAATTTTTATGTTACAATTTTGTTTTACATATCCTATACTTTAGTTAAATTACAATTTGGTTTGGTTTAATTTAGGCATTTCATACCAAAAAATTTATTTATTTTTATGACATTAATTTGTTGCAATCATTTTCCCCTGTGATTATTTGTGGTTTATACTTGCAATCATTCTTTCAACAGTTCATAAGTTAGATGCATTTCTTTCTTTCCATTATATTTCAATAATTCAAATGTAATAGGTAATGTAATTTTAGATTTGGACCACTAATACCTAGGCAATTAGGTTTAATTCCTAATGGTTAACCAATTTATTTCAGTGAGCTCTTATTAAATTTAGTCAAAAATAATATGTTATTCTAGTTATGTTATTCATGTATACTTTTATATTCAAGCATTATATATATATATATATATATATATATATATATAATCCTAACATTATTCAAAGATTCTATGTCACTAACTAGTAATTAGATGCAAAAGTAACTTACAACTCTCTAGAATAACTTAATTTGTAATTAAATGACAAAACAACTTGCATTCCAAATTATAATTTAATGTGAAAACAATTTACAATACCAATAACAATAAAATGATGTTTTTTTAACGTTACTAAACAAGACACGAAAATAGTTTTAAAATAATTCTCATCACTTAACAAAAGATATAAAACTATTTTTAGGTAAGAAAAAATTACTTATGCAACCAATAATAACTAAAATAGAGTTTGCAATGCTATCTATATATTTACTAATTATTAACAAAAATGACAAATGAGATTAAATTTCATAACTAATTTAATAAGTAATGCTTAGAAAGAACCTTAGATGCCTAATAAAATAGCAAGAAACAAGCACACAATCCTACTCCTATCTTAAAAAAAATGGGAATATTCAACCAGAAACAAAAGCAATCAACAAACAACAAAATAACAGTTAGTAAAATGAATATTGAATATTGTTTTTCAAGAACTCTATCATAATATTTTTTTAAGGGAAAGTCGAATGATCAATGAACTTAATGGAAATGTCGTATTTACTAGTATTAATGATAGCTTAATGTAGATAAAGGAAGACAAAACATTAAAGTGAGATATGGGCTCCCTTCTAAAATGTAGACCTCATTTAGATTGAGGGTCAATGGTCCTAATTTTTGGGACAAAATAAAGTCATTTAATTCATTCTTGAAAAAGGTATTCTAGATTTTTGTTGTTGTTTTTCATCACTATCAGGCTTGCTAGCTTAATTCTTAAAGGATTCAATTTTAAATGAAGTTAATTAGTAGAACCTTCAATGTAGACATATATAAAGAACCGAGCAGTTATGAAGAGTATAATATTGGGCCTCTGCCATATTGGAAATTCTTGCTTGAAGTTGCAAAGACCATTCTTACCATAATCTAGTCAACATATGAGTTTACCAATTGTTAAGTCAAGCTGCAAATATACCATAAAAGGAACCATGTTTTTATAACACTTACCCTCTCATCTTTCAAAAGAATACAAATTACTCCAAGCAATCACCAGATTGACTCAAAATGGATTCTAGCATGAAGACTTCAAGTCTGCAACCATTGTAGTTGGGTGAGGATATTCTCCATAATGTTTCCTCCTCTTCATTCCACTACCCCGCCCCCTCTTTTATACAGTGAGTATGTCGAAAACTCTACCATTATGGAACCTCTGTTTTCTAATAATGAAACCAACTCATGCACCACTTCTCTTGTTCATTCAATGAAGTAACTGCACAATAACTCAAGAAATTATGGAGATGAGACCCTTCAAGAAAATACCCCTAGTATATATGATATATAGTCTCCATACTACCACTTAACATAGTGATATAAAACCAACATAAACTCACCACTAACCTCTAAGAAATGTTGGATATTATGATACTAGACCATATATTTTCAATATTTTGGGTAGCAAACTTACTCTGCAAGTGTTACATCCTTCATTTTGGTCACTTTTTGGATAACAACATATACAATTACTAGATTTGACTTATGTCCCAACCATTGTTAAACAATTCAATTTCAAGGTACTCCATTACTTTGGATCTTGTTTCTCCTAGTTCCAACTTG
This sequence comes from Larix kaempferi, assembly GCA_027924585.1. Classification (NCBI taxonomy): domain Eukaryota; kingdom Viridiplantae; phylum Streptophyta; class Pinopsida; order Pinales; family Pinaceae; genus Larix; species Larix kaempferi. The sequence goes on from BSBM01000866.1 coordinate 4,661,266, forward strand.
GGATTTGTTTGAATGTAGAATCTATAATCCATTACACAATATATTTATTTCCACATCAACATTTTTCAATCACTTAAGGTATTGGTGATCCAATCGAAACCATAGTTAATCGACACATTGTCGCACGCACACCATAAATCACATCTCCCAGGGTAGCCTCCTCCAACCAAACCATCGGTCAAGGACAACAACCCTAGCAATGTCGCATTATCGTCAACAAGTGAGATCAAGCAATAGTGCCCCAAAATATCTACAGTGGTCATCATCAATAACACTCTACATGTCAAGTTATAGAGCATGTGTGTTCCAACATCTACATGCACACTCAACACCCCACACACACTCAACATCTTATGCACGAACTTAAACCCTTGTGTATGCTCTGAGAATGTCATCCATTGTCAATACCATTGGAGAAGTTTGTACATGTGCGATAATAGAAGCATGTTGCATGCTAAGAAGAGGGATAGTTATCCATCAATAGTTACAAAACCCAACTACCATCAACAACTAAAACTAAATCTTGATCTTGTAACTAAAATATACTCTTGTATATATGGTATTAAACAAAACATAACATAGAACAATCTAATAGATAATTAGTCATATTTTCTCTCTCACACTTTCTATCACAAAGCATTATATAACATATTTAAACAAGAATAAAAACACTATTACATTATAATTTACTCTATGCAAGCCTTATTCATTATTGGCTTATTTTTTGTTCAAATTTCCACACCCATAACTTAATCACTTAAATATGTTTCAATTGTCCTCTAATTTTCATCATGGAATCAAATCAATTGGTATAATTAATTTTGGAAGAAGGCTAAACATTCTACATTTTCAACCTTGTTATGTTTTCCATCGTCGAAATCTAGTCATGCAATCTTTGCCAAATTGCAATTTTGGATTAATGAAATTGTTGGTTTTATTGCAAAAATGAATTCAACTCGAACACCCCTATTGCAATTAGATCATGCAATAATAACATGTTATATATACAATTCCATCCATTCAAAATTGTTCTTGTGAAATTTCAAGGAAAAATACCAATTTATCTTCCCATTATTTTGAGCTACTAGAAAAGGGCCAAGTAATAGCACGTTTAGACTAAAACTTAATTTTGTGGTCACTTACAAATCTATTGTTGGTAAATATCACCTATACCAACATAGATCCATCTTAATCCCAAATCTATTAAGCACCAAGGGGGGTTAAAAAGAATCTGAGGTGTAACTTTATCGACTCTTACAAGATCAAAGTTAAGATGGATCTATGTTGGTTAGTTTTATTTATTTATTATGGTAATTTTTTGTTACATTTTTTTTCTTTTTTTTTGTGAAAGATGTTTATTATATATACTCAACAGTTCTGAAAATAAAATAAAAGAGGAAGGGTATATACAGAGAACCTCATATCCTTTTCCTGAGAGTAACTAAAACAACTATAAGGTCCAAATAAGGGTTTGGATCTAACATCTTCGCATCTTTGATCAACAAAGCTCCTTTGGCTAGGAGTTGCATACATATCTCATCACGCCATAATTGAAAAAAACCATCCAAAGAACTAAACTTATTCTCAAAAATATATTTGCAATGTAACTTCCAAATAGTATATAAAGAAGAGACTCAAACAGTGCCAAATACCATATAGGGAATCATGAATCACCAATTTGGAATCACCCAACAAAACCGCCCATTGATGTAGATGTCCCTAAAGAATGTCTACGAGCTGAGAATGAACCTAGGCCCAACAAAGTCAAGCAAAGGAACATTCCCATAAAACATGCTTCGTTGAATCTGACCTTGAGCAAAAATGGCAAAGGCCATCAAGAAGACCACTTTTGTCCAACCGAGCTTTGGAGAGAAGACCTTGATAGATCACCAACCAAGCAAAGACCTAGTTCTTATTGGAAACTCTAATGAACCAAACACCATGCAACCATCGTATCCATTAGCTCTCAGCATCCGCAAAAAACCACCGGGAATTAAGGAGAGGACCTAACTCAACTCATGTTGTTGATGTGAGATGGAGTAGAGCTTACACGAATCATACTAGGTCAAAGGACGCTTGAAACTCCACTCAAGTCTCTCCAAAAGGAACATGTCGTATCATTATTAATCTTAAAAATCTCCTCTTGATGAATAAGCCCAATTATCTCCATAAAGGTGGGCCGATCTACAAAATATAAAGAAAACTCTCGAGCCACAAAAAGCTATTTTTTCCAAGAACCAGTGTCGGAGTCCCAAATATCCCTCAAGAGGAAAATGCTATTTTTTCTAAGCTTCCTTTCTTGAAAACAAGGAAATTTGGAGATACAAGAAGCTTTCTACTTCCAACTCCAGATTAACCTCTTACAAATCCCAACCTGATCTACCACGTGACATCTACAAATGAACCAAACCATCCACCCTCCTCCAAACTACCCAAATACTCCTATAGATGAAAGACCGTGCAATCTGGAAATTATGGGGAGCATAAATGAAATCGCATAAACCAAACTCATAGCTAATTTTTCCAACAAGAGGGGTTGAAAGAAACCCATGCCACAACAAAACCTACCAAGGGGAGGAGCCCTCCAGACATCTAAACACCCATTTAGCTGTTGATGTATTTGTAACTTCGGAAGATATTCACTTGTATATTGTATGTATTACATTTGTACTTTATTGTATCCCCAACAGAGATGTATTATTCCTCCGATTGGAAGTGTCATCATTTGTATTTGCAAGTGTCGCAAGCTACATTGTAAGTGTCGCAACTTATATTTGATGGGTTATTAGACCACCTTAGAGGGGTCGGCCCAGTGTGGGTTAAAGGGTTATTAGACCACCCTAGTGGGGTCGGCCCAATGACAAGTGGTAATGGGTTATTAGACTCTCCTAAGGTAGGTCAGCCTAGTTAGAGTAAAAAACAAGTAAAGGTAAAGTATAAATAGAGAGGAGCACCTCTCTATTTATTCATTCATTCACTCACTCATCTAACTCGCATAGTTTAGAGAGAGGAGTGCGCACAAGTGGAGGAGGAGTAGCTGCTGGAGACATCTATATTTTGGGTTTGATCTTTGTGATATTTGTATTGGTGCTCATTCTATCTCTGAGGAAGTTGCGGGGTTTTTCACCTTCTTGGTTTTCCCCAGTGAAATGCTTTGTGTCTCTTGTCTCTTATGCTTGATATGATATACATGTTATTCTCTCAGTTAAGATCCTAGATCATATTGAATTAAATGACGAAAAACTAACATGGTAACAGAGCTAGCCTGAAGGAAGGCATTTTATGGCATTTACGACACTTGTTGCACTTGCGACAAATTGGAAGCTAGGGCTTGATATAGTAAAAACCAGTCATCATGGCACTTTCGCTATAAATCAATTTTAGCGAACTTTCAAGATCTAAAACTTTTACAGGCCGAAGATGAAATGTTCAGGTACCTTGTGTCCGAAGCTCAGCCTTCAGATTTGTTGTACTTTATGAGATATGATTCGTACAAGTTAGGGTTTCTGCCTCTTCCATAATGCATCCCTAAACAGGTGACCTAGGCACAAAGGTCATATCTCAGCTAGGAAGATCCAAATGGAATTCTGTAAAAATTGAAAGTTAGGGCACAGACTGTAGTTTCACAGGTCCGGGTTTTAGAGGCCAAAGTTGAAACAGTGACACGTGGCACTCTGTACAAGTTTGCTATATTGTTTCATCCCATAAACAGGTCACGTTGCGACGCTTGGCATATCTCTCTCTCAGAGAATCCATTAAAGCTCATATCTGTGGGGTTGGAAAGATGACAGGTCAATCTACCACAGGCCGAAGTTTCATACCCTGAGGATTTGAAATTTCAGAGATACATCAGAAACAATATGGCATATATTTATGTCCAAACAGAATTGGATTCTGAGCACTTTCATTTTTGGTTTGTCACTGCTGCGGGAAATTAGGGTTTCTGCAAAAGTTGGGATTTTTGGAATTTGAGACCATGGCTTGATGCTCCTCATCAAAATTGAAATTTAGAGACCAAGATTGAAGTTTTTGGTCAGGTAGAACCCTGGGCTCTATCAAACCCTAGTTCGGGATTTTGACCAGAAAACCAGAATTTGACCGAAGCTCCAGATTCGAATCTCGCAGGTCAATTTTGAGGGGTCAATTTTTGGAGTTTTCAAAATCTGAGCACACCATCTTGCTTGCCTCAGTCATCTGCATCTCCCTATCCAGACAGAAGTTTGAAATTCCAAGTTTGGGTTTTTAGGGTTTCTCTAACCCTAGCTAGCTTCGGATCCATATTCAACAAATCAAGTGGATTGGGTTAATCCTAGAAAAGAATGATTTGGACACCTACAGAAGTTCCAGTTCCAGAGGGAGATGAGGCTAAGGACTTATAAAAGAAGACTACAAGCAATCCCGACAGGTATGACTTGAGGAGATACAGGTATGTTTTGAAATCTGTTTAGGATTAAGTTTATGATATGTTTGTCTTCATATTATTGAGGTTAGTACAATCTTAATCAATTTTAGACTTGTCTTATCACCTTAGTAAAATTATGAATGCATGTGAATGATAGAAGACATTCATTGATTATGGTTATGACACTTATGATTGTACTAATGCACTGCGGTGTTGTATGAGGATGATGTTGTCCGCTAACATGAAAGGTACATCAAGAAAGACAAATCAATCTCTAGATCAAGAACGTATGACCATGGTGACATGAAGACAAAGACTCATCCATAGCCATTGATCACATAGAAGCTCTACTTACGAGGTATGTATAATTTGGTTCTACAATGCTTAACTGATGAGATATGTAGGTTACTAGCACAAGGTCTCTAAATCATTGAAGAGAACAAAGAAGACATTGTTTGGGTATGTTAGACATAACTCGCAAACATGATAATCCAAGTATGTTTTTCCTATATCAAGTTAGAATCCTACCTTGTGTTAGGGTCTCATATAAGTATACTTTCATACGATTGATAATGATTACTCATGAAGTTATAGGTTTGAATAATCATGGGTTTATGCATATTATGCTTCTTAGTTTGATTAATGATATGACAAACTAGAAGAGTCCTATAGTCAGATAAGAATATGCATGAGTAAAACAAGTACTCCCTGAAACCTTGAATACTAACACTTGTGATAAATTACCTATGTATGAAATGATCATGACCATACATATTTAGAATTATAATGTTTTGATAGTATTGAGATTATACTAATGCATGTATGATTATGTATGAGATCTTGAGGATGACACAATGATGACACTAGTGCACACTTAAGCATGCATAGTGGTCCAGGATGGATATAAGTTCAAAGATAGATAATCCAGGAAGCAAAGATCAAGAGGGAGCACACTCCAGTAGTTCCTGCAAGGAAGCAAAGATCAAGAAGGAGCACACTCCAATAGTTCTTACAAGGAACAAAGATCAAGAGGGAGCATAGTCCAGTAATTTCTGTAAGGAAGCAAAGATTGAGAGGGAGTCCACCCAACAACCAAACAAAGATAAGTATTTGAATTGTCATTTCTTGTATATATGATTACTTAAATAATGTTGTTCAGTCATGTACATACTTATGTTCCTAGATTTTGGATGTATATTATGCATATTAGAAAAGTTGCATTAATGAACAAGATACTACTAATATACAAGTATTGGGTAAGTGGCCTATGGTACTGTACAACATTCCATTCCTACTTATCTAGAATGAAACCTCTTTGCTGACATATTGGGAGTTTTGCACACTCTTAACAATGTTTTGGTAGAAATGGAAGGCATCTAGAAAGTTACGGGATATGGAAAAATGTTTTATTGAAGCATTGGCTAAGATAATTGCATGACTGTATGACATATATATTTATGTGTAAGAATTTGTTCTGAAATCTATGAGATGTTTCTAATCATGAAATTGAACTTATCTTGGAGGAAAGACCGTGTACCATCACCTACAAGAGAGACTTGTTTTGAAGAACAAGCAACGAAGACTCAACAATGACATTTGCTCCAGCAACGAAGTTCAAGAAAACTACCTATTGAAGATATTGAAGAATCTGAAGTTCCCAAGATCCAGGATGCAGTAATGGAAGGATTCCATGATCTAGGAATACCAATCGATCATGAAGAATGATGTTTGGGATGTGGCCCCAAGGCCAAAAGGGAAGACTATTGTGACTTCCAAATGGATCTACAAAATCAAACATGCTGTAGATGGTAGCATAGAAAAATACAAGGCACGGTTTGTGGCTCGTGGCTTCTCCCAAAAAGAAGGGATAGATTATGAAGAGACTTTTGCACCTGTAGCCAGATACACTTCCAGCAGAACAATACTTGCTCTGGCTGCAGTAATGAAGTGGAAGATACACCAGATGGATGTCAAGACATCTTTCTTGAATGGTGTAGTCGAAAAGGAAGTGTATGTGGAGCAGCCACTCGGTTTTGAGACACATGACAGGGAGTCATATGTGTGCAAATTGAAGAAGGCCTTGTACGGTTTGAAACAGGCACCTAGGACATGGTACGACAGGATAGACATCTTCCTGTCCAGCTTAGGATTTACTAAGAGTAAAGCGGACTCCAACCTTTACTACAAGGTTGAGGAAGGCAATCCAGTGATACTCTTATTGTATGTGGATGACCTATTTGTGATAGGTGAGGATAGGTTGATTGCCGATACGAAGAGGAAGCCTGCTGTCGAGTTTGAGATGAAGGACTTGGGTATGATGCATTACTTTCTAGGCATGAAGGTGTGGCAGAGTGCAGATGGAATCTTCCTTGGACAAGGGAAGTATGCAGTAGAGATCCTGAAGTGGTTCGGGATGATGGACTGCAAGGCCATGGCCACACCTATGGCATCGAACTCGAAGCTATTGAATGATGCTTCATCAGAGTTGGTTGATGCCACAATGTATCGTCAGATGATTGGGTCCTTGATGTACCTGACGAACACGAGACCAGATATTTGCTTTGCGATGAACACCTTGAGCCAGTTCCTGACGGATCCTAGACATGTTCACCTTATTGCTGTAAAGCATATTCTGAGGTACTTGAAGGGTACAGTTGATTATGGGCTCAAGTATGATGCAAATCAAAAGTTTAACCTGGAGGGTTATGTTGATTCAAATTGGGCTGGTAGTGCTACCAATAGGAAGAGCACTTCGAGGTGTTGCTTCAGTATGGGATCAGGGGTGATCTCTTGGTTTAGTAGGAAGCAGTCCTGTGTAGCACTGAGTACAGCTGAAGTAAAGTATGCCGCAACTTGTTAGTCTAGTTGTGAGGTAGTATGGCTAAGGAATATACTGTCTGATTTGTTTGATCTCCAATAGGATGCTACTTGTATCTTCTGTGACAACCAGAGTTGTGTGAAGTTGTCTGAGAACCCGGTGTTCCATGATAAGTCGAAGCATATCGAGATCAAATATCACTATATCAGGGATATGGTGCAGAGAGAAGCAGTAAAGCTCCTGTATGTTGCGACATATGGGAAGATTGAAGATGTGTTGACCAAACCACTAGCCAGAGTGAAGTTCGAGTACTTCAGAGAGAGGCTTGGTGTTGTTCAGATAGAAGATACTTCGAGGAGGAAGTGATGGGACACATTTGTAGGAGCCATTCCAAGCATGGTGGTATGCGGGTCCTCCCATGGCTGTGGATGTAAGTGTCGGGTGATGCTCTGCATGATGAACATCCATACGATGTTCCAGATGAGTGACGGGACATAGATGTTCAAGCCATTCCGAGCATGGTGGCAGGCGGGTCCTCCCATGGCTGAGGATATAAGTGATACATGATACGATGTTCCAAATGATGATACGTATGATCATGAGATGATGATGTGCATCCGGGTGATGCTCAATATGATGATCTGTATGATCATGAGTAGCGGTGATATGTATGATCATGAGCATCTGGATGATGCTCTGTGGCCATGGATATGTTGCAGGTTGTGCTAGTTGGACATGTAATGGATCCTGGGAGATCCCATAGGTTGTGTTGGGCACGTAATAAGTCTTGGGATGCTCTTGCGAGGTCTTGTCTGTATGCATGTAATCAGTCCCAGAGATCCCATAGGTTGTGTTGGGCACATAATGAGTCTTGGGGATGCTATTTAGAGATCTTGTCGGTCGCAAGATGCTCTTTTAAGGTTTTTCCTGTTCACATGTAATCAATCCTGGAGATCCGATAGGTTGTGCTAGGCATGTAATGAGTCCTGGGATGCTCTTTAGAGATCTTGCCGATTGCAAGATGCTCTTTTAAGGTTTTGTGAATTTCACATGTAATCAATCCTGGAGATCTGATAGGTTTTGCTGGGCACATAAAGAGTCATGGGATGCTCTTTAGAGATCTTGTCGGTTACAAGATGCTCTTTTAAGGTTTTGTGAAGGTTGCATATAATCAGTCCTGGGATATCTTGCCAGTCGTGTTGTGCACATAAAGGATCTTGGGATTCTCTTGTCAAGTTTTGCAAAGATGCACATAATCAATCCTGAGATTCCACCGGTTTCCACGCACAGAGATGATGAATACCTACATGGAGGTTAGGCCTACATCCAACATGAAAAAGGGTTGGCTCTGTAGAACTTCCTATGACGAGAAGAATTGAAAGACAACACCAGTGATCGAGATGACGAGTACAACAACAGTGAAGATGATGCTCTATGATCCTGTGACGATGATCCAACTCCAGAATTGAAGACTTGTGCCTATATGTATTGATGACCTGTGTCAAGAGAATACCTTCCTAGTTAAGAGGGAGTGTTGATGTATTTGTAACTTCGGAAGATATTCACTTGTATATTGTATGTATTACATTTGTACTTTATCGTATCCCCAACAGAGATGTATTATTCCTCTGATTGGAAGTGTCGTCATTTGTATTTGCAAGTGTCGCAACTTATATTTGATGGGTTATTAGACCACATTAGAGGGGTCGGCCCAGTGTGGGTTAAAGGGTTATTAAACCACCCTAGTGGGGTCGGCCCAGTGACAAGTGGTAATGGGTTATTAGACTCTCCTAAGTGAGGTCGTGAGTAAAAGGCAAGTAAAGGTAAAGTATAAATAGAGAGGAGCGCCTCTCTATTCATTCATTCATTCACTCACTCATCCAACTCACATAGTTGAGAGAGAGGAGTGCACACAAGTGGAGGAGGAGTAGCTGTTGGAGACATCTATCTTTTGGGTTTGATCTTTGTGATCTTTGTATTGGTGCTCATTCTATCTCTGAGAAAGTTGCGGGGTTTTTCAACTTGTTGGTTTTCCCCGGTGAAATGATTTGTGTCTCTTGTCTCTTGTCTCTTATGCTTGATATGTTGTACATGTTGTTCTCTCAGTTAATATCCTAGATCATATTGAATTAAATGATTAAAAACTAACATTAGCGGCCAAAATGTTTCCCTAAGTTTCCACATTAATCAACCAAGGCCTCCCTCATCCTTGAGCATGATGCAAACATCCCTAGGGACCATGGGAAGGCCACGATCTCCACCATACTTAGACCATAAATAAGAACACAAAATTTTCTCCAACCAACAGAACTAGGTCTTGGTCAGGAGCCAACAAGATACATAATAGATGTGGGAGGCCTGAAGAATCCTACTCACCATAGTCAACTTGTCAACAAAGGGAAAATCCTTGCACTACCAAACAAGTAACTCACGTTGCAAGCTATCTAGACATTAATCCCACATAGAAACCAGAGAGAGATCAACCCCAAAAGGAATACCAAGATATCTCACAATAAACCCTGGCCGGATAATCCTCCAATAACATTCTATCCATAACTAACATGTACCTTATTTCATTAGGAATAATGCCAAAAGATTCTTTTAAGATGCTTTCTTTGTCAAAAGATTATTGTTTTAATTGGTTAAAATTCTCCACATGGTTGAGGAAATAATATTTTTTATTGTGAAGATAGTGAGTGAGTCAACTAATCGCAAAAGTATGTGGTCAGAAAATTTTTAATGGGGCCAATTTCCCGACAAATCAGGACATTTTCCGGCAAAAAGAAGAGTTAACGCAGGTTCAACATGAGTTAGGAAGCTATGAAGGTGGGTTTAAGAGTCTTGAAAATCTAAATCGCATTCAATAACCAACGTATTCCAGGAGTGAAACCTGCAAGTAAAATAGTTTTTAATTTCTACGTATTTAAGAAAAGGGTGGCGCAATTATGTGATAGGAGTGGTGGAACATCCATTCCTGAGCATGATCTGACTGGTAATAAACTAAGAAACTTATCCTAAATTGAAATTGGTTGAGCATTCATACCTGATCACCCATTTGGTGTGCAACGAAAAAAATTTCAAGGAAGAAATTAAACCGATAATGATTTTCGAAAATCAAAGTGTTTGAATCACCGATTTAGCGGGCAACTTAAAAAAAAATTCATGGAAGAAATAATATTGAGAATGTTTTTCGAAAATCCTTTTTTTGGAGGTGATATTTGGCATGGTGATGAAAGAACGAAAACATGCCACTGTATCCGTCCTTACCTTTGGCCATCAAGATGACTCACAGCAAAGACAATTCCTGAAAATTCATCAAAGCAAAAAATTCTTTTAAAAATTTCATCATGTTGAAGGTATGTCGTGCAGGCTAGAAATAAACCATTCTATCAAGCCATTGTAACCTCAATAGGAAATAAAAATTCACTTTCATGTTACTATTTATCAATAAAAAACAAGAAATATGAGCAATAAAAGCATGTACTTACTGATGTTTATAGAAAATTTTAAATTGTTGATTCTATATGTATCCCATTCACAGGATGGTTTGAGCTGATTGTGATGATAGTAATAAAATTCATTGGTTGATTGGCTGAGGAAGTAGGTTCATATATGTGTATGTAGCCAATTTGGCAGAGGTGATTCATGGATAAGTATGCTCATATATGTGTAATTATGCCGCAGATCAGATTTCATACATTAGGTGTACTTGGATTGGGCGATGTGCATTTTTGTGCTGGACATGGAAGTTGGGAAACCCTATTAACTGTTCATTGTTTTTATTTCCTTGCAATAAAAATTTGAGGAACGATAAATAATTTTCATGAAAAAAAATTTATATCTGAATTCTAAATTTAACAGTGATTATATAAAATGATTGGTTGAGTCTCTAAATTTCTGGAAATGATGTTTTTATGAAATACAATGACAATGGTCAAGTGTGTAAATCATCCACCTGCAAGCTTATGCTTTCATAAATTTTGTATCCTTCACAGGAGAGAAATATTTTATCCCAAGTCTACTTAAGCCTTGTTTTTCAACACTTAACCAATTTTTCCAATGGCGAGCATTTTTCTGGGAAGGTACAAAACAAGCCGAATGATTGTTTTGGCAGGAAAATATCTCCGTGAATAGAGACTCTTTTTCCAAAAGAAGTCAATGGTCAAGTGAATAAATCATCCACCTACAAACTTATGCTCCCATAAATGTTTTATCCCTCAAATATGAGAAATGGCCACGGGCATTTTCCTAAGGCCATTTAGGCCAGTTTTAGATGCAAAACAGGCTAAGTGGTTGTTTTGGAAGGCCAATATTTTATTGACCATAGACTTGTTTTAAAACCTGAGCCAATGGTCAAGTTCATAAATCATCCACCTCCAAGATGATACTTTCCTAAAAAAATTATCCATCATAAGTGAGAAATGGTGGGCACTTACCCAAGGCTACTTAAGCCCTTTTTTTCAACACTTAACCAATTTTTCCAATGGCGAGCATTTTTCTAGGAGGGTGCAAAACAAACAAAATGGTTATTTTGGTAGGAAAATATCTCCATGGCCAGAGTTTTTTTTTCAAAAATGAGTCAATGGTCAAGCGAATAACTCCTCCACCTACAAATGTATTCTCTCATAATTGTTTTATCCAACATATGTGAGAAATGGCGGTCATTTTCCTAAGACCATTTAGGCCAGTTTTAGGTGCAAAACAGGCTGAGTGTATATTTTGGCAGGCCAATATATTCTTAACCATAGACATTTTTTAAAACCTGAGCCAATGGTCAAGTGTATAAATCATCCACCTGCAAGCTGATGCTTTCCCAAAATTTTTATCCCTCATAGGTGAGAAACAATGGAAATTTACCCAAGGCTACTTAAGCCCCTTTTTTCAACACTAAACCAATTTTTCCAATGGCGAGCATTTTTCTGGGAGGGTGCAAAATAGGTTGAATGGTTGTTTTGGAAGGAAAATATCTCCATGACCAAAGTTTTTTTTTTTAAATGAGTCAATTTTCAATTGAATAAATCATCCACCTACAAACTTATGCTCTCAGAAATTTATCCCTAAAATATGAGAAATGGCGGGCATTTTTATAAGGCCATTTAGGCCAGTTTTAGGTGCAAAATAGGCTAAGTGGCTGTTTTGGAAGGCCAATATTGTCTTGAACATAGACTTTGTTTCAAACCTGATCCAGTGGTCAAGTGCATAAATCATCTACCTACAAGTTGATGCTTTCCTTAAAAAAATTTCCCTTACAGATGAGAAATGGTGGGCATTTTCTCAATGCTACTTAAGCCATTTTTTCAATACTTAACCAATTTTTCCAATGGCGAGCATTTTTCTTTGAGGGTGCAAAACAAGATGAATGGTTGTTTTGGTAGGAAAATATCTCCTTGACCAGATACTTTGTTTCAAAACTCAGCCAATGGTAAAGTGAATAAATCATCCATCTACAAACTTATGCTCTCATAAAAAATTTATCCCTGAAAGGTGAAAAATGGCAGGCATTTTCCTAAGGCCATTTAGGCCAGTTTTAGGTGCAAAACAGGCTGAGAGGATGTTTTGACAGGCCAATATTTTCTTGAGCATAGACTTGTTTTCAAAACAAATCCAGTGCTCAAGTGCATAAATCATCCACCTGCAAGTTGATGCTTTCTTAAAAAACATTTCCCTCACAAATGAAAAATGGTGGGCATTTTGCCAATGCTACTTAAGCCTTTTTTTTCAATACTTAACCAATTTTTCTTTGAGGGTGCAAAACAAGATGAATGGTTGTTTTGGTAGGAAAATATCTCCTTGACCAGATACTTTGTTTCAAAACTCAGCCAATGGTAAAGTGAATAAATCATCCACCTACAAACTTATGCTCCCATAAAAAAATTATCCCTCAAAGGTGAAAAATGGCGGGCATTTTCCTAATGCCATTTAGGCCAGTTTTAGGTGCAAAATAGGCTGAGTGGTTGTTTTGGCAAGCCAATATTTTCTTGACCATAGACTTGTTTTCAAAACTGATCCAGTGGTCAAGTGCATAAACCATCCACCTGCAAGCTGATTCTTTCCTAAAAAAAATTTCACTCACAGATGAGAAATGGTGGGCATTTTTTCAATGCTACTTAAGCCTTTTTTTTCAATACTTAACCAATTTTGCCAATGGCGAGCATTTTTCTTTGAGGGTGCAAAACACGATGAATGGTTTTTTTGGTAGGAAAATATCTCCTTGACTAGAGACTTTGTTTCAAAACTCAGCCAATGGTAAAGTGAATAAATCATCCACCTACAAACTTATTCTCTCATAAAAAAATTATCCCTCAAAGGTGAAAAATGGCGGACATTTTCCTAAGGCCATTTAGGCCAGTTTTAGGTGCAGAACATGCTGAGTGGTTGTTTTGGCAGGCCAATATTTTCTTGACCATATACTTGTTTTCAAAACTGATCCAGTGGTCAAGTGCATAAATCATCCACCTGCAAGTTGATGCTTTCCTAAAAAACATTTCCCTCACAGATGAGAAATGGTGGACATTTTCTCAATGTTACTTAAGCCTTTTTTTCAATACTTAACCAATTTTGCCAATGGTAAGCATTTTTATTTGAGGGTGCAAAACAAGATGATTGGTTGTTTTGGAAGGAAAATATCTCCTTGACCAGAGACTTTGTTTCCAAAAATCAGTCAATTGTAAAGTGAATAAATCATCCGCCTACAAAGTTATGCTCTCATAAAAAAATTATCCCTCAAGGGTGAGAAATGGCGGGCATTTTCCTAAGGCCATTTAGGCCAGTTTTAGGTGCAAAACATGCTGAGTGGTTGTTTTGGCCGGCCAATATTTTCTTGACCATAGACCTTTTTTCAAAACTGAACCATTGGTCATGTTCATAAGTCATCCACCTGAAAGCCTACTCTTTCTTAAAAAATTTATCCCTCATAGATGAGAAATAGTGGGCATTTTCCCAAGGCTACTTAAGCCCTTTGTGTCAATACTTAATCAATTTTTCCAATGGCGAGCAATTTTCTGGGAGGGTGCAAAACAAGTTGAATGGTTGCTTTGGCAGGAACATATATCCTTGACTAGAGTCTTTGTTTCACAAAGGAGTCAATTTTGAAGTGAATAAATCATCCACCTACAAACTTATGCTCTCATAAATTTTTTATCCCTCAAATATGAGAAATGGCGGGCATTTTCCTAAGGCCATTTAGGCCAGTTTTAGGTGCAAAGCAGGCTGAGTGTCTGTTTTGGAAGGCCAATATTTTCTTGACCATAGACTTTTTTTCAAAGCTGAGCCAGCTTTCAAGTACATAAATCATCTACCTGCAACCTAATGCTTTCCTAAAAAAAATTACCCTCACAGATGAGAAATGGTGGGCATTTTCCCAATGCTACTTAAGCCCTTTTTTTCAATACTTAACAATTTTTCCAATTGTGAGCATTGTTCTTTTAGGGTGCAAAACAAGATGAATGGTTGTTTTGGCAGGAAAATATCTCATTGACCAGAGACTTTGCTTCAAAAAGAAATCAATTTTCAAGAAAATAAATCATCCACCTACCAACTTATTCTCTCAAAAATGTTTTATCCATCAAAGGTGAGAAATAGCAGGCATTTTCCTAAGGCCATTTAGGCCAGTTTTAGATGCAAAACAGGTTGAGTGGTTGTTTTGGCAGGCCAATATTTTCTTTACCAGAGATATTTTTTCAAAAATGAGTCAGTTGTCATGTTCATAAGTCATCCACCTACAAGCTGATGCTTTCCTAAAAAAATTATCCCTCACAGGTGGGGAATGGTGGGCATTTTCCCAAGCCTACTTAAGCCCTTTTTTTCAATACTTAACCAATTTTTCCAATGGCGAGCATTTTTCTAGGAGGTTGCAAAACATGTTGAATGGTTGTTTTGGAAGGAAAATATCTCATTGACCATAGACTTGGTTTCAAAAAGTAGTCAATGGTAAAGTGAACTGATTTTATGGAAGGGTGCAAAATGGCATAAATTTGAATTTTTATTGCACAACATTACTGTTAGCACCCAAAATGACACCCTAGGTTGTGGGAGAGGGCAAGCTGGGGTAATAGCAAAACCACTTTAGACTTGTGCTACTGACCCAGCACAGTCAGAGAGGGATCTCTCTACAAATCTATGAAAGACTGAAAATAATCAATAAACTTGCAGCCATGAGGAAATACACAGATTTGAAAGAAGACTGAAAATTATTAATGAGCAACGCACAACCTTCTTGCTTAATATATTCAATCATAGCATGCTCAGAAGGTCAGATTTCTGATAGGATAAGTGGTTTTAAAGGTTTGGTAGGACAAATCATAAGAGAAACTATTGTGCTATGGAGTCAAAACATAATCACATGAAACAAATATAGTGTTGTTGCATGAGATATCCAAAAAGAGGCAAGGTAGCCACCCATTCACAGTAAAAGAGCTTTTAATTTGATGGTTAAGAAGAACAAATGAACAGTCTACCAATATAAAGCATGGAAACATGAATTCTATATTGATTTTAGCAGAAACTAGTTGTGGAATACTTGGTATGATAAGAATAGAGCATAATCACTATGAATTCTATTCAAATGCTACACTAAACCAAGCATGAAAAAGCATTACATAATGGATTAATAATGAAAGGAAACACAATTCACATGGGAAAAGAGAAGACACGGACTGTAAGGAGAATGACACAGGAATCTCAGTCGAAATCCAGCTTCAAACACTGCAAATATATTAAAGACAATGTTTCAAAACAGAGCAGAGCTCTCCTGGGCCTCAGCCCATTGATTTTCCAACCCTTTGTTCTTCTATTACAATGCTTAAATAGATTTTCTCAGCCCTCAGGCTCGACATGCTTCAATGGAGAGTGGTTATAACAGAATGGACACCTGCACAGAAAGCTTAACAACTCTGAGAGCCGGTCTCAACAAGTTTTGCTCAGTTTTGGTCGCGGACTGCTGAAAATGATCTTCGGAGTCCCAGCTGTACAACTCAAAAAGGAGACACCTGTGTAAAAACTAATAGAGGTTTTAATAGTCGGGCTCATTCCTTACAAAACCCATGTTCCCATTTCCTCAGATTCCCTTCCAGCTGGCCGAGATCTGCTTCGGAAGTTGATGACTCAAGCAGTAAACGTAATTTCTGACAAATTACCCTCTGAAGATCCCGTCAGTTCTCACAAACTGCGACACCTGTGTAAATTCTGAGAGAGGTTATTGGAGATTGGCCCGTTCTGAAGAAAAACCTTTCTCAGTTTCCCAAAATTCCTTCTAGTTTGGCAGAAATAGTCGGTGGAAAAAGATGACTAAAACAGTCATTTTCACTAAAAATCAACATATTCTTCACATGAAATTTCATTAAGTTTTGATTTTGTCATTTTCTTTGCAATTTGAATTTCGGGACTTGAATGCTGATGTGGCAGGTATATGAGTTTGACATGTAGACCTCCTAGGTAGCAGGTTTTAGCTTAGCACAAATCTGGTGCTAACAACAGGCTCTTATTGGGGATGTTATCCTCCCTGTGAAGTAGCAAAGAACACCGTAGACTAGTGCCTGATCCATTGGGCTGCTCCCAACTTTGAAATGAAACTTGCAACTGCCCTCTGCAACCTGTGACCTATAGCCTTTTCTGATCCTGCAAGTGAACTCAACTTGCAACTGAAACAATCATCTTCAAAAACAAACCTGCTCTACTGCTGCAACTGACATTTGATACTCTGTCAAATCAACATCAGGCATTCTAAGGCATTGTAACACTATAGCTGACAAGCTCTGTTGCTTCTACACCAATAACATTCCATCCACTGCAAGTTTCCCAGAGAAGTATCCCAAACAAAAGAAACAGCTGATCCTTCATCATTTTTGAAAATACCCCTAACAATCTGTAAGGAATTCAACAATATTTATATCTACCTGATGTGATATCTTCTGATCAGAAAGAAACTCATAAATTTTGACAAGAGGCATTCAAGACTAGGGATGGAAATGAAATGAAACCACTTGCTCCAAACTGCCCTCCTTGGTGATGCTTTCCAATCAACTACCTCTACCCCCCATAACTACGTTGAGCTCCCTTCCCCAATAGGAGTTTTAGCTTCTCCAAGTAATTGCATATCATGACCCATTTGAACTCCACAATAATGAATTTTGGGAAACGAAAAATGGAGGGGATAAGTTCTTACTATAATGGTTCTCTAGGAAGTTTATTAGTGAGTTCACTCAACTCGAGTATTGTGGTATTAGGGAGAAATTTTTTTCCTTTGTTTCAGGAGTATTAGAGTGTTTGGTATTGCTGCCCTTGTCTGTAGGATTTCGATGAATCGGCAATTTGAAGCAATAGAACCAAATAGGCTTCAAATGCCTGGCCCTACTAAGTTTCTTCTCAAGAGGAACGTTGTGTCCCAATATCAACAACCCTCTTTAATTTCAAAATGATATACCTCTCTAACACGGCTACTTTAATTCCACTCCATATTGTTGATGTCGTTGGAAGCTCAACTATCTTTTCAACAATAGACATATCTTCTGGAATAACGTAAGCAAACACTGTATATTTTCTGACCCATTCATCATGATTTGCAAGACCGATGAAGAAATCGGGCCAGCCTCAAACTCACTAAACTCGCTAGCAGGCCAGCTGAATCGGGAGTGAAGATCAAGTGGGGAGTATGATTGCGTGGGGAGTATTCAACCAATTCCTTTTCCTTTGACGCCAGCTTTGAAAACGAATCGATTCTCATCAAATTGCCTTTAAAGTCCCAAACTAAACCAGAATTTTCTTGAAAATGGGACAATCCGTGTCGGATTGATTCGAAACACTAGTCAATTTTCATGAGATAAAGCTTTGAAAAATGGACGATTCTGCACAGAACTCCCTAGAATGATGTGCTCAAAACTTTCTGGGCACCGAAACAATAAGCGGTATCATTTTATGCTCCTGCCATTTTATCTGGAATTTTGTGGGCATTGAAATCCATATACATCTAAAGACAGACATTAAACCACGTTGGTTGTTTCATGACCATATATGTATGAAACAAAGGCTTGGACATTCGCTTCACTTCCATCCAAAAACCACTCCCAACTTGGAACGCGGATTATTCAGCTTGCGTTCATCTCTAACTCCCGACATATTGGCTGGTGCAAACTTACGAGCTCCACTTCACGCCCTGGCAGTTTCAGAGGTGTTATCTTTCTTTCCACAAGATACTGAGTGGCAAGGTCAACGTTTGAGCTATTAAAATATGCAAGGACGGGTTAAGGAGACTGCAAGAGTAAATGCGAACAAAACAAGGAATGGTCAAATCCTTCCAATCCTTGACACCTGCACACAAAGTCCTTATAGTGACGTAGAACAGTGGGACCCTTCGCCAAAAATTCGTAGATCTGGGAGTGAGGCTTGCCCGTGCATGTAAAATTTGTGAAGTCCCAAGTGACCGTAGATCAGACTCTTTCCCTGATCGTAGCCGTCGCAATGTGCAGCTTCTACGCAAACTTCGCAAATTCTGAAATTGTATTTCTCCGTGCGACTACAATCTGCGAACAATTTTAGGACCGTTTATTTCTTTCACCCCCCAAATCTGACGACTGACTCTTCGAAACAAACCCAATCTTTGCCTCCTTCCTGTCTCCCATCAAAATGTTGAAAATTGAAGACAACCTCTGCATGCAGCACCAAACCGGCATACACGCCTAACTGTCTACGCTAGAAATTCTTACACACTGCACTCTTATGTTCAGCCTTCACTGCGCTTTTGCCGTTTGATATCATCATCTTTTTGCGCATGTCTCCTTTTACTACTGTGAAACCATTTCTCGGCGCGCCCAGGCTGTGGATGCATTGAATCCACCAAAGTCGGTGCACATAGACTAACCACGTCTTGGGCAGCAGCTGTTGACCCTCCAGGCTCGAAGCCTAATGATCCAAGACCACCTGAAGGCCTAAGCATTGACACATAAATAGTGTTGGAAACTACTTTTGGGCTGCCAACATAGTAGCTATCTCCTGTTATAACCAACTCTGCGAGTTCATTTATTTTGCAAGATGATAACCGACTCTGCTTCAGATATGGGAGAATTGGAATACCCAACACGTCCATCTTGTAGCAGCAAGAAACCATCAGTCTTAGAACCTAATGATAGCAGAGGTTCATACAAGATTTCTAATTCATTTTATGAATTCATCTCGCTAGCTTCCTTTGCAATTCTGATCTTTCACGTCCCATTCGTACAGATGACATAGGATGCACTGCAAATGAACCAGATAAACGACAATGAGAAGAATTTGATTCCTGACTACCTTCAGATATCTCTTCTAGCACTGCTCTTTGAAATTGCTGCACATTATTTGCTACTAATTCCTTTGGACACCACGAACCAAGAAATTCACCAAAACAAGCTCTCCATCCCTGGACCGACGCAATGATTCTTCATTTAGCCAGTACGAATAGATAGACCTACGACGTTCAAAGGGAAAGCGTGGCCTTTTCATTTTTTGCTTCAGGGGAATTATCCCACATGCAAGAGGATAAGTGTTCCCTTACGAATTATATACGCCACATCTTCTATCATATAGCAAGTAACAAAAGAAGGCAGGTTGTTGGGCTCTTGGACTGTAATGTTTGTGTGGTTAGTACCTGGCTGGTGGCTCTTGGTGGTGGGCTCCGGTTGGGGCCCAATACGATTTTTGCTTCGATTTTAATTAAGACCTTTGGCACAAAAATTGAATTGAAAACCTTTGTCTCCATTAAAATTCATTTTTTTGCTTCGATTTTAATTAAGACCTTTGGCACAAAAATTGAATTGAAAACCTTTGTCTCCATTAAAATTCAAACTTTCAGCTGTATAATTTTCATAAAAAACTTTGGCTATATATCACCTTTATAAACTTAAAATCTTTGCCTATGCTTTCCATTTTTCATTTTAAAAACCTCAACTTTTTCATAAAAAACTTTGGCTATATATCACCTTTATAAACTTAAAACCTTTGCCTCTGCTTTCCATTTTTCATTTTAAAAACCTCAACTCAAATGTGTAAAGCTAATATAGGTTTATAAAGTCAAATTTTTTCCTTTTTGCCAAATTTTTCCAGAGCTTTCTCTTTTTTGAAATGCAACCATCAATTGGAAAACATACTGAAATTTCTGAATTGAACTCTGAAATTGAACACTGACTGTACATTCAGAAAACTATTGAAAGAGATGCTCATTGTGAGCTTATTTAGACTAGCTACCTACTATAAGATGCCAAACTTCTTTGCTCAATCAGGTAACACAAAAATGCCAATAAATCCACTCCAGCAAATGGTTTTTTGGTTGAAGCATGCATTTAGCTCTTCCAAATAGAGAAAAGAACTCAGAAAACGGCCACTCAAACCTCCTATTAAAAACTTCTTTCTATTCCATCAATACAACTATCTCCCCCTGCTTTGATGACTGCAACAAGCCGGCCAAAGGGTCTTGAAGGACAGGAAACACTTCATGCTTGTAAGTGGAAAGAAAAAATCAAGTCCCATGCTCAATGGTTCTTATTTCAGATGTAACCACCAGCTCTTGAAAATGAGGAACATCCCTTTGAACATCAAACAATTATGATCTTGTGAATTTAAGAGATTTATTTTCATGATTTACGCTCCTCACTGATTCCAATAAACATGAAAAGGGATCCTGAAAAACACTAACCGTTGCAACTCATTTTGTTTCATAATGCTCAAGATCATTTTCACATGGAAAAGAATCAGTATGCTTATCTCTCCTATCCTCCACATCATATATATTTAATCTTTCATGGATCCCAATAGGACCAAGATCATTTGCTACAGGCACATCACTTCCCTTGCTTTTTGAAATTTCTAAATGTGAACTCTGATCATCTACTTGTGTTTCAAGAGAAGTATCATGCAGATTTTTAAGAGAAGCACGAGAAACAATTTCTTCGTGACACAAAATTTCTGAATTTGAAAAATAAGAAGAAACATCTACTTGAGAGCCCGTATATTCTTCTTTAAGGTTCAATACCTCATCATGTACTGCTGGTCTATCCATCTGTTGAGATTGATTGCATGAATTCCCATCCCCTTCATCACTCATTCTTTCAGAATTTTGATCATAGATTGCAATCGAATTTTTTTCATTGATTATCTCATAACCCTCTTTTTTATCACACATAGATTGGGAAGACTGCTACAAGTCATTATATTCATCGGATTCATTGGTTTTAAGAAGAAGAACATGACTGCTTTCAGAAAGATGTAGGTCCAAGCCACTTTCAGTCAGAGGAGAAGCCATGATCCGATGTCCATCAAAATACTTATTTACTACTTCTTCATTCTTATGAGTATACAACTCCCACGAGGCTTTTCTCAACTCACTATCTAGCACCTCGTTATCAAAAACACCAATCCCCATAAGTTGAAAAAGGGAATCAAGATTTTCACAAAAGATTTCAACCAACTCCAAAGAAGGATAGTTGTACTTATACTCTTCAGAAAAGGCTGAATAAAAATCTTGAAGGGAATATATACTAGCAAGAGGTAAATCTTCATACCAAACCCTTGCTTCTTCTTCTAATGTTTCCATAAACATTTTCATCAAACAATCCTCATGCAATTTTACTCCAAGCTTATGTATATGCATATGAAATCTAAGCAAATGAATAGCAGCATCATCTCCTTTCTGATCTTTAAATTTTGGTAAGCAGGTCTGCCAATCTATTTTAGGAATAGGATTCGGAAAACTAGGGATGCCAGACCTGTTCATGGGAGCATACCTTCTTGAAAATGAAGCCATCTCGAAACAATGGAGCTGCAAATTCTGATTGAAGAGTGAGTGCACTAGCTTGTGAAACAATGAAACACTGGATTTGACCTTCAATGTGGAGTTGCCATGAGACTTTCAACATCTCAATTCTGATATGGAGTCACCAATCCTCCCAGTAGAGTCACCCTCATACTGAAATCTTGATGAGTGGAGTCGCCAGGTGAATGATACAACCTTCTCAATGTCTGACTGTTGTTCACCATCAACATTCAGATCTGAACTTTGTCGTTCTGCCCAGGGACAATAAGATTCTCGTTTGTCGGCAACGACGCCAATTTGTTAGCACCCAAAATGACCCCCTAGGTTGTGGGAGAGGACAAGCTGGGGTAACAACAAAACCACTTTAGACTTGTGCTACTGACCCAACACAGTCAGAGAGGGATCTCTCTACAAATCTATGAAAGACTGAAAATAATCAATAAACTTGCAGCCATGAGGAAATACACGGATTTGAAAGAAGACTGAAAATGATCAATGAGCAACGCACAACCTTCTTGCTTAAGATATTCAATCATAGCATGCTCAGAAGGTCAGATTTCTGATAGGATAAGTGGTTTTAAAGGTTTGGTAGGACAAATCATAAGAGAAACTATTGGGCTATGGAGTCAAAACATAATCACATGAAACAAATACAGTGTTGCTGCATGAGATATCCAAACAGAGACAAGGTAGCCACCCATTCACAGTTAAAGAACTTTTAATTTGATGGTTAAGAAGAACAAATGAACAGTCTACCAATATAAAGCATGGAAACATGAATTCTATATTGATTTTAGCAGAAAGTAGTTGTGGAATACTTGGTATGATAAGAATAGAGCATAATCACTATTAATTCTTTTCAAATGCTACACTGAACCAAGCATGAAAAAGCATTACATAATGGATTAACAATGAAAGGAAACACAATTCACATGGGAAAAGAGAAGAAACAGACTGTAAGGAAAATGACACAGGAATCTCAGTCGAAATCCAGCTTCAGACACTGCAAATATATTAAAGACAATGTTTCAAAATAGAGTAGAGCTCTCCCAGGCCTCAGCCCATTGATTTTCCAACCCTTTGTTCTTCTATTACAATGATTAAATAGCTTTTCTCAGCCCTCAGGTTTGAGATGCTTCAATGGAGAGTGGTTATAACAGAATTGACACCTGCGCAGAAAGCTTAACAACTTTGAGAGCCGGTCTCAACAAGTTTTGCTCAGTTTTGGTCGCGGACTGCTGAAAATGACCTTTGGAGCCCCAGTTGTACAACTCAAACGGAGACACCTGTGTAAAAACTAAGAGAGCAATTGGTAGTCGGGCTCGTTCCTGACAAAACCCATGTTCCCATTTCCTCAGACTCCCTTCCAGCTGGCCAAGATCTGCTTCGGAAGTTGATGACTCAGGCAGTAAACATAATTTCTGGCAAATTACCCTATGAAGATCCCATCGGTTCTCACAAACCGTGACACCTGTGTAAATTCTGAGAGAGGTTATTGGAGATCGGTCCATGATGAAGAAAAACCTCTCTTAGTTTCCCAAAATTCCTTTTGGATTGGCGAAAATAGTCGGTGGAAAAAGATGACTAAAACAATCATTTTCACTAAAAACCAACATATTCTTCACATGAAATTTCATTAAGTTTTGATTTTGTCCTTTTATTTGCAATTTGAATTTCGGGACTTAAATGTTGATGTGGCAGGTATATGATTTTGACATGTAGACCTCCTAGGTGGCAGGTTTTAGCTTAGCACAAATCTAGTGCTAACAATTACGTTACTTAGAGTGTAAAATTACAAGTAAAATTTGAGTGTAAAATTACATTTCTGATATATTTCAGTTTTTTTTAATTAGAGAAATTATGTCTGAAATCTAATGCCAATATTGATTGTTTTTGTTTATTTTGCAGAGTATCTCATCAATGGATCATTCAAATGAGCCATCTCAACAAAATATTCCTCGAAAAAGAGGTCGATGTAAGGGTCTAGATTACTCAAAACTTCCAACTTTGGAACCATGTGACATTGTCCTTCAATTCACTCGTGGTAGAGGTAAAAAGACTACACAATGTGTTGCTCATGGACAATGTCGAGGATTTGAAGATCAAAACTCCATGCCACAAAACGAGTCCAAAAGTTTCCCTCAAACAACAAGCAATCATCCAACCATTCTTCAAACTCAATGTCCTCAATGTAAGGAACCGATGACAAACAATAATGTTGCTGGAAAACAGAGACAACCTTTGTCTCCAATTGCAGTTGAAGGGAATGTTAATGTACAAAGTGTAAATATTTAAATGAAAGAATGAACTCTGTTCCAGAGAATGTGAGGGTCCCATTACATGTTGCCATTACATTGAACATTGAGTTGCAAAATAAAAATATGTACCAAAGAATGAACTCAGTTTTGCAGAATGAGGTCCTATTTTTCCCTCAAAGATCAGTGATTGATGCTAATGTTGTTACAAATCACTTTGAGCAAAGTGCAGGTTGTGTTTCTCAACAACCTAGGGACCTTTTGACAACATTTACTGATGAAAGGAATCAAAGTGTAGAGCCCAATGGGTAGCAATTGGAACATGAACCTCTTAGGAACTTGGATGCGACTGGAAGACATGAAACAACTGAAATAATTGCATTTCATGAACAAATGGATAAAAACGCAACTACAGAAAATCAAAATTCTTCAATTGGTCAAGTTGTAGTAGAAATGCCAGAAGGGTTTTCAGCAAATGAAACTATGCATGCTAAGAGAAAGTCACTAGGAAACTGCTTAAGGACATCCGTATTGCATCTTAAGAGGCGGTCGAGATGGTATAACTACAGATTAAATGAGGGGAAGATAAAATTTAAAGAAATCGAAAGATGGTTTTCTGGAAAATCACTTGAAGATGTAGATGAGAATGACAATATTGATGGAATTGGGTATTTCATGAGCAAAAACTATAATGAAGAATCTAAAATTGAGGATGTTCTTGAACATCTAGATGGATTCCTTGATAAACTTCGATCAGTTGTTGTGGTAGAGATTTGTAAGGATTTTATGTCGAGGAACATGGCTTTAGTATTTATCGAATCAAGCATGACTCATAAGGCTTTGCAATGTCTGAAGAGAATTGATGCTCATGGTGTACTAAAGGGGGTTAATCCAACATCCGTTTGTAGAGAAATGAAAAAGTGGAGCAAAGAAGTTGAGGATATTGTATGGGTTGGGAGAGAACTAATGGTTTCACATATGGAGTTAGGGTCAAGCAAGTAAAGTCATATGCTTCATTTATGGTTGAATCGTTTGAAAAGAGGTCTAGAACTATAGTCAATGAAGTTTCTTTCAAACTTGGTATTGATTCTCGCG
Organism: Larix kaempferi; assembly: GCA_027924585.1. Taxonomy (NCBI): domain Eukaryota; kingdom Viridiplantae; phylum Streptophyta; class Pinopsida; order Pinales; family Pinaceae; genus Larix; species Larix kaempferi. Next base: position 4,686,612 of record BSBM01000866.1, read on the forward strand.
TACATTATGATCGAGGTGGGTAGGTGTGTGAGATATTATTCGAGTTACTAGAATACAATGGCTTGATGTCTTGTGTAAGCCTTGGAAAATGGTATGGAAAAAAAATATAAACAAGTTTTAGCGCATGCCGTTGATCCTGAAAATGAGGAGAACTTAATGAAATAGATAAATAAGCTTTCAGAAGATGGCATCACTATGGTAAATGGAAGGGTTGTGAAAATTAATTTATTTGAGTGTCATTATCTAGTGGCCATATGTAGTTTAGTATGCAATAATAGTGTTTCTCCAATGGGAAATAATTTTTTTCCTTGGTGCACATGCCATAAAAAAGCGATACACGTGTTTACAGATGAAATCAACATTGGAGAAGGAGATACTATCCGTAGTGTTTATGAATGTTATGCAATGTCAACAGAATTGCTCCTTGTAAGCTATGCAAATTTATTACAAGTTTTGAAATTTATGTTTATATCTTTCCAAAACATTCCTAATCTAACTATGTTCTTGAACTTTACTATAGGAGTTAAATCTCGCTTTGGAACCAAGCAAAGGATGGGAAGAAAATTTAGATGAGCATATTATAAGCATTCAACCAACCTTATCTGATAGAAAGATGACTATTGTGAAGAACTATCCCATTGATAGAAGAAATGATGAAAATGTACACACTTTCATGATTGGATCTTAACTATAAATTAAGCTTCTTAGTATTTCAATAATTCCTACCTTCAAAAACTGTTGGTGCCAATTACAGTTGACTCATGGCTCAATGGCCAAGCATGTATATTGTTCTCGCCATGTTGGGATCAGAACAATTTTGAAGATGTTTCGTGAAATTCAAAGAATTGCACAAGATTATGACAAGGTACATCCAACTAGATGCGTGGAGAAAAAAAAATTGTTCAAATTTGGGAGGAGATGGAGAAAATTGGTGTTCCATGTAAGCCAAGAGAACCATACCATCATAAAATCCAACAATACAATGATCTTAACTAAGGACAATCAGATGGATGAGCATCAGACAAGATCCTCATTCGAAATGAGAGAATTTTAAAGGTTTAATAAATATGTTAACATATCAATTATTTTTTATGTGGGCCTTGACTAACAATAAATTATGTTGTTATTATGTTTTGACTATTGTTGAATGGCTCTCACTGTTATTTACTTTGAAAATAAAACTAGTATTTATTCATATGCATTGAAACTTATGTATTGTTTCTAGGTTATTGAAGGCCTACCAAATGAAGAGAAGAATAAAAAGTTGGTGAGGATGTGGAATTGTTATAAATAATTCCACATGTTGCAACTGCAAGGGTGTAGGGGGGATGATGTATATGCATATGAGAAAAGGTATGTCGGTTTCATCATATTATCTAGTTTGAATGGTGGTATCATTTCATTCATGACAAACAGTTTGATCCATTGTCATTGCAGGATTGGCTTCCTTGCAAGTGAGTTGATGTGGTTGTGTTCTTGTTGTTTAAGAGATGAGATGGTTCCTTATATGCATGTCCAAGGGGTCCATGCTCTTGAGATGACACATTCTATTCGTCCTTATATGTTGGGACGTTCAAGGAATGAAGTAATGGAGTGTAAGCATAGAGAAATGAAAATTTTGAATAGAAACCAAGGAGGAGGAAGATGAGTCCATAAGGACAATAGAAGCACATTTGAACATGATAGAATGTGTCTTGTAAATGAGATGAGAGCACAAATTTTCAAGCTTGTTATGAGATCAGAAGGTACTTTCCAAAAGTTTAAACAAAGAAGATTATTGCCTTCAAATATTAGAAGTCAACTACGTGTTGAATATGATAAGTCAAAAAATCAATCGAATAAGGAAACTGCAGCAAAATTGGCATCACATTTCCCTGATGTGACTTGTCAACAAGTGGAACAACTATTTAAATCATGGGAAAAACAGTATAATAAATCATTGATTGCACCACCAACAATAAGTTTGTCCGAATTTTATATGTTATCTCGTTCGATTTTCAATTTATAGTGTGAGAAATCATAATGTGTGTGTTTAATTATTAATATGTCCTCTCAGTTCAATAACTATCTTCCGAGATCAAAACCAATCAGAAAATATGGAGAAGAGGCTTATAGTGAATCACATCGCTTTGGAAAGCAGAAGGAAAAAAATGATGTTAAAACAAAAAAAAATCCTGTCTTTCCCTCCAATAGTGATTATTATATTAATTCAATTCATTACATACCAGCATGTCTTTATCAATCTAGTTGATTTGTGGTTGAAGTTACAACTTTTGCTTGAACTCTGACTTTGTCCACCTCACTGATCGCAGGAAATGAGCCATTCTGGTGTGATCAAACACAACAAATTCAAGGGGAACTTGGTTCTGATACCCTAATGATGGTTGATAACAATAATAACAAAACTTTGGGTCTTTCATCATTGACAAAAGAGGCATTGGAGACCAGTCAAATACAAGAATTGAATGGAGCAACTACTGTTGATATGCCATTGATGGAATCTATGATTCACAATAGAAGGTGTCTTTCATCCTCAATAAATGGGGCAGCGCAAAGTGCTAATGAACAAGAAATTCAAGGGACAGCTCTTGGCATCCAAATGATGGAAGCTAACAATCATATTAAAAATGATCTTGATAAACCAAGTATGAGACAACAAAAAAAGAGAAAAGTCCAAAATGATCATAAAGTAACATTGTATGCAAAGTGGTGAAGAACATAACATTCGTAATGAAATGGCATTCATATGGTTTTAATGTATTAAGAGACCTATTTTGATGATATTTTGGAGGTTAGAGATATCATGAAGATTGTTGGATATAGTTCTGAAAAGGTCTAATGTTGTATGCACCTATAAACATTGTATTGCCATTTCTTTCTAGAAATAAAATCTTGGAGTTTCTTGAGAAAAAAAATAACCATTTGCTGATATTTTTTCATAAATTCATTCTATTGTGGTTGCATTTTGTTACATGTGTAGTTATAGTTTTTTTACCCAAAAAAAGAACAATATAATTGTTATTTAATAGAAATGAAATTGAGCACAACTATGCATTGTTATTGTCTAAATTGACCAAGTCATCATAGCCAATATATGAAAAAGGATATTAAAAATATTTGGACAGTTGCAAATGCTCTAAAAAATTCCTTGAGTGTATAAGCAATGGAATATTATTTTCTATCACCCACTAATGTACAACGACAGAAAAAGTAAGACAACTAAAAAGCATTTTTTATTATCTGCCGATAAATACAAAACTCCATCATACAAAAATACATTCTTCATTATTTGCTGATAAATACAAGACTCCATCACACAAAAATGCATTTTTCATTATTTGTCGATAAATACAAAACACCATCATACAAAAATGGGTTTTTCGTTATCTGCCGATAAATACATATATAGAATGATTTATACATGTCTAGCATGTTTATGAGATGGTTGCAATCCCTCCTCTTGAGCAGAAGAAAAATCTGTATGGTCTCTCTTGCCTTTTGTAGAAGACTCTAATTCTTCTGGAGCTTTAGGAGGCACGTTTTGTAATTTGTTTTCAAGCTCTTTAACTTTATGGGTAACTTTTTTAAATTTCCAAGCAAAACACTTTTTTCTTCCATCAGTTTGTTCAACATTTCCTCATTTTTCTTATACTTCGTTGATTCTTGTTTTTCCTTGAATTCCAATTGTTGTCTCATATTTTTCAATTGATTGGTAACTTCAGTCAATTCATCTTTCAGATTCTGCATTTCTTTCTCGTGCTCTTTTTCCCTCAACTCTGTCTCATTGGGAACGACAGGAATTGCTATCATCGCAGCAGCTGGACCTTGTAATTCCTTCTGCAAATCAACAATTGTGGATTTAAGTGTTTGAATTTCCATATCACATCCCAAATGCTGAACTTTTCGACCGTCGAAGAGTTTTGATTCTAGCTCTCTTATTTTTGCATCTTTTCCATCCATATTCTCTTTCATTTCTTTATATAATGGCAATGAACCAAACCCATCACCTAGTGCAATGCTCGTTGAGAAGCATTCTTGTAGCATCTTCTCTTGATTTGCTAAGGACTTCTCTCGCTCTTCTAAGGACATTGTACATGTATGTGTTTTTTTCCTTCTACCCTTACCCTCGTCTCCTTTGGTACCTTTACCTTCACCCTCACCACCTTCTTCACTGTAAAGTTTTTTCCTCTCCTTTGGTTTTGAAGTTTCAGTGATTCAGAGATCCTTTCAAACCTTTTGGCTCTCAGCGTATCAGCTTGCTTAGAAATGGTTTTTCTCAAACTGGAAATTAATGATTCTAATTATCCAACTTTTTGTTCATGGTTTCCCTCCCACTCTTTCATATTCAACTGATATTCTTGTATTAAGTGTTCATTTTCTTTAATTTTCTTCTCCAATACCTGTAAAGGACCCATTTCTGTCCTTATTGGTGGTACATTGAAAACAGGTGGTCTTTTTTTCAACTCTTCTTTAAGTTCACTCACTTCAACTTTAGCTTTTTCCAAATCCTCTTTATACACAACCCTCACTAACTCAATTTCATTTTCATCTTCATTAGTGATTTTGTCTACTTCTTTGGATAATAGTTCAACCATTTCTTCTTTCCCTTTTATAATTCTATTCGCTTTGAATTGATTATCCCCAACTATCTTTTGCAGCACTGCTATCTGTTTGAGGCATTCTATAATATTATTATCTTTTTTCATGCCCTCTTCCACCCAATTGCATATATAGGAAGCTTGTTCCTTGAAATGCTCCATTTTATCATATAGGATGAACACATATCCACTATCAAACTTATATGATGGAATGTCTAAATGCATAGTGGAATCTCTTGAATCAAATTTGAAAAAACAATCATACTCAATTGTCAACTGTTTAGGAGGAATTCTATCAAGAACCTCTTGAGGAATGGAAAAGTCAGTAGTAGTTTGTTTCATTTCGTTGCTTGTCACCTCCTCCCAATGACCTCCATCTACATGTCCATGTAACTCTTTCAAACTTGTGGCAGCATGAACTACATCAATGGTGACAAAATCAGTAGATTGTACTCGTAATTCGTCATGGTGATCAGGAGTTTGTACTGGAAATTCCTCGTTCTATTCAGGAGGTTGTATTGGTAATTCCCCATAGTGCTTAGGAGATTGTACTAATTCCTCATTTTGCTAAGGAGACTGTACTGGAAATTCCTCATTATGTTCCCTGTTATTATATTTCCTAACATATGTTTTATGAATAGGTGGTTTTGGCAAAGATATATTTTCATGCTGGTTGATATCACCAATCTCTGTTTCAGTAGCATGGAGTCGACATAAATCAATAATTTTCTGAAGTGTGCCCGGGAAACTAAATTTAACCTTCCTTAATTGGCTCTCTTGCAGGGAAGAGTGGATTTTCTTAGTGAATAGATAAGGAATATCTACAGGTATATCTTCAACCCAATGTATCACTACCCTCATAAATTCACCCGTAATGTCCTATCTGTGATGATTCAAAATCGTCCTAACGACAATCTAAATCAATGTTTTGTATATTCTGGGAGGGACATCTTGCATTCTTAAACCATTCCTCGAAATAGATATTTCTCGCCCACAAATTTCATTGGCCATCTAGTTCTTCTCCTGTTTGGGGGTTTTTCAAGAGCTTAAAATCGCTCCCCCTTTGCGTGGAATATTTGTAGCTCGGACAACCAAAAACGGGTTGAGGTTTACTCGCTTCCCAAAAATTTTGAATTCCATATTCCAAACATCATATTTCAAAATTTCCTCATCTATCTCCTCATCAACATAATTGAACATTCCAAACAAAAAGTCGAAAAATTATGCTTTCCTCGGGATAGTTTCCATACCTGGTGGCCAAATATTTGCATCTCTCCATGCATCAGAATACTCCTGGAATTTTTTTGCTATTAACCTATCATCTTTGGACGCATGTGTTTCAACTGCGGTTGCAGAGGAGGATGCCCCGGTTTCAACTGCATCTGTGGTAGAGGACACCCCTATTTCAAGTTCGGCCATTTTTGTTTAGGTTCGAAGCAGAAGTGATGCACGTAGACTATATTTCGGGCTCACAAATTATGCCCGCATATAGTATTTCAGCAACAAAACGTAGGACTTGAGTGTATTTCCAGGTCATAATTCATGACTTGGGCATGCACTTTTCTCTATGCTAACATCCGACTTTTAAGATTTTTTCAGGCCTTGTCTTCAGAGGGAATTTTATAAATTGGTTGTACTTTGACATTAAAAAGTACATAAACGTAAGCTATCACTGTTTATAAATGGGTTGTACTTTGGAATTTTATAAACTGGTTGTACTTTGACATAAAAAAGTGCATAAACATAAGCTATCACTTTTTATAAATGGGTTGTACTTCGGAATTTTATAAATTGGTTGTACTTTGACATAAAAAAGTGCATAAACATAAGCAATCACTTTTCAGCACTTAGCCATTTTTTACCAAAGGGGAGCATTTTCTGGCATGGTGCAAAATAGGTTGATTGGATATTTTGGAAGGCCATTATCTTCTTGGACATTGAATTTTTATCACGAATGAGTCGATGGTCAAGTGCATAAATCATCCACCTGAAAGCTTATGCTATCTGAAATTTTTTATCCCTCAAAAGTGAGAAATTGTGGGCATTTTCTTGAGGCCATTTAAGCCAGTTTTAGGTGCAAAATTGGCTGAGTGGTTGTTTTGGCAAACCAATATATTCTTGACCAGAGCCTATTTTCCAAGAATAAGACTATATTCAGATGCATTGGTCATCCAACTACAGGATGGTTCCTTTAGAATAATTCTATCTCTCATTTAGGAAATGTCGGTCATTTTCTCATAGCCACTCATTTTCTCATAGCCACTTGAGCCATATTTTCAATACTTACCCATTTTTGCCAATGGCAAGCATTTTCTGGAATGGTGCAAAAGAGGTTGATTGGAAAGCTATTATCTTCTTGGCCATAGACCTTTTATCGAGAATATGTAAATGGTTAAGTGTGTAAATCCTGCACCTGAAAGCTTATGTTGTCAGAATAATTTAATCCCTCACTGGTGGGCATTTTCCTAAGGCCATTTAGTCTAATTTTAAGTGCAAAAAGGCTGAGTGGATCGTTTGGCAAGCCAATATATTCTTGACCAGAGACTTTTTTCCAATACTGAGACTATATTCAGGTGCATTAGTCATCCACCTACAGGATGGTGCCCTTAGAATAATTATCTCTCTATCTCTAAGGAAATGGAGGTCATTTTCCCAAAGCCACTTGAGCCATATTTTTAGTACTTAGCCATTTTTGCCAAAGGGGAACATAATATGGCAAGGTGCAAAAAAGGTTGATTGGTTGTTTTGGCAGGCCATTATCTTCTTGGCCATAGACCTTTTATCAAGAATGAGTCAATGGTCAAGTGTGTAAATCCTCCACCTTAAAGCTTATGTTGTCAGAATAATTTAATCCTTCACTGGTAAGAACTGGTGGGCATTTTCCTAAAGCCATTTAGGCTAGTTTTAAGTGCAAAAAAGGTTGAGTGGATGTTTTGGAAGGCCAATATATTCTTGACCAAAGACGTTTTTCCAAGACTAAGACTATATTCAGGTGCATTAGTCATCCACCTACAAGATGGTGTCCTCAGAATAATTTTCTCTCTCTGAGGAAATGGCGGTCATTTTCCCAAAGCCACTTGAGCCATATTTTCAATACTTAGACATTTTTGTCAAAGGGGAGCATAATATGGCAGGGTGCAAAAAACGTTGATTGGTTTTTTTGGCAGGCCATTATCTTCTTGGCCATAGAACTTTTATCGAGAATGAGTCAATGGTCAAATGTATAAATCCTCCACCTTAAAGCTTATGTTGCCAGAATAATTTAATCCCTCACTGGTGGGCATTTTCCTAAGGCCATTTAGGCCATTTTTAAGTGCAAAAAGACTGAGTGGATGTTTTGGCAGGCCAATATATTCTTCACCAGAGACTTTTTTCCAAGACTGAGACTATATTCAGGTGCATTAGTCATCCACCTACAGGATGGTGCCCTTAAAATAATTCTCTCTCTATCTCTGAGGAAATGGCGGTCATTTTCCCAAAGCCACTTGAGCCATATTTTCAATACTTAGCCATTTTTGTCAAAGGGGAACATAATATGGCAGGGTGCAAAAAAGGTTGATTGGTTTTTTTGGCAGGCCATTATCTTCTTGGACATAGAGCTTTTATCAAGAATGAGTCAATGGTCAAGTGTGTAAATCCTCCACCTTAAAGCTTATGTTGTCAAAATAATTTAATCCCTCACTGGTAAGAACTGGTGGGCATTTTCCTAAGGCCATTTAGTCTAGTTTTAAGTGCAAAAAAGGCTGAGTGGATGTTTTGGCAGGCCAGTATATTCTTGACCAGAGACATTTTCCAAGACTAAGACTATATTCAGGTGCATTAGTCATCCACCTACAGGATGGTGTCCTCAGAATAATTCTCTCTCTCTCTCTAAGGAAATGGTAGTCATTTTCCCAAAGCCACTTGAGCCATATTTTCAGTACTTAGCCATTTTTGCCAAAGGGGAGCATAATATGGCAGAGTGCAAAAAACGTTGATTTGTTGTTTTGGCAGGCCATTATCTTCTTGGACATAGAACTTTTATCGAGAATGAATCAATGGTCAAGTGTATAAATCCTCCACCTGAAAGCTTATGTTGCCAGAATAATTTAATCCCTCACTGGTGGGCATTTTCCTAAGTCCATTTAAGCCAATTTTAAGTGCAAAAAAAGTTGAGTGGATGTTTTGGCAAGCCAATATATTCTTGACCAGAGACGTTTTCCCAAGACTGAGACTATATTCAGGTGCATTAGTAATACACCTACAGGATGGTGCCCTTAGAATAATTACCTCTCTCTCTCTCTGTGAAAAAATGGCGGTCATTTTTCCAAAGCCACTTGAGCCATATTTTTAGTACTTAGCCATTTTTTCCTAATGGGAGCATAATATGGCAGGGTGCAAAAAAGGTTGATTGGTTGTTTTGGTAGGCCATTATCTTCTTGGCCATAGACCTTTTATCGAGAATGAGTCAATGGTCAAGTGTGTAAATCCTCCACCTAAAAGCTTATGTTGTCAGAATAATTTAATCCCTCATTGGTGAAAACTATTAGGCATTTTCTTAAGGCCATTTAGGGCAGTTTTAAGTGCAAAAAATGTTGAGTGGATGTTTTGGCAAGCCGATATATTCTTGACCATAGACTTTTTTCCAAGACTAAGACTATATTCAAGTGCATTAGTCATCCACCTACAGGATGGTGCCCTCTGAATAATTATCTCTCTGTGAGAAAATGGCAGTCATTTTCCTAAAGCCACTTGAGCCATATTTTGAGTACTTAGCCATTTTTTTCAATGACAATAACTCAGCCAAATTGCCTGGTATTTGCAAATATGAAAATGTAAAAACACAGAGAATAATGAAAATCACATTTTCCAATTTGGATCACTCAAACAAACCAAAAATTGAACCTTATTTTCAGGGTTGATTTTCACTATTTTTACACAATAGCAATTTTTATGATAAAATTGAAAATATTGAATAGTGGAGTAGTGGTGACTGTTAATACACATCATGTTCAACTCATATCATTCAATTTGACTATGTAACGCTCTTACTAGCACATGAAAAATGTTTTTATTTCTATGTTAGATTAAATAATCTGAGTTTAGTCCTTGGATAAAAAAGGTTAAACACAAATCATTTTTTCCTCAGAAATAAGCCTATTATATTTCAAGCCGAAATATAATACATTCTTCAACAATCTGTAAATTGGTCTATCAAAAGACCCCAAGCTTCTTCATCGGACTGAAAGTCCAAAATGATCAACACATTTAATCTTAGAGCAGCTACTATAGAACCAAAGTGCATGTACATATAAATTGCACTTCATGTAATTGACCTAAATAAATATTATCTACAGAACTAAATAATAAGAAGAGAGAAAAACTATTTAGACCAGTCCAGAGTTAATTTTAGATGGTTTTCCCCACAAACATGAAGAAAATTCTACTTTTGTAAGGTTTTTGTTTTTGAAAAGTTCTACTCTATGTTTTTTGTAAGTGCATATCCTCACAGGGCATGTTTTGATGATTATGTGAGACTGAAATAAGTAGCTTTTAAGACATAAAAAAGACAATACAAATCCATCTTCTCAATAGCCCATAGGATACAAAATGTATATTATCTATTCAAACATTCAAATTTCATATATAAAGAAAAATTTCATGGAAAATAAAAACTATTTATAACATAACAGTAAAATACCAAAAACAATTTAATGCAAGAAATAAATAATTCATATATACTAAATAATATAATTCACCATACATATTACACCAAACAGTATAAAAATTTATTAATGAAAGGAAAAATGTTTACAAATCCAAATGGGGTACACCAGTCCTCATCCTTAATCCATAACACTGATGGACAGGGTCCCATTGGTGTGAATCCCATGAAAAGTGTACTTGTACACAAGGTTGTAGGCTATTATACAAATAGGGGAATCTAAATTTTGGTCCCACTCTCCATTTACCAAGACACTGAGTCTGATCACTTGAGCCTGAAGTTGGCTGATATCTATCATGAAAGGTTGGCCATGTATAGAAAATTGTCTCCTTAAGATTCTCATAGCCTTCTATGTTGAACTCTAGTGAATTATTCTTCTTTACAATCCCGAGAGGTACAGAATGCATTGCAATTAGTTCAAAAGTAACCATGAAAATTTCATCTGAACAAGGAATTTCCACATAAGATTCACTATGTATAATGTGTCGAGACCTTATGTGATTGAAAACTTTGTAGGAAAGATGATGAATATTGTGACGATGTACTCAATTGGGATGCAATAATCCAATATATGATGGCAATGCATTGTGTGTTCCCTATTCTGTAGAGGTATCTAATTTAGCAGTCACAACTTCATTGTCACCTTTTGTTGCAAGAAGTTGAAAATTGGTGTTGATCTAAATTGTGTCCAGGAAGCACGAGGGGGACAATAGTTCCATTGAATGAGTCAACTCTGTTATGGCGGAAGCTTAATAAACAAAATGAGCAAAAGCAGGATTATGCAACACAGATAAACACAATATACACAGACAATATGCAGGAATGCGAACTGTTCTTCTATTATTTGCAATAGATCAAAACTGATGTATGTTACAATACTATACATGCTTAAATAGAATTCGAAGACGCTTGAGTTCCTTCCCGTGACGTTCAGTTACAAGAAGAAGTTAGAACAGTTTCAACAGTTCAACCATTACAGTCGACTGGAAGACAGAGAGACAGTTTGTCGAAGTTCAACATTCGTTGGTCGCATGTCGACGCTACATGTCGATGTTGCGAACTGTGATGTTGTTGAACATGTCGAAGGTGCAGAATGTGTCGTAGTATGTCGAAGTCGAGACTCGTCGGAGTTGTGTTGAAATCAGAACTTGTCGAAGTTGTCGAAGTCATGTCGAGTTGCAACTTGTCGAAGTTGTATCGACATCGATAACTTGCCAACTATGATGCGGATCAGACCTCCTTCCTTAAGAAACAATGGACCCCATTGTTTGCTCCTAAAGGTGAGGAAACTTGTTGCTTATTTCAGTAACAGAGTACCACTTTCCTTGAGATGGGATCTGGCCAGCTTTGGCAACCTAAAACTAGGGAATTGTGTTCGTCCTTGTAAGGCATACTCGTCGTCCCACAATGGTGTCGCAAGGAAGAGGCTCCTGAACTTCTGGATGGATGTCTTCGGGTTCTGTTGTTGATAAGTCATTTTGTTCCAACAAGGGTGCATGGTATGGTCGAAGTAGATACACATTGAAGACTGGATGCAGACCCAGGCATGCAGGAATGTCGAGCTAGAAAGCATTTTCACCAACTTGTCGAAGAATACTGTACGGACCATATCGCAAAGGCTTGAGCTTTTTGAAAGGACCAGTGAAGCGCTCCTTCTTAAGATGTAGCTAGACCTTATCCCCAATTTGGAATGTATGAGGAATACGATTCTTGTCGTGTCGAGCATTAGTTTTCTCGTTTGCTCTGTGCAACATATCATGTGCTTGCTTCTGGATGTCGCAGATCTGTTCTCAAAACTTGACTGGTTTATCAACTTCTCCCTGGCTGTAGTCGGTGTCGGAGTTCGGCTGTGTCAAGGAGTTGATCAAGTCGATAGGCGCTGAGGGTTGAAATCCGTAACAGATCTCAAATGGACTCTTTCCTGTAGAGTTGTGCTGAGCACGATTGTAGCTATGCTGTATGTATGGAAGACTATCATCCCATGTGCGTCGATGCTTGTGATTGTACATGCGAAGCAGTTGTATTACAAAGCGATTTACAACTTCCGTCGTTATGAGAATAGAAAGCTATCAATAATGAGAGTCGTGTGTCCAGTTGTTGCCAGTTGTTGCCAGAGGGTCTTCCAAAAGATGCTGACGAATCTGGCATATCGATCGAAAATAATGGTTGTGATAAACCAAAGTGTTTCCAAACATGTGTAAAGAAGAGCTGAGCGATCTACTGCGCTGTCGTGGTCTTCTTACATGGTATGAGAATGGCCATCTTGGAAAATTGGTTGACTACTACTAATATCGCGTCAAGCTGATGTTTGGTAGTAGGATAACCCGTCAAGTAGTCCATAGAAATAGATTCCCATGGTCGACTAGGAACTAGTAGAGGTGTGTACAATCCCTGTCGTCGATTAGGTGGCTTAGCAATGGCACAAACTACGCATGATCGAATGTACTTGTTGACGTCGGATTTAAGTGTAGGCCAGAAGAAATATTTCTGCAGAATAGCAAGTGTCTTTGCTACTCCAAAGTGTCCTGTAGTCTTGCTGTAGTGCACGTCCCAAATGAGCTGCTGTCGATGCTCACCGATCGGTACACAAAGTTGTCCAAGCTTGTATAGCAAGGTGTCTTTCAAGAAGTAGTCGGAGTCTGAGGTCGACGACTTGTTAGTCTGTAACTGTTGGTAAATTGCTGAGAAGTCGCTATCGTCCTCGTAGAACTGTGGCCAGCTGGTCGTGTCGTATCCCTGCATACTCATCACTGTTAAAAGGAGAGTAATGGGTGGTCGACTGAGGCAATCGGCGGCGGCGTTAGCTTTACCTTTTCGATACTTAATCACCAACTGGAATTGTTATAGGTAATTAATCCACTTGAGTTGTCGGTTTGTCTGCAACTTTGATTGTGTTGGAGCGAACTGTAGAGGCTTATGATCAGTGTCAATGACCGTTTCCTTGCCAAGGATGTAATGCTTCCATTGCTTGAGAGCTTGCACAATGGCGTACAGTTCTTTTTCATACGTCGAGTATCTTCTAACTGTGTCATTAAAGGTTTCGGAATGAAAAGCGACTGGTGACCAGACTGAGTGATCACTGCGCCCAAGGCATAGTCCGATGCATCTGTCTCAATCTCAAAGGGATGATGCAAATCAGGTAACACAAGTACTGGTGCAGTGCAGAGCTTGTGTTTGAGTTGTTCAAAAGCTGCTTGTTGTGTTGTTGTCCATTGGAAGACAATTTTCCCATTTCCCTTCGTCAACTGATTCAAGGGCCATGCTATGTGACTGAAGCCGAGTATGAACCGTCGATAGAAATTCGCCAAACCAAGAAAACTTATTAGTTCTTGAATGCTTCTAGGAATGGGACAATCTTTGAGGATCTGTAACTTTTTTGGGTCGACGTGAATGCCTGCAAAGTCAATTACATACCCCAAATATTTGATGTTGGTCATAGCAAAATAGCACTTGTCCATGTTCAGATAGAGTCGATGTTGCTAGAGAGTGTCGAGGACTTGTCGAAGCTGTCCGACATGCTCTTCCCATGATCGACTGAAAATCAATATATCGTCAAGATAAACAATAACCCATTTTCCAATGAAAGGCCGTAGAAGGTTATCCATATGTCGCATGAAGGTCGCAGGTGCGTTGGTTAAGCCGAAAGGCATGACTAACCATTCAAACAATCCTTCCTTGGTCTTGAAAGCAGTTTTCCACACATCTGAGGGCTCGATTGGAATCTGATGGTATCCTGACTTGAGGTCAAGCTTAGTAAAGAATTTAGCACCTTTCAGACAGTCGATGAGCTCGTCTATCCGCGACAGAGGGTAGCGATTCTTTACTGAAATTTTGTTGAGAGCTCTGTAGTCGATGCACATGCACCAAGTCCCGTCTTTCTTCGGAACTAGGATGACTGGACTTCCACAAGGAGAGGAGCTGGGTCAAAGATGACCTTTGTCGATTAATTCTTGGATATGTCTACGAATCTCTTCATTTTCGAGAATGGATCTTCTATAAACAGATGCGTCAGGCAAAGGAGAACCAGGAACAAGTTCAATGGAGTGTTTTACTTGACAATGTTGAGGTACTCCGTCTGGATCTTGAAAGAGGTTCTGGTACTCATCGAGAATATGATCGACTTGTTGCTTCTATCGAGAACTGCATTGGTCGGTGACTCGACTTGTTCCTATAGTATTCTTAGAATGTTGCGGCTTGATCATGATTAATGCAAACTTCTGAGCATGATTGATGAGCTTCTTTGTCTGTTTGGCAGATATCAGTGCGACCGTCAGTGTAGGTTGACGCTCTCGTATGCTGAACCATCGATTTCGGATTCTGACAATCACCTTCTAAGGTCGTGACTGATAACTTCCATGTCTATCCCAAAGGTAAGGTTTCCCAAACAGCGCATCGGCTACGGAGAGTGGTGCCACATCGCAGAGTACTTCATCTTCAAAAGGCATTATGAAGTAGGCGAGTTTACATTGTCGAGTGATCCGTAGTTCTTGTCCATCCTTCATCCAACCGATGTTGTAAGGCTAAGGATGCGGAATGGTAACAAGACCTAGTTTCTTCACAAGTTCTTCAGAAACAAAGTTTTTCTGGCTCCCGTTGTCCACAATCAGATGTAATGGGTTGCTCTGAACCCATATCCTTGTATGGAACAAGCACTCTCGTTCCTCCTCGTTGACGATAGTCGAGGCTGCTGGAGTGGTCGAGGTCAAAAGGGTCGTTGCGTCTGGATCATATTCTTCCACTGTCTTGTCGAACGCGTCGGAGGTCGACACTTTTGTCAAAAATGTCTTCTGAGCTTTACATTTAGACGTATCATGCCAAGATGAGTGGTGGTAATCGCACCATTTTTTGGTCGGTGGTAGTTTGCTACGTTCCCTCTTGTGAAAAGGATTCTTTCTGTGGTCTGGCTTTGGCAGTGTCGGCTGAGAAGATTTCGACTTGTTGAAGTCAGCTGGTGCCTTCTTGTCGGGTGGTCGTCCTGATGTCAGCTTTGTCGCGAAGTATGCTTTTCCTTTCTGCTTGGTTTCCAGTTTGCTGGCGTAGTGGAAAGCATCCGCAAGCATATTGACAGTCAGAAATTCCATCTCTTGTTGAATGTACTGGGACAATTTGCTAACGTACTTCAGAACAAGCAATTTCTCTTCTTCTTGGACGCCAAGTCTAGCCATGAGTCGATAGAACTCGTCGGTGTAACTCTGTACTCATTGGTCTTTCCATTTCCTTAGCGGCTGCCACTTCTTATACTGCTGCTCGAGGTATTTCGGTGAGTAAAATTCCTTTCGGATGTGTTCAACGAATTTATCCCATGTGTCGATGGGTTCTCTGCTTTTCTCCATCTTTGTCGAGAGGTTCTCCCACCAGCAGTGTACGGAGGTTGACATCTTTAAGGACGAAATGGTGACTTTTTCAGTTTCGGAGAGTTGATTTACAACGTAATAGGATTCCAATTGTTGCACCCAATTGTCGACGGATTCTGCATCAATCTTACCTCCAAGATTCGGTATGTCCAAATTCATTTGCACTTTGAAGGGGATGATTTTGTCGGAGTGAGTTCTCGTTGAGGATACTCCGGATGTCGAAGTGAATCGCAAGAGAATCTCGTTGAACTAGGCGAACATTTCAATTCGTTGTCGATCCAGAGCTTGCTCAATAAGTTGTGTTGTCTCGTCGGCTGCATATCTATCATCTATTTCTTCTGTCATTTCTGGAGTTAGCGTATGCTTGGATTGTTGAGATTGCGAGCGAGTTTGAACCGGCATAAGTCAGGTAACTTCGAGAGAAGTGTATACGCAAAACTTAAGCACGAACAAAACTGAGTGCTCTGATACCAATGATCCAGATCGTGTCTAGGAAGCACGAGGGAGACAACAGTTCGACTGAATGAGTTGGCTCTGTTATGGCGGAAGCTTAATAAACATAATGAGCAAAAGCGGGATTACGCAACATAGATAAACACAATATGCACAGACAATATGCAGGAATGCGACCTGTTCTTCTATTACTTGCAATAGATCAAAACTGATGTATGTTACAATACTATACATGCTTAAATAGAATTCTAAGACGCTTGGGTGCATGCCCGTGATGTTCAGTTACAAGAAGAAGTTAGAACGGTTTCAACAGTTCAACCGTTATAGTCGACTGGAAGACAAAGAGACAGTCTGTCGAAGTTCGACAGTCGCTGCTCGCATGTCAATGTCGTGAACTGTGAGGTTGTTGAACATGTCGAAGGTGCGGAATGTGTCGCAGTATGTCGAAGTCGAGACTCATCGGAGTTGTGTCGAAATCGGAACCTATCGAAGTTGTCGAAGTCATGTCGAGTCGAAACTTGTCGAAGTTGTATCGACATCGATAACTTGCCAACTATGATGTGGATCAGGTGTGTTTATCATCATTTGTACCAATAAACCGACAAAAAAAAAATTATCCTTTTCGACTGCTAGTGCCCCACCTTTTAATAGAGCTCACAAAAAAGAAAAAATCAACAATGCCTACAACACAACATAATATAACAGTAGATACTATAAATAAATTTTTCATATATGAGTTGAAGAATATATATTAAAAGATACGCATGTATACTCACCATCAATTTTTTCAGTTGGTATCAGCAAAGCTTGTTTTGTGTAAAACACCTCATGTGGATGCAAATTCACACCTTCAGGAATATAGTGGCCTCTACCAAAAACATCTACATGATCTTCAAATATTCTTATCCAACAAAATGTTCCACCAATTGAAACATCTACTAGACAATCCAACACTTCTACATGATATGGAATTTTCAATGACTCATCTTCAGACATTCCAGGCAATTTTTCATAATAAATACGGACATACATGCCTTCCTTTATGGTAAAATGAAATGGATTTGTGTTGCACACCAATAGCCCATCTATTTGAATGAATTTCTTTCTACCAATATTCGCAAAACGACCATTTTGAGTCAATAGGGGAGTCACATCTGAATAAGATCCCATATAAAACCCTCGCTTGATGACTGCAATGGAATGGTTTTTATGATTTTCATCTGGCCCACTTGAAGATAATTGTGATTTTATTTCAGAAATTGAAGGATGTTGCAACGTAATCTTTCCACTTTCATCTGCATACACCATTTGAACAAGAAGAACATCATCCATAGCATGTGTCCATGTGTCATTGGTACTATCAGTGTAAATTAGAATTGGATCATCACCAGAAAGATCCAACATTGTCAACTCTACATTTCTTGTATGTGACTCATTTATAACTTTGCAGATAATGATTTCTTCTAAGGCATTTTCTCCTTTAAGAACATCAACTATATCAAAGTTTGGAGCCTTGCCCTTAACATACTGCAGATTTGAACGACATCAGAGTTGATAAGGTATATCCCTATCATTAGGTTGGTTCTCAACATTATTACTGCTGGATACATCATCGTCACTCCAATGATCAGTTTTTGCAAGTCTATAAAATTTCCGTGACTTTTGTCGCTATATAGACAATTGTTGCTTCATTTTTTGCCTCTTTTCTCGTTCAACATCTTATTCAGCAAGTATTCGAAAAGCTTCTTCCACAACCTATGGAGGCAATGACTTTCATTCTTTATGTGGCAACGGATCAGGGTCTGTATTGAACATGATCAAATTTATAAGAAGTAAAATTCTGCAATCACGACATGAAAATGGCCTACACAGGTTATACATGATCTCTTAATTGGAAAGCAAGAGTGAAAAAACAGAGTATTTATAAAGGCATAATATTAAGACTACATAAATTCTAACATTTGATAAAAACCTTCGATTTCTTTTCCCCTTCCAACCAAGATTTTAGATTCACATCTAGATGGTCCAAACCGATATCTGCATCAAATAATAAATGGTGAATTTAATTACTCTACGTATACAGTATTTGATAAATCATTTTATAGACTGCTTAAATACAAAATTGCAGGGTAAGAATGTAAATTTTTTTAAACACTAAAAACTGAAGAAAAAAATTCTTACCAGTTGTATCACTACACCATCGATTTTGCTTAGAGTATTTCAACGTGGTCTGATTTGGTTTGATCAGAGAGTTGATGGGTTTAATCAATTGGCCGATAAGCAATCCATCACTACACCAGTTGATCAACAGAAAAAGTAAAAAAAAGTATTGTCAGTCGGTCACTAAACCATCAATTTTTTCATCATATTTCAATGCAATCAATTTTGGTTTGATCACAGGCCTGTTGATGGTTTCGTATATTTTGTTCAAGCAGGGTAAGAATGTAAAAAAATTTAAGCACGCAAAAACTAAAAAACAAAAATACTTACTAGTCGTATCACCACACAATCGATTTTGCTCAGAGGATATCAACACAGTGCGATTTGGTTTGATCAAAGAGCTGGTGCATTGACGGTTCGAGCAGGGTTAGATCTAAAACAAGACATGAGTTCAAATATTTTGTTCAAGGTAAGATATAAAACAAAATATGTAATTTTTGTAAGCAATAGAGGGTTCCTCTGCAATGCATATTTTGTAAGCAATAGAATGTTCCTCTTTACTTACAATCGGCTCTAGAAAAAAAAAAACATCTTAAAAAATATACAACCTAGGGCACATTAAACTAGAAAAAACATACTCTTACCAATCGATCACCATAGCATCAGTTTTCTTCAGAGGATTTCAACACAATCCAATTTGGTTTGATCATAGACCGAGTGTGTTGACAGGCGCATAGATTTTTTTCAAGCAAGGTAGATTCAATACAGACGCAAATTTGGTTTCAAAACATATTTTGGGTCAGGGTAAACCGGATATTTTGGGGCAAATCGAAAAATATGAAATTGGAGAGATTTTTCCATTGATACCCGGTTTTGAAAATTTTGAATTAACCCCACATCGTATCGTGTGCCAAAATCCACATTGTTTCTTGTGCAATTGGAAAAAAGTTAAGGGGAAATAGGGGTTTGACTAAATACTTGATTAGTGATGTTAATTAACTTTTAATTAATTTTTAATCCATTTCTTATTTAGGATACATTTTGGGGGGTGGTAATATCTTATGAGCAATTGGAATCCACGCAGGTACATCCTTAAGACCAATGAGGCAGTAGTCTGCCTTGTTGTCACTAACAATAGCCCCTAATGCCTCACAAAACACAAAAAGGCAATCCCTATCAACTGCAATTGACTCTTGGTCAGCAAAATAGACAAAAGAGAGTCATCAACAAAGTGATTATTAACCATCTCCTCCTCCTCGGGCATAGAGATACCTCGAAGTCAACCCTGAGAGCAAGTTGTTTCCAACAAATATCCAAGAGAATTCATCATCAACACATAAAGATAAGGATCCAATAGGCATCCTTTCCTAATGGACGTGTGAAGATGGATGCAGAAAGACAAAACATTATTCATCGAAACAAAAATAGAGTGTTAAACATATTAACACATCACTGACAAACCCAAGGCAAGTCAACACGCCAATAATGAATTCCCAATCAATTCAATCATAAGATTTGTTGAAATCAATTTCAGAAAGAGGGCATATTGATCAGTTTCCATGACCTACTCCATGGCCTCCCAAGCTAACAAGACTGTATCCAAAGTAAATTGTCCTTGCACAATCCTATCTGCTCTCGATGAACAATTTTCTAAGCCACATCCCAGACTCTCATAGCTAAAGCCTTTTCCACAATTTTGTAGGCGATGCTCAACAAGGTAATCAAGCGCCACCCACCAATAGTGTCTATGGAAAAATTGTTTGGAATAAGCGTGATGATGCCTTGATTAAGAGATTTTGAAAGGCACCCATTAGAAAAAACTTCATGCACAAGGTTACAAAAATAATCCCCTACTGTGTCCTGCATCAACTTATAAAACTCACAAGGTAAACTATCAATACCAGGGGACTTTCCATTCTACATGTAAGAGAGGGAAACAAACAACTCCTCTTTTGTGAATGCTACATCTAACTTGTCCCGGTTTCCAAGGGAGACCTTGTGCGGAACCACTCTATAGCAGGCATCCCTAGTGGTTATAACCGAATTCGATAGAGGGTAAGCAAATAATATATTTTGAAAATGATTACTAATAATACATCGGATCTCAATTGGGTTCTCCTTAAGATTCATGTATATCCAATGTAGACCTAGAACCCTGTTAGCTACCACTTTCTTCTTCAAGAAGTCGAAGAAGAACTTGGACCCCTCATCACCCTCTTGAATCCACTACAATCTGACATGAACCCAAGCCCCTCTGGAAATATATTACTCCTCCTTATGCACCACCATCTCACACCTGGATGCATCCTTCTAGAGGGAAATGTTATGTAGGTCCTCCTCCAAAAAAATACATACCTCCTCTAGTTTCCTTCGTGCCTCCAAAAGTTTCCTCCAACTCTTCCACGTGAGCATGTGACCCACCCCCTCATGAACTTCACAGAATGTCGAATTCGCTTCCCACCACAGTATCAAATCTCTGTCCCCCTGAGGCTGAGGAACAAGATTCCAAACACTATGCACCAAATCATGAAAGTCTGAAAACTCCAAATGGGAGACATTAAGCTTGAACAAAGATGAAGGTTTGGAATCCACCACATGTCCTACTGAAATAGAGGTCATAATGGGTAGGTGATCTGAACCTGTAAGTGTAATCAAAACATCAATTGGACGCATATTACCATAAAATGAAATATCTTCTCTTGGGCCATAAATTAAATCCAATCTAACCTGAACTCTGGCAGAGCCCTGTCTAAAATTTGACCAAATAAACCATCCACCCTAGTATGGTCCTTTCTTCCCCCATTTTAGGTCAAAAAGATGAAGAGAGGCTTTAAAATTAAACCAAGCATGATTCACCAAACTATTGATCACATAACCAATGCCTCTTCTCCTGTCACCATCCCATTCGACCGTCTTAAGTCTTTGCCAATAATCCATTTTGCATCTAGAAGAGAGGCCTCTATCCATGCCCAAATATGAGTACACTCGGAGCTAAGGTTTGGCGCATATACAGAACAAAACCCAAGTAATCTCTCTTAAAATAGAATAGTGATCCACACACATCGATTACACAGGTCACTCCCTAAGACTATGACAAAAAATTGCAAAGAAGGTGAAATGGATAACACCACGCCTTCTCCTCCTTGATCATGATCTATGGCCCAGAAAGGGCCATTTCAAATGTAACTCATGTGACCGTAAAGCTCAAATCCAACTTATTTGACCTCCTGTAAAAAAACTAGCTCTGGCTTGACTTCTTGAAGAACTCCTCGAACAACATGCTTCCTACCTCGGACCGTCACCCCTCTAACATTCCATGACGAAAGGGAGAGCTTCATCCAAGGAACAGGGGATTGGCCAAGGTGCTAAACTTATTGGTCATCGCCAAGGGGGATGCTCCCCTCTCAAGAGAGTGGGTCATGGCCTCCTTTAAGGATTTCACTTTCAGAGTGGGGCTCACAACACTACCAGATCCCTCCAAAGAAGCCGAAGAAGAAGACCCCTTACACTTGTTAGATTTGATTTTCCCACTCGCATCCACCTCCATACTCTGGATTGAAACATTACCAATCGCCGAAGCTATCTACATGATATGGCCCTAAGGGTTGACTAGAGGGACACTAGAGCTACTAGGAGCCAATTATTGCATCAAACCTCCAACACCTTGGTGGGCCTCATGACTTGCTACTCCATCTTCCCTAGTGCCAAATCCTGGTGTTGAAGGAGGACCAATCCCTCTAGCAGATTCCTAATAAGGTCCTTCCTTAGTGACCTAAATTGAACCAATTGATGAACCAACCTTGTCGAGATGAGCCACTATCACCAAAACACCTGCATACCCTGCAAATAGGGAAGCCCCTAAAGGGGGATTTCAGTGAAGACAATCACATATGATATTATCCTATGCTTGAAAGGAAATACATGCATTCAACAAATTCAAATATTGCACCTTTTGCTAATAGACACCATCTACAATCATTACTAAAATAAATGCAGGCAATTTTATTTTTAAATCAACCTCCACACATTGTAATACCCCAATTTTGACCCTTATGGTATATTGGCTTTTAAGTAAATATTGTGTACATGCGATGTATGTTTTCCTAGCGTGGAGCTCAAGAACAAGGCCCCGCTAGTGTATGCTCGGATTTTATTTAAAAGGCAAATATTTGATATTTTATTACCCATGAGCTATTAAGCCATGAAATATTGTAATTGATATAAATATTTAATATTTCAATAAAATACCAAAACTGGCTATGGAAGCAACTAATGAGAAGGGGCCATGTGTATTCCACTAGGGAGTGGTGAGAGGATTGTGGGATTGAACCATAGGCTGCCAAATGTCATCTTGAGAACCCATTTGACTTTCTTTGCTGACATTTAATTCTATGTAAGAAAGTCGTTGAAGAAATCAGTCCATGGCTTCAATGGAGCATGGGCAGCCCAGAAATTCGTATGGCAGGTATGGGCTCTATTTTTCTTGTACCACAAGTCACTCTACCTCATGGGAATTCGTTTTTTCTCATTCCCATTCCATTGTGGAAGAGGCCAACATCAGTTTTCATCCATTACACATGCCTAGCAGTGAGAAAAAACAAAAATCGCAACTGTGAATTAACCCACGTTTTGAAGTGCCATAAATGCCCAGAATTTGGTACTGATAGTAAAATTCAATGGAGGATCCATAGATATGAACCTTGGGGCGAAATTGAGAGTATCAGATACCCTGAAATCCATTGGAAACCCCATTTTTTATAGCCCAGAAATCCAAGTACGGGATCGAGTTATTTGGTCATCGAATTGTGAAAATCCAAGCGTAAATGATAGAATAGAGGTTGGGATTGCTTGATAAACCCAGTGAAGACTAGGATCTCAAGGAATTAGTAGCTTGGACTTTTCTATGCCCACCCTGAAGAGCACTGGAGGGAAGGGACGCCTGAGGGAATGTGCAATAGAGAAGAGGACCTTCCTTGTGTTGGGTGTGGTAGGTATTGTGGGTGTCATGACTGTTTGAGTTTATTTGAGATGTCTGTAGCTCTGTGGTAGAGCTCATTGGCTTAGCATCCTCCTCATTTTTCTTTTGCATGCTTGATAAACCCAACCATGTGTTGGCTTAGCATGACTGTGTGTGTAAGATCATGGCGGTGAGTGAGCATGTCTAGTTCCTCCTTAGTGGATACACATCCCAGCTCGGGGGTGGTCTCTCAGCTGAAAGAATACAAGCTGGACAGAGATCTATGGTTGGGTGGAACGTTGCTCTCACATAGCCAGTTGTTGGACAATTTCATTTTCAAGATAAGTATTCTCTGTGGTTTAAATTATATTCATTCTGTGCTCTGCAATGTTTAATTTGATGACTATTATTGGTATGTTGAATGCATGATGTAGTTGTGTGTGGATAATGTTCATTTCCGTTGTGTTTATATTTAGTATGAATCTGCATGCATAAGTTTTTAATTGTTAGAAATTCTGTTAGTAATGAATGGGGCTGAGTTACTTAAATAAGCCCTGGAATGTTAGTCAGGATTCCTCTCTTGCACTGGATCGACGGGAGGGGTTGTGCCACACATACTCTCATATTAGATCGGAAGGAGTTATGTTTTCCATTAGGGATAAAAAACTCGTTAAACTGTTGAGCAAATAGATATACAAAGGACCACAGATAGGCAAGGAAAGCAGGAAACTCACTGGCCACAAAGGATAGTTGGCTTTCCCTGTATCATCCATATTGAAATCAACTCTCCATGATTGCACATAAGCCAGGGAACTCGCAATATACCATGTACCATATTGAAGGACTTGTCGAGCTTCCGCTTCAATGTTAAATATAAGACAAACATATTTATATCCCAAACCCCAATATGAGTACAGGGAGACTCCTTTCACCTCCAAGTTCAAAAAACACCAATTGTTGAAGGCTGCCTCAGCCAACATGCGGAGGCCGCCTCAACCAACATGTGGTGAAGGAAATATATGATCACTCCTTGGAATTCCAAGTTTTATCGTCCTTCTGCATACTCTTTGTTACTAGCAAAAATAAAAAATTGAAATCCCCTTTACTAACTTCGACATTGTTCTGAGGGGTAGGGGTTTCAACTTTTTCACCCCCCGAAGCAAAATAATTAGGTTGATTCAAAGTGGGGACCTCATCATTTTAAATCAAAAGCTTCCATTTATTCTAATTGTGTTTGGCTTAACTTCAAAAATCAAAATATTGATTGAAAAACAAAGGAAGTCGACCCTAAGATGGATCCATCCTGCAACGAATTAGGGTTCTCTTCAATCATTTGCAAATCAAAATCATATGCTTGGTTAACCACCAACTCGAGCTTCAGAGAAATGAACATGTCAGATTGAGCTGAGGAAGTGGTGGTCATTCTTCATTTTTTACAGCTCGTGGAACTTCAATCTCAACAGTAGCAACAATGAACATTTAATCAAGAGAAACAAGAATATCTCGAGTATCCTTTAAATCATGATAGTCCAGAGACACATATCCAAAGGTGACCTTTCTCTTGAGAAATTTCTTCTCACATATACCTATATGTCGGTTTGTATGGGCAAGCAACCATGTGATTAAGAACGACACTGTGATCTTTGTCTAGTGGAGTCGGTCATTGCCACACCGAGGAATGGGTCAGAGTCTTACAACCCAATCCCCTGCTGGAATCCCAAACCCTCACGCGACTTCACTCTTTCTAGACGTCGGATTTCACTCTTAGATACAATATTTTTTTTTATTATAGTTCTTTTTTTCATTTTTAAATTATATATCTTTATGTTTTTTCCATTTTAATTTATTAGGATTGTATTACCTTACACATTTCATCCATAATGGATTGTGAAATACACCTCACTAATTCGTTCTTCTTTTGAGATCTATTTGGTCTCCAGACACCCCCCATTTTCGGGGAGGAGTGCCTAGGCGCCCCTCACTACACCGGTGCACGCTTCAAAACAGCGGGACAAGCTCCCCTTGCGTTTCCTCAAGTTTCACCAAATTGGGGACGAGGAGAAACGTTTTTCCAGGAGCCCCCAAGTCCCCGAGGTGCAGGGAGCGAGGGGGGTGTGCCCCTGACCTTGGGGAACGCGTCCCCATGTAAAACTGATTTTTATCTTAGTTGGATTACTTCCAAAATACAAATATAACCCAAAACCATGAGTTAAGTTAATTAGGGTATCTTCCTAAATGACCCATGAGGTTCTTATAACACTTGGATTCTACAAAATTTATGCTTGAAGACCAGGAAACCTTACTTTAGATCAATCATTAAAAGAGATGATCATCAAACACCTAAAATAAGTTCTCACTTCTCTCGAAAACCAACTTTACAATAAATGTTTTGAAACAAATGGCCTCAAAATGTCTTTATGCACCAACAAAAATAGAACTTGCCACATGTTATCCTTTCCTAAATGCTGCATAAAGCGCTACATTCACGTTACATTCAAGATATCAAGAACTACCTATGGTTCAAAGTTCTCAATAAGCATAAACATCTTTCTTAACTAAGATTTGATGAAATAATATTATTAATGTCCATAAGCGACTGTTAGAATATGCCAATAGAATTAGAAAATATCATCGATTACAAACATAATATGGGAGTGCCAAGATTCTAAAAGCTACAAGATAAAAGAGATACAAATGAAAATAAAATAGAAAAGAGAGTCAGAAAGGGTGACGGAAGAGGGTGAACCCGAGAAAAGAGAGAGCCGCTACTTAGCATTAGGCATATGGTAAAGTACAAGTAGATGATCAAGCAGAAACATACCTTCGTCCACATCAATTGTGAAGGTACCAATGGAATGCTTGATAATGTCATTAGGGGATCATATCATAAAGAACCCATCAATTAAAGGATATTACAGTGACTGAACTGTTAGAAAACATAATTTCATTTTCGGAATAAGTTTCACAATATATGAAAAAAATCTGGATACTACAGATTTTGAGAGATCGAGACAAACATATATGCTAACTCCCCTAGTGTTTGGAATTTGGTAGATTAATGTAACATTCCAAGGAATGATATAGCCAGTTCCCAAAAAATAATGAACAATCAATGTAACTTGGAAGCCAGTTCCCAGTTAAGCAGCATCAATGTGACTTGGAAGCGTGTTTACATACTGATAATCAAAGATAGAATTATGGTGGCTGTTTTGCTGCTATATATCAGTAGCATTCATCAACTCATTCTCAATTGTGTCAATGCAATCACCAACTGACTTGCTAAAGGTCATGGCTTCTGCGAGTTTGGATCGAGCTTGTTCATGACGGCGCAAAAGTGTTACCGTATTTAGAACTGCCCACCGTATTTGTGAATCTGCTTTCATTTGAGTGAAGCCTAAACTTTTCAGTAAGTTATCCAGCTGTTTGCACAGGAACAGAAGCATAAAACACTATTGTAACAACTTCAGTCCCAAGGACTTCCAATTAAAGGCCGTACAGAAACATTATTGAAGGGCCCCGTTCAGCGAAATATTTGCTGTCCTTCAAATAAAGGCTTGAATTGAATTATGCATACATATTCACATAAAATGAAGACAATGTCTTAAAATAGTTCAGCTATTTGCACAAGGAACAAATTATCATTGTTGGCTAATTGTTCAGTAGATGTATAGTATGGAAAATTAAAAAAATTCAGAAAGAGGAAAACTCAAGGATCCAATACTCAAATAAATGTAATTTTCAACAACATCAGCAGATGAATAGGGAGAAAATGGAAAGAAAAAAAAGGCAGGATAAGGCACAGAGGTTATTGCAAGGGGAAAGAATTAGAGGGTTGCGAAGACAAGGTGTGGCTAATAAGGGACTGGGCTGAAGGCCAAGTGAGAAAGCAGGGATGGCTGCCTGCCAAGTTAAGCTGGAATAGATTCCATTTAGACATCATAGAATCTTAAAACTGGCAGGTTAGTTCCTTTGTAACTTTAGTTTACAAGATGGCATAGTTTCCAAACGAGTTACTCTTAGAGAAGATATATATGTAGATTGAAAATTAATAAAACATAAACACCTATAATTTTCCAGCATACTTTTTAACCATAAAAAATCCCAAACTATAAAAATGAGAAATGACCTGTTTTATGTCAGCGAGACCTCCCTCTGCCAAACCAAAGAGTAGATACTCAGCGGCCACACCAGCTAATGCAATGCACGAAAAATTGCTCAATGTCTGTAAAAATCACAGCCAAATAAACATGTTATATCAACTTATCAAATATACAAATCACCCATCCATTAAAATGGTGAGTACATCCATGAAGGATATCAACTCATTGTCTTGAACAAAGTAAATAATTTTGATATAAAAGGCAATGCTCTCCATAATGATTAGGGATGGTATCCTGTTGGAATGGGTGCACAATCTATACAATCTCAAAAAGGTTCTTTGTTGACAAATACATGACAGGACTGCCATGCCACGTCCTGAGTTATTTTGTCCACACAATGGGGGTTTTCCAAGAACTTGGCAAGGATACATTTCCCAGATAAATCCTGAGCTAATCCGGGTTTGCAGAACATAACCCAAGACAAATATGTATAGAAAACAAGAAAAAAATACACACAAAAGTTCAAAACCATAGGACAAGATCCTTGAGCCCAAGTTTCAATTTTCTAAAAGGCTCAAAAGGGAATTTTATAAACAAGGTGCCAAAGTTTGCGGGTGCAGGCATGGAGATGTTATCTTTGAAATCCAGATTTCCAAGGATTTCGGGTATCTCAAGACTCACACATATATTTACATCAAATAAGTAAAATTCTAAGAAACGGACTTCAGAAAATGGAAACATCTATAAACAATATGATTATTGATATCATACGATTCATTTGACATTGATGAGAGTTGTGACAAAGGTACAGCAATGTAATGTATAATGACCCAAAGTTGCACATAACTTATAAAGCCCTAATAACAGGTGCAACCTTAGAGGGAACAAAGAATGGCTATCCACTGTCACCACAATAGTGCCTTCCCTCTCTTTAGGTTGGTTCTCCTCTGGTACAACCGTACAAGGGGGTAATCCCAAAGGCTAGGATTACTAAAACTGTCCTTAAGGCTCAATGTAAATTCCAGATTTATAAACAGAAATATGATTGATTTTATGTTATATTTTTGGGTGATTGAAAGGATAGACTAGTGCCAAACATCAAATTAGGGAAAATGGAGTCAAGGGGTATTTAGAGGGTTCAATTTATTTGGAATGAGAATGCGTAATAGTGTTGTTACAACATGCTAAAATCACACAATGATGGCTGTTTCGGATTGCATAAAATTACTACGAGGGCCCTTCCAAAGGTGCTCCTCTTTACATAGACATGGTAACAAAGGTGTGATTTTGTTATAAACCACAAATCTGCCCTATTTTTCAATGCATTGGCAGCAGCAAGTAAACATAATTTAACAGCACAAACAGCAAGATAAATAGATAGGGACACCTCAATCAAAGCTCTTCTCCACTGGAAAAAATCTCTTTTATATGAATTCCTTTGAAGCAGAATTTTGGATGACTTTCCAGCAACAATAAGAACAACAATGTGGATGAAAATGAAGAACCTCACATGCAAAATACCAATAATTTTTATTGCCTTCACAAGATCTTCAAAGCTAGCCAAAGAGTTTTCCTCCAAACTTTCAACAATCTATACAATGAGGGGGTGCCACATAATAAAATAAAAGGCCAAATATGTGGGGGTGCCAATTGTACTTTCCTCAAGAAAGACGTCTCCCTAGATTTAGCTTGTTTGACCATGTAATATATCTCCTTGAGACATCTGCAAGTTCATCCAATGGAATGCTCATTCAAAATATATCTCAAAATATGCTTCCATACAAGATCCAAGAGAGTGCTCCACTAAATGGGAGAGTCGACCATCAAGAAATGTCAAAAAGATGCCCAAAATAGTAATATGAGTTAGGGAACTCTCTCCAAACTCCTTAAAATGATGGATCTCATAGATAGATGTGCAATAATGGCCCCTTGTTTGTTATAACAACCTCCTGAAGGTTGACGACCTCAAAAAATGTGCAAAGACCATAGATCCATTTGCATAGCCACCATATCTCCTCCAAACAAGGCAATGAAATTGGAGCACTCTAGGTAATTGTGCCCTCAAAGTGGAGCGCTCCTCCAAAACAAGCATGGACAATCAAAAACATATACCAAAACCATGGATCCACGTGCAAAACCATCAAAATTGATCAAACCACCTCAAAGTAAGAGCCAAAAGTAGAGCGCCATACGAATATTTGTGACAAGAATGAAGGACTCCACTAAGTGTGAAAACTCTCAAACCACATGCTAAAAAACCCTTGGAACCCCTTAGTTGATGGGTGTTTTACTCCAAAAGTGTGCTAGGGCATATGTGAAGGAAACCAACTATCGAAACAACCATCAATAGACCAAGCAATTCTCAAGATAAGCATGGAAGTGGTCAAAAGAAGCTCCTCTCCTAAAATGACCTACCAAACAAGCCCCTCAATGCATGCGATGTGGCAACGTGAGCCAAAATACAAGATACTCATCCAAATCCATATTTTGGTGATGTGCAATGCCTCCACATATGTGCGTGTGCCTAGGGATATGTGAGATGTTTCCCTCAAGTGAACAAATGTGCATGAAACTATGTGAAAGAAGGTTGATTGGCTATGAGCTGAGGTTGGCCAGTTGCTAGAGATGTGCTTCCTAGTCCTAAAGCATGAAAGGCTTCTTCCCCTCTTCATTGCCTCAAAAGGGTCACATGAAGTAGCTCCCAATATAAGACTCCTTGTACCGATTATCACACAGAGTGTAGTTGTCTACTTGAAAGGTCCTATCCAGGATGGTAGAGGAAGACAACTAACTGGTGACACCTAAGAGGGCCTCGATTCCCTAGATAGATTGGTTGTCACACCAATCGAGGCACTCTTCACTTCTTGATATCCAAGCCACAGATAACAAAGGGGGAGACCTTGATCTACTCTTGAAAAGAGAGATCTAACCCAAACACTCAAACAAGCAAATCAAACAATGAAAATCAAGTGAAGGGTGAAGAACCCTAGATTTAAGGAATTGAGCTATTGTGAGGCTTAAGGAAGATGAAAAATAAAAATTGATTAGTTCAGTTACAATAGCTCAGGATTAAGTGGAAATTTAGGATAAATGTGTTAGGGCAAATGATCAAAATCAACCGCCTTGGGAAATATGTACTTAATTAATAATTTTGGGGAAATGGTCCCAAGAGGTAGATCTGAGTGGGTAATAACTTCCTAACACTGCTTGACTATAGATCTGACAATATCATAGCTTACAAGCGAAAAATGAGCAGTCAAACAACGAAAAAGGGGCAAACTCAGAGAGGGCGCATTAGCTAAAGATCAGTGCCTTGGGATTTGGGCAAGAAGGAGTCAACAGAGCATGACACCCTAAGAAACCCACTTCATGCTTGGCATTAAGATGAAAACCCCGAAATCGTTCGCCACGATTTGAAGTTGTTTGAGCTAGAGAATTTTTAGAAGTTTTTAGTGAGGGTTTTAACAATGAATTTTAATGGTGATGATTAGATTGGATCCCAAAATAAATAAATAAATACTTCGAAATTTACCTGGATATGCTTGCGGCCGCCTTGCAAATTGATAATCTTCCCAAAATAAGGCAATCAAGAGTGAGATCCAGCTTCCCCAAGTGAAATCGCCATCCCTCCAAGATGGCCAGTGCACCCTTCCCTGCTAGCAACAATCTATAATGAGAATCAATCAAGCATGAAAGAAACTATACGGAAGAAAAGATGAAACAAGTAGCATCAAGATGTCCAAAGGATACAATAAAGATACTCCCTGAGACAAATATCGATCCGAGAGAGAGAGAGATATGGGGTTTGCCCACAATAGCGCCCTCTTCAATTCGCCCTCCTCTTCTACCACACGGCATCCCTGCAGAAAAACGTTTGGACAAAACAAGATCCACAATGATATCACAGAGAAAAGACTGTATATTCACTTGCAAGAACATTCATCAAAGCATCCAAGAGATTTGCAAAAGATATTCTTTATTATGCCGAAAATCCAAGAGCCCAAAGGTTCCTTTACAATGAGGGGCTCTCTTCCTTAAACAGGAATGAGAGAGACCAAAACCCTAACCACTTTATGAACGAGTGGTAGAGATCAAAAGATAAAAATAATACAATCGACGGCTATGATGAGCCAGAGCTATAACCCATGGATCAACTCATTAAGGAGGGGTGTGCACTCACTAGAGTGGCCCTAGGGAGGTCGCACCACATAAAATATGGCTAGGACAAGTGTAAGGAGCACATGGTGGGGCTAGGAGGTATTAATGTCCTTCACTAGCATCACCCCATGGAACAATAATAAAAGATATGACTCGATAACATCATAAAGTGACCAAGTGACCAAATTGTGCCCCCCTCAATAGTAGAATAATACATCAAAATAATTCCCATGAGTGTGTGTGGACCCCACTGAATGATGAAAGTTGTGCTGGAAGGTGTGGGATGCATCATGAATGACCTCTGAACAAACCTTATGCCAATTCCTTGCCTCATTTTCCCAATTCGAATTCCTCAATGACCATTTTATCCCATTTTTTATCCTCGGAAAACCACTTGTAAACCAATAAAATGCCTGTAGCTCTCTGCTTGGTGCTCTGGGAACAAATCTGACTATACCAAAGTGTCTGGGCATATGGAAATATGGTAATAATAAGTGGTTGGACCCCATACTCCCTCTGTAGCTCCCTAGGAGAACCAAATAAAAACTCATTTGTGCTTCCGGGCCATTTTATTATGGCAAATCTGCAGTAAAGTGACAATTTGAGTGAAATCTCATCTAGGAGTGCCTATAATTGAAATATGAGTGTACCAATGGATTCAAAAGGTCGAAATGCACTAGAGATGAATACTCATACACCCTGTGGCTACCTGGATAATCAATCTGTAGTCTCAACCATGCCCGGACCAATAAAAATAAATGGTCTATAAATAATAATAACCATAAAAATCCATCAAACCATCAAGTGAAACCTGTTTCTGCTGCATGGAACCATCAAATGGGAATCAAAGGACCATAAATCATCAACCTTGAACATTACTGGTCCAACTCATCTCAGATCCTATAGTTGACTTGGTCAAACTAGGTTTGACCAGGTCAAGACTGATCATAATATGACCCAGGCTAAAAATGCCTGATGCTACAAGTGCAAATGGTTAAGGTATGCTCTTTTAATCATTCTAATAGAAAGACTTAAAGTAGGAAGCATCATTTCACTGGCGGTTAATCAATAATTTCATCAAATATAAGTTTAAATAATCATCTACTCAAAATAAAACCTCAAGCATATACTCATTTCATAGACGTGAACATTTTGCTAGCAAAGGGTGAGGGTGAAGAATGCAAGGCTAGGATAAGGGGATGACTTGACTGACTCAACACTGTGATACTTCAGATAAGGGAAAGGGAATACACACTTAGACATATGTTGGATAATAAACACACAGGGAATGGCAATGTCTCACAAATGGAATGAGTTGTTTAAAGAGGTGCTTATTCAACCTTGGAAAATGTCTACAACTCACATCCAAGCTGAATCCAGCTCCGTGAGGATCTTTGCTAGAACCGTCGTAACTAGGTGCACAGCTAACCGTAACTTGAGGTTCTAGGGGACACTTAGAATTAGTTGTTTCTTACTCCATCTCACATCCCAACCCGTAGGCTCTGTGAGGTATTAATTATCACATTTAATTCATGACCAATAGTCTTTGGATTTAGCATACATTTAACCATTGCTTTTTAGGCCTTTAGGACCTGTTGCCGCCAGGTTACACACCGTCTTTGTCGCAGCAGAAATCTAGGCTGCCGCTCGGTGTGCCCTTGGTGGCAAGTCTCGAGTCAAGTATGTCACTTGGTTCTTGACTCCTCCGTTTAGGCAAAATTCCCAACGAAAGCCAAGGGGGGTAGTCCCTATAAAAAGTTACTAAGGTTGTTAGGGTCTTGTTATCACATATATAGTAGCCGGGCTACCATACATTATTTTTCTCATTCCAGTACACTATTCAGCCAGTTCCCTTACATTTGAGATGCCGAGATGAGCATCTACATTGGATCACTATCAGATTGTGGACAACAGTTGTATTCCCCATGCCATGACTGAGTTTCAGGACACTCAGAGAGATGACCGATGTAGCCATTATATCATTGGTACAGAGCAGACAGTAGTGCCCAGAGTTACAGCAGCAGTTCCAGAGGACAGATGATGGTACAGGTTGATGTGCATTCAGGTATATGACTCAGCAGGTATATTATTGTGTTATGGTTAGATTGCTTTTATACTTATTCTTATAGCATGTCTTAGCACTTAGTGTCATGATCTGGCGATCATATAGATACATGGACCTGGTTAACCTATTATTTATATTATATTGTCCCTACTCAGACTTAGAAGTTCACTATTCATACTCATTGGTACATACCCTCCTTAGGGAGAATAGAGGTGATCATTACACCATACTCTGGCTTGCTAGTGTTGGCTCCATCATTTCATTGTCTTCATCCATCCGTGGCCTACCTTTTAGATTATTACCCTGATTTGCTACTTGACTAGTGACATGGAGGACCTTTCCCCACTGTAGCCTCTGTATTGGATGAGCCTCCCTGTTTATTGTGTCTCGGCTCTGAGTTGGTGACAAAACTTACCTATGGTGAGTTGGAGTTCCTTGAGAATTCCCCCTAGTCACTAAAGTTGTGTTGGCTAAACCTGAAACTTTTAGTGCTGCCATGAATACAAAATCTGGAAAAATGAAATGCTATATCTTGTATGTGAAAGAAATGCCAATTGAAAATGGCCATGAAAAATAAAATGTTGTATCTTTTGGAAAATAAATACCTAGGTAAACAAGCTGTCCATGACACACCTAGAAGTGCTCAGGTAAACAAGTGCCTTAAAAACACACTTGCAGTAGAAAGCCTAAAGAAAAATGTAAATCTATGCAATGTGTTTATAAACACACATAGATCAAGGCTATGGAAACTTCAGGCCCAAAAAGCAATGGAACTAAAATGCTATATCTAAACAATTGCTGGCCTTATTTGTATTATGGATTGTGCGCATCTGTGAAGGTGAATAAACCCTCTTTAAACAACTCATCCATTTGTGAGGCACCGCCATTCCCCGTGTTATTGCTCATTCAGTATATACTATGGTGTATTCCCTTTCCCTTGCCAAAGTGTCACAAAGTCAAGGCAGTTAAGTCATCCCTTGGCCTAGCCAGTTAATTTAAGCCTTCACCCTTCACTAGCAAATTGATCACAACTATGAAGTGAGTATGATCCTGAAAGTCTAGTCTGAGTAATAATAATAATTAACGACACTATATATTTGGATTTAGATCGCCAGTCATGATTACTCTGTGTTATAATTGTTATTCGAATAAGTTGTAGAGCATGTATTAACCTTGACACCTTGCAGCAGCTATGGATGATGGTCTGAGTTGTATTTGGTCTTGGTTAGACCTAGTTTGACCATGGAGGACCATGGGACATGAGATGTTGGACCTTATGATGATATGGATAGATGATATATAGTCTATGTACACATACAGGATGATTCTATGCAGCAGCTACAGGGTTATGATGATGATTCTTGGGATACAGCAGTGTTTGGTCATTTACAGATCATTATTATTGGCCTTGTTCCGGTACATTGGATATTTATTTTGATCATGCAGAGATTCATATGGTGTATGAGTACACATCTTGGATGGATTTGGACCTTCTGAGTCCAATGGGACAGTTTGTTTTCAGTTCCGGGCACTTACAGTGATGATTTAGCCTCAGTAGGCTGTCCTAGTGCAGTTTTGGTCTGTTGGAGGCCCTGTCGGAGCAGAGATGACTTTTATCCGGTTGACCTAGGGCGCTGATGATGGAGGGGGTGGTCCAGCCACTTGTTTTTACCATATTACCCCCCTCCCGGACACATTGGTGCCCTCACCTTGACAGCGCCATCACTCCAGGAGGCTGTTTGGGCAGTTTCACGCTTCCCGAGGCATTTCAGGATTGGTAGAAATGGCTATTGAGGAAATCGATTTGGGCTACTGAGGCAAAGTTATGGCATGGGATGATCAGTGATGATAGATCGAGACCTTCCACACCTCCTCCAGCAGTTTCAGCTTCATCGGGGCCCGCATCCATCATTTATGGCACTTTCTGTGGATTTTTGAGGTCTTTTGAGGACCACGACTTCACTATGGAGGCACGATTTGGTACATTCATGATTATTTATTGGTTATTGTGCTATGGGGATTGACCAAGGAGGGATAAAATTACCCCTTGGACCCACCATAAGCCTCTTATGATATTTCATCATCATGATTTGGTGGGATTCCCCTCTTCTAGGGCGATTTTGTCCACTTATGTTATATTTTATGTGTGATCCATGTATTATATTGTTGAGCTCATCTCAACCATTGATTAGACTTTTGTATCTTATAATCTTAGCCACTCATTCAAAAAGTGGTTAGGGTTTTGGTGCCTCTCCTTCCTATTTAAAGGAGAGAGCCTCTCATTGTAAAGGGTCTTTGGCTCTTGGATTATTGGTATAGAAAAATATTCTTGTGGAAATTCCTGTGGTCTCCTTTGCATCTGGTGTTCTTAGATGGTGATTGGAAAGTCTATTGCAACCTAGCATTTGGAAATTGTGGCAAGATCTATCTTTTTTGGAAATCATTGTTTGTTTACAGGAGGGCGACTTCAACAAGGGCGATTTTGCAAGGCTTCTTCAAATCGACTTTCTTGGCATTCGCTTGTATCAGGGGGAGAGAGGGCGCATTGGCTTCTTGGATCAAATCGACTTGCATAGAAACTACCTCAAAGCTTCTCAAATTGATCGGGTTTGCATAGATCATCATCATCAAGGCATCTACAAGGTTACCCAGGTAAGATCCACAGGTTTGTTTCTCTTTCCTCTATCCAATCCATTGACATAATTCATAAATTGTTAAAACCCTAAATATCTTAAAACCCCCATTTTACATTTTCTCAGATCTACTTAGATCTAGTGGGTTGTTGGGCATAATACTGAAAACCCACCTCTATAGCATCCAAGGCATCCCGGATCTATAGTTTGGTGAGGATTGGCTTCCATTTGATCCCCTTCCCAGGCCAACTTAGCCTCTCCCAAGCAAGGCGCACTTCACTAGTTGGGCAAGTTGACCTAGATCTAGGTGGTGGGTGTTTGAGATTCCACTTGATTTGACATCTACACATCAAATAACATACACCCAGGTTGTCACTTTTCTGAAATTCACCTTGTGGGTCCCATTCCACATTTCAAGGGATTTAAACCCCACTTTGGACCACTTGGAACACTAAAACTCAGATCTAGTAAGATCTAGCCATCGGATTACCGTGAAACTATAGATCCATACTACTACCTGACTGATCTACCCGGATCTAAAATTTGGGTGCCATCCGACGTGTCTTGACCCACCTAAACCCCAATTTAAGCCTCCTTGGGTAAAGTCGCACCACCTTGGAGAAGTGAGTTCACTCACTTCTAGGAACTGGGTACTTGAGATTATTGCAGATCTGAAACCGGAATAATTCAAAACCTAGGTCTAGACTATCACTTTGTCAAATCTTGCCTTGGGGACAGCATTCCTTGTTTTAAGGGATTGTGGTCCACTTGGGTCAAAACTAGATCTAGACACATTCAACCATCAAGACCTATATTGCCCACTTATCTCATGTTGTAGGAGTCCTAAACCATAAGTCAACCCCACTTTGACTCCACTTCCCAATTCCCAAGGCACTGGTTTCTCTACAAGGTAATTCAACTTTCCTAGATCGTTGGATTGACTTGTGGTTTGACCTATGCATGGTAGACTATACCTTTGAAGACATCATGAACCATGGTCAAGCTTGTCTCTTGTACTAGTTAGCCCCAATACAATCCTTAACTATCCTGCATTGGACACGGTTCCCAAAGCAGTGGATCTTTTGACATTGACCTAGTACACTCATCCTAGATCTCACTTCAAACATTATAAGTCACTCTCACATCAACTATGAACCAAAGCTATACCTATTGAACCCCCACTTGGCTTGTGACTTCATCTTTAGGTCTAGGATCAACCATACACCTAACTTCACTTGGAAATACCCTGATTTGGTGTCTTGGTTTTGATCTCTCCTGTCGGGAGTAGATCGGGTCTCCCCCTTTGTTGTCTGGGCTAGATAACATAAAGCGAAGGTTGCCTCGACTGGCGTGACAACCATATATATTGGAGGTCGAGGTGATCGTGGTTGCACCTTTGAGTTGCCCTTCCCTATTGCCATCCATGACTGGATCCATCCATAGGGGTAACTACAGTTTAGGTGATAACATTTTGGCGCCGTTGCCGGGGAGGCAATAGCTTGCCCTAGTCCTTCCTGCATATACAACGACACATATCTTGGTAGAAGAGTTAAATCTACCTGGCGACTCCCAATCGTGACTCCGCTGAGGAGCGAGCTCATTTACATCCTTACAACACAAGAAGTAAAGTAAACTTAGATCAAGTTGAAGGAACCCCAATTACATATCGTAAAAGAGATCCTAAAGCACAACCATCTAACTTCCTTTGGAAATTGGTTAACGAATCTCCAAACAGAGCTTCAGGATCCCCTTTGGTCAAGTCGGTTCCTCCCTCATCTCCTAGTTCAAACTTAAACACAAACTTACCAAATCCAATGGCCGGAACAAACCCGGGAAACCAGAATGTTCCTCCACCACAAGCTCCTAGGATTTTTGGAAGAAAGGAAAAACCATCTCCTTTAGACTTTTCCCAAATCCAGGGTGCACCCCATGACATGCCTGAAAAGTATTTTGAAAAGGTTCCCAGATTTGATGGAGTATCCGCTATATCAATTGAAGACCACATTGATAAAGTATGGGAACACATGGAAGCATATGGAGCATCTGAGGAAGATGTGTTCATGAGGGGTCTCCTGGCATCCTTGGAAGGAGATGTTAGGAAGTGGTTTGACAGGTTGCCTGCCTCATCCATTGATGGGTATGACAACTTTGTCAACAAGCTAAACAGTGAGTGGTCCCGAAAGTTAGATGGGAAATTTCTCTTACACCAACTTTTTGACATCAAGAAAAGAGAAAATGAAACAGTCCATGAGTTTAACATAAGATTTGACAAGACTGTAGCTGTTATCCCTGAAGAAATTAGACCAAAAGATCAAGCAGTTGTCATTCACTACTTGAATGCTTTTGAGGGATGGGTTGGTTATCAACTAAAGGATAAAAACCCAAATGACTTAAAGACCGCTCAATCAAATGCTAAAATGGCTGAGCAAAATGTAGCATCCATGGGGAAACAAAACTTTTTCGATCAATTCACCCCATCTACTTCCAGATCTGACCCTAGACTCCGAAAACCAAAGGAACCTGTGAGTGTGCCAAAGGAATCCAAGGACACTTTAGAAGTCATGCAAGAAATGATGAAACAATTAACTGTCCTAACTAAGAATGTGGCAAGTTTGAATGACCCTGAGAGACATAGGAATCCTTATGGCCCTAAACCTTACTGGAATAATAATAGAAGGCCTGATGGGGATAGGGATAGACGACGACCTGAGTATCCAGAAAACTCTGAAAAGAAAGAAGTCAATTGGTGTGATGAAGAAGAAGAAATACCCTCTGACACCATTGACCATGATGACCAACCAGAAAACATCAACTTTATAAATGACTTATCTTATGATGAAGACTTTGGAAGAATCCTTTTAGAAGAAGAGCCATGGGAGCAAGAAGATGATATAGTTGAAGAACCTAGCTCCACCTGTTGTGCCTTAGAACTCCCAAAACCTAAAGAGCAACCAAAGTACCAAATCTATAAACGAGGAAGTACCTCCCAGCCTTCTTTCCTTGATAAACATAAAAAGATTGATGAAGATAAAAAGGAAGAAGAAGATCTTGCCATAGATGATTATGATCTTAAGATTGATATGAAGAAAGAGCTAAGCAAGATAATGTGTAACATCCCTGTCACTGAGTTAATGAAGGTGCCCTCTGTTAGATGCCAAGTAGAGGAATTTTTCAATGGTATTGGCCAAGAGAAAACTCCTGAACCGGTCCTAGAATCATGTCATATCCAAAAGCTTAGTGGAACACAACCTAGTGAAACAGAAAAGGATCCACCAATAAATATCCATTCAGCCATTTATGAAAGAAAGAGCGGTGGTCACTCTCCCTTTTACCTTACCTTGCACATTCAAAACATGCTCCTTCATAACTGTATGTTGGATTCTGGAGCAGCAATGAACGTTATGCCTTTACAAGTTATGAAGGAAATGGGACTTGAAGTGACTAGGCCTTATGGAAATGTTTGTGGTATAGATTCCCGACGAGTACCGTCTTATGGCTTGATTAAAAACCTTAGGGCTGATCTTTTCGCATGTTCAGACATTTCTACTATGATGGATGTAGTTGTCATTGACTTACCCCCAGCATATGGAATGCTTTTATCTAGAAAATGGGCAGCTGGTCTAGGTGGATACCTTATGATGGATTTATCATTTATTTGTGTTCCCAACCCTGATGGAGCTTTGATTCGGGTTAACAAAGAGCCTTGTTATAATGAGCATGTTGAATCTTTTGATGAAGGGTTGAAAAACACATATGGGGATGAATTATTAAATAATGCCAAAACTAACCTGGTTGAAGATGAGGATGAGTTATATCAAAATATGTGTATGGTCATGGAAGATTCTGATTCTTTTTGGGAAGACAAGCAAATGATTGAAATAACAAGAACAATTGGAAATGAATTTGTTGAGGAAATAGATGAATTGAGAGGACATGAAAATCAACCCCAAGATCACGAACAAAACAATGAAAACATTCAAGAACCTTCTATAGAAGATCACACACTTGAAGGGGTTGAGAATGGCATAAGAAATATAGGAAGAGATGAGAGTCTGCTTGATGATCAAAGCATGGAACAAACTCGCCCAATAGAAAACCTTCATGAGCAAACACACAATGAGGAGAACATTGAAAACCCAATGCATGAAGATGAGTTTGATGATATTAGGAGGGGAGAAAGAATTCCTTTTACTGTTAGGGAGTGGTTTGCCTTGACTGATCACAATAGAGAGAGAGAAAGCCAAGGGCTTGCACCTATTTACCCATGGGAAAACAATCTTGCAACATCTACTAGGGTTGAAACAAATGAAGAGCCTGAAGCCACTTATTATTCCGATACAGAAGATTCTTTATCTCATTTATCTCTAGAGGACGGTAATCTAATTCAAGTCCATGATAACTCTCTAAGTTGGGAAGAGGATGCCCTAATTAATGATGCATCTGAAGGAGACTATAATCTAAATAACCTTGCTATTTTTCAAACTCCTTCAGAACCTCAAAGCTATGCTTTATCTGCATATCCGCATATCCCTAGTTTCCTCTTACCATCCGAGTCACCTAGTCATCACACTTATGATCCTTCTCACATTCCTGCTTCCTCTACATTTCATTCTGAGTCAGTTCCTCCCAGATTGGAAAACATGGTTATTCCTGTTCCTTCAGGGGAAGGTTCTAGTCATAACACTGTCATATCTAGAGAGCCACTTCCCTTGGAAGAACATAGAGACTTCTTGACTGTAGGTGAAATTGTTAAAAGAGTTGTGTCTCCCCATGGGGAAGAGCCAAATGAGGTAATCCAAGAAACAAGAAGGGAAGTTAGGGAAGTCATTGTTGGCACAGTTGCTATTTCATTAGATGGTGGTCCACCCAGAATTGGTGCAGTTCCTTCTAGGAGAAACTCGAGGATTGTCACACCTCAACCGCAAAACCCTGCCGAAATCCACCCCATGCCTATTCGTAACATTGGAGTCATCCCTGAGTCAGTCAATAGAAATAGGTTTCCTACAGGAAGTCAAGTCATTATCCCCAACCATTTACTGCATATAAGATCGAGGCAAGCTGATGACTTATGGGTTGGACCTTTCACAGTAGAACGATGCATTGATGGCATGTGCTTTCTGACCACTGGTAGTGGACGACGTATTTTATATCCTGTCCATCAGAGGGACTTGAGGGATCACATCCCTGATCCCACATAGTTGGGATCTCTCCGCTTGCATTTCCTGGTAGATTAGGGTAGGTAGGAAACCAAATAAGCCTACTTAGGCAGTAGCTAGTCTTTTCAGCCATTGAGTCTGGCACCTTCTTAGTCTCTAAGCTCCTTTGTAAGCTCCTAGTTTAACTGAGTACCTGTCACCTTTTCTTTTCCCTGCACAATAAATTTCAAATTTTGCAAATTGTGTTAGTAGTTTAATTTACTTTTTGCATTTGTACTTTATGCATTTATATTTCTGACATAGAGTAGATATTATTTCAGTTGATTTTATATTTTTCCCACACATGCGGCATGAGGTATTTTCTTTAGATGTTTGTGAATGCAGAAAATAGGTTGCAAGAATAAAAGATGGAAGTAAAATGGTAGAGTGCTGGATCGTGGATTCGAGTAGCAGAGTTCGAGGACCAGAGATTCTGAGGTTCTCAAGCGCTCATTTCAGCAGAGCACTTGTCCCAACCGGAGCCAGATGTTATCACATATATAGTAGCCGGGCTACCATACATTATTTTTCTCATTCCAGTACACTATTCAGCCAGTTCCCTTACATTTGAGATGCCGAGATGAGCATCTACATTGGATCACTATCAGATTGTGGACAGCAGTTGTATTCCCCATGCCATGACTGAGTTTCAGGACACTCAGAGAGATGACCGATGTAGCCATTATATCATTGGTACAGAGCAGACAGTAGTGCCCAGAGTTACAGCAGCAGTTCCAGAGGACAGATGATGGTACAGGTTGATGTGCGTTCAGGTATATGACTCAGCAGGTATATTATTGTGTTATGGTTAGATTGCTTTTATACTTATTCTTATAGCATGTCTTAGCACTTAATGTCATGATCTGGCGATCATATAGATACATGGACCTGGTTAACCTATTATTTATATTATATTGTCCCTACTCAGACTTAGAAGTTCACTATTCATACTCATTGGTACATACCCTCCTTAGGGAGAATAGAGGTGATCATTACACCATACTCTGGCTTGCTAGTGTTGGCTCCATCATTTCATTGTCTTCATCCATCCGTGGCCTACCTTTTAGATTATTACCCTGATTTGCTACTTGACTAGTGACATGGAGGACCTTTCCCCACTGTAGCCTCTGTATTGGATGAGCCTCCCTGTTTATTGTGTCTCGGCTCTGAGTTGGTGACAAAACTTACCTATGGTGAGTTGGAGTTCCTTGAGAATTCCCCCTAGTCACTAAAGTTGTGTTGGCTAAACCTGAAACTTTTAGTGCTGCCATGAATACAAAATCTGGAAAAATGAAATGCTATATCTTGGATGTGAAAGAAATGCCAATTGAAAATGGCCATGAAAAATAAAATGTTGTATCTTTTGGAAAATAAATACCTAGGTAAACAAGCTGTCCATGACACACCTAGAAGTGCTCAGGTAAACAAGTGCCTTAAAAACACACCTGCAGCAGAAAGCCTAAAGAAAAATGTAAATCTATGCAATGTGTTTATAAACACACATAGATCAAGGCTATGGAAACTTCAGGCCCAAAAAGCAATGGAACTAAAATGCTATATCTAAACAATTGCTGGCCTTATTTGTATTATGGATTGTGCGCATCTGTGAAGGTGAATAAACCCTCTTTAAACAACTCATCCATTTGTGAGGCACCGCCATTCCCCGTGTTATTGCTCATTCAGTATATACTATGGTGTATTCCCTTTCCCTTG
Source organism: Larix kaempferi (assembly GCA_027924585.1). NCBI lineage: Eukaryota > Viridiplantae > Streptophyta > Pinopsida > Pinales > Pinaceae > Larix > Larix kaempferi. The sequence goes on from BSBM01000866.1 coordinate 4,729,702, forward strand.
CCAAAGTGTCACAAAGTCAAGGCAGTTAAGTCATCCCTTGGCCTAGCCAGTTAATTTAAGCCTTCACCCTTCACTAGCAAATTGATCACAACTATGAAGTGAGTATGATCCTGAAAGTCTAGTCTGAGTAATAATAATAATTAACGACACTATATATTTGGATTTAGATCGCCAGTCATGATTACTCTGTGTTATAATTGTTATTCGAATAAGTTGTAGAGCATGTATTAACCTTGACACCTTGCAGCAGCTATGGATGATGGTCTGAGTTGTATTTGGTCTTGGTTAGACCTAGTTTGACCATGGAGGACCATGGGACATGAGATGTTGGACCTTATGATGATATGGATAGATGATATATGGTCTATGTACACATACAGGATGATTCTATGCAGCAGCTACAGGGTTATGATGATGATTCTTGGGATACAGCAGTGTTTGGTCATTTACAGATCATTATTATTGGCCTTGTTCCGGTACATTGGATATTTATTTTGATCATGCAGAGATTCATATGGTGTATGAGTACACATCTTGGATGGATTTGGACCTTCTGAGTCCAATGGGACAGTTTGTTTTCAGTTCCGGGCACTTACAGTGATGATTTAGCCTCAGTAGGCTGTCCTAGTGCAGTTTTGGTCTGTTGGAGGCCCTGTCGGAGCAGAGATGACTTTTATCCGGTTGACCTAGGGCGCTGATGATGGAGGGGGTGGTCCAGCCACTTGTTTTTACCATATTACCCCCCTCCCGGACACATTGGTGCCCTCACCTTGACAGCGCCATCACTCCAGGAGGCTGTTTGGGCAGTTTCACGCTTCCCGAGGCATTTCAGGATTGGTAGAAATGGCTATTGAGGAAATCGATTTGGGCTACTGAGGCAAAGTTATGGCATGGGATGATCAGTGATGATAGATCGGGACCTTCCACACCTCCTCCAGCAGTTTCAGCTTCATCGGGGCCCGCATCCATCATTTATGGCACTTTCTGTGGATTTTTGAGGTCTTTTGAGGACCACGACTTCACTATGGAGGCACGATTTGGTACATTCATGATTATTTATTGGTTATTGTGCTATGGGGATTGACCAAGGAGGGATAAAATTACCCCTTGGACCCACCATAAGCCTCTTATGATATTTCATCATCATGATTTGGTGGGATTCCCCTCTTCTAGGGCGATTTTGTCCACTTATGTTATATTTTATGTGTGATCCATGTATTATATTGTTGAGCTCATCTCAACCATTGATTAGACTTTTGTATCTTATAATCTTAGCCACTCATTCAAAAAGTGGTTAGGGTTTTGGTGCCTCTCCTTCCTATTTAAAGGAGAGAGCCTCTCATTGTAAAGGGTCTTTGGCTCTTGGATTATTGGTATAGAAAAATATTCTTGTGGAAATTCCTGTGGTCTCCTTTGCATCTGGTGTTCTTAGATGGTGATTGGAAAGTCTATTGCAACCTAGCATTTGGAAATTGTGGCAAGATCTATCTTTTTTGGAAATCATTGTTTGTTTACAGGAGGGCGACTTCAACAAGGGCGATTTTGCAAGGCTTCTTCAAATCGACTTTCTTGGCATTCGCTTGTATCAGGGGGAGAGAGGGCGCATTGGCTTCTTGGATCAAATCGACTTGCATAGAAACTACCTCAAAGCTTCTCAAATTGATCGGGTTTGCATAGATCATCATCATCAAGGCATCTACAAGGTTACCCAGGTAAGATCCACAGGTTTGTTTCTCTTTCCTCTATCCAATCCATTGACATAATTCATAAATTGTTAAAACCCTAAATATCTTAAAACCCCCATTTTACATTTTCTCAGATCTACTTAGATCTAGTGGGTTGTTGGGCATAATACTGAAAACCCACCTCTATAGCATCCAAGGCATCCCGGATCTATAGTTTGGTGAGGATTGGCTTCCATTTGATCCCCTTCCCAGGCCAACTTAGCCTCTCCCAAGCAAGGCGCACTTCACTAGTTGGGCAAGTTGACCTAGATCTAGGTGGTGGGTGTTTGAGATTCCACTTGATTTGACATCTACACATCAAATAACATACACCCAGGTTGTCACTTTTCTGAAATTCACCTTGTGGGTCCCATTCCACATTTCAAGGGATTTAAACCCCACTTTGGACCACTTGGAACACTAAAACTCAGATCTAGTAAGATCTAGCCATCGGATTACCGTGAAACTATAGATCCATACTACTACCTGACTGATCTACCCGGATCTAAAATTTGGGTGCCATCCGACGTGTCTTGACCCACCTAAACCCCAATTTAAGCCTCCTTGGGTAAAGTCGCACCACCTTGGAGAAGTGAGTTCACTCACTTCTAGGAACTGGGTACTTGAGATTATTGCAGATCTGAAACCGGAATAATTCAAAACCTAGGTCTAGACTATCACTTTGTCAAATCTTGCCTTGGGGACAGCATTCCTTGTTTTAAGGGATTGTGGTCCACTTGGGTCAAACCTAGATCTAGACACATTCAACCATCAAGACCTATATTGCCCACTTATCTCATGTTGTAGGAGTCCTAAACCATAAGTCAACCCCACTTTGACTCCACTTCCCAATTCCCAAGGCACTGGTTTCTCTACAAGGTAATTCAACTTTCCTAGATCGTTGGATTGACTTGTGGTTTGACCTATGCATGGTAGACTATACCTTTGAAGACATCATGAACCATGGTCAAGCTTGTCTCTTGTACTAGTTAGCCCCAATACAATCCTTAACTATCCTGCATTGGACACGGTTCCCAAAGCAGTGGATCTTTTGACATTGACCTAGTACACTCATCCTAGATCTCACTTCAAACATTATAAGTCACTCTCACATCAACTATGAACCAAAGCTATACCTATTGAACCCCCACTTGGCTTGTGACTTCATCTTTAGGTCTAGGATCAACCATACACCTAACTTCACTTGGAAATACCCTGATTTGGTGTCTTGGTTTTGATCTCTCCTGTCGGGAGTAGATCGGGTCTCCCCCTTTGTTGTCTGGGCTAGATAACATAAAGCGAAGGTTGCCTCGACTGGCGTGACAACCATATATATTGGAGGTCGAGGTGATCGTGGTTGCACCTTTGAGTTGCCCTTCCCTATTGCCATCCATGACTGGATCCATCCATAGGGGTAGCTACAGTTTAGGTGATAATAGGTCTTCCAGTTAAATGATGGGTTGTTTATTAATGTTTTTGGGAGTTTTGTGATTAAAAGGTTCAAGATGTAATTGCAACAAGAGTTTAAAAAGCTTTCACCAGCATAAGTTCAAATAATCACTATAATTTATAAAGATGCACAATAACTTGATATTGATAATAAGCAAATGAATAGTGCAAGGACCAGTGCCTTATGGAGTCAAACACAGTGTCAAATTGATAATGTTGGAAAAGTAAATGTTGTACAATTGTCTCTTGGTTGATTTTAGATTATTAAAATGAATCTTGATTAGGGAAAAGAAGGGAAACTCTCGAGATACCGTAAGGTACAGAGAGGAATGTCCAGAAATCTAGAGATTGGTGGCTCCGTACAAGGACATGTTTGTTGCCAAAGACTTGAGCGCGTGTTCAACACTACACCAAACAAGGATGTAGTCTAACGCCCCAAGGTCAGAGTACAGTGATCCAGTGCCCCCAGGCAGAATTTTCCCACACAAAATCTAGTTTCGAAGTGTCGGATTTTCACTATCTTGTGGGTAGTTAATTTTATTAGGTGACTGATTAAGTTAAATGTGAGAATTAAAGAGTGCTTCCAACTGCTTTTGGTATCCCACAGCTCAGACGAACTGCTGGTGGGTAGAGCATACGCAGTGTAAACAAATGATTTATTCCAATTTGAAGCAAGTAACCATTGTAGTCTTTGACAGAGAGCGCTCTTGACTTGCTTTTCAGCGAAGTTCAAGAGACTTTGGGTTCTTTTATTAACAGTTAAAATGTGAAAGTGAAAATACGATGCTTGAAGTAAAGATATGAATGGCCAAACTTATGCGTCACTTTTCTGATCAACCTCCACTAATCAGCAAATGCCTTTGGGTGGAGGTGAGAGCATACTTCATGGCGACGAAGTTGGTTTTATTTCTAAGTTAAAAATGCAAAAATGAAGTGATTAAAATGTGAAACACAAGTTAAAAGTATACACCCTGCACTAAAAAAGTGAGTGTGTGAAAAATTGTGAGTTAGAAAAATTTATCCACGAAAATTGAAAAAATGCAAATCCCCCTGGGGGGATGGGATGTGGGTGCTGGGTACCCCACTGCTCTCGTTTAATAAATTTACAAAGTGCTAAAAGTAAAGTGTTTCTTAGTCCATTAAAATTGGATCTAAGAGCTTGCAATGGTAGAACTTGGAAGATGGAAGTTTATGGGTGTCCACGGAAAGGTTTTTTGCACTTTTAGGGCTCTTGATCACTCCAAAACTTCGATTTTATTTGCAGACCTGCTAAAAACCAGCAAGATAAATGTCTGCAAAAATGTGATTAGAATGCACAAATTTACATAAGAAATTACAACTTTCTACTTGCAAAATTTATGGGAAAAATTGAGAACATACAAGCATGAAAGTAAGATTTAAACTTAGCCGTTTGATATGAAATAGATGCAACTTTCTAGATCTGAAAATTGAAACAAACTTTAGAATGATTTAAATCTTTTAAAAGTACTTGCTTGTTCCAAAAGAAACTTAAAAGGAAAAGAGGTATTTTGATTTGAAAGGAGGAGAATGGATCTATCCAAGCCAAAACTTTCTTGTTGCAATTACATCTTGAACCTTTTAATCACAAAACTCCCAAAAACATTAATAAACAACCCATCATTTAACTGGAAGACCCTAACAACCTTAGTAACTTTCCATAGGGACTATCCCCCTTGGCTTTCGTTGGGAATTTGGCCTAAACGGAGGAGTCAAGAACCAAGTGACATACTTGACTCAAGACTTGCCACCAAGGGCACACTGAGCGGCAGGATAGATTTATGCTGCGACAAAGACGGTGTGTAACCCGGCGATTTTGCATGTGCTTAGAAGCACAACTAATCGTAGCTTGCATCCAAGGTACTTTAACATTTCAATTTCCATAGCCCTCTTTCATTTTACTGAGAAGCACAGTTTTTAATTTGTTTCCATCGGATTGCACAAAAGATAATATAATAGTTTCCATATGCATGTAATGATGGTAGTACAATTTGCTTCAAGTTTAGCCAACACAATTCAAGCAACTAGGGGGATTATCCACAATCAGGACCAAACATTGGGGCAACCGACTAGAGTGATCAAGGTATCAAATCCAACTCACCTAAGCTCAGGAACCAACACCAGCGGATTCTCCTGGCCCAAAAGGATCAAGGCTTCGATAAGTTCTGTTGCCAACTCTGAGCCGAGACACAAACTAACAGGGATGCTATCCAACACAGAGGCAAAAGTGGGGAAGTCCTCCATATAACAGGCTAAGGTGTAAGTCAGGGTGAAAACCAAAGATGGGAGAGAACGGATGGATGGGGAAAGTGAAGGTGATGCCCAAGCTAGCAAGCCATAAATGGTGGGAATGATCACGTCCATACTACTAAGAGGGTAAAACCAATGAGTATAAAGAAGAGCTTCCAATCCTGAGTAATTAGACCATTTAGATAATCATTAAACAACCAAGTCCATATATATATATATATATATATATATATATATATATATATATCACCAGGTCATGACCACTAGATACCAAGTCAAGCTACTATGATTAGCAAAAGAGCAAAACAATCATAACCAATGCATACTAGATACCTGCTGAGGCATATACCTGTACCTACCATCTGGATCATCAATAACCACTAGAAGCACTGCTGTTGAAACTCTAGGAACTGCACTGCTCTGTATGGAATGAAAATGGTCATATCGGTCATCAAATCTGAGGTCGTGAAGCTCAATCTTGGCATAAGGTTCATTATGTCTGATCTGGGGCTGCTCTGATATGTGAGTGATCATCAAAAGGTATTGCTCATCATAGGCTGATCTCATCAAAAATATGTAAAGGTCTGGCTCAAAAATGTACAAGAATCTGCTCTGCAATCATGGTAGCCCGGCTACTATGGATGTGATAACAATACCTATATAAAGAAAGAAAATGAAGACCAAGAAAAAATGAAGAATCAAGCAAAGAAAGAAAAAGAAGCAAGTCTAAGCTTGCATGAGCCTAAAAAGAAAAATGAAAAGGCCAAGGTCTTATAAAAAAAGTACAAGAAAAGTTCAAGAAGGAGCTTATAAAAGAAAAAGTCAAAGATTAAGGGGGGTTGGGTCTGAGTGTTAAGGTCAAATGGGTATCTTCCTCTAGCACATCATCCATCTATGAGACATGCGCTCCCTAATGTTTTCTTGAGTAATGAATGTCACAGAGTTCCTTTTCTTCCCCTTTTCCTGGGTTACTCAAGTATACCATGAGCAATACTCACTTGACTAGCCTTTTTGAGTTTGACCATCCACTTCACCCAAGAGAAGAATGATCTATGCAATATTCCTTATGATAATCTAGATAGTGACATGAATATAAAATGCTTACTTCATGCTATATGTTAGTCATGCATTTTCCAATGATGAGGCGATGTGAAGACTCACCTGTATCATTTGTGTAAAGTATGAATTTGTAGTTCTCGTTCTCTTTTAATACTAATCATTACAAGTGTTATTCCATCCTCTTATAAGCTTTGGTTGAGTCCTTTTAGCATTGGATTTCATTGACAAGGTTTGATCAAAGTTGACTTTTGACTTGGTCCACAGGACCAGCCAACAATATGGGGCTTCAAATATTATCATTCAACATGCTTCAGCGTTTGGAGGCCAATTGGACCCCTCCAAATATCAATTTCAGCTAAATTGAATTAATAGGCTTTGATTATGGATTTTTCCTAAGTTAAGATTAAAAAAGCTTAAGTCAAAGATTAATTATTTGGAGCACATTGGTTTTGGAAAATTTAGTTTGGTTTATGGCATGGTTTTGGTTGGTACAGCATGTTGAAACATCAAGGAATCCATCTAAGGCATGATTGAAGTGTTTTGATCAAGAATTCACCTCAACTGAACTAATAGGGAATTGTTAACAAACTTTCCTAAGGTCTGATTTAAAATTCCCTAAGCCTAAAGCTGAATTAACTAACTAGCAATTGACCAACATTGAAGACAATTTGGCAACGTGGGTTCTCTTAAAATCATTTTCTAAGCAAAACCCAAATCTCATTTGGCATAGCTAGCACATGGCTTGAAGGGGGGCACACTCCTCCAATGGGGGCACACCAAGCTTACAACTCAACCATCTTTCACTTGCATCTTCTCCAAATCAGCAAATGAAGTGGCAAGGGATCCCACACTAGAATTCAACTCAGCTTTTGAGCAAAATACTGGTAATTTTTGTGATGTAATTGGGCTTTTAGAGGCAATTCAGCCCCCTCTTCCTCATTGTATTTTTCAGCAAATTTTGTAAAAAGAGAGACTGTTTATTCTCAGCTATTGATTTGGCTTGAGAGAGATCTAATCTCAGCCCTCAATCCTTATGGATTAGGGTTGAGCTCCCTCTCCTCACTTTCTATAAAGGAGAACTCAATTTCACTTACAAAGGATTTTCCAGGCAATAGAAATCTGTTTTTGCTACAGCCAAATTGATTTGGTTTCGTCTCTTGTTAACTGAGTATTGTGATTTCAGCTCTTGCTTTCTGTGGTAGAATGCATTGATGATTTGTTTCTTCGTGGTTGAGGTGATATCTATGATATTTACTTAGATTTAGATCTCAAATTGTGGTTTTATCTTCTAGATCTAGTTAGGGAAATAGCTATTTACAGTAAAACGATTTGCATCTTTTGCTATAGATATTATTTCTCTTGTCCATTTGATAAATCTAGCTTGTTGAGTGAAGATATTAGTAGATCTTGTACTGTTTTCAAGACTTCTTGACCTCTGATTTCTTCGTTTTGTAGGTCGGAACCAAGATCTTCAAGGGTGCGCTTCACCATTGGAGGCTTCTTGGATAGCTTAACAACCTCCGAAGAATCGGTACTAAACCATCGAAGGCACTACCACAAGATGGGCGAGCATACTCCATCACCCAGGCGACTAAGGCACTAGACCGAGGTTCTCATTTAAAGGATTTTCTCTAGTTTATCTTTCAAAAACGAAATCTTCGCTTAGTTATAGTAAGTTTTCAGAGCATCTTAGAGTTGTTAATGCAATGCATTTAGACATATAGTTCATATAAAAATATGCATTTTAAAATAGAAAAAGACTTAGAGTAAAACCTCTTAGGGAAGGCAGTAGTGTCATGTAGTTGTGCATATGCATGTAGGAAGTAATTTTTGGTTTGTTTAATGCATGTTTGCTTTTTTGGTTGCTCATCACAACCAGAAGACACTGTAGTATCCCCACACTACTTGGTTGTTAAGTGATTGAGTTTGTCAAAACCATCCACAGAAACACATATGATTGACTGTAAATTCCTATCAGCTATAACAGCAGCATTGTATGACCAAATAAATCATATTACACTGATATATCAGACCTGTAAGTGATGATAAGTGTAGTTGCCCCTTAAATGCCAAATCTCGTCTCTCTTCAGTGCCCCCAAATGGTTGTAGATGTCCACAAATAGCTAGAGGATAGTGGAGGTTGCACCCATCTGTAGGTGAGGATGGCTGCTACAGCATCCTTAAGGCCAAATCTGCCTCTTCTTTCTGCCCAAATGGCTGTAGATGACCACAACAGCTGATGGAAGATGAAGGTTGCACCCAGCACTCTCTAACAGTCCCCCAAATGGCCTTGTACAACAAATAGATGGCATAAAGCTCAGCCCAAACTAGTTTAGTTGTACTCCCACAATGAGTGTGCCCTTCACAAGTGGTGTGCTCTCTCTCTTCTTGGTGACTATGCCCTCTATACAACAGTGCGCCCTACTCCAATGGTCCCACTACTTTGCTAGGGCCTGCGCCCCCTTCTCAAGTCAGATATAAGTGGCGTGATCCCCCTCAAAGCGCCCTAACAGCTACAAGAAACAAAAGGTACCAATGTTCCCTCTTTTGGCAAGTGCACCCTCCTCAAACAGCCCCCAAAACTCTGAAATGTACATGTTATCACATCCATGTTAGTTGGAGCTACCATGCTGCAGATTGTGTGGTCAGGGACCATACTACATTTTTTTTTTCCAGATCAGAGATTGGATGCCTTCAGGGGGCATGCATTTTGTTCAGATTGCCCCGAGCAGAGATATCAATGGGGACAGATGGTTTATTCATGAGTCTAGACATGTATACATCATTGCCTATAGAGGCACCCTTCCTTGCCAAGCTTTGCATAAGCCCATTGAGATAGTTGCCTAGCCATATTTTTGATTGAGAGTACAGAGTATTGTTGGTTGGCCACTTATTGCCCGGATTCAGTAGAGATCAAGTTTCAAAGTCAACTTCTGCAGCAGGTATATGGTGTGGCAGGTATAGCATTTGATGTTCTATTGCTCATGTTGTTGATTAGACTTGTTTATATATGATAGTACACTGACTTTACATATGATGTTGATGTGGTGATCTAGTTGTCATTATGATGTGTTTGGCTCTTGGTGATGTCAGTCCACCCCTTCCAATAGGCTCCTGTCTATGCACACTGGATCATATCTCCACTATTGGTATAGACTTGGTCACTTAGTCGCCCTTGGCAGCTGATTTTGGATCCACTTTCACTTTCTCCACCCATCCAACTCATTCATGTTGGTCTTTTCCAGCTTGGACTTTGATTTGTGACCTTGAGGATCCCCTTCCCCACTGACCTCTAAGTATGCCATGATTCCCTATCTTCTGTGCCTCGACTCTTTAGTGTGTGAGATGCACTCTCAAACTTGGGATTTGCTCCTGTCGCTTGCCCCCGATGTTGCAATGCAGTATAGGATTGTGTAGCCTCACCGGCTAAGAGACAGGACACGTCCTTAGGGGTCCCCGTGTCCCGTGGGCCACGTTTGGGCGCGGACACGCTGGCCCCACGTGGGGGACACGCGATTTTTCGTGTCCCGAAATCAAGACACGCGTGTCCTAAGTCTGTGCGGCGTGGGGATTTTCCAGGACACGAAAAACGCAAAAAAGTGCGCCCGCGTGCCCATAAAAACGAGTTTTTTGTTTTTGTTTTGTCATTTGCTAACTGATGGGAGTGTGAGGGAGAGCTAGAGTGAGCCCAAAGTCAGTTTTTTTGCAGGTGAAGGAGATTCAAGAGTGTTTTCTTGCAGGTGGAGGAGATTCAAGTGTGATTTCACCATCAAGATTGAAGGAAAATGTCTCAACCAGCTAGGGCAGCAGGTAGAGGGCAAAGGAAAGGGAAGAATGCCCCATCTATTCCCTCTCGTCCTATTCCTCCTCCAAGCAATTCCCCTTCTGCTCCTAGTAGTGCTCCAACCGGTTCTAGTGAAGCTCATCCTCATTATAGCCATGCTTTGGCAAAACAACAAGCACAAGAGAGTAAATACCCTTTGTGGAAGTATGTGACTGTTGGAGCGAAGCTTGGTGGGGGAGGCAATGTGTGTTGGACTTGCAATTTCTGCAGGCATGAATTCAAGAGCACCTATTACCGGGTTAAAGGCCATTTGTTGGCCCTCCCTTGTGGGATTTCTTCATGCAAAGCTGTGAGTGTTAACCAAAGGAGGGAGATGGAAAGAGAAGACCATGTTGGGGTAGGGAAGGTGGCTGCAGCAAGCAAGACATTTCATCGTGAGGATCCTCTTCCATTCTTGAGGAAACCCTCTAGTACTAGGAGTGGGGTTGATGCTATTGCTTATCCAACAAGAAAGAGGCCAAGTTCAAGAGGTCCAATGGATAGGATTTTCCAACATGAGGCACGAGAAGAGGTAGACCTCTCCATTGCATTTTTCTTCTACCTCAACTTCATCTCATTCAATGTTGCACGGTCACCATTGTACTTTGAGATGTGTCGATCTATAATGGAACGAGCTCCAACTGGTTATGTGCCTCCTAGTTCAGAGAAGCTTAGAACCACATTGTTGGTTAAGGCAAAGAAGGAGGTGGATAAAATTATTGATCCAATTAAATCAAAATGGTCCACATGGGGTGTTAGTATTGTTTCTGATGGATGGACGGATCCAGCACGCCATCCACTCATCAATTTCATGGTGTCTTCCACAAATGGACCGGTGTTCTTGAAAGCGGTGGATGCTCTTGGGAAATACAAGGATGCACAATATATGGGTGATTTGTTCATCAAAACCATTGAAGAAGTAGGTGTTGATTCTTGTGTACAAATCATCACGGACAATGCACCTGTTTGCAAGGCTGCTGGCATGATTGTGGAAGCTAAACATCCACAGGTATGTGATTGTTAATTTACTCATTTATTTGAAATTTTGAGCTGTTAGTAACTTAGTAGTTAGTTGTAGTCTTGTAGAGTCTAGGAGTCTAGACTCAATGACTCATTTATACTTTCTTTTATTGATCTTACAGGTATTTTGGACACCTTGCATTGTCCATTCTTTGAATTTAGCACTGAAATCTATTGCTTCAGATGTGCCATGGATTGGCAAACTTATTGAGGATGCACGCCATATCCGTAACTTTGTACAAAACCACACCAATGCCCTCACAATCTACAAAGAGTACACAAATCTTTCATTGTTGAAGGTTGCAGATACTCGGTTTGCTTCCTCATTCATCATGCTCAAGAGATTGAGAGAGGTAAAAACCGCTCTTGGGTCCATGGTGATTTCAGAGTTTTGGGCTTTTTGGAGAAAGTCGGATCAGAATGCTTCACAAAAGGTGAAGGACACAGTATTAAATGATGGTTGGTGGGATAGGGTAGTCCTTAGCATCAAGATCATGGAGCCAATCATTTCTTTGTTGCGGTTTGCAGACACGGACCAGCCCATCCTAGGAGATGTTTATGAGGGGTGGGATTCCATGATTGAGTCCATGAGGACCATTGTTATGGAGAATGAGTGTGCTGAGTATGAGACATCGGCAGAGAACTTATGGTCCATCATACAGGGCATTCTTATCTCCAGGTGGGATAAGAATTGCACACCTTTGCATTGCTTGGCCCACTCATTGAACCCTAGGTTCTACGCTCAGGATTGGCTCAGTGGTGGGTCGGGGCACTCATCCAGAGTCCCTCCTCACATGGATGGAGAGATCTCAGAGGGGAGGAAGATAGCATTTAGACGGCTACTTCAGGATAGAGACCACCTTGAGGTGGTGGAGGAGGAATTTTATGAGTTTTCTAGTGGCACCGGGAGATTTGGAGGATATGAGGTGATTAGAGACATGGGGGTTAAGAAACCCCTTGTTTGGTGGACAACTCATGGGGCAACATGCCCTATTCTACAAAAGATAGCCTTGAGGGTCCTCTCTCAAGTTACTTCATCCTCTTGTTGTGAGAGGAATTGGAGCACATATGGGAACTTGTACAGTGTGAAGAAGAGCAGACTTGAGCAGTCCAGGGCAGAGACGATGGTGTATGTGCACTCCAACCTTCGTCTTATTTACAGGAAGAGGGAGGAGTGGGTGAAGGGAAAGACACGGATGTGGGATGTCTTTCCTGATGAGATGGGTTTGGACAGCAGTACTGAGTTGGCATTAGCCAACATGGATCTTAATGATCCAGTGCTAGAGCCGGTCACTTTTGATGAGGGTGATCGTATGGAGGGGTCATCCTCCACACCAGCAGATGCAGTTAGTCAGATTGGCAAAGAGGAGGAGGAGGAGGAGGAGGAGGAGGAGGAGGATCAGGGCAGTGATGAGTTTGTTGATTCAGGCATGGAGGAGGACTATTGAGTCATTGACAGATGGGATTCTTCCATCTTGATCCACCCCTTTTTTGTATTTACTATTAGACTATTAGTCTATTAGTCTAGACTCTATTTGGCATTTGCTAGTGCCCAGTGGCATTCCAACATCTATGTAATACATTTTGATTTTGATGACTTAATGAGAAATATGGTTCCGAGTCTCTGACATGCATCTATGTGTCTCAATGTCTCATTGTGATTTGTGATTGTGAATGACAAATGTGTTGTGATTTGTGAATGATCTAATTTCTATTGAATATTTCATATTTGTAAATTTGTAATTGTAAATGTAATGTTAAATTTTATTGGATCTATATGTCTATATTTTTAAATTGTAATATATTTAAAAAAAATATATATGTATATAAAACGTGTCCTACGTGTCCTGATTCTGGGGGTCACCGTGTCCCGTGGGGACACTCGTATTTTGGGGACACTCGTGTCCCGTGTCCTCGTGTCATGTGACTTAGCTCACCGGGTGTTCCCCATTGGTCATCGAAGCATATGGACTTACCCCCATTACTTTGCAGTATGAGCACCTTGATTATATCTATTGAGATATGTATGTATCCCAAAAGGGTCTTGAAATGTAATGAAACGAAGAAATGTAAAAGAAGCCAAAAAGGCTATTGTAAATGTAAAATCAAGCCAAAAAGGCTAAAGTATGAAAGTCAATGTAAAAATCCATGCAATGTGTTTTTGAACACACATGGACACAGATCAGCCATATATATCAGCATTGTATTGGTTATTTCCTCACCTAGTCCTGCGGGGTAAGGAGGTGAGAGGGAGCAAGGGACAAGCTCAAGATTGTCCCCTAGAGTCTCAAGTTACGGTTTGCCGGACACCTAGTTTGGCGGCTCTAGAAAAGATCCTCACGGAGTCTTCTTAAGGCACGGATGTGAGTTGTGAGGTATTTGTTAGATGACCAGTGGCGGTTTCCCTGCACTATAACCATTTGTGAGGCATCGCCCTTCTCTGTGTATTATCATGGTATGCTTATCTCAATGGGCCCCGCTTTCCCGATTTATCCAAAGGGTCACACAATCTTGGTCCTTGTTTTCTCTTATCCTTCACCCTGTTTTTCCACCTCACCCAAAGTCAGCTAAGTGGTCAAGTCTTTAGGTTGTGCATAGCAGTTTGAGTCTTTTGGAGGTGATGGACCCACCTCACCTGGGGCCTCATATTTTTGAGATATTATGTATTTTCGATCACCATATTAGCATCGTATTGTTTAGTAATGTACTAACATGTATAAGGAAGCCTTTTCGCTTCATATTGCATACAGGTATTCAGCCAGCCCCATTTTGACCAGATTTGACTTGGTCAAACTAGGTTGACTAGGCCAAAAATGGGCCCGAAAAAAATATTGCGATCAAGATTTCGATTTTGGTCATTTTTTATCTCTTGGGATCCCATGTGAGCCACCAAGCATCAGAAATTAAAAAGGTTGAGGCAACGATGAGATTTTTTTAATTATTATGGGCCATTATTGACCCGTTTTAATTAAAAATCATGGATTTTGGGCAAACAGTGCCTAAGTGATGGATCGTGGTCGTTTAAGTGACCATGTTCGACAATCGCATTGCAGCAGATGGTTCGACAATACGGGCACTATAAGTGGGTCAAAAGCCCAATTTACACCTTCAGCAATAAAAACCAGCAATTAATTAAATGGAAAATCAAAATATGGCAAAGGCAACTATGGAAAATGGCAAAAATCAAAGGTTGGCTAATACAAGGGTGATTTCTAAGGTAATGTTGATAACATTTGGACATCTATTATGTGTTGTGGGTCCCTCCATTGGACCAGCTCACCATGTGGGACGAATTGGCCCATGGGGGCATTTTTCCACTTAGTGAAAATTCATGTTTTGTAATGTATTTGATGTGGGACCTTGGATGTATGAGTTAGGGGGATAAAACATCATATAGACACCCCCTAACCTTGGTTTTACTTGTTTTATGGGCCCCACGAGGGTCCCCTCTCTCCACTTGGGCGCTATTGAGGGTAATTCGCCCCCCCTCTAGAGCATTCTCCTCCATTCGATTTGGCTATTGGAGATTGCATCCCAGCCATCCATTTTTGGAGGGAATTAAGGTTGGGATGGGGGCATTCTCTACTTAAGAGAGAAGCTCTCCCATTTCTCTCCCTCTTGGCACATTGTACACTTGAGTTTGATTGATATAGAGCTATTTTTCACCTAAGTTCTTGAGAGTTTATGTATGGATGTGTATTGCTTGACTGATATCTAGTTTTCCTTAGCCTTGTTGAGTTGTTATTGTAGTGTTTCCATCCTTTCCTTGGCCAACGATTTGCAGGTGAAGAGCACAGCTGGAGGAGGGCGCAATTTTTGGAGTGGGAACTCCACAATTGCTCATTTTCTCCAGAGCATCAACAAAGGGAGTTGTTATTGCCTTTTTCCTTTCAATTCCTTTATCTTTCAGTCATTTACTTGTTGGTTTACTTACTATTTGCTGCATACACTGACTTTTTTCTTGTTTGTGGCAGGTGGCTAGGGTGCATTTGGTCATTGGCAGCTCAAAACGCCCAAAGGGAACACGCTGCTGCTCAACAACTGAATTTGGGGGCTAGTCTTCAACAATCTCATCCATGCATTCATTCTCAGGTAGGTTCTTCTTGCTGGTCTCTTAGATTTCAATTTCACCGTGTGTGTTAAGCAGGAATTTCACATAAAAAACCATAAAAATCAAAATATTAAAATTTCACCGTTAAATTTTGTTTTCCTTTAAAACCCGCTAATGAAACACTGTTAAACACCCATATCCAAAGTTTCATTGCTTTCTGACTCCATTTACGCGTAGAACTAGGCACTAGTCTTTCACTGATTTCGCCCTCGGGCATTTTAGCCTATCACGTTGTTGGGTAATTTTCTGGGTTTTGGGTAGTTTAGATTTGGTTTTAAAACGTCTTTTTACCTTAAGAAATCAAACTACCGCTGATTGGAAGAGTTTCTAAACATTGATTTTTCTCTGCCCTAGGTCCATTAATCCACTGCTTAACCCCATTCCTTGGGCAATTTACTTCAGCATTTCACTTCCATTTTACTGTATGTCCTTAGACTATTTTCAGCCATATAATCACTAATCTAATCTTGTTATTTAATTACGTTTGATTACCGGTCACCTTTTACATCACTCTCATTCTACTATTGGTGTCCATCGGTTGGTTGAAACTAGACTTAGGAGCTCATCTACACTCATACTTGTTTTTTTATCTCCTTATATTTTGGGATTTGGGTGTATTTTTGTCTCTCAACCATCACTGGTTGAGCGGGGTCTCCCCCCTAACTAGGCCACGTGCCTCGTCTAAAGTGACAATAGCCTTGTCCGGCGTGACTTTCGTTCCTTGAACGAAGGACTTGGCCATTGCTGGTTACACCTTCCTAGTTGTTTACCCTCTACCATCCCTGTTGGGACATTCATCATTAACAGCTAGAGATAGTGTGATAACAGTACAATAACTAAGCTCAAAATGATATATCTATGTCCTCAACAATGAATATCAATGAGAAATATTCCTAATCCCTCCAACTTGATTAGCTAGGGTGGATAGTTCCACAAGAGCTCTCCAAATCTCTTTTTCGAAAATGAAATGTCATGAATGAATGAGTCTATGAGAGAAGTGGTCGATTTTCCCTTTTAAGCTCTTTTTACCCTTTTGGGTCACTTTTACCTTTTTCCGCCATTTTTACCATTTTCTACCTTTAATTAATAAGGTGACTTTTATAAAGTCCCTTTATGAATTAATTACTCAATATCACTTTATAATGCTACTTTTTGTCCAAGTGACATTAATTAATCCCATTTTTCGTCAACTATAGCAATGTTCCCCCAAGGTTCTGGGACGACGGGACATGGGAGCAGGGAGACACACATTTGGGATGCGTGGAGACTGTTGTTTGCCGAGATGCACACCAGCAGCAGAAATCTTTCGAAAGTTGTTCCCTCACTACAAGTGGAGAAGGTGTGGCCTTGGGGGAAAGCAATGAGCCAGGTACTGTCACCTGAATCCCAGCTCCTCCGTTTAGGCAAACTCCTAACGAAGCCAAGGGGGGTTGTCCCTAACAAAGAGTTTTTCTATGGCTCTTATGTTTTTGGTGTTGAGTGATGCGGATGGGTGTTGTTTTAGGAGTTTTTGAATAATTACAACTTTATAATGATGAAATAAAATAATCACAAGATAAATGCAAGATCACAAGATTGAGGAAACAACCACTTGATAATTTTAAAGCAAGACAACCACGATAATATAAATGCTCCAGATAGATAAAAAGCAAATGAAAATTGATGACAAAGACCAGTGCCTTATGGAGTCAAAGATAGTCTTAAGTGCTTAGGTTGCTTGATACAAGAGTTCAAAGTGGTAACGCTTGTGAGATCATTTTGCAATTGTTCTTGGTTTATTTTATTGTAAATTTTATGTAATCTTGTTTTAGGTGTCTAGGAAAACCTAACCGGAAATACTTTCAGCGGCTCCGTTCGAAGACATGACGGACCTGTCTCGCTCACAAGCTAGGTGTTCAGAGAATTTAACCAGCGAGTGTCCAAACTGGGTAGCCCGGTGCCCACACTTGGAATTTTCCCACTACCTGAGTATTTATCGAAAGAACGTCGGTTCGTTGGTTATGGGGATGAAAATTTTATTACATTTGAATCTTGTAAGATTAACAGTCCAATGCCGTTTCTGAGTAATCCGAATTTTTAGGTCAGTCAGAGCATACTCCGGCAAGGAAACAACGAGATAAATTCAAATTTTATTAAAAGGGAGTGATGAGTTGCGAATTTTAACTAGAGCACACAGGTGAACCTCTCCGACAGAGAGTGCTCTTGACTTGTCTTCTGACAGAGGTTCAAGAGACTTTGACTAATATATATACTAAGATGCAGTAAAAATGCAATACTTATGCTCTCCGACAGAGAGTGCTCTTGACTTGTCTTATGACAAGTTCAAGAGTCCTGGTTCTTTTTAAAGAGAAACAGATTCTAAATAAAGAAACCAAATGATAGCTCAATAAATAATGAAACAATGATTTAACAATTAAAATACTAAATAGCAGCTCGCACGAGCTAGGCCGAGTGGTTGGGACTCACGGAGATAATGCCGCCCATCTCAGTTCGAATCCTAGGCTTACCGGGGTGTGTGCTTGCGGGCTGTGCATGCAAAAGGTGGGGTTTATAGTGGCAGCAGAGCGATTTGATCCTTGGATCGGGCCTGACATTCCGCTTTGAGCACATCGGCTTCAGATCTCCCAGTTACCGATTCCCCCACTCCCAAAAAATATATATATATATATATATATATATATATATATATATATATACTAAATAGCAAAAAATGAACTAATCTAGCAATTAGTGTTCTAAGCAAAAATGAAACTAATCTAGCAATTAGTGTTCTAAGCAAAAATGAAACTAGTCTAGGTACTTGAAGCAAATCTAAGCTAAGAACACACAAGACACTCTTCCCCAAATGGGGAAGAAACACAAACTATGGGAGGCTTTATCCCACTTAGCCTTATTTTATTAATCAAATACAACTTTTGAGGATTTTCAACCTTGGAATGAGAAATGAAGATAGTAGAAGTGACTTTTAAATAGGCTCTTCAGAGCTTTACAAAAAAAGGAGAGTGTTTAAGTCTTCATGGTTTTGATCTTGGTTTCAAATCTCCTCTTGGTTTTGCAATCTTCTTCTTCTCTTTGATGATCTCTTCTTCTTCTTCTTCAAGTCCCCTTCTTGAGTTTGCTTTTGCTCAAACCTACAACACAATGCAAATCACACTACAAGCACCCTTTAGCATTAGTCAAATCAAATGAAAAGGAAACTAAATGCAACTAAGATCTAAGTATCAAAATGAGATGAAACTTTTACAATGGGATCTAGATGCAATTGTTCAAAGTAAACTAGATGCAAAGCATAGAATGAGATCTACTATATGCAAACTAACCAACTAGAATGCAAGCTAACAAGCTAAAATATAAACTAGACTGAGATTGAGATCTAGCTAAGCAAAGACAAAAAAAAATTATGATTTTTTAAAAGTTGTAAGGAGGAAATAGGGGTAAGAAAGGAAGGCAAACGAAAGGAGGTAAGGAGAAGAAACAAGAGGGAAAGGATGAGGTAGAAGGCTTAAAACGAAGGCAACGAGGTAAAAGATCTAGGGTAGGACGAGAGCTAGGGGATGGAAGAGAGCTAAGGGGAAAAACGAAACTAAGGTAGAAGAAAAGAAGGCTTGAGATAGAGGAGGAGACGCGAGCAAAGGGGAGAAGGGGATCTTAGGTAGGAAGGAGACTAAGACGAAAGGAGAAAAGGAGTTTAGAAAGTGAAAACGAGAGCTTAGAAAGGAGGAGAGGGCTAGAAGACTAAGGGGAAAACGAAGCTAGGGAAGAAGAAAAGCTATGGAGAAGCCAAAAACGAAGGGGAGGAGGCCAAAAACGAAAGCAAGAAAGGTGTTTTAGGGCTTCCAAGGTAACCAAGTGACCAAGTTTTAATGTAGTTTGTAGGATAGAACTTGAAGCAAACCAAACCCTTAGTGCCTCCTTGAAATAATCCAAGCTATGTAGATCTTGGAAAGAAAACCAATGTTAAACAAACAAGCTTGTGATCCTGAAGATGAGATATATGCAGCTGAGCTCACACCCTTCTCCAAGATGGCAAATCCTGTCCAAAATCAAACCACTCAAACCACCCAGTGAGATCAATCAATTAGCATGCTAAGCATATAAAGATTCATCAACATTAATACAACTGAATATTTCTTACTCATGAAATCTTGATACAATAGCATAATCATCCAAATTACAACTGTAAATGGGAGATCTTACGTTTTATGAAATAGACTTTTAAAGCAAATTGATTTGATCACACATAAGTATTTGAATTGAAAAATATGGAAAGCATTCACCTCACAAAGTTCATTCACCACTAGCACCAAGTCGCATGGACCTCCAAAGTCTTGATCTTGTTCCAAATAATGGGCATAAAGCAATTACAAAATTCTATAGAGTGAGTTTACAACAAAGGATCCATCTATAGAGTGAGTTTACAACAAAGGATCCATCCTGAGAGAGTGAAAGGCACCTCTCTTTATACAAAACTAGAAGCTCAATACCCTAGTTCGAATTGGCATGAGAAGGAGCCGATGGCACATAGCACCAATTCGAATTCTCAATCACTATCCAATCAAATCCATATTACACAAGGCTTGGAGTGCAAATCCCATTTAATAAACTCAAGTTGCATTAGTGTGGATGGGGAGGTGGCCTCCACCTTGGCAAGGCGCCCCCCATCCCCTCTTTGGAAGCATCACCCCTCAAATACGAAGTTGCCATGTGTAATATATGTGAGCCCTAAGGATATCCGTGAGCCTTCATGGGAGATCACATCTTGGGTTTGATTAATGCTAACTCGCCTTCAATGGGAGCCAAGCTCATGAGGTGGCCACAAAACAAGGAGGGCGCCTACCTTTTCATAAATACACACTCAACAATCCATTCAATGAATGCCAAGTCACTAATTCGTGATTTCTCTTGAAGGAGGGTGAATTTCTCAATTGGAGTTCTCTTGTAGTGACTGGAAAGCTGACTAGAGTTGATTGGAGTTGACAGGAATCTTCATTAATGCCCTGTGCCATGTCATTTATCCTTTTATTTTATTCAAATTGGTTTATTTTGGAGGGATTTGGATTATCTCCAAAATATTCAGTTTTAATATTTTAATCAATAATTTCTCTGTAAATGACTTTTTTGAGAAATTATTAATTATGAGGCTGAATGAACATCTGAAACTCAGGATAAGTTGGTCTGGGGTTCATGCGTGATTTTTGGCTTAGGAATCAAGCCTCCAATCTCTGAAATCCATCCCCGGATGACTGACATATTACAAATTGCATTTTTCCAATTAAATATTTGGAAAAATAATTAAAAATAATAAAAACTCAATCCAACGCGTCCGGTAAAAAAATTTCGGACAGTGTTTTTATCGGACGAGGAGTCTAGGAAATGACCAACTAAGACATACATGGTGTCTAGTAGGCTTATATACATCAGTTAGACTCTAATAACCCCCCAAGGCTCAATTTTCAAAATCGGGCATTCCAACTTTGGGGGAAGTGGGAGAAAACCTCGTCGATTATTGCTCGGCTATAGGCAAAGCATAATTGACAAGGGCAAAAAACTCCCTTGGAATACCTTAGTTGATAACCAAGTCATGAGGGACCAAGCCACTAAAAAATCCTACTAGCACACTTATTACAAACCCCGTGGGGCCATGGTCATTTCGACTGAAAAATAAAACTGGCTAGCCAAAGTTGGCTAATTATTGCAACTGGAACTTCTGATACACTGGATATGAACACAAATCATGTTCATCAAATGGCGGCTCGTCGGAAGTCCAACTATGGTACAAAAAAGTTGGTAACATCTGGCTCCAACTGTGGGACGAGTACTCGTTTGATTTATTGATTAAAGAGAGTGCCCGAGAATCCAAGAATCTCCGGTACCTGCACGTAAACAGAAGTGTCTTAGCTTCATGTATACATGATAAAATGCCAAATATATACCAACACAAAGGAAATCTATTCTAGGAAATATAAAGTACAACATTTTAATATACATGAAAATATAGTACAACATAAAATACAGGAGCATATGGTACAATACTATGATACAAAAAATAGAAGAATATAATGTACAACAAGAGAGGGTTTAGAAAAGCCCTGAAATGCCCTGGTGGGCATTTATAAGTCATTGTTGTAGAATAGCTTCAATTGTTGTCCGTTCATGGGTAGGTTCATCCTTTCTCCTTCCATAATGTTGAGTATGAAGGAATTGGTGCTGGCAAAGTCACATGATATAAGGGCCTCTCCAGAGACTGTCAAATTTCCCATGCTTCCCCGGTTTTTCCCTTCTTTTGTCCCATAAAAGGACCGTGTCTCCAATCTAAAAGGATCTAGGCTTAGTTGACTTGTCGAAGGTCCTGTTATCACATATATAGTAGCCGGGCTTAGCTGACCGTGAATAAACGCTCTTTGAACAACTTTTCCATTTGTTAGACACCGCCATTCCCTGTGTTGTTGCTTGTCCACTATATGCTATGGTGTGTATTCCCTTTTCCATTTCCAAAGTGTCACAGTGTTAAGTCAATAAGTCATCCTTTGACCTAGCCAATTGTTTCTTAGCCTTCACCCTTCACTAGCAAATTGATCACAACTATGAAATGAGTATGACCTTGAAAGTCTTGTCTGAGTAATTAATAATAATTAATGAGACATTATATTTGGATTTAGATCACCAGTAATGATTGCTACTTGTTATAATTGCTATGTGAATGGATTGTAAAGCATGTTTTAACCCTTGACACCTTGCAGCAGCTTGATGACAATTTGAGTCATATTTTGGTCATGTTGACTTGGTCAAACCTCAGTTTGACCAAAAGTCAACCATAGCACATGAGGTGGCAGACCTCAGATGTTACAGATAGATGACATATGGTCTGGTACAGGTCACCATGGTGGGCTTATGCAGTGGTTTCAGGCTTATGATGATGATTTGTGCTTTTCAGCACTTTTACAGATTATTATTATTGGTCTGCCGGATATGATGAGTATTTATTTTGGACCATGCAGAGGTTTATATGGTGTATGAGTACACATCTTAGATGGATTTGGAACTTCTGAGTCCAATGAGACAATCTGTTTTCAGTTCCGGGCAGTTACAGTGATGATTGAGCCTCAGTTGGCTATCCTAGTGCAGTTTTGGTCTGTCAGAGGCCCTGTCAAAGCAGTGATGAGATTTACTTGGTTCACCTAGGGCGTTGTGCATGGAGGGGGTGGTCCAGCCACTTGTTATTACCATATCACCCCCCTCCCAGACTCATTGGTGAGCTCAACTTAACAGCACATGCACTCCAAGAGTCAGTTGGGCAGTTTCACATTTCCCGAGGTAGGGCAGAAATGGTAAAAATGGCTACAGAGGAATCCAATTTGGGCTACTGAGGCAAGGTTATTGTTATCACACCATAGTAGCAGGGCTACTATTCTTGTACAGCAGATATCTGCACATTCCAGAGCTTCCTTTATTCCAGAGCATGGCTATATATTTTGGATCACTCATGATCAGAGCAGTACATTATTCAGATTTTATGACCTTGTGTCAAGGCTGAGCCTTGAGAGTTCAGATTTGATGACTGATGTGACCACTTATCCTATTACAGTTTCAGTTCAGTGCCTAGAGATGTATTTCAGCAGTGTTTCAGATGATGCATGAGGATGATTATTATGATGATGTTATGGATATGTTCTCACTGACTGTGGATTATTATCTTGTTGATTTAGTCATGATCATGGCATATGCTTGGTATATTAGTCCTGATGTGGCAAACTATTTAAAATGAACTGTAAATCATAAAATGGACAATTGCTTGCACCTTTAGGTCATTTAACAAAACTTACTGGTATTTCACCTTACATAGACATGGTCTTTCCCGACACTGGTTGTCTGCTAGTGTAGGCTCCATATTCACTTGTCTCCATCCATACATGACCTTCCTGTTTGACTTTAAACCCTGACTTGTCTCATTTGACTTTCTGATACCGAGGACTTCCCCATTTTTCTACCTCTGTGTTTGGACCGCATCCCTGTTTATTCAGTGTCTCGGCTCTGAGTTGGTGACAGAACTTGCCTTTGGTGAGTTGGATTGTAGGCCTAAATCATTCTGGTCGGTTGTCCCGATGTTTGGCATTGGCTCGAACTCCCCCTAGTCACTTGAGATGTTGTTGGCTAAAACTGAAAGCTCATGTTCTACCTATGGAAACTAAAAAATTCGCCCATGGAAACAAAAAAAAAAAGGGCAAGAGCAATGAAAAGCTAAAAATACTCCTCGAAGAGTATAAGAAAGGTCCAAAAAGCAATGGTTCTTAAAAGTTATATCTAAACAATTGCTGACCTTATGAATATGTGAAAAACATGCCCTGGATGCAAGCTGCAACTAGTTGTGCTTCTCAGCACATCTGAAATCCGAAGGGTTATGTAGGCCAAAAAGGCCATGGAAATGAAATTGAATGATCCTAATGAACCTGGATCAACTTGATGTAGACATGATGCCTAAGTTGAATAAGCACTCTCTAAACAACCTATCCATTTGTGAGGCACAGCCATCCCCCGTGTTCTTTTGTCCAGCACAGAGTTTGTAGCTTCCCCCTTCTCCCAGTCCAAAGTATTTTTGAGTTAAGTTAGACAAGTCAAACCCTTGGCCCAACCTTGCTCCTAGCCTTCATCCTTCACTAGCAGTTTGACCATGTCCAATGGGTGAGTTTGTCATTTGAACTATTGTGCAAGTAATTTTATATAATCACGGAATATGTTAACTTGATTAATGCCACTGAATGGAATTTATACTTTGAGCTTAGCTGTGGGAATGATTAGAGAAACATTGTCTTAGTCTACTGATGTGATTTATCCTTGATTATATATTCTTGGGATCCGTGATGATGTGGGCCATGTATGGATGATTATTGATGATGATTTATGGTCCCACATGTTTGATGATGATATCATATGATGGACATATGATGCAGATGATGTTTGATCCAGTTCAGCAGGTTTATTATTATTTCAGATCAGCAGATTATACATTGTCCATATATGGTGGACCCTACAGCTGTCCCATTAGGGCAACCCAGGGTGTATGAGTACTCATTCCTAGTGGATTTAGGTCTTCTGGATCCATTGAGACACTTATCTTTCAGTTCCGGGCACTTCTGACAGTGATTGATGCAGTTTTACACTTGTTGACCAGATTTGGGGCTGATTTCCCAGCCTGAGCAGCAGGGGCCCCGAGAGGCCAGTTCACCTAGGGCGCTGATGATGGAGGGGGTGGTCCAGCCACTTGTCATTACCATTTATCCCCCCTCCCGGAGAGCCTGGTGGGCTCAGATGGACAGCGCTAGCACCCTAGGAGGCAGTTTTGGCACTTTCACAGTTCCCGAGGCAGTTAAAAAATGGGATAAAGTGGTCACTGAGGAAATCGATTTGGGAAATTGAGGCAAGGTTATGGCATTTGGTTTTCACAGAGGTCTTCCAGGGTGGCATCACTACCTTCCAGCCAGTTTTCACCATGTGGGTATGCCCGAATTGATCACAGGAGGACATTTACTGCTTGACTGTCATGGATTCTAAGGACAGTTTTGGTCATTTTTATTATATTGGACATATTTTATTATTTTATTGTGCCTTGGGGTGAGCTAGTAAGGATTGATGCCTCCTAGCCCCACCATGTGCTTATTTTATTATGTCTTAGTCATCATGAGGTGGATTATTGTACTTTTTACCCCTCTAGTGGGATGACGTCACCCTCCATTGTACCATTTAGTGAGGGCGCTTTTGTTATTTTGAGTGATCCATGTGATATATTGTTATGGGTCATCTTAGCCATTGATTGTATGATGAGATCTTATAATCTCAACCACTCATTTGATGTAGTATTATGAAGTGGTATAGGGTTTTGGTCTTTATTATCCTATATAAGGAGGAGACCCCCCCATTGTAAAGTCACCTTTGGAGCTCTGGAATATTGGAATAGAAGATTTTTTGTGGAGCATATCTCTCTTGCATTGTGGATTCTCTTGCATATTGAATATACAGTATCTCTTCTATGTATCATTGTGGATTTTGGTGCTTTTGCTAACCTTTTGACAGGAAAGTCGAATTGGAGAGAGGAGGGCGACTTTTTGAGGGTTATTGTTGGAGGGATCCACATATTCTCTCTTGGGTTGATCTTGTGACAGGGAGTATCATTATTGTATCTTCGTGACATAGTTGATGCTTTCTATTACATCTTTCTACCATTTTCATAATCATCTTGCTTGACTTGTTTCTTTGATCTTGTCTTGTAGGAGGAGGACGATTTGGCTATCTTGGAGAAGGGCGATTTGGTTGGAGCACTTGGATCTCACTCTTGAATATAAACATAGGAGAATGCTATCAACTTGCAAGGTGGCCATAAGCAATTGAGGTAAGATCTACAAGGTATGTGCCTCTTTCATCCATTCTATCTTCATTGGTCATAAAACCCTAATTAAATCAAAACCCCAAATTTGGTATTTCTTAGATCTACTTAGATCTAGCCTTGCAATTGAAAAGATATTAAAAACCCACCTCTATAGGATCCACCCCTAGTTGGATCTATAGTTTGGTGGTGATTGGCTAAAAATTGACACACTTTTCAATGCAAAAAGCCTTCTTGAACCTAAATCGATTTTCCTAAGAGAAGCTTGTTGGGTTAGATCTAGCACATGGGTAGGTGAGATCCCACTTGATTTGACATCTAGACATTTGATAACCTATACCCATATCTTTACTTTGGTGAAAACTACCTTGTGGACATCTCTCCATGTTTTAAGGGGTTGAAACCCCCTTTTGATCTTCTTGGTACCTTAAAACTTAGATCTATTAAGATCTAGCCACTTGATTCACTTGAAACTTTGAAGGAACATAGATCGGGGTACTAACATCCCGGATCTACATTTTGGTGGCCATTGGACTTGATTTGGTCCACCAAAACCCATTTTTGGACCCTCCTTGAGCAAGTCGCACCCCCTTGATTTTTTTGAGTTGGTCCACTTCTAGGAAGTGGGTGTTGGAGATTTTTGTGGATTTGGAATGCCCATGCCTTGAAACCTAGGTCTATACTGTCCTTTTGTCAAGATCCGCCTTGGGGATTGCATTCCTTGTTTTAAGGGATTGTGGTCCACTTTTGGTCATCTTTTAAAAACCTAGATCTAGTAAGATCCAACCATTGGATCTCATCCAATCCACTTGACTTGGCTTTTAGGTGTCCCGATCTACACTTTGGCATCCTTCTTGACTCCATTAGCCCATCCAACAAGGCACTAGTCCTTCTCCAAGCAAGGCGCACTCCTTGGGATTAGTGTCAAACCCTAGATCTAGTACATGGGTAATCCTAGAACTAACTCCAACTTATAGATCTAGCCTATATCTAACCTATAGTACCAACCTCACACCTAACTTCACCTTGTGGGCCTACCTAGAATCATTTCACACTTCCCAAGGAAACTAGACCCACTTGTGTAAACACATGGTACTATACCTAGTCATCATACCCCATCATGTGGCCTAAACCATACATAGGTTGAAACACTAACTATCCATTACATCACCTTCAACCATTCCCCAACTCTTAGGTCCACTTAGCCTTGCATTGGTTTCCGTGACTCATCATTTACCTACCCTTAGAAACCTTTGTTTGGATCCAATCAACTGTGATTGGGGTATAGGGTCTCCCCCTTGGTCTAGTTACACCTTGACCTAAAGCGAAGAGGGCCTCGGTTGACGTGACTCCCAACTGCATTGGGAACCGTGGCATCTCTTGGGTCACCTCTTTAGCTGCCTAACTCCTCTACCGTCCCGGATGGGATATCTCTAGGGGCAACTACAAGTTGTGTGATAACAGTTATGGCATGGGATGATCAGTGAAGATGAGTGAGATGTCTTCCACACCTTCTCCAGCAGTTTCAGCTTCATCGGGACCCACATCCATCACTTATGGCACTTTCTGATCATTTCTGGAGCCTCCTAAGGCTCACGACTTTCCCAGAGAGGCACGATTTGGTGTCTAGATCATTTATTCTTGGATATTGTGCCATGGGGATTGACCAAGGGTGTTAGAAATTACCCTTTGGACCCACCATGAGCTATATTTTATGTTTTGTCATCATGATTTGGTGGGATCCCCTCTCCTAGGGCGATTTGTCCACTTATTGTTATGTTTTATTCGTGATCCATGTATTGTATTGTTGAGCTCATCTCAACCATTGATTAGATCTTTTAATCTTAGCCACTCATTCAAAAAGTGGTTAGGATTTGGGTGCCTCTCCTTCCTATTTAAATGAGAGAGCCTCTCATTGTAAAGGGGTCTTTGGCTCTTGGAATCTTGATATAGAAAAAATTTCTTGTGGAAATTCTTGTGGTCTCCTTTGCATCTAGTGTTCTTAGATGGTGATTGGAAAGTCTATTGCATCCTAGCATTTGGGTATTTGTGGTAAGATCTACCTTTTTGGAAAATTTTGTCTTGTCTACAGGAGGGCGATTTCACTTGGGCATTTTTGCAAGGCTTCTTCAACTCGCTCCACTTGGCATTCGCTTCTATCAAGGGGTTATCATTAGTATCATTGTGATCTATGCTATCTTTCTGTTATTTCTCTTGTGGCATTAGTCTTATCTCTTGTTCCCAGTAAATCTGATATTGTTGACGTTTATTGTGCAGGAGAGAGGGCGCATTGGCTTCCTTGGGCAATTTGACTTCATAGAAAACTACCTCAAATCGCTCCAAATTGATCGGGTTTACATAGATCATCATCATCAAGGCATCTATAAGGTTATCCAAGTAATATCCACAGGTTTGTTCGTCTTGTCTTGGCTCCAATCCATTGACATAGCTACTTCATTGATAAAACCCTCAATTTACAAACCCTCATTTTACAATTTCTCAAATCTAGTAAGATCCACTTGGTGTTTGGGTATAAAATTTAAATCCCACCTCTACAGTATCCACAACAATTCGGATTTGTAGTTTGGTGTGATTTGGCCTTCATCCGACCCCTTTCCCAAGGCAAAACAATCTCTCCAAGGGAGGTCACACTTCCTAGTAGGGGCTAGTTTGCAAGGATCTAGCACCTGGGTAGGTGAGATCCCACTTGATTCTTGATCTCCATAATTGATAACCTACCCCTAGTGTGTCACTTCAGTGATTTTGACCTTGTGGGCCCTGTTATCACCTAAACTATAGTTACCCCTATGGATGTATCCATTAATGGATGGCAGTAGGAAAGGGAAACTCAAAAGGTGCAACCACGATCACCTCGACTTCCAATAGATGGTTGTCACGCCAATCGAGGCAACCTTCACTTTATGTTATCTAGCCCAGACAACAAAGGGGGAGACCCAGATCTACTCCCGATAGGAGAGATCACACCAAAACACCAAATCAAAGTTAAGTATAAGTGAAATATTGTAGGGTGTATGGTGTACCCTAGATCTAAGGATAAAGTCACAAGATAAATAAAGGGTTTAATGAGTAAAGCTTTGGTTCATTGTTGATGTGAGAGTGACTTATAGTATTTGAAATGAGATCCAGGATTAAAGTACTAGTCAATTGTGAGAAAATCCACTGCCTTGGGAACCGTGTCCAGTGCAGGGTAGTTTAAAGGTTGAATTGGGGCTAACCAGTACTAAAGACAAGCTTGATTGTAAGATATGACAAAGTCAAGGGATTCAAGCAACCCAAACAAGGGTCAAACCACAAGTTAACTCAACAATCTAGGAAAGTCGAATGAGCTTGGATAAGGATCAGTGCCTTGGGAATTGGGATAAATGGAGTCAAAGTGGAGTTAACTTGTAGATCATGACCCCTATAACATAAGACAAGTGGGCTACTAAAGGTTTGATGGATGGATCTATCTAGATCTAATAATTCATGATGTGACCTAAGTGGACCACAATCCCTTAAAACAAAGAATGCTATCCCCAAGGCAAGATTTCACAAAATGACCTACCAGACCTAGGTTTCAAGGTATGTGTGTTCCAAATACATCAAAATCTCAACTACCCATGTCCTACAAGTGGACAAACTCAATCTCCCCAAGAAGTGCGACTTTGCCCAAGGAGGGTTAAAAGTGTGATAAATGGGATCAAGACAAGTCCAATGGCATCCAAAATTTAGATCCAAGTAGTTTAAGCAAGTGACAATGTGGATCTAGAAAATCAAGGTAATCCAAGGGTTAGATCTTACTAGATCTAAGTTTTAAGATACCAAGTGGTCCAAATTGAGGTTTTAATCCCTTAAAATGTGGAATAGGGCCCACAACGTAGAAATCACAAAAGTGATAGTCTAGGGGTAGGTTATTGGATATGTAGATTGCAAATCAAGTGGGATCTCAACTACCCATGTACTAGATCTAGGTTAACTCACCCAAACCAAGGAGTGCGACGTCACTTGGAGAGGCTAAGTTGCCTTGGGAAGGGGGTCAAATGGAGACCAATCCTCACCAAACTATAGATCCGGGATGTCGTGGATACTATAGAGGTGGGTTTTAAAAATCTTACCCAAGAAGCGACTAGATCTTAGTAGATCTGAAAAAAATGTAAAAATGGGGGTTTTGATTAATTAGGGTTTGAAGTATTTTAGACAAGTGGATAGATCATGGAAAGAAATTACCTTGAGATCATACCTGAGTGATGTGAATGAGATGCCTTGTTGTTGAGGAAGACTCCCGCAGAGATCAAATAAGAGATTGTTGATTTTGCTTGCCGAAATGATGCCCTAGCTCACAAGTGCGACCTCCTCTACCTATCAATCCAAGGAAAGCGATTTCAATCAGAAAGGTCAAGTATGGAGGAAATACAAGCGAACTACAATAGTAACATGAAATAAAAGGTCCTGGGACAGTAATACTCCCTGTTACCGACGAAGAAACCCAAAGAAGAAGTAGGGAGGGTCCTCCCCTACCAATACGTCCTCCTTAGATGAATTCGGCCTCCACCTGTAGACTCAAAAATGGTACAAAAATATGGCAAGACAATATCTCCAATAACTCAGTGCAAAGGAAGAATCAATGAACGAACACCAAAGATATTCACCACAACACTGGGGATAGATGCAATAATAATTTTCTATTCCAATAATCCAGAGCCACAAGTCCTCTTTACAATGAGAGGCTCTCTCCTTTAAATAGGAGGGAGAGCGCCCATAATCTAACCACTTTTTGAATGAGTGGCTAAGATTAAAAGATCAAAAGATCTAATCAATGGTTGAGATGAGCTCAACAATAAAATACATGGATCACTAATAAAATATAACAATAAGTGGACAAAATTGCCCTAGGAGAGGGGATCCCACCAAATCATGATGACAAAATATAACAATAAGCTTATGGTGGGTCCAAGGGGTAATTTTAGACCCCCTTGGTCAATCCCCATAGCACAATAATAATAAAATAGTCATCAAAGTAACAAATCGTGCCTCTATGGACAAATCGTGGGCCTTAGGAGGCCTCAGAAATCATCAGAAAATGCCATAAGTGATGGATGTGGGTCCCAATGAAGCTGAAACTGATGGAGAAGGTGTGGAAGACATCCCACTCATCATCACTGATCATCCCATGCCAAAACTTTGCCTCAGTAGCCCAAATCGAATTCCTCTGTAGCCATTTCTACCAATCCTGAAATGCCTCGGGAAGCGTGAAACTGCTCAAAATTGCCTCCTGGAGTGCCTGCGTTGTCAAGGTGAGGGCACCAGTGTGTCCGGGAGGGGGGTAATATGGTAAAAACAAGTGGCTGGACTACCCCCTCCAAGCACAGTGCCCTAAGTCAACCAGATAAAAATCATCTCTGCTCTGATAGGGTCTCCGACAGACCAAAACAGCACTGGGATAGCCCACTGAGGCTCAATCATCACTGTAACTGCCAGGAACTGAAAACAGACTGTCTCATTGGACTCAGAAGGTCCAAATCTATCCAAGATGTGTACTCATACACAATATGAATCTCTGCATGATCATATAATATATCCAATATACCGGAACAGGTGAAATAATAATAATCTGCAAATGATCAAATACTGTTGTAAACCATAAATCATCATCATAACCCTGTATCTGCTGCACAGAACCATTATGTACATGTACATGGACCATATATCATCTATCTGTATCATCACAAGGTCCAACCATCTCATGTCCTATGATTGACCTTGGTCAAATTAGGTTTGACCAAGTCAATATGACCAAATATAACTCAGACTGTCATTAGAAGCTGCTGCAAAGTGTCAAAGGTTAATGCATGCTCTACAACTTATTCAAATAACAATTATAACACAAAGTAATCATAACTGGCAATCTAAATCCAAATATATAATGTCATTAATTATTATTATAACTCAGACTAGACTTTCAAGACCATACTCACTTCATAGTTGTGATCAATTTGCTAGTGAAGGGTGAAGGCTAAAATAAACTGGCTAGGCTAAAGGATGACTTGACTGACTTAACGTTGTGACACTTTGGATATGGGAAAGGGAATACACACCATAGTATATACTTAATGAGCAACAACACAGGGAATGGAAGTGTCTCACAAATGGATGAGTTGTTCAAAGAGGGTTTATTCACCTTTAACAGATGCGCACAATCCATAATACAAATGAGGCCAGCAATTATTTTGATATAGCATTTAAGTTCCATTGCTTTTTGGGCCTGAACACATTGCATAGATTTACATTTATTTAGGCTTTTTGCTGCAGGTGTGTTTTTAAGGCACTTGTTTACATGAACACTTCTAGGTGTGTCACAGACAGCTTGTTTACCTAGGTATTTTATTTCACAAAAGATATAACATTTTATTTCTTAGCCATTTTCATTTGGCTTGCCTTTCATTCATGTGTGTTTAAACACATTGCATGAACGGGCTTTTCATACAAGATATAACATTTCATTTTCCAGATTTTGTATTCATGGTAGCACTAAAAGTTTCAGGTTTAATCAACACAACTTGAGTGACTAGGGGGAATTCACAAGGAAATCCAACTCACCATAAGTTTTGTCACCAACTCAAAGGCTACAGAGAAGCTCATCCAATACAGAGGCTACAGTGGGGAAAAGTTCTCCATGCCACTAGTCAAGTAGTAAGTCAGGGTGATAAACTAAAAGGTAGGTAATGGATGGATGAAGGCAATGAATACTGGAGCCAACACTAGCAAGCCAAGGTATGGTGGAATGATCACCTCTATTCTCCCTAAGGAGGGTAAAACCAATGAGTATGAATAATGAACTTCTAAGTCTGAGTAGGGACAATTAGTATATATAATAAGATCAACCAGGTCCACATATCTATATGATCGCCAGATCATGACACTAGGTGCTAAGACATGCTATAAGAATAAATATAAAAGCAATATAACCACAACACTATGATATACCTGCTGAGTCATATACCTGAATGCTCATCATCTGAACCATCATCTGTCCTCTGAAACTGCTACTGAAACTCTGGGCACTACTGACTGCTTTGTACAAATGGTATAATGGCTACATCGGTCATCTCTCTGAGTGTCCTGAGGCTCAGTCATGGCATGGGGAATACAACTGCTGTCCGAATCTGATAGTGATCCAAATAGATGCTCATCTCAGCATCTCAATGTAAGGGAACTGACAAAATACTGCACTGGAATAAGAAAAATAATGTATGGCAGCCCAGCTACTATATATGTGATAACAGGCCCCATTCCTCATTTTGAGGGTTGAGCCCCACTTGGGTAACTTTGTGGCACATTTCAATCTCAGATCTACTGAGATCTAGCCATTGGATGACCCTAATCTTCTAGATCCACCTACCTCAACACCTCAACATTCCAGTTCTACAATTTGATGGACATCCGACTCCATATGGCCCATTTCCCAAGGCACTAATCTTCCCCAAGTCAATTCGACTTTCCTAGATTGTTGAGTTATCTTGTGGCTTGATCTTTGTCTTGTTGCTTGAAACACCTTGAAACTGTCATATCCTTTCATCAAGCATAGCTAGAAAGCCCTAACTATCAGATCTCTGATTTTGGACACTTTCCCTGTTTTAAGGGTCACGTTTCCCAAGGCAGTTGATTTTGATCATTTGAAACTAGCTTTGAATCCTGGAATCATACCTAATCATTGAGCCACTGTGTGTTATATATCATTGTCATACTATACCTTTTCCAAGCCTCCACAGTGACCTTAATTCCTTATTTCTAGGGTTCCATACCTGTCACCTTACGTACCTCATTAGATTGATTTGATCTAGTGATTGGGTTGATCTCTCTTGTCGGGAGTAGATCTAGGTCTCCCCCTTGCTATCTTGGCTTTGATAGCTAAAGCGAAGAGTGCCTTGGTTGGCATGACAACCATCCATTTGGGAACCTAGGCCCTCTTGGTTCAGCACTTTAGTTGCCTATCCCCTCTACCGTCCACATTGGATCCACCAATAGGGGCAACTACAAGATTGGTGATAACAGGTCCCCTTCACGCTCTCTTGATGTCTTAGTAGTTGGTCAAGTGATGCTCTTCTACTTTCATCAAGCTCTATAATCTGGTTAACTCTCTGTTCAATCTCATCCTTTTCTGGACTATAATCTAACAACATTCTGAAAATCGGAAACTGCATTTTGGCAAGTAGCTCTGCTGTGATACCGTATACTAAGTCAAAAGGAGACTTCCCAGTAGCATTCTTCTTCGTGATTCTATCGGCCCATAGGGCATACTTGATTTTGCTATCCCATGATTTCTTGTTGTTCCCCACAGTTTTCTTAAGAATGTTCATCAAGTTTTTGTTAGTGGACTCAGCAAGTCCATTTCCCTGTGGGTAATAATCAGATGAATGGGATAGGACAATGCCATACTCAAAGCAAAAATCATTCATTTCTTGCGAGCCGAAAGCCTTGGCATTATCAGTTGTTATCTTAAGAGGGGTACCAAATCGTGTGATGATTTTGTCCTCGATGAAGTCCATAACAACTTTTTCCGTGGTTGTTTTGGTGGGTATGGCCTCTACCCACTTGGTGAAGTAGTCGGTTGCCGTGAGAATCCAGCGAAATCCATTGCTAGAATTATCTTTGAATTTCCTGATAAAGTCAAGGCCCCATTGCTGAAAGGGGGCAAGGACAGCTACTAGTGTAAGGGGAAGAGCAGCCAACTTCTGTTTCCCTGTAAAGAGCTGCCACTCTTGGCAACACTTGACATGTTTATGCACATCTGCAAAGATGGTTGGCCAATAGTATCCGGCTTGAAGGATTTTATGGGCAGTTGTATTTGTTGCATAATGGCCCCCACAAAATCCTGAGTGGAACTCAGTCAAGATTTTCTTAGAATCTTGTTCATTAACACACCTAAGTATTACACCGTCTGGGTTCCTCCAACCCAAATCCTTAGTGAGGCAATACCTAGCGGTTTTCAATCTTAGTGCCCTTCATTTATGTCCTTTAAGGTGATCAGGGCAACCTAAGTGTAACAGGAAATATATAATGTCTGAGTACCAATGATGATCAAGTTCTTATAATGCTGGTGTCATGCGTGATTCAGGCCCACTATTTTCACAAATCATATCAATCGCTTCCTCATTCTTTTGGGTTAACATCTTGGCTAGGCCCTGTCCTTTTATTAGTTTAGTAGGCTTAATCTCTAGATCATACTCCTGGATTTTAGATACCCATGTGCCCCTTGTTCCTAAGCAATCCTGTTGGGATAGGATGTCTTTTACTGCAGCATGGGGGACATACCCTATAACTTTTGAGTAGCCAATGTATGTTCTAAAATGCTTCAGAGATTTTACTAAG
The DNA here is from genome assembly GCA_027924585.1 of Larix kaempferi. Taxonomy (NCBI): domain Eukaryota; kingdom Viridiplantae; phylum Streptophyta; class Pinopsida; order Pinales; family Pinaceae; genus Larix; species Larix kaempferi. The sequence continues at coordinate 4,764,903 of BSBM01000866.1, forward strand.
GCATAGGCTTGCTTTTCCATGATAGTATACTTTAATTTTGAATTCTGTAAGGCTCTACTCATAAAAGCAATTGGTTGATTGAACCCTTCAAAGTTCTTCTGGAGCAACACCCCAGCAATTGTATCCTCTAAAGCAAAGGAGAAAACCATGAAGTCTTTAGTGTAATCAGGGCTAACCAAGACAGGTGACTTAGAGATAGCTTCTTTGATACCATTGAATGCCCCCCTTCCTTCATCATCCCATATAAACTTAGCAGTCTTTTTAAGTAACCTTTGCATAGGTTTCATTAGTTCAGCCAAGTTAGGGATAAATCTCCCAATGAAGTTTATGTGACCATTAAAGGATTGAAGGGCTTGTACATTTTTGGGCAAGGGTATCTTCCTGATGGCTTCAATTCTCTCAGGGTCAATCTTGAGCCCGTCTTTGGATATGATGTGGCCAAGGAGTTTCCCCTCGTCGATGCCTAGGACTGACTTTGCTAGATTTAAGGAAATGCCATATTTCCTACACCGTTCAAAAACCTGTTCAAGATGACCAATGTGGCTGGATCTTTCTTTAGAAAACACAGTGAGATCATCCAGGTAAATTTCAATGATTTTACCAATCAATTCCTTAAAGGCATAATCCATGGCCCTTTGAAAAGTGGCCCCAGCATTAAGGAGACCAAAGGGCAATCTCAGATATTCAAATGTGCCCCAAGGGGTTGTGAATGTGGTCTTATGTTTGTCTTTGTCTTGAATCACAACCTGATTGTAACCAGAAAATCCATCAAGCATGGACATCATATTGGACCCAGTGACCCGTTGGAGGAGGGTCTCCATGTTAGGAAGAGGATAGTTGTCCTTCTGACAAGCAGTATTCAGATTTCTGAAATCAATACATATCCTCAAACTTCCATTATTTTTCCTGACTATGACTAAATTGGAACACCACGTTGAATGTCTCGTGGGAGCTATGATTCCTACTGCTAGCATTTTTTCTAACTCCTTTACAATCGGTGCCAACTTATGGTTTATTTGCCTAATTTTTTGTCGAAAAGGTTTGACTTTTTGACATTCCGGTAAGAGGGGGATGGTGTGTTGGAAGACATCCTGTCGATAAGCTTTCAGCTCATCATAGGTAAATGCAAACACATCCCTAAACCTCTTTACAAGATTTATTAAGTCATTCCTCTCTTTTTCTGAAGTTCCTTTCCAATTTTTATCATTTTGGGGTAATTTTCCGTCCCAATGTTTACTTCAATGTAGTCTCCCGGCTTCATTTGATCTATGCTATTTTTTCTTCTGTCCTGCCTGTCAAAAATATTCTCTAAGGCTACAAGGCTATGTGGCACAAGATTATCAAATTGATTTCCCTCTCCCTTATATTCTTTACCTTCCTCTTGTTCATTTACCTTGAAATTCGAAAATTCATCTATGTTATTAATGAATTTCAAGATTTGCTCGTCATCTCTGAAAACCTGCAAATGCTCAACATTATTTGGTACTGATGGCCTAAAGTTTATTTCCAATGGACAGTCACCTTCTAACATCTCATCTGATAATTGTAGGGTTGATGCTGATACTGCTAGTTTGTCTGCTGCACTGTTCTGTTCTCTAGGGACTGCTTCTATGTTAAGAGCATCAAAGAATTCCATTGTGTCCCAAATTGCATTCCTATATTTCTTTAGTCTTTTACATTTGCATGCAAATTTGTTCTTTACTTGTTGGACTATCAGATCTGAGTCACCCTTTATGCTTAGCAGTTTTATTCCCATGTCCTTTGCAATTTCAATGCCTAGTAGAAGTGCTTTGTACTCTGCCACATTATTAGTTGCTTCAAATTCTAACCTGAATCCAAAGTTGAAGACCTTTCCCCTGGGTGAGGTTATAACTATGCCAGCCCCTTTCCCAGCTCTAGAATATGCACCATCAAAGTTCATTCTCCACAACTCATCAACTTTTTCATCTTTTATTTCTTCATGGATGGGGTCCAAAAAGGTGGAGTTGATTTGATAGGTTCCATGCTCATCAGTGTTGTAAACATACTCGTTTAATGGTTTTTGAGCGTTTTCCACATGGTACCTGTTGTCACCCAAACTGTAGTTACCCCTATGGATGTATCCACTCATGGATGGCAATAGGGAAGGGCAACTCAAAAGGTGCAACCACGATCACCTCGAGCTCCAATATATGGTTGTCACGCCAGTCGAGGCAACCTTCACTTTATGTTGTCTAGCCCAGACAACAAAGGGGGAGACCCGATCTACTCCCGACAGGAGATATCAAAACCAAGACACCAAATCAAGTTAATCCAAAGTGAAGTAAGGTGTATGGTTTATCCTAGACCTTAGGATGAAGTCACAAGACAAGTGAGGGGTTCAATGAGTTAAGCTTTGGTTCATTATTGATGTGAAAGTGACTTATGATTTGTGAAATAGGATCCAGGATTAAAGTACTAGTTCAATGTGAGAAAATCCACTGCCTTGGGAACTGTGTCCAATGCAGGGTAGTTTAGGGGTTGAATTGGGGCTAACTAGTACAAGTGACAAGCTTGATCATGATACATGATGACATCAAAGGGTTTAGTTCACCATACAAAGGTCAAACCACAAGTTAATCCAACAATCTAGGAAAGTCGAATTGACTTGGATAGAAACCAGTGCCTTGGGAATTAGGATAATGGAGTCAAAGTAAGGTTAGCTTGTGGTTAAGGACTCCTATTGCATGAGACAAGTGGGCAATTAAAGTCTTGATGGATGAATAGGTTTAGATCTAGGTTTGACCTAAGTGGACCACAATCCCTTAAAACAAGGAATGCTATCCCCAAGGCAATATTTGACAAGGTGACCTACTAGACCTGGGTTTTGAATTATTCCCGTTCCAAATCCACAAAAATATCAAGTACCCATGTCCTAGAAGTGGACAAACTCCCTTCTCCAAGGTGGTGCGACTTTACCCAAGGAGGCTAAAATGTGGGTTAAGTGGGTCAAGACAAGTCCGATGGCATCCAAACTTTAGACCCGGGTGGGTTAATCAAGTACGAGTGTGGATCTACAATTTCAAGGCAATCCGATGGCTAGATCTTACTAGATCTGAGTTTGAAGATACCAAGTGGTCCAAAATGGGGATTAAATCCCTTAAAATGTGGAATAGGGCCCACAAGGTAGAAATCAGAAAAGTGACAATCTGGGGGTAGGTTATTGGTTGTGTAGATCACGAATCAAGTGGAATCTCAACTACCCACGAACTACATCTAGGTCAACCCACCCAAACTAGGAAGTGCGCCCTTGCTTGGATAAGGCTAAATGCCTTGGGAAGAGGGTCAAATGGAGGCCAATCCTCACCAAACTATAGATCCAGGATGCCGTGGATACTATAGAGGTGGGTTTTAAATATCTTACCCAAAAAGCCACTAGATCTTAGTAGATCTGAAAAAATGTAAAAATTAGGGTTTTGAAGAAATTAGGGTTTTATCAATTTATGAGCTATGTCAATGGATTGGATCAAGATAAGAGCAACAAACCTGTGGATCTTACCTGGGTAACCTTGTAGATGCCTTGATGATGATGATCTATGCAAACCCGATCAATTTGAGAAGCTTTGAGGTAGTTTTCTATGCAATCGACTTAGTCCAAGAAGCCAATGCGGCCTCTCTCCTACACAACAAACGTCAACAATATCAGATTTGATGTAATCAAGAGATAAGACTAATGCCACAAGAGAAGTAACAGAAAGATAGCATAGATCGCAATGATGCTAATGATAACCCCCTGATACAAGCAAATGCCAAGAAAGTCGATTTGAAGAAGCCTTGCAAAATCGCCCTTGTTGAAGTCGCCCTCCTGTAGACAAGACAATGATTTCCAAAATAGATAGATCTTACCACAAATTCCAAATGCTAGGTTGCAATAGACTTTCCAATCACCATCTAAGAACACCAGATGCAAAGGAGACCACAAGAATTTCCACAAGTTTTTCTATACCAATAATCCAAGAGCCAAAGACCCCTTACAAATGAGAAGCTCTCTCCTTTAAATAGGAAGGAGAGGCATCAAAATCCTAACCACTTTTTGAATGAGTGGCTAAGATTAAAAGATACAAATGTCTAATCAATGGTTGAGATGAACTCAACAATAAAATACATGGATCACTAATAAAATATAATATGAGTGGACAAAATCGCCCTAGAAGAGGGGAATCCCACCAAATCATGATGACAAAATATAATAGGAAGCTTATGGTGGGTCCAAGGGGTAATTTTAGCCACCCTTGGTCAATCCCCATAGCACAATAATCATAAAATAATTATCAATATACCAAATCGTGCCTCCATGGTCAAATCGTAGGCCTCAAGAGACTTCAGAAATCATCAGAAAGTGCCATAAGTGATGGATGCGGGCCCCGATGAAGCTGAAACTGCTGGAGAAGGTGTGGAAGACATCGATTTATCATCACTGATCATCCCATGCCATAACATTGCCTTAGTAGCCCAAATCGATTTCCTAAATAGCCATTTCTACCAATCCTGAAATGCCTCGGGAAGCGTGAAACTGCCCCAAACTGCCTCCTGGAGTGCCTACGCTGTCAAGATGAGGGCACCAGTGTGTCCGGGAGGGGGGTAATATGGTAAAACCAAGTGGCTGGAACACCCCCTCCAAGCACAGCACCCTAGGTCAACCGGATAAAAATCACATCTGCTCTGACAGGGCCTCCGATAGACCAAAACTGCACTAGGATAGCCTACTGAGGCTCAATCAGCACTGTAAGTGCCCGGAACTGAAAACAAACTGTCTCATTGGACTCAGAAGGTCCAAATCCATCCAAGATGTGTACTCATACACCATATGAGTCTCTGCATGATCAATATATATATCCAATATACCGGAACAAGGCAAATAATAATAATCTGTAAATGATCAAATACTGCTGTAAACCAAGAATCATCATCATAACCCTATCGCTGCTGCATAGAATCATCATGTACATGTACATAGACCATATATCATCTATCCATATCATCATAAGGTCCAACCATCTCATGTCCTATGGTTGACCTTGGTCAAACTAGGTCTAACCAGGTCAACATGACCAAATATAACTCAGACTATCATCAGAAGCTGCTGCAGAGTGTCAAAGGTTAATGCATGCTCTACAACTTATTCAAATAACAATTATAACACAAAGTAATCATTACTGGCGATCTAAATCCAAATATATAATGTCATTAATTATTATTATTACTCAGACTAGACTTTCAAGATCATACTCACTTCATAGCTGTGATCAATTTGCTAGTGAAGGGTGAAGGCTAAAATAACTGGCTAGGCTAAGGGATGACTTGACTGACTTAACTTTGTGACACTTTGGCAAAGGGAAAGGAAATACACACAATAGTATATACTGAATGAGCAACAACACAGGGAATGGCGGTGTCTCACAAATGGATGAGTTGTTCAAAGAGGGTTTATTCACCTTTAACAGATGAGTTGTTTTGATATAGCATTTAAGTTCCATTGCTTTTTGGGCCTGAAGTTTCCATAGCCTTGGTCTATGTGTGTTTATAAACACATTGCATAGATTTTCATTTATTTTAGGCTTTCTGTTGCAGGTATGCTTTTAAGGCACTTGTTTACCTGAGCACTTCTAGGTGTGTCACAGACAGCTTGTTTACCTAGGTATTTACATTTCCAAAAGATATAACATTTTATTTCCATGGCCATTTTCATTTGGCATGCCTTTCATTCATGTGTGTTTAGAAACACATTGCATGAATGAGCTTTTCATACAAGATATAGCATTTCATTTTTTTCCAGACTTTGTATTCATGGCAGCACTAAAAGTTTCAGGTTTAGCCAACACAACTTTAGTGACTAGGGGGAATTCACAAGGAACTCCAACTCACCATAGGCAAGTTTTGTCACCAACTCAGAGCCGAGACACAATAAACAGGGAAGCTCATCCAATACAGAGGCTACAGTGGGGAAAAGATCCTCCATGTCACTAGTCAAGTAGTAAGTCAGGGTGATAAACTAAAAGGTAGGCAATGGATGGATGAAGACAATGAATAATGGAGCCAACACTAGCAAGCCAAGGTATGGTGGAATGATCACCTCTATTCTCCCTAAGGAGGGTAAAACCAATGAGTATGAATAGTGAGCTTCTAAGTCTGAGTAGGGACAATATAATATATATAATAAGATCAACCAAGTCCACATATCTATATGATCGCAAAATCATGACACTAAGTGCTAAGACATGCTATAAGAATAAGTATAAAAGCAATATAACCATAACACAATGATATACCTGCTGAGTCATATACCTGACTGCTCATCAACCTGTACCATCATTTGTCCTCTGAAACTGCATGCTGTAACTCTGGGCACTACTGACTGCTCTGTACCAATGGTATAATGGCTACATCGGTCATCTTTCTGAGTGTCCTGAGACTCAGTCATGGCATGGGAATACAACTGCTGTCGACAATCTGATAGTGATCCAATATAGATGCTCATCTCAGCATCTCAAATGTAAGGGAACTAGCTGAATAGTGTACTGGAATAAGAAAAATAATGTATGGTAGCCCGGCTACTATATATGTGATAACAGTACCTTTTCTCTTTCTCAGTATGCAGTTTTACAAGTGAATCTTCAGATGTTGGAACAATTGTGTAATACCATTCAAGTTGAATAGAGCCACCCAAAGTTGCACCCCACTTTCTAGAAAGCAACATCCCCCACTTATCCGGTACATCGATAACAAGGATATCCATGGCAACATAGATGTCTGGATACTTAGCCAACCTCACAATCTGGTTTTTAATTATTTTTTCACTTTTAACTGGTCTGAAATCCATGGCACATACATTCTGGTAACGTTTAGTGATTTTTAAGTTAAGTTGTTGCATAACCTTTATAGTCATCAAGTTGGCTCCAGATCCTGAATCTAACTTACAATTATGTAGAAGAAGATCTCCTATCCTCAATGATATATAAAAAGGGGGATGATCTTCTCTTCTTGGGTCCCTAGTATGCAAAATTACAGGAGGGTCTTCATCAGTATTGTTGTAGCTCGTTGAGGGTTGCTGCATGGTGTCCGAGAAAACCACCTTCTCAAGGGTAGAAGGTCTCACAGGTGGGGGAGGTTCCAAAGGTTTTGGAGGACTTGAAAGTGTGGGATGACTTGGATTGGTTGGAAGATCTAAGATTTTCAACAATTTTTCTCTTTGCCCAGGTATTTTGCACAGTTCTAAGACAAGGACAGGAACTTTAGAATTTGTTAACCAATTACCCAAGTCAAAACTCAAATCAACAGTTATTTCTTTAGCAAAATTAGGAAGTGTTACTGTTATCACCAAACTTGTAGGTAGCCCTAGAGATGAATCCAAGATGGATGGCAGAAGGGATGGGCAACCAAAGAGGTGCAACCAAGATGGCCTCGACTCCCAATGGATGGTTGTCACGCCAATCGAGGCAATCTTCACTTTATATTATCTAGCCCAAGACAACAAAGGGGGAGACCCAGATCTACTCCCGATAGGAGAGATAAAACCAAAACACCAGATCAAATCAAGTGTAGTTGAAGTATGCAAGGTGTATGGTGAACCCTAGATCTATGGAAGAAGTCACAAGATGAATAATAGTTTGGATCAAGGGGTTTAAACAGTGTAGCTTTGGTCCATTATGGGTGGAAGAGTGACTTATGATGTTTCAAATAAGATCCAGGATTAGGGTTGTTATCACCTAAACTGTAGTTACCCCTATGGATGGATCCAGTCATGGATGGCAATAGGGAAGGGCAACTTGAAAGGTGCAACCACGATCACCTCGACCTCCAATATGTATGGTTGTCACGCCAGTCGAGGCAACCTTCGCTTTATGTTATCTAGCCCAGACAACAAAGGGGGAGACCCGATCTACTCCCGATAGGAGAGATCAAAACCAAGACACCAAATCAGGGTATTTCCAAGTGAAGTTAGGTGTATGGTTTATCCTAGACCTAAGGATGAAGTCACAAGCCAAGTGAGGGTTCAACAGATATAGCTTTGGTTCATAGTTGAAGTGAAAGTGACTTGCAATGTTTAAAGTGAGATCTAGGGCTAGTGTACTAGGTCAATGTCAAAAGATCCACTGCCTTGGGAACCGTGTCCAATGCAGGGTAGTTTATGGATTTAATTGGGGCTAACTAGTACAAGTGACAAGTTTGACCATATTTCATGATAGCTTCAAGGGTATAGTTCACCATGCAAAAGTCAAACCACAAGTCAATCCAACATTCTAGGAAAGTTGAGTTAACTTGGAGAGAGGCCAGTGCCTTGGGAATTGGGAAGTGGAGTCAAAGTAGGGTTGACTTGAGGTTTAGGACTCCTAGTACTTGGGACAAGTGGACAATACAGTTCTTGATGGATGAATGTGTCTAGATCTAGGTTTGACCCAAGTGGACCACAATCCCTAAAAACAAGGAATGCAATCCCCAAGGCAAGATTTGACAAAGTGACAGTCTAGACCTAGGTTTTGAATTATTCTGATTCCGAATCTGCAAGAATCTCAAGTACCCAGTTCCTCGAAGTGAGTGAACTCACTTCTCCAAGGTGGTGCGACTTTCCCTAAGGAGGCTTCAATCGGGGTTTAGGTGGGTCAAATCATGTCGGATGGCATCCAAACTTCAGATCCAGGTAGATCAGTCAAGTAGGGGTATGGATCTATAATTTCGGGGCAATCCACCGGTTAGATCTTTGTAGATCTGAGTTTAAATGTTCCAAGTGGTCCAAAATGGGGATTAAATCCCTTAAAATGTGGAATGGGGCCCACAAGGTGATTTTCAGAAAAGGGACAACCTGGGTGTATGTTATTTGATGTGTAGATGTCAAATCAAGTGAAATCTCAAACACCCATCGCTTAGATCTAGGTCAACCTGCTCAAATGGTGAAGTGCGCCTTCCTTGGGAGAAGCTAGGTTGGCTTGGGAGAGGGGTCAAATGGAAGCCAATCCACACCAAACTATAGATCCGGGATGCCGTGGATGCTATAGAGGTGGGTTTTCAATATCATGCCCAACAACCCACTAGATCTTGGTAGATCTGACAAAATGTAAATGGGGGTTTTGAAGTATTTAGGGTTTTAACAATTTATGAATTATGTCAATGGATTGGATAAAGGAAAGAGAAACAAAACCTGTGGATCTTACCTGGATAACCTTGTAGATGCCTTGATGGTGATGATCTATGCAATCCCGATCAATTTGGAAGCTTTGAAGTAGTCTCTATGCAAATCGATTTAGTCCAAGAAACCAATGCGCCCTCTCTCCTGCACAACAAACGTCAACAATATCAGATTTGATGCATCAAGAGATAAGACTAATGCCACAAAAGAAGTAACAGAAAGATAGCATAGATCACAATGATACTAATGATAACCCCCTGATACAAGCGAATGCCAAGAAAGTCGATTTGAAGAAGCCTTGCAAAATCGCCCTTGTTGAAGTCGCCCTCCTGTAGACAAACAATGATTTCCAAACAAGATAGATCTTACCACAATTTCCAAATGCTAGGTTGCAATAGACTTTCCAATCACCATCTAAGAACACCAGATGCAAAGGAGACCACAAGAATTTCCACAAGAATATTTTTCTATACCAATAATCCAAGAGCCAAAGACCCTTTACAATGAGAGGCTCTCTCCTTTAAATAGGAAGGAGAGGCACCAAAACCCTAACCACTTTTTGAATGAGTGGCTAAGATTAAGAGATACAAATGTCTAATCAATGGTTGAGATGAGCTCAACAACATAGTACATGGATCACACATAAAATATAACATAAGTGGACAAAGTCGCCCTAGGAGAGGGGAATCCCACCAAATCATGATGACAAAATATCATAAGAGGCTCATGGTGGGTCCAAGGGGTAATTTTATCCCTCCTTGGTCAATCCCCATGGCACAATAACCAATACATAATCATGAAAGTACCAAATCGTGCCTCCAAGGTGAAGTCGTGGTCCTCCAAGGTGAAGTCGTGGTCCTCAAAAGACCTCAAAAAATCCACAGAAAGTGCCATAAGTGATGGATGCGGGCCCCGATGAAGCTGAAACTGCAGGAGGAGGTGTGGAAGGTCCCGATCTATCATCACTGATCATCCCATGCCATAACTTTGCCTCAGTAGCCCAAATCGATTTCCTCAATAGCCATTTCTACCAATCCTGAAATGCCTCGGGAAACGTGAAACTGCCCAAACTGCCTCCTGGAGTGATGGCGCTGTCAAGGTGAGGGTGCCAATGTGTCCGGGAGGGGGGGTAATATGGTAAAAACAAGTGGCTGGACCACCCCCTCCATCATCAGCGCCCTAGGTCATCCGGATAAAAGTCATCTCTGCTCCGACAGGGCCTCCAATAGACCAAAACTGCACTAGGACAGCCTACTGAGGCTAAATCATCACTGTAAGTGCCCGGAACTGAAAACAAACTGTCCCATTGGACTCAGAAGGTCCAAATCCATCCAAGATGTGTACTCATACACCATATGAATCTCTGCATGATCAAAATAAATATCCAATGTACCGGAACAAGGCCAATAATAATGATCTGTAAATGACCAAACACTGCTGTATCCCAAGAATCATCATCATAACCCTGTAGCTGCTGCATAGAATCATCCTGTATGTGTACATGGACCATATATCATCTATCCATATCATCATAAGGTCCAACATCTCATGTCCCATGGTCCTCCATGGTCAAACTAGGTATAACCAAGACCAAATATAACTCAGACTATCATCCATAGCTGCTGCAAGGTGTCAAGGTTAATACATGCTTTACAATTTATTCAAATAGCTTCTATAACACAGAGTAATCATGACTGGCGATCTAAATCCAAATATATAGTGTCGTTAGTTATTATTATTACTCAGACTAGACTTTCAGGACCATACTCACTTCATAGTTGTGATCAATTTGCTAGTGAAGGGTGAAGGCTGAAATAAATGGCTAGGCTAAGGGATGACTTGACTAACTTGACTTTGTGACACTTTGGCAAGGGAAAGGGAATACACACTGTAGTATATACTGAATGAGCAATAACACAGGGAATGGCGGTGTCTCACAGATGGATGAGTTGTTTAAAGAGGGTTTATTCACCTTCACAGATGCGCACAATCCATAATACAAGCAAGGCCAGCAATTGTTTAGATATAATATTTAAGTTCCATTGCTTTTTGGGCCTGAGGTTTCCATAGCCTTGATCTATGTGTGTTTACAAACACATTGCATAGATTTACATTTATTTTTAGGCTTTCTGCTGCAGGTGTGTTTTTAAGGCACTTGTTTACCTGAGCACTTCTAGGTGTGTCATGGACAGCTTGTTTACCTAGGTATTTATTTTTCCAAAAGATATAACATTTTATTTTTCATGGCCATTTTCATTTGGCATTTCTTTCATATACAAGATATAGCATTTGATTTTTCCAGATTTTGTATTGATGGCAGCACTAAAAGTTTCAGGTTTAGCCAACACAACTTTAGTGACTAGGGGGAATTCTCAAGGAACTCCAACTCACCATAGGTAAGTTTTGTCACCAACTCAGAGCCGAGACACAATAAACAGGGGAGCTCATCCAGTACAGAGGCTATAGTGGGGAAAGGTCCTCCATGTCACTAGTCAAGTAGCAAATCAAGGTAATAATCTAAAAGGTAGGCCACGGATGGATGAAGACAATGAAAAGATGAAGCCAACACTAGCAAGCCATAGTATGGTGTAATGATCACCTCTATTCTCCCTAAGGAGGGTATGTACCAATGAGTATGAATAGTGAACTTCTAAGTCTGAGTAGGGACAGTAATATATATATAATAGGTCAACCAGGTCCAAATATCTATATGATCGCCAGATCATGACACTAAGTGCTAAGACATGCTATAAGAATAAGTATAAAAGCAATCTAACCATAACACAATAGTATACCTGCTGAGTCATATACCTGAAAGCTCATCAACCTGTACCATCACCTGTCCTCTGAGACTGCTGCTGTAACTCTGGGCACTACTGTCTGCTCTGTATCAATGGCATAATGGCTATATCGGGCATCTCTCTGAGTGTCCCGAAACTCAGTCATGGCATGGGGAATATAACTGCTGTCCACAATCTGATAGTGATCCAATATAAATGCTCATCTCGGCATCTCAAATGCAAGGGAACTGGCTGAATAGTGTACTGGAATGAGAAAAATAATGTATGGTAGCCCGGCTACTATATATGTGATAACATCTGGCTCCGGCTGGGACAAGTGCTCGGCTGAAGTGAGCGCTTGAGAACCTCAGAATCTCTGGTCCTCGAACTCTGCTACTCGAATCCATGATCCAGCACTCTACCATTTTATTTCCAGCTTTTATTCTTGCAACCTATTTTCTGCATTCACAAACATCTAAACAAAATACCTCATGCCGCATGTGTGGGAAAAATAATAAAATCAACTGAAATAAAATCTACTCTATGTCAGAAATATAAATGCATAAAATATAAATGCAGAAAGTAAATTAACATAATTTGCAAAATTTGAGTTTTATTGTGCAGGAAAAGAAAAAGTGACAGGTACTCAGTTAAACTAGGAGCTTACAAAGGAGCTTAGAGACTAAAAAGGTGCCAGACTCAAATGGCTGAAAAGACTAACTACTGCCTAAGTAGGCTTATTTGGTTTCCTACCTACCCTACTCTACCAGGCAATGCAAGCAGAGAAATCCCAACTATGTGGGATCAGGGATGTGATCCCTTAAGTCCCTCTGATGGACAGGATATAAGATACGTCGCCCACTACCAGTGGTCAGAAAGCACATGCCATCAATGCATCGCTCTACTGTGAAAGGTCCAACCCATATGTCATCAGCTTGTCCCGATCTTATATGCAATAAATGGTTGGGAATGATGACTTGACTTCCTGTATGAAAATTATTTCTATTGACTGACTCAGGAATAACTCCAATGTTACGAATAGGTATGGGATGGATTTCAGCAGGGTTTTGCGGTTGAGGTGTGACAATCCTCGAGTTTCTTCTAGAAGGAACTGCCTCCATTCTGGGTGGACCACCATCTAAAGAAATAGCAACTGTGCCAACAAGGATTTCCCTAACTTCCCTTCTTGTTTCTTGGATTTCCTCATTTGGCTCTTCCCCATGGGGAGACACAATTCTTTTAACAACCTCACCTACAGTCAAGAAGTCTCTATGTTCTTCCAAGGGAAGTGGCTCTTTAGATATGACAGTGTTATGACTAGAACCTTCCCCTGAAGGAACAGGTACAACCATGTTTTCCAGTCTGGGAGAAACTGACTCAGAATGAAATGTAGAGGAAGTAGGAATGTGAGAAAGATCATGAGTATGATGACTAGATGACTCAGATGGTAGGAGGAAACTAGGGATATGCGGATATGTAGATAAAGTATGGCCTTGAGGCTCTGAAGGAGTTTGAAAAATAGCAAGGTTATTTAAATTATAGTCCCCTTCAGGAGCATCATTAATTAGGGCATCCTCTTCCCAACCTAGAGAGTTATCATGGACTTGAATAAGGCTACCGTCTTCTAGAGATAAATGAGACAAAGAATCTTCTGTATCGGAATAATAAGTGGCTTCAGGCTCTTCATTTGTTTCAACCCTAGTAGATGTTGCAAGATTGTTTTCCCATGGGTAAATAGGTGCAAGACCTTGTCTTTCTCTCTCTCTATTGTGATCGGTCAAGGCAAACCACTCCCTAACAGTGAAAGGAATTCTTTCTCCCCTCCTAATATCATCAAACTCATCTTCATGCATTGGGTTTTCAATGTTTTCCTCAACCCCTTCAAGTGTGTGATTTTCTATAGCAGGTTCTTGAATGGTTTCATTGTTTTGTTCGTGATCTTGGGGTTGATTTTCATGTCCTCTCAATTCATCTATTTCCTCAACAACATCATTTCTAATTATTTCAATCATTTGCTTGTCTTCCCAAAAAGAATCAGAATCTTCCATGACCATACACATATTTTGATCAACTTCATACAATTCATCCTCATCTTCAACAAGGTTAGTTTTGGCATTATTTAATAATTCATCCCCGTATGTGTTTTTTAACCCTTCATCAAAAGACTCAACATGCTCATTATAACAAGGTTCTCTGTTAACCCAAATCAAGGCTCCATCAGGGTTGGGAACACAAATAAATGATAAATCCATCATGAGATATCCACCTAGGCCAGCTGCCCATTTTCTAGATAAAAGCATTCCATATGCTGGGGGTAAATCAATGACAACTACATCCATCATAGTAGAAATGTCTGAACATGCGAAAAGGTCAGCCCTAAGGTTTTTAATCAAGCCATAGGACGGTACTCGTCGGGAATCTATACCACAGACATTTCCATAAGGTCTAGTCACTTCGAGTCCCATTTCCTTCATAACTTGTAAAGGCATAACATTCATTGCTGCTCCAGAATCCAACATACAATTATGAAGGAGCATGTTTTGAATGTGCAAGGTAAGGTAAAAGGGGGAGTGACCACCGCTTTTTCTTTCATAAATGGCTGAATGGATGTTTATTGGTGGATCCTTCTCTGTTTCACTAGGTTGTGTTCCACTAAGCTTTTGGATATGACATGATTCTAGGACAGGTTCAGGATTTTTCTCTTGGTCAATACCATTGAAAAATTCCTCTACTTGGCATCTAACAGAGGGCACCTTCATTAATTCAGTGACAGGGATGTTACACATTATCTTGCTTAGCTCTTTCTTCATATCAATCTTAAGATCATAATCATCTACGGCAAGATCTTCTTCTTCCTTTTTATCTTCATCAATCTTTTTATGTTTATCAAGGAAAGAAGGTTGGGAAGTAGTTCCTCGTTTGTAGATTTGATACTTTGGTTGCTCTTTAGTTTTTGGAAGTTCTAGGGCACAACATGTGGAGCTAGGTTCTTCAATAACATCATCTTCTTGCTCCCATGGCTCTTCTTCTAAAAGGATTCTTCCAAAGTCTTCATCATAAGATAAGTCATTTATAAAGTTGATGTTTTCTGGTTGGTCATCATGGTCAATGGTGTCAGAGGGTATCTCTTCTTCTTCATCACACCAATTGACTTCCTTCTTTTCAGAGTTTTCTGGATACTCAGGTCGTCGCCTATCCCTATCCCCATCAGGCCTTCTATTATTATTCCAGTAAGGTTTAGGGCCATAAGGATTTCTATGTCTCTCAGGGTCATTCAAACTTGCCACATTCTTAGTCAGGACAGTTAATTGTTTCATCATTTCTTGCATGACCTCTAAAGTGTCCTTGGATTCCTTTGGCACACTCACAGGTTCCTTTGGTTTTCGAAGTCTAGGGTCAGATCTAGAAGTGGATGGGGTGAATTGATCGAAAAAGTTTTGTTTCCCCATGGATGCTACATTTTGCTCAGCCATCTTAGCATTTGATTGAGCGGTCTTTAAGTCATTTGGGTTTTTATCCTTTAGCTGATAACCAACCCATCCCTCAGAAGCATTCAAGTAGTGAATGACAACTGCTTGATCTTTTGGTCTAATTTCTTCAGGGATAACAGCTACAGTCTTGTCAAATCTTATGTTAAACTCATGGACTGTTTCATTTTCTCTTTTCTTGATGTCGAAAAGTTGGTGTAAGAGAAACTTCCCATCTAACTTTCGGGACCACTCACTGTTTAGCTTGTTGACAAAGTTATCATACCCATCAATGGATGAGGCAGGCAACCTGTCAAACCACTTCCTAACATCTCCTTCCAAGGATGGCAGGAGACCCCTCATGAAAACATCTTCCTCAGATGCTCCATATGCTTCCATGTGTTCCCAAACTTTATCAATGTGGTCTTCAATTGATATAGCGGATACTCCATCAAATCTGGGAACCTTTTCAAAATACTTTTCAGGCATGTCATGGGGTGCACCCTGGATTTGGGAAAAGTCTAAAGGAGATGGTTTTGCTTTTCTTCCAAAAATCCTAGGAGCTTGTGGTGGAGGAACATTCTGGTTTCCCGGGTTTGTTCCGGCCATTGGATTTGGTAAGTTTGTGTTTAAGTTTGAACTAGGTGATGAGGGAGGAACCGACTTGATCAAAGGGGATCCTAAAGTTCTGTTTGGAGGATCGTTAACCAATTTCCAAAGGAAGTTTGATGGTTGTGCTTTAGGATCTCTTTTACGATAGGTGATTGGGGTTCCTTCAACTTGATCTAAGTTTACTTTACTTCTTGTGTTGTAAGGATGTAAATGAGCTCGCTCCTCAGCGGAGTCACGATTGGGAGTCGCCAGGTAGATTTAACTCTTCTACCGAGATATGTGTCGTTTGTATATGCGGGAAGGACTAGGGCAAGCTATTGCCTCCCCGGCAACGGCGCCAAAATGTTAGGCAAAGAGAAAGGGGAGGAGAGCTTTAGCAAAATAATATATCGAACCAGGGTAAGCCTATGCCTTCCCCGGCAACGGCGCCAAAATGTTATCACCTAAACTGTAGTTACCCCTATGGATGGATCCAGTCATGGATGGCAATAGGGAAGGGCAACTTGAAAGGTGCAACCACGATCACCTCGACCTCCAATATGTATGGTTGTCACGCCAGTCGAGGCAACCTTCGCTTTATGTTATCTAGCCCAGACAACAAAGGGGGAGACCCGATCTACTCCCGATAGGAGAGATCAAAACCAAGACACCAAATCAGGGTATTTCCAAGTGAAGTTAGGTGTATGGTTTATCCTAGACCTAAGGATGAAGTCACAAGCCAAGTGAGGGTTCAACAGATATAGCTTTGGTTCATAGTTGAAGTGAAAGTGACTTGCAATGTTTAAAGTGAGATCTAGGGCTAGTGTACTAGGTCAATGTCAAAAGATCCACTGCCTTGGGAACCGTGTCCAATGCAGGGTAGTTTATGGATTTAATTGGGGCTAACTAGTACAAGTGACAAGTTTGACCATATTTCATGATAGCTTCAAGGGTATAGTTCACCATGCAAAAGTCAAACCACAAGTCAATCCAACATTCTAGGAAAGTTGAGTTAACTTGGAGAGAGGCCAGTGCCTTGGGAATTGGGAAGTGGAGTCAAAGTAGGGTTGACTTGAGGTTTAGGACTCCTAGTACTTGGGACAAGTGGACAATACAGTTCTTGATGGATGAATGTGTCTAGATCTAGGTTTGACCCAAGTGGACCACAATCCCTAAAAACAAGGAATGCAATCCCCAAGGCAAGATTTGACAAAGTGACAGTCTAGACCTAGGTTTTGAATTATTCTGATTCCGAATCTGCAAGAATCTCAAGTACCCAGTTCCTCGAAGTGAGTGAACTCACTTCTCCAAGGTGGTGCGACTTTCCCTAAGGAGGCTTCAATCGGGGTTTAGGTGGGTCAAATCATGTCGGATGGCATCCAAACTTCAGATCCAGGTAGATCAGTCAAGTAGGGGTATGGATCTATAATTTCGGGGCAATCCACCGGTTAGATCTTTGTAGATCTGAGTTTAAATGTTCCAAGTGGTCCAAAATGGGGATTAAATCCCTTAAAATGTGGAATGGGGCCCACAAGGTGATTTTCAGAAAAGGGACAACCTGGGTGTATGTTATTTGATGTGTAGATGTCAAATCAAGTGAAATCTCAAACACCCATCGCTTAGATCTAGGTCAACCTGCTCAAATGGTGAAGTGCGCCTTCCTTGGGAGAAGCTAGGTTGGCTTGGGAGAGGGGTCAAATGGAAGCCAATCCACACCAAACTATAGATCCGGGATGCCGTGGATGCTATAGAGGTGGGTTTTCAATATCATGCCCAACAACCCACTAGATCTTGGTAGATCTGACAAAATGTAAAATGGGGGTTTTGAAGTATTTAGGGTTTTAACAATTTATGAATTATGTCAATGGATTGGATAAAGGAAAGAGAAACAAACCTGTGGATCTTACCTGGATAACCTTGTAGATGCCTTGATGGTGATGATCTATGCAATCCCGATCAATTTGGAAGCTTTGAAGTAGTCTCTATGAAAATCGATTTAGTCCAAGAAGCCAATGCGCCCTCTCTCCTGCACAACAAACGTCAACAATATCAGATTTGATGCATCAAGAGATAAGACTAATGCCACAAAAGAAGTAACAGAAAGATAGCATAGATCACAATGATACTAATGATAACCCCCTGATACAAGCGAATGCCAAGAAAGTCGATTTGAAGAAGCCTTGCAAAATCGCCCTTGTTGAAGTCGCCCTCCTGTAGACAAACAATGATTTCCAAACAAGATAGATCTTACCACAATTTCCAAATGCTAGGTTGCAATAGACTTTCCAATCACCATCTAAGAACACCAGATGCAAAGGAGACCACAAGAATTTCCACAAGAATATTTTTCTATACCAATAATCCAAGAGCCAAAGACCCTTTACAATGAGAGGCTCTCTCCTTTAAATAGGAAGGAGAGGCACCAAAACCCTAACCACTTTTTGAATGAGTGGCTAAGATTAAGAGATACAAATGTCTAATCAATGGTTGAGATGAGCTCAACAACATAGTACATGGATCACACATAAAATATAACATAAGTGGACAAAGTCGCCCTAGGAGAGGGGAATCCCACCAAATCATGATGACAAAATATCATAAGAGGCTCATGGTGGGTCCAAGGGGTAATTTTATCCCTCCTTGGTCAATCCCCATGGCACAATAACCAATACATAATCATGAAAGTACCAAATCGTGCCTCCAAGGTGAAGTCGTGGTCCTCCAAGGTGAAGTCGTGGTCCTCAAAAGACCTCAAAAAATCCACAGAAAGTGCCATAAGTGATGGATGCGGGCCCCGATGAAGCTGAAACTGCAGGAGGAGGTGTGGAAGGTCCCGATCTATCATCACTGATCATCCCATGCCATAACTTTGCCTCAGTAGCCCAAATCGATTTCCTCAATAGCCATTTCTACCAATCCTGAAATGCCTCGGGAAACGTGAAACTGCCCAAACTGCCTCCTGGAGTGATGGCGCTGTCAAGGTGAGGGTGCCAATGTGTCCGGGAGGGGGGTAATATGGTAAAAACAAGTGGTTGGACCACCCCCTCCATCATCAGCGCCCTAGGTCATCCGGATAAAAGTCATCTCTGCTCCGACAGGGCCTCCAATAGACCAAAACTGCACTAGGACAGCCTACTGAGGCTAAATCATCACTGTAAGTGCCCGGAACTGAAAACAAACTGTCCCATTGGACTCAGAAGGTCCAAATCCATCCAAGATGTGTACTCATACACCATATGAATCTCTGCATGATCAAAATAAATATCCAATGTACCGGAACAAGGCCAATAATAATGATCTATAAATGACCAAACACTGCTGTATCCCAAGAATCATCATCATAACCCTGTAGCTGCTGCATAGAATCATCCTGTATGTGTACATGGACCATATATCATCTATCCATATCATCATAAGGTCCAACATCTCATGTCCCATGGTCCTCCATGGTCAAACTAGGTCTAACCAAGACCAAATATAACTCAGACTATCATCCATAGCTGCTGCAAGGTGTCAAGGTTAATACATGCTTTACAATTTATTCAAATAGCTTCTATAACACAGAGTAATCATGACTGGCGATCTAAATCCAAATATATAGTGTCGTTAGTTATTATTATTACTCAGACTAGACTTTCAGGACCATACTCACTTCATAGTTGTGATCAATTTGCTAGTGAAGGGTGAAGGCTGAAATAAATGGCTAGGCTAAGGGATGACTTGACTAACTTGACTTTGTGACACTTTGGCAAGGGAAAGGGAATACACACTGTAGTATATACTGAATGAGCAATAACACAGGGAATGGCGGTGTCTCACAGATGGATGAGTTGTTTAAAGAGGGTTTATTCACCTTCACAGATGCGCACAATCCATAATACAAGCAAGGCCAGCAATTGTTTAGATATAATATTTAAGTTCCATTGCTTTTTGGGCCTGAGGTTTCCATAGCCTTGATCTATGTGTGTTTACAAACACATTGCATAGATTTACATTTATTTTTAGGCTTTCTGCTGCAGGTGTGTTTTTAAGGCACTTGTTTACCTGAGCACTTCTAGGTGTGTCATGGACAGCTTGTTTACCTAGGTATTTATTTTTCCAAAAGATATAACATTTTATTTTTCATGGCCATTTTCATTTGGCATTTCTTTCATATACAAGATATAGCATTTGATTTTTCCAGATTTTGTATTGATGGCAGCACTAAAAGTTTCAGGTTTAGCCAACACAACTTTAGTGACTAGGGGGAATTCTCAAGGAACTCCAACTCACCATAGGTAAGTTTTGTCACCAACTCAGAGCCGAGACACAATAAACAGGGGAGCTCATCCAGTACAGAGGCTATAGTGGGGAAAGGTCCTCCATGTCACTAGTCAAGTAGCAAATCAAGGTAATAATCTAAAAGGTAGGCCACGGATGGATGAAGACAATGAAAAGATGAAGCCAACACTAGCAAGCCATAGTATGGTGTAATGATCACCTCTATTCTCCCTAAGGAGGGTATGTACCAATGAGTATGAATAGTGAACTTCTAAGTCTGAGTAGGGACAGTAATATATATATAATAGGTCAACCAGGTCCAAATATCTATATGATCGCCAGATCATGACACTAAGTGCTAAGACATGCTATAAGAATAAGTATAAAAGCAATCTAACCATAACACAATAGTATACCTGCTGAGTCATATACCTGAAAGCTCATCAACCTGTACCATCACCTGTCCTCTGAGACTGCTGCTGTAACTCTGGGCACTACTGTCTGCTCTGTATCAATGGCATAATGGCTATATCGGGCATCTCTCTGAGTGTCCCGAAACTCAGTCATGGCATGGGGAATATAACTGCTGTCCACAATCTGATAGTGATCCAATATAAATGCTCATCTCGGCATCTCAAATGCAAGGGAACTGGCTGAATAGTGTACTGGAATGAGAAAAATAATGTATGGTAGCCCGGCTACTATATATGTGATAACAAGGGTACTAGTCAATTATGAGAGAATCCACTGCCTTGGGAACTGTGTCCAATGCAGGGTAGTTAAGGATTGAATTGGGACTAACCAGTACCAGAGATGAGCTTGATTGAGTGATATGACAATGTCAAGGGGTTCAAGCAACCAAAACAAGGATCAAATCACAAGCTAACCCAACAATCCAGGAAAGTCGAATTGGCTTGGAGAAAGATCAGTGCCTTGGGAAATGGGCCAAATGGAGTCGGATGTCCACCAAATTGTAGATCTGGAATGTTGAGGAATCCAGAGCCAAGAGTCCCCTTTACAATGAGAAGCTCTTTCCTTTAAATAGGAGGGAGAGAGTCCACAATCTAACCACTTTTCAAATGAGTGGCTAAGATTAAAAGATCAAAAGATCTAATCAATGGTTGAGATGAGCTCAACAATACAATACATAGATCAATAATAAAATAATACAATATGTGGACAAACTCACCCTAGAAGAGGGGATCCCACAAAATCATGATGATAAAATAATAGATCTAGCTCATGATGGGTCCAAGGGGTAATTTTAGACACCCTTGGTCAATCCCCATAGTACAATATCAATAAAATAATCATCAAAGTACCAAATCGTGCCTCTATGGACAAATCGTGAGCCTTGGGAGGCTCCAGAAATCATCAGAAAGTGCCATAAGTGATGGGGGTGGGTCCCGATGAAGCTGAAACTGCTGGAGAAGGTGTGGAAGACATCCCACTCATCATCACTGATCATCCCATGCCATAACATTGCCTCAGTAGCCCAAATCGAATTCCTCTGTTAGCCATTTCTACCATTTCTGAACTGCCTCGAGAAACATGAAACAGCCCAAACTGCCTCCTGGAGTGCCTACGCTGTCAAGGTGAGCTCACCAATGAGTCTGGGAGAGGGGTAATATGGTAATAACAAGTGGCTAGACCACCCCCTCCATGCACAGCACCCTAGGTGAACCAAGTAAATCTCATCACTGCTCTCACAGGGCCTCCGACAGACCAAAACTGCACTAGAATAGCCAACTGAGGCTCAATCATCATTGTAACTGCCCGGAACTGAAAACAGACTGTCTCATTGGACTCAGAAGGTCCAAATCCATCTAAGATGTGTACTCATACACCATATAAACCTCTGCATGGTCCAAACTAAATATTCATCATATCCGGCAAACCAAATAATAATAATAATCTGTAAAAGTGCTGAGAAGCACAAATAATCATCATAAGCCTGAAACCACTGCATAATCCCACCAAGGTGACCTATACTAGACCATGTATCATCTATCTGCAATATCTAAGGTTTGTCATCTTGTGTCCTGTGGTTGACTTTTGATCAAACTAAGGTTTGACCAAGTCAACATGACCAACATATAACTCAAACTGTCATCAAGCTGCTGCAAGGTGTCCAAGGTTAAAACATGCTTTACAAACCATTTAATTAGCAATTATAACAAGAAGTAATCATTACTGGCGATCTAAATCCAAATATAATAAGTCATAATTATAATTTATTACTTAGACAAGACTTTCAAGGTCATACTAACTTCATAGTTGTGATCAATTTGCTAGTGAAGAGTGAAGGCTAAGGAATATATGGCTAGGTCAAAGGATGACTTACTGACTTAAAACTGTGACACTTTGGAAATGGAAACGGGAATACACACCATAGCATATAGTGGACAAGCAATAACACAGGGAATGGTGGTGTCTCACAAATGGATAAGTTGTTGAAAGAGTGTTTATTCACCTTACACAGATGCGCACAATCCATAATACAAATGAGGCCAGCAATCTTTTTGATATAGCATTTAAGTTCCATTGCTTTTTGAGCCAAGAGTTTCCATATCCTTTGATCTATGTGTGTTTACAAACACATTGCATAGATTTACATTTATTTAGGCTTCTTGCTGCAGGTGTGTTTTTAAGGCACTTGTTTACCTGAGCACTTCTAGGTGTGTCACAGACAGCTTGTTTACCTAGGTATTTTACATTTCACAAAAGATATAACATTTGATATTTCATAGCCATTTTCATTTGGCTTGCCTTTCATTTATGTGTGTTTAGAACACATTGCATGAATGGGCTTTTCATACAAGATATAACATTTCATTTCCATAGTTTGCATTAATGGCAGCACTAAAAGTTTCAAGTTTAGCCAACAACATCTTTAGTGACTAGGGGGACTTCTCTAGGAAATCCAACTCACCATAGGTAAGTTTTGTCACTAACTCAGAGCCGAGACACAATAAACAGGGAAGCTCATCCAATATAGAGGCTACAGTGGGGGAAGGTCCTCCATGCCACTAGTCAAATAGTAAGTCAAGGTAATGAATCAACTGGGTAAGTCATGGATGGATGAAGACAGTGAATAATGAAACCGACACTAGCAAGCCAAAGTATGGCAGGAATGATCACCTCTATTCTCCCTAAGGAGGGTAAAACCAATGGGTATAGGCCAAGAAATTCTAAGTTTGAGTAGTGACAAATATGATATATATGTATAAGTACAACCAGGTCCACATATCTATATGATCGCCAGATCATGATACTAAATGCTAAGACATGCTAAGAGAATGGAAATAAAAGCAATATAACCACAACACCATAATATACCTGCTGAGTCATATACCTGAAAGATCATCATCTGAACCATCATCTGTCCTCTGAAACTGCTGCTGTAACTCTGGGCACTATTGACTGCTCTGTACAAATGGCTAAATAGCTACATCGGTCATCTCTCTGAGTGTCCTGAAACCTAAGAGACAGGACACGTCCTTAGGGGTCCCCGTGTCCCGTGGGCCACGTTTGGGCGCGGACACGCTGGCCCCACGTGGGGGACACGCGATTTTTCGTGTCGCAAAATCGGGACACGCGTGTCCTAAGTCTGTGCGGCGTGGGGATTTTCCAGGACACGAAAAACGCAAAAAAGTGCGCGCGCGTGCCCATAAAAACGAGTTTTTTGTTTTTGTTTTGTCATTTGCTAACTGATGGGAGTGTGAGGGAGAGCTAGAGTGAGCCCAAAGTCAGTTTTTTTTGCAGGTGAAGGAGATTCAAGAGTGTTTTCTTGCAGGTGGAGGAGATTCAAGTGTGATTTCACCATCAAGATTGAAGGAAAATGTCTCAACCAGCTAGGGCAGCAGGTAGAGGGCAAAGGAAAGGGAAGAATGCCCCATCTATTCCCTCTCGTCCTATTCCTCCTCCAAGCAATTCCCCTTCTGCTCCTAGTAGTGCTCCAACCGGTTCTAGTGAAGCTCATCCTCATTATAGCCATGCTTTGGCAAAACAACAAGCACAAGAGAGTAAATACCCTTTGTGGAAGTATGTGACTGTTGGAGCGAAGCTTGGTGGGGGAGGCAATGTGTGTTGGACTTGCAATTTCTGCAGGCATGAATTCAAGAGCACCTATTACCGGGTTAAAGGCCATTTGTTGGCCCTCCCTTGTGGGATTTCTTCATGCAAAGCTGTGAGTGTTAACCAAAGGAGGGAGATGGAAAGAGAAGACCATGTTGGGGTAGGGAAGGTGGCTGCAGCAAGCAAGACATTTCATCGTGAGGATCCTCTTCCATTCTTGAGGAAACCCTCTAGCACTAGGAGTGGGGTTGATGCTATTGCTTATCCAACAAGAAAGAGGCCAAGTTCAAGAGGTCCAATGGATAGGATTTTCCAACATGAGGCACGAGAAGAGGTAGACCTCTCCATTGCATTTTTCTTCTACCTCAACTTCATCTCATTCAATGTTGCACGGTCACCATTGTACTTTGAGATGTGTCGATCTATAATGGAACGAGCTCCAACTGGTTATGTGCCTCCTAGTTCAGAGAAGCTTAGAACCACATTGTTGGTTAAGGCAAAGAAGGAGGTGGATAAAATTATTGATCCAATTAAATCAAAATGGTCCACATGGGGTGTTAGTATTGTTTCTGATGGATGGACGGATCCAGCACGCCATCCACTCATCAATTTCATGGTGTCTTCCACAAATGGACCGGTGTTCTTGAAAGTGGTGGATGCTCTTGGGAAATACAAGGATGCACAATATATGGGTGATTTGTTCATCAAAACCATTGAAGAAGTAGGTGTTGATTCTTGTGTACA
Source organism: Larix kaempferi (assembly GCA_027924585.1). NCBI lineage: Eukaryota > Viridiplantae > Streptophyta > Pinopsida > Pinales > Pinaceae > Larix > Larix kaempferi. The sequence goes on from BSBM01000866.1 coordinate 4,789,964, forward strand.
AATCATCACGGACAATGCACCTGTTTGCAAGGCTGCTGGCATGATTGTGGAAGCTAAACATCCACAGGTATGTGATTGTTAATTTACTCATTTATTTGAAATTTTGAGCTGTTAGTAACTTAGTAGTTAGTTGTAGTCTTGTAGAGTCTAGGAGTCTAGACTCAATGACTCATTTATACTTTCTTTTATTGATCTTACAGGTATTTTGGACACCTTGCATTGTCCATTCTTTGAATTTAGCACTGAAATCTATTGCTTCAGATGTGCCATGGATTGGCAAACTTATTGAGGATGCACGCCATATCCGTAACTTTGTACAAAACCACACCAATGCCCTCACAATCTACAAAGAGTACACAAATCTTTCATTGTTGAAGGTTGCAGATACTCGGTTTGCTTCCTCATTCATCATGCTCAAGAGATTGAGAGAGGTAAAAACCGCTCTTGGGTCCATGGTGATTTCAGAGTTTTGGGCTTTTTGGAGAAAGTCAGATCAGAATGCTTCACAAAAGGTGAAGGACACAGTATTAGATGATGGTTGGTGGGATAGGGTAGTCCTTAGCATCAAGATCATGGAGCCAATCATTTCTTTGTTGCGGTTTGCAGACACGGACCAGCCCATCCTAGGAGATGTTTATGAGGGGTGGGATTCCATGATTGAGTCCATGAGGACCATTGTTATGGAGAATGAGTGTGCTGAGTATGAGACATCGGCAGAGAACTTATGGTCCATCATACAGGGCATTCTTATCTCCAGGTGGGATAAGAATTGCACACCTTTGCATTGCTTGGCCCACTCATTGAACCCTAGGTTCTACGCTCAGGATTGGCTCAGTGGTGGGTCGGGGCACTCATCCAGAGTCCCTCCTCACATGGATGGAGAGATCTCAGAGGGGAGGAAGATAGCATTTAGACGGCTACTTCAGGATAGAGACCACCTTGAGGTGGTGGAGGAGGAATTTTATGAGTTTTCTAGTGGCACCGGGAGATTTGGAGGATATGAGGTGATTAGAGACATGGGGGTTAAGAAACCCCTTGTTTGGTGGACAACTCATGGGGCAACATGCCCTATTCTACAAAAGATAGCCTTGAGGGTCCTCTCTCAAGTTACTTCATCCTCTTGTTGTGAGAGGAATTGGAGCACATATGGGAACTTGTACAGTGTGAAGAAGAGCAGACTTGAGCAGTCCAGGGCAGAGACGATGGTGTATGTGCACTCCAACCTTCGTCTTATTTACAGGAAGAGGGAGGAGTGGGTGAAGGGAAAGACACGGATGTGGGATGTCTTTCCTGATGAGATGGGTTTGGACAGCAGTACTGAGTTGGCATTAGCCAACATGGATCTTAATGATCCAGTGCTAGAGCTGGTCACTTTTGATGAGGGTGATCGTATGGAGGGGTCATCCTCCACACCAGCAGATGCAGTTAGTCAGATTGGCAGAGAGGAGGAGGAGGAGGAGGAGGAGGATCAGGGCAGTGATGAGTTTGTTGATTCAGGCATGGAGGAGGACTATTGAGTCATTGACAGATGGGATTCTTCCATCTTGATCCACCCCTTTTTTGTATTTACTATTAGACTATTAGTCTATTAGTCTAGACTCTATTTGGCATTTGCTAGTGCCCAGTGGCATTCCAACATCTATGTAATACATTTTGATTTTGATGACTTAATGAGAAATATGGTTCCGAGTCTCTGACATGCATCTATGTGTCTCAATGTCTCATTGTGATTTGTGATTGTGAATGACAAATGTGTTGTGATTTGTGAATGATCTAATTTCTATTGAATATTTCATATTTGTAAATTTGTAATTGTAAATGTAATGTTAAATTTTATTGGATCTATATGTCTATATTTTTAAATTGTAATATATTTAAAATATATATATATGTATATAAAACGTGTCCTACGTGTCCTGATTCCGGGGGTCACCGTGTCCCGTGGGGACACTCGTATTTTGGGGACACTCGTGTCCCGTGTCCTCGTGTCATGTGACTTAGCCTGAAACTCAGTCATGGCATGGCGAATAAAACTGCTGTCCAAAATCTGATAGTGATCCATAACAGATGCTCATCTCAGCATCTCAATGCAAGGGAACTGGATGAAAAGTGTACTGGAATTAGAAAAATAATGTATGGTAGCCCGGCTACTATATATGTGATAACAGTTACCTTAGGTGCATTTTGTGTGGGAGGTCCCTCACTTGCTTTCCTTTGGTAAGTAATCCCCTTGAAATTCTAGATGTTGTTGATCTGTTCATCTGAAGGCATCTCACCATAGTACTGAGTTAAATTGTCAACCTTCTGGTGATGTTGGTTGGCTTGTGTCCAATCTTCCCTAGGAATGTTATAGATGTCACCTAGATGGTTGATGTATTCAGGCTCGCTTGTAGATGTACTAGTACCACAACCTTCCGGATGACCATGCTCTTGAACATAGCATGCAAAATGGCATCCAGATTCTTCATGGAAATCTCTGCATGCTCTACAAAATGGTTTGTAATGCTCAGCCATGTTAGCAGCCTCTAGCTGATGAGGAGGCCTCTGTTCATTGTAACGTACCCACCCATCCATCCAAGGCAATGGGAGAGTACATGATGGCAATCTCTGGGGCTTTCACATAAAACTCAGCCCACTCATTAGATTCATATCATTAAAAGATATGTGTGCAGATGGAAAACAAGAAAATGATGCAAAGCGGAATTAAAACATCCACACACATTACTCATGCATACAGCATATCAACAGTCATTGAATTAATACAGTGCAGAAGTAAATATATAGGCATAAAAACACTTATCTTCGTTTTTGCAACAGTCCCAAACAACTAGCTATGTCGCTACAACGTTCCACCCAACCATAGGCTCTTCGACAGCTTATACTGAGTCCGTCCGAAGGCCACCCCTGAGTTGGGCATGATTCTCACGAGGAAAAGGGGGCATTCACTCATTCACAACCCATTTCTCATTTCCTCTCAGCCAAGCCAGTGCACAACTGGGTTTATCAGGCTGCATTCGAACCCTGGAAGCTTACAATCAAGATCAAGCCAAAGCAATGGATTTTCCAACAAGATGGCCATGGGTTTGGACTTTCCCAAATTGTTTCCATCCAAACGAATTATGGGATGAGGAAAAACATTCACAGGGAGGAAAAACGATTTCTCCCCAACCATCTCAGCATTCAATAGCCATAATGGTCTCTATGGAACCCCAATTCGATTTTCCATCTTCCCCACTAGTATACAATACAAAAACGCCCTTATCCCAGCTGAGGATCAAGGAGAACAACCAAAAACATGGCTGGAAAACGCTCAGGTACCCACTCGTGAGGGAGAGAAAAATTGGTTGATGGATAATGGCTTGGGGAGCAATTCATGGCTCTTTTCTTGCCCAAGAAGCAAAACGCGATTTCCCATGCAGGGTGGCTTGCCCATACCCAAATTTGGACAGCCATACCTCCCATTCCCCAAGGCATTAACTACCTCAACCAACTCTTGGGAGAAATCAATGATTGGGTACAAAAGTCAACATGGGTAGTTGAGGGTTTGATGGGTTCTCTCATTGACACTTGGCTTGACTTGATTGGCTCAAGGGTTTGAATGTTTTCCCTCCCAATTCCTTGTAAAATCATGCCCCCATCTCTTTGTTGCATTGCATAGCTAGTTGTGGGTATTTTTATTAAAATGCATCTTACATGATATTGAAATTCCAATGTGCCTGGCTAGCACACAAGCCATATGCATCACTAAATCGATGGCGGGGCCTTGGCCTTGAGCTCCTCACCATGATTTCATAACAATATTACATCAATTACATTTGAATGTAATGGGGTCAATAATGGGGACGTTACATTCATGGTTGGGAGGCTTTCTTTGCCAAGTTGGTTTTGCTGTAAAAGTTCTAGGAGCAGGTTGTGTCTGTGTTCTTTCCATAGTTACCACTCTGTTTTGTATTTCCTTTAGTTGAGCAAGGTGTTTAGCTTCAGCTTCTTCCATGTTTCTCTTCATTTCCTTTTTCATTTCATTCCTCATTTCCAATATCTGTTTTTCATGAGCCTCCTTCATAACTGATGAAGGATCTTTATCTTTGGGTTCATTGATCTTTAAAGGTGTTGAAGATCTTGAGTAACTAGAAATGTTGGACTTTCTCGAAGATTGCATGTTCTTATCAATTTTGCAAGCCATATCTTGGGCTTGCAAAAGAGTAGTGGGTATTACCAACTTATTTGTACCATAGTTGGATTATCTAAAGAGCCGCCATTTGACAAACATGATGAATGTTTGTGTTCCAGTGTATCAGATGATCCATCCTTTGTGCCTAGCCAGTTTTGGCTAATCAGTTTTTGTTTTCAGTCGATATGACCATGGCCCCACGGGGTTTGTAATAAAGTGTGCTAGTAGGATTTTGTAGTGGCTCGGTCCCCCATGACTTGGTTATGCAACTAAGGTATTCTAGGGAGTTTTTTCCCTTGTCAATTATACTTTGCCTATAGCTGAGCTATAGTCGATGAGGTTTTCTCCCGCTTCCTCCAAAGCTAGAATGCCCGATTTTGAAAATTTTAGCCTTGGGAGGTTGTTGGAGTCCAACTGATGTATATAAGCCTACTAGACACTAAGAGAATAGTCTATGGTCTTGTCCTAAGTCACTAGGACCCTCAGAAAAAATTTCGAAAAAATTTTACCAGGTCCTCCGGTTTTGGGTTTTTAATTATTTTTTAATTTTTAATAAATTTTTCCATAGTTTAAATGGAAAAATTCCAATATGTAATATGTCAGTCAACCGGGGTCCGAATTCAGTGATTGAACGCTCTAACCTTAGGCCAAAAATCATTCATGACCCCCGGACCAGTTTATCCTAAGTTTCGAATGTCAATTCAGCCTCATAATTAATAATTTCTCAAAAAATCCAGTTACAAAGAAATTATTAATTAAAATAATAAAAATGAATATTTTGGAGATAATCCAAATCTCTCCAAAATAATCCAAAATGAATAAAATAAAAGGCTAATTGACATGGCATTGGGCATTAATGAAGATTCCAATCATCTCAGCCATCAATCAGTCAACTATCCAGTCACTACAAGAGATCTCCATCAAGTGAATTCGCCCTCTTTCCTCAAATCTGCTAATTGATGTGTTGGCACATGTTTAATGGGTGGTTGGGTTGTATTTATGATTATGGTAGGCACCCTCCTCCTTTGGTGGCACCACTTGGGCTTGGCTCTCAATACAACTCAACCAACACCCCTATAATAGCTCATGCATTAACTATGACGGGATTCACGCCATCCCCCATGAGGTTCATGTATATTCCTTTTGGAGTTCGAAATTACACTTGGCATTCAACTGTTTGATGGTGATACTTCCAAGGAGATGGATGGGGGGCGCCTTGCCAAGGTGGAGGCCACCTCCCCATCCCAACAACTACAAACTCGAGTTGATGAGTGGATACCACTCCAAGCTTGGAGTTAGACTAGGATTTGGATCTTGATCTCATGTGCCATTTGTCTCCCATGGAGCAAATTCGAATTAGGGTTTAGGTGCTTGTATTTTGTTATATAAGGAAGCCATTTTGGCTCTTCTCTCATGGAGATTTTGAGCAACAACACTCTGCCAAATTCTCATTGTAATATTTGTTTGAATTATTGAATAAGAAGTGACTTTGGAGGTCTATGCAGGAGCACTTGGGGTTTTGTTTTCACATTGTCTTGGTGATATCTCTCTCACCTTATCTCTCTATTTATGCAAATCATTATTCAATTTATGTTCTAATCTTGTTTAGAAGTATCTTGTTCGGTTTTGTCTATTTGAGAATAAGGGTTTTGCAGGGATCATTCGAGGTGGAGAGTGGCTTGGAGATCAAGCTAGTCTTTGTTCATCAATGGTTTTTACTACCTAATTCATTTTCTCTTGCAGGTTCTCTAAGTCCTTCTCATCTCAAGAGAAGAAACAGTCTCAAAGAAACTTGCTTTTCTCTCCATCACAAAGTTTCAAGCTATTATCTGGTTACTCTGAGCTGATCTCCTCTAGCTCTCTCTTTGCTCTTTGAATCCCTTTTCACTTGTCTTGCTAAGCCTTTTCCTCTCTAGTTTTTCCCTAGTTCACCTTGTCTTGCCCTAGCTTCATCCTACTATCCCTAGATCTCCTCCTTCCTTTCGTTTCCTTGCCTTGGTCTCTCATTTTTTCCTCCTTCCAAGCTTCTTCTCCTAGGTTTTTTTTTTGCCCTAGTTTGCTACCTCTCTTGCACTCGTTTTCCTTCTTTTGCAAGCTTTTTTCCCTTGTCTCTTTGGGCACCCTTCACCCACTATTTGGGCTGCCTTTAGCCCACTGTTTGGGCACCTCTTTGCTTACTAGTTGCTGCTCCATTAGCTTACTGTTTGCTGCTCTATAGCCTACTGTTTGCTGCTCCATTTTGCTAGCTCTCCTACCTTTCGTTCTCCTTCTTCTTTTCCCCTCATTTTGTGTCTTCATCTTTGCTCCATTGCCTCCCTTTCGTCCATCTTTAAAAGGCCCTAAACACAACACAAAACACAAAAAACGTTAGTTTTGGTTAAGGTGTTAGCTTGTTTCATCCTTTGGAAGCTAGTAGTTAGTTTTCATAATTTTACATTTTGCATTGTTAATAGATTAGATCTCACATTTTGTTCACTAGTAGTTTCGTTTTACATCACTAGCTCTCATTTAAAGATAAATTTTGCATTTGGTTAAGATCTAGTTTCGTTCCTAGGTTGTTAATTGCATCTCATTCTCTTAGTCAATTCTTGCATCTAGTTTATCTTTAGCTTGCATTTTGGCATTTAGATCTCATCAAAAAGGTTAAAAGTTTGCATTTCAAAAAAAATTGGGCATTTCCTAGTTCATACTTAGTTTAGATCTCATATTTTGCTTACTAATGCTAATGGGTGCCTCGAAGTGAATCATTATGTAGGTGCTTGAAAGTGAAAGGATCTTGAAAAGCTTTGAAGTAAGAAGATCTAAGCCAAGTAAAAGACTTCAAAGAAACCATAAGGACGATCCAAAACTTGAACACATTATTCATTATCCTTTGTAATAGCTCTTAAGAGCTTACGTCAATTTACTTTTCAAAGCTTTATTTTCTCTCAAAAGTCCTTACAAGGGTTAAATTCCCAAGGCACTTGTACTTCATTAATAAAAAGGCTAAGTGGGATAAAGCCTCCCACACTTTGGTTTCTCCTTCCCCATTTGGGGAAGAGTGTCTTGCATTTCATAATTTAGATGTGCTTTAAATTTCTAGAATAATTTCATTTTGTACTTAGAGATTAAATTGTTCAATTTGGTTTTTCCCTGAGAAGTAGTCTCTTGGGATTTGATCCCAAGTGCCGCATTGACATTGCGTGCCACTCCTCTTTCCCCACTGTGTACTACGTACGACCAGCTAGTTGGAAGTTTCATGAACAGTGTGTAGGAGTCTTTTCTTTGACTCCACTTTGCTAAAATAGTTTCTTTGGTTGTAGAACACTAATTGCTTATTTATTCCATCTTGCAAGTAGTTTATTTCATTTGATACATCATTGTCTTGTCTCATTTTATCATTATTTGAACTTCATAGTTGTGTTCTTTTGCTTTAAGTTGCTTCTATTTTAACAAAGAACCAAAATCTCTTGAACTTGCAATAACACAAGTCAAGAGCACTCTCTATCGGAGAGCATTCCCACTGCATATCCTTGCATCAAGCATATAGTTTAGCTAAGTCTCTTGAACTTCCTTCTTAAGACGAAGTCAAGAGCGCTCTCTGTCAGAGAGTTGAATTGTGTGCTCTTAATAATAAAATACTTCCAACTCACATCCCCCAATAAAATTTATCTTCGTTGCTATCCATCATTCAGTATGCTCTTCCGACCTTAAAAAAGTTGGGCTAGTACTCAAAAAGGTGTTGGAATTGTTAATCTTGAAAGTGATAATATTAATAAAATCTTTTCCCCACAACCAACGAACCGACGTTGCTATTTCGAAAAATACGCAGGTAGTGGGCAAAGTTCTTAAACCTGGTGGGGCCGGAGTGTCGTTGTCTTAAACTTCGAGGGTGGTTAAATCATTGGAAACCTATCCTTGATAACTGGACGGTCCGTCATACCACCAGAGGGGAAGCCACTGAAAGTATACTTTTCCGGTTGGACACTTGCCTTGATTTTCTTAGCCCCAATAATCAAAGATCATTAAAACTTTCACTTAACCAAGATAATTTGCACAATGTTCTCACAAACAGTTACTTCAAGACTTGTATCTTCAGCATCCCCAAGCATTTAAATTTTTTACTCCATTTGGCACTGGTCTACTTTCACTTACATGGTTTAATCAATCTGGGCCATTTTTCCTTTGAAGTCTCTATCTGAATTTATTATCTATCTGTGGATGCTTTTATATTGCAAATCTTCTTTATACTGTTGATCTCATATCTTGTATCGCAACGTGGATTGCTTATTGTCTTGTTTTTTTCCATCTATAATTGTGATCATCATCATTTAAAACTCCTAAAAAGCACCCATCCGCATCACTCAACACCAAAAACTTAAAAAAAAAAAACATTGAGCCATAGACAACTCTTTGTAGGGACTACCCCCCTTGGATTCGTTAGGAGTTAGCCTAAAAGGAGGAGCTGGGATTTAGGTAACAGTACTGTTATCACCTAAGATGTAGTTACCCCTATGGATAGATCCAGTCATGGATGGAAATAGGGAAGGGCAACTCAAAAGGTGCAACCACGATCACCTCGACCTCCAATATATGGTTGTCACGCCAGTCGAGGCAACCTTCACTTTATGTTATCTAGCCCAGACAACAAAGGGGGAGACCCGACCTACTCCCGACAGGAGAGATCAAAACCAAGACACCAAATCAGGGTATTTCTAGTTGAAGTTAGGTGTATGGTTTATTCTAGACCTAAGGATGAAGTCACAAGCCAAGTGAGGGGTTCAATAGGTATAGCTTTGGTTCATAGTTGAAGTGAAAGTGACTTGCAATGTTTAAAGTGAGATCTAGGGCTAGTGTACTAGGTCAATGTCAAAAGATTCACTGCCTTGGGTACCGTGTCCAATGCAGGATAGTTAAAGGTTGTATTGGGGCTAACTAGTACATGAGACAAGATTGACCATAGTTCATGATGTCTTCAAAGGTATAGTTCACCATGCAAAAGTCAAACCACAAGTCAATCCAACAATCTAGGAAAGTTGAATTACCTTGTAGAAAGACCAATGCCTTGGGAATTGGGAAGTGGAGTCAAAGTGGGGTTGACTTATGGTTAGGACTCCTACAACATGAGATAAATGGACAGTATAGGTCTTGATGGTTAAATGTGTCTAGATCTAGGTTTGACCCAAGTGGACCACAATCCCTTAAAACAAGGAATGCAGTCCCCAAGGCAAGAATTGACAAAGTGACAGTCTAGACCTAGGTTTTGAATTATTCTGATTTCGGATCTGCAAAAATCTCAAGTACCCAGTTCCTCGAAGTGAGTGAACTCACTTCTCCAAGGTGGTGCGACTTTCCCTAAGGAGGCTTCAATTGGGGTTTAGGTGGGTCAAATCATGTCGGATGGCATCCAAACTTTAGATCCTAGTAGATCGGTCAGGTAGGAGTATGGATCTATAATTTCGTGGCAATCCACCGGTTAGATCTTTGTAGATCTGAGTTTAAGTGTTCCAAGTGGTCCAAAATGGGGATTAAATCCCTTAAAATGTGGAATGGGGCCCACAAGGTGATTTTCAAGAAAGGGACAACCTGGGTGTATGTTATTTGATGTGTAGATGTCAAATCAAGTGGAATCTCAAACACCCATCGCTTAGATCTAGGTCAACCTGCTCAAATGGTGAAGTGCGCCTTCCTTGGGAGAAGCTAGGTTGGCTTGGGAGAGGGGTCAAACGGAGGCCAATCCTCACCAAACTATAGATCCGGGATGCCGTGGATGCTATAGAGGTGGGTTTTCAATATCATGCCCAACAACCCACTAGATCTAAGTAGATCTGAGAAAATGTAAAATAGGGTTTTGAAGTATTTAGGGTTTTAACAATTTATGAGTTATGTCAATGGATTGGATAAAGGAAAGAGAAACAAACCTGTGGATCTTACCTGGATAACCTTGTAGATGCCTTGATGATGATGATCTATGCAATCCCGATCAATTTGGAAGCTTTGAGGTAGTTTCTATGCAAATCGATTTTGTCCAAGAAGCCAATGCGCCCTCTCTCCTGCACAACAAACGTCAACAATATCAGATTTGATGCATCAAGAGATAAGACTAATGCCACAAAAGAAGTAACAGAAAGATAGCATAGATCACAATGATACTAATGATAACCCCCTGATACAAGCGAATGCCAAGAAAGTCGATTTGAAGAAGCCTTGCAAAATCGCCCTTGTTGAAGTCGCCCTCCTGTAGACAAACAATGATTTCCAAAAAATATAGATCTTGCCACAATTTCCAAATGCTAGGTTGCAATAGACTTTCCAATCACCATCTAAGAACACCAGATGCAAAGGAGACCACAAGAATTTCCACAAGAATATTTTTCTATACCAATAATCCAAGAGCCAAAGACCCTTTACAATGAGAGGCTCTCTCCTTTAAATAGGAAGGAGAGGCACCAAAACCCTAACCACTTTTTGAATGAGTGGCTAAGATTAGAAGATACAAATGTCTAATCAATGGTTGAGATGAGCTCAACAACATAATACATGGATCACACATAAAATATAACATAAGTGGACAAAGTCGCCCTAGGAGAGGGGAATCCCACCAAATCATGATGACAAAATATCATAGGAGGCTCATGGTGGGTCCAAGGGGTAATTTTATCCCTCCTTGGTCAATCCCCATGGCACAATAACCAATAAATAATCATGAATGTACCAAATCGTGCCTCCAAGGTGAAGTCGTGGTCCTCAAAAGACCTCAAAAATCCACAGAAAGTGCCATAAGTGATGGATGCGGGCCCCGATGAAGCTGAAACTGCAGGAGGAGGTGTGGAAGGTCCCGATCTATCATCACTGATCATCCCATGCCATAACTTTGCCTCAGTAGCCCAAATCGATTTCCTCAATAGCCATTTCTACCAATCCTGAAATGCCTCGGGAAGCGTGAAACTGCCCAAACTGCCTCCTGGAGTGATGGCGCTGTCAAGGTGAGGGTACCAATGTGTCCGGGAGGGGGGTAATATGGTAAAAACAAGTGGCTGGACCACCCCCTCCATCATCAGCGCCCTAGGTCAACCGGATAAAAGTCATCTCTGCTCCGACAGGGCCTCCAATAGACCAAAACTGCACTAGGACAGCCTACTGAGGCTAAATCATCACTGTAAGTGCCCGGAACTGAAAACAAACTGTCCCATTGGACTCAGAAGGTCCAAATCCATCCAAGATGTGTACTCATACACCATATGAATCTCTGCATGATCAAAATAAATATCCAATGTACCGGAACAGGGCCAATAATAATGATCTGTAAATGACCAAACACTGCTGTATCCCAAGAATCATCATCATAACCCTGTAGCTGCCGCATAGAATCATCCTGTATGTGTACATGGACCATATATCATCTATCCATATCATCATAAGGTCCAACATCTCATGTCCCATGGTCCTCCATGGTCAAACTAGGTCTAACCAAGACCAAATACAACTCAGACTATCATCCATAGCTGCTGCAAGGTGTCAAGGTTAATACATGCTTTACAATTTATTCAAATAGCTTCTATAACACAGATTAATCATGACTGGCGATCTAAATCCAAATATATAGTGTCGTTAATTATTATTATTACTCAGACTAGACTTTCAGGACCATACTCACTTCATAGTTGTGATCAATTTGCTAGTGAAGGGTGAAGGCTGAAATAACTGGCTAGGCTAAGGGATGACTTGACTGACTTGACTTTGTGACACTTCGGCAAGGGAAAGGGAATACACACCATAGTATATACTGAATGAGCAATAACACAGGGAATGGCGGTGTCTCACAAATGGATGAGTTGTTTAAAGAGGGTTTATTCACCTTCACAGATGCGCACAATCCATAATACAAACAAGGCCAGCAATTATTTAGATATAGCATTTAAGTTCCATTGCTTTTTGGGCCTGAGGTTTCCATAGCCTTGATCTATGTGTGTTTACAAACACATTGCATAGATTTACATTTTTTCTTTAGGCTTTCTGCTGCAGGTGTGTTTTTAAGGCACTTGTTTACCTGAGCACTTCTAGGTGTGTCATGGACAGCTTGTTTACCTAGGTATTTATTTTTCCAAAAGATATAACATTTTATTTTCATGGCCATTTTCATTTGGCATGCCTTTCATTCATGTGTGTTTAAAAACACATTGCATGAATGGGCTTTTCATACAAGATATAACATTTCATTTTTTCCAGATTTTGTATTCATGGCAGCACCAAAAGTTTCAGGTTTAGCCAACACAACTTTAGTGACTAGGGGGAATTCCAAGGAACTCCAACTCACCATAGGTAAGTTTTGTCACCAACTCAGAGCCGAGACACAATAAACAAGGAAGCTCATCCAATACAGAGGCTACAGTGGGGAAAGGTCCTCCATGCCACTAGTCATGTAGTAAGTCAGGGTGATAATCTAAAAGGTAGGTCATGGATGGATGAAGACAATGAAATGATGAAGCCAACACTAGCAAGCCAAGGTATGGTTGAATGATCACCTCTATTCTCCCTAAGGAGGGTACCTACCAATGAGTATGAATAGTGAACTTCTAAGTCTGAGTAGGGACAGTATAATATATATATAATAAATCAACCAGGTCCATATATCTATATGATCGCCAGATCATGACACTAAGTGCTAAGACATGCTATAAGACTAAGTATAAAAGCAATCTAACCATAACACTGTAATATACCTGCTGAGTCATATACCTGAATGCACATCAACCTGTACCATCATCTGTCCTCTGGAACTGCTGCTGTAACTCTGGGCACTACTGTCTGCTCTGTACCAATGATATAATGGCTACATCGGTCATCTCTCTGAGTGTCCTGAAACTCAGTCATGGCATGGGGAATGCAACTGCTGTCCACAATCTGATAGTGATCCAATATAGATGCTCATCTCAGCATCTCAAATGTAAGGGAACTGGCTGAACAGTGTACTGGAATGAGAAAAATAATGTATGGTAGCCCGGCTACTATATATGTGATAACAAGTACCTAGCTCATTGCTTGCCCCCAAGGCCACACCTCTCCCCACTTCCAGTGAGGGAGACAGCTTTCGAAATATTTCGGTTGTCGGTGTGCATCTCGGCGGACAACAGTGGGCTCCTTGTCTCTAAGCTCATACTGCATTTCCCCACTAAGGGCTTCAATGTAATACACCAATATAGTCTGTGCAATCGGTCTGTAATCTGTATGGATTGCATTAGACAAATCAGTGAATTTTTTATTGAATTCCTCCATGGTCTCCATTTCACTTCTTTTGGTGTTTGTCAATGCAGCCGATTGGTGCCAAGGTTCTTTCTTCTCACCAAACTTGTTGGTGAAGGCAGTCTTGAAGGCAGCAAAGGTTGTTAAGGAATTGTTTGGCAAGCCGATGAACCAGTCACCAACATCCCCGTCTAGAGATAAGGCAAACAACTTCATATACACATCATCATGTTTATGGGCAGGATCTCTGACATAGCTACTAATACACTTTGAGAAGGTTTTGGGATGATAAGCAGCAATAATGGCATCAGTGCCAGTGAAGGTAGGAAGCTTGTCTATAGCTTTGTCCGGAATGTCGTGTGGTTGACCTGCTATCTGAGTAATGTCAAGGAAGAATAAAAATCACCCATTGTATCGGAAAGACAAGTATTATTTTCTTCAAGTTTAGTTTCTACAAAAAGACTATGGATGTCCGAAATAGATTGAGATCCAAGCTCTTCAAGGATCCTACGAGAAGCTAGTTTATTTAGTCTCCTCCTATAAACCTTTTCAGGTTCAAGGATGAAACTAAGTAAACCTTCAGAGTTTCTCCTGGTTGAATACCTTGGTAAATTAAGAGACAGTGGAGTCGCCAGATGGATTTCAAATCTAATATCAGAGAGTGATTGGACTAAAAATCTATCAAAAAAGGTAAAAACTAGAAAAACTAAGGTCGTCCAGGAACAAAAAGATTTGTCCCCGGCAGCGGCGCCAAAGATGTTGTCCGTCGAGATGCACACTAGCAGCAGAAATTTTTCGAAAGTTGTTCCCTCACTACAAGTGGGGAAGGTGTGGCCTTGGGGGCAAGCAATGAGCCAGGTACTGTCACCTAAATCCCAACTCCTCCGTTTAGGCAAACTCCTAACGAAGCCAAGGGGGGTTGTCCCTAACAAAGAGTTTTTCTATGGCTCTTATGTTTTTGGTGTTGAGTGATGCGGATGGGTGTTTTTTCAGGAGTTTTTGAATGATTACAACTTTATAATGATGAAATAAAATAATCACAAGATAAATGCAAGATCACAAGATCGAGGAAAAAACCACTTGATAATTTTAAAGCAAGACAACCACGATAATATAAATGCTCCAGATAGATAAAAAGCAAATGAAAATTGATGACAAGGACTAGTGCCTTATGGAGTCAAAGATAGTCTTCAATGCTTAGGTTGCTTGATACAAGAGTTCAAAGTGGTAACGTTTGTGAGATCGTTTTGCAATTGTTCTTGGTTTATTTTATTGTAAATTTTATGTAATCTTGTTTTAGGTGTCTAGGAAAACCTAACTGGAAATACTTTCAGTGACTCCGTTCGAAGACATGACAGGCCTGTCTGGCTCACAAGCTAGGTGTTCAGAGAATTTAACCAGCAAGTGTCCAGATTGGGTAGCCCGACGCCCACACTTGGAATTTGCCCACTACCTGAGTATTTATCGAAATAACATCGGTTCGTTGGTTATGGGGGTGAAAATTTTATTATGTTTGAATCTTGTAAGATTCACAGTCCAATGCCGTTTCTGAGTAATCTGATTTTTAGGTCGGTCAGAGCATACTCCGGCAAGGAAACAACGAGATAAATTCGAATTTTATTAAAAGGGAGTGATGAGTTGCGAATTTTAATTAGAGCACACAAGTGAACCTCTCCAACATAGAGTTCTCTTGACTTGTCTTCTGACAGAGGTTCAAGAGACTTTGACTAATCTATATGCTAAGATGCAATAAAAATGCAATACTTATGCTCTCCGACAGAGAGTGCTCTTGACTTGTCTTATGACAAGTTCAAGAGTCTTGGTTCTTTTTAAAGATAAACAGATTGTAAATAAAGAAACCAGATGATAGCTCAATAAATAATGAAACAATGATCTAACAATTAAAATACTAAATAGCAAAAAAGAACTAATCTAGCAATTAGTGTTCTAAGCAAAAATGAAACTAATCTAAGTACTTGAAGCAAATCTAAGCTGAGAACAAACAAGACACTCTTCCCCAAATGGGGAAGAAACACAAACTATGGGATGCTTTATCCCACTTAGCCTTATTTTATTAATCAAACACAACTTTTGAGAATTTTCAACCTTGGAATGAGAAATGAAGATAGTAGAAGTGACTTTTAAATAGGCTCTTAAGAGCTTTACAAAAAAAGGAGAGTGTTTAAGTCTTCATGGTTTTGATCTTGGTTTCAAACGTCCTCTTGGTTTTGCAATCTTCTTCATCTCTTTGATGATCTCTTCTTCTTCTTCTTCAAGTCCCTTCTTGAGTTTGCTTTTGCTCAAACCTACAACACAATGCAAATCACACTACAAGCACCCTTTAGCATTAGTCAAATCAAATAAAAAGGAAACTAGATGCAACTAAGATCTAAGTATCAAAATGGGATGCAACTTTTACAATGGGATCTAGATGCAATTGTTCAAAGTAAACTAGATGCAAAGCCTAGAATGAGATCTACTATATGAACACTAACCAACTAGAATGCAAGCTAACAAGCTAAAATATAAACTAGAATGAGATTGAGATCTAGCTAAGCAAAGACAAATTCTTTTTATGATTTTTTCAAAGTTTTAAGGAGGAAATAGGGGTAAGAAAGGAAGGCAAACGAAAGGAGGTAAGGGGAAGAAGCGAGAGGGAGAGGAAGAGGTAGAAGGCTTAAAACGAAGGCAAGGAGGTAAAAGATCTAGGGTAGGATGAGAGCTAGGGGATGGAAGAGAGCTAAGGGGAAAAACGAAACTAAGGTAGAAGAAAAGAAGGCTTGAGATAGAGGAGGAGACGAGAGTAAAGGGGAGAAGGGGATCTTAGGTAGTAAGGAGACCAAGACGAAAGGAGAAAAGGAGTTTAGAAAGGGAAAACGAGAGCTTAGAAAGGAGGAGAGGGCTAGAAGACTAAGAAGAAAATGAAGCTAGGGAAGAAGAAAGGCTGAGGAGAAGGCAAAAACGAAGGGGAGGAGGCCAAAAATGAAAGCAAGAAAGGTGTTTTAGGGCTTCCAAGGTAACCAAGTGACCAATTTTTAATCTAGTTTGTAGGATGGAACTTGAAGCAAACCAAACCCTTAGTGCCTCCTTGAAATAATCCAAGCTGTGTAGATCCTAGAAAGAAAACCAATATTAAACAAACAAGCTTGTGATCCTGAAGATGAGATAGATGCAGCTGAACTCACACCCTTCTCCAAGATGGAAAATACTGTCCAAAATCAAACCACCCAGTGAGATCAATCAACTAGCATGCTAAGCTTATAAAAATTCATCAACATTAATACAACTAAATATTTCTTGCTCATGAAATCTTGATACAATAGCATAATCAACCAACTTACAGTTGTAAATGGGAGATCTTGCGTTCTATGAAATAGACTTCTAAAGCAAATTGAATTGATCACACATAAGCATTTGAATTGAAAAATATGGAAAGCATTCACCTCACAAAGTTCATTCACCACTAGCACCAAGTCGCATGGACCTCCAAACTCTTGATCTTATTCCAAATAATGAGCATAAAGCAGTTACAAAATTCTACAGAGTGAGTATACAACAAAGGATCCATCCTAAGAGAGTGAAAGGCACCTCTCTTTATACAAAACTAGAAGCTCAATACCCTAGTTCGAATTGGCATGAGAAGGAGCCGATGGCACATAGCACCAATTCGAATTCTCAATCACTATCCAATCAAATCCATATTACACCAAGCTTGGAGTGCAAATCCCATTTAATAAACTCGAGTTGCATTAGTATGGATGGGGAGGTGGCCTCCACCTTGGCAAGGCGCACCCCATCCCCTCTTTGGAAGCATCACCCCTCAAATACGAAGTTGCCATGTGTAATATACCTGAGCCCTAAGGATATACGTGAGCCTTCATGGGAGATCACATCTTGGGTTTGATTAATGCTAACTCGCCTTCAATGGGAGCCAAGCTCATGAGGTGGCCACAAAACAAGGAGGGTGCCTACCTTTTCATAAATACACACTCAACAATCCATTCAATGAATGCCAAGTCACTAATTCGTGATTTCTCTTGAAGGAGGGCGAATTTCTCAATTGGAGTTCTCTTGTAGTGACTGGATAGCTGACTGGAGTTGATTGGAGTTGACAGGAATCTTCATTAATGCCCTGTGCCTTGTCATTTAGCCTTTTATTTTATTCAAATTGGTTTATTTTGGAGAGATTTGGATTATCTCCAAAATATTCATTTTTAATATTTTAATCAATAATTTCTCTGTAAATGACTTTTTTGAGAAATTATTAATTATGAGGCTGAATGAACATCCAAAACTTAGGATAAGCTGGTCCGGGGTTCATGCGTGATTTTTGGCTTAGGAATCAAGCCTCCAATATATGAAATCCACTCCCGGATAACTGACAAATTACAAATTGCATTTTTCCAATAAATATTTGGAAAAATAATTAAAAATAATAAAAACTCAATCCAACGCGTCCGGTAAAAAAATTTCGAACAGTGTTTTTATTGGACGAGGACCCTAGGAAATGACCAACTAAGACATACATGGTGTCTAGTAGGCTTATATACATCAATTGGACTCTAATAACCCTCCGAGGCTCAATTTTCAAAATCGGGCATGCCATGCGTTTCGTCGAGTTTCGCCCAAAGCGAAACGTTTCGCAAGGAGTTTCGTCGTCCTGGGATGCAAGAAATGTAGAAACACGTCCCCAACCCTATGGGACATGTCCCCATGGAACACTGGACTATAGCCTACGAGAATTAAATAAGCTAATAAGTCACCCATGGAGTGATCATTTGGAAAGGGACATTACAGTCCTACGGGAATTAAATAGGCTAATAAGTCAACCCTGGACTGATCATTCGTAAAGGGACATTATAGTCCTCCCTTCTTGAGATTGCTCATGCTCAAGCAATTGCAAACCAGGATGTTGCAAGATCTGATGTCCCTCCTAAGTAGCATCCTCTACCGGCAAGTCTCTCCACTTGACAAGATACTTTTTGATCACTTTGCTCCTCAATCTCCTCCCCCTGACATCCAAAATCTCCTCAAGGATGAGTACCAACTCAGCCTCCTCATCTTGTGGGGGTAACTCTACTGAGGTAATGACCTACAGTCCAGACTCCAACTGCCTTCTTGAGGCATGACACATGAAAGACATGTGAATCTTGCTCTGCTCTGGAAGCTCAAGCTCGTAAGCTACTTCCCCAACTCTCCAAATCACCCTGTAGGGACCATAAAAGCGTGGCTTCAACTTTTTTGCACCATTTTTCTCAATGAAGACTGTTTGTATGGCTGCAATCTCAAAAAAAACCAAGTATCCCACCTCAAAACTGTGCTAACCCCTGTGCTTGTCTACATTCATCTTCTGCTAGTTTTAGGCCACCTACAGATTATTATCCTTAAGGACCCTAAGGATATCTTGGTTCTCCTGTATCCAATCTCTAGCTTTGGGAGCCCTGCTATCCCCAAATGCCATGTCTACAAATGAAGGAGCATTATGTCCATACAACGCTCAGAATGGGGTCATACCAATGGACATATGGTAAGTGGTATTGTAGCAATTTTCTCCTAGGTGCAACCATTTAACCCATGCTCTCTGCTATGTTGAAACATAGTTGCGTAGATACCCCTCAACCCATTTTTTCACAATCTCTATCTGGCCATCTGTCTGGGGGTGATAACTGGTGCTGGAAGTCAACTCCGTACCTGCCAACATAAACAACTCCTGCCACAATGCACTTAGAAACCTATTGTCCTTGTCACTGACATTGAACTTCAACAGCCCATGGAGTCTGAACACCTCCCTGAAGAACAACTCTACCACCTGCAATGCCAGATATTCTGAGGAAATGGCGAAGAAGTGCACGAACTTGGCGCCTAATTAACCACTACATATATGCAATCTCTTCCTTGCACCTTTGGTAGACCCGTTATGAAGTCCACTGACACACTTTCCCACTTCTGCTCTAAGATGGGTAACGGCTGTAGTAAGTTAGTAACCCCATTGGGTGAATATGCTCTGACTTGTTCTGCTGACAAGTCACACATTCCCGCACATGCTGTAGTACATCATCTGAAGCCCTTCCATGAGAACCTCTCTCTAATCTTCCTGTAAGTCTTGAAATATCCAAGATGCCCTACCAATGGTGTATCGTGCATGGCTCTCATGATCTTCTCTTTAAGCTTGGACTCTAGCACTAAGCATATCCTGTCTTTGTAGAAGATAATATCATCCACCACCCTGTACTTGTCATCCTGAATGTGACCATCCATCAACTCAGAAGCAAACTTGTTCCTGGAGTATTCCACCAACAGGTGAGCCTTCAAATCAACTGATACCTCCATAAGCGAACACTCCGTCGATTTCCTGGAGAGGCCATCAGCAATAATGTTTTTCTTCCCCTTCACATACTCAATGTCAAAATCATAAGCTTGTACCTTTCTTACCCATTTATGTTTGCTTTCATTCAAGTCCTTCTGTTCCAGGAAGTACCGCAAGCTGTTGTGGTCAATCCTCACCACAAATTTGCCACCTACCAAATATTGTTTGAACTTCACCAAAGCATGCATGATGGTGAGCATCTCCTTGTCGTAGATGGCGTAGAGCCTCTCTAGCTCCCTGAGCTTCCGACTCTCAAATGTTATTGGATGTTTGTTCTGCATCAAAACAACTCCTATAACCTCACCCGATGCATCACACTCAAGCACAAAGGGCTGAGTGAAATTAGGAAGTGCCAAAACTAGGCAAGTGCTCATCACCTCCTTGAGCTTGTCAAATGCCCATTGAGCTTCTTCTATCCACCGAAATGCCCCTTTCTTTGTGAGATCCGTCAAGAATGCCACCTATGTGAGAATCCCTTAACAAAGCGCCTATAATAATTGCACATCCCATAAAATCCACGCAACTCTGTAAGGTTTTGTTGTCGTTTGGTTCCACACCTGGGAAAACGCAGCAGAAGTCTTCAAGCTGTTGGTGTGGCCTTGGGGGCAAGTCAGAGTCAAGTGCTGTCACTTGGGACTTGACCCTAAAAATGAAAACAAACTATGGTGTCTAATCTAGGAGTTAGAAATATTTTTTGAAACCAAGATAATGCAGCATACATTTATATAAAGCAAAACATCATACATCAATATATCATTTGCCAATATTCAATATTATCATCATCAATTGCAACTTTCATCAACAACATGAAATATAACAATATAAACCAGTGCCTTATAATGGAGTCGAAATAGATGCATGAACTGAAAAAAGTAAATGTTGTGCAAGTGTTCTTGGTTTATTTTAATTTAAATGTGGTAGTGATCTTTTTATTAGGGCTGGTGGGTTCCCAATATACGCGAAGGTACGGGGAACATGTCCGAAATTTTGATGTGTGGCATCTCACTCAGACTTGGGCTGAATCGGAGTCTCAAGGAGGTGTTCAGATGTTGTACCAACGAGGGCAAGCCTTACGGTTTCCAAGAGGTCACTACTCAATTTTGTCCCAAGCCCTCTAAAAAATTTCCCCACGACAACAAAATACTCGCGTTATGCCGAATTTTCACAAAAAGGTTTGTTTATTGGGGTGGTGTTAGATCCTATTACTAGTCATCTCCCCCCTTCTAATGCGTTCCAACATGATCAGACTAAGCTGCAAGTTGGCCACAGAGCATATGGGAGAAGACCTTGGAAATTTTTTTTTTTTTAAATTATGAACCAAAATTTTATCTTTTAAAACCCCAAGAGTCTCTTTTCAGGCAAGTACTCGGGCAATCCCTTGTTCTGAAACCCTATTTCGGGAAAGCAAGGGGGCGTTTGAGTTTGTAAAAAAAAATGATAAAAACTATGTCGTGAGTGAACTTATGGCCCGCCAGTGGAACCGACCAACAAGGTAAATTTTAAACCCTAGTAAATTTTATTAAATGCGGAAAAAAAAATCTAAACTAAAAAAAAAAGAAGCAAACCACGAAAATTGAGTCGACACGGTTTCCCCCCAGGGGGATGGGGTGTGGGTGCTTGGTTAGTCCACTTGCTCTCGTTTAATTTTTTTTTACAATACAATAGAAGTGCCCCAATATTTTATGACTTAGCGGCTTACAAAAAATACAGAGAAAAGATATCCCGTTTTGAAAAAAATTAGCTTTGGGTGCTTCGGATGGCCCAGATCTTCAATTTTGGGCCAGCATATCCCCTTGTCTGATCATCATCTACTGCAAAACAGCAAGCAATTATTAGTAGAAGATGGCCCAAAACACTTTAAGAGTGTGTTTGGGTCACCTACTTAAAACCAAAAAAAAAATTCTAAGTGAAAACTAAGTAAAAATGCAAAAAAATAACTAAGTGAAACAAGCTGTGAGGCTTGTCTCCTTAGGATCTTTGCAAACTCAGTGAGCTACAAACTATTAGCTCTTATAACAGCCAAATGAACTTTTAAATCAGATCTAACATTACTCTTCAAAACTTTCAAAGATTTGACAATTTTTTACAAGTTGAGAAAAACAAAATGCTAGATAAATGAAAAGATCTAATCTATTAAAGATAGACACTTTGTAAATGGAATAGATCAGACATTTAGAGTAATAAATCAGCATGTAAAGTTCAGATTGCAAACCACTATTACTCTTTCAAAAAGTAACCAGTAACCAAGGTGAAAGTATGAAGTAGAAGAGAAGAAGATATGGAGAGTTTTATCAATTTATCAATTTTTTCCTTGAAGAAGCCTTGAAGCCTTCTTGGTGGAGAATTGAGGGGCCACATCTGCAAAAAGATGTTAGAAAAGTAAAGGAAACAAACAAAATCCCCCACTCATTCACTTGAAATAACATGCAAATCACATCAACTTGGAACCAAATGATCAAATATAGAAATATACATATGAGAAATCAAAAGGAAATGCTCATAAACAAATGACACATTTAAATCAGATCTCTACACTTGCATAAATAAAAGACTAAATAATAAACAAATTATCTAATCCTCCTTATAAATCAATACTGATCCTTCCCAAAGCTAGATTTAGATGCAAAAGAAAACAAGTAGCTCAAATACATGTTACCTCAATGAAAACCATGACATTCACCCACTCATCAAAAGCACTACACCAAGCTTGACCTCCAAAGTCTCTTTATTCATTAAGCAAAATGAGAAGTACAAAATCGAATTACAAGTGCTAGCTCTAACTCCCAAACTCCAACTCGAGAAAATGGAGTGGGAAGCCATGCTTAAATAGCCAAAGATGGAGAGGAATGGGTGGAATGAGTGGCATAACTCGTGGAGAAAATGGGGCTACCCACTCCCATGTAATGGGATGACAAAATCAGCCCCAAATCAGCTAAAAATCAGCCATGTGACAGCCCATAAACATAGCTGCAAATTCCATGATTGAAGGGGTCCAATTTTGGGAAATATGCCCCCCTCAAGTGGGGAAGTAATCCCACTAATATCGCTGCCCAGAATCTTTCCAAAATCAGCTCTTACAACTCCTAAAACATAGCTGAAATAATTATGACTTCCAATCCCATAAAATTTGGAAGTTAATTTTTTATGATTTTTTTACTTTTTTTAATTTTTTCACGACTTTTTCACTTTTTTTTACTTTTTTTAGCATAAGTGAAAAATTAAACACCCAAACATTAGAAAAAGTGGGTTTAGGGGTTAAGAGGGTGCTCTGAGTTGGAAAACGAGCACCCCTAAGGCAAAAAAGACCCCCTAGATGACATTTTTATGCCATTTACAATTTTTTTAATTAAACCATTAAAAAAATGGCTCAACTACGGAAAAAATACTTTTCGCCGGAAATTAAAAAACAACATAGGGGGACATAGCACATGTCCATATGACACAAAAATAATGTCTAGCATGTTCATATACATTGACCCATGGACTTTAACAATTCCCTGA
Organism: Larix kaempferi; assembly: GCA_027924585.1. Taxonomy (NCBI): domain Eukaryota; kingdom Viridiplantae; phylum Streptophyta; class Pinopsida; order Pinales; family Pinaceae; genus Larix; species Larix kaempferi. The sequence continues at coordinate 4,813,225 of BSBM01000866.1, forward strand.
GGCCCGTTAACCTCCCCAAGCATTCCAACTTTGGAGGAGCAGTAGAAAAACCCAAAAATTATGTTATGCACTAGTGCAAGACATAATTAATAGATGAAAAAACTCCTTGGAATACCTGACTTAGCCAAAAAGTCCTAGGGAACCAAGTCCTTTACAAAATACCATGCTAGTACATTTTATTACAAACCCTGCACGACCATGGACATGTGGAAAAAAATTTAAAAAGGAGGCCTTTAAAAGGCCTGTTGGACATCAAATCATCGAAAACGAACATGTAACATGTTCAACTTTGCCCGCTCATTTGATAGTCCAACTAAGTACAACTTAGCTAGCAACAGGTTCCTAGGCGATGGCCAATCCAATATGGCCTGGATCTTCTCTTGATGCACCTGTACACCTTGTGCACTAATCACATGCCCAAATACAAGATCTTTATCATGCCAAATTCACACTTTGAAGCCTTGGCATACAATGACTATTCCTCCATGATGCCCAATAACTCATGCAAATGCCTCAAGTGCTCTTCCCATGTCCTACTATATATAAGAAGATCATCAAATAATACCAACATAAACTTCCTTAGCTGCTTGTTGAAGATGTGGTTCATGCAAGACTGGAAAGTGGCAGGTGCATTGGTCAACCCAAATGGCATGACCAAAAACTCATTGTGCCCATAATGACACTTGAAAGTAGTCTTGTGAATATCCTGCTCTCTGACCCTGATTTGATGATATCCCGATCGAAGATCAATCTTCGAAAAGTACACTGCTCCATGCAACTCATCCAACAACTCAATGATCCTAGGAATGTGATACCTATTTTTATCATCTTCGTATTTAGGGCCCAATAATCAATACACATCCTGATGGTTCCATCCTTATTCTTGACCATGACAACTGAAGAAGCGAATAGACTGGAATTGGGTCTGATATGCCCCATCACTAACGACTCCTTTATTGTCTTTTCTATTTCATCTTTGTACTTCTTTGGAAGACTGTATGGAGTAGTGATTACGGGCTTGGACCCTTCTTCTAACTCAATGGTATGCTCAAGGCCTCTGTCTGGCGGTCTCCCTGGAGGAATCTCCCTAGAAACACGATCATGTTTGCTTAAGACGGACTGAATATCCACACGGTATGGCTGGCTGTTGTCTGAAGATTTCTAAATTGTAATCAAACACGCTATTGGATATGCTATATCCCCGTATTTGAATAAGGCTTCCATCCGCTTGGCTGAAACAATCCTTGGAGCACCATTGGACATACCCCTCAAAACTACCCTCCTTCCGTCTGCTACATTGAATCCCATCTCCATTGTATGATACTTCTGTGAAATTGTTCCTAGATTACTAAGCCACTGGACACCCAAAACTGCATTAGTGTCTGCCAACTCAACGACATAGAAATCATCTGTCATACTATAGTTTCCCATTGTCACAGTCAACCGTGGAATCTTCCACATGCATGCCATAGTGCTCCCACCGGCTACCACAACACTGAACCCCTCAAATTCCTCTATAGAAATGCCTCTCCTAACCACCAAAGCCGCATCTATAAAGTTGTGGGTTGCCCCACCATCGATCAAAATCGTGAAACGTTGTCCCTGTACAACTCCCTTGACCCTGGAAATGTGAAATCAAGGAGCACCTAATAGAGTGGCAATAGCCCCATCCTGAGTCTCTACACTTGGTTGCTCAACATCCTCACTACTATGCTCACCACCTGGAGTCTGCCCTGCCTCCTCTTCCTCATCATTATTCGAGGGAACCTCTATGTAATGCAACTTACCTTTACCCATGCACCTATGACTCGGTTCCCAAGGCTCTTTGCAGCTAAAACATAGCTCCTTCCTTCTCAGTTTGTTATGGGTCTCATCATCCAACTTGTTTTTCCTGACCCACTCCTTCTAGAAGGACTTATTGTCTTTTCCTTTCTGAGGAACGAAAGGCTTGGACTGAAATTTATTCTTTGGGACTGCGTCCTCCATGTCTTGTGCTCTAATGATGATATCCTGTAGAGTCCGCGGTTTAAAGGCCTTAACACAACCACGTAGTGGCTCACATATCCCCTCAATGAACAACATAACCAACCTATGCTCCAACACATATGTCATCACGATAGCAATCCTATGAAACTCTAAGCTGTAAGAATCCGTTGCACCTATCTACTTGAGCTGTGCCAACTCCCTGAAATGCAACACTAGATCCTTCTTGTCAAATTTGTCAATCAGCCACTGTGTGAAATCCAGGTATGAGGTAATGCTCAAATGTCCCAATGTGATTAGCCCATGGTACCACCACTCATGAGCCTCTCCCTTCAGATGCAATGTAGAAAATTTGATCACTTCTACCTCCCTCGTGCGGTTGAGTTGGAGATAGGTGTCCAACTTTTGAACCCAAGCTCCAGTTGTGCACTTTTTCGAGCCATCAAAGGAAGGGATAGATAGTTTCCCAACCTTCCACTGAAGACCCATATTTTGCCGGCCCCTCTTGAAGTCTCTTGGTCTATTCCTGTACTTGATGGTACAAAACTCTTGTAATGACATCACCACATGAAACTCTACACGAAGAGTCTGATACTCCTGTTATCACACAACTTCTAGTTGTCCCTAGTGGTATCCCATCCGGGACGGTAGAGGAGATGGACAACTAAAGAAGTGACCCAAGAGATGCCACGGTTCCCAATGCAAGGTGGGAGTCACATCAGCCGAAGCACTCTTCGCTTTAGATCTAGATGAATCAAGACCTAGGGGGAGACCCTATTACCAATCAAAGATGATTGGACCTGTTATCACATATATAGTAGCCGGGCTACCATACATTATTTTTCTCATTCCAGTACACTGTTCAGCCAGTTCCCTTGCATTTGAGATGCCGAGATGAGCATTTATATTGGATCACGATCAGATTGTGGACATCAGTTATATTCCCCATGCCATGACTGAGTTTCAGGACACTCAGAGAGATGCCCGATATAGCCATTATACCATTGGTACAGAGCAGTTAGTAGTGCCCAGAGTTACAGCAGCAGTTCCAGAGGACAGATGATGGTACAGGTTGATGTGCATTCAGGTATATGACTCAGCAGGTATATTATATGTGTTATGGTTAGATTGCTTTTATACTTATTCTTATAGCATGTCTTAGCACTTAGTGTCATGATCTGGCGATCATATAGATACATGGACCTGGTTGACCTATTATTTATATTATATTGTCCCTACTCAGACTTAGAAGTTCACTATTCATACTCATTGGTACATACCCTCCTTAGGGAGAATAGAGGTGATCATTACACCATACTCTGGCTTGCTAGTGTTGGCTCCATCATTTCATTGTCTTCATCCATCCGTGGCCTACCTTTTAGATTATTACCTTGATTTGCTACTTGACTAGTGACATGGAGGACCTTTCCCCACTATAGCCTCTGTACTGGATGAACTCCCCTGTTTATTGTGTCTCGGCTCTGAGTTGGTGACAAAACTTACCTATGGTGAGTTGGAGTTCCTTGAGAATTCCCCCTAGTCACTAAAGTTGTGTTGGCTAAACCTGAAACTTTTAGTGCTGCCATCAATACAAAATCTGGAAAAATCAAATGCTATATCTTGTCTATGAAAGAAATGCCAAATGAAAATGGCCATGAAAAATAAAATGTTATATCTTTTGGAAAAATAAATACCTAGGTAAACAAGCTGTCCATGACACACCTAGAAGTGCTCAGGTAAACAAGTGCCTTAAAAACACACCTGCAGCAGAAAGCCTAAAAATAAATGTAAATCTATGCAATGTGTTTGTAAACACACATAGATCAAGGCTATGGAAACCTCAGGCCCAAAAAGCAATGGAACTTAAATGTTATATCTAAACAATTGCTGGCCTTGCTTGTATTATGGATTGTGCGCATCTGTGAAGGTGAATAAACCCTCTTTAAACAACTCATCCATCTGTGAGACACCGCCATTCCCTGTGTTATTGCTCATTCAGTATATACTACAGTGTGTATTCCCTTTCCCTTGCCAAAGTGTCACAAAGTCAAGTTAGTCAAGTCATCCCTTAGCCTAGCCATTTGATTTCAGCCTTCACCCTTCACTAGCAAATTGATCACAACTATGAAGTGAGTATGGTCCTGAAAGTCTAGTCTGAGTAATAATAATAACTAACGACACTATATATTTGGATTTAGATCGCCAGTCATGATTACTCTGTGTTATAGAAGCTATTTGAATAAATTGTAAAGCATGTATTAACCTTGACACCTTGCAGCTGCTATGGATGATAGTCTGAGTTATATTTGGTCTTGGTTAGACCTAGTTTGACCATGGAGGACCATGGGACATGAGATGTTCGACCTGTTATCACATATATAGTAGCCGGGCTACCATACATTATTTTTCTCATTCCAGTACACTGTTCAGCCAGTTCCCTTGCATTTGAGATGCCGAGATGAGCATTTATATTGGATCACGATCAGATTGTGGACATCAGTTATATTCCCCATGCCATGACTGAGTTTCAGGACACTCAGAGAGATGCCCGATATAGCCATTATACCATTGGTACAGAGCAGTTAGTAGTGCCCAGAGTTACAGCAGCAGTTCCAGAGGACAGATGATGGTATAGGTTGATGTACATTCAGGTATATGACTCAGCAGGTATATTATATGTGTTATGGTTAGATTGCTTTTATACTTATTCTTATAGCATGTCTTAGCACTTAGTGTCATGATCTGGCGATCATATAGACACATGGACCTGGTTGACCTACTATTTATATTATATTGTCCCTACTCAGACTTAGAAGTTCACTATTCATACTCATTGGTACATACCCTCCTTAGGGAGAATAGAGGTGATCATTACACCATACTCTGGCTTGCTAGTGTTGGCTCCATCATTTCATTGTCTTCATCCATCCGTGGCCTACCTTTTAGATTATTACCTTGATTTGCTACTTGACTAGTGACATGGAGGACCTTTCCCCACTATAGCCTCTGTACTGGATGAGCTCCCCTGTTTATTGTGTCTCGGCTCTGAGTTGGTGACAAAACTTACCTATGGTGAGTTGGAGTTCCTTGAGAATTCCCCCTAGTCACTAAAGTTGTGTTGGCTAAACCTGAAACTTTTAGTGCTGCCATCAATACAAAATCTGAAAAAATCAAATGCTATATCTTGTCTATGAAAGAAATGCCAAATGAAAATGGCCATGAAAAATAAAATGTTATATCTTTTGGAAAAATAAATACCTAGGTAAACAAGCTGTCCATGACACACCTAGAAGTGCTCAGGTAAACAAGTGCCTTAAAAACACACCTGCAGCAGAAAGCCTAAAAATAAATGTAAATCTATGCAATGTGTTTGTAAACACACATAGATCAAGGCTATGGAAACCTCAGGCCCAAAAAGCAATGGAACTTAAATGTTATATCTAAACAATTGCTGGCCTTGCTTGTATTATGGATTGTGCGCATCTGTGAAGGTGAATAAACCCTCTTTAAACAACTCATCCATCTGTGAGACACCGCCATTCCCTGTGTTATTGCTCATTCAGTATATACTACAGTGTGTATTCCCTTTCCCTTGCCAAAGTGTCACAAAGTCAAGTTAGTCAAGTCATCCCTTAGCCTAGCCATTTGATTTCAGCCTTCACCCTTCACTAGCAAATTGATCACAACTATGAAGTGAGTATGGTCCTGAAAGTCTAGTCTGAGTAATAATAATAACTAACGACACTATATATTTGGATTTAGATCGCCAGTCATGATTACTCTGTGTTATAGAAGCTATTTGAATAAATTGTAAAGCATGTATTAACCTTGACACCTTGCAGCTGCTATGGATGATAGTCTGAGTTATATTTGGTCTTGGTTAGACCTAGTTTGACCATGGAGGACCATGGGACATGAGATGTTGGACCTTATGATGATATGGATAGATGATATATGGTCCATGTACACATACAGGATGATTCTATGCAGCAGCTACAGGGTTATGATGATGATTCTTGGGATACAGCAGTGTTTGGTCATTTAGAGATCATTATTATTGGCCTTGTTCCGGTACATTGGATATTTATTTTGATCATGCAGAGATTCATATGGTGTATGAGTACACATCTTGGATGGATTTGGACCTTCTGAGTCCAATGGGACAGTTTGTTTTCAGTTCCGGGCACTTACAGTGATGATTTAGCCTCAGTAGGCTGTCCTAGTGCAGTTTTGGTCTATTGGAGGCCCTGTCGGAGCAGAGATGACTTTTATCCGGATGACCTAGGGCGCTGATGATGGAGGGGGTGGTCCAGCCACTTGTTTTTACCATATTACCCCCCTCCCGGACACATTGGCACCCTCACCTTGACAGCGCCATCACTCCAGGAGGCAGTTTGGGCAGTTTCACGTTTCCCGAGGCATTTCAGGATTGGTAGAAATGGCTATTGAGGAAATCGATTTGGGCTACTGAGGCAAAGTTATGGCATGGGATGATCAGTGATGATAGATCAGGACCTTCCACACCTCCTCCTGCAGTTTCAGCTTCATCGGGGCCCGCATCCATCACTTATGGCACTTTCTGTGGATTTTTTGAGGTCTTTTGAGGACCACGACTTCACCTTGGAGGACCACGACTTCACCTTGGAGGCACGATTTGGTACTTTCATGATTATGTATTGGTTATTGTGCCATGGGGATTGACCAAGGAGGGATAAAATTACCCCTTGGACCCACCATGAGCCTCTTATGATATTTTGTCATCATGATTTGGTGGGATTCCCCTCTCCTAGGGCGACTTTGTCCACTTATGTTATATTTTATGTGTGATCCATGTATTATGTTGTTGAGCTCATCTCAACCATTGATTAGACATTTGTATCTTTTAATCTTAGCCACTCATTCAAAAAGTGGTTAGGGTTTTGGTGCCTCTCCTTCCTATTTAAAGGAGAGAGCCTCTCATTGTAAAGGGACTTTTGGCTCTGGATTATTGGAATAGAAAATTATTATTGCATTTATCTCCAATGTTGTGGTGAATGTTTTTGGTGTTCGTTCGTTGGTTCTTCCTTTGCACTGAGTTATTGGAGATCTTGTTTGCCATATCTATTGTACCACGATTTTGCATCTACAGGTGGAGGCCGATTTGCTTGGAGGAGGAGGTATTGGTAGGGGAAGACTCTCCCTACTTCTTCTTTGGAGCTCTTCGTTGGTAACAGGGAGTATTACTGTCCCAGGACCTTCTATTTCATGTTACTATTTGCATTTCTCTTGTATTTCTTCCATACTTGCTCTTACTGATTGAATCTTTATTCCTTGGTTTGACAGGTAGAGGAAGGCGCACTTGTGGACTTGGGCATCAAATTGGCAAGCAAATCAACAATCTCTCATTTGATCTCTGCGGGAATCTTCCTCAACATCAAGGCATCTCATCCACATCATTCAGGGATGATCTCAAGGTAAGTTCTATCTCCATGATCTATCCAATTGTCAAAACACTTAAAACCCTAATTAATTAAAACCCCAATTTTGCATTTTCTTAGATCTACTGAGATCTAGTGGGTTGTTGGGCATGATATTGAAAACCCACCTCTATAGCATCCACGGCATCCCGGATCTATAGTTTGGTGAGGATTGGCTTCCGTTTGACCCCTCTCCCAAGCCAACTTAGCTTCTCCCAAGGAAGGCGCACTTCACCATTTGAGCAAGTTGACCTAGATCTAGTACATGGGTGTTTGAGATTCCACTTGATTTGACATCTACACATCAAATAACATACACCCAGGTTGTCCCTTTCCTGAAATTCACCTTGTGGGCCCCATTCCACATTTTAAGGGATTTAATCCCCATTTTGGACCACTTGGAACACTTAAACTCAGATCTACAAAGATCTAACCGGTGGATTGCCACGAAATTATAGATCCATACTCCTACTTGACCGATCTACCCGGATCTAAAGTTTGGATGCCATCCGACTTGTTTTGACCCACCTAACCCCACTTTGAAGCCTCCTTAGGGAAAGTCGCACCACCTTGGAGAAGTGAGTTCACTCACTTCGAGGAACTGGGTACTTGAGATTTTTGGAGATCTAAAACCGGAATAATTCAAAACCTAGGTCTAGACTGTCACTTTGTCAAATCTCGCCTTGGGGATTGCATTCCTTGTTTTAAGGGATTGTGGTCCACTTGGGTTAAACCTTGATCTAGACACATTCATCCATCAAGACCTCCAATGCCCACTTGTCCCAAGTACTAGGAGTCCTAAACCACAAGTCAAACCTACTTTGACTCCACTTCCCAATTCCCAAGGCACTGGTTTCTCTCCAAGTTAGTTCAACCTTCCTAGATTGTTGGATTGACTTGTGGATTGACCTATGCATGGTGGACTAAACCCTTGATGCTATCATGTATCATGGTCAAGCTTGTCATCCGTACTAGTTAGCCCCAATACAAACCTTAACTTCCCTGCATTGGACACAGTTCCCAAGGCAGTGGACTTTTCAACATTGAACTAGTACACTAGCCCTAGATCTCACTACAAACATTTTAAGTCACACTTACATTCAACTATGAACCAAAGCTATATCTATTGAACCCTCACTTGGCTTGTGACTTCAACCTATAAGGTCTAGGATAAACCATACACCTAACTTCACTTAGAAATACCCTGATTTGGTGTCTTGGTTTTGATCTCTCCTGTCGGGAGTAGATCGGGTCTCCCCCTTTGTTGTCTGGGCTAGATAACATAAAGCGAAGGTTGCCTCGACTGGCGTGACAACCATACATATTGGAGGTCGAGGTGATCGTGGTTGCACCTTTCAAGTTGCCCTTCCCTATTGCCATCCATGACTGGATCCATCCATAGGGGTAACTACAGTTTAGGTGATAACAGGACCTTATGATGATATGGATAGATGATATATGGTCCATGTACACATACAGGATGATTCTATGCAGCAGCTACAGGGTTATGATGATGATTCTTGGGATACAGCAGTGTTTGGTCATTTACAGATCATTATTATTGGCCTTGTTCCGGTACATTGGATATTTATTTTGATCATGCAGAGATTCATATGGTGTATGAGTACACATCTTGGATGGATTTGGACCTTCTGAGTCCAATGGGACAGTTTGTTTTCAGTTCCGGGCACTTACAGTGATGATTTAGCCTCAGTAGGCTGTCCTAGTGCAGTTTTGGTCTATTGGAGGCCCTGTCGGAGCAGAGATGACTTTTATCCGGATGACCTAGGGCGCTGATGATGGAGGGGGTGGTCCAGCCACTTGTTTTTACCATATTACCCCCCTCCCGGACACATTGGCACCCTCACCTTGACAGCGCCATCACTCCAGGAGGCAGTTTGGGCAGTTTCACGTTTCCCGAGGCATTTCAGGATTGGTAGAAATGGCTATTGAGGAAATCGATTTGGGCTACTGAGGCAAAGTTATGGCATGGGATGATCAGTGATGATAGATCGGGACCTTCCACACCTCCTCCTGCAGTTTCAGCTTCATCGGGGCCCGCATCCATCACTTATGGCACTTTCTGTGGATTTTTTGAGGTCTTTTGAGGACCACGACTTCACCTTGGAGGACCACGACTTCACCTTGGAGGCACGATTTGGTACTTTCATGATTATGTATTGGTTATTGTGCCATGGGGATTGACCAAGGAGGGATAAAATTACCCCTTGGACCCACCATGAGCCTCTTATGATATTTTGTCATCATGATTTGGTGGGATTCCCCTCTCCTAGGGCGACTTTGTCCACTTATGTTATATTTTATGTGTGATCCATGTACTATGTTGTTGAGCTCATCTCAACCATTGATTAGACATTTGTATCTCTTAATCTTAGCCACTCATTCAAAAAGTGGTTAGGGTTTTGGTGCCTCTCCTTCCTATTTAAAGGAGAGAGCCTCTCATTGTAAAGGGACTTTTGGCTCTGGATTATTGGAATAGAAAATTATTATTGCATCTATCTCCAATGTTGTGGTGAATGTTTTTGGTGTTCGTTCGTTGGTTCTTCCTTTGCACTGAGTTATTGGAGATCTTGTTTGCCATATCTATTGTACCACGATTTTGCATCTACAGGTGGAGGCCGATTTGCTTGGAGGAGGAGGTATTGGTAGGGGAAGACTCTCCCTACTTCTTCTTTGGAGCTCTTCGTTGGTAACAGGGAGTATTACTGTCCCAGGACCTTCTATTTCATCTTACTATTTGCATTTCTCTTGTATTTCTTCCATACTTGCTCTTACTGATTGAATCTTTATTCCTTGGTTTGACAGGTAGAGGAAGGCGCACTTGTGGACTTGGGCATCAAATTGGCAAGCAAATCAACAATCTCTCATTTGATCTCTGCGGGAATCTTCCTCAACATCAAGGCATCTCATCCACATCATTCAGGTATGATCTCAAGGTAAGTTCTATCTCCATGATCTATCCAATTGTCAAAAACACTTAAAACCCTAATTAATTAAAACCCCAATTTTGCATTTTCTTAGATCTACTGAGATCTAGTGGGTTGTTGGGCATGATATTGAAAACCCACCTCTATAGCATCCACGGCATCCCGGATCTATAGTTTGGTGAGGATTGGCTTCCGTTTGACCCCTCTCCCAAGCCAACTTAGCTTCTCCCAAGGAAGGCGCACTTCACCATTTGAGCAAGTTGACCTAGATCTAGTACTTTTGTGTTTGAGATTCCACTTGATCAAATAACATACACCCAGGTTGTCCCTTTCCTGAAATTCACCTTGTGGGCCCCATTCCACATTTTAAGGGATTTAATCCCCATTTTGGACCACTTGGAACACTTAAACTCAGATCTACAAAGATCTAACCGGTGGATTGCCACGAAATTATAGATCCATACTCCTACTTGACCGATCTACCCGGATCTAAAGTTTGGATGCCATCCGACTTGTTTTGACCCACCTAACCCCACTTTTTAGCCTCCTTGGGCAAAGTCGCACCACCTTGGAGAAGTGAGTTGACTCACTTCCAGGAACTGGGTACTTGAGATTTTTGGAGATTTAGAACCGGAATAATTCAAAACCTAGGTCTAGACTGTCACTTTGTCAAATCTCGCCTTGGGGATTGCATTCCTTGTTTTAAGGGATTGTGGTCCACTTGGGTTAAACCTTGATCTAGACACATTCATCCATCAAGACCTCCAATGCCCACTTGTCCCAAGTACTAGGAGTCCTAAACCACAAGTCAAACCTACTTTGACTCCACTTCCCAATTCCCAAGGCACTGGTTTCTCTCCAAGTTAGTTCAACCTTCCTAGATTGTTGGATTGACTTGTGGATTGACCTATGCATGGTGGACTAAACCCTTGATGCTATCATGTATCATGGTCAAGCTTGTCATCCGTACTAGTTAGCCCCAATACAAACCTTAACTTCCCTGCATTGGACACAGTTCCCAAGGCAGTGGACTTTTCAACATTGAACTAGTACACTAGCCCTAGATCTCACTACAAACATTTTAAGTCACACTTACATTCAACTATGAACCAAAGCTATATCTATTGAACCCTCACTTGGCTTGTGACTTCAACCTATAAGGTCTAGGATAAACCATACACCTAACTTCACTTAGAAATACCCTGATTTGGTGTCTTGGTTTTGATCTCTCCTGTCGGGAGTAGATCGGGTCTCCCCCTTTGTTGTCTGGGCTAGATAACATAAAGCGAAGGTTGCCTCGACTGGCGTGACAACCATACATATTGGAGGTCGAGGTGATCGTGGTTGCACCTTTCAAGTTGCCCTTCCCTATTGCCATCCATGACTGGATCCATCCATAGGGGTAACTACAGTTTAGGTGATAACAGGACCCAAACAAAGGTTCCTAGGGATAAGTAAATGATGAGTTACAGAAACCAATGCAAAGTTAAGTGGACCTAGAAGTTAAAGTATGGTTGAAGGTGGTTTCAGACATGATTAGTGTTTCAACCAATGTATGATTTAGGCCACATGATAAGCTAAAAAGACAAGATCTAGTACGATGTATTACACAAGTGGGACCCACTTTCTTGGGATATGTGAATGACTCGAATGGGACCCACAAGGTGGACTTTAAGGAATGAAATTGGTACTAAGGGGTATATAATGAGTAGATCTATGGATCTAAGTTGAAACTAGGAATACCCACATATGGGATCTAAGGTTTGACACAACTCCCACGGAGTGCGACTTGCCTAAGGAAAACTAGTGCCTTGTTCGATGGGTTAATGGAGTCAAAAGATATGTCAAAGTGTAGATCGGGACACCAAGTATTCAAATCAAGTGGGCTAATTGGGATGTGGTGGTTGGATTTTGCTAGATCTAGGATTTCATGATATGACCCTAAGTGGACCACAATCCCTTAAAACAAGGAATGCTACCCCCAAGGCAGATCGTCACAAAATGATACTCTAGACCTAGGTTTCAGGATATGCCCTTTCCAAATCCACAAAAATATCAACTACCCACGTCCTCAAAGTGAGCAAACTCAATCACCCAAGGAAGTGAGACCTTGCTCAAGGAGGGCTAAAAGATGGGAAAGGGGTATCAAAACAAGTCCAATGGCCACCCAATTATAGATCCAAGTAGTTTAGGCAATGGTTTATGTGGATCTAGAAAATCAAGACAATCCAAGGGTTAGATCTTACTAGATCTGAGTTTTAAGGTGCCAAGTAGTCCAACATGGGGTTTTAATCCCTTGAAACGTGGAATGATGCCCACAAGGTAGAAATCACCAAAGTAAGAGTCTAGGAGTAGGTTATCAAGTATGTAGATTTCAAATCAAGTGGGATCTCACCTACCCATATGCTAGATCTAACCAAACAAGCCTCTCCCAAAGAAGTACGATTTGCCTCAAGAGAGCTATATTGCCTTGAAAAGTGTGTAAATTTTAACCCAATCACCACCAAACTATAGATCCAACTAGGCGTGGATTCTATAGAGGTTGGCTCTTAAGATCTTTTCAAAAGCAAAGCTAAATCTAAGTAGATCTAAGAAAAATGAAAATTTGGGGTTTTGATTAATTAGGGTTTGTGACCAATGAAGAGAGAATGGATGGAAAGAGACACATACCTTGTAGATCTTACCTCAATTGCTTATGGCCACCTTGCAAATTGATAGCATTCTCCTATGTGTATATTCAAGAGCGCAATTTTGATTCTCCAAGCCAAATCGTCCTCCTCAAGAAGCCAAATCGTCCTCCTCCTACAAGACAAGATCAAAGGAAACAAGTCAAGTAAGATGATTATGAAAATGATAGAAAGATGTGATAGAAAGCATCAACTATGTCACGAAGATACAATAATGATACTCCTTGTCACAAGATCAACCCAAGAGAGAATATGCGGATCCCTACAACAATAGCCCTCAAGAAATCGCCCTCCTCTCCACCAATTCGACTTCCCTACAAGACAAATAGTTGTAGAACCAAAACCCACAATGATACATAGAAGAGATACTATATACTCAAAATGCAAGAGAATCCACAAGACAAGAGAGATATGCACCACAAAGAAGTGTTCTATTCCAATATTCCAAAGCTCCAAAGGTGAGCTATACAATAGGGGGTCTCCTCCTTATATAGGATAATAAAGACCAAAACCCTATACCACTTTACAATACTACATCAAATGAGTGGTTGAGATTAAAAGATCTCATCATACAATCAATGGCTAAGATGAACCATAATAACATAACACATGGATCACTCATAAAGTGATGACGTCATAGTCTAAAAATAATCATGGAGGGTGACGTCTTCCACTAGAGGAGGTAAAAGTACCAAAAGCCACCTCATAATGACTAGGACATGACATAAAGAGCACATGGTGGGGCTAGGAGGCATCAATCCTTACTAGCTCATCCCCAAGGCACAATAAAATAATAAAATATGTCCAATATAATATAAATGACCCAATCTGTCCTCAAAATCTGTGACAGACAAGCAGTAAAAGACCTCCTGTGATCTCTGTGGGCCTACCCACATGGTGAAAACTGGCTGGAAGATAGTTGGACCACCCTGGAAGACCTCTGTGAAAACCAAGTGCCAAAACCTTGCCTCAATTGCCCAAATCGAATTCCTCAGTGACCACTTTATCCCATTTTATTACTACCTCGGTAACTGTGAAAGTGCCAAAACTGCCTCCCAGGGCATCTGTGCTATCCAATTGAGCCCACCAGGCTCTCCAGAAGGGGGGGTAAATGGTAAAAACAAGTGACTGGATAACCCCCTCCTCATACAGTGCCCTAGGTGAACTGGCATCTCATGGCCCCTGCAGCTCAGGTTGGGAAATCAGCCCCAAATCTAGTCAACAAGTGTAAAACTGCATCAATCACTGTCAGAGGTGCCCGGAACTGAAAGATAAGTGTCTCATTGGATCCAGAAGACCCAAATCCACTATGAATGTGTATTCATACACCATGGGTTGCCCTAATGGGCCAGCTGTAGGGTCCACCATATATGGACATTGTATAATCTGATGATCTGAAGTAATAAAAAAAACTGTTGAACTGCATCAATCATCATCTACATCCTATATCCATCATATGGCATCATCATCAAGAGTATGTGGGTCCATCAATCATCATCTATAAGCATATGTGGCCCACATCATCACAGATCCCAAGAAATGACCATAGTCAAACTAGGTTTGACTAGGTCCATATATAACCAAGGAAAATCATATCAGTAGACTAAGACATGTTCCTCTAATCATTCTCATAGCTTAGCTCAAAGTATAACATCCATTCAGTGGCATTAATCAAGTTAGCATATTCCTTTATTATATGAAATTACTTGCACAATAGTTCAAATGACAAACTCACCCATTGGACATGGTCAAACTGCTAGTGAAGGATGAAGGCTAGGAACAAGGTTGGGCCAAGGGGTTGACTTGTTTAACTCAACTCAAAAATACTTTGGACTGGGAGAAGGGGAAAGCTACAAACTCTTTGCTAGACAAAATAATACGGGGAATGGTTGTGCCTCACAAATGGATAAATTGTTTAGAGAGTGCTTATTCAACTTAGGCATCGTGTCTACATCAAGTTGATCCAGGTTCATTAGGATCATTCAATTTCATTTCATGGCCTTTTTGGCATACATAACCCTTCGGATCTCAGGTGTGTTGATAAGCACAACTAGTTGCAGCTTGCATCTAGGGCATGTTTTCATATACATATAAGGTCAACAATTGTTTAGATATAGCTTTTAAGAACCATTGCTTTTTGGACCTTTCTTATACTCTTCGAGGAGTATTTTTAGCAGTTCATCGCTCTTGCCCTTTTTAGTTTCCATGGGCGAATTTATAAGTTTCCATAAGTAGTACATGAGCTTTCAGTTTTAGCCAACAACATCTCAAGTGACTAGGGGGAGTTCGAGCCAATTCCAAACATCGGGACAACCGACCAGAATGATTTAGGCCTACAATCCAACTCACCAAAGGTAAGTTTTGTCACCAACTTAGAGCCGTGACACTGAACATACAGGGATGCGGTCCAAACACAGAGGTAGAAAAATGGGGAAGTCCTCAATATCGAAAAGTCAAATGAGACAGGTCAAGGTTTAAAGTCAAATAGGGAAAGTCATGTATGGATGGAGTCAAGTGAATATGGAACCTAAACTAGCAGACAAATGGTGTCAAGAAAGACCATATCTATGTAAGGTGGTAAGCCAGTGGGTTTTGTCAAATAACCTAAATGTGCAAGTAAATGTCCATTTTATAATTTACAGTTCATTTTAAACAGTACACCACATCAGGAATAATATACCAAGCAGATACTGTGAACATGACTAAATCAACAAGATAATAATCCACAGTCAATGATAAAACATCCATAGGTCATATAACATCATCACAATAATAATCATCATATATCATCTGAAACACTGCTGCAATACATCTCTAAGCACTGAACTGAAACTATATGGGATAAAGGGTCACATCGGTCCTCAAATCTGAACTCTCAAGGCTCAGCCTTGACACAAGGTCTAACATAAGTCTGAATAATACACTACTCTGATCATGAGTGATCTCAAAATATACAATCATCATAGCCAAGCTCTGAATAATGGAAGCTCTGAAATGTGCAGATATCTGCTAAGCAAGAATAGTAACCCTACTACTATGGTGTGATAACATCTGGCTCCAGCTGGGACAAGTGCTCTAAGGGAGAGAGCGCTTGAGAACCTCAGAATCTCTGGTCTCGATCTACTCTGCATCAATCTTCAATCCAGCACTGCACCATCCTTGCTTTCAGCCTTTATTTTGCACCTGTACCTGCGCTCACAAACACTAGAATACCTCATGGAGCATGTATGGGAAAAATATAAAATAAAACTGAAACTGAAATCTACTCTAAAGCATAAACTGAAATGCGTAAAAGAAAAATTTAAGCTAACATGGCATATATCATTTATTCATCTTTCATTACTGTGTAGGAGGACAAGAAAACTTTTTCAAGCAGTCAATCTCAACTCAACTTACACAGGCAGCCAAAAATGTAAAGGAAAATAAACATTCTTCAATACATGCAAGAGGTGAGACAAGCTTAGGAATGAGCAAGGCTCAACTCAATCAACAACTCAACAAAGGACAAAATCAAGCAGACAACTCAAGAAGAAAGGAAAAAGACGGCAATACCCAGCACACAGAAAAAGAGAAAGGCACACAAATCCTACTGCTCAAGTGAGCTTATTCAAAACCTACCTACCCTACTCTAACCAGTTAGCACAAATGTTAGGTAAAATCATAAATCCAATGCAACCATCCATCAAATAGGTTAATGATTTTTATTTTATTTTTGATGATAGAACAAGTCAAGATTGGGCTAAAGATTAACAAATTTGAGGGCACAATCTTCTTGACTTGTTCAAACATTGAAGAATGGTTTGAATGATGCAATATGAAATTATGCCAAGGAAAAGACTGACTGATACAAACATCCTCCATCAAAGAACTGATAGGATCATAAAATTTATGCAAGTTAAACTCAGAGATGGATGGAGGGAAGACATAAGACATGTGATTCGGTTCATTTTCACACAAATTAACTTCTTCATTTGCTTCTCTCACATATTCAATTTGATTCTCCTTGGGACTGATGATCAAATAGAAACCAAGTGGGGACAAATTAAAGCTTAGAAGACGAAAAATCAAAGTCAAACCCACTTGATGCTCAAAAATGGAGAAAAGATGGAATTGATCTTTAAACACCTTTTCTAGCCACCAAGAATGATTAATAACTTGACAAGCATTATGGTTCCAAAGTGACTGAAAAGGGAAATGAAGTGCTTTTTCTCCAAACATGTAATCATGCTTATACTTTCTGTTGAAAATTTCAAAAGCAAAAGATTGACTAGACCACCAACCCCAAAAAGATTGAAAAGGATGGGTAGGGAGGGTGGATGCAATTTCTCCCAGATGGATAGAAAAATTTGGCCTTGGAATTTGACAAAAGGAAAGGCCTTTTAAAGCAATATTGTTTATTCTATGAATGATAAACTTTTGATCAAGTCTAATATTTACAAACTGAGGACAAGATTCTAATTCTAATAAATGGATGAAGCTATTTTGACTAAGGATAGAAAATTTTAAAGACTCATTATAAGAAGTGGAACAAAGATTAGAGCAACTAGTGTGATTCACTAATTCATCCTCATCTTGAGATTGACCTTCTATTGATTCATCATTAAATTCATATGAGGATAAATGATCACTGTCAGGGAGAAAATTAACAAGTTTACTTAAAACATCCTGATTATTTGCACAATGATCATGTGAAATCACCACTAATGGATCTTGGTCAATGTCCCTACTTTCTTCTTCTTCAAAAAGGTGATAAGGCATTGAATGATCGATAAAGCTAGAATGACCAATGACTTGCTCGGAAGGAGGAACTTCAATAGACTTGTTGACTAAAGGCTCATCCTCAGAAATTTCCTCAGGATCAAGACTAGGGCTACCTAAAAAGAAATTTGAAAACTTATGATTTACACAATGATTATGGATTTGACTTTCAATCGACTCAAAAGTGGAAGACTTATCCTCAAAAGAAATTGAGCAGGAAGGGTCATCTCCGGATGTCGACAATTCATTTGATATGTGATTATTGATTGATTCAATGATAGGATCGGAAGGGGGAAGGTTTTGATCTTGGATTTGAATTGAAGAATAAATATCATCGAGTTCACTTCCCCATTTTTCTAAGAATTTACTTTCAAACATGTCATATCCAGAAATGCTATTGGTCTTTAAATTTAGGAACCAGAGCTCAGCTCTTCCTTGGAAAGATGAGGCCAATAGTTTCATGCATACATCCTCATGGGTTATAGACAATTCATTAAAAATTTCCCTACAGATGAGAAGGTGCCCTTTAGCAGATTTATCATAACTTTCATCAAATTTAGGCAACCTTTCACGGGCTTGATGAGGAATATGATGAGGATAACCAATAATTTTTGAGAAGTCAAAGACTTTCAATCGACCAAAATTCCTAGGCCGCTCAGAAGCAGCCATGGATGGCAAAAGTTTTTTTGTTTTTTTTTTTATATTTTTTTTACTTTTAAATTTTTTTCAAATTAAGAACCTGTTATCACCTAAACTGTAGTTACCCCTATGGATGTATCCAGTCATGGATGGCAATAGGGAAGGGCAACTCAAAAGGTGCAACCACGATCACCTCGACCTCCAGTATATGGTTGTCACGCCAGTCGAGGCAACCTTCGCTTTATGTTATCTAGCCCAGACAACAAAGGAGGATACCCGATCTACTCCCGACAGGAGAGATCAAAACCAAGACACCAAAACAGGGTATTTCTAAGTGAAGTTAGGTGTATGGTTTTTCCTAGACCTAAGGATGAAGTCACAAGCCAAGTGAGGGGTTTAATGAGTATAGCTTTGGTTCATAGTTGATGTGAGAGTGACTTATAATGTTTGAAGTGAGATCTAGGATTATGTACTAGTTCAATGTTGGAAGACCCACTGCCTTGGGAACCGTGTCCAATGCAGGGTAGTTTAGGGGTTGAATTGGGGCTAACTAGTACAAATGACAAGCTTGACCATGATACATGATAGCTTCAAGGGTTTAGTTCACCATGCAAAAGTCAAAACACAAGTTAATCCAACAATCTAGGAAAGTGGAATTAACTTGGAGAGAAACCAGTGCCTTGGGAATTGGGAAGTGGAGTCAAAGTAGGGTTGACTTGTGGTCTAAGACTCCTAGTACATGAGATAAGTGGGCAATTTAAGTCTTGATGGATGAATGTGTCTAGATCTAGGTTTGACCCAAGTGGACCACAATCCCTTAAAACAAGGAATGCTATCCCCAAGGCAAGATTTGACAAAGTGATAGTCTAGACCTAGGTTTTGAATTATTCCGGTTTCAAATCTCCAAAAATCTCAAGTACCCACGTCCTAGAAGTGAGTCAACTCACTTCTCCAAGGTGGTGCGACTTTGCCCAAGGAGGCTAAAAAGTGGGGTTAGGTGGGTCAAGACAAGTCGGATGGCATCCAAACTTTAGATCCGGGTAGGTTAGTCAAGTAGGAGTATGGATCTATAATTTCGTGGCAATCCAACGGCTAGATCTTAGTAGATCTGAGTTTGAAGGTTCCAAGTGGTCCAAAATGGGGATTAAATCCCTTAAAATGTGGAATAGGGCCCACAAGGTGAATTTCAGAAAAGTAACAACCTGGGTGTATGTTATTGGATGTGTAGATGACGAATCAAGTGGAATCTCAAACACCCATCACCTAGATCTAGGTCAACTTGCTCAACTAGTGAAGTGCGCCTTGCTTGGGAGAAGCTAAGTTGGCACGGGAGAGGGGTCAAACGGAAACCAATCCTCACCAAACTATAGATCCGGGATGCCGTGGATGCTATAGAGGTGGGTTTTCAATATTATGCCCAATAACCCACTAGATCTAACTAGATCTGAGAAAATGTAAAAAATGGGGTTTTGATTAATTAGGGTTTTAAGTGTTTTTGACAATTGGATAGATCATGGAGATAGAACTTACCTTGAGATCATACCTGAGTGATGTGGATGAGATGCCTTGATGTTGAGGAAGATTCCCGCAGAGATCAAATGAGAGATTGTTGATTTGCTTGCCGATTTGATGCCCTAGCCCACAAGTGCGCCTTCCTCTATCTGTCAAACCAAGGAATGAAAATTCAATCAGTAAGATCAAGTATGGAAGAAATACAAGAGAAATGCAAATAGTAACATGAAATAGAAGGTCCTGGGACAGTAATACTCCCTGTTACCAACGAAGAGCTCCAAAGAGGAAGTAGGGAGAGTCTTCCCCTACCAATACCTCCTCCTCCAAGCAAATCGGCCTCCACCTGTAGATGCAAAAATCGTGGTACAAAGATATGGCAAACAAGATCTTCAATAACTCAGTGCAAAGGAAGAACCAACGAACGAACACCAAAAACATTCACCACAACACTGGAGATAGATGCAATAATAATTTTCTATTCCAATAATCCAGAGCCAAAAGTCCCTTTACAATGAGAGGCTCTCTCCTTTAAATAGGAAGGAGAGGCACCAAAACCCTAACCACTTTTTGAATGAGTGGCTAAGATTAAAAGATACAAATGTCTAATCAATGGTTGAGATGAGCTCAACAATAAAATACATGGATCACTAATAAAATATAATGTAAGTGGACAAAATCGCCCTACAAGAGGGGAATCCCACCAAATCATGATGACAAAATATCATAAGAGGCTTATGGTGGGTCCAAGGAGAAATTTTATCCCTCCTTGGTCAATCCCCATAGCACAATAACCCAAAAATAATCATGAATGTACCAAATCGTGCCTCCATAGTGAAGTCGTGGTCCTCAAAAGACCTCAAAAATCCACAGAAAGTGCCATAAGTGATGGATGCGGGCCCCGATGAAGCTGAAACTGCTGGAGAAGGTGTGGAAGGTCCTGATCTATCATCACTGATCATCCCATGCCATAACTTTGCCTCAGTAGCCCAAATCGATTTCCTCAATAGCCATTTCTACCAATCCTGAAATGCCTCGGGAAGCGTGAAACTGCCCCAAACAGCCTCCTGGAGTGCTGGCGCTGTCAAGGTGAGGGCACCAGTGTGTCCGGAAGGGGGGTAATATGGTAAAAACAAGTGGCTGGACCACCCCCTCCATCATCAGCGCCCTAGGTCAACCGGATAAAAGTCATCTCTGCTCCGCCAGGGCCTCCGACAGACCAAGACTGCACTAGGACAGCCTACTGAGGCTAAATCATCACTGTAAGTGCCCGGAACTGAAAACAAACTGTCCCATTGGACTCAGAAGGTCCAAATCCATCCAAGATGTGTACTCATACACCATATGAATCTCTGCATGATCAAAATAAATATCCAATATACCGGATCAAGGCCAATAATAATGCGCTGTACATATACAAACACTGCTGCAACCCCAGAATCATCATCATAACCCTGTAGCTGCTGCACAGAGTCATCATGTATGTATACATAGACCATATATCATCTATCCATATCATCACAAGGTCTAACATCTCATGTCCCATGGTCCTCCATGGTCAAACTAGGTCTAACCAAGACCAACTATAACTCAGACCATCATCCAAGGCTGCTGCAAAGTATCAAGGTTAATACATGCTCTACAACTTATTCAAATAACAATTATAACACAGAGTAATCATGACTGGCGATCTAAATCCAAATGTATAGTGTCGTTAATTATTATTATTACTCAGACTAGACTTTCAGGATCATACTCACTTCATAGTTGTGATCAATTTGCTAGTGAAGGGTGAAGGCTTAAATTAACTGGCTAGGCTAAGGGATGACTTAACTGTCTTGACTTTGTGACACTTTGGCAAGGGAAAGGGAATACACCATAGTATGTACTGAATGAGCAATAACACAGGGAATGGCGGTGTCTCACAAATGGATGAGTTGTTTAAAGAGGGTTTATTCACCTTCATAGATGCGCACAATCCATAATACAAATAAGGCCAGCAATTGTTTAGATGTAGCTTTTAAGTTCCATTGCTTTTTGGGCCTGAAGTTTCCATAGCCTTGATCTATGTGTGTTTACAAACACATTGCATAGATTTACATTTTTCTTTTAGGCTTTCTGCTGCAGGTGTGTTTTTAAGGCACTTGTTTACCTGAGCACTTCTAGGTGTGTCATGGACAGCTTGTTTACCTAGGTATTTATTTTCCACAAGATATAACATTTCATTTTCATTGCCATGTTCATTTGGCATGCCTCTCATTCATGTGTGTTTAGAAACACATTGCATGAATGGGCTTTTCATACAAGATATAGCATTTCATTTTTCCAGATTTTGTATACATGGCAGCACTAAAAGTTTCAGGTTTAGCCAACACAACTTTAGTGACTAGGGGGAATTCACAAGGAACTCCAACTCACCATAGGTAAGTTTTGTCACCAACTCAGAGCCGAGACACAATAAACAAGGAAGCTCATCCAATACAGAGGCTACAGTGGGGAAAAGTCCTCCATGCCACTAGTCAAGTAGTAAGTCAGGGTGATAATCTAAAAGGTAGGCCATGGATGGATGAAGACAATGAAATGATGGAGCCAACACTAGCAAGCCAAAGTATGGTGTAATGATCACCTCTATTCTCCCTAAGGAGGGTATGTACCAATGAGTATGAATAGTGAACTTCTAAGTCTGAGTAGGGACAATATAATATATATAATAGATCAACCAGGTCCATATATCTATATGATCGCCAGATCATGACACTAAGTGCTAAGACATGCTATGAGAATAAGTATAAAAGCAATCTAACCATAACACTATGATATACCTGCTGAGTCATATACCTGAAAGCTCATCAACCTGTACCATCATCTGTCCTCTGAGACTGCTGCTGTAACTCTGGGCACTACTGTCTGCTCTGTACCAATGGTATAATGGCTACATCGGTCATCTCTCTGAGTGTCCTGAAACTCAGTCATGGCATGGGGAATATAACTGTTGTCCACAATCTGATATTGATCCAATATAGATGCTCATCTCAGCATCTCAAATGCAAGGGAACTGGCTGAATAGTGTACTGGAATGAGAAAAATAATGTATGGTAGCCCGGCTACTATATATGTGATAACAGAACCTAAATACAAAATGATGCACCCCATGGGTTCTAGACTAAGTTGCCAGGGTACCCATACTGGGGGGTTGGGCACCCGTACCAGTACCGGGTACCCGTACCGCTATACCGGGTACCGAGACTGGTACCTCTGGGAGTACCATGTAAGTACCGGGTACTTCACCCAAGTACCAGGTACTTGGTCACGGATTTTAGGATACTTCCGGGCATGAAATTGAAACGTAGACTGGAAATTTCACGATTATTAGTATTACTTATTACTTATTAACTTATTTTATTACTAATTACTAATTACTAATACACTATACAGTAATGTAATACTGTAAATTTAAAACTTTAGATTATACAACTTAAAACACGTCTGCATGAGACATTTCAAAAGGACAAGTAGGCTTTTACAGCTTTCATAAAATGGAGCGCACTAACAAAAAGGAAAAAAGCATTTGAATGGAATCAAACATGGATGGGTATAAATCAAAAGGTAAACAACAACTAGTGGTCGAGTTCCTTGATATGGCTACAGACAGATTATCATAAAAGAAAATGTTCCTGCAATAAATGGACTATATATTTACATACCACTATATTTTGACTTGATGGGAAGGACTTAATGGTTTATGAATAAAATTCAGCCACTATATAATGAATGCCAATTACCATGCAATGCGGTATTAGGAGCAACTCTGTCCTCACTCGTACACTACTCAAGATAAGCGAAAAATTAAAAGTAACACATGCATAGATGTTTGTGTCTATAGAAAGCTCCATTCTTTTATGACATAGAAAAGCAACTGTACAAGTTGATTTATAGTTGAAACTAAAGTATTGAATTCCAGAATCTAAAATGACTCTTAAGTATTCCTTCTGCCAAATTTTATACTCATCCATGGGACCTATGGTAGTGAAGAGAACAACTGCACAAGCTCGTTATAGGTGAAAATTTGAAATTGAAGTACTAAATTTGGTCCACGTGTACAAGTATTACTTCCACCAGATTTTGTGCTCATCCTTGGGACAAATAGGTGGTAGATATCACACATGGATTTGCTATACGTTTCACCCAAAATCTCATCCATTAAATAAGACTGGATGAGACAGTAAAAGGTTCAAGGATACACACCTTCACAGAATAATGAATCAACAAGCAAAACTACCCGAACAGTAGGTAGACAACACACTTTATTGGGAATTAGAGTAGGATGAAAAACCAGTTATGTCTACCTTTCTTTGTCTTAGTTCACTTCCAGCGGGTATAACAACCCCTTTATGAAAAAGGGATAATAAGTACCCTTAATACCAATCAGCAGAGTATGTTAAAAGTCTGTAATACTAATAGTCTAATTTAAATTTTAAATTTTCTGTTTCATTGTTTTAAAGTTTTTCAATTTTAAATTTTTTCGTATTAATAATTATTAATTTTAATTTAGCTTAATTTTCAATTTTATTAATTATATTTATATTTAATTATAAATATATTAATATAATTATTAATTATAGATTTATAAAATTATATATATATATATATATGTCTACAGTACCTTGACGTACCCAAGTACCCTATTTCAAAAAGTGGCGTACCCGTACCCGTACCCGTCCCAGTACCCAAGTACCCTGGCAACTTAGGTTCTAGATAATGATAGGATCGATCACCAATGCAGCCGCTTATGTGGAGTCGCCAGGTAGATTTTAAAACTCTTCTACCAAGATGGATGTCGTTAAACTGTAGGGAGAGAGTGAGCGACAAATAGATGGCTATGGTTAAATTAAGGATTAAAATGATAACCATCTAGATTAATCCGGATGCGATAAGATATGAATTATGCATGGATACTCGCAAACACCTAAGGTAAGCCTCTACCTCCCCGACAACGGCGCCAAAAATGTTGGCAAAGAGAACGAGAGTAGGGCTTGAAAATATATGTCGAACCAGGGTAGGCCTCTACCTTCCCCGGTAACGGCGCCAAAAACGTTATCACACAACTTGTAGTTGTCCCTAGTGGTATCCCATCCGGAACGGTAGAGGAGATGGACAACTAAAGAAGTGACCTAAGAGATGCCACGGTTCCCAATGCAAGGTGGGAGTCACGTCAACCGAGGCACTCTTCGCTTTAGATCTAGATGAATCAAGACCTAGGGGGAGACCCTATTACCAATGAAAGATGATTGGATCCAAACAAAGGTTCCTAGGGATAAGTAAATGATGAGTTACGAAAACCAATGTAAGGTTAAGTGGACCTAGAAGTTAAAGTATGGTTGAAGGTGCTTTGAGAGATGATTAGTGTTTCAACCAATGTATGATTTAGGCCACATGATGAGCTAAAAAGACAAGATCTAGTACCATGTATTACACAAGTGGGACCCACTTTCTTGGTATATGTGAATGACTCGAATGGGACCCACAAGGTGGACTTTAAGGGATGAAATTGGTACTAAGGGGTATATAATGAGTAGATCTATGGATCTAAGTTGAAACTAGGAATACCCACATATGGGATCTAAGGTTTGACACAATTCCCAAGGAGTGTGACTTGCCTAAGGAAGACTAGTGCCTTGTTGGATGGGTTAATGGAGTCAAAAGATATGTCAAAGTGTAGATCGGGACACCAAGTATTCAAATCAAGTGGGCTAATTGGGATATGGTGGTTGGATTTTGCTAGATCTAGGATTTCATGATATGACCCTAAGTGGACCTGTTATCACCTAAACTGTAGTTGCCCCTATGGATGTATCCAGTCATGGATGGCAATAGGGAAGGGCAACTCAAAAGGTGCAACCACGATCACCTCGACCTCCAATGTATGGTTGTCACGCCAGTCGAGGCAACCTTCGCTTTATGTTATCTAGCCCAGACAACAAAGGGGGAGACCCAATCTATTCCCGACAGGAGAGATCAAAACCAAGACACCAAATCAAGTTGTTTCTAAGTGAAGTAAGGTGTATGGTTTATCCTAGACCTTAGGATGAAGTCACAAGCCAAGTGAAGGGTTCAAGTAGTATAGCTTTGGTCCATAGTTGATCTGAGAGTGACTTAAAATGTTTGAAATGAGATCTAGGGTTAGAGTACTAGTTCAATGTTTGAAAATCCACTGCCTTGGGAACCGTGTCCAATGCAGGGTACTTTACGGGTTCAATTGGGGCTAACTAGTACAAATAACAAGCTTGACCATGATACATGATAGCTTCAAGGGTTTAGTTCACCATGCAAAAGTCAAACCACAAGTCAATCCAACAATCTAGGGAAGTCGAATTAACTTGGAGAGAAACCAGTGCTTTGGGAATTGGGAAGTGGAGTCAAAGTAGGGTTGACTTGTGGTTTAAGACTCCTAGTACATGAGATAAGTGGGCAATTTAAGTCTTGATGTATGGATAGATCTAGATCTAGGTTTTACCCAAGTGGACCACAATCCCTTAAAACAAGGAATGCTATCCCCAAGGCGAGATTTGACAAAGTGATACTCTAGACCTAGGTTTTGAATTATTCCGGTTCCAAATCTGCAATAATCTCAAGTACCCACGTCCTAGAAGTGAGTCAACTCACTTCTCCAAGGTGGTGCGACTTTACCCAAGGAGGCTGAAAAGGTGGGTTAGGTGGGTCAAGACAAGTCCGATGGCATCCAAACTTTAGATCCGGGTAGGTTGGTCAAGTATGAGTGTGGATCTATAATTTCACGGCAATCCGACGGCTAGATCTTACTAGATCTGAGTTTAAGTACACCTAATGGTCCAAAATGGGGATTAAATCCCTTAAAATGTGGAATAGGGCCCACAAGGTGAATTTCAGGAAAGTAACAATCTGGGTGTATGTTATTGGATGTGTAGATGACGAATCAAGTGGAATCTCAAACACCCACCACCTAGATCTAGGTCAACTTGCTCAAACTAGGAAGTGCGCTTTGCTTGGGAGGAGCTAAGTTGGCATGGAAGGGGGGTCAAACGGAAACCAATCCTCACCAAACTATAGATCCGGGATGCCGTGGATGCTATAGAGGTGGGTTTTCAATATTATGCCCAACAACCCACTAGATCTAAGTAGATCTGAGAAAATGTAAAATGGGGGTTTTAAAATATTTAGGGTTTTAACAATTTATGAGCTATGTCAATGGATTGGATAAAGGAAAGAGAAACAAACCTGTGGATCTTACCTGGGTAACCTTGTAGATGCCTTGATGATGATGATCTATGCAAACCCGATCAACTTGAGAAGCTTTGAGGTAATTTCTATGCAAATCGATTTTATCCAAGAAGCTAATGCGCCCTCTCTCCTACACAACAAACGTCAGCAATATCAGATTTGATGCATCAAGAGATAAGACTAATGCCACAAGAGAAGTAACAGAAAGATAGCATAGATCACAATGAAGCTAATGATAACCCCCTGATACAAGCGAATGCCAAGAAAGTCGATTTGAAGAAGCCTTGCAAAATCGCCCTTGTTGAAGTCGCCCTCCTGTAGACAAACAATGATTTCCAAAAAAAAGATAGATCTTACCACAATTTCCAAATGCTAGGTTGCAATAGACTTTCCAATCACCATCTAAGAACACCAGATGCAAAGGAGACCACAAGAATTTCCACAAGAATATTTTTCTATACCAATAATCCAAGAGCCAAAGACCCCTTACAATGAGAGGCTCTCTCCTTTAAATAGGAAGGAGAGGCACCAAAACCCTAACCACTTTTTGAATGAGTGGCTAAGATTAAAAGATACAAATGTCTAATCAATGGTTGAGATGAGCTCAACAATAAAATACATGGATCACAAATAAAATATAATGTAAGTGGACAAAATCGCCCTAGAAGAGGGGAATCCCACCAAATCATGATGACATAATATCATAGGAGGCTTATGGTGGGTCCAAGGGGTAATTTTATCCCTCCTTGGTCAATCCCCATAGCACAATAACCAATAAATAATCATGAATGTACCAAATCGTGCCTCCATAGTCAAGTCGTGGTCCTCAAAAGACCTCAGAAATCCACAGAAAGTGCCATAAGTGATGGATGCGGGCCCCGATGAAACTGAAACTGCTGGAGAAGGTGTGGAGGACCCCGATCTATCATCACTAATCATCCCATGCCATAACATTGCCTCAGTAGCCCAAATCGATTTCCTCAATAGCCATTTCTACCAATCCTGAAATGCCTCGGGAAGCGTGAAACTGCCCCAAACAGCCTCCTGGAGTGCCTGCGCTGTCAAGGTGAGGGAACCAGTGTGTCCGGGAGGGGGGTAATATGGTAAAAACAAGTGGCTGGACCACCCCCTCCATCATCAGCGCCCTAGGTCAACCGGATAAAAATCTCATCTGCTCTGACAGGGCCTCCGACAGACCAAAACTGCACTGGGATAGCCTACTGAGGCTCAATCATCACTGTAAGTGCCCGGAACTGAAAACAAACTGTCCCATTGGACTCAGAAGGTCCAAATCCATCCAAGATGTGTACTCATACACCATATGAGTCTCTGCATGATCAAAATAAATATCCAATATACCGGAACAGGGCCAATAATAATAATCTGTAAATGTCCAAACACTGCTGTAAACCAAGAATCATCATCATAACCCTGTAGCTGCTGCATAGAATCATCATGTATGTGTACATAGACCATATATCATCTATCCATATCATCATAAGGTCCAACATCTCATGTCCCATGGTCCTCCATGGTCCAACTAGGTCTAACCAAGACCAAATATAACTCAGACCATCATCCAAGGCTGCTGCAAAGTGTCAAGGTTAATACATTCTCTACAACTTATTCAAATAACAATTATAACACGGAGTAATCATAACTGGCGATCTAAATCCAAATATATAGTGTCGTTAATTATTATTATTACTCAGACTAGACTTTCAGGATCATACTCACTTCATAGCTGTGATCAATTTGCTAGTGAAGGGTGAAGGCTAAATTAACTGGCTAGGCTAAGGGATGACTTGACTGACTTGACTTTGTGACACTTTGGCAAGGGAAAGGGAATACACCATAGTATATACTGAATGAGCAATAACACAGGGAATGGCGGTGTCTCACAAATGGATGAGTTGTTCAAAGAGGGTTTATTCACCTTCACAGATGCACACAATCCATAATACAAATAAGGCCAACAATTGTTTAGATATAGCATTTAAGTTCTATTGCTTTTGGGCCTGAAGTTTCCATAGCCTTGATCTATGTGTGTTTATAAACACATTGCATAGATTCACATTTTTTCTTTAGGCTTTCTGCTGCAGGTGTGTTTTTAAGGCACTTGTTTACCCGAGCACTTCTAGGTGTTTCATGGACAGCTTGTTTACCTAGGTATTTATTTTCCAAAAGATATAACATTTTATTTTCATTGCCATGTTCATTTGGCATCCTTCTCATTCATGTGTGTTTATAAACACATTGCATGAATGGGCTTTTCATACAAGATATGGCATTTCATTTTTTCCAGATTTTGTATTCATGGCAACACTAAAAGTTTCAGGTTTAGCCAACACAACTTTAGTGACTAGGGGGAATTCCAAGGAATTCCAACTCAGCATAGGTAAGTTTTGTCACCAACTCAGAGCCGAGACACAATAAACAAGGAAGCTCATCCAATACAGAGGCTACAGCGGGGAAAGGTCCTCCATGCTACTAGTCAAGTAGTAAGTCAGGGTGATAATCTAAAAGGTAGGCCATGGATGGATGAAGACAATAAATAATGGAGCCAACACTAGCAAGCCAAGGTATGGTTGAATGATCACCTCTATTCTCCCTAAGGAGGGTAAAACCAATGAGTATGAATAGTGAACTTCTAAGTCTGAGTAGGGACAATATAATATATATATAGATCAACCAGGTCCAAATATCTGTATGATCGCCAGATCATGACACTAAGTGCTAAGACATGCTATAAGAATAAGTATAAAAGCAATCTAACCATAACACCATGATATACCTGCTGAGTCATATACCTGAATGCTCATCAACCTGTACCATCCTCTGTCCTCTGAAACTGCTGCTGTAACTCTGGGCACTACTGACTGCTCTGTACCAATGGTATAATGGCTACATCGGGCATCTCTCTGAGTGTCCCGAGACTCAGTCATGGCATGGGAAATATAACTGCTGTCCACAATCTGATAGTGATCCAATATAGATGCTCATCTCAGCACCTCAAATGTAGGGGAACTGGCTGAATAGTGCACTGGCATCAGAAAAATAATGTATGGTAGCCCGGCGACTATAAATGTGATAACAGGACCACAATCCCTTAAAACAAGGAATGCTACCCCCAAGGCAAATCGTCAAAAAATGATACTCTAGACCTAGGTTTCAAGGTATGCCCTTTCCAAATCCACAAAAATCTCAACTACCCACGTCCTCAAAGTGGGCAAACTCAATCACCCAAGGAAGTGCGACCTTGCTCAAGGAGGGCTAAAAGATGGGAAAGGGGTATCAAAACAAGTCCAATGGCCACCAAATTATAGATCCAAGTAGTTTAGGCAATGGTCTATGAGGATCTAGAAAATCAAGACAATCCAAGGGTTAGATCTTGCTAGATCTGAGTTTTAAGGTGCCAAGTAGTCCAACATGGGGTTTTAATCCCTTGAAACGTGGAATGATGCCCACAAGGTAGAAATCACCAAAGTAAGAGTCTAGGGGTAGGTTATCAAGTATGTAGATTTCAAATCAAGTGGGATCTCACCTACCCATATGCTAGATCTAACCAAACAAGCCTCTCCCAAGGAAGTGCGATTTGCCTCAAGAGAGCTATATTGCCTTGAAAAGTGTGTAAATTTTAACCCAATCACCACCAAACTATAGATCCAACTAGGCGTGGATGCTATAGAGGTGGGTTCTTAAGATCTTTTCAAAAGCAAGGCTAGATCTAAGTAGATCTAAGAAAAACGAAAATTTGGGGTTTTGATTAATTAGGGTTTGTGACCAATGAAGAGAGAATGGATGGAAAGAGACACATACCTTGTAGATCTTACCTCAATTGCTTATGGCCACCTTGCAAATTGATAGCATTCTCCTATGTGTATATTCAAGAGCGCAATTTTGATTCTCCAAGCCAAATCGTCCTCCTCAAGAAGCCAAATCGTCCTCCTCCTACAAGACAAGATCAAAGGAAACAAGTCAAGTAAGATGATTATGAAAATGATAGAAAGATGTAATAGAAAGCATCAACTATGTCACGAAGATACAATAATGATACTCCCTGTCACAAGATCAACCCCAGAGAGAATATGTGGATCCCTCCAACAATAACCCTCAAGAAATCACCCTCCTCTCCACCAATTCGACTTCCCTGCAAGACAAATAGTTGTAGAACCAAAACCCACAATGATACATAGAAGAGATACTGTATACTCACGATGCACGAGAATCCACAAGACAAGAGAGATATGCTCCACAAAGAAGTGTTCTATTCCAATATTCCAGAGCTCCAAAGGTGAGCTATACAATAGGGGGTCTCCTCCTTATATAGAATAATAAAGACCAAAACCCTATACCACTTTACAATACTACATCAAATGAGTGGTTGAGATTAAAGATCTCATCATACAATCAATGGCTAAGATGAACCATAATAACATAACACATGGATCACTCATAAAGTGATGACGTCATAGTCTAAAAATAATCATGGAGGGTGAAGTCATCCACTAGAGGGGGTAAAAGTACCAAAAGCCACCTCATAATGACTAGGACATGACATAAAGAGCACATGGTGGGGCTAGGAGGCATCAATCCTTACTAGCTCATCCCCAAGGCACAATAAAATAATAAAATATGTCCAATATAATATAAATGACCCAATCTGTCCTCAAAACCTGTGACAGACAAGCAGTAAAAGACCTCCTATGATCTCTGTGGGCCTACCCACATGGTGAAAACTGGCTGGAAGATAGTTGGATCACCCTGGAAGACCTCTTTGAAAACCAAGTGCCAAAACCTTGCCTCAATTGCCCAAATCGAATTCCTCAGTGACCACTTTATCCCATTTTTTTACTACCTCGGTAACTGTGAAAGTGCCAAAACTGCCTCCCAGGGCATCTGCGTTGTCCAACTGAGCCCACCAGGCTCTCCAGAAGGGGGGGTAAATGGTAAAAACAAGTGGCTGGACCACCCCCTCCTCATACAGCACCCTAGGTGAACTGGCTTCTCATGGCCCCTGCTGCTCAGGCTGGGAAATCAACCCCAAATCTGGTCAACAAGTGTAAAACTGCATCAATCACTGTCAGAGGTGCCCGGAACTAAAAGATAAGTGTCTCATTGGATCCAGAAGACCCAAATCCATTAGGAATGTGTATTCATACACCATGGGTTGCCCTAATGGGCCAGCTATAGGGTCCACCATATATGGACAGTGTATAATCTGATGATCTGAAGTAATAAAAAAACTACTGAACTGCATCAATCATCATCTACATCCTATATCCATCATATGGCATCATCATCAAGAGTATGTGGGTCCATCAATCATCATCTATAAGCATATGTGGCCCACATCATCACGGATCACAAGAAATGACCATAGTCAAACTAGGTTTGACTAGGTCCATATATAACCAAGGAAAAATCATATCAGTAGACTAATACATGTTCCTCTAATCATTCTCACAACTTAGCTCAAAGTATAACATCCATTCAGTGGCATTAATCAAGTTAGCATATTCCTTTATTATATGAAATTACTTGCACAATAGTTCAAATGACAAACTCACCCATTGGACATGGTCAAACTACTAGTGAAGGATGAAGGCTAGGAACAAGGTTGGGCCAAGGGGTTGACTTGTCTAACTCAACTCAAAAATACTTTGGACTGGGAGAAGGGGAAAGCTACAAACTCTGTGCTGGACAAAATAACACGGGGAATGGTTGTGCCTCACAAATGGATAAATTGTTTAGAGAGTGCTTATTCAACTTAGGCATCGTGTCTACATCAAGTTGATCCAGATTCATTAGGATCATTCAATTTCATTTCATGGCCTTTTTGGCCTACATAACCCTTCGGATCTCAGGTATGCTGATAAGCACAACTAGTTGCAGCTTGCATCTAGGGCATGTTTTTATATACATATAAGGTCAGCAATTGTTTAGATATAGCTTTTAAGAACCATTGCTTTTTGGACCTTTCTTATACTCTTCGAGGAGTATTTTTAGCAGTTCATCGCTCTTGCCCTTTTTAGTTTCCATGGGCGAATTTATAAGTTTCCATAAGTAGTACATGAGCTTTCAGTTTTAGCCAACAACATCTCAATTGACTAGGGGGAGTTCAAGCCAATGCCAAACATCGGGACAACCGACCAGAATGATTTAGGCCTACAATCCAACTCACCAAAGGCAAGTTTTGTCACCAACTTAGAGCCGTGACACTGAACATATAGGGATGCGGTCCAAACACAGAGGTAGAAAAATGGGGAAGTCCTCAGTATCAGAAAGTCAAATGAGAGAGGTCAAGGTTTAAAGTCAAATAGGGAAAGTCATGTATGGATGGAGTCAAGTGAATATGGAGCCTCAACTAGCAGACTGTTGATAAAGTTTTGTCATTGATGCCAACAATGCCCTGGTGAGGGCTTGTGGTGTCTTGGTGCCCCTTGTGGAGCCCCTGAGAGTCTTTTGTGTTGTTGGAGTCTAAGGAGTCCTTTTGTGGTTGTCCAAGCCCAAGCTTGAAGCCCTTGGAGGCCTTGAGACAATTACAAAGCCCTATTTACCCTTTGACTTTGTTGGGTTTCCCTTGAAGAAGCCCATGAAGCCTCTTGCTTTATGAAGAAGCCTTGAAGAAGTCTTTGGACCCACACTTGATGGGTTGATGATCCTTGTCCCCTTAAAGGTGATGATGTGGTCATAAATGGCATGATGAAGGCACCCACACACATATGATGGCACTTTGACACTTGGACACACTTATTTGCACTTAATGATGGTCCTTGTACCCTTGAAGGTGTTTGTATGTGGGGACATGACACTTAATGGCTTACAAACCCTAAGACATGATGACCATGAAGCCCTTGGTGGAACTCTTGCACATGAAATGGTGGCATGTCCTTGGAAGCCCTAGTGGCTTGATGTAGCCTTAAAACCATTTATAAATGGTGAGGATGTGTGATAAAACACAAAATATGAATATTAAAAATACAAAATAATTATAAACAACCCTACAATAACTTGTGATGACATTTAAATTTAAAATTCAAATTAAAAAAAAAAAAAACAATTTAAAAATACTTACCATGAAGTCGGCTCCAAACAAGAATTAAAATTCAAAAATAAAATAAAATTTATTTTTATATTGCAGGTCGGCTCCAAAATTGTATGAAAAACCAGTATAAATACACTATCACGTCTTCACTTTTGAAATGTGAATTTTCGGATTGAAGAGGGATAGCTCTGAATTTTTCGGCTACCTCAGTGCTGAGGGTTACAGCAGGTGAAGAGCAACAGTCCTGAATTTTTTTTGGTTGTCTATGACAGTCTGAATTTTTGGACTTACTTGGGGTTTATCACAGCTTGAATTTTTTTTGATGGAGGATAATTTTGGGGTTTAATTTCTTCTTGCTGCTGATGAACAGTGCCAAATCTTTCATGCTTGAACAGTTTGACAGAGCTGACATAAACTGCAGATCCGAATTATTGCAGCAGCAAATTTATTTATTTTTTGTTTTGTGTCTTGACAAGTTTTACTATAGCAGTTCTACTGTAGCAGCCGCAGTAAGATTCTTGTTTTTGGTGGAGTTGGAGCTCTGATAAATTCGGCTTAGGACTGATATTTCTCTTAGAAAATTCATACACCAAACTGCCAACATTTACTTGGAATCCTATCTATCATTTTTGCATCTACAGGAGTCATTATCTCTGAATTTCGGGTCTCTGA
Source organism: Larix kaempferi (assembly GCA_027924585.1). Classification (NCBI taxonomy): domain Eukaryota; kingdom Viridiplantae; phylum Streptophyta; class Pinopsida; order Pinales; family Pinaceae; genus Larix; species Larix kaempferi. Next base: position 4,848,182 of record BSBM01000866.1, read on the forward strand.
GGCAGCTGCAGTGAAAATCAGATGAATTCTAATTTTCTGTTAGGGCATCCAAGTTATGAAGAGTGATGGAGTTTGACAAGGCTTGAAGGATATCAAGGTTACTGCTGTGCTGCTAGGGCATCCAAGGACACCTCCTCCTACACAGATAAACCCGGTGTTACACTCCTGAAGACTTTAAGCCAGCATAAACAGCAGAGAAAAATGTGATGAGGTATGATCATTCCTTGAATTCTCGGGCTACAGTGATCATCTAATCTTTTGAAGATATGTTGAAATAGCACAGTCAAATGAGATTGAATACTCAGTCCAAAGGTGGGTTACTTCTCAGCACACGTCCGAGTTTCAACAGTCTGGTTTTGAAGGGTCATCTACAGTACAAGGTTATACACAGTCATCTACAGAAGATGAAACAGTGATGGTGATGTGTGAACAGCATTGATGCACAGTGGTTACACATACAGTGGTATATGTACAGTCACACATACGTGGTATACTCTACAGTGCATGCTTGATACTTACCTCGTGATGATGATGATGCTTGGATGAGAATGGATACCAAATGTACAGTAGTAAAGAATGCAATGGTATATGTACAGTCAGGAATATAGTAGAATATGTACAGTGATGTGTGAAGATTTATATTCTATGATGATGTATGCCTTATGTTCAGTAGAGCAGAATTACTTGATCAGTGATTGTGTATGATGAGGTGTACAATGATGTACATGAACAGTGTATGGCAGTGAAATGACTTATCAGTACACAGCGATGACTTGGCAGTAATAAGAGAGCAGTGGTTATCAGCACCAAGTTCAGTGATTGGTTTTGACAGGTCCACAGGTTCAGTCTTCTTCTTCTCAAGGGCGGTAGGGTGGTGTTAGGGCTCACAATTTTGTGAGCTGAGCTGTTGTAGCAACTCGTCAATTGCAGCTGACGAAGCCTAGGGGTTGTAGCCCCTTCCAATTGTAGCTAGAGAAGTTGTATTAAATTTGTAACCCCAGTTGTTGCTGGGTCAAATTTTATCATAAAAGGATTCCGTGGTTTTACCCCCAGTACTTGGGTTTCCACGTAAAAATATTGTGTACTGTGCATCTTGTTATTTTTCATGAATGTTAATGATATGCTGTTATGATTGGTGATTAGCAACTTGCTCTTGATTAAAAAAATTTAATTATTGGCAAATACTGATTCACCCCCTTCTCAGTATTTCAACACAGACAACTGGTGTCAGGAAAGACCATATCTATGTAAGGTGGTAAGCCAATGGGTTTTGTCAAATAACCTGAATGTGCAAGTAAATGTCCATTTTATAATTTACAGTTCATTTTAAACAATATGCCACATCAGGAATAATATACCAAGCAGATACTGTGAACATGACTAAATCAACAAGATAATAATCCACAGTCAATGATAAAACATCCATAGGTCATATAACATCATCACAATAATAATCATCATATATCATCTGAAACACTGCTGCAATACATCTCTAAGCACTGAACTGAAACTGTATGGGATAAAGGGTCACATCGGTCATCAAATCTGAACTCTCAAGGCTCAGCCTTGACACAAGGTCTAACATAAGTCTGAATAATACACTGCTCTGATCATGAGTGATCTCAAAATATACAATCATCATAGCCAAGCTCTGAATAATGGAAGCTCTGAAATGTGCAAATATCTGCTAAGCAAGAATAGTAGCCCTGCTACTATGGTGTGATAACAACTCCCTTAAATAATCATTAACACTATCACCTGGTACTAGCTGCCCCAAATTTCTAGCTGGCTGCTCCTCCAAGAACTGGGGTAAGAGAGGTCTAGGAGACAATTTACTGGTTGTTCGAGTGTTGTTCTGTACAGGGATATGAGTATTTCTCTCCTTTGCATGGTTCCCATTGTGTCCATTAGTTCCTACTTCCTCCTGGGCCATTGTTGCCAACATGATTGTGGTTTCTCTGAGTGTTTGCGATAAGTTGAGTCATAAGTTGAACCAATTGTTGCTTCCCTCTTTCCAAATCATTCAAAATGCTCATGGTACTGCCCTACAGTGGCTCATTCCTGTATGTGTCATTTCTATCCCCCATATCTTCCTCTTCTTTTGATTTTGGTTGATCCTCTTCCTTTGATTCTACTAGGAATATGTTTTTAGGCCCTCTCTCCCCTCTTCTTCTGTAGGTGATATATCTTCTATCCTTCGGATTCATAAAAGAAACATGCACTCACAGGCTGGCAGAATCACTAGCTTTGATACCATAGTAGTATCCCCACACCAGTTGGTTGTTAAGTGATTGAGCCTGTTGTTGTTTACACTAGTACTTTTTGGTTCAAAACTTTTGTCAAACAATTACACTATAATACCCCTTAACTGCCGATATATATATTTCAGATCTCTTTGTTGTAGGAACCCCTCTTGTGATGGCTGAGTATCTTTTGGTCTGATGATTATTTGTTTCAAATAGCATACAATACATATTTTGATTATAAAAGGCACTCAAAAATATGTCTATTTGCATTAAAAGTCGCAAAACCATTCATAGAAACACATCTAATTCATTGTAAATTCCTATCAACTATAACAACAACATTGTATGACCAAATAAATCAGATTACACTAATATATCATACTTGTAAGTAGCCACCCCTTGAATACCAAATCTAGTCTCTCTTCAATGCCCCCAAACGGTTGTAGATGTCCACGCACAGCTAGAGGATAATGGAGGTTGCGCCTAACTGTAGGTGACGATGGATTCTATAGCACCCTTAAGGCCAAATTTGTCTCGTCTTTTGTGCCCAAATGGCTGTAGGTGACCACAACAACTGATGGAAGATGAAAGTTGCACCCAACACTCTCTAGCAGTCCCCCAAATGGCCTTGTACAGCAGATAGATAACATAAAACTCATCCCAAACTAGTTTAGTTGTACTCCCACAATGAGCACGCCATTCACAAGTGGTGTGTTCTCTCTCTTCTTGGTAACTACGACCTCTAAACAACAGTGCGCCCTACTCCAATGGTCCCGCCACTTTCCTAGGGCCCACGCCCCCTTCTCAACTCAAATATAAGTGGCACGATCCCCCTCAAAGCGCCCCTAATAGCTGCAAGAAACAGAAGGTACTAGTGTGCCCTCTTTTGGCAAGTGCACCCTCCTCAAACAACCCCCTGAACTCTAGAATGTACCATAACTTAGCTCAAAATGATGTATCTCCATCCTCAACAATGAATATCAATGACAAATCTGCCTAATCCCTCCAACTTGATTAGCTAGGGTGGATAGTTTCACCACCAAAACCAATTTCTCTCTTAGGGTTTCCGTCCCAAGAGTCGAAAGCCACAAGAATTCTTCAAATCTCTTTTTCAAAAATGAAATGTCATGAATGAATGAGAGAAGGGGTCGATTTGTCCTTTTAAGCTCTTTTTACCCTTTTGGGCCACCCTTTTCCGCCACTTTTACCATTTCTCACCTTTAATTAATAAAGTGACTTTTATAAAGTCCCTTTATAAATTAATTACTCAATATTACTTTATAATGTTACTGTTATCACACAGACTCTAGCTGCTACTAAAGATATCCCGTCCGGGATGGTAGAGGGCAAGGAGCCAGGCAGGTGACACATTAGAGAAATTTTGAGGTCAAAAATGGGCCTCAAAACAAAGAAAATGTACTATAAAAATCAACCAATCACATTCTAGTAGATGACATCATCCCCCATGGTTGAGGTGGCATTGCATGAGTTAAGAATGTTTATTTGTCAAATTTTCTATGGTGGATGAAAACCCATAGTTAACCAAGGTAGTGTTATAAGTACCTTTAAGTCACAAAATAAAGTACTCATAATGAAAGTCCTTTAACATTTTTTCATAAAATAATATTATTGTCATTTTCAAGTAAAGTACTCATAATGAATGCCTTTTCACACTTTTTTTCCTTTCACATTTTCTCATAAAATAATATTATTGTCATTTTCAAGTAAAACACTCATAATTCATAAAGATCCTTTCACATTTTTTTTATAAAATAATATATTGTCATTTTCATGTTTTTAATGTTAAATTATATATTCACTCCATTCTATTTAATATCAAAATGCCAAACTAATTTATTATATATATATATATATATATTCCTTTCACATTTTTTCATAAAATAATATTTTTATCATTTTCATATTTTTAAATTTTAATTATATATTCACTCCATTTCATTTAATATTATAATGTCAAACTAATTTATAAGCATATATATATATAGTATTGCCATTTCTCCACATGAAAAGAAAAAGAAAAAAAAAAAAAAAAATATATATATATATATATATATATATCAAAGTTTGAAAAATCAAAATCGGACTCAGAATCGGTCGAGGGTCAACTCGGAATCGGTAATGAATCGGTCATAAATCGGTCGATTTGAATTTAATGAATCAATTTGCTCAAAAATACATAAAATATTTTATTTTTAAGAAAAACAACATTTTCAAGATTCTAATTCATGATTCCATAGCATTTTCATGATTCTAATTCATGGAGGAGCCTGAGCATCATAATGACATAAACAGACTTAGACAATTCGTATTCAGATTCTCAGAAATTTTTAAAAATTGATTTCTGTTTTTTGAAATTTTTAAAAATTGATTTCTGTTTTTTGAAATTTTTAAAATTTGATTTCTGTTTTTTGAAATTTTTAAAATTTGATTTCTGTTTTTTAAAATTAAATTAAAAAAAAAAACAAGTGTAATACGGTATAGTATATACCTTGCAGGCTTGCTGTAGCCTGTTGCACAGTGCAACTACACTCCACTCCAACACTCCACAGCTCGCTGCTCAACACTCCAACTCTCCACGGACCACAACTCAACAGCAGTGACACTGTGACAGCACTCTCCCGAGTCCCGAGTCTCCCCACAGTGCACACAAGTTACAAACTCACCACACACCCAGCTCACTCAGACAGTAACAGACTCACCGTCCAACTCACTGCATAGTCTACTCCATGGCATCCACGCTGCTCGGAGACTCCCACACAGCCTCTAAATGCAAAATAGAGTAGTGTTGGGTTGGGTTGGGTAGGTTAGTAACTTAGTTTTAGGTTTAAACTTTATAAAAATAAAAAAATAAACAAAAAAAAAACTCTCCAAACCGGTCCGATTTTTTACGAAAATCGGTTCAATCGGCAGATTTATTACTGGGTGACCGATTTTTTACATAAACCGGTTTGGAGGACCAATTTTTTACTCCCGAAACGGTTTGGAGGCCGGTTTGAACCGGGGGAGCCTTAAATCGGTGAATCAGTCGATTCTGATTCCAATTTTTCTGATTTTTAAAACTATGATATATATCCCCTTGTACTTTTAAAATAAATTAAATTCATGAATGATATTAATATGAAAAATGTATGTTAGTTATGCATATCAATTAAATTCATGAATGATAGTAAATTAAATTAAATTAAATCATATATTTTTACTACTCAATTTTTAAGAATAAATTAAGTCTTATATTATTTTCTATGAGAGACTTAACTATAACATTAATTTACAATAAAATAAATATCCCAAAAAAGTTTATGATTTTGATATTAATTTACCAATATAGATTTAATGAATAAAGAATAATAATAATAATGCAATGTGGATTATAATAATATTATTAACATTTTACATGTAAATAAATTTTCAATTAAATCACATTATATTAAATTGATGAGAAAAAGTACTAAATATAAAAAGTCAAAATAAATTTAAAAAATAGCTCTTAAAAATGTTTTTTATTATTTAATTTCATTTGCAAGTTCAAGACAAATAAATGCTAAAGGACAATACATTTATGGGAATTTACAATGAATCTTAGTCACATCAATGTAGAGTTATTTAATTAATTTTATTTCTAGTGAATTTTGAAAAGTAACTCAACCATGGTTATTTATATTGTGCATAGAAAATAGTGTAGAAGGTGACTTATCATATATACCTACCCCATAAAATTCCTAGCTCATAATATTTTAATATATCTCATACTTTTTTAGTACATCTCTTAGAAGGCCATTTTTTGACCTCAAAATCTCTCTAATGCCTGCAAACACCAAGTCCACCGTTCGAAGAACGGTTGTCACACCAGACGAGGCGTTTGTCGCTTTAGACAAGGCAAGTAGCGAAGTCAAGGGGGGAGACCCTGCTCAACCAACTATGGTTGAGGACCAAAATAGACACCCAAATCCCAAAAGATAAAACAAACGCAAACAAGAGATGAGTGTCAAGTGAACCCAAGCTCGATTCCAGCCAAAGATTTGGACACTAAGATGAAATAAACGTGATATGAAAAGTGACCAGATCAAAAGTTTGATGAAATATATGAAGTAAAACAACGATTTAGTGGCTGGAAATTAACTAGGGAGCACAATAAACTAGAAGTGGTGAAGTGATAAAATTCTGCCCAAGAAAAGGGTTGGTTAAGTGATTTAGTATACCTAGGGCAGCAATAAATTAGCGTTTTTTATGCAATTCTAGCAATGATAACTTGATTTTTGATATTAAAATGGTAATTAAAACACAAATCAAGCACACCCAAAACCCAGAAAAGACCACAAGCAGTGTGAATGAGCAGTCTGCCCAACGAGGACGCAAGCAAAAAATGACTAGTGCCTATGGGTATGGGCAAATGGAGTTGGAATGATGTGAAATTTTGGGAGTGGACTCTGAAAATTATATTAGAAGCGGGTTTGTAGAGAAAATAAGTTCTTAACGGTGAAATTTTTGTATGTTTTTATTTTAGGGTTTATTTTGTTTATTATCAACTCAGCAAACACAATGAAAATGACAAGATAATGAAGAATACCTGAAACAAAGGTGAAATGGAGTGTTTTGTATGAAGACCAACCCGGAAGATCAAGTGTTGAATGCCCTGCGTGTTCCCTTGAGCGTGTAGAGCAACTGGACACCAAGTGCGCCCTCAATAACCTGCCATAGAGAGACCAAAATCAATATCTGAAGCAAAAAACAAGTTACGCACAGCAACTAGATGGCAAATAATGAAGGAAATGAAGTACAAATGTAAATTTCACTTCCCTTTGAAGTTCTCCGGAGATTGGAGCAAGTGTGGAGCTTCACACCCCAAGAATTGCGCCTCTCTGCAAATGGCCAGCGAAGCTGGAAATCGAACCAGCAAAAGAAAGATGGAGAACACCACAAGTTATCTCAACAATGCAACCATAAACTAGCATACAATCGATACAACAACACCCCACAACACAATGTCTCAAGTCACCGAATGGAATGTCTCTCTCAATACCAAGTGCAAGTGCAAAAATGCCAAGAGGAAGATACAAATGGGTGAGCTTACTCTCTTATAGAGAGAGCTCCAAATCCAAGCCCCATTCCCACCAAAACGAGTGGCTGGGATTTAATCCCCAAGAGGCCAAACGAAGGGCTGAGTTGGAGTGGAGGAGGGGGGGCGAATTACCCTCATGCGCCCAAGGGAGAAGAGGGGGACCACATGGGGCCCTCACAACATACAAACAAGTGTCTAGGGGGTGTCTATGGGCTTTTTTAGCCCCCTAGACCACATAACCAAAGTCTCATAACATTATTTTTACAAAATTTGAAAATTTACATAGTAAAAAACACCCCTCTATGGGCAAATTCGCCCCATGGGTAGAGATGGGCATAAATGAGGGCCCCACACCAAATATTTAGTGTCCAAACATAACCAAAATGATATTAGGGGACCCCCTTACCTTTACCAACCATTGCACTTACCATTTCCAAAGTTACCTTAGCCAAATTTGATTTTCCATCATTAATTAATTGCTAGTTTTATTTCTGAAGATGTATTTTTATCTTTTGACCCACTTATATTGCCTGGATTGACGAACCGTCTGGTGCATCGCGATCGTAGACCCCAAATATACTAGATATGGTCACTAGAACGACCATGATCCATCAATTGAGCACTGTTTGCCCAAAATCCAAGATTTTTATTTAAAACAGGCCCCTGGTGACCAGTAATAATTAAAAATCTCACTAATGCTTCAACATTTTCTCAATCTGACACTTGGAGGCGCATATGGGACCGTAACACATGATAAATAACCAAAATCGAAGTTTTGGTTGCAACTTTTTTCGGGACCCATTTTTGGCCTGGTCAAACTAGTTTGACCAAGTCAACTCTGGTCAAAATAGCTATGGCTGAAACCTGTATGCAACATGAAAAGCCAAAGGCTTTCTTATTTATGTTAGTACATTACTAAAAATTTATAACAATAACATGGTGATCATAATAAATAATATTTCAATAAAAACCGGGCCCTAGGTGAGGTGGGCCCACCACCTCCAACAAAGATTCAAAAACTGCTATGCACACTTATAGACTTGGTCACTTAGCTAACTTTGGGTGAGTTGGATAAACAAGGTGACAAGATAGAGGAAATACAAGGACGATGACCATGTGACCCTTTGAATAAACGGGGAAAGCGAGACCCACTGACATAAGCATACCATGATAACACAAGGGAAGGGTGGTGCCTCACAAATGGGTATAGTGCAGGGAAACCACCACTAATCATCTAACACACACCTTGCAACTCACATCCGTGCCTTCAACAGACTCCGTGAGGATCTTTTCTAAAGCCGCCATCACTGGGTGTCTGGCAAACCGTAACTTGAGAGTCTAGGGAACAATTCGCATAACTGTCCCTTACTCCATCTCACCTCCTTGCCCTGCAGGACTAGGTGAAGAAATAACCACTACAATGCTCTGATATATATGGTTGGCCTGTGTCCGTGTGTGTTCAAAAACACATTCTTGGACTTTACATTTTCATACATAGCCTTTTTGGCTCGATTTACATTTCATATAACCTTTTTGGCTTCATTTACATTTCATAGCCCTCCCAGCTTCATACATATCTCAAAAGATATAACAATGGCGCTCATACTGCAAAGTAATGGGGACAAGTGTGCATGCTTCGATGACTAATGGGGAACACCCGGTGAGTCTACACAATCCTATACTGCATTTCAACATTGGGGGCAACCGATAGGAGCAAATCTCAGGTTTGAGATTGCATCTCACACACTAAAGAGCAGAGGCACAATAAACAGGGAGTCATGGCATACTCAGAGGTCAATGGGGAAGGGGATCCTCAAGGCCACATATCAAGGTCCAAGTCAGGAAAGAACCAAAATGGATAAGTCGGATGGGTGGAAGGAAGTGACAGGTGGAACCAATGTTAGCTTCCTAGAAGGATGAATGACCAAATCTATACCGATAATGGGGACAGGAACCAGTGTGCATATACAGGAGTCTACTGAAAAAGGTGGACAGACCTCACCAAGGGCCATCAACATCAGAATAAAACACGAGATCACCACATCATACATCATACATCTAGTCCATGTACTATCATAAATAAACAAGCATGAAAGCAAACATCATGAGCCATATCCATAAAATGCTATACCTGCCATACCATATACCTGCTGCTGAAGTTGAATCTCTATTGAATCTCTGTTGAATCCGGGCAATAAGTGGCAAACCAACGATACTCTGTAATGCTCTCATCACAATATGGCTAAGTAACTCTCTCAATGGGATCATGCAAGGCTCGGCAAGGAAGGGGGGCCCTGTAATCACTACTCTGTAGTAGCTCTGGACCATCAAAGTACAATCTGTCCCCTCTGAGATCTTTGCTCTGGGCAATCTCAATACAAAAGATGCCCCCTCTCAAGCTATCTGATCTCTGATCTGGAAAAAAAATTGTAGTATGGTCCCCGACCACACAATCTGCAGCATGGTAGCTCCAGCTACAATGGATGTGATAACAGTTACTTTTTGCCCAAGTGACATTAATTAATTAAATAATTCCCTTTTTCGTCGACTATAACCTACGGGAATTAAATAGGCTAATAAGTCATCCCCTAGAGTGATCATTCGGAAAGGGAAATTATAGACACACAAAAACCAGCAAGCCTTCCTTCTATGTTGAGACATATGCACTCTAAACCAACCCATATAAACTGTTGTCAAGCTGATATGAAACACCAATAAAAAGCTGGAATCATTTTCTCTCAACATTTTAAGCTCCCATATGCTATTATTTTGATACTTATGCACATTAAAACTTGCTTCCCTCATTACCCTCATCCTCTTAAGATTCTAGATGAGTAATAATAGCAATCTTAATGCTAAGATTAATTTACCGATATCATTGTTTCCTTGCTTAGCTTTTTTGTTTCAATCTTTGTTGCCACAAGAGTAGGCTAGGAAGCCTAAGCCCATTGGGGTTACATTTCATTTGCATAACCAAAGACCCCATTGCCTCTTCCACAAGGAGCCTATCTCAAACTTGTTAATTCTTGAGCCCTCTGTTCCCTTAAACAAATCAGACTTGCTAGTACTATGAGAAAGTTGGTTATTTCGGCAAGTATCCGGGAAAAATCGACTGGGGACACCTATGGTTGGTCTAGGTCTACTTCAGTTGACCCGAAAAACCTAAAGACAGGGGACCCTGCCTGTGTGACACTTTGGGGCAGTGTCCCAAGGTTCCACCGATCTAACAATCATTTATTCCTTGCAAACCCTAGAACGTTAAATCGTGTGACAACAATACCAAAGGTGAATCGGGAAACACTACAAGTATGAGGAATAATTGTGTTACAAAGACATCCTATCGACATCCCAATCACAAAAGTAGATTCTTTAACCAATCAATGTATCAGCATCATTCTGAATAAGAAAAAATGACGTATATTCAACAGGATTTAAATACCAATACAGTTAAGTCTCAAGGTACAAGTCATCTTCGAAATCATAATACTTCAGGTTCTTTCCAAGGAGCTTATGATTGCTCATTGCCACAAAAGATCAGATTGGGGTAGTTTAATCCAATTAGAGTTAAACAATTATGTTTTACACTTCGCAAATCATATCGTCGTGTATCATCAAATATCAGGACTGTTTGAATCTTTGGACAGCGGTATGGCTGTAGAGGGACAAATAAAAACACCCTCTTTATTTCGGAAGATGTGAATATCTGAAATGCTTAAATGCATGTAAAGAATGTAATTTTATCTTTCATTTGAATAAAAGTACAATTTTTTTCTGCAGAAAAAAATAATAATATTGCCTAGCCACAGAAAAATAAATTGGATGCATAAAATAATAATCCCTTCAAGTAACATTGAACAACAAATACTAAATTACTTTGAAAGCAACTGCATCTTTAAGCTCTAGATGATAAAGCATTGTTCACAGGATGGATTGTTGTCAAACTGTAGCTTACCCCAGAGGATAGCTTTCCTGACTTGACCTGCACATCAAGAACAGTGGTTAGAAATTTACAATGGCTAGCAGATGGCAAAAATTGAAAAGAATCTAAAGTTGATAGCTTAAGAAGATCGATTGCAATGTCTAATATATGTGTCAAGAATGCTATTCGTCTGCTTCTCAGGAACCATCATCCATGCAAGTATTTTACAACCATTGAAGAAAGAATAATTGACACAAGAACTATTACTAAATCCCAATCCAAATAGTTTTTTATTTAAAAAACAATCTACACATCATCTTCCTACTAAGCTTTTCAATTGTCTCAGCACTATATTAAATTTATTACATATAAGACAGGCTAGGATTCAGACAAACAAGCATTCTAAGCATAAATAAAATTAATGCTGTAGAAAGACAAAAAAATAAATCTAGAGAATAATATCCAACTTGCAACACAAATATAAACATGACTTTCATATGCAGATCTCTGTAAGAATGGAACTATACGGTGAAAACATTAAATATAATACACTCAACACTGAGTGTGACTCAAAAGAATAGTGAATACATTAAATATAATACATTGAGAATCAAAAGAATATCCTTACTTCTTCAAGAAACTGGAAATCTACAAAAGCTGTCCCTGCTTGGACAGTAAGAGCCCCTTCTTTCTTTATGGCGTCCAAACTTGATAATGTATATCCCTTTGGAAGAATGCCAAGCAGATAAGCTATCAAGAAATGCCCCGCTTCATGCTGCAAAGCATTACTGCGTGAAATAAGAAAAACCAAGAAATCCTTCATTGAAATTTTGAAAATGAGCATAAAGCACCATAAGCAATGGCTTGTTGATAATGAATATGTAACATATGTAATGACCCTAATGAGATGTAAAGTGGTCAAATGTATATGTAAATGGAGCTCTGCCTGGCAGTGGGCCTACATGGGCAATGAGTGAGAACTTGTATGTACAATAGATCAATAGATTCATTCTTACACAGATTGAGGTATGACTTGTGATTTGATATTTCAAATGTAATTGGGTTATATGGAGTTCTTCTCCTTATGCCACAGATCTCATTGAATTTGGATTTGGCAAGAAAAAGATAGGTCCAAATCACCAACATTCGCTGATTTCATCTTTATCTGGAAAACAAAGTTGTACAGATGATAAATCCGCTAATTTCTGCCCAATAGATCTGATTTTCAGACCTGTAATAGCCTGATACAGTAATATTTCTTCTGTGTCATCTCAATAATTGGGTTATTTAGTGTTCTTATCTTAGGGGTCATGATATAACTCATCATTATTATACTTTTGGGTGTTGTGCTCCATGCCAATATTGTGTATACATTGTGTATATGCAGGTAAACATAAATCATGTTTTATTATGATTTATGTCAAACAATACTTACTTGCATCCAATGAGGAATTGCAGTTATACTCTCACATTCATAAGTTAATACAAAGCATAGCGTTAAACGCCTAAAAAATAAAATCCCAAATTGTTTTCTTAACTGGTCAAGATTGATCAGTTTCACGCAGTTGAAAACTTGAAAACAGTTCATTACAAGGCAGAATGCTAATCTTATATTTTATTTATTTTTGAGAAAGAACGCATGGCTATCACAAAATTCTAGATCTTAATGATTTTCAACATAAATAAATAAAAAGTGCAAGGTTCCCAAGCTACATGATCAACTATAAGTATTCACGGCTCTAATTATGACTGGGACACAGAGTGCCTCTTTGAACATGCGTACCCAGTTTCTCGATGAAAATTGCCAGTTTAAATATCAGTTGACATTGTAATATATCACTTTCTAGCTTTATATATTAGTATACACCATCATAAACATAATTTTCTACTGGAAGTTGTGATTTCGTGTTTTGGATTTCTAGCTCCATACCTCAGTTTACCTTCCCACAATTCCCATCTCAAGGGTGGCAAGTGGAAGGGATACAAAATCATGTTTTGAGTATATGATGAAATGTTCAAAAACTGCTAAGTGTGCTGAAAGCTGAAAAACACCCCAATTCCAATCTGCTCTATAATAGGTCTTGTTATCATCCAAACTGTAGTTACCCCTATGGATGTATCCACTCATGGATGGCAATAGGGAAGGGCAACTCAAAAGGTGCAACCACGATCACTTCGACCTCCAATAGATGGTTGTCACGCCAGTCGAGGCAACCTTCACTTTATGTTATCTAGCCCAGACAACAAAGGGGGAGACCCAATCTACTCCCGACAGGAGAGATCAAAACCAAGACACCAAATCAAGTTAATTCTAAGTGAAGTAAGGTGTATGGTTTATCCTGGACCTTAGGATGAAGTCACAAGACAAGTGGGGGGTTCAATGAGTATAGCTTTGGTTCATTATTGATGTGAGAGTGACTTATGATTTGTTAAATAGGATCCAGGATTAAAGTACTAGTTCAATGTGAGAAAATCCACTGCCTTGGGAACCGTGTCCAATGCAGGGTAGTTTAGGGGTTGAATTGGGGCTAACTAGTACAAGTGACAAGCTTGATTATGATACATGATGACATCAAAGAGTTTAGTTCACCACACTAAGGTCAAACCACAAGTTAATCCAACAATCTAGGAAAGTCGAATTGACTTGGAGAGAAACCAGTGCCTTGGGAATTGGGATAATGGAGTCAAAGTAAGGTTAGCTTGTGGTTAAGGACTCCTATTGTATGAGACAAGTGGGCAATTAAAGTCTTGATGGATGAATAGGTCTAGATATAGGTTTGACCTAAGTGGACCACAATCCCTTAAAACAAGGAATGCTATCCCCAAGGCAATATTTGACAAAGTGACCTACTAGACCTAGGTTTTGAATTATTCCTGTTCCAAATCCACTGAAATCTCAAGTACCCATGTCCTAGAAGTGGGACAACTCCCTTCTCCAAGGTGGTGCAACTTTACCCAAGGAGGCTAAAATGTGGGTTAAGTGGGTCAAGACAAGCCCGATGGCATCCAAACTTTAGATCCGGGTAGGTTAATCAAGTAGGAGTGTGGATCTACAATTTCAAGGCAATCCGATGGCTAGAACTTACTAGATCTGAGTTTGAAGATACCAAGTGGTCCAAAATGGGGATTAAATCCCTTAAAATGTGGAATAGGGCCCACTAGGTAGAAATCAGAAAAGTGACAATCTGGGGGTAGGTTATTGGATGTGTAGATCATGAATCAAGCGGGATCTCACCTACCCACATACTAGATCTAGGTCAACTCATCAAACTAGGAAGTGCGCCCTTGCTTGGAGAGGCTAAATGCCTTGGGAAGAGGGTCAAATGGAAGCCAATCCTCACCAAACTATAGATCCGGGATGCCGTGGATACTATAGAGGTGGGTTTTCAATATCTTACCCAAGAAGCCACTAGATCTTAGTAGATCTGAAAAAATGTAAAAATGAGGGTTTTGAAGAAATTAGGGTTTTATCAATTTATGAGCTATGTCAATGGATTGGATCAAGATAAGAGAAACAAACCTGTGGATCTTACCTGGGTAACTGTTATCACATATATAGTAGCCGGGCTACCATACATTATTTTTCTCATTCCAGTACACTATTCAGCCAGTTCCCTTACATTTGAGATGCCGAGATGAGCATCTATATTGGATCACTATCAGATTGTGGACAGCAGTTGCATTCCCCATGCCATGACTGAGTTTCAGGACACTCAGAGAGATGACCGATGTAGCCATTATACCATTGGTACAGAGCAGTCAGTAGTGCCCAGAGTTACAGCAGCAGTTTCAGAGGACAGATGATGGTACAGGTTGATGTACATTCAGGTATATGACTCAGCAGGTATATTACGGTGTTATGGTTAGATTGCTTTTATACTTATTCTTATAGCATGTCATAGCACTTAGTGTCATGATCTGGCGATCATATAGATACATGGACCTGGTTGACCTATTATATATATATACTACTGTCCCTGCTCAGACTTAGAAGTTCACTATTCATACTCATTGGTATTTACCCTCCTTAGGGAGAATAGAGGTGATCATTCAACCATACCTTGGCTTGCTAGTGTTGGCTTCATCTTTTCATTGTCTTCATCCATCCATGGCCTACCTTTTAGATTATCACCCTGACTTACTACTTGACTAGTGGCATGGAGGACCTTTCCCCACTGTAGCCTCTGTATTGGATGAGCTTCCCTGTTTATTGTGTCTCGGCTCTGAGTTGGTGACAAAACTTACCTATGGTGAGTTGGAGTTCCTTGAGAATTCCCCCTAGTCACTAAAGTTGTGTTGGCTAAACCTGAAACTTTTAGTGCTGCCATGAATACAAAATCTGGAAAAATGAAATGCTATATCTTGTATGTGAAAGAAATGCCAATTGAAAATGGCCATGAAAAATAAAATGTTATATCTTTTGGAAAAATAAATACCTAGGTAAACAAGCTGTCCATGACACACCTAGAAGTGCTCAGGTAAACAAGTGCCTTAAAAACACACCTGCAGCAGAAAGCCTAAAGAAAAAATGTAAATCTATGCAATGTGTTTGTAAACACACATAGATCAAGGCTATGGAAACTTCAGGCCCAAAAAGCAATGGAACTTAAATGCTATATCTAAACAATTGCTGGCCTTATTTGTATTATGGATTGTGCGCATCTGTGAAGGTGAATAAACCCTCTTTAAACAACTCATCCATTTGTGAGACACCGCCATTCCCTGTGTTATTGCTCATTCAGTATATACTATGGTGTATTCCCTTTCCCTTGCCAAAGTGTCACAAAGTCAAGTCAGTCAAGTCATCCCTTAGCCTAGCCAGTTAATTCAGCCCTCACCCTTCACTAGCAAATTGATCACAACTATGACGTGAGTATGATCCTGAAAGTCTAGTCTGAGTAATAGTAATAATTAACGACAATATATATTTGGATGTAGATCGCCAGTTATGATCATTATGTGTTATAATTGCTATTTGAATAAGTTGTAGAGCATGTATTAACCTTGACACTTTACAGCAGCCTTGGATGATGGACTGAGTTATATTTGGTCATGGTTAGACCTAGTTTGACCATGGAGGACCATGGGACATGAGATGTTAGACCTTATGATGATATGGATAGATGATATATGGTCTATGTACACATACATGATGATTCTATGCAGCAGCTACAGGGTTATGATGATGATTCTTGGGTTACAGCAGTGTTTGGTCATTTACAGATCATTATTATTGGCCTTGTTTCGGTATATTGGGCATTTATTTTGATCATGCAGAGACTCATATGGTGTATGAGTACACATCTTGGATGGATTTGGACCTTCTGAGTCCAATGGGACAGTTTGTTTTCAGTTCTGGGCACTTACAGTGATGATTAAGCCTCAGTAGGCTATCCCAGTGCAGTTTTGGTCTGTTGGAGGCCCTGTCGGAGCAGATGTGATTTTTATCCGGTTGACCTAGGGCGCTGATGATGGAGGGGGTGGTCCAGCCACTTGTTTTTACCATATTACCCCCCTCCCGGACACATTGGTGCCCTCACCTTGACAGCGCCATCACTCCAGGAGGCTGTTTGGGCAGTTTCACGCTTCCCGAGGCATTTCAGGATTGGTAGAAATGGCTATTGAGGAAATCGAGTTGGGCTACTGAGGCAAAGTTATGGCATGGGATGATCAGTGATGATAGATCGGGGTCTTCCACACCTTCTCCAGCAGTTTCAGCTTCATCGGGGCCCGCATCCATCACTTATGGCACTTTCTGTGGATTTTTGAGGTCTTTTGAGGACCACGACTTCACCTTGGAGGCACGATTTGGTACATTCATGATTATTTATTGGTTATTGTGCCATGGGGATTGACCAAGGAGGGATAAAATTACCCCTTGGACCCACCATGAGCCTCTTATGATATTTTGTCATCATGATTTGGTGGGATTCCCCTCTCCTAGGGCGACTTTGTCCACTTATGTTATATTTTATGTGTGATCCATGTATTATGTTGTTGAGCTCATCTCAACCATTGATTAGACATTTGTATCTTTTAATCTTAGCCACTCATTCAGAAAGTGGTTAGGGTTTTGGTGCCTCTCCTTCCTATTTAAAGGAGAGAGCCTCTCATTGTAAAGGGACTTTTGGCTCTGGATTATTGGAATAGAAAATTATTATTGCATCTATCTCCAATGTTGTGGTGAATGTTTTTGGTGTTCGTTCGTTGGTTCTTCCTTTGCACTGAGTTATTGGAGATCTTGTTTGCCATATCTATTGTACCACGATTTTGCATCTACAGGTGGAGGCCGATTTGCTTGGAGGAGGAGGTATTGGTAGGGGAAGACTCTCCCTACTTCTTCTTTGGAGCTCTTCGTTGGTAACAGGGAGTATTACTGTCCCAGGACCTTCTATTTCATGTTACTATTTGCATTTCTCTTGTATTTCTTCCATACTTGCTCTTACTGATTGAATCTTTATTCCTTGGTTTGACAGGTAGAGGAAGGCGCACTTGTGGACTTGGGCATCAAATTGGCAAGCAAATCAACAATCTCTCATTTGATCTCTGCGGGAATCTTCCTCAACATCAAGGCATCTCATCCACATCATTCAGGTATGATCTCAAGGTAAGTTCTATCTCCATGATCTATCCAATTGTCAAAAACACTTAAAACCCTAATTAATTAAAACCCCAATTTTGCATTTTCTCAGATCTACTTAGATCTATTGGGTTGTTGGGCGTAATATTAAGAACCCACCTCTATAGCATCCACGGCATCCCGGATCTATAGTTTGGTGAGGATTGGCTTCCATTTGACCCCCTTCCCAGGCCAACTTAGCCTCTCCCAAGCAAGGCGCACTTCCTAGTTTGAGCAGGTTGACCTAGATCTAAGCGATGGGTGTTTGAGATTCCACTTGATTTGACATCTACACATCAAATAACATACACCCAGGTTGTCCCTTTCCTGAAATTTACCTTGTGGGCCCCATTCCACATTTTAAGGGATTTAATCCCCATTTGGAACACTTAAACTCATATCTACTAAGATCTAACCGGTGGATTGCCACGAAATTATAGATCCATACTCCTACCTGACCGATCTACCCGGATCTAAAGTTTGGATGCCATCCGACTTGTTTTGACCTACCTAACCCCACTTTTAAGCCTCCTTGGGCAAAGTCGCACCACCTTGGAGAAGTGAGTTCACTCACTTCTAGGAACTGGGTACTTGAGATTTTTGGAGATTCAGAACCGGAATAATTCAAAACCTAGGTCTAGACTGTCATTTTGTCAAATCTTGCCTTGGGGATTGCATTCCTTGTTTTAAGAGATTGTGGTCCACTTGGGTCAAACCTAGATCTAGATACATTTACACATCGAAACTTAAATTGCCCACTTATCTCATGTATTAGGAGTCTTAAACCACAAGTCAACCCTACTTTGACTCCACTTCCCAATTCCCAAGGCACTGGTTTCTCTCCAAGTTATTTCAACCTTCTTAGATTGTTGGATTGACTTGTGGATTGACCATGCATAGTGGACTAAACCCTTGATGCTATCATGTATCATGGTCAAGCTTGTCATCCGTACTAGTTAGCCCCAATACAAACCTTAACTTCCCTGCATTGGACACAGTTCCCAAGGCAATTGATTTTCCATCATTGAACTAGTATACTAGCCCTAGATCTCACTTCAAACATTATAAGTCACTCTCACATCAACTATGAACCAATGCTACACCTATTGAACCCCTCACTTGGCTTGTGACTTTACCCTTAGGTCTAGGATAAACCATACACCTAACTTCACTTGGAAATACCTTGATTTGGTGTCTTGGTTTTGATCTCTCCTGTCGGGAGTAGATCGGGTCTCCCCCTTTGTTGTCTGGGCTAGATAACATAAAGCGAAGGTTGCCTCGACTGGCGTGACAACCATACATATTTGGAGGTCGAGGTGATCGTGGTTGCACCTTTTGAGTTGCCCTTCCCTATTGCCATCCATGACTGGATCCATCCATAGGGGTAACTACAGCTTAGGTGATAACAGTAACCTTGTAGATGCCTTGATGATGATGATCTATGCAGACCCGATCAATTTGAGAAGCTTTGAGGTAGTTTTCTATGCAATCGATTTAGTCCAAGAAGCCAATGCGCCCTCTCTCCTACACAACAAACGTCAACAATGTCAGATTTGATGTAATCAAGAGATAAGACTAATGCCACAAGAGAAGTAACAGAAAGATAGCATAGATCACAATGATGCTAAGGATAACCCCCTGATACAAGCAAATGCCAAGAAAGTCGATTTGAAGAAGCCTTGCAAAATCGCCCTTGTTGAAGTCGCCCTCTTGTAGACAAGACAATGATTTCCAAAATAGATAGATCTTACCACAACTTCCAAATGCTAGGTTGCAATAGACTTTCCAATCACCATCTAAGAACACCAGATGCAAAGGAGACCACAAGAATTTCAACAAGAAAGTTTTTCTATACTAATAATCCAAGAGCCAAAGACCCCTTACAATGAGAAGCTCTCTCCTTTAAATAGGAAGGAGAGGCATCAAAATCCTAACCACTTTTTGAATGAGTGGCTAAGATTAAAAGATACAAATGTCTAATCAATGGTTGAGATGAGCTCAACAATAAAATACATGGATCACTAATCAAATATAATATGAGTGGACAAAATCGCCCTAGAAGAGGGGAATCCCACCAAATCATGACGACAAAATATAATAAGAAGCTTATGGTGGGTCCAAGGTGTAATTTTAGCCACCCTTGGTCAATCCCCATAGCACAATAATAATAAAATAGTCATCAATTTAGCAAATCGTGCCTCTATGGTCAAATCGTAGGCCTCAAAAGACCTTAGAAATCATCAGAAAGTGCCATAAGTGATGGATGCGGGCCCCGATGAAGCTTAAACTGCTGGAGGAGGTGTGGAAGACATCAATCCATCATCACTGATCATCCCATGCCAAAACATTGCCTCAGTAGCCCAAATCGATTTCCTCAATAGCCATTTCTACCAATCCTGAAATGCCTCGGGAAGCGTGATACTGCCCCAAACTGCCTCCTGGAGTGCCTGCGCTGTCAAGGTGAGGACACCAGTGTGTCCGGGAGGGGGGTAATATGGTAAAAACAAGTGGCTGGACCACCCCCTCCAAGCACAGCGCCCTAGGTCAACCAGATAAAAATCACATCTGCTCTGACAGGGCCTCCGACAGACCAAAACTGCACTGGGATAGCCTACTGAGGCTCAATCATCACTGTAAGTGCCCGGAACTGAAAACAAACTGTCTCATTGGACTCAGAAGGTCCAAATCCATCCAAGATGTGTACTCATACGCCATATGAGTCTCTGCATGATCAAAATATATATCCAATATACCGGAACAGGTCAAATAATAATAATCTGTAAATGATCAAATACTGTTGTAAACCATGAATCATCATCATAACCCTGTAGCTACTGCATAGAATCATCATGTATGTGTACATAGACCATATATCATCTATCCATATCATCATAAGGTCCAACCATCTCATGTCCTATGGTTGACCTTGGTCAAACTAGGTTTGACCAAGTCAACATGACCAAATATAACTCAGACCATCATCAGAAGCTGCTGCAAAGTGTCAAAGGTTAATGCATGCTCTACAACTTATTCAAATAACAATTATAACACAAAGTAATCATTACTGGCGATCTAAATCCAAACATATAATGTCATTAATTATTATTATTACTCAGACTAGACTTTCAAGATCATACTCACTTCATAGCTGTGATCAATTTGCTAGTGAAGGGTGAGGGCTAAAATAACTGGCTAGGCTAAGGGATGACTTGACTGACTTAACTTTGTGACACTTTGGCAAAGGAAAAGGGAATACACACCATAGTATATACTGAATGAGCAACAACACAGGGAATGGCGGTGTCTCACAAATGGATGAGTTGTTCAAAGAGGGTTTATTCACCTTTAACAGATGCGCAAAATCCATAATACAAATAAGGCCAGCAATTGTTTTGATATAGCATTTATGTTCCATTGCTTTTTGGGCCTGAAGTTTCCATAGCCTTGGTCTATGTGTGTTTATAAACACATTGCATAGATTTACATTTATTTTAGGATTTCTGCTGCAAGTGTGTTTTTAAGGCACTTGTTTACCTGAGCACTTCTAGGTGTGTCATGGACAGCTTCTTTACCTAGGTATTTACATTTCCAAAAGATATAACATTTTATTTTCATGGCCATTTTCATTTGGCATGCCTTTCATTCATGTGTGTTTAGAAACACATTGCATGAATGGGCTTTTCATACAAGATATAGCATTTCATTTTTTCCAGACTTTGTATTCATGGTAGCACTAAAAGTTTCAGGTTTAGCCAACACAACTTTAGTGACTAGGGGAATTCACAAGGAACTCCAACTCACCATAGGCAAGTTTTGTCACCAACTCAAAGCCGAGACACAATAAACAGGGAAGCTCATCCAATACAGAGGCTACAGTGGGGAAAAGATCCTCCATGTCACTAGTCAAGTAGTAAGTCAGGGTGATAAACTAAAAGGTAGACAATGGAGGGATGAAGACAATGAATAATGGAGCCGACACTAGCAAGCTAAGGTATGGTGGAATGATCACCTCTATTCTCCCTAAGGAGGGTAAAACCAATGAGTATGAATAGTGAACTTCTAAGTCTGAGTAGGGACAATATAATATATATAATAAGATCAACCAGGCCCACATATCTATATGATCGCTAGATCATGACACTAAGCGCTAAGACATGCTATAAGAATAAGTATAAAAGCAATATAACCATAACACAATGATATACCTGCTGAGTCATATACCTGAATGCTCATCAACCTGTACCAACATCTGTCCTCTGAAACTGCTGTTGTAAATCTGGGCACTACTGACTGCTCTGTACCAATGGTATAATGGCTACATTGGTCATCTCTCTGAGTGTCCTGAGACTCAGTCATGGCATGGGGAATATATATTGTTGTCCACAATCTGATAGTGATCCAATATAGATGTTCATCTCAGCATCTCAAATGTAAGGTAACTAGGCTGAATAGTGTACTGGCATCAGAAAAATTATGTATGGTAGCCTGGCTACTATATATGTGATAACAGGTCTGATGGGTCTGATACCATCACCAAACATCCTTAAACGGAGGTCTCACTTTAACTTTTGATGTTAACATTTAAGTTAATGTCGACGTTGACTTTTAGTTATCAACATTAACTAGAAGAATTAAAATTAAAAGTTAAATACAATTCCAAAAAGCAAGATGCTTTTTTGTGTGCTTTTCCGGGGTTTTGATGCACTGGACGGTTTGGTTAAGGACTGATCCAAAACCAGTTTGGGGTTCAGACTTCAGACATGTTGTCCACTAAGTTGCACTTAGTAGGAATTCTTGTGAACCTCAGAAGACTTGAACAACTTACCTTGTTCATTGCTAGAGTTCAGAAGTTCATCAGGCCATTTTTGGCCCATTTGTAAAATTTACATGTCCAAACTGTTGAAATATTGTAACTTCTAAGGATATTATATTTGTACTTTATTATTCCGGAGATGTTCCATCCCTCCGAGGTGACCCTATTGTATATCCGGAGATGTTTATTCCTCCGATGGATTGTGGTAACTAGGGTTATTAGATCTCCCATGTGGGGGTCGGCCCTGAGTTTATTTATTAGGGGTTATTAGACCCTCTTAGGAGAGGTTGGCCCCATAGAGTAAAAAGTCATTCGGGAAACAAGTATAAGTAGAGGAGGATGCTCCTCACTTATCACACACTTCCTTCACTCGGAAAGTAGCGCACATGTGAGAGAGAGGTCTAAATAGGAGGTAGAGAAGGAGCTCTAGTCTTGGACTACATCTTGTATTTGGTTGATCATCTTATTGAGGAAAACTTTGCTGGGTTTTCTACCCCATGAGGGTTTCCCAGGGTAAAATCTCTGTCTATCTTGTGATTGTGTTTCTTTTAGTGATCTTGCTAGTCAAATTAGTATAAACTTAACACAAACCCCCTTGAGGGGATTGTAATAAGTTGGTCTAAGCATGGTATTTTTGTAAAAGGCTTGGCCTACCTTAGGTTTAGCTATCAAGGGGATACTCTAGATGTTTTTTCCTTAGGAATTATGCATTGCGCATCAGTGGTGTATAATTCTTGAGTTTTTCACCCACACCTCCAAAGGTAGAATATTTACCATGGTGGTCGAACCTGTTATCACCTAAGTTGTAGTTACCCCTATGGATATATCCAGTCATGGATGGCAATAGGGAAGGGCAACTCAAAAGGTGCAACCACGATTACCTCGACCTCCAATATATGGTTTTCACGCCAGTCGAGGCAACCTTCACTTTATGTTATCTAGCCCAAACAACAAAGGGGGAGACCCGATCTACTCCCGACAGGAGAGATCAAAACCAAGACACCAAATCAGGGTATTTCTAAGTGAAGTTAAGTGTATGGTTTATCCTAGACCTAAGGATGGAGTCACAAGACAAGTGAGGGGTTCAAAGAGTGTAGCTTTGGTTCATAGTTGATGTGAAAGTGACTTATAGTATTTGAAATGAGATCTAGGATTAGGGTACTAGTTCAATGTAAGAAAATCCACTACCTTGGGAACCGTGTCCAATGCAGGGTGGTTTAGGGTTGAATTGGGGCTAACTAGTACATATGACAAGCTTGACCATGATACATGATGGCTTCAAGGGTTTAGTTCACCATGCAAAGGTCAAACCACAAGTTAATCCAACAAACTAGGAAAGTTGAATTGACTTGGAGAGAAACCAGTGCCTTGGGAATTGGGATAATGGAGTCAAAGTAGGGTTGACTTGTGGTTAAGGACTCCTATGGCATGGGATGAGTGGTCAAATAAGGTCTTGATGGATGAATAGGTGTAGATCTAGGTTTGACCAAAGTGGACACGATCCCTTAAAATAAGGAATGTTATCCCCAAGGCGAGATTTGACAAGATGATACACTAGACCTAGGTTTTGAATTATTCCGATTCCAAATATCCAACAATCTCAAGTACCCATGTCCTAGAAGTGAGTCAACTCACTTCTCCAAGGTGGTGCAACTTTACCCAAGGAGGCCAAAAATGTGGGTTAGGTGGGTCAAGACAAGTCCGATGGCACCCAAACTTTAGATCCGGGTAGGTTAGTCAAGTAGGAGTGTGGATCTTTAATTTTACGGCAATCCGACGGTTACATCTTACTAGATCTGAGTTTGAATGTACCAAGTGGTCCAAGAATGGGGATTAAATACCTTAAAATGTGGAATAGGGCCCACAAGGTGAAAATCAGAAAAGTGACAATCTGGGGGTAGGTTATTTGATGTATAGATTATGAATCAAGCGGGATCTCAACTACCCACTACCTAGATCTAGGTCAACTCACTACCACCAAGAAGTGCGCCCTTGCTTGGGAGAGATAAGTTGGCTTGGGAAGGGGTTTAAACGGAAGCCAATCCTCACCAAACTATAGATCCGGGATGCCCTGGATGCTATAGAGGTGGGTTTTCAATATTATGCCCAACAACCCACTAGATCTAAGTAGATCTGAGAAAATGCAAAATGGGGGTTTTGAAATAATTAGGGTTTTATCAATTTATGAGCTATGTCAATGGATTGGATAAAGATAAGAGAAACAAAGCTGTGGATCTTACCTGGGTAACCTTGTAGATGCCTTGATGATGATAATCTATGCAAACCCGATCAATTTGAGAAGCTTTGAGGTAGTTTTCTATGCAATCAATTTAGTCCAAGAAGCCAATGCGCCCTCTCTCCTGCACAACAAACGTCAACAATATCAGATTTGATGCAATCAAGAGATAAGACTAATGCCACAAGAGAAGTAACAGAAAGAAACCATAGATCACAATGATGCTAATGATAACCCCCTGATACAAGCGAATGCCAATAAAGTCGATTTGAAGAAGCCTTGCAAAATCGCCCTTGTTGAAGTCGCCCTCCTGTAGACAAACAATGATTTCCAAAAAAAAATAGATCTTACCACAAATTCCAAATGCTAGGTTGCAATAGACTTTCCAGTCACCATCTAAGAACACCAGATGCAAAGGAGACCACAAGAATTTCCACAAGAAAGTTTTTCTATGCCAATAATCCAAGAGCCAAAGACCCCTTACAATGAGAGGCTCTCTCCTTTAAATAGGAAGGAGAGGCACCAAAACCTTAACCACTTTTTGAATGAGTGGCTAAGATTAAAAGATACAAATGTCTAATCAATGGTTGAGATGAGCTCAACAATAAAATACATGGATCACTAATAAAATATTATATGAGTGCACAAAATCGCCCTAGAAGAGGGGAATCCCACCAAATCATGATGACAAAATATAATGAGGGGCTTATGGTGGGTCCAAGGGGTAATTTTCTCCCTCCTTGGTCAATCACCATAACACAATAATCATAAAATAATCACCCATGTACCAAATCGTGCCTCCATGGTCAAATCGTAGGCCTCAAAAAGACCTCAGAAATCCTCAGAAGGTGCCATAAGTGATGGATGCGGGCCTCGATGAAGCTGAAACTGCTAGAGAAGGTGTGGAGGACCCCGATCTATCATCACTGATCATCCCATGCCATAACATTGCCTCAGTAGCCCAAATCGATTTCCTCAATAGCCATTTCTACCAATCCTGAAATGCCTCGGGAAGCATGAAACTGCCCCAAACTGCCTCCTGGAGTGCCTGCGCTGTCAAGGTGAGGGCACCAGTGTGTCCGGGAGGGGGGTAATATGGTAGAAACAAGTGGCTGGACCACCCCCTCCAAGCACAGCGCCCTAGGTCAACCGGATAAAAATCATATCTGCTCTGACAGGGCCTCCGACAGACCAAAACTGCACTGGGATAGCCTACTGAGGCTCAATCATCACTGTAAGTGCCCGGAACTGAAAACAAACTGTCTCATTGGACTCAGAAGGTCCAAATACATCCAAGATGTGTACTCATACACCATATGAGTCTCTGCATAATCAAAATATATATCCAATATACCGGAACAGGGCCAATAATAATAATCTATAAATGACCAAACACTGCTGTAAACCAAGAATCATCATCATAACCCTGTAGTTGTTGCATAGAATCATCATGTATGTATACATATACCATATATCATCTATTCATGTCATCATAAGGTCCAACCATCTCATGTCCTATGGTTGACCATGGTCAGACTAGGCCTCACCAAGTCAACATGACCCAATATAACTCAGACCATCATCATAAGCTGCTGCAAAGTGTCCAAGGTTAATGCATGCTCTACAACTTATTCAAATAACAATTATAGCACAAAGTAATCATTACTAGCGATCTAAATCCAAATATATAATGTCATTAATTATTATTATTACTCAGACTAGACTTTCAAGATCATACTCACTTCATAGCTGTGATCAATTTGCTAGTGAAGGGTGAAGGCTAAAATAACTGGCTAGGCTAAGGGATGACTTGACTAACTTAACTTTGTGACACTTTGGCAAAGGGAAAGGGAGTACACACCATAGTATATACTGAATGAGCAATAACACAGGGAAAGGCGGTGTCTCACAAATGGATGAGTTGTTCAAAGAGGGTTTATTCACCTTCACAGATGCGCACAATCCATAATACAAATAAGGCCAGCAATTGTTTAGATATAGCATTTAAGTTCCATTTCTTTTGGGGCCTGAAGATTCCATAGCCTTGATCTATGTGTGTTTATAAACACATTGCATAGATTTACATTTATTTTAAGCTTTCTGTTGCAGGTGTGCTTTTAAGGCACTTGTTTACCTGAGCACTTCTAGGTGTGTCATGGACAGCTTGTTTACCTAGGTATTTATTTTTCAAAAGATATAACATTTTATTTTCATAGCCATTTTTATTTGGCATGCCTTTCATTCATGTGTGTTTAGAAACACATTGCATGAATGGGCTTTTCATACAAGATATAGCATTTCATTTTTCCAGATTTTGTATTCATGGCAGCACTAAAAGTTTCAGGTTTAGCCAACACAACTTTAGTGACTAGGGGGAATTCACAAGGAACTCCAACTCACCATAGGCAAGTTTTGTCACCAACTCAGAGCCGAGACACAATAAACAGGGAAGCTCATTCAATACAGAGGCTACAGTGGGGAAAAGATCCTCCATGCCACTAGTCAAGTAGTAAGTCAGGGTGATAAACTAAAAGGTAGGCAATGGATGGATGAAGACAATGAATAATGGAGCCGACACTAGCAAGCCAAGGTATGGTGGAATGATCACCTCTATTCTCCCTAAGGAGGGTAAAACCAATGAGTATGAATAGTGAACTTCTAAGTCTGAGTAGGGACAAGATAATATATATAATAAGATCAACCAGGTCCACATATCTATATGATCGCCAGATCATGAAACTAAGTGCTAAGACATGCTATAAGAATAAATATAAAAGCAATATAACCATGACACAATGATATACCTGCTGAGTCATATACCTGAATGCTCATCATCCTGTACCATCATCTGTCCTCTGAAACTGCTGCTGTAACTCTGGGCACTACTGACTGCTCTGTATCAATGGTATAATGGCTACATCGGTCATCTCTCTGAGTGTCATGAGACTCAATCATGTCATGGGGAATACATACTGTTGTCCACAATCTGATAGTGACCCAATGTAGATGCTCATCTCAGCATCTCAAATGTAAGGGAACTGGCTGAATAGTGTATTGGCATCAGAAAAATAATGTATGGTAGCCCGGCTACTATATATGTGATAACAGAACCTTAGGAGGTTATTAAAGCCTAAGTGTCTATGTATTTTTTACATGTTAGCCATCAATAATGAGTCATATGAACATGCACTGGGTCCTCTAGGAGTTTGAGTCAATTCGGACAAAAATATTTTTTCCCGTTTTACGGGTTTTTTTAATAATTTAATTAAAAAATCCAAAATATGATAACAGTGTGGTTAGGAGGTGAATTTTGCAATGGGGTTGCTCGTTTTCTAACTCGAAGCACCCACAAAACCCCTAAACCCACTTTTCCTAAGTTCTAAGTGAATATTATTCACTTAAACAAATATTCTCTCAAAATTAATTATGGAGAATTATTTAATTGAAAAAATAAAGATATGAGAGAAAATCAAATTCCTAAATCAATGGAATTTGTCCTAGTTAGAGGCCCAATTGAGTTGGCAATTGTATTAAAGACAAATCCCAATCAAATTTGGGTGATTTGAGTTGAGATCTTGTGAAAGGTGAGTTGTCATCATATGGAGGATGCGCCCTCTCTACTTGGGCGACTTCTCTATCATGTGGTAGCTCTTGAGCTGTGGGATGAGCTGGGGGCGCCTTCCTTATGTGGCAGCCCACGCATCTCCAATGCCTTCATCAAATCCTTTAATCAAGGCATTGTTATCTCCTCTTCTCAAAATATTCACCCTCCTCAAGGATGCGCCCCCCTCCCTCTCTCATTTGCTATATCAGTAGGGTCTTGCTCCTCATTTGCAAGGGATGCATAGAACCTCTACCATTTTGTAACTTGATACTATTTTGAATATATGTTGACGACTTTCGAGGTCCATCCTGTGCAAGTGTGTTGAATGATCATCTCATGAGGTGATATTGTGGTTTATGCTATTCTTGTTTCCAATTATTGACGGATCTAGCTTAGTTGATATAGAGTAAACATTTGCAGATGTCAATTTGTTTATTTGTGCTTGGATTTCAAGAGGTCTAGAAGTAGCCAACAATATTTGGATGTATTTAGGCTCTTTTGGTTTTCTTTTCATTCTAACACACTATATCTAATATTGTTTTTGCAAGATTTGTCTTATAAGCTGTAGATCACAAAGCTTAAGGGGGATTTGAACTCGGTTGTATATTCTCCTCTTTGGGCACTTTTTTAAAGCTAACACTTTGCTTGTAGGAGCTTCCAAGAACAACAACAAAGATCAAGCTTTGGCTTGAAGGAGACTCATCCATCTTCTACATCTAAATCTTCTCTTTCTTTCAAATTTTTTGGTTTGTTGCAAAGTGTTTAAGAAGTAGATCTATCACATTTATGTTTATCATTTAGATTTATATCACTTTGGCATGCTTAATAGTTAGATCTAAGTACCTGTTATCACACAACTTGTAGTTGCCCCTAAAGGTGATCCTATCCAGGATGGTAGCGGTGTTAGGCAACTAAAAAGGTGACCTAAGAGGGCCTCGATTCCCAAGGATGATTGGTTGTCACGCCAATTGAGGCACTCTTCACTTTAGATCAAGCTAAAGCGAGATCAAGGGGGAGACCCTTACTAGCTAATGAGGGCTAGTGAATCAACACAAGACACTTTAAAGGTTACGAATGATGCACAAGAGTAGATCTTGGTGGATGAAATCTAGGTCTAGGGAAACGTAGTGGTTTATCGGAGTTAGAAATTGGTTGATGAGGCTTAGGAAAAATAGAGATTCTCAACCATAGAAGAAAAGTACCACTTATGAATTTAGGAAAGTAGATCTAGATGGATCTAGTTCATATGAAGAATACCCAAATTGGATCTACCTAGGGTTTAAGCAAATGAGGCCAAAGTGGACCCAAAATAGTAGATCTAGGTGTTAGATGACTAGATCTAGGTGCTTGATGAATATATCTGTGAAATTAAGGAGGGTTCAAGCAGACCCAACTGATAGATCTGAAAAAATGGACCAAAAAGTAAAAACCTAAGGAGGGCGTCCCACCTAGAGGAGACTAGTGCTAGATCCGGGGGTAAATGGAGTTAGATTAAGTTGAAAATTTAGATCTAGTTTTTTTATAATTATTCCAAAGTGGGTTTTGATGGCCGTACTGAAATAGGTACCTAATCTATCAGATCTAGAAAACGAGGGTTTGAAAGATGAGGGTTTTGTTGTGACAATTGGATTAAGCCCCATAAAAATAAAATAAAATGCAAACGTAGCTGGAAATACTTGCTACTAGCCTTGTGTGGTGATGATCTTTCCTTTCCGATCAATTACAAGCATTTTCCATGCCATGCCAAGTGAAATCGCTATGTCCTCCAAGAGACCAAGTCGCCCTCCTCCTGCAAAAGAGATTTACAAAGTAAGAATCGATTTGCAAAGAAAAAGATGATAATCAATGAAGAAAGACTCAACAAGCATCAAGATGATCCAAAGATACAATAAAGATACTCCCTGAACCAATAACGACTTGAGGAAGAAATATGGAGCTCAATCACAATAGTGCCCCCATCAAATTGCTATCTCCATCAATGGTACAACCCCTTGCAAAAATGGTTTAGCAAAGCATAGATCCGCAAGAATGCTAGAAAGAAAAAGACTTTACAATCTCCACACAATACATTCGACAAAGCTTCCAAGAGATTTAGAAAAAATGTTTTATTATCCAAGAGCTCAAGAGCCAAAAGTCCCTTTACAATGAGGGGGGTCTCTTCTTTAAATAGGAATGAGAGAGACCAAAACCCTAACCAGTTTTTGAATGAGTGGTTGAGATTAAAAGATACAACAATGATAATCAATGGCTAAGATGAGACGGAACAATAATACATGGATCACTTTAAGTGAGGGGCACGTGTTTCCTCAATGACGCCCTAGGGGGACGTATAACATGACATAACTAGGAAACATAACATAAAACATTGTTGGGGGGTCTAAGAGATACCATATTCCTTAGACAAATGCCCCAACTACATCAAATGATACATAAATCATAAAGTCATAAAAATTACTAGGACGTTTTGTCCCAATAATACAATAAAAACCCCCAAATAATGACCCGGAGTGTATGTGGACCCCACTGAATGCTGCAAGCTGTGCCGGAAGTTGTGGGATGCATCACAAAAATTCTCTAAACAAACCGTATGCCATTTGCTTGCCTCATTTGCCCAAATCGATTTCCTCTGTGACCATTTCTTCCATTTTGTACCATCGAAATATCACCTGTAAAATAATAAAATGCTTGTATCTCTATGCCTGGTGCCCCGGGAACAAATCTAACTGCACCAAAATGTCTGGGAGCATGGTAATATAGTAATAACGAGTGGTTGTACCCCATACTCCCTCTATAGCGCCCTAGGAGAACAAAAAGAATCTCGAAATGTGCTAACAGGCCATTTTATATGGCAAATATGCAATAAAGTGATAAACTTACCATAATCCCATCTGAAAGTGCCTGAAACTGATATCTGAGTGTACCAATGGACTCAGAAGGCCCAAATCTAGTAGAGATGAGTACTCATACACCATGTGACCACCGGATAATCAACTGTAAGCTCAACCATGTCCGGACAACAAAAAATAATGGTATGTAAATAATAATAATAATAAAAATCCATCAAACCATCATATGAAACCTGTGTTTGCTGCATGGAACCATCAAGTGGGCATCATAGGACCACAAATAATCAATCTCGAACATCATCGGTCCAACTTATCTTGGATCCTGCGGTTGACTTGGTCAAATTGGTTTGACCAGGTCAAAACTGATCAAAATATTGACCCAGGCTCAAATTGACTGATGCTGCAATTGCAAATGGATAAGATATGCTCCTTTAATTATTTCAAGAGAAAGACTAAAGTATAAAGCAGCATTTCACTGGCGTTTAATCAATAATACATCAAATATAAGTTTAGATTAAAACAATCAATTACTAAGAGAAAGACCCTCAAGTGTATACTTAATTTATGGACGTGACCATTTTGCTAGAAATGGGTGAAGGTGGAAAAGACAAGGCTAGGCTAAGGGAATGACTTTATAATCTTCAACTATGCAACACTTTGGATAAGGGAAAAAGGGAAAATCACCTAAGCATATGTTGGACAAAAAACACACAAGGAATGGCGGTGTCTCACAAATGGAATAAGTTGATTTGAGGAGTGCCTGTTCAACTTTGGCAAATTTCTACAGCTCACATCCAAGATGGAACCAGTTCTGTGAGGATCTTTTCTAGAACCACCGTCACTAGGTGCACAGCTAACCGTAACTTGAGGTTCTAGGGGACACTTAGAATTAGTTGTCCCTTACTCCATCTAACATCCCAACCCATAGGCTCCGTGAGGAATTAATCATTACATGTTTAGTATGGCCAAGAGTCTTTAGATTTAGCATACATTTAACCACTGCTTTTTAGGCCTTATGACCCTTTGGATTTTGCATGTGCTTAGAAGCACAACTAATTGCAACTTTTTATCCAGGGTGCTTTACATTCCATTTCATAGCCCTCCTTCATTGTGCTTAGAAGCACGGTTTTAATTTATAATCATGGGCTTGCATATAAGATATAGCAATGAATCACAAATGGATGTAATGATGGTGGTACAATTTGCTTGAAGTATAGCTGACACAACTCAGGAAACTAGGGGGATCATCCACAATCAAGACCAAACATTGGGGGAAACTGACCAGAGAGGTCAAGGCTTCAAATCCAACTCACCTAAGCTCAGGAACCAACACCAGTGGGTTCTCCTGGCCCAAAAGGATCAAGGCTTTGGTAAGTTTTGTTGCACAACTCAGATCCGAGACACAAAACAACAAGGAGTCTATCCAACATAGAGGCATAAGTGGGGAAGTCCTCCATATCACAGGCTGAAGCGTAAGTCAGGGTAAAACCAAATTGAAGAATCAAGGTGTCTACTAAAGTCTTAAACCAATCCTAACTTGTAAATAGACTCTAAAGCCAAACAAATTGGAAGAAGTGACCTATGAATCCCCAAACAGATGACTTCTCCCCAATGGAGTTGCCATTTCTGTTGTGCGGAAAACAATCCTATGACTGGTGTGAGGTCACCAACATACTAGGTTTTCTAATATAGACATCTAGGGTTTTACAATAAGCAAATTAGACTGCAGATTCGAGCAAAACTTACAAAGAGTTTGAAAGATAGAGAATGATGCACCTTGCTTATGAAGGTCGATCCTAGCTTTCTCTGCTCCTTGGCTCTACTTCAAACCTTTAACCCAAGAACTTGTAAAACAACCATAACACCTTCCTCAAAAGCTTTTGGCAATAATCAAGATTATTGATAAATTGAAAGAAGAATAAGAACATAAATCTATGAATCCATTTTCAATATATAAATGCTAATTTCTTCATCAATCATAAGATCAACTCAAAATTTGGGAAGGGAAAGATGTCGAATCTCTATTGAAATAGAAGAAACAAGTACAATATTACCTCTTCTCTGCTTCGGCACCTCGCGAAACCTTGACTTTGGGTCTCCTGTTTCTCTTCTCCAACAATCCCAAACAAAGCTCCAATGTATAAGGGTTTGAAACTAACTAGGGCGGCAGTTCCAGGACATGGATAGCAAAGGGATAGAGAATGGTAATTCCCCCAGCATAACAATACTTAGGGCAAAGTATCCATTCATGGCTTATCTCCCTTGATTTAATAGTAACTGGAGATGGTTACCCTCGGGTAGAAAGCAGTTGTAACTAAGGGGGTAGTTATCTAAACCACCCTAACTGCCCCAAGTTCGAAATTTTATTTATTTTTTGTGATTTTAAGGGAAAAACACTGGCAATGTGAAGGAAACAAGCTTGTACACCCTTGCAAACCAAAGGAAACAAGCGTTTTCATGATTTTGGTGAAAAACGCTGGCAAAGTGAAGGCAAGTGGGGTTTAACAAGTAGGTTGACGGGGCATTAGGAGCGTTTTTGTCTCCAAACCTAATTACAAAGCTTATAAGTGCTAAGGAATCACTTAATGACTAAGGCCATAGCATTAGATACCAAATCAAGGCTCTTCCATCCATAGTGTCCTTTTGTGTGAGCGAAGTCGACATTTGAAGTGTCATCATGAAACTGTCGGCACGGACAGAGAAGTGCCAATTTGGGCTATAATAGTTAGCTCATTGTCTAGCTTTTGTTCTATGTGGCAAGATGAGGTATGCCATCAGCTCCTAGCTAAGGGCACTTTGTTGATCAAAGATGCTCAATCAGTTGATCCTTTAGCTTATCCTGATTTTATCTCAATTTTAATAGCTCTTTGAACAGGTTATGATGTCCATTTTATATATCCTTCCACATTTTGCATTGATGTTTGGAAATATTTTTCTATAAATATAAGACATAAATTTCCAAAAAAAACACGAAGCAGTGGGAATTGAATAAATATGTTTACCCTGCTTGTTTTTCTTTCATTCATATTCAAGTCCATATAAGGTGGCAGTTAATTTCTTAAGCTGTTTAATCATTCAAAAGACAGCATGTTGAGCAATGGTAAAGTCATGGTTTAAACTTTAACATTCAGGTTGATTTCGGAAGTGCTAGGCTTCAACAAGAAAGATCAAAACAACTGAAACTCGCAGGAAGGAGTCTTTCAAAATAATTCTTCTCAACGATGCTTCTAGGATGAAACGTTTTGAAGGGGGAGGCAATGTAATGAATATAAGTCATAAAAGATATAATAACAAAGATACTAATAATAAAAATAAAATAATAACTTTATACTAATAATAAAGATCCTACTAATGAAAAGGTATGTCTCTTCACAGAGATACCCCTTAGATTATATTTATACTCGAAGCTATATCGATTGAAATCAACTTAACAATCTTATTAATTATCCAATATATTATTATATTTTACACATCTTTTGTCTCTATTGCATACAAGCATTTTTATGCTTATTACATGTTCATAAATACTTATCAACATCTTTATCTAATTTTAAGGGCATTTCACACCCATATGTCTGTTTGCATAAATACAATTCTGACCTCAGGGAAACTTTTGCATTCAAGTCTATGCAACTTCTGGGATCAGATTCCAGATCTAGGATAAACATGCATAAGGAACTATGTTAAATCATGAATGTAGGAAAGATAAGGTTAACGAAAACCATGTTGCCTCCTTAGTCACATCATTGAGCATGCATTATAGCACCATATCAAAGATTGGCTACAGGGATATTAAACCTTGGAAAAATGGAAGTTGTTTACCTGAAGTGTTTTGATTGTGAATATATTTGACACATTAAATGAAGATTTCGGGGAGGAATAAGCAGATATTAATAAATTTTACCCAAAGCCACCAATGCAGAGACACAAGACACACTTCATAAAGGATGCTATGCTTATACTTGGGCAACTCTATCTCTGTACTTTTTGCTTAGAAGCCGTCCAATCGTATCAACTATCAGAGCTTCCACACCTCCACCATTCACAACCTGCAGTAACAGTTGCTAAAATTAGAAAGTTAAAATTGCATCGTGGAAATAAACACCCGAAATTATTTTCTGTACATGCCTATCATGTTTGTAAAACCAGAGAGCCTTGAAGACTCTAACGTTCCACCCATCTGTGAAACAGAGCTTTTTCTATGTTTGTAAGGTCATTTCATCATGATGAAGAAAGATAACCATCGCTAAGAAGATATGCATGCATTTCAACCCCTAGTAAAACTGTGCTAGATACATGAACATAGATTAATATGCTAAATGCATGTTTGTAGCAAACTACAAGAAAGATTAGTAGTTACAAAATGTATCTTCCTAAAAATGGTATTATTCCATCCAAGTTCAAAAATTGAAGCCACAAAAGAGAAACTCTGCTTTTAATAAGGCCCACTGGATGCTCAAGCAAGCATTGAAGGGAAAAAGCACAATAAAAACAATTGCAATGAGGTTTTCAAGCAAAACAGCCTGAATTCAGGAAGATTAAAAGAAAAGAAAATAAACTGCTTTTAAATATCACATATTCAAGATGATTTCTAACTTATAAAAATTCAAATATGAAAAGAAATATAAGGGCAAATTCCCATCTTCCATATCGACAAATGATAAATAAATAACTATTTCCCTAAACCTGCACTTTTACAATATATTAACAGAAGGATGGAGTTCAAAAGTGTTTTGACTTCATAAATGCCCACCAAACAAATCAATTGCAATATTACGCAGACCTGGGTTTCTTAGGTGTTCAATTAAATGTGGATATAAGTTTATAACAAGCCTATAAAACATTCGTTTTTAGCATTTCCATTGGTAAATGATCCTTCATTAATTACCTAAATTGACTTCTAGGTTCTATGATGATATCCTTACCACGCCAACAAAAAATATGGATACATGCAAGGAGAAAAGGATTAGGAATACATCAATTGGTCAAGAAATATGTCAAAAACCAATATTAATTAAATCCATCTTACAATACATTTAATGTACAAAGAAAGAGGCTAGGTTGCCAAAAACCAATATTAATTAAAACCAACTTACAATACATTTATTGCACAAAGAAAGAGGCGTGGTGAAACAAGATAGGGCCTCGTTTAGTATCCCTGCAATCTATCACCTTTAGAACAGCTACTCAATAAAGATGATCATGTCAGGTACAGCATAAGGTATATATACATCTAAAACAATGTGTTAGGTGCTTGTTATCACATCCATAGTAGCCGGGATACCATGATTGCAAATCAGTTTCCAGTATATTTTTGAGCCAGTCCTTTACACATTTTTATGAGATCAGTTGATGATGAGCAGCATTTTTTATGATCACTCCTATGCATTTAGTGGATCCATAGCTTGTACATTTACAGTCTTATGCCAGGACTGCGCCCCATGATACCAGGTCGGTGACTGAGATAGCCTTTCCTCTATCATCCAAAGCAGATTGATGGCAATGCCTATATTATATTCAGATGCAGTGGTTCAGTGTGATTCAGGTAGTTCAGATCAGGGACTCAGGTATATGATCCAGCAGGTATATTTTGGTACATATGGGTTGTTGATGTGCTCTTCCTCTTATCTAGGTAGTTTATGACTGGGTATATTATGATGGTTGCTGGCTCTAGCTTATTTGACACTTACTTGTTGTTTAGAATAGAAGTGGTTGGTTACTATTAGTAGGAGGTTCTTGAATATACTCGTTGGTCATACCCTTATTCCATGAAGTATTGACTTGTCCATTCCCTTATTCTAGGGCCTTTGCTATCCATGGCACCATTAGTCTTTTTCTCCGTCCATCCGTTATCTTCCAGTTTGGGTTTTATCCCACTCAAACCTTAGCTAGTGTTTCCACCTAAAACACACTTGCACACCGGTAAGTCTCCCAACCGTTATGTGTGTTCCTGAGAGCAACTATGAGTTAAGAACCCAATGTCACCTCGGTCCTAAACTCCTCCGTTTAGACCACAACTCCTAAAGGCCAAGGGGGGTAGTCCCTACTTACTAAGTTTTTTTTGTAGTTTGTTTTAAGGAGTTATAAATTACCAAAAACTAATATGACAGTCAACGTGCAAAATGCAAAATATTTCAATGGCAAGCAAACCTTTTAATCAATTAACCAATAATATACTTAAGAGAGAAATAAATTAAATTATCAAAATAACCAGTGCTATCTCTACTCGGGCTATGGAGTCACAATAATCAACTTCAAATAATTTTCTCAAAGTATCAACTCATTCACTTTAACAAGTATAACAAGAATATGATGACTTCCAGTAAACTAAACCAGTTAAAATAAAATTCTTGCAAATAAATTATCAAGATATCACATAAAGCATTTAAATTATAGAATCATGAACAACTTAGTGACAAGATACATGTAACAATATTTAGCTAAAAAACAAAGTACTTGAAGCAAATATTGTGAACAAGTTAATAATGTAAAGTGCTTGCAAAGTAGAGAAATGAGATTGTAACAATGTTTTGCAAGTGGTCCTTTAAATTTTAGTAAATTTTAATGTCTCTCTTTTACTTTAGGGATTAATGTGTTTGTTGCAAAGAAATGAAACTAATCTAGATGTCTACCCCAAAGAGACTATCTCCTTCGATTAGAGAGAGAATGTCGGGTGCTCAACCTTAGAACACAAGGTTCCCAACCAGCTCCACGGGTCAAACTCAAGACTTGTTGGGTGCTCAACTAGAGGACACAAAGTGCCACGAGACCCCCCACGGTCTCTACCCCACTAGCTCCACAGGTCAAGCCTTCTTTTCTCCGTTCTAATGAAGATATGTAACTGGGTGCCTATTAATCTAGCCAACACAGATCTTTTCCCTTTCTCGTCACCCAAGTTCGGTTTAA
Source organism: Larix kaempferi (assembly GCA_027924585.1). Taxonomy (NCBI): domain Eukaryota; kingdom Viridiplantae; phylum Streptophyta; class Pinopsida; order Pinales; family Pinaceae; genus Larix; species Larix kaempferi. The sequence continues at coordinate 4,886,451 of BSBM01000866.1, forward strand.
CCGGTGAGGGGAGAGGATACGGAGCAAAAACGGGGCTTAAGTTAAATTTATTTCTAAGCAAGACTAAACTAAAATAATACAAGCCAAGCGCGATATCACAGGAGTGGCAGAGCCAACTCACTTGTAAGGTGCGGGCAAAATGGAAATGCTTGAAATAAAATTACTTAAACAAGATGAAGCCAAGTGCGATATCACAGGAGTGGCAAAGCCACTTCACTTGTGAGGTGTGGACAAATAAAAACTTAAAACAAATTACTGAAATGGAAATTGCAAGCCAAGCGCGATTTCGCAGGAGTGGCAGAGCCACTCACTTGTGAGGTGTGGGCAAATAAAGAACTTAAAGCAAATAACTAACTTGAAGCAAACCAACAACACCATGCAAGGATGGGCAAAGCCTCTTCTCTTGCATGCAACTAAGAAAATAACCAACTAAGAACTAAATGCTTGCAATAAAACCCAATAAGCTCAAGCCCAAGAGACTCTCTTGGGCTTATTACAATGATGTAAATTCCAGCACTTATTATTATTAGGAAGATAGAGAGAAAATAGTGATTTTGACCGTTTTCTCCATAGCGACCGAAATGGAAACTAGTGGAGGCCCTTTATGCTTGGAGATGGTTGATTTTGGGTAGCATAACCCTCTTGAAAGTGTGCAGACCTGCTAAAACCAACAAGCAAAATGTTACAGAAAAATGCCCCAAATCACTTTGGGACAATGTTAGTTTATCATACAAAATATACAAAATTTACAGAAATTTTATGAGCAAATTTTGATGAGATAATAACATGTAAACAATCAATCAAATCAGATTTGTATATGTAAAAGATGTAGAATATAAAGCAGAAAATTTAAATGGGAAAGAAACGGTAAGATAGTGTTCTTTTGCTCATCCAATGCTTGGAGGAGTGGGGTATCTGACCAAAGAATTCCACTGTTATCACACAAACTATAGCTGTTTGGAAATGGTTGTCCCAACAGGGATGGTAGAGGTGAACAGCTAGGAAGGTGTAACCAACAGTAGCCAGGTCCTCCATCCAAGGGACAGAAGTCACGCCGGGCAAGGCTACAGTCACTTCAGACAAGGCTCAAAGCCAAGTCAGGGGGGAGACCCCACTCAACCGGTGATGGTTGAGGCGCAAAAATACACCCTAACCCAAAGATAGAAAGTAGTACAAGCAGGCAATAGGTGCAAATGAAGTTCTAAGTCTAACTCCAAGCAAGAGATGGGCACAATCGGTAAAAGAGGAGATAGTGTGAAAGAGACTAGCAATCAATTATAATGGAATGAACTGATAAGATTAGTGATTGCAAAGCTGAAATAGACTAGAACATAGTGAGCTAGAAGTGAAAACAATGAGATGAATCTGCCCAAAGAAGAGAGGTAATTAGTGTCAGAATGAACCTAGGGCAGCAAACAAAACGTGATTTAAAATACTTCTAGCGATTGGGAGTTTGATTTCTTAGCATAAAACAATGATTTAAAACCATATACAAACTACCCAGAACCCCAAACTAACCCAAGCAAGCAGCAAGAGAAAAACGCCTAAGTGGGGCGTTTTTACCAGGTGAACCAGTGCTAAATCTACGGGCAAATGGAGTCTAGACACGAATCAAGACTACCCACAACCCAAAAAGTTACCCAACAGTGTGATTGGCTGAAATGCCCAAGGAGGGCGAATTCAGCAGGTGACCAGTGCCTAGTTCTAAGGGTAAACGGGGTCGGATTTAAATGAAACTTAAGATATGGAGGTTCAAGCATATATCATTACTGGGTTTTGAATTAAAAAGAATTCCTACGGTGAAAACTTATATTTTGTAATTTTAACGGTTTTTTTTATGTAAATTTCTGCTCAACACACACAGTGAAATTTTGGAAATATGAGACCAGCAAGAGAAACCTACTTGAGAGTGAATGAGATGGATGAAATTGCTTAAGACTAGCTCCCAAATTTCAGTTGTTGAGCAACCGAGTGTTCTCTTTTGCGTTTGAGCTCCCAGTTGGCCAAAAACGCCCTAGCTACCTGCCACAAATAAGATGAAATCAGTATATGCAGCAAAATAGTTAAACAAACCAGCAAGTAAATGACTGAAAATAGAGAAATTGAAAAGCATAAAGCAATGACAACTCCCTTTTGTTGATACTCTGAAAGAAACCAGCAGTTGTGGGGTTCCCACTCCAAAAACTACGCCCTCCTCCAGCTGTCTTCTTCACCTGCAAATCGATTTGGCCAAGGAAAGATAGGAAACACAACAATAACCTCTCAACAATGCTAAGGCAACTAGATATCAGTCAAACAATCCACATCCATGCATAAACTCTCAAGAAATCAGTAGAAGAATGGCTCTATATTATCAAAACTCAAGTGTAAAAATGTGCCAAGAAAGAACAATGGAGGTGAGTGCCTTCTCTTATAGAGAGAGACCACTCCCAAAATAGGTTTCCCCCCTAAATGGAGGGTTGAGATCATCTCCCCAATCCACAAATCGAATGGTGGAGATGTCTCTATGGAGGGGGGTGCGAATTGCCCCAAGGAAGCGCACTAGTGGATGAGAGGGGGCCCATGTGGGGGCCACACAACAATAGAAAGGGGTTTGGGGGTGTCTATATGGTGTTTTACCCCCCCAACCATATACAACAAGGGGCCACATGCCCATACAAGCCAAAATCGAATTCCCCCATAGGAGAAAAAAAACGCCCCTCTTGGGCCAAATCGAACTCCATGGTGAGCTGTCCAATGTAGGGCCCCACAATGCACAAATACATCATTAAACCTTACCAGTATACCTTAGAGATCAACCTTTTAATTTCCATCCATTGATTTTTCCATTTTCCTATAGTTGCCTTAGTCAAATTCTGATTTTCCATGTAATTTTTCCTAGTTTATATGGCTAAAGATGAAATTTGGGCTTTTGAACCACTTTTATTGCCCGGATTGCCGAACCGTCTGCTGTAATGCGATCGTGGACCCCAAAAGTAGTACGGATGACCACTCGAACGACCCCGATCCATCACTTTGGCATTATTTGCCCCAAATCCATAATTTTTAATTAAAACAGGTCAAAGTTGACCAATAATAATTAAAAATTTCTCAAACGCTTCAATATTTTGCAATTCCGACACTTGCATGCTCATATGGGATCCCTGTAGATAATAATTGATTGAAATCGAAATTTCGATCGCAACATTTTTTCGGGCCCACTTTTGGCCTAGTCAACTCAGTTTGACCAAGTCAAATCTGGTCAACAATAGTGCTAGCTGAATACCTGTATGCAAACATGGAGTGACAAGACTCAATTATACAAGTTAGTACATTACTAAGCATTACAATGATAACATGGTGATCAAAAATACATTAAATCCCGAGATAATACAAGGCCCTGATGAGGTAGGCCCACCACATCCAGAAGACTAAATGCTATGCACATCTTATAGAATTGACCACTTTGCTGACTTCAGGTGATGTGGAAACAGAAGTGGAGGACAATGGGAGGACAAGGATAAAGATCACATGACCCTTTGGACAACTCGGGAAAGCGGGGTCCACTGAGATAAGCATGCCATGACAGAACACGGGGAAGGGCGGTGCCTCACAAATGGGTATAGTGCAGGGAAACCACCACTAGCCATCTAAAAAGTATCTCACAACTCACATTCGTATCCGAAGACTCCGTGAGGTTCTTTTCTAGAGGCGCCAAACTGGGTGTCCGGCAAACCGTAACTTGAGACTCTAGGGGGCAATCTTGAGCTTGTCCCTTGCTCCTTCTCACCTCCTTGTCCCGCAGGACTAGGTGAGGAATAACCACTACAAATGATGACATATATGGCTAACCTGAATCCATGTGTGTTCATAAACACATTGCATGGATTTTACAATGAGTTTCATACTTAGCCCTTTTTTGGCTAGATTTCACAATTTACAACATAATGGCCTTTTAGCCTAATTTACATTTCTTCAAGGGCCCTCTTGGGCTACATACATATCTCAAAAGATATAAACATGGTGCTCATACTGCATAGGTAATGGGGGTGAGCAATACATGCTTCGATGACCAATGGGGAACACCCGGTGAGGCTACATGATCCTAATTGCATTGCAACATCGGGGGCAACCGACAGGAGCAAATCCCAGGTCTAAACGTGTATCTCACACACTAAAGAGCCGAGGCACAATAAATAGGGAGTCATGGCAAACTCAGAGATCAGTGGGGAAGGGGTCCTCGGGATCACAAATCGGAATCCAAGTCGGGAACAAGTATCATGGATGAGTCGGATGGATGGGGAAAGTGATAATGGTGCTAAAGTCAGCTATCGAGAGGGACTAAGTGGTCAAGTCTATGCCAAATATAGAGGACATGACACAGCGTGCATATACATAAGTCTAACCAGAGGGGTGGACTGACATCATCAAGGGCCCAATCACATCATACAATAGCTAGATCACCAAATATATCATCTCATGCAAAGTTAGTGTACTAACAAGTATAAATAAGTCTAATCTACAACATGAGCAATAATCATCAAATGCAATACCTGCTGCACCATATACCTGCTGCTACTGAACCTGTCTCTGAGCTGGATCTTTGCTGAATCTGGGCATATAATAAACCAGCAATGTACTATGATAGTCTCGATCAGAACAAGACTAGGCAACTATCTCAAATGGGCTTGTGTCAAAGCCTGGCAAGGAAAGGTGACCCTGTGGTAGATGGTAAGTGACAATGTGTGTAGCACTGTACAACTGTCCATCCCCTCTGATATATCTGCTAGGGGAAGTCTGAACAAAACTACTTCGTCTGAAGGCGATTGATCTCCGATCTGGAAAAAAGTACCGTGCGGTCCTCGGCCGCACAGTCTACAGTATGGTAGCTCCACCTAACATAGATGTCATAACATCCACCATCAAAGCTTAGTGACCTGCAACTTGTAAGATATTGCTACACCACTGAAATGAAAGGTGAGTACCTATAGAGGAGCTAAGAGATCATAAACTTCAACCAACAAGAATATGAAGATCTTAACTAGCTAAATAGGAAAACTCATAAAATAACAAGGTAGTAGATCCACTTGATGGAAGATTAGGTGATTGGCTACAGCAGAGGTTCAGAGGGAGTCAAGATCAGAGTTCAGTGACAGAGTCAGTGATTGATCAGGAGGATTCTTATGGAGCCACATTGATGGAGTTAGATCAGGGTACTACAGGTCAGAGGGCAGCATTGACAGGCAGGACAGTTGGGCCAGTGTCAGTAGCAGCGGACTTGTTGGATCCAGGCATCAATGGTTGGACTTCCCTCGATAAGAGGGATTGTTAGAGATAGTGGTATCTCAAGATGTCCTCCATGATTCAGATGTCTTGCATGGAGGTACATCAGCCGTATAGGCATCAAGATGGAGTAGATAGTGAGATGCACTCTACTCCAGCAGTGGATGCATGCGGACCTTCCGGGGTGTTACGATGGTACCAACACCAGCGTACCTGCAGAGGTGCCCCAGGGAGAGGGTATCTTTTTTCTGACCAGGAGGGGTGTTTAGCTAGCTCATTCTGAGGTAGGGGCATGGCCAGACCCTCTGGTTTCTCCTTTGGAAGTGCTATGGATTAGTGGCATCGTTGACTGCCTCACGAAAGGGTTTGAAACCCTGAGGTTGGTGTCCGAGGCTTCCAGGGGTGGATCACTGGGTCACATGACCCCGACCCTGTTTTAGCACTCCAGCGGCAGTTGTTTTAGCACTGAGAGACGCTCTTATCTTCCAGAGTATCTCCAGCACCCTCCTGGTCCTCCAGTTCAGCAGCGCCCTCCCTTTGTGCCCTCCTTCAGAGGATGACGTCATCCTCCTGGACAGACTGTTTGCTTGCTAAAAGGAGGGGGCGTTGAGGGTTTTCATCATTGTTGGGGTTAGTTGGGGCATGCCGACCCCCCCTGCATAGTCTAGCCTTCAGTTTCGTCAAAATTGGCCTTGTTTAGCATATTTTTGCACCTAGGGGGGAAATACCCCAGGAAGCCTACTATAGGCCATCTTTAGATTATTTTATATTATTTTTGTTATATTTTTAAGTTGACAATTTTAAATATTAAATTGACCTTATTTTGTGTAAAGTGAGTGTGAGATCATATAAATTCAATCTCCTCGCTTCATTTTAAGAGAACAACTCTTGGGATAAATCATTATGTCTACTATTTTCTCTAACTAGGGCTCTTTGAAAGGATGCGCACTCCTTGATGAAGGTTATTTTGCAAGTTTAAAGCATTTCTTGGAAGTTTTACTTTTGTTCCTGCCATTGCTAAGGTGAGGCTAGAGTTGTTTGCTTAACACATGCACACAGAGGTATCTATACTTTTCTGTTTGATGTCACTCTGTCAAATTGTATGAAAGTGATGCTTGTTAGGGTTGAATGGAAGCCATTATTGCTTCATTTTGTCTTGATTAGCATTTCATTTTCGTCTTTGGTCACCATTGCATTCAAGCTTGAGCTTTAGGTCTTCAAGTCTTGCTAAAGCTAGGTTCCCTCAATGAATCCTAGAAATTGTTGTGGTTAGCCCTAGTTGCCAAGCTTGCCAAGTACCATCTCAAGGAGGGTTTCTCCTCTCATTGATGTCGTAGGGTTGGGTGGCTAGTTTTCTCTTGAAACCCTAGGTTGTTCAACTACTTTTTAACCTAAAATCTGAGTTTTGTACATTTGTAATTATTATTTAGGGTTAAAATTTTGCATTTTCATGGTAGAATTAAGGTTAGAATTAGGTCTGCAATTTTATGATAAAAATCCTAAAAATTTAAAAATTATTTTTTTTTGCATTTTTTGGCCTTCCTAAAATTTCGGCCCTTCCTCCTATAATTTTGGTCTGCCCTATTTGTCCCTAAAAACCCTAATTTCTGAGTTTTGTCTATTTTGTAATTATTAGGTTAGATTATTGTTGTTTTCTGAGTTAGTTGTTATTTTAATGTTAAAAAGCCCTAAAATTCTGAGTTATTTGCATTTTAAAATTACTATAAAAACATAAATTTAAACCCTAAAATTCTTTTTTTGGACCAAAATTGCAGACTTCTCCCTCCATTCTCCTTCGTTGTCATGGTGTCATCCCTTATCTCCTCCCTTCGCAACCCTCATCCACCTATCCTCGCTGCCCACTCTTCATAAGTTGCTGCCCACCTCTTTTTCTCCACAGTCCGCAGCCCTAGCCTCCTTCCAGCCACTTCCTTCTACCTTCCTTTTGGCTGCCTTTTCCATCCCTTCGCTGCCCCCATCATTCTTCTCTTCTCCTTTATCACGACCCCATTTCTCTTACCTTGCATTCCCCAATCTCCAAGCCTTTGTCTTTTACACGGGCCTGCCTTTTGGGCAGCCCTTGTGTGCCCTATTCCTCCCTCATCTATACAACTTGAAACACAAAACAATAAATTTAATTTTGGTTAGCTGTTGGTACTTTTTTTTATTCATTTTCTGAGCTAACTTTGGTGCATTTATATCCCAGAAATATTTCATTAACAGATCTGAAAATCTACATATGTGATGATAGTAGTATCGACTGAGTTTTGAGCTTGTTAACCTGGTTAAGTCAATACTGATTCGGAGTTTCTTTAGATAGCGTTTGGAGTAATTTTCTTGTATGTATAAACTCTAAAATTTAGCTAGATCAGATCTGAATATTGCCTTCGTATTAAAATATAAACGATGATAGTGATGTTCATTTGAATCCTAAATTGATATTTGGTCAACATACATGCTGAGTTGTTATATTAGATATTATTAATGATATTAATTAGTGAGTACATTCTAAATCTGTTGCTGCTGCTATAACAATTACAATCACATACAGATCTGGAAAGTGCATTGAATAACATATCCTTGGCTTGGATACATTTGCCACAGGCTTATAATCATATGCTTTAATATACTTGCAACTAGTTGCACCTTGTTAATGGTACTCATCTGCATGCCTAACTGACATATCCTATTGATCAATAAAATTGATACCTATTGCTATGTTAAATACTGCCTTGTTCGTACATGATAACCCTTGCATCCATTCATGTTGGCATAAATGTGTTAAATGCACTTGATTGTCATTGCTTACAAGGTAAATGATCTCTCACATATCATTAGTTAGTAATTGTTATTGATTATAAATTACTTTGCTATTCGCCTATATTTGATTAGTGAATTGATCTGAAAATCTCAAGATCTTTTTAACCAATAAACTTGCATGTGAAATTTGCATGAAAACATTCATAAAATTGACTTAAGAGATGATTTTAAAATGCTTCAAATCAACACATAAGCACATAAAGACAGATACAAACCAGAAAAAGAACACAAAGCTGATAACGGAGTTCACCCCCTCCTGGGCTACGTCTCCAGGCTGCTTCCAATGGGAAGGCCGATCTTATTTAGTCTTCAAAGATTACAAATTGGGCGTTCTGGAAAACACCTCTGTTTTATGTCTGTCAAATGCAGAAACAGACTGCACCACTGTGTCTGTCTCGAAATTATGAGCAAAATGAGTATAAAGTTGACCCTGTTTGCCCGAGGCCTCCTCTAGCATGCAATTCGAGACAACCAATCTGCACAAAAGACAAAAGTACTAAATGCTTCTGTACTTCACCTCGGAATTTGTGCAACGCTTAGTTTCGAGTGTTCTCTATGTGTAACATTCCAAACTCTGTCTGCTAAACCTTTTTTGTCACTTGGTCTTCATGGCTCTTTTTATAGCTTTCGGCGTTGTAACTTCTTAACAATTTGACGCCACTTACCACTCAACAGTGGGGCGATGCCCCAGTGGTAAGGTGCAGCGTTGATGATGGAGAGATCCCGGGGTCAAACCCGCGGGCCTCTCCTCCTTCCACGTCCTTTTGGCATATGGCGCATATTATAATTCAACACATTTCTTAAGGTTTGAACTATGCAATATACATGTTCCACGTTTGAATGTTTGTTATGCTTTGGATAAGGTTATACATATGGCTATAACATATGCATTCCACATTTATACCTTGGCGCATACATATATGTGGTGGCTCTATGTTATAATATATGATATGGTTGTTTGATTTATGGTTACACTCTATAACATGTGCCTCCACGTTACACATGATGTGTGCACTGTTGCCAACTAAGTTGTACTTGGTTGGATTATCAAGCGAGCGGGCAGAGTGGAACATGATACATGTTCATTTTTGGTGATTTGATATCCAGTTGGCCTTTTAAAGGCCCCCGTTTTTAAAATTTTCCACATGTCCATGGCCCTGCGGGGTTTGTAACAAAAACGTACTAGCATGGTGTTTTGTAAAAGACTTGGTTCCCTAGGACTTTTTGGCTAAGTCAGGTATTCCAAGGAGTTTTTTCACCTATCTATTATGTCTTGCATTAGTGCATAACATAATTAATGGGTTTTTCTCCTGCTCCTCCAAAGCTGGAATGCTTGGGGAGGCTGACGGGCCTTAGGGGATTGTTAAAGTCTATGGGTCAATGTATATGAACATGTTAGGCGTTAATTTTGAGTCATATGGACATGTCCTAAGTCCCCCTAGGTTGTTTTTTAATTTTCGGCAAAGTTTAATTTTTCCGTAAATTGGGCCATTTTTTAATGGTTTAATTAAAAAAAATTTAATTGGCCTATAAGGGGCATCTGGAAGTATTTTTTGCCTTAGGGGTGCTCGTTTTCTAACTCAGAGCACCCCCTAAACCCCTAAACCCACTCTTTCTAATGTTTGGGTGATTATTTTTCCACAAAAATCCAAAAAAGTCAAAAAACCCCAAAAAGTCATAAAAATTTGAAAAAGTGAAAATATGACTTAATAAAAATATTAAATTTTGGGAGTGATTTATGGACTGATTTTTTCAGCTATGTTTTAGGAGTTGTAAGAGCTAATTTTGGAAAGATTCCGGGCAGCTATATTAGTGGGATTACTTCCCCATTTGAGGGGGGCATATTTCCCAAAATTGGGCCCCTTAAATCATGGAATTTGAAGCTATGTTTATGCGCTGTCACATGGCTGATTTTTAGCTGATTTTGGGCTGATTTTGGCAGCCCATTACATGGGAGTGGCAGCCTCATTTTCTCCACGAGTTATGCTACTCATTCCAACCATTTCTCTCCATCTTTTGCTATTTAAGCATGGCTGCCCACTCCATTTTCTCTAGAGTGAGAATTGGAGCAAGAGACTTATGATTGTAATATTTTTTCTCATTTGAATAAAAGAAGACTTTGGAGGTCAGCTTGTGGTGTTTTGTCATATGTGGATGTAATATCTTGATTCCTTTTCCAAGATGACTTGTGCATAAGTTTCATTCTTCAAGGGTGTGGTGTGCTCATCTATGAGATAAGTTGTTTTCAATTTGTTTATTGTAGCAGCTTAGTGATGTGTGCTTGGTAAGAGATTATTTTTGTATCTTTCATTTGTTTATGGATATGCAATCATAGTTTCTTGTGAGTATATATCTACATTTAATATTTTTTTTGGTGAGATCTGTGATGTGCAGGTGTTTTCTTGAGTTGGCAAGAAGGAGGATCTTGTTTGTTTCCCCTTTTTACTAATCATTGTTTGCAGATATAGTCCCTTCAAACATCACTAAACCATCTTCAAAGCTTCGATTTTCAACAAGGATTTGTTCCATCTCTCTCTCTCTCATTCAAGAAAAAAATCAAATTTTATGGTTACTAGTTACTAATCAAAAGTGGATCTGATTTGCATACTGCTGTTAAAAACTTAAATAAATCAGATTCTGTCTTCAAGAAGTTTTATTTTTTTTATTTCATAAAGAGTTTATTGTTCATAGATCAAAGCTTCTTGGTTATCTAGTACTTTCTTTTCAAAAACTGGTTTAACTTGTCAAAATCTTTCAAGTTTTTCTGAAGTAGTATTAGATCTGATTTCAAAGTATTACTTGGCTGCCCTAGAGCTTGAAATTTGCAGCCATTAAAGGCTAGCAAAGATCCCAAGCAGACAAGCCCCATAGCTTGTTTTACTTTGTTACTTTTCGTCATTTTTACTTAGTTTTTAACTTAGAATTTTTTGGGTTTTTTAGGAGGTGTTCCAAAGACACTCTTAAAGTGTTTTTGGGCATCTTATACTAATTATTGCTTGCTGGTTTGCAGCAAAAGACGAACAGGTAGGAGGAAGTGCTGCCGAAATTTCGAGCATCCAGGCAATCCGGAGGACAAACTTTCATATTTTTAAAAACCGGTCAATTTTATCCTCAAATTTTGTAAGCCACCAAGTCACTTAAAGTAGACTGGGGCACTTCTCTAAATCATTGTAAACAACTATTAAACGAGATCAAGTGGGCTAGCCAGCGCCCATACCCCATCCCCCCAGGGGTGGCCTGTGTCGTCTCATTTTCATGGCGTGATTTTTAGAATAGTTTATTTCGTTGTTTTCCGGCATTTAATAAAATTAATTAGGATTAAAATAAACCTTGTTGGTCCGTTCCACTGGCGGGCCACAAGTCCACTCATAACATAGTTTTTCACATTTTTTTTACAAACTCATAACGCCCCCCTTGCTTTCCCGAAGTAGGGTTTCTGTATGAGGGCTTGCCCGAAATACGTGCCTGAAAAGAGACTCCTGGGGTTTTAAAAAAGATAAAATTTGGGTTCATAAAATTTTTATAAAAATACCAAGGTCTTCTCCCGTATGCTCTGTGGCCGACTTGCAGCTTAGTCTGATCCAGTTGGTACACATCAGAAAGGAGGGGATGACTAGTAATAGGATCTAACACCGCCCTAATAAAAAATCCTTTTGTGAAAATCCGGCACAACGCGTATTTTGTTGTCGTGGGCAAATTTCTCAGAAGGCCTGGGACCACACTGAGTAGTGACCTCTTGGAAACCGTTAGGCTTGCCCTCGTTGGTATAGCATCTGAACACCTCCTCGAGACTCCGATTCAGCCCAAGCCTGAGAGGGAAGCCACGCTTCAAAACTCCGGACATGTTCCCCCGTACCTTGCGTATATTGGGAACCCCCCTGCCATAATAAAAAGATCACCATCACATTAATTTTAAAATAAACCAAGAACACTCGCACAACATCTACTTTCCTGCTTATGCATTTGTTTATTGACTCCATTATAAGGCACTGGTCTTGCTTCAAATTTATTTTATATTATTGACTAATGTGCAATTAAATGATGGTTATTTTAAAATGGGAGTAAATGATGAATGACTGTTTTATTTGATCAAAGTATATGCTGTTTATTCTTGGTTACCAAAAGTATTTTCCTAACTCCTAGATTAGAGGCCTTAGTTTCTTTTTATTTTTTAGGGTCCACCCCCCTTGGCTTCGCTAGGAAAGCCTAGACGGAGGAATCGAGTCCCAAGTGACAGCACTTGACTCTGACTTGCCCCCAAGGCCACACCAGCAGCTTGAAGACTTCTGCTGCGTTTTTCCCAGGTGTGGAACCAGGCGGCAACATGCACTATGGTTTCAATGGTTAGAACTATAGCATATGTTTTGAACTTTGATATAGTTTGGATATTAATATGGTTTAATACTTTCAAGGGGGGCCTCGGTGTTGGCTTGGGTCAAGGGCTATGCCCTTGGCCCACCCCCTTTTTGCATAACTTTATCCATGTTTTTAATGGGGTCATGGTGTCCTTTCCACAAGGCTTTGGGTTCGATTCCCATTGCCCCAATTACATTTTTTAACCATTTTAACCAATATTGACGAAACTTCAAATGTACACAACTTCTTCAACTGGAAGTCATTTCATGTGAAACGAATGTTGACAGAAAGTTGTCGACGAGCCCTTTACCACGATAACCTTTGTGTTGTTGTTTGAAGACTTTAAATCTGATCGGCAATGAGATGATCCTCCTGGATCAAACCTCCCCACTGAGAAGCTTTTGGACCACCAAAAGCATGGAATCATCCTACCATCAAGTGAAGACATGTTCGTCTCACTTGCCCTGTATCACTTGTCCATTCTTGGAACCTATACATCTGACTCAACATGACAATTATCAACACTGCACAAATTTTGTTAAGTACATTAACTCCTTTTTCAACAAAATCTTCATTCAACATTGTAGAGACCAACCATATACTATTAATCAGTAATAAGTTGAATATCAACATTGACATGTGAAAGAGTTTGTACTTATATCATGCTTATGCTTTATGATAGGAACATTATCAACCATCATAGGTATATTGTGATGCAACGACACTTCCTTTTCATGCTTAGGATTCTTTTCTTCCTTAACTTGCATAGACATAAGTGCCAAATTCCAACTTGCATTAACAACTCTTTTCAATTGTTGTGTAGTTCCCAATGATTTGTCATTTTTATATGAATGTGAGTGTACTATGTACTCAATTCCTTCCTTAAACAAATGATATTGATTATGTTCTCGATAGAAAATTGCTTTTCGATCATATAAATACGGGCTTCCCAACACAATTCCACAGATATCTAGTGGAACCACATCAAATTCAACTTCATCCACAAACTTAGATGTAATTGCAAACTTGAGATCACATTGTCTTGTTACTTGTAATCTGTTATCTTTGCATACCCAACCTAGTGGATAAGGTTTCTTGTGTGGTTTAGTTATTAATCCCAACTGCTTAACTACTTCTTTTGAAATAAGATTAGCTTGAGATCCACTATCTATGAGTGTGTCGATCTTGGTTTGTTTAGTGATCACCCTTATATGAAATAGTGCATTTCTTTTTTTATCTTTAGAACCATCATGATCTTTAGATGTGGAAGCACATGAAGAGCCAATGTTATAATTACCAACAAGAGCTTTACCTTTCATACCTACGATCGATATCTTGGTTTCATCCTCGGAATCTGATCCAAGGTCCTCAACGATAACCGTAGCTTTCTGCTTCCCTTTCTGATCCTTAAACCATTTTGGTTTCATTTCTGGATGCAACTTCCAGCAATGTTCTGCATCATGTCCATCTCTTTGACAATGAGTGCAAGAAAGCTTTGCGTCCCCTTTCTTCACGGTAGCAACATGTTTGCTCTTCCCTTTTGCCTTGCCTTCTGTTGGTTGACTGGATCCATCTGAAGAAACATCATGATCACTCTTCCATTTTGACTCCATATGAGTCGCTTGAACACATACCTCATCAAGATTAGTTGGATTAAACATAAGTATCATATGTCTTAAATAGCTATGTAATCCACCTATGTACTTGAGAAGAATTTCCTGGGTGTAGAGAGGTATACCAAGTATTAAAGCTCTCTTCCGAAACTCTTGTGTGTAATCTTGCACACTTTGACCCTTACCTTGCCTCAGATTCTGCCAATCCATCATTACTTGTTGTATGTAACCCAATGGATAGAACTGCTTTTTTAATGCTAACTTGAATTCATGCCAAGAGGATATAGTGTTGCCTTTTGAGGCCAAATCCTTTTGAGTTCTACTCTCCCACCATATGAGAGTGGTCCCTCCAAGTCTGAGAGAAGCTAACTTAATTTTCAAGCTATCTTCATTAAACTTTTGAATCCTACAATAGACTTCAATCTGACGGATCCAATTATCTAATGTTTCAGCATTAAGTTCTCCATTATAAACAGGTAACTCAAACTTAATATCAAGCTTTAATTGAGGCATATTGAGATCAATTTTCTGTTTAGGTGAAGCATTTAAAAAACCATCAAGGAAAGATGGTGATGATGGAGGAGATTTAGGAAGTTCCTCGCCACCTTCTTCTTCTTTACCTTTTGCATGAGAAGAACCACCTTGTTCTCCCTTCTTCCGATCTTGGTAAAGTTCTTCCACCATACTTTGCATCCTCATGAAAGCTTTAAGAAAATCCCCTTTAGAAATAATTGAAGAAGTCTCATCATCTCCTTTTTCTGAAGCCATTCTCCTTCTTATTGATCCAATCTCAGGATCAAACTCTTCAAGCTCTCCTTCACCTCTTTGAAGCCTTGCTCTTGTCAACATAAACAAACTCACAATGCAATGGTTAACCAGCTCTGATACCAAACTTGATCTGAAAATCTCAAGATCTTTTTAACCAATAAACTTGCATGTGAAATTTGCATGAAAACATTCATAAAATTGACTTAAGACTCTAAGAGATGATTTTAAAATGCTTCAAATCAACACATAAGCACATAAAGACAAATGCAAACCAGAAAAAGAACACAAAGTTGATAACGGAGTTCACCCCCTCCTGGGCTACGTCTCCGAGCTGCTTCCAATGGGAAGGCCGATCTTATTCAGTCTTCAAAGATTACAAATTGGGATTTCTGGAAAACACCTCTGTTTTCTATCTGTCAAATGCAGAAACAGACTGCACCATTGTGTCCGTCTTGAAATTCTGAGCAAAATGAGTATAAAGCTGACCTTGTTTTCCTAAGGCCTCCTCTGGAACGCAATTTCAGACAACCAATCTGCACAAAAGACAAAGGTACTAAATACTTCTGTACTTCGCCTCGGGAACTGTGCCCATACTCCACCTCGGAATCTGTGCAGCGCTTAGTTTCGAGCGTTCTCTGTGTGTAAAATTCCAAACTCTGTCTGCTGAACCTTTTTTGTCGCTTAGTCTTCGTGGTTCTTTTTATAGCTTTCAGCGTTGTAACTTCTTAACAATTTGACGCCGCTTACCACTCAACGGTGGGGTGGTGCCCCAGTGGTAAGGCGCAGCGTTGATGATGGAGAGGTCCCGGGGTCAAACCCACGGGCCTCTTCCTTCCACGTCCTTTTGGCATATGGCGCATATTATAATTCAACACATTTCTTAAGGTTTGAACTATGCGATATACATGTTCC
This sequence comes from Larix kaempferi, assembly GCA_027924585.1. Classification (NCBI taxonomy): domain Eukaryota; kingdom Viridiplantae; phylum Streptophyta; class Pinopsida; order Pinales; family Pinaceae; genus Larix; species Larix kaempferi. The sequence goes on from BSBM01000866.1 coordinate 4,902,182, forward strand.
AAGTTTGAATGTTTGTTATGCTTTGGGTAAGGTTATACATATGGCTATAACATATGCGTTCCACGTTTATACCTTGGCGCATACATATATGTGGTGGCTCTATGTTATAATATATGATATGGTTGTTTGATTTATGGTTACACTTTGTAACATGTGCCTCCACGTTACACATGATGTGCACACTATGGTTTCAATGGTTAGAACTATAGCATATGTTTTGAACTTTGATATATTTTGGATTTTAATATGGTTTAATACTTTCAAGGGGGGCCTCGGTGTTGGCTTGGGTCAAGGGCTATGCCCTTGGCCCACCCCCTTTTTGCATAACTTTATCCATGTTTTTAATGGGGTCATGGTGTCCTTTCCACAAGGATTTGGGTTCGATTCCCATTGCCCCAATTACATTTTTTAACCATTTTAACCAATATTGACGAAACTTCAAATGTACACAACTTCTTCAACTGGAAGTCGTTTCATGTGAAACGAATGTTGACAGAAAGATGTCGACGAGCCCTTTTTACCACGGTAACCTTTGTACTGCTATTGGAAGACTTTAAATCTGATCGGCGATGAGATGATCCTCCTGGATCATGAATGGTATTTGGTGATTGGTTAATGTGTTAGCAATACAATAGTTTGATCCAGTATTGATTAGCGTAGTACAGGTGTATACTTTCCTTGCATTTCTTTGAACAAGCTAAAGTGCTACTTTTTTAATATCAATGGCATTTATCATAATACTATTGACTCCATTTAGGCATTGGTCTAACTATAATTGCATAGAATATAGTTTGTTGGTTGTTCTAGTGTCTTTACAGGATTCCATAAGGATACTTCTCCTTGGCGGTTTCGACCTCCGAAGAAGTTAGAACGGTGACCGAGGTGACATTGGGTCATTGATCTTAGTTTTGCTTATTGGGAATTAGCCCTGCTAATTTGCCCGGTAACACGGGGTGTTTTGCCTCATGCATGCATGAGTTTGGCATGTATAGCTGTTAATTAAAAATGCATGCAAAAGTGACTTTTTGCATGCACTAATATTAGGTTTTTGGTAAACCTAATTGATCAGTGAGATGATACAAGGAGGCAGAAGGTCACCAGTAAAGGTTATTGTTATCACCAATCTTGTAGTTGCCCCTACAGATGGATCCAAGGAGGATGGTAGAGGGGACAGGCAACTGAAGTGGTGAACCAAGAGAGCCCTAGTTCCCAAATGGATGGTTGCCACGCCAACCAAGGCACTCTTCGCTTTTGCTATCAAAGCCAAGATCACAAGGGGGAGACCCAGATCTACTCCCGATAGGAGAGATCAACCCGATCACCAGATCAAATCAATCTAATGAAGTACGTAGGGTGACAGGTATGGAACCCTAGAATTAATGAAGTAGGACCACTGTGGAGGCTTAGGAAAGGTGTGATGTGATAATGAAAGATTACAAACAGTGATTCTAGGATTAGGTATGATTCCAAGATTCAGAGCTAGTTTCAAATGATCAAATTGAATTGCCTTGGGAAGCGTGACCCTTAAAACAGGGAAAGTGTTCCAAATCAGAGATCTGACAGTTAGGGCTTTCTAGCTTTGCTTGACAGATGGATATGACAATATTTAGGTGTACAAGCAACCAGACAAAGATCAAACCCCAAGGAAATCTAACAACCCAGGAAAGTCGTGAGGGCTTGGAGGAGGATCAGTGCCTTGGAAAATTGGCCAAATGGAGTTGGATGTCCACCAAACTGTAGATCAGGGATGTCAAGGTGTAAAGCAAGGTGGGTTTTGAAAATCAAGGTCATCCAATGGATAGATCTCAGTAGATCTGAGATTCAAAATGCATCACTAAGTGACCGAAGTGGGGCACAACCCTCAAAATGAGGAATGGGGCCCACAAGGTGAAAATCAACAAAGTGAAGCACTAGGGCAGGTTATCAAGTGAGGAGAGTTCAAATCAAGTGGGATCTCACCTACCCAGATCTTGGAACCTAGCAAACTCACCCAACCAAGGAGTGCCACCTCACTTGGAGAGGCTAATGTGCCTTGGGAAAGGGGTCAAATGGAAGCCAATCCACACCAAACTATAGATCCGAATTGTCGTGGATGCTATAGAGGTGGGTTTTCAATATCTTACCCAAAAGGACACTAGATCCAAGTAGATCTGAAAAAATGTAAAATGAGGGTTTTAACAGTTATATGCTTGTGCCAATGGATTGAGATCAAGAAATAGTAAGCAAACCTGTCGATCTTACCTGGATAACTGTTATCACCTAAACTGTAGTTACCCCTATGGATGAGTTGTTTAAAGAAGGTTTATTCACCTTCACAGATGCGCACAATCCATAATACAAATAAGGCCAGCAATTGTTTAGATATAGCTTTTAAGTTTCATTGCTTTTTGGGCCTGAATTTTCCATAGCCTTGATCTATGTGTGTTTATAAACACATTGCATAGACTTACATTTATTTAGGCTTTCTGCTGCAGGTGTGTTTTTAAGGCACTTGTTTATCTGAGCACTTCTAGGTGTGTCATGGACAACTTGTTTACCTAGGTATTTATTTTCCACAAGATATAACATTTTATTTTTATGGCCACTTTCATTTGGCACGCCTTTCATTCATGTGTGTTTAGAAACACATTGCATGAATGGGCTTTTCATACAAGATATAGCATTTCATTTTCCAGATTTTGTATTGATGGCAGCACTAAAAGTTTCAGGTTTAGCCAACACAACTTTAGTGACTAGGGGGAATTCACAAGGAACTCCAACTCACCATAGGTAAGTTTTGTCACCAACTCAGAGCCGAGACACAATAAACAGGGAAGCTCATCCAATACAGAGGCTACAGTGGGGAAAAGTCCTCCATGCCACTAGTCAAGTAGTAAGTCAGGGTGATAATCTAAAAGGTAGGTCATGGATGGATGAAGACAATGAAATGATGGAGCCAACACTAGCAAGCCAAAGTATGGTGTAATGATCACCTCTATTCTCCCTAAGGAGGGTATGTACCAATGAGTATGAATAGTGAACTTCTAAGTCTGAGTAGGGACAATATAATATATATAATAGATCAACCAGGTCCATGTATCTATATGATCGCCAGATCATGACACTGAGTGCTAAGACATGCTATAAGAATAAGTATAAAAGCAATCTAACCATAAAACCATGATATATCTGCTGAGTCATATACCTGAAAGCACATCAACCTGCACCATCCTCTGTCCTCTGAGACTGCTGCTGTAACTCTGGGCACTACTGTCTGCTCTGTACAAATGATATAATGGCTACATCGGTCATCTCTCTGAGTGTCCTGAAACTCAGTCATGGCATGGGGAATACAACTGCTGTCCACAATCTGATAGTGATCCAATATAGATGCTCATCTCGGTATCTCCAATGCAAGGGAACTGGCTGAATAGTGTACTGGAATGAGAAAAATAATGTATGGTAGCCCGGCTACTATATATGTGATAACATCTGGCTCCGGCTGGGACAAGTGCTCTGCTGAAATGAGCGCTTGAGAACCTCAGAATCTCTGGTCCTCGAACTCTGCTACTCGAATCCACGATCCAGCACTCTACCATTTTATTTCCAGCTTTTATTCTTGCAACCTATTTTCTGCATTCACAAACATCAAACATACCTCATGCCGCATGTGTGGGAAAAATATAAAACCAACTGAAATAAAATCTACTCTATGTCAGAAATAAAAATGCATGAAATATATAAGTGCAGAAAGTAAATTAAACTACTAACATAATTTGCAAAATTTGAAATTTATTGTGCAGGAAAAGAAAAGTGGCAGGTACTCAACTAAACTAGGAGCTTACAAAGGAGCTTAAAGACTAAGAAGGTGCCAGACTCAATGGCTGAAAAGACTAACTACTGCCCAAGTAGGCTTATTTGGTTTCCTACCTACCCTAATCTAACCAGTCATCACAAATGTTAGGTAAAATCATAAATCCAGTGCAACCATTCATCAAATAAGTTAATAATTCTTCTTTGATTTTTGCTTAAAGAACGAGTCAAGACTAGATTAAGGATTAATGAAATAGATAGCACAACTTTCCTGACTTGTTCAAAAATTGAGAAAGGAGTTGAATGGTGCAAAATGAAATCATGCAAAGGGAAAGACTGATTACTGCAAACATCCTCCATCCAAGAATTGATAGGGTCATAAAAATTGTGCAAGTTATTATTCAAAATATATGGAGGAAAAAGATGTGATAAAAAATTTAACTCCCCTTGTTTCAAAATGCTTTCCTCATCTACCTGACCAGGATATTCAATTCTGAGAGCTCCAGGAATGATGCATAAACCAAGTAGGGATAAATTGTGGAATAAGATTGAGATTAGCCCCACTTGTTGTTTAAGGATGGAAAATCGATGAAATTGATCTTCATATACCCCTTCCAGCCACCAAGAAGATTTAAGAATGTTATTTGTTAAAGATAACTGAAAGGGAAAATAAAACTCTGTATCTCCATTTATGCGACAATACCTAGACTCTGGTTTGAAAATTTCAACATTCAAAGATTTACCAGACCACAAATTCAAAGTAGACTTAGAAAAATTAGATGGGGGGGCGGATTGAAAATTGATTGACCCAATTTTTTTAGAAAAAGGACAGAACTTATTGCGAGCACCCCACCCCAAGAATTGAAAAAGACAATCCGGAATAAAAATTGAATTGGAAAAATTATAACCATTGGATGAGTTAAGTGAAGGATTATTTCCGAGCTTCCCATAAACATTAAGATATTGATTTGAGGATTTGATTAAGGAAAACTCTTGATTAGTTTGATTCACCAACCCATCATCATGAGACTTCTCTTCAATTGATTCATCACTAAATTCATATGACGATAATTTATCAGGAATAGCATTGACCAATTGATTAACAACCATTTGAACATTTTCATAAAATTGATCTCTAAAAACAGGATGATCATTGGCTTCTAAAGAAACTTGGTTGTTGTCCCTACTTTCTTCTTCAGTGTCATGGTAAGAAAAATCATCAATTACACAAGGATTATGAAAAGGGATCCCAAAAATATTTTCAAAAGACTCACTAATGGAAGACTCAACCATGGATGCTTCTTGATGGAAATCATTGGAATCATTCTCTTCATCTGAAACTTCTTCAGGTAATGATGATAAAATTCTCATAAGTTCCCCTCTTATGTCAATATTAAGGCAATAATCCTGAGGGGTTGAAATTTGCTCAGTGTCATACATTACCTCATCATGGGACTCAATTGGTTTAGGAGAAGAGGAATTACTTTGATAAGAACAATCGTTAGTTAACTCATTATCGTAATATTCATCATCTTCATCAAGTTGATTTTCATCAATACATTCATCGTCTGATTGCCCTTCCATAGATTCACCAATTGTTTCTTTCCATTGACTTACTAGCAACTGTTGGAACATGTCATACCCGGTGATGGATCCCGGTGCTAGATAATCAAACCATATCCGAGCATTTCCCTCTAGAGATGAACCCAGAGCCCTCATTAGAACATCCTCCTCGGTTGTTCCCAAACTATCCATATAATACCAGAGATCATACAAATGATTTATAATTGAAACACCATCGCTTCCATTGAAACGAGGTAATCTTTGATTAAAATTGTTTGGCATAGGATGAGGTGCCCCATAAATTTTAGAGAAGTCAAAGGCTTTTAAACGACCGAAAGTTCTAGGTCGCTCAGAAGCAGCCATGGATAATAATTTTATTTTTTATTTTTTATATTTTTATATTTATTTTTAAATTTAAGAACTTGAAAACAAAATGATACACCCCATGGGTTCTAGATAACAATAAGATCTGTTTATAGGGATGTAAATGAGCTCACTCCTCAGCGGAGTCACGGTTGGGAGTCGCCAGGTAGATTTAAACTCTTCTACCAAGATATGTGTCGTTGTATATGCGGGAAGGACTAGTAGCTTTTCTAAGGTAAGCTTATTGTGTCCCTGGCGCCAAAATGTTAGGCAAAGAGAACGGGAATGCTTGAAGAAAAGTATGTCGAACTAGGGCAAGCTATTGCCTCCCCGGCAACGGCGCCAAAATGTTATCACCTAAACTGTAGTTACCCCTATGGATGAGTTGTTTAAAGAAGGTTTATTCACCTTCACAGATGCGCACAATCCATAATACAAATAAGGCCAGCAATTGTTTAGATATAGCTTTTAAGTTTCATTGCTTTTTGGGCCTGAATTTTCCATAGCCTTGATCTATGTGTGTTTATAAACACATTGCATAGACTTACATTTATTTAGGCTTTCTGCTGCAGGTGTGTTTTTAAGGCACTTGTTTATCTGAGCACTTCTAGGTGTGTCATGGACAACTTGTTTACCTAGGTATTTATTTTCCACAAGATATAACATTTTATTTTTATGGCCACTTTCATTTGGCACGCCTTTCATTCATGTGTGTTTAGAAACACATTGCATGAATGGGCTTTTCATACAAGATATAGCATTTCATTTTCCAGATTTTGTATTGATGGCAGCACTAAAAGTTTCAGGTTTAGCCAACACAACTTTAGTGACTAGGGGGAATTCACAAGGAACTCCAACTCACCATAGGTAAGTTTTGTCACCAACTCAGAGCCGAGACACAATAAACAGGGAAGCTCATCCAATACAGAGGCTACAGTGGGGAAAAGTCCTCCATGCCACTAGTCAAGTAGTAAGTCAGGGTGATAATCTAAAAGGTAGGTCATGGATGGATGAAGACAATGAAATGATGGAGCCAACACTAGCAAGCCAAAGTATGGTGTAATGATCACCTCTATTCTCCCTAAGGAGGGTATGTACCAATGAGTATGAATAGTGAACTTCTAAGTCCGAGTAGGGACAATATAATATATATAATAGATCAACCAGGTCCATGTATCTATATGATCGCCAGATCATGACACTGAGTGCTAAGACATGCTATAAGAATAAGTATAAAAGCAATCTAACCATAACACCATGATATATCTGCTGAGTCATATACCTGAAAGCACATCAACCTGTACCATCCTCTGTCCTCTGAGACTGCTGCTGTAACTCTGGGCACTACTGTCTGCTCTGTACAAATGATATAATGGCTACATCGGTCATCTCTCTGAGTGTCCTGAAACTCAGTCATGGCATGGGGAATACAACTGCTGTCCACAATCTGATAGTGATCCAATATAGATGCTCATCTCGGTATCTCCAATGCAAGGGAACTGGCTGAATAGTGTACTGGAATGAGAAAAATAATGTATGGTAGCCCGGCTACTATATATGTGATAACAATAACCTTGTAGATGCCTTGATGATGATGATCCATGCAAACCCAATCAATTTGAGAAGTTTTGAAGTAGTTTTCTATGAGATCAATTTTGTCCAAGGAAGTCAATGCGCCCTCTCTCCTGCACAACAAACGTCAACAATGTCAGATTTGATGCCAACAGTTTGCCAATAAGAGATAAGACTAATGCCACAAGAGAAATAACAGAAAGATAGCATAGATCACAATGATACTAACGATAACCCCCTGATACAAGCAAAGGCCAAGTGAGCGAGTTGAAAAAGCCTTGCAAAAACGCCCAAGTTGAAGTCGCCCTCCTATAGACAAGACAAAGTTTCCCTAAAGATAGATCTTACCACAAATTTCCAAATGCTAAGATGCAATAAACTTTCCAATCACCATCTAAGAACACCAGATGCAAAGGAGATCCAAGAACTTCCACAAGAAGTTTTTCTATTATCAAGATTCCAAGAGCCAAAGACCCCCATTTTACAATGAGAAGCTCACTCATTTAAATAGGATGGAAAGAGACCAAAACCCTAACCACCTTTTGAATGGATGGCTAAGATTAAAAGATCAAAGTGATGTAATCAATGGTTGAGATGAGCTCAACAATAAAGTACATGGATCAATATAACAATACAACATAAATGGACCAAATCACCCTAGGAGAGGGGATCCCACCAAATCTCAATGATAAAATATAAGATCTAGCTCATGGTGGGTCCAAGGGGTAATTTCTAACACCCTTGGTCAATCCCCATGGCACAATATCAATAAAATAATGCTCTAAGCACCAAATCGTGCCTCTCTGGGAAAGTCGTGAACCCTTGGAGGCTCCAGAAATCAATATAAAATGTCGGAAGTGATGGGTGTGGGTCCCACTAGAAGCTGAAACTGCTGGAGAAGGTGTGGAAGACATCCCACTCATCATCACAAGTCATCACATGCCAATCCCTTGCCTCAGTAGCCCAAATCGAATCCCTCAGTAGCCATTTTCACCATTTCTGATCTGCCTTGGGAAGTGTGAAACTGCCCAAACTGCCTCCTGGAGTGCCTGCGTTGTCAAGGTGAGGCCACCAAGCTCTCTAGGAGGGGGGTAATATGGTAATATCAAGTGGTTGGGCCACCCCCTCCATGTACAGCGCCTTAGGTGAACTCATCAAATCTCATCACTGCTCTGACAGGGCCTCTGATAGGCCAAAACTGCACTAGGATAGCCAACTGAGGCTAAAAATCATTGTAACTGCCGAGAACTGAAAACAGACCATCTCATTGGACTCAGAGAACCCAAATCTATCCAAGATGTGTACTCATACACCATATAGATCTTTGCATGATCCAAAATAAATATCCATCATATCCGACAGACCAAATAATAATAATCTGTAAAAGTGCTGAAAAGCACAAATCATCATCATAAGTCTGAAACCACTACATAGAACCACCTGGTGACCTGTACCAGACCATATATCATATCTCTGTATCATCTCAGGTCTACCACCTCATGTCCTGTAGTTGACTTTTGGTCAAACTGGGTTTGACCAAGTCAACATGACCCAAAATATAACTCAGGCTATCATCAAACTGCTGCAAGGTGTCAAAGGTTTAAAGCATGCTCTACAATTCATTCAAGTAACAGTTATAACAAGAAGTAATCATAACTGGCGATCTAAAACCAAATATATAAAGTCATTAATTATTATTATTACTCAGACCAGACTTTCAAGACCATACTCACTTCATAGTTGTGATCAATTTGCTAGTGAAGGGTGAAGGCTAAAAGTCAAAAGGCTAGGCTAAGGGTTGACTACTGACTTGACTTTGTGACACTTTGGAAATGGAAAGGGGATACACACTCTAACATATGTTGGATAAGCAGTAACACGGGGGATGGTAGTGTCTCACAGATGGGTAAGTTATTTAAAGAGTGCTTATTCAACTTAGGCTTCATGTCCACTTTTATAAAAGATGATCAAAGTTCATTAGGATCCATTGATTTCATTTCATGTCCTTTTTGGCCTACATAACCCTTCAGATCTCAGGTGTGCTGATAAGCACAACTAATCGCAGCTTGCATCCAGGGCATGTTTGTACATATATATATAAGGTCAGCAATTGTTTAGATATAGAGTTTAAGAACCATTGCTTTTTTGGACCTTTCATTATACTCTTCTAGGTGTATTTTTAGCTTTTCATTGCTCTTGCCCTTTACTCACGTGTGTTGATAAACACATTCTAGAGTTTACAGTTTCCTGGGCGAATTTACATAAGTTTCCATAAGTAGTACATGAGCTTTCAGTTTTAGCCAACACATCTTAAGTGACTAGGGGGACTTTGTACCAGTGCCAAACATCGAGACAACCGACCAGAATGATTTAGGACTACAATCCAACTCACCAAAGGTAAGTTTTGTCACCAACTCAAAGCCGAGACACAAGAAACAAGGAAGCTCATCCAACACAAAGGCTAAAGCGAGGGAAGGTCCTCCATGCCACTAGTCAAGTAGTAAGTCAGGGTAGATAACAAACTGGTAGGTAATGGATGGGTGAAGATAGTGAATAATGAGACCAACACTAGCAAGCCAAAGTATGGTGGGAATGATCACCTCTATTCTCCCTAGGGAGGGTAAAACCAATGAGTATGGGTAGTGAACTTCGAAGTCTGAGTGGGGACAATATAATATATATAAAGTACAACCCGGTCCACATATCTATATGATCGCCAGATCATGATACTAAATGCTAAGACATGCTACAAGAATGAATATAAAAGCAATATAACCATAACACCATAATATACCTGCTGAGTCATATACCTGTATGCATAATACCTGACCCATCATCTGTCTTCTGAAACTGCTGCTGTAACTCTGGGCAATACTGACTGCTCTATGTAAATGGCTAAATGGCTACATCGGTCATCTCTCTGAGTGTCCTGAAACTTAGTCATGGCATGGGGAACAAACTGTTGTCCATATAATAATCATGATCCATAATAGATGCTCATCTCAACATCTCAATGCAAGGGAACTGGCTGAAAAGTGTACTGGAATCTGAAAAATAGTGTATGGTAGCCCAACTACTATATATGTGATAACAGTTACTCAGCAGACTAGTCAGAGAGAGATCAGTCAGAGTCAAGAGGGCGCACTGTGCATGCAGAGGGCGACTTTCTGAGAGAGAGAGGAGCTTCTGCAGTAGGGAGAGTGAGGGGATCTGAGCTGGATCGGACCTCATTTGATCAGAGGCACTTGGTTGCCAGATACTGTGAGCAGAGAGAGCTCATCAATGAGGTTTCTTCAGTGATTGGAGGTTGGGCGACTTTCAGAGGAGGAGGGGTGCACTTTCTGAGGAGAGAAGCTCATTGTGCATCTGATTGACTGATTGAGCAACTGAGACTTTCAAAGTAGGCCTTCCTTTGTGATTGAGGAAGATCTGTAATGATCAAAGCTTCGATCTGTTAAGATCTGATTCAGTACGAGTTTCCGACAGTTGGAGGGCGCACTTTTCCATGCAAAGAGAGGGGCGCATTCTTCAGATCTAGACAGTTGGCCTTCTTCTTTTGCAGAGCATATAAGAGTTGTGGAGTGAGAGAGATAGTACAGACAGAGATTGACTTGCAGAGATCCAGATTTGAATTGACAATTAGGGCACATTTCCTAGTGCATGCATCAATCTTGGCATGCAAATCTAGGGTTTTGGATACCCGTCAGGTTCGGTTGTTTCTTCCGAAGTATTTGTATGTATTCATCTTCTACTTGCTTTGCTCTGGGCTCAAGATAGAAGATAGCCCCACAAATTGTTGGTTTTCCCCGTTTGGGGTTTCCAGGGTACATCCTGAGTTATTGTGTGATTGTTATGTATTTTCATTATGAAAGTGTTAAGAGATCTATAGTGTTTGTATCTTAAGTCATTATTGCATTTCTGATTTATAGAGACTCAAACCGCTTGAGATCTCAGGGCATCCAGAGAGAGTAGTGAACTCTGGATAAATTAACAGGGATGCTCATTTTCACACACATAGCGTCCTCTTTACCCTAGGACCCAGTTTTCCTATGTTTCCGGTGATTAAATTATCACTAAGAGCATTTTTGCTCAAAAGGGTGACAAAATGGCAAAGAAATGCTAGGGAAGCGACAAAATGACACAAAATGTCAAAAGTCAAAAAATAAAATAAGGTAATGGGCATGTGCCAAATGACTTGGCATCCCATCCCACATGGAGGGCGACTTTATTCCTTATAGTTAAAGCGTCATTTTTTATTTGATTTGGAAGTCAAACACTTGATATCAAGTTAGATATGTGCCTTCTCTCCATATGGGCAAGTTCTTCCACATGGCACGTTTTTGTTGGTGGTGATAGTTTCAAGGAGGGAGGCGCATACCTCAAGGAGAGGTGGTGCACTCCCATAAGATCTCAATCTAATCAAGGATCAATCAACAACATGGGCCCTCAATCATCTCAACTAGACGTGAACTCTCCCTTCTAACTCATGTGCCCTCGTTTTGCATGGGCGACTTGGCTATGTGGCAATTCGTGGTTTGCTATGATTTCAACGAGGTTGGGGTGGCCTACCTCATCTAGAGGTGGCGCACCTTCCTTCTTTTGGATTTCAATCAAGGATCTAATTAAAGCATGGAGCTTGGAGTTGAACTCCCTCGTCACCAATTCGCCCTCCCTTGATCAATGCACCCTCTTGTGCATGCTTTTTGCTATAAAGAGAGAGCTCTTCTCCATTGTGAGGCATCAGAAGGTGGAACCTCTGCTTGCAGAGTATTGTAATATTTTTCTATTGAGAGTTAATAAGAAGGCTTTGGAGGCTTACTTTGGTGTTTTCTTCGATTGGATGGCTATGCTTTGATAACATGAGGTAAAATGTATCTTTGTTGCGTGCTAGTAATTGTCGAGATTCATTGTCTTTGAAGGGGAATTATTTTCATGAAGAATAGTAAGTGATGCTTTATAGATTACTTGCTTTTGTTAATCATAATAGAATGCTAGTAGTAGGATTTCTTATTTGAATCCATTATTTGCATGTTTTCTTTTAATCATTTACACAAATGCTTTTCATCCCCTTTGCTAGTGGTGTTGTGATTCTGCAAGTTGCTTAAGCTGGAGGGTGTGGTGAGCATGTTAGCTCTATACTCCATCCAGTAGATCCAATCAAGGCACTCAATCCCACTGGTGCATCAAGAAGCAAGACTCCATTTGCCCATCTTTTGCTCTCAACCCCCATGGGTTCTTACTTCTCAATCCACTTCTTTTCTTCCTCGGTTACTGTTCATACTTTTATTTAGGTCTTGTTACCAGCTGAATTGCACATCAGCTGGACTTCAATGAGCCGCCAGTATTGCACAATTATTTGTGCTTATCAGAGTTCAGATGTTCCAGCCTTGGCCAATTTTGGCCATCTTTTTCATTTCTGTAATAAATGATAGTGCCCTACGGGGTTTGTAATAAGGCGTACTAGCATGGTGGTCTTTGAGTGACTCGGTTCCCTAGGACTCGACAACCAAAGAAGGTATTCCAAGGAGTTTTTTCCCTTGTCAATTATGCTTTGCCTTTAGCCAAGTATAATCGATGAGGTTTTCTCTCGCTCCTCCAAAGCTGGAATGCCCAAAGTGGTGGTTAGGCCTTAGGGGATTATTAGAGCCCATTTTGTAATATTTATAAACATGCTAGATGCTAGGATTTTATCGTTTTGTCATTTACTAGGTCCCCCTAAAATTTCAGTCAATTCCGAGAAAAATAATGTTTTCGCATTTTTAAGCCATTTTTAATGGTTTAAATAAAAAATTTCAAAAGATGATAAAAGTGTGATCCGGAGTCGGAATTTGGTGCAGGGATGCTCGTTTTCAAGCTCAGAGCATCCTCTTTACCTCGATACCAGTCTTCCTATGTTTCGGGTGACCAGTACTTCCCGTGGAGCAGTTTTGTCTATGAAAGTTACAAATTGACATTTTAATGCTAACATGCATCAAAATGCACCATTTCCAAAAAAATAAAATATGTTAAAAAATCAATTTAGCACATGCCAAATGACATGGCACATGGAAGGCGACTAAGTTAAAAGATAAAGCATGTGGTTTGAAGTCAAAATATGAAAGTTGGATTAAATATATCATAAGGAGGAATGCGTCCATCCTCACGTGGGAATCATCTCCACACGGCCGTTTTGGATTGGAATGGTGAAAGCAAGATGGGAGTGCGCCTACCTCTTTTGAGGTGGCACAACTCCATTCGTATGGCTCCCAATCAAACAACCAAACAATGATTTGATCTTAACTTGATACCTCACGTCATTTTCCTTCACACAGATTGCATGCTCACGTGTTGGCTCACAGTTTGGAGGTGGGAGGTGATACAAACGAGGTTGGGGATGCACCTACCTCTCTTGAGGTGGCGCATTCCCCATTAGTTTGGCTTCCAATCAAAGCCATGTCAACACCATTCTACTTCAATTCGACCTTTGATCAAGCCATTTCGCTCCTCTATTGGATTGACGCCCTCTCTGCACGTGTATTGCTATATAAACTGAGCTCTCTTCCATTGTAAAGGATCTTGAAGGTGGAACCTCTGATAATTCGTATTTGTAATATTTTTTCTGAGTTAATAAGGATAAGGCTTTGGAGGCTAATCTGATTTAGTGATTGTCTTGGATTGGATCTACATGCATGAATGAGGTAAACTGTACTTATGTTCCATTGATTAATATTGTTGGGATTGCATTTCTTGGGAAAGGAAATTATCTTCTTATAGATCTGTAAGTAACTCTTTATAGGATGCTTACATATGTAAATGATATCATGATGGTGTTTCTGGTTTGAAATTCATTTTTCTATTGTTTTATGGTTTATTGTTATACAAACGCTCTTAATCCCCTTGTTAGTTCTTTGTAGCTGTTTACAGGTAGCCCAAGTTGGAGAGGACAAAGAACTTGCTTGATCTTGTCTTCATTCCAACATAGTCGATCGAAGTGTAGATCTCATCGGTGCATCAAGGAGCTTAACTCCATAACCCTTCTCTTCAAAAGCGCTCAAACCCCATGGGTTCATCTTTCTAGATCTCCTTTTTAAATCTATCTTGGTTACTTCTTCTTAAAAATCTTCCTTTAAAGTTCATTTGATTAGTAGATATAAGCAAGTAGCAATCTAAAGGTTCATTTTACAAAGTTTATTTTCATTTTAAATCTAGATTGCTAAAAGTTTTTCTATTTTTACTTAAAAGTTCAAAGTAGATCTCAAGAAAAAGTAAAGTATATTAGTTTTCATTTAAAAGGTCTTTCAAAGTCTTATCAAGTAACTAGTACTTGATTGGGGCAGGGAGGATGGCCTGCTGGCAACTGTCTGTTTGTTAAGGCATACAGGTTGTTAAGCAAGTCGCAGGTTCGAATCTATCGCAAAGGAGGTCGCGGAGGTTACGCCCCAGCTGTTCGCACCCGAGGTTTATAGTGGAAGCCGCAGGAATCGACCCCGTATCACGCGAGTACGAAACCCACGCGTTACCGATTCACCTTGTTAACAAAAAAAAAAGTAACTAGTACTTGATTTGTTTTTCATCTCTTAAAGAGACAACAAAGATCCTAAGAAAGCAAGCTTTCTAGCTTGTCTTAGTCATTTTTCTCTTCTTTTCGTGCTTTTAACTTATATTTTTTTCATTTTTTGCACATAAAGCAAACATACTCTTAAAGTGTGTTTTAGTAGATTTCGATCATTTGTTAGCTTGCTGGTTTTTGTACCAAAAATTTACGTTCTAAACTTTTAAAATCTTTTAAAAAGAGTTTAAAGTCCAAAAAATGTCCAAAAATTCCATATTTTACATCCTAGTTTAGCTAGTTTTCAATTTTTTGCAATTTCAAGCATTGTCAGAACACTTGTAGGTGTTCTGATTATCTTTTTAATCAACATTTGTTTGCTAGTCCGTGTTTGACAGGTTGAAGCTTGGTAAAACAAGGAGTCCATTCACTCAACGCTTCCCAAACACTCGCAAAAAACCAACAACTTTGGAGATCTTTTCTTTATGCAAAATTTGTAAACTGACTTGTTCCCCTACAGTAAAAGGGCAAGCAGTATTCCTTATCTTTAGTTCATTTGTAAAAGCAAAATAAAAAGAGCAAGCAGGCAATTCCAGCGCCTCAACCCCAATCCCCCCAGGGGGGATTCGCATTTTTTTACTTAGTTTTTTGCATTTTTTCTTATTTTCTTTGTTTTAGATTAGTTTACTTGTTGTTATTAGTAATTACAAAACATTCACGAAGCACAAAAGGCGTCCCAGGGGAACTTACAAACTTTTACAATTTTTTCACCTAAGTGCTACAAAATGAATCACAACTTGTTCTAAAAACTTCAAGTAAAATTAATCCCCCTTGCTCTACCGAAGTACTCCACCTTAAGTGGAAGAAAAGATACTCTTGGGGTTTGCATAGATTAACCATCAACTGAAATTATTATAAAATCTTTCAAGATAAAATCAACCCCCTTGATCTACTGAAGTACTCCACCACATTGCGGTGTAAAGAAAAGATGCCCTTGGGGCTTCGATTAGATTAATCATCCACTTACACTTCATAATAAAATATACCAACGCCCCAAACCTAGAGTATGCTCTTGGCCGCTGCAACTTAGTCGGAACAGCTGGTCAATCAAAAACGAGTACAAGGTACTTAGCTTTAATAGGACAATCCATTAGAATCGAATCCTAAGAACTCGGGAGGTTGAATGGACTGAATCCACAGAGTCAGCAGGTTCTTAAGCCGGTTCATCCGCGCCTGGTTGGACACTTGGTAAGGTTGCTAGAGCACTCAGTTCCAAGGTTAGGTTTCTTTTGGGCCAAACCAAGAATTAACCCACTCCTTAACTACTCATTTAATAATCATAAAATAAACCAACTGAGACACTGCAATACTTTCACTTGAGACTACAAGCAACCCCACACAACAACAATCGCAAGCATTCTACATTCTCGGCACTGGTCTATATTTGCTTATATTTTAAGTTCAATCATATATGTCGTGAATGCTTTCTATCTCAAGTGGTGTTGATCTTTTGATTTAATTCATAAAGCAATACTTAGTTATTATCATTTCATCATTTAATAAACTCCTAGATTAGACTTTTATTTCTGTTATAGATTAAAAGCCTTAGTTTTACTTTTATAGGGACCACCCCCCTTGGTTTCGCTAGGAGTAAGCCTAGACGGAGGAGTCGAGGAATCAAGTGACAGCACTTGACTCTCACTTGCCCCCAAGGACACACCGAGCGGCTTGAAGGTTTCATGCCGCGTCCCCCCCAGGTGTGTATTAGGTGGCAACAAGTCTTGTTTTAAAAGCCATTTTTATAAGTAGTTCTGAATAGTAGCAATCTAAAATCATAAAAGTTTCATTTGATAATCTAGATCTAGGTTGTTTTTCTTCTTTTGCAAAGTTTAAAGAATAGATCTAAAGAGGCTAATAGAAGAAATTTTAAGTTTTAAAGTTTTATCAAGCAAATCCAGTACTGTTTATTTGTTTGTCATCTCTTAAAGAGGCAAGCAAAGATCCTAGGGAGGCAAGCTTTCTAGCTTGCCTTACTTAGTTAATTTTGGTCTTTCTTTCATTAGTTTACTTAGGAAAATTTTGCAATATTTGTAGTATTGCCAAAGACACTATTAAAGTGTTTTTGGCCATCTTTTAACTAATAAAGCTTGCTGGTTTCTGATATTAGTGAGCAGGTAGAAGGACATTCTGGTCAAATCTTGAACTTTCGAACCATTTGTGACCATCCGAACAACCTATGATACCTTTCTCCTTTTCTGGGTTATTGTAGGTTGTTTGGTACCTGAATCCTAAAGGACCAGCAACATTTTCCTTTTGTTGAGTTGCTTGTAATAAAAAGTAAAAGGAGCAAGCAGGCTATTCAGCGCCTGCCCCCATCCCCCCAGAGGGGACCTGAGTCCTTTTGTGGCCTGTTGTATTTTGCTTAATTTTTGCTTTAGATTAGTTTCTTTATGCAAGTAGTAAATAAAAAAAACAATCACATGCACACAATCCGTCTCTAGAGGGCTGTATAGATTAGATTTCCCTTTTTATTGCTTCGTCATTTTACAATTTCACAATTTTGCAATAAACTCTAAAAAGAATTTGTGCCCTTGCTTTCCCGAAGTACTACACCTTTGGTGTATGGAAAAGAGATTCTTGGGCTTTAGTTTAGTTAAGCAACTCACCCTTCACAATTAATAAAACTTACCAAGGCTCGAAAGATCCGAGTATGCTCTTGACTGCTGCAGCTTAGTCTAAACAGTTTGGTCAATCAGACAAGAACTTAGAGTGGCTAGTGTAATAGGGAAATCCTACGAAGATTCAATCTCAAGAACTCGGGAGATCGAGTGAACTTACTTTAGAGTCAGCAGGCTACTTTAAGAAGGTTATACCTCGCCTAGTTGGACCCTTGGTATAGCTGTCACAACGCTCAGTTCAAAGGAGTGATTCATAGTTGGGCCAAACAAACAATCAACCCACTCCCTTAATCACTCATCTTTTAATAAATTTAAAACTGACAAACAAAGACATTAGCAGCAACCCCGACACAAGCAACAATCCACATATTACGACAATGTTCTATCATACGAACTTTCATTGTTTAAATCAATTATTTATCATGTCGTGAATGCTATCTTGTATGCAATGTTGCTTGTCTAATTTATATGCAGATGTTCTTTATTGTTCAATGATTTCATATCCATCAAATTTTTATTCATCATTTAAACTCCTAGAATTGTGCTTTTTTCATTTGTACTGTAAAAGCCATAGATTTATTTTTATAGGGACCACCCCCCTTAGCTTCGCTAGGAGTAGCCTAGACGGAGGAGTCGAGTAATCAGGTGACAGCACTTGACTCTGACTTGCCCCCAAGGACACACCGAGCGGCTTGAAGGTTTCCTGCCGCGTTTCCCCCCAGGTGTATATTAGGCGGGAACAAATCCAACAAAATCCATGCCCCATTGTTGAAAGGAGGTTCTACTATGACCGGTGATAAAGGTAAAGATGGCAATTGTGGCTTTCCAGAGAAAAACTGGCATTCCTGGCATGCCCTAACAAAAGTGTGTACATCCTTAAATAATGTAGGCCAATAATATCCCGCCCTCATAATCTTGGCAGCGGTTGTTCTTGGAGCATAATGTCCTCCACATAACCCCGAATGCATTTCCTTTATAATGACCTTTGACTCTTCAGGATTTACACATTTTAATATAATTCCATCCGACTTCCTCCAACCAAGACCATCTTGGATTAAAACATACTTTTCCGCTTTAAGTCTCAGAGCTCTTCTTTGATGATCTACAAGATAATCAAGACAGGATAAATTTTTCAGGAAATATATAATGTCTCTGTACCACTCGTGCTCTTCGTCAATGTGGAGAATAATAGGTCCCCTTTTGTTTACAACGTTTATCATACCATCACTTCCCTTCTCAGTTAGAAGTTGAGCAAGACCTTGTCCCTTTACTATCTTGATTGGTTTTACCTCAAGGTCATAAGCTTGAATTCGTGAAATCCAGTTCCCTCTGACACCTATACCATCTGTTTGTGACAGCACATCCTTTACTGCTTGGTATGGAAAGTATGCTTTGATCTTAGCATATCCCACATATGTTCGAAAATGCTTTACGGCTTTGACCAAGGCGTAGGATTGTTTTTCAGTAGTGGTGTATTTTAACTTGGTATCTCTCAAATTTTTACTCATGAAAGCTATGGGTTGCTCATGGTTTTCATTGCTCTTTTGTAACAATACCCCAACAATAGAATCCTCAGAGGCATATGAATAGATCAAAAACTCTTTGCTATAGTCAGGGCATGCCACGACAGGCGCAGTTCATATGGCTTTCTTTAGTTTGGTGAAAGATGACTCGCAAGCTTTATCCCAAACAAACTTCACATCCTTTTTTAAAAGGGCATTTAGAGGTTTAGCTAATTCCGCTAGGTTTGGAATGAATCTCCAGACAAAGTTTATCTTACCAAAGAAAGATTGAAGAGAGCTAACATTATGAGGCGGAGGGATAGCATTGACAACTTGGACACGTTCGGGGTCAATTCGGATTCCATCCTTAGATACAATGTGTCCTAAGAGTTTTCCTTCATCTATCCCACATGTGGACTTCTTAGGGTTCAGGGATATACCAAATTTCCTACCACGATCAAAAAATTTCCTCAAATGCTTGACATGATCACTTCTTTCTTTGGAAAATACTGTCAAGTTGTCTTGGTATATGGTGATAATTTTATAAATAAGGTCACAAAACGCCTGATCCATAGCACGTTGAAAGGTTGACCCAGCATTTAACAATTCGAAAGGCATTATTATATATTCGTAAGTTCCCCATGGAGTTGTAAATGTTGTTTTTTCTCTATCTTCTTTCTTAATTCTGACCTAATTGTATCCCGAAAAACCATCCAACATGGATAACATTCTGACCCCTGTAACACTTTGTAACATATTTTCCATGTTGGGCAAAGGGTAATTTTCTTTTAAGGATGCTTTTTCAAGTTTTTGAATTCTATGCATATCCTTATTTCCCCGTTTTTCTTTCTAACTATTACCGGATTTGAGACCCATGTAGCATGTCGGACTAGTCGTATGATCCCGACTGCTAACATTTTTCAAGCTCTTTTTTTACTAAAGGGGCTAGCTTAGGATTAATGTTACGCAACTTTTGTCGATAAGGCTTTGTCCCTTCCTTCAAAGGAATTGTGTGTTCAATAATGGTGGGAGCATATGTCTTTAGATCATCATATGTCCAAGCAAACACATCCTTATATTCACGAATCAAGTTTTCAATTGCTTTTCATTCTTTTGGGGAAGCATTCTTTCTGATCTTAACCATCTTAGGAGCATCTGGAGACCCTATATTTATTTCTATTACATCGTCTATGGGATCTGCTATCCTTCCTTTATATTCATCATGCCTATTAAAATTATTTCCAATGGGATCGACAATTGCATAATGTCAATGTCCTGCACAAATAATTATTTCATTTTATCATCCAGATCTACTGTGCAGTTTTGGAAGTTATATATGCTTTTTAAAAATCGAATAATCTAGGAATCATCTCAAAAATTTGCCAATGATCTTGATTATCAGGGACAAAAGGTCTAAACAAGACTTCTACTTTGCAATCTCGTTCCTTGAGATGATCTGGAACTTCAAAAGTACATGTCGTTACTGACAATGCATCAGCCAGACTGTTTTCTTCCCTTGAGACAGCCTTAATCAAGAATGCATAAAACATTTCAATGGCATCCCACACAACATTCTTATAATCCCAAAGTTGATTGTTTTTAGCGGAAAACCGGTTTTTAACTTGGGACACCACTAAGTCAGAATCGCCTATCACACAAACATTTTATCTTTTGATCTCTGGCAATTTCCAGTCCTAAAAGTAACGCTTCATACTCAACTACATTATTAGTGCATTCAAATTCAAGGCGAAAGGAATACATTCTTTCCTCACCCAAAGGGGAAGTTAGAACAATACCAGCTCCCGCGCCATGCCAAGATCTGGCCCCATCGAAGTTCATTTTCTAGATTTTACTAGGTGGAAAAGGATGTTGTCTAATTTCTTCCCAATAATTTGCTAAGACCATATAATTTCCAACTTCATGTGTGGGACGCATAGCTTCCTCAAAAAGGTAGTCAGGGGTTTCCACATGTTCTGACATGGGTTTCTCATTTATAAGCTTAACATAAGAATTCCCACCAATCGAGATGGTTGCATATGAAAGATCCATCTAAATACTTCCTCCTACCTTGGCAGCCCATTCCCTTGATAGTAACATCCCCCAAGCATCGGGTATATCCAGGACAAGGACATTCATGTTTATTTCAATCTCTGGATATGCTGCCAATTTCATTTTCAAATTCTCAATTATGCCTTTAGATGCCACAGGACGAGAGTCCATGCCACACACATTTTTAAATTGTTGTGATGGTTTTAGTTCTAATTGTTCCATTACCTTAAGTGGCATAATGTTTACCTCTGATCCTAAATCCAACATGCAATTGTGCAAAATGAACTGGTTTATCTCCAAGGCTATATAAAATGGTGGATGACCACTACCATTATCAGTTAAGCTTTGGATCATAACAGGAGGATCATCCTCAACAGTTGGTTGCTTTGGAGGCTCGGTCTTGGGCTTAATCCCTACGAATTATGTGGCTTGGCTAAACAATGAAGGAATCTTCAAAAGCTCATCGAGGGGAATAGGTATGTTAGGCTTGGAGAAGAAGCCATTCAAATCAACTTTCAAATTACAAGGGTTTTCCATATCCTTAGCACTTGGTCTTGTTATCACACCATAGTAGCAGGGCTACTATTCTTGCTTAGCAGATATTTGCACATTTCAGAGCTTGGATTATTCAAAGCTTGGCTATGATGAGTTTATATTTTGAGATCACTCATGAGCAGAGCAATGTATTTTATCAAACTTATGTTAGACCTTGTGCCAAGGCTGAGCCTTGAGAGTTCAGATGTGATGACCGATGTGACCCTTTATTCCATACAGTTCCAGTTCAGTGCCTAGAGATGTTATTGCAGCAGTGTTTCAGATGGTTTATGATGATTATTATGATGATGTGATATGACCTATGGATTTCTGATCATTGATTATGGATTATTACCTTGTTGCTTTAGTCATCTTCATAGCATTAGCTTGGTGTATGATTCATGATGTGGAAAACTTTATAAACTTAAAATGAACAATCTTGATGATGTTACAATTTATAAAATGGACTTATTACTTGCACATTTAGGTTTCCTGACAAAACTCACTGGTTTACCGCCTTGCATAGATATGGTCTTTCTTGACATCATTTGTCTGCTAGTTTAGGCACCACCTTCATTTATCTCCATCCATCCATGACCTTCCTTACTTGGCTTTCTCCCTTGACTTGTCTTTCTTGACTTGTTGATACTGAGGACTTCCCTTTTTACTACCTCTGTGTTTGGCTCGCATCCATGTTTGTTTAGTGTCTCGGCTCTGAGTTGGTGACAGAACTTGCCTTTGGCAAGTTGGATTGTAGTCCTAAATCATTTTGGTCGGTTGTCCCAATGTTTGGCACTGGCACGAAGTCCCCCTAGTCACTTGAGATGTTGTTGGCTAAAACTGAAAGCTCATGTACTACTTATGGAAACTTGTGTAAAAATTCGCCCATGGAAACTATAAACTCTAGAACGTGTTTCTGAACACATGTGAGTAAAGGGCAAGAGCGATGAACTGCTAAAAAATACTCCTCGAAGAGTATAAGAAAGGTCCAAAAAGCAATGGTTCTTAAACTCTATGTCTAAACGATTGCTGACCTTATATGTATATAAACATGCCCTGGATGCAAGCTGCAATTAGTTGTGCTTCTTAGCGCACCTGAGATCCGAAAGGTTATGTAGACCAAAAAGGCCAAGAAATGAAATTGAATGATCCTAATGAACCTGGATCAACTTGATGTAGACATGATGCCTAAGTTGAATAAACACTCTCTAAACAACTTACTTATTTATGAGGCACAGCCCTTCCCCGTGTTATTTGTCCAACACAGAGTGTAGCTTCCCCCTTCTCCCAGTCCAAAGTGTCTTTTAGTTTGAGTTTAGACAAGTCACCCCTTTTGTCTAGCCTTGTTCCTAGCCTTCATCCTTAACTAGCAGTTAGACCATGTCCAATGGGTGAGTCTGTCATTTAAGCTATTGTGAAAGTAATTATAAATAACAATGGAATATGCAAACATGATCAATGCCACTAAATGATGTTTATGCTTTAAGTTAAGCTGTGAGTATGATTAGAGGAACATGTCTTAGTCTATTGATATGATTTATCATTGGTTGTATATTGACCTAGTCAAACCCAATTTGACTATGGTCATTTCTTGGGATCCGTGATGATGTGGACCATGTATACTTATTGATGATGATTGATGGCCCCACATACTCTTGATGATGATACTATATGATGGACATATGATTCAGATGGTGATTGATGCAGTTCAGCAAGTTTTATTATCACTTCAGATCATAAGATTATGCACTGTCCATATATGGTGGACCCTACAGTTGGCCCATCAGGGCAACCCATGGTGTATGAGTACACATTCTTAGTAGATTTGGGTCTTCTGGATCCATTGAAACACCTAGCATTCAGTTTCGGGCACTTCTGACAATGATAGATGCAATTTTCCACTTGTTGACCAGATTTGGGGTTGTTTTCCTAGCATGTCCAGCAGGGGCCATGAGAGGCCAGTTCACCTAGGGCATTGTATGAGGAGGGGGTGGTCCAGCCACTTGATATTACCATTTTACCCCCCTTCTGGAGAGCCTAGTGGGCTCAGTTTGACAGCGCAGGTGCCCTAAGTGGTAGTTTCAGTAGCTTCACAGTTACCGAGGCAGGTTAAAAATGGAATAAAAGGGTCACTAAGGAATTAGATTTGGACAATTGAAACAAGGTTTTGGCACTTGGTCTTCACAGAGGTCTTCCAGGGTGAACCCCCCATCTTCCAGCCAGTTTTCATCAGTCAGTGGGGTCCACAGGAGGCCACATGAGGCCTTTTACTGCATGTCTCTCACAGATTTTGATCATTTGTATTATTTGGACATATTATTTTATATTATTGAGCCATGGGGATGAGCTAGCAAGGATTGATGCCTCCTAGCCCCACCATGAGCTTTATGAGTCATGTCCTAGTCATATGAGGTGGGCCCATGTACTTTTGCCCCCTCTAGAGGATGACGTCACCCTCACTTGTCTCTCCTAGCTATGACGTCACCTTAATTTTGAGTGCTCCATGTGTTATATTGTTAGGCTCATCTTAGCCATTGATTATGTATTGAGATCTTTTAATCTCAACCACTCACCTTCATGTATTGTAAAGTGGTTTTGAGATCTAGGGTTTTGGTCTTTATTATCCTATATAAGGAGGAGACCCCCTATTGTATAGCTCACCTTTGGGCTCTGGAAAACTTGGAATGAAAATAATATTTTGGAGATCTACTTCTTGGCTTTGATTGGGTTACTCTTGTATATGTTCTTGTATCTTGTTTCTAGACATTCTTTGCTTCTATAGGTGAAATCGACATCAATTGAAGGGAGGTCGAATTGCTTGAAGCTAGCTCAAGGATTTGCTCTGTGGGAAGTTTGTAGGGGTTGCTCACATCCCCCATGGGCAAGACGTCTTCATAGAGAGGGATTTTTTCAATTGTGCTTTGTCCATTGATTACTTTCTTGATATGACATGCTTAGATCTTATGGATTTGTGGATCAAATCTAACTTGATGTAGTTTGATTTACAGGTTTTCATGGGACATCTCTCCTCCTAAGGCTTGGACGATTTTGGTTGAAGACACTTGGATCAAGCTTGGAATTGTAACTAGGGCAAGAATTCTCCATATGCTAAGAGGCCGCAAGCTTTGAGGTAAGATCTACAAGGTATGTATTGATTTCGCTTGTTCTCCATCCTATTGGTCACAAACTTCATTAAAACTTAAAACCCTCATTTTTGTTTCTTTCAGATCTACTTAAATCTAGCTTGTCTTTGGGTATAATAAAAAGAACCCACCTATATAGTATCCACGGCAATTCGGATCTATAGTTTGGTGGCATTTGGACTTCATTTGACCCTTCCCCCAAAGCACCTAGCCTTCCTTGAGTGAGGTCACCCTCCTTGGGTAGGTGAGTTAAGCTAGTTCCAAACTTCCAACACATGGGTAAGTGAGATCCCACTTGATTTGCATTGATCTACCTTGATAACCTACCCCTAGTGCTTCACCTTGTTGATTTTCACCTTGTGGGCCCCATTCCTCATTTTGAGGGTTGTGCCCCACTTGGGTCACTTGATGATGCATTTTGAATCTCAAATCTACTGAGATCTAGCCATTGGATTCCTTTGATCTTCAAAACCCACCTTGTTTTGCACCTTGACTACCCCGATCTACATTTTGGTGGACATCCGACTCCATTTGGCCCTTGATCTAAGGCACTAGACTTCCTTGGGGCAATTCACACTCCTTGGGGATTGTGTCTTTTCCTAGATCCCGCACTTGGGTGCTCTCAAATCTTTTTCAATCCATAGATCCATGTCATAGAGCTCCTATAGTACCATCTCCCATAAATTTTGACCAAGTGGACCCATCTTGGACCATTTTCCCCATTTTAAGGAAGTGGGTCCCACTTGTGTATTTCATGGTACTAGATCTATCTTTTTTATCCCCCTAGGTGGCCCAACTCATACATTGGTTGAAGCAATTGTCACTTCTTAAGCCTCTTCAACCACATACTTAAACCCTTGGGTCTGTTACCAACTTATTTGTACCATAGTTGGATTATCTGAAGAGCCGCCATTTGACAAACATGATAAGTGTTTGTGTTCCAGTGTATCAGATGATCCATCCTTTGTGCCTAGCCAGTTTTGGCTAGTGAGTTTTGTTTTTCAGTCGATGTGACCATGGCCCCACAGGATTTGTAATAAAGTGTGCTAGTAGGATTTTTTGAGTAGCTCGGTCCCCCATGACTTGGTTAAGCAACTAAGGTATTCCAGGGAGTTTTTTCCCTTGTCAATTATACTTTGCCTGTAGCCGAGCTATAATCGATGAGGTTTTCTCCCACTTCCTCCAAAGTTGGAATGCCCGATTTTGAAAATTTGAGCCATGGGGGGTTATTAGAGTCCAACTAATGTATATAAGCCTACTAGACACTATTAGAATAGATTATGGTCATGTCCTAAGTCACTAGGACCCTCAGAAGAGGAAAAATAAAAAAATAAAATAAAAAATAAAAAATAAAAAATAAAAATAAAAAATAAAAAATAAAAAAAAAAAAAAAAAAAAAAAATTACCAGGTCCTCCAGTTTTGGGTTTTTAATTATTTTTATTTTTTAATAATTTTTTCCATAGTTTAAATGGAAAAATTTCAATTTGTAATATGTCAGTCGTCCGGGATCCGAATTCAGAGATTGAAGGCTTGAACCTTAAGCCAAAAATCATTCATGATCCCCGGGCACCTTTATCCTAAGTTTCGGATCGTTATTCAGCCACTTAATTAATAATTCCTCAAAAATCATTAAAAGAGGATTATTAATTAATTAAATTCAAAAAATTAATAATTGGATATAATCCAATTCTCTCCAAAATAATCCAAATTGGATTATTTCAATGGCTAAATGACGTGGCACAAGGCATTTATTATCATTCCAGTCATCTCCAGGAAGATTCAGTTAACTATCCAGTCAGCTCAGTGTTTAACTCCAAATATGAATTCGCCCACCTGCATGCAAAGTTCGATTTAGTGATGTGGAAGAGTTTTTAAATGGTTTTGAGTTAAGTTTATTGCATTAAATGGGAGTGGGGGCGCCTTGCCTAGGTGGAGGCCACCTCCCACTCTCACCTTCCAAGGATCCACCTCAATCACGAGTTAGAACTCCAAATAACAACCTCTTATTGAATGCATCCATGTCAAGCATAGGGAGGATCTACGAATTGGTGTGTTGTCATTCCATTAATGGATTGTTGAGAGTGTAATAATGACTATGGTGGGCGCCCTAGCCACCTCATAAGCTTGGCTTCCATTGTTCACGAGTTACATTGATTATAACTAAGAGCTTTGTCTCCCATGCTAGCACTCACGCATATCCTTCATGCTCATGCCAATATTCATTGGAGCTTGAGTATCACACATGGCAACTCCTTATTTGTTGGGTGATGTTAACAATGAAAGATGGGGGGCGCCTTGCCAAGGTGGAGGCCACCTCCCCATCTCCTTAATTACAATTCGAGTTGTTGGGTAGAGTTAACACTCCAAGCTACAAATAGACATGGATTTGATTGGATTAGATTGGAATTTCGACTTGGATCTCTTGTGCCATTGGCTCCTTTGGATGCCAATTCGAATTAGGGTAGGGTTTAGTCTAGTTTTGTTATTTAAGAGAGGTATTCCTCCTCTTTTCTTCATGGAGATTTTGGGCAAGAACACTCTGCCAAAATCATATTGTAATATTTGTTTAAGTTTGGAATAAAGAAGTGACTTTGGAGGTCCATGCAAGAGTTCTATGCATTGTGGTTTCATCTTGTATTTGGTGATATTTCTCTCACTCTGCTTTCTTGTTTCAAATAATTATTCAGTTTATGTTTTGAGAAGACTAACAATCTAATACAATAGGCATTTGATCTATTTTGTTTGCTTGAAAGTATTGTTTTGCAGAGATCATCAAAGGTGAAGAGTAGCTTGGGATCAAGCTTATCTTCATTAATCAAGATATTTTACCATTTAACGTATTCATCTTGCAGGTTCTTCAAGTGGCTTTGCATTCCAAGAAAGAAACATAAGCTATCAAGGGCTAGCCTTCATCCATCAACATTTTTTCAAAACAAATTCTTGGGTTACTTGGATCTACGAGCTTATCTCCTCTAGCTCTCTCGTTTTCTCTTTGAGTCCTTCTTGTTTGACTTGCTAGCCCATTCTCCTCTAGCCATCTTCTTTCCTAGTTCCAATATCCTTGCCCTAGCTCTCGTCCCACTTCATTCTTCTCCTTGTCTAAGCTTCGTTTCCATCCATTAGATCTCTGCTTCTTCCATTCGTCCACCTCCCTCTCATCCTAGTTTCTCTCCCTTCTCTTTGCTCTCGTCTCCCCTAGCTTCAAGCCTCTTCCCTCTCGTCTCCTCTAGCCTCAAATCCCCTCTTTTCTCCTCTTTGGCCTTTCGTTTTTTGACTTCTCCTACCTTGCTCTCGTCTCCTTTCCCTTCTTTAGCTCCTCCATCCCTCATTCGTCCATCTCTTTTATCCTTCCCTTTGCCTCCTCATTTTTCCTTCAACCTTGCTCCAAAGCCCTCCTCTCGTCCTTCCTTGGATATCTTGAAAACACATCACAAAAAACATAAATTTTGTTAAGAGTTAGTAGTTAGTTTTAAATTCTTTTGAAAAGTTAAATCTTAGATCTCATTTAGCACTTGCATTGTTTTTTAAAGTTAGTTTCTTTTATCCATTTAGTTCTTACTTGCATTTGGTTTGTCTTAGATTTTATTTTACTAATATCTAACGGGTGCCTTGCTTGAGTTGATTTGAGTTTTTTGTAGGTATTTGGAAGAGAAAAGAACTAAGAGGATCCAAAACTGAAAGAGAAGGAACAAGAGAGGAGCAAGAAGTTTTAAAAAGCAAGGAGAAGATTGAACCTAGAGCACCATTTGAACCAAGATCAAAACCATGAAGACTTAATCAATCTCCTTTGTATTAGCTATTGATAGCTTGTTCCAATTATTTCTTAAATTTATTTCTCTTAAAAGTCCTTACAAGGGTTAAAATCCCAAGGCACTTGTACTTCATTAATAAAATAAGGCTAAGTGGGATAAGGCCTCCCACATTTTGGTTTTTCTTCTCCATTTGGGGAAGAGTGTCTTATGTTTGCTTAGTTTAGATTTGCTTTAAGTTTCTAGAGTATTTTCATTTTGTACTTAGAGTTTTACTTATCTTTTTTCAGTTTTGACCTAAGAAGTGTCTTGGGATTTGATCCCAAGTGCCGCATTGACTTTGCGTGCTACTTCTCTTTCCCCACTATGTATTGCGTACGACCAGCTAGCTAGAAGTTTCATGAACAGTGTGTAGAAGTCATTTTTGACTTCCTTTGTTAGATTAGTTTCTTTTGTTGTAGAACACTAGTTGCTCTTCTATTTTCATATTCCAAATAATTTATTCATTGTTATATCATTGTTTCTTTTATCATTATTGAGCTATCATTTGGTTTATGTTTTACAAACTGTTTGTCTTATAAAAAGAACCAAAGTCTCTTGAACTTGCAATAACCCAAGTCAAGAGCACTCTCTGTCGGAGAGCATTCCCACTGCATCTCCTTGCATCAAGCATATAGATTAACTAAAGTCTCTTGAACTTTTGTCATAAGGCAAAGTCAAGAGCACTCTTTGTCGAAGAGTTTAACTGTGTGCTCTTAATAACTTATAACTTTTCCAACTCACATTTCCCTTTTAAAATCTACTTCGTTGTTATCCATCACCAAGTATGCTCTACCGACCCTAAAAGGTTGGACTAGTACTCAGAACGGTGATTGGATTTGTTAAATTTTGCAAGTGATAACATTAATAAAATCATTCCCCCATAACCAACGAGCCGGCATTGATTCTCGATAAATATTCAAAGTGCTATGCCTAGAGGTGATGCCGGAAACATACCGTTGTCATAGAGTTCTGAGTGTTGGTTAAGTCATTGGACACCTAGTCAAGAATACTGGACGGTCCGTCAGGTTGCCGGGGTATCCACTGAGAGTATACTTTTTCGGTTGGACACATACCTTGCTTTTTTCTAACTTAATAAATCAAGATCACTAAGACTTTCAATCAACCAAGATAATTTGCACAACGTTCTCACAAACAGTTATTCTAAGACTTGTATCTTCAGCATCCCCAAGCACTACACAATTGTTGACTCCATAAGGCACTGGTCTATTTACACTTTCATTTTAATTAATTGGGGCCATTTGTCCTTTTTGTCTAAGTTATTTATCAGTGGATGCTTTTATCTTGCAAGTCTTTATTATACTGTTGATCTATAATCTTGTATCGCAACGTGGATTGCTCTTTTATCTTGTGTTTGTCTCATTTATAAAAAGTTGTGATCTTTCATCATTAAAAAACTCCTAAACAACACTCATCCGCATCACCATACACCAAAAACACTTTAAAACACAAGAGCCATAGAAAACTCTTTGTTAGGGACAACCCCCCTTGGCTTCGTTAGGAGTTAGCCTAAACGGAGGAGCTGGAATTTAAGTGACAGTACCTAGCTCATTGCTTGCCCCCAAGGCCACACTTCTCCCACTTGTAGTAAGGAGACAGCTTTCGAAAGATTTCTGCTGCTGGTGTGCATCTCAGCGGACTACAGGGTCCACCTAAGCTTGCATTGGTTTCCGTAACTCAACTTTCACACTTCCCTAGGAACCATTGCTTTGGCTAGTCTTCTATCGATTAGCTATAGGGTCTCCCCCTTGATCTTATCCTGTCTAGATCTAAAGCGAAGAGTGCCTCGATTGTCGTGACTCCCAGCTTGCATTGGGAACCGTGGCATCTCTTGGGTCACCTCTTTAGTTGTCCGTCTCCTCTACCATCCCGGATGGGATACCATTAGGGACAACTACAATTTGTGTGATAACAGGTCTCAATCCTAATAAAGTCATGATTTGTGCTTTAATTAAAGGAATCACTACCAGTTCCTTCAAGGAAACCATGATTGATGACCCTGACAACTTTCCTAAGATGTTTGTGTTCAGATTTCCTTGAGTTTGAGGCATCGTATGAGAAGATTCTTTACTATGCAAATCCATCTTATTTCTTTGTACTACATCTTTGGGAAATTGAACCTTACTGGGACTGTGTTTGATTGTTTCCCTAACAAGTGAAGGTATTTCCTTTTGAGCACAAACATTGTCTTTCAAAATACTTTGGGATTTGGGAAGGGATCCTATCTTTTGATTCCTAAACAGTTTTCCTTTGAATGGGAGGGTTAACCTTTGCAGGAGATTTGGCAAGATCTTGCGTCTTAGGATTGTTTTTAGATTGAGATCTTGTTATCACTCAGTTATCAACAGACTTCTTGACAGTTTTAGGCTGAGAATAGTCATTAGTATAAACATTTTCTGACAGTTGATTAAGATGTTCGTCACGTCTCCTGTTTTCTTCTTGTTGATCGAAAACCAAACCATAAAGTTTTTGCATTAATGTTATCATCTAAGTCATCATGTTCACTGTGATACTGGTTTCAGATTCAATTTCTTCAGGATACGACATATTTGAAAACAAGTTGATTAAATGGATTCGTTCCTCAGTAGAGTGGAGGGGTGGAGTCGCCAGGTGAACCACAATAGTAATTCGCCGAATGATAAACGACGTACGAGAGGTGAGATGAGTGAATTAAGTTGGTGATTAAATTGTTTATGCAATGGAAAATTTAATCACCAAAGTAAAATACCGGATGCGATATGATATGAGATAACGCACGGACACTCGTAGACACCGAAGGCAAGCCTCTACCTCCCCGGCAACAGCGCCAAAAATGTTATCACACAACTTGTAGTTGCCCCAATCAGTTGATCCTTTAGAGGATGGCAGAGGAGCTAGGAAACTAAAGAGGTGATCTAAGAGGGCCTCGATTCCCAGATAGATTGGTTGTCACGCTAATCGAGGCACTCCTCACTTTATGCTATCAAATCCCCAAATAGCAAAGGGGAGACCCTGATCTACTCCCGATAGGAGAGATCTAATCCAATCACCAAATCAGACTGAACAGTAGAATACGTGAAGTGAAGGATGGAAACCCTAGATCTAAGGGATGAAATCATTGTAGGGGCTTAAGAGAGATGGAATTTCAACCTAAGGTGCCTGTTATCACACCATAGTAGCAGGGCTACTATTCTTGTACAGCAGATATCTGCACATTCCAGAGCTTCCATTATTCCAGAGCATGGCTATATATTTTGGATCACTCATGATCAGAGCAGTATATTATTCAGATTTTATGACCTTGTGTCAAGGCTGAGCCTTGAGAGTTCAGATTTGATGACTGATGTGACCACTTATCCCATTACAGTTTCAGTTCAGTGCCTAGAGGTGTATTTCAGCAGTGTTTCAGATGATGCATGATGATTATTATTATGATGATGTTGTATGATCTATGGATATGTTCTCACTGACTGTGGATTATTATCTTGTTGATTTAGTCATGATCATAGCATGTGCTTGGTATATTATTCCTGATGTGGCAAACTATTTAAAAAGAACTGTAAATCATAAAATGGACAATTGCTTGCACTTTTAGGTCATTTAACAAAACTTACTGGTTTTTCACCTTACATAGACATGGTCTTTCCCCAACACCAGTTGTCTGCTAGTGTAGGCTCCATATTCACTTGTCTCCATCCATACATGACCTTCCTGTTTGACTTTAAACCCTGACTTGTCTCATTTGACTTTCTGATACTGAGGACTTCCCTATTTTTCTACCTCTGTGTTTGGACCGCATCCCTGTCTATTTAGTGTCTCGGCTCTGAGTTGGTGACAGAACTTGCCTTTGGTGAGTTGGATTGTAGGCCTAAATCATTCTGGTCGGTTGTCCCGATGTTTGGCATTGGCTCGAACTCCCCCTAGTCACTTGAGATGTTGTTGGCTAAAACTGAAAGCTCATGTTCTACCTATGGAAACTTAATAAATTCGCCCATGGAAACAAAAAAAAAGGGCAAGAGCGATGAAAAGCTAAAAAAAATACTCCTCGAAGAGTATAAGAAAGGTCCAAAAAGCAATAGTTCTTAAAAGCTATATCTAAACAATTGCTGACCTTGTATAAATATATGAAAAACATGCCCTGGATGCAAGCTGCAACTAGTTGTGCTTCTCAGCACATCTGAAATCCGAAGGGTTATGTAGGCCAAAAAGGCCATGGAAATAAAATTGAATGATCCTAATGAACCTGGATCAACTTGATGTAGACATGATGCCTAAGTTGAATAAGCACTCTCTAAACAACTTATCCATTTGTGAGGCACAGCCATTCCCCGTGTTCTTTTGTCCAGCACAGAGTTTGTAGCTTCCCCCTTCTCCCAGTCCAAAGTATTTTTGAGTTAGGTTAGACAAGTCAAACCCTTGGCCCAACCTTGCTCCTAGCCTTCATCCTTCACTAGCAGTTTGACCATGTCCAATGGGTGAGTTTGTCATTTGGACTATTGTGCAAGTAATTTTATATAACAATGGAATATGTTAAACTGATTAATGCCACTGAATGGAATTTATACTTTGAGCTTAGCTGTGAGAATGATTAGAGAAGCATTGTCTTAGTCTACTGATGTGATTTATCCTTGATTTTATATTCTTGGGATCCGTGATGATGTGGACCATGTATGGATGATTATTGATGATGATTTATGGTCCCACATGTTTGATGATGATATCATATGATGGACATATGATGCAGATTGATGTTTGATCCAGTTCAGCAGGTTTATTATTATTTCAGATCAGCAGATTATACATTGTCCATATATGGTGGACCCTACAGCTGGCCCATTAGGGCAACCCAGGGTGTATGAGTACTCATTCCTAGTGGATTTGGGTCTTCTGGATCCATTGAGACACTTATCTTTCAGTTCCGGGCACTTCTGACAGTGATTGATGCAGTTTTACACTTGTTGACCAGATTTGGGGCTGATTTCCCAGCCTGAGCAGCAGGGGCCCCGAGAGGCCAGTTCACCTAGGGCGCTGATGATGGAGGGGGTGGTCCAGCCACTTGTTATTACCATTTATCCCCCCTCCCGGAGAGCCTGGTGGGCTCAGATGGACAGCGCTAGCACCCTAGGAGGCAGTTTTGGCACTTTCACAGTTCCCGAGGCAGTTAAAAAATGGGATAAAGTGGTCACTGAGGAAATCGATTTGGGCAATTGAGGCAAGGTTTTGGCATTTGGTTTTCACAGAGGTCTTCCAGGGTGGCATCACTACCTTCCAGCCAGTTTTCACCATGTGGGTATGCCCAGATTGATCACAGGAGGACATTTACTGCTTGACTGTCATGGATTCTGAGGACAGTTTTGGTCATTTTTATTATATTGGACATATTTTATTATTTTTATTGTGCCTTGGGGATGAGCTAGTAAGGATTAAAACCTCCTAGCCCCACCATGAGCTTATATTGTTATGTCCTAGTCACCATGAGGTGGATTTTGATGCTTATATTTTCTCTTGTGGATGACGTCACCCCTTATTGTACCTTTTTAGTGGGGGCGCTATCATTATATGGGTGATCCATGTGATATATGGTTATGATTTATTGTTAGCCATTGATTAGATCTTGAGATCTTTTAATCTTAGCCACTCATGTAAAAAGTGGTTATGATTGTACTCTCTCCCCATCCTATTTAAGGAGGGAGCCTCTCATTGTAAAATTCATCTAGAGATTTTTGGCTCTTGGCTCTTGGAATAAAATTTCTATCTTTTGGAGTACATGCTTGGATTGGAGTGGATGTTGGTTGTTTCGATTGTAAATGCTATTGTCCATTGCACTGGAGGATCTATTGTAGCTATCTTGCATATTTGCCATACTTTATTTGCAGGTTAAGAGGGCGATTTTGACAAGTGCGAATTGGTGGGGAGGCTTGCCCTTCAAGCTTGGAAGAAGTCGTTTTGGGTTTGACAGGGAGTAGTTTTGCCTTTGTGTCAACTATTTTATGTTTTTCTCTCTCTTGCTTGCATCTACCTTCAATTTGTTAAACTAATTGATGCTTTGCTCCTTGGCTTGACAGGTTAGAAGGAATCACATGTGGCTTGGGAAAATCGATTTGGCAAGAGGGCTTCAACAATTCTCCATTTGATCTTTGGCAAAGTAATCCTCGTCTCAACTAGCATTCATCTCTTCATCCAGGTATGTTCCAAGAGGTATGATCTTCTCTTCCTTGAATCTTCCATAATTTCTAGATCACAAAAACCCTAATCAAATTAAAACCCTTGTTTTTGGTATTTTTTTAGATCTACTTAGATCTAGCCTTGCAATTGAAAAGATATTGAAAACCCACCTCTATAAGATCCACCCCTAGTTGGATCTATAGTTTGGTGGTGATTGGCTAAAAATTGACACACTTTTCAATGCAAAAAGCCTTCTTGAACCTAAATCGATTTTCCTAAGAGAAGCTTGTTGGGTTAGATCTAGCACATGGGTAGGTGAGATCCCACTTGATTTGACATCTAGACATTTGATAACCTATACCCATATCTTTACTTTGGTGAAAACTACCTTGCGGACATCTCTCCATGTTTTAAGGGGTTGAAACCCCCTTTTGATCTTCTTGGCATCTTAAAACTTAGATCTACTAAGATCTAGCCATTGGATTCACTTGAAACTTTGAAGGAACATAGATCGGGGTACTAACATCCCGAATCTACATTTTGGTGGCCATTGGACTTGATTTGGTCCACCAAAACCCATTTTTGGACCCTCCTTGAGCAAATCGCACCCCCTTGATTTTTTGAGTTGGTCCACTTCTAGGAAGTGGGTGTTGGAGATTTTCGTGGATTTGAAATGCCCATGCCTTGAAACCTAGGTCTATACTGTCCTTTTGTCAAGATCCGCCTTGGGGATTGCATTCCTTGTTTTAAGGGATTGTGGTCCACTTTTGGTCATCACTTAAAAACCTAGATCTAGTAAGATCCAACCATTGGATCTCATTCAACCCACTTGACTTGGCTTCTAGGTGTCCCGATCTACACTTTGACATACTTTTTGACCCCATTAGCCCATCCAACAAGGCACTAGTCCTTCTCCAAGCAAGGCGCACTCCTTGGGATTAGTGTCAAACCCTAGATCTACTACATGGGTAATCCTAGAACCAACTCCAACTTCTAGATCTAGCCTAGATCTAACCTATAGTACCAATCTCACACCTAACTTCACCTTGTGGGCCTACCTAGAATCATTTCACACTTCCCAAGAAACTAGACCCACTTGTGTAAACACATGGTACTACACCTAGTAATCATACCCCATCATGTGGCCTAAACCATACATAGGTTGAAGTACTTATTATCCATTACACCACCTTTAACCATTTCTTAAGCCTTAGGTCCACTTAGCCTTGCATTGGTTTCCGTAACTCATCATTTATACATATCCTTTGAAACCTTTGTTTGGATCCAATCAACTGTGATTGAGGTATAGGGTCTCCCCCTTGGTCTAGTTATACCTTGACCTAAAGCGAAGAGTGCCTCGGTTGACGTGACTCCCACCTGCATTGGGAACCGTGGCATCTCTTGGGTCACCTCTTTAGTTGCCGGACTCCTCTACCGTCCCGGATGGGATACCTCTAGGGGCAACTACAAGTTCTGTGATAACATTTTTGGCGCCGTTGCCGGGGAAGGTGGAGGCCTACCCTGGTTCGACATATATTTTTCAAACCTCTACTCCCGTTCTCTTTGCCAACATTAACATTTTTGGCGCCGTTGCCGGGGAGGTAGAGGCCTACCTTGGTTCAACATATGTTTTGTCTCACTCTCTCCCTGCACTTTAAACGACATACATCTTGGTAGAAGAGTTTTTAAAATCTACCTGGCGACTCCACATAAGCGACTCCACTGGTGATCGATCCTATCGTTATCTAGAACCCATGGGGTGCATCATTTGGTACTTAGGTTCTTCATTTAAAAATAAAAATAAAAAAATAAATAAAATAATCCATGGCTGCTTCTGAGCGGCCTAGAACTTTCGGACGATTAAAAGTCTTTGACTTCTCAAAAATTATTGGGTATCCTCATCATATCCCTCATCAAGCCCGTGAAAGGTTGCCTAAATTCGATGGAAGTTATGAAATCTCTGCTGAAAGACACCTTGAGCTTTTTAGGGAAATTATTAAAGATTTATCCATAACCCATGAGGATGTGTGTATGAAACTATTGGCTTCGTCCTTCAAAGAAAGAGCTGAGATCTGGTTCTTAGATTTGAAGCCCAATAGCATTTCCGGGTATGACATGTTTGAGCAAAGTTTCTTAGAAAGATGGGGAAGTGAATCCGATGATATATATTTTTCAAATCAAAACCTTCCCCTTTTTGATCCTATTGTTGAATCTGTTAATAATCAAGCATCAAGTGAATTGTCAACATCCGAAGATGACCCATCCTGCTCAATTTCTTTTGAGGATAAGTCTTCCACTTTTGAGTCGATTGATAGTCAAATCCATAATCATTGTATACATCATAAGTTTTCAAATTTCTTTTTAGGTAGCCCTAGTCTTGATCCGGAGGAAATTTCTGAGGATGAGCTTTTAGTCAGTCAGTCTATTGAAGTTCCTCCCTCAGAGAAACTCATTAATCGTTCCATATTTAATGATCATTCAATTCCTTATCACCTTATTGAAATTGAAAACACCGACCAAGATCCTTTAGTGGTGATCTCTCGTGATCATTGTGCATTTAATCAAGATATTATAAATGAAAATGATCACCTATCCTCTTATAATTTTAATGATGAATCAATAGAAGGTCAATATCAAGATGAGGATGAATTAGGGAATCACACTAGATGCTCTAATCTGTTTTCCACTTCTTATAATGAGTCTTTAAATTTTTCCATCCTTAATCAAGATAACTTAGAGTTAGATAGTTATGGTCAATCTTGTCCTCAGGTTGTAAATATTAAACTTGATCAAAAGGTTAAAATCATTCCTAGAGTAAAGACTGCTTTCTTTTGTCAAAGTCCAAGGTCAAACTTGTTTATCCATTTGGGAGAATTTTCATATTTGCAATCCACCCTCCCTTCCCAACTCTTTCAATCATCTTTGGGTTGGTGCTCTAGTCATTTTTTTGCCTTGGAATTTTTCAATAGGAAGTATATGTATGATTGCATGTTTGGAGAAAAAGCACTTCATTTCCCTTTTCAGTCACCTTGGAACAATAATGCTTGTTGTCAAATTATCAATCATTCTTGGTGGCTAGAAAAGGTGTTTAAAGATCAATTTCATCTTTTCTCCATTTTTGAGCATCAAGTGGGCCTAGTTTTGATTTTTCGTCTTTTAAGCCTTGATTTGTCCCCACTTGGTTTTTATTTGATCATCAGTCCCAAGGGGAAACGAATTAAATATGCAAGTGAAGTGAATGAGGAAAGTAGTTTATTAAATCATATGCCTTGTATTTTTCCTCCATCCATTTTAAACAATAACTTGCATAAATTTTATGATCCTATCAGTTTTTGGATGGAGGATGGCTTCACTAGTCAGTCGTCTCCTCTGCATTATTTCATGTTGCACCACTCAAATCCTTCTTCAATTTCTGAACAAGTCAAGAAGATTGTGCTCTCAATTTCAATAATTTTTAATCCAATCTTGACTTGTTTCATCAATAAAAATCAAAGAAGAATCATTAATTTATTTGATGAATGGTTGCACTGGATTTATGATTTTACCTAACATTTGTGCTCACTAGTTAGAGTAGGGTAGGTAGGTATTGAATAAGCTCACTTGAGCAGTAGGATTTGTGTGATTTTTCTGTGTGCTGAGTATTGTCCCTTTTTCTTTTTCTTTTTTTTTTCTTTCTTTTTTCTTTTTTTTCTGCATGAGTTGAGTCTTGCTCCTTCCTAAGCTTGTCTCTTCTCCTGCATACATTTAAAAAAATTATAGTTAGCATTTCTATTGTTGGTTGCCTGTGCAAGTTGAGATTGCCTGATTTAAGAATGTACTCTTTTCCTCCTGCACAGTAAATAAAAATGATAATAATACATGCCATGTTAGTTTATATTTATATTATGACGCATTTCAGTTTATGCTTTAGATTAGTTTTCAGTTTTATTTTATATTTCTCCCATACATGCTCCATGATGGTATTCTAGTGTTTGTGAGAGCAGGAACAGGTGCAAGATAAAAGCTGAAAGCAAGGATGGTGCAGTGCTGGATTGAAGATTGATGCAGAGCAGTTCGAGACCAAAGATTCTGAGGTTCTCAAGCGCTCTCTCCCTTAGAGCACTTGTCCCAGCTGGAGCCAGATGTTATCACACCATAGTAGCAGGGCTACTATTCTTGTACAGCAGATATCTGCACATTCCAGAGCTTCCATTATTCCAGAGCATGGCTATATATTTTGGATCACTCATGATCAGAGCAGTATATTATTCAGATTTTATGACCTTGTGTCAAGGCTGAGCCTTGAGAGTTCAGATTTGATGACTGATGTGACCACTTATCCCATTACAGTTTCAGTTCAGTGCCTAGAGGTGTATTTCAGCAGTGTTTCAGATGATGCATGATGATTATTATTATGATGATGTTGTATGATCTATGGATATGTTCTCACTGACTGTGGATTATTATCTTGTTGATTTAGTCATGATCATAGCATGTGCTTGGTATATTATTCCTGATGTGGCAAACTATTTAAAAAGAACTGTAAATCATAAAATGGACAATTGCTTGCACTTTTAGGTCATTTAACAAAACTTACTGGTTTTTCACCTTACATAGACATGGTCTTTCCCCAACACCAGTTGTCTGCTAGTGTAGGCTCCATATTCACTTGTCTCCATCCATACATGACCTTCCTGTTTGACTTTAAACCCTGACTTGTCTCATTTGACTTTCTGATACTGAGGACTTCCCTATTTTTCTACCTCTGTGTTTGGACCGCATCCCTGTCTATTTAGTGTCTCGGCTCTGAGTTGGTGACAGAACTTGCCTTTGGTGAGTTGGATTGTAGGCCTAAATCATTCTGGTCGGTTGTCCCGATGTTTGGCATTGGCTCGAACTCCCCCTAGTCACTTGAGATGTTGTTGGCTAAAACTGAAAGCTCATGTTCTACCTATGGAAACTTAATAAATTCGCCCATGGAAACAAAAAAAAAGGGCAAGAGCGATGAAAAGCTAAAAAAAATACTCCTCGAAGAGTATAAGAAAGGTCCAAAAAGCAATAGTTCTTAAAAGCTATATCTAAACAATTGCTGACCTTGTATAAATATATGAAAAACATGCCCTGGATGCAAGCTGCAACTAGTTGTGCTTCTCAGCACATCTGAAATCCGAAGGGTTATGTAGGCCAAAAAGGCCATGGAAATAAAATTGAATGATCCTAATGAACCTGGATCAACTTGATGTAGACATGATGCCTAAGTTGAATAAGCACTCTCTAAACAACTTATCCATTTGTGAGGCACAGCCATTCCCCGTGTTCTTTTGTCCAGCACAGAGTTTGTAGCTTCCCCCTTCTCCCAGTCCAAAGTATTTTTGAGTTAGGTTAGACAAGTCAAACCCTTGGCCCAACCTTGCTCCTAGCCTTCATCCTTCACTAGCAGTTTGACCATGTCCAATGGGTGAGTTTGTCATTTGGACTATTGTGCAAGTAATTTTATATAACAATGGAATATGTTAAACTGATTAATGCCACTGAATGGAATTTATACTTTGAGCTTAGCTGTGAGAATGATTAGAGAAGCATTGTCTTAGTCTACTGATGTGATTTATCCTTGATTTTATATTCTTGGGATCCGTGATGATGTGGACCATGTATGGATGATTATTGATGATGATTTATGGTCCCACATGTTTGATGATGATATCATATGATGGACATATGATGCAGATTGATGTTTGATCCAGTTCAGCAGGTTTATTATTATTTCAGATCAGCAGATTATACATTGTCCATATATGGTGGACCCTACAGCTGGCCCATTAGGGCAACCCAGGGTGTATGAGTACTCATTCCTAGTGGATTTGGGTCTTCTGGATCCATTGAGACACTTATCTTTCAGTTCCGGGCACTTCTGACAGTGATTGATGCAGTTTTACACTTGTTGACCAGATTTGGGGCTGATTTCCCAGCCTGAGCAGCAGGGGCCCCGAGAGGCCAGTTCACCTAGGGCGCTGATGATGGAGGGGGTGGTCCAGCCACTTGTTATTACCATTTATCCCCCCTCCCGGAGAGCCTGGTGGGCTCAGATGGACAGCGCTAGCACCCTAGGAGGCAGTTTTGGCACTTTCACAGTTCCCGAGGCAGTTAAAAAATGGGATAAAGTGGTCACTGAGGAAATCGATTTGGGCAATTGAGGCAAGGTTTTGGCATTTGGTTTTCACAGAGGTCTTCCAGGGTGGCATCACTACCTTCCAGCCAGTTTTCACCATGTGGGTATGCCCAGATTGATCACAGGAGGACATTTACTGCTTGACTGTCATGGATTCTGAGGACAGTTTTGGTCATTTTTATTATATTGGACATATTTTATTATTTTTATTGTGCCTTGGGGATGAGCTAGTAAGGATTAAAACCTCCTAGCCCCACCATGAGCTTATATTGTTATGTCCTAGTCACCATGAGGTGGATTTTGATGCTTATATTTTCTCTTGTGGATGACGTCACCCCTTATTGTACCTTTTTAGTGGGGGCGCTATCATTATATGGGTGATCCATGTGATATATGGTTATGATTTATTGTTAGCCATTGATTAGATCTTGAGATCTTTTAATCTTAGCCACTCATGTAAAAAGTGGTTATGATTGTACTCTCTCCCCATCCTATTTAAGGAGGGAGCCTCTCATTGTAAAATTCATCTAGAGATTTTTGGCTCTTGGCTCTTGGAATAAAATTTCTATCTTTTGGAGTACATGCTTGGATTG
This sequence comes from Larix kaempferi, assembly GCA_027924585.1. NCBI lineage: Eukaryota > Viridiplantae > Streptophyta > Pinopsida > Pinales > Pinaceae > Larix > Larix kaempferi. The sequence continues at coordinate 4,943,601 of BSBM01000866.1, forward strand.
GAGTGGATGTTGGTTGTTTCGATTGTAAATGCTATTGTCCATTGCACTGGAGGATCTATTGTAGCTATCTTGCATATTTGCCATACTTTATTTGCAGGTTAAGAGGGCGATTTTGACAAGTGCGAATTGGTGGGGAGGCTTGCCCTTCAAGCTTGGAAGAAGTCGTTTTGGGTTTGACAGGGAGTAGTTTTGCCTTTGTGTCAACTATTTTATGTTTTTCTCTCTCTTGCTTGCATCTACCTTCAATTTGTTAAACTAATTGATGCTTTGCTCCTTGGCTTGACAGGTTAGAAGGAATCACATGTGGCTTGGGAAAATCGATTTGGCAAGAGGGCTTCAACAATTCTCCATTTGATCTTTGGCAAAGTAATCCTCGTCTCAACTAGCATTCATCTCTTCATCCAGGTATGTTCCAAGAGGTATGATCTTCTCTTCCTTGAATCTTCCATAATTTCTAGATCACAAAAACCCTAATCAAATTAAAACCCTTGTTTTTGGTATTTTTTTAGATCTACTTAGATCTAGCCTTGCAATTGAAAAGATATTGAAAACCCACCTCTATAAGATCCACCCCTAGTTGGATCTATAGTTTGGTGGTGATTGGCTAAAAATTGACACACTTTTCAATGCAAAAAGCCTTCTTGAACCTAAATCGATTTTCCTAAGAGAAGCTTGTTGGGTTAGATCTAGCACATGGGTAGGTGAGATCCCACTTGATTTGACATCTAGACATTTGATAACCTATACCCATATCTTTACTTTGGTGAAAACTACCTTGCGGACATCTCTCCATGTTTTAAGGGGTTGAAACCCCCTTTTGATCTTCTTGGCATCTTAAAACTTAGATCTACTAAGATCTAGCCATTGGATTCACTTGAAACTTTGAAGGAACATAGATCGGGGTACTAACATCCCGAATCTACATTTTGGTGGCCATTGGACTTGATTTGGTCCACCAAAACCCATTTTTGGACCCTCCTTGAGCAAATCGCACCCCCTTGATTTTTTGAGTTGGTCCACTTCTAGGAAGTGGGTGTTGGAGATTTTCGTGGATTTGAAATGCCCATGCCTTGAAACCTAGGTCTATACTGTCCTTTTGTCAAGATCCGCCTTGGGGATTGCATTCCTTGTTTTAAGGGATTGTGGTCCACTTTTGGTCATCACTTAAAAACCTAGATCTAGTAAGATCCAACCATTGGATCTCATTCAACCCACTTGACTTGGCTTCTAGGTGTCCCGATCTACACTTTGACATACTTTTTGACCCCATTAGCCCATCCAACAAGGCACTAGTCCTTCTCCAAGCAAGGCGCACTCCTTGGGATTAGTGTCAAACCCTAGATCTACTACATGGGTAATCCTAGAACCAACTCCAACTTCTAGATCTAGCCTAGATCTAACCTATAGTACCAATCTCACACCTAACTTCACCTTGTGGGCCTACCTAGAATCATTTCACACTTCCCAAGAAACTAGACCCACTTGTGTAAACACATGGTACTACACCTAGTAATCATACCCCATCATGTGGCCTAAACCATACATAGGTTGAAGTACTTATTATCCATTACACCACCTTTAACCATTTCTTAAGCCTTAGGTCCACTTAGCCTTGCATTGGTTTCCGTAACTCATCATTTATACATATCCTTTGAAACCTTTGTTTGGATCCAATCAACTGTGATTGAGGTATAGGGTCTCCCCCTTGGTCTAGTTATACCTTGACCTAAAGCGAAGAGTGCCTCGGTTGACGTGACTCCCACCTGCATTGGGAACCGTGGCATCTCTTGGGTCACCTCTTTAGTTGCCGGACTCCTCTACCGTCCCGGATGGGATACCTCTAGGGGCAACTACAAGTTCTGTGATAACATTTTTGGCGCCGTTGCCGGGGAAGGTGGAGGCCTACCCTGGTTCGACATATATTTTTCAAACCTCTACTCCCGTTCTCTTTGCCAACATTAACATTTTTGGCGCCGTTGCCGGGGAGGTAGAGGCCTACCTTGGTTCAACATATGTTTTGTCTCACTCTCTCCCTGCACTTTAAACGACATACATCTTGGTAGAAGAGTTTTTAAAATCTACCTGGCGACTCCACATAAGCGACTCCACTGGTGATCGATCCTATCGTTATCTAGAACCCATGGGGTGCATCATTTGGTACTTAGGTTCTTCATTTAAAAATAAAAATAAAAAAATAAATAAAATAATCCATGGCTGCTTCTGAGCGGCCTAGAACTTTCGGACGATTAAAAGTCTTTGACTTCTCAAAAATTATTGGGTATCCTCATCATATCCCTCATCAAGCCCGTGAAAGGTTGCCTAAATTCGATGGAAGTTATGAAATCTCTGCTGAAAGACACCTTGAGCTTTTTAGGGAAATTATTAAAGATTTATCCATAACCCATGAGGATGTGTGTATGAAACTATTGGCTTCGTCCTTCAAAGAAAGAGCTGAGATCTGGTTCTTAGATTTGAAGCCCAATAGCATTTCCGGGTATGACATGTTTGAGCAAAGTTTCTTAGAAAGATGGGGAAGTGAATCCGATGATATATATTTTTCAAATCAAAACCTTCCCCTTTTTGATCCTATTGTTGAATCTGTTAATAATCAAGCATCAAGTGAATTGTCAACATCCGAAGATGACCCATCCTGCTCAATTTCTTTTGAGGATAAGTCTTCCACTTTTGAGTCGATTGATAGTCAAATCCATAATCATTGTATACATCATAAGTTTTCAAATTTCTTTTTAGGTAGCCCTAGTCTTGATCCGGAGGAAATTTCTGAGGATGAGCTTTTAGTCAGTCAGTCTATTGAAGTTCCTCCCTCAGAGAAACTCATTAATCGTTCCATATTTAATGATCATTCAATTCCTTATCACCTTATTGAAATTGAAAACACCGACCAAGATCCTTTAGTGGTGATCTCTCGTGATCATTGTGCATTTAATCAAGATATTATAAATGAAAATGATCACCTATCCTCTTATAATTTTAATGATGAATCAATAGAAGGTCAATATCAAGATGAGGATGAATTAGGGAATCACACTAGATGCTCTAATCTGTTTTCCACTTCTTATAATGAGTCTTTAAATTTTTCCATCCTTAATCAAGATAACTTAGAGTTAGATAGTTATGGTCAATCTTGTCCTCAGGTTGTAAATATTAAACTTGATCAAAAGGTTAAAATCATTCCTAGAGTAAAGACTGCTTTCTTTTGTCAAAGTCCAAGGTCAAACTTGTTTATCCATTTGGGAGAATTTTCATATTTGCAATCCACCCTCCCTTCCCAACTCTTTCAATCATCTTTGGGTTGGTGCTCTAGTCATTTTTTTGCCTTGGAATTTTTCAATAGGAAGTATATGTATGATTGCATGTTTGGAGAAAAAGCACTTCATTTCCCTTTTCAGTCACCTTGGAACAATAATGCTTGTTGTCAAATTATCAATCATTCTTGGTGGCTAGAAAAGGTGTTTAAAGATCAATTTCATCTTTTCTCCATTTTTGAGCATCAAGTGGGCCTAGTTTTGATTTTTCGTCTTTTAAGCCTTGATTTGTCCCCACTTGGTTTTTATTTGATCATCAGTCCCAAGGGGAAACGAATTAAATATGCAAGTGAAGTGAATGAGGAAAGTAGTTTATTAAATCATATGCCTTGTATTTTTCCTCCATCCATTTTAAACAATAACTTGCATAAATTTTATGATCCTATCAGTTTTTGGATGGAGGATGGCTTCACTAGTCAGTCGTCTCCTCTGCATTATTTCATGTTGCACCACTCAAATCCTTCTTCAATTTCTGAACAAGTCAAGAAGATTGTGCTCTCAATTTCAATAATTTTTAATCCAATCTTGACTTGTTTCATCAATAAAAATCAAAGAAGAATCATTAATTTATTTGATGAATGGTTGCACTGGATTTATGATTTTACCTAACATTTGTGCTCACTAGTTAGAGTAGGGTAGGTAGGTATTGAATAAGCTCACTTGAGCAGTAGGATTTGTGTGATTTTTCTGTGTGCTGAGTATTGTCCCTTTTTCTTTTTCTTTTTTTTTTCTTTCTTTTTTCTTTTTTTTCTGCATGAGTTGAGTCTTGCTCCTTCCTAAGCTTGTCTCTTCTCCTGCATACATTTAAAAAAATTATAGTTAGCATTTCTATTGTTGGTTGCCTGTGCAAGTTGAGATTGCCTGATTTAAGAATGTACTCTTTTCCTCCTGCACAGTAAATAAAAATGATAATAATACATGCCATGTTAGTTTATATTTATATTATGACGCATTTCAGTTTATGCTTTAGATTAGTTTTCAGTTTTATTTTATATTTCTCCCATACATGCTCCATGATGGTATTCTAGTGTTTGTGAGAGCAGGAACAGGTGCAAGATAAAAGCTGAAAGCAAGGATGGTGCAGTGCTGGATTGAAGATTGATGCAGAGCAGTTCGAGACCAAAGATTCTGAGGTTCTCAAGCGCTCTCTCCCTTAGAGCACTTGTCCCAGCTGGAGCCAGATGTTATCACACCATAGTAGCAGGGCTACTATTCTTGTACAGCAGATATCTGCACATTCCAGAGCTTCCATTATTCCAGAGCATGGCTATATATTTTGGATCACTCATGATCAGAGCAGTATATTATTCAGATTTTATGACCTTGTGTCAAGGCTGAGCCTTGAGAGTTCAGATTTGATGACTGATGTGACCACTTATCCCATTACAGTTTCAGTTCAGTGCCTAGAGGTGTATTTCAGCAGTGTTTCAGATGATGCATGATGATTATTATTATGATGATGTTGTATGATCTATGGATATGTTCTCACTGACTGTGGATTATTATCTTGTTGATTTAGTCATGATCATAGCATGTGCTTGGTATATTATTCCTGATGTGGCAAACTATTTAAAAAGAACTGTAAATCATAAAATGGACAATTGCTTGCACTTTTAGGTCATTTAACAAAACTTACTGGTTTTTCACCTTACATAGACATGGTCTTTCCCCAACACCAGTTGTCTGCTAGTGTAGGCTCCATATTCACTTGTCTCCATCCATACATGACCTTCCTGTTTGACTTTAAACCCTGACTTGTCTCATTTGACTTTCTGATACTGAGGACTTCCCTATTTTTCTACCTCTGTGTTTGGACCGCATCCCTGTCTATTTAGTGTCTCGGCTCTGAGTTGGTGACAGAACTTGCCTTTGGTGAGTTGGATTGTAGGCCTAAATCATTCTGGTCGGTTGTCCCGATGTTTGGCATTGGCTCGAACTCCCCCTAGTCACTTGAGATGTTGTTGGCTAAAACTGAAAGCTCATGTTCTACCTATGGAAACTTAATAAATTCGCCCATGGAAACAAAAAAAAAGGGCAAGAGCGATGAAAAGCTAAAAAAAATACTCCTCGAAGAGTATAAGAAAGGTCCAAAAAGCAATAGTTCTTAAAAGCTATATCTAAACAATTGCTGACCTTGTATAAATATATGAAAAACATGCCCTGGATGCAAGCTGCAACTAGTTGTGCTTCTCAGCACATCTGAAATCCGAAGGGTTATGTAGGCCAAAAAGGCCATGGAAATAAAATTGAATGATCCTAATGAACCTGGATCAACTTGATGTAGACATGATGCCTAAGTTGAATAAGCACTCTCTAAACAACTTATCCATTTGTGAGGCACAGCCATTCCCCGTGTTCTTTTGTCCAGCACAGAGTTTGTAGCTTCCCCCTTCTCCCAGTCCAAAGTATTTTTGAGTTAGGTTAGACAAGTCAAACCCTTGGCCCAACCTTGCTCCTAGCCTTCATCCTTCACTAGCAGTTTGACCATGTCCAATGGGTGAGTTTGTCATTTGGACTATTGTGCAAGTAATTTTATATAACAATGGAATATGTTAAACTGATTAATGCCACTGAATGGAATTTATACTTTGAGCTTAGCTGTGAGAATGATTAGAGAAGCATTGTCTTAGTCTACTGATGTGATTTATCCTTGATTTTATATTCTTGGGATCCGTGATGATGTGGACCATGTATGGATGATTATTGATGATGATTTATGGTCCCACATGTTTGATGATGATATCATATGATGGACATATGATGCAGATTGATGTTTGATCCAGTTCAGCAGGTTTATTATTATTTCAGATCAGCAGATTATACATTGTCCATATATGGTGGACCCTACAGCTGGCCCATTAGGGCAACCCAGGGTGTATGAGTACTCATTCCTAGTGGATTTGGGTCTTCTGGATCCATTGAGACACTTATCTTTCAGTTCCGGGCACTTCTGACAGTGATTGATGCAGTTTTACACTTGTTGACCAGATTTGGGGCTGATTTCCCAGCCTGAGCAGCAGGGGCCCCGAGAGGCCAGTTCACCTAGGGCGCTGATGATGGAGGGGGTGGTCCAGCCACTTGTTATTACCATTTATCCCCCCTCCCGGAGAGCCTGGTGGGCTCAGATGGACAGCGCTAGCACCCTAGGAGGCAGTTTTGGCACTTTCACAGTTCCCGAGGCAGTTAAAAAATGGGATAAAGTGGTCACTGAGGAAATCGATTTGGGCAATTGAGGCAAGGTTTTGGCATTTGGTTTTCACAGAGGTCTTCCAGGGTGGCATCACTACCTTCCAGCCAGTTTTCACCATGTGGGTATGCCCAGATTGATCACAGGAGGACATTTACTGCTTGACTGTCATGGATTCTGAGGACAGTTTTGGTCATTTTTATTATATTGGACATATTTTATTATTTTTATTGTGCCTTGGGGATGAGCTAGTAAGGATTAAAACCTCCTAGCCCCACCATGAGCTTATATTGTTATGTCCTAGTCACCATGAGGTGGATTTTGATGCTTATATTTTCTCTTGTGGATGACGTCACCCCTTATTGTACCTTTTTAGTGGGGGCGCTATCATTATATGGGTGATCCATGTGATATATGGTTATGATTTATTGTTAGCCATTGATTAGATCTTGAGATCTTTTAATCTTAGCCACTCATGTAAAAAGTGGTTATGATTGTACTCTCTCCCCATCCTATTTAAGGAGGGAGCCTCTCATTGTAAAATTCATCTAGAGATTTTTGGCTCTTGGCTCTTGGAATAAAATTTCTATCTTTTGGAGTACATGCTTGGATTGGAGTGGATGTTGGTTGTTTCGATTGTAAATGCTATTGTCCATTGCACTGGAGGATCTATTGTAGCTATCTTGCATATTTGCCATACTTTATTTGCAGGTTAAGAGGGCGATTTTGACAAGTGCGAATTGGTGGGGAGGCTTGCCCTTCAAGCTTGGAAGAAGTCGTTTTGGGTTTGACAGGGAGTAGTTTTGCCTTTGTGTCAACTATTTTATGTTTTTCTCTCTCTTGCTTGCATCTACCTTCAATTTGTTAAACTAATTGATGCTTTGCTCCTTGGCTTGACAGGTTAGAAGGAATCACATGTGGCTTGGGAAAATCGATTTGGCAAGAGGGCTTCAACAATTCTCCATTTGATCTTTGGCAAAGTAATCCTCGTCTCAACTAGCATTCATCTCTTCATCCAGGTATGTTCCAAGAGGTATGATCTTCTCTTCCTTGAATCTTCCATAATTTCTAGATCACAAAAACCCTAATCAAATTAAAACCCTTGTTTTTGGTATTTTTTTAGATCTACTTAGATCTAGCCTTGCAATTGAAAAGATATTGAAAACCCACCTCTATAAGATCCACCCCTAGTTGGATCTATAGTTTGGTGGTGATTGGCTAAAAATTGACACACTTTTCAATGCAAAAAGCCTTCTTGAACCTAAATCGATTTTCCTAAGAGAAGCTTGTTGGGTTAGATCTAGCACATGGGTAGGTGAGATCCCACTTGATTTGACATCTAGACATTTGATAACCTATACCCATATCTTTACTTTGGTGAAAACTACCTTGTGGACATCTCTCCATGTTTTAAGGGGTTGAAACCCCCTTTTGATCTTCTTGGCATCTTAAAACTTAGATCTACTAAGATCTAGCCATTGGATTCACTTGAAACTTTGAAGGAACATAGATCGGGGTACTAACATCCCGAATCTACATTTTGGTGGCCATTGGACTTGATTTGGTCCACCAAAACCCATTTTTGGACCCTCCTTGAGCAAATCGCACCCCCTTGATTTTTTGAGTTGGTCCACTTCTAGGAAGTGGGTGTTGGAGATTTTCGTGGATTTGAAATGCCCATGCCTTGAAACCTAGGTCTATACTGTCCTTTTGTCAAGATCCGCCTTGGGGATTGCATTCCTTGTTTTAAGGGATTGTGGTCCACTTTTGGTCATCACTTAAAAACCTAGATCTAGTAAGATCCAACCATTGGATCTCATTCAACCCACTTGACTTGGCTTCTAGGTGTCCCGATCTACACTTTGACATACTTTTTGACCCCATTAGCCCATCCAACAAGGCACTAGTCCTTCTCCAAGCAAGGCGCACTCCTTGGGATTAGTGTCAAACCCTAGATCTACTACATGGGTAATCCTAGAACCAACTCCAACTTCTAGATCTAGCCTAGATCTAACCTATAGTACCAATCTCACACCTAACTTCACCTTGTGGGCCTACCTAGAATCATTTCACACTTCCCAAGAAACTAGACCCACTTGTGTAAACACATGGTACTACACCTAGTAATCATACCCCATCATGTGGCCTAAACCATACATAGGTTGAAGTACTTATTATCCATTACACCACCTTTAACCATTTCTTAAGCCTTAGGTCCACTTAGCCTTGCATTGGTTTCCGTAACTCATCATTTATACATATCCTTTGAAACCTTTGTTTGGATCCAATCAACTGTGATTGAGGTATAGGGTCTCCCCCTTGGTCTAGTTATACCTTGACCTAAAGCGAAGAGTGCCTCGGTTGACGTGACTCCCACCTGCATTGGGAACCGTGGCATCTCTTGGGTCACCTCTTTAGTTGCCGGACTCCTCTACCGTCCCGGATGGGATACCTCTAGGGGCAACTACAAGTTCTGTGATAACATTTTTGGCGCCGTTGCCGGGGAAGGTGGAGGCCTACCCTGGTTCGACATATATTTTTCAAACCTCTACTCCCGTTCTCTTTGCCAACATTAACATTTTTGGCGCCGTTGCCGGGGAGGTAGAGGCCTACCTTGGTTCAACATATGTTTTGTCTCACTCTCTCCCTGCACTTTAAACGACATACATCTTGGTAGAAGAGTTTTTAAAATCTACCTGGCGACTCCACATAAGCGACTCCACTGGTGATCGATCCTATCGTTATCTAGAACCCATGGGGTGCATCATTTGGTACTTAGGTTCTTCATTTAAAAATAAAAATAAAAAAATAAATAAAATAATCCATGGCTGCTTCTGAGCGGCCTAGAACTTTCGGACGATTAAAAGTCTTTGACTTCTCAAAAATTATTGGGTATCCTCATCATATCCCTCATCAAGCCCGTGAAAGGTTGCCTAAATTCGATGGAAGTTATGAAATCTCTGCTGAAAGACACCTTGAGCTTTTTAGGGAAATTATTAAAGATTTATCCATAACCCATGAGGATGTGTGTATGAAACTATTGGCTTCGTCCTTCAAAGAAAGAGCTGAGATCTGGTTCTTAGATTTGAAGCCCAATAGCATTTCCGGGTATGACATGTTTGAGCAAAGTTTCTTAGAAAGATGGGGAAGTGAATCCGATGATATATATTTTTCAAATCAAAACCTTCCCCTTTTTGATCCTATTGTTGAATCTGTTAATAATCAAGCATCAAGTGAATTGTCAACATCCGAAGATGACCCATCCTGCTCAATTTCTTTTGAGGATAAGTCTTCCACTTTTGAGTCGATTGATAGTCAAATCCATAATCATTGTATACATCATAAGTTTTCAAATTTCTTTTTAGGTAGCCCTAGTCTTGATCCGGAGGAAATTTCTGAGGATGAGCTTTTAGTCAGTCAGTCTATTGAAGTTCCTCCCTCAGAGAAACTCATTAATCGTTCCATATTTAATGATCATTCAATTCCTTATCACCTTATTGAAATTGAAAACACCGACCAAGATCCTTTAGTGGTGATCTCTCGTGATCATTGTGCATTTAATCAAGATATTATAAATGAAAATGATCACCTATCCTCTTATAATTTTAATGATGAATCAATAGAAGGTCAATATCAAGATGAGGATGAATTAGGGAATCACACTAGATGCTCTAATCTGTTTTCCACTTCTTATAATGAGTCTTTAAATTTTTCCATCCTTAATCAAGATAACTTAGAGTTAGATAGTTATGGTCAATCTTGTCCTCAGGTTGTAAATATTAAACTTGATCAAAAGGTTAAAATCATTCCTAGAGTAAAGACTGCTTTCTTTTGTCAAAGTCCAAGGTCAAACTTGTTTATCCATTTGGGAGAATTTTCATATTTGCAATCCACCCTCCCTTCCCAACTCTTTCAATCATCTTTGGGTTGGTGCTCTAGTCATTTTTTTGCCTTGGAATTTTTCAATAGGAAGTATATGTATGATTGCATGTTTGGAGAAAAAGCACTTCATTTCCCTTTTCAGTCACCTTGGAACAATAATGCTTGTTGTCAAATTATCAATCATTCTTGGTGGCTAGAAAAGGTGTTTAAAGATCAATTTCATCTTTTCTCCATTTTTGAGCATCAAGTGGGCCTAGTTTTGATTTTTCGTCTTTTAAGCCTTGATTTGTCCCCACTTGGTTTTTATTTGATCATCAGTCCCAAGGGGAAACGAATTAAATATGCAAGTGAAGTGAATGAGGAAAGTAGTTTATTAAATCATATGCCTTGTATTTTTCCTCCATCCATTTTAAACAATAACTTGCATAAATTTTATGATCCTATCAGTTTTTGGATGGAGGATGGCTTCACTAGTCAGTCGTCTCCTCTGCATTATTTCATGTTGCACCACTCAAATCCTTCTTCAATTTCTGAACAAGTCAAGAAGATTGTGCTCTCAATTTCAATAATTTTTAATCCAATCTTGACTTGTTTCATCAATAAAAATCAAAGAAGAATCATTAATTTATTTGATGAATGGTTGCACTGGATTTATGATTTTACCTAACATTTGTGCTCACTAGTTAGAGTAGGGTAGGTAGGTATTGAATAAGCTCACTTGAGCAGTAGGATTTGTGTGATTTTTCTGTGTGCTGAGTATTGTCCCTTTTTCTTTTTCTTTTTTTTTTCTTTCTTTTTTCTTTTTTTTCTGCATGAGTTGAGTCTTGCTCCTTCCTAAGCTTGTCTCTTCTCCTGCATACATTTAAAAAAATTATAGTTAGCATTTCTATTGTTGGTTGCCTGTGCAAGTTGAGATTGCCTGATTTAAGAATGTACTCTTTTCCTCCTGCACAGTAAATAAAAATGATAATAATACATGCCATGTTAGTTTATATTTATATTATGACGCATTTCAGTTTATGCTTTAGATTAGTTTTCAGTTTTATTTTATATTTCTCCCATACATGCTCCATGATGGTATTCTAGTGTTTGTGAGAGCAGGAACAGGTGCAAGATAAAAGCTGAAAGCAAGGATGGTGCAGTGCTGGATTGAAGATTGATGCAGAGCAGTTCGAGACCAAAGATTCTGAGGTTCTCAAGCGCTCTCTCCCTTAGAGCACTTGTCCCAGCTGGAGCCAGATGTTATCACACCATAGTAGCAGGGCTACTATTCTTGTACAGCAGATATCTGCACATTCCAGAGCTTCCATTATTCCAGAGCATGGCTATATATTTTGGATCACTCATGATCAGAGCAGTATATTATTCAGATTTTATGACCTTGTGTCAAGGCTGAGCCTTGAGAGTTCAGATTTGATGACTGATGTGACCACTTATCCCATTACAGTTTCAGTTCAGTGCCTAGAGGTGTATTTCAGCAGTGTTTCAGATGATGCATGATGATTATTATTATGATGATGTTGTATGATCTATGGATATGTTCTCACTGACTGTGGATTATTATCTTGTTGATTTAGTCATGATCATAGCATGTGCTTGGTATATTATTCCTGATGTGGCAAACTATTTAAAAAGAACTGTAAATCATAAAATGGACAATTGCTTGCACTTTTAGGTCATTTAACAAAACTTACTGGTTTTTCACCTTACATAGACATGGTCTTTCCCCAACACCAGTTGTCTGCTAGTGTAGGCTCCATATTCACTTGTCTCCATCCATACATGACCTTCCTGTTTGACTTTAAACCCTGACTTGTCTCATTTGACTTTCTGATACTGAGGACTTCCCTATTTTTCTACCTCTGTGTTTGGACCGCATCCCTGTCTATTTAGTGTCTCGGCTCTGAGTTGGTGACAGAACTTGCCTTTGGTGAGTTGGATTGTAGGCCTAAATCATTCTGGTCGGTTGTCCCGATGTTTGGCATTGGCTCGAACTCCCCCTAGTCACTTGAGATGTTGTTGGCTAAAACTGAAAGCTCATGTTCTACCTATGGAAACTTAATAAATTCGCCCATGGAAACAAAAAAAAAGGGCAAGAGCGATGAAAAGCTAAAAAAAATACTCCTCGAAGAGTATAAGAAAGGTCCAAAAAGCAATAGTTCTTAAAAGCTATATCTAAACAATTGCTGACCTTGTATAAATATATGAAAAACATGCCCTGGATGCAAGCTGCAACTAGTTGTGCTTCTCAGCACATCTGAAATCCGAAGGGTTATGTAGGCCAAAAAGGCCATGGAAATAAAATTGAATGATCCTAATGAACCTGGATCAACTTGATGTAGACATGATGCCTAAGTTGAATAAGCACTCTCTAAACAACTTATCCATTTGTGAGGCACAGCCATTCCCCGTGTTCTTTTGTCCAGCACAGAGTTTGTAGCTTCCCCCTTCTCCCAGTCCAAAGTATTTTTGAGTTAGGTTAGACAAGTCAAACCCTTGGCCCAACCTTGCTCCTAGCCTTCATCCTTCACTAGCAGTTTGACCATGTCCAATGGGTGAGTTTGTCATTTGGACTATTGTGCAAGTAATTTTATATAACAATGGAATATGTTAAACTGATTAATGCCACTGAATGGAATTTATACTTTGAGCTTAGCTGTGAGAATGATTAGAGAAGCATTGTCTTAGTCTACTGATGTGATTTATCCTTGATTTTATATTCTTGGGATCCGTGATGATGTGGACCATGTATGGATGATTATTGATGATGATTTATGGTCCCACATGTTTGATGATGATATCATATGATGGACATATGATGCAGATTGATGTTTGATCCAGTTCAGCAGGTTTATTATTATTTCAGATCAGCAGATTATACATTGTCCATATATGGTGGACCCTACAGCTGGCCCATTAGGGCAACCCAGGGTGTATGAGTACTCATTCCTAGTGGATTTGGGTCTTCTGGATCCATTGAGACACTTATCTTTCAGTTCCGGGCACTTCTGACAGTGATTGATGCAGTTTTACACTTGTTGACCAGATTTGGGGCTGATTTCCCAGCCTGAGCAGCAGGGGCCCCGAGAGGCCAGTTCACCTAGGGCGCTGATGATGGAGGGGGTGGTCCAGCCACTTGTTATTACCATTTATCCCCCCTCCCGGAGAGCCTGGTGGGCTCAGATGGACAGCGCTAGCACCCTAGGAGGCAGTTTTGGCACTTTCACAGTTCCCGAGGCAGTTAAAAAATGGGATAAAGTGGTCACTGAGGAAATCGATTTGGGCAATTGAGGCAAGGTTTTGGCATTTGGTTTTCACAGAGGTCTTCCAGGGTGGCATCACTACCTTCCAGCCAGTTTTCACCATGTGGGTATGCCCAGATTGATCACAGGAGGACATTTACTGCTTGACTGTCATGGATTCTGAGGACAGTTTTGGTCATTTTTATTATATTGGACATATTTTATTATTTTTATTGTGCCTTGGGGATGAGCTAGTAAGGATTAAAACCTCCTAGCCCCACCATGAGCTTATATTGTTATGTCCTAGTCACCATGAGGTGGATTTTGATGCTTATATTTTCTCTTGTGGATGACGTCACCCCTTATTGTACCTTTTTAGTGGGGGCGCTATCATTATATGGGTGATCCATGTGATATATGGTTATGATTTATTGTTAGCCATTGATTAGATCTTGAGATCTTTTAATCTTAGCCACTCATGTAAAAAGTGGTTATGATTGTACTCTCTCCCCATCCTATTTAAGGAGGGAGCCTCTCATTGTAAAATTCATCTAGAGATTTTTGGCTCTTGGCTCTTGGAATAAAATTTCTATCTTTTGGAGTACATGCTTGGATTGGAGTGGATGTTGGTTGTTTCGATTGTAAATGCTATTGTCCATTGCACTGGAGGATCTATTGTAGCTATCTTGCATATTTGCCATACTTTATTTGCAGGTTAAGAGGGCGATTTTGACAAGTGCGAATTGGTGGGGAGGCTTGCCCTTCAAGCTTGGAAGAAGTCGTTTTGGGTTTGACAGGGAGTAGTTTTGCCTTTGTGTCAACTATTTTATGTTTTTCTCTCTCTTGCTTGCATCTACCTTCAATTTGTTAAACTAATTGATGCTTTGCTCCTTGGCTTGACAGGTTAGAAGGAATCACATGTGGCTTGGGAAAATCGATTTGGCAAGAGGGCTTCAACAATTCTCCATTTGATCTTTGGCAAAGTAATCCTCGTCTCAACTAGCATTCATCTCTTCATCCAGGTATGTTCCAAGAGGTATGATCTTCTCTTCCTTGAATCTTCCATAATTTCTAGATCACAAAAACCCTAATCAAATTAAAACCCTTGTTTTTGGTATTTTTTTAGATCTACTTAGATCTAGCCTTGCAATTGAAAAGATATTGAAAACCCACCTCTATAAGATCCACCCCTAGTTGGATCTATAGTTTGGTGGTGATTGGCTAAAAATTGACACACTTTTCAATGCAAAAAGCCTTCTTGAACCTAAATCGATTTTCCTAAGAGAAGCTTGTTGGGTTAGATCTAGCACATGGGTAGGTGAGATCCCACTTGATTTGACATCTAGACATTTGATAACCTATACCCATATCTTTACTTTGGTGAAAACTACCTTGTGGACATCTCTCCATGTTTTAAGGGGTTGAAACCCCCTTTTGATCTTCTTGGCATCTTAAAACTTAGATCTACTAAGATCTAGCCATTGGATTCACTTGAAACTTTGAAGGAACATAGATCGGGGTACTAACATCCCGAATCTACATTTTGGTGGCCATTGGACTTGATTTGGTCCACCAAAACCCATTTTTGGACCCTCCTTGAGCAAATCGCACCCCCTTGATTTTTTGAGTTGGTCCACTTCTAGGAAGTGGGTGTTGGAGATTTTCGTGGATTTGAAATGCCCATGCCTTGAAACCTAGGTCTATACTGTCCTTTTGTCAAGATCCGCCTTGGGGATTGCATTCCTTGTTTTAAGGGATTGTGGTCCACTTTTGGTCATCACTTAAAAACCTAGATCTAGTAAGATCCAACCATTGGATCTCATTCAACCCACTTGACTTGGCTTCTAGGTGTCCCGATCTACACTTTGACATACTTTTTGACCCCATTAGCCCATCCAACAAGGCACTAGTCCTTCTCCAAGCAAGGCGCACTCCTTGGGATTAGTGTCAAACCCTAGATCTACTACATGGGTAATCCTAGAACCAACTCCAACTTCTAGATCTAGCCTAGATCTAACCTATAGTACCAATCTCACACCTAACTTCACCTTGTGGGCCTACCTAGAATCATTTCACACTTCCCAAGAAACTAGACCCACTTGTGTAAACACATGGTACTACACCTAGTAATCATACCCCATCATGTGGCCTAAACCATACATAGGTTGAAGTACTTATTATCCATTACACCACCTTTAACCATTTCTTAAGCCTTAGGTCCACTTAGCCTTGCATTGGTTTCCGTAACTCATCATTTATACATATCCTTTGAAACCTTTGTTTGGATCCAATCAACTGTGATTGAGGTATAGGGTCTCCCCCTTGGTCTAGTTATACCTTGACCTAAAGCGAAGAGTGCCTCGGTTGACGTGACTCCCACCTGCATTGGGAACCGTGGCATCTCTTGGGTCACCTCTTTAGTTGCCGGACTCCTCTACCGTCCCGGATGGGATACCTCTAGGGGCAACTACAAGTTCTGTGATAACAGTGCCTTAGATATAATGACTTAGAAATCAAGAATGGATCTAAGATATGAGTGCTAGGGAAAATGATTATATCTGACTGCCTCAGGAAACGTGAATTAAATTTGGGGAAAATGGTCCAAGGTAGTAGATTTGGATGAATTAGGGTTTTCTAACACAGCTTGATGATAGATCTGGCAATATTATCACACACAAGCTTGAAACTAGATCTTTAAACAACCTGGAAGATAGACAAACCAAGGAGGGCGCAAGGCATGGAAGATCAGTGCCTAGGGAATGGGCAGAAGGAGTCCACTGAGGGTGATGCCCTAGTAAACCCACTTTGGGCTAGGCCTAAAGGTAAAAACCCAAAAATGGTTTTTACTAAAGGTAAAAACCGAAAATCTAAGTTACTAGACCCAAAGAATTTTTAAAAGTTTTAGCAATTAGGATTTTAATGTAGCAGTAACTTCGACCAATGGATAAATTAATAAAACTAAAGAAATTCAAATGCAGTCACTTACCTGATACCTGTAGATAAATGTCGTATGATGAAGACTAGCCCCAACAAGATCAAATGAAGAGTTTGCGTACCCACATCCACAGAACCAACTGCGTCTCACCTAACCTGCATAGCCGAGGAAAGATCAATCAGTGTTGCAAATAGATGGGTGATAAAACAATGAGAGATAAATCAAATGATGAGTAAATGGTCATAGACAAATTCACTCCCTATATAAACCCCCAATCCGGGAGAGAGAAGCAAGGCGAGCTCCCTCTGTAAGTGCACCCCTCTCCAAATCGGCCTCCCTGTTGCAAATCAAATATGGATCTACGAAAAAATACGAAAGGTACAACAAACATCTAACAGTGCAAGAGAAGACTAACATTCAGTCACCATATCTCATATTCAATCATGGATACAAGAATTTGATGCAAAATATTTTCTTTATTCTCAATAATCCAGAGCCAAAAGTCCCTTTAGAATGCGGGGGTTCTCTCTTAAATAGAATCGAGAGAGGCCAAAACCCTAACCACTTTTTGAATGAGTGGTTGAGATCAAAAGATAATACAATGAGATCAATGGCTAACAAATGCAGGATACAATATACATGGATCACTCAAAAGGAGGGGGGCGTGTTCCCTCAATGACACCTTAGGGGGACGTATGACATAACATGTGACTAGGAACAACAACATAGCATCATGTTGGGATGGCTAGGAGGTAATAACATCTCCACTAGACCAAGCCCCATATACAATAAGTACAAGATACATCATAAAGTGACTAAAGTCACTAGGACGTGTGTCCCCAATACATAAGAAGACGCCCTCATGAGATGATTGGGAGGATGTGTGGACCCCACTGAAGATGAAGACTGTGCCAGAAGGTGTAGAATGCATCACAATAAGTCTCGGATCAAACCCCGTGCCATTTCCTTGCCTCACTAATCCAAATCGATTTCTTTGCTAGCCATTTCTTCCATTTTTAACTACCAGAACATCACCTAAAAAGATAATAATGTGTGTAACTCACTGCCAACTGCTTCGGGCACCCATCTGACTATACCAATGTGTCCAGGGATATGGGAATATGGTAAAAACAAGTGGTTGTACCCCATATCTCCTCTGTATCTCCCTAGGAGAAATAAAATGATCTCTGCAAGTGCTCTACAGGCCATTTTAATATGGCAATCTGCTGCAAAGTGATGAACTAACCACAACATCAACTGTAAGTGCCCGGAACTAAAAACCGAGTGTCCCAATGGACTCAGAAAGTCCAAATCGAGTAGTAATGAGTACTCATACACCATGTGACCATCAAGAATATCATTTGTAAGCTCATCCATGCTCGAATAAATAAAAATAATGGTTTGTAACTGCTGATAATAATAAAAATCTCACAAACCATCATATAAAACCTTTGTCTGATGCATGGAACCATCTAATGGGCACCAAAGGACCATGAATAATCAATCTCGAACATCATCAGCCCAACTAATCCCAGAAACTGTTGTTGACTTAGTCAAACTTGGTTGACCAGGTCAAGAATGATCAAAATAATGACCCAGGCTGCAGATAACTGATGTTGTAAGCACAAATGGATAAGATATGCTCCCTTCATTATATTGATAGCAAGACTAAAGCATAAAGTGGCATTTAACTAGCGATTATACATAAAAATCATCAATAATAAGTCCAGATCAAAGTAACTGTTATCACACAACTTGTAGTTGTCCCTAATGGTATCCCATCCAAGATGGTAGAGGTGACGGACAACTAAAGAGGTGACCCAAGAGATGCCACGGTTCCCAATGCAAGCTGGGAGTCACGACAACCGAGGCTCTCTTCACTTTAGATCTAGAAAGGATAAGATCAAGGGGGAGACCCTATAGCCAATCGACAGAAGATTAGCCAAAGCAAAGGTTCCTAGGGATATGTGAAAGTTGAGTTACGGAAACCAATGCAAGCTTAGGTGGACCCAAGAGTTTATGATATGGTTGAAGAGGCTTAGGAAGTGACAAGTGTTTCAACCAATGAATGAGTTAGGCCACCTAGGGAGATCAAAGGGATAGATCTAGTACCATGAAATACACAAGTGGGGCCCACTTCCTTAAAGTATGGCAATGACCCAAATGGGACGCACAAGGTGAAGTTAGGGGTGAAATGGCACTAAGGGGTGTTTGAAGATGTAGATCTATGGATCTAAGATGGATTTAGACATACCCACATATGGGATCTAGGAAAAGACACAATCCCAAAGGAGTGCAAATTGACCCAAGGAGACTAGTGCCTTTAGATGGAGGGCCAAATGGAGTCCAAAGTATGCCAAATTGTAGATCGGGATAGTCAAGGCAATTATCAAGATGGGTTTTAAGTGGCATGCCCCAAGGTAGGCTAGATATCCATAGATCTAAGGTTGAAAATGCATAACCCAATGACCCAAGTGGGGCACAACCCTCAAAATGAGGAATGGGGCCCACAAGGCAAAACATCAAAGAAGTGAAGCACTAGGGGTGGGTTATCAAGTGAGAGGAGTGCAAATCAAGTGGGATCTCACCTACCCATATCTTGGAACTAGCCCCAATAGCTTCCCTTAAGGAGTGCGACCTCCCTCAAGGAGGCCAATGTGCCTTGGAAAGTGCGTCAAATGAAGGCCAATCTACACCAAACTATAGATCCAAATTGTCATGGATACTATAGAGGTGGGTTTTCAATATTTTCCTCAAAGCCAAGCTAGATCCAAGTAGATCTAGAAAAAAGTGAAAAATGAGGGTTTGAATCAATGAGGGTTTTTTAGATCTAAGAGAATAGATGGATAAGATAAAAGAATTTCATACCTCTTGGAACATAACTGGAAGATGAAGATGGAAGAGGCTTGTGACAAGGATTACTTCCCACAAAGATCAAATGCCAAACTTGGATTAGACCTTCTTGCCAATATTTTGCCTCCTTCAACCAAATCGATTTCCCTATTCCTATCAATCAAAGACACAAAGATCAATCAATCAATCAAGAATGGAAAGAGATGCAAACAAAGAGATGATAAACATGAATTGTTGGTACAAAGACAAAACAACTCCCTGTCAACCAAAACGTGCTCTTGAAGCTTGAAGGGTAGGCCTCCCCACCAATTTGCACCTCTCCAAAACGTCTTCTTTGCCTACAAAACAATGTTAGTTGAAGATAAAATCAAGATGGCCACCAATATCTGCCAATGCAGAGGAAGAAGCATTTACAATCACCACAAGCATTCCAACTCCAAGATCCAAGATGCCCAGAAAGTATTTTTATTCCAATAGCCAAGAGCCAAAAATCTCTAGATGATTTTACAATGAGGGGGTCTCCTCCTTATATAGGATAATAAAGACCAAAACCCTAGATCTCAAAACCACTTTATGAAATAAGTGGTTGAGATTAAAAGATCTCACAACATAATCAATGGCTAAGATGAGCCATAACATAATATCACATGGATCACTCAAAATAGAGGTGACGTCATGGCTAAAAGTGACTAAGTGAGGGTGACGTCATCCTCTAGAGGGGGCTAAAGCACATGGGCACACCTCATATGACATGGACATGACTCATAAAGCTCATGGTGGGGCTTGGAGGCATCAATCCTTGCTAGCTCATCCCCATGGCACAATAATATAAAATAATATATCCAAAATAATACAAATGATCAAATCCTGTCCTCAAAATCAGTGAGAAACATGCAATAAAAGGCCTCCTGTGGCCTCTATGGACCCCACTGACTGATGAAAACTGGCTGGAAGATAGGGGGTTCACCCTGTAAGACCTCTCTGAAGACCTGTTATCACATATACAGTAGCCGGGCTACCATACATTATTTTTCTGATTCCAGTACACTATTCAGCCAGTTCCCTTACATTTGAGATGCTGAGATGAGCATCTATATTGGATCACTATCAGATTGTGGACAGCAGTATATATTCCCCATGCCATGACTGAGTCTCAGGACACTCAGAGAGATGACCGATGTAGCCATTATACCATTGGTACAGAGCAGTCAGTAGTGCCCAGAGTTACAGCGGCAGTTTCAGAGGACAGATGATGGTACAGGTTCATGAGCATTCAGGTATATGACTCAGCAGGTATATCATTGTGTTATGGTTATATTGCTTTTATACTTATTCTTATAGCATGTCTTAGCACTTAGTGTCATGATCTGGCGATCATATAGATATGTGCACCTGGTTGATCTTATTATATATATTATATTGTCCCTACTCAGACTTAGAAGTTCACTATTCATACTCATTGGTTTTACCCTCCTTAGGGAGAATAGAGGTGATCATTCCACTATACCTTGGCTTGCTAATGTTGGCTCCATTATTCATTGTCTTCATCCATCCTGTTATCACATATATAGTAGCCGGGCTACCATACATTATTTTTCTCATTCCAGTACACTATTCAGCCAGTTCCCTTGCATTGGAGATGCCGAGATGAGCATCTATATTGGATCACTATCAGATTGTGGACAGCAGTTGTATTCCCCATGCCATGACTGAGTTTCAGGACACTCAGAGAGATGACCGATGTAGCCATTATATCATTTGTACAGAGCAGACAGTAGTGCCCAGAGTTACAGCAGCAGTCTCAGAGGACAGAGGATGGTACAGGTTGATGTGCTTTCAGGTATATGACTCAGCAGATATATCATGGTGTTATGGTTAGATTGCTTTTATACTTATTCTTATAGCATGTCTTAGCACTCAGTGTCATGATCTGGCGATCATATAGATACATGGACCTGGTTGATCTATTATATATATTATATTGTCCCTACTCAGACTTAGAAGTTCACTATTCATACTCATTGGTACATACCCTCCTTAGGGAGAATAGAGGTGATCATTACACCATACTTTGGCTTGCTAGTGTTGGCTCCATCATTTCATTGTCTTCATCCATCCATGACCTACCTTTTAGATTATCACCCTGACTTACTACTTGACTAGTGGCATGGAGGACTTTTCCCCACTGTAGCCTCTGTATTGGATGAGCTTCCCTGTTTATTGTGTCTCGGCTCTGAGTTGGTGACAAAACTTACCTATGGTGAGTTGGAGTTCCTTGTGAATTCCCCCTAGTCACTAAAGTTGTGTTGGCTAAACCTGAAACTTTTAGTGCTGCCATCAATACAAAATCTGGAAAATGAAATGCTATATCTTGTATGAAAAGCCCATTCATGCAATGTGTTTCTAAACACACATGAATGAAAGGCGTGCCAAATGAAAGTGGCCATAAAAATAAAATGTTATATCTTGTGGAAAATAAATAACTAGGTAAACAAGTTGTCCATGACACACCTAGAAGTGCTCAGGTAAACAAGTGCCTTAAAAACACACCTGCAGCAGAAAGCCTAAATAAATGTAAATCTATGCAATGTGTTTATAAACACACATAGATCAAGGCTATGGAAAATTCAGGCCCAAAAAGCAATGAAACTTAAAAGCTATATCTAAACAATTGCTGGCCTTATTTGTATTATGGATTGTGCGCATCTGTGAAGGTGAATAAACCTTCTTTAAACAACTCATCCATTTGTGAGACACCGCCATTCCCTGTGTTATTGCTCATTCAGTATATACTATGGTGTATTCCCTTTCCCTTGCCAAAGTGTCACAAATTCAAGGCAGTTAAGTCATCCCTTGGCCTAGCCAGTTAATTTAAAGCCTTCACCCTTCACTAGCAAATTGATCACAACTATGAAGTGAGTATGATCCTGAAAGTCTAGTCTGGGTAATAATAATAATTAACGACACTATATATTTGGATTTAGATCGCCAGTCATGATTACTCTGTGTTATAATTGCTATTTGAATAAATTGTAAAGCATGTATTAACCTTGATACTTTTCAGCAGCCTTGGATGATGGACTGAGTTATATTTGGTCTTGTTTGGACCTAGTTTGACCATGGAGGACCATGGGACATGAGATGTTAGACCTTATGATGATATGGATAGATGATATATGGTCTATGTACACATACAGGATGATTCTATGCAGCAGCTACAGGGTTATGATGATGATTCTGGGGTTACAGCAGTGTTTGTATATGTACAGCGCATTATTATTGGCCTTGTTCCGGTATATTGGACATTTATTTTGATCATGCAGAGACTCATATGGTGTATGAGTACACATCTTGGATAGATTTGGACCTTCTGAGTCCAATGGGACAGTTTGTTTTCAGTTCCGGGCACTTACAGTGATGATTGAGCCTCAGTAGGCTGTCCCAGTGCAGTTTTGGTCTATTGGAGGCCCTGTCGGAGCAGAGATGACTTTTATCCGGTTGACCTAGGGCGCTGATGATGGAGGGGGTGGTCCAGCCACTTGTTTTTACCATATTACCCCCCTTCCGGACACATTGGTGCCCTCACCTTGACAGCGCCAGCACTCCAGGAGGCTGTTTGGGGCAGTTTCACGCTTCCCGAGGCATTTCAAGATTGGTAGAAATGGCTATTGAGGAAATCGATTTGGGCTACTGAGGCAAAGTTATGGCATGGGATGATCAGTGATGATAGATCGGGACCTTCCACACCTTCTCCAGCAGTTTCAGCTTCATCGGGGCCCGCATCCATCACTTATGGCACTTTCTGTGGATTTCTGAGGTCTTTTGAGGACCACGATTTGACTATGGAGGCACGATTTGGTACATTCATGATTATTTATTGGTTATTGTGCTATGGGGATTGACCAAGGAGGGATAAAATTACCCCTTGGACCCACCATAAGCCTCCTATGATATTTTATCATCATGATTTGGTGGGATTCCCCTCTTCTAGGGCGATTTTGTCCACTTACATTATATTTTATGTGCGATCCATGTATTATATTGTTGAGCTCATCTCAACCATTGATGAGACATTTGTATCTTTTAATCTTAGCCACTCATTCAAAAAGTGGTTAGGGTTTTGGTGCCTCTCCTTCCTATTTAAAGGAGAGAGCCTCTCATTGTAAGGGGTCTTTGGCTCTTGGATTATTGGTATAGAAAAATATTCTTGTGGAAATTCTTGTGGTCTCCTTTGCATCTGGTGTTCTTAGATGGTGATTGGAAAGTCTATTGCAACCTAGCATTTGGAAATTGTGGTAAGATCTATCTTTTTTTTGGAAATCATTGTTTGTCTACAGGAGGGCGACTTCAACAAGGGCGATTTTGCAAGGCTTCTTCAAATCGACTTTCTTAGCATTCGCTTGTATCAGGGGGTTATCATTAGCTTCATTGTGATCTATGCTATCTTCCTGTTACTTCTTTTGTGGCATTAGTCTTATCTCTTGATGCATCAAATCTGATATTGTTGACGTTTGTTGTGCAGGAGAGAGGGCGCATTGGCTTCTTGGATCAAATCGACTTGCATAGAAACTACCTCAAAGCTTCCCAAATTGATCGGGTTTGCATAGATCATCATCATCAAGGCATCTAGAAGGTTACCCAGGTAAGATCCACAGGTTTGTTTCTCTTTCCTCTATCCAATCCATTGACATAGCTCATAAATTGTTAAAACCCTAAATATCTTAAAACCCCCATTTTACATTTTCTCAGATCTACTTAGATCTAGTGGGTTGTTGGGCATAATATTAAAAACCCACCTCTATAGCATCCACGGCATCCCGGATCTATAGTTTGGTAAGGATTGGCTTCCGTTTGACCCCTCTCCCATGCCAACTTAGCTTCTCCCAAGCAAGGCGCACTTCACTGATTGAGCAAGTTGACCTAGATCTAGGTGGTGGGTGTTTGAGATTTCACTTGATTTGACATCTACACATCAAATAACATACACCCAGGTTGTCACTTTCCTGAAATTCACCTTGTGGGCCCCATTCCACATTTTAAGGGATTTAATCCCCATTTTGGACCACTTGGAACACTTAAACTCATATCTACTAAGATCTAACCGTTGGATTGCCACGAAATTACAGATCCATACTTCTACCTGACCGATCTACCCGGATCTAAAGTTTGGATGCCATCCGACTTGTTTTGACCCACCTAACCCCACTTTTTAGCCTCCTTGGGCAAAGTCGCACCACCTTGGAGAAGTGAGTTCACTCACTTCTAGGAACTGGGTACTTGAGATTTTTGGAGATTTGAAACCGGAATAATTCAAAACCTAGGTCTAGACTATCACTTTGTCAAATCTTGCCTTGGGGATTGCATTCCTTGTTTTAAGGGATTGTGGTCCACTTTGGTCAAACCTAGATCTAGACACATTCATCCATCAAGACTTCTATTGCCCACTTGTCCCAAGTACTAGGAGTCCTAAACCACAAGTCAACCATACTTTGACTCCACTTCCCAATTCCCAAGGCACTGGTTTCTCTCCAAGTTAATTCAACTTTCCTAGATTGTTGGATTGACTTGTGGTTTGACCTATGCATGGTGAACTAAACCCTTGAAGCTGTCATGTATCATGGTCAAGCTTGTCACTTGTACTAGTTAGCCCCAATACAACCCTTAAATACCCTACCTTGGACACAGTTCCCAAGGCAGTGGATCTTTTGACATTGAACTAGTACACTAGCCCTAGACCTCACTACAAACATTATAAGTCACTATTACATCAACTATGAACCAAAGCTACACCTATTGAACCCCTCACTTGGCTTGTGACTTCATTTTTAGGTCTTGGATAAACCATACACCTAACTTCACTTAGAAATACCCTGATTTGGTGTCTTGGTTTTGATCTCTCCTGTCGGGAGTAGATCGGGTCTCCCCCTTTGTTGTCTGGGCTAGATAACATAAAGCGAAGGTTGCCTCGACTGGCGTGACAACCATATACATTGGAGGTCGAGGTGATCGTGGTTGCACCTTTTGAGTTTCCCTTCTCTATTGCCATCCATGACTGGATCCATCCACAAGGGTAACTACAGCTTAGGTGATAACACATCCATTGCCTACCTTTTAGTTTATCACCCTGACTTACTACTTGACTAGTGACATGGAGGATCTTTTCCCCACTGTGGCCTTTGTATTGGATGAGCTTCCCTGTTTATTGTGTCTCGGCTCTGAGTTGGTGACAAAACTTGCCTATGGTGAGTTGGAGTTCCTTGTGAATTCCCCCTAGTC
Source organism: Larix kaempferi (assembly GCA_027924585.1). NCBI lineage: Eukaryota > Viridiplantae > Streptophyta > Pinopsida > Pinales > Pinaceae > Larix > Larix kaempferi. The sequence continues at coordinate 4,969,302 of BSBM01000866.1, forward strand.
ACTAAAGTTGTGTTGGCTAAACCTGAAACTTTTAGTGCTGCCATGAACACAAAATCTGGAAAATGAAATGTTATATCTTGTATGAAAAGCCCATTCATGCAATGTGTTTTTAAACACACATGAATGAAAGGCATGCCAAAAGAAAATGGCCATGAAAATAAAATGTCATATCTTTTGGAAATGTAAATACCTAGGTAAACAAGCTGTCCATGACACACCTAGAAGTGCTCAGGTAAACAAGTGCCTTAAAAACACACCTGCAGCAGAAAGCCTAAAATAAATGTAAATCTATGCAATGTGTTTATAAACACACATAGACCAAGGCTATGGAAACTTCAGGCCCAAAAAGCAATGGAACTTAAATGCTATATCAAAACAATTGTTGGCCTTATTTGTATTATGGATTGTGCGCATCTGTTAAAGGTGAATAAACCCTCTTTGAACAACTCATCCATTTGTGAGACACCGCCATTCCCTGTGTTATTGCTCATTCAATATATACTATAGTGTATATTCCCTTTCCCTTTGCCAAAGTGTCAGAAAGTTAAGTCAGTCAAGTCATCCCTTAGCCTAGCCAGTTATTTTAGCCTTCACCCTTCACTAGCAAATTGATCACAGCTATGAAGTGAGTATGATCTTGAAAGTCTAGTCTGAGTAATAATACTAATTGATGACATTATATATTTGGATTTAGATCGCCAATAATGATCACTTTGTGTTATAATTGTTATTTGAATAAGTTGTAGAGCATGCATTAACCTTTGACACTTTGCAGCAGCTTCCGATGATGGTCTGAGTTATATTTGGTCATGTTGACTTAGTCAAACATAAGACATGAGATGGTTGGACCTGGTGATGATATGGATAGATGATGTATGGTCTATGTACAGGTAAATGATGATTCTATGCAGCAGCTACAGGGTTATGATGATGATTCATGGTTTACAGCAGTATTTGATCATTTACAGATTATTATTATTTGCCCTGTTCCAGTATATTGGATATATATATTGATCATGCAGAGACTCATATGGTGTATGAGTACACATCTTGGATGGATTTGGACCTTCTAAGTCCAATGAGACAGTTTGTTTTCAGTTCCGAGCACTTACAGTGATGATTGAGCCTCAATAGGCTATCCCAGTGCAGTTTTGGTCTGTCGGAGGCCCTGTCAGAGCAGATGTGATTTTTATCCGGTTGACCTAGGGTGTTGTGCTTGGAGGGGGTGGTCCAGCCACTTGTTTTTACCATATTACCCCCCTCCCGGACACACTGGTTCCCTCACCTTGACAGCACAGGCACTCCAAGAGGCAGTTTGGGGCAGTTTCACGCTTCCCGAGGCATTTCAGGATTGGTAGAAATGGCTATTGAGGAAATCGATTTGGGCTACTGAGGCAATGTTATGGCATGGGATGATCAATGATGCTGGATTGATGTCTTCCACACCTCCTCCAGCAGTTTCAGCTTCATCGGGTACCGCATCCATCACTTATGGCACTTTCTGATGATTTCTGAGGTCTTTTGAGGCCTACGATTTGACCATGGAGCCATGATTTGGTATATTGATAATTATTTTATGATTATTGTGCTATGGGGATTGACCAAGGGTGGCTAAAATTACCCCTTGGACCCACCATAAGCTTCCTATTATATTTTGTCATCATGATTTGGAGGGATTCCCCTCTTCTAGGGCGATTTTGTCCACTCATATTATATTTTATTAGTGATCCATGTATTTTATTGTTGAGCTCATCTCACCCATTGATTAGACATTTGTATCTTTTAATCTTAGCCACTCATTCAAAAAGTGGTTAGGATTTTGATGCCTCTCCTTCCTATTTAAAGGAGAGAGCTTCTCATTCTAAGAGGTCTTTGGCTCTTGGATTATTGGTATAGAAAAACTTTCTTGTGGAAATTCTTGTGGTCTCCTTTGCATCCGGTGTTCTTAGATGGTGATTGGAAAGTCTATTGCAACTTAGCATTTGGAATTTGTGGTAAGATCTATCTATTTTGGAAATCATTGTCTTGTCTACAGGAGGGCGACTTCAACAAGGACGATTTTGCAAGACTTCTTCAAATCAACTTTCTTGGCATTTGCTTGTATCAAGGGGTTATCATTAGCATCATTGTGATCTATGCTATCTTTCTGTTACTTCTCTTGTGGCATTAGTCTTATCTCTTCATTACATCAAATCTGATATTGTTGACGTTTGTTGTGCAGGAGAGAGGGCGCATTGGCTTCTTGGACTAAATCGATTGCATAGAAAACTACCTCAAAGCTTCTCAAATTGATCGGGTTTGCATAGATCATCATCATCAAGGCATCTACAAGGTTACCCAGGTAAGATCCACAGGTTTGTTTCTCTTATCTTGATCCAATCCATTGACATAGCTCATAAATTGATAAAACCCTAATTTCTTCAAAACCCTCATTTTTACATTTTTTCAGATCTACTAAGATCTAGTGGCTTTTTGGGTAAGATATTTAAAACCCACCTCTATAGTATCCACGGCATCCCGGATCTATAGTTTGGTGAGGATTGGCCTCCATTTGACCCTCTTCCCAAGGCATTTAGCCTTCTCCAAGCAAGGGCGCACTTCCTAGTTTGGGTGGGTTGACCTAGATTTAGTACGTGGGTAGTTGAGATTCCACTTGATTCGTGATCTACACATCCAATAACCTACCCCTAGATTGTCACTTTTCTGATTTCTACCTTGTGGGCCCTATTCCACATTTTAAGGGATTTAATCCCCATTTTGGACCACTTGGTATCTTCAAACTCAGATCTAGTAATATCTAGCCATCGGATTGCCTTGAAATTGTAGATCCACACTCCTACTTGATTAACCTACCCGGATCTAAAGTTTGGATGCCATCGAACTTGTCTTGACCCACTTAACCCACATTTTAGCCTCCTTGGGTAAAGTCACACCACCTTGGAGAAGGGAGTTTGTCCACTTCTAGGACATGGGTACTTGAGATTTTTGTGGATTTGGAACAGGAATAATTCAAAACCTAGGTCTAGTAGGTCACCTTGTCAAATATTGCCTTGGGGATAGCATTCCTTATTTTAAGGGATTGTGGTCCACTTAGGTCAAACCTAGATCTAAACCTATTCATCCATCAAGACTTTAATTGCCCACTTGTCTCATGCAATAGGAGTCCTTAACCACAAGCTAACCTTACTTTGACTCCATTATCCCAATTCCAAAGGCACTGGTTTCTATCCAAGTCAATTCGACTTTCCTAGATTGTTGGATTAACTTGTGGTTTGACTTTTGTGTGGTGAACTAAACCCTTTGATGTCATCATGTATCATGATCAAGCTTGTCACTTGTACTAGTTAGCCCCAATTCAACCCCTAAACTACCCTGCATTGGAGACAGTTCCCAAGGCAGTGGATTTTCTCACATTGAACTAGTACTTTAATCCTGGATCCTATTTCACAAATCATAAGTCACTTTCACATCAATAATGAACCAAAGCTTAACTCATTGAACCCCTCACTTGTCTTGTGACTTCATCCCAAGGTCTAGGATAAACCATACACCTTACTTCACTTAGGATTAACTTGATTTGGTGTCTTGGTTTTGATCTCTCCTGTCAGGAGTAGATCGGGTCTCCCCCTTTGTTGTCTGGGCTAGACAACATAAAGTGAAGGTTGCCTTGACTAGCATGACAACCATATATTGGAGGTCGAGGTGATCGTGGTTGCACCTTTTGAGTTGCCCTTCCCTATTGCCATCCATGAGTGGATACATCCATAGGGGTAACTACAGTTTGGGTGACAACAAGACCAAGTGCCAAAACCTTGCCTCAATTGCCCAAATCGAATTCCTCAGTGACCCTTTTATCCCATTTTGTATCTGCCTCGGTGACTATGAAGTTGTTGAAACTGCCACCTAGGGCACCTGTGCTGTCAAACGGAGCCCACCAGACTCTCCAGAAGGGGGGTAATATGGTGACATCAAGTGGAGGGACCACCCCCTCCTCATACAACGCCCTAGGTGAACTAGCCTCTCATGGCCCCTGCTGGACAGGCTGGGAAAACAGCCCCAAATCTGGTCAACAAGTGGAAAACTGCATCTATCACTGTCAGAAATGCCCGGAACCAAATGATAAGTGTCTCATTGGATCCAGAAGACCCAAAACTACTAGGAATGTGTACTCATACACCATGGGTTAACCTGAGGGGTCAACAATAGGGTCCACCATATCTGGACAGTGCATAATCTGATGATCTGGAATAATAATAAAACCTGCTGAACTGCATCAATCACCATCTGAATCATATGTCCACCATATGGTATCATCAATAAGAGTATGCGGGACCATCAATCATCATCAATAAGCATACATGGCCCACATCATCATGGATCCCAAGAATGACCATAGTCAAACTAGGTTTGACTAGGTCAATATATAACCAAGGACAAATCATATCAATAGACTAAGACATGTTCCTCTAATCATACTCACAGCTTAACTTAAAGTATAAACATCATTCAGTGGCATTTATCATGTTAGCATATTCCATTGTTATTTATATTTACTTGCACAATAGCTTAAATGACAGACTCACCCATTGGACATGGTCTAACTGCTAACTAAGGATGAAGGCTAGGAGCAAGGTTGGGAAAAGGGGACTGACTTGTCTAAACTTAAGTAAAAGACACTTTGGACTAGGGGAGGGGGAAGCTACACTCTGTGCTGGACAAATAACACAGGGAAGGGTTGTGCCTCACAAATGGATAAGTTGTTTAGAGAGTGCTTATTCAACTTAGGCATCATGTCTACATCAAGTTGATCCAAGTTCATTAGGATCATTCAATTTCATTTCATGGCCTTTTTGGCTTACATAACCCTTCGGATTTCAAATGTGCTGAGAAGCACAACTAATTGCAGCTTGCATCCGGGCATATTTATACACATATTAAAGGTCAACAATAATAGATATAACTTTTGAGTAACATTTGCTTTTTGGACCCCTTTTTTTATACTCTTCGAGGAATATTTTAGTAGTTCATTGCTCTTGCCCTTTACTCACGTGTGTTTAAAAACACATTCTAGAGTTTACAATTTCCATGGGCGAATTTATAAAGATTTCCAATAGGTAGTGCATGAGCTTTCAGTTTTAGCCAACAACATCTCAAGTAACTAGGAGGACTTCGACCAGTTCCAAACATCGGGACAACCGACCAGAATGATTTAGGCCTAGAATCGAACTCACCAAAGGCAAGTTCTGTCACCAACTCAGAGCCGAGACACTTAAACAAACATGGATGCGATCCAACACAGAGGTAGTAATAGGGAAGTCCTCAATATCAAAAAGTCAAGCAAGACAAGTCAAAGGTGAAAGCCAAATAAGGAAGGTCATGGATGGATGGAGTCAAGTGAAAATGGTGCCTAAGCTAGCAAACAAGAATGTCTAGGAAGACCGTATCTATGCAAGGGGTATTTAAACCGATGAGTTCTGTCAAACAACCTAAATGTGCAAGTAAAATGTCCATTTTATAAATTATAACATCATCAAGGTAGTTCATTTTAATTTCAAATATTTTGCCACATCATGAATCATATACCAAGCTAATGCTGTGAAGATGAGTAAAGCAACAAGATAATAATCCATAATCAATGATCAAAAATCCATAGGTCATATCTCATCATAATAGTAATCATCATAAACCATCTGAAACACTGCTGTAATAACATCTCTAGGCACTGAACTGAAACTGTATGGAATAAAGGGTCACATCGGTCATCATATCTGAACTCTCAAGGCTCAGCCTTGGCACAAGGTCTAACAAAAATCTAATATACAATACTGCTCTGATCATGAGTGATCTCAAAATATAATGTCATCATAGCCATGCTCTGCATAATCTAAAGCTCTGAAATGTGCATATATCTGCTAAGCAAGAATAGTAACCCTGCTACTATGGTGTGATAACAGTAACCAGCTAATCAAAAGAAGAACCTCAAGTGTATACTCATTTATGGACGTGGTCATTTTGCTAGAGACGGGTGAAGGTGAATGAAACAAGGCTAGGCTAAAGGGTATGACTTAACAACCTCAACATTGTGACCTCTCGGATAAAGGAATAAGGGAAGACCACCTACACATATGTTGGATAGAGAAACACAAAGGGGATGGCGGTGTCTCACAAATGGGTAGAGTGATGAGACTACTTCCAGTAGACTCTAGACAAGCAACCTTATAGCAATTTGATTTATTGTCAGCTTTACACTTTGAGATTTAACATTTACTTCATTTATAAATATTTTCACTAGCCAGCCTCTAAGAGCAAGTGCCCTGAATAGCCTTGCGGGCCTCAGATAATGACTCGGTATGACCTCCATTTCCCACCACCGTCCATAGGTGCAATGGAGTGTGTTACCAACTTATTTGTACCATAGTTGGATTATCTGAAGAGCCGCCATTTGACAAACATGATGAATGTTTGTACTCCAGTGTATCAGATGATCCAGCATTTGTGCCTAGCCAGTTTTGGCTAGTCAGTTTTGCTTTTCAGTCGACATGACCATGGCCCCATGGGGTTTGTAATAAAGTGTGCTAGTAGGATCTGAGTGTCTCAGTCCCCCATGACTTGATTAAGCAACTAAGGTATTCCAGGGAGTTTTTTCCCTTGTTAATTATACTTTGCCTGTAGCCGAGCTATAATCGATGAGGTTTTCTCCCGCTTCCTCCAAAGCTGGAATGCCCGATTTTGAAAATTTTAGCCATGGGGGGTTATTAGAGTCCAACGAATGTATATAAGCCTACTAGACACTATTAGAATAGATGTTGGTCATGTCCTAGGTCTCTAGGACCCTCAGAAAATTTTCGAAAAAATTTTACCAGGTTCGTCGAATTTTGGTTTTTAATTATTTTTATATTTTAATAAATTTCTTTATAGTTTAAATAGAGAAATTTCAATTTGTAATATGTCAGTCATCCGGGATCCGAATTCAATGATTGAAGGCTCCAGACTTAAGCCAAAAATCATTCATGATCCCCGGACCAATTTATCCTAAGTTTCAAATGTCAATTAGGGCTCATAATTAATAATTTCTCAAAAAAACCAGTTACGGAGAAATTATTAATTAAAATAATAAAAATGATTATTTTGGAGATAATCCAAATCTCTCCAAAATAATCCAAATGGAATAAAGTAAAAGGCTAATTGACATGGCACTGGACATTAATGAAGATTCCAATCATCTCAGTCATCATTCAATTGAGTATACAGTCAGCACAAGCAATTCGCCCTCCATGCATGCAAAGTCGAGTTTGGTGATGTGGATAAAGATTATTGGTTATTGAGTTAAGATTTGGTTGCATTAAATGGAAGTGGGGGCGCCTTGCCTAGGTGGAGGCCACCTCCCACTCTCACCCACCAAGATCTCATTCGATTTGGAGTTAAACTCCAATCTTTCCATCACTAAAGCTCACGCATTCCTTCATCCTCACGTCAATCTCTTGGTTGGAGGTCGAGTTTGCCACATGGCAATGAGTGTATGGTATGGTGGAGTTTCCTATGGAGAGTGGGGGGCGCCTTGCCTAGGTGGAGGCCACCTCCCCACTCCCAACCAATAAGACTCGACTTGTTTGGTGAAGCTTGGCTCTCAAACTTGTGGTGATTGGGATTTAGACTTAGAGTTCGATTTTTGTCAAGTGCGATTGGCTCCCTTCTCAAGCTAATTCGAATTAGGGGTTTGGTAGCTAGTTTTGTTATATAAGGAAGCCATTTTGGCTCTTCTCTCATGGGATTTTTTGCAACGAAACTCTGAGGAATTGTAATTCGATTTAAGATCAATAAAATTGTGACTTTGGAGGTCAATTCGTGGGGGCTCTTGGTGGCCATGCTTCATCACTATCTTGAGGTGATATTGTGTGAATTTTTATATGCTTAGGAATATTTAGATTTGATTTATATGTTTAGAGGGCTAACAATATAGCACATGCATATATGTCTTTTCTTTTCGCTTGAGCTTATGTGGTTTGCAGGTATCTCCCAAAGTTTTGTGAGTTTTTGCAGGCTCTCCTTCACTCCACTTGTGGCCAAAGGATTCTCACTTTTATGAGCATAAGAAAATAGGAGTCTCTTGCTTCACTATCAACCATTTAAAACACTCTTGGTTACTTGTCCTTAAGCTTATCTCTTCAAGCCCATCCCCATTAGACTAGCCTCATTCACCCATTTCGTTTTGCCCATTCTTTCATTGCCAGTCGTCTCCCTTCCACCATTCTGCAAAGAAGCAAAACATCAAAAAGAGGTTTGAGTATTAGTATTAGTTTAATTTTATCTTTAGTAGTTCAGATCTCATTTAGGGCTTTTTATTTAGTTTATTTTTTGCACTTTTGTTATCATTCAAAAGTTGGCTTTATATACCAAAAATATTTCAAAAAAATTTTACATATTAGATCTCTTTCCATCACTTTTTAGAAGTAGTTTGTTTGCTGGTCCGTTTTATCTTTTTTAACAAATTCGAATTTAAAATCTCATGCTTTTACATTTTAGATCCTATTTTCCAAGCTTAAACTTAGTTAGTTTCAAGTTTGCCTTCGTTTTATCTTACTAACGTCTAAAGGGTGCCTTGTTGCGTGAATTGTTTATGTAGGTTTTTCTAGGAGAAAAGAATCTTGGAAAGTTTTGAAACAAGAAGATCCATTCCAAGCAAAGTAAAGAAACCATGGGGATGATCCAAACCAAGAAGACATAACCAAAATTATTCTCCCTTGTAATAGCTCTTAAGAGCTTGTTTCAAGTATACTTTTCAAGTTATTTCCCTTAAAGACCTTTCAAAGATTTTTTCCAAAGGCATTTGTAAGAGTTTAATAAAAGTGAGTTAAGTGGAGAAGTCCTCCACTTTTTTGGGTTTCTTCCCCATTTGAGGAAAAGTGTTGTGTCTTGTTAGTTTAGATCTTTTTGTTTCATGATTTAGATTGGTCATTTCATTTCTGTAACTCTCTTCCAAGTTTTGACCAGAGCAAGCTAACTTTGGGATTGCATCCCAAGGGCCACATAGCTTTGTGGTAGCTTCTCGTTCCCCCGTTAGCCTCCTTGCCGAAGTTTCAGCTAGCTGGAAAGTCTCAAGGAATAGCGGTTCTAGTGATCAACCTTGTTCGGAGCAAGATCCCACCTTAGATTAAATATTGTTTGGTAGAATACTAAGTCTTGCTTTCAGTTATTTTTATGCATCTCAAGTATCTTGTTAACATTTCTTTAGTTTCAGTAATTTAAGTTTCATTTTTGTTCTTTAGTACAAAACCGCTTCTATCTTATAAAAAGAACCAAAGTCTCTTGAACTTGGCCAAATCCAAGTCAAGAGCACTCTCTATCGGAGAGCATTCTAGCTTGCATTTTTCCCTTGCATTAGGCATTTTAGACTAATTAAAGTCTCTTGAACTTTGGTCTTAAGACTAAGTCAAGAGCGCTCTCTATCGGAGAGTTGAATTGTGCTCTTTAATAATAAAATATTTCAACTCACACCCCCTCTTTAATTAATTTACTTTGGTCGATTATCCAACACCCATATGCTCTGCCAACCTGAAAAGGTTGGGCTAGTACTCATAAAGGTGTTGGACTTGCTAATTCTACAAGTGATAATCTAAATAAAATATTACCCCAACAAAGCAAACCGGCGTTAAATACTGAGGTTGCTTCCTGAAACAGGTGGTGCCGAGAATCCACTGGTCAGACTCGGGGGCGGTTCAAACATTGGACACCTATCCTCTTGAATCTGGGTGCTCTCGACCTATCATCTAAGAGGTTGTCAATATCTTTCCTAGTTGGTTTTTTACTTTTGATATCCTTGGTCTTAGCGTAATAAACAAGATCACTAAAACATTCAATAAACCAAGATTAATTCACAGGACGATCTCACGAACATCACCACTTTGAACTCTTGTATCAAGCAACCCAAGCACTCAAGGCTATCTTTGACTCCATAAGGCACTGGTCCTTGTCATCTTTGCTTTTTTATCTATTTTGGATCATTTACATTTTCGTGGTTGTCTTGCTTTAATTTACAAAGTGGTTGTTTCTTCAATCATACTGTGTAGTCGCAACGTGGATTGCTTTATCTTGTGTTTATTTCATATCTCATTCTAAAAAAAAACTCCTAAACAACACTCATCCGCATCACTCCATGCAAAAAACACTTAAAACATTAAGCCATAGTTAAACTCTTTGTAGGGACTACCCCCCTTGGCTTCGTTAGGAGTTTGTTATCACACTTATTGTAGTTGGAGCTACCATACTGCAAACTGTGCGGCTAAGGACCGCACAGTACTTTTTTTCCAGATCGGAGATCAACCGCCTTCAGATGAGGCAGTTTTGTTCAGACTTCCCCTAGCAAATATATCAGAGGGGACAAACAGATGTATAGTGCTACACACATTGTCACTTACCATCTACCACAGGGTCACCTTTGATTTGCCAGGCTTTGACACAAGCCCATTTGAGACAGTTGCCTAGTCTTGTTCTGATCGAGACTGTCACAGTACATTGTTGGTTTATTATATGCCTGGATTCAGCAGAGATCCAGCTCAGAGACAGGTTCAATAGCAGCAGGTATATGGTGTAGAAGGTATTGCATTTGATGATTATTGCTCATGTTGTAGATTTGACTTATTTATACTTGTTAGTACACTAACTTCGCATGAGATGATATATTTGGTGATCTAGCTGTTGTATGATGTGATTGGGCCCTTGATGATGTCAGTCCACCCCTCCGATTAGACCTATGTATATGCACGCTGAGTCATGTCCTCTATACTTGGCATAGACTTGACCACTTAGTCCCTCTAGGTAACTGACTTTAGCTCCATTATCACTTTCCCCACTCATCCGACTCATCCATGATACTTGCTCCCGACTTGGATTCTGATTTGTGATCCCCCGGACCCCTTTCCCCACTGATCTCTGAGTTTGCCATGACTCCCTGTTTATTGTGCCTCGGCTCTTTAGTGTGTGAGATACACGGTTAAACCTGGGATTTGCTCCTGTCGGTTGCCCCCGATGTTGCAATGCAGTTTGCCCCCGATGTTGCAATGCAGTTAGGATTGTGTAGCCTCACCGGGTGTTCCCCATTGGTCATCAAAGCATGTATTGCTCACCCCCATTACCTTTGCGGTATGAGCACCATGTTTATATCTTTTGAGATATGTATGTAGCCCAAGAGGGCTCTTGAAGAAATGAAGAAATTGAAGAAATGTAAATCAGGCTAAAAGGCCATTATGTTGTAAATTGTGAAATCTAGCCAAAAAAGGGCTAAGTATGAAACTCATTGTAAAATCCATGCAATGTGTTTATGAACACACATGGATTCAGGTCAGCCATACATGTTAGCATTTGTAGTGGTTATTCCTCACCTAGTCCTGCGGGACAAGGAGGTGAGAAGGAACAAGGGACAAGCTCAAGATTGCCCCGTAGAGTCTCAAGTTATGGTTTGCTAGACACCCAGTTTGGCGGCTCTAGAAAAGAACCTCACAGAGTCTTCGGATAAGGATGTGAGTTGTGAGATACTTGTTAGATGACTAGTGGTGGTTTCCCTGCACTATACCCATTTGTGAGGCACCGCCCTTCCCCGTGTTTTGTCATGGCATACTTACCTCAATGGACCCCGCTTTCCCGAGTTGTCCAAACGGTCACATGATCTTCATCCTTGCCTTCCCATGTCCTTTGCCTTGTTGTCCACATCACCTAAAGTCAGCAAAGTGGTTAATTCTATAGATGTGCATAGCATTTTAGTCTTTTGGAGGTGGTGGGCCCACTTCACCGGGCCCTCATTTTATCTCGGGATTTAATGTATTTTTTATCACCATGTTATCATTATATTGCTTAGTAATGTACTAACTTGTATAATTGAGCCTTGTCACTTCATGCTTGCATACAGGTATTCAGCTAGCACTATTGTTGACCAGATTTGACTTGGTCAAACTGGGTTGACTAGGCCAAAAATGGGCCCGAAAAAATGTTGCGATTAGAAGTTCAATTTCGATCAATTATTATCTACAAGGATCCCATATGAGCATGCAAGTGTCGGAATTGCAAAATACTGAAGCATTTGAGAAATTTTTAATTATTATTGGTCAACTTTGACCTGTTTTAATTAAAAATCATGGATTTGGGGCAAATAATGCCAAAGTGATGGATCGGGGTCGTTCGAGTGGTCATCCCTACTACTTTTGGGGTCCACGATCGCATTGCAGCAGACGGTTCGGCAATCCGGGCAATAAAAGTGGGTCAAAAGCCCAAATTTCATCTTCAGCCATATAAACCAGCAAAAATTACATGGAAAATTAGAATTTGACTAAGGCAACTATAGGCAAATGGCAAAATCAATGGTTGGCAAAGGTAAAGGTAATTTCTAAGGTAAAATGGTAATGTTTGACATGGTGTTTATGTATTGTGAGGCCCTCTCTTGCCCAGCTCACCATGAGGGGCGAATTTGCCCATGGGGGCGTTTTTTCCACTTAGTGAAATTCATGATTTGCATTGTATTTGATGTGGGACCTTGGGTGTATGTGTTAGGGGGATAAAACATCATATAGACACTCCCTAACACTTGTTTTATTGGTTATATGGCCCCACAATGGGCCCCTCACTCCATATGTGCACTATAGATGGGCAATTCGCACCCCCTTCTTGAGCTTATCTCCTCCATTCGTTTTTGATGGTTGGGGAGTGATCTCCACCCTCCATTTTGGGGGGAAACCTATTTTGGGAGTGGCCATTCTCTATAAGAGAAGGCACTCACTCTATTGTACTTCTTCTTGGCATTTTCGATTTGCACTTGAGATAGAGAGACATTCCATTTGCAGCTTGATACTTGGTGTTGTGGAGTAAATCTTGTGATGATTGATAGCTAGTGTTGGATGCATTGTGGAGATATCTTGTGTTGTCTTTCCATATTTGTTGGCTGGTTTTTATTTGCAGCATTGGTGGCCATTTGAAGAAGGGCGTTGTACTTGGAGCGGGAGCACCATTCCAGCAATTTTCTCCAAAGTTATCCACAAGGGAGTTGTAGTTTGCTTTCTGCTATTCAATTCTCTCATCTTTCAGCCATTTATTTGTTGTTATACTTGTTTATTTGCTGCATTTACTGATTATTTCTTGATTGTGGCAGGTACCCAGGTCACCATTGGCATCCAGTCGCTCCTCATGCTCAAGGGAACACGCAGGCTGCTCCACATTTGATCTTCCGGGCTAGTCTTCACCCAACGTTCTCCACTTCACCATTTCACTCGGTACTCTTCATTTCCTTGTCTCTCTCTCTCATTTTCACTGTCTTGCCAAGTTGGAAAATATATAATAAACCCTAAAAATACAAAAAATAAACTTCCCACCGTTAGAACTCTTTTCTTTTGCAAACCCACAAATGATTTATGCTTAAACGCCCACATCTCAAATTTCATTTAATTTCGACTCCATCTACCCACTTAACCAGGCACTGGCCCTTCACTGAATTCGCCCCACCTGAGCAAACTGTCTAATCACGTTGTTTGGTTGATTTCTGGGTTATGGGTACTTGATATTCGGTTTCAGAACGTCATTTTACCTATGAATATCAAGTTTCGTTGGCTGGAAGTGAGTACAAACGCTCATTTTTCTATGCCCTAGGTCTATTTTTCCATTGTTTAACTCATCCCCCTAGGGCAGTTTCAACTCAACTCCTTGCTGGCCTGTTTTTTGTGTTTAAATCAGCTAGCTATTAATCTTATAATCACTAGAAGATGTGTTTCAATTGCTGATCCCTCTCTGCCATGTATTGATAAACCATAGCAAGCTTCATTTCCCATAAGCAGGGTCTCCAACCACTCTTCTAGTAAATTTTTGTTTGCTGATTTAATTTCCAATCTTCTAATCTTTCATAGAATTCATCATTTACATGTGTAATCAGATCTGAATTTGTTTCATCTAGTACATCTTCCCATCCAGAATCTCGATTCCACTAGGCTGGAAGAATTCTCACACTTAGTCATCCATTCTTGTCTCTCACTTTGTTTATCTTTTGGGTTTGGGTGTCTGATTGTTGAGACTCAACCATCACTGGTTGAGTGGGGTCTCCCCCCTGACTTGGCTACGTGCCTCGTCTAAAGTGATTGTAGCCTTGTCGGGTGTGACTTCTGTTCCTTGGACAGAGGACCTGGCTACTGTTGGTTACACCTGCCTAGCTGTTCACCTCTACCGTCCCTATTGGGATACCCATCATAAACAGCTAGAGTCTGTGTGATAACAGAGTTAGCCTAAACGGAGGAGCTAGGATTTAGGTGACAGTACCTAGCTCATTGCTTGCCCCCAGGGCCACACTTCTCCCCACTTCCAGTGAGGGAGACAGCTTTCGAAAGATTTCTGCTGCTGGTGTGCAATCTGGCGGACAACAGAGTGACCACCCTGTTGCCCTATAGAAGCAAACGGACTTACATCATACAAAGGATGAGTGCTCATCCCTTGGCCACTGACTAGCTATTATGGATATTCATTTTATTTTCCATAGTGTTTAACAACAGTGTTTTTGTTGACTTAGCATCCGTTTAGAATACGACACACTTAAGTTCCGATGCTTTAGTTTTTAGCAACACTTTTGTCAGGCATACTTGGTTTCGAGGACTAGAGGAGAACAATCACTATGACTAGAATCACACACTCTAGAGCCAAGACACGAGGTAAACATGGAGTCTATCCAACACAGAGGAATAGGTGGGGGAAGTCCTCGATATCACTAGTTAAAGTGTAAGTCGGGATAAAAATCAAAAGTGGACGATAACGGGTGGATGGGGAAAGTGTCAACAAGAAGCAAAGACCCTATGGGGGAAATGACCAAGTCCATACTACAATAAGGGCATGACCAACGAGTATACACAAGAATCTCTAATTTAAAGTAATTGAATCACCTCTACTCTAAACAGTCAATAAGAGCCACAAAAAGTATCGCCAAAGCATGACCACTCAATACCCAGTCAAGCTACCAAGATAAGTAAACGAGCATAATATGAAACATTCAAATGCACAGACCATATACCTGCTGGGTCATGTACCTGTATCCACAATCTGAACCACTGACTGTCACTGGAACACTGTTGTTGTACTAACCACAGGTACTGTCATCACATATGCTCTGTATGGAAGAAAATGGCTAACTCAGACATCAAATCTGGGGTCATGAGGCTCAGTCCTGGCATGAGACTGAAAATATGTATGCTCTGGGTCCGCTGATAATAGGAGTGATCATCAATGAACTACTAATCAACTGCTGATCTCAGAATATCATAGTAAAGGACTGGCTCAGAAATATGCCCAAAACTGGTCTGAAGACATGGTAGCCCCGGCTACTATGGATGTGATAACAGTTTCTTGCAAGTTTCTCCTAGACTATAGTTTCTTAACTTTTGTCCCTGCGAATGATTTCAATAAATGATGATTCTAGTTAAAGTTACCAATTTATCATATTCAATTATAAGGTTCAACTTCCACGATTCCTACAACAGAAATAGAAATATTTTGATTCTAGGAACTAAACAATGGCATGAAAGACAAGTTCTTTCACATGGTATTGATGCATACTAGATAATCCAGAAAACTCATTTTTAGTCAAACATAAGGCACTAGAAGTCCATTGGTATGACAAAGTGCTTTCTGTAATCATGACATGGTTTCAACCTCCACAAAGCATGCTTGCCCATGTTAATATAGGTTCATGCTTAGATGAGGTAAGAAAACAAGGCCAAGTGCAAGTCCTATGTAATTTTAACAGCATAGATGCCCCTTGGACACAACTGCTTAGCCAAACAGCTTTATGAGTTTGACAATGTACTTTCCCCATGAATAAATAAGAGTGTCTTCATTTTTTGCCTTTAAAAAAAATTGCAGCACTACAAAAATCTCATCCACTTGGGAATAAGACTGATGTTTTAAAGTATTCAACAATAACACTCCACTATATTTGCCTTTTGAAGATGCTTCATATATTAACTTCAGACTCCAGAGAACAAATAAGTACATCAAAATTAAAAGTGATTACACCATGTTGACAACAAGAGTACCAGGAAAGTCTCGGTACTCACTATTTAGAAGTAATAACAGTATTTCTATGAATAATCAATAACACTATGAAAGGAGTAACATCTACCTGATCTATAGTTCCAATGGATAAGAATGCTAATAAAATAGCCAATAATTCTGATTGATTTAGACCCAAAGTATTCCATGTAGCTACACCTCCAACAATAGCAGCAATTTGTAAGTTTCTTCTTACAGCACCCAATGTTGTGTCAACAGGTGAGAGGAAGCATGTTGTGTCTATTTTGTTCAATCTCAAGTCCTCCAATGAGTATATTTTTTGTGGTACCTATATCAAAAGAACCATGGTCAGCCCATAGCATATATTTATAACAACAAATAAAACATAGAAATTACAAATAATTCTTATGTATCTTGTGCCCTTGGGTTTTCATAAAATTTACCGCAATTTGCATGGATTTAAAGACAAATCAAGAAAGAAATGAGAAATAGATAGTGAAATCAACTCCATTACATACATTGTCAAAAGTTTTATAAAAAGGGTTTGTTACCTCCTGAAAATGCATGGTTTATTTTGCATTTTCAGAGGTGTTCTTTTGAGCAGCATTGTACCAAGAGATGTGAACTTTGCGAGTTTGGTACAATCCATGAGCATTGTATTGGAAATCCGGTTCAAGCATCATCTTATTTGTCATGCATAGGAGAGATAGCGATGGAGATCCATATGATACCTCTCTTTCACATGTTGGAGGACGTAACATGTTTGGAGGTGTGTTTTGTTGTTGAGAAAACATATTTGGAGGAACTATTGCATGTGGCAGTCGTTCATCGTTTGGGGCACTTGTCTACATATTTTAATTTTTTATGCATGTTTTTTCCATTGGAGAATACCTTTGGGATGTTTTCACAGCTCTCAAGGCATAATCTACATGTTTGGAGGCAATATGGACCCCTAGGGAGCACTTGCCTAGGAGAGAGATAAAGTGGACCTGTTATCACACCATAGTAGCTTGGCTACTATGCTTGCTGAGCAGATATCTGCACTTTCCAAAGCTTTGCTTTTACACAGATCAGCTATGCTGAGCAGAGTTATTTGAGATCACTCACAGATCAGAGTAGTGTATGTTAGAAATTGAGTAGACCTTGTGCCAAGGCTGAGCCTTGAGAGCTTAGATTTGATGATCGATGTGACCTTTGTTCCATATGGTTTCAGTTCAGTGCCTAGAGTTCCAGATGTTGTTGCAGCAGTGTTTCAATTACTTATGGATGATGATGATTATTTGCATGATATGATGTAACCTATGGACTTGTGATCGTTGTCATGGATTATTATCTTGTTGCTTTAGTCCTCTTCATAGCATTGACTTGGTATGTAACTCATGATGTGGCAGTACTATCTAAAATAATAAAATGAAATATCTTGGATGATGTTATAAATACAAAAATTGGATGTATTGCTTGCACACTAAGGTTTTTTGACAATACCCATTGGTTTCATTACCCTCATATGAGCATGAGCATGGTCTTTCTGGACATCTTTGTCTGCTATCCTAGGCACCACATTCACTTGACTCCATCCATCCATGACCTTCCTTATTTGGCTTTCACCCTGACTTGCCTTCTTGACTTTTTGATATGGAGGACTTCCCCATTTCTACCTCTGTGTTGGACCACATCCATGTTTGTTTTGTGTCTCAACTTTGAGTTGGTGACAGAACTTGCCTTTGGTGAGTTGGATTGTATGCCTAAATCATTCTGGTCGGTTGTCCTGATGTTTGGCATTGTGCAGAACTCCCTCTAGTCACTTGAGTTGTTGTTGGCTAAAACTGAAAGCTCATGTACTACTTATACTAGAAATTATTATAAAGCCTGTGAACTTAAAATTCTAGAATGTGTTTATCAACACACGTGAATAAAGGCTATAGCAATGAACTGCTAAAATACCCCGCGAAGGGTATAAAAAGGTCCAAAAAGCAATGGTTAAATAAATGCTCTATCTAAATATTGTTGACCTCATGATTATAAATATGCCCCGGATGCAAGCTGCGATTAGTTGTGCTTCTTAGCGCATGTGAAATCCCAGAGGGGTCATATAGGCCAAAAAGGCCATGAAAATGAATGAATGATCCTAATGAACCTGGATCAGCTTGATGTAGACATGATGCCTAAGTTGAATAAACACTCTCTAAACAACTTATCCATTTGTGAGGCACTGCCCTTCCCTTTGTTATTTTGTCCAGCAAAGAGTGTAGCTCCCCCTTTCCCCATCCAAAGTGTCACTTAGTCGAGTTGGTTAAGTCATCCCTTTGCCTAGCCTTCTTCTTAGCCTTCACCCTTTGCTAGCAGTTAGGCCATGTCCGTTGAATGAGTATGTCTTTGAAGCTTTTGTGCAAGTAAATTATAAATAACATTGGAATATATATATGTATTAACTGCCACTAAATGATGTTTATACTTTAAGTTAAGCTATGAATATGATTAAAGGAACATGTCTTAGTCTTATGTTATAATCTAGTCTTTGGTTGCATTTTGACCTAGTCAAACATAGTTTGACCATGGTCATTCTTGGGATCCGTGATGAGATGGACCACATGTGCTTATGGATGATGATATATGGTCCCACATACACCTATTGATGATTCCATATGTTGGACATATGCTTCAGATAATGGTTGATGCAGTTAGTCAGTTTTATTATTATTTCCAGATCATCATATTTTACACTGCCCGGGTATGGTTGACCCCACAGATCAACCCATGGTGTATGAGTACTCATTTCTAGTAGATTTGGGTCTTCTGGATCCATTGAGACACTTATATTTCAGTTCCAGGCATTTTTTATGATGATAGTAGCAATTATCCACTTGTTGACTAGTTTGGGCATGTTGATCCAGCCTGTCCAGCAGAGGCATTGGAGGCCAGTCGTTGCCTAGGGCGCTACAAAGGAAGGGGGTGGTCCAGCCACTTGTTTTTACCAATATACCCCCCTTCCGGACAGCCTAGTACCTTCAGTTTGACAGCGCAGGCACCCTGGATGGTAGTTCGGGTCACTTTCAGGGTTTTCAGGAGGATTAAAAAATGGAATAAAAGGGTCACTAAGGAATTCGATTTGGGCAATTGAGGAAAGGTTTTGGCACTTGGTCTTCTCAGAGGTCATCCATGGTGAACCCCCCTTCTCCCAGATCAGTTGGCATCAGTCAGTGGGGTCCACAGTGGTTACAGGAGGGCTTTTACTACTTGTCTCTCTTAGATTTTGAGGAAAGGATTTGATCATTTGTGTCACTTTGACATGTCATAGACTTATATTTTATATTATTGTGCCATGGGGACATGCTAATGAAGGGAAGTAATGCCTCCTAGCCCCACCATGAGCTTGTAGTGACTTGTCTTGATCTTGATGATGTGGCACATGTATTTTTAGCCACCCCTATGTATGATGTCACCCTCCATGAGTCTTTTCTAGCTATGACATCATCACTCACTTTAGTGATCCATGTGATATTATGTATTGGCTCATCTTAGTTGTTGATTAGATTGTTAGATCTTTTAATCTCAACCACTAGTTTCAAAAAGTGGTTTTGTGGTTTAGGGTTTTGGTCTTTATTATCCTATAAAAGGAGGAGACCCCCCTCATTGTAAAGCACCTTTGGAGCTCTTGAAGATTGGAATAGAATACTTCTTTGTGGATCTACTTCTCTTTTCTTGATGGATTCTTTTGCACTTTGAATATACAGTATTTTCTCTATGTATCATTGTGGATCTTGGGGCTACTAGTTGTTTTTCTGCACGGAAGCCGAATTGATGAGGAGGAGGACGATTTGAAGGAGGCTATTGTTGGGGGGGCCCACATATCTTCTCTTGGGTTGATCTTTGTGACAGGGAGTATCATTATTGTACCTTCGTGACATAGTTGATGCTTTCTCTTACATCTCTTCATCATTTTCATAATTTTTCTACTTGGCTTGTTTCTAACTTGATCTTGTCTTGTAGGAGGAGGACGATTTGGATACTCTTGGAGGAAGATGTTTTGGCTTGGAGCACTAGATCTCACTCTTGAATATACACATAGGGGAATGCTATCAATTTGCAAAGTGGCCACAAGCAATTCAGGTATGTTCTACAAGGTATGTACCTAGATCCATTCATTCGTCTTCATTGGTCATCAAACCCTTGAAATCAAAACCCTCATTTTTACATTTTTCTAGATCTACTTGGATCTAGAAAGCTTTTGGGTATAACTTTTGAGACCCACCTCTATAGCATCCACGGCAATTCGGATCTATAGTTTGGTGGTGTTTGGCCTCCATTTGACCCGGTTCCCAAGGCACATTAGCCTCTCCAAGGTAATTCGCATTCCCTTGAAGAGGCTAGTTTGCTAGGTTCTAGTACTTGGGTAGGTGAGATCCCACTTGATTTGGATAGATCCACCTTGATAACCTACCCCTAGTGCTTCACCTCTTTGATTTTTGCCTTATGGGCCCCATTCCTCATTTTGAGGGTTGAAGCCTGTTATCACACAACTTGTAGTTGCCCCTAGTGGTATCCCATCCGGGACGGTAGAGGAGACAGGCAACTAAAGAGGTGACCCAAGAGATGCCACGGTTCCCAATGCAAGGTGGGAGTCACGTCAACCGAGGCACTCTTCGCTTTAGGTCAAGGTGAAACAAGACCTAGGGGGAGACCCTATAACCAATCACAGTTGATTGGACCCAAACAAAGGTTTCTAAGGATAAGTAAATGAAAAGTTACGGAAACCTATGCAAGGTTGAGTGGACCTAGATGTTAAAGTATGGTTGAAGGTGGTTTGGGAGATTGTTAGTGTTTCAACCGATGTATGATTTAGGCCACATAATTAGGTATACTAACAAGGTACTGTTATCACACCATAGTAGCAGGGCTACTATTCTTGTACAGCAGATATCTGCACATTCCAGAGCTTCCTTTATTCCAGAGCATGGCTATATATTTTGGATCACTCATGATCAGAGCAGTACATTATTCAGATTTTATGACCTTGTGTCAAGGCTGAGCCTTGAGAGTTCGGATTTGATGACTGATGTGACCACTTATCCCATTACAGTTTCAGTTCAGTGCCTATATATGTATTTCAGCAGTGTTTCAGATGATGCATGATGATGATTATTATGATGATGTTGTATGATCTATGGATATGTTCTCACTGACTGTGGATTATTATCTTGTTGATTTAGTCATGATCATGGCATGTGCTTGGTATATTATTCCTGATGTGGCAAATTATTTAAAATGAACTGTAAATCATAAAATGGACAATTGCTTGCACTTTTAGGTCATTTAACAAAACTTACTGGTATTTCACCTTACATAGACATGGTCTTTCCCCGACACCAGTTGTCTGCTAGTGTAGGCTCCATACTCACTTGTCTCCATCCATACATGACCTTCCTGTTTGACTTTAAACCCTGACATGTCTCATTTGACTTTCTGATACTGGGGACTTCCCCATTTTTCTACCTCTGTGTTTGGACCGCATCCCTGTTTATCCAGTGTCTCGGCTCTGAGTTGGTGACAGAACTTACCTTTGGTGAGTTGGATTGTAGGCCTACATCATTCTGGTCGGTTGTCCCGATGTTTGGCATTGGCTCGAACTCCCCCTAGTCACTTGAGATGTTGTTGGCTAAAATTGAAAGCTCATGTTCTACCTATGGAAACTAAAAATTCGCCCATGGAAACAAAAAAGGGCAAGAGCAATGAAAAGCTAAAAATACTCCCCGAAGAGTATAAGAAAGGTCCAAAAAGCAATGGTTCTTAAAAGTTATATCTAAACAATTGCTGACCTTATAAATATGAGAAAAACATGCCCTGGATGCAAGCTGCAACTAGTTGTGCTTCTCAGCACATCTGAAATCCGAAGGGTTATGTAGGCCAAAAGGGCCATGGAATAAAATTGAATGATCCTAATGAACTTGGATCAACTTGATGTAGACATGATGCCTAAGTTGAATAAGCACTCTCTAAACAACTTATCCATTTGTGAGGCACAGCCATCCCCCGTGTTCTTTTGTCCAACACAGAGTTTGTAGCTTCCCCCCTTTCCCAGTCCAAAGTATTTTTGAGTTAAGTTAGACAAGTCAAACCCTTGGCCCAACCTTGCTCCTAGCCTTCATCCTTCACTAGCAGTTTGACCATGTCCGATGGGTGAGTTTGTCATTTGAACTATGGTGCAAGTAATTTTATATAACAACGGAATATGTTAATATAATTAATGCCACTGAATGGAATTTGTACTTTGAGCTTAGCTATGGAATGATTAAAGAAGCATTGTCTTAGTCTACTGATGTGATTTATCCTTGATTATATATATTCTTGATGTGGACCATGTATGGATGATTATTGATGATGATTTATGGTCCCACATGTTTGATGATGATATCATATGATGGACATATGATACAGATGATGATTGATCCAGTTCGGCAGGTTATTATCATTACAGATCAGCAGATTATACATTGTCCATATATGGTGGACCCTACAGCTGGCCCATTAGGGCAACCCAGGGTGTATGAGTACTCATTCCTAGTGGATTTGGGTCTTCTGGATCCATTGAGACACTTATCTTTCAGTTCCGGGCACTTCTGACAGTGATTGATGCAGTTTTACACTTGTTGACCAGATTTGGGACTGATTTCCCAGCCTGAGCAGCAGGGGCCCCGAGAGGCCGGTTCACCTAGGGCGCTGATGATGGAGGGGGTGGTCCAGCCACTTGTTATTACCATTTATCCCCCCTCCCGGAGAGCCTGGTGGGCTCAGATTGACAGCGCTAGCACCCTAGGAGGCAGTTTTGGCACTTTCACAGTTCCCGAGGCAGTTTAAAAATGGGATAAAGTGGTCACTGAGGAAATCGATTTGGGCAATTGAGGCAAGGTTTTGGCATTTGGTTTTCACAGAGGTCTTCCAGGGTGATCTCACTATCTTCCAGTCAGTTTTCACCATGTGGGTATCTCCAGATTGATCACAGGAGGACATTTACTGCTCGACTGTCATGGATTCTGAGGACAGTTTTGGTCATTATCATTATATTGGACATATTTTATTATTTTATTGTGCCTTGGGGTGAGCTAGCAAGGATTTATACCTCCTAGCCCCACCATGTGCTTATTTTATCATGTCCTAGTCATCATGAGGTGGATTATTGTACTTTATACCCCTCTTGAGGGATGACGTCACCCTCCATTGTACCACTTAGTGAGGGCGCTATTGTTATGTTGAGTGATCCATGTGATATATTGTTATGGATTCATCCTAGCCATTGATTGTATGATGAGATCTTATAATCTCAACCACTCATGTGATGGAGTATTGTAGAGTGGTATAGGGTTTTGGTCTTTATTATCCTATATAAGGAGGAGACCCCCCATTGTAAAGCTCACCTTTGGAGCTCTGGAATATTGGAATAGAAGATTTTTTGTGGAGCACATCTCTCTTGGCTTGTGGATTCTCTTGCATGTTGAATATAAAGTATCTCTTCTATGTATCATTGTGGATTTTGGTGTTTTTGCTAACCTTTTGACAGGAAAGTCGAATTGGAGAGAGGAGGGCGACTTTTTGAGGGTTATTGTTGGAGGGATCCACATATTCTCTCTTGGGTTGATCTTGTGACAGGGAGTATCATTATTGTATCTTCGTGACATAGTTGATGCTTTCTATTACATCTTTCTACCATTTTCATAATCATCTTGCTTGACTTGTTTCTTTGATCTTGTCTTGTAGGAGGAGGACGATTTGGCTATCTTGGAGAAGGGCGATTTGGTTGGAGCACTTGGATCTCACTCTTGAATATAAACATAGGAGAATGCTATCAACTTGCAAGGTGGCCATGAACAATTGAGGTAAGATCTACAAGGTATGTGTCTCTTTCATCCATTCTATCTTCATTGGTCATAAAACCCTAATTAAATCAAAACCCCAATTTTGGTTTTTTTTTTTAGATCTACCCTTGCAATTGAAAAGATTTTAAGAACCCACCTCTATAGGATCCACCCCTAGTTGGATCTATAGTTTGGTGGTGATTGGCTAAAAATTGACACACCTTTCAATGCAAAAAGCCTTCTTGAACCTAAATCGATTTTCCTAAGAGAAGCTTGTTGGGTAAGATCTAGCACATGGGTAGGTGAGATCCCACTTGATTTGGCATCTAGACACTTGATAACCTATACCCATATCCTTGCTTTGGTGAAAACTACCTTGTGGACATCTCTCCATGTTTTGAGGGGTTGAAACCCCCTTTTGATCTTCTTGGTACCTTAAAACTTAGATCTACTAAGATCTACCCATTGGATTCACTTAAAACTTTGAAGGAACATAGATCGGGGTACTAACACCCCGGATCTACATTTTGGTGGCCATTGGACTTGGTATGGTCCACCAAACCCATCTTTTGCCCATCCTTGAGAAAGTCGCACCCCCTTGGAGTTTTGAGTTGGACCACTTCTAGGAAGTGGGTGTTGGAGTTTTTCGTGTATTTGGAATGCCCATGCCTTGAAACCTAGGTCTAGACTATCCTTTTGTCCCGATCTACCTTGGGGATTGCATTCCTTGTTTTAAGGAATTGTGGTCCACTTTTGGTCATCACTCAAAAACCTAGATCTAGCAAGATCCAACCATTGGATCTCATCCAAACCACTTGACTTGGCTTCTAGGTGTCCCGATCTACACTTTGACATCCTTCTTGACCCCATTAGCCCATCCAACAAGGCACTAGTCCTTCTCCAAGCAAGGCGCACTTCTTGGGATTAGTGTCAAACCCTAGATCTAGCACATGGGTAATCCTAGAACCAACTCTAACTTGTAGATCTAACCTAGATCTAGCCTATAGTACCATCTTCACACTTAACTTCACCTTGTGGGCCCACCTAGAACCATTTCACACTTCCCAAGGCAACAAGACCCACTTGTGTAAACACATGGTACTATACTTAATAATCATACCCCATCAAGTGGCCTAAACCATACATAGGTTGAAACACTAACTATCCATGATACCACCTTCAACCATACCTTAAACATTTGGTCCACTTAGCCTTGCATTGGTTTCCGTAACTCATCATTTATTCACCCTTTGAAACCTTTGCTTGGTTCCAATCAACTGTGATTGGGGTATAGGGTCTCCCCCTTGGTCTAGTTATATCTTGACCTAAAGCGAAGAGTGCCTCGGTTGACGTGACTCCCACATTGCATTGGGAACCGTGGCATCTCTTAGGTCACCTCTTTAGTTGCCTAACTCCTCTACCGTCCCGGATGGGATACCTCTAGGGGCAACTACAAGTTGTGTGATAACATTTTTGGCGCCGCTGCCGGGGAAGGTAGAGGCCTACCCTGGTTCGACATATATTTTTCAAACCTCTCCTCCCGTTCTCTTTGCCAACATTAACATTTTTGGCGCCGTTGCCGGGGAGGTAGAGGCCTACCTTGGTTCAACATATGTTTTGTCTCACTCTATCCCTGCACTTTAAACGACATACATCTTGGTAGAAGAGTTTAAAAATCTACCTGGCGACTCCAATTCGTGACTCCACTGAGGATCGGCCCCATTCCCATCTTTCAATTTTGTAATTTGTAAATCATAAATGAATTCAGACATTTTCTTCCAAATGACAAGGTGTATGAATGAAATATATGAGAATCTATCTCGCTATAGAGGGCAGTTGGAAGAAAGTAATGAAGGTCAGTCAACATATCAATATGGGAATGATTATGTACATAATTCTTATAACTCTCATCATTCTTTTCATTCTTCAAGTAAAAATATTAACCCAATTAATTCAAACAAAAGTCAAGTTCAACCAAGGCCTTGCAACCAAAGCATTCGGTCAAATGACTCTAGCATTCCAGTTAGACATCCAAAACTAATCCCTAGTAGAATGGCCAAAGTTATTAGAAATCCACCTAAGCCATCTCCTTTTGACTTTTCTGAAATTCATGGGGCACCTCATCTTATGCCAAATAATTACTCTGAATGGTTGCCTCGTTTCTATGGAAATTATTTTGAGTCAATTGAAAATCATTTACAAAGATTTTGGGATTATATGGAAGTTAGGGGTGCTGATGATGAAGATGTTTATATGCGGGCCCTGGGTGAGACATTAGGTGGAAATTCCGGATTATGGTTTGATAATTTAGCCCCAGGATCCATCACTGGTTATGATATGTTTGTTGGGTTATTAAAGAATAAATGGGGTAGTAATGTTGAAAAATCCTTAACAGAGACATCAAGCAATAACTGTGTTGTTGAGGATCAGTTTGATAAGGACCATGATAATAATAATGACACTTCAAATCAGTCCTTGAGTAGCCCTAATTTTGATCTTGAAGAAATTTCTGATTTTGTGTTTGATGAGGACCCTTCAGAAAAAGATTCCCTTAATCATTCTATCATTAACAATCATTCAATTCCTTATCACCTTATTGAAGAAGAAGAAAGTGGAAACATTGACCAAGACCCTTTAGTAGTGCTTTCACATGATCATTGGGCAAATAATCAGGATGCTTTAAATGAGCTTGTTAATTTTCCCCCTGATCAATTAAATGAAAATGATCACCTATCCTCTTATAATTTTAATGATGAACCAATAGAAGGTCAATCTCAAGATGAGGATGAATTAGTGAATCACACTAGATGCTCTAATCCGTGTTCCACTTCTTATAATGAGTCTTTAATTTTTCCCATCCTTAATCAAGACAACTTAGAGTTAGGTAGCTATGGTCAATCTTGTCCTCAGATTGTAAATATTAAACTTGACCAAAAGATTAAAATTATTCCTACAGTAAAGAGTGCTTTCTTTTGCCAAAATCCAAAGTCAAACTTATTTATTCATTTGGGAGAATTTTTATATTTGCAATCCACCCTCCCTTCCCAACTCTTTCAATCATCTTTGGGTTGGTGCTCTAGTC
This sequence comes from Larix kaempferi, assembly GCA_027924585.1. Lineage (NCBI taxonomy): Eukaryota > Viridiplantae > Streptophyta > Pinopsida > Pinales > Pinaceae > Larix > Larix kaempferi. Next base: position 4,996,263 of record BSBM01000866.1, read on the forward strand.
AAATTTTTGCTTTTTGATTTTTTTAACAGAAAGTATAAGCATGATTACATGTTTGGAGAAAAAGCACTTCATTTCCCTTTTCAGTCACTTTTGAACCATAATGCTTATTGTCAAGTTATTAATCATTCTGGGTGGCTAGAAAAGGTGTTTAGAGATCAATTCCATCTTTTCTCCATTTTTGAGCATCAAGTGGGTTTAACTTTGATTTTTCATCTTTTAAGCTTTAATTTGTCCCCACTTGGTTTCTATTTGATCATCAGTCCCAAGGAGAATCAAATTGAATATGTGAGAGAAGCAAATGAAGAAGTTAATTTGTGTGAAAGTGAACCGAATCACATGTCTTATGTCTTCCGTCCATCCATCTCTGAGTTTAACTTGCATAAATTTTATGATCCTATCAGTTCTTTGATGGAGGATGTTTGTATCAGACAATCTTCTCCTTGGCATATTTTCATACTGCATCATTTAAACCATTCTTCTATGTTTGAACAAGTCAGGAAGATTGTGCCCTCAAATTTGTTAATCTTTAGCCCGATCTTGACTTGTTCTATTATCAAAAGTCAAATAAGAATCATTAATCTGTTTGACGAATGGTTACACTGGATTTATGATTTTACCTAGCATTTGTGTTGACTGGTTAGAGTAGGGTAGGTAGGTCTTGAATAAGCTCACTTGAGCAGTAGGATTTGTGTGATTTTTCTTTTTCTGTGTACCGAGTATTGTCCCGTTTTCTTGTTTCTGCCTGAGTTGAGTCTTGCTCCTTCCTAAGCTTGTCTCTTCTCCTGCATACATTTTTAAGAAATTATAGTTAGCATTTCAATTGTTGGCTGCCTGTGCAAGTTGAGATTGCCTGATTTAAGAAGTTATTCTTTTCCTCCTGCACAGTAAATAAAAATGATAATAATATATGCCATGTTAGTTTATATTTATATTTTGACGCATTTTTCAGTTTATGCTTTAGATTAGTTTTCAGTTTTATTTTATATTTGTCCCATACATGCTCCATGATGGTGTTCTAGTGTTTGTGAGAGCAGGAACAGGTGCAAGATAAAAGCTGAAAGCAAGGATGGTGCAGTGCTGGATTGAAGATTGATGCAGAGCAGTTCGAGACCAGAGATTCTGAGGTTCTCAAGCGCTCTCTCCCTTAGAGCACTTGTCCCAGCTGGAGCCAGATGTTATCACACCATAGTAGCAGGGCTACTATTCTTGTACAGCAGATATCTGCACATTCCAGAGCTTCCTTTATTCCAGAGCATGGCTATATATTTTGGATCACTCATGATCAGAGCAGTACATTATTCAGATTTTATGACCTTGTGTCAAGGCTGAGCCTTGAGAGTTCGGATTTGATGACTGATGTGACCACTTATCCCATTACAGTTTCAGTTCAGTGCCTATATATGTATTTCAGCAGTGTTTCAGATGATGCATGATGATGATTATTATGATGATGTTGTATGATCTATGGATATGTTCTCACTGACTGTGGATTATTATCTTGTTGATTTAGTCATGATCATGGCATGTGCTTGGTATATTATTCCTGATGTGGCAAATTATTTAAAATGAACTGTAAATCATAAAATGGACAATTGCTTGCACTTTTAGGTCATTTAACAAAACTTACTGGTATTTCACCTTACATAGACATGGTCTTTCCCCGACACCAGTTGTCTGCTAGTGTAGGCTCCATACTCACTTGTCTCCATCCATACATGACCTTCCTGTTTGACTTTAAACCCTGACATGTCTCATTTGACTTTCTGATACTGGGGACTTCCCCATTTTTCTACCTCTGTGTTTGGACCGCATCCCTGTTTATCCAGTGTCTCGGCTCTGAGTTGGTGACAGAACTTACCTTTGGTGAGTTGGATTGTAGGCCTACATCATTCTGGTCGGTTGTCCCGATGTTTGGCATTGGCTCGAACTCCCCCTAGTCACTTGAGATGTTGTTGGCTAAAATTGAAAGCTCATGTTCTACCTATGGAAACTAAAAATTCGCCCATGGAAACAAAAAAGGGCAAGAGCAATGAAAAGCTAAAAATACTCCCCGAAGAGTATAAGAAAGGTCCAAAAAGCAATGGTTCTTAAAAGTTATATCTAAACAATTGCTGACCTTATAAATATGAGAAAAACATGCCCTGGATGCAAGCTGCAACTAGTTGTGCTTCTCAGCACATCTGAAATCCGAAGGGTTATGTAGGCCAAAAGGGCCATGGAATAAAATTGAATGATCCTAATGAACTTGGATCAACTTGATGTAGACATGATGCCTAAGTTGAATAAGCACTCTCTAAACAACTTATCCATTTGTGAGGCACAGCCATCCCCCGTGTTCTTTTGTCCAACACAGAGTTTGTAGCTTCCCCCCTTTCCCAGTCCAAAGTATTTTTGAGTTAAGTTAGACAAGTCAAACCCTTGGCCCAACCTTGCTCCTAGCCTTCATCCTTCACTAGCAGTTTGACCATGTCCGATGGGTGAGTTTGTCATTTGAACTATGGTGCAAGTAATTTTATATAACAACGGAATATGTTAATATAATTAATGCCACTGAATGGAATTTGTACTTTGAGCTTAGCTATGGAATGATTATAGAAGCATTGTCTTAGTCTACTGATGTGATTTATCCTTGATTATATATATTCTTGATGTGGACCATGTATGGATGATTATTGATGATGATTTATGGTCCCACATGTTTGATGATGATATCATATGATGGACATATGATACAGATGATGATTGATCCAGTTCGGCAGGTTATTATCATTACAGATCAGCAGATATACATTGTCCATATATGGTGGACCCTACAGCTGGCCCATTAGGGCAACCCAGGGTGTATGAGTACTCATTCCTAGTGGATTTGGGTCTTCTGGATCCATTGAGACACTTATCTTTCAGTTCCGGGCACTTCTGACAGTGATTGATGCAGTTTTACACTTGTTGACCAGATTTGGGACTGATTTCCCAGCCTGAGCAGCAGGGGCCCCGAGAGGCCGGTTCACCTAGGGCGCTGATGATGGAGGGGGTGGTCCAGCCACTTGTTATTACCATTTATCCCCCCTCCCGGAGAGCCTGGTGGGCTCAGATTGACAGCGCTAGCACCCTAGGAGGCAGTGTTTGGCACTTTCACAGTTCCCGAGGCAGTTTAAAAATGGGATAAAGTGGTCACTGAGGAAATCGATTTGGGCAATTGAGGCAAGGTTTTGCATTTGGTTTTCACAGAGGTCTTCCAGGGTGATCTCACTATCTTCCAGTCAGTTTTCACCATGTGGGTATCTCCAGATTGATCACAGGAGGACATTTACTGCTCGACTGTCATGGATTCTGAGGACAGTTTTGGTCATTATCATTATATTGGACATATTTTATTATTTTATTGTGCCTTGGGGTGAGCTAGCAAGGATTTATACCTCCTAGCCCCACCATGTGCTTATTTTATCATGTCCTAGTCATCATGAGGTGGATTATTGTACTTTATACCCCTCTTGAGGGATGACGTCACCCTCCATTGTACCACTTAGTGAGGGCGCTATTGTTATGTTGAGTGATCCATGTGATATATTGTTATGGATTCATCCTAGCCATTGATTGTATGATGAGATCTTATAATCTCAACCACTCATGTGATGGAGTATTGTAGAGTGGTATAGGGTTTTGGTCTTTATTATCCTATATAAGGAGGAGACCCCCCATTGTAAAGCTCACCTTTGGAGCTCTGGAATATTGGAATAGAAGATTTTTTGTGGAGCACATCTCTCTTGGCTTGTGGATTCTCTTGCATGTTGAATATAAAGTATCTCTTCTATGTATCATTGTGGATTTTGGTGTTTTTGCTAACCTTTTGACAGGAAAGTCGAATTGGAGAGAGGAGGGCGACTTTTTGAGGGTTATTGTTGGAGGGATCCACATATTCTCTCTTGGGTTGATCTTGTGACAGGGAGTATCATTATTGTATCTTCGTGACATAGTTGATGCTTTCTATTACATCTTTCTACCATTTTCATAATCATCTTGCTTGACTTGTTTCTTTGATCTTGTCTTGTAGGAGGAGGACGATTTGGCTATCTTGGAGAAGGGCGATTTGGTTGGAGCACTTGGATCTCACTCTTGAATATAAACATAGGAGAATGCTATCAACTTGCAAGGTGGCCATGAACAATTGAGGTAAGATCTACAAGGTATGTGTCTCTTTCATCCATTCTATCTTCATTGGTCATAAAACCCTAATTAAATCAAAACCCCAATTTTGGTTTTTTTTTTTAGATCTACCCTTGCAATTGAAAAGATTTTAAGAACCCACCTCTATAGGATCCACCCCTAGTTGGATCTATAGTTTGGTGGTGATTGGCTAAAAATTGACACACCTTTCAATGCAAAAAGCCTTCTTGAACCTAAATCGATTTTCCTAAGAGAAGCTTGTTGGGTAAGATCTAGCACATGGGTAGGTGAGATCCCACTTGATTTGACATCTAGACACTTGATAACCTATACCCATATCCTTGCTTTGGTGAAAACTACCTTGTGGACATCTCTCCATGTTTTGAGGGGTTGAAACCCCCTTTTGATCTTCTTGGTACCTTAAAACTTAGATCTACTAAGATCTACCCATTGGATTCACTTAAAACTTTGAAGGAACATAGATCGGGGTACTAACACCCCGGATCTACATTTTGGTGGCCATTGGACTTGGTATGGTCCACCAAACCCATCTTTTGCCCATCCTTGAGAAAGTCGCACCCCCTTGGAGTTTTGAGTTGGACCACTTCTAGGAAGTGGGTGTTGGAGTTTTTCGTGTATTTGGAATGCCCATGCCTTGAAACCTAGGTCTAGACTATCCTTTTGTCCCGATCTACCTTGGGGATTGCATTCCTTGTTTTAAGGAATTGTGGTCCACTTTTGGTCATCACTCAAAAACCTAGATCTAGCAAGATCCAACCATTGGATCTCATCCAAACCACTTGACTTGGCTTCTAGGTGTCCCGATCTACACTTTGACATCCTTCTTGACCCCATTAGCCCATCCAACAAGGCACTAGTCCTTCTCCAAGCAAGGCGCACTTCTTGGGATTAGTGTCAAACCCTAGATCTAGCACATGGGTAATCCTAGAACCAACTCTAACTTGTAGATCTAACCTAGATCTAGCCTATAGTACCATCTTCACACTTAACTTCACCTTGTGGGCCCACCTAGAACCATTTCACACTTCCCAAGGCAACAAGACCCACTTGTGTAAACACATGGTACTATACTTAATAATCATACCCCATCAAGTGGCCTAAACCATACATAGGTTGAAACACTAACTATCCATGATACCACCTTCAACCATACCTTAAACATTTGGTCCACTTAGCCTTGCATTGGTTTCCGTAACTCATCATTTATTCACCCTTTGAAACCTTTGCTTGGTTCCAATCAACTGTGATTGGGGTATAGGGTCTCCCCCTTGGTCTAGTTATATCTTGACCTAAAGCGAAGAGTGCCTCGGTTGACGTGACTCCCACATTGCATTGGGAACCGTGGCATCTCTTAGGTCACCTCTTTAGTTGCCTAACTCCTCTACCGTCCCGGATGGGATACCTCTAGGGGCAACTACAAGTTGTGTGATAACAGGTACATCACCACATGCTACACAAGTGGATCCTGCTTTCTTGGGATGTGTGAAATGGCTTTAAGTGGACCCACAAGGTGAAGCTAAGGGATGAAATTGGTACTAGATGATACGAAATGAGTAGATCTATGGATCTAAGTTGATTTTAGGTGTACCCATGTACCGGATCTAGGGTTTGACACAACTCCCAAGGAGTGCGACTTGCTTTGAGGAGGACTAGTGCCTTGTTGGATGGGCTAATGGGGTCAAAAGGTATGTCAAAGTGTAGATCGGGACACCTAGGATCCAAATCAAGTGGGCTAATTGAGATAGAATGGTTGGATCTTGCTAGATCTAGGTTTTCATGAAATGACCCTAAGTGGACCACAATCCCTTGAAACAAGGAATGCTACCCCCAAGGCAGATCGTCATAAAATGATACTCTAGACCTAGGTTTCAAGGTATGCCCGTTCCAAATCCACAAAAATCTCAACCACCCACTTCCTCAAAGTGGGCAAACTCACTCACCCAAGGGAGTGCGACTTTGCTCAAGGAGGGCTAAAAGAGGGGTTAAGTGGACCAAATCAAGTCCAATGGCCACCAAACTATAGATCCAAGTAGCTTATGCACCGATCTATGTGGATCTAAAAAATCATGTCAATCCAAGGGTTAGATCTTACTAGATATGAGTTTTAAGGTGCCAAGAAATTCAAAAGGGGGTTTTAATCCCTTAAAACGTGGAATGATGCCCACAAGGTAGAAATCACCAAAGTAACATTCTGGGGGTAGGTTATCAAGTGTGTAGATTGCAAATCAAGTGGGATCTCACCTACCCATGTGCTAGATCTAACCAAACAAGCCTCTCTTAGGGAAGTGCGATTTGGTTCAAGAGGGCTTTTTGCCTTGAAAAGTGTGTCAATTTTAACCCAATCACCACCTAACTATAGATCCCACTAGGGGTGGATACTATAGAGGTGGGTTCTCAAAATCTCTTCAAAAGCAAGGCTAGATCTAAGTAGATCTAAGAAAAACCAAAAACAAGGGTTTTAATCAATTAGGGTTTTTATGATCTAGAAATTATGGATGATTCAAGGAAGAAGAAGATCATACCTTTGGAGCATACCTGGATGAAGAGATGAATGCTAGTTGAGACGAGGATTACTTTTGCCAAAGATCAAATGGAGAATTGTTGAAGCCCTCTTGCCAAATCGATTTTTCCAAGCCACATATGAGTCCCTCTAACCTGTCAAAACCAAGGAGCAAAGCATCAATCAGTTTAACATGTTGAAGGTAGATACAAGCAAGAGAGAGATAAGCAAAGAATAGTTGGCACAAAGACAAAACTACTCCCTGTTTAACCAAAACGTCTTCCTCCAAGCTTGAAGGGCAAGCCTCCCCACCAATTCGCACTTGTCAAAAACGTCCTCTTAACCTGTAAAAAAAAGATATGGCAAATATGCAAGATAGCTACAATAGATCCTCCAGTGCAATGGACAAAAGCATTTACAATCGAAACAACCAACATCCACTCCAATCCAAGCATGTACTCCAAAAGATAGAAATTTTATTCCAAGAGCCAAGAGCCAAAAATCTCTAGATGATTTTACAATGAGAGGCTCCCTCCTTAAATAGGATGGGGAGAGAGTACAATCCTAACCACTTTTTACATGAGTGGCTAAAATTAAAAGATCAAAAGATCTAATCAACGGCTAATAATAAATCATAACAATACATCACATGGATCACCCAATATAATGATGATGTCCCCACTAAATGGTACAAAAGGAGGATGACGTCATCCACTAGAGGGGTAAAGGTACAAAAATTCACCTCATATTGACTAGGACATGACAAAATAAGCACATGGTGGGGCTAGGAGGCATCAATCCTTACTAGCTCATCCCCAAGGCACAATAAAATAATAAAATATGTCCAAGATAATATAAATGATCAAATCTGTCCTCAAAATCTGTGATAGACGAGCAGTAAAAGACCTCCTGTGATCGATGTGGGCATACCCACATGGTGAAAACTGGCTGGAAGATAGTGAGATCACCCTGGAAGACCTCTGTGAAAACCAAATGCCAAAACCTTGCCTCAATTGCCCAAATCGAATTCCTCAGTGACCACTTTATCCCATTTTTTAACTGCCTCGGTAACTGTGAAAGTGCCAAACCTGCCTCCTAGGGCATCTGCGCTGTCCATCTGAGCCCACAAGGCTCTCCCGAAGGAAGGGTAAAAGGAAAAACAAGTGGCTGGACCACCCCCTCCTCATACAGCGCCCTAGGTGAACTGGCCTCTCATGGCCCCTGCTGCTCAAGCTGGGAAATCAGCCCCAAATCTGGTCAACAAGTGTAAAACTGCATCAATCACTGTCATAAGTGCCCAGAACTGAAAGATAAGTGTCTCATTGGATCCAAAAGACCCAAATCCACTAGAAATGTGTACTCATACACCATGGGTTGCCCTAATGGGCCCGCTGTATGGTCTACCATATATGGACAATGCATAATCTGCTGATCTAAAGTAATAATAAAACCTGCTGAACTGCATCAATCATCATCTGCATCATATGTCCATCATATGATCTCATCATCAAGTATGTGGGACCATGAATCATCATAAATAAGCATATATATATGGCCCACATCATCACGGATCCCAAGAATATACAACCAAGGATAAATCACATCAGTAGACTAAGACATGCTTCTCTAATCATTCTCACAGCCAAGCTCAAAGTATAACATCCATTCAGTGGCATTACTCAAGTTAGCATATTCCTTTGTTATATAAAATTACTTGCACAATAGTTCAAATGACAAACTCACCCATTAGACATGGTCAAACTGCTAGTGAAGGATGAAGGCTAGGAACCAGGTTGGGCCAAGGGTTTGACTTGTCTAACTTAACTCAAAAATACTTTGGACTGGGAGAAGGGGGAAAGCTACAAACTCTGTGCTAGACAAAATAACACGGGGGATGGCTGTGCCTCACAAATGGATAAGTTGTTCAGAGAGTGCTTATTCAACTTAGGCATCATGTCTACATCAAGTTGATCCAGGTTCATTAGGATCATTCAATTTCACTTCATGGCCTTTTTGGCCTACATAACCCTTCGGATCTCAGGTGCGCTGATAAGCACAACTAGTTGCAGCTTGCATCCAGGGCATGTTTTTCAAATACATATAAGGTCAGCAATTGTTTAGATATAGCTTTTAAGAACCATTGCTTTTTGGACCTTTCTTATACTCTTCGAGGAGTATTTTTAGCTGTTCATCGCTCTTTCCCTTTTTAGTTTCCATGGGCGAATTTATAAGTTTCCATAGGTAGAACATGAGCTTTCAGTTTTAGCCAACAACATCTCAAGTGACTAGGGGGAGTTCGAGCCAATGCCAAACATCGGGACAACCGACCAAAATGATTTAGGCCTACAATCCAACTCACCAAAGGCAAGTTTTGTCACCAACTTAGAGCCGAGACACTTCACTTGCATATTTAATTCGTTTCCCCTTGGGACTGATGATCAGATAAAAACCAAGTGGGGACAAATCAAGGCTTAAAAGACGAAAAATCAAAACTAGGCCCACTTGATGCTCAAAAATGGAGAAAAGATGAAATTGATCTTTAAACACCTTTTCTAGCCACCAAGAATGATTGATAATTTGACAACAAGCATTATTGTTCCAAGGTGACTGAAAAGGGAAATGAAGTGCTTTTTCTCCTAACATGTAATAATACATATACTTCCTATTGAAAAATTCCAAGGCAAAAAAATGACTAGAGCACCAACCCAAAGATGATTGAAAGAGTTGGGAAAGGAGGGTGGATTGCAAATATGAAAAGTCTCCTAGATGGATAGAAAGATTTGGCCTTGAAATTTGACAAAATAGAAGACCTTTCATAATAGCACTAGGAATGACTTCAAACTTTTGATTAAATCTGATTTGAGGACAAGATTCTAACTCTAAGAAAAAGCTATCTTGACTAAGGATAGAAAAATTTAAAAACTCATTATAAGAAGTGGAACAAAGATTAGAGCATCTAGTGTGATCTACTGGCTCATCCTCTCCTTCTATTGATTCATCATTAAAATCACAAGAGGATACTTGATCATTTTCATCAAATTGATCAGGGATAAAATTAAGAAATTTATTTAGAACATCCTGATTATTTGCACAATGATCATGTGAAAGCACTACTAAAGGGTCTTGGTCAATGTTTCCACTTTCTTCTTCTTCAAAAAGATGAGGAGAAATTAAAGGATTGTTAATGATAGAATGATTAAGGAGTTCTCTTTCTGAAGGATCCACAAAATCAGAAATTTCTTCAAGGTCAAAAGGGGGGCTACTCAAGGACTGACTTGAAGTATCATTATTATTATCATGGTCCTTGTCAAACTGATCCTCAACAACACAGTTATTGCTTGATGTCTCTGTTAAGGATTCTTCAATATTACTACCTCCATTTATTCTTTAATAACCCAACAAACATATCATATCCAGTGATGGATCCTGGGGCTAAATTATCAAACCATAATCCGGCATTTCCACCTAATGTCTCACCCAGGGCCCGCATATAAACATCTTCATCATCAGCACCCCTAACTTCCATATAATCCCAAAATCTTTGTAAATGATTTTCAATTGACTCAAAATAATTTCCATAGAAACGAGGCAACCATTCAGAGTAATTATTTGGCATAAGATGAGGTGCCCCATGAATTTCAGAAAAGTCAAAAGGAGATGGCTTAGGTGGATTTCTAATAACTTTGGCCATTCTACTAGGGATTAGTTTTGGATGTCTAACTGGAATGCTAGAGTCATTTGACCGAATGCTTTGGTTGCAAGGCCTTGGTTGAACTTGACTTTTGTTTGAATTAATTGGGTTAATATTTTTACTTGAAGAATGAAAAGAATGATGAGAGTTATAAGAATTATGTACATAATCATTCCCATATTGATATGTTGACTGACCTTCATTACTTTCTTCCAACTGCCCTCTATAGCGAGATAGATTCTCATATATTTCATTCATACACCTTGTCATTTGGAAGAAAATGTCTGAATTCATTTATGATTTACAAATTACAAAATTGAAAGATGGGAATGGGGCCGATCCTCAGCGGAGTCACGAATTGGAGTCGCCAGGTAGATTTTTAAACTCTTCTACCAAGATGTATGTCGTTTAAAGCGCAGGGAGAGAGTGAGACAAAACATATGTTGAACCAAGGTAGGCCTCTACCTCCCCGGCAACGGCGCCAAAAATGTTATCACACAACTTGTAGTTGCCCCTAGAGGTATCCCATCCGGGACGGTAGAGGAGTCAGGCAACTAAAGAGGTGACCCAAGAGATGTCACGGTTCCCAATGCAAGATGGGAGTCACGTCAACCGAGGCACTCTTCGCTTTAGGTCAAGGTGTAACTAGACCAAGGGGGAGACCCTATACCCCAATCACAGTTGATTGGACCTAAGCAAGGTTTCTAAGGGTAGATAAGTAATGAGTTACGGAAACCAATGCAAGGCTAAGTGGACCTAAGGTTTAAGGTACGGTTGAGGGAGGTATAAGAGATTAATAATGTTTCAACCTATGTATGGTTTAGGCCACATGATGGGGTATGATGACAAGTTATAGTACCAAGTGTTTACACAAGTGGGTCTAGTTTTCTTGGGAAGTGTGAAGTGATTCTAGGTAGGCCCACAAGGTGAAGTTAGGTATGAGGTAGGTACTATAGGTTAGATATAGGCTAGATCTACGAGTTTAAGTTAATTGCAATGATACCCATGTACTAGATCTAGATTTTGACACAAATCCCAAGGAGTGCGACTTGCTTGGTGATGGACTAGTGCCTTGTTAAGTGGGCTAATGGGGTCAAAAGGTATGTCAAATTGTAGATCGGGACACCTAGAAGCCAAGTCAAGTGGATTGGATGAGATTCAATGGTTGGATCTTAGTAGATCTAGGTTTTTAAATGATGACCAAAAGTGGACCACAATCCCTTAAAACAAGGAATGCAATCCCCAAGGCGGATCTTGATGAAAGGACAGTGTAGACCTAGGTTTCAAGGCATGGGCATTCCAAATCCACGAAAAACTCAAACACCCACTTCCTAGAAGTGGACCAACTCAAAAAATCAAGGGGGTGCGATTTGCTCAAGGAGGGTCCAAAAATGGGTTTTGGTGGACCAAATCAAGTCCAATGGCCACCAAAATGTAGATCCGGGATGTCAGTACCCGGATCTATGTTCCTTCAAAGTTTCAAGTGAATCCAATGGCTAGATCTTAGTAGATCTAAGTTTTAAGATGCCAAGAAGGTCAAAAGGGGGTTTCAACCCCTCAAAACATGGAGAGATGTCCACAAGGTAGTTTTCACCAAAGTAAAGATATGGATATAGGTTATCAAATGTCTAGATGTCAAATCAAGTGGGATCTCACCTACCCATGTGCTAGATCTAACCCAACAAGCTTCTCTTAGGAAAATCGATTTAGGTTCAAGAAGGCTTTTTGCATTGAAAAGTGTGTCAATTTTTAGCCAATCACCACCAAACTATAGATCCAACTAGGGGTGGATCCTATAGAGGTGGGTTTTTAATATCTTTTCAATTGCAAAGCTAGATCTAAGTAGATCTAAGAAATACCAAAATTGGGGTTTTGATTTAATTAGGGTTTTATGACCAATGAAGATAGAATGGATGAAAGAGGCACATACCTTGTAGATCTTACCTCAATTGCTTATGGCCACCTTGCAAGTTGATAGCATTCTCCTATGTGTATATTCAAGAGTGAGATCCAAGTGCTCCAACCAAATCGCCCTTCTCCAAGATAGCCAAATCGTCCTCCTCCTACAAGACAAGATCAAAGAAACAAGTCAAGCAAGATGATTATGAAAATGGTAGAAAGATGTAATAGAAAGCATCAACTATGTCACGAAGATACAATAATGATACTCCCTGTCACAAGATCAACCCAAGAGAGAATATGTGGATCCCTCCAACAATAACCCTCATGAAGTCGCCCTCCTCTCTCCAATTCGACTTTCCTGTCAAAAGGTTAGCAAAAGCACCAAAATCCACAATGATACATAGAAGAGATACTTTATATTCAATATGCAAGAGAATCCACAATGCAAGAGAGATGTGCTCCACAAAAAATCTTCTATTCCAATATTCCAGAGCTCCAAAGGTGAGCTTTATAATGGGGGGTCTCCTCCTTATATAGGATAATAAAGACCAAAACCCTATACCACTTCATAATACTACATCAAATGAGTGGTTGAGATTATAAGATCTCATCATACAATCAATGGCTAAGATGACCCATCACAATATATCACATGGATCACTCAAAATAACAAAAGCACCCTCACTAAATGGTACAATGGAGGGTGACGTCATCCCACTAGAGGGGTAAAAAGTACAATAATCCACCTCATGATGACTAGGACATGATAAAATAAGCACATGGTGGGGCTAGGAGGTATTAATCCTTACTAGCTCATCCCCAAGGCACAATAAAATAATAAAATATGTCCAATATAATAAAAATGATCAAAACTGTCCTCAGAATCCATGACAGTCAAGCAGTAAATGTCCTCCTGTGATCAATCCGGGCATACCCATATGGTGAAAACTGACTGGAAGATAGTGATGCCATCCTGGAAGACCTCTGTGAAAACCAAATGCCAAAACCTTGCCTCAATTGCCCAAATCGATTTCCTCAGTGACCACTTTATCCCATTTTTTAACTGCCTCGGGAACTGTGAAAGTGCCAAAACTGCCTCCTAGGGTGCTAGCGCTATCCATCTGAGCCCACCAGGCTCTCCGGGAAGGGGGATAAATGGTAATAACAAGTGGTTGGACCACCCCCTCCATCATCAGCGCCCTAGGTGAACTGGCCTCTCGGGGCCCCTGCTGCTCAGGCTGGGAAATCAGCCCCAAATCTGGTCAACAAGTGTAAAACTGCATCAATCACTATCAGAAGTGCCCGGAACTGAAAGATAAGTGTCCCAATGGATCCAGAAGACCCAAATCCACTAGGAATGAGTACTCATACACCCTGGGTTGCCCTAATGGGCCTGCTGTAGGGTCCACCATATATGGACAATGTATAATCTGCTGATCTGAAGAAATAATAAACCTGCTGAACTGGATCAAACATCATCTGCATCATATGTCCATCATATGATATCATCATTAAACATGTGGGCCCATAAATCATCATCAATAATCATCATACATGATCCACATCATCACGGATCCCAAGAAAATATATAATCAAGGATAAATCACATCAGTAGACTAAGACAATGCTTCTCCAATCATTTCCATAGCTAAGCTCAAAGTATGAATTCCATTCAGTGGCATTAATCGAGTTAACATATTCCGTTGTTATAATAAATTACTTGCACCATAGTTCAAATGACAAACTCACTCATTGGACATGGTCCGACTGCTAGTGAAGGATGAAGGCTAGGAGCAAGGTTGGGCCAAGGGTTTGACTTGTCTAACTTAACTCAGAAATACTTTGGACTAGGAGAAGGGGGAAAGCTACAAACTCTGTGTTGGACAAAATAACACGGGGGATGGCTGTGCCTCACAAATGGATAAGTTGTTTAGAGAGTGCTTATTCAACTTAGGCATCATGTCTACATCAAGTTGATCCAGGTTCATTAGGGTCATTCAATTTTATTCCATGGCCTTTTGGCCTACATAACCCTTCGGATTTCAGATGTGCTGAGAAGCACAACTAGTTGCAGCTTGCATCCAGGGCATGTTTTTCACATATTTATAAGGTCAGCAATTGTTTAGATATAGCTTTTAAGAACTATTGCTTTTTGGACCTTTCTTATACTCTTCGAGGAGTATTTTTAGCTTTTCATTGCTCTTGCCCTTTTTGTTTCCATGGGCGAATTTATTTAGTTTCCACAGGTAGAACATGAGCTTTCAGTTTTAGCCAACAACATCTCAAGTGACTAGGGGGAGTTCGAGCCAATGCCAAACATCGGGACAACCGACCAGAATGATTTAGGCCTACAATCCAACTTACCAAAGGCAAGTTCTGTCACCAACTTAGAGCCGAGACACTGGATAAACAGGGATGCGGTCCAAACACAGAGGTAGAAAAATGGGGAAGTCCTCAGTATCAAAAAGTCAAAATGAGACTAGTCAGGGTTTAAAGTCAAATAGGAAGGTCATGTATGGATGGAGACAAGTGAGTATGGAGCCTACACTAGCAGACAACTGGTGTCGGGGAAAGACCATGTCTATGTAAGGTGAAATACCAGTAAGTTTTGTTAAATGACCTAAAAGTGCAAGCAATTGTCCATTTATGATTTACAGTTCATTTTAAATAGTTTGCCACATCAGGAATAATATACCAAGCACATGCCATGATCATGACTAAATCAACAAGATAATAATCCACAGTCAGTGAGAACATATCCATAGATCATACAACATCATCATAATAATCATCATCATGCATCATCTGAAACACTGCTGAAATACATCTCTAGGCACTGAACTGAAACTGTAATGGGATAAGTGGTCACATCAGTCATCAAATCCGAACTCTCAAGGCTCAGCCTTGACACAAGGTCATAAAATCTGAATAATGTACTGCTCTGATCATGAGTGATCCAAAATATATAGCCATGCTCTGGAATAAATGAAGCTCTGGAATGTGCAGATATCTGCTGTACAAGAATAGTAGCCCTGCTACTATGGTGTGATAACATCTGGCTCCAGCTGGGACAAGTGCTCTAAGGGAGAGAGCGCTTGAGAACCTCAGAATCTCTGGTCTCGAACTGCTCTGCATCAATCTTCAATCCAGCACTGCACCATCCTTGCTTTCAGCTTTTATCTTGCACCTGTTCCTGCTCTCACAAACACTAGAATACCATCATGGAGCATGTATGGGACAAAAATAAAATAAAACTGAACTGAAATCTAATCTAAAGCATGAACTGAAATGCGCCAAAATATAAATGTAAACTAACATGGCATATATCATTCATTTATCATTTTCATTTACTGTGTAGGAGGAAAAGAATACTTCTTCAATCAGGCAATCTCAACTTGCACAGGCAGCCACAAATAGAAATGCCAACTACAATTTCTTAAATGCATGCAGGAGAAGAGACAAGCTTAGGAAGGAGCAAGGCTCAACTCAATAAAGGATGGAAACAAGCAGACACTCCAGGCAGAAAAAAGAAAAAGGGACAATACTCGGCACACAGAAAAAGAAAAATCACACAAATCCTACTGCTCAAGTGAGCTTATTCAATACCTACCTACCCTACTCTAACCAGTGAGCACAAATGTTAGGTAAAACCATAAATCCAGTGCAACCATTCATCAAATAAATTAGTGATTCTTCTTTGATTTTTGTTGATGAAACAAGTCAAGATTGGATTAAAAATTATTGAAATTGAGAGCACAATCTTCTTGACTTGTTCAGAAATTGAAGAAGGATTTGAGTGGTGCAACATGAAATAATGCAGAGGAGACGACTGACTAGTGAAGCCATCCTCCATCCAAAAACTTATAGGATCATGTAATTTATGCAAGTTATTGTTTAAAATGGATGGAGGAAAAATATAAGGCATATGATTTAATAAACTACTTTCCTCATTCACTTCACTTGCATATTTAATTCGTTTCCCCTTGGGACTGATGATCAGATAAAAACCAAGTGGGGACAAATCAAGGCTTAAAAGACGAAAAATCAAAACTAGGCCCACTTGATGCTCAAAAATGGAGAAAAGATGAAATTGATCTTTAAACACCTTTTCTAGCCACCAAGAATGATTGATAATTTGACAACAAGCATTATTGTTCCAAGGTGACTGAAAAGGGAAATGAAGTGTTTTTTCTCCTAACATGTAATCATACATATACTTCCTATTGAAAAATTCCAAGGCAAAAAAATGACTAGAGCACCAACCCAAAGATGATTGAAAGAGTTGGGAAAGGAGGGTGGATTGCAAATATGAAAAGTCTCCTAGATGGATAGAAAGATTTGGCCTTGAAATTTGACAAAATAGAAGACCTTTCATAATAGCACTAGGAATGACTTCAAACTTTTGATTAAATCTGATTTGAGGACAAGATTCTAACTCTAAGAAAAAGCTATCTTGACTAAGGATAGAAAAATTTAAAAACTCATTATAAGAAGTGGAACAAAGATTAGAGCATCTAGTGTGATCTACTGGCTCATCCTCTCCTTCTATTGATTCATCATTAAAATCACAAGAGGATACTTGATCATTTTCATCAAATTGATCAGGGATAAAATTAAGAAATTTATTTAGAACATCCTGATTATTTGCACAATGATCATGTGAAAGCACTACTAAAGGGTCTTGGTCAATGTTTCCACTTTCTTCTTCTTCAAAAAGATGAGGAGAAATTAAAGGATTGTTAATGATAGAATGATTAAGGAGTTCTCTTTCTGAAGGATCCACAAAATCAGAAATTTCTTCAAGGTCAAAAGGGGGGCTACTCAAGGACTGACTTGAAGTATCATTATTATTATCATGGTCCTTGTCAAACTGATCCTCAACAACACAGTTATTGCTTGATGTCTCTGTTAAGGATTCTTCAATATTACTACCCCATTTATTCTTTAATAACCCAACAAACATATCATATCCAGTGATGGATCCTGGGGCTAAATTATCAAACCATAATCCGGCATTTCCACCTAATGTCTCACCCAGGGCCCGCATATAAACATCTTCATCATCAGCACCCCTAACTTCCATATAATCCCAAAATCTTTGTAAATGATTTTCAATTGACTCAAAATAATTTCCATAGAAACGAGGCAACCATTCAGAGTAATTATTTGGCATAAGATGAGGTGCCCCATGAATTTCAGAAAAGTCAAAAGGAGATGGCTTAGGTGGATTTCTAATAACTTTGGCCATTCTACTAGGGATTAGTTTTGGATGTCTAACTGGAATGCTAGAGTCATTTGACCGAATGCTTTGGTTGCAAGGCCTTGGTTGAACTTGACTTTTGTTTGAATTAATTGGGTTAATATTTTTACTTGAAGAATGAAAAGAATGATGAGAGTTATAAGAATTATGTACATAATCATTCCCATATTGATATGTTGACTGACCTTCATTACTTTCTTCCAACTGCCCTCTATAGCGAGATAGATTCTCATATATTTCATTCATACACCTTGTCATTTGGAAGAAAATGTCTGAATTCATTTATGATTTACAAATTACAAAATTGAAAGATGGGAATGGGGCCGATCCTCAGCGGAGTCACGAATTGGAGTCGCCAGGTAGATTTTTAAACTCTTCTACCAAGATGTATGTCGTTTAAAGTGCAGGGAGAGAGTGAGACAAAACATATGTTGAACCAAGGTAGGCCTCTACCTCCCCGGCAACGGCGCCAAAAATGTTATCACACAACTTGTAGTTGCCCCTAGAGGTATCCCATCCGGGACGGTAGAGGAGTCAGGCAACTAAAGAGGTGACCCAAGAGATGCCACGGTTCCCAATGCAAGATGGGAGTCACGTCAACCGAGGCACTCTTCGCTTTAGGTCAAGGTGTAACTAGACCAAGGGGGAGACCCTATACCCCAATCACAGTTGATTGGACCTAAGCAAGGTTTCTAAGGGTAGATAAGTAATGGGTTACGGAAACCAATGCAAGGCTAAGTGGACCTAAGGTTTAAGGTACGGTTGAGGGAGGTATAAGAGATTAATAATGTTTCAACCTATGTATGGTTTAGGCCACATGATGGGGTATGATGACAAGTTATAGTACCAAGTGTTTACACAAGTGGGTCTAGTTTTCTTGGGAAGTGTGAAGTGATTCTAGGTAGGCCCACAAGGTGAAGTTAGGTATGAGGTAGGTACTATAGGTTAGATATAGGCTAGATCTACGAGTTTAAGTTAATTGCAATGATACCCATGTACTAGATCTAGATTTTGACACAAATCCCAAGGAGTGCGACTTGCTTGGTGATGGACTAGTGCCTTGTTAAGTGGGCTAATGGGGTCAAAAGGTATGTCAAATTGTAGATCGGGACACCTAGAAGCCAAGTCAAGTGGATTGGATGAGATTCAATGGTTGGATCTTAGTAGATCTAGGTTTTTAAATGATGACCAAAAGTGGACCACAATCCCTTAAAACAAGGAATGCAATCCCCAAGGCGGATCTTGATGAAAGGACAGTGTAGACCTAGGTTTCAAGGCATGGGCATTCCAAATCCACGAAAAACTCAAACACCCACTTCCTAGAAGTGGACCAACTCAAAAAATCAAGGGGGTGCGATTTGCTCAAGGAGGGTCCAACAATGGGTTTTGGTGGACCAAATCAAGTCCAATGGCCACCAAAATGTAGATCCGGGATGTCAGTACCCGGATCTATGTTCCTTCAAAGTTTCAAGTGAATCCAATGGCTAGATCTTAGTAGATCTAAGTTTTAAGATGCCAAGAAGGTCAAAAGGGGGTTTCAACCCCTCAAAACATGGAGAGATGTCCACAAGGTAGTTTTCACCAAAGTAAAGATATGGGTATAGGTTATCAAATGTCTAGATGTCAAATCAAGTGGGATCTCACCTACCCATGTGCTAGATCTAACCCAACAAGCTTCTCTTAGGAAAATCGATTTAGGTTCAAGAAGGCTTTTTGCATTGAAAAGTGTGTCAATTTTTAGCCAATCACCACCAAACTATAGATCCAACTAGGGGTGGATCCTATAGAGGTGGGTTTTTAATATCTTTTCAATTGCAAGGCTAGATCTAAGTAGATCTAAGAAATACCAAAATTGGGGTTTTGATTTAATTAGGGTTTTATGACCAATGAAGATAGAATGGATGAAAGAGGCACATACCTTGTAGATCTTACCTCAATTGCTTATGGCCACCTTGCAAGTTGATAGCATTCTCCTATGTGTATATTCAAGAGTGAGATCCAAGTGCTCCAACCAAATCGCCCTTCTCCAAGATAGCCAAATCGTCCTCCTCCTACAAGACAAGATCAAAGAAACAAGTCAAGCAAGATGATTATGAAAATGGTAGAAAGATGTAATAGAAAGCATCAACTATGTCACGAAGATACAATAATGATACTCCCTGTCACAAGATCAACCCAAGAGAGAATATGTGGATCCCTCCAACAATAACCCTCATGAAGTCGCCCTCCTCTCTCCAATTCGACTTTCCTGTCAAAAGGTTAGCAAAAGCACCAAAATCCACAATGATACATAGAAGAGATACTTTATATTCAATATGCAAGAGAATCCACAATGCAAGAGAGATGTGCTCCACAAAAAATCTTCTATTCCAATATTCCAGAGCTCCAAAGGTGAGCTTTATAATGGGGGGTCTCCTCCTTATATAGGATAATAAAGACCAAAACCCTATACCACTTCATAATACTACATCAAATGAGTGGTTGAGATTATAAGATCTCATCATACAATCAATTGCTAAGATGACCCATCACAATATAGCACATGGATCACTCAAAATAACAAAAGCGCCCTCACTAAATGGTACAATGGAGGGTGACGTCATCCCACTAGAGGGGTAAAAAGTACAATAATCCACCTCATGATGACTAGGACATGATAAAATAAGCACATGGTGGGGCTAGGAGGTATTAATCCTTACTAGCTCATCCCCAAGGCACAATAAAATAATAAAATATGTCCAATATAATAAAAATGATCAAAACTGTCCTCAGAATCCATGACAGTCAAGCAATAAATGTCCTCCTGTGATCAATCCGGGCATACCCATATGGTGAAAACTGACTGGAAGATACTGATGCCATCCTGGAAGACCTCTGTGAAAACCAAATGCCAAAACCTTGCCTCAATTGCCCAAATCGATTTCCTCAGTGACCACTTTATCCCATTTTTTAACTGCCTCGGGAACTGTGAAAGTGCCAAAACTGCCTCCTAGGGTGCTAGCGCTGTCCATCTGAGCCCACCAGGCTCTCCGGGAGGGGGGATAAATGGTAATAACAAGTGGTTGGACCACCCCCTCCATCATCAGCGCCCTAGGTGAACTGGCCTCTCGGGGCCCCTGCTGCTCAGGCTGGGAAATCAACCCCAAATCTGGTCAACAAGTGTAAAACTGCATCAATCACTGTCAGAAGTGCCCGGAACTGAAAGATAAGTGTCCCAATGGATCCAGAAGACCCAAATCCACTAGGAATGAGTACTCATACACCCTGGGTTGCCCTAATGGGCCTGCTGTAGGGTCCACCATATATGGACAATGTATAATCTGCTGATCTGAAGAAATAATAAACCTGCTGAACTGGATCAAACATCATCTGCATCATATGTCCATCATAT
The DNA here is from genome assembly GCA_027924585.1 of Larix kaempferi. Lineage (NCBI taxonomy): Eukaryota > Viridiplantae > Streptophyta > Pinopsida > Pinales > Pinaceae > Larix > Larix kaempferi. Next base: position 5,017,192 of record BSBM01000866.1, read on the forward strand.
GATATCATCATCAAACATGTGGGCCCATAAATCATCATCAATAATCATCATACATGATCCACATCATCACGGATCCCAAGAAAATATATAATCAAGGATAAATCACATCAGTAGACTAAGACAATGCTTCTCCAATCATTTCCATAGCTAAGCTCAAAGTATGAATTCCATTCAGTGGCATTAATCGAGTTAACATATTCCGTTGTTATAATAAATTACTTGCACCATAGTTCAAATGACAAACTCACTCATTGGACATGGTCCGACTGCTAGTGAAGGATGAAGGCTAGGAGCAAGGTTGGGCCAAGGGTTTGACTTGTCTAACTTAACTCAGAAATACTTTGGACTGGGAGAAGGGGGAAAGCTACAAACTCTGTGTTGGACAAAATAACACGGGGGATGGCTGTGCCTCACAAATGGATAAGTTGTTTAGAGAGTGCTTATTCAACTTAGGCATCATGTCTACATCAAGTTGATCCAGGTTCATTAGGATCATTCAATTTTATTCCATGGCCTTTTGGCCTACATAACCCTTCGGATTTCAGATGTGCTGAGAAGCACAACTAGTTGCAGCTTGCATCCAGGGCATGTTTTTCACATATTTATAAGGTCAGCAATTGTTTAGATATAGCTTTTAAGAACTATTGCTTTTTGGACCTTTCTTATACTCTTCGAGGAGTATTTTTAGCTTTTCATTGCTCTTGCCCTTTTTGTTTCCATGGGCGAATTTATTTAGTTTCCACAGGTAGAACATGAGCTTTCAGTTTTAGCCAACAACATCTCAAGTGACTAGGGGGAGTTCGAGCCAATGCCAAACATCGGGACAACCGACCAGAATGATTTAGGCCTACAATCCAACTTACCAAAGGCAAGTTCTGTCACCAACTTAGAGCCGAGACACTGGATAAGCAGGGATGCGGTCCAAACACAGAGGTAGAAAAATGGGGAAGTCCTCAGTATCAAAAAGTCAAAATGAGACTAGTCAGGGTTTAAAGTCAAATAGGAAGGTCATGTATGGATGGAGACAAGTGAGTATGGAGCCTACACTAGCAGACAACTGGTGTCGGGGAAAGACCATGTCTATGTAAGGTGAAATACCAGTAAGTTTTGTTAAATGACCTAAAAGTGCAAGCAATTGTCCATTTATGATTTACAGTTCATTTTAAATAGTTTGCCACATCAGGAATAATATACCAAGCACATGCCATGATCATGACTAAATCAACAAGATAATAATCCACAGTCAGTGAGAACATATCCATAGATCATACAACATCATCATAATAATCATCATCATGCATCATCTGAAACACTGCTGAAATACATCTCTAGGCACTGAACTGAAACTGTAATGGGATAAGTGGTCACATCAGTCATCAAATCCGAACTCTCAAGGCTCAGCCTTGACACAAGGTCATAAAATCTGAATAATGTACTGCTCTGATCATGAGTGATCCAAAATATATAGCCATGCTCTGGAATAAATGAAGCTCTGGAATGTGTAGATATCTGCTGTACAAGAATAGTAGCCCTGCTACTATGGTGTGATAACAATACTGCTCTGATCATGAGTGATCACAAAATGTACAATCATCATAGCCATGCTCTGAATAATGGAAGCTCTGGAATGTGCAGATATCTGCTAAGCAAGAATAGTAGCCCTGCTAGTATGGTGTGATAACAAAGCCCCACTTGGGTCATTGGGTGATGCATTTTCAATCCTAGATCTATGGAGATCTAGCCCAAATTGAGGCATGCCATTTCAAACCCACCTTGATAATTTCCTTAACTACCCCGATCTACATTTTGGTGGAATTTGGACTCAATTTGCCCCCTCAATCTAAGGCACTAGTCTCCCTTGGGTAAATCGCATTCCTTGGGCTAGTTGTCTTTTGGCTAGATCCCATATGTGGGTGTTGCCTCAGTCATCTTAGATCCATAGATCTACATCATTGCATACCTCTTAGTGCCATCTCACCCCCTAACTTGACCTTGTGGGCCCCACTTGAACCATTTTCCACCTTTTAAGGAGTGGGCCCCACTTGTGTATTTTCATGGTACTAGATCTATCCATTTGAGCTCCATAAGTGGCCTTAGTCATTCATTGGTTGAAACACTTGTCACCTCTTAAGCCTCTTCAATCACACTTAAACTCTTGGGTCCACTTAATCTAACTCACTCATTGGTTTCCGTAACTCAACTTACACATTTCCCTAGGAACTGTTATCACATCCATGCTAGCTGAAGCTACCATGCTGCAGATTGTGTGGTCAGGGACCATACTACATTTTTTTTTCCAGATCAGAGATCAGATGGCATTAGAGGGGGCATCTATTGTATTGAGATTACCCGGAGCAGAGATTGCAGAGGGGACAGTATATGTTTTGATGGTCCAGAGCTACTACAGAGCAGTGATTACAGGGTCCCTCTTCCTTGCCTAGCTTTGCATGACCCCATTGAGAAGGGTAAATTAGCTATATTATGAAGAGAGCAATACAAATTACAGCTGGTTTGCCACTTCTTGCCCGGATACAGCAAAGATTGAGTTCCAGATCCACCTTTAGCAGCAAGTATATGGTATGGCAGGTATATCTTTCTATGGTTATTGCTCATGTGTTTGCTTTGAGGGTTGTTTATTTATGATAGTACATGGACTAGATGTATGATGGTTGACTTGGTGATCTCGTGTTTTATTGTGATACTTATGGCCCTTGGTGAGGTCAGTCCACCTTTTTCAGTAGACTCCTGTATATGCACACTGGTTCCTATCCCCATTGTTGGTATAGACTTGGTCATTCATCCTTCTAGGAAGCTAACATTGGTTCCACCTGTCACTTCCTTCCACCCATCCGACTCATCCATTATTCTCTCCCGACTTAGACTTTGATATGTGGCTCTGAGGACCCCTTCCCCCATTGGCCCCTGACTATGCCATGATTCCATGTTTCTTGTGCCTCGGCTCTTTAGTGTGTGAGATGCATTCTGAAACCTGGGATTTACTCCTATCAATTGCCCCCGATGTTGTAATGCAGTATAGGATTGTGTAGACTCACCGGGTGTTCCCCATTAGTCATCGAAGCATGCACACTTGCCACCATTACTTTGCAGTATGAGCACCATTGTTATATCTTATGAGATATGTATGAAGCCGGAAGGGCTATGTATGAAATGAAATGTAAATGAAGCCAAAAAGGCTATCTGAATGTAAATCAAGCCAAAAAGGCTTAAGTATCAAAGTGAAATGTAAAGTCCAAGAATGTGTTTGTCAACACACACGGACAAAGGTTAGCCATATGTATCAGAGCATTGTATTGGTTTTTTTCCTCACCTAGTCCTGCGGGGCAAGGAGGTGAGATGGAGTAAAGGACAGCTAATTCTAAGTGTCCCCTAGAGTCTCAAGTTACGGTTTGCCGGACACCCAGCCATGGCGGCTCTAGAAAAGATCCTAACGGAGTTTGTTGAAGGCACGGATGTGAGTTGCAAGGTGTGTGTTAGATGATTAGTGGTGTTTTCCCTACACTATACCCATTTGTGAGGCACCGCCCTTCCCTTGTGTTTCTCATGGTATGCTTATGTCATTGGGTCCCGCTTTCCTTGCTTATCCAAAGGGTCACACAATCATGGTCTATATCATTCCCCTATCCTTTCACCTTGTTTGTCCACCTCACCCAAAGTTAGCTAAGTGAACAAGTCTATAAGTGTGCACAGCAGTTTTGAGTCTTTGTTGGAGGTGGTGGGCCCACCTCACCTAGGGCCTGTTTTTCGTGAGATATTATTTATTATGATCATCATGTCGTCATTGTATGTTTTTAGTTATGTACTAACATAAATAAGGAATCATTGGCATCCCATGTTGCATGCAGGTTTCAGCCATTGCCATTTTGACCAAAGTTGACTTGGTCAAACTAGTTTGACCAGGCCAAAAATGGGTCCCGAAAAAAGTTGCAACCAAAACTTTGATTTTAGTTATTTATTATGTGTTGGGGTCCCATACATGCCTCCAAGTATCAGATTGCAAAAATGTTGAAGCATCAGTGAGATTTTTAATTATTATTGGCTAGCAGGGCCCTATTTTAATTAAAAATCCTTCAATTTGGGCAAACAGTGCTCAATCGATGGATCTTGGTCGTTCCAGTGACCATTTCTAGTAGATTTGGGGTCTACGATCACAATGCAACAAACGGTTCATCAATCCGGGCAATATCCACGGCATGTGCGGCATGGGCTTGGATTTCTTCATGATGGGAGGCATTCATATTGCCTCTGGCTGCAAGTCTAGTCTCTTCCTGAGTACAATTTGTGCATAACCTACCAAACTTGGGTAATTTGGATCGCCCACTAATACTTTGAATGAAAAGCTCCCAAGAATGAGGGAGACCATTGAGAGTGATCATAACAATCTCTCTATCTGCAAGTATCTCTCCAATGGTGTCCTATTGATCTTTCAGTTCAGAAATCTTCATGAAGTAGGATGCAATTGAGTCTACTCTAGTCATCTTGATATTGGATAGTTGTTGTCTTAAGGCAAGTGCTATGTTGACATTATTGTTCTCAAATAGCTTCTTCAAGGCATCAAACATTCTTTTGGTGGTCTTCTTCTCGGATATTTGAGGTATCAAATGATCGTTATCAGAGTCTATCAACATCCTTCTTGCCTTGGCATCATTCTTCTTCCATGATGGCTTCTATGCTTCTGCTTTTGGTTCCGATACTCCCTCTTCCACATATTTTAGAAGATCATTCTCTTCTAAGATGATGAGTACCCTAGAATTCCATGAACAGAAGTTGAAAGCCCCATCAAGTCTATCTTCAACTTTAACACTGTTCATCTTGACTACAGGCTAGAAACTGAAACCTGATCTAGAAACCCTAGCAGGAGAGGGTCAAAATTTGAAATTTGTTGAGACTGGAATCTAACTTCACCAATAGGTGCAACCTGCCAAGGCGAACTCCAAAACACCAAGAATTAAACCAATGTGTGGAGGAAAAGGGCTAAAACAGGAAGCCCTAGTTTCCAAAGAAACTGCCACAGTAAGAAATTAGGGCAAAACTGAAAATTCTCAAAATGAAGATCTGCTTCCACAAATAAGTGCGCCCTCCTAGGGCGAGTTTCAAGACACTTTTTCCGGATCAAATCTGTGGTTGGAAACCTCTAAAATTAGAAGCCCTAGTTTCTGACAATGGCTTCTTTTAGCACTGTTCTGATACCATGTTAGAATTTTTATTATATCAGTATAATTTCACTTTATTTGCAGCGGAAACAAATAAGGATCATTGAAAGAATAACCAAAGCACGGAAACAAAGACACAGAGATTTTATCCTGGGAAACCCTTCTACTCAAGGGAAGAAAACCCAGCAACCTTTCTTATTCAGAGATATAATTCAAAATAAAATGTACATCAGATATATAAGATGAACCCAAAGATATCAAACCCAAGAATGTCTTCTTCTATAGCTCTGTCTTCTCTCTCCTCAATTGCGCACTTGTTCAGATCAGCTTGACGAATTGCATGTGGAAAGTGAGTGAGACATCACTCTATTTATACTGTTCAAGTGTTGACTTTTTCCTCTTATGGGGCCGACTTCAATGGCTGAATGGGGCCGACTTTCCTGGGTGCACAATGCTAACTGTTTGTTGTTTTCTTCTGTAGGGCCAACTTTGTTGGAGGATACCTCATGAAGCTACAATCTCCAACATTGATGATTGGACTTATCTTTTGAAGTGCAAATTTTAGAGGTAAGATGGTTCATCCTATTTAACTACATGTTTGATTTTAGCATGCTTATTCACCAATGGAAGAGTATAACTATAGTAAAATCTTTTACAACACATACCTCACACAAACTCCTCATATAGAAGGGTGAATTTTACGCTATGCCTTGTAGAAGTAGAAATTGCCTTATGGTTTCCTTATAGCAATTATCTTGCATTGATAATGGTAGCTATGAGTGTGTCACACGTGTCTCTAGTATGGAGAACCTAATCCTATAATAGTGATATCAAAGCTTAGGTTCAAAACTTCATGCCCAAACTTTGTATCCTACAAAACAAAAGCAATAGCTACAAAGGTATATTGAATCAAGGTTACTTGGGAGCGGGAGTGGGAACAAAAAGCAAAATTTTCAAAAGCTTCCGGTTTGGGAGCGTTGCAGGAGCGTTTTTTATATAATATATATTTTTTATATATTTTGATGCATGTATGTTAACAAATGCTTGTAGAATGTTGAATTAGTTATGGAAACTCATTGGAAAGCATAAAAACATGAAATAAACCATAATACCATATAACATCATTCATCAATCATCAATCATATAGTAGTGAATTCGTCAACCATAGGTCTAGTTACCAGTATCTATAAAATCAACCTTACAGCTTCAAATTTTCAATATATAACATTTTGTGATCACTAAAGTTGTACTTGTAACCAAACTATAGTCTAGAGTCTAACCATGAAATGAAAGTTGAACTTGAAACAATTCACAAAGCATCATATTCATTACCAAAGAGTTATAACTTATCATAATATGCTTTTATGCAATCAATGACTCAATAATGCAAAGTTGCAAAGAGTGAACTTCAAAGGTATGTTTTCCACCTTCAATCAAGAACGGTGTCCTCCACCTCCTGAAAATCAAGCCTGTCAATTGTGGATGTTTTCCACATCAGTGTGAAGAAGAGTTTGACAACCTCTAAAGCAGCGATGGTTTTCTTGTTGGATGTGAGGATCGCCATCTTAGAAAACCTATCAACCACAAACCTACTATTGTGTTGATGCTTTGTCATTGACAATCCTGATAAAAAAATCCATAGAAATAAACTTTTATAAGTGTGCTAGAATAGGCAAGAACCTGCACATGTGCTTCTTGCAATCTCCAGATTCGGCAATGCAACAAGGGATGTATGATTTGATATACTTCTCTGTATCATGGTTCATGTTAGGTAAGTTGAAATACTTTTACATGTTGACAACGTTTTCTTAACCTTGAAATGGCTTGACACTTTTCAAGTAATGGGCTCCTCAGATCAATGTCTATCTTGGCTCACCGTTCAAGACATACAATCGAGTAAGATGGAATAAGTGCTTATCATGGAGATGGTAATCCAGTACCTCTCAATTCTGTTGGACAGTGGCATATATATGTCCAGAGCATGGTTTGGAGAAATACACCCACAGCCATGTGACATGGTCATTTTCTCAAATGTCCAATGCTCAATATATAAGTTAATGGGGATAGGCTCAGACAATTAGCTTCTTTATTTCTTGCACCCTTATTGTACTTCATTACTAGCTGAATACTACAAAAAAATGGTCTACATCATATTTGTTGTGTTCTCAATCTTGGATTGTGACTGCAACAACCATAGCAGCTCATTATCTAGGTGAATCATTATTTATTTTCCCAAGATGTAATAACTCCAGTATGGCATAAAGCTCTCAGTAATAGGCGGACACCATTGGACTACATTGAAGGTTTTGAGTAGTACGCAATGCATTGACCATGCTATGTGAGAACTAAGAAGAGATCCTATAACAAATTCTAAGGCAAGTATCTGAAACTCAACAGGATAATGGGGATTCAATAGTCCCAAATAAACTGTGTTGCATATCAAATGTGCATTGTTGTTCATCCATCCATTGCAACACTACTTTCCAATACCCCTTGAGGACATTATCTACAATAATCGCATGAGTCAAAAACAACAATTTATTAAGCCAAAGGAATTGCAAAGCTAGATGATAAGTTAAAATAACTTTACTAACATGCAACAAATGACCACAAAAAGTAGGTCAATGGGACTAAAAGAGTGCATCCTATGTAAGTACAACATGGGAATGTGAAAGCAACTCCTATAACAATGATATCAAAACAGATAAAGATAAGGATCTAAGTATCTATCTAGAATAAATTATAAGGCAAGAGCTGAAAACTGAAACTGAAACAGGTTGCAGTGCAAATAAGATGTCAAGGCATCTCGAAGCATGTTGTTGAGGCAGAGTCATGGAATCAAGAGGTGGCCTCCTCATCAGTCATCAATCACTGTGAAAGGGCCAATGCACTGGTAGATGAGTGCCCAGGGCTGAGGGGGCATGGCTCTCATTAGGGGAACACAAGAGTGAGGGAGCCCAACTCTATTACCATCCAATATCATGGGGAAGAAAATTCCCAAGCAAATTACAGATCTAAAGCTAATTTATACAACAAATTACTACAACAGTAACTCTACTACTTTATCTTCTAGAGATATGTTAAATCACTTAACAAATTCTACTTAATGTTATGTCAAATCAACATCCATAACCAGTGCTAGAATCTACTCAATCATGAAGATAACATAAGCTTAAATACAAATTTATAGTACAAAAAATATGGACCATAGGAACACTTCATATATATATGAGCTTTTATTGACCTCAGTACAAGCTGGTACAAGGCTCTCCAAACCCTAGCTAGAGGAACCATAAGAAAACTCTAGCCACCAATTCCTCCTAGCTAGGAATCACTCCTAACCAAAGCTAGTCACTCCACCAAAGAATCTCAACAAGCTACCTTACACAATGCGTTGACACCGGGAGCGATTTAGGGAGCTAAGGCGGGAGCGTTTTTTTTTATAGGAGAGCGTTTTGTAGAGCGTCTGGGAGCGATGAGGGAGCGATCGGAAGCTATAGCTCCCGATAGCTCCCTCATCGCTCCCGGACAGAGCCAGGGAGCATTTGTTTCTGCCCCAGAGCGCGCTCTACATTTCGCTCTGGCCCGGGAGCGAAAAAGGGAGCGCGCTTCACGTTAGCTCCCACAGCGCTCTGGCCAGAAGCGAGCTTCCGGAGCAGGGGCAAGGGGGGGAAGGACGCTTCCCCGCAACCTTGTATTGAATAGCAAAGTATCTAGATTCTATCTTGTAAACTTGAAGAAAAGCAAAGCAATCTCACAAAGAAAGAGAAATGCTTAGAGTTTAGCATTAGACAAGAAAGGAAGTTAACCAAACAAGAAGCAGGAAAAATTAGAAACATATCCATGTGTAGTTAATATTTCTCCATGTGAAAGAACAATCTAAATGTAACGAAGACGAGTTTGTTAAATTTTAGAGAAAAAAGCATATTAAATATCACTACAGTAATGGATGTATTAAACTTCACCATATGGGGCTACAATGTTGCTAGGGATCATTAATTTCTCTAATATTTAAAGAATAGTTTTACAATGTGGTTGGAACATAACAACTTTTACCCTTTGAGATAGGCATCACAAGTCAAATGCTCTGCCTGCTATTGACCGACCTTACTTACAGGAGGTTGCAGACTAGTATTTATACCTATTCTTACTTAAGGCAATTGCCCTTCTCTACTATAGTGATCTACACAATGTGACATCATCAATGCATCAACATACATCTTTGCTTTCTAATTGTATTTAGGAGCACTATGTTAACTAAGTAGGCATCACAAGAACGGTTTCTTCTTAATTCAATTATGCTTGTATGTATAAGATGATAACCTCACTCTATTTCATATTAACGATGCCCAATCACATCATCATGAACCATAGACATGACCTTAAGTTTAGTGATTCAACCGTATGGTTCTATTCTTCACCTTTTAGTGCAAGTTTACACCTTCTAGTGTTATTCTTTACCTTGGGAAGCTATATTCCACCTCATGTTGTTATTCTTCACCTTTAGGTGCTATTTTCATGTTCAAGTGCCATTATTCATGTTTCTTCACTATCACTAACTTATGAGAGATGAGGATATTATTGGGGAGAAGAACCATAGATTAATGATGTAGCAAAACCCCAAGGGTTAGCTCAAACAGTTGAACCATCTATCCAAGGCATGTTTCCGACGAGAAGGCCATTGGTCGTAGGTTCAAATCCATTCAAGTCCCTCAGGGTTACCAACCGCTATTGTGGCTAGTAGTTGAGCTTCCCTCAATCCGGATATTCTCAGGAAGAGAAGGTGATCCTGCAAGGTTTTCCTTGGAAAAAAGATTAATGAGCTAGGACCATGTCTGATTTTTATCACATGGTTTAAGGTGAAGGACATCAACAGCCATTGACCACATATAGATCCCAGCCAACCACATGAAGAGACTGGTCATGGTCGTTTGGGGCCTTGGCCCATCCAGTCATCAAAGAATCATCGTCAATGTGGTAGAGTACCACAGGGCTCCACCCATCAATGGGTGGCTCTGGGGACTTGGGTCCTTCTAAGATAGCAAGTGCTAGTGTATGGAATTATTTGTTAATGCATGATGACCCAAGAGTCTAACTACATGCACGCTCCTGCCCAGTGGCGAGGCCTATTGTGGTTTGACCAAACCAAAGTAGGTGTCCTATGATATTTAAATTTTATCATCGATTATGTACACTTTTTCTATATAATGTCTATTTATCTACCTATGCCTTATGGTTTATGAGTATCATTGGATGTGTGTTTTTGTATGATATTTAACGTCTTCCCATGTATTCTTTACTTTCTCCTTTATTAAAAGTGATTTTTTTGCATTTTTTAATATTATCAAGTATATTGATTTGAGTGCACCGGGTTACCCACATAGTACAAGCCAAGTCCAAATATAGTAATTATTGTTCAATTACATAGAAACCGTCCAACTCTATCACTCTATCTGAACACACTTATAAAATTAGTGGGTTTACATAGCATGGGCCCTATGGTCCCATGATATATTAGGTATACAAGGCACAAAGAGCTCACAAGTACAACTATACACAAACATTCAACTATCAAGAAATAGCCAAAAGTAGCACTTTTAGACGGTAGAATACCACTTCGGAGTAACTTCAAAATGAGCTCGTATAAATCAACATGTGTGTACCTGCGTAGTACATTATCTTAATTATTTGGGATAAATAATGTAGCTATTACATCAGGATAAAATGAGAAGAAAGAAAAAAAAGTTGATGAGGAGAAGAATAAAGTAATAATGTGAATACTTACATAACACATTCTATTATTATTTGGCATAGGTTTATATTGTATTAGAAATTATAGTATTTTTGGGTGCATTGTGTATTCCAGGTAAAAAGCGAAGAAAGAAAAAAAGGTTGATAAGGAGAAGAACAAGTAATGACGTCGGTACATAAATAACAGAGTCTTTAATTATTTGACATAGATTTATATGTATGCACGCATTTACCATAACTAAAAAGATTAAATAATCAAGTATAATGTTTTTGTTTTGGGGTTGCATTGTGGATAAGATATCGACAGAGTTTTTGGTCGAGGTAGGTTCTATGGAGAAAAGTTCTTATAATTTTTATATTTTATATACATATAAATAGCTTAACGAATCTTGTGTATGCATAATAATGATTCGAAAATTAGAGGAGAGTGTCCCACTGACAGTTCATATACATTTTGATGAAATTTGTATGCATAATAATGATTAAAAAATCAGAGGAGAATGTCCCACTGACAGTTCATATACATTTTGATGAAATTAACAAATTCTGGCATTATTTTAAAAAAACAATGGCAGATTTTCTATAGAAATCTTCATGAAAATATTCGGGCATCGAATTCTATGTGAATAAATCCTATCAATTAATCAACTGGAAATCTGACCTGCCTTGCAGCTCCAAATCCACGGAGGCCACCCGGTTTGCCCTGTAAGGAGGTCATGATGGTGAAAGCTTCCCTCTCGTTGCCCCTCTCCAGCTCAATGTCGACTCTTCGCAGCGCCTCTTTTCTTCTGCCAATATCAACCCCTTCATTGACGGCACAGAGAATAATAATTCTTGTGCAACGATGAGGTGTGCAGGCGTGTAGGCGCCATGGTTTTGAAAGCGAGTCGCAGTTGGAGTTGGAGGTTAGTAGCAAATGATGAGGTCGTGGGATGGGTTTGGCCATCGCTGGTTGCCACTCGTTCATTCCGTTCAAAGAAACATGTCAAATATCGCCTCTATACAGAGGCGATATTTTATCTTTTGAATTTGACATGTATAGACGCGATATTTTATCTTTTGAATTTGACATGTTTCTTTGAACTATAACCGCATAGTCCAAAGCACGACATGAGGTTTGGGAAGTAGAGCTTAGGCATAGTTGATTCACACATAAATTAGATGGTCTATCATTCAATTTTAGTCAATTAATCTTTAAGAGGGATTATTTATGTATTTATGCAAATTCAGGGATTACTTGATGTGGATACACTGAAGATAGGTGGTTACGTGTTGGACATCACCTTTATGTTAACCAAGAAGATCTTATCAAATTGTACCTATAGGATAAGCAACACTAACATAATTGCAATGGATAAGCAACACTAACATAATTGCAATGGAGATCATATCAAAGTTGGGATGACATTATTATACCCATAGATATTTACATCTTAGAATGTGAGGTGGACTACCATCTATGCTTTTCCTAGATTGAAGGAGGATGGGACAAATGTACTATCCAAATTGATTTTATGGGCGTCATTCAAAATTCGAAATAAACAATTATAAAAAATAGATGGTAGTTGATGCATGGATAACTCATAGCTCATGCATGGATAACAGGTAGTGAGACAACCCATTTAACTAAAGAAGGTACAATAGGTAGCTAAGGCATAGACAACATGTGATTACAACTAAGCATGGAGAACAAGTAATAAATAAAGAAGGTAAAAGGTAGCTAAGGCATAGACAACATGTGATTACAACTAAGCATGGAGAACAAGTAATAAATAACTTGTTCATGGCACTTAACTTGTGACCTATTGGTGTTCACCGGCCACAGTGAAAAAGGCAAAGCTATAAACTTATAGAGGCCAGTTTGAGAGCCTAAAAATGAAGGAAGATTAGAACAACGCATCCTACTTTCTTTGTGTAGATGAAATAGTCAATACTCTCAGAGGTCTTGGGGAAACAGTTCCTGAAGAAGCAATTGTATAGAAGGTATTGAGATCTCTCCCTATGAGATTTGATTCTAAAGTATTGGTGCTAGAAGATAGAAAGGGCCTTGACAAGATAACAATGGATGAACTCCATGGAATTCTCATTGCCTATGAAATGAGAACTGAAAAGAAAAATCATTCAAGAAGGGAAGTGCATTCAAGGCCTCCAAGAAGACAAAAGGAAGCAAGCAAGATTCCAATAAGAGTTCTTCTGACGAATTTGATCTTGAAGAAGCAAACTTTGTGAAGAAAATTCAGAAAGGTCATGGAAGGTACAAAGGTAAGCTTCCTTTCAAATGTTTTGAATGTGGTAAAATAGGTCATTTTGCTCTAAATGTCATTTTAAAGAGAATAGAGATACTGATGAGGAGGAGGATCGTGAAGAAGAAGAAAAAAAATACACAAAGGAAGTAGACCTAAAAATAATAAAAGGTTTGGCAAACAAAAGAAAAGTCTATACTCCAAAGAGGACAATAGCTCAGTAGATGAAGATGACAATTATGATGATGAAAGACAAGTGTTCTTTATGGAAATAGAAGAAGAATGAAAATGAGAACTCTGAAAATGAAGCAAGTGTTGAGGTAGACTTTGAAGGAGAAATTATAAGTGCTTTAGAGGATTTGAAAAACTCAAGAAAGAAGAATAAGTATTTAAAGGACCAACTACTAAAGTATGAAGAATAGGTAGAAAAAGTCAAAAGAATAGAAGAATATCTTGTAGGAAACCTAAAAGAGAAAGAAACAATGTGTGAGGAATTGGAGAAGGAAAATATCTCCTTAAAAAGGGATAAAAAAGGTAAGCACTCACGTAGGCTATTAACAAAAGTTTGGCAGAAGCTCTAAAGTATTGGATGATATCATCAACAATCAAAGATCAATTTCAGATAGGTATGGGTTGAGATACATGAACAAGACAATGGTGATAAGGGTTCAAGTTCAATTACACCCAACTATGAAGCAAGTACAAGGAGCTTTGCATATTTACTTAAGAGTCCTATCAAAGAGAAAGACAATAGAAAGAATGACCAACAATATGCTTATGTAAACAAAGGATTTGTACCATCTAGAAGATCTCTCACTACCAAGTATCAAACTATCTTTTTGGGGCATTGTTATTTATGCAATAATTTTGGTCATAAAGATGCAAATTGCAAAGCATTTACGAACAATAATTTTGAGAGAAATAGAAGTCCTCTTAAGAACTTCAGAGCTGACAATATATATAGGAAGTCTAATGAAGTCATCAATTCCTTTAGCCTTTTGGAAATGGAAATTGAATGCTATCAATGTAACAACTATGGTCATAAAGCTCAAGACTGCAAAAACCAATCAATACCTACACACCAAGATGAAACCATAATTTCCTTATACAAGAAAAACCATACAAAGATTTGGCAGAAAAGGACCAAAGAACAATGCTAGGAAAAATGCAATCTGGCCTTTCATAACGATCACTAACACATTGATAATGAATTTTCTAAACACATGACAAAAGATCAAGGAAATTTTATAGACCTACAAAGGGAGAATGGATACAATATGCAATCAAGAAAACAAGACATGTCGCAGAAGGAGCTGCACATAGAAAGGAACTGCGACAGACTGCAAGAAAACATGAGGGAAGCACTAAAGATTGAAAAAGCGAAAAAGATAGGAAAAGAAGAGGAAACATTGTTCGGCCTAATTCATGGCTCAATTCAAACCCTAGCCATAGATATAGGATGAGCTCCAGTATGATCAGCGCAAGAGAAACAAAGAGAATGATAGGGATGATTCATGCATCAAAACAATAAAATGGTGAAACCGAAGGAGCAAGCAGAAAAATAGAAGAAGATGTGTAAAAAGGACCGTGTAAAGTATAAGTAAACAACACAGAGGAGCAACAAAATACATGACCAAAAGCATAAATCCAGGGGGAGAACTTGCAACTGCGCAAGGGGAGGATACAATGTGTTAATACATGTTTGCAGATGATCGAATATTACTTTTCCATTGATGTCAAAGGGGGAGAGAGTAGCAAGTAAATTTGCAAACAATATTGTGCAATACAAGACTTCAATGAAGATCTAGTATTCAGAGGGAGCTTAGCTTTACTTGGTGTTGACATCAATGCCAAAGGGGGTGTTTGTTAATCTTGGTGTTGTCATTGATGTCAAATATATTGTTGAACTTGGTAATGACATTGAAGTATTAAAGCAAGTTTGAAGAAGCATATAGAAAATATGTGCGTAAGTCTTAGAAAGCCCCACCAAACAAGAAGTCTGCGCAAAGTCCCACTAGAGCTATCTGCACAGGTCCCAACACAAGTATGTTGTGCAATACATCATGCAATAGCTTGCATGCTAATCAAGTCAAAATATTGAAGTCCACAAATTACCAGTTGGCAAAGGAATAAGTAATGATGCCCGACAATGTGTGGGTAAATGTATTCATGAAGAAAGGTAGAAGGGAAGCAACCGGCATAGAAAATCCTTTGCTTGTGGATAAATCAATTGAACAAAGAAAATAAGGAATAGTATAAATAAGCAAAGATTGAAGTGTTTTATGAGCTTGTGCGCAAAAGATGTTGTATTCTGAAATTGTAAACTTCAAGGAATGAGATGAAATGCTCAGGGGAATCAATGAATGTATGACTTGAGGAAGTGCACGAGATTATAGGACGAGGAGAAATACAAGGAGCAGTCGTGCAGAAATATAAGGAGAATTTGTGAAGAGTACAAGGAACATTTATACTAGGAGTATTTGAACAAAAGGATACAAGGAATGGTCGTGCAAAAAGAGTTGGAAATGTGAAATATAGTATGCTCAACAGTTTGCGCAAAACAGAGGAAACAAATTAGAAAGTGCAGAGTGGATTGTGATTGAGGAATACAACAAAAAATCTATATATGAGTGGTAGGACAGGTCAAGGACAGAAGATTGGTGTCTTCCATAGGTTGGTGCCTGGAAGCTCGGGTGGGTGCCTAGCCACGCAAGTTGGTGCTTGTTGACTATGAGTCGGTGCTCATAAGAGGATTGGTGTCCTCACAGGTTGGTTCCTATAAAACAACAAGTTTGTGATTACAAGGGATTAGTGTTCCTGTCTGATTGGTTTCAGCAAAATCACTGAGTGGGTGCTCACACTTGTATTGGAGATTGGTGTCTCCTAGAATGATTTGTAATAGAAGATTCTTTATATATAATATTTCTCTACATATTCTTTACGTGCGGTGTTCTTTTTATTCAAAATTGCTTTTGATACATGCTATATGTGTTGATGAATGATTACATGATGTAACAAATGTTTGAAAGAATAAAAGGTATTAAATATTGATTCACCCCCCTCCCCTCTCAGAATTTTCAACATGAACTGGAGTGACTGTCAGTTAGATAGAGTCAGTTTGGTGAATTTGAGTAACCTCTCTTGAAATTCGAGTGATCTTCAGTTAATTAGAATATTTTTTGGTCAATTTGGATTATCTTAAGTGCATGGGAGTGGTTTTAGGGGAATTTGAGTCAATCTTGGTAAATTCGAGTTGTCTTTAGGGCATGGGAGTGGTTTTATGGGAATTTGAGTCAATCTTGGTAAATTCGAGTTTTCTTCAGTGCATGAGAGTGATTTAAGGGAATTGAGTCAGTATGGGTGAATTCAAGTTGTCTCGAGTGCTTGGGAAGTGTTTTTCTAGTGAATGCAATTCAATCTAGGTGGATTTCAGTTGCTCTCTTGAGAAATCAAATGGTCATCCAATGATTTGGGAAAACTTGAGCAGTGAATTAGAGTTGCTTGCTAATGAACCTAATCTAGCCTCTGCCAATGAATTCGAATTGCTTTTCATTCATTCATGCTTGGTTTTGTAGAGTTTCTCTCTCATGAATTTGAATGCTTGTGGATGGATTCAAATTGTCCTTTTTGCACATAGTTGGCATACCTTTTTGTTGGCAGGAAAACTTGGAGACCAGTGAGGGTGATTGAACAAGGATCTATTCCAGTGAGGAGATTGGTGAGATTTTCTATTAAACACATAAATACATGAAGACCAGTAGTTGTCTCCATCTTGATCCTACACATAAATCCTGATGGTGAATGGTGATCTCCTGAGGGACCTAGGTGGTGAATGAATTTTTGTTGCACCTGGTAGTGAGGTGGAGGAGAAAGTAATTTGTGAGGGACTGTGTTGGTTTCCTCAGGTTGTGGAATGAATATTGTTGTTATGATTTGATTTTGAGAGTTCCCTAGCATGTGGATCCATGGCCTCATCTCGGGGGTGACCTGTTCAAGTATTTGACTTAACTGTGTCTAAGGATGGGTGGAACGTTGTCATGTTGAAGCTAGTTGCGCCTTTCAAAGATAACTATTTATTTGGAAAGTATTTATTGTGTTTTTATGTTGCATGTGTTCCCATGGAGGCTGGGTTTATCTCTGATATTTTATGTTGCATATTTGATCATATTCTTATGTTATATGGTTGAATTAATAGCATTAAATTGACAGTTTGTAGAGAAGATTCATTTATGTGTTATTGTGGCTAGTAGATGCTATTTAGTTTATGTTTTATGGAAGCCAGTAGATCTGGTGGTTATATTAATTATATGGTTGTAGATGACAAATTTCATATCTAATATATTATGGGTTTGATGGCTGTGTATTAATGTCGTAAATTTGGTGTATTACGGTGTTATAATTCCGCTTTATTGGAATATCGTAATGTTGATTTGCTTATTGTCGTAAAGCTGAATTTTATTAACATATGTAGATCTAAATTTATTATTCGTTAAATGGTGATGAGCAGTTTCCCATAGATGTGATGATGATATTAAATTTACATGTGAATGGATTACTTAGATCTGGTTGCATTCATGTTACAATTACCTTGCATCGCATGTACATTCGGGGAAAAGTTTGCATCGGAAGCATCGTCTTCATTTAGAGGCTGATTGTTTTACTTTATTTGGATTCTTGGCATGTTGTCCTAGCATTAATTAAACCTTGTTATGTTGTTCATTCACTCGAATAATCCCTTTCCTATTAGAATCCCAGTGTATTTGACCTCGGTGGTGTGACTTGGGGCGTTGGTACATTACACAATCCAGTTACCATATGGTGGTTGTTGAATCATCATCCTATATGTAATTCATCCACAGTGATCTAGTCGACTCCATATATTATTGTCACCTAGTCTCAATCCCATGTCATGCTCGACGATTTGTCTAATGGTCGCCCCAATCATCATTATCATTGGTACATACTCAACAGGAGTTGAGTCATATGGGATTGCAATGTGCAAAGATTGCGGGGTCAACACCATCGCATGTGACCATTCTACTATCGTCAACATCTTACCTTCTCTCTCTTTTGGTGAACTTTCCCTTGACTCAGGTAGGAATTTTTGTTGTTCAACCATTTCGACCGGTTTTTTCTTTAAAATTATTTTTTCATGCAAGGGACTTGCAATATCTATCAGCGACTCTTGTCGCTTGTACCTTTTTCCTCTTTCTAATCTCTAAATGTCTGTTATTTGTTTGTGAGCATCTAGGTATTTATTTCATCAGAGCAGAATTGACTTCTTTCAGGACTTCATTCTTTTCTTTTTCTGTCGACTAACATCTTTCTTCTATTCATATCACATGGTCAGCGACCCCCCATTTCCAACCCGACTCTTACTATTGGACGATGGTGGGTCCGGCAATGGGTTTCATTTAATCAGAAAGTATTCCCACTCGCGTTCTTTAACAAAACGCTCCCACTCTTTTTCATTTTGTTCCCAATTTGACGAGGCAGGAATGTCAAATGGACGTCGTTTCCCAATTATGTGGCCAACTCCATTTTGAATTAAAAAATTATACAACAAGCTCGGTATTGAACAAAAAAATCATTCGTGAAGGTCAGTATAAAATTTGCGTCGAACTTGATCAACTAAATTCATTTCTTCTATGGCTTGTTACTCACAAAATTATTCACATATCTTTTCGAGCCACTCATATAGATTTGTTCTTCCTCGGTTGTAGATTTTGTGCATTAACATTCTTTCATTGTTGGCATCCAACTTGCTCATGAACCGTATTCAGGAATTTCTTTAACTTGTGGGGAACAACTTCTATAAATCATTCATGGGACTTAGTAAATAACTTTTCTCGAGCCTATGCAATTTCCAACTTGTTCCTTATAGCGTAATTCTTGATATAATTTGCTACTTTTCAATTCCACCATTCTCTGATTTCTTCCTTTGTTATCGTCTATGAAGATATGCTCATCCTGTTATCTGTATTTTAGTACTACCGGAACGGAACCAATGTTGTAATCTATGGGATTACATTAGGTTCCCAGTATCGTATCAAAGCATATAACATATAAGAGATACACTCATACATAGAGATACAAGAAATAACACAATTACTGGTGGTAGAAGCAACAGGTTATCCTTTATTATATGATCATCATGTATAGAAGAACTGTCTTTATCTCCAGCTCACCAGCCTATTTATACAATATATGAGGTATTTATACAGTTATAACTGCTCGACCATTTGGCTAACTACCCGATATATTGGACCGACCCGACTATGGTCGGTCAGGAGGACCTAGTCGGTGAGCCGACTAGGCTCCTCAAACAATATGTTAGATGATGTTAGCGAATTTTAGGTGTGTATTTTAGATGATGTTTATGCCTATTAGGTGGTGGTGATGATGATGATGGCACATTAGATGATGTTAGGTGATTTTAAATGTAATTATTAGATGTTTATCTTAGATGATGTTAGCTAATTTTATATGTGTATTTTAGATAATGTTTATGTTTGTTAGGTGGTGGTGATGATGATGATGATGATGGCACGTTAGATGATGTGGGGTGATTTTAGATGCAATTATTATATGCTTACCGTAGATGATGTTAGGTGATATTAGATGTGAATGTTTGTGTTTGCTAGATGTGTATGTTAGATGTGCTTGTTAGATGTGTATAAAATAATTATTCCTCTAGTTTTATATTGTGCATAAACATCATGCATATTAAATCATGAAAAACATCATGCATATTTATTTTGAAAAATTGTTAAAGGTGTTTATTTAAAAACACTAATAATAACTTCTTCCTTACAATGCAATTACTATCATATTGTTACAATTATCTGAACTTATATTATAAAATAATATAGAGAATGATTTAAAATCTAATATCTTAATTATATTTAAATTAATTTTAAAATAACTAATGCATTTCATTTCCCTGTAACAAATATTTGTTTATAATAATTTATCATCAACATCTAATTTACAGTTGCATTTAAATTTTACATGTAATTAAGAGAAAATCATAGTTAAACCTTTGAAATGCATTGTTATTATTACAACCTTGAAACATGTTTTAATTAAATCATTATTAATAATATCGTCACTTCTATAAAAAAATAAAATGACACAACAAAACGCTATTATAATGCAAAATTAAAACAAATGATGTATTAAGTTCGACTAAAACAATGATAAACATGATACACACTAACTAACATTTTTTCAATATCGACACACATATGATGCCATAATAATGTAGATGTGACACTTAATTATAGGGAAAGAATGTCACATGAAAAATGGATTTTTTTATTATTACAACCTTGAAACATGTTTTAATTAAATCATTATTAATAATGTCACTTCTATAACAATAGAAGGACACAACAAATTGCTATTAAAATGCAAAATGAAAGCAAATGATGTAAGGTCGACTAAAACAATGATAATCATGATACACACTCACTTAGATTTTTCCAATATCGACACACATATGATGCCATAATAATGTACATACAACACTTAATTATAGGGAAAGAATGTCACATGAAAAATGGATTGTTATTATTACAACCTTGAAACATGTTTTAATTAAATGATTATTAATAATAACATCACTTTTATAACAATAAAATGATACAACAAAATGTTATTAGAATGCAAAATGAAAACAAATGATATAGGTTGACTAAAACAATGATAAACATGATACACACTTACTTACAATTTTTCAATATTGACAAACATGTGATGCCATAATAATGTAGATACAACACTTAATTATAGGGAAAGAACATCACATGAAAAATGGATTGTTATTATTAAAACCTTGAAACATATTTTAATTAAATAATTATTAATAATAACGTCACTTCTATAACAATAAAACGACACAACAAAATGCTATTAAAATGCAAAATGAAAACAAATGAGGTAAGTTCGACTAAAACAATAATAAACATGATACACACTTACTTACATTTTTCCAATATTGACACACATATGATGCCATAACAATGTAGAAACAACACTTAATTATAGGGAATGAATGCCACACATATCTATGCAAATAAACATAATTCAATGATGCAATAAACACATATAAGATGCAACTACAATGCTATGTTTTGTTAATACAAAAAAACAAATGTCGAAAGATGCTAATTCGACATGAAATTTGTTTTGCACCCCTATAGTAATTGCTAATACAACACCTTTTAGAGTGATCATTAAAGCACACAATGTCGTAATGATCCTTTATGTAAATCACGACTTTGTCATGAAAATAATTCTTCAAAGTTTATATTAAATACACAATGACATATAAATACCTTAAACTAAAATAAAATTCTTTTTCAATCAATCCTTCCATATAATCACATATTATTTGATAGACAAACACATTACACATCAAATAGACTATTAACCAACCAAAATGTTCAAAAATTGGTTCTAATTAACTCTCCATTTACACCATCATAAGATGAATAACAAACAATATAATTAGCAAAAAAAAAGATAACAAAAAGATACAAAGACACTATAAATGATGAAATAAAACATGTACATATCACTCTCCATTGTCATCACTATTGTTCTCAAAACTATGTTTTGATATAAGGTTGTGTCTTGATACGAACCACCAATCACTATCCAACACATAAGGGTAAAAAAACACTTGGTTGCATTTTTTTGGGAAAACATAAAGCTCCTTAGTTTCATCCCACATCTTTCTAGAGTTGATACATATTATCCCACTATCGCAATCTTCCTTTACATTACTCCAATCAAAGGTGTCCCACCAATTGCACCTAAAAATAACACATTGGAAATAAGAGGAGTCCACTTGAATGATCTCTTGTATATTTCCGACGTAACCTAACTTCCCCCTGTTATGTTTTGATCGTGGTGGCTAGCATTACTAGATTGGTCGAACTTAATTTCCACTGCATAGTCTTATGTGACGCGTCCATCATCGACGTCCTCAGTGCGAAAATGATGCCCATATTCCCACATACATGGGAACAAATGCAAATATAGAAAAGTGAACAAATAACAATGTCATATTTCTATTAACCTGACCATTAATATATAAAATATAGATGTTATATTAATTCAAACATGCATTATGAAGCTAAAAATGTACACAAAGATATTATTACCGAGTTTTTGCACCCAATCCCTATGTTTAGTGCATCCTCTTCAGCATGCGGGTAATGACTGAATGCACTGTATTTCTCTTTGAATTAGTCAATAACCCAACTATTGGGACTAATCATTGGCATGTTTTATTTTAAATTATCTATATAAGGCATGCTTCTACCATTCAATTGTTTGAATTC
This sequence comes from Larix kaempferi, assembly GCA_027924585.1. Taxonomy (NCBI): domain Eukaryota; kingdom Viridiplantae; phylum Streptophyta; class Pinopsida; order Pinales; family Pinaceae; genus Larix; species Larix kaempferi. The sequence goes on from BSBM01000866.1 coordinate 5,039,707, forward strand.
TTTCCTTTCACTGTTCCATTTCCTCCTCCTATGTTCATACAATGCGACCCACAATTGTGTTGCCTCCGCATTGTAAAGAATGAATCTATTGATGCCATAAATTTATGAACTTGTTGATGTATTCATGAAATCAAACCGAAATACAGTACATATGATATCAAAATATACCTTATGAAGTTTAGTGTGAATAGTTACTCTATAGAAATTTGACAAACGATAAATCACTTACTCTTTATCATGCGCATTTTTCTGCTCGTTTAGAGTAGCTCCCCTTCCCCTTTTTCCTCATCCATTTGGTCGTCCCAAATCACTACACCTAGTGTTTCATTGATCTACTTGATGTACTCCTAGCATAATAGAAGGACTCATATACTATGTACCCCATCACCATAGACCCGTCGAGTTTTTCCCTTTGTCGAACAAATCCTTTCATTTTTTTTATGTACCTCTCTAAGAAGAACATCCAATGATAGGATACCACCCCTATTAATTCAACCTCATTAACTAGGTGAATTAGAAGATGAACCTACAAGTCCATGAAACTTATCGGTAGTTCCTTCTCAAACATACAAACAATATCAACTATCTCTTGATGCCACTATGGAATGCTATCCATATGAATCTCCTTTGATGTGATCCAACATACAAATGCATATAATTTAGATATGGCACGCCATAGGTCCTAGGGGAAATCACGATTCACACACCCACACATGAGTAGAGGGTAATGACACTACAAAGCAAACACATACAAAATTAATTATGTTTTTAAACTCGTGGCATAAAAATAAAAACATGTTTTTGACATATGTACTCGTAGAAGGTTTAGATGGTCATGTGATTTCGAACCCCAAAAAATGTTCTTTTACAGTGAAGCAGTGTCATAGAGTAGAACCATATAAAGAAGGAACCTTCACACCCAATATAAATTCATTTTCCAAAGAAAGATCATATTTCTTCAAAATACATGGGACATCACCTTCTTTAAAAGACCAAGAGGGTACAGCCTCTCCTCTACTTTCTTGTGATATTGGACAATATTTCTTTTTAGTATTTGGAGAAATAATATCTCTCCTAACGACTAATTGTGTCACTTTGTTTCGATGATATGTGCCTCCATAAAGAAGATGAAACATTTTTAAATATATACATGGGATATAGTAAGTGGGCAATCTTAAGATGCTCCCAATATGGAAGCTCATAAAAGACATATTTCCTTTTCATCCTAATGGGGATTTTCTCAACATAGGTGTCAAATAATTCGGGATCATCGAACGTAGGTTCCCCATTTGAATCAAACATTTATGTAATGTGCTTCTCCTTCTCTATATCATATTCCCTAATCAAGTCTAATAGTGTCATTTTTGCAAGCTTTTGGGTTCTCTCCGGTTTACCATTGAAAGAAGATGTTGTTCTTCTATAAGGGTGTTCTTCTGGGAGGAATACCTTGGAGAAGTCGTACACCAGCTCTTGGAGGTGGCTAGACTACCTAGCCTTCATAGAAGTTCCACAAAATTTACATCCATGAAACCCTTTTGTTATAGGACTTGTGGAGTGATTGTATATAGAGCACATCATCATTGAATATCACGATAGTCGCACTGAAATAAATATGCCAAAAAATATTGTTATGAATATAAACAAATCAATAAACATGTTTACCAAATAAAACTCCTAATCGTAGATAATCATGTGTGGTGTATGCACATATGCCATACAATGTAAATCTCCTCTATGTTGGGATTGGTGTTGATACATCGTATACATGTATCTCTTCCCATAATTCCTTCAATTCATCGATCAATGGTTGTAGGTAAAAATTCATATTCTTCACTTATATTCTCCCAAGGATTATAAGAGCCAACATAAGATGTCCATTCTTCACGGAAAAGCATAGGGGGTTATTTTTCTTCATGGAAAACCATGGGATATATTAGTTGGTTTTTGGAGGGAATATGGGTTAATGCCATCCATGGCTCTGCTCAGTTGAAGGCTTCATTCTTCATCCTTGAATTTATAGGGCCATGTACCCTCTATATGATTCATGTCTATTGAATCTGTTGGGATTTGCATAACTTTTTTTATTTATGGTACCTATCATGCCCACATTTTGGACATATCTCTTTGTCTGCATATTCACCTCTATATAGAATAGAATCATTCAAACATGCATGATATGATATGTACTCAACACCCAACATTTTCTTTGCCACTTCACAGCTGTCAGGCAAAACATTATCACTCGAAAGTGTCTTATCTTTAAATAACTTGCAATTAGTGGGAAATACAAATATATGTTGAAAAGATAACTCTGAAGGTCCTCCCTCATGTTTTTGGTGTGGGTGTGATGAGGGGGACTTGAATGCTTTGTTCCTTGTGTATTTATGTAAAAAGTGACTTTTATATAAATAAAGTTATGATGTTTTGTACTTTATGAGTTTGGGTCTCATTTAAGTGAAATATTTAATAATTAATGATTTAATTATTTAAAAGTGAGAGCATTTATTTTAGACCCTTGATTTTGTAATTTGGTCTCAACCCTAGATTGGGTAGTTAACAAGGTAGTTACAAAAGACAAAGTATAAAAACAATGAGAGAAGGGGCATTGAGAACTCACTCACCATCAAAAGAGAGAAAGAGGAAGAGATTGAAGACCAAGAAGAGTTCCCAAGGAAGGAAAGGCACAATTTTCAAGGAAAAGGAGTAGCACACATCCCAAGGATTCCTGTAGCAAATCGTACACCATTTATTACAGTCACATGTGTGGGATCGAATCCCAAGAAGGCCGACTTGAATCCCAAGAAATTGACTGTGCATTAAATGTAGTCTATACAACATTAATTGCAGGAATGTGTGGGTTCAAAAAACGAGGCAAAAGAGGAGTAGGGCCTACAGTACATACAACATATTTTTGGCACAAATTTTGAGGTTGGCTCAGATTTTGAGGTAGTTTGTTGCTGCAATGTTTATTGAGAAATTTTGTCACTAGGGGATATAGAAGAAAAATTCATTGTAAAGAATTTTTTCAGTATGCTCTTCTTAATGAAAAATATTCTTCCTAGGGTTTTCCCCAAATTGGGGTTTTGCTCGGTCTATATTGACCAAAAACACCTGTGTTCTATGTGCTTGCTTAATTTTCAGTATTGAAGGGATTTTGACTTGGTGGTTTTAATTTCAAAGTATTGTGAGTAAATCTTTAATTAAAACCCTAGATGTTCAAAGTGTTTGATAGAATGTGTGAATGAGAATTTTCATGCTTATTTCCATGGTATCAAAGTGATACTGGAGTAGGAATCAAGCAATTGTTTCACAATGTTCTTTTGAAAGAAGTTCAAAAGAAAGTGTTGTGGTTGTCTTTCAGTTGTTTTGGTTGTAGGTGATTTTCCAATGATGAGTATACGATTTGAGGATAGGTTGGATGGTGTTTCCAACTATATCCCATGGAAGGTAAGAATAACCGCAGTATTGAAAGAATGGAAAATTTGGAGGTTTTCTACCAGTACCATGACTAAACCAACAGATAAGGATGAGCTTGATGAGTATGAAGCTCTTGAAGCTAGGGCTCAGAGAGTCATCCCAGATGGGGTTAAATACCACTCATTCCACATTTAGCAAAGAAGCAAACAACTAAGAAGATGTGTGACACTTTGAACCATTTGTTCGAAGCTAAAAATGAGAACCGCAAGATGGTACTTAGAGACAAACTACACAGTATAAAAATGACTAAAGATGAAAGTGTAGCCTCCTTCTTGACTCATGTTGCACAGGTGAAGGATGAGTTGGAAACAATAGGAGAGATTGTACCTAACTATGAGTTGTTGAGGATAGCCCTGAAGGGCTTCACCAAGAAGTGGGACGTCTTTGTAAAGTGTATTGTGGGAAGAGAGAAGCTTCCCAGTTGGTCCAGATTATGGGATGAGTTTACCCAAGAGGATATTCAGGAGGGGTCTCAGGTTGGTCAGGTTAGTGAAGATGTTGAGCAGGATGTGGCACTTGCAACCTAGTCAAATAGCAAGAATAAGAAATATTTGAGTCAGATCAGGTGTTTTTAGTGTGGTCAGTTGGGAAACTTTGCCTCTAAATGTCTTGAGAAGAAAAAGGGAAAGATAGAGAAATATATTGCATCATCTGTAGTAGATGAGTTTTTCAATCAGTTTGAGCATGAGTTTTCTCTAGTTTCTATGGAATCTAGTGTGGGGAGATCATTTTTTGAGCATGTCTGGATTGTTGATAGTGGGTCAACCAGACATATGACTGGATTATATGATGCATTCCATATCATCACAGAGTTGGGACCATGACATTATATTCAGACATATATTGACAGTACATAGGTATCTATTTGAGGAGTTGGAACAGTCAGGTTTCAACTGGACCTTGGAGAGGTCCTGAAGATACATGGAGTTCTCTTTGTACCTGGGGTGAGAGTTAGTAAGTTAGTAAACTCTCAACATCATCTTTTGAGGATGATGGTTTTGGGTTGTTCATCAGGTCTGGTCATGTTTTCCTTTATCGGATGGAGGAACCAGTTAGGACCATAATCCTTCTTGGTGATCGCAGGGACAAATTATATGTTATGAGAGGACATGTTATACGTCCAGGGACATGTGGATGGATATCTGAGTCAGATTCAGAGGATGGGGAAGGAGACGCATCTAATCGACATGTTATTTACATTACTTCTAATGAGGAGAGTGGATCTCTCTGAAGCACTGGAAGAAGACTCAACTAGTATAGTAGTGATGGTGATGAGCAGGTTGATGAGGCTCAGATAGAGCCTCAAGATTCATAGTTCCATTTCAGGGGTGGGCACTTGTCTCTAAGAGGCATTCCAGAGCAGGAGGGAGCTGCTTCAGGGATCAGAGATGGAGATTATGATGGTGCTAGAAGGACCTCTCTCGTTAGGAGGGAGTGTTGAAAAGATAACTCTGAAGGTCCTCCCTCATGTTTTTGGTGTGGGTGTGATGAGTGGGACTTGGAGGCTTTGTTCCTTGTGTATTTATGTAAAAAGTGACTTTTATATAAATAGATTTATGATGTTTTGTACTTTATGCGTTTGGGTCTCACTTAAGTGAAATATTTAATAATTAATGATTTAATTATTAAAAAGTGAAGCATTTATTTTAGACCCTTGATTTTGTAATTCGATCTCAACCCTAGATTGGGTAGTTTGCAAGGTAGTCACAAAAGACAAAGTATAAAGACAATGAGAGAAGGGGCATTGAGAACACACTCACCATCAAAAAGAGAGAAAGAGGAAGATATTGAAGACGAAGAAGAGTTCCCAAGGAAGGAAAGGCACGATTTCCAATGAAAAGGAGTAGCACGCATACCAAGGCTACCTGTAGCAGACTGTACAACATTCATTAAAGTCACACGTGTGGGATCGAATCCAAAGAAGGATGGCTCGAATCCTAAGAAATTGACTATGCATTAAATGCATATTGTACATCATTAATTGCAAGCACATGTAGGCTCAGAAATCGAGGCAGAAGAGGAGCAGGCTGTATAGTACGGTACATCACGTACAACCGCTTTTGGCACAAATTTCGAGGTTGGCACAGATTTCGGGGTTGGATCAAATTTTGAGGTAGTTTGTTGCTGCAATGTTTATTGAATAATTTTGTCAGTAAAGGGTCAGAAGAAAAATTCATTGTAAATAATTTTATGAGTATGCTCTTCTTAATGAAAAATATTCTTCCTAGGGTTTTCCCCAAATTGGGGTTTTGCCCGGTCTAGATTGACCAAAAACACCTGTGTTCTATGTGCTTGCTTAATTTTTAGTATTGAAGGGCTTTTGACTTGGTGGTTTTAATTTCAAAGTATTGTGAGTAAATCTTTAATTAAAACTCTAGATGTTCAAAGTGTTTGACATAATGTGTGAATGAGAATTTTCATGCTTATGTCATTTTTCTTCAATGTATAATGTCGTTTAACGTTCATAAAATTGACCATTTTCAATATTGTTGATTGTGTGACAACATTCCTCAAAATGTAATGGACTTGGTGGTCAGTTACCTCAAAAGTGCCAAGAAACATGCATTTGACATGCCATACATTGCTTTCAAGTTGTATATTAACATTGTTGTCCCCAGCTGGGTAGACATTGACCAGTCAAGTCGAATGAGAGGAGTGGTGGAAGCAAATTTAAAGCTTTCAAAGAAGCTATTAGTGATATGAGCATCATACACTAGCTCATCATCCTAGATTGCATCTAACAACATTGCCTCCATGGAACCTGTATCTGGTAAGAAATCATCCATACCAACCTCTATTTCATTACCTCCATTGCCAACTTGTGAAGAACTAATGTTACAGTAGACATTCCTAATTGGTGAATCTGGACGTAGTGGGAATTGAATAGGTGGTTGATTCAACCATTCTTGGTATGCTTCCTCTACAAGTTGTGCTCTTTTTGTAGCCTTCGCTCGATTTGACATTGTAGTGGGGTGTAATGGAAGATGGTAGATAGGTCACTCATCATCAGAATCTTGATTTGAAAAATATTGAACATTACATCGATGATATTAGTAATAACAATGCATTTGGTTTGTTCAAGCATTATACTAAACAATTATTACAGAATCATGGGAATTTTTCCCAATAGTAATGTTCAACCACAAAAAATTTATAAAACAAAATTTCAAATTGAGCAATACATTTACATCAATCCCATTGAAAATTAAAAAATACAATTAATCATTTTTTTTGTCTTACGCCCCAAGGGGATGTCTAAAGGTAGTCCCAATGCAAGATGCCTCTGATGAGTGGTTTTTGGTCTACAAAAGTTATATTTTATTAACAACTCATCACTGGGAGATAAACTACATATTGCATGCACAACAACACATATGGACACTTTCCTTTTCATAAAGAACTACTAGCCATTGAAGTGTTCCTCAAATGAACAATTTGTGGAAAATAAAGAGGACCTGTAACTATTTATGAACCCTACAATGTTCCCATGAGTGCGTGGACGACCATCAATATATAACAATTTCTTCCTGCTAAAGTTTCCAAAAGAATAACCATTCATGCACATACTATACATGGAAATGTTATGTTTGTATTTAACAATATTCAAGTAATCAAACCGACAATAGATATGACCGCAAAATGGCATAAGCTCTACTGACTATTTGGGAGGAATGAGTACATGTGAAATGATAAACAACCCAAGATATGCAACATCTATCTTAAACTTGGTGATCATAAAACTATTACCACAAAAGGAGAATCTGGTTCTGACATTAGGCACAGGTAGAGAATGGCCAAGCGCAATACAAAGCACAGTTGTAACAAGTTTGGTATGTTGAACTTTGGTTGTCATTGATGTCAACTGATGTCAAAGAGGATTCCATATCTTTGTGCCATTTTGAAGAAGTATATGGAATCCAAATTGAAGAAATACCTAATGAGTACATTTAGATTACAGAAGTATATCCAGAAATACATCAAGTATATCCAGTTTGAAGAAGTACATAAGGAATACATTCAGTACATAAGGTACAGGTGTAGGTCTCAAGTCCACCCTGTCATACTACTTCAAAGGTATATTCCAATGAGATGGTTGGACAAGTTTCGGGAGTGCGCAAGAGGCTTGAGAACAAGAAGCAGTTGAACATGTAAGAAAGTCCCGAAAGTGTGCAAGACTCACGAATCAGAAGAAGCATATAAGTTGTTGAAGCACGCAAGAGTACCGGAAGAAAGTAGAAGTCAAGTGCACAAGTCCCACAAGCGATGGTACATCAAGGCACAAGACCACACTACAAGGGCGCAAGTCCCACTAGGAAAAGAACCAAGTATGTGCAAGACCCACAAGAAATGACATTTCGGTGGCGTAGAACATGACAAGTGGCGGAAGTGTGAAGTAAGAAGAATTGTGAAGCAAGGAAGAAGGGACGCTACGACCAACTTGTGGACATACCCTCCTCGTAGGACAAGTATAAATAAGAATCCAAGTTGGATAGTTGAAGTAAGCTTGTAAGCTTGAGACTGGAAGATACAGATTTGACAAGCTTTTTATTTTGGGGCATCAAGGGCTCATGGAACCAGAACAACATGATCTAGAAGAGAGCCGAGTGTGCACAAACAGAAGAACATAATTGTTGATGGTGTGCAAGATGATGTAGTTTATATGTGACAGTTGCGCAGAACTACAAAGGATGCGCAAGTGCGTGAGAACATAATGACTGTATTGCAAACAATACACATAAATTCATAGATGATCTAAGATAGATGTGCGAAGACATACTTGAAGCACAACTACTGATGCATGAAGTGAAGTATTTTATTAGAGTTGCAAAGACAGAGTTGCAGCACAGTAAAGAATGTGCATTATGTTAAGGGTGGTTTGAGACAAGTGCAAAGAACAGAAAGGTTGTATCGCAGATAGTGTATAGAATTTCGTAGATTATCTAAAGACGGATGCACCAAGACATAAGGGTAACATCATAGAAGGTGCGCATATTAATTTGATACCGATGCGCGAATTCAAAATAGTAGCACAACAAAATATGTGCAGTATTAGTTGAGTTTGCAGATGCGCAAAAACATAATGACATACAGAACCAGAGTGCAGACTGGAGAATGTCATGAAGTATTAAGTCAGTTGTGTAATGCTAATGCCATAAAGTGTAGTATGAAGCCAAGAGTATAATGTTGATGTAGTCAAGTTAAGTTCGTGATACAGATAAGTGATTGCAAGATCTCAAGGATATAGAAGGTGCGCACAACATTATGAACTGCATATTATATGAAGAGTGCGTGGATCAGTAGAAAAACAAGGCAATATCTTATACTTTCATACTAGGGCGGCATGACGGGGCAAGGAGCGAGGGGTTGGTGCCTCCTTCTAGTTGAAGCTAGTAAATCAGGGAGTTAGTGCTTCATTCAAGTCGTAACCTATAAAACTAGGGGGGTCGGTGCCTCCTTCTAGTTGGTGCTGGAGAACTTCGGAAGTTGGTGCTTCCATGAATGTAATCTTTTAATATATGTAGTGCCTCGTTTCTTTGTTAGACTATAGAATTTGATTATGGACCATAGATTTGATTATGACTTATTCTTGGAGGGAATTCAGTGGTGAATGACCCAATTATTTGTGGCTTAGACTTAGACTATGTGATGCTTTATTTTGAGGACATTCAATTTCGGATGATCTAGTTATACGTGTGAGAGTGGTACATGTTGTTATCTATGTGCTACTGATGATGATTCTATATGATTGTGTTATGATGATGATCATGTTATGATTTCACTAATGATTATGCTATGATAGACAACTCACATGATCATGATATAATTTGATGTTGATCAAATGTTATATGTCTCTGTTATGATGGTTAACATGTTATATGATTTTATCATGATTTGATATGATCGAATGAATGTGCAAAGTGAAAATGTTGATTAATGCTTATGCTTATATATATCATGTAGTATGATGACTTGTCGAGTGTGACATGTAGAGCAGCAAGTACATCTGATGCAAATAGGCATTGATATGCCATGGACTCAGAATGAGTCACAAATCAGTAACATGTATTGACAACCTGGTATATACATGTGATTATGTGGAAATATTGGAAAAATATTTGATGCACGTGATGTGCATGGACTCAAAATGAGTCAGATATATTGAAAGGTGATGTCAAGTTATGATTCATGTTTTATTTGAAATCTTATTTTATAAGATTTGATGCGCGTGGTGTTTACGTGCAGGTGTCAGATGCGATTGTCAATAGATCCACATCAGGGGATGGGGTTGAACTTGATACAAGTTAAGTCTAGAGACAATGTCAACGCGATGAGTTCGTCTAGAGCGAGAGAGACTCCTACTCATGAGATTCGTGTTGCCGTGAGGGTCGACCGTAGTATGGTCACTCACGAGCTATATTGTCGGGGCGTGCAATAAGGACTCGGCCTTATTCTCCAGGAACCATTAGTCCCTCAACAAGGTAGGCGGGTTGAGTTAACGACGTCTCAACCATCGTACTATATTCCCACCTTAGGGAATATCTGAAGGGCATGCAGAAAGCATGGCACCTTGATATCCCTGGTCATGACCAAAATGCGACGGTTAATTAACTAATAATGATTGGTCAAGGGAAACAAGAATTAATAAAATATTAACTAAAAATGAATTAATAAAAAAAGTAACAATAACAAACTAAACATTAAATAATAATAAGAATAAAATAAACAGTAAATAAGAAGAAGAAGATAAACATTAGAAATAAAATAATAATAATAGTAATAATAATAATAATAATAAAATAAACAATAGAAACAATAATAATAAAATAAAGAAAGAGGCAGGGGTTAGGGTTTTTGGAGATGGCGGCAGGCACAATCTAGGTTTTATGAAGACGGCAGGCCGCTTACAGGCCTATCACCATCAGGCCTGCTACACGGACTTCAAGATGTTTCTTCCACACGACTAAGGTTATTGTATTCTTGGTAGGGAAAATAATGAGGAAGCGGACTGAGCATCGAAAGCGGGGTTGCTACTGGGAATAGGGCACTTGAAAATTAAAGAATTTAGCGATGGCATGGTCAGGGAATACTATCACAGGCCTTTCATAGATTGAAGACCTACTTACTTTGTTTTTCAGCACTGGGGGATCGGAATGTTTACTTCTGTACAGGACTTATATGGACCGTTGGATGTTTTTTTTGACCTTTTTGGTGGTATCATGAACAACTCGGGAACTTGGTATTTTCGGTTGTTTTCACACAGTCGGTTTTGTTATCATGCTTTTCATAAACACAGAGGATATATCTTATGTTTGCCTCTCTCGGTTTTACAGGGGTCAAAGTATTTGGCTTCTTCAGATCAACTTCAGGCTTTGGTTTTTGACTTGACATATGTATTTGTCAGTCACAGTCTTTTTCTTATGATCTTCAAAGATCGAAATGACACTCTTAAGGAGTGTAGAAATCGTTATAATTTTGCTCTCGAAAGATGAAACGAAATTATGCTTTTTTTCCAAGGGAAAAAATATAATAAAATAAAAAGGGGTAGGAAAATAAAGCAGGTCGATTTCTATAAAAGAAAGGAGAAAGGAGCTTGAGATATCTCTTCCTGGAAAAAGAGTTTTGGAGGAAAATTGGGCTGTGGTTCCTGTCTAGGTGACTGTTGGAGGGTGTGGTAGTGATTCACTATGATATAAATGGGGTTGGGATTCCCCTCAACAGAGAGTCCAGTATCATAATTCATTAGTTAGCAGAGTATCGACAACCTAGTCGCAGCTCGGGGGTACCAGGGGAAGAAGAGTACCCTATGGATATGGTAGGTTGGAAACAAGTGGATCAATTTGGATTGGCAATCTTGAAGACTAAACTTGCGGTGTATTTGGCGGAAACACCAACCTTCGGCTCCGTCCTCAAGCTTCAACAACTAGCGATTTTTCTAGTATTATATGATTATTGTTTTTCAATATGAATTATGAATTGAATGAAATTGGATTAATTTTAATGTTGAAAGTTTAGATCTGTTGGTAATATTTTATTGATCTTTTATTTGTTGTATGTGATAAGAGAAAATAAAAATAAATGTTCCTAGATTCAGTTTCAGATATGTTTTGTGATTATAGTATATTAGATTTAGCTAACACTGGGGAGGGGTGTTACATATGGTATCAAAGCAAGGTTCAAAGGCTCGGGCTTAAAGGCTCTCACTACACACAAATCGTTAGGTTGATTACTATCCATTAGGCTATCCATTATTCGAAGAGGGGTAAGGATAGATCTTTCATCTCGTTTAGAAGAAAGTGCTAAATATTTCCTTCAAATGAACTCCTTCAAATCGGAACTATAAACTGCATCGTAGATGCTTATATCGTGATTTATAGGTATGGACTCCCCATTATTAAAGTTTGTGCAAAATCTAAACACGTGAATGTGAAATAATGTTTAGTTAATACTTTTGTGTCTTTGCTGCGTCGGACGCCCTTGTTGCATTACTTATTCTGAATGTTTCCACACTTCGCAGCTCCCAAATGTACCCCTATCCCCGTCTCAAGATCTGACACCTCTACTGAAAGAGGGTATGACAGTCGTATGGAGTCCAGCTTTAACCATGGTAGTTAAGGTATTTGTTAGTTCAATGAAGTTGTGAGTTGATATGTAGTTTCGAAACAAAATTAAATGAGATGACATTATTGCTATTGATATAAGAGTTGATGTTATTGAATAAACAATGGAATTATGGTTATGATATAGTTCCCAAATTATCATTTAAAAGAATCGTTATTGGAATAAAAAATTAAAAGCATTGCTATTATTTATTTCAAGAGAAATATAGTTTATTATATGGATTCAAAATGAAACCTTAAGGAATCATTTCAATCGAATAGTGAATATTATATAGATTTGAGATGGTATTTGTAGTAATGGTCCTTAATCATTTCAATCGAATAGTGGATATTATATAGATTTGAGATGGTATTTAAAGTAATGGTTACTTCAATGAAATTGTAGTTAATGTATAGTTTTGAAATGGAAATTTTTATAGAATTGTTGTTATTGGTATTTCAATGGGAACATATAGAACATCTTTCATCTTCAAAGACTTCCCAGCGTCTAATTTGTAGGAGGCTTCACCACTTCCTTTTATGGGATATTGATAGTCATCCCCAAGTTTCACCTTATGGGATGACTCATGTTCAGATAGGTCTACAAAGGATTCTTCAAATCCCGCCATGTGTTTGGAAGCCCTACTATCAATAAGCCAATCATCACATCCATGTGAGATAGTACCCGTGAGAGCAGAAATCAACACATATTCTTCCTCACTTGAAGAATCTTCACTTTCTACCCTAGTCTTTTTCTTGGGAGGTTCATCATCCTCTGCAGCATGAGCATGATATCTCTTCTTGTTACTCTTCTTCTTGTTGTAGTGATTGTTCCTTTTGTTCTTGGGACATTCTGAAGCAAAGTGTCCTAACTCATCACAAGTGAAACATCGAACATGAGAGAAATTTTTCTTCTTATGATGGAAGTGAGAATGTTTCTTGTTGTGAGATTTCTCCCTCTTAAACTTACTTCCTTTAGTGTGTGCTGTGAGGGCTTGATCTTCACTTCCCATCTTTTCTTCTCGGGCCACAAGCCTAGCTTCTTCTTGTGAACATTCCTCCCATAGTCTACTGAAGGATATCAACTTCTTTCTTGCACAGATTCCTTGGATGAAGGAGTCCCATGACCTAGGTAGGCCATTCAACGTGGTCATGACAATTTCTCCATTCTCCACTATTTCATCCACGGCTTCAAGTTGTTCCTTGATTTGAGAGACCTTAGAAAAGTAGGATTGAATGGTCTCTCCATTCTGGATCTTTACCCCTTTCAATTGGTTTCGCAGAGTCATCTTTCGATTTATGTTCTTACCCTCAAACAACTTAGTCAAAGAGTCAAACATCTCCTTAGGTGTCTTTAGGGAAGACACATGGGGTATGAGATGGTCCTTAATAGAATCAACAATGATTATCTTGGCTTTGACCAAGTTATTCTTGTGTAAGGCCTTATCCTCATCTCCCTCTGGAACTGGAACCTCTTCCTTTATGTAGTTGTCCAACTCATTCTCTTCTAGGATTAACCCAATCCTATACTTCCATGCTCGGAAGTTATCAGCCCCTTCAAGCTTATCTTCAAGCTTGGTGTGGTGAGACATTTTAATGAGAAACTCAAATGAAAATAAAAGATTTAGGTCTTACCACTTGATTTTCTGAAAACTGGATCTGGAGCTGGATTAGGGTTTGTCAGAGAAACCCTAAAAATTCAAACTTTGAATTTCAAACTTCTGAAAGGATAGAAGGATGCGCCTTATTGAGCTGGTCAAGCTGGTATACTTAGATTTTGAGATCTGTAAAATTTGACCCCTCAAAATTGCCTTTGAAACTTCTGGATTCACTGGACAGGACCCCAAACTAGGGTTTGATAGAGCCCACCCTTCTGCCCAACCAAAAAGTTCGATCCAATGCTCTAAACTTCGATTTTCTTAAGGAGTATCTAGTCGTGGAATAGATTCCAAAAATTCCAACTTTTTTAGAAACCCTAATTTACCGCAGCAGAGATTAGGTCAAAACTGAAAAATGCTCAGAATTGAATTCTGTCTCTACAGAAAGATGCGCCCTTGCTAGGAGAGTCAATCTAGCCTCCTGCCTTTGATGATCTGTGGAGAGAAACCCAAATATTAAGAAGCCCTAGCTTCCACAGCTGCATAATGCCTTCTTCTTAGGTCATCTCTAATACCATGTTAATTTTTCGATAATTTCATTCCATTACCATTCAGGATCACTAAGAGAATAACATGTACAACATATCAATCATAGACACAATAACACAAGCACACAAGAGACACAGAGTTTCCTCGGGGAAAACCAAGAAGGTGAAAAACCCTGCAACTTCCTCAGAGATAAGATAAGCCACAAACCAAGATCACAATGATCAAACCCAAAGAGATGTCTCTAGCAGATACTCCTCCTCCTCCACTTGTGTGCCACTTTCTCTCTTAGCTATGTGAGCTTGAGAAGTGAGTGAATGAATAGAATGAGAGAGGCACACCCTCTATTTATACATTCACTTGACCTGCCAATAAACCAACAGGGCCGACTTCCTAAGGAAGCCTAATAACCCAACCACATGACCTAACTAGGGCCGACCCCACACCGGTGGTCTAATAACCCATCAATACAAATGACAACACTTACAATGTAACTTGCGACACTTGCAAATACAAATGACAACACTTCCAATCAGAGGAATAATACATCTCTGTTGGATATACAATAAAATACAAATGTAATATACAAGTGAATATCTTTCGAAGTTACAAATACATCAACAGTAGGTTGCTTGCATAAACATTCCACAAGCATGTTGTGGTAGTGGCATGATAACCTCCCACCTAGTTGCATGGAAATTTCATATGCATATTTGAAATTTCACCATGCTAATGTTGTGGTTGTTTACAAATCAACCACACTGACATTATGTGCAGTGATTTGAGAAGTATGGTGGTGCAATGGGATAGGTGTCCTACAAAAAATTTCCTAATCAAATCACATGGCATATTTTTTGGCCTCTCATGCCATGTCATGATTTTCAATTGAACAAGTCTGAGGGTCTCATGGTTTCTCCCTCAACAACCATGTGACCTAATGAAAAACCTAATGGAGTTTCATACAAGTTTTATAGGCCTCAAAACATAAAAACAAATGGATGAAAATGGAGTACAAGATGCGATTCTTACTTGGTGGTCACATAATCAACATAACCCATAGTCAACTGTACCCTTCAGGTACCTCATTACATGCTTTGCAGCAATCAAGTGAACATGTCTTGGATCCATCAGGAACTGGCTTAGGGTGTTCAAAACAAAGCATATGTCTGGTATCGTGTTCGTCAAATACATCAACGAACCAATCATTTGACGGTACATCGTGGCATCAACTGACTCTGATGAAGCATCACACAGTAGCTTCAATTTCTATGCTATGGGTGTGTCCATAGCCTTGCAGGGATCACTCCAAACCTATTCAGAATATCCATTGCATACTTTCCTTGTCCAAGGAATATTCCATCCAAACTCTGCCACACCTCCATGCCTAAGAAATAATGCACCATACCCAAGTCCTTCATCTCGAACTCTGCGGAAAGCCTCCTATTCACATATGCAATGAGCTCATCGCAACCTGCCAGAAACAGGTCATCTACATATAATAGAAGTATCACTGGACTTCCGACTTTAACCTTGAAGTAAAGGTTGGAATCCACTTTACTCTTAGTAAAGCCTAATCTCATCAGGAAACTGTCCATCCTGTCATACCACATCTTGGGTTCCTGCTTCAATCCGTACAAGGATTTATTCAACTTGTACACATGAGTCTTCCTGTCATGTGTCTCAAATCCCAGTGGCTTCTCCGCGTACACTTCCTCTTCAACTACACCATTTAAGAATGATGTCTTGACGTCCATTTGGTGTACCTTCCATTTCATTGCTACATCCAATGCTAGTATAGATCTGATAGAAGTGTATCTGGACACAGGTGCAAATGTCTCCTCGTAGTCTATGCCTTCTTTCTCGGAGAATCCATGTGCCACAAATATTTCCTTGTGTTTCTCAATGCTACCATCTTTAGCATGCTTTATCTTGTAGATCCACTTTGAAGTCACAACAAAATTCCCTTTTAGTCTCAAAACTATCTCCCAGACATCATTCTTCATAATCGACTAGTACTCCTCGATCATGGCATCCTTCCATTATTTGTTCTCTGCTGCTTCCTCATAGTTGGAAGGTTGTTTATCAATGATGTCACACAACAGGGTCACATAGATGGAGTATGGTCTAGGTATCTTGCTTTCTCTTTGCATCCCATATGGAGGGCCATACTTCTCTGCATCTTGTATTGCCTCTCATACCCATGTTGGTCTTATCTTGTGGGATTTCTTCTCAAGTGGTGGATCTACATGTTCTTATGGTTCTTCTATGTCACGGTCTTCATGATCTTCTGGAACTGCTTCTTCCATCACTGAATCTCTAACCCTGGTAACTTCAGGTTCTTCAATCTCTTCAATGGGTAGTTTTATTAATTTGATGTATGTTGAGTCTTCGTCGCTTGTTCTTCGAAACAAGTCTCTCTTGTAGGTGATGGTACACGATATTTCCTACAAGTCAATTTAGTTGTGTGGTTAGAAACATTTCATAATTTTCAAAACAAATTCTTATGCATATGGACATAGGTCACACGGTTATGCAACTATCTTAGCCAAGGTTTCAACACAACATTCATCCATATCCCGTATTCATACAGTAACTTTCTAGATGCCTTCCATCTCTACCAGAATATTGTTAATATTGTGCACTACTCCCAACATGTCAACAAAGAGGTTTTATTCTAGATAAGTAGCAATGGAATGTTGTATAGTACCATAGGCCACTTACTCGTTACTTGCATATTAGTAGTATTATGTTCATCAATGCAACTTTTCTAACATGCATAATACACATCCTAAATCTAGGAACATACGTATGTACACAACTAAACAATATCATTTAAGTAATTAGATATAAAAGAAATGACAATTCAAATACTTATATTTGTTTGGTTGTTGGGTGGACTCCCTCTTGATCTTTGCTTCCTTGCAGGAACTACTGGAGTCTTTGACAGTGTGCTCCACTTCAGCGTCTGATTCTGAGGACCTGTTCCTTTCTTTCTTATGATTGGAAATGTTGAGCAAGTATTGTAGATCATTTTTTCTTTGTACTGGAGTGGACTCTGTGTGTCCCTTCTTATTTATTCATCATAATACATATTCTTCATCACTTGAAGAATCATCTCTTTCTTCTTCCCTGGTTCTTTTCCTTGCTGATTCATCATCTTCAGCGGTGTGAGCATGATGTCTCTTCTTGTTTGTCTTCTTGGAGGAACCTTTGTTTCTGGGACAATCTATGGAGTAGTGTCCTTTCTCATCACATGTATAACATCTAATATTGGATATATCTCTTCTGGGTCTCCTTTGTATTTTGTGATGGTGGTTCTCCCTCTTAATGTGATATTGGTGGTTCTTCCTCTTGTTGTGATATATTCTAGCATGAACTGTTAGAGCTTGATTGTCATTGTTTGCTCCCATATTTTATTATCTTGCCACAAGTCAAGCTTCTTCTTGTGTACATTCTTCCCATAATCTGTTGAAGGTGATCAACTTCTTCCTGGAACATATTCCTTGAATAAATGAGTCCCAAGATATTGGGAGACCATTCAAGGTGGTCATAATGATCTCTCCTTCTTCTACCTTTTCTTCAACTGCTTCAAGTTGCTCCTTGATCTGTGAGACCCTTGTGAAATAGGATTGCATGGTCTCTGAGTTCAGGATATTTATGTTCTTGAGCTGGTTGCTTAATGCCATCTTCTGATTGATGTTCTTCCCTTCGAATAGCCTTGTCAACGCATTAGACATCTCCATGGGTGTCTTCAAGGATGACACATGTGGGATGAGATGATCCTTAATGGAGTCTGCAATAATTCTCTTGGCCTTAACCAAGTTCTTCTTGTGGATATACTTAGCCTCATCTCCCTCTGGTGTTGAAACCTCTTCACTAACATATTTTTCCAAGTCATTTTCTTCAAGGACAAGAGCAATCATATACTTCCATGCTTGGAAGTTATCGACTCCCTCAAGCTTATCCTCAATCTTGGTGTGGTGAGACATTTTAAATGAGTACCTCAAATGGAAATAACAAAGATTTAGGTCTTACCAATTTGAGATGCCCAACCTAGTTCTGGAGCTGGTTGGCCTAGGGTTTTTTAGAGAAACCCTAATTTTCCAAAGTTGGAATATTGAACTTCTGATTGGACAGGAAGATGCGCCTCCTCAAGTCTAGTTGTTCAGTGTACTCCTTTTCCCAAATATGTGGACAGAATCACAAAATAGTTGATGCCCTAGTTTTCTCCTGGCAGTAGTGATGAGGCCAAAAATGTAAATTCTCGGATTTGAATTCTGCCTTCATAGGAAAATGCACCCTCCTAGGGAGAGTTGGAATAACCTCCTTTTCAAGATGATCTGTGGAGGAAAGTGTCTGGAACAGAAAGCCCTAGTTTCTCCAGGTCCTAGTGATAGGGTCAAAAATCAAACTTCTCGGAACTGGGTTCTTCTTCCTTCAAAAGATGTGCCCTCCTAGGGAGAGTTATCCTAGCCTCCTTTTCTTGATTATATTTGGAGAGAAGACCTCAAACTAGGAATCCCTAGTTTCCTGTTGCTGCATAATGTCTTCTTTTCAGGTTAGCTTTGATACAATGTTAATGGTTGCACTTTAATTCAATATTATCTAGGATATTTAACTGAAATATTAACAAGCACATCAAAATACAATAGACACAATAGTTTTCCTCGGGAAAACCATAAAGGAGAAAACCCCGCAACTTCCTCAAAGATAGATTTCTCACTAACACAATATCAAGCCAAAAATGGAAAACCCAAAATATGTCTTCTACAGCTTCTCTCTTTCTCCTCCAGTGAACTTGTCTTCTCTCCCTTGATATGCGAACTTGTGTGAGTGAGTAGTGTGTCCAAATGAGAGAGCAAGGCTCTCTATTTATACTTTACTTTTACCTAACTAGGTTGGCCTCACTAAAACTGACTGGGCCGATTTCTCTAGGGAGACTCAATAAACCCTTTTACATTTGACTCTAGGGGATTTATTTCCCCGACTTACAATGGAGGTTTTACCTCAATGAATTTGCATGACCAAACATAATAATGACATTCCTGAACGGAGGAAAAACATCTCTATCGGAAGTACAAATAAAATATAATAATAATATCAATATAAAATACAAGTGAATATCTTCCGAAGTTACATTTATATCAACATACATGAGGGGTGCATGTCAATAATTCATATTCTATAAGGTCAGATAGTGTTTGGTAGGGTTGACATGCACCAATTATTTAATTAAGGGAAGGATCAATGATCCTTGTTAATATGGGGTAAAGGGTTGAGATACTGGCTTAGGATACTGATAAGAACACCATAATTCAACAATGCACCTTATGTAGGTATGGAAACATTTGGTGTAATTTAAATGCACACATTGTTTGATTAGGAAGAGTATTGTTGGCTTGTATTGCCCCTATGGAAGGGATGAAAAGGGGGGTTGAAACATGAACCATCGGGATTGAGCACACCGATGCGTTGGCATTTAGCCTTTGGCCACATCAAGAAAAGAAGAACCATGGATCAATGTGATTATAACAAAAACATGAAAAGAGTACCATACGACAAGGTAAGATAAGGGGACTATCGATAATTATGTTGTCTAGAACTGTAATAGTTTGATTATTCATTTTCAAGGGATGAAAATACAAATACATCAATAAGAGAAAGAAAGAGCAAGGGTGGTTTGAAATTTCAATATAAAGAGTATAAGATTCGCTTAGTTAAGTGTTGTATTGTAATAGAAAGACTAATACCTCTCTAAGTGAATTAGGATCCTAATCATTGTATTCATGCATGATCCTTTGACCATTGAATGGAATGAAATAAATATTTGCTTCTTTTTAATAAAGTTGATTTTCTATTTATGAGTCTTTCCTACATTAAGTATATGTGTGTATGTATGTTCTAATGTTTAATTATGATAAGTGGTTGTGTGTTTACATCATTTTTGTATGAAACAAATTGTCATTTTCAAAAGTAAATAACTTTCTATTTATTCATTTAATCCTTTGCTAATATAGAGTGTATGATATATTTAAGTGCCTAAAAAATAGTTAACTTATTTCCCATGGAAAAGTTCACTTGTAATATCGATATATTCATTTGATAAATATTGATTAATATCTATTGAGGTGCATGATTGTTCATACAAACACTAAAAAGATAGTAAGACCCACACCAAATATGTTTATGACTAAGAAAACCCATCTTAACACTTTTTAGTATTGTTATTACATTATAAAGTGTTTTATCATATTTTTTAAAGTCTTATGACTAGGGAAATTTTTAGGGGCAAAATTTCGTCAATTGGCTATTTCGGGGCATTTTTTCAAAAAATAAATTCGTTTTTTGGTCATTTTTAGTCTCTAATATTGTCTATATTTACATAAAATATATTTTCTTATCATAATATTCGCCAAAATTCACTAGTTGCAGAAGTAAATTGTAGATTTTATATTTAATATTCGCTTACCAATTTATATATATGTTTTTTTCAATTCAAAACAATCCCCTAGAATACTATACTTAAGTATATTTTTATAATCCTTAAAAAATACCCTGCTCATTACCCACATGTTCACCGATAACTACAAATGAGTACTGATATATTTATATACTCAAATTTGTTGCTTAATTTGACATAAATACAAATGTATTGAAAAAGAATAGTGTTTTACAACAAAATTAATATTAGAAAACGTAAACTTGTATTTAATATAACATGCATTTTATACTTTAGTGTATTGTGAATGTTGTACTTGTTAAAACCATTGTGCAACGTTTTAATTAAACTATATTTGTTTTTAATCTTGCAGGATACTATTACTTCGTTCTCTCCTCAGCCCAAAAAATAGTTTGGAATATATGATTCTCCTCATCCCAAAAAATAGTTTGGAATATCTGATTCAACCTAGCTAACATAATCATTTTCCACCCTACTCAAATCCAAATAGTTTAATCAAAATATCCATTTATCAACAACTCTCAGAACACTATGAGATGCCATTTTTTTCCATTTTGATATTATCTACAAGATGCCAACAAAATATTCACAAGGTTGTTACTTACTATTTATAACATATGGCTTTTGGAATATGTGTTTATGTCGTATTTACATATATTGTTGTGATGTATATAATTCTTAATTACATGTATTTTGGGGTTCAATATACACTATATATATCTGGAAAATTGCTTCATGAGATTGATTAAATATGCATTGCATATAATAAATTTCTTGATCATAGAAAATATAAATTGCATTTATTTCTTATTAAAATTTTGTTAAATACATTCCATATATATGGATGGGTATCCTCGAGCATTAGCTCAATTGTTTTAAACATTTTTCAAAAGGCATGCTGCTAATGGTGAGGTCACATGTTCCAATTTGGTCAAGCCCTTTAGGGTTATTGATCTCTCTTACGACTAGTGGTTAGCATTGTCCTCCATTTAAATATTTCGAGAAAGAGGAGAGGGATCCCACAAAGTTTTACTTTAGAAAAGAGAAGAAGATATAATAGTAGTTGAATATACTACATATATATAGATAGGGGTGTCATGAATTGAATACTCCCTATTTATATTGGGATCATGTTGGTAAAATACATACATTGCGTATTAAGGTTCAAATATGCATTGATGGTATATTATTTTCTCTTAGGTGTATAAAATTTTCCTTTGACTATTAATAAAATACTCTATACATCTTGGCTTTTACACAAAACAAAAAGTAGATCACGCACATAGCCAATAAAAACATTGACAAAGTTCAAAATCACATTGGTCGATTACCAAAGTGTCATTCGACTTATAACTTAGTTGATAAACACATTGTTGGAATCGATTTAATAGTGAGATGGGGGGGGTGAATCAATATTAGCGTAGTTATTAACATATTTTACCTTCTTTAACAAATCAACCTTTACTTAATCTTTATGTTACATTATGCATCAGTAAATAAACATTCACACATATATGCACCATATCATCAACACATAACACACATAATTTTTACGTGGAAACCCAAACAGGAGAAAACCACATTGTGCTTCTTTATATTGAGAAAGAATACATTCAAGGAAGCACCAACTTCCTCTGTTTACCAGCACCAATTGGAAGAAAGCACCAACCCCTTGTGTTTTCTCCAGCACCAAATAGAAGGAGGCACCGACCCCCTGTCACTTTGTTTTACAGGAACCAACCTGAAGGAAGCTACGACTCCCCGTCTCCTTGTTGTTTTATATGCACCAACCTGAAGGAAGCTCCAAATCCCTGTCTCCTTTACCCGTCCGACTACCCTGATGTCCAATATATTTTACTGCCTTGCTGATCTTCAACTTTGCGCACTTTTTCAGGTCTTTTGATGATGATTCCACTGTGCGCTACCTTTGTATGTAGACTATACTCTGTTACTGCACTGTATACATCACTTGACTTCTCATTCCTCTAAATCGACACTTATGTTGATGACTTACTTCATGTACTGTGTGCTCTGTTGATTCTGCAGTCTGTGTTTCTGGTTCAACGATCTGTTCATAGTGATTGCAATGATCAACCGATACCATGCTTTCAATTGATAGTTTGTTGTGCAGAAATGAAGCACTAGTAAGAGAAGGAACTGCGCACTTTCTGATCTGTCCATTCTATTTAAGTGATGCAGTCTCTCAGATAATTTGTGATGTCTTGTACATCAAATAATTGGTCTGTGTAGTTTAACGCACTTATCTCAGATCATCTGCATCATGATGCACCTATCGAGTTATGTTATTGTTCTATTGTTGTGCATCATATGGAGTCTTCAACTTCGCACACTTTCACTTATGTTCATATGCATCAGCTAGACATCAGCATAATATCTGATAAACTTTGGTATTGACTCTGCGCTTCTGTCTCTTCAACTTCTGTTACTATCAACATGGTGAATGTGATATTGTACTTTGAGATATCTAGCACTTGCGCATTCTTTAATATCTCTTTCTTTTAGTTTTTGTGCAGCTGTCACAGGTCTACAACATCTTTCTACACACCATCAAAACTTTGTTATGATGCATGTACGCATTCGGCTCTTCGCTAGATCATTCTGGTCTATCTACGAGCCCCTTGATGCCCCGAAAAATAAACTGAAACTTTTCACACAAAACACTTATGTTCTTTCTATCAAGATTACTTCAAATCTTCAACTCCCATCTTTGTTTATACATGTCCTACACAGATTGTATGTTCGCAAGTTGGTCATGGCATCCCTTCTTCCATACTTCATAGATTGTGCATATTCCACGTGTCATCATCTGCGCTATTGATGTGTCATATCTGATGTATTAAGCGCCCTCAAAGTCCACAACTTAGTGGGACTTTGAAATTTGGTGGTGTAACATTGCGCTCTTGATGTACCATTGCCTTATGGTATGTGTGCAATATTCCACGTCATCTTGATCTGTCCATGACCTTTTCTGTACCATCCTTTGTGGGTAATGCACCCTTATGATATCAATACTCTGCATAATCTATGCATTCTCCAACTTCTTCTTAGAGAGATTTTGACACGTGCTTCATCATTGCATTTAGGTGATGCGCCCTTGGTGTATTGATACTTTACGAATTCTGCACATGCTTCGAATTTTATTTGGTGGGACTTTGACTTCTTCCTTGTCATCACTTGTGGGACTTGCGCACTTCCTGTTCGTTGGCTGTGGAATTTGCTCATATATGATATTCAACCGCTGTACCATTCTAGGAGTTCATGCACGTTCCACTTACTGAAATCAATTCATGGTATTTTTTAAGGATTCTAATATTATGCTTAAGTATAGTATCCTAGGCGATTATTTTGGATTGAAAAAAAACATGTATATAGATAGGTATGCGAATATTAAATATGAAACATACAATTTACTACTGAAATGTGTAAATTTTGGCAAACATTATGATAAAAAAACATATTTTATGTAAATATAGGCGATATTAGAGACTAAAAATGACCAAACAACGAATTTATTTTTTGAAAAAAATCCCGAAAAATAGCCAATTGGTGGAATTTCACCCTTAAAAATTACCCTGGAAAGCATCTTCTTATTGGCTTTGCTTGCGCGCTTTCAGGATTGTCTAACCATCTGTTGTTCCTTTCTTCCTGCACACTCCCAATCATCAACCAAGAAATGCTTAGGCATGCTTGCTTACTTGTCCCATTTGTTAAACCAACTTCTTGGCAGTTTGAGCACTTGTACCATTGTCCAACCAACTCCTTCATTTTGTTAGCATGAGAGAGTATGACTTGGTGGACTTGATTTCTGCGTAAGAGCCAGATGATGTAGGACCCATTACTTGTGTTTCTTCTTGAACTGGATCTTCATGAATTATCTTCTGGATCTGCATGATGTATCATCTTATGTACTTCTTCAAACTTCACCTGCAATATGTATCCTTGATGCACTCTTAGATATACTCCAAAGTTGCTTGAGTGTTGTATCCTTGATGTTAACAATCAAATTGACACCCTTAACTATGTGAAGGAGCAATATATGTTTACCATGCACCCGCGATAGGAAATTCATGACACAAGTTCAATCAGAGACGAATCCTCTCTGAGAAATGCATTAAAATGCATTAATTGTGTTTAAAATATCCTAAGTGGAGCAAAAAGCCTAAAAACTATTCAAAAGTGGGTTTTCACTTGAAAAGAATCAAAATGAGGAAAATGACTAATCCCACACTCAAAAGAGAAACCTAAGGCTCATTTCCCAATGCTATATAAGAAAGGCATGGGAGGCACCGTAGAGAGAGACAAAAAGAGCAAAGGCATGCTGAGGAGATTCTGAAGGAAGGGGAAGAGCTCCAAGTCTTCAAAAGAAAGGATGAAGGAAGGAGAATTTATGGCAATGGAGAAGATACATGATTACCAGGAATCCTGGTGTGAGTGCCTCCTCCCTTGCCATAAATTCTCCTTCCTTCATCCTTGCTTTTGAAGACTTGGAGCTCTTTTCCTTCCTTCAGAATCTCCTCAGCATGCCTTTTCTCTTTTTGTCTCTCTCTACCATGCCTCCCATGCCTTTCTTATATAGCATTGGGAAATGAGCCTTAGGTTTCTCTTTTGAGTGTGGGATTAGTCATTTTCCTCATTTTGATTCTTTTCAAGTGAAAACCCACTTTTGAATAGTTTTTAGGCTTTTTGCTCCACTTAGGATATTTTAAACACAATTAATGCATTTCTTAGAGAGGATTCGTCTCTGATTGAACTTGTGTCATGGCTTTCCTGTCGCGGGTGCATGGTAAACATATGTTGCTCCTTCACTTAGTTAAGGGTGTCTATTTGATTGTTAACAGATATACATATTTAGAAAGGATGCACTCTTAGACATGCTCCAAATTTGCATACATATCTGTCACCTTCACCATTTGCGCATATACTTCTGGTGTTCATGCTTTCTTTATCATGCGCATAGACTACCTCAAAGTGGCTTCTTCATACTTCTGTTGGAATGTTGTATCCACTTTGACTTAGGCTAATATCAATGACTCATACCGAATCAGTTGACATCCTCTTTGACATTGGATGACAGTCAAACACTTGACATCCTCTTCAGTTGGCATCATTGACAACCAATGCTCAAAAATCTCCCCACATTGGATGACAGTCAAACACTTGACATCCGCTTCAGCCAAAATCTTGAAATCAATGACAACCAATGCTCAACAATCTCCCCCTTTGGCATTGATGTCAACACTTTATGAATATGTACATGATCTTCTTGAGTTGTATGCTTCATATGTGTTTGGTCATAGTGCTCCCCCTGTGTATGTGCTCCCTCTGATTTCTTTGGGATATTGGCTACTGTGCTCTCTTCCATTACTTCTATCATCTTTGTTGCTTCCTATCATATCTGCGCAGACCATGTTTTCAAGTGTTATTCACGCTCTTTCACGTCTGTTGTCATTTCATGTTGATCCTTTGATGTCTACAATTCTTCCCCTTTCGTGTTTTCCTGCTGAATTCATTCATATCTCATGCCTTAGATTCATGTGATTCTCAGCTTCGGTCGCCTTTGATATATTCAACTTCATGTATCTATAATGTCCCTATTTTGAAGATTTATTAAATTTTCCAAAACTGCTCCACTTCACCAATTTTCATCTCTAGGTATATGTTTCACAACTTATTCCAAACACCTCCAATTGCTTTGGAATTTGCTGAGGAACGTCATGAGGGGTTATAAGACACATGAACACCAATATGAAACATATAATCAATGGATATACCCATCAATGATCTTAAATTGGCAAGGGAATAAATTTTGGGACAAGACTAGTCAATTTTTTCACTAGTTCGACCTTTGACTAGCTTTGATGTCTTGGTCTCCAAATTGCTCCCAAATATTCCGATAAGGTGTATGGATGATGTTAGAAAATAAATATGTGTTTCATGGATGCTTTTGGACCTTTAAAATACCTCTGCAAATCCTCTTTGAATACTGGCCAATGTAGGGAACTTTACTAGTAATTTCTCTTTGACTAGTATTGGTCTCTAGGTCTCCAATTAGCTCCAAATGCCCCCAAATATTTAGAGAAGGTATATGAATGATGTTAGGAATTGATTATGATATTCAGGGGTGATTTAGGACCATCAAAAGAATTCTGAAAACTTCTTTAAACTTCTGGACAAGATGGGAGTTTTTACTAGAAATTGTTGGTTCAAATCCCCCTAGGGTGTGTGATGAAAATGGCTCCCCAAATGCAACTCAATCCTTTCGAATTTCATATCAAAGGTAGGGGAATTGAAGGGGTCTTAAATTTTGTCTTAGGGGAATCTCCATTCAGTTCATAAACCCTTCTACAATGCACTTCAATCAGATACAAAACAACTAGTCTCGACCTTGGGGGAAACGAGACTCAACCTTCTCCAAATGCTACGAAACTTCACAAATGAATTCAAAAGCCTATGTACTGAAAATTAAACTCATACCATACATCAATAACATTCCATTACTCATTAAAACATCAGTATTTTACTTATCCATTCGAATCCATCAACATTACACTGGTTCACAACAAGGTAGTGGGGAAATGGCACTGTTTGTCCATTAATGAGCAATTTAACATAGTTTTTCTTGGAATCTCGACTTGTGGATCTTCTGATATGGTTATTATAGAGATATATAGCATTTGACATGTACACGAAGTCGAAATGGCATTCCATCACTAACTATATGCAACCACAAGAGCACTATGCAAGAGCTAAGGGGAAAATGACACCATTTCTTCATTGTTTAACATTTTTACATGAAATATTTTGGTATTTAGACCTGAAATTCTTCTGAAATTTAAATACAGATCATTTACATCAGAACATAAAATAATGGGGCATTAGAATCTCCCCCAAAGAAAACAACATTTCACCAAAAGCGCAATCCCTCATGGATCAAGAATATGCCATGAAAACTTGAAATGGTTGAAGAAGCAAGCTGAACTATAAGTGACCATGATCTGACCTGTAGCTTAAACCTGCAACAAATGACTCCATTAAATATCCAAATGAAAGGTCTGAATGGCCTTTCCAATTACCAACTTGGATGGGAATCTTTCACCCTCGAAATTGGTGCTAAGGCAAGTAGAGTAGCACTCCACTAGCTCTTCTCTCCAAATGCAATTGCAAATTCAAAAAATGATCAAAATATGGTTTCATTCTTTGTTCTTGACATTTATAAAGTTTCCAAGCTCTCTATGGGTCGAATTCCTTCCAAGAGATGCATTCCAACTCAAGTTGGGAAGAGATTCCAAAGAATGCCACTTGTACAACAATTCCTAGTCTCCCACTTCCACCAAATCACATGTGGAAGCATCTTAGCTGCCCTAATTCCCTTGAGCGCCATAGTGGAGGCTATTTTTAGCCCTGACATGCCATATATGTCAGATGTCAGCCTTCAGGTCTGATTTGTGTCATAGGTGTAATAGCATCTTCATCATTGTTGTCATAGAGCTAGGGAATCTAGTCCAAGTGTCTCACTAGCTCCAAAATGCGTCTTCCTCTTCCATGGGAGTTTCTCTTCCACTCCAATTCGACCTTAATTGATTCATGCCAAGTATATTGACCTTCCAACTCATCCCAATACCCTTGGGATTCTTATGGATCCGAAATGAAAAGAGGAGGTTGCCATGTGGCATAGAAAATCTAGCTTGTGTGAGTCCCACATCCTCCATGTGTCTTCATGATCAATTGCCACTTTGATTTTCACTTGTATTTATTTATTTATCTCCCTTATTAAATATTTATGCCTTCCTAATGTTCAAACATCATTTATTATCCTCCTTATTCCAAATCCCAAAGCTTCCACTCCCAACCTAGGAAACTAGTAATTTTCGTCCCTGGCAATTATTTGACCCTTAGCATCAATTTGACAAACTCTCATGAATATGGCCAATGGGCTTAGGCCATTGTGAACAAATGCAAAATTTGGGACATGAAAGCATCTCTCCTCAGCTTCATCAACTTCATACATCCCTTCCCCTTTGACATCAATGGAAAAGAGGTCCATTGCACGATGTGAATTCTTTCCTTTATGTTTTGCGCCTGAACTCATCCTAACTATTTCCTGGGATAACTCCCTCTATATTCGTACTTTCTTGTTTTTATGTTCCTGTATGATAGATTTAATCTTTTGTAGATTTGTTGTTATGGCTGCAAATTTTTCCTTTAACTCTTCTTCCTTTCCCACAATAGCAATTTCTGCCTTTTCATGGTGAACTGATTTTGTTGTTTCACAACAATCATCAATTGCCTCCTTGGTTTCATATTGAAAAAGAGAACAAGATTCTGTAATGTTGAAGGCATCCTATTGTAAGGGTCCAAGTCTTTCAATAATATTTCTTTGTTCTTCAAGCAACCTATTCACTTCCTGTTGCAGCTTATTGCAATATCCCATTTTACTTGTCAATTTCGGTGTTGGAAGAGTGGTCAGACTAGTGAGAATTTTCTGCTCTAGGTCTTGTGTCGTTTGTAGATTCTCATTTACTTCTTTTAGCTGTTCATCCTCAACCAGATTTGTCCACATTTGAACACTTTCAACATGTAGTTCCGTGCATCTTTCTGCCATATTTTTGAGACTTTCTATTGCATTTTTTATCCATTCTAATTCCTTTTCCACTTCTAGAAATTTTCCTAATGGTTGACTCTTAATTTTGTTATGTAATTCCTGAATGAATTCTCCAATCATCATTAGATTTCTGAGGAGATGTCTTCATTCTTGCGAGTTTCTGGAATTATGTTGTATACTTCTTCGATTGCATTTTGTATTCTACAGGCATCCTGTTGTGCCTTTTCAAGTTTGTGTTTTAGAAAACTACCTCATGTCATAGCTTCCTCTGCTTCCTTTTCTAATTGCACCATCCTCTGTGCAGTTAACTCCTTTTCACTCCTTAACTGCATAGAGTCTTCTTGTAGGGAATTCTTTTCCTTTTGACATGTATTCAATTTATTCGCATCTTCTTTATATCTTCTTCATATTTCTTGTCCAATAGACATATGTAGATAATGTCATTCATTTGAGGCTAGCTGTGATAAAATTAATTTTGCATGACTTACCTCATTCTACATTCGAGTAGGAAATGTCATTACTACAGATGAAATCTTCATTCTTTGAAGCAAATCTGCTTCTTTTAGGGGCTCGGTGGGAAGAGATGTCAGACTACTTTGAGTTGACTCAACTATTTTCTGTTCTCCCCAACTTTTCTTTACTAGTTGACTTAATGTTTCATATTATTAATTAATATTCGTCAGTGTTTCCTTTTGTTGTGTAGTGGGATTTTCAATCTTGTCCTTTGTGATGATATTTTTGATTGCTTCTTCGATCTCTTTTCTGATTTATGTGCTTATTCATTCAATATCTTTTGTTGTCAGTGATTGACCCGAATCAAGTTCAAATATTTTTGCTTTCTTCTTTGAGGAGCCTTCACCTTGAACCATTTCATTTCTCTTCTTGGTTTGCACATCCTGTTGTATCGAATTGGTAGGCATTTCTGAGTTATTTGTCTTTTCAACTGTTTCGGTTAACTATTTCTATTGTTCAGCTTCTTCTTCTTCAGTTAATGGAACCCTCCACTCCGCGTCCCAATATTGAACAATTTTTGCAACATCTTCTTTAGAACAGATGAATCTGGTGGACCACCATCGTCTGCTAGGATCCCTTTTCGCTTGTATATAGGTGTGATGCATTCCGATCTTGAAGTGCATGATTCCTTTGTAAGTTTCAATAATATGAGGAGAAATCCGTGGAGAATTTTTCAGGTTAAACATTATTTCGTCGTTATATAGGTAGAAATTGATATTGTTGTCTTTTTGTCTTTCCTTATCTTTAAAGACCCACATATTTGCAAACCTTGCAGCTTGAAAGGTTTTTCTATTTCTATTGAAGAATTGACTTCCCTTGGGTTCCTTCCATCTATTGAGAGAAATACAGATTAATAACCAGTTATAGTGAAAGGGATTACCTTTTTCTTGAGCTTCCAGAAAATCTTCAAGATATTCGTTCAACATGAAGGTTGACCAATTCATTTGGACGCCTTCGACACATTTTTATGCTGCTACAAATATTGTTGTTGATACCTAACCCTGACAACTCTTCCAAAAAAAATTGCATGCCAGTAGATGTGCGGTAAAACTTACAGCTTCATCCTTTATCTATGCGACTGAGAATCCTTTGTTTGCTCGTTGGGTTCTATATTTTTCAGTTATCTTCTTACCCAAAGTATTTTCTTAGCTTCTGCACATTAGATGACTTATGTCCTCTCCAAATGAGGGTAATCTCGTAATTTATTCTATAACCTTAACATTGATTGGAATAGGTTTGCTTAGCCATAAGAAACCATCATGTACATGTGATAACAACATCTTGGCGCACACCTTTACTTGTGAACATATTCCAAAATGAGGTATCTCAAGCAGATTTAGTACCCCAGGCTTTTAAAGTTCGTATGCCCATTACTTGAGTACCATCACAGTCGGAATCCTGGGATTTGAGCTTTCCTTCTTGTCTATATACTTATCCATATCTAACCCTAGAAATGTTTCTTCATTAGTAACATCATGATCTGCAAATGTAAACTTATGTAGTAAGCCATGCAGGTTCCCTTCAACAAGAAAACCTTAAGATCTCATTCGATCCTGCAATTGAGTGTCTTCCACTTTCGGTGGTGTTATATTCGGCGCATCAGGTTTCTGGGCTGGAATATATTTCCGTTTGGGTTTTTCAATCTTCTCAGAGTCTTTTGGCATTTTCACAAATGGGTTCTTAGTCCTGCATTTGCTTTTGATTGCCATGATATTCAGTTGTTACTTCGGTAATCACAGCAAAACAATATCCCTTGTTCTAATTAGATGCAAATGGTTTGGATTGATCATCTTCTTGTTTTATAATCATTTTCAATAATGATTTTCGTTCTTTGCAGATTTGTCAAGATTTGATTTTATTACAAAACCTTGAACATGTCAATTTGACTTGATCTGTTTGTCCAAATCCATTTAACCACTTCATATCATTAATACTGTTGTCGTTTGAGTAATAAATGTCATTCATGCCACTGACCCACTAACTCATTAATGTTACTCCCAATTGTCATAGTTTACGATATAACATGTGTGTCTTACTGCGATGGGTTCGAATGATGATGATTCAGTTTCGTGCTGAGCTGGAGACAAATGTGTCTCCCAAGTCCTTTATTTTATTGAGATGATCGTTTGGCATAGTATCAACATTCTCATTCTTCTTCCTCCAAACAATTTTACAATAGTGAATTTTTCTCTGACCTTCATCGATGTTGCCTTCAATTTTTTATTCAAAATCTTTGTCAATCTTCTTTATCTATCATTTCATAGTCTTTCCTGAATTTTCACAGTCTAGTTCCTTGTGACCAATTTTGTTGCACTTATAACATGCCACATTGTTGCAGTGTTTTCCAATATGTCCAGTCATTGTACATTTCCAACATTGAGCAGGTTTGCACAAATTCATCCCTTTTGTTTGTGCAGTATACAGATTCATCCTTTTTAATTGCACAGATTCCTCCACGGTCTTTTCATAGTTATCTTCAAAACCTATGGAGTTTTATTGTGAGGGGATCTTTTCTTGATGAGAATCTCATTTAGTACCTCAATGCTTTTAGCAAAGATTTCTGTTATGATGACTTGGTCTTGTAACCTTTTTAGTTCTTACTCCTTTTCCTGTAAAGAGATTCGTTGTTCATCAATCAATTTCTCAAATTCCGAATTCTTTTCTTTGAGAGATATAACGTCTAGTTGAATTGCTTGAAGATGATCTTGATTATCATATTGTTTTGGTAGCTGATCTTTCAGTGACATAAATTCTTTAGGATTTTCTTCCTTTTCTTCTATAACCCTTCCCAATTATTCTTTTAGGAGGGTGATCTCATTTTCAAGCTTTTGATTATCTGAAGCTAACTTATTCAGTTTGTTTTCCAAGGTTTTGTTTCTTAATCTTACATTTTGGTTGGTCTCATTAGCTTCTTGCAGCTGGTCGGTGAGAGTTGTTACCAATTCCTTGGATTCTGCTTCTTTCTTCTTCAGGAGGTTTAATGTCTTGGTTGCTATATTCTTAAATTCTTCTATCGTCTTTCTTTGTGTCTGGATAATATCTCGTGCTTCTTCAACAAAGATATTTTCTAAACATCCATCTTCCTGTAACCATGGTGCTTCTCTTAGAGAACCTTCCTTTCCCATAACTTCACACTAATCCATATTCCAGATGTTAATCTATTACTGAAGACACCCGTTCTGATACCAATTGTTGGAATCGATTTAATACTGAGATTGGGGGGGTGAATCATTATTAGCGCAGTTATTAGCAGATTTTACCTTCTTTAACATATTAGACTTTACTTAATATTTATCTTTAGTTATGCATCAATAAATAAAAATTCACACATATATGAACCAAATCATGAACACATACCACACATAATTTTTACGTGGAAACCCAAACGGGATAAAACCACATAATGCTTATTTATAGTGAGAAAGAATGCATTCAAGGAAGCACTAAATTCCTCTAGTTACCAACACCAACTAGAAGGAGGCACCAACTCCTTTTGTTTTCTCCAGCACCAACTAGAAGGAGGCACCAACTCCTTTTGTTTTCTCCAGCACCAACTAGAAGGAGGCACTGACCCTTTGTTGCTTTGTTTTACAGGCACCAACCTGAAGGAAGCTGCGACTCCCTGTATCCTTGTTGTTTTATAGGAACCAACCTAAAGGAATCTCCAAATCCTTGTCTCCTTGCCCCGTCCGACCACCTTGATGTCTAATATATTTTACGGCCTTTCTGATGTTCAACTCTGTGCACTTCTTCAGGTCTTCTGATGACTATTATGTTGTGCGCTACCTTCGTATGAAGACTATACTCTGTTACTATGCTGCATACAACACTTGAATTCTCATTCCTCTAAAATCACACTTTTGTTAATGAATTACTTCATGTACTCTGTGCTCTGTTGATACTGCAGTCTACGTTTCTGGTTCAACGATCTGTTATTCATGATTGCAATGATCAAACGATACTATGCTTTCAATTGATAGTTTGTTGTGTTGAAATGAAGCACTAGTAACAGAAGGAACTGCGCACTTTCTGATGTGTCTGTTCTATTTAAGTGTTGTAGTCTCTTAGATAACATGTGATGTCTTGTACATCAAATAATTGGTCTGTTCAGTTTAACGCACTTGTCTCAGATCATATGCATCATGATGCAACTATCCAGTTCTATTGTTGTTCTGTTGTTGCACATCAGACGGAGTCTTCAACTTCATACACTTTCACTTATGTTCATATGCATCAGCTAGACATCAACACAATATATGATAAACTTCGGCTATGTCTTTTTGCTTCTGTCTCTTCAACTTCTGTGACTATTGACGTGCTGAGTGTCATATTGTACTTTGAGATATCCAACACTTGTACATTCTTCAGTATCTCTTTCTTTCAATGTTTGCGCAATTGTCACAGGTCTACAACATCTTTCCGTGTGCCATCAAAACTTCATTTTGCTGCATGTGTGCATTCGTCTCTTCGCTAGATCATTATGTTCTGTCCACGAGCCCCTTGATGCCCTGGAAAAAAAACTATAACTTTTCACACAAAACACTTATGTTCTTGATACCAAGCTTACTTCAAACCTTCAACTTTCATCTCTATTTACACATGTCCTACAAATATTGTATGTTCGCAAGTTGGTCATGGCATCCCTTCTTCCATACTTCATGGATTGTGCATATTCCATGTGTCATCATCTGCGCTATTGATGTGTCATCTCTGATGTATTAAGCACCCTCGAGGTCCACAACTTAGTGGGACTTTGCACTTTGGTGGTGTAACATTGCACTCTTGATGTACGATTTCCTTACGGTATGTGTGTAATCTTCCACTTCATCTTGATCTGTCCATGACCTTTTTTGTACCATACTTTGGGGTTAATGCATCGTTGTGATATCAATACTCTATGTAATTTGTGCATTCTCCAGCTTTTGCTTAGTGATATTTTGACTCGTGCTTCATCATTGCATTTGGGTGATGCGCCCTTGGTGTATTGATACTTTACGAATTCTGCACATGCTCCAAATTTTAATTGGTGGGACTTTGAATTCTGCCTTGTCATCACTTGTGGGACTCGCGCACTTGATGTTCGTTGGATATGTAATTTTCTCATATATGATCTTCAACCATTGTACCATTCTGGTAGTTCGTGCACATTCCACTTACTGAAAGCATCTTCTTATTGGATTTTCTTGCGCGCTTTCAAGATTGTCCAACCATCTGTTATTCCTTTCTTCTTGTGCACTCCCAATCATCAACCAAGCAATGCTTAGGCATGTTTTCTTACTTGTCCCATTTTTTCAACCAAATTCTTGGCACTTTAAGCACTTGTACCAATGTCCAACCAACTCCTTCAATTTGCTGGCATTAGAGAGTATGACTTGGTGGACTTTATTTCTGTGCAAGAGCCACATGATGTAGGATCCATTACTTGTGTTTCTTCTTGAATTGGATCTTCATGAAGTATCTTTTGGATCTGCATGATGTATCATCTTATGTACTTCAAACTTCACCTGCAAGATGTATCCTTGATGCACTCTTAGATATACTCCAAAGTTGCTTGAGTGTTGTATCCTCGATATACATCTTCAGACATAATGCACTCTTATATATACTCCAAATTTGCATACATATCTTTCACCTTCACCATTTGCGCATATAATTCCGGTGTTCATGCTTTCTTTATCATGCGCATAGACTGCCTCAAAGTGGCTTCTTCATACTTCTGCTGGAATGCTGTATCCACTTTGAATTAGGTTGATATCAATGACTCATACTGAATCAGTTGACATCCTCTTTGACATTGGATGAAACTCAAACACTTGACATCCTCTTCAGTTGATATAATAGAAAACAAATGCTCAACAATATCGCCACATTAGATGACGGTCAAACACTTGACATCAATGACAACCAATGCTCAACACACATTTTTAACAAAATATAAACATATTTTTTTAAAACATAATCATAAAAGAAGGCCTTAGGCCTAAGCATAAACATTGAGAAATCATGTAACATTAATCATGAACTTAGTATTGAGAAGTGCCTCATCACAATCATTGGGGTTTTATTCGAAATCGGATTTAGAACAATAATGGCTTTAGGCGTAGGCTTGACAAATATTGACACATGCAAGGTAAAGGGCTATGTACTCAGGTGGGATATAAAATTCGTGGCCTTAAGGGCCCCATGCCATCCCTAATGGTGTCTACCCTTGCATCAAGACATAACTCTTAAGGATTAATGTGAAATATAAGAATGAGAAAAATATATCACGTACTTTAAAAAAAATATGTTTGGTGAAGAAAAAAATACCATCTATTTTAAATATAGGAAATTATAAAATTTCTCGTCAAATTTATGAAAAGGGAAAAAACAAAGAGGATAAGCTCAAGGGCATTGGGAGGACGAAGGTTTGGGGATGCTTGGCCTTCCAACTATTCCCCAATGGAGCCATCCTCTTATTTACCATTTCCCAATGAAGAGATAGGGGTTTATTTGGCTAAGAGTGGGAGTGATTTTGTCCAAGTTCCCATGAGAAAAAGAGAAGTTGAACTAGAGATTAAGAGCATGTTGTAACATGCCTATTGCTAAGAAATAAAGAGCTAGGGTGAATCCATTGAATGTTAGTTTTTTCTATTTGGCCTTCGAGGGTAAATAATGTATCCATGAGCACTATTTCTTGTGTGTGATTGTTTTATTGAACTAATATATTTACTGTGTGGTTTGAGAGTTCATCTATGTCATAATGGTTTCCAATGAATAATGAGAATGGATGTGAGAGGAATTTGTAGCTAGAATGGTAGTATTGCTACATATTTTAGTTTTTGCTCCTTACTAGAGGTCGTACACACCCTTGTTGAGTGTTTTATTATTGCTTAGGCGTTTTATCCACTAGATGGGATTTTATCCTCTTTAATGAATTTCGTACACATCCTTGTTGAGTGTCTTATTGTTTCTTGGGATTGTTAACCACTAGTTGGGAATTTCCTTCCTTGATAAAGGTCGTACACACCCTTGATGAGTGTTTTTTTGTTGCTTAGGCATTTTATCCAATAGCTAGGCGTTTTCCCTCTTGGTAGAGGCTATACACACCCTTGTTGAGTGTCTTGTTATTGGTTGGGAATTTAATCCTCTAGTTGGATGTTTAACCTCTCATGCCAAGGATATACTTTCTCTTCTTGATGAAGAATTGTTGTTATTATAAGAGATTTACCTAATAGATGGTGTTCAAGGATGTACATTCATTTCTGGATTAGAATTACAATTTGGATGGGAGATTGACTTAATTGGTGGTTATGTAGGCTACCCTTTTCATGCTCCATTAGTTACATTTATATACATATTTTGAGAGAAATGATTTTGTATTGTTTGGTGTCTCTTGAAAACGAGTGATCTAAGTAGATGTTTACTTATATATATATATATATATATATATATATATATATATATATATATATATATATATATATATATATATATATTTCCTTGATAGCTTGTGAGAGAGCGTAGGAATTTTATCTTTAGAGAGAGACAAAGAGAGACTAAGATAAACTAGTATAATAAGTCATCCACTATTCAATCCATTAAGAGATACTATTGTTGCTTGCATCATACTGCTAATACTTTGTGCAAAGAAGAGATGATCCATGTTGGTGAAATGGATAGGTTATGATCCTACTTTTTTACAGATCATATGGTATCATAACCCATGTTCAAGTATATTTGGTGAGACCTATATGGTAAACACCCTCAATGACTACAAGAGAAGTGGACAAGAACCATTTCTAGGCCTTCATAGGAGCATAGGACCAACAATGACATGGGGTTGTCATGAGGAAGATGAAGAAGAATAATCCTAGGATCATATTGGATTGACTGAAGAAAAGCGTAGCCACACTCACATTGATGGTAGCATAACTATTGGTAACAAAGGGTTTAGAACCAACCTTAGAACACATGGATTTCACCGAGGATGCAAAGAAAAAAGAGGCATAGCTAGAGTTAGAGAACAAAGTAAAGATAGAGATGGGAGGATGTAGGTCTAGAAAACCACAAGTACCTTTCTGTGTGGAGGAAAACATGGATATAAATCCTTATATAGGTGAAGTGAATGCCATAAAACGAAACGAATGGGTGCAATAGTTGGAGGTGCACTTCAACATACAAGATGTCACTATGAGATAGAGGATTTTGTTTGCTCAATTGAAACTTGAAGGTCATCCTTTAGCACAGTGGGAGAGTGATGTAGAAGGTAGAGCATTGAAGAATAATCCATTTATGATTGATTGGGAAGTGTTTAAAGACATGATCAAGGCTCATTTCTACCCAATTATATATGAGGAGCATCAATAAATTGCACATCATTACTTCAGGTAGAGGCAAGGACAATCAATATATGAGTTCACTACCAAGTTATGAAAGAGAGATATTTAGTTGGGTGTATCTTTCAAGAGTCTATACATGTTGATCAAATATTTAGGAGATTTGCAACCATAAATTTGATGATGATTGATGATGATTGATGATGTTTAGGCCTAAAAAATTGATGAAGAAAGGTTTCAAGTATAGTACCTTGAAGGAGATAAGCATAAGAAACAATCTGGTACACACAAGTAAGCATAACCACATGTGTAGAACAAAGGGAAGAATACGAATAAGTGGAATGAAAAGAATACTATGGTATCAGCACAAGAGGCAGCCCCTTCCATCAAGCAATGTAAGTCTTGTGAAATAAAATGACAAATTGAGGAGGACTAAAATGGAAAGTACATATTGGGAAACACCGTGAAAAAACTTCAAAGGAGAAAGAAAAATAAGGGATTGTTTATTGTAGATGACAAGGAAAAGGTGGATAGTGAAAACCAGGAAGGGAAGGTGAGTTGTACTACTCTTAAGAAAGAAGTAATGCTTTTTGTTGCAGTCCTAAGGAGGAGAAGGATATGATCAAGTTGTTCTGCATTAAGATCTACTTAAAATAGAGTAAGGTGAATTTATTTTTTGATCCAAGTTCTCAATCCAATTTGATATCTACACAATTGGTTGAGAATATTAGCCTAGAAACCCAAGACCATACACAACCATATCCTTTTGTATAGGTAAGACAATACTTAGAGTTTAAGGTAAACTAACAATGCATATTTAGGTTTTCTATCAACCAGAACTTTGTGGAGGAAGTAGCGAAAGATGTGGTACAATTAGATGTTTTTGGAGTCATCTTGGGAAGTCCAAATTTGTATGTGAGAGATGCCATATTCAAGATAATATAAAAATAGTACATAATTTTCAAGGATGGAACAACTTATGATATAAAGGCACATAAGGACATAAGAAAACTTCCTCTAATTAGTGCTCACAAAGCTCGAAGAATCATTGGAAGCATTAAGAAATTTGTCTTGTTGTTCTTGAGAGAAAAGAAACAACAAGGAGAATGTACTGAGGTGGATTTGAGGGAATCCTTGGAGTGATTTAGTGGAAACCAGTTCCATCGACTGCAAAAATTGATTAAATCATACAAAGAAGTGTTACAAGAACCTTCGGACCACCCAAATGAGAGGTAGAACATGGGAATTAATTGTTGTTGGAATTGCCACTACCTAACAATGGTTGTATAGGTTGTCCATTATTGAAGGAGACAAAATAAAGAGTAAATTGAAACAGTTGTTGGAGAAGGGAGTCATCAGGTCCAATACATCACCTTGTGGTTCACCCATCATCATAGTGCCAAAGAATGGCGGGATTTGGAGAAATTGCATTGAATTTCGTTCCCAAAACAAAATCACCATCAAGAACATATATCCTCTACCAAGGATTGATGACTTGTTGAAACAATTACAACAAGCCAGTTTCTTCACCAAGACAGACCTTAAGTCAAGTTACCATCAAGTGAGGATTAAAGCAAAAGATATGTGCAAAACAACATTCAAAACAAGGTAAGGTTTTTAAGAATGGTTAATGACTCCTTTCGATTTATGTAATGCACCTAAAACTTTCATGACATTGATGAATGATGTGCTATGACCATTTATTGATTGTATATATATGACATACTAACCTTTATTCATACATGGCAAGAGCACATCTCACATGTGACAAATGTGTTAGAGACCTTAAAGAATAATCAACTAATCACTAACTTGAATAAATGTGAATTTGGGAAGGATTCCTTGATTTATCTTGGACATGTGATTGATAGAGGAGAGCCAAGGGTAAATCTAGACGAGATTGCCACAATCAACCAATGGCCTATTCCCACAAGCTTGAAAAATATCAAAAGTTTCATGGGATAAAATCAATACCTGATAAAGTTCATTGCAAAAATTTTAGCAGTTGCAACGCCTTTTCACACCATGACATCCAAGGGGAAGAGATTCCAATGGGCCAGGCCACAACATAGAGAATTGGAATACTTGAAGAGGAGGATCAATAATTCTCCAATCATTTCCATGCTCAACTTGAAATAATCATTTGATTTGGAGATTGATGTCAGTGTATATGCATTGTGAGTAGTGTTGATGTAAGGAGTAACACTGATGTGCTACCTTTCTAAGTTGTTTCATGGAGTAGTACCAAACTGTCCCATGTATGATAAAGAGCTCTTTGTGATTGTGTAAGTGGTGAAGAAATGTAAGCACAACGTCCTTGGGAAATATACCATCATCCATACCAATCACCAACCCCTTCAGTAGCTACAAAGTCAAAGCAAGATGCAATAAGGAATTACAAATGGTTGGGATTCTTGAAACAATTCCATATATTTATAAGGTATAAGGAATGGGCCACAAAAAAGCTACATGCTCTCATGTCCACTACTAAAGAGGATTACAACACTAGGTGTGATCTTGCTGTTTGAGCCATCCACCCATGATCTTCAGTGAAGACTATGAGGGGTATGAATATTTCAGAGGTGTCTACAAGAAGCCGAGGGAGAGATTAGTTACTACCATATAGGGGATTGAATTTCACCTCAAGGAAGGGCTGCTAGATAAATTAGACAAGCTATGCATCCCACAAGATATAATGATTCAACTAATGAGGGAAGCTCACACTTCCAAGATTGTTGGTCATTTTGGATTGGGGAAGATAGTGGTGAACACACATAAGTATGTGTATTGGACAAATATGCATGAGCATGTGGTGGTATTTGATAGAGGCTGTTGTTTTGTTTTGTACAATCAAGCCAAGCAATTGGAAGCTTGGGATGTATATGCCACTGCCAATACCAAGAATTATGAGAGCATCTCTATGGACTTTGTTGGAGGATTGATTACAAAGTGTAAAGGCCATGACTACTTATTTTTCAGGGTAGCCTATTTCAGTAAGATGTGTGTGCTCATTCCATTCAATAATATGATATCTAGATGAGAGGAAACCGAGCTATTCTTCAATCATGTTTGGGTACATTTTGGCTTCCATTATCTTTGAACGAGATAGTAGGTTCTTTGGTAATTTATGGAAAACACTATGGGAAATGATGGATACAAAGCTAAGGTATTCT
The DNA here is from genome assembly GCA_027924585.1 of Larix kaempferi. Classification (NCBI taxonomy): domain Eukaryota; kingdom Viridiplantae; phylum Streptophyta; class Pinopsida; order Pinales; family Pinaceae; genus Larix; species Larix kaempferi. The sequence continues at coordinate 5,081,012 of BSBM01000866.1, forward strand.
ACTAGTTTAGTTTTAATCAACTTTCAATCTTGCAACTAGGATTGAGGGAATCAGAGGGAGAATTTAAGGGATAGGCCATGAAGAATGAAGTCTCAAGCTTTGTCATAAATGATCCTATTATAATTGGATACCCAAAACATGTTTTTAAGGTTAGGTTAAGAGAGTAAAAACCTATTGGTCGTGGAAGATACCATAGGCATAAATAATGCCTTTCTTGTGAAACCTGCGGGTTGTGAATATAGGATCCTTGGCCAAGGGATTTCTAAATTTATTTAACAATATATTCCTCAAGATAAAGTGGTCATTAAAATACAAGAAATTTTTTAGTATCAAGTCTCTCTAAGTAAAATATGGCTTAATGGATTTTGATCATTTTCAAATGCTTTGAATCACAAAAGAACTTTTTATCTTCAACATAGATAATGTGGTTATGAACATTTAAAGTGTAAACCCTTGCATACCCATAGAAGCACAAAAATAAATACAATCAATCAACAATCTCTTCCCAAATTTTTTACTTCCATGGCCCAAAAACCCATTTGGTGAAAATATTCCATGGAGACAACATGATATTATCTTGTGGATGGTTGATGAGAAGATACGGGGGAAAAACCATAATAGACATGTGAAGTGTCTTAGTCACTTTGTAGACATGAAATATTTTGTTAAATATTCCTACACCGGGGTTCAATACATACTGTATATATATATTGGGAAAATCACTTCATGAGATTGATTGAATATGAATTGCATATATAATGAATTTTATGCTTGATCATAGAAAATATGAACTATATGTCTTCTTTGTTGAACTTTTTTTAAATACATTGCATACATATGGATAGGTATATGGAGAATTTTAGCAATCATGTTTCAAGTGTAGAAAGAGGAATGATGATAGGAGAAGAAAGATGAGATTCCCAAATGTGACAAAGGTAGTTGTAGTGAAAGAAGTTGCATGAAGTAGAGAGAAGATTGAAGAAAGGAACAAAGGGTATGATGAAGTCCTCAAGAAAGAAGAAGTTATAGAACCTTGTGGATACTTTTGGAGAAGCATAAGTTTGGAGGAGGTGTCGTGGATTCATGTAGTAGTGTTATAACCCTCCCTAGGGGTGTAATAGGATGAAGAAGGGCCCATTAGAGTTCTAGTAGAGGCCATTTAATTTAAAGTGGACTAGGTCCACAATGTTATTATTAAATAAGTCCCACTGTGGTAGTTATTAGTGGGTAAATGTAATGGGGCCTCATTAATGAAGGTCCACTAGGTATTTAGGAGGTTGTTATGATTAGAGTTGTATAAATAAGGATGGATTGCCTAGGGGTGTCATGGGGGGGTGAAGGTTCCATTATACTAATTGCAGAGGCCATTTAATGTAAAGTGTACTAGGTCCACAATGTTTTTTATTATTAAATAAGGCCCACTATGGTAGTTATTAGAGAGTAAATGTAATGGGGCCTCATTAATGAAGGTCCACTAGGTATTTAGGAGGTTGTTATGATTAGAGTTGTATAAATAAGGATGGATTCCTCCTTATTTATACAACTCTAATAATAAAAACCTATTAATTACCTAGTGGAACTTCTTTAATGAGGCACCATTACATTTACTCTCTAATAACTACCATAGTGGGCCTTATTTAATAATAAAAAACATTGTGGACCTAGTACACTTTACATTAAATGGCCTCTACAATTAGTATAATGGAACCTTCACCCCCCCATGACACCCCTAGGGAGGGTCGTAACAAGTAGATATTTACCAAGGGATAAGGATAATGTGTGAATTTTGTTCATTAATCCTATGAGGAGGATGATTATAAATTTTAAGGCAGTCAAATGTAGAGCATCCTTGGGGTTCAAGCAATCCCACATCAACAAAAAAGAGTTCTTATTTTGTGTCTTTGTTCCAATTCATTTTTCCAGTTTTGTTTGGATTCCAGTTGTGTGTAGGCAATTATAGGAGATTTAGCAAGCCCATATGATGGATTTGATTTTGAACATTGAACATGATCCACATCGTAGTTGGAATTATTTTTGGATGCTAACTTCGACACATCCTAGACGAATCATCGACGTCGACACAACTTAGACAAGTTCTGAATTCGACAACTCCGTGACTTCGACATGTTCTGCGACCTCACAGTTTCATGACATCGACATGTAGCGTCGATATGCGACATGCGACTGTTGAACTTCGACAAACTGTCTCTCTGTATTCCAGTCGACTGTAACAGTTGAACTGCCGAATCGTTCTAACTTATTTTGTAACTGAATGTAACGGGAAAGCACCCACGCGTCTCAACACTCTCTATATAAGCATGTAAACTATTGTAATATACAGTAGGCATAAAATCAATTCATGAACTTGTTTCCAGTAATAGAAGATCAGTTCACATTACCGCATATTGTTTGTGTACATTTGTGTTCTGTTTGTGTAGTGTATTCCTGCTTTGCGCATTTTGTTTCATAAGCTTCCGCCATAACAGAGCCAACTCATTCAGTCAACTTTTGTCCCCCTCATGCTTCCTAGCCATGTGCGGATCATTGGTATCAGAGCACTCATCTTTGTTCATGCTTAAGTTTGCGTAGACACTTCCAACGAAGTTACCAACTTATGCATGTTCAAACACACTCGCAATTTCAGCAATCCAAGCAGACGCTACCTCTAGAAATGGCAAAAGAAACAAATGATAGACATGCAGCCAACGAGACAACACAACTTATTGAGTAAGCACTGACTCGGCAACGAACTGAGATGTTCACCCAATTCAATGAAATTCTCACGTGATTTCCTTCGACATCTGGATGATTTTCAACGAAAATTCACTCCGATAAAATCAACCCCTGCAAAGTGCAAATTAATTTGGACATACCGAATCTTGAAGGCAATATTGACGCGTAATCCATCGACAATTGGGCGCAATAATTGGAATCCTATTACTCTATGAATCAACTCTCAGAAGCTGACAAGATCACCATTGCACCCTTAAATATGTCAACATCTGTGCACTGCTGGTGGGAGACCCTCTCGAAAAAGATTTAGAAAAGAGGAGAACCCATCGACACATGGGGTAGATTCATCAAACACATCCGAAAGGAATTTTACCCACCCAAATACCTCGAGCAGTAGTATAAGAAGTGGCAGAAGCTAAGGAAATGGAAAGACCAATTTGTACAGAGTTACATCGACGCGTTCTATCGACTCATGGCTAGACTTGGCGTCTAAGGAGAAGACAAATTGCTTGTTCTGAAGTACATCAGCAGATTGTCCCAGTACATTTAGCAAGAGATGGAATTTCTGACTGTCATTATGCTTGCGGATGCATTCCATTATGCCAACAAACTCAAAACCAAGCAGAAAGGGAAAGCATGCTTTACAACAAAGCCGACATCAGGATGACCACCTTACAAGAAGACATCAACCGACTTCGACAAGTCAAATCTTCTCAGTCGACTCTGCCAAAGCCAAATCATGACAAAAATCCTTTTCAGAAAAGGGAACGTAGCAAACAACCGGCAACTGGTAAATGGTGCGATTACCACCACTCATCTTGGCATGTTAGATCTGAATGTAAAGCTCAGAAGACATTTTTGGAAAAAGTGTTGACATTCGACGCGTTCGACAAGATGGTGGAAGAATCAGATCTAGACGCAACGACCCTTTTAACATTGACATTGACCATGGACAGCAGCCTCGACCATCTTCGACGAGGAGGAACAAGAGCGCATGTTCCATACACAGATATGGGTCCAGCACAACTCATTACATCTGATTGTGGACAACAGTAGCTAGAAGAACTTCATATATGAAGATCTTGTGAAGAAACTAGGTCTTGTTACCACTCCACATCCTTAGCCTTACAACATCAGTTGGATGAAGGATGGACAAGAGCTAAGGATCACCCGACAATGCAAACTCCCCTACTTCATAAATCCTTTTGAAGATGAAGTACTCTGAGACGTAGCACCACTCTCCATAGGAAATTCCCTGTTTGGGAAACCTTACCTATGGGATCGCCATGGAAGTTACCAGTCACGACCGCAGAAGGTGATTTTCAAAATCTAGAATCGATGGTACAACATACCAGAGCGACGACCTACACCAACGGTTTCAATGATATTTGCTAAACAAATAAAGATTCTCATCAATCATGCTCAGAATTTCGCATTAATCATGATCAAACCACAACATTCTAGGAATAATGTAGAAACGAGTCGACTCACCGACCAAAGCAGCTCCCGACAGAAGCAGTTGATCGATAATGTTCTCGACGTGTATTGGAGTTTATTCGAAGATTCGGACGGAGTACCTCAACATTGCCAGGTAAAACACTCCATTGAACTTGCTCCTGGTTCTTCTTTGCCTAACACATCTGTTTACAGAAGATCCATTCTCGAAAATGAAGAGATTTGCAGACAAATCCAAGATTTGATCGACAAAGGTTATATCTGACCTAGCTCCTATCCTTGTGGAAGTCCATTCATCCTCGTCCCGAAGAAAGATGGGACTTGGCGCATGTGCATCGACTACAGGGCTCTCAACAAAATATCAGTGAAGACTTGGTACCCTCTGCTGTGTATAGATGAGCTCATCGACTGTCTGAAAGGTGCTATATTATTTACTAAGCTCGACCTCAAGTCAGGATATCATCAAATTCCAATTGATCCCTTAGATGTGGGGAAAACTGCTTTCAAGACCAAGGAAGGATTGTTTGAATGGTTAGTAATGCCTTTTGGCTTAACTAACGCACCTGCGACCTTCATGCGATACATGGATAACATTCTTCGACCTTTCATGGGAAAGTGGGTCATTATCTATCTCGACGACATATTGATTTTCAGTCGATCATGGGAAGAACATGTCAGACAGCTTCGACAAGTCCTCGACACTCTCCAGCAACATCGACTTTACTTGAACATGGACAAGTGCACCTTTGCGATGAACAACATCAAATATTTGGGGTATGTAATTGACTCTGCAAGCATTCACGTTGATCCAGACAAAGTACAAATCCTCAAATATTGGCCCATTCCTCATAGCATTCAAGAACTAAGAATTTTTCTTGGTTTGGCAAATTTCTATCAACGATTCACACTCGGCTTCAGTCACATAGCCTGGACCTTAAATCAGTTGACGAAGGAAAATGGAAAAACTGTCTTCAAATGGGCATTGACACAACAAGAAGCTTTTGAATAGCTCAAGCACAAGCTCTGCACTGCACCAGTAATTGTGTTACTTGATTTGCATCAGCCCTTTGAGATTGAGACAGATTAAGCCTCACTAACCATAAGCCTCTACAGTTCGTTCCGACCCAATCAAAACTACAAACAACTCGACAGCTTAAGTGGATTAATTACCTACAACCATTCTAGTTGGTAATTAAGTATCAGAAAGGTAAAGCTAACGTTGTTGTTGATTGTCTAAGCAGACCACCCATTACTCTCCTTTTTACAGTGATGAGTATGCAGGGATATGACACCACTACTTGGCCTCAGTTGTATCAGGAAGACATCAAATTTTCACCAGTCTACTGACAACTTCAGATTGACAAGTCATCGACCGTCGACTATTTCCTGAAAGACACCTTGCTATACAAGCTTAGACAGATTTGTGTACCTACCGATGAGAATCGACATTAGCTCATTTGGGACGCGCAATACAACAAGACTACAGGACACTTTGGAGTAGCAAAGACACTTGCTATTTTACAGAAGTATTTCTTTTGGCATACACTTAAAACTGACATCAACAAGTACATTCTATCATGTGTGGTTTGTGCCATTGATAAACTGTATAATCGATGACAGGTATTGTACACACTTCTTCCAGTTCCTAGTCGACCATGGGAATCTATTTCTATGTACTACTTGATGGGATATCCTACTACCAAACATCAACACGATGCGATCTTAGTAGTAGTCGACAGATTTTCCAAGATGGCCATTCTCATACCGTGCAAGAAGACCACGAAAGCGCAGCATACTACTCAGCTCTTCTTCACACATGTTTGGAAACACTTTGGTTTACCCACAACCATTACTTCCGACCGAGATGCCAGATTCATCAGCATATTTTGGAAGACTCTCTAGAAACAGCTGGACACACGACTCTCATTGTCGACAGCTTTCCATCCTCAGACTAACGGACAGACGTAAGTTGTGAATCGCTTGGTCTTACAACTGCTTTGCATGTACAACCACAAGCATCAACGCACATGGGATGAAATTATTCCATACATACAACAAAGTTACAATCGTGCTCAACACAACTCTATAGGAAAGTGTCCATTTGAGATCTGTTATGGATTTCAACCCTCAGCGCCTATTGACTTGATCAGCTCCTCGACACAACCAAACACCGACATTGAATATATCCAGCGAGAAGTTGATAAAGCTTCAAAGTTTCGAGATCAAATCTACGAAATCCAAAAGCAAGCACATGAAATGTTGCAACGAGCAAATGAGAAAGCTAAGGCCCGACACGACAAGCATCGTATTCCTCATTCATTCCAAATTGGGGATAAGGTCTAGTTACAACTCAAGAAGGAGCGCTTCATTGGTCCATTCAAGAAGCTCAAGCCTTTGCGATATGGTCCGTACAATATTCTTCGACAGATTGGAGAAAACGATTTCCGACTTGACATTCCTGCATGCCTGGGTCTGCATCTAGTATTCAATGTGGATCTATTTCGACCATACCATGCACCACTATTGGAACAAAATGACTTACCGACAGCAGATCCCGACGACATCAATCCAGATGTTCAGGAGCCTCTTTCTTGTGACACCATTGTGGGATGACGAGTTCGCCATACAAGGACGAACACAATTCCCTTGTTTCAGGTTGCTAAAGCCGGACAGATCCCAGCACAAGGAAAGTGGTACTCTACTACTGAACTGACCGATTGTAGCAACCCTCATATACAAATATAGGGAATATTTAATATAATAAATATAATGTAAGATAATAAAAATAAACATGAAAAAGAAGTAAGGAAAGCAAATTTTGCATAAAGAAATAAATTAAATAAGAAATTAAGAAATTGGGAGAGGGAGGAGATAAAAGGAGGAGAAGGAGTGGAGAGACGGGGGGATTTTTGTCTTTGGGCATCTTGGAAGAGGAGCTTTGAAGGAGAGGAAAGCAAGATAGCACTAACATAGGGTTAATTGTTGGGGGCTCAAGGGCCTCAGCCATTGGCTGGGGTTTGGTTGGGTGGAGAGTCCTCCCCCCACCTTCAGTTGCACTATTGGAGCAAGGTAATGGTAGCCATCAATCATCCAATCAGGTATGGCTCAATAATTATTACAGTATATTTTCTGTTATTGATGATTAAATCCACATTAGTTTTTTGCAGATCTTCTATGCATGTTGTTCTTGTTTGTTTCTGGATTTTATATGATTTTACATCTTGATATCAGGTTCTTGTATTGGTTCATAGATCTGCATGCATATTTAATATTATTTTGTTATTTAGTAGGTTTTATGAGTTTTATGGTTCTTACATTTGGTATCAGAGCCAGGGTTCAAACCCTCAAGACCTATGGATGTACCTTCAGATTGGGTGCTTATTTCAAATCTAGATGCAGGTCTGCATGTTAAATCTTGTAGCTTGCACACAAAAAAAATTCCTAAATTTCTGTAAAATTTAAGTATTCAGGTTAATGGGCCCTAGGGTAGGGTTTGAACCCAGAGATCTCCTAGCACAACAAGAGCCTTACTTAGGCTACACCCATGGCTCAACATAAAGATATAATGTATATCCTTTCAGTGGAATTTAACTTATATGGGCTAAACTAGAATCCAAATCAAAATTCTCTTACCACCCAAAGCTGTCAAGTGATCTTGCTTAGCAGTACCATATTTCATCATCTTCATAGTGGAAGAGAATTTCCTCAGATTAGTTCTTGTGCATATGCTCGAAAGAGTAATCCTAGCTACCATATGTCATTGATATCCAAATATCATTTAACAGGTTGCTCCAAGATCGGTCATGCGATCACTTGTAGAAGGCTTGGGGTAATGTTTTTAAAGAAAACAATATCTATGAGTACACCGCTCACAGTTGAGAGAACCAACTCCATTCTTGACTCTGCTATGTAGCTATTCCTTAAAATTGATCATGGTATAGTCCTAGGCCTTAGCTTTGCAGGCGTATTACGAATAGGCTTTGTGCAGATCGGCCTCCGGGCTATTATTTCACAGTTTGCAGCCAACGAACCACATACCACAGGTTTCTCGTTCCCTAACTTAATGAATCCTTTTAGACAGCATTGAATATCTTCTGTTGATGCATGTTACGAGAACCTTTCTTGGCCATTGTGGACTACATGGCATCCAGGTGATAAAAATAATAATAATAATAGTTGAAATCAAGAAGCTACTGTCAATATCGGCTATTGACGTCATTGTCGGCTATTGACAGGTTGTCCACATCCGCATAGAGCTCCCATATACAAAGATATATTAACCTCAACGTATTCTTGAGTTCTTGAATCTCTAGATTCTGTTACGTTAAACCTAACTTAGACTCCAAATAAAGACTCCAAATAAATCACGGCAACTGGGAGTAACCACCAATTAGGAGGCCTTATCCGGAGGCCTTATCATAATCCACATGTTTAGATATTCTCCTGTAATTGTTTTTCCTGATATTCTCCTGTAATTATTATTTTTCTTTACTCTTGAAAGTGTAGCGTAGCGGATATGTTCTTGATTACCTAGAAGAGTAATATAACCTGTGCATCATAACTGGAGGTGTATTTGTTTACCTATTTGTCCAAAAAAACATATAAGAATTGAAAATTCATTAAACACATTTATGTGCAAGGAAATTTCTGGATGTAAGCTTAATGATTAGGAAATGTAATATATCGATCTACCAACTATGAATTAGGGAACTAGCAAAATTTTAAACGGGTGTCTACCCTAGCTAGTTATGGTGCATGCTCATGCTTAGATTCTCTGTGGTGGTGATGGCTGAGATCAGGCAACTGTTATACCATTAAGCGGTAGTGATGGGGGAGATCAAGAAACCGTTACACCATTAAGCGGTGGTGACGGCTAAGATCAGGCCCTTATGACCTTGAAGTTCCGTCAATACCCACTTCCAGGCAACTTTATGCCATGGTGTAACGCCCTCTAGCCCCCAACGGCTCTCACTCGATGGTGTAACGGCTCTCACTACAAGTAATTGTGAAATATTAACACAGGTAGAATTTAATACATTGATAACGTCGGAGTCAATTAATTTAAAAATAAAAATAAAAAAAGGTCAGTCTGGTTTCTAGGCTAGAAGCGTTTCTAAATGATGATTTCTACCCATGAGTCTATAGATTCGTGCATGAGATAGGCCGTGCTCTCTGGCATCCATATCCAGATCAAGCCTTCCTCTTAATAAGCTTGTAAGAAAAACCGTTGCATTGACTATGCAGGTTATTCCTAGATCAGGAAAACTAGCAGAACCTGTTACCGATTCACTTATTTCACTCTGTGAATGAACAGTATTACACAACCATCCCAGCCAACAAACCAACTTTATAAAGAACAACCTTATCACACGCCTGCAATCACCCATTTGATAGTACTGGGGATTTTGAAGTACAATCAAACAGAGTCTCGTACGCCACCACACGATCGATCCATACTGTGCCGCTCTGCAAATTTTATAGCAACGTTGCACATATTGTTTGCCTCCACAACAAGAAACTTCACCCTTAGAGTCCAAATCCATCGCTGTGATAGAATCAATATGATTCCAATGTTTGCGCAACAATAAAGTTTACTGTTCGTATCAGATTCTTTTCCCGTCTTACAAGAGAGAAGCGATGGATTCTGATGCTTTATTTTTTATGGATCTGCATGTTGTGACTCCAAATCCATTGATGTCGTTGAGTTTGGGACCTGTTATGATGGCTAGAACCTTCGATGAAAAATGGGTAAAACAAATATTATGTACTGGAATCCAAGATCAAGAAAGGAAATATCGATCTGAACCAAAATGTAACTGGGGATATCCGTAACATAAAAGGAATTGGGATTCATGATTAGAGAAAATTGCAGTAGACCAGGATGAGACCTCAGATTATGTAATGCTCCACGTATAATATCAACATCCTCATAATATCATAGATTATGTAACGCTCCAGGCATAATATCGACATCGTCATGACTAGGCATGGGCATAGGTATGTAAAAGCTCCATGTATGTAACACCACAGGTAACGCTCCAAAATATATGATTACCGAGTGAGTGGAAGACGAGACATTGCAGAGAAGCGATCCAATTACTGCTAAAATTCCAATCACGACCTCATCCATCGCGACATATATGGTTGCAGTCAGTCTGTAACAGCAGGATTACCAACAGGTGGAATCCAGTGAGTCCCAGTCACCGGCCTCTGCTTTGATACATTACGACGTGGCATCTTTCTGTTGTGACCCGTCACCAGTCACCGGCCTCTGCTTTGATACATTACGGCGTGGCATTTCCATAGATCTCAATGGAACCAAGAGCGAGGTGTGCTTCTGCCAACGATCCGTCAGCTGCGAATCCACACATTCCAGTGGAAGAGTAGAGTTATTTAAACTGGGTATAATGGCGACCAAGATGAAGCTAATTGTCTATTAGGTCAGGTTAATTGCTATTAACACCTTGATAGTAGCTTTGGGTATAAGCATACATACACCGAGAGAAAACTAGGACTAGTAAATTGGGGATGAATATAAGCATTTTTCCTTTACATATTTTACTGTAGACGTCACCTAAAGAAGAATTTAATTCAAAGAATTTAGAACGTAGTTGTAAGACATGTTTGCAAATACTCCACGGATATTCTATATTACCTGGATCAAGATTTTAAATGAGTATCAATGACAGACGTGAACTGTAATTGTCGTGGTTAAAAAGGTATAGCTGTGGTTTTTATAAAAATATATTATCATGCAATTCAATAACAATACAACATACATATTTCATGGGAATCATGAAATTCTCTTCATGGAATGGCCTAGAGCTGTATCAATTGGACATCAACAGCCATACAATATTTTTTTAAAACAAAACCGGAAACGCAACTCAGCCCTGACCTCGAGTGCATCAAGGGGTGGATGGACAATGTTTAGGTTATTATTTTGATTCTGAAATATGTAGGTCAATAAAATATGTATATAGAAACCAAAATTCAAAAAAAAAAACAAGGAAGAACCTAGGAAGCAATCCTGGAGTTGGTCTGCCAACAATAGGTAGAAGCTGCAGTTCCCAATCATTCTCCATAGAAGTATGATATACTTGACAACCCAGATATCACTACAAGAAAAATGGCATTTTAGCCTCGCATTAGCACCACTATTTGTAAAGGATTTGGGAAATCCTCAATTTTCAAATAGTGGTGCAAAAGTGGTGATAATGTGGGGATAAGCAAGTGGTGCTAATATTTATGGTGCAAAAGTAGTGTTTGTAAAAAAGTTGTTTTTGGTGTTAAATGAATATGTGGCATTTCATGGTGTATGGTGCAAACCACCAAAACCAATCATAGGTGGATTGAACTTTTGTGGTGCAAAACATCAAAACCAATCCAACATGGATTGAGACTTTTTGATGCAAAACACCAAAATTATTATTATTATTATTATTTAATATACAGAAACTTGTCTATGGTGCAAAGCACCATAAAATAACAAGTGGTGCAAAGCACCATAAAATAATAAATGGTACAAAAAAATATAAATCACATATTATATATAAATATATATAATATGTGATTTATATTTTTTTTGCACCAGACATATATATACTTCTTAATAGAGTTAAAAAATGTATATTAAAACATTTTCTTAAAGCTTATTTTGTTTTAATCCATCATTAACAAAATCAATAATTCAGTACATTAAATAGCTAATACATAATTAGATAATTTAAAGTAAACTTAACTTTAAACGAACATCATCATTATAACTTCAATTAAGACAACATTATAACCTTATAAATATTGTTGGAACCATGACTTGCACTTCTCTTAATTCACTACCCACTTCATCTTTAAAGAAGAAGAAAGGTTTTTGGCAAGACGATCTTGCACGCAGCTTAGGACAATCAAGTAAAGAATCTGTCACTCTCTCTGCAACCACAAATATCTAGGGTTTCAACGACTCAACCCATTAAGCTAGAATGACAAGATAAGGAGGTTTAATGCTAAGATTTCAATGGTTCTACCAAAAAATTCCAGGATTGTCTCATTGAAACCAACATGTGCATTGATCATCATCCATAGACCCCAAATTTGTTCCAACTGGGCTTAATGGACGAATGGCTTATTTTGCAAGTGTCCAAGGTAATATATCTTCATTTCGGCCAACAATCCAAAGAGCTAATACAACAATATGACAGTTTTTGGATTAATGTTCAAAACATATTTAACTCTTGCTTTGAAATATAAGTTTTCACATAACATTATAAATTGTAAGAACAATGGTTGATGATTATAAATCACCATAAATAAATAAAAATGACTTTATAAAATAAAAAATGACATGTTCAACCACATATTTCTCTTTCACCATGAAACAATATGATAAGATTTTAAAATAAAAATAAAAACAACATTACAAATACCAATTAACTATAACTCTTCTAATAACTAACCTCTTTGAAGCAATTTAGGTATCTATAGAACTGTTGATGACTATTTTTAATATAAGAATTGTTTATAACACTTGCCATAAGCATAGTTGAGGGTAACTTTGTGAAACCTTATCTTTAGCAAAGAATGTGAAGCCTCCTTATCCATCCAATGGTATATTTTCCAAGATTTAAGGCTTAAATGTTATTTCACAACTAGAGGAGGAAACAGAGATAGTTCAATTTTATTTTACAACTAGAGAAGGAAACTGAACGTATGAAAATAACAAAGTGAAATAAGTAATGACATCAAAATTGCAATATGCATGAATATAACAAAGTGAAATAAGTAACGACATCAAAATTGCAATATACATACATATGGCTAAACGATACATAAATAAACATGTCTTTACTTATCACACCATAAGTCTTTTTACATATACAGAGAGCACATATTATATGTAATAACAACAAAAACAAAAACTGACTAAAACCAGACTATGTACCCACATATTATATGCAGTAACAAAAAGAAAGGGACAAAAACCAGACTATGTACCTAATTGTCGCTTATACATACTTAATTGTTCTAACAGCTTGTACATACATAAACATGCATATACTTATCACTACCATCCTTCCCATAACGCTTAGCGCTGCTTCAAACTGGGATTTTTTTTCTTCTTAAATAACATATTTCCAGATGTTATGCATTCGTCTCCTCTCCACCAAAGGGAGGGTTTCGGCTATGTCCATCATTCCTCTCTCCAAATAATCAAATCTCTCCACCCAACCACTGTCGATGTCATTAACCAGCCCCACCATCGTACTCAACCAACCAATTTGATAGAAACGAAATGCGCAATGAGGAAGGAGCAATAATCTCCCCATTCCCAAGACCTTTCAAAAAAGGATCAATCAAAACATGGCGAACATCAATTTTATCCTGCGAAATGCGCAATGAGGAAGGGGCAATAATCTCCCCATTCCCAAGACCTTTCAAAAATCGATCAATCAGAACATGGCGAACATCAATTTTATCCTGCTTACTGCTTATTCGATCATGACCTAATGCATTGCCAAATTCGTGATCATCTTCGCAAAGTGTTCTGAATATTGTTTCAAATTCTTCCATGTCACAGTGCTGAATGACACCAACAAGCCATGAGAGAGTAGAACAATCTTTGTCCATGGCCTCTTTGTCAGCTTCATAATTGATACATTCCACTTACTTTACTAATGCTATCAAAACTCATAAATAGAGAAAGAGGTGTTTTTTCTTCACATTGTTGCTTCACATAAATACGTAACCATTTCTCTGAGTGATCTACAGGTATTGGTGGCATTCAAAGTTGTAATCCATTCTGAAAGAAAAAAAGGAAGCAACAATGTCTGGAAATTACTGCTCCATGATAAATATTTTGGCACATCTGTACTCAAACATGAAAATCATGAGACTGTACCATTTGCAAAACCACGTCCTGCACACTTAAACTTCCAGAGAAATCTCCATACATGGCTAGAATCCCCATCAAAAGCGTATTTGGTAGAGTGGACAATGAAAACAACGTGATTCTCCATTCCAAGATCCCACTTTTTCCCAAACGAAGTCCGTATCCCCATAACCACCAAAATAATAATCTTTTGCAGAGAATCTGCAACTATGAATTTGTAATTCAAGATGTAAGGATTGATACTGGAAATAAAATGGAAAGACAACAATGGAAAAACAAAAATAGCTGCAAAACTGTTTATTCCAAATCATTGATCTGGAGTAAAAATATTCCACCATTTTACATAACCATAAGCCATTATCATTGCCACATACAGAGGAACCATTGGACTCAGCACAATATACAGATCCTTCGCAGTAATCATCTTTTCCTTTCTCGCTAAAAGACTTTACTACTATTAAACTAACCCGGTTCAGATCAATTCTCAGAGCATTCCTATATGGGTTACCCCTCAAAATGGGATGTTTTCTGTGTACCAAACCAAAAAAAAAAATTAACACTTCAAGGAAATTTGCGTAGAGCTTAAGAAATATAGTTTTGAATCCCCGGGGTATTAAAAGAGACCACACTACTAATCTTCAACGAAACAACCTTATGAGGCAATATTCTTGACACGATATCAATGGGCATTGAGGACATTCACAGAGCATTCCTATATGGGCTATCCCCCAAAACGGGATTTTTTTTCATACCAAGTAAAAAAAGAATCTAAACACTACACTGGCAAATAATTCATAGCTATCCAGTAATTGGCACAATATCACTGGGCATTGAGAATATCACTGCTGCATAGAATAATTAGCAGCACTGAACACTAAATTGGCAGATAATTCATAGCTATCCGCGACAGCAATAAGAGTAATAAAGACTAAATATCAGTTCAAGGAGCTTCTTTTATGGCTGGGTCTCAAGGAGGATTTTCCCATTCATTCGGCATGGTCGGGTTACATATACATTCCCTTTTGACCGAGCTAAAGCAGTCATTTACCCAGTAGATTCACGGGCTTAAGCAGCAAAGGCTTAGCAAGCTCCACTTATGTTGATTTGAGCAGGACCTTTGCTAAGGGCTTACTAGTTGTCGGGACATGGAGACCCACCTTTTAAGGGTTACTGGGGGCACAACATGATCGCCTTGGAGGAAATCTATTGACTGATGCAGGTGCCTATTACTGGATATACACCCTAACACAGAGCAGAGCAATCATGGCGCTGAGCGGGCAAGAATGGAAAGACCTTGTTTTGATGATTATTTATTACTATCGCTTGCTTGTTATTTCCCCTCCCATGACTTGCCAATATGGTACCCTATTCCTAAATATTCAAGGTGGGAATATAGTTGGTTCTCCAATGCCATTCAAATCTGAGAAAAAAAAAAAAATTCCAGTAAATCTGTATACACAATATGTATCATCTGAATGGATTCTCTTTAACTTAAAAAGAAGAATAAGTATTGAACATTACCAGTTTGATGGTTCTCCTGTGGAAACTGCAACTGGATTTCTTGCAGACAGCCATTCGTTTTCCTTCTTTCTCCATGTGGGAAAGCACCTCCAGCATAATAGAATTGTGAAATCTGACACAAAACAAAATTTTAATGAAGGAAGGGATTTCCCTCATCTTGTGTTGTGCGCAAAGTTTCAAAAAGATACCAATGTTTCCATACTTAAAATCTCTTTGAACAGCACACACCCATGGATCAACCAACCTGTACAGAAGCTCATCTTGCTCAGCCCACACATTATAAACAAAGTTATGACTAGTGCGGACTTCAATAATAATGGAGACCAAGCTTGGGTTTCCAACAGAAATGAAGTCGTTGGAAGGCCATGGCCACAGAGTCCTAGTGGGTTGTAGTTTGTTCATCCTCTGTTCATCTAGGGGATTGCATTCCGCCCATCCTCTGTTGGCGTCAAGAACTAGCAATTAGTGAACATTCAACAATCAAACGCAAACCCTAATACAGTGACTGAGGAGATATGGAGCCACAAAATCCCCACACCTACTTTTCCCCAAGTTTGTCCCTGAGAGATTGGTGCTCCGAAAAATAGCCTACCAAAAAATACTACATGGGTTTAATGCCTCTCTAGTAAAGGGTAATCTTAATACCTTTATCTTATGGACATCTAATGCGATATTAATTATAATAGTGGGGACTGAACTGATTCAAAACTAGACGGGAAGCTTTAAACAAGAGTTCGAAGGCTCAAGAAAGTGCGTCAAAGGTGTTTAACAGAATCACTAATCTAGACACAGCACGCAAACAATCAGAAAATTATTCTATCATTAACATAGTATAAAAATAAGTGAGATGCATGTTAGAGGAAACAGATGGATGCATGATATGTCTTGAACTAAATATCATGAGAAAGCAATTTCTAGCATAGGGTAAAAGTAGAAGAACAATAGAATAAAAATAGACCTGGGAGTGACAATTGGCATAACAGGCCCTTGAATGATTAATTCCATACTTCCTCCAATGCCCAAGTGACTGCAGATATCCACTCCAATGCCTAAATGGTTGTACATGCTCACGCCCAGCTAGAGAATGATGAAATTAATGCTCAGTTGTTAAAGATTAACCCCCAAACCAGTTGTGTACAGTGTATTTTGGCATGGAATGTGATCTCCACAGGCTGCTTGTGATGCTAACCCACAATGCATCCTCTTCTAATGGTGCTTGCAACATTTAAACCCACAACGCAGCTGAGATAACCCCCCTTCCGTGCTCCATTGTTCAGGAGAGGTTTGTATCCTCCTCGCAATAGACTCTGTTGTGACCATGAAACATGAAACCCTATTCCGGAGGCCCGAAGAAGGTTTGGGGCACGCGGGACATGGAGGGGAAAATTGAAATTCCCGCCTCTTTAAAATTAATAATAAGATAAATAAAAAATAAAATAGTAATTAACATAATTAAAATAAAATTAATAGGATAAATACAAAAATAAAATATTAATTAGCATAATTAAAATTTAATAGGATAAATAAAAAAATAAAATATTAATTAACATAATTAAAAATAAAATACAAGTGATAACACAAACATAATCAATGATCAAAATAAAAAGGATAAAAGGGAAGTGATGGAGCTAGAAGACAAAGAACCCATGGAGAGAGATAAACTCATTACCCTAGGGAGATTTATCTATAAGTCCATCTTTGTTTTTATTATTGATCTCAACATTGGGGTCAATTAAATTATTCTCAGTTATGGTCAGAACTTAATTAAAGATACTCTAGGGTTCTATAAAGTGGATGGGAAGTCCATTAGCTCCACTATAAAGTCAAGTTAATAGAGTTGAAGTTATATTGTATTGTTGTAGCAATCACAAATCAATTTCCAAACTTGAATCCAAAATGTCCCTTATTATGCATCAATATCACATAGATTACCAATAATGAACGAAGCACTATAATGTGGCCTTAAACATTATCCATGTCCCTCAATATATCAACAAATGGTTTCTATTTCAATTTTTGGGTTAGAGCTCTGATGGGAAAAAAGGTGAGGAACAGGGGGACTATGAGGAGGGCCATGAGGTATTCATGAAACCTTTATTTAACACAAGGGAATAATTAATTGAAATATGGAAGGGGGAAGGGCATACAATGAGGAAATCACCAAGGGGCAACAAGCTACTATGGGCCTATGCATCAATAAAGGCTACCCAATGGGAGGAGTCCAAGGCTATAGAGGTAGTAATGTGTATCCAAGTTGAAAAGTACAAACATTTAAGATTTGATCCTTTGATGATGCAAGGACAAGACAATCCAAGTTCAAGAAAATGTTGGAGAGGATATTGTTAGTGGAAAGTTTAAAAGTTTAATGGTGGCAGTTTCAAAGTGGGGTCTTCTTGGAAGCAGAGTGAAGGAGATCGTAAACATTCCAAAAAGCCTAGAGCCAAGGTTCTTTTTAGTTGCCAAAGAGTTTATCTAGGGGATAAATCTTACCTATTTTAAAGAAGAGATAGGGTTAAGTCATTGGTTAATGAAAGTGAGTAGGTTTTTAATCAAGGATGAGGATTTAGAATCCTATCACATGTTGGATTTACAAGAGGTGAGGAGGTTAATAATAAGGGAAAGGAGAAGGCACCAAATCCTAACGTTTTGGGTAGCAAGTAAATAAAAATACATATAAGGTTGAGGGAGAAATGAGTAAAATGGTGTTATGAGAGGATGTGGGCATGGACGAGGTTAAAAAGCTAGTGGATCTTACCTTGACTAGACAACTCATGGGGAAACATGTGAAGAAAGATTCATTACAGGGATCAATGGAAAGGAATTGGAAGGAACCCTATGGTATATGACAATATTCCATGCATTGCTTTGAGGATGGATCTCCTTTAAATTAAAGTGTGAAAGTGATGTGGAGAAAATCCTAGATAAAAGTTGTTTATGGAGCCTTCACTATTATTCCTGAGACATTGGAAACCTAGTTTTTATCTACAAAAATAAACATTTTGTAGAGAACCTATTTGGGTAATTATATGTTCCTTTCCCATGAGTTTTGGAGTAAAAACATCATGAAATTATTAGGGAAGGTTTGGGTAGTTTTATTGACTTTGAAATAGAATTCTAAACTGGAGTGGACAAAAAGACAATTAAAAATTTAGTAGAAATGGACCTTCAAGAAGGATTTCTATATGAAATGGTAAGTGTTTAGGGAATGGAAAATTTAATCATTATGGATTGTTGGAAACCACCCTTTAGATGCTTGAGATTCTATGAAATAAGAAATGTTTGTAAATAATGCAAAGAGAAGGATTATAAGTGAATCTAGAGGAGTAAAGAAAAGGTCTCCCAAGAAGGAATAAAAGACAATAAAAATAAATAAATAAATAACAAGGGGTATTTTGGATTATGTGCTAGTCGAAGAGGAGCCAAACAAAGTAGGTGAAGATTAAGGAATAAATCAATTCAAGAAGAAAAAGAGCAAAATGGTAATATCCTTATGCACATGTGGGCCAAAGGATTTTTCTACTAGGGTGCTAAGGTTAGGGTTAACTCTTCACCGTGTTTCATATAAGATGGGTGCGCCAAAAGGTGAGGTTTGTATAGGGTTTCATGTTGTTGGATGGGTCTTCCATATGTCACTCCAATTGAACAAAGCTATCAGCAACAATTCAATACAAATATGAGAAGGATCAATGGATTATGTGTGATCCATGGCTCAAAAGATTAATAATGGCCAATGTAAATGCATGCCATAGTTTCACTCCCCAATTTTGCTTGGAAACTATCGGATAGCTTAAGACAAATAGCTAGGGCTTCCAAGATTGGTCACAAAGGGTATTGACAAGGTTTTATACCTCCTATAGGCTTAACTACTATGTGCAACTCAAATACAATATAGAGGATTGGTTTTGTAATCTTTAGTGAATTATTGATGAAGGTTCATAGTTTATGAAAAAAAGTGGGTAATGGGCTAATGCTTCATCTTCAATTAGGGTTTTAGGGAAAAATGATCGAAAGAGACATTGCATTATGTGCAATGATAAGTAAACAAAAATGAATTGGGCGACAAGTCACGTATGGTTTGAATATATCATTTGTGAAGGATTGAAACCGTGGTTGAGTATTCTAAAGACATTCAAATGATAAATTATTTATATGATCTTAAAAGGGATAAATATTTTTGATTATTTTGATGTGATAACTAAAAGGGACTATTTAGGTGCTAACAAAATATCACTTAGAATGGAGGAAAAGGGGTCACACTCTTGGTGGAAATAAAAACTTTAGTCTCTACTATTTTAGAGGGTATACTTTGTGAGGTAGTGCAGTGTCATAAGAACTTCATGAGCATTTAAATGTTGGGGTTGCGGAGGGTACAACTACATAGTGTACAAAAGGTAAAGCTAGGGCTCTCAAAGTGAAATCTAGAGTGTGTAATTGTGTGTAGTATTATTCCGTCTCACTAAAAGACTCATTTTCCCATTGTCCTAGGGAGACATATCTTTTACCAATTTAAGGTTTTAGGTAATGCACTTGTAGGCCAACTACATGAAGGTTTTGATTAGCAAGTGTATGTGTCATTTCAAGGAACTTTCAATGGTAATAAGCTCAACCTAGGGTGTTTAATTTTACAACCCTAATGAACAAAAAATGATGGTCATGAGGGTGGATGGGAGTAAGAACAAGAAGAGAATAAAGGTTTTGAAGAAGAAGGAATGGAATATATGTCTGGTGATGGGAAAACATATTAAATTAAATCAAATTCTAAATTAATTTGGAAATACCCTAGTTGGTAAATTTCTTGGGAGACCGATGGAAAAGTATTTGGGGAATGAGTAGATGAAGCGATCTTGGGCTTTAGTTATTAGCTATGGTTCATAATTTATCTTGTTGTCCCGTGGATGGGCAGCGTTCATCTCCGTTATGAATTTGATGCATTTGTGACTCTAAGGAGTAGTTGGTTCTAGGTTTCTATATATTTGCATATAAAATTTTGCCACCCATGTTTAAAACCTATATCAAATGCCATCTCAAAAATTCATGTATGGGTTAAGATGATGACCCTCCTAGGGGAATTCTAGTATGATGACTCATGTCTTGCAGTTATGGAGAATTAACTAATTGGTAGGAAAATATTAGTGGATCGAGCTTATAAGGAAGACAATTTTTGGTTGGTTTCCAAATTCATGGTTGAAATTAACAGTAAAGAAGGGCTTTCTAGAGTTTGGAGATCATGGTTGGTGATTTGGTATATTCCTAGATGTTATTTTAATCTAATATACCCTTCAGATGCATCTAATTCCATCAAGATGGACATGTAGTGAAGGATTATGATAGACACTTCAGGAAATTAATATGGGGAAAATGGATTAAAATTATGATGGGGTGACCAAACAGGTCGAGGAGGTGGTTATTCGAATTTCTTTTTAAGATGGTAGAAAGAAGATGAGGGTGAAGGTGAAGGCTTAAGTTTTGTGGTGGCTTGGGACATTGTTGGGTCTTCCTAGGTTTTAGTAGGAAACATTTCAATTGAAGTCAAAGGTACCATCTTGAACAAAATATATGTTTAAAAGTATGTCATTGCAAAGTAGCATTCATTACATATGGCTTTTAAAACATTTGCTCCATAAATGTGAGAATTGTGATTAAATTATATCCATGGAAATTTATACTCCATTTTTATATGAAATAGTATACTGAATAAATTCCAACATTGCCAAGTCAACCTATGGGTTTCTTTTGACAGTACAATGATTTTTTTTAATGAGATTTTGGTTCTATGTTGTGATGGTACACCTAATCATGACATTGGGAATGATTGTTGCGAACCTAAATTTGACTAGGTCAAGTTAGTGAATGCAGTAGGAAGTGACATTATAAATAATGATCCTAGTATAATTGATCGTAACAATGTCGCACTATAGGGTGAGTTTGAGGGACATCCTATTGGTCTAGCTAGAGAAATACAAATACCATGGATTCCTTCAAATACTAGAGTAAGGCCTTCAAACCTATGTGAATGCCTAAGTAACTGATGGTTCTTTATGATTCCTAAGTAGGTCAAACTCCTGGTGTAAAAAGGGAGTGGGACAATGTAATAGTGCTAATATGAATGATAAGGATCTGTACTCAAATAAAATGTGTGTATAATGAAATCAATGTGTGTGAGGTGTAACAATGTTTGGATTTACTTCCCTAGATCAAAATATGTAGTTTTGATCTAGTAGTTTTTTGCATCATGGTTTTCAAAATAAAAGCTTGTGTCCTATGGAATGGGAGTTCCAAGTGTATAGAGAGGTTGACAACTCAAACCTAGACTTAATGTACAATGATGTTTTGGAATTACACACCATTCTTTTGATTTATGGGTCAGTTGGATATTAATTCTAAAGTTACTATGTTTCAATGCATCGTATAAATTATATATTTTATGGAATTGAAACTATTGCACGCAAGTCCAAGTCTTAAACAATAGTTTTAGAACATTTATATTGATATGCCTAGTTTGAACTTAGGTCCATAACTATGGCTATCATGTTAGAATGACTTTTTCAATGGGTCAAGTTTATCCATGGCATATAGTCCTTATATTACTCTTATAATAACTAATCACTTTCATGGATGTGACCCATTTATAATTAAAATAAAGGATAATCCTATTTTAAGAAGGAGAGTATTAATTTATTGAATTTATGTAAGAGCATTGGAATAATAGTTGGATCAATACTTTAACTATTTTGAATATGAATGGAACACAAGTTTATGATAAAGGAAATTACCATTTTATGTATTTAAAAAAAATGGGATTATAGAATGTGGGAATGTTACAATCATGGCGGTAATCTAGAAAATAACTTTACACAGTTATGCAAACCAAATTCAACAACTTAAGATAGAGACAAATGTCTAGATCTTATTACAACATAGTAGCTTGTTGTTCAATGGGATTTATCACGAGTTAGAAGAGTTTGGGTAATACTTCTTGTTACAGGGAATTATTACAAATATTTTACATTATAAAATACAAAGTACCTTTATTAATTATGTTCCCAGTAAAAATATTGTAAATGATCCTAGAAATATATCAGTGTTCTTCAAATTGTGCCTTTCCTTGTAATATTATTCCATAAATGTTATTATTATCTAATAGATAATTTGCAAAGGTATTACATAACCATAGAAAGAAAAGCTGAAATTCTCCTTCTTACGCTAATCCCTAAACAATAACATTTTCAGGCTAAAGGAACAAACCAAGCACATGAGCAACATGAAAACCCTTCAATAGAGCACTAGCATCAACCATCTTACATCCCGATTGAGTATTCCTTGTCCATCAAACTCAATACCTCATTCCCTTGTCCCATGATTTTCCCTCTGCCTCCCTTTCAACGCTTCTACATGAAATGTAATAAAATATACCTCAAATATTTGTATTGCCACATAACATAATTAAGCCCCCTTGGCCCCTTAATACAGGGCAATATATATTCTCATTTTCGTATCATATTTTATTCCCCAATATGAATGGACGTGATAGGATATTTCCTACCAAATGACCCCCCTGTGGGTGGAGGAAACCTTCTCAGCCACAGATATCTAGAAGCTTCATTTAGGTTGCTAGGTTAAGTTCTTCTCCACTTCCCATGTTGAAGCTCCCAAGGCCACAAGACCTAGATACATAATGCCTTGGATACCCCTCTTAATTCATCCATGACATTGTTCATGGCTTTGGATGCCTATATAATTTCTTTAGGGATAAATGCATGGTGTTGTTCCCTACAACACCATTCTGAAGGCCCTAAGACACATACATACTACTCAAAACCACCTAACGGCATAGACATCCTCAATCATAGGTCAATGATACCCTTATAAGGACATGTATGGTTTTCAAAGGAAACCCTTATGAAGTCATGCGTGGGGATTTGAGGCATTTTTCATGGATTTAGATGCCTCAATGATTTCTTTAGGGCCAAAGGCATTCTCTTCTTCCCTAGGAAGTCATTCCCAAGGCCCTAGGATAGGTACATATTGCTCAAAGCCACCTAATGGCACATATATAATCAATCATAGGCCAATGATACCCCTAGGATCCCATGTGTTATTGGTGGAGACCGTCTTAGCCTTGAATGGTTGGTTGGAAGATTCCTTTAGGGCTTGAGGTTTAGGTCTCCTCCACTGACCATGACCAAGGCCTCAAGACCATAGGACCTAGATATATATAACCATGGATACCATGCATGGTTCTTTGAGGCATTGTTCAAGGATCCAGATGCCTCAATGGTTTCTCTAGGGCTAAAGTCATGGTATTCTCTCGTAGAATGTCATTCCCAATGTTCCTGGACACCTACATAATTCTAAAAGCCACCTAATGGTGCCAATATTTTGTATCATTGGCCAATGATACCCCAATTCCATGTGTGGTTGGTGGAGGCAACCTACTTGACCCTAGATGGCTATAAGATTCTTTTAGAGCCAGAGGTTCAAGTCTCCTTCAATGACTATGTCCAAGGCACAAGGGACACAAGACCTAGGTACATAGTGCCATAGATACTACTGCAAAGTCATGCATAGTGCTTCAAGGAAGTGTCCATGGCTCTGGATTCCTCAACAATTTCTTTAGGGCCAAAGGCATGGTGTTCTTCCTTGGAAGACCATTCCCAAGGCCTTGAGACACCTACATACTTCTCAAAAGCACCTAATGTCATTGAAATCCTCAATCATAGGCCAATGATACACTCAGAATGCCATGTGTAGTTAGTGGAAGCAACTTCCTTATCCTTGGATGGCTAGAAGATTCCTTTAGGGATCGAGGTTTAGGTGTTCTTTGCTGACCATGTTCTTTCTTTAGGTCCCTAAGTTCAGGTTTCCTCCACTGACCATGTTGAATTTTCCAAGGCCACAAGAACTAGATACATAGTGCCTTGGATACCCCTATGAATTCATTTATGGCATTGTTCATGACTCGATATGCCTAAATGATTTATTTAGGGCTAAAGGCATGGTATTTTTCCTTGTAGAACCATTTCGAAGGCCCTAAGACACATACATTTATGGCTTTGTATGCCTAAATGGTTTCTTTAGGGCCAAAGGCATGGTCCTCTTCTATAGAGTGTCATTCCCAAGGCCTCGAGACATGTGTCTAATGCTAAAAACCAACTATTGGTGTTAAAATCACTAATCATAGACCAATGATACCCTCAAGAGGCCATATGTGGTTCTTCGAGGTATTTTTCATGGTTATGGAATCCTCAATGATTTCTTTAGGGCTAAAAGCATGTTATTCCTCCCTAGAAATTCATTCCCAACACCCTGATACATGTACATACTCCTCAAAACACCCTAATGTCACTAACATCCTCAATCATAGGCCAATGACTGTTGAAAGGCGATGTGTGGCTGGTGGATAGAAACTTCTTATCTTTAGATGGCTAGAAAATTCCATTAGAGCTTGAGCTTCATGCCTCCTCCCATGACCATTTCCAATACCCCAAGTCCCAAAGACTTGGATACATAGTGCCATGGATACCCTTGCAAAGTCACGCATGGTGCTTTAAGGCATTGTTCATGGTTTTGGATGCCTTAATGGTTTCTTTAGGGCCAAATGAATGGTCTTTCCCCTAGAATGTCATTCCCAAGGCATTGAGATGCATACATTTTTTCGAAACCACATACTGCAATTGTCATCCCTAATCATAGGTCAATGATACCCTCAGGATGACATGTTTGGTTGGTGGAGGAAACCTTCATAGATACATATTGCCATAGATACCCCTATGAAGTAATCAATGTTGCTTTTAGGTAGTATTCATGGATCTAGATGCCTCAATGATTTCTTTAGGGCCAAAAACATGGTCTTCTTCCATGGAACATAATTCCCAAGGGCTTAATACATGTGCATGCTACTTAACACCACCTAACTATAACAACATCCTCAATCATAGGCCAATTATACAACTAGGATGTTGTGTATGGTTGGTGGAGGCAAACTTATTTCCCCTATATAGTTACAAGCTTCCTTTAGGGGCAAAGGTTAAGGTATCCTCCACTAACCATGTGTTGTTGTTGGAGGAAACCTTCTTAGCCCTGGATGGCTAGAAGATTCCTTTAGTGGTCGATATTTAGGTCTCCTCCATTGATCTTATCTAAGGCTAAAATGCCATAAGACCTAGATACATAGTGTCTCAATGGATTTGGATGCCTTAATGGTTTCTTTAGGGATAAAGTCATGGTCATCTTCTATGTAATATCATTACAAAGGCCTTGGGACACCTACATAAGGCTCTTGCTTTACTTTTGTGACTCCAATAAAGGACTTGAGATCCATCCCTCTATGCAAAAACTCTTGATTATGCTCATATCCAACTATTATGTCAAATATCAACTTTAAATGGTGTATGTTATGGTTCATGGTCTTGATCATTTCCCATTACCTCAATAATATTGTGTTAGGGTATAATTCTTTCAATTTCTTCCCCAACTATTTACTCAGACCCATCGCTAGTACGCAAAACCACATATTTTCACCCATATCCCACTTTGAGAATAATGATATCTTATACATTGCATGATTTGCTAAGTGATAGTTTGAGTCATTGCTATTAGCCTGATATGCCTAAAATCGTCCTTTAGGGCCTAGTTATTGTAATTCATCTCATGACTATGTCTAAGGTTTGCATACCTAGTGTCACTTATATGAATGCTCAGATGCCAAGGATAGTGTTTGGATTTTATGAGTGCGGTTTAAAGCTTCCCTTAGGGTTTAAGGCCCAATTTTCTTCCCATGAAATTATACAAAAACATAAACTCGTGCATACTAGAAAAAAACTCTTAATGGTGTTGATTTCCTTACTTAGAGGTAAATAATAACCACAATATGTCATGTGTAGTGCTTTGAGCTATTGTATTTTTCCTTGGATGCACACAATATTTTACTAAGGAATAAGTGTTAGAAAAACAGGATCGCAGAGCAATAACAATAAACAGAAATGCAAATATAGTCACACATACACATTACAAGAGAGACACAGATATATCGTGGTTCACCCAACTTGGGCTACGTCTACACTGAATTTTCCAGTCCTTATTATTATTACCGTCCAACAAGGTGAAGGGATACAACCTGTAGCACAACCGCTGCACTTCCTCTTCACTGTCTCATAGTCTCTCTTCAGATCTCAGAGATCTTTATAATGCATAAAACCTAATACATCATTCCCTAGCCGTATTACAATGTCTTTCTTTTATAAGGAAAATACAATGGGAAAATACCACGGGTTACCCAAAAACCATGGGCCCGCAAACAACTGATGAAAACAGCTTCGAACCCCTAAAAATGCAGAATGGGTGTACAGTCCTCCGGGGTGCACGACAGAGACAATATCATCTATGAGACTGGAAGATATGGCTCCACAACTAACAATAAGTCCTAGGTTTCCTCTCTCAAACATGTTAAAGGCCTAAACACCCATATATAGTCCTTAAAAACAACCTCTTACTTACATTAATACCCCCAATATCAAGCCAAGGATACCCTTAGGAGGCCTTATGTGGTGTTTCAAGGTATACTTGTTAATATTATATGCCTAGAGGTTTCCTCTAAGGTCCAAGGCCTCGGGTTCCTTCCTTAATCATATCTATGCCCTAAAGACTTATACCTAGTTTTACTTCCTACAACTCCCCCCATTATTCCTATTATAAGGCCATATATCTTCTCAAAAATTCATTTATATTAGTGTGATAAATCATTATTATTCCTACATGCCTAGAAGTTTAATGCAGGTTAAGGCCTAGGTTTCTTCTCTTAACTAGGTCGAGGGCCAATAGACCTATCACTAGTGATCAAAACCTTATAAGGCAATCAATATCCACACATAGATGTTAAGAATATTCTTAGGAATATATGTGTGTTGACCATATTTATTGGTCCTAGATTCCTAAAATATTCATTTAGGGCCAAAGGAAGAGATTTATTCCCTCGAACATCTCCAAGGATTTGAGACCCATGCCTTGTGCACAAAGCCTAGTAATGATATTAATATCCATTATAAAATTTAATAATATCAATAAAAATATGCTCTATCAAATAATGAAATCTCAATTCAAATATTTTTTATTAATATTTTATAATAGTAATAAATTAAAATGGTTGTATTTAATTATTTGTCAAATTTAAGAATCATGGGTATTTATTTGCTTGAATAATATTGAAAATGAATAGTCCACTTGAGTTATTTAGAAAATAATTATTTGTGAACTTGTTGTGTTTGTGGTGCAATCATGTGAGCTTGTTGGTTTAAATAGTGATAAAAACAAATAATTGAATTTGTTGTGATTGTGGTTTAAAACCTCTTAAATTAATCATGTGCATTTATTTGAATGAAAAAAATTGAATTAAGTTATTACAAAATAATTATTTGTGATGTTGTTGTGTTTATGGTGCAAATCATCATAATTAAATCATTTTTGTACATGTCCATGTGACATAAATGATCTTAGCCCCACTATATGGTACTTGACAACATGGCATTTCTTTATGCTTAGAATTCCTTTAGGCTAAGGCCTATGGTTGTTCGTTCAACAATGTTAAGGGCAATTGGACCTATCCCGAGTGAGTAAAAACTTATAATTTAGTGTGAATGCCCATACTTAGAGGCTAAGAATACTCTTAGGAATATGTGTGGGGACTTTTGTGGTGTCTTTCTTGGTCCTAGATTCCTAAAAGCTTATTTTAGGGCCTTAGCTAGAGGTTTTCTCCATTGATCATATAGATGGATTTAAGACCCATGTCTTA
Organism: Larix kaempferi; assembly: GCA_027924585.1. NCBI lineage: Eukaryota > Viridiplantae > Streptophyta > Pinopsida > Pinales > Pinaceae > Larix > Larix kaempferi. Next base: position 5,109,394 of record BSBM01000866.1, read on the forward strand.
TGTTAAAAACCTAATAATAATACTAATTTCCATCAAAAAAAATTTAACAAGATAAAAATATCTCAAATGAATAATCAAATCATTTTAATACTATTTTATAATAGTAATAAATTAAAAAATAGTTGTTTTTATTTATTTGTCAATTATATTTATATGTTTAAATAATATAAAAAATTAATAAATGAATTGAGCTATTTTCCAAATATTTTTTTTAAACTTGTTGTGCTTGTGGTGTAAACCTCATAAATTAATCACATGAATTTATTTTTCTACATGAATTTATTTGCTTAAATATTCTAAATATAATATTTGAACTTTTTTTTAAGTATGGTGCAAAAACTCATAAATTAATCTTTGACCATTTATTTTAATTAATGAAAAAATAAATAAATATTGAATTGAGCTATTTTCAAAATAATTATTTGTGAAATTGTTTATGGTACAAATCCACATAATAAAATTCTACTTGTACATGTCCATATGGAAAATAATAGCTTAGCACCACTTTATGGTACCTGCCAACATGGCATTTCTCATAAAGGTAAAACTCAATTTCCAATAATATTAACTAATATAACACCATATTAGCACCACAAAACATAAGTGGTGCTAATACCACCACTTTAACACCATAAAATATAAATGGTACTAATAACACCACTTTAACACCACATAAATGTAAGTGGTGCCAATACCACCATATTTACACCACATACTATAAGTGGTGCTAACTTGTGGTGCTAAAAGATGGATTTTCTTGTTGTGTATGTTCACACGTTGCAATCCCAATCAGCCATAGACAACCCATAAATAATCAAGGAACATACTACTAAAGTCATTTAATGTGGCGTTTTCGCTCGTTCTGCAAAAAAATCAAAGTTGTGTGCACATATAATAAGTATCAGTTTTGAACGATCATGGATGATTAAGTCTCATAAGCATCACCTGCAGGCATAGATGACACAACCAAGCATTGAAGTCAGGAGCTTCTGGGTTTCTTTCTGTAACTCAAGGTGAAGTATAACACAACTCAGTCAGATATTTCATAATTGAATCAACACGAGAAAAGAGATTAAATAATTGATTTTGTATTCATCTTTCTAAAAGGCTTGGTGTTATTATTGTCATTTTTGAACCTATTATGGATGTTTTCAGCAGTTGGATTGTTAGCAGAAAAAGTTGCATTGTTAGAAAATACATTATTGGATACTAGGTATGACAATGCCTGACAATGTTAGTGGCATGCATGTGGCCATGGGTGGATGAGGCTTGAGCATGCATATGGCCACGGGGAGATGAGGCTTGAATGCATGTTAGTCACCACTATACGAGGCAACGATTGGAAGAGGTCATTGAATATATTAAATATATGTTAAGGTATTAAATATATGCGAGGTGATCCAAAAGGTAGCAACGATTGGAAGAGGTCATTGAATATATTAAATATATGTTAAGGTATTAAATATATGCGAGGTGATCCAAAAGGTAGTGTAAGTGTCATTTGCCATGAACTCCACTAACCATAACTTTTTATTTTTAATTATTTTAAAAATATGAGAAATCCTACAGGGGGGAGGCTCCACTTTAAAGGGATTGATGTAGTCAGTTAGACATGGTGAGCAATTCGTTTCCTGCTAAGAGGAGTAAAGTTACCCCTTGCCATTACCCACTTGTGCCCTTTGTGTGCATCAATTATGTGTATCCCTTGTGTGTTGCATTGAGAGAACCCTCCAGATATGAGAGTTAGACCTATGGAGATTGACTACTCCCAAGAGTATAATCAAAACCATATGGATGCCACTAGAACTTTTGGGAAACTTGTTTAAACACCAAATCAAAATCTAAACAAGTATAGTTGTTTCATTGAGTTTTCATCATGAGAGTCATGTTCTATGAGAGAGGCTTGTCACATGTAACTAGCCCTTGTGCAACAATCCTATGATGAAGTCACATCTGATCTATTCAAAGATTGTTATTGAAGAGATAATGGGGAAATAAATTGTGTAGAATACATTATTGGCCTTAACACAATATCATTAAGATAAATTGCATTGCAAGAAACTTGCATTTGTTACTGTTATAAAAAAAAATGTGTATGCTTCTGGAAACAACTAGACATAGCCACACAACCTGCACCAATGGTAACGCCAGACTCTATAATTCATACATTGATTAACCGATGGTAACGCCAGATATTATGGATCTCGTGATTAATAAGAGGCATATTCTCTGAGTAGTCCATTCTGTCGTCTGTTACACTCTCTCTATTCTGCGAACATTTATTTCCAATACTGTCATTCCTTCTTGCTCCTTTCAATATCGGTATGCTCTTATTTGTTCCACATTATTTGTTCCAGTGACCCATTTCTGTAGAAAGAAAATAATCTAGTTCTCATACCAGGTTAAATACGTTGTGCTTTCTTTTTTAGTGTGTTTTTGTTAGTTTTGTACCTAGGGAAGTGTTCCCCAAGTGACTTTTGCCTAAAGTCACTTAGAAGGGGGAAAAATGTGACCCTCACATTAAAAGCTACTTAATGAGACTTTATAAAGTTAAAGTCACTTTTTGATAAATCTTAAGTGGGTGAGTGAAATTTATTTAAGTGATTTAAATAAAAGGTATTTTCACTCTCAATGAATCTCAACCATCGGATGAGATCTAATCTCCACCATTGGATTAGAACAACCCTAGGGTTTAGACAAAAAGGCTTGAGGGAGGCATTTGAGCTCACTTTTGAGAGATTCAAGAGGAGAAAAAGAGATGGAGAGAGTAAGAGACCAAGAGCACGAATTTCAAGAGAGCATTTGAGCAGGTTTTCAGGTGGCACGATTTTCAAGGCAGCAACATTTAATATTTTAGCATAGAAACTTAGGCATCCGTACAGCAGGTTGTGGGCACAAATATCGAGGTATTTCGTACAGCAGAAGAAGGAACAGTTTTCGAGGGTCATACAACATGTATTGCTGTACCGTACAGGCACAGAATTCGAGACAACCATACAACATTTATTGTTGTACCGTACAATTGCACAAAAATCATTTTTGGGCACAGTTTTCGAGGTCTATACAGTGGTACGAACTGTACCAGTTTGGCACAGTTTTTGAGGCACAAATATGCACAGAAATCGAGGTTGGTACAGTTTTCGAGGTGTTGGAAATTAGCACAGTTTTCGAGACAGCAGTGTGGCACGGAAATCGAGACAGCCTCTGTGTATTTTTTCTGGGTGGAGATAAGTACATTTTTTGCTGGAAAAAAATTATTGTACTGAAATTACATTTGCTGAAGAACAATAAATCTCTCTCTCTCTCTAACTGGTTTTCCCCGTGGGGGTTTTTTCCAGGGCTTGATTTTGGCCAAAAATTTCTGAGTCTATCATTTTCATGGTGTGAATGTTTAAATGTGTTTTTCAGCCTGTTAGTGCATTTTTACTGTGTGTTTAATTGTTACTGAAAGTTTCATAAGTAACTTACAGCCAATGCAAAACCGGTTGTAAGTGAAAACCATGAAATGTTGACATAAACCAGCAAACAGTAAAGTACAGAAAATTCTACATGGTATCAGAGCAAGGGGGCAGAAAACAGTGATAGTTTGCAGACACATAGAAATTTTCAGATCTTAGAAACTTCAGTTTTTTTATCTTCTGTTAGTGGGCAGCATTCTGTTGGGTTGGTGTTCAGATGGCTACATGTCTAAGGATTGAGGATAGGCTGAATGGGACAGAAAATTTTGTGCCTTGGAAGGCCAAAATTTTATTGATACTGGAGGAGAATGAGCTATGGGTGGAGGTGGTGAGAAATACTACAGCTAACCTGGTTACCATTTTCGATGCCACTGATGCAACAACACTTTCAGCCTTCAACAAGAAGGACTGTAAGGCTAGGAGGATTATCCTTGATGCAGTAAAAGACCACATAATCCCTCACATTTTTGGGAAGACCAGGGCACATGAGATGTGGAGTGCCTTGACCAGCTTGTATGAGAGCTCCAATGAGAACAGAAAGATGGTTCTCAAGGAGAAACTCAAGAGTATCAAGATGAATGGAGGAGAGGGAGTCACAGCTTACCTCACTAGGATTTCTGCAGTTCGGGTTGGACTGGCAGCGGTTGGTGAAGTGGTGTCTCCTACTGAGCTAGTACACACAGCAGTGAATGGGGCTTCAAAGTCTTGGAGTGTATTTGTGCAGGCCATAATGGGTAGAGAGAACCTGCCATCTTGGGAGAGACTGTGGGACGACTTTGTACAGGAGGAGACCAGGAGGGGTCTCGTACAGGGCAGTTCATCAAATGGTGGGGCAGATGAGGAGAACGTGGCATTGACATCCAAGGGTAAGAAGAAGAAGGGTCCCAAGAAGAATGGGGCCAAGAGGCAGCAGCAGCAGCAACCGCAGGATGGACAGAAGAAGGACTTGAGTAAAATCAAGTGCTATTGTTGTCAGACGTTTGGGAACTATGCATCACAGTGTCCAAGCAAGAAGAAGAAGAAGGGACAGGGACAACAGACAGCAGCCTTAGCAGAGGTTGATGATTTTGGTGACAGGTTTCAGAGGGAGTTTTCCCTATATGCTGGACAGATTGAGAGAGAGAGAGTCTCCTTATCCACCAGCACAGACATGGATATGGAGAGTGAGCATTCATTGTTGACAGGGCATCAAACAAGTCCATCCACCACTAGTACATGGTACATTGACAATGGAGCCTCGAGACATATGACAGGTGCTCGGGAGTTGTTCTCCGAGCTATCACGGACAGCTAGAGAGGTGGAGGTGGTACTTGGTGACAACACCATTATTAGAGCAGTGGGTCAGGGGACCATTACATTTGAGAGGGAGTCCATGAGTCCCATGACCTTGAGGGATGTGTTGTACGTCCCTGGGCTGAAAAAGAACCTTGTTTCAGTTTCCACTATTGAGGACAGGGGTCTTGGGGTGTGTTTCTCAGATGCGAGAGTGTAGGTGTTTCCCAAGACCACAGGTGTATCTACCCCCATGGATATTGGAGTTAGATGTGGACGACTGTACAAGTTATTGTTTCAGCCATAGCATGATCTAGAACACAACAGCAGCAGTAGTGAGCTATGTGAGTTATGGCACAGGAGGATGGCCCATTTACATCACCCTGCTCTGAGATTGTTGATGAGCATGGTCACAGGTTTACCTGAGTTCGACACTGAGCAGAGTGATGTGTGCAAGGGGTGTGCTTTGGGAAAGTACACCAAGACTTCTTTTCCTTGCAATGACACGAGAGCAACAGGAGTGCTTGATTTGATTCATTCTGACATTTGCGGTCCTATGTCCTCAGTATCTCTGACTGGTCACGAGTACTATATTAGCTTCATTGATGACTACTCCAGGAAGACCTGGATCTACTTCTTGAGGAACAAGAAGTCCCCACTTGTATTGAGTGTCTTCCAAGGGTTCAAATCCCTTGTGGAGAAGCAGACGGGGAGGAAGATCAGGATGTTGAGATCAGATAATGGGGGTGAGTATACCACCAAGGAGTTCAATGCTTTTTGCAGGCAGGAGGGTATACAGCGACAGTTGACAGTTCCCTACACTCCTGAGTAGAATGGAGTAGCAGAGAGAAAGAACAGGTCGATTGTTGGAGCAGCGAGAGCCATGCTTCATGATCAGGGGTTGTCGTTCTTTCTATGGGCAGAGGCTTGCAACACTGCAGTGTATCTGCAGAACAGGTGTCCTCACTGTGCTTTGGGGAGGATGACTCCAAAGGAGATGTATTCAGGCAAGAATCCTGAGCTGAGTCATTTTCGGATATTTGGCTCTCTGACTTACTCTCACATCCCTTTTGAGAAGAGGATGAAGTTCAAACCCACTGCAGAGAGAGGTATCTTTGTGGGTTACGATGAGACTTCGAAGGCATATCAACTTTACATTCCTGGCCAGAGGAGAGTTGTAGTTAGGTGGGAAGTGAAGTTTCATGAGGAGAGGGCCTTCAGGAAGTCTAGAGAGATGGAGTAGGGGGAGCCACCAACTCCCACACCTCAGTTGATACAGGCTTCTTCGATACAGGTTTTAGGTCCGCAAGTTTCTGGGGTGACTGGATCATAGGGTACAGGCACAGCTTCTATAGGATCAGTGGTTCAGATTATAGGTACTTCAGGGACAGGTACAGGGACAGGTTTAGGGACAGGCACAGGTTCAGGATCACAGGTTTCAGTGTATCTGCAGAACAGGAGTCCTCACCGTGCTTTGGGGAGGATGACTCCAGAGGAGATGTATTCAGGCAAGAATACTGAGGTGAGTCATTTTCGTATATTTGGCTCTCTGACTTACTCTCATGTCCCTTCTGAGAAGAGGACGAATTTCAAGCCCACTGCAAAGAGAGGTATCTTTGTGGGTTACGATGAGACTTCGAAGGCATATCGACTTTACATTCCTAGCCAGAGGAGAGTTGTAGTTAGGCGAGAAGTGAAGTTTGATGAGGAGAGGGCCTTCAGGAAGTCGAGAGAGATGGAGCAGGGGGAGCCACCAGCTCCCACACCTAAGTTGATATAGGCTTCTTTGATACAGGTTTCAGGTTCGCAGGTTTCTGGGGTGACTAGATCACAGGGTACAGGCACAGCTTCTATAGGATAAGTGGTTCAGATTACAGGTACTTCAGGGACAAGTATAGGGACAGGTTCATGGACAGGCACAGGTTCAGGATCACAGGTTTCAGGCTCACAGATTACAGGGTCCTCAGGGACTAGTTCATCAACTACAGGTCCTCGGGGTGTTAGACCTTCTGCTTCTGGCACTTCCTCAGATGAGGATACACCAGTTTGGGAGGATCCTTCAAGGAAGAAGAAGCCTAAGTGGCTTCAGGACACCTTGAAGGAAGCAGAAGCATTTGGTAGACCTCAGGAGGCGATTAGGACAGTAGTTGAGCTAGATAGATATGGGATGGCTCTTGTTGTGAGTCTTCGTGACTCTGAGCCTTCTACATTTGAGGAGGCTTCTCAGCATCAGGTATGGAGAGATGCCATGATGGAAGAGTACCATTCCATCATGAAGAATGATTCTTGGGAGATTGTGCCGAGACCTGAGGGGAAGTCAGTTGTGACTTCCAAGTGGCTTTACAAGGTCAAGCATGCTGCAGATGGCAGTGTGGAGAAATTCAAGGCTCGATTTGTGGCTAGGGGGTTCTCACAGGTTGAGGGAGTTGACTATGATGAGACATTTGCTCCAGTTTCTCGGTATTCCTCTATCAGGGCAGTGATATCTATAGCAACAGAGATGGGTTGGAAGATCCACCAGATGGATGTGAAGACTGCATTTCTCAATGGTCTTCTGCAGGAGGAGGTGTATTTGGAGCAGCCACAGGGATTCGAGATACATGGGAGAGATTCTCATGTGTGCAGGCTTAGGAAAGCCTTGTATGGTCTGAAACAAGCTGCTAGAGCTTGGTACTCCAGGATTGATGCATATTTGACTTCGATGGGATTTCAGAAGAGTGAGGCTGATCCCAACCTATACTACATTGTGGTTGGTGGTGATCCACTCATTCTTCTGTTATATGTTGATGACTTATTTATCACTGGAGATGAGCGTCTTATTGCACAGTGCAAGAGAGATCTTGCAGCTAAGTATGAGATGACTGATATTGGGCTGATGCATTACTATTTGGGGATGGAGGTTTGGCAGGAGCCTGGACATATTTTCCTAGGACAGGGGAAGTATGCAGCGGATATTTTGAAGAGTTATCGGATGGAGGACTGCAGGCCTATGTCTACACCTATGATCACCAACTTGAAGCAACTTCATGCTTCAGAGGGTAAGTTGGTGAATCCCACACTATATCGTCAGCTCATCGGATCGTTGATGTATCTGGTCAACACCAGGCCAGACTTGTGCTTTGCGGTCAACACTCTTAGCCAGTTCATGGTGCAGCCTAGGAGCGTGCATTGGACTGCCGTAAAGCACATCTTGAGATACCTAGCAGGGACAGTGGATTATGGTCTGGACTCCAGGGGTTTGGGTGGAGTCAGCTTGGTTGGGTTCACAGATTCAGACTGGGCAGGTTGTGTGAGGGACCGGAAGAGCACTTTCGGTTGCTGTTTCAGCTTGGGCTTGACAACAGTGTCGTGGCTCAGCAGGAAATAGAAGTCCGTTGCATTGAGTTCTGTTGAGGCTGAGTATATGGCAGCTAGTTAGGAAACTTGCGAAGCACTGTGGCTTCGTAAGTTATTGGTAGACTTATTTGATCAGCAGCTGAGACCTACGGTGATTTATTGCGACAATCAGAGTTGCATTCAGCTCTCTGAGAATTCGGTTTTCCATGACAGGTCGAAGCACATTGAGATCAGGTACCACTTCATTCGGGACTACGTTTAGAGAGGGGCAGTTGAGCTACAATATATATCCACTGATGAGCAGGTTGCAGATGTCCTGACGAAGTCTTTGGGGAGGGGGAGCTTTGTCTTCTTCAGAGATAAGTTGGGAGTGGTGCGGAACACCTTCCTCGATAAGAGGGAGTGTTAGTTTTGTACCTAGGGAAGTGTTCCCCAAGTGACTTTTGCCTAAAGTCACTTAGAAGGGGGGAAAATGTGACCCTCACATTAAAAGCTACTTAATGAGACTTTATAAAGTTAAAGTCACTTTTTGATAAATCTTAAGTGGGTGAGTGAAATTTATTTAAGTTATTTAAATAAAAGGTATTTTCACTCTCAATGAATCTCAACCATCAGATGAGATCTAATCTCCACCGTTGGATTAGAACAACCCTAGGGTTTAGACAAAAAGGCTTGAGGGAGGCATTTGAGCTCACTTTTGAGAGATTCAAGAGGAGAAAAAGAGCTGGAGAGAGCAAGAGACCAAGAGCACGAATTTCAAGAGAGCATTTGAGCAGGTTTTTAGGTGGCACGATTTTCAAGGCAGCCTGAGGGTATTAAATGCAGCATGATTTTCAAAGCAGCAACATTTAATATTTCAACACAGAAACCGAGGCATCCATACAGCAGGTTGTGGGCACAAATATCAAGGTATTCCGTACAACAAAAGAAGGCACAGTTTTTGAGGGCCGTACAGCATTTATTGATGTATCGTACAGGCACAGAATTCGAGACAACCATACAACATTTATTGCTATACCGTACAACTGCACAAAAATCATTTTTGGGCATAGTTTGTGAGGTCTGTACAGTGGTACGGACTGTACCAGTTTGGCACAGTTTTCGAGGCACAAATCTGCACAAAAATCGACGTTGGCACAGTTTTCAAGGTGCTCAAAATTAGCACAGTTTTCGAGACAACAGTGTGGCACAGAAATCGAGATAGCCTCTGTGTATTTTTTCTGGGTGGAGATAAGTACATTTTTTGCTGGAAAAAAATTATTGTACTGAAATTACATGTGCTGAAGAATAATAAATCTCTCTCTCTCTCTAACTGGTTTTCCCCGTGGGGGTTTTTCCAGTGTTAGGATATTCCTATCCTCCATCCTAGTCCTACTAGCTTTCCAGTCATTTTCATTTTTCAGTCATGCATGCAAAATTAGGGTTTGCATGCATTCTAGGTCATCAGTCCCAGCACCTAGTCCTCAGCAAACTAGCCCCCGGAGCTTCTTTCAGATCATTTCTAGGCCTCCCAGTGACTAATGCACCCTCCTTTGCTCCACTGCATGACAAGGGCGCCTTCTTCACCTACCAGTCTAGTTATATTCAGTTATTTCCTTGATTTAAGGATTAACTGACTCTTTACTGAGTTTATCACTCTGTTGGACCTCCAGTGAGACTAGATTGACCATTCTGACTCCAGTTAGAACCTATGGCGCCCTCCACTGAGCCTCCTTCACTATATCAGTGCTTCCATGTGCCAGTTACACCAACCACATTCAGTTAGACTCAGTTTGACTCCCGGTTGATCATTACTTGTGCATTGATGACTTCATTGATGAGAAGGTGGACTCCTAGTTAGGCATTGATGACTCTCCACTGATTATGGATCTATGCATGAAGGCCAATTCGAATTCCTCCTAGTGAATTCGAATCCTCATACTCAGAATTGTATATTTACCAGTTCATTATTCTGTTAATAGTAACATGTGTAATTATTCTGCCTCAATCAGAGTTTCTTTGGATCTAAGTTCTATTGCTTGTCTCTTCTTCTATTATTCCTAAATTCTTTCATTGTGAGGTTTACATCATCTCTTTGGATCTTATGTGGGCAATTTCACATGGTATTAGAGCCTTGAGAGTATATTCTACCTCTATTCTTGAGAGTTTTTTGCAGGTATTTTTGAAGTCCCAGCAGTTGCAGCAGCCTTCTATTTGCACTTGTTCAAGCAGTCAAGATGAGCAATTCGAATGCTCCTTCTTCTATACTTCTCACTCCTTTCAATTATTTCGAATGGAAGAGGAAGATGATAATACTCTTGCAATCAAGAGGGTTTACTAGAATAGTTGAGGAAAAAGATGCCATACCACATCAAGCTGAAAAGAGAATCAAGCACCTAAACAAAATGGATGAAGCCTTTGGATTCATATGCCTTCATATATCTGATGATCTATTGTTTCATACTAAACCACTTATACTATGAAACGAGAACTTTATACTATGAACGAGAACTCTAGACATAAAAACGTTGATTTTTGCAAAAAAAACACCAAAAACACCCCCCAAATAGAAAAGTGTTGATACCAACATACACGAATTTTTTGTTGTTGTTAAAAAATAGAGCCATGGCCTAAACATCCCATACTCTTGTTTACAAAAACTTTAAAATCAACCCCTAAATTGGAATTTTTCTTTTTTCTTCAAGAGATAAATTACAACTTTTTTGAAACTTGCATATTAAACAAACAAACAAAAAAATCATAAATAATTTCACCACTCTAACAAATAAAAACCAAAGAAATTATGATGCGATTCATAATGAAATAATATATTAGACCATACAAGAACAAATGACAAGATTAAAACTTCTTTAGAGTTTAAAACTTCTTTAGAGGTTAAAACTCATTTTATATTTTTACAAATTTTAAATATAAGATTTGAAATGACAAGAAAATTATCAATTAAAAAAAGTTAAAATACTAAATTTTATAGTTAATCAAAAGTATTGTTTCCGACATTACAAGTTTAAAAATGAAACATATATTAATTCCAACATTTGTTTTGTGCCCAACTTATGTTTTACATATTATATATGAATGTAAATATTTTGATTTTGATTTGGGTGCCCAAGTGTTCTTGGATATGTGATATGTGTGACAAGATTGCCCTATTTAAAGGTTGAAACTTATTGGAACACATTGATATCTTATCTCTTAAATTTCCTAGTGGATTGGGGTTGTCAAGGATTGAAATATTGTTTATTTTTTCTATTTTTTTTTTTTTATATTTCATAACATCCCTAAGGCTGAAAATTCACATGGTTAAGATATGGAAAACCTCTAGTTAAGAGATGAAATTTTTGTTTTGGAATTAAAAGTAAAAGAGTGAAAACCTCTAGTTAAGAGATGAAAGCGCTCTCTGGAACAGTTTACGGTATTAAAATGCATTTAGATCATTACACTATTAAAATGCTTTTTAAATTTGTAATCGCGTCAAACTTCTTAGCCGTGAGTGAGCAGCTCCCGCTCACTTGGGCACTCAAGGGCCTCCCTCACGGCTTGCTCGATGCCGGGGTGCTCCATCGAGTGATCTCATGACCCTTGTAAAAGTATAATTCCCAAGATTCACAAACTTCCAAACTATTTGAGTAGTCATCCATGCTTGAGCTTTATCTACATTATAAGCGTTCATGTCTTCTAGGCATGGCTTCTTAAAATGCAAAAAAGTACTCTTCTTTAGTAAGTTCATTATCGATGTTAATATTAGATGGATTTTTAGCAATGGCTACATCTCCTTTGATAAACCCGAGAGCATGGGTTGTGGTCCATCTTCTTGCAACTTGTCAACACTGTAATACAAAATAAGCTTGATTACTAAATGATGAAACCCTATATCTTCCTATTGAAAAATACTAATAAAAACTACAAAAAAAATTGTTGAACATAAATTTAACTAGTAGAAAATCATTGAAAAATCTTGAACTATAGGAATAGAGACTACCATGACAATATCTTAGTTGTAATCATTTTTCTGCCCCTTGTGATCCTTTCAAAACACTTGTTAACATTCAATGGCCACTATCTTGACTACACAACTCCTTCCCTTCAATACTGCATGGTAACTCCTTGACAACATTTTGTGATAATCTACTCTTTCTATCAAGCCCTTTTGATTATCAAGATCATTGTTCAATGCAAGAGAAGAGCATGCTTATCTTTTCAAGAAAAAAGAAAAAAATATATATTTCCTACACGACTAGTCCTACAATCACACTCTCTCTAATACCATATCAAAAAAGATAAATAGACACATGAGAAATATATACACAATAACACAATATGGCATTATGAATCACTGATGCAATTATTACATAAGAGTTCACCGCCTTATATTAGACTATCATGGAGCAAATCATTTCCACTTATCGATGTAGAATAGATTTGATTTAAACATATATATATATATATATATATAAATAATTATGTCATAAAATTACTTTTATTGCAGCATGTAAACCTTATATTTAAAAAAATATTTAACTTAAAACAACATTGATTTAGTCATTGTAAAAATATTTGATGCATCCTAAATTGACTTTTAAAAAAATATTAGTTAACAAAATTCTCATATATATCTTTCATATTATGCATCCTATTCAGCTATTTGGGGACTGAAAGATAGTAATAGTTTGGGCAAATGGTAAAATTCGGATCAACACTCCCCACCTCCAACATCTGCTTCTATCAATTAAAGAGTTCATCACCTCCTTTGAACAAGTTTCTTTTGCTCATGTTTATAGAGAATTAAACATGGAAGCATATTTGCTTTCTAAAATGGCACTTGTTGTACCTCCTAGCATCATTGAGGTAGAAGGATGGCAAAACGACCAGCTAGAAGAAATATGTATGTAACTTTTGAAGCCCTTGCGGCAGAACATAGTTTTTGGATACAAACTCCATGCGAGTGAATGTTAATATGAGTTTTAATTCCAAAACAAAAATGCTTTTTAAATTTGTAATCGCGTCAAACTTCTTAGCCGTGAGTGAGCAGCTCCCGCTCAATTGGGCGCCCAAGGGCCGCCCTCACGGCCTGCTCGATGCCAGCTCCCGCTCAATTGGGCGCCCAAGGGCCTCCCTCACGGCCTGCTCGATGCCCGGCATCGAGCAGGCTGTGAGGGCGGCCCTTGGGCGCCCAATTGAGCGGGAGCTGCTCACTCACGGCTAAGAAGTTTGACGCGATTACAAATTTAAAAAGCATTTTAATATTGTAATGATCTAAATGCATTTTAATAATGCAAACTGTTCCAATGCTCACTAAATGCATTTTTAATAATGCAAACTGTTCCAGAGAGCACTTCCAGGATCCGTTTTGCATTGAATTAGCGAAGCCATCTGAGGATAGATTTGAAAGAAGGGATTGCAAAATGACATCCAGATTGTTAATAAACGATGTTGCACTCACATACTTGTGGGGGATGCACCCTCTGCCCATGGTTTGATTGTTGACTGCAATCACGACCACCACCATAATAGCCAGAAGTGGAAAATGATCAAGTTCTGCCATCGGTCCAATGATTAACAAATATTTGGGCCCCCATTGGTATGCATATATCTCAATAACTTTCAAAACTACCGGATTCCACTAAAATCAAATTTGTTCTTTTGAAATGCAGACTTTGAATGGGGAGAAGATCATTTCAATAGAGACAAAGTAACAAACACGTAACTAACTCGAATCTTACGAGGCGTGCTTTGGTGTAGGTTTCGATGAAAACTAGTTTTTAATTTCTGGAAAACGACGTACGGTTGGTGACCTTCACGACGAATCAATGCAATTGAAATCAAGTCTACTCTAAAAGAGAGGTTTGAATGGAAACTATCATCCGCTGAGAAACGTGCATGGTGTGTGGCGAAGTGGCGTAGGGGTGATCTATTGAAAAATATTATTTCTTGATCATGTGTGGCGTAGGGGTGATCTATTGAAGATTGAATATTCTTGATCGCTGACAATTGAATATTTCATATTTATTAATAAGGTTTCATATTTAATACTGTAATGATCTAAATGCATTTTAATACCCGAAATAGAACTTGTAAAGATTTAGAAAAATAAATTATAATAGAGGAACTTGAACTTATAACTACATTTAATAAAATTATCAAATATATGTATATATTGACAACAACTATCTTCATTGACAACAACTATCTTCATTTTAAAGATTTAGATTATTTTCATCATTCCAAAGATAGAAAGATTTAGGTTATTAATGTTTAATAATTATTTTGATTTTTTATAAAAAGTGTAAAAGGTTTTAATTTAGATATAAATATTAGTAAAAATCATATTTATTGTACATAGGTATCTCTTTAGCTCAATGTTATGATATTTTCACAAAGATATATACCTCATTTCCACAGACTTGTACATAGGTTTTCAATAGTTTAAGAATTTTGTTATATATCTTATAATAAAATCAATAAAATTATATTCAAAGAAACAATTGATAAGAGTGGTGGGCAGGCATATAGTGGCAATTAAGATAACCCTCATTGTGAAGTTTGAAGTGTTATATTTTTCTAGATATATTTTTAAGAATGGTGCAAAGGCATATTTTATATTGCCAATTAAGATAACCCTCCTTGTGAAGTTTGTGGTGTTCAACCTTTCTACATAGATATATAGATATATTCCATGTCTAAATTTTTAAGCCACGAACTAGGCTTTGTGTGTTTCTATCAATTATTTGTTTTCTCTAATGTGATTGCGATTATAGTCACTTGCTATAATCATATATTTTCTTTTTAATATTGATAAAATACAAATATTTGGGCTCCTATGGAGTCTCAACACTTAGACATCTGTGTTCCAATTGATTAAATATATTTTCCCCGTTTATAATGTATCATGTTCATAAAAATCAATGGAATAGGGAAGAGATGTTTGATCTAGTTTTTTCATAGAATGAAGGAAGACAGATAAAATGGAAATATACAAAAGAAGATATTGCAAAGAACATAGTAATATAAAAAAAACCCAAATTCTATTAATGGATGAAATAGTAAAAGACTGTAAACCACAAAGTAATACAAAAATCTGTGAAGATAGATGTATGTGCCAGCTATGCTCATTCCAATAAATATTACAAGAGACTAAAAGTGCCTAATAACTTAAAGTGTTGATTAGTTTCATGTCTTGAAGAAAATTTTAAATTTGGCAATTTTTTGATAAGATATATTAGTAATGTTTTGACTTTCAGACTTTATTTTAGAAATAAAATTTCTATATATAATATTTTTAATATGTTTTTTACAAATATATGGTATATTGTTTCTTGAATTTATGTGAATCGTCACTTTTTGGAAAATAATATGAAATAGTATCGTTTTTATAGAAAAAATCTCTAAAAATTCATTGAAAATGGTTTTAAATGTCTTTATTTTCTGATTTTTTTTATAATTTTGTCAATAAAATGTCTTATTTTGTCCATAAAAATGTCTTATTTTCTAGAAACAATTGCAAAATGTATATGTTTTTTATTATAAATTACTTATAAATGTATGTTATTTTGTTAAATTTCTAAAAACACACTTGAAAATAGAAATGAAATATATTTTACGACAAAGATAATTCAAAGGCCCAAAAAAATACCTCAAAATGAAAATGTGTGATACTGGCATCAACGCTTTTTGAAACGGAGGTAAAAATAGCTACTAAAATTAGGAGAGAGAAAAACGAGAAATGTGTCGAGTTCTCGTTTCATAGTATAAGTGGTTATTGATGGATTGAAGTCTCCATATGATTTATGGATAAAATTGAGGAGTCTTTTTGGCAAACAAGACGAACTGAGAGGCTACATTCTTGAGAATGAATTGGTTGCCCTTCAACCTAGCAATTTCGAGAGCATCCAAGATTTCTTCTCCAAATTTCAGAATTTTGTTTTGCATTGCAAGCAATGTGGCATCACTAAAAGTGATGAGCAATTGATACTCTCTATATTGAGCAAACTTGGATCTCAATTTTTTGTCTTTGTATCTAACTTTTATTCTGTTCGAATGTCCATCCCTGGATGGAAGTTTCCCACCTTAAGTGACTTCATTGAAGCTCTCACTCAAGAAGAGAACAAACTGTTTCAAACGGGTGCCATCAAAACCTCCAGAGATCTAGCTCTTTTAGCTGGTGAATCAAGTGGAGCGAATGCAAAAGGGGGACAAAAAGGCAAAGGCAAGAAACCTTCAAGATCCAAGAATGACAAACAAAAGAGACCAAATTGTACCTACTGCAAGAGAGGAAACCATCTTGAGCATGCATGCATGCATAAGAAGATTGATCTTCTAACCAAGCTTCTTGAACAAAACCAAATTGTTGTTCCAAAAGAAGCAAAGATGTCTGATTCTGGAAGTGGATCTGATGATTGTCATGTATTGATGGCTGGTTTTTCAAAGACAAAAGCTCTCCTCATAGATTTTGGAGCTTCCAACCACATGATGGCACAAGAAGAATCCTTCTCCTCTTTGGATCTCCAAGATGGGCCTACCATTCACATGGGAGACAACTCTCATATTTTTGCCAAAGGTTTGGGTACAGTTCATATGGAGCATGGTAAGTTCAAAAATGTCTTATTTGTTCCTTCTCTTACAGCTAATTTGTTGTCAGTATATCAAATGACTCATACAGGATCTCCAAAGCAAGTAATTTTTGGTCCAGACACAATAGAGATTACAGAAATCTCCACTGGAAAGGTTATAGCGAATGGGATTGCAAATCATGCCTCAAAGGCATATGAGTTCTCACACTTCATGCCCTTCTCTCCAACTATTCCTTCAGATTCTGATGAAGATCACAGTGACTTCTCTTTCAGTGACTCCTATTCTAGTGAAGAAGAAGATCAAGATTTTGATGTTGAGATCATGGTTCAAGAAGATTCAGAACCAACACCTATTCTCAATCCAGATTTAAGAGAAATATGTTCTCACACAGTCTTTGCTACTACTGAGAACACAGTTGATGATTTATTTGCTTACAGAACTACTAGACTTCAGCAACATGCTAACCTTGCATTATGCCATCCATCTCTCCATAAGAGATGCAACATGATGATGGGATTCTCTCTTCCATCTTTTGGGAAGACTACTCATGTTCCATTTGCTCCAGATACATAAAACGTTCCTGAAAGACTTGCTTCATCCTCCACATAGTGGGAGACCTTCCTACATGGGATCAGTTTGCCAAGTCTTTTACAAAAGTTTTCACTGATGAAAGCTTCTTTCTTTTCTGCATGATGGTTCTTTGAGTTATTTACTGTTCTTTTGAGGGGGGGTATTTTTCCCATGAGGTTTTTCCCCATTTTCTCAGTTTATGGACAGTTATGTATTTTATTATCATTTCATTTATTGTATGGGTGACCTTTGGTCCTAGTTACCAGGGCCCAGGATGGATTAAGGGGGGGTGTTAGGATATTCCTATCCTCCATCCTAGTCCTACTAGCTTTCCAGTCATTTTCATTTTTCAGTCATGCATGCAAAATTAGGGTTTGCATGCATTCTAGGTCATCGGTCCCAGCACCTAGTCCTCAACAAACTAGCCGCCGGAGCTTCTTTCAGATAATTTCTAGGCCTCCCAGTGACTAATGCGCCCTCCTTTGCTCCACTGCATGACAAGGGCGCCTTCTTCACCTACCAGTCCAGTTATATTCAGTTATATTGAGTTATCTTCAGTTATTTCCTTGATTTAAGGATTAACTGACTCTTTACTAAGTTTATCACTCTGTTGGACCTCCAGTGAGACTAGATTGACCATTTTGACTCCAGTTAGAACCTATGGTGCCCTCCACTAAGCCTCCTTCACTATATTAGTGCTTCCATGTGTCAGTTACACCAACCACATTCAGTTAGACTCAGTTTGACTCCCGGTTGATCATTACTTGTGCATTGATGACTTCACTGATGAGAAGGTGGACTCCTAGTTAGGCATTGATGACTCTCCACTGATTATGGATCTATGCATGAAGGCCAATTCAAATTCCTCCTAGTGAATTCGAATCCTCATACTCAACATTGTATATTTACTAGTTCATTATTTTGTTAATAGTCACATGTGTAATTATTCTGCCTCAATCAGAGTTTCTTTGGATCTAAGTTCTATTGCTTGTCTCTTCTTCTATTATTCCTAAATTCTTTCATTGTGAGGTTTACATCATCTCTTTGGATCTTATGTGGGCAATTTCACATCCAGGGCTTGATTTTGGCCAAATTTTTTTGAGTCTATCATTTTCATGGTGTGAATGTTTAAATGTGTTTTTCAGCCTGTTAGTGCATTTTTACTGTGTGTTTAATTGTTACTGAAAGTTTCATAAGTAACTTACAGCCAATGCAAAACCGATTGTAAGTGAAAACCACGAAATGTTGACATAAACCAGCAAACAGTAAAGTGCAGAAAATTCTACAGTTTTCTAGTGTCTTGTTGTATACTAAGGGTAAGCATTTAATATTTTGAATTTTCTGAACTGCTTTGCAACTTGAGGTAAGCATTTTCTCATTGGCGTGATTTCATACAAAATCACTCTTGCTAATATCATCTACAGAATCCTGTTGTTGGTTTATGGATAAAGAGGCTTTGGGTATGCGATTATTCATACTAGATTGATTGGTATTATTTCTTGCTAACTGTGGGTTGATGGAAGGGCGCAACCCTCTCACTTACATGGCTGTAGGAAGGGTGGTCTCTGTCAAGAGAAATGAGCCCTTCGTTATTTTCTGTTTGGAGGATGGTCGGTCTCATTTGAAGAGAACCGATCCCTTTACTCGTTTTCTGCCTGATTTCCTTTATGTATTTCATAATATATTGTAAACAAAGAGAGGGAGAAGCCTTTGGATATTTCATGGTAGTTAATTGTGTGTATTGTTATTTCTATGAGTCTACTTTGTTCATGGCAACCACGTTCAGACTGCCAAAACGCTGCTAGGATGCCAAGCCAACATATTCTTATGCATTGAGGGATTCACTTGTGTGCGTCCTGTGTGAAAGAAGGGAACGCCATATTTTGTTTTATCATAAGCCTGGAAAAGGAATTTGTCCGATACCACCATTGTCGACTTGCTGTACCATCGAGTTTAACACGTATTTATAGCTCAATTTGCTTTGATAAGTCTGGTAGAGATTTGGTTTCTAAGGTGCAAACAGATAATTTTCAGCTCATCTTTGTCTCCCATAAACATTGGGCCTTCCATTCCACGTTCGTTTTGCCATTCCCTGTACCCGTTTTCACTGCAATTGATTGATCCATATTACCAGTCAATTGTAGTGGTGCACTTAACATAGTAGCTTCTACACCCACAGCTTTCTATCTCGCTGTAATCTTCGAATCTCGCGACCTGGGAGTCCAGATTAGTTGAGTGGATTTTACAATCAAGGCAACTTCAATTAATAGCTTCCCGATTCACTCACTATATTATTCTACAGGATTTTTCACAATCTGCCTTGTATTCATGCAATAAATGCATGCACACCTTTTCCATTGATAATAGATGGGAGAAAACTACTGTATGGGTGGATTTGCACTTGCAGCCGTCAGATCCAGTACTTTTGAACAAATTCACAAGGTGTAGTCCAAGCAAAGTGTCCTCTTACAACCTAGTCTTCTGCAACTGGTCATACTTGGTTGTAATAGTGCTCAAACCATAAAGAAAAGGGCACAAGAAATAACCATTATTGTGGGATTTTCGCATCTTCACCTTCCGGTTTGTTAAGCCTTGTGCTTTGTGTATTAATGTCCTCGTGATCCCAAAATCCCGGGTTCCCAATTTATTCATCATATTGCTTGGTGCAAGAAAGACTTTGCTTCTGCAACTGTGTGAGAAAGATCGTTGCAAGTGGAATAGGCGGTGAATGAAGAGAGTTGAAGTACTATGGTTGAAATATGCAGTGGGAATTTCTATAGCGTGCTTCCTCAACGCCAGAGTTGTTTTGTTTTTTTATAATTAATATTGATTATTTAGGTATTTTTTAAGAAATCCTTCAGCTATTTTGTTCCTTGCCAAAAATCTATAAAGTATTTTCATCACTGTCTCTAGATTATATCGAAAATGTTGTGGAACACGCTGTTTCAAAATTTGATTTTTAAAATGGTAGATGGTGGGTGGCAGGTCTAGAATTTGAGATGAGATATTCAATAAATTTTTTTAAAATGGTAGAAGGTGGGTTGGAGTCTAGATTTTTTTTTAAATAGTTATTCAATACATATGAGTTATTCAATTCATTGAACATTTTGTATTTAGTATTGAATTGAATCAATAAATATTAAACATTGCGTCTATTAAATATACATATAACATTTTGTAATAAATATTAAATATTGTGTATAATAAAAATATATATAACATTTTGTATAATAAAAATATATATAGCATTTTGTATTTACTATTTAGTTGAAATTTTATATAAAATTGTAGTATTGAGTTGAAATTTTATATAAAATACAAACAATTAAATTTGACACTTATAAATTTGCATAAAACGTAAAGTGACAGGTTTGAATAATACAAAACCATCGTCAAGTTTTTGTTTGACAGGCCATGTAAATTTGAAATTCCAGGCCCGATCCCTACTTCCATGTGGTATATAGAGTGTGATGTTCGCCTTTAACAAGGATGGGACGCAACCCTATTAGCAAGTTTAGAGTACTTACTTTTAATGGAATTACATCTCATCAAGAAGGAAGGAATTTGTTGTGTTCCTGTAAATTAAATTTTAGGATTCTCCTTAACACCTGGGTAAATACATAATAGTATAGTCCAGCAGTCCTCTACAGCCTCGTATTATCATTTGATAAACAGGTTTTGCTATTTGAGCCTTAGCGGTAATTTACCAGGTTACGACCACCTAGATAATAGCTGCAAAAATTGTGAGTGCCAAAATGATAACGACGACCCACATTTATGATGGGATATACCTATAGAACTGTAGTTATGGTCGTACGTGGATATGGCATATGTCAATTAAAAAATAGATTGCATGATGGAACGCATGATTAGATTATGTATCCACGCATCTGTTACATACCTCAAGAAATTGGATCTCTCTCGATACTTGATAGATACAGGTTTAAGATGGATCTATGCTAGTTTAAAATGGATGCAGAACACAACTGGGAAATTCACTCAATCTTTAATATACGGTTACTCTTAAAGCAGACAAATTTATTGTTATCCTTAGATTTCTCTAAAAGCATGAAGCAAGCTTTCTATCCTAAACCAATAATGGTGATCTTGATTAGAAAATTTGAAATGAAGTTAACTATAAATATTGAATAATAAATTAATTACTCATTTATACATTGTAATAAGTGTAAATCTCTTAATCAGATTCGACCTCATAACCTTCAGGCATATACCTACAATTTAAGGATTATGTGTTCACAATTTATGTAGACATAGAATCAAATAACAATATTCTAAAAATTAGAAAGAGTATATTTACTCGTATGCAAGTACTTGCGACTTCTTAGTGCTTATCTTCCAGGTTACATCCTTTTATCTTTATACGTGAATCTGAAGGAATGATTCTAGATTGTTATTAAGCATAAATATGGTTAGTAAGCCTCAAGTAAATATTGTTGTTATATTTATTATCCCTCATATGAATATTAGATATTATATAAGGAGATTGTAACGCTTTCCTAAATGATAAGACAAATTTACCTAACCCGAGAGGTATCAGAGTGAAGGCATGTGCTCCTAAAAGCATACATTAACTATAATGCTTTATTAATTAATTTAGTTAGAGATAATGGATTATTCGATGATGGATTCGAAGGTACCCAAGAAATACTTTGAGATGAATGAGTTTCCAAGATTAACGATGACTTTATTTAAGGTACCTTTAGATATTTGTATTTAGGTATAGAAGGAGACATTGTATAAGAAGAGTCCTCATAGTGGTAGAAGTTAAAGTTAAAGTTACGTGGATTCCTCATAAAAAGGTAGATTGTGCTCACACGCTAAAGTAAAATTCAAGCTTATATGTTATCTAGTTTGTATATGTAGATTGTGCTCACACGTTAAAGTAAAATTCAAGCTTATATGTTATCTAGTTTGTATATTTTGTATATTGACATTTATAGTGGGGTGAATGGTTGTATTAGAATTTGTTATAAATTTACTTAAATTCTTGTTAAGATTATGTTGGATGTATATAGTCATGAATAAACTAAACTCTTTTTGCTTTAATGATTATGATAGATAGTAAACAATTATCACCTTAGCTAATTATATTTAGTGAAAGGGATCTAATGACTAAACCTTATATTTGATGATGATAGTACAAGTTGATGTTAAACTGTAAAACTAAACTAGACTGCTTACTTGATGATTAAGCATTGAATAACTACATGGGAAAATTTAGATGAATGAGAAATTGCCCTAAAAGAATTCACTCGAAATGAAAGTATTTGTTTTATATTGATTTGGAGTAGAACCGAGTACATGATGAAACATACTAGCACCAGAGAATGACCAACATATGAATTCAAGGCAACTACAGAATGGATGACACAGGTTATATCCTTAAACAATGAGCATGACATAGTGGTCGTGACTAAGGTAGCTTTGGACACAAAGAGACTAATTATATAAATCCACAATGTAGCTAAAACACTCAACTGAGGAATTGCTCGGAATAAGCTATGGCTATGAGGAAACTTTGGTGCCCTCCAAACACCATGTGAATAATGGGTTAGGGTAAGAAAGTACCCACAGATTCGGTTCCAAATTAGTGTGGAATTTTCCTGAGCAAACTTCCCATATATAGAACACAAGTTGACAGCTACACAATCGCATCCTTGATACATATTTCATGCTGATACTGAGTTAGTATTTTATGGTTTCTTATGGTTTCTGAAGTTAGAGGACACATGTTGCATATTTCATGAAGATACTCATTTTTTTTCATGTCTCTACTCAGTTTTCATGATGCATATTTCATGTGGATGCTTAGTTATTATGGTACCTAGATGTATAGGACATGTGGTACATGATACGTTGATTGCTGATATTCAATTGGTAATTCATAGTTTTATTTATGGTTGTGTACATGATATAGTGTTATTACATGATGTTTCTTAGAATCATGCCTTATAGACATGTGATTCATGGTCATGCATTATTCATGAGAAATTTGATGTTGTTATTTCTAGCCATCAAATTTATAGCCATGGGTTGTACATGTAATACTTCTTGATTTTATTTCATGAAGTTATGGTGCTATATAAGATAGATGATGTGTAGAACATAAAATGATATCATAGCTTATCATTGCATCTAGAGATACATGACATTTGGCACATAAATGGTATGAAAACATGTTGTGATTAATTTTGGTATTTTACAGCTTTGTCATGTATTAGTGGGGAATAAGAGATTATATCAAATATTTGGTATGACATGTTATCGTCTCATTCTAACCCTTATTGCTCCCCATAGAATGCATATTTGATATGATGATGGATTATGTGAGTTGCTACTTCATGTTGATAGTACTAATGTTGCAACATGGTAGCTTATCATGGCATATTAATGAGATGCTTAGTGAAATTATGAAAGTATCATGACTAGTTATGTTATAATGGTAGCACAAAGCACCTAAATGCATTAGATGTGAAACCTGGCATGACTTATCGTGACAATGGCTTATGATGCAATGTAATACAATATGAATGGGTGGCTAGACATTCTTGTCAGCACATGATTCAAGGTTGATCCATGATATTATTATATTGAGAAATGGTTACTAATGATTATTCATTATGGCAAGTGCAAGTTGTTCCAAGTGATCCGCTCAAAATAGCCTGATGAGGCTAAGTATTCTATGATTTCGTGGGAGCCCATAACCATGAATGAGAATGGCTACTATAAATATATTATGGGCTGGGGGACAAGCCCAACAATTAGCTCTATGCCAGCAACGCTTGACTTTTGTACCAAAAGTTGGGAAGGTGGCAGTGCCACATATACTTCTTGGAGAACTTCTGATGTGACCAAAGTCCACGGTTGGAGACATACTCACCGGGAGGGAGGTTTATGGAGAAGGACTTCTAATGCTTGGGGCTAGTGCATTGAGGGTGATGTGGAGGATGTTTAGGCTAGCCTTCCGAGATGCCTGGGGTATAATGATCCTGATATCAGGATTGGGGGTACCGGGAGTATCAGGATCGGGGTACCGGGAACCATATGCCGTCTAGTACCAATGAGGCCCAGATTCCAGTTAGAATCCGATGAGGCCGTATTATTACAAGAAGTTGGGAAGGTGGCAATGCCGCGGTAACTTCCTGGGGAACTTCTGATGCCTACTGTATGATCCGCAGATAGGTTACAGTAGAGGGCTAGTGCCATGGCGAGTGGGACCATCTGGAGTTGGAGTGGAGGTGTAGGGAGGTTGATCGGATGGTATGATTCTCAGGGAGAGGGTGAGTAAGGAA
Source organism: Larix kaempferi (assembly GCA_027924585.1). NCBI lineage: Eukaryota > Viridiplantae > Streptophyta > Pinopsida > Pinales > Pinaceae > Larix > Larix kaempferi. The sequence continues at coordinate 5,133,911 of BSBM01000866.1, forward strand.
AGAGGAAGTAAACAAACACACAGTCATTAATTATTAATTAATTATCTAATGCCTATGTATGTATGATGCATGATTGTTGATATGGGTGCATACTAGACTCATAGGGAATTACTTAAGAGCATGTTGTAAATTAGGGCGTTTGATTGTATTAGTGTGGTTTGGAGACTTCTATGTGGTGGCCACACATATAAATCTCTTAACTTCACAATAATACTAGCTACCTATATATTCTAGTATTTACTTAATTGATTGATTGAATAAGTATTGTATTTATTGTTTGAATATTATAACTTCGGGACGAAGTTTCTTGAAGGGGGGGAGTTTGTAACAACCCTCATATACAAATATAGGCAATATTTAATATAATAAATATAATGTAAGATAATAAAAAGAAACATGAAAAAGAAGTAATGGAAAGCAAACTTTCCATAAAGAAATAAATTAAATAAGAAATTAAGAAATTGGGAGAGGGAGGAGATAAAAGGAGGAGAAGGAGTGAAGAGACGGGGGGCTTTTTGTCTTTGTGCATCTTGGAAGAGGAGCTCTGGAGGAGAGGAAATAAAGATAGCACTGGCATAGGGTTAATTGTTGGGGGCTCGGGGGCCTCAGCCATTGGCTGGGGGTTGGTTGGGTGGAGAGTCGTCCCCCCACCTTCAGTTGCACTATTGGAGCAAGGTAATGGTATCCATCAATCATCCAATCAGGTATGTCTCAATAATTATTATAGTATATTTTTTGTTATTGATGATTAGATCCACATTGTTTTTTTGCAGATCTTCTATGCATGTTGTTCTTGTTTGTTTCTGGATTTTATATGATTTTACATCTTGATATCAAGTTCTTGTATTGGTTCATAGCTCTGCATGCATATTTAATATTATTTTGTTATTTAGTAGGTTTTATGAGTTTTATGGTTCTTACACCGACAAGTTTCCTCACCTTCACGATGAAACAATGGGGACCATTGTTTCTTAAGGAAGGAGGTATGATCTGTTGGAATATTCACACCATCATTTTTATATTTTGCATGTTGCATGCATCCAGTCATCATCATGGTTGTCTCCCCAGCACCTAGAGCTTGCTTGTAACTCTCCAGAGCCTATCTTTAGCCCCCATTTGACCTCCTACCTATCTAATGCGCCCTCCTTGACCTTTCTGCATGCCAAGTGAGCCTTTGCTCACCTACCACATTCAGTTAGTACGCCTTTTCTCACCTACCTTCAATTATCACTTAGTTAGGGCACCTTTTCTCACCTACTGGGAGTTATCACTCAGTTAGTGCATTGATTGAGCAGTTGTTCCACTGATTGCTCATGCTGACTGCTTGTAGCTTCTAGTTAGCTAGCTCTGGAGTTCTAGTTGACTATTTGACAGCCTCATGCACCCCCCTTGGAGTCTCCCTTCCCTGATTTATTCATAGATGGTTCTGTTAGACTCAGTTGGACACACTTGACTGGCTCTTACCATTTATGACTAATACTACTAACTGGATGATGTCTCCATTGTTGTCCAAGCTAGACTTTGAGCTCTGATTCGAATGCCCTACTTGGCTAATTCGAATCCTATATGATGCTCCATCATAGATTATTGTAACACATTCTTTACATTCATTATTCATTGTATGATACTAATATTGTCTATTATTCTGTGTTTATGAGTGATTATTGAGTGCATGCTTCTCTTCTTCTTTGCAACATTCTTGAGAGTTTGATTGTGAGTTTGTTACAGTTGCTAGATCCCCTGAAGATTATCACATGATCCACATCGTAGTTGGGATTATTGTCAGATTCTAACTTCGACACATCCTCGACCAGTCATCGACGTCGACACAACTTCGACAAGTTCCGACTTCGACATGTTCTACGACCTCACAATTTCGCGACATCGACATGTAGCGTTGATCTACGACATGTGACTGTCGAACTTCGACAAACTGTCTCTCTGTCTTCCAGTCGAATGTAATGGTTGAACTGCTGAACCGTTCTAACTTCTTTTGTAACTGAACATAAGGGGAAAGCACCCAAGCATCTCAACACTCTCTATATAATCATGTAAACTATTGTAATATATAGTAGGCATAGAATCAATTCATGAACTTGTTTCCAGTAATAGAAGATCAGTTCACATTCCTACATATTGTTTATGCACATTTGTGTTTTGTCTATGTAGTGTATTCCTGCTTTGCGCATTCTGTTTCATAAGATTCTGCCATAACAGAGCCGACTCATTTAGTAGAACTGTTGTCCCCCTCGTGCTTCCTGGCCACATGCGGATCAGAACACATTTAATAGTTAAGACTTAGAGATTAAAAGGTGAAGAATTCATGTTTAAATGCAAGGGCCATGATAGATATCATTTGTGGCTAGAGTGTATTGGTGATGAGAATGCATAGAAAATTTTAGTCAACACATAATAGTAACACAATGGAGAGTGAAAATAAATTTGTGTGCCGACATTGCACACTTTGGAAAGTTTGACAATGTTTGGCAGGGTCAAAGTGTGTAGATGGTTTGATTAGGAGAAGGATTGAATGCTTGATTCAATTGACATGAGGGGTGCATGTTAGAAATTCACATTCTAGAAGGTCAAATAATGTTTAGTAGGGTTGACATGTGCCAATCGTCAAATTAAGGGAAGGATTGGTGATCCTTGTTAACATTGGGTAAAGTGTTGAGATGCTAGCCGAGGACATTGATAAGAACACAATATGTTAATAATGCACATTATGTAGGTATGGAAACATTTGGTGGAATTTAAATGCACACATAATTTTACTAGGAGGAGGATTGTTGTCTTGTATTTCTCATATGGAAGGGAAGGAGAGAGGGGTTGAAACATGAACCATCAGGCTTGAGCAAGATGATGTGTTGGTATCCATCTTTGGCCATGTCAACAAATAATAACCATGAATATGGATGTGATTATACCAAAAACATGAAAAGGGTCCTAAACAATAAGGTAATCCAAGGTGACTATAAACAATTAGGTTGTTTAGAAATGTAACAATTTCACTATTCATTTCTAGGAATGAAAATACAAATAAACCAAGAAGAAAAAGAAAGACCAAGGGTGGTTCCAAAATTTGAGATAACCAGTAAAATTTTGGCTCAATAGAGTTTTGTATTGTAATAGAGAGATTAAGACCTCTCTAAGGGAATTAGTCTCCTAATCATTGTATTCATGCATGATAGTTTGGCCATTATATAAAATACAAAAATACAAAAAATATTTGTTTCTTTTTAATGAATTTTATTCTCTATTTATTAATACTTCATTGAGTATATCTATGTGTTATGTTATGTAATTATGATAAGTGGCTTCATGCCTACATCATTTTTGTATGAAACAAATTGTCATTTCCACAAGTAAATAACTTTCTATTTATTCATGTGAACTTATTGCCCATGAAAAAGTTCACTTGTAATATCAGTATATTCATTTGATATGAGGTGATTAATATGCATTGAGGTGCATGATACTTCACGCAAACACTCACGGTAAAAATATAGTGAGACCCACATCATATATGTTCATGACCAAGAGAACTCCTCTTAACACTTTTTAGTACTGCTATTACATCATAAGGTGTTGTATCATACTTTATGTAGTCTCATGACCCATATGTACACCAATAACGTACTTATATATTTATATATTCAAATTTGTAATACAATTTGACATAAATTCAACATAAGGACAAATGTATTGAAGGAGAATAATATTTTACAAGAAAAATAATATTAGAAAACATAAAGTTGCAGCTAAGACAACATGCATTGTATACTTTAGTGTATTGTAAATAATGTTATTGTGAGATCCATAGTGCAAGGGTTTAATTAAATTATATTTTTTTTAAATCCTGTAAGATGTGATTACTTCTTACTCTCCTCATAGTGCAAGGGTTTAATTAAATTATATATTTTTTGAAATCTTGTAAGATATGACTACTTCTTACTCTCCTCATAGTGCAAGGGTTTAATTAAATTATATATTTTTTGAAATCCTGTAAAATATGATTACTTCTTACTCTCCTCATCTCTAAAATAGTTTAGACTATCTAATTCAACCTAATTTGCTAACACAATCACTTTCCACCCTACTCAAATCCAAATCATTTAATAAAAATTCTTTTATTAATAACTCTTAGACACCAATGGATACTAATTGTTTCCATTTTGATGCTATCTACAAGATGCCAACAAAATATTCATCATGTTATTGCTTTCTATTTATCAACATATGGCTTTTGGAATCATTGTATACCTCATATTTACATATATGGTTGTGATGTATAAGTATTAATTATATGCATATTTACATGTATATTGGGGTTTAATACACACTATATATATTTGGGAAATTGCTTCATGATATTGATTAAATATGTATTGCATATATTAAATTTTTGGTTGATATTAGAAAATACAATATATATGTGTTGTTTGTTAAAAATTCGTTAAATACATTGCCAAAGGCATATTGCTAATGGTGAGGTCACATACTCCAATATGGTTGAGCCCATTAGAGTTATCGACCATTTTTATGGCTTGAGGTTGAAATTGTCCCCCATTTAAATATTTTAATAAATAGGGGGGTATATTAGTAGCATAATATACACTACAAATATATAGACAAAGGTATCATGATTCAAACACTCTCTATTTATATTGGGATCATGTTGGTGAAACACATACATTGCATATTAAGGTTCAAATGTATTGGTGTATTTTATTTTTTATTGTATATATCTAGTTAAAGAGGTTTTCACCTCGAGGGATTTGATCCCTCTCGATGCATGGAAAATATGGAGTTAAGATGGATCTAGGATGGTTCAGTCGTGGGCGATCACATGAAATTTGGAGATGATCATCATTATGTATGTAAAATTCACTATAACTTAAACCTAATATCAGAGAGTGGAGTCATTGAAATCAATTCAACATACAATAAAACTCTTTATAAAAAATGAATCACATTGGGGGGAGACGTTATCATGTTACATCGCATTACATCAATGCAATCAAACTGTTTTGGATTATTAGTGACACCACTCTTTGATATTAGGTTTAAGTTGCAATGAATTTTATTTTTTGTTGCATTGATATTAGTGATTCAAAAAGAGGAATCACTAATATCAATGCACATTGGACTAGTTTACCTTACATTGAATTTTACTGTTTGTTGCATTGATATCAATGATTCAAAGAGAGGAAACAATGATATCAATGCAACAAACAGTAAAATAATCCAAGTACCATGAAAATACAAAGCAATTTGATTTCACTTGGATTATTAGTGACTCCACTCTGTGATATTAGGTTTAAGCTATTGTGAATTTTATTGTTTCTTGGCATTGATATCAGTGATTCAAAGAGAGGAACCACTGATATCATACTATATTTTTTATTGTGTTTATATACATGTAGGCTTAAATATTTTTTATCTTTTCTTTATGTTTGGTGCATTAATATCAGTGATTCAAAGAGAGGAATCATTGATATCAATGCAACATTCAATAAAATAATCCAAGTACCCTGAAAATCCAAAGCAGTTTGGTTTCACTTGGATTATTAGTGACTCTGTTCTATGATATTGGGTTTAATTTATAGTGAAATTTACTATTTATTGCATTGATATGTGTTACAAAGAGAGGAATCATTGATATCATATTGTATTTTGATTGTGTTTATATTTAGGTTGGCTTAAATATTTTAATATTTTAGTGTTTGTTTCACTGATATCAATGAATCAAAGAGAGGAATCATTGATATCATTGCAACAAAGACTAAAATTCAGTGTAACTTAAATCTCATACCACATAGTAGAGCTACTGAAATCAATCCAATCCAAGTGAAATCAAATTGCTTTGGATTTTTAGGGTACTTGGATTAAAACATACATGAAGTATTATGTGTGACCCTTTATTTTGCTTACATTATTAAGTATTCTTAACTATTTCATTTCGTCTTCTAAGTGTAGTGGTGACAAATTATGATATTTTTAAATGATTGATGACCTATTTTCACTTATTTTATTTTAATAATCTATATATCTTTAAGTATTTTACATTATTTTACTTTTAAACTTTATTATCTATATACCATTTGTTAAGATTCAATATGATAAGATAGATAACATCAGTATTCCATTCAATTTCACAACAATAGCATATATAGGATCACTGAAAGAACAACAAGCACAACATAAACACAAGAGAGACAATTTATCCTGGGAAACCCTCATGGGGTAGAAAACCCAGCAAAAATTCCTCAATATAGATGATCAACAAGTACAAAGATGTAGTCCCCAAACAAGAGCTCCTTCTCCTCCTTTGCAAATCTCTCTCTCTCTCTCTCTCCTATGCAAGTTCACAAGTGAGTGAGTTTGTTAAATGAGGAACACACCTCCTCTATTTATACTTTACATTCACTTGACATTTTACCCAGCTAGGTCGGCCTCATAACTAAATGACCAATTACTAACTAGGTCGACTTCTCTAAAGGACTTAAACACCCCATTACAACTGACTCAAGGGGAACTAATGCCTATACTTACATGTGAGGTTTTACCTTAATGATTTTACATAATAATAACATCCCAGAGGAATAAACATCTCTGGATATATAATAATGTCCCGACGGAGGAATAAACATCTTCGGATAATAAAGTACAAATAGAATATTCTTAGAAGTTACAATATTTCAACACTCCCCCTTAACGAGAAGGATATTCTAACAACATCTGCAGGATCAAGGAGTCATCAACTACATCACAGTGATACATCTATAAATCATTGGAAGTTTTCTTCAATCATCATCAGTAACTCAAAACAACTACTGGAACATCTTCAATATCTTCAATACTGGAACATCAATATCTTCAATACTGAGTCTTCATCTTCTACAGCACTCGATCACTTGATTAGCTACAACAACAAAATCATCTGTATCTCTTGATTAACAACATCATCTGGATCTCTCGATCAACAACATCATCATTTGTATCTCCCTATCAACAGCATCATCTGGATCTCTCGATCAATAGAATCATCATATGGATCTCTCGATCAACAACATCATCTGGATCTCTCGATCAACAACATCATCTGGATCTCTTGATCAACAACATCATCTGGATCTCTCAATCAATAACATCATCATCTGGATCTCTCAATCAATAACATCATCATCTGGATCTCTCGATCAACAACATCATCTAGATCTCTCGATCAACATCATCATCATCTGGATCTCCCGATCAACAGCGTCATCTGGATCTCTCGATCGACAGTCTCATCATCTAGATCTCACGATCAACAACACCATATGGATCTCTCGATCAACAGTCTCATCATCTAAATCTTCTGATCAACAAACTCATCGTTTGGATCTCTTGATCAATAGCCTCATCGTCCGGATATCTTGATCAACAAAATCATAATATGCAACACATGATCCAATTATGGGATGGTCAGTCCCTATCAATTTAGGACATAAAGCCAAGGACGATGCAATCCTGATCCATTTACAGGATGATCAATCCCTATCAATTTAAGACACCATATCATGTCTAGGGACGATGCAATCCAGATCTACTTACGAGATGATCAATCCCTATCAATTTAAGACACCACAACATGTCTAGGGATGCTGCAATCAAGATCTACTTACAGTATGATCAATCCTTATCAATTTAAGACACCACAACATGTCTAGGGATGATGCAATCCATATCTACTTACAGGATGATCAATCCTGATCACTTTAGGACATTAGTCCAAAGATGATGCAATCCTTATCCACTTATGAGATAATCAATCCCTCTCACTTTAGGACATAAGTCCAAGGATGATGCAATCCTAATCTACTTACGGGATGATCAATCCCTCTCACTTTAGGACATAAGTCCAAGGATGATGCAATCCTAAACCACTTACAGGATGGTTAATATTGATCTCTTTAGGACATAAAGCCATGGATGATACAATCTAGAACCACAGTGCCAGTCCTTTTTCATACTGGAGGTGACCTAGATCAAATCTAGGATTTACCACCACAGAGCCACACCTTTTTCATATTGGATGTGACCTAGATCAAATCTAGGATTTACCACCACAGAGCCAGTCCTTTTTCATACTGCATGTGGCCTAGACCACATCTAGGATTTACCACACAACATCATCACATTCTTAGAGACAAGAGTCTATGGATCTCTTTTAGGACATGTGTCCAGGGATGATACAATCCCACTCGTCAACTTATATCAAGTCTAAGGACCACTCATTGACCTCATCGTCGGTACAGGTATCCTCATCATCGATACATGTATCCTCATCATCGATACAAGCATCCTCATCAACCATATCGTTGGTATAGGTATCATCGACCTCATCGTCGATCCAAAATATCATCATTGACCATATCACTCTCCCTTTCGAGGAGGGTCCTTTTGAAATACACCAAGCTTGTCTCGGAAATACTCAAACTTTACTTGAGATAGAGGTTTGGTCAATACATCAGCAACTTGCTCATCAGTGCTCACATACTCGAGCTTTATAGATCCTTTCTGTATCATATCCCGTATATAGAAATATCGGATCTCTATGTGCTTTGACTGATCATTGAACACTTGATTCTTCGTCATCTTGATACAACTCTGGTTTTCACAGAGGATCACAGTAGATTCCATCTCTAAGTCAAATATTCCTGACAACAGCTTCCGAAGTCATATGGCTTCACAACTAGCAGAGCAAGCTGCTATATATTCCGCTTCAACTGTGCTGAGAGACACACTAGACTGCTTCCTTCTAAACCATGAGATCATGGTGGATCCCAGACAATAACATCCACTTGAGGTGCTCTTCCTGTATGAGACACTTCCGGCCCAATATGCATCTGTATAACCATACAATATGTAGTCATGATCTCCAACATAGTATAGACCAAAGTCTATTGTACCTTTCAGGTACCTCATCACATGCTTTGCAGCTACTAGGTGAACACGTCTAAGCTCAACTAGATACTGACTCAGGGTGTTCAAAACAAAGCATATATCTGTCCCGGTATTAGTCAGATACATCAATGAACCAGTCATCTGTCTGCAAACTATAGTAACCACCGTCCATCATCACAGATCTCTACTTCACATTTTCCTTGGCTAAGGAAAAGTATCATCTAATCTCATATACATATCTAATCATAATAATCATGCCAAGGTTCTTTAACTCTGAGTTATACTCCCTGTCAAGTGGAGTTTTCTATATTTGAGTATTGTCCTCCCTTTGTGACTGAACATCATTCACACTTTGCATTGAGTGATCTTCTGCATATCTATCTATTCCATCTCCCGTCAGATGGGTATACTGATATGAGCCTCAAGATCACTCGAACTCTATGGTGAGTTCCTTCTTGCATCCATCTGTATATAGAAACCATCTTCAACCTTGTAGAAAAGGTTGAAATCTGCATCACCCGTGGTAATCATCAATCTCATCAAATGATTATCGATCCTGGGTATTTGTTGAACCCGTACAAAACCTTCTTCAATCATGTGATTCTCTATCGAATCCCGGGAGTTTGCTCGATATGCACTTCTTCTTCAATTACACCATTCAAGAGAACGGTCTTGTCATCCATGGGTGTAATCTATCTCTGGAAGCGTGTCTAGCCACTGGAGCAAACATCTCATCATGATTCTTTCTAAGAGAATCCTCTAGCCATGAGCCTTCCTTTTTACTTTTATAGTATGTTTGATTTGTAAGTATTCTTGTTGAACACTCATCACTTGTTCTTTGGAACAAGTGTTCATCATCCTTCTTTTGTATATCATAGCGCACTATCTTTCCTACAAATCAAATTCAATTACATGATTAGTAACACTTCATAATCATCAAATCATGTTGACATTTCAATGATAACCTATTATGCATACTGATATGATTCACATAGTTATGCAACTATCTAGACCAATACTTTTGCACAACACTTTTCCATATCCTGTATGCATACAGTGGCTATCTAGATGCCTTCCATCTCTACCAGAACATACTATCAAGAGCGTGCATAGCTCCCAGCATGTTAGCAAAGAGGTTTCATTCTAGACAAGCAACAATGGAATGTTTGTCCAACTTACCCATCATATGCATATTAGTAGTATACTGTTCAATGCTATATGAATGCTTACACTATGCATGATATATTCTAGGAATACAAATATGCATACAACTATTACGAGCAATATCATTTACTATTCAGAGATTCAAGAAGTATTTCAAATAACAACTCAAATACTTATCTTTTATGTTTGTGTGGTTGCGTCCCTCTTGATCTCTATTTTTTCCTTTATGATAGTATCATGATTATATGTCTTTGAAATTCTATCCATCCTGGACCACTATGCATGCTTAAGTGTGCACTAGTGTCATCATTGTGTCTTCCTCAAGATATCATACATAATCATACATTCATTAGTATAAGCTTAATACTATCAAAACATTATGATTCTAAATAATCTTAAGCATGTATGGTCATGATCATCTCATACACAAGTATACTTATCTAAGATCCTAACACAAAGTAGGATTCTAAATTGATATAGGAAAACATACCTGGATTATCATGCTTGCTAGTTATGTCTAACATACCCAAACAATGTCTTATTTGTTCTCTTCAATGATTTAGAGACCTTGTGCTAGTAACCTGCATATCTCATAAGTTAAGCATTATAGAACCAAATTATACATACCTTGTAAGTAGAGCTTCTATGTGATCAATGAATATGGATGAGTCTTTGTCTTCATGTCATCATGGTCATATGGATTTGTCTTTCTTGATGTACCTTTCATGTTAGCAGACAACATCATCCTCATACAACACCACAAGTGCATTAGTACAATCATAAGTGTCATAAACCTAATCAATGAATGTATTCAATGATTCACATGCATTCATACTTTTACTAAGGTTATCAGACAATCTAAAATGAATCATGATTGTACTAACCTCAATATTATGAAGACAAACATATCATGAACTTAATCATGAAACATATTTCAAAACATACATGTATCTCCTCAAGCAATACCTGTCGAGATTGCTTGTAGTCTTCTCTATAAGGGTAAAGCCCTAACCGTCCAAGGTAGATCACTTGTAAATATCTTATATAGGTTCATGGTGCTAGGATGATAGAATATCAGTTCCATTTAAACGTCCTTCATTGCTGCCCTACGAGTTTCCCAACTTTGCTAGGGTTTCTTCTTACTTGGAAACCCTAATTTTCAATCTCCCTCCTCCCACAACATTTTGATGGAGGATTAATATCTATGATGAATGGATTCCAAATCCATTTTCAAAGTTTCCAATGTTGCATCAGGTGTCTCCAACATTGTATCAGGTCATGCGATACCTAAAAACTGAAAAACCTAAGTGAGAGCTTCTTCCTCCTCTTCTTTGATTTCCTCCGTTGAGCCATTTCAGATGTGTCGTATTGTTTCTGGTGTATCTCTGAAATTTTGGATCTGCAGGGTTTGAAACTTAGGCCTGTGGAGCCTAACCTATCATATTTCCAAACCCATAGGTTTGAGTTTCATTGGATTCTCCAACAGAGAGATATGCTCAGTTTCCCAACATGACTTGTTTAAGGGATGAAACAACATAGCAAACTTGTATGGAGTGCCACGTGTCACTGTTTCAGCTTCGGCCTCTGAAATCTGGATGTCTGAAACTACAGTTTGTGCCCTAACTTTCACTTTTGACGGAATTCCATACGGAGCTTCCTAGCCCGAGATATGACCTTTTTACTAAGGTCACTTGTTTAGGGCTTCATTCTGGAAGAAGCATAAACCCTAACTTGTATAGATCATATATCAGAAAGTACAACGAATATGAGGTTGAAACTCGGACACAAGGTATAGGGGAATTTCATCTTCGGGCTGTCCAAGTTTCAGATCCTGAACCTTTGCCAAAATTGATTTATAGCGAAAGTTCCACGATGACTGGGTTTTGCTATACAAAACCCTAACTTTCAAATTGTCGCAAGTGAAACAAGTGTCGTAAGTTCCATACATTGCATTCCTTCAGGATATCTCTGATACCATGTTAAGATTCAATATGCTAAGATAGATAACATCAGTATTCCATTCAATTTCACAACAATAGCATATACAGGATCACTGAAAGAACAACAAGCACAACATAAGCACAAGAGACACAATTTTATCCTGGGAAACCCTCATGGGGTAGAAAACCCAACAAAACTTCCTCAATATAGATGATCAACAAGTACAAAGATGTAGTCCCCAAACAAGAGCTCCTTCTCTTCCTTTGCAGATCTCTCTCTCTCCTATGTGAGTTCACAAGTGAGTGAGTGTGTTAAATGAGGAACACACCTCCTCTGTTTATACTTTACATTCACTTGACATTTTACCCAGCTAGGTCGGCCTCATAACTAAATGACCAATTACTAACCAGGCCGAATTCTCTACGGGACTTAAACACCCCATTAAAACTGACTCTAGGGGAACTAATGCCCCGACTTACATGGGAGGTTTTACCTCGATGACTTTACATAATAATAACATCCCATCGGAGGAATAAACATCTCCGGATATATAATAATGTCCCGACGTAGGAATAAACATCTCCGGATAATACAGTACAAATAGAATATTCTTAGAAGTTACAATATTTCAACACCATTAAGTATTTAACATTATTTTACTTTTTATCTTTATTGACATATATACTTTTTATTTTTTCTACATTGTTTTACTTTTTACTTTTTCCTATTGCTATTCTTTTAAGGTTACCAATATACCACTTTAAATATATACATTTTAACTATTTAATCCATTTACAAGAACTTTATAAGTCACCTTACAGTCAATAAATTTAAAAGACACACAAACAAATTAATAAGTTAGGCATTTATGAGTGATCCGATTACATTTTAGCTAACTATTTGTCATTGCTATAGTTGCTAAAGTTAAAAGTTTCAATTTATAATTTCCATTACCTTTATGATTTTATGTTGGTTTAATTAGTTCTATGTTGGAACGTTAAGTTACATACCGTAACGTGACAAAATATCCCCCGTATTGGGATGTAGAAGCACCTCTCGACACAATAAAATACTCTATAGATATTGGATTTTATACAAAACAAAAAGCAGATCAAACACACAACCACCACAAGCATTGCCGAAGTTTAAAATTGCATTGGCTAATTACCAAGATGTCTATTTGAATTATAGTGTAGTTGAGACACATTTTTAACAAAAGATAAACATACTTTTTTGAAACAAAATCATAAAAAGAAGGCCTTGGGCCTAAGCATAAACATTGAGAAATCATGTAACAACATGTACAAGCCAAGTATTCAAAAGTGGCTCATCACAAACATTGGGGTTTGACCCCAATCAGAAGTAATCAAATTGGTTTCTAGAACAATCTATTACGACCATGATTATATGGTTCCAATGTCTTCATTCCCTCCAATATATCAAGAGACATGGTTTGGAAATTATCATTTTGTTGTGTATGAGGAAGACATTATTTGCACCTATTTTTTATCCTCTCTTTGATCACACAACTAACTCTAGGAAGTGGCCTACTCTTTTCCCTTTAGGATTCCTTAGATCAACATGCTTAAGCAGGGGTTTTGTCAAGTGTCTTCCCTATCCTTATTACAGGTGGTCCCACCCCAAAATTCTAGAAGCTATTTTAAATGGTCTATTCCACCTAGATTATCCATATCTAAACAATTATTAGCAATGATAAGCTCACACATAATAGAGTTGTAAATCCATGAAACATGTTAAGAGGGATCCTCATTAAAAACAACATCATTTGTTTCTTCCGCAATAAAAAAAAAGTATTTTAACATGAAAAAGATGTTAAGTAGCATGAAACTCTAAATACCAAAGGCATTTGTTTGTTAAAAAGCAACCTTCCAAGAGATAGTTGCAGGCATAATTTTACTACACATAGACTTGAGCCAACTCCTGGAAAACTTGGCAAGGGGACAACCAAAGTATCCATTCCAACATTTTAACAAGTTCCCACAATAAGGACATTGCAGATTCTCAATAACAAATCAAGTTAGCCACCTATCTACAAGAAGACACCCTATGACTAAATATCATACACACATTGTTTTCTTGGGTTCCAACTTAGGATTTCACACTTTGTGTGGCATAAAAAAACTTGAACTTTACTTAGAATTGTGACTCCATAAGTTATCCACGCAAATACTAAGGGTTTGTCTTATGCACAACCACCTATAGCCATAAATTATATTATATTTGGCAAAGGATTTAGATATAATCCACTTTCAATCTCGCCACTAAGCTCAAGGGGGTTGAAGGCCCAATTTAAGGGATAGGTAATCAAGAATGAAGTCTCAAACTTCATCAAGAATGATCCTATTAGACTTGAAAATCCAAAACATGTTTTTAAGATTAGGCTAAGAGAACCAAATCCTACATCAATTGTGGAAAAGATCATTGGCATAAATAATGCCTTTCTTGCGAAGCCTAAGGGCCTCAAACAAAGGATCCTTGGCCAAGGGCTTGCTAAGTTTCTTTAACAATGAAGTTTGCTAGGTAGAGTGTTGACTAAAAGACAAGCTAAGGTTTAACGACAAGTCGAGTAAAAGATGGCTTACTAAATTTCGAGAGTTTCCAAATACTTTAAACTACATTTTTTTTTAATCTTAGTGTAGTTATGAAGATATAGCTTATAAAACCTAAATTATTTTTATGTTAATTTAGTCATGAACATTTAGAGTATAAAACCTTGCATACCCATAGAAGCACCAAAAGAATACAACTCATAAACAATGTCTTCCCATATTTTTTACTTACGTGACCCAAAGAAACCATTTGGTGAAAATATTCCATGTTGACAACATGATATTATGTAGTGGATGGTTGATGAGAAGAGAAGGGGGGGACTGTAATAGAAATGTGAAGTATATTAGTCACTTTGTAGACATGATATACTTTCTTACAAGATGTTTTATTTATATAGTTATTCTTCCATAGTTTGTACTTGGTACAACCATTTTGCTTGTAGACATTACTAAACTGCCAATGACCAAGTGGAAAGAAGACATTTGAAAGTACATTTCAGTCCTTATTATAGTTCAACCTTGTCACTTCAAATTTGTCAACAACAATTCAAATAAATGAGTGGGGTCCTTTCCCATGCTGAGTGGTATGGATCCTACCTACGTTTGGGGGTCCTTAATGCACACAAATAAAGGTCCTTACCTTTCTCTACACATAAAATAAATTTATGCAGACATAACAAGAAAGTGTACTTTGGAACACAAATAGCAAGCAATCTTACCATGATGCCTATTTTGTACCATAAAAATTATAATACATTTTCGGAGACACTTAGGCATTCAATAATCCAAGCAGGATGCATCTGGGAATGTGTCAATGGGTGCGTTGTATTTGTAGGTTAAACCAATATGTATTATTGGCTTCCAAATATTTCCTCAGATTGAGACTCAGAAAGAAATATTCCTTCTTTGGTTTGCAGGAATTGGAGTCCAAGAAAATAGTGAAAGTGTCCTAAGTATATCATTTAAAATTTCTTCTTAAAGATGGATTTCACATGGATTAAAAGGTTATGGTCACTACGAGTAAGAATAAGGTCATAAACATAAAGAACGAGGATGATGAGATGGTTTCCTACTTTCTCGGTATAGACATTGGGGCTAGAATGACATCTAAAAAAACCATATTCAAGGAGAAAACTATCAATTTTAGCATACCAGGATCGAGGAGATTGCTTAAGTCCACAGAGAGATTTCTTGAGGAGGCATACAAGGATATAATGATTCTGAATGAACCTAGGCATTTATTCCATTTATATTTCTTCTTGCAAGTCACCACGCAAGAAGGCGGATTTGACATCCATATAATGGAATTCCCATTTATGAGAGGTTTCAAGGGATAGAATGAGGCATATGGATTTCATTTTGGAAATAGGGGTAAAGGTTTCACTACAGTCAATGCATTTAACTTGAGAGAAACCTTTAGCAACTGATCTGTCCTTATGCTTATCAACACTTCCATTTGATGCATAATTAGTTATGTAAACCCACTTACATCTAAAAAAATTTATCCCTTTTGGAAGAGGGACAAGATCCCAAGTATCATTGGCCATTAATGACCGATATTCTTCTTTCATCGTTGCATCCCAATCTGGATGACCAGAAGCTTCTTCACATACCTCTGTATCATAATTCTCTAAAAATTGAGCCAAAAGTGATGAGTCTAATTGGAATTGAGAACAAGTCCAATGTTGAACTGTAGGATCATCAAAAATATCACCAACAACTTCTCTTGTAGAAAAAACCCATCTAGGAAGCTATGGATTTGTTGTTGGAGGAGGTTGAGCAAGTGGACGTGGATTTTCATCCTCATTGTCAGTAGGAGAAGTATAAAAAGAAGAGATAAAAGAAGATGACACATGCACTGAAGAAGGATCATAGGCCAAAGATGGAACAAATGCCGAATGAGGCTCATAAAATGAATATGGAACAAATGTCGAATGAGGCTCATAAAATGAATATGGAACAAACACCAAATTAGGCTTGCAGGCCAAAAGATATTCATGAAACTTTACATCTCTTAGAATTCTTACTTCAGTGGAATTTGGTTGAAGGAGTCTATATCCCTTAACATCTTCTGAGTATCCAACAAAAATGCATCTTTCACTCTTTGGTTCTAAGCCTTTTCACTTTTCATCAGGACTATGAGCCCATGCTTCATTTCCAAATACCCAGAAGTGACTTACATCCGGTTTTACGGAACTCCATGCTTCTTCTAGTGTAATATTTTTTAATACCTTAGTTGAAGTTAAGTTTACAATATAATTAGCACAATTAATGGCTTCTTCCCAAAAGCGGGGACTTAGTCTCTTGGATTGAATCATAAAATTTTCCATTTCTTTCAATGTGTGATTCTTTCTTTTAGCTACACCATTTAGTTGTGGTGTATATGGAACAATGTGTTGTTCCTATATGCCACGTGTAGTGTAGAATGTAGTGAATTTATTGTTAACATATTATCATCCATTATCATATATTAACTTAAGAATTTGATGACCAGATTGTTTTTTCAACAAGGGCCTTGTAGGCCATGAACATGTCAAATAATTCACTCTTAAGTTTTAGAAAATAAAACCAAGTGTGCCTAGATAAATCATCAATGAAAGTTAAGAAACATTTCAAACGAGGGAAGGAAGCAGATAGAAGAGGACCACACAAGTCAATATGCACAAGCTGCAAGGGCGTCGAGGTGTTCCAATAAGCATGTTTGTCAAAATTGTCCCGATGATGTTTTCCAAATACATAACCAGAAAAAAACACCATCCATGAAAGATACCATCGAAAAAATTGTCACCATATTTTCCTTACATACTTGTTTCAATGAGCAATAGTTTAAACAACCAAATTGCTCAAGCCAAATATTGCTCACTTCAACAAAGTGAGAAACAAAGACTAGTGGTGTTGGAATCTATTTAATGTTGAGAGGGGGGGGGGTGAATCAATATTAATGAAATTATGAACAGTTTTTAACTTCTTAACTGATTAATATTGAACTTTAATTATGCATCCACCATAAATAAAGCATTCATCCACATATGCACAAAAACACAGAACACATAGAATTTTTATGTGGTAACCCAGACGGGAGAAAACCACAGAATTCTCTCTCTTAATATAAAGATTACATTTGAGAAAGAACCAACTTCCTAAGTTCTCTAGCTCCAACCAAAAGGAGGCATTGATCCCCTAGTTTTGCAGGCACCGACCTTAAGGAAGCACTAACTTTGTGATTTACTAGAACCAACTGGAAGGAGGCTACAACCCCCGGCTCCATTCCTCGTCCTACCGCCCAGATATAGAATAAGATATTGCTTTGGTGAACTTATGATCCTCACACTCTTCAGATTTTCTATTGTTCATTCTACTGTGCGCACGTTCTGTATGTTGTAAAACTATTGTCGATGTATTGCATACTTCACTTGACTTCACACTTAACACTTCACAACATTACTAACTTTACACTTTACAAATTGTGTTGTTTCATTGTATTTTGCATTCTGCAACAAGATTCAATATTCCATTCTGCTACTATGCATCTGCAACTTCAACTGATACTACACATCAACTGATAAATTCTTGTTCTAGCTTCACACATTAGTATCAACTGGAACTGCGCACCTTTTGAAATGTGTCCATTCTATCTTGGTGAAACAACCTTCAGATAATATGCGACCTTTTGTGCATCATCTGTGATTCATGCATTCTGTATAATGCACTTGTCTCAGATCATCCTTATCATAATGTGCATCCTTCATTGTGCAACAATTATGTCTTTGTGCATAAAATAAAATTCTTCACTTTGCTCATCACAAGAAATACTTCATATATATTTCTGCGCTTTTGTCTTAGATCATCTATGACCATTTGCGTGTTGTCTGCGATATTGTTATTCAATCCTCATGCATTGGTGCATCTTCTGTAGTTTTTCTTTTCTATCTTCATGCAATTATCATAGATACACTGCATCATTATGCACACCTTCAACTATTCCATTCCTCTACTTGTGCGCAGTCGACTCTCTTCTAGATCATGTTGTTATGTTTCCACGAGCCCTTGATGCACCAAGAATTTAGAAGCTTGATCAATCGGTATCTTCCATCTTTCCACCTCAAAGCATCCTCATCCAAGCTTACTTTAAGTCTCCAACTTGCTTCTTATTTATACTTGTCTTGCGCATATTGTATGTCCACAAGTTGGTTGTGGATTTCCTTCTTCTTTGCTTCACGATTCATGCTCCTGCCACTTGTCATGTTCTGTGACGTTGAGTCGTCATCTCTTGTGGGTCTTGCGCATACTTGGTCCTAGTCTTAGTGGTACTTGCTCCCTTGCGGTGTGGTCTTGCGCACTTGACTTCTACAACTGCTACTTTATTCTTTGTACTTTTGCATGCTTCAATAACTGAACACTTCTTCCGATTGGTGATTCTTGTGCGCTTTTGGGACTCGCTTCCTTGTTCAACCGTTTCTTGTTCCAAGATGCTTGCACACTCCCGAACTTTGTCCAATAACTCTTTGGCTTGCTTGCGCACTCCCGAAATTTTTCCCAACCAACTCTTTGACTTTTACCTTGAAGGAGTATGACTGGGTGGACCTGATGATCTGCATATGTACTTCTTCAAACTGGATACTTGCACTTGTACCATATGCACTAAATACATCCCTTATGTACTTCTTCAAACTAGATATGCCAACTTGATTACATATACTTCTTCAAAGTTTCTTTCATATACTTTTTCAAATTGGCACATAAATATACCTCTTCAATGTAGCTTTCATATATTTCTTCAAACTGACATAGGAATATTGAATCCTCTTTGAAAATCATTGACATCAATGACAACCAAAGTTCAACAATCACCCCCTTTGGAATTGATGTCAATACCTCATGAAGCTGTAATTAATCATCTCCTGAAGTTTGCATGCTTCATATGTGCTTGTCGCAGTACTCTCTTTGTGTTCTTTGCTAGTTTGAACCTTTGACATCTGTGCATGTTATTGTCAATTCTTTTTCTGTTCTTTGTTACTTTTGCAGAGATCACATGCTTCATGATTATTCTTATTGTGTTGTTTCATGCTTCATGATCATTCTCCTTGTGCTGTTGCATGCTTCATGCTCTTTCTCCCCCTTTGACATATTTGCAAAGAGGTGCCATTACTGCGCAATTATAGGTCCTCCTTTATTTTGTTTTGCAATGTGATTCATACATTTGCTTGGTGGGATAACTCCCCCTTTTCTTCATGCTTCATTCATTTGTTGGGGTTTCTGCGTCGATTTGAGTTTCCTTGCAATCAAAATATTTTTTTCATAGCTATCTCAGATACGCTCCCCTTGTACAGTTTCTATCTTCATTCTTATCTTGATATTTTGTTCCTGTTGTAGTAGTTAACAATACTTAATCATTCCTTGTGCAAACCTTTATGCAACATTCCTGTCGTGCCAACTGTGCAGTACCAAATTCCAGTTGCTTCTGGTTTTGCACCCGTCGATTTCTTTCTGTGTCTAAATGTTCCTTATGTCACATTTACTACACTATGACAAATCCTTGTTACCTTTTCTGATGTTGCATCCCTTTCCACGACAACTGAATATTTTGCACGCTTTTCCACCTGTCATCCAGCTTGGTAATAAAATTATATGACAATCAATTCGTGTGGAAACTTTGACGTGTTGCATTCGTAATTGAACCTTTTGGGCAACATTATTTTAGTCACATAGAACAATGAATTAGATTTCCTCTTTTTGTACTTTTTCCCAAATTCATTAACGTGTGTAATTACTTTTGGAAACTCCATAACCAGCTTCGGATAGCACTGACTTGAATGAAAATTACTCCCCATCTCTTCAACTTAATTTTCCCATGCACGAAGAACTACCATCTGATTCTATAAGAGTGATGTGAAATGCCTGGTTCATCACCTTTGTTCTTCTTACATATAGCTCTGCACCTATTGCTTTTGTGTTTCTCGTCTTCTTAATTCATGGCTTCCTTCTTCAAGAAATTCAATGATTCTCTTGACAATGTATGCCTTTTGGTTCAATCGCAGCAAGCAGAGTTTACTCGATTCAGAGTTGACATGGGCATTTGGAAAAGCCAAATGAAGGAGTCTATATTCAATTATCTACATGCTCAGTTGCAAGTGAACCATAGACACGTGGAGGGATTAATTAATCTAAGTAAACGGGTCTACTTCCTGGAGCGGAAACAACAACGAATTCTTGATATGCTAAGCGTGATTCGGACCGAGCATTCTTCTAATGGTGTGTTGTCTGAAACACTGCAATTGTATCCTCTGCAGTCAAATTCTGATTTCATTGAACCAATGTCAATGGATTTGGAACTTCGACTCGGACAACAACCAGCTGACCAAGACATGGATATAGACCTTGAATTGTGGCTTTCAATTTTGCTTGATATGGCCTTAATTTTCTTCTTGAACTCGCCTTTTGGCCTTGACATGATGTCTCTTTTGTTCTACAATTATGTTCTCAGCAACAGAAGACTCGCGCATTTTGTAAAAGCACAAATTTTGAATATAATACAAAATATGTTTATGTATCTACACAGACTCATGTTTGTTCTTTTACCAATGCTCATTTGAAATTTTCTTTATCTTGTGATATGTATGTGCAAACTAACTTTAACATACCACAACAATTAACTGAATATATACGCATATCCTTGTTTTTTCATCAACAATACTAAATATACTTTGTGCAAAAATCCAACTCGGCAGACATATTCAAACTGTAACCTTCACTAACATATTTCTTGAATTCCTAATATGCATCATGTTGAATTCAAGGATCTCACTTGATCTTCTTAGAGACTATCAAGGAGGGAATCAATCACTTGTTGGTTGAGATGTACTTGACTTGTCAGTTTCTTCTATGCAAGAAGTTTTCCTTATATGCGTTTTCATGTGCGCATCTCCATTTTTATTCTGCGTTTGACTATCTTCCCTTTTCTTCCTTGTATTGTGATTGATTTTGCACAACATGTGTTCATTAAGACAATTTACTATTCTTCGACAATACATAGCCTTATGTCCAAAGCCATCGCAAGCATAACATCTCATAGTTTGACAATACTTAGCAATATGACCAATATAATTGCACCTTACGCACCTCATTATGTTAGTCCTTCATCGAGTAGTGTAATAAAATATTTTTATCATTGAAGAAATTATCATACCTGAAAGACTTCACTTGGATGATGCTCATCGTCGTAGACTTTCCTAGATGTTCTTTCATAACCAATTCCAGACCTGTCTTCTGGTGATATCTGATAATTCATAATCTTGTTTAGAATTTATTTGTTGCCTTTGAATTTGTTCTTCACTTCATCTTCAAGACCAATCTTGTCACTTCCTGGATTTGGAGTGTCACTTATGATGTGATCTTGAACTTGTTTCTTTAATTTTATCTCGATCAACTTGTATTATAAGATAGATATATCTATGTCCTTGAACTCCAACTAGCTTGCTAGCATATTATTTTTCTCCGCTAACTCTTTCATATAAGTCTTCAATACGAAATTTGTGTCTTCAAGTACCTTGATCTTGTCGACTGCGCAATGCAATTGTTTCTCACAGTTCATCACCTTTTCACTGCCCTGTTTATCAAGGGATTCTTGAACCTATTTAGATTGATTGGAGTAAGATTGACAACCATATCTTTTATCACTCCTAGACATTTTACAGCTCGGGAGTCAAAGGCATATAAATCATGGTAAGGCTTAGTGACATTAAGGCCCAGGGCTTCCATCACAGATTTTGGCATCAAATTATGGGATGCTCCTGAATCTAGTAGACAGTTATGAATCATCTGCTCATGCACAGTCAGAGTTATATAAAATGGAGGAGAAGCCCCAGCTTCATTTTCAGTCTTCTCAGCTAAAGCTGATCCAATAAAAATTTTAGGGTTTTCTTCCTGAAGATTCACTGTATCTGAAACTGGCTGATTATTTGGCATATTCATTACCTTCAAAACTGTATTCTTGTATGATGGATTTTTTATAAGCTCAGAAAATGGCACAGGAATTTTGAGTTTTCCTAATTCATTTTCCAAACTAAAATGTTGACCCGACCTATTCACCTCTTCAATTTCTGTATTCTTCTTAGGTTTTTCTGCAGGTTGCTTCTTTTCTGCTACAGGATCAGCAATTGGTTTATCAGGAATAACTGGAGCAGGAACAGCAGCTTTTTTCTTAGGAGCTTGAACTACTTGTTTTGGTCCAGTTCTGAGATTAATAATTTTCTTAACTCCATTCTGATTGCTAGCAGCATTTACAGCAGTTTTTTCACATTCCAAATCATCTTCAACCTCATATAAATCAGCATCATAATACTCAGAATTTAAGAAATCTTCTTTAGTAACAAAGCCTGTAAACATTTTATCTCCAATGTGATTCATGTCCTGATCAGTCTCAGTTTCTTCAAAAAGCAGCTGCTGATCAATTTCTTCTTCATCAACCAAATTATTTTGGAAAGGAGGGGGCACTTTCTGATCTTCATTTTCTCTCCTTTCTTGCTGGATGTCATTATTTCTTCGTTCCCTTGGCATGAATCTAGGTGCAAATTGTCTTCTAAACTGATTTTGATTGTTTGGATTTCTCTGAGCTTCTGGAGCAGGTTTAGCAGAATTCTTTTCCATCTCTAGTTTGTTCAACTTTGCAGTAAGGATCTTAACCATTTTGGCCATCTCATCTATCTTGGCCTCAGCAGATTGAGAAGCAGAGCCTGCTGTGACAACTTCTTTTTTTCCTTTTCTTTCATATAGCTGCTGAGATGTTTCATTTTTAAGTCTATTTGAAGCTAACAAATTAGACTCTACCTCTAGGGCTGCATCTTGCATGTTCAGCAGGGTGATAGGTCTCCTCTCTCTGAGTAATAGAGAAAATTCATGATCGAAAGCATTGGCATAGGTCAACTTGGCTGATGTTTCAGTGGGTTTAATTTCTGCTGGAATTCTACTATACATCTTATTAAACTTCTTGGAAAAATCTGCAACAGTCTCATCTTTCTTTCTTCTGAGAGCTCCAAATTCGGTTATGTAATATGTGTGATCTTTTGTATCTCCCCATTGTCTCATGAAAAGCTCATGGAGTTCTTCAATAATAGTAATGGAGTTAGCAGGCAAATCTCTAAACCATTTTCTTACATCACCATCCAGACTCTGAACAAAAACCCTCATCCACACATCTTTAATTTCAATATTCTGATTATCAGCATAACTCATAAAAGCCTCCCAATGTTCCTCAGCAGTATTTTCCCCTTGGCCATTAAATCTAGGCATATATTTCTGATAATCCCCTCCGGGCAAAGCATGTAGAGGCTGAGGTAAAACTAATGGTGCATACCTAGCTGCTACCATCCTGTCCATCATATCCATAGGTGGATTTTGAGCTGCCATTGTGGACTGAAGTTTAGACTGAATGTTCAAATTAGGTTTTGAAAAGGAAGGAATTTGACTGGACCCTTTTTGAAAGGTATTCTTTCCTAGTTTCAACTGAAATATTGGTATTTTATCAGGAGAAGAGGCTTTAGCCTTCAAGAAACTTTGAGGATTAGTGAAAACCTGAAAACTGCTCTCAGAGAAGATAGGTTTTGAACACGGTGAAATTTCAGCTGGGTCTAATGACTCACCCAACTGATGAGAATCACAGAAAGTTGGCAAAGATTGAGATTTTCTGAGTTTGTTTGCTGTTTTCAAAATCTGCTCAGGGTCTGTCACACCCAGATTTAATGGATAAACAGGCTTACTCCTGGTCCCAATCCCTTTAGAAGCCAGTGTGACTTTTATGGTGAAAATAGCCTTCAAAAATGCTGGTTCAAGTTCACCTCTTAAACCAGGAAAAATGATGAGTATCCCAGGGAAGATATGCTTCAGCTTCGTCCCCGGCAACGGCGCCAAAGATGTTTGTGTCAGAAATTGTTACTAAGGCTAAGGTAACAAGCCAACACAATCTCAATAATAAAATCAATCCAAACTAAATTTTTAGGGTTTTGTTTTGTAGGTTTTGGTAAGAAAAATTCAAGAGCATAAGGGAATACATTCAACCAATAAGTAAAAACTAATTCACATACATATATCCATGAAGATGCATATATATCTCAGAAATTCACCAAAAGATTGCAATGAAGTTCATTCAATAAAAGACAAGCACCACTGGAAATTATACCTAAAACCAGAAATGAAATTGTCAATCAAGAAACTGTATAAGTTTAAAATGAAGCCAACACATATCAGAAGTGGAATAAGGAGTTATATATTCATAGTTTCATCAAAAATGCAATATGAGAGTTTGCAATACTTAGCAGTGAACAAGTCTGGATGAAAGCACGGTTTGCAGACCTCCTCTAGCTCTCCAAAAATTCGAACCCTTACAATGTCTTTTCTCTCTCTCTAAATAGTTTTTCATCTCCCAAAAACAGTTAGAGTATTTCCTATTAATCCTCCATCGAATGACTAAGACTAGGTAAAGTAGCATTTACATTTTTACAAATTACAATTTTGCTAAAAATAGCAAATCTTTAACAAAAAGCATTAAATGAACCTAACTGCCTCAGATCTCTTTCGATGCCTCCACAAGCAAAGAGATGCCATCTGGACTTGAGGATCTTTTCTTCACTCTTTTGTGCTTTTGCTCCAGCTCAACTATCCTTTTGTGTAAGTGTTCATTTTCCTGCTGCAAGGTTTGAACTGTCTTTTCTAATTCTGAGCAATTCCTGTCAGCAACCCTTTTTCTTCTGAGTGCCTCTTTTGCATCAATCACCAATTCCTGAAAATTGTCATGAGTATCTTGAAGATCTTCTCTCAATCGTCTATTTGCCATCATTAGGCCATCATTAACTTCCTGCATGTAGCTCATTTGATGCTTGTACTGTTTGACAGTCTTCTTCAAATTCTCCTTGTCAGAATTAACCAATTTTTCAATTGCAGCATCCTGATCTTCACTTGGTTTCCAAAACATGTCAAACTTCTTAAACATCAATTCCTCTGTCAATGGCTTTACAACAGTATCTTCAATGATAGGGTTTGAAACACCTATTACCTGTGCTGATTTAATATCTTCTGTTAACAATTTTCCAGAATTGTTTTCAACAATAGATTTAGAGCTTTCTTCACCTGTTATATTTACAGACCCAAAATCCTCTCTTTTAACTGAATGCAATTCATTTTTCTTTGATTGCTCCTCCATGGATTCTTCATCAGAGATGGTCACCTTATCAGTCTTCAATTTTGGATTTAACAGCTTTTTCATGCTTAATCTTAATTTGTTTTTAGACCTAGTTTTAGGTCTCCATAAAGAAGCTGCCTCTGCCATCATTTTAAGCTTCTTCCCTTGATATTGGATAGAGGCTAACTCTACCACTTCTAACTTTTTGATCTTCTTCTTAGGCTTGGTAGTTTTGTCCTCTATAGCCTGATTTTCTTTAATCTCAGCTTTAACTTTGATCTCAGGAATGAATTGCTCTTCCTCTAACATATAGCCCTCGTCATCTGAGAGGACTGTGATGGGGCTTTTGGGCCGATTCTGGACTTCTTCTTTTGTTACAGGAATAACTTTGATATTAATTTTCCTCTCTTCTTGAACCACTGTTATAGATGATGACTTCTTTTCAAGAATTTCCTTTTCCTTTTTGTCATCGAATAATGAAAATTTGACTTTACTGTGCTGTGGAATTTCCTGAGGCTGACTGTCAGTATGTCCTTCATCTGCTACCTGCTTTGTTTCCTTTTTGGCTTTAATGCCATGTTTGTTTGCAGGTTTAGCTGAATGCCCCAATTTTTGTATCATTACTCTTCCTTTATCAGTTTGCCTTTTGGGTTGTTGGTCTTCTCCTTTAGAATGAATCCCTGACCAAAACAAAAAGAAGTCCCAAGTTTTTTCTTCATGCTGCAACACTGTAGAGATGATTAACTTGATGAGACCATGATGAAACAATGATTGAGAAGTATGGTCATCCTGCTGTTTAATTTTTCTTGACATTTTCTGCAAGCTTTTGAAGAAAAAGAATGGCAAATTCATTTTAGACACCCCTGCCATGTGCTGCAAGAACTTGAGATGGTATTTGAACACTAATGAGTACCTCCCTTCACAAGTTATATAGCTCTGAAGAATCCTTATAGGTTCAATCCATTCCCTCTTGAAATTATGAATGATAATACCTTTGTTCCAGTTAGGAACAACATTGGGCAATAAGTATCTTTGAGGATCAAATTCAAAAGGGGACTTCTTAAACCAGAGCTCGCCCTCATTATCAATTTCAGTGGCTTCTGAAATTAAATCTACAGTCAATTTGAATCTCAAAGGATCCATTATGATCATCTCATTCTTAAGTCCTTTGGCAAAATTGCAGGATACTTGGGTATTAAAGCCATCTATCTTCTTGAAGAATTTCAACCATCCTGCCTATTGGAACAGCTCTGCACAATCTGGAAGTTTTTGGATCCATGTCAAATTTGTGGGTTCAGCCCTATTAATCTTACCACTTTTACTGTTTTTTCCCATCTCTTTCTTTTCAAGGAACTGGAACAGTTTAGTTTTAGGTTTCAGAAGTGTCTTATAAGCTGTTTTCTGGGAAAATAGTACTGCAGGCTATAACAATTTCAATGATATTTAAATCCCCTGCACAAATCTACAAACCTCCCTGTGTAACACCTGTATCAAGATAGCAGACTTCCCTCTGTGTAAACAAAACTGAGTTCTACAGGCAATTCTGTGAGTTTTTTTTCGACGCCCTATTCTGATTAGGTTATAAAAGAAACGGTCATGCAAATTCCTCCTATCATGCTTCAGCTAACTATTTCAGTGATGAATTATTCATCCTTTCATGCTATTACATCCTTCTCAGTAACCAATTTTTTCAGAAGAACACGCAGCAGCAAAAACCCAAATTCTCCAGCTATGAGGGTTATACGTAATACCTGTCAATTACTCCTCCATCGTGGCGTAATGTCTTCAATTTGGGGTGTTAATATTGTTCTTCTTCGAGCACAGGTGTCCTCCTAACAATTCTTTGGCTGCAGGTGAACGAATTCAAAAGCCCTAATTTCTGCTGGCGCCAGAATCACAGCTGTCTCCTTCCACAGTAACGTAATCCAACGTTCAACAATGAAGTCTCCTCCTCAAACACTAACTCCTCAGTGATGATGCGTGTGACGAGGGAAACTTGACAGCTAAACCCGGAACTGGCTGGTCTTTGTGCAACTGAACCCGCATAACCTGTAATGATGCCCTTGTCTTCTCTTCGTGATTATCAACCAACTAACATCATGCTCAAAATGCTGCATACACGTGTTAAGCACTTCACACAATGCAATTAGATACTCACACTCTTCATGATGATGGAAATCAGATCGAGAAATTACAAAAAACTCATGCCACGATATTCCTGTAGCGCACTCTGTGTTAAACTTTGGTGTAGCGCTACAAGAATACCTTTTAACCAAAATTTAGCCATTTTCTAACTTTTTTCCAACTTGTCGGAGATTTTGGCAGCTATTTGGTTTAGGACATTAGTCTAGCTATTCTCTAAAGTCATTATTGATTCTCCTTTTGAATATATAACTCACATTGACCCACTTTCAATGTAAAAATGACCAAAAACAAATGAAATCTGAAAGGACTGGGCTCAAACTTTATTCAAGCATTCATAAGGTTCTTAAGAAGGCAAAAAACCAAAAGTGAAAACCAACAATTAACTAAGGTGCACTCAAAAACAAACCAAAATTTAGAGAGAAAAAACTAAAAATGCAGAAAAATTTACTGACTTAACAATAAGAGTTTACTCTTCCTTCTTGATGTATTCAATTCTTCTAGGGCACTAACTAGTTCACCTTCCCAATCAACCTCTGCATCTTCTTCTTCTTCAGATTGACTATCAGATTTAAATTTTGTGTCAGGATTTGAAGGTGTATTGAAGGATCCACTAACGAAATACTTATCCAATGATCCAGGTTTTCTTTGTGCAACTGATGTGTTCTTCATGTTTGATGAACAACTCTTCTTCTTTTCTTAACTGCTTTCTTGTTCCACAAAGGCCATGAATAGTACCTCTTTTGGCTTGTTGTTGTAGCCACTTTCTTCGGATCCATTGTTGTCTTCCTCAGTATACAAACTCTTCCTCTGTTTTGGAATTTTATTTTTATTCTCATGTGTGTTCTAAGTGCACGCAGTTCTTTTTTCATGGGAGCTAGCTTCTTCTTCACTGTCGCTATCTCCATCTTCCCTGTATGGACACCTAGAATCAAAGTGTCCTTTTCCTCCACATTTGAAACATTTGAAAGGAAATTTATTTTTATACTTACCACGTCCTCTTTTTAGCTTTCTTACGAAATTTGACTCTTCTTCATCTGATTCATTACAAGAGTCCTTGTCATGATCATGTTTATCCTTTCTAGTGGCTTTAAAGGCCGCTTCTTTTCTGATGGGATTTTCTTTCACAGTTCTCATCTCATGGAGTCAAGATTCCTAGAAGCTCATTCTTTTTTAGGTCTGCAATATTGGCTCTATTTTCTAACACATATTGCTTCAAATCTTGAAGGTATAGTTATCAATATCTTCTGCATTACTGATTCTTCTTCTAGAGTAACTCCAAGACTCTTGATAGCATTAACTATCTCATAAACTCCCAAGAAGTAAGAAGCAATATTCTCTTCATCTTTCATTTTTAGGGATTCATATAATCCCGAGTAATTCTATAGCTTTGCCTTCTTTACTTTTTCATCACCTCCATAGACACCTATGAGCTTATCCCATACAGTCTTGGATGAGGCACAATGCATTACCTTAATAAATTCAGTGTATGTTAATTCGCATAGCAGTGCGTTTATTGCTCTTGCATTGCACTCATACAGTCTCTTCTCAACTGGGTCAACTGGTGCGATTTCTGGGATGTTATAACCATCCACAATAGACTTCCAAACATCAGCTCTGAGAGATTGCAAATATACTTCCATCATGATCCTCCAGAAGGTGTATTTGGTTCCATCAAAGCTTGGTGCTCTATTGGTGGATAGACCTTCCTTCTTGTCCATACATGCGCACAGATCTATCTTCCAGATGTTAATATATTATTGAAGACACTTGCTCTAAACCTAATTTTTGGAATCTATTTAATACTGAGAGGGGGGTTGAATCCGTATTAACGCAGTTATGGACAAGTTTTAATTTCTTAAATGATTAATATTGAACTTTAATTATACATCCACATATGCGCAAAAAAACAGAACACACAGAATTTCTACATGGAAACCCAAACAGGAGAAAACCATAGAATTCACTCTTATAATATAAATATTACATTCGAGTAAGCACCAACTTCCTAAGTTATCCAGCACCAACTGGAAGGAGGCACTGACCCCCTAGTTTTACAAGCACCGACCTGAAGGAAGTACCAACTCCCTGATTTACCAGCAATAACTGGAAGGAGGCTACAACCCCCTGATCCTTGCCTCGTCCTACCGCCCAGATATAGAATAATATATTTCTTTATTGAGCTTATGATCCGTGCAATCTTCATATTTTCTACTGTTCATTATGCCGTTCACACCTTCTGTATGCTGTAAAACTGTTGTCGTTGTATTGCATACTTCACTTGACTTCACACTTAACACTTCACAACATTACGGACTTTACACTTTACAAATTGTGTGCTGCTTCATCATATTATGCATTCTACGCCAAGATTCAATATTCCATTCTGCTAAGGCACATCTGCAACTTCAACTAATGCATCAATTGATAAACTGTTGTTCTGACTTCACGCACCAGTAGCAGCTGGAACTGCGCACCTTCTAAAATGTGTCTTTTCTATCTTGGTGCAACAGCCTTCAGATAATATGTGACCTTATGTGCATCATTTCTGATTCATCCTTTATCTATAACGCACTTGTCTCATATCATCCTTATCATAATGTGCATCCTTCACCGTGCAACAATTCTGTCTTTGCGCATCAAATAAAATTCTTCACTTTGCGCATCACAAGAAATAATTCAGATTTGTTTATGCACTTCTCTCTTAGATCATCTATGACTGTATGCGATACTGTCATTCACTCCTCACACACTTGCACATATTCTATAGTTCTGCCTTTCTATCTTCGCGCAACTATCATAGATACACTACATCATTCTACACAACTTCAGTTATTCCATTCCTCTGAATGTGTGCACTCAACTCTCTACTAGATTATGTTGTCTTGGTTCCATGAGCCCTTAATTCCCCAAGAATTTAGAAGCTTGATCAATATGTATCTTCCAGCTTTCCACCTCAAATCATCGTCATCCAAGCTTACTTCAAGTCTACAAATTGCTTCTTATTTATACTTGTTCTACGTGGATTTTATGTCCACAAGTTGGTTGTGACTTTCCTTCTTCTTTGCTTCATGGTTCATGCTTCCGCCACTTGTCATGTTCTGTGTCGCTGAGGTGTCATCTCTTGTGGGTCTTTCTCATACTTGGTCCTTGTCTTAGTGGTACTTGCACCCTTGCAGTGTGGTCTTGCGCCCTTCATGTGCCATTGCTTGTGGGTCTTGCGCACTTGAATTCTACAACCGCTACTTTCTTCTTGGTACTTTTGCACACTTCAACAATTGAACGTTCTTCTGATTGGTGAGTCTTGCGTGCTTTTGGGAATTGCTTCCTTGTTTAGCCATTTCTTGTTCCAAGATACTTGGGCACTCCCGAACCTTGTCCAATCAACTTTTTGACTTGCTTGCGCACTCCAGAACTTTTGTCCAACCAACTCTTTGACTTTTACCTTGAAGGAGTAGGACTGGGTGGACCTGATGATATGCACATGTAATTATTCAAACTAGAGACTTGAACTTGTACCATATGCACTGAATATATACATTATGTACTTCTTCAAAGTCGATATGCCAAGTTTCCAACTTGCTTACATATACTTCTTCAAAGTGTCTTTCACATACTTTTTCTAAATGGCACAGAAATATACTTCTTCAAAGTAGCTTTCATATATTTCTTCAAACTGGCATAGGTATATTGAATCCTCTTTGACATCCCTTGACATCAATGACAGCCAAATTTCAACAGATGGAAGAGTTGATGACCAAAAATTTTCAAACTTGTACAACTTGGTAACGTCATCAACCGTTCTAGTAGCTAATACATGCCTTGCATCCTTTAAACTTTTGATTACAACATGGTGAGGTGAAAAATCTATAATTTTACCTTCACCTGAATGATTGATCCAATATATTGATAGAATATTACATGAAATCTTAGGAACACATAGTACATCATTAAACTGACCATTGTCTAGATAAATAGTTCTAGACCCAACAACACTAAACAACCTATCATCACCAACAAAAATTTGTTTGGTGTTACAATCATTTAAATAAGAAAACATGGCTTTATCCTTAGTCATATGATAAGATGCTCCAAAATCTATAAGCCACTCATGAGAAGAAGAAGAAGAAGAAGATACATTTAGTGCATAACTAGAGGCGAAAAGTGCATGCTTCGGAGATGAATGTGAAGTAGTATCCATCCGAATGTTGTGCTTCATCATGGTTGCTTCCAAAGCTTCCATCTTTTTAAAAACATTTTGACCTTGTGTTCCCATCTCAATCGCAAAATTTGCAATGTCTATTTGTCTTCTTTCATTTAGACTTAGTTGCTTTATCATTTTGAGGAGCATGGGAAGGTTGAGAATATTTTGGACCCTTATTATTATTTGGTTTGTTCTTGTTTGGATGCTGCTTCTTAGGATTCTTATTATTCTTAGGAGTGTGTGGATACTAGGATACTAAGGATTTAGTATAAGTACTAGCAGTATTGATAAGTACAAGAGGTAAGAATTTCCCTTGTTCTCTTATCAAAGAATCACAAAAAGCATCAAAGGAGGGGGCATCGTAAGTTTCCCCCGAGGAAAGAAATTCTTCTTCGGTGGAATAAAATTTTAATACAAACACATAATAAGCATGTCTTAACTTAGCAAGAATTGCATAAATGAGGCCATCATCTGCCTTGGTTACTTTACAACCAGCTAAGAGAAGTATAAGGGTCTTAAATTTTGTTAAAAAATCTTCCATGCATGAGAACTTGTTAGGATCCAAGGTGAGTAGCCCATTTTCAAGTTGATGATCTTGAATCTCATTTTTAATACCAAATATGGTATTCAATTTTTTCAACCATCATCAAGCACATCAATGCCTTGGAGGAGAAATTGCAAGTCGGGAGAAATATACATATCTATCAAACCATGAGTTAAATCATTTCTATTTTTCCATTTTACCAACTTATCGACATTAGTGGGGGTAGCTTCAATTCACAAAGTAATTCGATAGAGCCCTTTACTTCAAAGGATATCTTCCATATGAGATTTCCATAAGAATTACTTTGAGTTGGTAAGAAGCATATAATTTGATATTTCCATTTCGAGAGGAAGATGGCTCTAAAAGTGGAAAATAATTGGATGAACGAATTATAGAGCTCATAAAAATAGGTGGTTTAAAACAAAAATGACATTAAAATCATTTTCCGGATGAGGAAGTTATGCTTGTTTGAAAAAAGTTGAAGTTGACTCCAAATAGACACGTGGTAGGTAGAAGATTGACCCATGTGGCAAAAAAAATCTCCCCTTTACCAACTTAATATTTTAAACTCACTTTACAATAATATTGATTTATGTGACCCACTTTTATAGAATAAGAGGAGGTCACTTTTACAATAATGTTACTTTAAATATTGCATGCAAAAAGCTAAAAGGTTTTACAATTTTAAGTGACTAACTTTTACAAAACAAGTGAGATGCACTTTTACAATAAATTAACTTAAAAATAGAAGTTACATGCACTTTAGAAAAAGTAACTACCAAAAATAAGACTTGAACCAAAGACCTCTTATTTAATAAAACAACATTCAACCAAGTGAGCTAATACAAAAGATGTGTAAAAGTTGGAGAGGAAGAAAGATTTTTTTTCACTTTTCTGCCTTGAATTTTGTGCTTACCCCAAAACCCATGTTTGTTACAACAAAATGGATTCAACCAAACGATATAGAAAAACAATGAAAAAATGTGGAGGGGAAACTTACACCCCAAGGCTAGATTGTTTTTGTTAGCCCACCGAAAAATGTATCAATTTACCCCCTTTGTTTTTTATTTGCCGAGATCACACTAGGAAGACGTTGAAGAGCATACGCAAGTAAGGAAATACTTTCCTTGTGTTTCTATTTTTTTTGAGATCACATAGAGGCGCAAGGAAAACAACATATGCAGAGGGAAAGGGTACATACCTAGTAATAAAAATAATAATAATAAAGAGACTAAACCAAATAAATGATAGACATTAAAGAGATAATGATAAGCAAAATTGCATACTTGTACAATATACCTCCGGCTCCGGAAGGAAAGATTGTATATTGGGAAAACATAAACATTTTTAATGAAATGAAAAGAATCACTTACTGGAAACGACACTCTAGATGCCACAAAGTAGTCCCCTTGGCCCATAAATGATTATAAAAAATAGAATCAAAGAATAGTATTCACATGTAGTACCACTGACTTCGAATCTTGATCAGAAAAAATGAAGTGGCCCTCAATAGTGCTCTGATACGAAGTACAAATCACATGGTATATCCGCAGAGGTCGAACACAAAAGGATATTGCTCACACACAAATATCAAATATCAATACACCAATGTTTTTACGTGGTTAAAACCATCAAAGAGGGGAACAGTCCATGGTCTCAACGAATGTGACAACTTGAGGCAATATATTAATGTAAATGAAAACAAATTTACAAGATCCGTTCTCAACATTCGATCTTTAACAAATGATCCTCCATTCTCTTTAAATAGACATCATAGACAAATCAGGTGTCAATCCATGGATCAAGTGCCATTAATATCAAGGAGAAGACAAGTAGTTGGATCACTTCATGTCTAGAACATAATCATGACCATCGGATTAGATAGTTACAAAAGTACATAAGAAAAACACTAAAGAAACACACTTTAACCTAAATACACATTAGACCAAGTTGAACTTAACTAACTCCTTTGTTTGAAAATATCCCAACACTCATCATTATGTTGACCTATACCCCTATACTCCCAACGATTCACATTCTTATGTTTGGTTATGATTGATTGATTCAATACATTTCATTGACCTCTCATTTCAACAACAACTTTTAGAGCATCTGGATTTCACACCATCATTCATCATCCAATCAATGAGATACAACACAGGGGCCCAACTCTATTTGCTTCCATCGGTCACCACTCTAGAAACACATGCAAGGTAGTGTTGAATAAGGTTGTCATTGATGTCAACATCCAAGCATAAGTGTATATAACTCCAAAGTGTCCCCCTTATGGTGTAGCTATTAAGCATGGCCCTCATAAGATGAGATAACATGTGGCTATTTCCACATTCCCACTTTGAGTTGCCACGGGGGGTTCACTCAATGAACTTGTTGCATAGCACGATCGTTCACGTGATATTAAAGAATACCCCTAATTTCACTAAATATTGGAAAATGCATCCTAAAATTGTATTGTTGAACCCCCCTCCCAATATGCCTTTCCAATTAAGAAAACCCCTAGTTTCACTAGATATTGTAGGTATCCATTTTTATCAACCCATTTTTAACACCCCCTTTATATCATATTATCAAGTTGTAACAAACAGGAGCCCTGCCGCATCTTAGTATAAGCAAACATGATGCTAAATAAAATAATAATATAATTCTAACAATGATCCCACTAGGATCGCAGGGGTGACCGATCAATTTGTAGCATTGGAGAGTGGAACACCCAAAGAAATAAAGTACTGGGGAAGGCAAAATGCATAAAACAAAACCTAGTCAAGGGATCAACATATTAACAAAGAATGTAAAAGACTAATAGTCCAATTGTTAGTGCAATGCTTAGAAAATATGATAATTGCAAATGTTTCACACCACAACCTACCAAAAGGTGGACATTTTCCTTTATTTAACCACAGATGTAAATGAATGTGCATATATCAACCACAATCCGAATCTCCAATGCCAACTCATCAATCCACTTGTGGAAGATAGACCCATTGAACAAGGAGCTCATCTATCAAAGCATGGAACATCAAACCAAGGGAAAATTTTCCACAACATCTAACCAACTCCATGAAGAAGGGGACAACCCCTCCTATAAGCATATAACATCCCTCTAC
This sequence comes from Larix kaempferi, assembly GCA_027924585.1. Taxonomy (NCBI): domain Eukaryota; kingdom Viridiplantae; phylum Streptophyta; class Pinopsida; order Pinales; family Pinaceae; genus Larix; species Larix kaempferi. The sequence goes on from BSBM01000866.1 coordinate 5,169,723, forward strand.
ATGTGCCAAATATAGAGAAACAAGGAGAGTGTTCAATCAGTAGTGATATAGAATAGTACCAAGGTGCCAATCACATGTCTAGGAACAAGGCCACTCTAAGACAAAACAATCACAAGACATCCACAAGTACAAACCACCTCCAACAAGGTAGAGTGCCCACATAGAAAAAAACTCCACATGTCATCAAACCATGAAAAAAAGCCAAGCACGAGCCATCCATGTTATAATATCTTGCCAAATAAGCAAGAGTACTCTACCAAAATTGATAGTACATGCCATCAAGTAGCTATATCAAGCCACAGATGCAAGAGCACTCCATCGATAAATGATGTACAAGTGGTCTAGATGCCAAATAATACCCAAAGCACTAGGGTTTTCCACAAGAAGATGAACAATGAGTGCAACATCATCATCCCATAGCTACTAGCATAAAAATGGATCTAATTTAATATCTAAATGTTGAAAATGACTGGAAAGTGGATCTGGAAGGATCCAAAGACCAAAATACAAAGAGTAACCATGTATCAGGATCCGCTAGAGCTAGCTCCCCTAACATCCATGGCTGAATGGAGGAAACTACGAATAGTTTAATGTTTGGAGGATGAGCTAGAAGAATATCTAGTCAGCATGAGTGCCACTTCCTGGAACTATGGGGATTTCCTATGTGTTGTATTGATGAAATAAAAAGACCATGCGCCTGATGTTAACGTTGATGTTAATATATTTTTTATTTTTAAAGAAAAGCATTAACCTGAATTCTAAGATTAACCTATATAGAAAGCACTTACCCCATAAAAGGCATTTGGTTTTGGTCCCTCAAACATTGTACCCAGATGTTTTGATAAATCATCAATACATATGTGCTCATATTCCATATTCCTCCTGGGACCAATATATGTATAACTGTTAGACCGTATAATTGGCACAAACTACTGCCTCCCATTCTCAACGGAAAGCTTTGGAATCAAATCTGTAGTCTTCAACTCCTGAAATAAATTGAAATAAAGGAAACCAAAATTAGGTTCAGAATGCAGTTTTTTTGGAATTCACTAATTAGAGAAGTAATACAATCATCAAATAATAGAAGATGATTTTCGCTGTAACAAATGCTTGATGAGTAATTTCCTGAAATTTGGTAATAAAAAGGAAAACTATTTCTTGTTGTAGCTGCTATATCTCTCATAAACCACAATAGCAACCAGAATTTGTTTGTTGCAGAAAAAACTTTTAATAGATTGTACCATGACCCTATAGCACTCAGCATCCAACCAACAAGAAATAAATCCCCTGATCTGGGTGTGAAAGCCTACTTTTGTTTTCCACCAAACCCAAAATTAACTAATAAAAAGTAATAAAATAAATAACAATCAGCGATGACCTAATATTGTTTTATGGTGTGTTTAAGAGAATTTCTTGCTATCCACAAAGATATAAATAAGAAATTTTCTTCTTGCATTGAAGGACAAGATTTCATCATAAATGATAATCCTAAATTTGCTTCATGCAAACCCAATTAAAATCTGAAATCTCTTTGCTTTTGTCAACATAAGTATTATTGCAATACACACAATAAAACCTAAATAGAGTATGGAAATATTACATGTAACACGACAATATGTTGATCAAACTTCTTGTAATCAATAGTTTAGGGAAATATACTAAGAATTCATATTAGGTATGAGCATTTAAATACCATCCAACCAAACATTAAAATATGATCATATCCCTCTAGAAGGTCATGATCCTTTTACTAATCATATGCCTCTAATTGATCTTTTGACTAAAAGTTTGGTGTAGGAGGCGAATTTGGCGAAATTCTAGGAAAAATGGTCTCAAAGCACCACCTGTATTTCCTAAACCATGATAGATGTGCAAAAAATAAAGGCGGTTTTTGTGAATCAACGCGTGCTTAACAAAAACCTCTTTTGGTTTTCAAATATTCACTTCCAGCTCCTCGTAATAGGTGCCCAAAAACAATCACTAAAACAGGAAAATACACATGAAAAATACTATGTTTTGATATACTTTACCTTGGGATATAGATTCATCTACATCAGGATTACTTATAAAAATAACGATTCTTTGTATCTCTTTACTGCTCAAATTACCCTACAACCATAGATCTAAGTATGGGCCATAAACTCACAATAATCCAATAAAAACTAAAACAAATTGTGAGAAATGAAATGCAGAGTATACTAACCTTCATAGGGTGCACTTTGTCCCAAAATGGATGGAAAAATTGAGGCCAGGAATGTGGTTGTTTGCACCGCTCTTGCTTGCACTTCTTGAGTCCCTCCTCCCCAATAGAACTTCCCAAAACAGTCCCCCACTCTGCTTCATTCCCAACCAAATCAATTATTAAATCACTCTTCGTCATCAATTTTATATTAAAAATCTTTTATTGTTATTCGATTTGGAATTTTAATCCTGGATTAAGCATGGAGACAAAAAAAAACTAAAGGTGACAAGTAATTTGAGTTGAGGTGATACAAATAACTGTTGAGATGAAGATGCATTCAAGCAAATCTAAAAGAAATATGACCATTAAATGCATAATGTTCCTTCACTCGACTCAACATGCATTCATGCAAAGGTGTCTAAGCTAATAGAGTGGCTTGTCAAACAGATAATAATCAATGACCTATTGATCTTGAGCAAGAGCAAGATAATAGTCATACAGATAATACTCAATGAACCAAGCATCTAAAATACCAATTAAGATGGCTACACAGATCCATATTTCAAAAGAACTAAAATCTCATTTTCCCAAAAGGGTTGTTGCAAGCAATGTTCAGTTTCCTATATTGATATGATCTTCTACAGAATACCCATATTAAATCCCATGTACTCCAATACCCGCTATACTAATGGGGTGGATCAGAGAACACGGATGCTCATGCATAATACATAGTTTCAATTTGCTTATGTCTAGTTACACTCAATTCCAAGCACCAATTAATACAAAACTACATAGTAACATGTTTTAGTTCTGTTTTCTATTGGAATTATGTAATGTGTCAAAGTCTCAACTTTTCTCATGCTTAAATGTCTATATATAATTTTACTGATTTCCAAGTAACAATCATTACAAATTTGCATAATATTCTATTTCGGCAAATTGGAATCAAGGTAATCAAGGCAATCGATGGGAACTAACATTATTGCAAACTTTATGCAACTTGGTGTTTGTGCACTATCCTAGGTACAATGCTTTAGTTTGCGAAATTTTGATATCAAAACTTAAAAGGCACAGAATGAAGAATCCAGAAACCTCAACCATGGAAGCAAAATGAAGAATCCACAAACCCTCAAAAATAGAGGAGATCGCAGAAAACTAATAAGCAACCACACAACATATATTGAAGGTACCTGTCACTCACGCCCCTGATCCTTGGGCGTGCTCTCGTCTCTTCCCATCAAATGTTAGAAACCTGAAAGGACCCCAAAATAGAAAAACCTTAAAAATATAAAAGATAAACCCCTAACCATTTCAGGATTTAACATGAGGATCACAGAAAACTAATAAGCAACCACACATAACATATATTGAAGGTACCTGTCACTCACGCCCCTTATCCTTGGTTGTCTACTTGGTCCTGCTCCTCATCTTTTCGCATCAAATGTTAAAAACATGAAAGGACCCCAAAATAGAAAAAAATAAACCTTAATATAAAAGATAAACCCTAAACTATTTCAGGATTTAACATGAGGCATTGCTTAGCAATAGAAAAGCAGCATCGGGGTAGACTCACGGCATTCACCTGCGCAACTCCAGCGGAAGGTCTTCCTGGAAATGGTCCTACGAGGGGTTAGGTATAATCCCTCCTCTACAACGCGGACATTCATAAGCATGATGTCCCTCTCTCATGCATCCTGTGTACCATACCTTCTCACGACCTGCTTTTGGGATGGAAAACTACTGAATCTGGCCCTAATTTTATGAGCGGCTTACTACTTATTCTAAATTCCAGGGAAAGAGGGGAAATGAGCAATTAAAACCTCCACTTGCTTGTAATATCACTCACCAGACCCACAAATATCAGTCGAGTATACAAGAGATATCTTTGTTTTACAGTGGCATGGAGTAGCCCTCAACATAACATGGGTTCTCTGTTCTTCTTCAACTCCGTACTCTATTCTATATAGGAAAGCTTGTACATCGCTAGTCCCTTCATATATGGGAGGGTCTTGGAGTACTAATCCAATCCATCCAACATCATTTGCTAAAGCAGATCACAAAGAGGAGAGATCGTGGTTGCGGTCCTGCTAGTTGGATGTATCATGACCACCTCCATGTCAAACCCTGCCTCAAATCCTGTAACAGTAAACGAAAAAATTAATATAAAAAAAACCCTAAACTATTTTCAAATTTAGCAGGAGACAATAACAATAAAGTATGGTTGAAGCAAAGGAACATACTGGAAGACTAACGGCCTCCACCTCAAAGCCTGGCTGGAATATACCTTCCTGCTCGATCAAATTTACTCACTACAAAGTGTTGGGCCGTGAGGTTTATACATAACTTGCAGTACTGTAGAATAAAGACCCCCAATTTCCCTTTGCTTTCCAGTCCATAACTTGTCGTAGCCTGATCAAACCCTGTCTCAAATATACCATATTCGATTGAATTTACACTGCAAAATGTTGCAGGATGTTTATCCATACAATATTACAGAACAAACACCGACAATTTCCACTTCCACTTCCCGCCCACAAATTTCCACTTCCACTTCCCGCCCACAAATTTTCTTTGTAGAGAGAAAAGGATTAAAAAGTAAAGAAAAATAGAATAAAGTCGTAATTAATTGTCGCCCTAAAGACGAAATGATATACAATAATTAAAAATAATCAAAAGATAAAATGAAATGGACGGGTTAGAGACGTTATGAGATTAATGTCTTAAACAAATGTCTTAAAGCCGACCCTAGTGTAATAGTGTTGAAACAAGGAGTTACTTATAATTTCTTTAACCAAATAAGACGACTAATTGGAAAATATAAATACTCTTAAACATTGTTTTGTCATTGTTATCCTTACTTGCGAATATTCGCAAGAAGGACAGGTACAAATGCTTTAGCTAATTAGCTAAGTAAGTCTCGGGGCACCTCGCAGGAACCCTTTCATCACCATCCCGAAATTAAAACTGTCAGTACCTTGTCAAGGAGAACTCCGTCTTATATTGTTTTGAAATTTCAATTATTACAACTACAAACAAATTAGTGTCGTAATCATTTTTATGGAGGTAAGACACATCATTGTCTTAAAGCATCATTAATTAAAAGGACATAGTAGTTAAATTGTTATATACATTAATGAATTTATTATTTAATACTGCCTTAACAAGCATTTATTACTTCCGCAATCACAATTTTAACATTTAATGTTGGTATAATTTTTTTTTAAAATTTTATGAAATTATCGAGATGTTACATTGCTCAAGGACAATAATCCAAAGAGACTTCCATCGATATTATCATTGGTACACTATTATCAAATTTATTCAAAACTTAGGATCATAAGCAATATTAAATAAAAATGGAAGGTCCTTAAGTCTTAGGTGGGTATGGATTGAGCCCGTGATTTGGATGTATGAATCCATCCCACGATTTGGAGGTTATTCCTCAACACTCCCAAATAAAATAACCCCCAATATTTATATTACTATGTCAAATAAAAAAAACCCCTTGACCCCTTAATATGGGGCAATATATTTTTGAGGTTTTTAAGAGTATTCAACCCCCCAATATGAATGGACGTGATATGATATTGCCTCACTAGTGAACCCCCCGTGTGAGTTGCACACCAATGGAGCAAGAGAAGAAGCCCTTAAAGTGATGATGATGTGTTCACATAACCATGATGATGTGTTCACATAACCATGATAATGTGAAGTTTAAATAATCCCCTTGATAAAGACATGAAGTGGTGAAGAAGACAAGTCAAAGCCCATTGAAGAATTAAAGTAAGAGGCCATGAAGACAAAGCCAGGGGGAGTCTCATGAGAATGACGCTAAATACAAAAGGGGACTATTTCCTTATAAAGGTATCCCAAATGAAAGAAAAATTTCCATAATCATATATCCTATTCTGATACCTTTCTGGTGATAAGTGGCACGATTCCTAAGTCCTAGTGGTTGAGGAGAAATGGATTTTTCTTTGTACTGGGCCAGAATTTGGTTAGGGCCGACCTAACATGAGGCTAGAATTTGGTTAGGGGCGGCCTAACCTAAAGTAACTTTAAAAGTGACTTGGACATGTATAAATAAATGTTGAAACATTTCATTTGAATCATCTAATTTCAAGACATCTTAAGTGTAAGTTCAAGGAGGACAAGAAGAGTTAAGCGAAATTCAAGAGAAGCATCAAGTGAAGAAGATTGACATAAACTTGCATAACTTTCTCATACGGTATCAGAATCGCAAAATTCTTGGATCGTTGGAAATATTGTTGTAATCGATATGTGATGATATGATCTAGGTTTCTTTTGGTGAAGGACATGGCACATGACTAGGGTTTCTCTCTTTTTTCTTCATCTTATGACCTTAGTAAAGGGTGGCAGGGTGGTGCTAGGGTAGGTTTGAGCCTGTGATCTCAGGGGGTTGTAGCCTCCTTCTAGTGGATGCTAGAGAATTTAGGGATTGGGTGCTTCCTTCAACTTGGAGCTAGTAAGCCTAGGGGTTTGTAGCCTCCTTTGAGTTAGTGCTCATAAATTGGAAGTTGATGCTTCCTATAAGTGTAGTCTTGTTATATTATAAGAAAAGTATTATCTCTTGTGTACTATGTATGATTTTACTTATGGCATTGTTAATGGTTATTATTACATGATGTGCTTAAAGTTTGAAATGGTAAAACGTGCTAAGGACTGATTCTCCCCCCCCCCTCTCAGTATTGGTGATATTTCCAACAAACAAAGTTGCTTGGTCATAGTTTTGGGGCACACATCCCATATCTATAACATATCTATATTATTTTATTTTTTTCATAAAAAAAATATAGAAAAAATTCTATAAAAAACATAAAAACCAGAATGATGTTAATATCCATGTTCTTACTATTTCATTGTCCAATAGTATCTCTTTGCATGGAAATAGTCCTTATCACCCTTGGTCGGGGAATCTACAACCAGTCACCCATGTCTATTTCAATTCTAGTTGTCTATAACATCTCTTGTATCCTAGTATTCGTACCGAGATTCCCCAAAGTTTCATTCACCAACTATTAATTCACAAAGTACTTAGTCCTTGTTTTGCATAAGCATTAATATACCCTTTTTTATAACTTGACACCAGTTAGTATTATGACGTACTGGTTATCATTGTTGGCCATGCTAGCTATCATTTTTTCTCCACCCAAGGCAAGTCTCGAATTTCATACTGATTGGCTAAATATCAGGCATCTTTTTCCAAGTCCTAGTCCATTATAATTGGTTACTTGCTCATTCCTATGATTCTGAGGGCCCCTCTCATCCCTCACTCTCACATACTAACTTCCATTGACATCAACTAATTTTATTATGGGAGTGTGTGGAGAGTTTTTTTGTTCCTTGTTCACTGTTTTCATCACTGATGGTTGACCCTAAACAAGGTAGAGAGTCATCATTTATCTCTATTTCGGTAGGCTCAGCTATAATCGATGTTATCTCATTACCACATTAGGGAGAGTCATACAATATGGTGGTTGTTGTGCTCTAATTTTATTTGAGAACTTCCAAGCATGTATGGTTATTCAATCCTTCAAGTGGGATTCATGCTCCTCCATGTGACTCCCTACATGTTCTGGGTCCCTTCCTAATAGTCATTCCTTTGATGTTATTTTCTCCCCCCCTAACCACTAATGTTTCTATAAAGGGAGCTATAGTTAATAATACCGTTTCTTGGTAATTGAAACTATCTTCATATGGTCATATCGTATTGTTTATATATGGCCCCAAGTGCCCATTTCTTCTATTTGTAATGTAGTTTGAAAATTTCATGAGCATGGGAATGCCCACCTCATTTGTATAGAGATCATATTCATGATATTTGTGATTGTTTTGTAGGTTAGCATCGTCACTCCTCCATGGCTAGTCCTCTCTCTCTCTCTCTCTCTCTCTCTCTCTCTCTCCAGTTTGAACACACAAGCATGTGTGAAAGAAACAATGATGTATTCCGTATATATAGGTTGCTCCTAACCTCGCATACCAATGGAAATTGTTATTACTTGAATTTCACTCAAATGTGACACTTAGGCTATTATTTACAGAAACATCACCAGTGGACAATAATGCAACACAATCATGCTATCTCCTAGATACTTAAAACATCCTAGAAAAAAATTCAAACATAAATTGATTTTTTTAATTTAGTCATGTGGCCAACCTTCCATGCAAGCATGAAAGTGATGTGGGAATTCATTAGGTATCTACATGACTCTCCTAAAGTGGAAAACAATAATTTCTATGGTGAATTAATGGCTAATAGGCATGGATCAAGTAGACCTAGGGTGGTGTACCAAGAAAATTTGAGGTCTAATCTCTTTAATGATGAGTACTTTGGCTTATCAAGGGTCTCTATCGAGAATTTTGGATTCCATTTAAATGAGGATAATTAACATTGGAACTAGTTCATCATTAGAGCTCCAATTTTTCCTATAAAGGAAAGACATGGGGTAGCACTTGAAAAAGAGGAAGGATTGCAAGGTTATGCTAGAAGAATGAACTTGGAGACCAATAATCTCTTTCCTCTCTCTCATCTCTACCATTCATTCACCATAGTTAGAGAGAGATTTCAGGAAGGAAAAGGATGCATCCCAAGGGGAGTGTTGGATCCCATTTGCATCCATTCACTCTTATCAAGTGATATCACATATTTTAAGATTTTCCATTGGACTAATATATGAGTATTGTTGTTTCCCTCCATTTTATTATTATTTTGAATGGAATTATTGTGATTAAATTTGTAATATAATTGCATTCATGTTTTCTTGCTTTTTGGTTTGATGTTATGATATTCTTGTGATTTTCCACATCTAACACTTATCTATTGTTTGGATTACAACCTAGGTAAATCAACGGGTTTTCTCACCTTTGCAATGATACCCCTAATACAATGAGGGTGGTCCAAAATTTTGGGAAAAATAGTAGAATTTTGGTTGAGTTGAGTGTTATATTGTAATAGAGAGAGGATAAGACCTCTTTGAGTGAATTGGGCTCCCTATCATTGCATTCAAGCTTGATGGTTTATCGATTGATTGGAACAAAATATATCTCTATTGGGTTTTAATGAAGTTCATTCTTTGTTATGATTCCTCGCTACATTGAGTATAGGTGTGTTCCCATTCCGCTTATAATTATGAGCTTACATCATTATTGTATGAAACCAATTGACGTTTCCAAGTGTAAATTTTTTTTTATTCAATCATTTAATTCTTTGCTAACATAGAGTGCATGATATATTTAAGTCCCTAAAAAAAGTGAACTTGTTGTCCATGGAAAAGTTCACTTGTAATATCAACATATTTCATTTGGTAAAAAGTGATTAATATGCCTTTAGGTGCATGCATGATCATGCATACACTAAAATGATAGTGAGACCCATAATATATGTGCTTATGACAAAGAAAAACCCCCTTAGTACTTTTTTTCTACTACTATTACATCATAAGATGTTGTATCATACTCTTGGAAGTCTCATAACCCAACTGTACACCAATAACTACAATTGTGTATTGGTATACTTATATTCTCAATGTTGTTCCATAATTTTACATAAGTATAATTATATTGAAAATGAATAATATTTTACAACAAAAACAATATTGGAAAACATAAAGTTGTAGCTACGATAACATACATTCTATCGATGTTGTAGTACTTGTCAAATCCATTATGTGATGTTTTCATTGAACTATAATTTTTTTAAACAATTATATTGAAAATGAATAATATTTTACAACAAAAACAATATTGGAAAACATAAAGTTGTAGCTACGATAACATACATTCTATCGATGTTGTAGTACTTGTCAAATCCATTATGTGATGTTTTCATTGAACTATAATTTTTTTAAACATTGTAGGGTATGATCATTTCTTACTCTCCTCATTCATAAAGTATTTTAGACTATCTAGTTCAAACTAATTGAAATAATCACTTTCCACCTTTCTCAAATCCACATATTTGATCAAAATAATCCTTTATCAATAACTCTTAAATACCAAAGGATATTAATTGTTTCCATTTTGAGGCCATATGCAAGATGGCAACAATATAGTCTTAAAATTATTTCTTACTATTAATTAGCATATGTCTTTTTAAACTAGCTCTAGCTCATACCCCTATTTTCATATATTTTTGTGACATATACAAGTGTTAATTATGTCTACATATGAAGTTCAATACATGTTATATATAATGGGAAAATCATGAAAACATTGTAGGGTATGATCATTTCTTACTCTCCTCATTCATAAAGTATTTTAGACTATCTAGTTCAAACTAATTGAAATAATCACTTTCCACCTTTCTCAAATCCACATATTTGATCAAAATAATCCTTTATCAATAACTCTTAAATACCAAAGGATATTAATTGTTTCCATTTTGAGGCCATATGCAAGATGGCAACAATATAGTCTTAAAATTATTTCTTACTATTAATTAGCATATGTCTTTTTAAACTAGCTCTAGCTCATACCCCTATTTTCATATATTTTTGTGACATATACAAGTGTTAATTATGTCTACATATGAAGTTCAATACATGTTATATATAATGGGAAAATCACTTCATGAGTTTGATTAAATAGGCATTGCATATGATAAATTTTGTGCTTGACCATAGGAAATATGAACTACATGTCTTCTTTGTTAAAACTTTGATATTGTACATTGCGTATATATGGATAGGTATCTGGAGAGTTGTAGCAATCATTTTTCAAGTATAGAAAGAGGAATGATGAGAGGAGAAGAAGGATGAGGTTTCCAAATGTGACAAACTTAGTTGTAGTGAAAGAAGTTGTAGGAAGAAGAGAGAAGATTGAAGAAAAGAAGAAAGAGTATGATGAAGTCCTCTGGAAAGAAGAAGTTGTAGAACAATGTGGAGACTTTTGGAGAAGAATAAGTTCAGAGGAGGTATTGTGGATTCATGTAGTAGAGATTTACCAAGGGAGAAGGCTAGTGTCTGAATGTTGTTGATCAAGCTTATAAATTTTAACCAAGGTAGTAAGATGTACATCATTCCTCCTGATGTTCAAGAAATCCCACATCAATCAAAAAATATTTCTTATTTTGTGTCTTTGTTTCAATTCATGTTTCTAGTTTTGTTTGGAATTCAAATGTGTGTATGCAATTATAGGAGACTTAGCAAGGCCATATGAGGGATTCATTTTTGAATGTTGAGCTCATTTAATAGTTCAAATAGCTGCAAGTTAGAGATTAAAAGTTGAGTATTTCATGTTTAAACACATATATAGGCCATGAGATATATCATTTGTGGCGAGAGTATGGTGATGAGGATGTACAACAGATGGTGGTCAGAATATAATAGTAACATGGAAGAGACTGAAAGAAAGTCATGTGCCTACATTACATCCTTTGGAAAGTGTGACAACATTTGGTAGGGTCAAAGTGCTTAATTGTTTTATTAGGATAAATATTGAAGGTCTTGATTCACCTTACATGAGGGGTACATGTCAACAATTTGCATTCTATAAGGTCATATGATGTTTGGTAGGGTTGACGTGCACTATTCATTTGATTAAGGGAAGGATCAATGATCCTTGTTAAAACAAGGTAAAGGGTTGAGACACCGACTGAGGACACTGATACGAACACCATACGTCAACAATGCACATTATGTAGGTATGGAAACATTTGGCGGAATTGAAATCCACAGATCGTTTGATTAGGAGGAGGCTTGTTGGCTTTTATTGCCCTTGTGAAAGGGACAAAAAACGGGGTCAAAACATGAACCATCAGGGTCGAGAGTGATGATATGTTGGAATCTATACTTTGGCCATATAAACAAAAGAAGAGACATGGATGGGAATGTGATTACACCAAAAAATTGAAAATGGTACCATGCAACAAGGTAGGCCAAGCTGACTATCAACAATCAAGTTGTATCGAACTAAAATAGTCTAACTATTCATTTATAGGGATGAATATACAAGTACAAGAAAGAAAGATCAAAGGTAGTTCAAAATTTCAAGATAAAGAGTCTACGTTTGGCTCAATTAAGTGTTGTGTTGTAACAGAGAGAGACTAGGACCTCTCTAAGTGAGTTAGGCTCCTCCTAATCATTGTATTCATGCACAATACTTTGGTCATTGAATGGAATAAAATAAATATTTAATTCTTTTTAATGAAGTTCATTCTCTATTTATGAACCCTTCCTACATTGAGTATATCTATGTATGTATGGTTTACTATGTAATTATGATAAGTGGCTCCGTGCCTACACCATTATTATATGAAACAAATTGTCACTTCCAAAAGTAAAAGGCTTTGTATTTATTCATGTAATATAAAGTGTATGACAAGTTTGAGTGCCTGAAATAATAGTCAACTTATAGCACATGGAAAAGTTCAATTGTAATATCAATATATTCATTTGATATAAAGTGATTAGTATGCGTGAGGTGCATGAGTTTTCACACATACACTAAAAAGATAGTGAGACCCACATCAGATATAATCACGACCAAGACAACTCCTCTTAACACTTTTTAGTATTGCTCCAAGGAAAAAAACACTTTTTAGTATTGCTATTAAATCATAAGGTGTCGTATCATACTTTTTCTAGTCTCATGACCCACATGTACACCAATAATTTGTTCCATAATTTGAAATAAGGACAATTGTATGAAAAAAGAATAATATTTTACCACAAAAATAATACAAAATAATATTAGAAATCATAAAGTAATATCCAAGATAACATGCATTATATACTTTAGTGTATTGTTGATGTTGTACTTGTTAGATCCATTATGCAATGGTTTCGTTAAACTATTTTTTTTTTAAATCTTGTAGGATAGGATTACTTCCTACTCTTCTCATCCCTAGAATAGTGTAGACTATCTGATTCAACCTAGTCAATATAATCATTTTCCACCTTACTCAATCATTTAATTCAAAGTTTCATTTATCAATAACTCTTACACATTATGAGATGCCAATTGTTTTCAGTTTGATTCTATCTACAAGATGCTAACCAAATATTTATAAGGTTATGCTTATTATTTATGAACATATGGCTTTTGAAATCAAGTTATACCTCATATTTACATATATTGTTTTGATGTATACAAGTCTTAATTACATGCTTATTGGTGTTCGATACAGAAAATTGCTTAATAAAATTGATTAAATATGCATTGTATATATTAAAATATGTAATTTGATTATAGAAAATATAAATTACATGGATTTTTTTTTGTTAAAACTTCGCTAAATACATTGCATATATAGAGATAAGTAGCTCCAATGATTATCTCAATTGGTTAAAACATTTTCAAAATGGTATGCTGCCAATAATGAGGTCACATGTTTTAATTCGCTTGAGCCCCTCAAGGTTACCGATCTCTCTTGCAACCGATACTTAGCATTGTCCTCCATTTAAATATTTCGAGAAAGAAGGGAAGCATCCCACAAAGTTTTCCTTTAGAAAAGAGAAGAAGATATAATAGTAGTTGAATATACACTACATATATATAAATAGGGGTGTCATGATTTGAATAATCCCTATTTATATTGGGATCATGTTGGTAAAATACATACATTGGACATTAAGGTTCAAATATACATGGATGGTGTATATTATTTTTTTCTTTGGTGTATTAAAATTTCCTTCGACTATTAATAAATTACTTCATACATATTGGCTTTTATACGAAACAAAAAGCAAATCACACACATAACCAACACAAACATTGACAAAGTTCAAAATCATATTGGGTATTACCAAAATGCCATTCGACTTATAACTTAGTTGATAAACACATTTTTAGCAAAATACTAACATTTTTTAAAAACATAATCATAAAAAGAAGGCCCTAGGCCTAAGCATAAAGATTGAGAAATCATGTAACAATAGATATGAGCCTAGTATTGAGAAGTGGCTCATCACAATCTTTGGAGTTTGATTCGAAATTGGATTTAAAATAACAATGGCTTCAAGCGCAGGCTCGACGAAGATCAACACATGCAAGGTACCAAGTTATGGACGAGGTGAAAGACAGAGTTGGTTGTGTGAAGGGCCACATGACATTTCTAATGGTGTCTAACCTGCATCAAGACATAACTCCAAGGACTAATGTGAAAGGTAAGAACAAGAAAAGTATATCATGTACTTTTTAAAAAAATGTCAAGTGAAGAAAAATATATCATGTATTTTAAAAATAGGAAAATATGAAATTTCTCCTCAACTATATGAAAAGGGAAAATACAAAGAGGAGAAACGCAAGGGATCGGGGAATCCAAAGGGTGGGGCATGTTTGGAATTCCAACTAATCCCCAATTGAGCCATCCTCATATTTACCATTTCCCCTTGACGAGAGAGGTTTTTTTTGGCTGAGCATGGGAGTGATATTGTCTAAGTCCCCATGAGAAAAATAGAAATTGATTTGAAGAGTCAGAGCATGTTTTCCAGAAATAAAGATCTAGACTGGAGCAATTGAATGTTAGTTTTTCCATTTGGGTTTCCAGGTTAAATAAAGTCTCCATCAACAATGTTTGTTGCGTGTGGTTTTTTTATTGAATTAATATGTTTACTATGTGTTTTGAGATTTACTCTATGTCATAATGGTTTCCAATGACAAAATGAGAATGAGTGTGAGAGGAATTTGAAGCTATAATGATAGTATTGATACATATTTTGGTTTTTGCTCATTCCTACCCTTGCTAAGTGTTTTGATGTTTCCTAATTATTTTATACACTAATTGGGTGTTTTTCATTCTTGCCAAAGGTCGTACACATCCTTGTTGCTTGTCTTATTGTTCCCTGGGATTTTTATCCACTAGTTGGGCGTTTTCCCTCCTTTGATGTTTCCTAATTATTTTATACACTAATTGGGTGTTTTTCATTCTTGCCAAAGGTCGTACACATCCTTGTTGCTTGTCTTATTGTTCCCTGGGATTTTTATCCACTAGTTGGGCGTTTTCCCTCCTTAACAGAGGTCGTATATACCCTTTATGAGTGTTTTGTTGTTTCCCAAGCATGTTATCCATTAGTTGGGCATTTTTCCTCTTGGTAGAGGAAGCACACACCCTTGTTGAGTGTCTTGCTATTGGTTGGGCATTTAATCCACTAGCTATATGTTTTTCCCCTCATGCTAAGGATATACATTCTCTTCTTGATAAAGAATTATTGTTTCTATGAGAGATTTATCTAATAGATGTTGTCCAAGGCCGTACATTCATTTATGGATGAGCATTACTAGTTTGATGGGAGATTGACGTAATTGTCGGTTATGTACTCTACCCTTGTCATGCTCCATTAGTTACATTTTATAAATATACATAAATTGAGAGTGAGAGGATTTTTTTGTTTGCTTTCTCCTGAAAAGGAGTGGTTTGTGTAAATGTTTATTTATATGTATTTCCTTGATAGCCTATGAGAGGGTGTAGGAACTTCACCTTTAGAGAGAGAGAGAGAAAGTGAGAGTAGTATAATAAGCCATCCACTATTCAAGACATTAAGAACTACTATTGTTTCTTTCCTTGTATTGCTAATACTCTATGCAGAGAAGAGAGGATTCATATTGGTTAAATGGATATATTATGTTCTTACTATTTATAAATCATATGGAATCACAACCCATGTTCAAGTATACTTGGTGAGACTTGTATGGTAAACACCCTTAATGACTACATGATAAGTGGAATTGTTTCCAGTCCTTTATAGGATCAAAATACCAACAATGATAAGGGGTTGTCATGAAGAAGATGAAGAACAAGATCCTAGGGTCATGTTGGATCAACTAAAGAAAATCTTATACACAATCACATTGATGGTAGCACAACTATTGGTAACAAAGGGTGTAGAACCAACCACAGAACACAAGGCTAGCCTAGAGGACCCAAATAAAGAAGAGGCATAGCCAAAGTTAGAGTGCAAAGTAGAGATAGAGATGGGAGATTGAAGGTATAGAAAACCATAAGTAACTTTCTATGTGGAGGAAAAGATGGATATTAAGCCTCATGTAGGTGAAGTGGATTCCATTAAGTTGAACCAATGGTTACAATAAGTGTAGGTGTACTTCAACATACATTAAATCATTAGGATATATAGGATTGTGTTTTCCCATTTGAAACTTGAAGGCCATGCTCTGGCATGGAGAGAGAGTGATGAGAACATAGAGAACTAGATAATAATCCATCGATGATTGATTGGGAGGTGTTCCAGGACATGATCAAGGATAAGTTATACCCAATTGAATATCAAGAGCATCAACAAATAGCATGGAATTACTTTAGGAAGAGACAAGGATGATCAATATAGGAGTTCATTATCTAGCATCAAAAGAAAGCTATTTAGCTAGGTGTATCTCTCAAGAGTCCATACGTGTTGATCAAATATTTAGGAGCATTACTACCACAAATTTGATAATGATTGATGTTGTTTAGGCCTTAAACAATCGACAAAGAAAATTTTCAAGTACAATACCTTGAAGGCGATAAGCATAAGAAACAATCTGGTACATATAAGCAAACAAAGCCACATGCACAGAAAAAAGGAAAGAACACGAATAAGTAGAATGAAAAGAAGATTGTGGTACCAACATAAGAGGCAACCCATTCCATCAAGTAATGTAAGGATTGTGAAAGAAAGGGAAATACTGAGGATGACTACTGGAAATTCGCTATAAGGAGGACACCTTGTAGTAGATGTTGTAGAAGAATCCCCCCCAAAAATGCATCCCTTCTTTGTTTATAGAGAAGGTTTCTAGCGGAGGCGAGCGGGTGGAGATTTTAGCAATTGTTTTTTATTAGTGCGCCTATAAAAATATGGTGCACTTGTGCTTCACATGGTAATGGTGCACCGATGCGTTATTTTGGTAATGGTCCACTGATGATCCTCATTGGTTTAGGAGCACCAGTGCTCCATAACCCATGTGCATTGATGCGATTTTAGCCAAAAAAACATCAATGCTCCATTTATGTAATGGCATGTTGGTGCTCCTCTTTGGTTAACGCACACTGACATCGATGCTCCTATTTGGTGAAGGTGAACCAGTGTGTATGCTACGATTTGGTGAAGGTGCACCAGTGTTGGTGCTCCTATTTAATGAAGGTGCATTGATGCTCTTAATTTTAAGGTGTGGGTGCACCAGTGCTCCATGACCCATCTGCACTAGTGTACTTTTGGAGAAAAAAACATCAACTCTCCACTTTTGAAATGGCACACCGATGCTCCTCTTTGGTTAAGGTGCATTGATGTCGATGCTCCTCTTTGGTGAAGGTGTTGATGGGATTAATCAATCAACAGTAATATTGCATCTTATTGGAGTAAGACACCAACAAGAATGTTGTATCTAAACCTCTAATTTAATCATCAACCCAAGGATTCGTAAAAACCTATGAGGGACCTGCACAATATATGCAACTACAAGGGAACTAACTATGGCTGATCGTGTCTAAATCTAGTCTTTAATCAAAATAGTAAGAAGGAATTGTTATTTAACTAATGTTTGCAAGGGCATGAGGTCTAATTTCCGGCCTTGGCACTTATTCCTGAACTAGCAATCATCGGAGATAGGCATTTTAGGATTTCTCACTTATCTTTTTTACTACTCTACCTTCATTTTTCAAAATTCAACCATTTAGTCACTTTTGATTCCTCATACAAGTGTTCGTAAAAAGTAGAAGGTTATAGTTATTACCAAAAAAAAAAGCAAGATATCATGTGAAAGGAAATAATATTAAATGTGTGCATGCATGAATTAAATATTAACTAAGTTCTTCATAATTAATCTAGAAAACTGTATCTTACTCCAATGAATCAGAACTGCTACAATATGTAGAAAAACTACAATGTGTAAAAATACTATGTTCTATCAAAACGTATGTAAATTTAAAAAAAAATAGTTTAACAGTCGGTCCCTGTACTTTGCCTTCGATGGGCCCTAATCCAAGTACATCCATGAAAGTTTACAAACTCAAGGAGATAAGCATATTAAAGTACTTGCATTAAAAATATGTGAAATCGTCACAATAGAACGGTCAATTCCTTTGTCTCAATAACACAATTACATAAAATAATAATGTCTTCTTCAAAATGGGCGCTTATATTTAAGTCAGGCCATATTGCTTAAATATCTATCTTCCTAGGCTATGAAATGAACAAACTGCTAGTTCTTCCTCTAGTGCATGCACTACGACTGTGTGAAGTGTGCCATGCAAAACAACGTGTGTAGTGGTAGTTTGTTGAGATTCGTTCAGTATTCGAGGACTAGGCATTTGTTGGATGTAGCTTTGGAGATTTTCGAACACTAATATCAACACCTAGCAACTGCATTTCTTCCTTGTTCTACTTGATTCTGTGCAATGGTTATACACAATTGCTGCAACAATGGAACTTCTTTGGACCAACTCGATCTTAACCAACGAACTGAAAGTGGACCGTTTCGATCATCTATTCTCTAAGCAAAATTGTCTTGATGTCTTCTAGATGTAAAAAATGTATCAGTCTAACACCTATGTCAAAAAGGTGCTGCTGAAAACCAACCTCATTAGTGTCATATATGTGTTTTAGCTAGAAAAAGGAAGACTATAACATATAAAATAGATAAAATGAAATGTTTTATAATCCTAACTAGGATGCACGCATTATTCACCAGCTTGTTACCATAGTACTCCCCTTTTTGGTCCAGAATGAATGATAGGAAAGGAATTAGGTGCCATTTCTTACCTAATGTTGGGATCCATCTAGTACATTGGTGTTGGTGCTCCTTGTTGGTGAAGGCGCATTGATGCTCTTTTTAAGGTGTGGCCGCACTGGTGCTCCATGACCCATGTGCACCACTCTGCTTTTGTCCAAAAAAACATCAGTACTCCACTTTTTAAAGGGTGCACCAGTGATCCTCTTTGGTTAAGGCACATTGGCGTCGGTGCTCCTCTTTGGTGAAGGTGCACCAATGTGAGCGCTCCTCTTTGGTGAAGGTGCACCAATGTTCCTTTTACGATCCTAGCACATCAGTGCTTATGATAAACAATAGCACCAAACAATAAGTTGTATTTGTTAAAACTTATTGAAAGAAGTAGCAATTTTTAACTTTTGAAAGAAGTGGGAAAAATGTCTTAAGAGAGGAAAAAAAGAGGGTATGTTTCGTTTCTTCATTTCACGTGGTTCTATAAGAGAGAATAGGAAGAGGAAGAGGAAGAGGAAGAGTATTACATCCAAGCAACCAATTTTTTACCTCTTCATCGTTTCTTTCTTCCCATTATCTATTTTATTTATATTATTTTGCATTTCTCATTATTGTTCCTAATTTCTTATTTGGTTTTGTTGTTTGTTTTTGTCGATTTTAGGGTTTTCCCTCTATTTTGTAGGTTAATGGTGGATTTATTTTAGGGTTTTAAATCAAAATATATGGGTTTTCCCTGCTTATTGAAAGATGTGGGAATTTTTTTAACTTTTGAAAGAAGCAGGAAAAATGTCTTAAGAAGAGGGGAAAAAAGAGGGTGTTTCATTTCTTCATTTCACATGGTTCTACAAGAGATAAGAGGAAGAGGAAGAGGAAGAGTATTGTAGCCAAGAAACCATGTTTCCCTCTTCATTTTTTTTATTTCATCCCATTATTTATTTTATTCTATTATTTTGCATTTCTCACAATTGTTCCTAATTACTTATTTGGCTTTGTTGGTCGGTATTGTTGGTTTGAGGGTTTTCCCTGTATTTTGCATGTTAATGGTGGATTTATTTTATGATTTTTCTACAAAATATATGGATAGAAAATGAGGGGGAATTTAGCAAAGAAAATGATACATTTTTGTGTAGCATGGGTGCATATCCATAGGGGTTTTCGCCTCCTTTTATTTTCATGTTAACAAGGTTTCTATACACATGGAAACTATTTTATGTTCACGCCATTCTATTTTATGTTCGTGGTGCTCCTATTTTGTGTGAGTGCACCGATGCTTCTATTTGGTGAAGGTGCAACGATGATACTCTTTGGTTAAGGTGCACCTATGCCAGTGCTCCTTTTTGGTGAAGTTGCATCGGCGTTGGTGCTCCTTTTGGGGGAAGGTGCACCGGTGTTGGTGCTCCTTTTTGGGGAAGGTGCACCGGTGCTCATTTTTGCTATAAACACACCAATGGTATTGTTTTAAGGTGTGAGCACACTAGTTCTCTTTTTTGGTTGAGAGCGTTGATTCTCCATGTTAGGCATATTATCTCTAGTGGTGAATGGTTTTCGAGAGTTCTCATCAAACATTTTTCATGTAACAATTGAGTGGTTTTGTAATTACAAGAGATCCACTCATTAAGTGGTAAATTGAGTGGTTTGACACTCATCATGGTTTTGTATGGGCAGTTTCATCACCATTATTATAAATTGTAATGATTAACATTTTAATATTAAGTATTGTATATTTTCATAATATTATTTTTATGTTTATTGATAATGTCTTATTTCATATGCTTTTAGCTATAATGTCTATTTCAAACAATCAAAATTATAATTTTTAATGTTTAATATTCGACAAGTATTTCATGTTTAAATTGTAAATAAGAGGTTCATTAATAAACAAGGGTAAAATCTAATACTTGGAATATTCAAAATCAAAGTTATCATATAACTACATTTTAATAATCATCTAGTTATTAAATCACCTCCCTTTATTTGCATGTTCACAAGGTTTTCGTATGCTACATATTGTTTTTTGTCATCGGTGCTCATCTTTGGTATGGGTGCACCAATGCTCATTTTTGGTTAAGGTGCACCAGTCCTCATCTTTGGTATAAGTGCACCAATGCTTCTTTATTGTAGGTGCACTGGTTCTCCATGACCCATGTGCACCAGTATGCTTTTGCCAAAAAAGCATCGGTGCTCCTCTTTGGTGAAGGCACATTGATTTTGATCCTCCTCTTTGGTGAAGGCCCATCGATGTGGATGCTCCTCTTTGGTAATGGTACATTGGTGTTGGTGCTTCTATTTGATGAATATGCACCAGTGTCGTTTCTCCTCTTTGGTGAAGGCACACCGGTGTCGGTGCTCCTCTTTGGTGAAGGAGCATCGGTGATCATCTTTAGTATAAATGCACCGGTGCTTACTTACTATAGGCACACTGAAAATACTCTAGAAATATCCACTAAAACATTCGGCCATCGACAAAAAACCTTTGCTAAAGCCTCCATTACCGCCTTTGCTAAAAACTCCATTACTGATTGCATAGGTTGTAGTGGATATTTTTTGGACAGTTTTTTGAAATCTTGTAACACTAAAAACCTCCGCTACAACCTCTACTAGAAGGTGTTTTCCTTATAGTAGTACTCTTAAGAAAGAATTAAGAAATAAGTAATGCATGTTGCTTGCAGTCACAAGGAGGAGACGGAGATGACCGAGTTGTTCTACATTGATATCCACATGAAATAGAGTAAGGTGTGTTTCTTATTTGACCCAAGTTCTCAATCCAATTTGATATATACACAATTGTTTGAGAACATTGGCCTATAAACCTAGGACCATCCACAACCATATCCTTTGGTTTGGGTAAGGCAAGACATAGAGCTTAAGGTAAACAAACAATGTAAATTTATGTTTTCTATCAACTAGAACTTTGTGGACGATGTAGTGGCATATATGCTATGATTGAATGTTTGTAGAGTCATCTTAGTAAGTCCATATTTGTATGTGAGATATGTCATCCTTAAGAGAAGAGAAAACCAATACGGGATTGTTAAGGATGGGTAAGCATATGTTATAAAGGCACATAAGGACAAAACAAAAATTCCTCTAATTAGTGCTCACCAAGCTCAAAGACTCATTGGAAGCATAAATAAATTTGTCTTGTTGGTCTTGAGAGAAGGGAAACAACAAGGAGAAGGAATTGAGGTGGAATTGAGGGAATCCTTGAAGGGATGCAGCGGAAACCATTTCCATACAATGCAACACATGATTGAAGCCTACAATAAAGTGCTCCAAGAACCTTGGGGACTGCCACCCAAATGAGAGGTAGAAAATAATATTTAGTTGTTTCTGAAATCACCACTACCTAAAATTAATGGGCTATATAGGAATACCATTATCAAAGAAAACTATGAACATGTCTTCTTTGTTAAAACTCTATCAAATACATTCCATATATATGGATATGTATGTGGATAATTGTAGCAATCATGTTTCAAGTATAGAAGGAGGAATGATGAGGGGAGAATAAAGAGGATATTTTCATATGTGACAAAGGTAGTTGTAGTGAAAGAATTTGTAGGAAGAAGAGAGAAGACTGAAGAAAGAAAGAAAGAGTACTATGAAGTCCTCAAGAAATAAGAAGTTATATAACATTGTGGATAATTTTGGAGAAGAATAAGTTTGGAGAAGGTGTTGTGGATTCATGTAGTAGAGATTTACCAAGGGACAAGGCTAGTGTGTGAATTTTTTTCATCAATCCTATGAGGAGGATGCTTGTTGGTGCACTTTTACTTCGACCAGGGTTCAAACATTCAACATAGCACCAAAAAACACAACCAACAAAGATACCGCCCCAAAAGGGAGTTTAATCCCTTTCGGTAACACATACGAAGCAGATGAAGTCTCACCCAAAGTAACTATGGAAAATGCAAGAACCAGGTTTCTGTAGGGAAGAAGGGGAAGAGCTCGACAGACAACCAATTCATTAACCAAGTACATTAATTATTCTATAGCATCGACAAATTCATATCTTCAACACATCAGTCACTTTGAAAAAACCCATGACATTGCTGGATCACATAACTTATATTATATTTCATATCCATATCATTCCTAATTATCGCAAGCATGCATTCATCTAAGTAATCAACAGAGAAAAGAAACACATATCACATCACATAATAACACGACGTTTTAATGTGGAAACCCATCCTGGTAAAAACCACAGAAGTGCTTGTCTTTTATTACGAGTCATAGTCAAATAAGCACTTCAGTTTATGACTTACAGATTTCTTCTTGACTTACAAAGGATCTACGCACATAGACTATATATCAATGACTCATATTCTTCAAAATAGATTCGAAATACATAGCATAATGCTTCAGTACAGACCCAAAACAAGCTCTAACAACATACTCTCTAATCTAATGACAATAGCAATCATAGCAACAACCCCAAAATTTCCCTCTTATTACATATTTATAGGGAACACTTATCTTTCCCCACTCCCACTAAAACAATAACTAATTAATAGACTCATTAATGCAAGTGGACAAAAACCAATTAACTAACTCAACTTCACCCAATTGACTTGATCAACATAGCCATTTTTCCCGATTTCTCGGCTGCTTCGTTGGAGTTGTCCTCTTCGTCGAGCCAATTTCGCTTCACCCTTGTCCACACCAAAATTATCTCCTCCAAAAATTGTACCCACAATAAACTAGGACCAACATGCCCCAACACTCACATGTGGCTTGTCCCAAGCCACTTCAGGATTGTGAGATAGCTTCATGTAGCTTCGACAGAAACTCCTAGTAAGCATTCATGGACGCTTCAACCAACTGTTGGACTTCATTCTTTTTCTGATTGACTTATTCAACCAACTCAACAGTAATGTGTGCAGTACTCACCTCGATGTCCTGAGTGAATGTCGACTGGATGGAAATATGTTTACTCCTGATAACTTATGATACCCTCTTAGTCTCATATTGGAGTGCTTGCACCCTTTCCATCTGTTGTCTATACTGCATCCTCAGTTGATTGATTTCATGATGTAGTTCTTTATTCTCAGCAACTCTCCTCATCCTCTAGATCAGTGGCATATTTTTCAACTGCTCGCCAATATTACTCATCTTTTCTTCAACAACCCCGATCTTGGTGGTAACCTCTTCCAACTCAGCATCCTCAAATAAGGAAGCCCAAGACTGCCATACTTCTTCGAAGCAGCCTTGAACCTCACTAGTTGCTGATAAATATACCTACATTGTATTGTTCTGCACTTCTACACTCTCTCGACATACTAAGCTCGGCTCAGGTGTGCTCAATACGCTACAATCATTCAAGTAACAATGAATATTGACCAAGAGAGGAGATTACTTTTTAACTTTAAAAACCTCATGCGATCCTTCTATCCTTCCCAAGGCGAATTGAATGTACCCTATCTTCCAATGATGATGGTGGTAGTGGTGGATCTATTCACACACTTCAGTATTTTCAACAATTAATGCAAAAATCCCACTAATGCCGCCACTAAACTTGTCATAAAAGAAGCAATAAATGCTCATTAACTGCAAATTCAACCAGTTCATAACTTCAACAACTTCAATAGATAGAACTGCGACAAACCACCAACTCCTCCCAATGATACATTACTTTGACACAAAAAGAAGTTGGGGTTTCCAATTGACAAAAATAAAACTTTGACAAAAAATAACTTGGGGTTTCCACAAAGCTCTGACACAACTGTACATCGACATAGACACTTCAACACAACTAACTACAGCATAAAGTAAACTTGGGGTTTCTAAGAGACAATTTTTTTTCTACAAGCATGGAATTAAGAGTCTTCACTGTGACAAGCCATGACTATCCCTGTAGGGCTTCAGTTGGCTACCATTCCCCAATCCATTGAGGATTTCACCATCTAATTTATGCAGTTTCACTGCGCCTCCTTCTGTCACAAAGTTAATGACATATGGACCTAGCCAATGCATCCGTAACTTACCAGGGTGCTTGAAAAATTTATTGTCGTAGAGAAGAACTAAATCTCCGCTCTGAAAGTGATTCTTAGTAATGTGGCAATCATTCCAATATTTTTCTCGATCTTTTTGCACCTGCTGATGAAAACCTGCGACGAATTTGTCTTCTTCCAATTGAAGTAACTGCAACAACATTTCTTCGACAACATCGGTATCAGACATACCTGTGAAAGAATCAATTCTTAAACTGGGGACAATATACTCCGTGGGCATCACAACCTCTTGTCCATACACCAACTTGAAAGGTGTCTTACCTGTCAACCTTTTACACGTCATTCTATAGGCCCACAATATTGCAAGGATCCTCAGAACCCAATCGTCACGATTCACATTACAGAATTTTGTTAATGCATGTTCTGGGATCTTATTGAACGCTTCGACAATCCCATTTTCCTATGGATGGTACAAAGTACTCTTCTGATGGTAGACCTGGAATCCTTCAGTAAGGGCCTATATAGTCTTATTGACAAAAAATGCAACTTGATCATTTAACAGAAATCGGGGACATCCAAACCTGGTGATAACATTCTCAAACAGAAATATTGTAGCGGTCGCAGCAGTGCAATCTCGTACTGGTGCGTCTTCATCCCATTGTGTAAGATAATCTCTTGCGGTAATAATGTACCTCGCACCAGTCCTTTTTCCTAGTGGGATGGTGGGTCCCACAAAATCAATATCCCACTTGTCGAAGGCCTGCAATGTAAATTGAGGAACTAATGGCATTTAATCTCTCCTTGACGGATTCCCAATTCTATGACATAAGTTACAGTTCTGATAATGTTCTTTAGCATCTTTATGAAGGGTCGACCACCATAACCCTGCTCTTAATATTTTATGCACTATAGATTTTCCTGCATAATGGCCTCCTGTCGCTCAATCATGAGCCTTGGCTAATATGATTGCTCGCTAATGCTCCAAAACACAGCAACACAATACCTCATCTGGTCTGAACTTGTACAACTGATCGGTTATAAACTGGTAGTCTATTGATTTAACGACCATCTGCTTCTTCTAGGAAGTTGTATATCCTTATGTTGCTGCTCTTGTAGACACAAATGTCACAATATATCTAAAATACTCATCAACCATTCTTATAAAAAACAACTGTGCATATGGAAGGTTAACTTCTAAACTTGTCGGTTCTTCTCCTATCTCCAGCCTCAACAAATGGTCGAGGCCCGCATTCAACCTCCCTGGTTTGACAACGATCTCGAAATTGTATTCCTGAAATAACAATAACCACCGACAGATCTCCCCCCCAACGATGGCTTGTTGACAAGGTACTTCAAGTGCCCCCCTAGTAAATCATGCATGAACTTTTGCAATGCATAAACCATGGAAATCCCTTCCCTCTCTGTCGTAGTATAATTTATTTCTGCAGTTGACATGTTTCTACTAGAAAATGCATTGGGATGGTCAATACAACCCTCACCTAGTTGAGCAAGCACTGTTCCCAGAGCGATAGATGAGGCATCAACATGGACATGAAATTATTTTCTCTAGTCAAAAAATACCAGAATAGGTGTTGTAACGATTTTCTCCTTCAGCGTGTCGAATCTCTGCTGATATTCTTGGTTCCAGTGAAAATTCACATCTTTCTTGAGTAATTTTTTCATTGGCATTGTAATATGGGCATAGCCTTTGATAAACTTCCTGTAATATCCTGTGTGACCCATATTTGTTCTCAATTGTCGATCTGAAGTGGGTGGGGGTAGGTAAAATATAATAGCAATCTTTGCAAGGTCCACCAACAAACCTTGCTTGTAGAATACATGTCCCAATAATATGCCAAATGGGGTGCAAATATAGATTTATTCAGATTCAGATAAATTTGATATTGTCTACACCGCTCTAACATCCACCTCAAATTTTCAATAGGATTTTTTAGTAGCCCGTATACTGTCCAATCATCAAAGTATACTTCTAGAAATTTATGAATGAATTCCTTAAATGCATCGACAACCACCCGTGAAAAGATTGCAAGAGCATTCTTTAGGTCGAAATGCATTACCGTGTGCTAGAAACAACCCCATTTTATCACAAATGTCGTTTATGTCGGTCTTCCTTAGCAATATTTATTTGATGATATCCAGAAAATATGTCCATGAATGTGTATGCTTCCTGACCTCCGACACTTCCAAGCACTTCATTTGTAAATGGATTTGGAAAAGGATCATGTAGGCAAGCATCGTTCAAATTCCATAAATCGACACAAATTCGGATCTCAATAGTCTTCTTGTCTTGGACTACCATAGGACTGATCCAATCTGACTCTTGGACAGGCTCATTAGTGATGCATGCATCAAGCATTCTGTCGATCTCAGCTCTAAATTTTTCCTTATACCGTGGATTCAATATATATGGTCTTTGCTTGATTGGCTTGGTTCTTGGCTTCAACGGAATTTTCATTTCTCCCAGGTTTCTAGCAAGTCCCTTCATTTATGAAAAATTAGTAGGAAACAAGTCTTGAAATTCATGTAGCAGAACAATAATCTTTCCCACCATTTCATCATCCCAGTAATCTCCTATATTTCCAAACTTAATATTTTCAGGAGAGCCAATATTTACCTTTTTAATCTTCAATGGTTTCAGAAATTTGTCAGATGAAATATCTGGTCCCTTTAGATCACGACTTCCTTCGATTTCTGGAATATGAATATCCCTTGGATCATCATCCTCTGGTCCTCTGCTAATGTTTTATCACTCCATCATTTTTACCACTATCACATTCCACTGCGGTAAATTAGACAATCCCGTGATTTCTTCAAAACAATTTGCCTTGATAATATGTAGAGCCACATCTATTGTAGGATTTTCATCCTCGTAACTAAATGTATGCTTGAAGCTCATTGCCAAATTGTCCCATTATGTAGTTCCTTGGCGTGGTTCCAGAGATGTATACCAATTCCTTGGTATAGTATCAAGGGTATGAATGAACATATGTGCCCACTCTTGTTTGGGTATATTCTGCCATATTGCACTACAAGTAGCTAAATGAGCTGCAGGACTAGTGAGCCCTGTGTACTTCTCTCCAATATAGGGAATCCCTTCTCCAAATCAGATTTCTAAATATCTTATGCACTACGACCAACCAGTTATAGATTGCTTGTGCACAGCCCACCACCTCGTCGGTGTTGCTTTCAAAGCGAAGTCCAAGGCTAATAAATATTGTTGTTCAAGTACCTTATCTTCAAATTCATAAATAAACTTATCCACATTAGGTAAATCATCATAAATAGGAAGATCACATACCTCTTTTCCAACCCAACGCAGTGACTTTGTCAAACAGGCACATCTTCACATTGAAACTTCATGTAATTCTGCCAATTTTCTAGAGCTTCGCCGGAATCAAATGACCAGGAGCTAACACTCCTCCAACTTAGTGTACCATCCATTGTAGGATTTATATAGTCGTTTATCCTAGAGGACACATTATAAATGTTGTCTAAGTCTTGAGCATCATAATCTCCCTTGATTGGGTCAACATACCTTTGTCCTTCCAGTGGATCCAGAGGTGCGACAACTCTGATCTCTTAATCATCAAATTTTATAAATCTCTTTTTAAAGTTGATAATGGTATGATTCTGAATTTCCCAATCTATCCCCAAAAGTTCAGGATATGGAATAGTGTCGTTGACAATCTATATACCTTTGAAATCTGCAAAAGTTCATCCCTCTGCTTTGACAAGGACACCAACCATCGTACCGAAAGGTATAAATTTCTGTTGATTGTCCAACCACAATTGAATAGGTGACCATACTAACTTTGGCTTGCCCATATCATCCCATGTGTTTTTGGTCAAGATATTTACATCCGAACCCAAATCTAAAATAAAAAAATCCATGTCATAATCACCAATCTATGCATTCAGTCACAGTTCCCGACCAGTATTTATTCTTTTCTAAACATGATTGACAACTCTTTTGGGTCTCAATTCTTCCTCAAATCCCCCAATTAACTTGTGCGATTCCCTTATGTTTTTTCATCTTTAACTAGAGCTAAACAACTTTTTAGAAAAGAGTGGAGAGAACTTGCCTTTCATAGGTTCTTATTTGGTGCAGAACTTTCGAAGCGAGGTGGCATGTCATACACAGTTCCTTCAACAATGGGAGGCGGGGAGGATGGTTGCGTGCCCTTCAAAAATTCTTCAGGAGCTTCGAAGAATATTCCTTTCTCCTTTTGAACATCAAACTACGGTGGTTTCTGGGATACCGACCTCACTCTCAGATCTCTTTGATTATTATAACTTCCCTTATCTCCACTCGTCGTAGACCCACCTCTTGTTACCACATCGATAGTATGTTGATTCGGTCATGGTTCTGTTGAAATATCCTGTACATTTTGATTTTGGTTTTAGTTATGGTTCTGCTTCGCCTGCCATTTCACTATAAGTTGCATACAGTCTTCAATGGTATAGTCTAGTGCCCTACAATACGTGCAGGTCGAAGTAGGATTCATGCATTCTCTAGTATAATGTCCAGGAGTTCCACAATTATAATAGATAAATTGTCCTCTTCCTCGAACAAATCCTCCTCGTCCACAGCCTTTGAATCCACCTCGCGATTGATTGAATTGTGCATCCCTTCTCTCAACTTGATCTTCTCCCTTCATGAGGAATGTATCTGCAGTGCGCTCAGTGAACAACTGGTATACTCAACAATTCTTCTCATCATGTCTAACAGACCGACATAACTTGCACCATAAATTTTAAGGAGTACTTATCATCTTCTGTAACAAGTAGCATTCTTTCGGTCGATGTTCTTTAGTCTGACAAATTATGTACCATACACCGAGATTTAATGGGCTTGGATTTCCAACATTAAGATAATCATGAAATGACGTACATTGATCTTTATAATGTCCCTCTTCCTTGCACCTAGTGCACCAAACATTTTCTCGCTTTTCTTTACCTGTCTTGATATCTTGAATCTGAATAGACAAATTTTCCAACTACAACTGGACTTGAGCCATACCAGCACGAGTCTCTTCGACGGGTGAGGATTCCAAATTCATGGCCAATTCCAAGGCTTATGCCTGGGTCGAGATATTCTGTTGCATAAGTGGAACTCTGATGTGAGGAAATAAAGCAACTATAAACCACTTTTTATGCTATAGATTATTCATCGAAAAAATTGCACAAGCCATTAAGGTTTTAAACCTCTAGTTGAAGTCCCAAACGGACTCATTCGATGCTTGCTTGATCTCCTATAATTCAGTGATACATTGTGATTCAGATTTTGACTTCTTGAAATCAGTTTTCAATCCCTCCTTGAATTCTGCAAAAAAATTTGTTGGTTGAGTACCAGTAACTTCAGAAAATTTCATAAACCAGTCTAAGGAACGACCCCTAAAGGTCGTGATCAACTACGCTAATTTGACGTTGTCGTCCTGTACTTATTTTACAGTCCATACTACGTTGCATAAAACTAGTGTTGTTCTAGATTCTCAAACCCATTCCCATTGAAAATAGGTAACTTAGTGTCATCCCTGACCATTCTAGACCTTTGGGGCTTCGGTGGATTTACTACTAATGGACCACTACTCGATGTATTACCACTCGGATAAGTATTATTATGACTATTGCCACTACTCTGACTATATTGAAAGAAATGTGAAGAATTACTAGGTCTTACCTCAGTCTCTGGGGATGTACACGGGGTCTGGAGTGGTTCTGCAGGTTCCTCTTCCTCCTCAGAAATGAGTTGGTACTCTTCCTCCTCGTAACCAGAATCCTCATCGAGTTGTGGTAATGGTTCATAGTCTCTCCTTTCAGTCGCATTGCAACCCTTATTTCCTGTCGCAGTTCTCTTCCTCTTGTTCAACCTAAATCGTCTCCCACTTCGCAGAAACCCACACTCTTCATCTAGTTCACTTTCTTCTCCCCTTATCATTTCAACTCATTCCTCATATTCGTCTAGACCATCCTCTAGACAAAACCCATGCCCACTGTGAACAATTGCTCTACTCATCAGATTCCATTTGCATCAAACCTTTTTCACAAAGTAGCTTCTTGATTGATAGGTTTAAGGATCTCAAGTACTTACCGCACGTACCCTCAAAGAATTCTCGTTCTGCTACACTATATATGACTTAATAGTGTCAACAACGAATTCGGTAATGTACCCCTCCAATATGTTGTCCAGCCAGTAATATACAACGTGTGAAATCTTGTTATTCACACCTTTCAGTTGTTGTATCAACGCAGGCGTCCAACTTCTAGGCTCACCTCCTTAGAAATTTGTCTTCTACTCAGTCAATCTTGCTAACCATTCATGAAATGTGACAGGGAACTCACCAAAGAAAGCTTCATGGATATCAGTAAAAATATACTTGTCTAACCAACCTTCGTCATCCAATCGAGGATGCTTGTTTTGTTCCCTCGCAAATTCCTTCAGCTGGTGATCTACCCAATCTTGGATCTCTGGTTTAATCGAATGCCACAACATTCCCCCTAGTCACAAATCCCAGCCTCAAAAACGAAACCATTTGTTGGAGCACTTTTACTTCGACTAAGGTTCAAATATTCAACATAACACCAACAAACACAACCACCACAGGTATCGGCTCGAAAGGGAGTTTAATCCCTTTCAGCAACACCTGCGAAGCAGATGAAGTCTCACCCAAAGTACCCATGTAAATTGCAGGAACCAGGTTTATGCAGCCCGAAAGGGGAAGATCTCGACAGAAAACCCATTCATTAAACAACCAAGTACATTAACTATTCTATAGCATCAACAAATTCAGATCTTTGACACATCAGTTACTTCAACGTAACCCATGACATCATCAGATTCACATAACTTATATTATATTTCATATCCATATCATTCCTAATTATCTCAAGCATGCATTCATTTAAGTAATCAACAGAGGAAAGAAACACATCTCGCATCACATAAGAACAGCATGTTTTAACATGGAAACCCATCCCGGGAAAAAACCACGGAAGCTCTTGTCTTTTACTATGAGTCACAGCCAAATAAGCACTTCATTTTATGACTCACAAATTTCTTCTTGACTTACAAAGGATCTACGCACACAGCCTACAAATCAACGACTCGAATTCTTCAAAATAGCTTTGACATTCATAGCATAATGCTTCATTACAGACCCAAAACAAGCTCTGACAACATACTCTTTGATAGACTTACAATAGCAATCATAGCAACAACCCCAAAATTTCCCTCTTATTACATATTTATAGGGCGCACTTAGCTTGCCCCACCCCCACTAACCCACTAACTAATTAACTGACTCATTAATGCAAGTGGGAAAAAACCAACTAACTAACTCGATTCCGCCAATTTGACTTGATCAACATAGTCATTTTTCTTGGAGTTGATCGCTTCGTCGAACCACTTCCACTTCACCCTTGTCCACACCAAAACTATCTCCACGAAAAATGGTACCCACAATAAACTAGGCCCAACAATGCTAATAAATTTTAACCAAGGCAGCCAAATGTAGAATATCCATGGTGTTCAAGCAATCCCACATCAACCAAAAAGAGTTCTTATTTTGGGTCTTTGTTACAGTTCATTTTTTCAGTTTTCTTTGGGTTTTGGTTGTGTGTATGGAGCTATAGGAGACCTGAAAGGGCCAAATGAGGCATTTGATTTTGAACGTTGAGCTCATTTAATGGTTTAGACAAACACAAATTAGAGATTAAAAGGCGAATAATTCATGTTTAAATGCACAGGCTATGAGAGATATCAATTGTAGCTAGACTATGTTGCTATGGATGCATGGAAAATTATGGTCAACAAAGAATAGTAACATGATAGAGATTGAAAAGAAAGCCATGTGTCTGCATTACACACTTTCAAAAGTTTTACAATGTTTGGTAGGGTTAAAGTGTGCAGATTGTTTGATTAGGAGAAGGATTGAATGTCTTGATTCAATTGACATGAAGAGTGCATGTTAGAAATTCACACTCTAGAAGGTCAAATAATGTTTGGGAGGGTTGACATGTGTCAATCGTCTGTGTAAGGGAATGATCAACGATCCTTGTTAACATGGGGTAAAGGGTTGATACACAGGCTGAGGACACTAATAAGAACAAGATAAGAACACGATATATCAACAATGCAGATTGTGTAGGTATGGAAAAATTTGGTGGAATTGAAATGCAAACATTGTTTGATTAGGAGGAGGATGTGTTGGCATCCAATGTTTGGCCACATCAACAAAAGTAGAACCATGAATGTGAATGTGATTATACAAAAAAACATGAAAACGGACATACACAACAAGGTAGGCCAAGGTGATTATTGTCAGTTCGGTTGTCTAAAACTATAACAATTTGACTATTCATTTTCTAGGGATGAAAATACAAAATATCATTAAGAGAAGGAAAGACCCAGGGTGGTTCAAAAGTTTAAGATAAAGAATATAATTTTTGCTTAGTTAAATATTGTATTGTAATAGGGAGAGATTAAGACCTCTCTAAGTGAAGGCCCTTATTCATTGTATTTAGGCTTGATAATTTGGCCATTAAATGAAATAAAAGAAATATTTACTTCCTGTTAATCAAATTCATTCTCTATTTATGAATCCTTCCTACATTGAGTATATGTATGTATTTTATTGTGTAATTATGATGAATAGCTTAGTGCCTATATCATTGTTGTATGAAACAAATTGTCATTTCTAAAAAGTTAATAACTTTGTATTTATTCATATAAGCCTTGGCTAATATAGAGTGCATGATATGTTTAAGTGCCTAAAAAATTATTCAACTTATTGCCCATGGCAAAGTTCACTTGTAATATCGATATATTCATTTCATATAAAGTGACTAATATGTATTTAGGTGCATGATTGTTCACGTAAACACTAAAAAAAAAATAGTGCCCCACATCAAATATGATCATGACCAAGATAACTCTTAACACTTTTTAGTACAACTATTACATCATAAGGTGTTTTTATCATACTTTATGTAATCTCATGACCCACATGTACACCAATAACTACAAATAGGTACTGCAAATGGGTACTAATATTTATATATTCAAATTTCTTCCATACCTTGATTTAAATTTGACAAAAGGACAATTGTATTAAAAATATATAGATATATATATATAAAAGATAACATGCACTGTTTATTTTAGTGTATTGTCCATGTACTTTTTATATCCATTGTGCAATAATTTAACTAAACTGCATTTTTTTTAAAATCTTGTAAGATATGATTACGTCTTACTCTCCTCGTCCTTGAAATAGTTTTGATTATCAAGTCAACATCATCACTTTCCACCGTACTCAAATCCAAATCATTTAATAAAAGAATCATTTATCAATAACTCTTAAACATTAAGAGATACTAATTATTTCCATTTTGATGTTATCTGCAAGATGCCAACAAAATATTCATAAGGTTATGGCTTTACTATTTATCAACGTATGGCTTTTGGAATCAATGTATACCTCATATCTACATATATTGTGATGTATAAAAGTCTTTTACATGTATATTGCCTTCAATGCACATAATCTATATTGGGGAAATTACTTCATGAAATTAATTAAATACGGAATGTATATAATTAATTTTGAGCTTGATTATTGAAAATACAATTTATATGTTTTTTTTGGTAAAACTTTGTTAAATACATTGCATATATATGAATGTGTATATTGGTAGTTGTTTAGCCCCAAGGATTAGCTCAAATGATTGAAACATTTGCATATTGCTATTGGCGAGGTCATATACTCCAATCTGGTCGAGCCCCTTAGAGTTATTGATCACTTTTGAGACTAGAAGCTGAAATTGCCCTCTATTTAAATATTCTAGGAAAGAGGGGAGATATATTAGTAGTAGAATATACACTACACATATATAGACAAGGCTGTCACGATTCAAATTCTCCCTATTTATATTGGGATCATGTTGGTGAAATACATACATTGCATATTAAGGTTCAAATATGCATTGATGGTGTAGACGAGCCACCAAAATCCAACTCAAGGAGCCAAATTCTAGTTAGAGCGGGGTAGACGAGTCAAGTTAGGTCCCACTAACTCCACTTCATGAGGCTAACTTGAATTAGGGAGGAGCTACACATTTTTGGATAGGTAGAGCCAAGGATAGCGCAACCATGAGAGAGAGAGGGTCCCATATAGCCATAATGAGCTCGTAAGCACAAAAGTAGGGAGGAATCCCATAAATTGAGGAGTGGAGGCACAAAACAAGGAGTTGGAAGGATAAAACAAGGAGATGTAAGCTAGAATCTAGGGAGAGGGTGCATATGGCAAGTAGGGCCCACCAAATCTATAAAGAGGGGCGCATTAGGTAGGAGGGGTCCATTAAACCATGCATTGGGTACAATAATAACTCTAAAGTCCGAAATAAACAAAATTTGGGCCCATTGGACAATGTTTGGGTGACCATCAACACATGAGTCTACCAAGGCACGAATGTCGACCAAAATCAATCCAACAAGTTCTAAAGTGCTAGGAATGTCCCCATTCCCCCTCACACTGTGGAAACATGGCCTCCTATCCTCGTTTGTGGTTTTCGGTGTGCTAGTTGTTTTTATTAATTAATTATTTACAAAAATAATAATGTTTCTCGGTCCTTAAAGACCCTTGTCCTGGCACCTAGTGCCACAATAATAAACAATTACAACATATTACATATGTTTGGGGGCTTAACATACGCCCGACATTACAAAAGAAGCACTAGACCGTAGTTAAGAGAGCATTCAGGTATCCATGTAGAACGTCAAATTATGCAATATGTTATCAAGTGGAACTTGAAATCAACAAGAAAATATGTGTACATGGTTTTGTCGACTCCGACTGGGATAGAGATCTCAACTACATACGGTCGACCGGTGGATATGTTTTCAAGTTATTCGATGAAGCAATCAGTTGGATCAATATGAGGCAGTTGATCATTGCATTGTTGTTGGCACAGGATTAGTCTGCATGAAGTGCGGAATCCGACAACTGCGAAGAGGACCATCCGCGGAAGGAAGGGTCATTCGTGGAGAACGAGGAAGCGCATGACTAGTTAGGTTGTTAGAAATGGGTCATTTGGACCATTTTATAACTGCCATAGTTGGCTATAAATAAGAATATGAATGTAAGCCTAAGGGAATCCGAGATCGAATCGTAGAATCATTTTCATTGTGATTATGCGGTTCGGTTGTGTTTTTGCTCTGTTTTCGCAATTTGTATGTATCCGCGATAAGATGTTTTGAATTGTTTATGTGAAGGTTATACCGCAGGTTTTGATGAGTTAATGCATGAAGATGTTCATATCTGTCTTTTTGTCTTTGTTTATGTTCAATGGTGAATGTTGCGTTGTGATTTCTGTTTATGTAAGGTTTCATTGATGCGATCTCCAATATTTCTCAGTTAATGTGAATGCCCATTATGTATTGAATATGCAAATGGTGAATACATGGAAAACGTGCAAATGATGAATGTATGAATGCGAATGTGAATCTCTGGTTTATGTTGCGATAGACTTGAAGTAGTTGCATGTCCTTTCCTCCACTGCGGAAACTTGGTTCCTACAGCTCCCTTAATCATCTCGGGTGAGACTTCACTCACTTCGCAGGTGTTGCTGGAAAGGGTAAAACCTTTCTGGGCCAGTGTTTAAGGGAGTTTTGTTGGTGTTTGTTGACGACAGTGCGAAGTGAACCCCTGTCGACAGAACCGTGTCAACAAATGGTTCTGTTGTCGGGACCCTAAAGAAGAAATATAAGGACATGTTGTGGCACCTAACGAAACCGGAGATTCAGGACTGGTTTTATAAGAAAGTAGAAGAATTCGCAAAAGGAGAAAACTAAAACCTCGGACAGACAATAAGCAGTTGGTTGGACAAGCATATTTATTCTGATATCCACGAGATATTTTTCTGTGAATTCCCAATATTGCTACACGAGTGGTTGGTGCAACTAAAGTTTCAGAAAAACCATTGCCAAAAGAGTGAACCTGATCACTGGACTCCATAACTGATCCAATAGCTAAAATGGGTTGACAACAAGGTATCAAGGGCTGTTCATTTCTGGGTAGATAGTATCTTATAAGGATACATCACTGAGTTTTCCGTGGACACGATCAAATCATATAGCGACGTAGAAAGGAATTTCAAAGGATCTAGGGGGGAGGTTATTTCTATCGCTGAAGTTGTGGATTAAAATGCTTGTCTGCGAAAAGAGCATACTGAGGATGAACTTCGACGAGTAGAAGATTAGTGTGCGGGAGTTGTGGGTACCGCGTGGATGTGGGTCCGGTAGAAAGATGCGGGGTAGATGGACATTAGTGATGATGAATTTTTAAGGGAGGTTGAAGATGAGTGTGGCACCTTGAGGAGTGGAGTGATATTTCGGCGACTAGAGAAGAAGAGGAGGACTGAGAGAGAGTCTCCTGAGGGGGCCGGAATGGAAGACTATGAAATAGGACCACACGAGACGAAGCGACCTTATTGTGATGAGGAAGAAGGTAAACAGGCTACCCCAAAAGCCGAAGAAGGATGGACCTTAAGCTACAACGTACCTTCAACTCTGCACATACTCAGAATTTGATTGGACAAAATACCAGCTTTTCGCAAAGCTTCCCTACGTGCCAGAACAGTAGTAAGAGTAGTGCATCAGTAAATAATAATAGTAGGAGTACAAGAATGGCGGGTGACGATGCAAAGATGCCAACCTTCCAGGGGAACGGGACCGAGGATCCCGAACAATACTGATTTTTTAGCGAAGCAGTATGGACCATGAAGGTGGTCCAGGATGAAGACATCAAAAAGGAAAAGTTACCGACGACCCTCAAGGGTCGTGCACTTGATTGGTATATGAATTTTACTAGGGTACCGACGGGAACACCAGGTAAAACATTGGTACAGTTCAAGGCAGGGATGATCGATGAATTTAGAAAACCAAAATATGAGTCGCAGTACATTACTGAGCTCAAAGAGATCAAACAGTTTCCCAATGAGTCAGTATGGGACTTTGACCAGCGATACAAAACACTTATGGCGAAAGTGAGTTTTGGGATGAACGATATGCAGCATAAAGAATGGTTTATCACTGGGTTGGTGCCGCACATTCATGGACTACTGATGCAACAGAAAGTAGCGACCCAAGCAGAAGCGTTGGAGATCGCAATGAAGCTGGAGGCTTCACCAATTGGTGAGACAGGCTTGGGCATGAATCGAATACAAGTGCAGCTGGAAAACTTGACGATCCAGCTACAAGACATGAAGAAAGGAAAAGAGGCTCGTGAAGATATATGGTGCACTAGATGTAGGACAAAAGGACATCACAAAGACTAGTGCCCACAATTCCGAGAATATATGCAATCAGGTGCACCGAAGCCCCTCATTTAGGGAGGGTTACCTTGGTGTCGCATCTGTCAGACGAGAGGAAATCAACCAGAAGAATGTGTGTACATGCAGAAGATGATGTCAAAACCAGTGAACTTATATTTCCAGTTCTGTTGATCGGTTGGCCAAGATGAGAAAGATTGCAGAGCTTATGACCTACTCCAAGAAAGGATTGTAGACACTTTCTTCATGAAAGGGGAGGAGCAACCATCGATACAGCAGCCGCATTAGTATAATCAACTGCAGCCTCAATATAATCCGCAACCGTAATACGAGCAACCGCAGTATGGTCAGCCGCAGTATGGCCAACCAACATATCCTCAACCACAATTTCAACAACCACAATACGGTCAATTGCAATATCCGCAGCCGCAATATGATAAACTGCAGTACCCTCCATACGGGGGTTCTGCAAAGGCCGAGGCACTGGTGTCGACCGAGGAGGAGCTATTGGAAGAGGTCGAGGACCTATCATATGTTATAATTGTGGTCAACAGGGGCATTATCAGAGGAATTTCCCAAATCCAACACCACAGTGCACTTACTGCAGTGCTATGGACCATGGTGTTGAAGACTGTCCTCAGCTCATTGCAAAATGGAAAACTAAGAACCAACCCCCACCTCCACAAAATCAGAATCAGAACCAAAATCCGCTAGAGATACAGAAAATATCAACAGAGGTTAGAAGTCAAAATGCGACTGTCGAAATAATGACTCGTGGAGAAGCTGTGACAGGGGCCGACAGATCACAGGCTAGCGTCCGACCGGTAGTAAGAAAACAAGTTACATTTGATGCAAAGGTAGAAAGGGATATTTTCTTAAAAGCATAGGAAGCGATGAGGCAGCTAAGACAACCACCTCTTCACCAGAAAGAAGGTACTTACAACATGCCAGTAATATTCGACACGACAAATTCGCAGAGAAAGGCCAACACCTTAAAATCCTTTTTAGAGAGTTTCCTAGAGCTAGAAAAAGTTCAGGATGCATTGGCGGAGATATCCAACCTATTGCATCGATGGGAGGGTGCACAACAGGAGCGGACGGTCAATCAACATACATAAGAGGAAGACATGACGAGAGATGCAGATGTCTGCATAAGTTGGGGCATTCGATATCGACTCCATCATCTTGGATTTGGGGTCAGATGTGAACATCCTGATGAAACAGAACTGGGAGGTGATGGGGAAACCACAATTGGTTTCGTCCCCGGTACCGCTACAACTAGCAAACCAGAGCAAAGTCACCCCGATCAGTCGACTGTGCCAAGTTCCTGTTGAGATCGAGGGACTCAAAACATATGTAGATTTCGATGTGATCGAGATTGTTGACAACACAAGCCCCTATCCAGTGCTTCCAGGGATAGACTGGGCGATGGGGAACCAGGCTATTATCAACTTCAAGAGGAGAACTATGTCATTCGAGAACCGCGAGATAAGGGTAGTTGCACCTCTTGATCCCGCGGAAGGGCATAGGTATGTTGAACCAACAAGGGATGAATTCACTGAGGGATGGGACAATCTCTACAACATTTCTGAAGATTATATCAACCCTATTGTGGATGGAGAATTAGGATGGCGCAGTAGCAGTTCGACATCATCGAATTCTGATGAAGCACTTGAAAATTGGCAGAATCGGATGCATGAAGTGTCATTTAGGAGGTGCGTACGGAACACTCAGTCGTTGCGAAGATTAGCTACGGAAGAGTGCGAGCTACCAATGTACGAGGGATTTCCCAATTTGGCTACATTTATTATTGAATTTGAATAGAAAGTGGCAGAACCACAACGTCTATTGGCCTTGGAGGAAGCCCTTAATGCTACACCAACGCAATGGTGGGCAGCCCACAAGTCCACCATAACTACCTGGCCACTATGTCGACACCTAATGACGGTTAGGTTCGGTGATGCGGAAGAAAATTCGATGGCGGAGGAGATCCGAAGGCACATTTGGATGAATGTGAAAGCACATGGGGATCACAAGCGAAACAGGAATGGGTCCATGTGTTTATTCACACACTGGATGAAGTATCACGAAGTTGGTATATCGTAGCAGAATTGCGACGCGGAACAATCTAATGGGAACAACTAACAATTGGCTTTAGCCAAACCTTCAGTTTCTCTGACGAAAACCCCTTCATCCACATTGCATTACAGGCGGTCATGGATAAAGTATTCGACGTCGTTTCGGTAGAGAAACCTATGGCACTCCAATGGACTGCGACACCTCAAATGTTGATGGAATGCTACAACATAACAGGAGAATCGGATGATGAGGATGATACAAGGGCTACGTATATCCCATAATCATAAGGAAGTCGCAGCGTGGAGGCACCAGATATTCCTTCTGACAAGTTTTTACAACCGCTACAAATCAAGAAAGTGAACATTGGGTCGAAAGAAAATCCTAAGTTTGCAAGCATTGGAGACTACTGGGATGAATCAACTATTGTGAAGATGATGGACCTATTGCATGAGTTTCAAGACTTGTTTCCGAAAAAATTCTCGGAAATGAAAGGGATTTCAAGGGACTTAGGCGAGATGAAAATCCCACTGAAACCTGATGCAAAATCAATGAAGCAACGGCCTTATAGGCTGAATCCACGATACAAGGAAAGGGTGAAGGCTGAGATTGAGAGAATGTTGGAAGCAGGCATTATAGAACCAGTAGAGGAATCAGAGTGGATCAACCCGATGGTGGTCCATGATAAGAAAACCGACGAAGTCAGGATCTGTGTCGATTTGAGAAAGTTGAACGACACATGCCGACACGATCCATTCCCTACACTATTTACGAATGAAGTGTTATAAGGAGTGGGTGGTTAGGAAATATACTCCTTCATAGATGGATTCTTTGGCTATCATCAGATCAATATTTCCAAAGAGGATCGGCACAAAACAACTTTCGTCACCGAGTGGGGATGCTTTCAATTACGATGATGCCATTTGCTCTGAAGAATGCACCAACAATTTTTTCAAGACTAGTAGTTGTGGCGTTCAAGGATTACATCCACAAATTTATTTCAATTTACATGGATGACTGGATAGTGTACGGGTTGGTCAAGGATTATGTCACAAATCTGCGGTTGATGCTGGAAAGATGTCGACAACACCAGATTTCGTTGAATTTGAAGAAGTGCATTTTCTGCGCTCCATTTGGGATTTTGCTGGGGCACATTGTTTGCAGGGAAGGAATGTTGGTCGACCCTGCAAATATCGCAATTATTGTCAACCTCCCATCGCTGACAACAGTCAAGCAATTGAGAGCGACGTTGGGACACACAGGATACTACAGGAAGTTTATTAGAGGGTATGCAGTAATCACGACGCCAATGG
The DNA here is from genome assembly GCA_027924585.1 of Larix kaempferi. Lineage (NCBI taxonomy): Eukaryota > Viridiplantae > Streptophyta > Pinopsida > Pinales > Pinaceae > Larix > Larix kaempferi. The sequence continues at coordinate 5,211,269 of BSBM01000866.1, forward strand.
AAAAGTTGTTGACGAAAGACGCCAAGTTTGAATGGAATGAAGAGTTCCAGAAGAGTCTGGATATATTGAAAGCGAAGATGGTTGCAGCACCCATACTCGCATTTCCATATTGGACGAAGGAGTTCCATGTTCACATCGATGCGTCATCAGTCGCACTAGGAGTCATCTTGGCCCAACCAGGAGAAGGCGCAATAGACCACTCGATAGCATTCGCAAGTAGAAATCTATCTAATGCGGAGAAGAATTACACGACCAAAGAAAGGGAAGGGTTGGCGATGGTCCACGCCTTATAGAAATTTTGACACTATCTCTTAGGGGGGGATTTTAAAATATTCACTGATCATTCAACATTAAAAGACCTGGTGAACAAGCCTGTGTTGGGGGGGAAGATCTGTCGATGGCTGTTACTCTTCCAAGAATTTGATTTTGAGATCATTGTAAATCTTGGGCGCCTAAATGCAGGACCAGACCATCTGTCACGGATAGAGTCTGAAGAAGAGACAAGGATCATTGACAAAGGATTATCGGATGCTCAGTTGTTCAGGCTCGGAATGGTCGATGGCCATTACGAACAAATTATTCCATTTTTGGCAATAGGAAAGGCGTCGGAAGGATTCACTACCAACCAAAAGAAGTAGGTAGTCGTCAGAGCTACAGATTTTCAACTGATCTCAGGGAAACTATATAAGATGGGACCAGATGAGATACTCCGACGATACGTCCTTCCGCATGAACAAGAAAGGATTTTGGCGGAAGCTCATGATGGGATCGCAGGCGGAAACTACGGAGGACGTGCCACTTCTAGGAAGATCCTCCGAGCAGGATTATGGTGGTCGACGATGCATGGAGATGCTGCGGACTACGCCAAAAGCTGCGATGTATGTCAAAGGACAGGGAAGCCGTCACGCAGGGATTAAATGCCATTGGTACCTCAATTGACACTACAGGATTTCGACAAGTGGGAAGTTGACTTTGTGGGACCCATCAACCCACCAGGAAAAAGGATAGGGTCATGCTACATTATTACGACGACATATTATTTGACGCGATGGGCGGAAGCCGCACCAGTCAAGGATTTCTCATCCGCGACTACAGTGAGATTCCTCTTCGACAATGTGGTCACGAGGTTTCGGTGCCCAAAGATACTAACGAGTGACCAGGGGACTCATTTCATTAATCAGACAATCGTAGTAATGACAGAGGAATTTCAAATTCAACACAGGAAGAGTACCCCATATCATCTGCAAGCTAACGGAATAGTTGAGGCATTCAACAAAATCCTGGAGCTTGCGCTCACGAAGGTATGCAACACAAATCGCGATAATTGGGACTTGAAGATTCCTACGATACTCTGGGTGTATCGCACAACTTGTAAATGATTGACTGGACAAATCCCCTTCAAGCTCGTCTACGGGCAAGAACCGTAATGACGATGGAGTATATTGTCCCAAGTCTGCGCATCGCAGCAACCACAGGAATGAGCGACGATGGAGCACTGGAGGAACGGTTGGCCTAGTTGGTGCATCTTGATGAGGATTGATTCATCGTAGGTTTTCATCAGAAGGTAGAAAGGGATCGACAGAAGGATTGGCATGATCGCCATGTTAAACCAAAGCACTTTCAGCACAGAGATATGGTTATGCTATATGACAGTAAGTTTTCCAAGCAGCCATGTAAGTTACAAATGCATTTGTTAGGTCCTTACATCATAAATTTTGTCACTGACGAAGGCGCATTGTAGCTACAAAGCTTAGATGGGGTATTGTTTCCCAAGTTGGTAAATGGGAATCAGTTGAAACCCTATCGCCATAATCAGGCACATAGCAGTTGAGAACCAAAAGGAAAAAGAAAAAAATGCAATTATGACAAAAAGTGGAAAGCATGGCTAGTCGGGTCACTCATCGATGCTTCGCACGTTTAGCACGCGACAGTCAAATCCAAGCATGATTATTGCGGATTAGCATCACCAGAAGACGGAGGAGGAGTATGATGCCACAAGTGAGGATAGAATCGGATGGATATGGGAAAGATTTCGTGAATCATTAAATGATCAGGCGTCGAGGACACGAAGAGAAAGCATAAATATAGGCGCAGAGATTGAAGAACATAAATCGAAGTAAACAAAGTCCGCAGAGGTAGATCAATAAGTTACATGACGTGAATCAGTGAGTTAGATGCAGCGAGTTAGGAAGTTGAGTGAGCAAGCCCAAGGAAGTTGTGGAAAAGGGAAGTGAGATAGTTGCAATGGTGCACTTCGTGTCCAGCGAAAGCACTCCAGGTGTGCTAAGGACCAGGATGACAAGTATCCATGAGCAACCAACAAAGAAAGTCGCGCAGACACTTGGGAGGAACGAAGATGAAATCCCACCCAAGATGTGTAAGAGCATGGTCGTAGTTAGAAGAAATGTAGTCCCTGCGACCAATAAAACACTAAGGGCAGAGGCACGCTGGCTCCAACAGCGGTCGGTCAGAAGTGCGAAACAGATGTGCTAGAATAGTTGGCTTGTTTCCCAATTTGGTGGTGTCGATGAACTTTTCCCTAGTCCGACACAAGCATGAAGCGCAAGAGTACGCGCATAAGGGATAGATGACGAAGATTTTCAGAGACTGGAGGATGAGTTTGAGAAGTCCATGATAGTGCCTAAGAGACTGGAGGATGAGTTCGAGAAGTACATGATAGCGAGCTCCAGACGGCAAGAACAGCTTCAAAAGTTTCACATAGCAAAGGATGAGAATAATAGCACCAGAGGTGTCCAGCTGAGGTGGCTTGAGGGCGAGCCACAAGTTTTAGTTGGGGGGCCTATTGGCACGGGATTAGTCCGCATGAAGTGCGGAATCCGATAGCTGCGAAGAGGACCATCCACGGAAGGAAGGGTCATTCACGGAGAACGAGGAAGCGCAAGACTAGTTAGGTTGTTAGAAATGGGCCATTTGGACCATTTTGTAACTGCCATAGTTGGCTATAAATAAGAATATGAATGTAAGACTAAGGGCATCCAAGATCGAATCGTAGAATCATTTTCATTGTGATTATGCGGTTCGGTTGTGTTTTTGCTCTATTTTTGCAATTTGTATGTATCCGCAATAAGATGTTCTGAATTGTTTCTGCGAAGGTTATATTGCAGGTTTTGATGAGTTAACGCATGAAGATGTTAGGATCTGCCTTTTTGTCTTTGTTTATGTTCAATGGTGAATGTTGCGTTGTAATTTCTGTTTCTGTAAGGTTTCATTGATGCGATCTCCAGTATTTACCAGTTAATGCGAATGTCCATTATGTATTGAATATGTGAATGGTGAATACATGGCTAATGTGCGAATGATGAATGTGTGAATGCGAATGTGAATCTCTGGTTTCTGTTGCGGTAGACTTGAAGTAGTTGCATGTCCTTTCCCCCACGGCGGAAACTTGGTTCCTACAGCCCCCTTAGCCATCTCAGGTGAGACTTCACTCGCTTCGCAGGTGTTGCTGGAAAGGGTAAAACCTTTCTGGGTCGGTGTTTAAGGGAGTTTTGTTGGTGTTTGTTGACGACAGTGCGAAGTGAACCCGTGTCGACAAAACTATGTCAACGATTGTCGGCTACTAAGGTTGACTAAATGACAGCCACTCATGCAAGCAAAGAGGCGGTTTGGTTGCAGAGATTATGTTCAAATTTTGGGTTTAAACATCAAGCTATTAGGTTGGATTGTGACAGTCAAAATGCAATCTTCTTGGCAAAGAACCATGCATACCATTTAAAGATAAATGTGCAGTATCACTTTGTGAGAGACATGGTGGAGAACTAGAAACTGTTGCTAGAAAAGGAAAACACTATGAAGAACATTGTAGACTCATTAACAAATTCTGTGAGCAACGAGAAGTTTACTTGGTGTAGGGAAACAATGGGCTTGTCAACCCATATTAAATGAACTAAAGTTATGAAATCTCATGTGTATTCAAAGAAGACAATACGTGGGAGAAAGTTGGGTTTGTTATATTCTTTGCATGGGATTCGATGGTCGAAGTTGATGGTTAGTTGGTTAACAAGTCGAATGGAATTGATGTTGATGGTCGATTGGTTAACAAGTCGAATGGAATTGAAGTTGATGGACGATGGAAGTCAATTTGACTGGCTTACTAGAATAGTCGATTGGTTGATGATCACGACTGATCGACAAGCATAAAGTGGGCATGGATTCAATGTACACTTGGACGATCGACTATGGTTAACTCAATCAAGTCAACTATAATAAAATAATTGCATTGATTTAGGAAGTTACGGATTTCCATTAATGAGTAGTTAGCTGTAACTAATGGGGATATCACGAGCTAGTGTATGTGTTGCATCTATAATTATGATGTAATGGCAAAGGCTATGTGTAGAAGTAGTATGAGATACACTGTAGTGTATTGACTATATTGTGTTAGTACTGTACTAGTCACAATGAATTCATGCTTGAGCTATTGCGATCTAATAATTCGTTGTTGTAAACGTCAGTAAAGAGTGTTGTTAATATAAGCGGTTAAGCTCATTGGTTTTACCCGGTAGAGGGGTTTTCGTGGTAATTTCTATGTACTATGTGAATGTATTGTGTGTCATTGTTTAATCTATTTAACTATAAAAATATTTATGCATACTCAGTGTAATAGGTAAATTAGAACCCAACAAGGAGATCATTGGCATAAATAATGCCTTTCTTGTGAGACCTAAGGGTCATGAATAAATGATCATGTGCCAAGGGATCTCTTTGGTAAACTTTCCTCCAGCCCTTCCTTTGCTGTGGGCAATCCCAATGTAACGATTCAGAAAAAACATGGTGGAAGGAGGCATAAGGAATTGGCTCGAAGCAGTGGGTTAGACAACACTTCTTCTGATGTTCGTGGGGGTAATCTTTTGTTCACTGAGGGTGAAGCAACACAGCTCTTGTCAAATACATTTGGGCCACTTAGAGCAGATTCAGCCTCACATGGGGTTACTTAATGCTGCTCTTATCTCTTAATCTTAGAGGGGTTAGGGGTGCCTCAAAGACATTAGCCCTTTGCAGACTTTTTTCTTCTTCTTCACCCGAGGTTATATTTCTACAAGAGACAATGACATGTGGCCCTATTGCTAGTGACTTTTTGATGAATTTCTTTCTCGACTGGGAGTGCTGCTCTTTAGACTCAGATGGCCTCTCTAGTGGTCTTCTCGCGGCCTGGAATCCTCGATTCTCAGCCTTGCAGTCTTACTGTGTTTGTGGTGGCATTCTTCTTTTAGGGAGGCATAAGGATCTATCCTTCCCTATTCAGCTCTTTAACTGTTATGCGCCCTATCTAGAATGTTCGAACTACTGGAGGGCCCTGGAGGCCACATGGCTATTGGATCTTAAGTTTATTATTGTCGGGGGTGACCTGAACCTGACCATGTATACGGGGGATATTTGGGGACCACGGGCTCGTAGAGATCCACAAAATCTTTGGTTTCAAGATTTTTTTAGTGCACATAGTCTTATTGATGTGCAACCTTTCCCCTTGTTGCCAACCTGGAAAAATGGCAGATGCGGAGAGGCCATGATCGCCAAGCGCTTGGACAGATTTCTCGTTAGCAGTTCTCTTATTGACGAGGTTGACAGGGTTTCTTCTACTATTATTCAGGCCTCTATTTCGGACCATAATCCTATTATGCTTCGGATCCAAGATGGTCCCTCTTTCTACAGATTTTCGTTTAAATATTGCCATGTTTGGGCTAAGGAACCATCTTTTAATTTCTTGGTTCGGGAACATTGGACCTCTTACTACACCTCTTCTTGTGGTAGGGAAATGGTAGACTTACCTGCATTTTTAAGATCCCTCAAGTCTATTGTACTACCCTGGATGCGGTTGAAAAGGAAAGAACAAACGGCTACCATTGAGCAGATTGAGGCTAATATTTCTGAGTATCATCGAGACCCTAATTTTTGTTTACAGTCTGATCCAGCAGGAAATGTTCTACATTTTTTAGAAGCTGAAAAAGACAAGCTACTGCGTATGGATGAAGCTATTTGGAGATTAAAGAGCCGGGCTCTTTGGATTTCCTTAGGGGATCAGAATACTTGCTTTTTTCATAAGTTTTCTACTATGAGAAGAAAGACCAACTCGATCTAGGATATCGAGGACTCTGCTGGTAATTTGGTATCCACTCAACCTCTGATTAAAAAGGCTGCTGTGGAACATTTCCAAAAGTTGTTCACCAAATCTTGTGAGACCAATTTGCAGGCTCAGATGGAGGTCTTACAGAACATGCCTTGTATCTTCTCTGAAAAGGATAATGCTTTTATTGGTAGACCGATTACTCTGGGTGAGATTGAAGGCATTTTGAAACAGATGGACAAGGATAAGAGTCCTGGACCCAATGGTTGGTCGGTGGAGTTTTTTCTTCAGTTTTTTTATCTGCTCGGTGAAGAGTTGGTTCGCTTGGTGGAGGAAGCTCGCATCTCTGGAAATATTAGTGGTGGTCTGAATGCCTCTTTTATAGCATTGATTCCAAAGTCAACCAAACCAATTTCTTTTCAAGACTATCGTCCTATCTCTCTCTGCAATCTACTCTACAAACTGGTGGCAAAGGTCATTGCTGATCGTTTAAAGGTTGGTCTATCTTGGGCCATCTCTCCTGAACAGTTTGGTTTTTTGGATCAGCGCCTTATTTTCGATTCCATTGGGACTGCTCAAGAGACTATTCACACTGCTAAACGCAACAGGATCCCTTCCATCATTCTTAAGCTGGATTTGGTTAATGCTTACGATATGGTCGACGGGTCATACCTTCGGCGCCTTTTACTGAATGCCGGCCTAGATTTACTGGTTACAAACTGGATCCTTGGCTGGGTCACCTCGGTGAACTTTACTGTCCTGGTCAATGGTCAACCAACCTCCTTCTTTAAGGGTTCTCGTGGTATCCGTCAGGGTTTCCCCCTTTCGCCTCTACTCTTCCTTCTGGTGATCGAGGGACTGAGTCAATTGATTACAGTGGCAAAATATACTGGTAAGATCTTTGGCATCAAAGCTTCCAAACACTATAACATTACTAATCTTCTTTTTGTAGACGGTGTGTTAATCTTTGGTATTGGTACCATTGAGGAGTGGCTGAACTACAAGCATATTCTTGATCTCTTTTTCTTGGCAACCGGGATGATTATTAGCTCTGCAAAATCCTGTGTCTTTCATTTAAATTTAAGCACTCAGTTGTGCAAAAGTATTGGTAATATTATTCCCTTTGAGGTCAAAGCTCTTGATGGTGGTATCAAATACCTGGGATACATTCTCAAGCCAAATGCATATACTATTATGGACCGGAATTAGCTCATTTCGAAGTTTGAAAGGAAGATTATGGGCTGGTACTACCGTCCCCTATCCTTGGGTGGTCGACTGGTTCTACTAAATTTGGTGCTATCAAACCTCCCTATATATTGGCTCACATTGGCTAAAGTACCTGTGGCGATTATCAACCAGATTAGGCGTATTGCTTTTAACTTTATTTGGTCTGGAAGGAAGGAGAAGATGGGCATTCACCTGACTGCCTGAGAATTGATTGCATTGCCAATTGAGGAGGGGGGATGGGGCATTCATAATATTTTTGGGGTTTACCAAGCTTTACATCTCAAGAGCTTGTGGCGTGCTCTTTATCATTCCTGCCTTTGGAGCCGCCTCGTGAGGGACAAATACTTCAAAGGAGGGACGACCATAGATTGGATCAAAAGTCATCCCAAGAGGACGGTGGGTGTGTCAAATTTATGGAGTGGACTCATTGAAGTCTTTCCTCTGCTGCAGAAATACCTCAGATGGCAAGTGGGCAATGGTTTTCAAATTAGGTTGGGATTTGAATCTATTATTGGATGCAATCACACGCTGGAACCTGGGACTGTTCTATCTCTTCATCAACGTGGGGTCTACTATCTCAATCATGTTTGGAAACAAGCCACAACGGACCCTACACACAACTGGCTATCGGTCGTGGAAATTGGACTCATGGGTAGCGCTGGAGACGACTGGAATGCATACACTTTGGCATTAGCACATGCAGGCATTGGACTAAGCGATCAATTGGACATCTACAGGTGGTCTTGGCGGGAGTTCTGCGGCGATGTTACTACTGACATTGCATACCAGGCTACAGTGAACCAACAAACTTTTGGGCCAACTCTGTGGTGGCCCAAGGCTCTATGGAGCTGGGACGTGCCCATAAAACTTCGTTGTTTCACTTGGATAATGCTTAACAATCGCATTCTTACAGCCAACAATTTTATGAAGAGGGGTGGCTATGGGCCGAATGCATGTTCTTTATGTCTTCGGAGTGCAGAGACCATCGCCCACTTATTTATGGACTGTCCGATTACACAACAGTTATAGGATACAGGTTCAGAATCATGGGGAGTCGACTTCAACTGGAATATTGGAACTATTGTAGAGACTCTTCACAGATGGTTTAAAACATGTCGAGATACTATGTCATTTCCTATCTATTTTATATGGGGAATTTGGAACCTACATAATCACATTCTTTTTGATGATTTTCACTACACTTTCAGTCGATCCCTTCAGTTTATTATGTGTTTCCTTGCATGCTCATCGGATAAGAAAGTTAAACACATAGTAAAAACCCTGAGAGGCCCATCCTTTCTAGCCAATGGTTCTTTTGGCTTCTTTGATGGTGCAGAACAACGGGGTCGATGTGGGGCCAGTGGCATTCTTGTGATATCAAATGCAGAGTATTATGAATTATCATTGGGTTGTGGCATGGGAAGTAACACACGTGCAGAATTATTAGCTATCTGGAGATTACTTCACTTTAGTTGCCCACTACACATTAACACTGTCCAGCTATTTGGAGACTCCTCGATCATCATTGGATGGGCGATGGGTACATCTGAACTTAAAGTGGCATCTCTTAAACATTGGAAGAGGAAAATTAGAACTCTTATGGAACAATTTGTCACCATCCATTTTCAACATGTCTCCATATCATTCGAAGGAACAAGTCGCGGCTAGGGTTCCTGAAAGAAGGTAGAGTTTTCGGCATGGATCTTCCCCCGGACCCGGGATGGGAGGCTCCGGATGAAGCTCGGCTCCTCATTTTGGACCGCTTCAAATCGTTGGTTGCTTCTCAACCAGCTAACCCTAAAACGTCTGCCACGAAAGACTCCAAGTTTGTGAAAAAAACTGAGGTTCCAGAAGTAAAGTTGACATCAACTGCCTCAAAATGCAAGGCCGTGGCTTTAGCAGATAAGGGATTAGTCGGTCATTTTACAGGCCTATGGTCGTTGCCTCGCTCAATAGAAACATGGCTCAACAAAAACTGGCGACCCTTAATCCAAGGGGAATTACAACAAATTTTTTGCGGCAAGGGGTTCTTTGTTTTTTATTTCGAAAAGAAGGAGGACCGAGACCTAATTTTCAGGAATGGCCCCTACTTCATGGGGCCAAGAGGAATGTATCTCAACAAATGGGACCTCTCCTTCGACTCGGAGAAAGACATTCCATCAGCAGTTCCAGTCTGGGTTAAATTGCCTCATCTTCCCCTGCATTGCTGGAATGACGAAGATCTTCGAGCCATTGGGAACTCATTGGGGAAATACATTGACAAATCTGAGCCAAAACCCCCAATGTTTTCATGTGCAAGAATATGTGTTGAAGTAGATCTGGAAAGGGGGTTACCAGAAGCAATAGACTTATCAATGGATGGATGGAGTCACAGACAAACAGTTGACTATGAGCAAATACCATTCAAATGCAAGGCTTGCCATGAATATGGTCACTTTGCCAGGCTATGCCCAAAAAGGAAAACTCTAGAAGACAAGGAAACCCAAGGAAGGGAATGGAATGAAGTCACAAGGAAAAAAGGCAGTAAATCCAATGCACATGCAGCCTCCAAAACCCCAGTGAAAAACACAGAAAATGCAAATAAATTTCAAGTGTTGACAACAGAAGAAGACAGTGAGGAGCAGGAGAAAGAGAAGCAAACAGAGGAGGAGCAAGAAAATGAAGAATAGGCCAACTCCGGAAAAGAGGGCACTTGCATACCTGCGCATCAGCTCTCAGCTGTAGAAATAGAGTCTTCATTAAACTCAGGAGGATCAATAACACGAGCAAAAGTGAAACTTTTCCAGGAAGAAACTTCAGACAGCAAAGATGAGCAGTAGGAACCTACGGTAAAAAGAGGAAGAAGATTCAATAAAGTAATAAGAGAACAAGAAGCAGCTCGAGAAAAGGCGGTGGGTAAGCAAACCAGCTTGGACCAGCATGTAAGAATAATCTTTAACGGTAAACAGCAGCAAGGAGCTCAGGAGGAAAGAAAGGACAGAGCAGGTGCTCAACCATCAAAGAAATAATGAAAATAGTCTCTTGGAATTGCAGAGGGTTAGGCGGACAGCAAAAAGCAGAAACAATAAAAAGAATCAAAAAAATGGAAAAGTTTTCAATCCTTCTGATCTAGGAGACTAAAATGCAAGAGTAGGAGAGTCTCAACCTCATGAAACAAGTTTGGCCCAGCGGGGAAGGGAATGCTGTGAGCTCCTCAGGGGCTTCTGGAGGAATCATCACCTGGTGGGAAAAGGGTATGTACCAAAGTAAAGCCTCTTTTTCAAATCGTTATTGGATTTTTGTTGAATTTGAAGAAATAACAAACAATAGGAAATTTTGGGTTGGAAATATTTATGGTCCCACCGTCTACGGACAGAAGGAGTCCTTTTGGGATCAGTTAATAGGTTTAAATCACAGTTTTGCTGGCCTTCCCTGCATCCTTGCGGGAAATTTCAATACCACCATTTCAGCGGCCGAAAGAAAGGGGGGATCCAAAGTCAGAGACCCTTATGGAGAAAGAATGGAAGACTTGATGTCCGCTTGGAGCCTCGTCGACATCAAACCCAAGCAAGGCACCTTCACGCGGAACAACAAAAGAATAGGACCAAATCACATAGCAGCCAGACTTGACAGGTTCTTAATAAGTACTTCCTTTCTCTCCGGTTCTAAGCTCCCAAACTCTAATATTCTCGCTTCTGCAGTCTCCGATCACAGACCAATATCTTTATTTTTTTCCTCCCCTAGAAATCTAGGCCCTCTCCCTTTTAGATTCAACTCTGCCTGGCTTGAAAATGAGAGTTGCATGGATGAGGTGAAAGCCGTGTGGAGGCAATTCATCCTCGGATCACCGGGTTATATCTGGGAATCAAAACTAAAGTTGGTGAAAAGCACATTAAAAAATTGGGTCAAAATGAATTACATAAAACTTGGAGAGGAGCATGAGAATTTACAAAAGGATTTAGAAAAACACCAGTTCAAAATGGAGCAAATTTCAGTAACTGAAGACATGCTCAGGGAGGAAAAAGATCTAGAAGAAAAAATCCAGAAAACAACCAGAAAGGAAGAGGAAGAATGGAGGTTAAAGTCTCGGAATCTCTGGTTAAAAGCAAGAGACAGAAACACCAAATTTTTTCATGCTCAATGTAAGGAGAGATACAGGAAGAACAACATTGAGAGCATTACAAAGGAGGATGGAGTGAAAATCGAGGGTCAAGATCTTATTTTAAGAGAAGCAAAAGCCCATTTTGAAAAGCTATATAGCAACAATGACGTCGTTCTCCAAGAAGACATGGACCAAATGAGCAAGGAAATTCCCAATCTCATATCTGAGGCTGATAACAAAAAATTAATGGAGCGGATCTCTAAAAGTGAAGTTAAAAAGGCAATCTGGTCTCTTCATCCGGACAAAGCCCCCGGACCGGATGGATTTACAATAAATTTCTATAGGAAATGTTGGCACTGGTTAAAAAAAGACCTCATCAGAATGCTAAACTGGACCAGGAAAAGAGAAAAGATTGGGGGAGCTACAAACTCCTCCTTCATTGCATTAATCCCCAAGGAAAAAAATCCTCTTACTATAGGAAGATATCGGCCAATCTCCCTTTGTAACTCCTCATATAAAATCCTCACAAAAGTCATTGCAAACAGAGTCAAGGGTCATCTTTCTCGAATCATCTCCCCAAATCAAGGAGGTTTCATTGCTGGTCGCCAAATATACGACAACATTCTACTAATGCAAGAAGCCATTCATTCAAGCATCCAAAGGAAGGATTCAGGTATGGCCATTAAACTTGATATGGCAAATGCTTTTGATAGAGTTAGGCATGAGTTCCTCTTCACAGTCATGGAAAAATTTGGTTTTGAGCAAGAGTTCATAAGTTGGATTAAAGCTTGCATCGGCTCTCCTTGGATTGCCCCCCTTGTAAATGGCAGGCCCTCATCCTTCCTTCGCATGTCCCGCGGACTGAAGCAAGGATGCCCTCTTTCTCCTTGTCTTTTCGTGATCATAGTAGACTCACTTAGCAGAACACTAAACAGACTCCAAGATTCTGGATCCCTCCCTGGAATTGTAATTTCCAAAGATGTCCCGCCTATAAACCATGCTCAGTTTGCTGATGATACCATTTTGCTTGGCAGCGCCTCTCCTATAATTGCTTCCAGATTCAAACTCTCTTTATCTCTCTTCCTGTGAGTGTCCGGGGGTAAAACAAACAGTAAAAAATGCAATGTCTATGGCTGGAACTGTAACACCCTCCAACTCAGGAACTTAGCCAATATCCTGGATTGCAAACCTTGCTTTGACTGGACCTCCTTTAAGTATTTGGGCATCCCAATCTCTCACAAAAAATCAACCTCATCCTCTTGGATTCCCATCCTCGAAAAAATCAAAAGCAAAATAAGTCCCTGGGGGACTCGCTGGTTAAATCTATCAAGTAAAGTTATTTTAATCAAAGTCATGCTTTCCTCAATCCCAATTTTCTCTGGAGCTATTCTATTGGCACCAATCTCTGTCACTAATTCAATCTGCTTGGAAATCAGAAAGTTCCTTTGGCAAGGAGAGAAAACACGGGGTAAGAAGTTTCATCTAGTTAACTGGAAAACAGTCAAAGAAAAACGCCAAAGAGGGGGTCTGGGAATACAAGACCCAGCAACAATGAGCAAGGATTTGGGAGACAAGTTAGTCTGGAGAATGATAACAGGTAAAAGAGAGTGGTGGAAGGAGGACATAAGGAAAAAATACATTAGGGGATCCCGACAAAGATGTCTGAACAATTTGAAAAAGAAAAATGGAACAACAATATGGAGGCTAATTCATTCTTCAGTTGGGCTGATAAAAGATCATCTGTACTGGATCCCTGGTAATGGAAATAAAATCAACATTTGGAAAGACAGTATTAATGGAGAGCGCCCCTTAGGAGAAATCTGTGAAATTCAAAATATTAAGATTTGGCTTCAGGAATTAGGAATACAGAAACTGGCAGACATGGCAATTTGGACGTCTACAGGGAGGTGGAAGGACTGGAAAATCTTAGACCCTTCAGATAACCTTGTTGAGAACTACAAAATTTTCCTTCTGTTATTGCATGGGAAAGCTCCTTTAAGTGTCAGGGCCAAAGATGTTAGAGGTTGGGGGAATGCTGGAAGGTACACAGTCAAAGCTGGATATGATCTACTCACTACAAATCGTCCTCCAGCCCAAAAAATTTGGCAGAAGGTTTGGAACTCTGACAGCATACCAAAAATCAATTATTTCTATTGGGTTTTGGCACATAACAAACAACTGACTGCAGACAATCTAAAGCTCAGTGGAATCGAAGGACCTTCCAGATGCCATTTATGTCAAAATGCGGAAGAAAGCTCTCAGCACTTATTTTTTGATTGCAGTTATGTCAAGCAAGTCTAGAATTTGGTTCTTGGTCCTCTTTCTAATGCCATCTCAATTCCCAAGCAAACTTAGCAAATGATAGAAAAGTGGGCTAACGGCCTCCAGGGAGCTCGAAAGAAAAAACCAACTTTATCCAGAATTCTAAAACTTCTCCCGATGAACATATGCTGGCAACTATGGTTGGAAAGGAATCAACGAGTCTTCGAGGGAAAAAGAAAGTCAGAAAATAGAACAGCCAACAAAATCATATCCCTAACTTCAGAATCCCTGAGAGCCAAGGGGATAACAATCCAGTAGCAAGAAGCCTTAAGTTGGCATCAATATCAGTGGTGTAAAAACTTTATTAAAGAGAGTTCGCTTCAGTCCAAAATGTCATCAATCCTTCAAGACTGGGAGATAAGGAAAGATGAACAGACCTTCAACAACTGGTAGAAAAGCCAAAAAAGACACACAATCTTTTTTAAAGGGGCTTCCAAAGGAAACCATGGGGAGGCAGGTGCGGGGGGGATTATTTTTTATCTCGGAGGAAGAAAAGTTGCTAACTTTTCCTGGGGATTAGGCACAAGAACTAACAATGAAGCAGAATGGTTGGCGATGCATCATTCACTTGAGTTAGCCTCCTCCCTAAACATGGCAAAGTTACAAGTTATTGGAGATTCCAAGCATGTAATCCAGACTATGAAAAATAGCACTTCGAGAGGAGCAAAGAGCCAAAACCTTCGAAAAAGAATCGAACATCTCCCTCTCCCCACCAACACTCTTTTTCTCCATGTTCTCAGAAGTCTCAATTCGACAGCGGATAGGCTCGCCAACATTGGAGCTACTTTGGGAAAAGGTCAGTTAGTACAAAATAAAGTCTTGGGATATAAATTCATCCCTTAAGGAGTTAGCTATTGAACTCAAATTGATCCCAATGAACTCAAATTCAAATATCATGGATTGGAGGCGTTCCTCCCGTTGTGGGCACCCGGCCTCATCTGCCTGCGCTTCCCAACAGATGGCACGTCATAAGCCATGTGCCTTCATATCAGGACTCAATGCTCTCACGCTCCAACATTTATTGCTGCAGGGCGGTTTTAGGGCTCCGCTTCGAGGCATGGAGCAGTCAAACTCCCTTTCGCTCGGCCCTGGGCTATAGCAGCTTAGCCTCTCCGTTTCAGATTTCGATCCTCGACAGCTTGTAGAAGACCCTCGCGACAGCAGCATTCAACTCAGCATTATGGACGGGATTCGGCAAGCCATTGCCACTCTCAACCAGATTACCTTGGAAGTCAAGGTTTATTTAAGAAGGACGTATTCGGCGGTTTGCTCCATCACGGACCAGAATAAAGAGCAGAACATGGAATTTAAATACATACACTCTCGCCTTTCCTGTGTTGAGTCCCGTCTGGATGACATTGATAGGAACACCATTGACCTTCTGGGGAAGGTTGACAGCATCAGAGAAGACCTCTCTGCCTTCATCAGTAAAACCCAGTTCAGCCAGGTCCAGGAAGCGTCGTCTGTCAATCAGGGAATGTTGGAAGCTGCTTCTTTTCTGTAGCAGAACTACAGATAGTCTCTCTTCTTAAAATTTTTGGAAATTGCTCTCTCCATAGGTTTCTTATGAACTTCTCCTTTTGAATGTTTTTTTGTCTATTGCTATGTAAACAGTTTGTAAGGGTATACCCCAGTAAAATGACTAGAAATTCCAGGAAAATTAGGAGTAAAGACTCTAAGAGCCAAATTCCTTGTAAAATCTGCATTTTATCTCTTTTTGAAGTAGAATCATGGCTCAAATTTTGTAATGAATGGCTGTGCACAGCCTTTTATATATATATCTAAATTCCCCCTGTTTCTGTTAAAAAAAAAACATGTCTCCATATCATTCAATGTTAGAGCAGACGGTCTTTCGAAGAAAGGACTTTACCTAGACGAAGGCACTCTACAGGTCTCTCATTATCATCAACTCAGGCCTCCAGAAGTGTGGAAGACGAACATCTACTAGTGATGTTACATCCATCTCTCCACATGTTTTTTGGCTTCATCGAAATTGCTCTGACAGTCTATGGTTTGGATCCATTTTAATGTGGTTTTTGTTAATATGATCCCTCTGTCATCATGGTCTGCAAGAGTTAGAATGCTCTGCAGTAATTAGTTTTGTTACAGGTTTTATGTCTTAGTTAAATCTTAAAGTATGTTTTTCAACTACTATATCCTCAAAATAAGTTGCATTGTAAATTCCTTTGATTCACTTTTATGAATTGCAATTGAAAAAAAAAGTTACTTTAGAAATGGAATCCAACTAAATAGAGTGACAATTAAAAGAGTCCACTAAATATTCCATGTAGACAGCATGATCTTATGTTGTGGATGGTTGATGAGAAGAGAGGGGGCCAAAACCGTAATAGACATGTGAAGTGTCTTAGTCACTTTGTTGACATGATATACTTTGTTACAGGATATTTTAATTATATAGTTAATCTGCCATAGTTTGTACTTGGTACACCTATTTTGCTTGTAGACATGACCAGACTGCCAATGACTAAGTGGCAGGAAGACGCTTGAAAGTACAGTTCAATCCTTGTTACAGTTCAACCTTGTCACTTCGAATTTGTCAATAACCATTCAAACAAACGAGTGGGTCCTCCCCCATGCTGAGTGGTATGGATCGTACCTACGTTTGGGAGTCCTCAGCGCACACAAATAAAGGTCCTTACCTTGCTCTGCACATGAAATAAATTTATGCTGACATAAATGGAAAGTGTACTTTAGAACACAAATAGCAAGCGAGATGACCATGCCGCCTCTTTGTACCTTCAAATTTATAATACATTTGGAGACTCTTAGGTAGTCAATAATCCAAGCAGGATGCATCTGGGAATGTGCCAATGTGTGGGCTGTATTTGTAGGTTAAACCATGTATTATTAGCTTCCAAAGCTTTAACATTTGGAGACTCTTAGGTAGTCAATA
The DNA here is from genome assembly GCA_027924585.1 of Larix kaempferi. Taxonomy (NCBI): domain Eukaryota; kingdom Viridiplantae; phylum Streptophyta; class Pinopsida; order Pinales; family Pinaceae; genus Larix; species Larix kaempferi. Next base: position 5,227,898 of record BSBM01000866.1, read on the forward strand.
ATCCAAGCAGGATGCATCTGGGAATGTGCCAATATGTGGGCTGTATTTGTAGGTTAAACCATGTATTATTAGCTTCCAAAGCTTTTCTAATGGCAGGAGGTTTGAATGCCAAGTTTGTTTTTAAGCATGAAAAAGCTTTTGCATCTCAGGTTTACCTGCACTCGGTATTGTTTGTAAAATTATTTCAACAATAATGTTAATGGTTTGTTTTTTTAAACTGTTAAACAATTTGTTTAGTCAATTAGACTGGTTTGTTTTTTTTTAAACTGTTTTCTATTTTAAGAAACAAGTTGTTTAGTCAATTAGAATAGTTTTATGTTGGCACAAATTTATATCTAAAAGAAAGTGGATTTTTTTATATTAATTGTCTATTAAATTTTAACAAAAATGTAATATGTTTTTTTTAAACAATATGATTTAATTTTCTCATTACAATTATCTTTATGTGATTATCTTTATATAAGTAAAATGAATATAATGTTTTTTTTTTTAAATAAAGACTAATGCTATGTTTTTTATTGATTATAATATTATATTGTTTTAAGTTTAGAATAACCTTTTAAGATATAGGAAAATTTATGGCAGATTGGGATTTGTTATTAAATGATTCTTTAATGTATATGTTGGTTACTTTAATCATTTTCTTTGTTATATAAATTCTTAAATGTAATATATTATAATAGAAAAAATTGCAATTACTTCTTAAAAAGTGTATTTATATTATTATTATAAATTAACTTTTAAAATTAAAAGTGATATATTTAATAAAAATATATTTTCACATTTTAGTTTTAAATTGTTTTTTTATTAAAAAACAATTATTTGGTATATGTAATATTTTCAAAATAATTAATAATAAAATGTGAAATATTTAATGTTTTTTTCTTAGTAATATATCATATTTTCAAAATATTATTTAAATTTTGTTATCATTATCCACAAATACAAAACTTATTTATATATACATTTAGTTTAGCTTCTAAACTAATTTATAAATTTACAAAAATATTAAATAATTCCAACTATATTTCAATAAAACCAAATTATATATACAAACAAATTTGTATCTAATTTTAGAAAAAAAAATCATAATTTTATTATTAACTTTTTATTTTATTATTATTTGTTTACACATACACATATACACCAACCATGAATATTTGAAACTACATGCAAATTTCTCTTCATCTCAAAAAAAAAATAAGAATTTTATTTGGTTTCATATACACCAACCATGAATAGTTAAAACTACATGCAAATTTCTTTTCATCTCCAAAAATAGTGATTTTGTTGGCACCAATTTTTTTTCACTTTTTATTCCATTTATATATATCAACATTCACCAACCATATTTAATGCAAGATATTTATTGTGCTTATGTAGGTAGCTCAAATGATGACTGAACCCTGAGACGTGTCAGTTAAAGGTTCCCCTTATAAATACAATGTGAACCGAAAGAGGTAGACTCCTATCACTGTAATGCTATCACTGTTTTGTTCCACATGTAAAAACTTATAATACTTCTCTTACCTCTTATCTTCCCAAGAAAGTGCAGGCCTGCAGAAACGTACAGATGATGAAGCAGCATTGCTGTCGAAATAGTGAGTCGTGGTCCCCGTGTGAGCGTTGGAAAATGGTGGAGTGAAATCAATCTAAATTTGTGGGATCCACTTTCCAAAGTTTCACACTACGTACCTTACAAGGAAAATGTGAAAATGTTAGGAGCCTCCTTTCCTCTCCCAATCTTAGAAAACGATGGCAGAATGAAAATTTTATTTTAATCCTCCATTAAGCTGCAATGGATCATTGAATCTGACAGTTATGAATAGCTTGATTGATTAAATATAGGGGCTTGATTGCAACTTATTCCAGATATCCTCTGCATTGGGTTCAACAAGTTAAATTAACGTGGGCTGTCATTGCAACAAGTGGAAGCAGTTGAGTTCATGAATGTTGGGTATTTGAAAGTAATAGTTTGAATTCTGCAGCACTAGTGGATTCCTTTGTCTATCAAGAAAGCGAATAAGCTTCGTTTTTAAGGTAAATTTCTTTGACTGGGAGATCTCCATAAGGTTGCCATGAAAGGGTATTGAGAGGTGTTTTTTTGTTTTTGCTTTTTTGTTTTTCAGAATACAGACAGACAGAGACGTGATCATGGGGCGAGGGAAGATTGAAATAAAGAAAATAGATGATGTAACGAGCAGACAGGTAACGTTCTCAAAGCGCAAAGCAGGAATATTCAAGAAAGCCCACGAGCTCTCTGTTTTATGCGATGCAGAGGTGGCCGTCCTCATCTTTTCAAACACTGGAAGGCTCTACGAATTTGCTAGTTCAAGGTATATTCAGCGCCCCAACTTAATTTGTCCATGTTAACGATAAAACAGTTTTTAATTATAATTGGTAGAAATGTACAGTAGAATAGAATCTAGATTTATCCTGGTCTTTTCCTTGATGTTATATTTGTGGAAATATAGACTAGAATTGAATCTAGCTTCATCTTGCAACGTTTAGTAATTCTGGGATTCATAGAGTGTAGATTTTTGCAGTTTGTGAACATATTGGGTATAGTCTCAGGATTAAGTGTTGGTTATGTTTTTGTTCAGCCTGATTTGGTTGACTGTCAGATAGAAGATGCAGGAAGGTTCTATCTTTTTTTGAATGTGTTTCTTGATAATAGTCTAAGACAAGCATTATGCACCAGCAGTATTGCTTTAAATCCAATATATATTGCATATATATCATTCCATGTATTGATCCAATATTTACTGGAGTATATTATTCCATGTGCTCCAATATATATTGCAATCAACATAGCAATGCCACAGTGCTTATTGATTGTCATAGTTGAAAAGATCGACTTAAAGAATCATACAGTTTGCCCAAAAAGTGTGTACATCTTAATTTATGTTTTTCTAAAATTAAAAATCTATCTACCCAAAGCTGTACAACACCTTGCTTTTCTCCATACAATAATAACGTGCACTATGAGGCCTATATTTTGTAGGAATATGCTAATAATATATGACTCTATAAGTGTTTTAGTTTTCTGTTTTAGCCGTTGGAGAGTTATTTCAGCCATTTATTTACGTGTGATCTGTGAAGGTTTGAGAAAACGCACTGAAACAAAAAAACAAATGATTAGAGTGATATATGTTATGTGATCGTCTGTTAGGGTCAAAACTCGAGGATTCAGTTGGGAAATTTGATATCCTTTCATCATGGCATGGCTGAAACTGTCTGCTATATTATGCTTTAGATTATCACTGGCTTTAATTTTAGTTTTTATATTTTTGAGTAGGTTTTTTTATGATTATATCTAAAATTACAGGACCTGTTATCATAACGTAAACGGAAAAATTTATCTAAATGCCTAAGTCATTGTGTTCTGGGTTAGACTGGAGAATTCAGTTGGGAAACTTGAGATACTTTCAGCATAGCATCGCTGAAATTGCCTGCTAGTAAATCGAGTTGTACGCTTGCAACATAAGGAAGCAATCCATGGATCAGTGAGTTGTAACAGTTGATTATTCTCAATGGCGTATGAAGCATATATTCCTTTTTGTGACTCGACAAAAAAAGTTTAAACTAGCATGTATTTTCAGCATGTTCGTATAATTGGCAACCAATCCCTATAATTCATACTGAACTCTTAGTCTTACAGCGTACTTGATCTCTGCACCCTGTTAGCTACATACACGTAATTCAAGGGCCGTTTTATGAGCGATAAAGAAGACTCTCAATCTCTGTACTGAGGCGTAAACATTAATGGCAGTTTCGTAAATAAGCGACAGTGCACATGTCTAATGTCTGACAATTAACCGAAGCTATCTAATATCCTCGCTGAATTTAAGAATTAATGATTGATTAATCTTCAACGTGTTTCTATAGATCGCTTTGCCTTTTAAACACATTTAACTTTTAGGTCTCTAATGGACATTGGAGACGCTTTCCGTGGCCATCTGTATGGCACAAATTTCTTTAAAGCACCAACATGGTACTAATAAAGGGCTTTGAGACTTGAGTTATTTGTCTGGGTAGATCAAGATGTAACGAGGCGCAGTTACTTGTGGTTGTGGGTACTCGATCTTTGACTGACAGCATGATCCGGCAATCGCCACTGTCCACTGCCCATGTTCTATCATTGTCCCACAACTACTGTATTCATGTGCACGTTTTAAATTCCTAATGGACTATGAAAACCTAGCTGTTGAAGCAATACTTTGTATGGAAAATTTTGGTTTTATTGAGTACGGTTCAGCAATCGGAGGCTTTGGATCGAATGACAACAAAAGCAGTAGCCTATTCATGTAGGGAACATTACTTTTAGGTTGCTTATTCAGGAATGCTAGGATATCAGCATTTAATATGAAGACAGTTTAAAGGTAGATAACATGTACCATCTGTTGTTAAATTTTTGTGGTTGTTTGTTATAGGTGGTTTCTGAGCATCTACAGTGTCAAAGTTACCAGTCGACCTTTCTATTCCATTTCCCATCTTGATGATGAATCCTGATATGGATTTGAAACGTGGACTCCTTAACTTTGACACTGTGGATGTTCCCAGACCACCAATAACATGAACCATCTTTTTGAACAAGATAAGATCAACCAGATTACAAGTCTTCTGGTTAAGATTTACAGCAGAAGATCAGACTTAGAAAAGAGTATGGAAAAGAGTTAAGACTGTGATTCTTTTGGTCCCTTAGCTGTTCAGTCTAATCAAAATACAACAAATTCATATAATTATAAAAAAAATCAAAATTTTAATTTAAAACAAATTTTGATATTCTAGATGGATTCGTGAACCTTAATAACCCATATCACAATTTCAAGAACCAAATTTGTAATTTCAACAATCTACTCAAACTCTTAGTAAATTTAAGAGAAGAATGCACAGAAAACAATGGCTGTTGTCTACAAGAATAACCTGTTTCTATAAATGAGAAATAGAATAAGAAATGTCATGCATTCAGTTTTTAAAAAGCCAGTGAAGTCTCGGATAATGATTGAAGAACGCCCTCGTTCTTGGTCATTAAACTATTTCTTTTGTCTACTTTTCTAGGTAAAGCTCTTTCTGGATGGTGAGCAATGAGTGACAACACTGCCATGCCTCTTCATGGTTCCTTCCTGTATAAGAAATTGAAAAACAAAATGCAGAGATGATCTCATGATCTCTGTTTATATAACTCAAATTCAAACCTAAGCTGGATAATCTTTTGGCTTAAAGCATAATCCAATAAAACCTTACGTAATATTATGTATCGTTAACTCCCATCAAATCTAGGAACCTTGTCCCTAAATAAAATATTACATTCATAATTCAACAAAATATTACAGTCATAATTCAACGAAACTTTACTAAATTTGATGAACAAAATGTATATCAGAACTCAAGAAGTCATCTCCATCTCGAAAAGAAGCTTCAACTAGGAACTTATAAATCTATTTATAGAGAAAAATTGTGTGGAACTTTTTTTCAAGTGGAGAAATGCTAGTACTTGCTATTCCGAAGAATCAAGGTATGGTCAGAATTATATAGTCAATACATAGGGACTCAACAAGAACATCATGTCACTTACAAGAATTGAACCTCAATGGAAGGTAACAATCATTCCTCCAACCCACCCAAACTACATCCAATGGAACTTCAACATTATATGTGTAAAGAAAAAAATGTCTTTCCATTTTTATTATAAATAAATTATTTTTACTTATTTTTAAAGGATTTTTAACATTTTAATTAGATATATTAAGTATTCTTAATTTTAAATATAATTAATAATTAGTTTATTATGTGTTTTTATGTAAGTAGAAATAAGTTTTCACGGAAAAAAAAAGTGTAAATAAGTTTATGACTCTAGCACAACCATTTAATTTGTGGTTGGTGAACAAGTTAAGTGCCACCATAAGTTATTTGTTATGAATTATCCATGCATTCATGCATTAACAATCCATACATCCTCTATCTTATACATACATCAATTACTACTTTTTTAAAATTCTTTTTTTTTATAATTGTTTATTTCAAATTTTGAATGAGTACTATCTTCATGTTTAAGATTCTAAAATTTATAGATATACTCAATCACCATTAAAATTGAATTAATTAATTTAAATAATTTTTTATCAATTTTAATAATATTTTTATTAAGTTAAAAAATATTAATTAAATTACATGCTTTGGTTATTTATTTTGTTTTTTCTTAATTCAATTGATAATAAATTAATTTTGATTTTTGGTTTATTAATTTTTTAATTAATTTGTTTTATTATTATAAGTAATTTTAAAAAGATTTATATATAATTTAACATCTTTATATATTATCAAATAAAACTAATACCTGAATATATTTCTAATTTATTTTAAAATTGGGATGATTCAATTTAAGTTATCAGGTTTAATCTTTTTAATGTGCCAATAAATGGTACACTTGAATTGTATTTAAAGTATTTGTTACTTAGATTAGTTTAGTTTATTTTAAATATTAAAAATTCAAATTGATTTAAATATAAATTATTTATAAAAAAAAATTAAAACATAAGCGATGCCAGCTATATATATTTATGATAATTTTAAAATAATTAATTTAAAATTATATCATGATATAAATTAATATTATTATTTTTAATTTTAAATAATAATTTAATATATTAAAATAATTAATTAATTAACCTACACTCCATTACCTCAAAAGCGTCCAGACTTAATATTGGATTGAAAAAAAGCATTTCAAGACTTGTCAGGTATGATCAAATTTCTTCAATGCATAACTATGGAGAGTAAATATATTCACATTTTTAATAAAAAAAATTATAAATTTAACATTCTCGTCATTTAGTTAGCTTATCAATGTTTCAAAGTGCATTGTTTAATGAATCATCAAAATAATAAAATATAATTTTTATATCAATATAACAAAAATGTTAATACAAAAAAATAGAGGTAAAGATATTATTATTATTATTTGATTTCATCCTAGTTAAAAACTAAATTTTATTTTTAAAAAAATATTTCAATTTTATATTTATTAATATAATGATTTTTAAAATAAATTAATGTAATTATTTTTTAATTATATTTATAGGTGTTTTTATTATATAGATAGGTGTTTTTTCTGTTGAAAAAAAGATAAGTGTTTTTATTTTAGAATTTTAAGTGGACTCTAGTTTATGTTTTTATTAAATTGCATAAGGATGAGACAAGTGTATTGTTCACATTAATTACATGGTAGTAGTTCTAAATTCAAAATAAACAATTATATGCTTTTATTAAATTGCAGGAAGATGAGACAAGTGTATTGTTCACATTAATTATATGACAGTAGTTAGAAATTCCAAATAAACAATTATATGCTTTTATTAAATTGCATGAGGATGAGACAAGTGTATTGTTCACATTAATTATATGGCAGTAGTTAGAAATTCGAAGTAAACAATTATATAGACAGTTTATTTACACACAATTTGTGTAAATTTACTAGTATTTTGAAGATTAAAATAACTTATTGCATAATTGTTTATATTTTAGAAATGAGGTTGATTATTAATTTTATGGTGACAAAATAAACAATTAATATATATATCTATAAGTGATAACTGTGTTAATTTATATCATAGTATTATATCTTTATGCCCTTGAAAATATAACCTGTAAAATTTGCAAGAGCTTTACATTATGAGTATAATAAATTCTCCAAACACAATGAGTTCAAAGTTCAAACTGAATCGGTGGGAAGTTTGAGATCCTTTCAGGATGTCGCCACTGAAACTGCTTGCTGTATGAGAAGGAATCATATTCAAGGTTTATGGAGTTGGTTCTGATATATTATCACTGGCTTTAATTTTAATATAAAAATGTGGGACCGATTTTTTCATTAAGAAAGAAAAGCCAGTTTTCCACGCTTTGTTCATCAGGTCAGACGGAGATTTAATTGCTGAAGATGGTGAAAGATGTACGCAATGCAAGGACGTAATTCATAGACAAATAAGTTAAACAGTTTTTCACAAGCATGGAGCATAAAGCAGATATTGATCTGTTCCTATCAAAATAGTAATAAATAGCAGATATTGATGTTGATAATGATCATACGTCTATGATGAGATAAAAAATATATATTAACTAGCATGGACTTTGAACCTCTTCGTATCAATCGTGACCAGATTCTAGAACTCATAATGAATGCTTAGTGTTGCAGCCTACTCTAGTCTCCGCCCCCTGTTAGATCTCTACACGTAATTGAAAGGCCCGTTTTACGAGTCATACCTAAATATCTGTAATCGTTTATAAACATTTTAGGGTTGAATGCAGACGCTTCCTGTCGCCATCTATGTGGCAAAAATACGGACAAGCCCTAGGACTTTGACAAGTGGTGACTTTACAGAACGCTTGATGCAGGTTTTTCAAGATCGTAACTTTTTCATGTGACGCGCAGTTACTTGTGTGTACTGGCTCTCTGACTGACACCATGATTCCGCAATCCCAAGGTCTCGTTATTGTCCAGAATGGAATGGAATTCATGTGAAAGCTGTAATGATTCAATGAACGATAAGAGCCCAGCTGTGCCGTCGGGAAACTTTGATTTCATCCCGTAATTGGAGACTTCGAATGGAATCATAAATGTTGGAGACTTTCAACGAAATCATAATTGTCAGCTGATCTGTTTATTGCATTGAATTCTACCATCATAAAAGTTGGAGACTTTGAACGGAATCATAATTGTTGAGTTTTATTTTGTCGGCTGATCTGTTGTCTTGAATTCTACCATCGATTACTGTCGACAAGTTCAGTTCACATTAATGCAACGCACACCGATTTCAAGTCAAACATATGACGCTGAAGAGGAACAGAGCAACGCTGAAGATAATCACCAGAGCGATGTCATCATGTGATGTGAGACCAAAATAAACATTTAAGGATTTGTTTGCTCTGGCTTCTATCAAAGGTTTTTTCTAGCGTCATTCCCATCGGGGTTACGCTTGGGTTGTGAGGTTTTCTTGAAGTCTGTGCGTACGAAGGAATTGGGCGCTCCATATGGATTTGGCGCCATAAATGATGTGCCAAAATAGACCATACGACTTGGATAACTGAGTTCCAAATCTTGTCACACTTAATGCCCATCTTCTTGCTTCAGATCTGATGCAGATCTTGTTACTTGGTTAGGACTTAGGAGTCGGGACTCTGCCTTTTCAATGTGTTGTCTGCATAGGTGTTTTAAGTAATCGTCGAGAATCGAGATGGTCCCCTTGTTCAATCGTTTTAAGTGATTAGGTACAGCTGGGGTTGGTCGAGGCGGTGCCGCGGTACGACGTGCTTAACAAATTTAAAATAAAAAAAATATAACTTAAGTGGGGGACGGGGAAGTAATAAGCACTTTGGCTGAGCAGTTGAATGTTGCTATGTTGCTGTTGGTGTTTTGATGGCAGTTGGATTTCAAGCTGTTTGATTAACAAATTTAAAATAGAAAAAAGACTGAGCAGCATTGAAGCAACCACTGCCACCTGAGCATTCAATGCTGCTCAGCCAGGTGCCGTGTCATTAAAGTGAAACTCAAAGAAATAAAAACAAAAAGTAGCACAATCACATAATTTGTGGTAGGTGAACTAAACCAAAGTTAAGTGTTACCAACTGTTTGTTATCCATGCCTTAACTACTAGTTATCACATGTAAATTCCAAAGTTATCTACCAACAATTTGTTATCCATACCTTAACTACCACTTATAACATGTAAGCTAATCAAGAAGGGCTTCCATAAATCTTAACAATATAGTTGTCTCATTTTTATTCAATCTAAAACATTGATTAATATTATTAAATAAATTAACTATTATCCAACATATCATATTTGGATCACTAGAAAAAAAAAAACTCTAACAACAACCAACCAACATGATATATTTCAACTCCAAATTTTTTAACTTCAAAAAGTTATTTCACTTATAATATAGAGATATTGTCACTTAACATACTTAAACAATTGACAACAATAAAACAATACAAATAAATGACCATAATCTATATTCACAAGTAGAACTTTTCAATTTGAAAAGTTTATGATTTTTTTTTGTTAACCATGTGAATCGGTAACGAGTGGATCTTATACTCCCGTGACACAGGGTCGATTCCTACGACTCGAACCTGCACAATAGGCCTTAACAAACAGACAATTACCAACATGCCAACATCCCTATCCTAAAAAGTTTATAGTCTATGCATGAAAAAAAAACCAACCATTAAGAAACACCTTTATTGTAATAATATAAACTTAATCTCCCATAATATAAATGATGGAAAATATATCTATAAAGTTTTGGATTTATAAATGATGTAACATTATAACTATAAAGTTTTGGATATAAATGAACGAATGATAATATATGATATACTTAAAAATCAAATGTATAAGGATTTATATAAATTAATAATTTATTAATTTTAATTTTACAAAATTATAAAATTAAAAACATTTTTTTAATAAAAATATAAATAAAAAACAAATTATTATTTTTTATTAAATAAAATTTTTATTATATATATATATATATATATATATTAAAATTAATTTGTTGAAATTCATAATTAAAATTATATGATTAATTTTATTCAATGAGAAATATTTAGAACATAAATATACAAAATCATGTTATTTTATTAAATAATATATAATATCAAATAAAAGAGAAATAAAAGTATAATGACTATAAATGAAATATTTAAATTGGATAATCATTCAAAAATACACAAATAAAATAACAATAAAAAAGATACATATTTCAAGTAGTACATATAAATGTTATTGATTATTGGTAAATTGTAAAAGAAGTAATAAAGATTATTGGTACTTCCAAAGGTATTAAAAATGAAAATCTACTGCTTACCTGAAAATCTTTTTCATATTTGAACTTTGCATTGTAAAATCTCTTCACCCTTACATGAGAGGCACTTCGCTCCCTTTAGCACCTAGCAGTAGAGTCTTGGCAAGTTAATTGACACTCAACTACATTTTGTTAAAGCTTAGGGGTCACTAAGTTCTATAACTTAGAAAATGTTGGTGACATATCTTACCCTCATCAAATGAGAACATGTTTCCAAAATCCATTTTGAATCCCTATTTCACCTCTCAATCATTAAGATGAGGCACTCTCCCAAGATGCCTCTCTCTATACCAATTAGAATTAACTACATATTTGGCCATATGTAATGGTGTCTTCGTAAGGTACCACCATGAATGAATCATAGGTAGAACTATTGTGCATAGAACTTTAGTGTAGGGCTCATCTTGTGAATGACAGGTCTAACTTGCCCCAACATGCTATCAAATAAATGTATGTAAGTCTACAATAATATGTGGGTGCATATCAAATGAGCACAACAATAACACCAATGGATGTCACTAAGCAATTGTGATCTAGCAACCAATCAACAAGTTCCATACACTTTGCTTCACATTGATCCAAGTGACCATTGAGCGCTATCTAAAAAATGGTCATGACACAAGCAATTTTTGAGTCATATTTTCACATGTTTTTTAGGCCATTCCCATGCTTTAAAGGGGTAGTGATGCTCAATCATTGGGGCGTCGAGTCATTTTTCTAATGTTCTTTCCAATGAGCTAAATAAGATCCAAAACAGGGAACCAAGCAAAAAGTTAAGATCTTAGTAAGGATCCCTTTTCCTTAAACAACTAAGATATGTCCAGCCAAGCGCTCTGCTCACCTTGATCATGCGATGGTTAGGGTTCTTGTCTTTCAGGTTTTTTTTCTTTTTAAGTTTGTTTGGAATTATTGGAAAATGTAATTTCAGTCTCTTGTTATGAGATTTTTGTAAATGATCATAGCTATCACATCTCCTATTAGAGATAAGCTACCACCATTCTAGCAATTTTGTATTGCTATTTATATTTTAATGTTTTTCATCATTTGAGTTATTAATAGAAGTTGGTTTTACCAGAATATTATGATTTCAACATTGTATTCATGTTTACCTTGCAATATTACATGTGATGTCATTTCATTCTCAATCCAATCCATATTAATGATGTATAAGAGAAATATGATCTCTTTTCTTTTTCTTGTATTTTCTTCAACAAGGTTACTATATAGGGAGTTGAGCCTCAAACTAACCAAATCTAGTGGAGAATTCCCTTGTTGATCCAAGTGGCCTCTGATGTGGACGAAAAGAGAGACAACAAAGCAGGAGATCCTATAAATTTGTTTCTCAAGTAATCCCTAGAGTGTTTGGGGAATCAGATGATGGACCATTTCTCCTAGATCCTTCATCAAATTCCAAAATAAATGGAGGAACCTTCAACAAGAATTTTTTTAAGAGAAACACCACCCTTTAAGGTACAAGTTAATTTGTATATCCTTGTATTTGAAGGAAAGATAGATGCAAAAGTTTTGCAGAGATGGTTCTATATATTAGAGGGTTATTTAATTGTTCACATGTTTTCCAACAATAACAATATTGCATTTACACTCCTAAGGGCCCTTTCCCATGACAAAGATTGGTGGGACAATTAATATGTGCAACATCTAGGAGCCGATTCTATATTATGTCCCATATAACCCACATGAGGGGATTTCATCAATGCCCTCAATGATGAGTATTTACTTGTTTGAATTTATGAAGGTCATTACATGAGATGGACAACCTTGCGCTAAGGTAAAGAACAAATTGTGTATGTGTACACTTACACATTCCATACCTTGTGTACAAAATTGGGTATTAGAGACACTAAGTGACACTTGGTTCTAAAATAATGCAATGATCCACATTGATGCATCTTGATATGAATGGAGTTTCTAAACATATATTCAGTGTCCATTAGGTGTTGCTTACTATTACATCATGAAGTGTGAGTAATTATTTTGGCAAAATGGTAAGAAGATTTTGGGGTTGGAAGTCAACCACAATACAAGAAGGGTAAAGGAAACCCCAAATTTCATAACAAAAGATAAAACAAAGATAATCAACCTCAAGAAAACCACATAAAGGTATGTGCAAAGAAGAAGAATGGGAAGTTGAAGAAGGATTCTAGGAAAGTGGTGTGACCACAGCAAATCACTTGGCACAACAATGACAGATGCCACACTAAACAATTGATATTGGTTGGGTTGAAAGCCTCAAACTCTTCTTCAACCCCAACACGACAAGATTCTATGAATATGGGAAAATGGATAATCGATGTGGAACCCAATGTTACTATCATCATCACAAAGGTCCAACCATAAGAACAAAGGAACCTAAGGAATGTGAGAACCTCTTCAACTCACATATGTGGGTAAAGGGGACACCATTCCATTTCCTTGTTGATAGCAACATCCAAAAGAGCATGATCTCAATAGAGTTCATCAAGAAGATGAAGTTTTAAATTACGTCATAACCCCATCCATATACCACCGACGGGTTGAGTCAAGAATGAGACATCTACATTAGTTATCAATATTGCTTGCAATACAAAATCAATCCCTTCAAATATGAGGTACCATGTGACATTACCACACTTGAAGTTTGTGAACATATATGTGGACGCATCATGTTGTTTACCAATCTAGGACCCATAGAGTCATTGCCATCCTAGGAGATTTGTTGGTTGTGGAGCTTGATTATCTTCCTAAGTCAGAGGATTGTTTCAGTCGTGGTTGGATCCCAGTACCTATCGGGGGGTGCAGGGAGGCTTTCCTCCCCACTATTATCGGCAGGGGGTGGTGACAACCTTTTGGAGCTACCCCCCCCTAGCAGGGGTTTTGGGGCAACTTACCCGAAGATAAATTTTTTGGAAAAATTCCTTGTAAAATGTTTTAATTTCGTAGTCAATTTGGACCGTTCATCATTAGGTTACATATCTAATGGTAGATACTATGTTTGTGTATTTTTTCCCTAGAAGGAAACCCTCTTTTAAAGAGGTCATATATTATGGTTAAGTAGACTGTGTGTGAGAGAGAATGTGAGAGAGTGAAGAGGAGGTTGCAGTGAATGTGTTGTAGGTTGTATCCATTCATTTACTAGATGAAACAAAAGGAATGATTGGTTTCTTCTCCTTGTGGATGTATCCCATATTGGGTGAACCACGTATATTGGTGTCTCTCTTGTATTGGGCTCTTATGTGTTTTATTTCCACATTCATTTTTATTTTATTGCTCTATGATCCTATTTTCTAATAGAAATCAACTCTACAAGATATTGGAGGTAGCCCTAACTACTACAAACTCTCTTATCGCTACTAAGTAGTGCATGATGATAATCTCTTAAATGTTTGTCCTCTTCGTTATCTAATTGAAAGGAGAAAAAAATCACCATGATTGCTAAGGCCCATGCAAGGGGTCCCTCTATGCAACATAGATAGTTAGATCAATTGGTGGAAGAGTACAAATACATCTTCATCTCATCTACAAGAGTGCTTCTTCATTTTCAAGTAAAGCAAGCAATTAATTTGACACCACATGATGCTTTTCCCAATGACCTTGTATATAGATGCACTCTTCTAGAGAATGAGGAATCAAATGATAGATTCAAGAGTTGTATAGAAGGGCCACATTTTTTACCAATCTTCTCACCTATTGGATCCCAATTGTGTTGGTTTAGAAGAAGGATGACACATCATGATTCTGTATTGACTATAGAGCCTTAAATAAAATCACAGTTAAGCATCGACACCCAATCCCTCAAATTAATGATTTTCACAATAAGTGTAAAGGTGCCAAGTTTTTTAACTATATTAATCTAAGTTCGGCTATCACGAGGTTCCAATTGAGGTAAATTATATGTGGAATACAACCTTCAAGTCTAAGGAAAGTATCTTCAAGTGGTTGATCATGCTTTTTGGCTTTCCAAATGCACCAATAGTGTTCATGAGGATGATGGACGATATTCTACGATATCTTACCAATCATTTTGTGGTTGTATACCTAAATGACATCCTCACCTTCAACATAACCTTGGAAGAGCATCTGAAACACATTCAACAAGTACTGAGCACCCTATGACAACACCATATATATGCCAACCTAGTGAAGTGTTCATTAGCATATGAAGAATTCAATAACTAAGATACATCATGGATGAACATGGTATGCATGTGGTCCATACAAGGTCTAAGTCATCTATAGCTAATCAACCCCAAATAGACTAATGGATCTCTACAAATTCTAGGGCCTTGCTAGCTTTTACTGTTGATTTATGTTCAAGTTCTCTCATATCCTATGTTGGACATATTTTTGGAACAAGGGAATAGTGAGGACTTGGGAACAAGTGTCTAGGATGACTAGAGAACACTCCCAAAATTTTCAAAAGATGATATATATATATATATAACATCAAATATAAATGATAAAACATTGAAACAAAAGTTAGAACTTAGTTAAGATATAAATAATAAATATCAAGTACGGAATGACAAATTCAAGTTATGATATGAATTTTACTAACTTATTAAGCTTGGATATCTCATATTTTCTAATCATCAATGCTCATGGTCAAAATTGAACAAACATACCCAAAATCCAAAGCTTTAAACTGAAAGTATTACATGTTATGAAATTACAACATGATAATTTGATAGTTCATGACTCATGAGTCATACTGCATAGCCTAAACTCTAAATTCATAAAATTTAAAAAAGCATTATGACTAATTAGATTCTAAATCTCAATCGAGAATTTTTCACTTTTTGTTCACTTGAACATTGGCATGAATTAATATCAAACACAAGGATGGGCACGAGATGATATCATATGCTCTTTCGCAATTTCTTGTAATTCAATGGCCATAAATTTTACGCATCCATTTTTTTTTAATCTTTGGTCCTTTTTTCACTAAAGTTATGAACCTCAATAGTCACAAATAGTCACAAATCTTAACAAGTAGTTGACTTTGAACATTTTATCCATCCATGATAAATGACAAATATTTAAAGGAATGTAACTTTAATGACAAATATTTAAAGGAATGTAACTTTACAATTTTTAAATTTTTCATACTCTTAGAACATGTTGCAAAATTTTGCAAAGGAAAATAATTGTAACTTCAAAATGAAAAACGATGAGAATTTATAACACTATACATATGAACCATTTCAAAATTTAAATTATGAATAAATGTATAAATTTAATATAATCTATATTATTAAACTAAAAATTTTAAAGTCAAAGTTGAAAGAACTTAGAATCCCACATTAACAAAAAGTTGAAAAATGAGAACTTAAAACCTTAAATTTAAACCAATCACATCTCATAACAAAGAGTAAATAGTTAGGAAAAGTTTACTAATAGATTTATTCAAAATGAGTAAAAAAAAGCATGGATGATACTCCAAAAATGGAAAAATTGTCAAACTATTGCATAATGCAGGTGCCAAATGGTGAAATGTCTGAAAATAACAAAATAGGGAGTTCTTGTCTCAATGCCCATATTAGTAAGAAGGCATAAGTTAATCATAAATTTAGATCTTTTGCATTAAGTCTCTATATAAATGCTTGAACATCACTTTATTCAACATGATCATCATCAATTCCCTGCATCTATGACTTAATGTCATCGAATGGTACAATAACCAACCCTACATGGAGAGATGGACCATCATCCTCCCAACATGTTGTCAATCTCTATAAATACTCCGATGCCTTCTGTGTATGAAGGTGAACATTGTTATGCACATAAACTAGTTTTTCCACTCTCCTAGAGATTAAATCCCATTCCTCTCAATAGAGTGGGAAAAATCGAATGTGAATTAGTTCCTTTCTATAGCCGAGGAACTTGCAATATGAGATAGTAAAAATATAGCAAGAGTGTGAATATCTATAATTTTGTCCCCATACAACCTCCACCATTCACTAGGAATTCTTTGTGCCATACCAAACAAATCCACCTTTTCAAATTTAGAGAAAGTAGGGCAGTGAGCAAGGAAAATTTAAGAAATTGTTCTCGAATTATAATTTTCATTTCATGTGTATACATCTTCAATTATTATATGGCATCATCAAACCCTTATTTCACCTTAGGATCATCTAATTCCACCTTCCCTCTTCACATATCTCTTTGGATTCATTGCATAATCAACCATAGGAAGAGGTTTATTGAACTTGTTCCCATCTCTTCTCTATACTTTTGGAGTTCATCAAATAAGTCCAAAGCAAGGTCCCTCTCATGGATGATGGCATGGATCTTTCCAATCATGTTTTTAACTGACTCATATATTTTCCCAAGGCTAGTGGATTTTGAATCTACATACCTACTCATCGAGTCCACTATAGGGGAGGTGCAAGAGACAATGCATATTGCATCAACCCAACAATCATCATTCATTAACATTTGTCTTACCTTCTTTCCCCAATATGTTTTAGATTCCCCTACGCAAACCTCTTAGGTTTAAAAATAGTAGCCTTTAATTCCTATTGTGCGTCTATCATATGGTCAATAAAACCTGTTTTGCATAAATCTTATAAATAGATGAAGAGACATGGTGGTTGCAGATGAACATTTGTACCTATCTTGCATCCAAAATAACGTGGGTGAGCCAAGAAATTTTTCCAACTCCTTTGAGTGCATTATTTAAAACATGCACACAAGAAGGTATCCAAAACAAATGTTTATACCTACTTTGAATCATCAATTCCACAAACCTATAAATCATTGCAACATATATGCCATCTTGAACTACAATTGTAAGACCAATCACTCATATTGCATCTTGAATACCAAAAACCTAATGTCGAATCCTTCATCTTTCTAATACAATAAATTTCCCCTAAGAAATAGGGCTCGCTTGGAGAGGTGACAATGATGTTCAACAAAGGCCTTTGTTGAATATTTGTCCAACCATCTATGAAAATTGAAAGCTCAAAAACAATCCATCATTTTCTAAGGTCTCCCATCAACCCTTGAATCTTTGAGACCCCCCTGTATAACAATGTTTTCCTCATTTTATTGTAACTAGGAGGTTCAAATGATGGACCGACAACTATGGATAATGGATTTCTTCATCATCTCTTTGTAGAGAGGACAATGAGTGGAATTAAATAATATTCCATTAGCAAAGAAAAATCCAACCATTGCATCCTCTACCTCCTCACATTGTGCATTGAACATCCTATCACTAAAAATTTCCTATTAGTAATGATATTATTATAACCCCTTAGTGAACCAACTTGATCACTATCATTGGTATCACTTTGAGAGGAATTTATTGAGCCCAAAACTCTTGATTTTTTAAAGATGGGAGAATAGTCCTCCTCTACCCCTACATTGCCCCCTATGCAAGTTTAGTAATTTCAATTCATTTTTCTAATGTGCAAGTGCATACCTTTACTCCATCCCTGGGTATAGCCAAAATATGATGGTAAACTCTAGTGTAGTTTCCCTTAAATATATGACCACATAGGTTGCATAGCCATTCCTTTGAGCCATCATTGATTTTGCTCTTATTTTGGGTGATTTTTTTAACAAAGTGTAACAAAGATTGTTTTAGGTTGATGGAACATGAGTATTCAGTTTACTCTAGGAACATTATAGTTGGTTTTGTTTCAGATCATGAGGAGATGGAGAATCATTTCCCTCCATTTGGATTTCTGTGGAGATTTGTACAATTCACATAATGCAATGAGCAGATTTGAAATGCATGTGCAGTTTGCACACAAACATAGCCAACAACCGTAACTTTTCTATGTGTTGTGCAAATGTTAAACTAAGGAGTTCAATGATCAAACTACAAATTTAAATTTTAACCAACTAAAACTAAACAAATTTCTAAGTATAATTAAAAACTTGGCAATTTGGTAGATGATCAATCAGAAAGATTGAAGATATTGTTTGTCCATTGGGTGAATGGTCGATTCCATTTCTACGATTGCTCGGTGCTCACTATTGGTGAATCCACTTCAAAGACTAACAAATTGTTGAGTGACGGGTTGATTCTAGAATCCAAACTGCAAATTGTTGAGTGTAGCGCTATGCATAAGTAATGACCTATGTGCAGGTTGCTTTGTGTTGTCTAGGTGGTGGCGAGAGTTGAGACAGCCCATGCGAAGAACATGCAAATGTGAGTATTAGGGTATGAGAATGCTAATGGAGAAAACCACTGTATGTATGTGTGAGGATGTCGGGATGTAATTATATGAGAGATCGTGGGTAAAGAATAGGCTAAGTGGGGGCCACATTAGTTTTTTTTTAATTTTATTTTTTTGGTGTAAAAGCGTGAGGTGGATATAGGGATGGCCTAACATCTCCAGTATTTTGAGGGATGTTAGGGATATGCCCTAAACATCCTCAAAACAAATATAGAACGTATTGGGTGCAACCTTAACATCCCCACATCCTTAATGAAGTGTTCAATATGTTTGGAACATTTCCTAGGCATCCTTAGGTCTCTGGAAGAACATAATGGTGGGTATGAGGCTTTTTAGGATAGTCACATTCTTGTACAACATAACTCATATTGCATGGTCGCTAAATCAGGTGACTAAGGATGGAGCCAGGGGCAAGTTTGTTTGTGACAAAGCACAACACAAAGCATTAGAGGAGCTGAAACATCACCTTTGTATAACACTAGTCCTAATTCTACCATATCTACCAGCATAGATCCATCTTAAACCCGTATCTATCAAGCACCGGGAGGGATCCAATTTCTTGAGATGTATTTCTTTTTTAAAATTTAAACTCAAGAAATTTAATCTCTCTTGATTGATAGATCATTGTTTAAGTTTTAATTTTTTATTTTATAAACGAACATCAATTTTTTAATTACTTTTCATAATATTTTATTTTATGAGCCGACATGGATTTTTTTTAAATACTTTCCATAATTGTACCTTTTTTTTTACATTTTAATTAATGGCCAACAATACATTTTACTTTTTTACTTTTCATTACATTTTACTTTCCATTACATTTTACTTTTTTTTTACATTTTAATTAATGGCCGACAATAATAAAGACAAACGTTTATAGCCTAGGATTTAATTCAAACGAAAATGCACGTCTATGTATTATATAGCCTAGGATTTAATTCAAATGAAAATACACGTCCTTTTATTAATCGCCGACATAATATTAATTTTTTATTATTATTATGTTAAAGACAAACTTTATTTATTATGACCGACTATAAGGACAAACATGGACAAACGTTACAGGATCTCCCCCATACTGGGCTGTAGAGCACCTCGTTTCACTTGGTGCAGTAACAATTGTTTGAGATCAAAGCAAACACCTTATATTATGCCTTCAATGTAGTCCTCACATAGGATGGCCATCTGATAACATATTATAGTGAGATGCTCTATGACATTGTTCACTAATACCCAACCTATGACAAAGAGATTTACTCTTTTCAAACGTATCAATAGTGGAAGCATTATTATATATGAAAGGAAACAATCATCCACAATACCTGCATGCCTTTATTATTCATGCAAATGTAGGGAAAGTTGCAAATAGACTGCCATCAAAACTGGTCCATGTACCTTCAACAAGTCCCCTTGAACATCAAGTCCAAGAAGGGAAGTGCCAATCAAGTTACAAACTACCTACACCAATTTCAAGCAATTGTTGGTTCTTGTGGACATGAAACTTCAAAGTGCCCTAGGTTTATGACAACGAACCTAACTTTATTTCTACTTAGTAGACACCAGTCACAAGTAAGCTTTTGTTCCATCTAGGGCATCTACGTGTTCGTTTATGTGACCGTGAGAAAATGATTTGAGAGGCAACTGCAATAGGTTAGCAAGTCATTTTGTTGAGGAGAAGGCAACAATAGTGCTGCTGAATTACTTCTATTGGCCAATTCTCCAACATAACATCAATCGATATTAGTAGATCTTGCATTGCATGTGCCACTAGCAAACCTATAATCACAAAGGAGGGACTGATACTCCTCTTTTCACTTCAAATAATTCTTGGGATTCGACCTCCATGGATTTTATGTCAAGTCTTCCCTCAATCAAGAATGATTACAATAGTGTTTTTGTTGATCAGTTTTCTATGTTGGTAATTCTGTCACCCTACAAAAAAATGGCATAGTAGAAGCCACTACTAAGCACTTCTTTGAGCTACACATTCTCAAAATGTACAACTCCAAGCATCTACATCCATGGGATGAAAGCCTTCCTTATGTTTAACATACCTATAATAGAGCTATTCACTTCTAGATTGGTCACAACCCTTTGCAGGTGTGCTTGGGTTCTAACCATTGGCCCCAATTGATGTAGCTATGTAATTGCATTAGCATAGGAAGAGTCCTCCCATGCTTAGAATGAGACAAACAAAAAAATACAATTTTTTTAATGGACCTAACACATCCCGCAACAAGTCCACGATATTCT
Organism: Larix kaempferi; assembly: GCA_027924585.1. Taxonomy (NCBI): domain Eukaryota; kingdom Viridiplantae; phylum Streptophyta; class Pinopsida; order Pinales; family Pinaceae; genus Larix; species Larix kaempferi. The sequence goes on from BSBM01000866.1 coordinate 5,249,212, forward strand.
ACATAAAGAAAATGCCAAGTACAAGCAATGACAAGATCAACATTGGGTTCCACACAAGTTTTAGGTTGGTGACAATATATGTTTGCATCTGTCAAAAGAGCGATTCACAAGTTCACATAGGAAGATTAGACCACTTCAATATGGGCCTTACTCTATCACCGAGGTTTTAGGTGAGAATGATTTTAAATTAAATCTTGCACATTTCCTCAGCTTACATCCTATATTTAATGTGGCATTGTTTGTTTATACTTTCCACCTCTATTGGATATCTCAGAGGTGGCAAATCACTTGGACACTACAGTGTGCAACCTTGACTACATTGACAAGATGCAATGATCAGATCATGTATAGTAAGATGAAGAGCACCCACTAATAAGACACAACTGTATGGGATTTTCAAATTAGGGAAACTACTTAACTAGGGCAAGTTGTTTACCAGGAATCAAGTCCAATAGAAGTTTCCCAATCTGGTACATGAACTTGACACAATGAGGTCTTTATTATTCTATTTTGAAGCCTTCTATATAAAAATATAAATTAATAGAAAGGAAACAATTTCTTATTTTATTCTTAAGCTTAAATAATACCGAAAAGAATTTTGAGTCATTTCTTTTTGGGGGTAACCGTAAAAGGGGAGAGGGCTTTAAAATAATAAGCTTTTGCTTTTTAAAGATAGATCATTCCAGGAATTGGGAAACGTGCGGTGGGTATCTGATATCCACGTGGCCCAACTAACCATTTGGTGATGCCTAGCGATTGAAGTAGGAAGATTGGGAGTGTGATGGCGGAACCACCTTGAACGGATGGTATATATATATATATATGGCAGCGACCCATTGACCTTGTTTATATATATATATACATATATGGCAGCAACCCATTGACCTTGTTTAATAGTTTTGCTTGTGAGAAAGGGATAGAGAGCCAGCCCGCATATGAAGTGTTAAATAGAGAATATTAACCATCTAGGATAGTCTAAAAAACAATATTAACACTTAGGTTTTTGGTTAGTTTTTTAGCAACACATTTTTTGTGCCTTTCCCATACTTTTTTTTTAAAGGTAAGTACACCCTTTTTTTTAACAGAATCAGAGGAAATTATGTATAGATAAAAGGTTGTGCACAGCCACTCATTGCAAAATTTGAGACCAGCATTCTGCTTCTGAGAGAGGAAAAATGCAGAATTTGATAGAGTTTTTGTCACTGTAGTCTTTGCTTCTTATCTTCCTATATATTCTGTTCATACTATTGGGATAAACCCTTACAAACTGGCTACATAACAAGAGGCAAAAATACATTCAGAGTATGGAGTTCCAAGAAAACCTGTAGGAAAAGACATTAACCAAAAAAAAAATTTATGTATAGAGAATTTAACCGTAGTTCTGCTACTGAACGGAGGCTGCATCCAGCATTTCCTGATTGATAGTTGGTGCTTCCTGGATATGGATGAATTGTGGCTTGCTGATAAAGATAGAGATGTCTTCCTTAATGCTGTCCACTTTCCCCAAGAGTTCAATGATGTTCTGGTCCATATCATCCATGCGAAATTCCAGGCATGAGAGCCAGGAATGGACATATTTGTTTTCCATGACCAATTCCTCAATTTGATCCACACTGGAACAGATTGCAGAATACGTTCTACACAAGTAAACCTTGATCTCCGAAGTTAACTGGCTGAGCGTGGCAATTGCCTGTCTTACCCCATCCATATTGCTGAGTGAAGTGAACGAGGTAAAGGAGGGAGCTTCTTCTTCTGAAAGCAACAAGGGTTCAAGAACCAGAGAGGAGATGCAGAGTTGCCTGAGCGCCGGGACGAGAGCAGGTGGAATGAAACAATCCATTATTCGGCCTAAATTCCAAATGCACACCTGGTGCTTTAAATGCTCGAGCATGAGAACTGCAAGGCCCATGAGGGGGGCACATGGGGGGTGGCATGTCGGCCAAGAAGAGGCACGGGCTTGGACAGCTTGTTGTCCATTATAAGGGAGGTGACGACCCCTTGAAAACCTTTGATATAAAATAAACATCATAATCGAAAAGCTCATTAAGGTATAAACCAATGCTCCATTACATTATTGTGTTTAACTTGTCCTTTTTTCATTGAAGCTCTGGCATTTGCCAAATTGTCTATTGTGGAATTGTGTTCTCTAAGAACATGGAAGAAGAGTGTGTCGATAGGAAGAGTGAGATACTTAATTCTTCTTCGAATTCTTTGGCTCTTAGATCCTCTAGTGGGAATGCCATTCCTCATAGCATGAATTACATGCCTAGAGTCTCCAAAGACCTGTAACTTCTCCATATTTATAGTGGAGACGATTTCAAGATAATGGTACATTGCCAGCCACTCGGCTTCATTGTTAGTTCTGATACCCAGTCCCCAAGAGAAGTCTGCAACTTTATTTCCTCCGGGATTGAAAATGATCCCCCTCGCACCTGCCTCCCCCGGGTTCCCTTTGGAAGCCCCATCGAAAAAAATTGTAAATCTTGCTTGATTCTTCCACCATTTTTCGAAGGACTATTTGTATTTTCTTATCTCCCACTCGTGGCAGATAGTAGATCTTTTGGATTGAAGAGAACTCTCTTTGGTGAAATTTTGACACCACTGGAATTCATTCCAACTTAAGGCTTCCTGAGGTTGTATTTCTATCCCCCTAACACTCAGAGATTCAGAAATAAGAGATATGGCTTTATTAGCTATTCTACTCTTTGCCTTCTTTTTGTCTTCAAAAACTCTTTTGTTTCTTTCCAACCATATCTGCCAGCATATGTTCATCGGAAGAAGTTTTAAAATTCTTATCAAAGTTGGTTTATTCTTTCTTCCTCCCTGTAAACCGTTGGTCCATCTATCCATCATTTGTTGGATTTGCCTGGGGATTGTAAAGATATGTGCAAGGGGGCTGAGAACCAAATTCCAGACTTGTTTGGCATAGTTGCATTCTAGGAATAAATGCTTGGAGCTTTCTTCTACATTTTGACACAAATAACATCTAGAGGGGCCTTCAATTCCACGGAGCTTAAGATTGTCTGTTGTTAACTACTTGTTATGAGCCAAAATCCAGTAGAAGTAATTGATCTTTGGGATGCTGTCTGAATTCCAGACTCTCTTCCATCTTTTTTGAATGGGGTTGTTGTTTGTAGTGAGGCTTTCATATCCAGATTTGACCGAATAACTTCCATCTTTCCCCCATCCTCTAGTGTCCTTAACCCTGAAGCTGACTCGGGCTTTCCCATGAAGGAGTTGAAGAAAGACTTTGTAATTTTCTGCTAAATTGTCAGGAGGGTCCATGTGTTTCCATTCCTTCCACTTCCCTAAGGGCGTCCAATTAACCAAGTCTGCTAGCTTCTGGACTCCTGCATCCTGTAGCCAAATCTTAACATTTTGGATTTCGTGAATGTCTCCAATGGGTTGATCTCCGTTAATACTATCTTTCCAGAGATTAATTTTGTTCCCATTGCCAGGAATCCAATACAATTTGTCTTTTATCAACCCTGCTGAAGAATATATAAGCCTCCATATAGCAGTTCCTTTTTTCTCTTTCAGATTGTTCAGGCATCTTTGTCTAGATGCTCTAGTATATTTTTTCTTAATGGCCTCCTTCCACCATTCTTTTTTGCCAGTTATCATTCTCCAAACAATTTTTCCTCCCAAGGCCTTACTCATTGTTGCTGGATCATGGATCCCCAATCCTCCTCTTTTGCGATTTTCTTTGATGACTTTCCAGTTGACCAAATGAAATTTCTTACCCTGAGTTTTCCCCCCTTGCCAGAGAAATTTTCTAATCTCCAAACAAATAGCATTCATGACTGAGGTTGGAGCCAATAATATGGCACTGATATAAATTGGGATGGAAGTGAGAACAGCTTTGATTAAGGTTACTTTGCCTGCCAAATTTAACCATCGAGATCCCCAGGTATTTATTTTATTTTTTATTTTTTCAAGAATGGGGTGCCAAGATGAAGAAGCGGTTCTTTTGTAAGAGATGGGAATGCCCAAATATTTGAAGCATGTCCAATCAAAACAAGGTTTGAAGTCCAATATAGTGGCTAAATTCCTGAGGAGAAGATTACCACAATTCCAGCTATAAATGTTTCACTTTTGACTATTTGTTTTGCCCCCAGAGACACCAAGGAAGAGGTCTAAGGTATGTTTGAATCTAGAGGCAATAATGGGGGAGGCACTGCCCAACAAGATGGTGTCATTGGAAAACTGTGCGTGATTGATAGGGGGAACATCTTTGGCAATAACAATTCCAGGGAGGGAGCCATTAGCTTGCAGACTATTTAGCTTTCTACTGAGAGAGTCAGCCATGATAACAAAAAGACAAGGGGAGAGAGGGCAACCTTGTCTCAACCCACGAGACACACGGAGGAAGGAGGAGGGTCTGCCATTTACCAAGGGAGCAATCCAAGGGGATCCAATACAAGCTTTGATCCATCCTATAAACTCTTTCTCAAATCCAAATTTTTCCATGACTGTGAAAAGAAAATCATGTCTAACTCTATCAAAAGCATTTGCCATATCAAGCTTTATGACCATACCTGAATCTTTCCTCTAAACGCTTGAGTGAATGGCTTTGTGGACAAGAAGGATGTTGTCATATATTTGGCGGCCTGCAATGAAACCTCCTTGATTCGGAGAGATGATTCTAGGAAGAAGACCTTTGATTCTGTTTGCAATGATTTTGGTAAGAATTTTGTATGAAGAGTTGCAAAGAGAGATTGGGCGGTATCTTCCAATGGAGAGAGGATTTTTTTCCTTGGGTATTAAAGCTATAAAAGTGGAGTTGGTAGCCCCTCCTATTCTATCTCTTTTCCTGGTCCAACTAAGCATTCTAATGAGATCTTTCTTTAGCCAATGCCAGCATTTTCTGTAGAAATGGATGGTGAAACCGTCCGGGCCAGGAGACTTTTCTGGGTGGAGAGACCAGATTGCCTTTTTAACTTCGTCTTCAGAGATCTAGTCCATTAACTTCTTATTGTCTGATTCAGAAATGAGATTGGGAATTTCCATACTCATTTGGTCCATATCCTCTTTGAGAACATCCTCACTCTCATTGTACAGTCTCTCAAAGTGTGCTTTAGCTTCCTGAAGTATGAGGTCCTGCCCTTCAATTTTCATTCCATCCTCCTTTGTTAGGCTCACTATGTTATTTTTCTTGTATCTCTCCTTGCATTGTGCATGAAAAAATTTTGTGTTTCTGTCTCCCGCCTTTAACCAGAGGCTTCTCGATCTGAGTCTCCATTCTTCTTCATCTTTCCTAGCAGCATTTTGAATCTTTTCATCAAGAACTTTTTCATCTCTTAACATGTCATCCGTGATTGTAACATGCTCCATTTTAATTTGATGATTTTCCAAATCCTTTTGGAGTTTCTCGAGGTCCTCACCTGGTTTTGTGTAATTCTGTTTTACCCACCTTTTTAACGTACTTTTCACTATTTTGAGCTTGGAATCCCAAATATAACCGGGAGACCCATGGATGAATTGCCTCCAGATAGCTATCACCTCTTCCATGCAGTTTTCATTTTCGAGCTAGGATGGATTGTATCTAAAAGGGAGAGGTCCTAGGTTTTCAGGTGAGGAGAAAAAAAGGGAAATGGGTCTATGATCTGAGGTAGCTGAAGATAGGATCTTGGAATCTGGAAGTTTGGGGTTGGATAGAAAAGATGAACTTATTAAGAACCGATCTAATCTAGCCGCTATATGATTTGGGCCAATCCTTTTATTGTTCCAAGTGAAAGTGCCTTGTTTTGGCTTAATATCGATAAGGCTCCAAATATACATTAAGTCTTCCATTCTTTCTCCATATGGGTCTCTAACTTTGGACCCCCCTTTTCTCTCAGCGGCTGAAATAGTGGCATTGAAATTTCCTGCAAGAATGCAAGGAAGGTCTGCCAAACTGTGTCATTGATCAATTAGCTGGTTCCAAAATTGTTCCTTCTGACCATAAATGGTCGACCCATATATATTTATGACCCAAAGTTTTTCATTGTTTGATGTTTCTTCAAGTTTAGAGAAAATCCAATGGCGATTTGAAACAGGGGAGTGACATTTATACATACCCTTGTCCCACCAGGTGATAAGTCCTCCGGAAGCTCCTATTGCGCTAACAGCAATCCCTTCCCGATTGGGCCAAGCATGTTTCATGATATTGATGTTGTCCTCCTCTTGCATTTTAGTCTCCTGGATCATGAGGATTGTTAAGTTCTCCATTTTTTTAACCTTTTTATTGCTTCTGCTTTTTGCTTTCCACTTAATCCTCTGCAGTTCCAGGAGACTATTTTCATTATTTTTTATTTGATAGAGGACCTGCGTTGTCCTTTCTTTCCTCCTGTACTCCTTGATGTTGCTTTCCACTGGATCTTATTCTTACATGCTGGTCCAAACTGGTTTGCTTACCCGCCGCCTTTTCTCTGGCTGCTTCTTGCTCTCTTATTGTTTTATTAAATCTTCTTCCTCTCTTGGCTAAGTGTTCTTGCTCTTCTTCTTTGCTTTCTGATGTTTCTTCTTGAAAAAGTTTTGCTTTGGCTCTCGTTACTGATCCTCTTGACTTTAGAGATGATTCTATTCCAACGATTGCATGTTGATGAGTGTGAATGTTCTAGTCCTCTTTCTCAATGTTGTTTTGATTCTGGTCTTCCTGTTGCTCTTCTGTCTGCTTTTCTTTCTCCTGCTCTCCTTTGCCTTCCTCAATTGTCAAGACTTGAAATTTGTTGGGATTTTCTTTGCTCTTAAGGGGAGATTTGGAGGCAATATTTGCATTTGACTTACCCCCTTTTTTCCTTGAGACCTCGTTCCACTCCCTCCTTGAGTCTCCTCATCCTCTGGTGTTTTCCTTTTGGGGCATAACCTTGCAAAGTGCCCATATTCATGGCAAACTTTGCACTTAAAAGGTATCTGTTCAGAATCGACAGTTTGCCTGTGATTCCAACCATCCATTGATAGATCTATAGCTTCTGGAAGACCCGTTTCTAGATCTACCTCGACACATATTCTTGCACAGGAGAACATTGGGGGTTTTGGCTCTGATTTGTCAATGTACTTTCCTAGTGAGTTGCCGATGGCTCGGAGATCTTCATCATTCCAACAATGAAGAGGGAGGTGTGGCAATTTAACCCAGACTGAGACCGCCGTTGGTATATCCTTTTCTGGGTCAAATGAAAGATCCCATTTGTTGAGGTACATTCCTCTTGGTCCCATGAAGTAGGGGCCATTTCTGAAAATCAGGTCTCGATCCTCCTTTTTTTCAAAGAAGAATACAAAAAACCCTTTTCCACAGAAGATTTGCTGCACTTCTCCTTGGATTAAAGGTCGCTAGTTTTTATTGAGCCAAATTTCTATGGAACGAGGTGATGGCCATAAACCTGTGAAATGTCCAACTAAGCCCTTTTCTGCTAGCGCCACTGCATTTCGAAGTTGTTGATGACAACTTGACTTCTGGTACCTCCATTTTTTTTACAAACTTGGAATCGTTTGGAGCTGAGACCTTCGGAAGAGCATATTGGGAGGCGACTAGCGAGCAGAAGAGGTCTGAGATGGGGGGACGAGCCCCATCCGGATCAACACGTCCAGGATCTGGCGACGGATCCATTAGGGATAGGTGCACCAGCGAAACCCTAGCTTGATATTCTCACAGTCTTCAGGCGACGGTTTTCCAGCATGAAAGGCTCCTTCCACTGGATTAATTACACCCTAAGTCCCATAGTTAGTTCATTTTCCCAATTTACTTATGATAAGCTAAAAAAAACCAAAACATAACACTAAGAAAAATGTTATCATCTTCACAAAGATTCCCCTTTTCATCATTCCCACTCAACCCTAATCATATATATTTTATATTTTTTTGGTTGATTGTGTACATGATGTTGGGTGTAAGGTATTGCCGGTCTTCTTAAAATAGACTGAAGAATATAAAGATGAAAGGAATCTCATGACCAATGAAGCTGACTCTAAGAGCTAATCACACGAAATTTGTTATGTATATATTTACTTCCTAAAGTATAGGTTTATATTATTTTATTTTATTTGTATATTTACTCTATAACCCGTTCATAAAATATTGGTCCATATTATTTTATTTTATTAATACGTAAAATAATAGTTTGAAAGTTATGCATTTCAGCTTTTTCATATTTATTTATTATATGTCCGCACACAGTTTGGAGAACCATTCCATGTACTCCCTGTCAACTTCTGGATATGGGCAACATGGTATTGGAATGACTTTGTATGGATTCATTTATAAAATTATAATATAGACTTTAAAATTCATGGCAGGTGTATGGAAAGAACTATCCAGAGATATGAAAAATGCACCAAAACGATTAACTGCCCATCATCAGAGCCCAATTTGGAGAATAAGGTATATATCTCTGTCAAACTTTTAGTATATACCGTTCTTATTTGTTCCAAGGATTTGATTGATGTTAATATTATTTTTGCACAGCACCCAATTCAGGAAGGCATTGAAATGTTGAGGCAGAAGCTTCGTGCATTGCAGAGACTGCAAAGGTAAGTTCCTTGGGTAGAAAAAACTTGCAGGCATTGAAATGGTTTCTGTGAAATTTTGTTTTTTTTTCCAGATTGCTCGGATGAATTGCTCAAAACAGAAAAAAACGCTTTATGTTTTTGCTGACAGAAATATGATGGGAGAAGAATTGGCTTTATTAAAGGTAGGGGAGTTACACGAATTGGAGCACAGCATTGACTGTTCAATCCTTAAAGTAAGAGCAAGACAGGTAAGATTGTTGAAGTTTCATTGCAGGTTTGCTCATGAATTATTAGCCCAGAAAATTACATTGTTTCAACTTTCTGAATACATTCTTTATATGAAGCATTAACATTTCTTGTCTTCCACTTGGGAGCAGAATCAGATTCAACTTGACAAAATAGCAAATCTTCGTTTCAAGGTAATTCTTATGCCCAACTCTTTATAGATTTATTAATTTTGCTTATAAGAAGGCTATTTAAGATTGCTGTCAAAATACCAGACTGGTCTTTGAAGCAAGGTCTCACTATTATGAGTACTGTCATTTTTTTAAAGCAAGGAACCCACTCTTATTGTCATTTTTAAAAGAATGTACTCTAATTCTTCTTGAGTTTGTAGAATATATTTAGGATATTAAAAGAATGTACTCTCTAATTCTTGAGTTTATAGAATACATTTATTTTATAATATATATTATTGCTATTTTAGTTATAAGGATGTGAAGTTTGGGTTATAGAGAATTTTTTTAAAAGATTGAGCAAATTTTAAAGTGTTTTATAATTTATATTCTTATAATTAAAAGCATTACACCCTGTTGAGTCTTATTCTTATTAAAAGTTGTTCTTCCACCTATTTAGAATATGACAATGATTAGTACTTAATCTACAAGCACAAGTTAAGTAACATGGAAGACTAGATGCTTTCTAGTGTTATTTCAAATTCAATCAAATTCTCTTGAAGCTTAAGAGAGGGTAGCATAAATATGGTAAATTTTGGATAAACCATTAGAAAATAGAAGAGGAGTCCAATAAGAACATTGATACCATTAAAGATACTATTGCAACTAAATTTGAAGAGAAATTGTAGTGCAATGAAGAAATAAAGAATAAGAGAAAATTAATTTTCTATGAAGAGATCATTCACTTGAATCTAGAATATCAAAAGTATCTTTATGCTATAAAGAATAAAGAAGAAACTATTGTTGCCAAAATAAAAACAAGTTGCCATGTAACCTACATAGTGAAACTAGGCATTGATGAATCCTAAAATGCCCTATATCGAATATTTAATGCAAACCATTTATTTCCTTATCATTTTTTCTTAAGGTCTGAGAGGCCAATTGAACCCAATAGAGGGTAATTATCATCATCACCATAATCATTTGGTTTTATTTATTTTATTTTTTCATTATTGAATTAGTTTATATAATAAGGTAGGAAACTCAAATCCTAGAATAAACTTATAATAAATAAATAATTAATAACTTTTCGACATAAAAAGTAGTTGAGGTAGTTGATCGGAGATGATACGGGGGGAGGATGAAATGGGGTGGTTTGAAGTGGTAGAAGTACAGGGTTGCAAACTAGATGTGATGAAGAACTAGTGATTTATTAGGTAGATCCATTGGAAGGTCTAGGGCCAAACTAATCTTTCCAACCTATGATGTCTCATCACCAAAATATCACTCTCGTAAGTAGTCCTATTTGGCTCATAGGTATTTTTCTAAAATCCCATTTGTCACAGGGTTCAAAGGAAACCCTACTTGTTCTTCTTGATTCGATGCAACAAAGAAGGCCCATGATCCGACGTTGGTGAAGGGGAAGGAGTGCATTAACTCCTATTTTCCCTACTCCATATCTGATATGAAATGGATCATTATATACTTTTTCATATATATTGGTACTTTCTAGGTGGAAAATTCAGAGTTATTGGCTTATAGAGCCCATTTTATGGGCATGTCATGCTTTGGTGATTTGGGGTCTAAAACATTTTGAATACCATTTAAGGTGTCAAAAGGCCATTTTTGGGGTCAAATCTTCACGCTTTTCTCCCAACTTATTGATTTTTTTCTAGACATCTAGATCTTTCTAATGATGCAAAAATCACCTCAATCGGAGTTAGTTTGCAGAAGTTATACCTCCCACAAATTGACCTATCTTGTTGACCACCATGATACCAATGGATGCCACATCAACTCACATTAGTCAACATGTGGTCTTTCAAAAGGATTTTAGAGGGCCTGAAGCCCTGGCACTAATTGGGGGTTGAGGCATTCAAAAACCTAACCCTGAGCATAGACAACTATCACGCTAAGTTAAATATTGGGTTGCTAAGAAAAGAAGAGGTTCCATTCTTATTTTACTATTTACTATTCCACAGTTGAGAAGAGAATTTAAGAGTGGGGTATTGAAGCATAATAGAGGAAGTAGAAGATCTTGTAGCATCCATTCAAGCCACAATATTTGTGGTAACTCCATATTGAGTGCATTTACTTTGTACTTGCATTTCATAATTGTGAAAAAAAAAGAGAAAGAACATAGGCCTCACCTTCTAGATAGGTTTTTCTTGTATTGGGTTTGGCCCTGGCACATCTTGTGTTCATTGTGTTGATGGTGTGTGATTTGCTTTCTTCACAACTAGTTCCTTTAGTGTTTCATGTGTTAAGCTAGTAACAATTAAATTTGAAGATCTAAAGTAATATACCACCTAATATGGGATTTTTAAAATATTGGAAGATCTGTTGTGACAAACTATTTCACTGGAATATCCATGATAGTTTATGGATCAATACATTTTCAAAAAGGTCAAAATGGGGCTTCCACATCAATCTTTCAAATAAAAAGTGATTTTTTTTGTCTCTTGGTGGAAATTGTTCTAATGTTATGAGGGGTCACCTCAACAATCAATGGTCACCCCTTCACACGAATGGTTTTAATATCTAGGGTTTAACATGAAGAGCACATGACTTGTCCCCTATATAGAGTCCTCTTGATCTCATATATATTCAAGGTTCACCTCCACTCAAGGAAGCTCGGGGCTTGAATCCTATAGTTGATGAGATCTATGGTGATCCCTCAAAGAAATTTGTATCTACTTGATCTAAAATGGATCAATATTTAATTTTTCACATATTTGGAGCTATTCATGGCTTATAAGATTGGATGAATTGGCTTGTAGGGCCCATTTTAGGGGCATATCTTACTTTTCATATTTTGAGTAAAAAATTTCCCAAAACTCTTTGTTCAGGTGTAACCATACTCTATCTCCCACTTTGAATGATTTTTCAACCCTTTGTTTGCCATGCCTAGCCTTGTATTTTTCCTGTGATTTCTTCAATGCTTCATGTACTTGTAAATGGATCTACCTAATATTATCAATGAAATTTTCAGCTCTTAATGCTTCACCTATGGAGTTTTCCCTCACTCCCCCTTGTTTTCCATATACAACATCTAGAGGTGAAGATGGCAGATATCCAAAACAAGTTTCAAAATGCGACTTACAAATGGAAGTGTGGACTACTATGTTATTTAAGGAGTGTTGAATACAGATCAAGTTTCCATCCCAAGTCTTTGGATGCTTCTAATTGTAACCCCTCAAAAGTTGTGCCAAAGTCTTGTTGACTAATTCTATATACCCATATGTCTATGGATGGAATGTTGTAGATCTATTCAACTTCGTGTCCATTTTATCCCAAAGTGTAGTCCAAAAGACACTGAGAAATATGGTATCCATGTCTGAGATGATGCTCTTGGGTATTCCAAAGTGCACCAAGACATGTTCAAAGAACATGTTTGATGCTCCTTGTCCTCTGATAGTCTTTCTATAAGGCATAAGAATGCACATCTTGTTGAATCTGTCAACTACCACAAATAGATAGTCATGTATACTTCCTAGTGGTTGGTAAACCACCCACAAAATCCATGGAGATGCTATCCCATGGTCTCATAGGAACAAGTATGGGATGGTACAAACATTGCTTCCTATTATTGGGCTTGCTTGTACAACAAAGTATGCATCCTCTAATAAAACATGCTACATCTTCTTGCATTCTAGGCCAATAAACATACCTCTGTAAGTTTGCAAATGTCCTCCTTACACCAAAATACCCTACAACTTTGGAGGTGTGTGCCTCTTTGATAAGATGCAATCTCTTTCCTTTAGGAACACAGAGTTTGTCCATATTGTAGAGTAACCCATCCCAAAGATGATAGTTAGCCTTGCTGTCATCTTCTTCTACATGGAATTGGATTTGTAGTTGTTGAAATACCTCCTTGAAGTCCTCATCTTCTATGTAGTCCTCCTTGTATTTATCATGGGTGAAAGGTTTCATCGGCATAAGAGTTCCCAGAGTTGTATTCTTGGTTGTAGGTGGCCTTGAGAGCATGTCTACCAGCTTGTTTGTACTGCATTTCTTATACTTGATGATTAGATGGAATTGTTGTAAGAATCTCATCCACTTATAGTTTCTAGTATATTGTCGTTTACTCTGGGCCTGCAAATACTTCAGTGGCTAGTGATTAGTGTGAATGATGCTCTCCTTTCCCATCAGATAGTGCTTCCACTTCTTAACATATCGAACCGGAGCATAGATTTCCTTATCGTGGATAGTTTAGTGTAGGACTCCCCCATGAAAATTTCATAATGATAGTATATTGGCCTTCCTCCTTGCATCATAATTGCTCCAATGGCATGCACACTTGCATCTGTCTCCAATTCGAAAGGATTCTACAAGTTAGGCAATGTGAGAACTGGTGCCTGAATGATCTTTCACTTGAGATATTTAAAGGATTTATGTTGATTCCTTCCCCATGGGAACCCCTTGTTGTTGTCTATATGTCACAGAGAGGTGCAACCACAATCTAAAAGGAAGCTATGAACTTCCAAAGGTATTGTGTTTCCCCCAAAAATATCCTAACTTCAATGACATTTGTTGGAGTTGGCCACTTAGTGATGGCCTCCATCTTTGCAAAATCAATCTTGAGTTCCCCTCTACCAATAACATACCCAAATACTTCAATGACTGTTGGGCGAACTCACATTTCTTCAAATTAGCCAGCGGCTGATGTTTTTTTAAGGTCTCCGACACATGCTTGAGATATGGTATATGCTATTCCTAGGTATCACTATAAGCCAATATATCATCCAAATATACTATCACAAATGAATCTATAAAAGGACGCAATACATCATTAATCAAATGCATAAATGTAGGTGTTGCATTACACAAACCAAAAGGCATTACTAACCATTCATATAGACCTTTCCTAGTCTTGAAGGTGACCTTCTAGGTGTCTTCTTCCTTCACTCACACTTGGTGGTATCCCTATTTGAGATCTAACTTGGTGATGCACTTTGCATGTTGTAATTGGTCCAACAGATCATCGATCCTAGGAAGAGGGTATTGATTCTTGGGTGTGATCATGTTCAATGCTTTGTAGTCAATACACATCCTCCAAGTCCCTTCCTTATTGGTTATTATGATGATAGGTGACCCACAAGGTGAGATGCTTGGTTAGATCATGCCTTACTCCAAAAATCATTGAAACTTCTTCTTCACTTCATCTACTTCTATAACAGACTGTCTGTACATTCCAATGTTCAACAATGGAGAATCTAAAAATAATTGTATCTTGTGTTCCACCTTCCTCTTAGGAGGTATCCCCTTAGGTTCTTGGAACACTTCTATGTATGTCTGCAAATAGTTTTCCAATTGGTGTTTCTCCTCTTTGGTACATCCCTCTAGGGATACCTTCACTTTTACCATTTCACCTTCTTGCTAATTTTTTATTAAGAAAAGTAATACAAACTTCCTACTAGAATTGATCATCTTTTTCGTTTGGTTGGGACTTACCAGAGAGATATTTGATTTACCTGTTTGCACGTTGATGATAAAGGATTTCCCTTCCTTGATCAAGCGGTATTGGTTGGATCTCCTCATAAAGATCGCATTCCTCATGTACATGTAGGGGATTCCAAACACTACACCACAAATAGCCAGGGGTACTACATCTTCCTCCACTTCATCAATATACTCTACACTTATAGAAAACTTGATCATGCATAGTTTCGTGACTCTGAGTTCTCCATCCTTATTTACCTATCCAAATGGGTACGAACTAGGATGATCATGTAATTCCAATCCAGGCTTACATACCATATCCTTTGCTATGAGGTTTTCTTGTGAATCAAAATTGAATAGAGCATCAACTTTGGTCTTCTTGACTCGGATCTTGACATGGAATATTTTCATCATCTCTTTCTCTTCCTTAGGGTGAAGGATACTCAAATTCAACTCCTTCTGCACTATGGTACATATAATATTCTCGTCCACATCTGAGATAGAAGGTTCTTCTTCTTGGCATCCTTCTTGCGGTTCTCAGGGTTTAGCTCAGGATGTAACTTCCAACACTTGTCTTCAGTGTGGCCATCAATGTTGCTCTAGTTATAGTGGTTTGTTAAATACATGCATTGATGTGTCATGGTTGTATTATTCTTCTCCTTTCCATTCCAATTATTCTTCCCCTCCTTGGTAACATCTTGGATCTCTTTCTCTTTTGAACCACTTAGCTATCCTTTCTTTTGGCTTATGTTTTCTAGGTAATGTTCTTGTACACAGGATTCATCAATTGAACTGGGCTTGAAGAGCATCACTTTAATCCGTATGTGACTATGTAAACGCCCCATACACATGAGGATTACATATGGGTTCTTGGGTGAGATACGCAACATTATCTTCTTGAACTTGGTGGTGTGTTCCTGCACACTCTGCCCCTGCCTTTTCCAGAATTAATGCCAACAGATCCACTGGTCATATACATACCCAACAAGGTAGAACTAGGACTTGATGAGGGTTTTAAAGTCCTCCCACTTAGTTATTGGTGGATCACCCTCCAGCCTAAGTGCTTCCGAGCGACTTTCCTAGTAGGTTAATGCATGGCCCTCTAACTTCAATTAGGAAAATGAGATATTTTACTCCTTTACTATTTGATAGATACTAAAATAAACCTTTAACTAATGCAATTAATGATTCATTTTTAGAGCATCGATCCCACCTTGGTACGGCTTGATATCAACCTTTGCTTCCATCTTGAAGAGAGACTAGGAAGGAATATGGGTACTGGAACTTGGTTGCTCTTTCTCGATCTCTTTCGTCGGCTCCTTTTCTGGGTCGCTTTTATCTTCTAATTTCCCCTCTTATCCGAACTTTGAGTTAGAGCCTCCAAATTCCTCGAAAGGTCAAAATTTGCTTTCTAGAGTTGCCATGAGGATTGATATGTTGCATGTGATATTGACGACTTGTATTTCCAAGTTTGTAAATCGCTGCTCATAATCGTCCATCGCTCCTGGAACAGACTCATTCTCCATGGCCAGGGTTTGAATATTTTTTTTTTCACCAACTACTGGATCCTTCAATTGTACCCACAAAACCTAAAAGAAAATTGTTCTGATACTAATATGATCTATAAATTGTCGTGGATATTTCACTGGAACAATTCATCAAAATAAATCATACCACTAGTTCTTTTAATCAGCTTATTTTTAGAACTATAAGAGAAATGATAAAACAAGAAATACACAATCCAAACACATTTGACACAGAATTTATCCTAGGAAAACCCCTATAGGGAAAAAACCAATTGGAATGAGGACACTGCCTTGCTCTTTTATGTAGAGTGCAAATATAAAAGGAAATCGGCACTCACGATGGAGTTACCTTGGACACTGTGGCACAAATGGATACTATAGAATATATTATTCCCTTTGTTATGCTTCACAACCACCCCTTGCTAATGCTCAGTTATGGAACAATACAATAGAAATGGAATCCCTTATTTTCCTAACAGCCTAGAATTTAACATAACACGATAGTCATTTAGGGTTAATTTTAGGGTAATTTTTATAGCCTTGATTCATGTTTAAGATTAGGGTTTTGTACCTTTTAGAATGTTCTTGAAATTCCACATGTAACTAGCTCCACATGTGCGAGAAATGAGATCTAGCGTGCAAGCCGCTCAAAACTATGGTGGTCAACTAGATGGGTCAACTTATGGGAGGCATGACTTATTCGTACGGGCTCTGATTGAGGTGATCTTTGAACTGTTGGAAAGGTATCCAAGCGTAAAATATAAAATTTTGTTCCTTTGTACCTTTTGCACCAAAAAATGCCATTTAAGCCCTCAAAATGGCCCTAGAAGGTTTTGGACACTTTTTTACCCCAATGTTTTTTTTTACCAGAACAAATAGAGTTTTTATTAATAAAAAGGAGGAAAAATCCTCATCAAATAGAGATACATAGCATCAAAACAAGGCATCTTGCTTGAAAGTATATAGTGAGTCTATAGGAGCTTTGCAAAATTTCAAGCTCCCTGATCTGATTACTAAACTCTACGTCTAAAGTCCTGGCCTTATATTGCCTTGCAAACTGTCTTAGCAAAATTACATAAGATCATTTCATTATAACAAATTAAAAATGAAACCAAGGAACTTGGTCCTCCAGCTTGATCTGTGGAGGAGCAGATGATGATGCTTCAGCCTCCTCCTTCACTTTTAGCTTCCTCTTGAGCTCTACAAATTCGTTTTCAAGTGTTTCCACTTTGGCCTTCAATTCCTCAGCTTTGTCCTGGTGCTGGTCCATTATGTCTGCTAACAAGTCCAATTGCAACTGAACATTCATTTTTTCCTCCATTCTTTGTTGTCCATCCTCCTCTTGCCAATATTCCCTATGTCTTTCTCTGCTTCATCCAACTGGCCCTCCTGCTTAGCCTTCGCACACTCCAACTGAGCTTAAGAACGCCACACTCAACACAACAAAAGGACTCATGTGCATCCTCCACTCTATCCATAGTCTCCATGAAGAGGCCGAAGCAAACTCTATATCTCTCCCTTCTGAACGCAAACCAGAACGCGCCCTATCTGCCAGCGGCTTGGGATGGAAGAATTTCAAGTTTCCTAGCACTAATAAATAGCTCAGTCCCATTTCTTGTGCCATAATATCCATTTATGGTCGTCCTTTCCGTATTTCCTCTTTCATACGAGCTTATGTACCATATTACAATTCCCCAGGCAAGCCATGGTCGTTTGGCGCGTGGGAGCGGGTGGGAAATTTACTGAAGGATCTCCTTTCGACATTCCCAACTACTATTATAATTTTCCCATACTAGGACATGATCATGAACGAGTTGCAGTTGATACTAAGTGATGAGATCATTTTAATGAAGATGGAAGTCGCCAACCTTAACTTGGCAACACATAAATTTCCCACGTGTCTCTCCCATATTCTTATGATGATAGCTGGTGGGACAAGACGATTTCGACATTCAATCCATAGCTTGGAAAGTTCGGGAGGGGCTTGAGATCCTCGACTAACCAAAAGGTTGAAACCCTTAAGGGATAGCCTCATAGTGCAACTCACCATTTTGAGATAGATAACTTCCTTCAGTTCTATTTGTTGCTTGGTTGGACAAAGAGTTTGCGTTTTTAATTTGACTTCAAAATAGATGGTAGAGTTCCACTATTTGAATTGCTGCCAATTGTCCCAGAGTCTCATTTGAATTCTTTCTAATGCAGTGTTGCGGAGAGAAGAATGAAACTTGACAACTCTAATAGGAGTGTGGGAGTCTCCAAGGATTATGACTTCAAAGATCTTCTTTTTCAGTAGCACCTTTGTCCCCATCCATAGTGCCAACATATTAGCACGATTATTTGACTCTACTCCAAGACTCCAAGAGAATGCTTCAACAATGTTCCCTCCAGGGTCAAAAAGCACCCCTCCCGCACCTGTTGCCCCATCCTTTTTACCCCCATGTTACTTTTATGTATTTATCATTTTTCGTGGGGTGGGGTCGATCAAAAGCATGCATTGTGGGTACTCATTGGATGTGGAATTTAATTCTGCATCCAACAAGTGATCCCAATCGAAATTTGAGTAAAACCACATGGAGATATGTTGAAAATACGAAGAAGAAAAAATAGTTTTTTTCTCTCTTCCTCCAAAATTCATAAATATTATTTTATTATTTTAACTATTATTTTATTATTTTCCTTAGGAGGCCCATTATAGACCCCAAATTTTCTCTGATGAAGCTTTGGTCATTCCGTCGACCTTCCATGGACTAGTCGTTTTCCTTTGACCAAACAACTATTCCGGTCGGTTGACCAACCAAACTTCTCCCATCATTCACCTATGATTCTAGTCAACTATAAACTTTGCCAATGGATTCATATGTAAAGAATATAGCATTCCCAACAATATGAACTCTATTGCTTGGATCATCTTTGCAAGAACAAGGATTTGTATGCCCAACACAAATGTGAGAAATTGTTCTCCATCTAGTCTCACAACATTAATGAAGTAGAGTTCAATGGTTCACCTTTAGAAGCTCCTGAAGTAATTTTCAATCATACATACCAATAGAATCTAGGTACAATGTACCAAAAGTATAAGAACTATTACCAAATAGCCAAATATGGCATGGATTCATCAATAAAAACACAAAACTATCCAACGCCCTTAATGATAGTATCGACTGCAAAATATTAGATACTAATCAAAGCCTGAGGATAGTTTACATTGTTTATTTCATGACTAGAGAGGGAAATGAAGTTATACTTTCCAATCAATGTTGGAACTCCAAGGAATTATTCCACCAAGTTTTAATGCATCAAGATAAGTTCTACAATGAAAAAATAATACAATTCTACATAGAGTTATTTAAAGAACCACGAGGAAGGCCTCCAAGGTACATGATTGAACATAACATAGAAATGAAGCAAGGATTTGTTTTACCAAATGAGGATATGTATAGAACTTCGTTAGTCTAGAATGAAGATATCCTTGTAGACATTTATTCACAATCTTAGTTTTCTCATCCATTTAATAAATCTAGTGAAAATTGGATCACTACCACTTACAATAATCTTGGGGATTCCATGTAACTTCTAAACCATTTCCATTAACAATGCATCTGTTATACTTTCTTTAATAGGATGAGAAAGAGAGAAAAAATGGGCATACTTTGTGAGTTGATTCACCACTACCATGATGGAATTCTTTCCTTCCGAATTTGGTAGTCCTGTGATAAAATCCATTGAGACGTCTTCCCAACACTGACTTGGTATTGCTAATGGCTATAGAATACCTGGTGTCTTGATTGCCTCTCCCTTATTCTATTGGAAAACCAAACATTCTTACACAAACTTTTGGATATTGATTTTAATACCTTCCCCCAAAAAATCCTTCTTGATCTTATGGTAAGTTTTCAAGAACCCTGAATGTCCTTCTATAGGAAAAGTGTGCAATTTCAAAAGTATCTTTTGTTTGAGGTGTGAATTCTTACATAAATATAGGCTATCCTAGTACGATAGTGAATCATTCTTCCACACAAATTTATCCAATGAACTAGGATCATATCAAGTAGTTATTGAATTATCTTGCATTCCTTCTTATCCTACTTCCAATATGTCATTGCTTCTTCCACCCAATCAGATTGTAGAATGGAAATAAGACATTGTTAGTTCTCTATGTCGTCTTCTTTCCTTGAAAATGCATTTTCCGCCACATTTTGTTTTCCTTGTTTGTAGATCATTTCAAATTCATAATCTATCATCTTTGTAACCCATTTTATAGTTCTTTTGAATATAATCGTTGTTCCAAGAAGTACTTAAGTCTATGATTATTTGTTCTTACCTTGAAGTGTCTTCCTATTAGGTAAGGGTGTCATTTCTTAATTACATCTAGTATGACCTGTTGAGCCCAGAATTGGCCCTTTTTAATCATCATTAATCATCTTTCATGCCCCTGTCCTACACCATTTATCATGGCAATTAGACCTATTGTCCTTACCTTATTCCCCAAATTACCAAGGTATGGCTGATCATTGTTTTATTTTATTAATGCTTATGATTGTGATAATTAAAGCTGTGCATCTCTCAAATTGTGCTAACATGTTGCGATTTATGAAGGTAGTTGAGACAAATGGATTGCAGGAAGATCGGGGCTGAACAAGTCATGAAGAAAGGGATGTTCGCTGCTTGTAGAAGGATCCTTGGGGCTCGAATCATCAATCAAAGCACAGCCGTGACAGAGCAGCTGTAACAGAATTCGCTATCTTAAGTATGTTGCTGCTCGAGTCTAGCTATGAGCTGGAAGGACCGCCACTCTTGGGTCAATTAATAACTCTCTCATATTTGGATGTTTCTGTTCTGCCACGCATTGTAACAACTAGTTATTTAGGGCACCTGAAGATCAGAGATCTTCATGGCTGCCCAATTATAGGATTAGATGTTACGATTTGTATGTATAAATAGGGGGAGTTGCCTCGACTCAGGGGTTGAACAGCAAACAATTAATTCATTGTATTAGCAGCTGAGCAAAACTGTGTACTCATTCTTCTGTTAATATAAGGGGTTACTTCTGAGCTAAAGAGTTGTGTTGTTCAACCAGCATCTCTGTGTGAAGACTGGGCTCGTCTTCCACAGAGATTGCTGAGTTAAAATAGGATTTTATCTTTCTTGTTGTGTGATGCTTTGTTCTTTCCTTTTGTACGCAGCAGCAATATTTATTGTGTGGATTTTTCAGTAAAAGATTATATTTCTGTGAGATTGGTGAATGGTGTAGAATAACAGTCGACTGAGTAAGGTTTGCTTTATGCATTTCAATTGCTGTTATACGCAGCCGTGTTCATCTTACAGCTAAGTCGTGATCCCATGAGTCTTTTCAATTTATCTTTCCTGTTGTGTGTTGCTTGATTTCCATTCTGCAATTCAATTTCTTAGAACAATTGACTCAATCTTTTGCAATTGGATTTCTAGATTAATGTTCAGTTCATGTTTTATGATTTCCAGATTTATTAGATGAGACAAGTGATTGTTCTAGAATACGAATGAGATTTCTTTTCTGCAATTGTTGATTAGATCTGATACCATTTCTTATTGATGCATGATAGAGAAGAATTGAAGTATAGTAGTTAGAAGGCAATTGGGATTGCATAGATTTTTGGGATGAACATGGATGATAGAAGATAAAAGTATTCACTTCTAATGGTTTGGTGTTTAAGCATATATTGTGTACTTATCCTTTGAAATAAAAAGACTTTCTCGGGTTGACAATAAATTTCATATGCTCTGTGTGTTTGGTAACAATTTATCTGCATATAGAGTGCTTGACATGACCAACATTTCCTTTTCATAAATAGTTTTGAGTATGTTTTTCCCTTTAAGTTGGAAACTTTCAAAGGCAAGGGGCCTTCTTTCTTGCATTAAAATTGCACCAATACCATTCCCTAAGGCATCACATTCCATAATAAAAAAATTTACGAATCCTAGCATGGCTAATACAAAATTTATACACATGACTCTTTAGGTTTTTTAGAAACTGCGGTTGCTTCTTGATCTAAGAGAATGCTTACTTTTTCAATAACCTTGTTAGAGGTGTTGCTATTTGACCATAATTATTGACAAACCTTGAGTAGTATCCTGTCAATCTGAAGAATCCTCTAATATTTTTCAAGGCTTTAGAAATTGACAATTCCATGATAGCTTTATTTTTGCTAGGGTCCACTTTGACTCCTTCATGAGATACAATATGACCCAAATATTCCACTTCTTGAACCCCAAATACACACTTATAAGGCTTGGCATATAGTTGATGATATTCCAATAATTTTAAGACCATGTTAACATGTTGTACATGCTCTTCCCAAGATTTTCTATAGATTAATATATCATCAAAAAATACTAACACGTGTTTTTTGAGGAAGGGTTTAAAAACACAATTCAACAAGCTTTGAAATTTGGAAGGTGCAAATCGGTAAGGCCAAATGGCATCACCAAAAAATTATAATGACCTTCATATATTTTGAAGGTTGTTTTAAAACGGCTTTCTTACCTCATTTTGATTTAATGATATCCAAAATGATTATCCAACTTGGTAAAGAAAATTTCTCCCTATAATTCCTCTAATAATTCATCAATGACATGAATAGGAAACTTATCTTTAGTGGTCATCTTGTTGAGCTCTCTATAATATAGGCACATATGCCATGAACCTTCCTTTTTTTGAACCATCACCACTGGTGCTGAGAAAACACTTTGGCTAGGTTGAATGATTCCTACATCTAACATTTCTTCAACCATATTCTCAATCTTAGTCTTTTGTGCATATCGGTACTTGTAAGGCCTGATGTTAGGTGGTACACTTCTTGATTGCAAGTGAATAGCATGGTCATGATCTTAAGCAGGTGGAATATATTTAGGCATTTATATAAATACATTGGAATGATTGTCAATAACTCTTTGGAGATCTCCTGGAATAGAGGGTATAGATGCTTGAACATCTAGTGAGCACAATTGTGGAATTACACCATGGTGTCCCCTTTTTAGCAACTTTTTCATGCTATAGAGATTATCGCTTTAAAGGGTTTCCCTGGAATACCTCTAAGTTAAATTTTCTTTCCTTTTGAGGTGAATATCATGAAAAATTCCTGAAAATTAAGAGACATTATTCCCAACGATTGTAACCATTGGACCCCTAATACAACATCAATGCCACCCATTTGGATTACAATCACTAGGCTATCCAAAAAAATATCCCCCATAGTAAGATCAATACTATGGTACTTCCCTAAACAATTTATGGTACCTCCATCTACAATCATAACATGAAACTCGAGTGTTGGATATATAAAGCAATCACACTAGTTTAATGTGATAGGAGGGTGGTTACTATTAATAACAATTTGTCCCAGTGTAAGCTTGATGTGATTTGGTCGTTAAGAGTGAAAAATTGATTTAGGAATGTGTGAGGGATCAAAGTATTACATACAATTAGCACAAATATGGAATGAACAAAAAACTAAAGGAATTAAGTGTGTAACCATCAACATAGAATCACAACAATAAAAAACCTAAGAACAATCCCCCAAATATATAAGAAACCTAAACAACATATTGTTCAATTGTACATCGATTGTTGGTATAAAATAATTAAGCTACAAATAATGGCATAAATTTTAGTCGTGTGCAATATAAAAAGTTTGGTTAATTTGCAATTCATGAAGTTATGGGTATTGCCAAAATCAACCAACATTGTTACCATTTTCCTTTTGATATATCCTTCTATCCAAAGATTTTGAGGAGTGCTAATGTTAACCAGTCAATGGAAATATATGGTTGGCATAGCATCTTCTTATTCCTCTCCTTGATATTGTTCTTGTTTTGGATCTTCCTCCTTTTCACAGTTTATGTGGAAAAATTTCTTATCACTGCATTTATGCCCCTTACTGTAATTGTTGTCACAATTGGAACATAGTCCTTTTGTTCTTATTTCCTCCACTTGTTGAGGCATCAACCTTGTAGGCTAATTGACGTTGGGGGGTGATAGGATTTCCCTCTCTATAAGTATTAGTAGCAACCCTTGTAATACCCATGTTTTAACTTTCAACTTTCCTTGACAAACTAAAAGCATTATGTAATGATTTAAGTTCAAAGAGACGTGACGTACCTCATGTTGAATGCTCTCCTTTAAATTACCCAAAATAGATCCAACAATTTGTCCTCTAGAATGTTCTTCACTCTAAGTCTCAAATTTTGAAATTGCTTAATGTGCTTTGTAACTGGACCTATTTTCGTGAGATTTAATATTTGGATGAAGAAGGTGTTGCCCTTAATATTTCCATAATGTTTTATCAATTCATTCGTAAATATATACCAAGAGACAGTAGAGTCCTTTTTACATTCACAAATCCATTAGTACCACACAAATTGATCAGGTTGTAAACACAAGGATGCAATAGTTACCTTTTCTAAAGTTGCCACTTGGTGTAGATCAAAGAATTGCTTCATAATATCTATGCTTGCTTAGATTGGCCTCATGCTTGACATTCATGTGATGCACACTTTTTCATCAAATGTCATCACTACTATTGGATTTACTACACTCACTAATGACTCTAGTTTCACTTTTCATTGCCTTGGTGAATTAACTCTCCAAACATTTACTAAGGTCGTATAACTTATACTACTATATATTTTCTATTGAAGAAAAATGAGTCTAGTTCATTTTAGTTGCATTGTTTTTAAAGGCTATTATTACTTCAAGGGATGCAGAAGTGAGGACAGTGATGTTCTCAAATGAAAAAAGAAACAAAAGAGAATGCTTACAAATGGAAAATATACAAAAAGCACAAGAAGAAGTATAACCTTTTCAAACCCTAAACAAAATGCAATTTTTTTAGGAGAATAATACAATCCTAAATGTATGTACACCACCATGCTTAAAGAAACAAGCATATGCACCCACCTAGATGCGGGTGACACGATTGTTGACGCCTCCATGACACCTGGAGGGGGCATATCGCATTTAAGAAGATGAGAGCGTCCAGCTCCGTCTCACTCCTCCTAACTGCCAAAATGTCTTTTTGACTAGATTGGCCTTGGTCGCAGTGCACCATCTCCAAGTGATTGTTGTGTGTGACATTCATACCGCATGCTTCGACGCCTCCTTGCTAGTATAACGGGATGACATTCCCTCCCATATGCACCATTGCGTTTTGGATTTGGCCTAGGAATTGGATTCCTCCTGCCCATATTTCTCTTCCTCTCATTGATATTTCTTCCATTTCTTCGGCCGGTTACTAGACTTTTGTTTACCCCTGGGGATCTACCTGCTCTTAGTTCTCTGGGTGCACTACAATGACTCAGCCCCGATGAATGTCAATATGAGGAAGGAGTGGTCGTGGCCGTGGCACTCCTAGAGTAAATCGAGCTGCAGAGGAAGTATATGGTAAGGAGGTCTCCATTCCGGTGTTCCTGTGCATAGACAATTGGGAAGCCTGCATCATTGCAGACCGTCTCTCCATTGGGTGTCATGCCGAAAAAATCGACCCTTATTGGCTCGTCAAGAACATGTTGAGAGTCCCGATGGAGGACATGATGGCTAATTTGGACAATTGGGCCAAGGCCAAGGACTCCACTCAGGCTCTAATGGCCAACCTGAGCAATATGGAAGCAAAAATAGCAAGTTTGGAAACCACCTTTGGCTGGCAGAACTATGCCCCAAACCGCCACATTGGAATCCACTGTCGAGATGTAGCAGGCAAGAAAGGGGAGGATGCTACAGTTGCTGGAACCAACGAGAATACCATGCAGCAGAAGACAAGGCTCTGATAGGTCCTTGCTTCCCGATTCCCTCCACCTTCGGCCCGGTCTTAACAAAGCACGTCAGAGGCACTCAGCGATACACTGCCCCCTCATGCAGAAAGACTGTGCCTCTTCCTGTCAAGCAGCTGGAGAAGCATTCAGATGATGAAGAATACTATGGCTGCCCAATCCTCGAGGAGACTCCCTCTGATGACCATGCACCAGAAGCACCCAGCTAAGGAGGTTCCAGTTCCACTCTGTGTTTTTCAATTCTTTTGTCTGAGCATGTTACATAGTTTGTTAGATGTTATTTTCATAGGATATTACCGGTAGTTCGTCTCTACTGGCATTCCCTGGTCTCCCCTTTCAAGGTAGGGATTTTGTGATCTTGGACATATGTTTTTTGATCTGTTCGAGTACCTGGGATGGTGTATTCACTCTCTCATGCCACCACAAACAACATTTCATGATGTATTTTTTACTTCCCATGTTTAATAGATTGTTGCAGCTTACAAAAAAAAACAAGCATATGCACCCCAAAAAGTCAAAAAATGCAAAGGAAAACTACAATTTCTAGGACTAGTCTTATGCTCCAAATGACTAGAAGAACACTAAAGGCATTAAATACCAATCAAGAATCCAAACACCCAATTAGAAACAATCAAACTCCCTATAATTGAAGATCACACCCTTCCAAACTTGTTGAGGAACAAGCTTGGAAAGCCAAAATTCCAAGCATACAACCAAATTTTCACCTATAGGATATATACTCTTTTTTCCTTAAGCAAAGGAGCATTGGACATGTGTTGTAGTGAAATAAGGAACATATGTACACACTTTTAGTAAAGGAAAAGCATATAAATACATGCTACTATACCTAAATGCAATCGTGTATGACTCTTGGAAAGTGTGAAAAAATGCAGGAAAAGGCTTAAAAACCTGTAAATTTTGGATCTATAGTAAGCAAAGAAAGGAATAAAATGAGTATAACTAACCAATTTAAGATTTTAAGGCTAGAAAATAGAGAGAGAAACCCTAAAAGAAAAAACTCAAGGAATCGTTCCCCAGTAGAGTCTCTTGTTCTGTTAGTAGGAATAATCCCCAATGGCTTAGGGTAGACCACTAACAAAGTAGATTCAAGATAGTGATATAATTACCCGATATCAACAAGTTACATTTAGAAATAACTACCTAGAGAACTAAAAAAACATAAATACCTATTACTAAGAGGTTGACTTCAAGAGCTTCCTACACACAAAATTCCAATACACTTTCACCACTTCAAATAATCACTTATAAACCTACATGCAAAGAAATAAGAAAAACTTTCTCGAGTCCTTTCAATTATAACAATAATAATTTTAAAGATGATAAAGCTAGTTATATTTCAATCTTAACTAGTATAATAGGGAACTAGTTCCACCATCAAACTAGTTCTAACATCAAACAAGAATTCAAATGCAAAATGATCAAACATTTAAAACTTTGAGGTGAAGGAGTGGGGAGGGAAGAAGAGAGATCTTTATATTATAGAAAACGACAAATATAGTTTTACATGATAATTTTGTCATCGTCACCTTCATCACCAAGACCTGGATTCCTACAACTTGGACCACTTATCACACTAACTTCTTTTCAAGAGTCCTTATTATTTGGAACATAAAATATTTGAATATTTAGATCCCTTCACTCAATATACCACTCACATACAAGAACATGGATTGCTGTAGAATATAAGATTGATAAAAATCTAGAGCCTGCCTGCAAACTTCTAACATAAGGGTGCTCCAATTATCTCTCTCCTCTTTTCTAGCATTTAGATTTCTCTTTATAGCCCCATAAATCACTTAAGGTAGTTGAAAATAGGAGTCAGGGCTTAGGAAAACCTAAACGTCCACTCAGCGGAAAGCCTAAAATGTGCATTTATTATTTTTTACACATTTTCCAATGCATACAATTTTTGCAAGAGGGAGCAACATGTATGCACATGAGTTTACTTTAAGCAAGGTGTGTATGTACGTTCCTTTCCTTTGTAGAAGGTGTGTATACATGGAAAATAATTTTTTTAATAGTTATTTTGGAAATTCAAGGTGCTGCAATTACCAATGCTCTAGTCCATGGTTTTTTATTGGTCAGAAGCACTAAATAATGCTATAACAGGCCTCTATCCATTTTGTGAACAAATTAGTGATTATAATAATATACTAGAATTATGTTTTCTTTGTTGGCACAAAAGGTTTAATAAAATATATTCCTCAATGTTGAAAAGGTTGCATTGGCAGTATCAAGTGAAGCTTAGTACAATCTCAGACCTACAATGCTTTCGTAATCTTCTGATGCTATGCACATTTCTTAACCCATTTGAAGGTTTTCTTGGATAGTGTTATCCACCAGAGGTTGACCACAATATCCTTTGAGTTCTTATTGTGGCGAAAAAATGTCATTCATTGATGGTTGTAAAAGATTATGTTATCAAATTTTTCATCTCATGTCGTAGCACATCAACATAGAATAACATCAATCCCAATTCAGTATAGTATACCTATGAGAACTTGAATATGAGTACCTTTTACATTAGTCTTTGCCACTAGACTTTCGTCATATCTTACAGTGCCCAACTGTGTTGTAGGAAGTAGAGGACATCATCTAGATACACTCAAGTGATTTTAACCTTAAAAATATTAGCATTGGGGAAATCTCCTCGTCTGAAATTTTTTACTTTGCCATTATCAATTCTTGATAGGTGGTTGGGTCCAACATGAGCCTTATCTTAATTTATAAAGATATCCAATTCGTACTCTTGGAAAAGCACCAACCATTGATTGATTCTCCCCAGGAGAGTTTGTTTGTTGAAAATGTACTTTAGGGTTGGATGGTCAAAATAGAAATTGAATTGATTTTTCAACAAGTAATGCTAAAACTATTCTGAAGCATACATTATACCTAGAGATTACCACTTGGTAATGTTGTAATTGCAGTTTGTTGATGCTAGTTTTCAATAGGAGAAGTATATTAGATGGTCCATTCTTTTGTCACCTAGTTGCATCAAAATTTCTTTGATTTCAAATCCTAATGCAACCCCATGAACATAAATTGTTTGATCCGGTCTAGGAATTAGAGGGTGGGTGCATTAACAATCCTTTCCTTTGAAGCATCAAATCCTTTTTGGTTTCCTCAATTCAAATAAAAGGGGCTTCCTTCTCGAACTTTTTATAGTATCATGTGTGTCCCATAAATTATTTGAGGGTGGAGGGTTTGAATGGTGGTTCAAGATCACGAATCACTTGATATTTATCTATATAAAATCATAATCGAATTCCCTGAACAAGAAAATGGCTTTAGCCATAGTCCAATCATCACAATAGCGTGTGATCTCTTTTTTGTGTGTTCCCCTCTTCAACAATGCCGATTTTTATTGGGGGACCACTTATCCTTTGCACTTGCTTCCAATAATCTCACTAGTCATCTACATGTTAGCCTTCAAGTTGTTCCCTAGTATAGGATGTTGGATATGGATCTAGTTTGTTCACTTGCATGATAGAAAATATAAGCCATTTATTATTTTCCTAATTGTGCTGGGTAGAAAACATGTGCATTTTCGTTTTGAGTTTGTCTAGGGGATTGTATTCATTGGTTGAGCCTTGATTTAACTCCTTACAAAATTGATGCCACAAGTAATTCTAGTCCCTAGTTGCTTTGAGTTTCTCTTGGTAATAGTACCATTTTAGTGATACACCAATAATGGATGATGGGAGACTATGTAGGACAACTTCTCAAGGGATGTTTGTATGCTTCAATTGGTTTTGATTCATATACAACAACCTTTTCAAGGGTCAAAATAGGACAATACCAAAATATCCATAGTACTTCTCACTTTTGATCTTAGTGAATCGACAAAGAAAGAAATTATGAGTACTATCCCAACCATAGTTAGTGATTTGGACCAAATGTATCTTCCACCATGGAAAAGATGTTTCCCCTAATGTTCAAGGAAATGTTTGTAGCTTTTATACACAAGAGAAATATGATATAAGCTTCACAAACCTTTTTAAGTCCTCCAGGGAATCTTGAACTGCTGTGAAGTCTAGAATCTAATAAATCAGTAGATTCCACCCAAAGCAAGTTTTTAATTTAATTCGAATAGATAACCTTGTTCTCTTGAACCCATTCATATAATGCTTGGTTGGAGTTTTCCCAGGATGATGCATCCACATGTAGGAAGCCTTCCTCATTGGATTTTGGATAAGTAGTTATCTAATGGCACTGTACACATAGCCCTTATTGATACTAGGCCATTATTACTCATCATGATCTATCAACTTCAATGATGCACTTGCTCTTATCCAAGGGAACTATCACCTTCTATCATCCTTTGTGGAACACCATTATAATAATTTTGGAGCAAATTATGCCCCCCATATAGTAAATCCATGGTTATCCAACCAAGATGCAATACGCTCTCAAAGTCTCAATACTTCAAAATTGGCTACTATTTAAATGCCATAGTTGGTGTGTATGCCTATGAAATTTCCAATAGTTGTTGTGTATGCTTATGAAATTTCCAAGGTGCTTCCAAGTGGCTTACATATGGTATGATTGGAAGCTTAGATGGTAATTTCATTATAGTCCACTAGTGGTTGGCCAAGCACCTATTCCCAATATTTGGAAGAGACGATATTGATTTCAATGCTTGGGTATACCATGGCATCTAAAATTAGTTTCCCCATAATGGTCGAGGGGATCTCTAACTCTCTTTGGAAGAAGGTACTAACTTTTAAAAACTTTACTACTTTTGATCTTGAGCCTTCTGCATCGTTGGTGTGCAACAAGCATCCATGGAACTCATATGTCTTTCCTAAAGCATCGTATGTTATGAGCTAATAAAACATTTTCATTTGATTTTCCATGTCATGGAACTTATCCCCTGACTGTTGTGGATTTATCCAATGGACATGGCATTCATGGGCTTGCTAGTGCTAGTTTTGTAAATCCTTCAAAAAAAATTAGGGTTTAGTGAAATCCATCTTGTTCTCTTTGGGGATGAATTCTTTGCTTGACTTCTATGGGCCATAGCCTTTGGGTCATAAATGAGTAGTAATGAACACTTTTTGTTATTGTTCATCATCAATTTGGAAGAGGGCCCCTTGGTTTCAAGACAATCCCTAGTGTCATGAGCATCAAAATAACTACCATTGTCAATGTGCATGAGGTAATCAAGGAAATCATATATAATTGTAAGGCATTGTATATCTTGTGCCAATGCAACCTTCAATTGAACTTCTCCCTTGACTATGTTGGACTTCATTACAGAACATGACATTTATGGGCTTGTTTGTGTTGGTTTTATAATTCCTTCATGTTTGTTCTAGTGTTTGATGAAATCCATCTTGTCCTCCTTAAGAATGAATTCTTTGATCTTACCAATCTTGATCATGTTTATTTTTTTTACAATATTTAGCTTAATACCTCATAGGATTTCATTACAATATATATTTAATATGCATTAGAGAAATTTTGAGGTAAAAAATGGGCCTCAAAACAAAAAAAATGTACTATAAAAATCAACCAATCACATTCTAGTAGATGGCATCATCCCCCATGGTTGAGGTGGCATTTCATGAGTTAAGAATGCTTATTTGTCCAAATTTCTATGGTGGATGAAAACCCATAGTTAACCAAGGTAGTGGTATAAGTACTTTTATGTCATAAAGTAAAGTACTCATAATGAAAGTCCTTTAACATTTTTTCAAAAAATAATATTATTGTCATTTTCAAGTAAAATACTCATAATGAATGTCTTTCCACACTTTCTCATAAAATAATATTATTGTCATTTTCAATTCAAGTACTCATAATTCATAAAAAAAACTCTTTCACATTCTTTTATAAAATAATATATTGACATTTTCATGTTTTTAATTTTAAATTATATATTCACTCCATTCTATGTAATATCATAATTTTAAACTAATTTATTATATATATATATATATATATTCCTCTCACATTTTTTCATAAAATAATATTTTTATCATTTCCATCTTTTTAATTTTTAATTATATATTCACTCCATTTTATTTAATATTATAATGTCAAACTAATAATATATATATATATATATATATATATATATATATCCTTGTACTTTTAAAATAAATTAAATTCATGAATGATATTAATATGAAAAATGTATGTTAGTTATGCAATGTGGATTATAATAATATTATTATAAATTTATATGTAAATAAATTTTCAATTAAATCACATTATATTAAATTGATGAGAAAAGTATTAAATATAAAAAGTCAACATAAATTAAAAAAATAACTCTTAAAAAATGTTTTTTATTATTTAATTTCATTTGCAAGTTCAAGATAAATAAATGTTAAAGGACAATAACTTTTTGGGAATTTACAATGAATCTTGGTCATATAAATGTAAAGTTATTTTATTAATTTTATTTCTAGTGAATTTTGAAAAGTAACTCAACCATGGTTATTTATATTGTGCATAGAAAATAGTGTAGGAGGTGACTTCTCATATATACCTATAAAACCCCTAACTCATAATATTTTAATATATCTCATATTTTTTTAATACATCTCTTAGGAGGCCATTTTTTGACGTCAAAATCTCTCTAATGGTATAATATTCATTATATTGTTTGGTCTAGTATCTTATGGGATTTAATTACCAAAACTAGGGTGTGTTCACACCCAACAATATGATATCTTCCATTCCAAATGTTAGCTAAAATTGCCAAGTGCCTAAAGTGTTGTGGCTACTAGATCATGTTTAATGTTATTTATAGAATAAGTGTAAATTTACAAAAGTTAGAGCCCACATGTAATCCCAGGTCCCTTATAGATGTCAATAAGGCATCTATACCACAATATCCTACCCACAATGGCCACATGGATGAGGTTCATGATCACACAAATAGTAACAACTACTTAGAACTCTATTAACATGACTCTAGAGGTGATCTATTGGATGTCGAATATAGGATCACATGATTGCATCTAAGATAAGAATCTAATGAGTGTGTTTGAGACCAACCCAAGGACTCCATTGTCGATGTGCATGAGCTAATCAAGGAATGTTGGCTTATAAATTGATCTAGAGGTTTCCAGTGTAGACCCAGGTTCTTCGCGGTTTCAAGGAACCAACAAAAACCCTTTTCACCAGCCCTTTCGGCAACAACCTGCGAACAGGCTGAGATCTCACCCGAGGCGAAGCTATGGGGGTGCTACGGAATCAGATTTCCACAGTGATGTGATGAGTTATTTAAATAGACTACTACGCAGCGCACCGCGGAGCTCGCGCTGTGGACTGACGACTGCGCGACGATAGCCTTCGTCACGGTCAACACTTCTACAAGCTAATACACTTGTGCAACCAGCACATCCACGGACTGCGCGGTTCGAGTAGAGTTTACTTAACATGACAGCGCAACTGACTTATACGCTTCCTTCACAAACTTAACCGATAATGAGGACTTTACTTAACACTTACTCATTTATCTATTTCCTTAGGTTATTTAACGTTATAACTGATACAAACAGATGAAACACATAATGTTGCGCACTTCTGGTGCTGCGTGTCAAAATAGTTATACAACCTGAACTCTACATGCACATGTGATTGTGATTATTCAACGAACTGATACTTCTTGCAGACTTAGAACACTACGCATTCGTCATTCATCCATTCATGCAACACTTAACATATTACTCCCATCTTTCGCCTATGGCGAATACATATAAAAGCATTTGCATAACAACTGATAACTAAGAATTCAAGCATTCATTGTAAGCAAACAGACAAGTGCAAACATAAACAATCACACTACAAAGGATTTAACGTGGTTCACCCCCCGGATGGAGGCTACGTCCACAAGAAATATTGTTGTATTAGTCTTTTGGGAAGGGTACAACAGTTCTTGTCTGCGCACTCAGTTGCAGATTCTCTTCTCTCTCAACAGGCCTCTGCGCACTCAGCTTGCAGAGCCTTTACAATGGCACTCCAAATAGGTCTTGCTCAAAATGTTACAATAATATACAAGCCCAACTCTAGAGATTAACCATTTCCCATACAAAATATGCCTTATTTCTAGATCATGCCTGTAGGTCATGTCTTTACAATTCGAAGGCAAAAACCCTTAGGTTTTACAAAACTGTCACGGTTTTCAGCTTAACCAGACTTACTGGCTTCTGGTAGCGAATATTCCGTCGTGGTCATCTTCCATGCATGCTTCACATCACTATCAACCTTCCTGTAGCGCGCACACCAACAGGTCGCTTTCACCGAGCCGTTCTTCCTCTAACGGTCTCGTGCGACTAGTTAAGGTAGTGGTTCTTCCACATGTGCGACCAGTCGCTTTCCTTCCGCTTTGCTCCTACCCGCCGCTTGGTACTCCTGGAGCATCTTTACCAAAAATAGACCACCGATGGTCTAACCCGAATACGTGTTGTCTTCCGTCCAAAACTCTGCTTTTCCGGATCTTCATAGACTGGACACATCGCAGCATTGTCCTCCTCGCAACACTGAACCTCACAGCTCTTCCGATGCTGCGCTGCGCGCAACTTCGCAGCATCCCAAAACTTATTTCTCCAAAAATCCTTCAGCTGAACTGCGCTCAGCTCCACATTTCCAAAATCTGAGTTACAAAAAGGCCCCACTTGGGCCAGGCCCAACAGGACCCTAACACTTACATGTGGCTCGTCCCCGAGCCACCTTTAGCTTCCACTTCTCCTAGTTGTTCCGTCGCCTGAGGAGCTAGCTTCGCAGCGAACTCGTTGTATGTAACAATCAACTTTTCCACTGCTTCCTTAGTGTCTTGCTCAACCTGCTTCACGATTTCCAACATCTTAGGTGTTATTTCCTCCTCGGCTTGTCCTTCCACCTGTTCTTGACCTTTGCGCAACTCCTTTAACTTCTCCTCGATCTCCTGCGAGATCGTGTGGGATTCCTCCAGCAAGGGTTGTGATTTATTGCCCATTTCAGTCTCTTTTTCTCTTAAGGCCCAAACTTCTTTTTTCAGTGCGCTGACCTCCCGGTACCTCTGGAGTCTTTCTCTTGGTAGCAGGGATTTAACTTCTGCATCCAACTGTTCTAATGCTACTTGCTTATCTTTCATAGCATTCTTTACTTTGAACAACCCTGGGTCCTCCTCGAGGGAAGTGAATGCCTTTGACGCCTCATCTAACAAACTTTGGCACTTAGCCACCTCGATGGATATACTCTCTATTGCGGCCTTTACTTCTTTCGCTCTTAGCTGTTACTGATCTGGTGGAGTCTACGGGTTAATCTATGCCTCCAAGGCAGCAACCTTTTCCTCGTAGCTTATCTCCATATCGTTCATTTCTACCTTAAGCTCCCTAACCACTTCACCAATCTTGACGATTGTGTCCGCAGGGTCTGTCTATACCTCGCATTCTGATATATCATCTGCTACAACAGTGATCATAGCCTCTAGTGTTTTTCGTCGATCATGCTCATCTTGTAGCTCCATAGCTCTCCGCTAGCTAGCTTCCTCCAACTGTCTATTAGCTGCTTGCAGCTCATCTTGTTGTTTCAGCGTGTCGGTAGTTCTCTCATGCATTTCTTCAACCATCTGCAGATGCAAATAGTGTAGACCAGGCAGTGGTATCTTCGCAATATCGAGCTCTGCACGCTCTACGTCCTTCATGTCCAACATTATTTGTTCTGGCAGTGGCAACTTTACACTTAATGTATCAAGATGAATAGTACGAGACTTCGCAGGTATGATCATGGCTAGCTGCGGCGTCTTCTGCTGCGAAGTTCCTCCTGACCTCCCTTCACACTCTGAGTCCCATGGCAAGGGTAATATTTTGTGTACTTCGTCAATTTTTTGTGTAATCCCCTGCAGCATGGTCAGATTCTTCTCTAGGATTTCTTGAATCGCTTTGTCCTTTTTCTCCTTCTCAGTCATCAGATCTCCCATCTGCTCCGTGACCCTTTCCGCGATCATTTCATTATCATCATCATGGAGTATTGTGTCTGATTGGCCTTTAGTGGCCTTCGATTTCTTTCTTGCCCCTTTTGGTTGTGTCGGGCTCTCAGCTTGGCATTGGATCTTTATGGCTCTCTAATGGCTCTCAGCCCCCTAGTGGAAATCATGAATCTTTTTTAAGGCATTGTATATCTTGTGCCATTGCTACCTTCAATTGATTTTCCATGTCATGGAATTTATCCCTTTACTATGTTGGACTTCGTTGGAAAACATGACATTTATGGGATTGTTTGTGTTGGTTTTATAAATCCTTCAATGTTTGTTCTAGGGTTTGATGAAATCCATCTTGTCTTCCTTAAGGATGAATTCTTTGTTTGACTTTTATGGGCCATATCCTTTAGGTAATAAATGAGTAGTAATTAATACTTATTTTCATTGTCCATACTTGGTGACTTATATTATTTGGAATTTTTTGGAAGAGCCCCCTTCAATTTTGGGACAATGCTTGGTGTCATGAGAATTGGGTTCACACATGACACAACAAGCTTGTTTGGAACATTGAAAATACAATTATATATTGTATAGCCCCATGATCTATGATGAAAGCACTTATAAACCTTGTGCCCTCTCTTCTTTGTCACTGTTGGAACATTTAAAAACCCATTCCATACTTAGGATATATTGCATTAGTCATCTAGATTAATTTTCCTAGGTGTAGACTATGTAATTGGCCTAGTCTTGTCTTTTATGCCTCCATATGCCATCCTAAGTCACTAAAACGAATTTGGAAAGATTATGGATAAGATTTCCTGAGATTCTGTCTAATTTATTTCCATTCCTGGATTAGAAAGGCGCCTTCATGCTTTAGACAGCTTTATCCTGTCATCATCACATTCCATTTTCATCACTCATTAGCTACCATACCATATTTAGCTAATTCATGAGCCTCTTGACTAATTTGGAAGGTGCTTTTGCTACTTAAGGGGTTTTTCTAGCTTTTAGTAAGCCTTCCTTTTTTGTGCTTTACAACTTGCCTTCAAGGCTTCTATTTTCTCTCCTAAGATGTATTATATATTGTATTCATATTTATGAATAATACAGAGATGATATTTACATTAATTGAGTTCCTTCTCTTATGGTCCTGTCTCAATATTTCTTCTTATTCTTGCATATCTTTGAATAATTCTTGTGATGACTTCTTTGCTTCAAGATCCTTAGCTATTAGAATTCTTTCATGGTATTGATCCTATATAGAATTCTCACAGTCACCACCACAAAATCCTTTGCCTTGGGCCCATGCCTAGTATATGTTATAATCATGGGGCTCCACCTGATACCCATCTCACAATCAAAGGGTATCTCTATCACCTTGACTCTCATTATGTTCTGAAAAGTGTTCTTGATTTTTGGGATTGAAACAATAGTTGTTCCATTTGTCCTTGTGTTGTAGGTTCAACAAAAATAGAACTTTTTCAACTCCCTCAAGTTTTGACTTTGCATCTAATATCTATCACCATCATGTTGCATATTTTCCTTATGTGACTTGGCTTCATGACATTTTCTTCATTTTCTTTCTTCTTGGTCCATTTCTCTTTCTTCTTGGTCCATTTCTCTTTTTGTTGTTGTTTCTCTTGTGCAGGTAGTTTAGGGTCATCCTTTTGGTCCATAGCGATAGCTAAGGCTTCCCAATACAATTATTGTCACTGAATCCGAACATAGGCAATAGATGAGGCTAGAGTTTAGAGATGAACCAGTCCATGTGAACTAGTTTAGGGACAAAATAGTACAACTTCCCAAATAATTATTTTAGTTGGAAATCATATCAGACAATGGTATCCTCATGCATTTCTTATGCTTCTCGTAGTTTTTTTATTCCATCGGTGTTTGTGTCCAAGTAGCTATATACATCTCTAAACTAATGGATAATTTCCTCCCAATTTTGTAAAGGTTATTGCTCCCCAATTCTCCAATACCATTTTAGTGTGACACTTGCAAGATACCTTTAAAGTAAATCCACTGAATGGAAGGGTTAACTTCCTTCTTATGTTCCCAATGAGTCCCAAGAGTAAATAGATATTCCACCATGGTATCCTTGCCATTGCAGCAGGGTATCTTGAAGACACATATGATTTCCATGTTTCATGTGCTTTGTTCTTCCATTTTTTTTCCAAGTACATAGATCTCACTAACGATGCTCCAAACATAGTGACCCTTCATATTCTTTGACCCTTATGAGGTTTGGCAGAGTTCATTACTGAGGTTGTGTGGACTTCTTAGTAAGTTTCATGACCAAAATCATACCTTGGAGTTTTCTCGAGTATATTTCGTTATAAGACCGTTGATTGTGGTTTCCATCCAGGTGTAGGATCTCTCCTTGTGGATGCCCCTCTAATGCATTGGCTAGGATGGACCTTTCAATCGTATTCTTTGGTGCCATGGAACATATGTGGTAATTCCTTCTAGGCCCAGTCCCCATAACCTCTCATCAAAGTTTGCTAGTGGTAACTCTTTGCAATGCAAGATCCATTAGTTTATAAGAATGCTCCTCAAATATTGGAACCCAAAAGGACACAACCTATCAAACATAGAAATATATCTTTTTGAAAAAATGATCGACTAATATGGTAAACAGTGGATAAATAAAAATGCTAGATCATAACATGATTTAGCTATGAAATTAGATATATACTAGGAAATTATGGTGAATATAATCAACATAGAGCAACGAACAAAATGATACTGACAATGCATAATAGCACCCAACAACATACCAAGATTTAAGTAGGAAATCCAAGTATTGGGAGGAAAAGCCACTATCGAAATGGAAAAGCTTAGTTATCTTCACCATAAATTAGAATACAATATAATCAATAGCATAAGTTGAGTATTCAAGAGTATCTAACCTATCATACTAATGTCTATGCCTATAAGTAGGCACATGTCTATTGACAAGGGCGATCTTGATCAACTTCCCTATCTAATGACTTGTTTGATCTTACCAATCTTGATCATGTCTATTATTTATTACAATGTTTATCCTGATACCTCATAGGATTTAATTACAAGATATATTTAATATGTATAATATTCATTGCATTGTTTGCCCTAATATCTTATGGATGTAATTACCAAAACTAGGGTGTGTTCACACCCAATAATATAACATCTTCCATTCCAAATGTTAACTAAAATTTCCAAGTGCCTAAAGTGTTGTGGCTACGAGATAATGTTTTTCCCCAAAAATAATTCCCTAGTAAAATCCCAATCATTTCCCCACACTTCAAGGGTGGTATGTACTGTAAAGTGGATGGCATAGATTAGTGATCATACCCAATACCTACATAGTGTGTTGAATTACCAATAATGTTTTGGCTCAGGACCAATAGTTATTATATCTTTGAATATTTTGAGTTTACATATTAAATTGTGGTTATATATATATATATATATATATATATATATATATATATAAACTATTCAAATATAATAATAAATAATAATTAAAATTATTATAAAAAATACGGCTATTTTAAAATATATATATATATTTTTAAGAATAAATATATATAATCCAAGGATATGGCAATTTTTTAAGGATATCCATATTTTATAAAAATACCCCATCTTTGTGAACATAAGAAATCCATATTCATCGAAGGATGTTTTCTTCTCCATTAGAAGAAATGAAGAGGAAGGAGGAGCATAACATTTCGTTCCAAATAAATATGGAATCTAGTGTTTGTTGTCTCATTATAAGAGGAAGAAATGCAAGGAAAGTGCCTCGAGGGAATCATAGAACAAATATATTGTTGGAGAAATATTGTTGGAAAGACTTTAGTTAAAGAATTGTTGCTAATGACTGCAACCTTAAAATAGAAGTGGTCGAAACACCAAAATAATTGTAGAAAGGCTTTTATGGGAGCTTCATTTCTTTTGTTTTTACAAAGAGTACAACTACAATCATGTGACAATCATGTGAGGGTGGTGACTAGAAAACCTATAAGAAAGAGTATGATGTAGGAATGTTAAATTTTGAAGATCTCTATCCAAGTTTGTAGAAAAGGAATTGGATACAATGCAAGAGGAATTGCAATTACATATCTCTATTGTGTAATTTATTACTCAATTTTAATGGCCTCTAGTACAATGCTTTAGTTCTAGTTATTTCTAGTTATTTGATAAATATATGTATGAAAATATCATCATTAATTATATTATTATTTTTGCACCTAGGATTTGATACATTGGATAATTTTTTTAAAAATGGTCCATGGAACATGAAAATTATGGCACTATTGTAACCTCTAACTTGTATTTTTCATAAGGATCGGTCGCTTGTGGCTAGTGAAAATGTCATTGTAGTTAGAGATAGATCTAGCTTAATCCTAATGTGTTAAGCACCGAGCGGAATTAAAAAAAATGAAACACAAGCCTATTAATTCTTAAAATGTTAGGGTTAAGATGGATCTATGTCGGTGTGCGTGTGTGTGTATATGTGTGTGTGTATAAGTTTATTTTATTAGCATTAGCATAGATTCATTTTAACCTAAATATTGAGAAAAATTAAAAATAAATGGAAACACAAAACTATCAATGCTCAAAAAATAAGGATCTCTAAATTAGTTTATATATATATATATATGTACTTTTTTCCATTTAGTTTATTGAATATGTGAACTTTTTTTTAAATTTAATTTATTCAATTATACATGTTGTATACATTTAGACATACAAATGTATAGATGTATTGGTGTACCAAGACTGTATATTTATGTGCATGCATTTAATTCATGTAATAGGCAGGGGGCACTAGCAACACTTGGATGAGGTGAAAAGATGAATTTGCTTCTAGGTTATTACTTTCAAAATAAGTTAATTGAAATGAAATCCATTCAAAGGATCAATTATATGGTAAGGACATATTAGGAGTAAAACATTTGTGAAAAACAATTGTTGAAATCGATCAAATCCTTATAATGAGATTGTGTGTAGATTCAAAAAACAATTGTTTGCTAAGAAAAAACACATATTATTAGAAATTAGAATTGTTTTTTCAACATGACTATTGAAGTTGTGTTATTTGAACCAATATCAAATTCATTTGACATTGTTGTTGTAATTAATTATTCCATTGTTAGTTTTGTGTGCACTTCACTATCTTGTATCTCTATATATTACTTAATATATTACTTAATGAATTCTCTATTTTGATATTCTATCAATTTATCTATTTTTTTAATTCTTTCTTTACTAGTGTTAAATAATACCAAGTTTGGACAAAGAGTAGGTATTGTGGGGGGTGATTTCGTTGAGGGATTGGAGGTGTTTACATTTTTTTAATCCATGCTTTTGGATTTTATTACTATATTCTTAATTTCATTTGGCTGGTAGTATAGTTGGAATCCTTGGGTTGGTCTCAAACACACTCACTAGATTCCGATCTTAGATGCAATCATGTGAGTCGATATGCGACATCCATCATCTCACCTATAGAGCCATGTTAATAGAGTTCTAAGCAGTTGTTGCTATTTGTGTGAACCTCATCCATGTTGCCACTATGGGTAGGATATTGTGGTATAGATGTCTTATTAACATCTATAAGGGACTTGGGATTATCTTTGGGATCTAACTTGTGTAACTTTACACTTATTCTATAAAGCACATTAATTATTTAGTTCTATAGCATCTATGTTTCATCATTGTGTTGTAATTCTTATTGCAGACACTATCACCACACAGCCTTCTTATACTCACCAACATCTTAATCTATGATATCGATATAAAATTTTACCATTTTCCTTTTATGTTTAGTATCATCAACTTCACTTCATATACAACAATCTATTTTCATATCATAATACAATCTTCAATCTACTACAATATGTTATCACAATAATCAGTGCCATCTCCATATTAGATTACTATTCAATTAATACATTTTGAACAACATTATCTTTTACTTCACTTCATTTTTTTTCATTTTCATATCTTTATACCTCTTCATTACATCTTAGTGCATCATTCCCTTCCATACCGAGTAACAATCATTAATCCCATAATTCCTTACTCAACAAGTAATATTTTAACATGCACATATCATTATTTAATAAGTATATCAAATAAAAAATGATTCCTCAACAAGATATGTGAATTAACTATAACTCTATACTAGTTATCAACTTGTATTTCTATTTGATATTCAATTATGAGAGCAAACCCCAGTGCGTCTGTGCACTAAAAATTCTCATAACCATCATATTATAGTTTATTTTATATGAATCCGTCTAACCTTGTATAGAGTGTTATTAGGAAACTCGACCAAAATTATTACAATAATAAATGCTATAGAAGTATATCTATTTAAATTTGCTACTACTCTGATTTAAGGTTTTTACAATATTGTAGTGAAAATAACTCCACGTTTTTCTCTCATTATTCATCAAATTGTAGATAAATTATGTGGAATTGATCATTATATATTTTTAAATATAAATTAGTATATAAAAAAACAATAATAGAATTAAATAGTAATAGTAAATTAAATATAAATCAATTATAATAAAAATAATAATTGTACCTAACACGAACCGCTTTATATATAATTGATAAATTAATTATAATAAAAGATAATTATATGAGATATCAACATTTTTTTTCTTGTGGTATAGAGCTTCGGCAATTGTGGTTGGGGCTCGCTACTACATCCAAAGTAACAATTTTAGGGAGTGAAGGGGCCTTACCCTATCGGTTCCAGTTTTGAGAGCCTAACCCCGAAGAACCCAAAGGGTTAGATTCGTGAGATGTAAATATTTGACCTCAATAACAATGATCTTTAAACTCATACTCCAACCAACTAATCTACCCCTCTGAACTAACACCAACATATTATTATTACATATATAATTTATTATCTATATGATATATATAAATATGTCATATATAAATTTGATGCTAATTTCTTTTTAATGTTATTAAATTTATTAGTTACATTTCACATACTTATTTTAAATTGAACATTGATTACCTTGCTCGTTATGTTTCAGGAACAACTCTTAATTGGAGAGAATGAAGAACTGCAAAAAATGGTACATTATACTTAATTATATTGTAATATA
This sequence comes from Larix kaempferi, assembly GCA_027924585.1. Classification (NCBI taxonomy): domain Eukaryota; kingdom Viridiplantae; phylum Streptophyta; class Pinopsida; order Pinales; family Pinaceae; genus Larix; species Larix kaempferi. The sequence continues at coordinate 5,291,924 of BSBM01000866.1, forward strand.
TATATTTTTTACAATTTCATATAAAAATAATAATTTCATCAGCAAAATAATGTTGTATATTTTTTTTCAGCTCTTAGACGAAGCTCAACGCTCTATGGGAATGAGGTCTACAAACCTTATCCAAACCGATATCATAACATCGCCAAGCGTAATTATGAATCATTATGGAGGAATCTTTTAGTAAGCACAAACTGCTTTGTATTGCATTTGAGGATGAACAAACTACTTTTCACACACGAACTTCCTTAAAAATAAGTTTATTATCGTGTTAAGATATACTTTTGAATATGAAGAGTTTGGGACTTTTGTAAAATATACATATGGACTAGTATTTTAGACACATTTTTATAAGTTGTATCATTCTTATTGGTCACCATATTATCTTTCTGAACATAATCCAAATGAAAGTCAAGTATTATGGTTTAATTACTTAAGACATAAATCCTTTTATTATGAAATTAAGATATTTGGAATTTGTGACATTTATATTTGAGTTTGATAAGTTTGTATTATTTTCATTTCTAGGTTTTGTTGGAACTCTTTTACATGGTATATTGTGAATTACTATGAACTAGGCCTTTTTTTATTTTTGAAGTTTTAGTTTTCAATTTAAGGTTTGAGTGAATGAAAAATAAGATTAGCTATAATTAAGTTAGTTTATTTAAAATTGCTGGAATTTTTTATATCATATGTTTTGAATTAGTATCATGTAGGCCTTTTTATTTTTGAAGTTTTAGTTTTCAATTTAAGGTTTGAGTGAATGAAAAATAAGATTAGCTATAATTAAGTTAGTTTATTTAAAATTGCTGGAATTTTTTATATCATATGTTTTGAATTAGTATCATGTAGGTCTTTTTAAATTTATTTATTTAAAAAAAATAGTTTTTCCAGTATTATTTTTTAATTTTTTAATGTTAATTAAATGTTTAATAAAAGATAAAATAAATTAATTGTTTAATAAAAGATTTTTAAAATAACAATTTTTTTGAGAATTTATAAAGTTCTTTTTTTAGATTATTTTTTCGAAGTTTTTGATCTGAAATGGATCAATATATAATTTTTCATCTATTTCGGTGCTTTTGAGACCAAAAGATTGGATGAATTGGTTTGTAGGGCCCATTATAGGGGCATGTCTCACTTTGCAGATTTGGGGTCCATAACCTTCTGGGGTTTGTTTGAGGGTCTAAACGATGTTTTTGGGGGACAAAAAGTCCATCACTTTCCCATGGTCCTTAGTGTGATTCTACAATCTGAGAACTTTCAATGGTCCAAGAAATGCCTCAAATGGAGACATTATGAAGAAGCTATGCCTCTCGCAAGTTGACCTATCCAGTTGACCACCATGATATCGAGTGGAGTCCATGTCAACTCTCGTTTCTCACACATGCAGAGCTAGTCATTTGTGGACTTTCAAGAACATTCTAGAAGGTCCAAAACCCCAACCCTAATAAGGAGTTGGGGCATGCAAAAACCCTAAAATTAACCCTAGACAACTATCGAGCAATGTTAAATACCAAGTCGTTAGGAGAAGAAGAGGTTCCATCATTTTGATGTTAATGTATTTTTCCATCGTTGAGCAACAACACATGAGTGGATATTAGAGTAGAATAGAGGAGGTAGGAGATCCTGCAGTAGTCATTCTGGATGCAGAGTCATAGGTAACTCCATAGAGAGTACACATTCCTTTGTATTTGAGAGCAAGGCATAGTCCTCTTTTCTAGCTGGTTTTTTCTCCATAGTGGGTTTTCTTAGGTTATATCTTGTGTTATTGTGTGGATTGTGCATTTCTTTTCTCTAGTTACTTTACTTACAGTTCCAATTATTTAGCATTTAGTGAAAATAAGCTAATAAAAAAACTAAGTTGTAAGATTCGTTATGACGAATTATTCCAAAGAAATATCCATGACAGTTTACAAATCAATTTCATTCTTTCTATTTTATCACTTCAAAAAAATTGAATAAAAGAAAAAATGATTAACTCACATATTAGTTGTTTAAAAGTTTTTTTAAAGATTATTTATACATATATTTTAGTGTAGTTTTACGTTTTTTTAATTATTTAAAAAAAATCATTTATATAGATATTTCAATAATTGACTTTACCCGGTTGGTATTCCGGTGTACTGGTTCTCCTTAGCTAATATTCCAAAAAATATCCTAAAATTACTAAGGAGACTAATGTTTAACTTCTTGTGGTCGAGTTGCTCGAATGGTAAGAAATCTCATCTTGTCAAATGGGAAACAATTTCAAAGCCAAAATAGATGGGGGGATGGGACATAAAGAATTTGGATTGGTTTTTTGAATACTCTTAGAATGAAGAGTATGTGGTGTGGACTCTTTGGAAAGGGTCTTTGGAGTAGTGTTATACAGGGTAAATACATAAAAGGTGACGTGATATAGTGGATTAGAAATCCATGGAAGTCTCTTGGAAACGCTTCAAACTTTTGGACCGGTTTCATGAAATCTTTCAAATGGATTAGTAGTAAAATGGCTTTGAAGGTAGGTATAGGTGAAAATAATCATATTGGAATTGATCCTATGGTTGGTTTCGAGGATGATTATGTGATGTCTGTTGGAATTGTGGATTATCTATATGAGATTGGCTATACTACTCTATCTCAGGTGAAGAAACCAGGATAGATGAGCTATACAGGTGGTTATTGGTACACAATTATGGATTTGGGTATTAATGAGGCTTGGGTGCTTGAATGGAATAATTATGTGGCAAATATTAATTGTGTTGGTATTAGACTAAATAATGTTGAAGATGAGCTTGTGTGGACAGGGGATAAATATACAGGACGCGTATATGCAAAAGCTGCCTACTGTGTGATTGTCGACTGAGGATAATTTTATGGTCCCAAAGTGGTGGTATGTAAAAATTTGGAAGTGGAAAATTCCCAAGAAATTGAAATGGTTTATGTGGCTTTCTATGGAGAATGCACTACAAACTTGGGATAATCTGATCCACAAGGGTCGAATCGGTCCAAATTGTTGTGTTTTGTGCAGACAGGAGGCAGAAACAGTGGCACACATTTTTAATTTATGCTCCTTTTCAAAAAATATGTGGTTATCAGTATGTTCTGCTCTAAAGATTACAGAGATGTGGGGATGTGATTTCGTGGATTTAAATTTTTGGCAATGGTATAATTATGTCCCACTTCATAGGACGCTGCTGGTCTTTATTTGTTGGATTATATGGAAAATACGAAATGGGGCAATTTTTTAAGATAGACTCTCAAATGTTTCTTTTGGGACTGTAACAATTTTAAAATATTATAAGGAATACTTCTCTGCTACATGTAAGGAAAGGAAGAAAAGAATTTGGGTGGATCTTCCTTCTCAATCAAGTGTGTGTGATTTTTTTGATGGTGCGACGAATGGAGGTATTTGTGTTGTTGGTGTTCTTCTTATTTTAAATGAGGATCATTGTTTCTTGTTTAGACTAAATTATGGATCTTGTGCTAATACAAAAGCATAGTTACTTGCTTTTTGGTGCTTAATTAATGTGTTGTATCTATGGGCATTGACACAATCAAGATTTATGGTGACTCTGTCAATCATAAATTGGGAAAAGAAGGTTTCCCTTTTGTAGACTGTAGATCTTCAACATTGTTGTATGAGAACTATGGAGCTTCTGGAGCATTTACATAATTGGGATATTTCTCATATTTTCAAGGAACAAAATGTTATTGCTGACAACCTTTCAAAGGAGTCATTGAAGACTAAGCAAGGTACACTTTTCTGGGAAGAATTCATAAAATACCAATTGGAATTGTACGATTCCATTTGCTTTATCTCTTGAGTTGTTTTTTATGTGCTCTACTCTACTATGTGCATTTGGGAGCATTTGCTTTTGGATTTGCTAGTATATCTATGGTGGTTCTGTTTTGTAAGTAGCACTTGGGTTTTTTGGAGATTATATATTCAGTCAGCTTTGAACTGATGTCTTTGAATGCTTGAATGCACTTTTTGATTCAGTTGAATATCAAAAGAATTGTTTTTTTCTGCTTGAAAAAAAGGTTGATTGAAAAAATGAAGTTACGAGAATTTCAAAAAAGCTACCCAATAAGATTATTATTAATTGAATGAATATGTTGAGTCGTGAATTTAGTGCAAATATATATTAGACAATTTTATAGATTTCTAATGATTAATATCAGATCTAGTAAGCATATTGATGTTAGAGTCATCACAAGGTAGGTGATCTTCTAAAAATTATCTTAAAGTGTTTCTACATTGATACTTTTTTCCTTTTTTTTTTAATTCTATTACTTAAAAAAAAGATATATTTTTGTATACCATTAAGATCATGTATGAAGGTAGTGGCTAACCCTCCATATCAATATTTCTGTATACAAATTTGCACAACATACATAAAATGTATTATATGGAATCTTGTATTTCTTAAACATATCCATGGCATACATACAAATTTGCACATCATACACAAAATGTCTTATATGAAGTCTTGTATTTCTTAAACGTATCTATAAATTAGAGTTACTATCATCATCCATTATAAAAATTTCCAATAGGACAAAAGATATCACTAATCCACTACATGGATGTTGGCCATTTTGAAAAAGAAACATTAACCAAAAAAAACTAATAAAGCTAAAATGTTTTTATAAAATTTAAGAAATTAAAATTTTATGAAGGGCCATGGACCATATTCAAAGAGGCATCCCTCTTGATGCTCCTACATGTAATGGTAACTTCAATCTAAAAGAATCCCATCCTTATACAAAGAATCAAATTTGTGTTTTGTTTCTTATAAACATGAATAAAAGTGGACTCGTTAATCTTATATTCATTATTTCCTCACAAGTTGAGCATAGAAAGACATTCCCTAAGGAGTACACCCCTCAAGTCCTACCATTTCTGATAATGACCAGGAAAAGATGTCTCGAAACTCTTGGAACAATGCTTTATAAGTCATGACTTTTTGTTAAGAGAAGGGGGCTCCAAGTAAGATGTTCTCTACTCTCCATGACGCCAGGGGTTACAGAAATATCCACTTTGACGGTGGGTGAAATTTTAGCCATGCTATCTTCTTCAAAAGCATTCGGGTTTATAAACTAACCGACATGGTCAAGTGGGATAAAATCCTTTGTTTAAATGGTGTATTGCTCCTCCATCTTGTTGTGTTAGATCATGTTCTGAGGCACAAAGTAGGAACAATTGTTCATGTCATCCAAAGGAGTGTCAGCTTCTAATGGTGTAGGAATTAGAATATGATTGCTAGGATATTAGGGAACATCATGTGTGTAGGATGTATCTATTGAGCCATACACTCCCATGGAGTTGGAGACTGCATGTAATGGATTGGTCTCAGTCCATGGATTATCGATGCCTAACGATGATGACTGTTAGTCATGGGTTGTAAACGCGGGTGATGATGATATGTAGAACATATCAACATATCATGTCATGTTAGGTGATGGGGGGGAATATCTACCCCCGAGGTGATAATTTGCCTTAACTATTCAAGGTGATATGCTCATTATGCTGGTAAAGTGGGACATTAGAACAAGAAGTGTGTCAACAACCCACAAAATTGACATGGGTGAGTGGGGCACGATGTGATCAATGTGTTGGAAAGAGAGGGGGGATGGGTTGATTTTCTAGGAAGAACTGCATACATTTCAGAGGGTGGGAAATGATTGCTCTGCTAACTTGTTAAACATGATTGGGTCATGGTCGGTGTCACAATTATCAGCAGCAAAAATTTGACTACGCCAAACTCAATGGGAATTGGCTGCAACACATTGTTGGGGATCGAGGATTGGCACATAGTAGTGAGAATAGCCTAGAACCTTAAGAATTCAAGTCATTGGTGAGTATAATGACCAAAATGTGAACACATTGCGCACTCATGATTTATGCATGGTGATTTTTTTCTTTGGTTTGAGGGGATCTACTTTAGGATTAGAGAATATGCCCCATGTAGAGGATTTTGAAATGAGAGTAGCACTTATAGATCGGAGTAAAAAATTCCCAAGCTTAGGTAGGGTTTGGCATAGTTAGTGGGATGACGTGTGAGGCCACACAATTCACATAGAGGGGAAACTCATGCATGGTGTTGAGCACACACTTATACTGAGAAGGGGGTTGAATCAGTATAAGACAATTTTTTTTACTTTTTCAAGCATTCATCAACCATAAGAAAACAAATACATAAGCAGAACATGGAACACAAGATTTACGTGGAAACCCATTCGAGAGAAAAACACAAAAAAATATATTTATAATTCTTTGTAGACACCAACCTACTGTTACAAATATTTGTAGGAACCAACCTACTAGAGACACCAATCCCCACTAGTACAAACCTTAGTAGGCACCAACCTACTGTTACAAATATTTGTAGGCACCAACCTACTGGAAACACCAATCCCCACTGGTACAAACCTTGGTATGCACCAACCTACTATTATGGATCTTTGTAGGCACCAATCCCCATCGGTACAAACCCTTGTAGGAACCAACCTACTCTTACAGATCTTTTTAGACACCAATCTCCACCACTAAGCACCAACTTAGCAAGAGACACCAATCTCTTTGTTTGAGCGACACCGCCCTTCAAGTTCCAATTTGTTCTTTAGTATATATAACTTATTCAAAAGACGATAACATACATATCACCTTCAATGAATTTGCTTGCTTCTTTTTCCTTCATCAGGTCTAACCAAAATTTAAATTCCAAATGGTAACTTTCCCAAAGCTTGCAGTTTTGACCTCTTCCCAAGTACAAACTTATACAGCATGCCAAGTATCCAGTTTTGCAAATATCATTCTGAAATATGTTGTACATGAGGTACTTTTGTATATTTTCTCGTATCCTTGAAATTTTCACACTCTGAAAAGTGCTAGAGAAGAAGTTATAGAGAAAATTCCAAGTTGACTTGCTTGAAATTTATTTCAAGACCATTCAGAAGCCCTAACTTCCACACCACATATCTCATAAATTATAGAAAAATAAAATCTAAAACTTTTACCTGAGGTACTTCTATATGTCTTCTAATATCCCCAAAATTTTCACTATCTAAAGATTCCCAGAGAAGAATTTATAGAGAAAATGCCATGTTGACCTGTTTGAAACTTATTGCAAGACCATTCATAAGCAAATTCCTCAATGCATATATGGGAAATTATAGAAAACCAAAGTCTAAAACTTTTACTTGAGTTACTTTTGTATGTATTATAAGATCCCTACAAGTTTCATAGTCTAAATATTCTCAGAGAAGAAGTTATAGAGAAAATTTCAAGGTAACTTGTTTGAAATTGATTTCAAAACCATTTAGAATCCCTAACTTCCACAATGTATATCTCGAAAAGTATAAAGAACTAAAGTCTAAAGATTTTACGTGAGGTACGTCTATATGTCTTCTAATATCGCTTCAAGTTTCATATTCTTAAAATTCTCAAAGAATAATTTATAGTGAATATGCCAAACTGAGATGTTTCAGGACCATTCAGAAACCCTAACTTCCATAGGGCATATCTCTGAAAGTATGGCGAACCAAGGTCTAAAACTTTTACCACATGTACTTAAATGTTTCGCCTCTATCTCCTAAGTTTGTAGCAATTTGACATGTCCTAGAAAAAAACTTATAGAGAAAATGGCAAGATGACCTAAAACTTAGTTTGCAAGCTAATCAACTTCTTCAAATGCTACTACATTTTTTCACACACACACACACTTTCTCTCAATACTCTCTTTTTATACTTTTTCATAACCTTTCATGAAGGGACATGTTTTTTGAAAAGACATGGCACACATTAATCAAATAATTAATTCCTTTTTTATTTCACTTTTCCAAATACCACGGGCTTCCAACCCTTCCCAATTATCATGGGATGTCCCTTTTTTATTTCACTTTTTTCAAGTACCATGGGCTTCCAAATCCATGGGTTTGAAACCACCATTTCACATTTTACTTCTTCACGTGGACCCCCTTTTTAATATAGTTTTAAACCTATATATATAAATCAATCTGTAGATGCTCCTCCTTGTTTTCAAATGCCTTAGCATAACATTAATAACAACATGTTCAATGTAATGCCTTAATATGACATCAATCATTTAACATCAATGACAATAATTCAAACAATCTACCCCTTTGTCATTGATGGAAATCCTGCAACTAAACACATAATCCACATGTCATATAAAAAAATTTCCCCATGTCTACAACTCTCCCCCTTTGACATCAATGGTAAAGGGATGCTACCCATAAGCTTGTGCTTCTCCTATTATCAACACTGCCTACTCAATATGCATCTGTATATGTTGTTGGAGTAAAATATTCGCCTCTTGAGTACCACAAGCTAGAGTCCAAGGTTCCCTTTAGATATTTGAATATTGTTTTCACTACTTACACATGAGTTTCTTTTGGTGCATCTTGAAACCATGAAACCAATCCTACTTCTCGCATAATGTCCAACCTTGATGTTACCTTGATGTTGTCACATATAGTAGGGCGCTGCTAATCATTTACCTATACAAGGTTTGATTTGCTTTTGAAGATTCATCATCTTTGCTCAATTTACAAGATGTGACCATGGATGTGCTAACTAGTGCACAATCTTCCATTCTGAACTTCTTGAACATTTCCATGAAGTTTTAGTTTTCAATTTAAGGTTTTAGTGAATAAAAAAATAATATTAGCTTTAATTAAGTTAGTTTATTTAAAATATTTTTTAGTTTTTCAGTATTATTTTTTAAAATTTTCACTTCAATTAAATGTTTAATAAAAGATTAAAAATAATAATTGTTTAATAAAAGATTTAAAAAATCAATTGTTTAATAAAGATTAAAAAAATAACTCTTTTGAAAATTTATAAAGTTCTTTTTTTAGTTTATTTTTTCAAAATTTCTGATCTGAAATGGATCAATATATATTCTTTCATCTATGTTGGTGCTTTCGGGGTCGAAATATTGGATGAATTGGCTTGTAGGGCCCATTCTAGGGGCATGTCTCACTTTGCAGATTTAGGGTCCAGAACCTTTTGGGGTATGTTTGAGGGTCTAAATGATGTTTTTGGGGGTCAAAAGTTCATCACTTTACCATGGTCCTTAATGTGATTCTACAATCTGAGACCTTTCCATGGTCCAAGAAATGCCTCAAATGGATTATGCATGAAGAAGTTATGCCTCCCACAAGTTGACCTATCCAGATGACCACCATGGTATCGAGTGGATTCCACGTCAACTCTTGTTTCTCACACATGTAGAGCTAGTCATGTGTGGACTTTCAAGAATATTCTAGTCCAAAACCCTAACCCTAATAAGGAATCGGGGCATACAAAAACCCTAAAATTACCCTGGAGGACTATCGAGCTATGTTAAATATTGATCCATTAGGAGAAGAAGGGGTTCCATTCTTTTGATGTTAATGTATTATTGCATAGTTGAGCAACAACAAATGAGTGGATATTAGAGTAGAATAGAGGAGGTAGGAGATCCTGCAGTAGTCATTCTTGATGCAAAGTCATAGGTAACTCCATAGAGAGTACCCACTCTTTGTATTTGCATTTTATATAACATAGCAAGGTGTAGTCCTCATTTCTAATTGGGATTTCCCCCTAGTGGGTTTTCTAGAAGTATATCTTGTGTTATTGTGTGGATTGTGTATTTCTTTTCTCTCGTTATTTTGCTTACAATTCCAGTTATTTAGCATTTAGTGAACATAAGCTAATAAAAAGAACTAACATGTAAAATCCGTTATGACAAATTGTCCCAAAGGAATATCCACAACAGTTTACATATCAATTTCATTCTTTCTATTTTGTCCCTTTAAAAAAAATTGAATAAAAGAAAAAATGATTAACCCATATATTAGTTGTTTAAAAGAATTTTTCAAGATTCTTTTATACGTAGATTTTAGTGTAGTTTTACATTTTTTTATTATTTTTAAAAGATTCATTTATATAGATATTTTAGTAATTGACTTTACCCTAAGAATATTTTACAAGAATTTCAAAAAAGTTACCCAATAAGATTATTATTAATTGAATGAATATGTTGAGTCGTGAATTTAGTGCAAATATAAATTAGACAATTTTATAGATTTCTAATGATTAATATCAGATCTAGTAAGCATATTGATGTTAGAGTCATTACAAGGTTTAGGTTTAGGGTTTGCGATGTGCTAGAGTTTTACAAACTGGCCGAAAATCAGAGAGGTGGTTTACAGACATCATTATCGGCTACTATCAACCATTTTGTCTGCGTCGGTTTATCTCCTGTTAACGTTTTATGGGAGCACGGGTCTCATGTGTTATCTCCTTTACTGGCTATTTTCGTCGTTTTTATAGCGGTCGTGGGGGATTTTTGGGACGCCGCTGAAATTGGGCTTTTTTGGGAGCCGCGGTGACAGGATTCCCCTTCCGACCTCCACACTTCTTAGCTTTGTTTCGGTTGCCACATGTATCTTTTCTCCTGTGGACAAGTTTTCCTTTCTGTTCACTGTGTTCAAGTTATTTCACGCTTTCTGCCTCTCTTGGGTATGGAATATCTCTTGGCCCATGTAATGTGGAAAGGTTGGTGATTGCCGTTTATTTTCCCCTATCATTTTCTTGGGGAACTTTTTTTTTTGGTCTACGGTTTATGATATATCACCAATTTTTGTGGGGGTTTTGGGGCCTTAAAAATATTTCGCCGGCTGATTTTCTTATAGGTCTTTCGGGGTATGAGAATTTTCTTTGACTGTTTTATGGGCTTTCTATTTTTTATCAGTCGACCGTTTTGTGATAAACCTTGGGGTTTTTTTCGACCTGGTTTTCTCCTCTTTTATGGCCAGGGTTTTGACCGGCACTTGTTGTGTGTTATGGGTGAGGTGCCGACACCTGGTGGTCCAACATCGCTTCCTCCCACGGATGTGGCACTTTGGATCGAGGAAAATGGCATCATGTAGCCGGATGAATACTATAAGGATTTGCTTAAGGGGAAAAAACTGGCGGTTACAGGTGGCTGCACTACAAAGAAAACCTGCTACTACTCTTCTCCGGCGGTCAGCAAAGGCTTCCTATTTAAGAAATCTGTGGTTGTTGGTGAGGTTCTGACAGGTGTTGATACCGACTCGGTGGGTGTCTCGGCTGGGGGAAATACCGTCCCGGTGGCGGCAACTCCTTCCGTTGTTGGTGGTGTTGATGGGGTTTGTGGGGGGAACCTTGACAATCCGGCTACACAGCATTTCATTGGTCTGAACCATCGGTCATGGAAACTTAATACTCGTCCTAGGGAACATTGGCTTAACATTGTCTGGGACATGGGCTTAAAGGAATTGGTGGAGTTGAACATGACTTCGTTGGTTGGCAAGTTTAGCTACAATGCAATGCACAGGAAGGACATTGTCAAATGGGTCACCCGTACTTGGGCTCCCATTCTGAACTACACGCCCACGGTTTCCATCATGGCTAAGGGATGGTTCGGTTTCAAATTCAGAGAGGAAGCACACACCACTTTGATTTTGGGTCGCTTATGGCTCAAAGGCTCGGGCAGCCTTATTCTACAGAGATGGCATACGGATTTCGATCCTGATCGTGCCACTATCAGGATGTGGCATTTGTGGGTTTTACTACCTGACTTCCCCTTGGCTATGTGGAACCAAGAAATTTTCGAGGCGGTGGGCAATCGTTTGGGCTGTTTTCTGCAGTTGGGAAAGATGTGCTCCATGGGGTGGATAAGCGCATTGGTCGTTTACTAGTCGAGGTTGACATGTCCTTGGGTTTGATAGATTTTCTCCATATTGACTGGAGGGGGCGACATTTCTCCCAGACAATTGACTATTGGGGAATCCCTTTTCGGTGTGCCAACTACAAAGCGATCAGACATCTTTGGCATGACTGTAAGGGGACGTCTGTTACACTGGACTCGTCTTCGATGGAGGAGGGGGATGTCTTTTGGTCTTTTGATGATTGTAGTGACCATGAGGTGGATGCTGCGGGCACCCTGGAGGACTTCTCCAATCGTATCTCTCCTCCGGATTCGGCGGCTTCGAATATTTTGGGTAAGCTACAAATTTATGGCCCACCTTTCTTCCTTTCCTTGAATGAATTAGAGAAAGCTTACATTGTTTCCTTAGAGAAAAAAAAATATGTTTCTATTCATCCGGGAATTAAGGGTCCTTTCATTCTAACGGGGCGACTCACCCTCATGTGCGGTCTTCCTTGAATTCTCTATCCTTATCTACGGGGACCTCTCCTCAGTCTATGACGTAACCCATTGGAAACACCCCACCTTCTAATAACATTGTATCCTGTGAGGGGTTCGGGCCTGGGAATATATCTCCTATTGAAACCATTCAGATATCCTCGGACGTAAACTCTTCTCTGCCTCCTACTGATATCCCGCTACTGAATTCAGGTGTTCTAGCTTCAGCTAACTTGGGAGTTTCACGGTCTTTGGAGGAAAACGCTACATAAGATCTGGTGTTTACACCTATGGAAAGTTGAGATGTATTCATGTGCCATCCTTTTCTGATTGTTAAAAAAAAACCCATCCCTTGTTTCCATAAAAATCGTGAGGTGACTGTGGGGGATGGACCTGACCCTGTCTCGTCTACTGAATTTCCTTCCAATACAAAACTTGTGCTGGGTGCAAGGGGGGGGGGGGGGGCTAGCCATGGACCTTTATCCTTTTAAAACTCATAGTGCTCGTAAGGGTGGCTCAAAAGGGGTTACTACTCGTCAGCCTGTGGGGTCATCGAGAAATAATACTGATTCACTTTCTTCTGATTCTGGGGCGCTTAGAGATATTAAAGCCCTTGCTAGGGTGAAGAAATGATTTGTCTATCTCTAAACATGAGTGGAGTGGGGGGCCTCCCAAAACAGATAGCCCTCCAACGTGTTCTTTTGTTACATAATCCTGACATCGTTATGCTGCAAGAAAAAATGGTCTCGGAGTTGAAAGCTCGTGCTTTTTTACCAAACTCAAACCAAATTGGAAAATGTGTGCTATTAGCGTGGATGGTCTTTCGGGTGGACTGCTGGCTTCCTGGAACCCTCAGATTCTAAATTTATGTCCTTTTGTGATGAAGACGGGGATCCTCCTATCGGATCACATGGTCGGGTTTAATATGGAACTTAATTTCATCAATTGTTATGGGCCGTATGTGGACCGAAGATCTTTTTGGGAGGCGGTATGTAATGACAATCTGCTAAATCTGGAAAATCTTATCTTGAATGGGGACCTAAATTTCACCTGGTCTGTAGGAGAGGTTTGGGGAAGACACGCTCACCTAGATCCCCTGGGCCCTTGTTGAGGCCTCGAGGGTGCAGGGTTAGTGCAAGGTGCTGGAATGGGTTCCAAAGCTCCCAACAGAGGGTGAAAACCCAGACTAAAAGGCTTCGAAAGACCCTACGCAAGGGCAGTTCTATCCCCAGCTTGTTTGGTATGGAAATATCCCACGGATATTCGTCCTCCACTGGCACTCTATGAGTTGGTGTTTCGATCAATAGATCGGTTCTCCACTTAAGGAAAACAAAAGTATAAAACTTATTCTGTTCTAACTTAACCTATTTAAGAAAAGGATCTAATCTAGGTTAGATCTATTCTAAGGGAAAAGCTTGTTGTTGTGCATATCAATATTGATGTGAGATGGATAAGTATATTTTTCAACTTCAACAGAAATGTTAAAAGATGCATTCACTTATTCGCTTAGATCATAATAAATTAATGAAAATTAAGTGACAACAATTTAAGTATTTAAACATGTTCAAGATTAACCTGTAATCACTTTGTTAATTGAAAAATTAACAATGATTGAAGTTGTTGTGGATCATTTGCAGAAATAGATAAAGAAAATTATCTTAAGTAAAGAAACTTAATAAGACATTTTTATACATAGATCAGTCATTAAGAGAAATCAGTATAACAGATTTGTGCATTAATTCATATATGCAAAAGGATCACACACTGTAGATGATGAATCAAAGTAAGAAATCATGTACTGTCAAAGAAATTTGAACAATAAACAAGAGATGATTCAAAGGGATTACTTTACTGTATTAATGAAGTATGTAAACAAAATTACAAGGCTCTGCTAAGACAGAGTATCTCCAGTCGTCTCCTGCTGATTTCTAACCCAAAAATTATCAACCCCTAACATCGAGAGGCATTCCTCCTTAAATAAGAATTACAACAGAGTACAAAATGGAAATTCCCAAAATATAGGGATTACAAAAATTCGGATCAAGCTATTGATCCAAAAAATCTTGCCACTATAATCTGAACAATTTTAGCTCAAAAGATTCCCTCCAAGCCTACGATAAAGTTTGAAATAAGGCTCATTTTCTAATTTCGGGAGAAATCCCGTAACAAAATTGTGGAATTCAACAACGGCCTACTGGCTGTCGATAACAGGCAACAGACAGTCCAACAAATCCTCCAAATGAATCGCCTTAGAATCTTCCTGTTGATCCATAACGTTTTCGAAAACAGAAAAATCGGACAACGGGTCTTGCTTGGCGGGAGCCAGTGGAGTAGCAGGTTCCTCATTGATTATAAAATCATGGATAATGGAGTCATCTCGATCACTTGGTTGTTCATTGATTTTCTATTCGTTCTTCTAAGGGAGTGGTATGCAAACGGGCAGAGTTTCAGAATCTTCCTCTTCGCTATCACTGTTGGTATCAGGAACACATGTGTCAAAGGGTGGCGACATAGGTTCTTGAAATAGCAAGGGTTGAAGTTCTTCTTCCATATAACATCCAGCAAAGGATTCATAACCTGTCTGCATATTGCTCACACCAGATTGTCAGAAGGAAACCTTTTAAAATAAAACACAAAACTTCTCTAACGAATATAGATGACGAACTAAGTGCTTCATACTTGTCGCCATATTTAAGAAAAGCTAAAAAAAAAAGCATAATGATTGAATATGATGAGTTGCTATGATTAAAATCATACGAATTGGGAACTGCAATCATCTGAACTGTAATGAAACGACATCGTAGCATGTGTTAAACCAAATTGGATCATAATAAAGTACAATTTTAACGGAATCACGCACGATTTGAAGTCGCATTTGAAACCTGTCATTACAAGCCAATCCAATCAAGCAATAATATCTTCAGAGGTGATTATGAGGTGAGAATTACATTCGGAAACCTAGTCTCCAAAACAACGAAGAACAAGGAAATCAAACGTATAAGCAACGATGGAATCGGATGCATTGGATCCAAGGAATGGACGACCAAGATTATCCTCTGCGGGATCCGAGTTCGGGTCGTACATACTCATTCATAAGATATTCATGATTCCCGACAACCGCAACCCGAAACTTGCGGGTTGCGGGTTTCGCAAACAGAAACAATCGTTAAAAAATGAAAAATCTTTTCTCGCATCCCGCAACCCAAAATTCTGGGTTGTAGGTTTCGGGAACACACAACGCAACTAAAAAGGTAAAACAAATTCCTGAAATCCGAAAGCCGCAATTACGGGTTTCGAGTTTCAGGATGAAAATTTCCCAAAAGTTATTAGCAAATCATTCCCGCAACCCGCACCTTTTGGGTTGCAGGTTTCGGGTTAACCAAAAATCGAAAGACCTAAAAAGAATTCACGCAACCCGCACTTGTCGGGTTTTGGATTTCGGGTTGTCGGAATGTCGGGTTTCGGGTTGGCAGGAGTAAATGACAAAAAGGCTTAAAAATTAAGGCTTCCAGCAAACCAAAAACACTTAGAAAATTCTGAGAGAAATAAAAATAGTGACAGTCAAGGCAACCAAGGGTACAGGAACGAGATCATAGAAACAAAGTCCAAAACCTCATGTTAACGAGAACACTTACCCAAATACCTTTGTGTTTATTTTTTAAAATTGGGTCTCCCGTGCTCAGCTAAAGCATGGGATCTATTGTGGCCACAACAAATGGTGATTGGCTGGGAAGAACCAGTTATCTCTGTAAACAAAAACTTCAGCTAGAGAAAATATGTCAGTCAACTGTTTTCCAATCTGAAATTTTTAGAAAATATTTATAAAGAGGACAACCAATAAGCAGAAAACATAAGATTGATGTATTCCCGTGCTTGATCATGTTAAAAATAATGCAAATCTAATAAGGAGGATAAATAAACAGCAGGGATCCTTTACCGTTATGTAATCATTGAACCGCAGCTTATGTTGAACCTAGGACTAACTTAAAACTGCTCATGGATATCCAAATTACATATCACCTTGGTTTATTAATTGCTTTTATATACAACAATTCTTTTGTCTATATACACTTTTTTTTTATTCAAAGAAATGAACAACTGCACATAAGACCTTGTTGATATAAGACCACTACCCTGACTTGGTAATCAGATATCAGCAGTGCCATTCACGGGCCTGATCCAGAAACTGATCAATTTGGCTCGATAAGGAGACCCCTTGTCCTTCAGCTGTGATACTGAAGGAAACCATCGTGGCTTGGTGACCACATGATGATAGTTTCAGTCCAAATTAAACCCATGATCATGGCAGGGATGGCTTGTAATAAGACCCCCCCATCCTTATACACAAAAGTATCCTATAAAAGAAAAATACAGATTTTATTCAAAGTATAGACTGCAAGGCACTGCCAAGGCTTGGTAACCTCATGATAGTAGCGTTACTCACCAGTGTTTTGCAAATCATGAATGGACCGAGCTGTAATAGGATCTTCCACCTCTCAGCAAAAACTGAAATTCATCTTCCAAGTGTGGTGGCTTGATGTGAAGATGTCATTCCACTAAGCACCTATGAACGTAAAGGGCTAGCTTAAAATAAGACCCCCCTCCTTGTAATCTATAATTATTTACGAAAATTATTATCAAGGTGATTGTAAAAGGATCCAGAGCAAATAAAGTTGATCAGGTTATTATGATATGCTGTGACAATGAAACATAAGATAAGAATATTTCAACCGTTCCCCATATCTCAGTTAAATAGATAAAACATGTAAACGATAATGACCATGGTGGAAAGACATCAATCAAGGTCCTGCATTATTGGCTGTGCGTTCGTTGCAAAACAAATTCTAATATCAGCCAAAAAACTGAGACTAACGTACTATTCTGCAACTTCAGTTAAAATCATCTCTGAGTAAAACTGGTTTTAAACCATTACCAACTGTGTGGAGTCCATTATCAATAAAATGAAAGAAAACCAAACAAAGCAAAGTAAATAGAAAACACACACCAAACCTATGTACAAAAGTACCAAATTGTTCAGACGAAGTACTTTTTGAGTAGTGAAACATTCACAGGGTAGGTGTATACGACTCCCTCCAGTGTTTGTAATCGGACAGTACTGGGACCCATCTTTTATGTAATAATGAAAGGTCCCAGCCAAAGGCGTTGGAACTTGGTATACTGGTTTTATATTTTGTTGTTTGTCCCATCTTAATACTAAATCCCCAACTGAAAATTCCCTGTCAAATGAAGATTTCTCATCAAACCACCTCTTCACCATATGTTGATGTTGATATAGTTTATTCTTTGCCTTCTCCCTATCTTCCTCCAGTTTGTGCAGTGTGTCAATTATGTGCTGAAGGGGAGAAGAGTCATCTTCTTGGATAGACTGGGCTAATTGCAGTGAAGGGATGGTGAGATTAGCAGGAAGGACAACTTCCTTTCCATACACCAAACAGTAGGGAGAATTCCCAATTATTACCTTTGGGGTGATTCGATCTGCCCAAAGAGAATTATAGAGCTGTGTGTGCCAATATTTATGATGAGAGGCTACAGTCTTCTTGAGAATATTTATCAGATTTTTGTTTGAAGACTCGACCAAACAATTTCCCTGTGGGTAATAATTAGCTGAAAACTTTAACTTAATCCCTTTTTCAAGGGCATACTGAGTCAAATCAATCGAAGAAAAGTAGGATGCATTATCAAAAACAAGATACTCTGGGGCACCAAACCTTGTAATTATCTAGCTGTCAAGGAAGGAAATTACTTGGTTTTCATTACATTGCCTAAGTGGGATTGCTTCTGTCCATCTGGTGAAGTAATCAGTTGTTGTAAGGATGTATCTATGTTGCAGGGAAGAGGTAGGGTTTATTGGTCCAATAAAATCCAGTCCCCACTGCTGAAATGGGAACTGAATTGTGACTAGCTGCAGTGGGAAAGCAGGTTTCTTAAACTTCCCTGTACATTTCTGACACGGTTCACACTTTCTTACATAGGCATATGCATCTTTAAACAATGTAGGCTAGTAATACCCTGCTCTGAGAATTTTATGAGCTGTAGTTTCCCCTAAGAAATGGTCTCCAACTGGTCCTGTATGAAATTGAAAGAGAACATCATCAGTCTCATACTTTTCCAGACACCTAAGGAAAACTCCATCATATTTTTTTCTAAACAAGACTTCATTAATGAATTGGTAAGGAGCAGCTTTCAATCTTAAGGCTCCATGTTTCTTAAAGTCAAGGGTTTCAGGAGAAAACCCATGGTTCAGAAAAAAACTTGATATGGTCATACCATTCGGATGTAGGAGCATCAATAGCATTGACAGAACTTGTAGGAACATCTTCCTCCTGCTCCCATTCAGTCTGATGTTGTGCAGGATCGTTTGACTGAGTAGTAAGAAGACAGAAACCTTGTCCTTTTACAATTTTGGCCAGTCTGATTTCCATATCATACTATTGCAGGGCTGTCATCCAATGGGCCCTTTTCTCGCCCAATTCCTTCTAGACTAGCACATTTCTAATGGTAGAATATGGCACAATAACCTTTGTTCGAGATTTTAACAAATATGGCCTGTAATGCTTAACAGATTTGTAAACTGCATAGGCCTGCTTGTCAATTTGGGAATAATTAAGCTCTGCTCCTTTCAATGTTGAGCTCATAAAGGATATCGGAATCTCAGTATCAGTGTCATGCTTCTCAGTCAAAACAGTTGCATAAGAGAAAACAGTCGCAAAAGTATAGAGAAGAAAATCCTTATCAAAGTCAGGGGACATCAGAGCAGGAGCCTCAGCAATAGCCCTTCTAATTTCGACAAATGCCTCTTTCTATTCCTATGACCAAGTGAACTTTACATCTTTCTTGACTAACTGTTGTAAAGGCTTAACAATCTATGCAAAATTAGGTACAAACCTACGTACAAAATTGATCTTACCAAGGAAGCACTGCATGGCTTTGCGTGAACCGGGCAAGCCGATCTTTGAAATAGCATCAGTGTGCTTAGGGTCAATAATCATACCTTCCTTGGAGACGATGAAACCCAGGAGTTTTCCTTCTGTCAATGCGAGTATGGACTTCTTCAGTTTCAAGGAAATCCTGTACTTCCTACAACGTTCGAAAACTTGTTTCAGGGCAAAAAGATGTTCATGTCGTTTCTTTGAATATATAGTGATATCATCTAAATAAACTATGACAGAATTATGCATCAAACCTCTGAAATCTATATCTATAGCTCTCTGAAATGTGGCCCCAGCATTTATCAACCCGAAAAGCATTCGCCTATAGGCGAAAGTGCCCCAAGGGGTTCTAAAAGGAGTTTTCAGCTGGTCATCGGGAGCAACCATGACTTGGTTGTATCCCGAAAAACCATCCAAGAGTGAGAACATCTCTGAACCTGATACCTTTTGCAAAATCTATTCCATAGGTGGAACAGGATAATTATCTTTTTCGGAAGCCCGATTCAAATTTCGGAAGTCGACACAGAGTCTGATTTCACAGAAGGTTCCAAGCTAGGAT
The DNA here is from genome assembly GCA_027924585.1 of Larix kaempferi. Taxonomy (NCBI): domain Eukaryota; kingdom Viridiplantae; phylum Streptophyta; class Pinopsida; order Pinales; family Pinaceae; genus Larix; species Larix kaempferi. Next base: position 5,311,594 of record BSBM01000866.1, read on the forward strand.
GCATTTTCCGCAATTTCTGTTGGTAAGGTTTCACCTCCGGCTTCATAGGTATGTTGTGATGCATGATGCTCATATCAAAGGTTTTCAATTCGTCATAATTCCATGCAAAAACATCCTTGTATTCTTTACATAATTTAATGATAGCCCTTCTTTCCTCGGGAGAACAATCAACTCCTATATTGTTAAAACGGGGTTCTTGCTCGGTACCTAAGTTGATTGGCTCGTAGTTAAGTGAGGAGCTATGGGTTTTGCAATTGGTTTTGTGTCTGAACTTATCCTGTAAATCATAGAACTTCTCTAGACTGGTAACAAATTTCGGGATAACGTTTGAAGGATCAGAGAGTGATTTTTCATGTTCTTATTCGTCTATAGCCATGTTTTGAAACGTGTCCTGGTCTGTGAGGAAGTCAAGTATCTGTTGGTCGTCATCAAACACTTTCTAGTTTGTTACATTGTCTGGTATGGAAGGCCTATGCATGATTTCAATTGAAAAGGTTTGAGGTGACAAGCCCTCTGGTGGTATCAATCTAGATGTTGTGTTTGCTAAGAGGTCAGCATCGAAGTTATGTGACTTGGGGACTGAGTTAATGTTAAATGCAGAAAAGGAATTGGTAAGGTCCATTACCAGCTTCTGATAATTCATCAGGCGTGGAGACAAGCAATGTATCTTATTCCTTACTTGTTTGACAATGATTTCAGAATCACCAAAGCAATGAATTACCTGCGCACCCATATCAACAGCTTTTTTAAGTCCCTGAACAAGGGCCTCATACTCAGCTACGTTGTTGGTACAGTCAAATTCTAGTCTACATGCTATCATAGTTTTAATCCCCTTTGGTTAATGAGGACACAACCTGCACCAACTCCATCCTTAGACCTGGAGCCATCAAAAAATAAAGTCCAAGCAATCAGATATATCCTAAAATTTGTATTTACATTAAAAACATTATGTACAACATCTCCAGAGAAAGGTACAGAGGTAACATGGGTAATCTATGATTCACTCTGTACATATTCTTCTGGTGAAGAATCGGCTGTCAAATCTCCAAAGAAGGTATCAAAAGTAAAGTTTTCAATATGTGCACTGTAATAATTGCCAAGTTCACTGGAATCATTAAGGTCTGTGACTGCTTGTTTCATGAAAGGCTCCCTACTGATTTTGATTTTGTTCGGTTGTCCATTATAGGGTAACCACAGGTGAGACCAGTCAGTGGCAAAGTAGCCCTTAAGATTCTCTAACTAGTCTCTGCTCAGCCACATTCCATAAGCTTCAGGACTATCAAGTACAACAATGTCTATAGTTTGGTGGATATGAGGATCAACAGATAATGTAAGCAACACATTTCTTAACCTCCCTACTACTCTGACTTTTGATCTGTCGAGTTGGACAATCTGAGTAGGGCAAGGTTCCCAAGTGGATTCAATTTCCTGTAGACAGATAAGGGCATCACGTTCGATGAGGCACCTGAATCTATCATGCAGTTATGTACGTTCCTGTTGAAGATTTCGAAAGTAAGTAGAAAAGGGGGTGTCCTTTTGCTTCCAGGTTTTTTATCATCTGGTTTAGTAAAAGAGTACAGGTTGTTATTCTGTGATTCCCTAGGTTGTTTGATTATCATGCTCTTGGGTAAAGTATCCCTCATAGAAGGGATTTTCAAAAGTTCAAACAAAGAGATATTTTCCTTAACTCTTTTCAGATCTTCAACTAGATTGTACTCCATCTCTGGAATAACTGTGTCCTTTTGGGGAATAACCTTGCCTTTATTGGGAACTGTTGTTGAATATTAAGGTTCCTGAGTGGGTTGTGGTATCGACCTTGTGTTATAAAGGTGTTGAACAATAAACACAGTCTCAAGTTCTTCTTCCTCTTCATTCATAGGAAGTTCAGAGAAATAGCTAACAGTATTCACCTGTGGGTCCTCTTGTTCTTCATCCTCTTCAAGTAACTGTGAATCTTGGTTGGTATGATCATTGGAGGATTCAGGAATAGTTTGGGATTCTGCTGCCAGGGCTCTAAAAATATAATAGAGTTCTTCATTCAAAATTCCTTCAGTAGGATTAGGAGGTGGTGGATTTTGAGGAGGCTGATAAGGTCTCCTAAAAGGCGGCCTTACAAAACCTTTGTTTTGGTTTTGATTCTCATTATTATTTCTTTTCAAATCGACCATCTCATTTGACATTTTCTAAAGGAACTTCTTCACATCAGTCATGTCAAAAGGATCCTTGTTCTGAGTAGTGGGTTTGGGGGTGTTATCAGTTTTTTTCGGAGAGGTAGAAGGTTGTTCTTCATAAGTTTCAGGACTATCCTTCAAACAGAACATGTCCTTCTCAACTTGTATTGCTTCGGCAAATGCCTCAAGCAAGGTCCCTTTGTGTGCCCTTTTCACCCACATGGCAATAGGAACAGGCAGACCCGTTTCATAATATGCTACCAACAATTCTTCTGCAGGAAGAAGATTGGTGGGAATTCTATTCTTTAGATAAGAGAACCTTTGGTTAAAGTCTTTAACCCTTTATTTTCCTCTGATATTCATGGATGATAACTCTAAAACTAGGTCCTGTGGTGTTTTATTATCTCCAAAATTTTGAATAAACAGTTTCTCGAACTCATCTCAAGAGACTATAGATTGGGCTAGTAAGGCAAAATACCATGTGGATGTCTTTCTTTCAAAAGTGTAAGGAAAGAGTCTACAAACCACATCCTCGTGGACTACACTCCTAAGCCTAATAGCCTGCATAAAGGTTTTGATGTGATCTATTGTAGACAAATTTTCATCAGGGTTGAACTTAGGAAGCAATTTCTCAGGGTTCTTAGGTAGTCTATGTTGGTCCCCGAGTATGAATACGGCATCTTGGTCCAACTGTTGAAATATTGTAACTTCCAAGAATATTATATTTGTATTTTATTATTTCGGAGATGGTACATTCCTCCATGGTGACCCTATTGTATATCCGGAGATGTTTATTCCTCCGAGAGAGTGTGGTAACTAGGGTTATTAGATCTCCCATGTGAGGTCGGCCCTGAGTTTACTATTTGGGGGTTATTAGACTCTCCTGGGAGAGGTCGGCCCCATTAGGGTAAAAAGTCAGTCGGGAGATGAGTATAAGTAGAGGAGGTATGTTCCTCACTTATCTCATTCATTCACTCATTTGTGATTGGCGCATAGGAGAGAGAGAGGTCTGCATAGGAGGAGAAGGAGCTCTAGTCTTGGACTACATCTTTGTATTGGTTGATTATCTATATTGAGGAAAGCTTTGCTGGGTTTTCTACCCCATGAGGGTTTCCCAGGGTAAACCTTTGTCTATATTGTGATTATGTTTCTTTCAGTGATCTTGCTAGTCAAATTAGGCTAAACTTAACATGGTATCGGAGCTAGCCTGAATAGAACATCTTTCACAAGGTGAAAATACCTCTCTCTCCTCCTCCGGTGAAAATTAGGGTTTCTGTAAAAGTTGGCATTTTTGGATTCTGATTGCATGGCTGGATATCCCTCCTCAAAATCGAAGTTTTGAGCCCTAGATCGATATTTTTGGTTGGGTAGAACTCCGGGAAAGTCAAACCCTAGTTTGACCAAAAATGCAGAAAACCAGAAAACCAAAGAACCAGAAAAGTTGTGCACCTGTGCACCAGTGAACCAGAAAAGCTGCTCACCTGTGCACCAGTGAACCAGAAAAGTTGCGCACTTGTGCACCAGTGAACCAGAAAAGCTGCGCACCTATGCACCAGAAAACCAGAAAAGAGAAGACCAGAAACCCAGAAATTATGTTGCAAATCCAGAAGGTGTAAAGTTGAAGTTTCCAGAAGCTGATCACACCAGAATTCTCAATTCAATCAAGATCATCTCCTGGTAAGTACTATTCTATATTTTGAAACTTCAATCTCTGTGACCTCTTGGATAATATGGCTCCAAGCACTAAGCTTGAAAACAAGCTAGAGGGTATAGAAAAATTTTCGGGCATGGAAATACAGAATTGGTCTCATCCTTGAAGAGAATGATCTTGTCCAATATATCAAAGATGAGGTTGCAGAACCTGCGGAATATGAAGCCAAAGAAAAGTATAGGAAGGACATGATTAGGGAAAAGATAATCATTGTTGATTCTATCAAATACCACTTGATTCCCCAAGTGGAATCCAAGAAGACCCCAAAGGAAATGTATGATGCCCTTTCCAGAATGTATGAGGGAAAGAACATCAATAGGAAGATGAATCTGAGAGCTCAATTGAAGAACACCAAGATGAATAAAGGAGAATCTATTCAAGACTATTTCTTAAGGGTTTCCCAGTTCAAGGAACAATTAGATGCCATTGGAGATACCCTTGATGAAGATGAACTAGTCATGACTGCTCTAAATGGTCTCACTAGACCTTGGGTGTCATTCATCCAAACTATGTGTGCCAGAAAAGAAAGTATGAAGTTTGATATGGTATGGGAGGATTGCATTCAAGAAGAAGCTAGGGTAGCCAATAGAGAATCCCTTCTCAAGGAGGATGACCAAGCTTTGGCTACTCACACCAAAAGAAGAAGGAGTCATTTCAACTCCAAGAAGAATGGTCACAAGGAGTCTCAACCTCCTCATAGATTTAAAAGGAGAGGGGGAGTAAACTCAGAAAGAGATCTCTCCTCAGTTCAATGTTATAGTTGTCACAAACTATGACACATTTATAGAAATTGTCCTTCAAAGAAGAAGAAGAATCTTCACAAAAGACATCAAGCACATTTGGCAGAAGATGATAGTGAAGAAGAGGAAGAGGAAAGGCCTCAAAAGAAAAGAACTAAAATAGAAAAAGAAGATGTGGAAGAATATGTTCTATTCTCTACACTCTCTGGGTCTGTGACACCTAGAGAAAACACATGGCTCATTGATAGTGGTGCTTCAAAGCACATGACAGGACAAAAGAAGAATCTCTCAAGCCTTGAAGAGAAGACCTCTCCATAGAAGGTATCTCTAGGAGATGACTATCAATATCCCATCAAGGGAATCGGTGAAGCAAGCTACAAGCTTGATTCTGGAACCCCATTGAAGATGAATGAAATCTTATATGTACCAGGTTTGAAGAAGAACTTACTCTCTATCTCAACATTAAATAAGAAAGGTTATAGGATTGCATTCATAGATGGACAAGTGCTCATGTGGTCCAGAGGAAAATCAATTGAGGATGCAGTTGTTATTGGTGAAGAGGAAGGAGGTCTATACAAACTCAAGGGCCATCCAGAAGCTGCCCTTGTTCATGAAGCCACTAGCCCAAGTGAGATATGGCATAGAAGGCTTGCTCACATTAAATACAAAGCACTACCTCATGTGAGCAAGGTAGTCATAGGATTACAAGACTTAAAGATTAATCATGATGGCACTTGCAAAGGATGTGCAAAAGGAAAGAATGTCAAGAACCCATTTCTAAAGAGTGATACAAATAATAAGAGTACATTGGAATTGATTCATTCAGATGTATGTGGACCAATGCCATCCACATCCTTGAGTGGATATGAATACTACCTTACTTTCATTGATGACTACTCAAGAAAAACTTGGATATATTTTCTGAAGGGAAAAGATGAAGTTTTTGGAAAGTTCAAGGAATTCAAAGCCTTGATAGAAAACCATTCAGAAAAGAAGATTAAGATACTCATGACAAATAATGGTGGAGAATATACTTCAAAATATTTTGAAGTCTTTTGTAAAGAAGCTAGAATCAAGAGGGAACTAACCACTCCCTACAATCCCTAACAGAATGGTGTTGCGGAAAGAAAGAATAGAACTATTATGGAAGCAGTAAAAACAATGATACATGATCAAGACCTACTTATGTATCTATGGGCTGAAGCAGCCAAGACAGCAGTCTATGTGCAGAATAGACTATCTCATAGTTCTCTTGATTTCAAGACCCCAGAAGAAGTGTTCACAGGAAAGAAGCCTGAGGTAAGTCACCTCAAGATATTTGGATGCCCAGTATACATTCGCATTCCAAATGAAAAGAGGACCAATCTAGATCCTTTTGGGAAGAAAGGAATATTTGTTGGATATTATGAAGCATCCAAAGCATTCAGAATATACATCCCAGGATTCCATCATATGGAAATAAGTAGGGATGTGACATTTGATGAAGAGGCAGCCCTCAAGAGATCTAGGAAGTGCCAGCATGAAGAAGTATATGAGGAAGAGGCACCTTCCAGAATTACAGAAGCTGCACACACTCCTGAAGAGACAACACTTGAAGACTATGACATGTTGGAACCACAAGAACCCCCTGTCATGAACATTTCAAGGAAGAGAAAACCATCATGGCCAAGACATTATACTAGGAGCAGAAAAGTATGGAGCTCCTGAAGGCTCCACTAGGGTGAGAAAGAAACCAAAGACATTCTCCAGCTATGTGGCCCTGATGTGTGATCTTGTAGATCAAGAACCCACCAGTTATGAAGAAGCATCTCATAAGAAAGAGTGGGTGGAGGCAATGACAGAGGAATACCAATCAATAATGAAGAATGATGTTTGGGATATAGTTCCCAAGCCAAAGGATAAGAGTGTGGTATCCTCCAAATGGATATACAAGATAAAGCATGTTGCGGATGGCATCATTGAAAAGTATAAGGCAAGGTTTGTGGCTAGAGGGTTCTCTCAGAAAGAGGGAATTGACTATGAAGAAACATTTGCACCAGTTGCAAGGTACACTTCCATTAGAACCATCATGGCACTTGCATCCATGATGAAGTGGGTATTACACCAGATGGATGTGAAGACAACCTTCCTGAATGGTGTGATTGAGGAGGAAGTGTACATAGAACAACCACAAGGATTTGAGGCTGAAGATAGAAGAACTCACGTATCCCAACTGAAGAAGGCTTTGTATGGGTTAAAGCAAGCTCCCAGAGCTTGGTATGGAAGAATTGGCAGTTTCCTAACAAGCTTAGGCTTTACCAAGAGTAAAGCTGACCCTAATATTTATCTCAAAGTTATGGATGATGAACTTCTCATATTGTTCCTATATGTGGATGATCTTTTTATGACTAGAAATGAGAAACAAATTATCGAGTGCAAGAAGAAGCTCTCTTCAGAATTTGAGATGAAAGATCTCGGATTGATGCATTACTTCCTAGGTCTGGAAGTATGGCAAGGCCCAAGAGGAATCTTTCTCAACCAGGGAAAGTATGTTGTGGAAATATTGAAGAGATTTGAGATGTTGGAATGTAAAGCCATGGCCACTCCCATGGATTCCAACCTAAAGCTGTTAGTTGATGACTCATCAAAGTTAGTGGATATGACTCTGTACAGAGAGATTATTGGGTCATTGATGTATTTGACAAATACTAGACCAGATATATGCTTTGTCGTGAATACCTTGAGTCAGTATCTAGTGGAACCTAAACGAGTTCACTTGATAGCTGAAAAGCATGTGATGAGGTACCTAAAGGGTATGATAGACTTTGGTCTATGTTATCTTGGAGATCATGATTTCAAACTGCATGGCTACACAGATGCTGATTGGGCAGGAAGTGTATCAGACGGGAAAAGTACATCGGGAGGATGTTATTGTCTAGAATCTACCATGATCTTGTGGTTTAGCAGGAAGCAGTCTAGTGTGTCTCTCAGCACAGCTAAAGCGGAATATATAGCTGCTTGCTCTGCTAGTTGTGAAGCAGTATGGCTTCGAAAACTGTTATCAAGACTATTTGACTTAGAGATGGACCCCAGTGTGATCATGTGTGACAACCAGAGTTGTATCAAGATGACAGAGAATCCAGTGTTCCATGATAAGTCAAAGCACATACATATTCGATATTTCTATATACGGGATATGGTGCAGAACGGAGCTATCAAGCTCGAGTATGTAAGCATTGACGAACAAGTTGTTGATATATTGACCAAACCTCTGTCTCGAGTAAAGTTTGAGTATTTTCGAGACAAGCTTGGTGTAGTTCAGAAGGACCCTCCTCGAAAGGGGGAGTGATGTGGTCACTGATGATGAGATTTCGTGCATCGACAGTAAGGTCGATGATGTGGATACCTGTATTGGTGATACCGACAGTGAGATCGGTCAATGGTCCTTAGAATGGGCCTAAGTTGACAAGTGGATTGTATCATCCTTGGACACATGTTCTAAAAGAGATCCGTAGACATATGTCTCCGAGAAAGAAGTCCCTAGTGGACAAGAGGGATTGCATCATCCCTGGACTTCGGCCCCGTGAATTTATCCGTAGACATATGTCTCCGAGAAATAAGTCCCTAGTGGACAAGAGGGATTGCAACATCCCTGGACTTCGGTCCCCTGAATTGATCCGTAGAAATATCTCTCCGAGAAAGAAGTCCCTAGTGGACGAGAGCGATTGCATCATCCCTGGACTTCGGTCCCCTGAATTGACCCGTAGACATCTGTCTCTGAAAATTGATGATAGGACTGCATTGTCCCTGAATGTTGAGTTCAAAATGTACGTGATAAATCCTAGATCTGATCTAGGTCACATCCAGTATGAAAAAGGATTGGCTCTATGGTGGTAAATCCTAGATTTGATCTAGGTCACATCCAGTATGAAAAAGGACTGGCACCGTGGTCGGGATTGCATCATCCCTAGACATGGATTTGTCATAAATGGATCAAGGACTGCATCATCCTTAGACATGGATTTGTCTTAAACGGATCAGGATTGATCATCCTGTAAGTAGATCTGGACTGCATCGTCCCTAGACATGGATTTGTCTTAAATGGATCAAGGACTGCATCATCCCTAGACATGCATTTGTCTTAAATGGATTAAGGATTGCATCGTCCTTAGACATGGATTTGTCTTAAATGGATCAGGATTGATCATCCTGTAAGTAGATCTGGACTGCATCGTCCCTAGACATGGATTTGTCTTAAAATGATCAGGATTGATCATCCTGTAAATAGATCTGGATTGCATCGTCCATAGACATGAGAGGTGTCTTAAAGTGAGAGGGATTGATCATCCCATGAATTGGATCATGTGTGTTGTAGATGATCCATATGTTGTAGATCGAGATGATCCAGATGCTGTAGATCGAGACGATCTAGATGATGTAGATCGAGATGATCTATATGTTGTAGATCGAGATGATCCAGATGCTACTGATTGTGATGATCTAGATGACGATGCTGTTGATCATGATGGTCTAGATGACGATGTTGTTGATCATGATGACGATGATGTTAATCAGAGGATCCAGTTGATTATGTGATACTGTTGCTGCTATTATGGTGATGATCAGTAGATCCAGATGATGAGGTTGTTGATCAAGAGATCCAGATGATGATGTTACTGTGGTTGTTCGAGTGCTGCAGAAGATGAAGACTCAATACTGAAGATGTTGATGTTCTAGTATTGATTATGTTCCAGTAACTGTTTGAGTTACTGATGATGATATATGAAGAAAGATTCCAATGATTTATAGATGTATCATGTACCATGTAGTTGATGACTCCTTGCTCCTGCATATGTTGTTATAATATCCTTCTCGTTAAGGGGGAGTATTGAAATATTGTAACTTCCAAGAATATTATATTTGTATTTTATTATTATGGAGATGGTACATTCCTCCGTGGTGACCCTATTGTATATTCGAAGATGTTTATTCCTCCGAGAGAGTGTGGTAACTAGGGATATTAGATCTCCCATGTGAGGTCGGCCCTGAGTTTACTATTTGGGGGTTATAAGACTCTCCTGGGAGAGGTCGGCCCCATTAGGGTAAAAAGTCAGTCAGGAGATGAGTATAAGTAGAGGAGGTATGTTCCTTACTTATCTCATTCATTCACTCACTTGTGATTGGCGCATAGGAGAGAGAGAGGTCTGCATAGGAGGAGAAGGAGCTCTAGTCTTGGACTACATATTTGTATTGGTTGATTATCTATATTGAGGAAAGATTTGTTGGGTTTTCTACCCCATGAGGGTTTCCTAGGGTAAATCTTTGTCTATCTTGTGATTATGTTTCTTTCAGTGATCTTGCTAGTCAAATTAGGCTAAACTTAACACCAACCAAGGTCTATTCTGGCCTTCTCAAACCATAGGTGGTTCTTCCTCTTCTTCAGACGAAGAGCTAGAAGAATGTTCACTTTCGAATGAGGAGGATGATGAGGAAGGAGGACTAGGTGCGGGTCCACCAGTTGCAATGTTTAGTTGATCTCGTACTTCTTGGAAAAGTGAATCAAGGTTGTATTTAGGAGATCCTGAATTGTTAGTTGTTTCTTGGTTTTGAAGGTTTTGATCAGCTGTCAATTGTGTTCCTTGATCACTGTCCTGCGAAATATTTTCTGTATGAATATCTACCAAACCTCTGCTTCTTTGAGCAGTGATTCTTTGTTCTAACCTAGTGACACTATCGCTAGATGTTTTCAAGATTTGCTCAAGTGTGATGGGTCTTCTTGTAGGGGATGTGATGAGGATATCCCTTCTGGCTTCCTACTCTGCTGCAAGTGTGGTAGGAATGAGAGTTGGTTGTGACATTGTTTGTTGTTCAGATGTTGAAGCTCTAGATTGGCTTCTAGTGACAACCGAGGATGTGTTTGCTGTAGGATGTTTCTGAGTATTTTGTTTAGGCATGTTATACTACTTTCCCTCCTTCTAGCGCCATTTGTTGACGCCTCGGGGGTGCAGGGTCTTTCGAAGCCTTTCAGTCTAGGTTTTCACCCTCTGTTGGGAGCTTTGGAACCCATTCCATCACCTTGCACTAAGCCTGCACCCCCGAGGCCTCAACAGCCCTTTCTTACAAGATATGTTCACGTCCAGGGATTTGGTCGATATTGCCCCTTTTCCTTTGGTTCCTACCTGGAGAAATGGGCACCTGGGTGAAGATTCCATTGCCAAGAGACTAGATCGTTTCTTGATCGCTGACAAACTCCTGGTGGATTTTTCTAAGTACAAATCTTGGTCCCTAGACAACTGCATTAGTGATCATGCTCCTATCTTTTTTCAATTCAATTTGGAGGACAAGAGGGAAACCTTCCCATATAAATTTAATTCCTCTTGGCTCTCCGATCAAGAGTTTTGTGAAGTGGTGACTAATTTCTGGAAAATCCTTGTGGTTGTTGATGGTGTCTCGGCTATGGATAGCCTGGTTAAGAAACTCAAATGTCTCAAATCACACATCATTACTTGGGAAAGGGAGCGTAAGAAATTACTGGCCAGGGAACTTTCCTTGGTTGAAGTCGAGATTGATGCCATCATGCTCTCACACCGTTATATGCCTATCTAGGGTTCGGCTACTATCAGATTGAGTGAACTTGAGGGTAAAAAGATGAGTCAACTTAAATTCCAGGAGGAATCCTGGAGACTGAAAATTCGGGCTTTATGGATTAAAGTCGAGGACAACAATACCAAATTCTTTCATAAATTTTTTGACTCCCGAAAAAATCAAAATTCTATTTGGGAACTCAATGATCATGATGGGAGAAAGATTTCATCTCAGAAAGACTTGCACCGAGTGGCTGTTTTCCACTTTAATAATAATTTCCAGGATCTAGGGTCGACTCCTTTGTTGGTTCAATTTAAGGTTATCATAGAATATCCGCGTATGTTCTCGTTGGAGGAAGGTGATGGGATCTTCACCCCTGTGACCCTGCAGGAGGTGGAGATGGTTTTAAAAGGTTTATCCAAAAGATAAAAGTATAGGTCTGGATGGGTGGTCTGTGAAATTGTTCATCAATTTTTTTTATATTATGGGTCAGGACACTCTCATGGCCGTGGAGGAATCCAGACTTTTGGGCTCGGTTTCAGGTGCAATCAACTCTACTTTCTTGACTCTGATTCCGAAGTCTTCTCATCCTGATAGTTTCAATGATTTTCGACCAATATCCCTTTGTAATTTAATATATAAAGTCATTGCTAATATCATTGTTGTCAGATTCAAGCCTGGTCTTTCAAAATACATTTCAAGGGAACAATTTGGTTTTCTTCGTGATCGTCAAATCTTGGACGTTGTGGGGGTGGCTCTGGAGGCTTTTCATTCTATCAAAACTAAACACCTGAATGCAATCATGTTGAAATTGGATCTTGTGAAAGATTATGATCGGCTGGACTGGTCTTTTCTCAAATTAATTTGATACAAATTGGGTTGCCATGGGCGGCCACGAAATGGATCATGGCTTGCGTTTCATCTGTAAACTTTGCAGTTATTATTAATGGCACAATCTATGATTTTATCAAAATCTCGCAGGGTTTAAGACAGGGATGTCCCTTGTCACCTTTGCTTTTCATATTGGTCATTGAGGGGCTTAGTAAGCTTATCATTAGAGGACGTATTGATCAGAGACTTCCGGGCTTACTGGTTGCTCCCAACACTATGGTCACTCACACGTTCTTCGTGGATGATGTAATGCTATATGGTGGTAGTTCTTTGGGGGAATGGGTGGAGACAAAAGCCATTCTGGATATTTTCTGCAAAGCTTCTGGAATGTTGATCAGTAAAGACAAATCGGTGCTGTTATTCTTTGAGATTGAGGAAAATTTGCTAACACAAATTAAGACACTTTTGCCTTACACTTGTAAGTGGTTGGAGGATGGAACCACCTACCTGGGTTTCTTCATCAAACTTAATTTCTACTTGGTTTTAGATTGGCGATGGCTCTTGAAAAGATTTGATAAACGTATTGGTCACTGGTGCTGGAAATGGCTATCCCTGGGGGGCGCCTCACTCTTGTTAAATCTGTGCTACAAAATTTAGTGTTATATTGGCTTTTGATGTGTAAGGTTCCAAAGGCCATATTGTCTGGGATGCGCCAAAGGATTTTGAAATTCTTATGGAAGGGTGGAGGTGGTAAACGATGTTTTCACTTGGTTGGGTGGCAGTCACTGGCCTATCCATATAAGTATGGGGGTTGGGGTATTAAGAACTTGGAGGCTTTTGGAATAGCACTAAAGGTGAAAATCCTTTGGAGGGCTCTGTCTGTGGAGTCACTTTGGAGCACTATCATCAAGGACAAGTACCTTAAAAACCTGTCGGTTCCCCAATGGTTTCGTCAGGGCAAGCCGGTGGGACGGGTTGTTTCAAATATGTGGAAAGGCTTGATGGAGGCTTTTCAGGTAATTGAAAACTGGCTCTCGTGGGTTCCTGGTAATGGGCGCCAAATCCAATGGGAGAAGACCCTATTCTTGGTGGGTTGCTGGTATTTAAACTATCCCCTAATCTCATTATGTTTTTGAGATCTAAAGGTTACTTTACCCTTAATCATGTTGTTGCATATCATTTGGATAACACCCGCACTACATGGATCAAATCTGATCAACTGGGTCTCCACAATCGAATGGGTGAGGATTGGACTCGGTACATCTTGTGCCTTATGCAGCTCAACATCCATTTACAGGAACATATGGATGTTTTGGTTTGGTCTTGGGATACTTTTTCTGGATCGGTTTCCGCGTGTGCTGTGTATTCATCCTTGTTCTTTTAGCGCCTACGTCCCGCTCTCTGGTGGAACTGTTTAATTTGGAGGTTGTATATTCTGCACAAGCTCAGATGTTTGTGTGGTTAATCTTGGATAATTGTATCCTCACAATGGACAATTTGATCAGGCGTGGTTGGGTTGGGCCAAACCGTTGTGGTTTGTGTGGATCAACGAAGGAGTCAATCAACCACCTGTTCTTTTCATGCCATTTCTCCCACATTGTATGGGGACTTGTTTGCTCTTGGATTGGGAACACACCTCCCTGGAACCTACCTTTTTACGTGGAAAATTTTCACTCTTGGCTTACGACTGGCTCCCCTTTGTTAACTTTTCCAGTTTTCACGTCCTGGGAAATTTGGAAGGCCCGAAACTTGCTCATTTTTTAGGAGCAGAAGCCAAACCTGCATTGGATAGGCTATAGATCCATGGCCTCTTACCATGAGGCTATGGGTGTTCTAGACAGGATTGTTGCTCCTTGTCATCGAGCACCTCACCCTGCCCCCTTTGTTGTCATTTCTTTTTCGTGGGGAGCTTTCGACGGGGCCTCTCAATCTAGCTCTTTGAACAGTGGTGTTGGGGCAGTTGTGTACCTTTCGGATTCACATAAGTTGCACATCTTGATGAATTGTGGTGTGGGATGTAACACCAAGAGTGAGCTCATCGCACTCTGGTTACTTATGCATGTCTCATCGGTGCGCAACCTCCCGCTTTCTCTTGTGTGGGGGGATTAAAATGTCATTATCACTTGGGATCGCCTGGAGTGCTCTTTGAAGGTCATTCAGCTAGATTTCTGGTTGATTGACATTCGGCGCCTTATCAACTTCTTTGGACAAATTTCTTTTGTTCATGTGTTTAGGGAGTACAACGTTTTGGCCGATCAGCTTTCTAAATTGGATTTAACTGTTCCAGAGGGCACCATTTTCTTGGAGGAATGGGTTGATGATCTTTTACTGGATCAGTCTACTCTTGCTTGTTTCTGAGTGGGTTGGGCTACTTTTTTCTTTTTGCATATGGTTTATGAACATCATTTTTTGCAGATCCTTGATGCAGGTGGGGGTTATATTACTCTTTATGACTGATTTTGGATCAGCGTTTTTCTCTGGTTTACATGTTTATGTGGCCATTTCTATGGTTATCTGTATGGACCTATTTTAGTCTTTTGTTTTAAGATTGACCTGATGTAATTTGGTCAATCTTTTTTCATGTATTGTTGTTTTTTTTGGACAGTTGTTTTTATGCGGTCACTTCTTGTGGACCATGTGATCTTATTTGACTCTAGTTGGTGCTGTTGTATCCCATCATACTATTACTCGTATTAATAGTAAGTACTTTTTCGTGTGAAAAAAAAAAGAGTCATTACAAGGTAGGTGATCTTCTTAAAAATATCTTAAAATATTTTTACATTGATGCTCTTTTTTTTAATTCTATTTCTAAAAACAAAGATATATATTTTTTTAAATACCATTAAGATCATGTATGGAGGTAGTGGGTAACCCTCCATCTCAATATTTCTCTATACAAATTTGCACATCATATATAAAATGTCTTATATGAAGTCTTGTATTTCTTAAACATATCCATGGCATATATACAAATTTCCACATCATATATAAAATGTCTTATATGAAGTCTTGTATTACTTAAACATATCCATGTCATATTTGGATAAATTAGAGTTCTTATCATCATCCATTATAAAAATTTCCAATAGGATAAAAGATATCACTAATCCCTTACAGGGATGTAGGCCATCTTGAAAAAGAAACTAAATAAAGCTAAAAAATTTCTATAGAATTTAAGAAATTAAAATTATACAAAGGATCACGGACCATATTCAAAGAGGCATCCCTCTTGATGCTCCTACATGTATTGAGAAATTCAATCTAAAAGAAGCGCATCCTTAGACAAAGAATCAACTTTTGTGTTTTGTTTCCTATAAACATAAATAAAAGTGGACTCGTTAATGTTTTATCTTATATTCATTATTTCCTCACAAACTGGGCATAGAAATATATTCCCTAAGGAGTACACCCCTTGAGTCCTGTCATTTCTGATAATGACCAGGTAAAGATGTCTCGAAACTATTGGAACAATGATTTATAAGCCGTGACTTTTTGTTAAGAGTAGGAGGCTCCAAGTAAGATGTTCTATATTCTCCATGATGCCGAGGGTTACAGAAATATCCACTTTGATGGTGGGTGAAATTTTAGCCATGTTATCTTCTTCAAAAGCATCCATGGTTGGAATGGGGTTTTTAAACCAACTCACATGGTGAGGTGGGATAAAATCCTTTGTTTAGTTGGTGTATTTCTCCTTCATCTTGTTATGTTAGATCATGTTCTAAGGCACAAAGTAGGAATAATGATACATGTCATCCAAAGGAGTGTCAGCTTCTAATGGCATAGGATATAGAGTATGATTGATAGCATAGGGAACATCATATGTGTATGATGTATCTATTGAGCTATACACTCCCATGGAGTTGGAGACTGCATGTAATGGATTAGTATCGATCCATGAATTAGCGATGCCTAACGATGATGATTGTTAGTCATGGGTTGTAGACACAAGTGATGATGAGATTTAGAACATATCGACATATCGTGCTATCTTAGGTGATAGGGGAAACATCTCCTCCTAAGGTGAGATAAGGGATTTTACTAAAGGAGGAGAGATGTTTAGAATTTGCCTTAACTATTCAAGGTGCTCTGCTCATTATGCTTGTAAAGTGGGACATTAGAACGAGAAGTGTATCAACAACCCACAAAATCGACATGGGCGAGTGGGGCACAATGTGATCAATGTGTTGGCAAGAGAGGGGGGATGGGTGGCTTTTCTAGGAAGAATTGTGTCCATTTTAGGGGGTAATAAATGGCTTCTCTACTGACATACTAAACATGATTAGCTCGTGGGTGTCTCAATTATCATCAACACAAATTTGATTATGCCAAACTCAATGGGAGTTGTTTGCGACACATTGTTGGGGGTCGAGGATTGGCACATAGTAGCAAGAGTATCCTAGAACCTTAAGGATTCAAGACAATGGTGAGTGCAATGACCAAAGTGTGAACACATCGTGCACTCATGATTTATGCGTAGTGATTTTGTCTCTAGTTTAAGGGGATCTACTTGAGGAGTAGAGAATATGCCCCATGTAGAGGATTTTGAAATGAGAGTAGCATTTGTGGATCGGAGTAGAAAATTCCTAAGCTCAGGTAGGGTTGGGCATAGGTTAGTGGGAGACCTATGAGGCTACACAATGCACATAGAGGGGAAACTCGTGCATGGTGTTGAGAACACACTTATATTGAGAGGGGGGTGAATCGGTATAAGAATATTTTTTTAACTTTTTCAAACATTCATCAACCATAAGAATGTTGATGTATATGTAACTTCGGAATGTATTTCATCTATGTACTTCATATATATTTATTGTACCCTTATAAGAGATGTGTTATTCCTCTATAAGGAAGTGTCGTCATGTGTATTGACAAGTGTCGCAAGTTTGTGTACTTGCCGATGGGTTATTAGACCACCATGTGTGGGGTCAGCCCTAAAATATATATTATATTGTGGATGTACCTAGCCAGACAAGTCGACCCCATAGTGTAACTGGGAAAACAAGTTAAGCATAAATAGAGATCGGGAGATCTCTATTTGATCACTCGAAACTCATACTTCTCTCACTCAGAAAGTGGCGCACTAGTGAGGAGGAGGATCATCTGCTACTAGGAGACTATATCAATGTATTTTGGTTGTACTTTGGTTGAGCCATTTCTCTCTCTATCTCTGAGGAAGTTGTGGGGTTTTCACCTTAGGGTTTTCCCCACATAAACTCTGTGTCTCTTGTCTCTCATGATTTTGATTCTTATGATGCTTGTCATGCTTATAATGATTGTTATGCATTGATATACTGTACATGTTATTCTCTCAGTAAAGATCCTAGAATATTGTAAATTAATGTTCAAAATTTAATATGGTATCAGAGCTAACCTGAGAAGAAGACATTGTGCAGTGATGGAAACTTGGGTTTCTTGTTTATTGGGTTTCTCTCCACAGATTTTGGAAAAGCAGTATAGTAGATTGACTCTACTCATCAAGGAGAATCTATCTATCCAATCAGAATTCAATTCTGAGCATTTTCATATTTGGCCCTAAAAATTAGGGTTTCCACAAAAATAGGAATTTCTGGAATCTGAAGACATAGCTGGAAGCTCCTTGCAAAAATCGAAGTTTAGAGCTTTCGATCGAGATTTTTGGCTGAGTAGATCTCTGGGAAACTCAAACCCTAATTTAGGGCTCTCCCTAGTGAACCCGGGAAGACAAAAAGGCAATTTTGAAGGGTGTAGCTTTGTAGATCTCAATTTCTAAATACACCAGGTTGATCAGCCCATCAAGGTGCATCTTTCTATCCTTTCAGAAAGTTGAAATTCACATTTTGAATTTTTAGGGGTTTTTCGACAAACCCTAATCTGGGACCAGATCTAGTTTTCAGCAATTCAAGTGGTAAGACCTAAATCTTTTCTATTTCCATTTGAAGTGCTCTTTAAGATGTCTCACCACACCAAGCTTGAGGATAAGCTTGAAGGGGCTGATAACTTCCGAGCCTGGAAGTATAGGATTGGGTTAATCCTAGAAGAGAATGAGTTGGACTCATATGTAAAAGAAGACATCCCTATCCCATAGGATGAAGAGGCTAAGATTTTGCATAAGAAGAACTTGGTCAAGGCAAAGAGAATCATTGTTGATTCTATCAAAGACCATCTCATCCCCCATGTGTCATCTCTGAAGACACCCAAAGAGATGTTTTGATTCACTATCCAAGCTATTTGAAGGGAAGAACATAAATCGGAAGATGACTCTGCAAAACCAATTGAAAGGGGTAAAACTTCAGAATGGAGAAGCCATTCAATCTTATTTTTCTAGGGTCTCCCAGATCAAGGAACAACTAGAAGCAGTGGGTGAAATGGTAGAGAATGGTGAAGTTTTCATGACCACTCTGAATGGCCTACCTAGGTCATGGGACTCCTTTATTCAAGGAATCTGTGCAAGAAAGAAGTTGGTATCCTTCAGCAAACTACGGGAAGAATGCTCACAAGAAGAAGCAAGGCTTGTGGCACGAAAAGAAAATATGGGGAATGAAGATCAAGCTCTCACAGTTCACACCAAGAAAGGGAAGTCCAAGAGAGAGCCATCTCACTCCAAGAAATCTTCACATCACTATAAAGAAAGAAGAATATGCTTCACCTGTAATGAAAAAGGACATATTGCCATAAATTGTCCCAAGAACAAGAAGGACAAAAACAACTTCAACAAGAAGAAGAAGGCCAACAAAAGAAGGTTTCATGCTCATGTTGCCGAGGATGATGAACCTCCCAAGAAGAAGGCTAGAGCAAAAAGTGATGATGATAACTCATCAAGTGAAGAAGAGTATGTTCTAATCTCTGCTCTCACAGGTACTATCTCCCATGGTTGTAATGATTGGCTTATTGACAGTGGGGCTTCAAAACACATGACTGGGTTTAAAGAATCCTTTGCTAATCTATTTTAACATGAGTCACCCCATAAGGTGAAACTTGGGGATGACTATCAATACCCTATCAAAGGATGTGGTGAGGCCTCCTACAATCTAGACTTTGGGAATTCTTTGAAGATGAAAGATGTTTTGTATGTACCTTGGCTCAAGAAGAATCTACTCTCCATATCCGCATTAGATGCAAAAGGTATGAGGGTTGCATTTGTGGATGGCCAAGTCCTAATGTGGCCAAAAGGTAAAACTATTGATGATGCAGTAGTGATTGGAGAGCAAGAGGGAGGATTGTATAAACTAAAGGGACAACCTGAACATGCCATGGTGCATGAATCCATGGAGCCAAGTGAACTTTGGCATAGAAGACTTGCTCATATGCACTATAGGGTACTTCCAATTGCAAGCAAGGTTGTAGAGGGTCTTCCTGAAATCAAGACCAAACATGAAGGTGTTTGCAAAGGATGTGCAAAAGGTAAGAACATTAAGAAGGCTTTCCCAAGCAATGAAAGCAAGGCAAAAGGTATCTTGAAAATTATCCACTCCGATGTATGCGGTCTGATGTCATCCAGTTCTCTGAGAGGGTATGTTTACTATGTCTCTTTCATTGATGACTTCTCCAAGAAGACTTAGGTTTACTTCTTGAAAAACAAAGATGAAGTGTTTGATAAGTTCAAGGAATTCAAAACCTTAATGGAGAACCAAACTGATAAGAAGATCAACACCTTTAGATCCGACAATGATGAAGAATTCACTTCAGAAGACTTCAAGAAGTTATGCAGTGATTCAGGGATTAAGAGGGAGTTGACCACTCCTTACAATCCACAACAGAAAGGAGTAGAAGAAGCTACTTTAGAATAGGACTCCAGCAACTCCTGCAAAGAAGCAAAGATTTAGAGGGAGTCCACCCAACAAACAAACAAAGATAAGTATTTGAATTGTCATTTCTTGTATATTCTGTTTGTTTATGTATATGCTTATGTTCATAGACTTAGGTTGTGTATTATGCATATTAGAATAATTGCATTAATGAACAAGATACTACTAATATGCAAATAATGGGTAAGTGGCCTATGGCACTGTACAACATTCCATTGCTACTTATCTAGAATGAAACCTCTTTGCTGACATGTTGGGAGTTGTGCACACTCTTAACAATGTTCTGGTAGAGATTGGAAGGCATCTAGAAAGTTACATAATATGGATAAATGTTGTATTGAAGAATTGGCTAAAATAATTGCATGGCTGTATGACATATTTCTTTATGTGTAAGATTTTGTTATGAAACTATGAGATGTTTCTAATCATGCAATTTAACTTGTTTTGTAGGAAATATCGTATACCTTCACCTACAAAAGAAGGAATACAAAATTTGTTCAGCAACAAAGTTATCTATTGAAGATATTGAAGATATTAAACTTCCCAGGATTCGGGAAGAATGCCATGATCGAGGAGTACCAGTCAATAATGAAAAAATGATGTTTGGGATGTGGTCCCAAGACCTGAAGGGAAGTCTATTGTGACTTCCAAATGGATCTACAATATCAAGCATGTTGCAGATTGCAGCATAGAGAAATACAAAGCAAGATTTGTAGCTTGTGGCTTCTCACAGAAAGAAGGAATCGACTATGAAGAAACTTTTGCTCCTGTAGCCAGGTACACTTCCATCAAATCAGTACTTGCTCTGGCTACAGTGATGAAATGGAAGATACACCAGATGGATGTCAATACTGTTTTCTTGAATGGTGTAGTTGAAGAGGAAGTGTATGTGGAGCAACCACTCGGTTTTGGGACACATGACAGGGAGTCATATGTGTGCAGATTGAAGAAAGCCTTGTATGGCTTGAAGCAAGCTCCCAGAACTTGGTATGGTAGGATGGATAGTTTCCTATCTAGTTTGGTCTTTACCAAGAGTAAAGCGGATTCCAACCTTTACTACAAGGTTGAGGAAGGGAATCCTGTGATTCTACTCCTATATGTGGATGACTTATTTGTAACAGGAGATGATAGATTGATTGCAGATACTAAGAGGAAGCTTGCTGCCGAGTTCAATATGAAAGACTTAGGAATGATGCACTATTTCCTAGGTATGGAGGTGTGGCAGAGTGCAGATGGGATCTTCCTTGGTCAAGGGAAGTACACAGTAGATATCTTGAAGAGATTCGGGATGATGGATTGCAAGGCCATGGCCACACCTATGGCATCGAACCTGAAGCTTCTATGTGATGCTTCATCTGAGCCAATTGATATCTCTATGTATCGTAAGATGATTGGGTCCTTGATGTACCTGATGAACACGAGACCAGATATTTTCTTTGATGTGAACACACTGAGTCAGTTCCTGACAGATCCGAGGAGTGTTCACCTGATTGCTATAAAGCATATTCTGAGGTACCTGAAGGGTACAGTTGATTATGGGCTCAAGTACGAAGCGAATCAAAAGTTTAACCTGCAAGGTTATGTTGATTCAGATTTGGCAGGCAGTGCTGCAGATAGGAAGAGCACATCTGGGTGTTGCTTCAATATGGGATCAGGTGTGATCTCTTGGTTTAGCAGGAAGCAATCCTGCGTAGCACTGAGTACAACTGAGGCAGAGTATGTTGTAGCCTGTTCAGCTAGTTGTGAGGCAGTATGGATTCGGAAGCTACTGTCTGAGTTATTTGATCTCCCATTGGATGCTACCGGTATCTTCTGTGATAACCAGAGTTGTGTGAAGCTGTCTGAGAACCCAGTGTTTCACGACAAGTCAAAACACATAGAGATCAAATATCACTATATCAGGGATATGGTGCAGAGAGGAGCAGTGAAGCTCCTGTATGTTGCGACAGATGAGAAGATTGCAGATGTGTTGACGAAGCCAATAGCCAGAGTGAAGTTCGAGTACTTCAGAGAGAGGCTTGGTGTTCTTCAGATCAACGACACTTCGAGGAAGAAGTGATGGAGACATTTGCTGTAGCCATTCCTAGCATGGTGGAAGGGGGATCCTTCACATGGCTGTGGATGTAAGCGCTAGATGATGAGCATCAAGATGATGTTCTAGTTTTTGCTCTGTATGATCAGTTGGATCATTTGTGTATGTATGCATCATGTTGCATGCTTGGACCATGTATCTGTATTTGTATCAGGTGGATACATTGTATGATCAGGTAGATCATGTATGTTGATATATATCAGGTATGATTAGGTAGATCATGTATGTTGATGTATACATTGTGTGGATCATGTATCTATGTATCAGGTGGATACACTGTGTATGGTGATATGTATCAGGTAGATACTTGGTATGCATCAGGTGGATGCATTGTATGATCAGGATGATCATGGATGACGAGCTTCTCCAGATAACATGCATCAGGACGATGCAGTGATGATGATCAAGATGATCATGTGTACATCAGGATGATGTATGGTGAGTATCAAGACGATACTTTTTGGCCATGGATAAAGTTGTGCAGATGAGCATGTCTGGGAGATCCTATAGGTTGGAGTTGTGTACCCATAACAGCCTGGGATGCTCTTTCGAGACATTGCTCTAGGAGGAGATGTAATTTGTGCCCTGGGATATCTTCAGGTTGGAGTTGTGTACCCGTAACATCCTGAGATGCTCTTGCGAGGTTTTGTCCTATGGCATGTAATTTGCTCCTGGGATATCTTGATAGGATGAAAAAGGCCTCAGATGCTTCAGCCAGGTTTTGCCATGACCACATGTAATTTGCTCGTGGGAGATCTGGACAGGATGAAAAAGGCCCCAGATGCTTCAGTCAGGTTTTGTGGTGAGATCACATGTAATGTGCTCCTAGGAGATCCGACAGGTAGAGTTGTGTGCTCGTAATAGCCTGGGATGCTTCAGCCAGGTTTTGTGATGGGTCACATGTAATGTGCTCCTGGGAGATCCGACAGGTAGAGTTGTGTGCTCGTAACAGCCTGGGATGCTACCGCCAGGTTTTGTGACGCACATAATAATTCCTGAGGATTCCACAGTATGGCCAATGATGAAGACCTGCAAATGGTGGGCCTACATCCAGTATGAAAAAGGACTGGCTCTGTAGAAATTCCTATGACGAGTAGATTCAGAGATTGGTTGAGATAGCAGCAGCAGTGACGATGATGATGATGATGCATCGATGACGATGATCCCGAGAAGAAGACTTGTACTAGCAGATCTGTGTCGAGAAATGCCTTCCTAGTTAAGAGGGAGTGTTGATGTATATGTAACTTAGGAATGTATTTCATCTATGTACTTCATATATATTTATTGTACCCTTATAAGAGATGTGTTATTCCTCTATAACGAAGTGTCGTCATGTGTATTGACAAGTGTCACAAGTGTGTGTACTTGTCGATGGGTTATTAGACCACCATGTGTGGGGTTGGCCCTGAAATATATATTATATTTTGGATGTACCTAGCCAGACAAGTCGGCCCCATAGTGTAACTGGGCAAACAGGTTAAGTATAAATAGAGACCAGGGGATCTCTATTTGATCACTCGGAAACTCATACTTCTCTCACTCAGAAAGTGGTGCACTAGTGAGGAGGAGGATCATTTGCTACTAGGAGACTATCTCAGTGTATTTTGGTTGTACTTTGGTTGAGCCATTGCTCTCTCTATCTCTGAGGAAGTTGTGGGGTTTTTCACCTTAGGGTTTTCCCCATGGAAACTCTGTGTCTCTTGTCTCTCATGCTTTTGATTCTTATGATGCTTGTCATGCTTATTATGATTGTTATGCATTGATATACTGTACATGTTATTCTCTCAGTAAATATCCTAGAGTATTGTAAATTAATGCTCAAAATTTAACAAAGAAAACAATCGCATATGCAGAATATGGAACTCAAGATTTATGTGGAAACCCCTTTGGGAGAAAACCACAAAAGTTGATAACATTCCAATTTATTCTTTAGTACATATAACTTATTCAAAAGCTTATAACATTCCTATTACCTTCATTGAATTTGCTTGATTCTTTTGCCTTCATCGGGTCTAACCAAATTTGAATTTCCAAATAGTAACTTTCCCAAAGCTTGTAGTTTTGGCCCCTTCCCAAGAATGAACTTATACAGTATTCCAAGTATCCAATTTTGAAAATATGATTCTGAAATACTTGCTTGGGGTACTTTTGTATGTTTTCTCATATCCCTGACAGTTTCACACTTTGAAAAGTCCCAGAGAAGAAATTATAGAGAAAAATGCCAAGATGACCTGCGTGAAATTGATTTCAAGACCATTCAGAAGCCCTAACTTCCACAGCGCATATCTCATAAATTATAGAAAAATAAATCTGAAAATTTTACCTAAGGTACTTATGTATGTCTTCTAATATCCTCAAAAGTTTCATTGTCTGAATATTTCAAGAGAAGAAATTATAGATAAAATTCCATGACCTATTTGAAACTTATTTCAGGACCATTCATAAGCCCTAACTTCCTCACTGCATATATCGGAAAGTATAGAAAACCAAAGTCTGAAACTTTTGCCTGAGTTACTTTTGTATGTATTATAAGATCCCTACAAGTTTCATAGTTCGAATATTCACGGAGAAGAAGTTATAGAGAAAATTTAAAGGTAACTTGTTTGAAACTAATTTAAGAACCATTCAGAAGCCATAACTTCCACAACATATATATCGCAAATTATAGTGAACCAAAGTATAAAGATTTTACCCGAGGTACTTATATATGCCTTTTAAGATCCCCGCAAGTTTTATAATTTGAAAATTCTCAAAGAAGAATTTATAGTGAATATCCCAAACTGACATGTTTCAAAACCATTTAGAAACCCTAAATTCCATAGGGCGTGTCTCCTAAAGTATAGCGAACCAAAGTCTAAAATTTTTACCACATGTACTTCAATATTTCGCCTTTGTCTCCTAAAATTGTCACAGTTTGAAATGTCCCAAAAAAATATTATAGTGAAAATTCCAAGATGACTTGAAACTTATTTTGCAAGCTCATCCACTTCTTTAAATTCTACCGCATTTTTTCACACACACACTTGCTCTCAATACTTTCTCATTTTATACTTTTTCATAACCTTTCATGAAGGGACATGTTTATTCAAAAAGACATGGCACCCATTAATTAAATAATTAATTCGTTTTTTTCACTTCTCCAAATACCATGGGATTCCAACCCTTTCCAAATATCATGGATTGTGCCTTTTTTATTTCACTTTTTCGAGTACCATGGGATTCCAAATCTGTGGTTTTGAAACCACCATTTCACATTTTAGTTTTTCGCGTGCACCCCTTTTTTAATATATTTTTAAACCTATATATGTAAATCAATTTGGAGATGCTACCCCTTGTTTGCAAATGCCTTAGCATAACATTAATAACAACATGTTCAATGTAATGCCTTAATATAAAATCAATGACAACATTAATCCTTTGACATCAATGACAATAATTTAAACAACCTCCTGTTAAACCTCAAAATGTCACACTTATGTGTCCTCCTTGAGTTGTATGTTTCATCACCATGAAAATGTCATTATTATGCTTCCTACATGTGTTCTAGAGGGAAACCTAAAGCTTATTATGGTCCCTATACATGCTGGGGAGAGAAATCCATCATTAGGAGGTCAAAATCTCATCATTTATGCCTTGATTTTTGCCCATTTATGAATATTATCACCCCCCTACCTTGTCCAGGGAGGGATAAATCCAAAATTATCTCTCCTTATCCTGTTATAGGAGAGAAATAATTTCATGTTTATCCCTTTGTAGCCTTCTTTAGGGGAGCGATAATTTTGGTTCCACTACCTTGCCTTGAATCTAGGAGTAAGATTTGGATCAAATTTGAGTGGGATCTTGAGTGGATAATCCTATCTTTCGATTATTATCTCCTTTACTAATATAAGTAACCTCCTTGTTCCAATATATCCTCTCAAATCCACCTTATCCTATATTGATCCAAACTCTTCTCCATGGTGGTTGAGCCTCCCAAATCCTATATAATGAAAGTTTTTCATGGGAAAAAATAAAGAGTTTTGAAGGCATCATACCTATGATCCTGTGATTCTGAGAGAGTCCATTCTTTGGGAAAGATAAAAACAATGGAAAAATATTGAATAGGTGGTATGTATAGTCTTGTGGTTCTCAAAGGGGTTTTGAATGGAATCTTGAAGGACATGCTGCTACAAAATCAGGTATATGGTCGTACTTGTTCATTATAGCTTACCTTTTAATAAGAACTTAACCTATTTCTCCAATTCTTGTACTCAATGGCATGCATGTTTACTTTGCCTTATTCAAAGTAAGTAGATATTTTTATGCTTAACATTGTCTTGTGGAAGGAAGGATACTTTGTGTTGTCCTTACAGGTTCTTCTAGCTTCGGAACTCTAGAATTGGATTCAGATGTTAGAGCAACAAGGACAACTGTTAGTAAAGAGGTAGGCATTATATCTTCTTCTACTCTCTTCCTCCCCTATCTCCTTGTTTGCATGAAAGATAGATCTAGAAGAAATTTAGTGTCTATTTGTTTCTTTTCTGTCTCGGATTAGGGAGCCTAGGGAACCACTATTTGTCCAAGCTAAATTATACCTACCCGTAGGGATATTTTCTACAACACCTCTCCCTTTGTCATTAATGGCAATCCTATTATGAAACACATAATCCACATGTCATAGAAAAAAAATTTCCCCATGCCTACAACTCGCCCCCTTTGACATCAATGGCAAAGGGATGTTACCCATGATCTTGTGCTTCTCCTATTATCAACATTGCCTACCCAATCTGTATATGTATATGTTGTTAGAGTAAATTATGAACACCTCTTGAGTACCACAAGCCAAATTCCAAGGTGCCCTTTAGATATTCGAATATTCTTTTCACTGCTTGCACATGAGTTTCTATTGGTGCATATTGAAACCATGCATCCAATCCTACTTCTTTCATAATGGCCAGTCTTGATGTTGTCAAATATAGTAGGTTTCTAATCATTTACCTATACAAGGTTTGATTTTCTTTTGAAGATTCATCATCTTTTCTCAAAACAACTTGTGACCATGGATGTGTTGACTGTTGCTCAATCTTCCATTCTTAACTTCTTGAACATTTCCTAGGTATGTTTGGTTTGTGAAATGAGGCAATTCACCAAGCATATAAATCTCAAATTCCCTTTGCATTTCTATTGCAAACTCATGGCACATTTTGTTCATGGTGCCTCCAAAAATAATGTCATCTACATAAATCACAAAAATTAATTGATTTATTCGTATTGTCTTTATGTAGAGAGTATTGTCACTAACAACCCAAGATAATTAGTCTCTGTCAATCTAGACAGTCTTTGTATCCAACATAAGCAGCAATACATATCCAACAGCAGTTGAACATGGTTCGATCGGTCTTAGAAAATCCAATTCAATTTAACAAGAAACAAGAAGGCATCACATATCAACAACTTCAAGTATTCCCCTCTTGAGGGATTAATAAGTAGCAGCAATATTTCTCATCAAATTTTCTAGTCTATGGATACTCAATTGAAACTCTAGTCGACTGTCATGTCAATTCAATCCTTGGTCGACCACTTCCAAGGAAATCATCAGTAAGTAAGAGGAACAATGCACGACTGTGCAATCAATGATACACGGTGATATTAAGTCCTCAAACATCTAGTCAAATGAATCCACAACCATCCATAAATCCAACCGCAGTATATCTTGATAGTTAGCACTAGTCCACAATTATGTCTTTCATGTCTCTTCTGAAAATATGTGAAAGCATGATTACCATTCCTTCAACTTTTATGGTGAGGATGATGATAGGGCACATATTTGTGTGATGGATGATTGGAGGAAGTAGACTCATGGCCAAGTTCACTTACATGAGTAGAATAACTCGACATATCAACAACAATGTCATGTGAGTAATAGGAAACTCATCAATCTGTTCAGCACAATCAATGGTAGGTTTATCTTTTGGAAAACCAGTCGCAACTCCACCTGCAACAAATAAAACTTCCTTGGTTGTATCAAGGCTAGGTGTAGGTAGGGAGGCAACAACAACATCATATCCAAGAACTGTCTTAATTAATGGATACCTTTGACAATTGATGATATTATCTAAGGTTTCAGTACTCTTTTCAAACTTCAATATTTTGTTCCACTTAATATTTGTTGTCTCGAGTTCCTTTCTTAAGGAAACAATTTCAGATTCTAGCTTTTCTTAGTTGTCTTCCTTTTCCTTTAGCTGGATCCTCACCACTTCTTCTATCCTTCTTGATTTTTCTAATTGAACCTTTAGGTTCATGATAATATTTTTTGTTTCTTCAAGGCTTTGCGACATTTTGGAATTTGAATCACAATCCTCTTCTTCATATTTCTATGTTTCTCCTTTTGTTTCAAATTCTTTTTCCTAGGCTTCTTTATTTCACTTAAGGCACATTTGAGTTCTTATTCTAAATCCGTCATTTATTTCTCTTTGTCTTCATCAATCTTGGTTTTGATTGCCATAAAGCGATTTTCTTCTCTATCATTATAGACACTACTTTCACTGCTCTCTTTAGACGAGTCATTATCCCATTTTGAGAATAGACTCTTCTTCTTCTTATAAGAGTTCTTCTTCTTTTCATGTTTGGCATGTTTGTGGTCATTTTGATGATGTTTGCTCCCTTTCTTTACATTATGGTCTTCTTCATCATCACTACTTTCATTTTTCGCATATGGACACTTAGAAGCAAAAATGTCCTACTTTTCCACAATTAAAGCATTTAAAGGGTAGCTTACCTTTGTATTTTCCAGATCCCTTTTTTATTTTTCTCTCAAAATGTTCTTTCTCTTCATTTGACTCGCAGGTGGAACAATCACTTGACTTTGGTTCTTTGTTCTTTATTTTCTTCGAGAATTTGAAATTTGCTTCTTTTTTTATGACTTTTCTTCTTCAATCTTCATGCCATATGTAGTGAGAATCCCATACAATTCATCCATTGTTAATTTATCAAGATCCTTGATTTATTCAATAGAGGATACTTTGGGACTAAATCTTAAGGGGAGTGACCTTAACACCTTTTGTACAGTCATTTGATCTTCAACTTTTAACCAAGTCCTTTGATTGTGTTGACAATTTCAAACACACGGAGGATATAGGTTGCAACATTCTCTTCATCTTTCATTTTTAGACCCTCAAAATGTCCTCTATGTGTTTGGAGGTTTTCCTTCTTAACCTTGGCATTGCCTTCATACATATTTTGAAGCTTGTCCCAAATTTATTTTGCTAATACACAATGCATCATTTTGACAAACTCGGATTTTGATAGACCAAACAAAATGGCATTCATATATTTTGCATTATTTTCACTAAGCTTATTCCCAACTACATCTATTGGTGGTGGTTTTGGAGTTGTATAACTAGTCACTACTAAATCTTAAATATCAAACCCAAGATCCATTAGATAAGTGTGCATCCTTATACTCTAGAATGCATAGTTTGTTCCATCAAACAATGGAGCCCTATTTGTGGAGAAACCTTCATGGTTGGCCATGTGAGATCCCTATATCTACCTTCCAATGGTTAGATTGTTTCCAAAGGAACCTTCTTTGATACCAATTATAGAGAACACACTTATACTAAGAGGGGGGGTGAATCAATATAAGACAATTTTTTTTCACTTTTTCAAACCTTCATCAACCATAAGAAAAAAATCACATATGCAAAGCATAGACATGGAAAAAAATATTTACGTGGAGACCCCTTCAAGTGAAAACCACAAAAATTTTCTATATAATTATTTGTATGCACCATTCTACTGTTATAATGATTTGTAGGCACCAACATACTAGAGAAACCAATCCCCACTAGTACAAACTTTTGTAGGAACCAACCTACTGTTACAAATATTTGTAGGCACCAACCTACTAGAGACACCAATCCCCACTAGTTCAAAGTTTGGTAGGAACCAACCTACTCTTAAAAATATTTCTAGACACAAATCCCCACGGGTACAAACCCTAGTAGGAACCAACCTAATCTTACAAATATTTGTAGACACCAATCCCCATCGCTAAGCACCAACTTATCAAGAGACACTAATCTCTTTGTCAGCACCAACCTTCAAGTTCCAATTTTGTTTTAGTAAATATAACTTCTTTAAAATCTGACAACATTCATATTACCTTCATTGAGTCTGCTTGTTACTTCTACCTTCGTCGGGTCTAACCAAAATTTGAACTTCCAAATGTTAACTTTCCCAAAGTTTGCAATTTTGTCCTCTTCCCAAGAAGGAACTTGTATAGAATGCCAATTATCCAATTTTGCAAATATAATTATGAAATTGAAATACTTTTGTATGTCTTATTGGATCCCTGAAAGTGTCATAGTCTGAAAAGTCCTAGGGAAGAAGCTATAGAGAAAATGGTAAGGTAACATGTTTGAAACTAATTTCAAGACCATCCATAAGCCCTAACTTCCACAGCGCATATATCAAACTTATAGTGAAAAAAAGTATCAAAATTTTACCTTATGTAATTTTGTATGTCTTCTAATATCCCTAAAATTTTCAAAGTATGAATACTCAAATAGAAGAAGTTATAGAGAAAATTCCAAGCACTATTCGAAACTCATTTCAAGACCATTCAAAATCCCTTACTTCCATAGTGCATATCTTGGAAAATATAGTTGATCCAAAAATTTTAGGATTTTTTTAACCATTTAATTTGCATGTGAAATTTGAATGCTTAACCTCATAAAAATACTTTTTTAAAGACAATTTGTAAATGCTTAATAAAACAACATAAGCAAATAAACAAGTATGCAAACCATGAAATTGCAGACAATAGATGATAACGGAGTTCACCCTTCCCGGGCTACGTCTCCGGGCCACTTCCAATGAGAAAGTCGATCTTATTAAGTCTTCAAAAGCTTACAAACAAGAGTTCTGGAAAAGAATTTGAGTTCTGTCATTCAAACACAGAAACGGACTGTACCACTGCGTTCCTCTCGAAATTCTGAGAAAATGAGTATAAAATCGACCCCCTTTGCCTGAGACCTTCTCTGGCACGCACTTCGAGAAAGATCCATTTTGCGTCGGTATGGAATGTACCTTTCTGTAATTGAAATCTAGCTTCTAGAACTGTGCACATTATGGTCAAAAACTCCTCCTTCGTGGCTCTCAAATCGTCGTTTATATTGTGTTTTTTTTAGGTTTTGGGGCGTCGAAAGTATGGTCATGCACCCTTTTTTTGGGCTCCAAATCTATAACAAACTCTTAAATAAAAACCGTCAATATGCTTCAACAGAATGGCCGTGGCCCATTAGTAACACGTTGTATTGGGGAGCGGAGGTCCCGGGGTCAAACCCGCGGGCCTCTCGTTCCTCCCCTTTTAATGTGATATGATATAGTTTGTTATTGGCGGTGATGTGGTTGTATAGTTTGGAATCATTGTTGTTCCATGATCTATGGTTTGGAATCATTGTTGTTCCATGATCTATGGTTTGGAATCATTGTTGTTCCATGATCTATGGTTTTTCCACGATCTATGGTTTGGCCTCGGTGTTGGATCTTTCATTACCCATGGGGTCGAGGGCCGCCCCTTTTTCCAACCAAACCCACTGTAAACTTTAAATAGCAGATGCGACCTTATAGACTAAGAACTAAATGTGGAGATCATGGTTAGACGGATATGGTGGAGACTTTGGCTAAGAGGAGGTCAGGGATTCGATCTTCCCCGACTCCATCTGTTTTGGTAAACCGACCAACAGAGTGCCAACAAGGATGCCACATGGCAGGCCTTGGTTGGTCCACATAAACGCCTTCCCTACCACTTGTCAACCTGACATTGGTACAACTCATATGCCTAGTCATCGGAGCCTCCACCTGGCCTGCTATAGGGCTTCCATGTCACCTATCTTCTGACTATACATTCCATGTGGCACACTGTGGGTGTGCCACGTGACCCATTTTTTTGCCATTTTTACTTGTTTTGTGTAAACCGACCAACAGAGTGCCAACAAGGATTCCACATGGCAGGCCTTGGTTGGTCCACATAAATGCCTTCCCTACCACTAGTTGTCAACCTGACATTGTTACAACCCATATGCCTAGTCATCGGAGCCTCCACATAGCCTGCTGTAGGGATTCCATGTCACCTGTCTTCTAACTATACATTCCATGTGGCACCCTATGGGTGTGCCACGTGACCCTTTTTTTGCCATTTTTACTTGTTTTGTGTAAACCGACCAACAGAGTGCCAACAAGGATGCCACATGGCAGGCCTTGGTTGGTCCACATAAATGCCTTCCCTACCACTTGTCAACCTGACATTGGTACAACTCATATGCCTAGTCATCGGAACCTCCACCTGTCCTGCTGTAGGGCTTCCATGTCACCTGTCTTCTGACTATACATTCCATGTGGCACCCTGTGGGTGTGCCACGTGACCCATTTTTTGGCCATTTTTACTTGTTTTGTCATAATTTTAGAACTCAATAACTTTCACGTTCGGAGATCGTTTCTCGTGAAACGAATGTCACTGGAAAGCTCTCGATGAGCTCTATGCATCTGTAAGATTATGTTCACATTTTGAATACTTTCATTTTGATCGATCTTGGAGATCCTCCTAGATGAAACCTTCCCACTGGGAAGATTTTGGTCCACCAAAAGCATGGAATCATTCAGAAAATAGGTGAGGGTACATCTCCCTCACTCTGCCAATCTCTAGCCATCGTGCCTTACTTGGATGCATTCCTTTAAGCTCCACACGAAGATATTCCACATCACCTCTTCGTGAATATCTGACCTTCTTATCAAGTATGATATCTTCCTGAATTTCATTGAGGTATTCAGGAGTAAACTCATCAACAGAAGGTACTTGAACCTGTACATATTGGTCCATAATCATAGGAGGCTCATACAATTTTAAATTTTCTACATTAACAACGGAATTGTTACCAACTTGATCCAAAAATATCATTGTCAAAGCTAACTGAAAAGCATTGTTACCAATTTGATCCAAAATTGTAAAAGGTCCATACATGATTGGTTTCAACTTTCTACCTTCACCTTGGAGTCTGTCTTTGCTGATATGAAGCCATACTTGATCACCAATTTGAAACTCATGATCCACCCGATGCTTGTCATGTCTTTCTTTATACTTGGCCTAACTTGAATCCAACTGCTCTTGCACTGCTTGATGTACCAACTAGATCTGTTGAATAAACTTCAAAGCTTTATCTGCATCAACTTGACCATATCCCATTGAATCTTTCCCATAAACAAAGTCTAAGGGATATTTTGGCAAATATCCAAAACATGTCTTGAATGGAGACCTTTGTGTTGAAGACTGTATAGCTCTGTTGTAGGCATGTTGAACATAATGCAACTACTCATCCCAAAGCTTAGGATGCTTGGCACAATATCCTCGGAGAAGATGTACCACGGTTCGGTTGACCACTTCAGTTTGTAAGTCGGTTTGTGGATGGAGTGCTATGCTCTTCTTTATCTTTGTGTCCATAAGTTCCCATAGAGATGACCAAAATTTCCCAAGGAAGCGGGAATCTCGGTCGGATACAATAGTAGTAGGTAATCCAAAATGGACCCATACATGTTGGAAGAATAAATGAGCAGTCAACTCAGTTGTGATCTGCTTCTTACAAGGCATTATAATGCACATTTTATTGAACCTATCCACAACGACATATAAATAATCATGCCCCTTTCTAGACATTGGTAACCCTCCTACAAAGTCCATTGACACACTTTCCCATGGATGGGAAGGAACAGGAAGTGGAATGTACAAGCCTAACTTTATGCTACTTGGATTACTTGTTGCACACATAACACATCCTTTTACATACATGGACACAGTATCATTCATCCGAGGCCAATAACAAAACTTTTACAATTGTGCTACAATTTTTCCTACACCAAAGTGCCCTGAAATGAGAGAAGTGTGAGCTTCTCTTATCACATGTACTCTTTCACTTTGTGGAATACAGATTTTTCCAAGATGGTACAATAGCTTATCATGAATATGATAATTCAATTCTTCATTTTGAGAGCCATGCATTAGTGATTCATATACTTCCTTAAAGTCTTCATCCCTAGTATATTGTTCAACATAACTTGAATGTACCAAAGGACTTTGTTGAATAACAATAGCAACATTTATTGGAGGTCTTGATAACATATCTACAACTTTGTTTTGAATTCCTTTCTTGCATTTAATGACCAAATGAAATTGTTGTAGAAAACCCATCCACCTAAAATGTCTTGATTGTTGTAGCTTAGTTTGTGATTGAAGATATTGTAGTGTTTGATTATCAGTATGTATAATTGTTTCCTTACCCATTAGGTAATGTTTCCACTTCTTCACACTTTGTACTAATGCATACAATTCATTGTCATAGGTAGGATAGTTCATTACTTCTTTAGAAAAGGTTTCAGAATGATAGCATATTGGTTTTTTAAGTTGCGTTAAGAATGCCCCCATGGCATAACCACTAGCATCGGTCTCTATCTCAAATGGTTGTTGTAGATCCGGCAGTGCAAGTACTGGAGTTGTATTGATCTTTTCTTTTAGAGTTTTGAAGGATTTATGTGCTTTGCCTTCCCACTGAAATACTTTTTTCATACATGTCCGCAGTGAACTTGCTCCAGTATTGGGCTGCTCCCAAGAAGCTCCGTATCTCAGTTACATTATTTGGCTTGGGCCAATTCACAATGACCTCTACTTTAGAGGGATTAATTCTAAGCTCACCACCCCCTACAATGTAACCTAGATACACTAAAGATGTCTTCCCAAACTCACATTTGGACATCTTTAAATACAATTTCTCCCTTACAAGTACATCCAAAACGTGTTTCACATGCTTGACATGTTCTTCCCAAGTACGACTAAAAATCAAAATATCATCTAAGTAGACTATGACAAAATCATCAATAAAGGGCCTAAAAACATCATTCATCACCCTCATAAATGTTGCGGGTGCATTACAAAGCCCAAAGTGCATTACCATCCATTCATGCAATCCATGCTTAGTTTTGAAAGCAGTCTTCCATATATCATTATCATGGATTCGAATTTGATGATAGCCACTTCGCAAGTCTAACTTAGTGAAATAAGTTGCATTCTTTAGTTGATCCAAAAGATCATCAATTCGGGGAAGAGGTACATGTTCTTGATTGTGATTATGTTTAGTGCCATGTAGTCAACGCACATACGCCATGTGCCATCCTTCTTTGGAACCAAAAAAATCGGTGAAGCACACGGAGAGGAACTTGGTCGAATGTCCCCTCTTTCAAGCAATTCTTGAACTTGTTTCTTGATCTCTGCATTTTCAATTACTGAAGATATGCACATGCCAATATTAGGAAGTGGTGCATCCTGTTGTAAGAGAATCTCATGTTGGATTTCTCTTTTTGGAGGTAATCCTTTAGGTTCTTGAAACAAAACATGATAATCATATACCACTTTAGTCAAATCATTTTTAAGTCTTGGATCACATCCCTTAAAAGATTCATTTTGACCAACATCCTTTGATTCAACTATCATAAGAACAAAATTTTTACTAGCATCTTCATTTGACTTGCAGAAACCAAAGAAAGATTAGTTTTCATGCGGTGTGCACGAACAACATATTCAATACCATATTTAGTGAGCTGATACATGTTATCTTCCCTTTAAAATATGGCCTTCCTATCATAAAGATAAGGACTACCCAACACAATACCACAGCTATCCAACGTAACCATATCCAGATTAACTTCATCAACAAATCCAAAAGTAATAGCAAATCTAAGTCTACACTATTTTGTAACTTGTAGTTGTGCATTATCACATATCCATATAATTGGATAAGGTTTAGGGTGTAACTTAGTTTCCAAATTAAGTTTTTTGACTATCTCTTCTGAAATGAGATTGGCTTGTGATCCACTATCAAAAAGAGTATCTATTTGTGTATGCTTAGAGATTACTCTGATATGAAATAACTCACTTCTCTTTCTTTCATTAACAACAGGTTCATGCTTTTAAATAGAAGTAGAAGGATTTTACCTTGTACACCCATAGCAACAATCTTAGTTTCATCCCCTGAGTTAGATCCCAAAGCATGGTGTATGGTTGTAGCAGTGGTCTTCTTGTCCTCCTTATTCTGAAACTTCTCAAGCTTGAGCTGCGAATGAAGTCTCCAACATTTGGATGCATCATGACCCTTTTTTTCTAGGAATGTGAGCATGTAGGTTTATCTCCTCCCTTCTTCATTGTAGTTGTACCTTTTCCTTTACCTTTAAATTTGTTTCCATCATGTTTAAAAGGTTTCTTTGAAAAAAATTCATTTGCATTCTTCCCCTTGGACTCCATATGAGTCGCTTGAACGCATACCTCATTGAGGTTAGTTGGATTAAACATAAGTATCATATAACGCAAATAACTATGTAATCCACCTATAAACTTGAGAAGAATTTCTTGAGTGTAGTGAGATATACCAGGTATCAAAGCCCTTTTTCTGAATTCTTGTGCGTACTCATGTACACTTTGTGCCTTACCTTGCCTCAAATTCTACCAATCCATCATGGCTTGTTGCATGTATCCCAATGGATAGAACTACTTCTTTAATGTTGAAGTGAACTCATGCCAAGAGGAAATGATGTTGCCTTTTGTGGCAAGATCCTTTTGAGTTCTGCTCTCCCACCATATGAGAGCGGTTCCTCCAATTCAGAGAGAAGCCAACTGAATTTTTATGCTATCTTCAGTGAACTTTTGAATCCTACAATAAACCTCTATTTAATGGATCCAATTATCCAATTTCTCAGCATTAAGTTCTCCATTGTAAACAGGTAAATCAAACTTAATATCAAGCTCTACTTGAGGCATATTAAAATCAACTTTTTGCTTTCCAAGTGAGGAATGTAAGGAAACATCAAGAAAATATGGTGAAGATGGTGGAGTTTTAGGAGGTTCCTCACCACCTCCTTCTTCTTTACCTTTAGCATGAGATGAGCCACCTTGTTCGCCCTTCTTCTGATATTGATAAAGCTCTTCCACCATTGTTTGCATCCTCATAAAAGCCTTAATAAATTCTCCTTCAAATGGGATTGAAAAAGTCCCATATTCTCCTTTTGGTGAATCCATTCTTCCTCTTCTTGAACAGATTTCTGGATCAAATTCTTCAAGCTCTCCTTCACCACGCTTAAGCCTTGATCTTGTTAACATTCACAATGCAATGGTTAAGCTGCTCTGATACCAAACTTGATCTGAAAATTTCAGGATCTTTTTAACCATTTAATTTGCATGTGAAATTTGAATGCTTAACCTCATAAAAATACTTTTTTAAAAACAATTTTTAAATGCTTAATCAAACCACATAATGAAATAAACAAGTAAGCAAACCATGAAATTGCAGACAGCAAATGATAACGAAGTTCACCCTTCCTGGGCTACGTCTCCCGCCCACTTCCAATGAGAAGGCCGATCTTATTATGTCTTCAAAAGCTTACATACAAGATTTCTGGAAAAAAAATTGAGTTCTGTCAGTCAAACACAGAAACGGACTGCACCACTATGCTCCTCTCAAAATTCTGAGAAAAACGAGTATAAAGTCGACCCCTTTTGCCTGAGACCTCCTCTTGCACGCACTTCGAGAAAGATCCATGTTGCGCCTGTACAGAGTGTACCTTTCTATACTTGAAATACCGCCTTGGGAACTGTGCACATTATGGTCGAAAAAACCTCCTCCTTGGCTCTCAAACGTGGTTTAAATAGTGTTTTTTTAAGG
This sequence comes from Larix kaempferi, assembly GCA_027924585.1. Lineage (NCBI taxonomy): Eukaryota > Viridiplantae > Streptophyta > Pinopsida > Pinales > Pinaceae > Larix > Larix kaempferi. The sequence continues at coordinate 5,349,227 of BSBM01000866.1, forward strand.
TTTTGGGGTGTCGAAAGTATGGCCACGCGCCCTTTTTTTGGGCTCCAAATCTATAACAAACTCTTAAATAAAATCTGCCGGCATACTTTAACAGAATGGGTCATGGCCCATTGGTAACATGTTGTATTGGGGAGAGGAGGGCCCGTGGTCAAACCCGTGGTCCTCTCGTTCCTCCCCTTTTAACATGATATGATATAGTTTGTTATTGGCGGTGATGTGGTTGTATAGTTTGGAATCGCATTTGTTTCATGGTTGATCCGCGATCTATGACCCCTTTTAACATGATATGATATAGTTTGTTATTGGCGGTGATGTGGTTGTATAGTTTGGAATCGCATTTGTTTCATGATCTATGGTTTGGTTGATCCGCGATCTATGGTTTGGAATCGTTGTTGTTCCATGATCTATAGTGTTGGTTTGGCCTCGGTGTTGGCTCTTTCATTACCCATGGGGCCAAGGGCTTATCCCTCACTCCACCCCTTTTTCCAACCAAACCCACCCCTTTTTCCAACCAAACCCACTATAAACTTTAAATAGCAGATTCGACCTTATAGGCTAAGAACCAAATGTGGAGATCATGGTTAGCCAGATATGGTGGAGAGGAGTTCATGGGTTCAATCCTCCCCGATTCCATATATTTTGTTAAACCGACCAATGGAATGCCAACAAGGCTACCACATGGCAAGCCCTGGTTGGTCCACATAAATGCCTTCCCTACCACTTGTCAACCTGCCATTGGTCCAACTCATCTGCCTAGTCATCGGAGCCTCCATGTGGCCTAATGTAGGTATGGCATGTCACCTATCTTCTCACTGTACACGTTGACTGTACATGCCACGTGGCACCCTGTGGGTGTGCCACGTGGCCCATTTTTTTGCCATTTTTACATGTTTTGTTGTAATTTCAGAACTCAATAACTTTCACGTCCAAAGTTCATTTCTCGTGAAATGAACGTCACTAGAAAGCTCTCGACGAGCTCTACACATCTGTAAGCTTATGTTCACATTTTGAAGACTTTCATTTTGATCAATCTTGGAGATCCTCCTGGATCAATAGCAAATCAAAGTCCATAACATTTACCTAAGTTACTTGTGTACGTCTTATAATATCCCTACATGTTTCACATTTTGAATATTCCCATTGAAGAACTTATAGAGAAAATGCCAAGCTAACCTATTGAAACTAATTTCAGGTCCATTCAAAAGCCCTAAATTCCACAGTGCATACCTAAAAAATTATAATATTACAAACTCTGAAAATTTTACCTAAGGTATTTTTGTATGTCTTCTAAGATTCCTACAAGTTTCGTAGTTTGAAAGTTCACAAAGAAGAAGTTATAGTGAAAATGTGAAACTGGTATGTTTTAGGACCATTCACAAACCCTAACTTCCATAGAGAATATCTCCAAAAGTATAGTGAACCGAAGTCTAAAATTTTTATCGCATGTACTTCGATATCTAGCCTCTGTCTCCTAAAATATCCATGATTTGAAACATTCTAAAAAGAATGATATAGCAAAAATTCCAAGATGACCTTAAACTGATTTTGCAAGCTCACCCACTTCTTCAAATGCTACTACTTTTTTTCACACACACACTTTCTCTCAGTACTTTATATTTTTATACTTTTTCATAACCATTCATAAAGGGACATGTTTATTCAGAAGTACATAGAATCCATTAATTAAATAATTAATTCCCTTTTTTATTTCACTTTTGCAAATACCATGGGCTTCCAACCATTTTCAAATATCATGGGCTTTCCCTTTTTTTTTATTTCATTTTCCAAGTACCATGGGAAAATACCATGGGATTCCAAATCCATGGGTTTGAAACCACCATTTCACAATTTACTTTTTCACCTGTGCCACTTTTTTAATATACTTGTAAACCTATATATAAATCAATATGGATATGCTCCCCCTTGCTTGCAAATGCCTTAGCATAACATTAATAACAAGATGTTCAATGTAATTCCTTAATATGACATAAATGACAATAATTCCAACACAAGGGGTTTACAAGGAGAGGCTATGGATTTAATGACCTTAGTTTTGGTACCACCCAACTACCTGCAGTTGTGATGAACCATCTTTTACCGATGGTTTTGTCGAGGTAGGTGAAACCCACATGTTGCACCTACAACTATTCTCCCCTTTTCTTAGTCCCTTGAGCCCTAGTATATAACCTTCCCAATAAGAAAAGAGCACCCCTCCTTCTCCAATACTATTAAGTCCTGTTATCTTGCTAAGATTCTGACCATTTCCTTCTGAATAAATAAATTCTCGAAGGGGTTTTGATACTCAGTCTGGTTTTCGGGTACTGGAGTGAAGCCCTACTATCTTGCTAAGATTCTGACCATTTCCTTCTAAATAAACAAAGTCTCGAAGGGGTTTTGATACTCAGTCTGGTTGTCAGGTAGTGGAGTGATGTTCTAAGGCCTAAGCTACCTAGGACAAGCGACATCAAGCTATAGTTCCACATTGCTTCACCTAATGATCCTAGATTCCCCTTATTGTCACTATATAGCCTCAATAAAAACACTAAGTGCATCATGAACATCAAGCACTCAAATTAATACCCTTGAGCTAGCTTTTAGATATTTTCTATGCTCTTCGCTGAGTTAATTTTAAAGAGGCTAAGAGAATTCGTTGGTTTATCTTTTATGTTTGCGATGAACTAGGCTTTGTAACCAACAATGAATTGCACCAAGTTAAATTATATCTAGCCGATGCAAGATTTTACATAGCGGTATGTTAAAAGTTATAGCGCCAAAGAGGAAGTAAACTTAGCAAAAAGTTAACATTTATATCGGAGAAAAAGGAACACCAAAGTGATCATTAGAAATATAATCGGTGGTGAGACATCACAAGGCTAAGACTTAAGGTGCCAAAAGGAGGCTCAACAAACCGCCAACTTAAAATGCAAAGCCCTGAGAAAGAGAATATAAACAATTTGGGGTTAACTTTTATCGCATCGAAAAAGGGGAGACCAAAGCAAAGTTCAATACAACTCATCACCATGTTTTTTTTTTAAAATGATGGTTCACCATTGGTTAGAGGGCTACATCCATCGAGAAAATGCCAACACCTGCTATTCCGGAGAATCAAGGTATGGCCAGAATTACAATCATTACATAGAAAGTCGGCTCCCAAAGAGCAAGTGTCAGAAAGCAAGATTTGAACCTGGGTGGGGAGGATAACAATATTCCTCCCAACCACCCGATCTACACTCAATTGACAACTCATCACCATGTTAAAACTTATAGCGTCGACACAGATTCCAACTCATCATTAAACTAAATCTTAAAATGCCAAAGTATAAACACAAAATCAATGTGTTGAAAATTATTGTGCCTAAGAGGAAGTATCATTGCGTCAATTTAAAACTAAAGGTGACGACCTAGCACAATTATTTTAATCAACTGCCTGTTAGAAGGAAACCTATGTGCACTTATATCTACACTTGGATGACGATATAGCCCATCAAGATCCTCCACGTGGACTAGATAACAAGTGTCAAATCAAATAGCATCCTACTCGTTAGGTAGGAATTCGAAGCAACATTTTTGTCCTTTGAATTTCAAGTAGGGGAAATTCCATCCTATGTCGAGGGTTTGATGGTTAGAATGTGATATTATTCATCGATTTACATGAACTAAATTGTTTTTTCTTTTAAAAGGAAATCCCCCCTACATGTTTTAAGGAGTTCATTTTGTTCTCTTTCTCGACAAAACCCTTAGGGATCACATAAACTCCATCCTCTTCAAATATAATCTCATACCCTAGGCTTATTTTTAATGCTCTTCACCCTAGAATTAGGATTTGACATGAGTACTTTAATGTTTCCCATTCCCCTCATCTCCCTTGGCCTTAACACCCATCACTCACTCATGACCTTTCATTTGCACCATGGTGAAACCCCAGTACAACAATACTCATTTGGAGTACCCTAAGAGATTATTGATGGGTAATAACTATTGATTCCAATGGCAATGCGAGTGATAATGGTGTCTTGGATAATAAGAGAAAGGGGTAAACTGGTTAAGAAGTGCATTCCTCTACCATGATCATAAATGGGGTACATGTGAATGATGGATATAGAGTATTGTAAATGATAGTGAAAGATGTCCCCTATGCAAGATTATAATAGATCTCCCCAAGGAAAATTTGTGCTATGGAAAAATAACCTTTTCAGGTTTAGGTAGACATAATAATGAAATAATCCTCAAATTCCAGCACACAATAGACTTCACTGGCTAATGTGAAAATAACACAAATGGTTTGTTATATTTATTTCTTTGCTTCACTAATTATATGGAGTGATGGCCTATTATTAGAGGGTATTATTCTCAAAACCCCCATTTAACATGACGAGAAGAAATACCTCGTCCTTGAAAATAATGGAGCTAGGGATTTTGATTTCTAAAACCAAGATGTTTCTCCTTTGTTTTTTACTGTACTAATGGATTTTGAGAATGATGTTGAACTACAAGACCAACAAATGTTGCAGGAGAAGGACAAGACAACCATCTAAGGAATTATAGGAGGTCTCGTCCAAAGAGATGGGTGAAGAAAATGAACAATTCATCCTAGTGATTCAGTATAAGGACACTAGCAACCAGACCAAGTCTGATTCAGTGTATCAGCGGGGACAAATCTACCAAATATTCAATGAAGAGGAGTATCTAGACATTCCTGAGGAGGAGAAATGTGACTTAAAGATATATCAGAAGGTCAATACTACATAAAGAAGCTATTAAAACAACTATTTTTCCCTATGTCGAAGTCATTGATTGGTTGATATCAAAGACGGATATTGTTAATAGGCATATTAAAAATGTTGTTGGGAAGCCATTGCTTCTTTCCAAACAGCGGCACTCAACAACTACTATAAATTTCTGATCTCTGAAGCTTATATGACTACAAAATGGATAACGTCGCTACAGTTGGACTATGTGGCATTCTTGAAGAAAGCATGGGTAAAGGACAAAAGATTTAGATCGAAGGAAAGCGCCTAGTAATTTACTAGAGACTTGAAGTTGCCTTATATAATAACATCAACGTGGTTATGTTGATTGTATGGAGATTTGGATGCTACATAGTTTTGGGAAGGAGAGGTTCCTCTCTTGCATCATGTCACATATTCAGGCACCAAATTCAACTAGGAAACCGTTCTCTCTGCTAGCTTACTAGCGGTAGTCATCTAGGTGAAGGATATTGTATAAGGGAAGACATCGAAATTCCACATGTCCTCATATCTCTTGGGCATCGTATGTCCAACGAATAGATTCTCAAGCATAGGTTGGAGGTGGATTCCAGTAGGTCCCATTGTGCATGTGTACTGGCAGCTACTTTGGGAGCACAAATATGCCAACCATTATAATAATATCTAGGAAGAATTTGTAATCCCACTTTATGAGTTATTTCACAAGGAGCTTACCAAATGCACGTCCAATAGAGATTTAATAGAAGTGACTGAGATCAAAGATTGGTTTTAATGGAACAAGGGACATACATGAGGATATATGGTTACACCCATCCTCCCCACATTCTTCCTAGATATGTCACTGATAAAGTGGTGTTGTAGGAGAACGCGCATACAAATTATGTGAATGGGATCAGTGCAACCTTGGAAAAAGACAAGAAGGCTTCATGGCCTCCTTTGCCACTTATCCTGGGATCATACAAGATGATACATGTGAAGTATGTTGATAAGACACTGCAAGGCCTAAGCTCATTTCATTTTGGTGAAGAGAAATTCCAAAGAAATGATAGCAAGAAGGAAGTTCTCAACCATTACCTCTCCTTGGATCTCAAATGCCCATATGCAGATGAGTTACGCACCTTGGAAGAAGTATATAGAAAATAAAAAAACTATGGAAAAGTTAGTAAAGAGGGGATGCAAGGGAAAGGTGAGTACTTTTGAAGACAAAGCAACAAAAGAGGCACAAAAGAAGAAAGAGACAAAAGATGAAGAGAGACAAGAACAAGCAAGGAAAACAAAAGAAGATCAGAGAAGAATAGAAGCAGAACAAGCATAAGAACAACAAAGAGAAGAGAAAGAAAAGAAAACACATGAGGATTTAGATGCTCAAACTAGTGGGGTATATTTGACCACCCTAGACACAACAACCACCATCATTGGAGAAACGTTCCTTTGTGGGAGCTTGGGCTTGGTGTCTATATGCCATTAAAGGATGAAATTGCCGCCTCATTTAGTTCTTTTGTTTGTTACCATCAAAAGAAATAGATTGTAAAAAGAATGCGCAAGAAGCTTAAGTTATCAACTTAGCCAAAGATGGAGGTCACTTTTGAGACCCTAGTATTCACAACCATCGATCGGGAGCCTACTATGACGGCCTACGCCAATGTCGTAAGTGCGATGGCCATGAGGTTTAATGTGAAAAATATGAGAAAGGATCTAGCTCAAGCAAATCAGTAGATAAGCTCGATCAAGGATGAAGTGTCAGAAGCATGCAGAGGGGTAGATGCACTTCATCTTGAATATGAGGTCTTACGCATGGAGATTGAGGCACTGAGTAGAGAAGTGGAAAGTTCATGAGGAGAAAAAGAAGTGTAAACAAGTTCCAGAATTATTGAGCCTTGTTACAATAAGATATTTTTGGAATGCAAGATCAAATAGAAGAGCAGATGCAAGAGCTTCTAAGCATCGTGAAGAGATTCAAAACATTTGTTGAAGCAACCAAAAACCAATACTGTAGCTAGGGTTTTACCCCTAGCTTGTGCCAATGAGCACCTACTAAGGAGAATGGACTCCTTAGTAGCAGTTCAATAATGATTAAATGATTAAGCTAAAACAACAATTAACAAACTACTTTAAGCATTGCATGAGACATAAACAAAAGATGTAAAAAATGGTTTTATATCAATGTTACCTTGAGTGTCAAGGTTGATGAAGCCCTTTGCAGTGTCCGAGAGGATGCTCCAAGCTTCAGGATGCTCCTTTCTCCTTCTCCAATGTTGGGGATGGGCCAAAGGTGGCTCTCAAGGTGAAAATAGTTCAAAGGTGAACTAGGGTTTCGAGAGAGATTTTGGCAGAGTAAGGGTGCTTGTGATTGTGGATATGGAATAAGGGATCTCCATCACCTATTTATAGTTTTTTGGTGGTGGAGTGCTGACCCATGGTTTTAGGAAACACATAGTTTTGGGCAGCTGTATAGGGTTTTTTCCTCCTTTTCCTCATTATTTTATATTTTTTATTCCCTTTTTAGGGGATTTTTGCTATTTTTGGAGGAAAAGGGGGTTTTTTAGCCTTTTTTGGGCTATTTTGATGGTTTTGTGGCCTTTTGGAGGTATTTTAGGCCTTCTGGAGGCATTTTAATGGGATTTTTTGGGATTTTAAGGGAAAATGGTAGGAAAATGGACAAATGAGCCATATAATGTGGTAATGAGGTAGTGAACACTTTTTGGGTGTTAACAGATTGCCCCCTGATGTGCGAGGTCAGGAGCTAATCGTATGGCCGATGGACATCATAAGTCATGAATGGTTTTCCTGGGATGTGGAGAGAAGAGAAGAAACAAACTGGAGCCCGGAACAACGATCCCGAACAACTGCAGGAACTAAAAGTACATAACCTCAATAATGGATGAGGAATCATCTGATCATATGGACGAGGCGGGCATTCCCATGCTCGTATCAGGATATAACATAATAACAACAATGGGGTCCAAAAATGGGGACCTGAAATATACATGACCTCAAATACTGACTGAGGAATAATCTCAATATATGGACGAGGCGGGCATACCCATGCTCGTATCAAGATACATAAATATAACTGTAAGGCCCGAAAAAGGGGGACCTGTAAGATACATGACCACTGTGTACATCATAAGAGTCCAGAGGGGACACAAATCTGGGACATACTGCTGAGCGGATCATGTGTGAACTGCAGAACTGGTGCACCGGAACAATCAACAGTGCTACTGAGTGTGGTACCAAAGGAACTGATGAGCTGCTGGATCATAGTGACTGGGGTCATACTCTCCATGGTACACTGAACTGGAACTGATCTGGGACTGAAACTGGGTACTCAAGGAAGCATGTAGCTGGATGGCTTCCGAATACAATCGCCAACGCAGCCCGGACATCCACAGGAACATAGAACTGGGCGTTCCGAAATGACTCACCAATGTGCTAGAGTCGGGGGAAATCCGGGGTCTTCGACAAATAATGATGGGATATGATCCTACGCGATCCTCAACGATGCGATCAAGGTGCTGAAGTCGAGCATGTGAGGAACAACCACTCAGAGAGGCAATGATGTCTCCTCTCAGAATGATCCGTAGGCACTTACCACAAATGGTGATAAGTCCAAGGCGTAGGGACCTCTGGGCCTATCCTCTGGAATAGAGGAGCTGTCGTCGACAGAGGGAGACCTGCCCCTATTAAGGCAATGATGTTTCCTTGACAGGAGCGCGAGGTAGAAGACCGAAATGTGATAGTGCGGATGGCAGGACTGATAAACTGTGGTGGGACAACTGGGCAAGTAGAGTGGGTGGACTCAAACTTCCTTTGTTCAGAGTATGATAATGGAAATGATCTGGCAGCATATGAAACTGACTAAGGGGAAAGGGATCATAGCTGTAATGAATCTGGGAGGATAACTGGCTGAGGGAGACTCAAGCTGGTATAAAAGGGCAGGAGACTGCAAAAATACTCTGAACAAAGGCGACCTGATTGGGGGTGCTGCCGAGATGATCGATCGTAGTGCCAGGAGGCACGGGGGAAAAACTTCTTCATGGGTTAAGGAACTAGAAGAAGTGTGTGTAAAATGGTACTGTCGTGTGGATTTTACGAGCCCAGGACAGTTCATGCTCGTGGTTGCTTTCAATTTTAAGGAGTCTGAAAGCGATAAGAAGACTCTGAAGTGATGGAATGGTACTGTCGTGTGGATTTTACGAGCCCAGGACAGTGCATGCTCGTGGTTGCTTTCAATTTTAGAGAGTCTGAAAGCAAGTAAGAAGACTCCAGGGGGTTGCTTTTTCGTAGATTTAGTCTCCAAGGCCCAAAGAAGCATAAAAGGATGCAATGAAGAACTCTTCTAGCCGGTGTGACTAGAGTATTCCTTTTTCGTAATTAGTCTACCAGGTCCGGAAAAGGGTTAAACTTATACCAGATAGACGCCCTTTCAGGTACTTTAACGAGCATGAAAGGAAGCAAGATTGCTCGGCGATCTTTTCATTCTTTTAGGAGTCAGAAAAGAGCTTAACGGAAACTCCCTAAGTGCCTTTTTCGTAAAGGACTTGTCCGGCCCGAAAAAGGGATAAAATTATACCGAACAAAAGGAATGGCCAGGCAAGGAGGAAGTGTTCAATCAAGGTTTAGTAATGATGACCAAGAACGAGGGTAGGTGGGAACACTGATGGACCTCCTTGCGGGGTAGATGAAATGGTGGCAAAATAACGAAACGTTTGCAGTATGACAGGAGTGAATGGCTCATGTAAAAATGTGGAACAATCCGATGGCGGCCGATGTGGCACGCAAACCGAGGCAGCAAGGTGTCGGGACACAATGTTGAAATTGTACCAAGTGAGAGCGAGAAATGATCTCAAGCATCATCACGAGCTCGGAAAAATGAATCCGGCGATATAAAGGATGTCAAAAACGGGTGACGGCCGATGTGACACGCAAACCGAGGTGACGGGGGCATTTTGAAAAATGCCCGGAAAATCTGGAGGTGAGAGCGAGAAATGATCTCTAGCATCAGCACCAGCTCGGAAAAATGAATCCGATGATATAAAACATGTGAAAAACGGAGAACGGCCGATGTGGCACGCAAACCAAGGCAACTAGTGGCGTCTGGACACAATGTTGATATTGGTCCAAGTGAGAGCGAGAAATGATCTCAAGCATCATCACGGGCACGGAAAAATGAATCCGGCAGTGCAAATGGTGCGAAAAACGGAGGTCATAAGGACTCCGAAATGGTCAAAGGAAAGAACTATGCGTATCAAATCAAATCTACAAGTGATATGTGACCTCAAAAAATGGTTGAGATCACAAGTGTGAAAAAGTGAGCAGGGTTAATGATCTGCCCCCATGCTATGTGCATGGGGTTTGTGATTGTGGATCACAAATGTGTGGGTTTGAACAATGGGTTCATTGACGTGCTGAGATAGATGTGATGGGGTAGGGTCAAAATGATTGATCATGCCCCCTATCCCAGGGTCGAGGTAATCTATCATGCCCCTTGACGCAGAGGTGTTACTGTGGTGCTCTATGAGAGCAGGGTCAAGACCAGGCATTTCGGTATAGGACCAGGCAAAGACATCACGGAATTCTTTGAAAAGGTTTATGTAGTCCTCAATCTCTTGTTTACTGCAGAATGCTCCTAAAGTAATGAGTTCAGGGGCACGACCTGGAGCAGCAATATCAACTTGGATGACAGGTGAGATGTTGGCCATGTTGCCCTCCTCGAAGGCATCAGGAGCAGGAATAGGGTCCTTGAACCAGTCAACCTTAGTGGGGAGGAAGTCTTTGGATTCGACCGCGTATTGGGTAGCGGTGCTAGAGGAAGACGCTTCTGGGATGAAATAGGAACGGTGGTGCATATCATCCCAAGGATAATCCGGGGCAGTAAGGGCCTCAAGAATCTCCTCATCAGTACGGAAAGTTTGCGTCGTCAAGTCAGTTGACGAGGGAGTAGTGTTGGAAGAGATCATATAGATGGTATTAACCTCTCCGGAATGTGAAGAGTCTGGGGGGTAGATCTCCTCTATGGTAGGTGGTGCCGTCTCAAGATCCAGATTGTTCATCTCATAGAGAGCCGCTCTGTAATCCGGGAGATCGGGACAATGATGTGAATAGTGCCCATAAATACCGCAGATGGCGCAGGAGTGGTTGGTACGTAGGGACTTATCTTTAGGCTTAGGAGTAGGGTTTAGTTCGACAGTTGGGATATTAGGATCGTCATCGAGCATTTGCATGTGCTTCTGCAATGCGGGTAACTGTGGGCATTGGTGGGTCGCATGGCCCAACTCGTCACACAGCGAGCATTTGGGAGGAGCACGAAACACTGGAGGGTTCTTGACTGTCTTTGGAGGTGGTACGACAGTGTAAGGTTGGGGACCTCTGCCCCCAGTGGGTTTGGGAGTAGGAGGAGGTGTCATGGAGGATGAAGGGGTAGAGATACCGGGAGGTGGCTGAGTGGTAGTAGCCATGGGTTGCACCGGCTGGAGGACGACATCGGGTGTCGGCGGGCGAACGGGAGGCGAAAGATACCATACAGGTAATCCCACGGTTAACCCAGGGAGGCTAAGGGTAGCCATGACCGGGGCGCTTACTACTCCCGATGGAGGGACTAGGAAGGGGATCGTATGGATCCGTGTAACACCAATGTGGCTAGGTACCAATGGTGGTTTTGGCAACAAGGGTGGTTGAGTATTAGGTGGTAAGTTGTCGTGGGACAAGGTACATAAGTCAGAGACTTCGGGCGTAGATGACGGCGGAGGAATGGATTGAAAGGTGGAGGTCATCGGCGCGTCTGAGTAGACTCCAGGCCCCGTAGAGGAAACAAACGAGGTGGTGGCAGGAGAAACAGGTTGTTCAACCATGGGGAGAACGTTTTCAGGTGCCGCGGGAGCACTGGGATCATAGTATGTGAGTTGGTCAATTTTAACCACGCGTCCCTCATGGGGGAACATCATGGTGCGAAAGACAGAAGAGGCAACCGCCCGCATGGCATACATGTAGCTGCGGCCAAGTAGAAGGTTGTAATCCAATTGGGCATTGATTACCTCTATGTCAATAAGGACTGTTTTACCACCTAACTGGACGGGAACGTTGGGTAGAAGGCCTTGGGGCTGGGCCGAACGACCGTCGTAGGCGCGTAACGCAGTGGTGGACTGCTGGAGAGGAGGGGATCCTAGCTTCTGCCATACAAATGTAGACATAACGCATGTGGAGGCACCCTCATCGATGATGCACCGATGGATAACAAGATTCCTAACGGAGACTGTAACTTGGAATGCTAAGCTGGAAGGTAGGCGTGGTTCAGACTGGTCTAAATCAAACGCCATCAAATGTGAATCGGTTGGGTCAATCCCCCCAATGGCGGAAAGTAAAGTCTTGCGCTGGGAAGGGCAGTTCTTCAAGACTTCTAACGCAGACATGGCTGCGGGAGATTGGGCTAGGTCGTCTACGATGTTGTAGTTTGACGCAGCGCGCGCGTTAGGGTTATTGTTGATTCGGCGAAGTGGAAAACGAGGTGCTTTCGCGGCGCCGTCTATGGGAGGCGGAGGTATACGTAACGCCTGATCGGTGGGATGAGCATTAGTGGTTTTGTCCGTGGGATTGGCTTCAGAGGTGGAGCCATATTGGTTCCGACGGGTCTGTAGGTTGACGTCAGCGGATGACATCATCAGTAAGTGGTGGGTACCTGAGTCGAACATGGGTTGATCAGGAGCAGCGTAGGTGATCTGTTGTTGTTGGGGTTGCACGTTAGCTTGAGGGGCCAACGGCTGAGTGTTCACCACGCCTTGAGTCGGTAAGGGGTTTTGCAGCACCAAAGGGGGTTGCTGAGGTTGGGGGGGGTTGGGCGGTGCTTGGGGAGCCGCATGCCCTTGGCGATGGGCCTCGTCAACCCAAAGCTGCCGAGCTCGCTCCAAGTGTGGGCAAGCATGGGTGTAATGTCCATAGACCCCGCAAATAGAACAAGGGTGGTTCGTCCGCAAATTGGGGTTTTTGGCCTGCTTGGGCGGGCGATCAGGGTTTTGATTAGCGGGGGCCGCATTGTTGTTGTCAGGGGGATTAGCCGGTTGACCAGCTTGGTCTGTAGGTTGGTTGTTTCCCCGATTACGGCCCTTGCCGCGGTTCTGTTGGCCCTGGTTACGTTGGTTATTCTGGTTTTGCTGCGGGTTTTGTTGGGCGTAAACTTGCCCTTGGGCAGCGGGTGGATTTTGAGGTTGCGCAGGTGCAGGAGCAGGCTGCGGAGGATGATATGTAGGTTGAGGCTGAGCAGGTGCAGCAACTTGAGGGGGTTGCTGATAGGACTGCGGAGCAGGTTGTGGATGTGCCGCAGGGGCTGCCTGTGGCGGATAATAAGCTGGAGGGGCTTGTGAAGGCGCAGGAGCCGGGGCAGTCTGCTGATGGTAGTAAGGCTGAGGGGCGACTGGAGGAGCATAAGCAGGAGTCGCATACCCAAAGCACTGAGGTGGACATGAGGGTCCATGGGCATGGTGATGTGTCATGGGAGCATATGAGTTGGTTGCTCCAGACTGGGAGGTAGCCCTCGACAGGTCGGGGCCAGGGGTAGGTCGTGCTATAGAAAATGGTTGGGGATGCGAAGAAACACGGCCAATGATACCATCTGCAGCGTGGGATGCCCCCGGCGCATCATGCTGGGAGGACTCGCCGCGAGGGGCGTCGGGTATAATGGTATAAAGGTAACCTGATTGGGCGTAAATGAGGTCGAACTGCTGTGCCTTAAGGATGGCCTCTTCTTCAGACTGGGGTCTTTCTGAAGCTACATCCTTAGCAATAACAGGGAGAAGGGATTTGAGGAACCAATCTAGGAAGATACGGTCGTCAAGTTTGATCTTGCATAAGCTACGACGTCTACGCCACTCATGGATATGGTCTGTGATATGGGTAGCCGTGTTTTGTCTACAAGGTAGAAGGATCTCAACGCCTGCGTCATAGCGGACAGGCAACTGGAAGAACTGCAGGAAGGTAGAGGCAAGGGAGGCAAAGGTGGCGTGGGTCCCATGTGGTTGCTCAATATACCATTTGGCTGCAGAGCCAGTAAAGGTGCGCTGTAAGAGACGGAGGCGAACAGAGTCATCCACGATGGAGTTAGAGGAACACCATAGGTGGAAAGACATGATGTGGTTCTGTGGGTCCTCACCGGCCTTGCCCTCGAACTTAGGGATGTCCGAGGGGAGCTTGGTAGGCATATGAGGCCATGAAGGGTCGTGTCGAATAGGATCATTGGTTAATCTGGCCAGGTCAGGTAGGTTGAGGCTAGCCATGAACGGCAAACTGGAAGAAGGCTGTGACACAGTAGTGCTGTGGACCAATTTGGGGCCAGTGCCCCCAAGTGGAGGGACAAGATGTGAGGTGGTGCCCCCAAGTGGGGGAACTGAGGTAGTGAAGGATGGTCCAGCACCACCATTGGTAGTGTGAGCCACTGATGTAGTGGGGATAGGTATTCCTGCTGTGGGAATAGGTACCGTGAGGGGAACGGTAGATGGTTGCCCCATGGAGGGCATACCCAAAATAGGTGTAGTAACTGGTGTAGTGGTGGATGTGCCACCAATGGTCCCTATGACAAATGGAGTGGAAGTCGTGCCAGCCATGGGGCTAGTAGGGGCAGTATAAATAGGGTTCTCAGACTCTTCGTCAGAATCAGAGGTAAAGTAAGGTGCGTCACTATCTGGTGACGGAGGCCTACGTCGCTGACGAGTGGAGTCAAGTGACAAGGCTCTAGATCTGTGATGAGTGGTATCAACAGACAATGATCGGAATCTATGACGAGTGGTGTCAAAAGAACCGTGCTGTGGGGGCTCGCCCCTGAGGCGCCGAGAATGTCTCGGGGACTCAATGGTGACAGATGGTGTCTAAATCTCTGTGGGTTGAGGTGAGTATAAAAACAGCTCAAAAATCCTAATGCAACCGAGTGTGCAGAAGGAGAGCTAAAAAGCAAGGCACTCAGGCCAACAACCAACTCAAAACACCCACTGCAACAGCTGTGCTACAATAGGTGGAGTAACAACAAAGATGGTCAGAATACCAACAAGCAGCAGGTTTCCTAGAAAAGAAAAATGGTGGACTCACTAGACCAAAGGGAGGTAAAGGAGCATGCAAACACCTAGCTAAAAGTATTCTGACTCAACTAAACATATCCTCTGCAAGGTGATGAAATCCAAGTCAGACAATATGAGTAGGAAAGCCAAGTGGCTATGATATCCCCCTACCGGGAGGGACACCGGGTAGTCAATCCTAGAAGAATGGCAACTAAGATACCCCGTTCATGACACGTCCAGAAAGGTGAATCTGCCGTTTAGTTCGTTGACCGCAATACCCCTATACAGGGATATCCCGCGAACCGCGAAAGGTAGCCCTTCGGTTACTGAATGGAGTGCGGTATTCCACTCAGGCCTCCGGAACCAGTCTCCCGACTTCAACCCTCCTAAGGGAGAGGCCCTCTGATAAACTGGTCGTGACCGTGCCAAAAAGTACTAGGGGATTTTGGTTCCCTAGTTGGACAACAACTATGTCTCAAGTGAAATAACCAAAGGGTGTTATTGGAAGCCTATCCCCCTGATCCTACCTAACTACAATGATTCTTTTGTGTTCCCCAAGTGGGGTTAGAATGTTGGTTCAATTAGGTACTTTTTAAGGCTCACTTGATTTATGTGACAGAGTGTGTGCTCGTGAGGTGATGAACCCAAAATATAGAAGTGCCACAAGGGAGGGCAACTTCCAATCTATCAATAATGCTGAAATTGATTTTTTGAACTTGCAAAATTTTCTGAAAATAAAAATACTGAAATTTTTTAAAATGAAATCTGTAAAAGGAACAGAAATTATGTTGCAGAAAGGCTGAAAGGTAGTGAACTGCAGGTAAGACAGGGGGCTGTTCAGATGCAGAAAATATTGCAGCAAAAGGGGCTGGGCTCAAAACAGGAAAAGAGCAGAAATCAGACCGCGGGTCTGTGGCTGATCAGAACAGGCCGACCGCGGGTTTGAGGGAAACAGCGGCGGTCAAGTCGCGGCTATCGGGCCAACAGAGGCAGTCGGGTCGCGGCTAACAGGGGAAAAGGCACAGTCGGGTCGCGGCTATCGGGCCAACAGTGGCAGTCGGGACGCAGGAAAAATGGAAAAAGACACAGTCGGGTCGCGGCAAAAAGGCTAACAGGCGCAGTCGGGACGCCCGAAAGAGGCAGAAAGCCGCAGTCGAGACGCGTGAAAAAGGCCGACAGGCGCAGTCAGATCGCGGCAAACAGGCTGATTAGCCACGGTCGGATCGCAGGTAACAGACTTGAATCCGCCGGCAGAGCGTCGGAAGCAGTCTGAGAGCCACGGTCGGATCGCGGGTAAAGGCCTGAAAGGCGCGGTCGGGACGCGACTGTAGAGGGAAAAAGACGCGGTATGCGGCGGCCGAAAGGGACAGCCGAAAGGAAAAAATTTAAAAAACGGAAACCAGAAATTCGAAAACTAGGGGAGTCGCCAAAACTGTAGCTAGGGTTTTACCCCTAGCTTGTGCCAATGAGCACCTACTAAGGAGAATGGACTCCTTAGTAGCAGTTCAATAATGATTAAATGATTAAGCTAAAACAACAATTAACAAACTACTTTAAGCATTGCATGAGACATAAACAAAAGATGTAAAAAATGGTTTTATATCAATGTTACCTTGAGTGTCAAGGTTGATGAAGCCCTTTGCAGTGTCCGAGAGGATGCTCCAAGCTTCAGGATGCTCCTTTCTCCTTCTCCAATGTTGGGGATGGGCCAAAGGTGGCTCTCAAGGTGAAAATAGTTCAAAGGTGAACTAGGGTTTCGAGAGAGATTTTGGCAGAGTAAGGGTGCTTGTGATTGTGGATATGGAATAAGGGATCTCCATCACCTATTTATAGTTTTTTGGTGGTGGAGTGCTGACCCATGGTTTTAGGAAACACATAGTTTTGGGCAGCTGTATAGGGTTTTTTCCTCCTTTTCCTCATTATTTTATATTTTTTATTCCCTTTTTAGGGGATTTTTGCTATTTTTGGAGGAAAAGGGGGTTTTTTAGCCTTTTTTGGGCTATTTTGATGGTTTTGTGGCCTTTTGGAGGTATTTTAGGCCTTCTGGAGGCATTTTAATGGGATTTTTTGGGATTTTAAGGGAAAAATGGTAGGAAAATGGACAAATGAGCCATATAATGTGGTAATGAGGTAGTGAACACTTTTTGGGTGTTAACAAATACATCGTCGCTGAAAACATCAAGGCTAATCTTGACAAACTAGTCAAATGGCAGTAACAAGAAGGGGGGCTCTTGAAAATATTCCTAGAAGAACTCAACGTGAAATCCAATGAGACTATGTAGTCATAACCAACTACAGGATAGCCAATAGCTCATTACAGAAAGATAGCACTACTTCCTTAGAGAAATGTCAAAGCTTACACCAGGGAGAAGGAAGAATGATGGATAGATGCCAATCTCTTTCATTCAAAGTAATTGATAACATGAGACCAGAAGGAGAGAGAGATATCGAGCTAGAAGCAACAAAAGAAAACTGACACTCAACACTCAAGGCTATCATAGAGGTGACTATAGAAACCTTAAAGGAACATTTCTCAATACCAACACGGGAAATTAATCTAATGGCGTCATGTAATTCATCTATGAAGAAAGGAGTGTCCACTCTTACTGGTGAAGCCACCAAACATGAAGCTACTCTAGAGTCTTTAAAGTCACAGTAGTTGAACATTATTTCATATGATTTTGAACTATGGAACACTTTTGTGAAGTCAAAAGGGGCCCCACACACTTGAAATGATGTTATGTATTAATTTTGTATTTGTATTTTAAAAGATCATTTTGGGAGAATTGAATAGCCTTAAGGAATGTGAAGAGATGTAACTGCTCAAGGGAAGTTGAAAGGTCCCTTCATCAGTTATCTTTGTGTAAAGTCTATAAAACTAAGCTAAGTCACATGGTTCGAGTTCGTGTTCGAATTTGGAGACCTTGAAATTCGACAAAAAATTGGCAATAAAATTCGACATAAAAGCCAACATTAAATTAAGATGATTATAAAATTTGGAAATTAAAATATATGAAAATTTTCAATAAAATTTATTATACTCATTAATCTGTGAACACTAAACACATCAGCAATAAACATGATAATCATAAAATCATAAAAATAAAAATATAGCAACATAAATAATTAAACATATTTCAAACACATAAAGTCTACATCTAAAAACATGTTCATAGAATGTTAAAACGTAATATTAAAATTTCATTAAATATAAATATTTAGGTTATTTAGCATCCCCAAAAGACACTAAAAGTTTTGGGAGTAACCTCATATACTTTACCAAATCACATAACATAAATAATATTAATAAATTATAATATCATACAAATAATATTAATAAATTATAATATCATATAAATCATATTAATAAATTATTTTTAATTCCTTTCTAATTCTGCAACCAGGTAGAGGTAGGGTAAAGGAAAGATACATGGATTAAATCGTGGGAAGAGATATAAGATGCTTATTGGTTACTTAGGAAGCCCACCAACGGATAAGAAAGGAATACGGACAAGTTGGATAGGACAGACATATAAATATCCTAAGAGAAGAGGGTGGGTCGATCTAAAAACGAGGCAACTACCAGCTCACTAACGGCAGTGATCAGTGAATATTTCATGCTAACTATTTCAAAGAGGGGTCTTTTGGATTGTAAATTTTGGCAAACTATATTTCATGCTTGATAAATGAGAAGAATCCACGGGTTGGCCAAATTTTGGATGGGAATGATTTGCTTGTATGGGTGAACTGAAATGAACTATTTTGTGTTATTTATCATTAGCATATGTAAAGTAAGATTTTAGAGTGTGGTGGTGACTATTCTATGCAGTGTATCTATGTTTCTTTTCATTTTATTCTTGTGCAAAATTTGTTTTTTTATGAGTTATGAGTTGTAAAACCTGGGTAAAATGTGTGAAAGGAATGGTGCTTTATTGCTCGTCTTTTTAGAATAGTTTCTACCTAGGATATATAGGATAAAACATGGCTTAATTTACAACATCTTGCATTTAGAACAAGACATATTCTGCATTTCATTTTGCTTTAAAAAATTTATAAACGACACGCCAAGACGCAACGGGTAAACCCAACTATGAATTGTTGTGGGGATATAATCTAGATGGGTTCCATAAATCAAAAGATTTGAGGTCTAATTGGGACTTTTCACCGGGGATAATATTTACTGTCGACGTTTGATGATTATGTGCGTCAATAGATTTGGCGCTAGAAGGAGGGGCTCCATTGTATGGTTGTGAGGGGAACTCTTCTTCCATGTGAATAATTCTCCAAACCTCTACAGTGAAACACTTAGCCTGAAACGTTAGCCACCCAAGGTGATGAATTCAAACCTGAGAATGAATTTGAAAACAATGCAACTGAGTTAGAACAACCTAACTCTTCCCCTTAACATCTAATTGCAGTTCCTCACCAGGAAGTAAATACACTTCGTCGTTTTACCAAATATTACAATAAACGGATCATAAAATTTCTTATAGCTCCCTTATTACCTCGATGTCGTGCTTCTCAAAAAAGAGTTATTCAAATTGGATAAGTAGTCCTAGTAGATACCTTAGAGGACCTAGTTGATTTAACTCTGTGAGAAATCCCTGATCCTCTAAGTTAGATTGGGCCTTCACCTCCTGAGACACCTCAGTCTCCAATACCTCTACACCCCTAGGATCACCTCTATCCATCCATAACATGGTGCACAATCAATGACCAGCATGGATGTAACAAATAAAAATATTAAAATAATATGAACAATATATATAATAATATGAATAATATATATAATAATTTAAATAATAAAATAAAACATAATGTTAATTATATTAACTAAGAAACATAACCCTTGGTGAGTAGTCACCATATAAGCCCTATATATGTGGCTACATCCTCATTGTAAAATCATCTTATCCTATCAATTTATATATCATTTTTATATCTATGGATATGTGGGTTATTTCAGAAATCATGGGTTCAACCCTAACTAATTGAGAATATCCAACTATGGATATTACATTGGTATCCGCTTGTAGCCACCAATCTAGGACCTTGGCCCAAAGAAGTAAAGAAAAAAGAGAAAGAAAGAAAAAGGCAAAAGTAAGAGAAAATACAAAGAAGAAAAGAAAGACAAGTTAAAAAAAAGAAGTAAAATAAGTAAAAAGATAAGAGAATATAGAGAAAAAAAAAGTGAGAAGAAGTAAAAAGGAAAAAAAATAAAGAAAGTAAAAGTAAAGTTTTGCTACAAAATAGGACCTTGTCCTAAGAAAAAGAAAAATAATAAAAAGAAGTGAAACCGCACGTGGTTTCTTAATAAGTGGTTTAGGTTTTATTCTCCAACAATAACAAAAAGTGAGATTTGAACCTAGGTGGGAAGGGTAACAATCATTCCTCCCAACCACCCAATCTACACCATTTTACATTTATTAAGGGAAAAATAATATTAGAAGAAGAATCATATTGAATATTGTTTATTATAAAAAAGAAGGAGATATTGAATAAATTTCAAAGAAAACTCAAGAAGATGGGTTTTAATGTTGAAAAGAAGGGAAGGTTTCCTAGCACCTCACTAATGAATGTCTCAATACTATTTAGAGTTAAAGGGACACTTGCAGGGAAGGATGTCACCATTTCTATTGCCCCTGGTGAAAGAAATAATTATATTAGTGTTGAAATTGCTAACCATTTAGTGATTCCCGAATCAAATATAGGTGAAAGGCTAGACCTTTGGAACATGAAGCAATTTCAAATAAGTGGATTAGAATTGAATGTTGGAGATTATATGGTCATATCTCAATTCATGGTTAGTTCCTTATGGAGCTTTGATGGTGACATAGTTTTAGGGTTGCCTTTGATTAAAACATTGGGGACCTTCATCTTAAATGTTGAAAGGAAGTTTCTTACACTTTCCTATAAGCAGAAGAGAATCACATTTCAAGATATTACAGTGAAGTCAGATGTAGAAGCTCCAACATCTGAAGACTTCAAGGATATATCAAAGATGATTTCACAGGGCAATCAGAAGTCAGAACAAAAGAAGCAGAAAGAAATTGAAAAGTTTTTCATGGACAAAGAAGAAGAGATCTCCCGTTTAAGAGATCATAATCAGAAATTGCTTCTTCAAATAAAAAAAATGAAGGATAAAGCACAACATAATCAAAAGCTAGAAGAGGAGAATCGAGATCTTCAGAAGAAACTACTAGAAAACATTGACGAAAATAGTCACCTCAAGAAGCACAAACAAGATCTAATGGATCAAATTCAGAAGCTTAAAGATGATAAGAAAGCGCAAGAAGAAATGACCCAAAATATTAAAGAAGAAAAAGACTCGTTAGACAATAAGTTGGATCAAATTCAAAAGAGGACATCAAAGCCCTTGGACTCAAAAATCTGCGCTGAGAAAAAAGAAGCAAATACAAACTCATTCCTCGTCACAGTTCAGAAAGAAGACAATCTAGTAAAAAAACAAACAACAATAACTCCCTATCGACACACCAACCATATAAACCAGTATCCTAAAAGGTGGGAATTGTCGAAAGATAATGGTAGTAATGTGCTCAAAGCTCCTGACGACAGATCAATAGAGAATCCCAACAATCAACAACAAATCAATTTTGGTTGGATTGATCCGTCAACATATCAGAAGTTATGCTTTACACTTAGAAGTTTGTATCGACATGTTTCGTCAGCTACGATGTCACAAGGAACGATGCAACAACATTATAAAGCTTTGAGGACAAAGCCTTTCTAAGAGATAGGCAATGTAACAAATAAAAATATTAAAATAATATAAACAATATATATAATAATATGAATAATATATATAATAATTTAAATAATAAAATAAAACACAATGTTAATTATATTAACTAAGAGACATAACCCTTGGTGAGTAGTCACCATATAAGCCCTATATATGCGGCTACATACTCATTGTAAAATCATCTTATCTTATCAATGTATATATCATTTTTATATCTACAGATATGTGGGTTATTTCAAAAATTATGGATTCATTCTGAGTTTATTGAGAATATCCAACTATGGATATTACAATGGAGGTCCCAAGGTGCTTTGAATATTGTTGGATAACTTCGCGATTTACCCAAGCACCCTAAGCGGAACCTCCCATATTTGACCCTAACAAAGGATGCACTCCCAAAGATCATTTAAAGAGTTTCTATCTTGCTTGTAGATTGATGAACGTAGAACATGAAGATGTTGTGTGTAGACTAATTCCTTATACGTTTGAAAACAAGGCATCTACATGGTATTTCATCCTACCTCCAAGGTCAATCACTAGATGGGATGACTTTGAGAAAAAAATTGTTGGTGAATTCTAGGAAGAAAAGAGCCCTATTACTTCAATGAGAGAATTTTTGGATCTTAAAATGGAAAAGAAAGAAAAGATTAAATATTTCAACCAACACTTCACCACTGTTCTAAATAAGTTCCTTGCTAATACGCAACCTACCTAGGAATTTATTGTTGAATACTATACCTCATCTTTACACCCTTCAGTTGCTATGTTTGTGAAAAGGGATGGTAAATTTACTTTAGTAGAAATTTTGAGGAAGCTAAGAATGTCTGGTATAACCAATAATTCTTAAGGGGATGACCACAATGCCACATATTCTTCTAACAAACCCATGTTGTTGACTAAAGTAGTTGAAGATAATCCCACTAGCCTTGGAAGTGTTCTCAAGTTGGTTAAGAAGCTCTTGAATGAGATTTTCGATCTTAAGAAGAAATTTGGAGATGCATGTAGGGTTTTGGTTTGGTGATGCATGTTGGACCCTAGGTCTGACTAAACCATAGCCAACAAATCGGTCCTGTTGCAAGGACCTGAACAAGGATTGTGAAGGGAGGATGAAGAAAAGAGGTGGAAGCCCACTAAAGTTGAGATCGAAGAATGGTTGGAAAGAAAGGAGGATGAGTTCGCATGAAAGGAGACTAGAGGACTCTGGATTGCACCCCAGCACTGGAAAGACAGGTACATTTATTCATATTTGCATGAAATTTTCTTTTGTGAACTTCTTTTTTTTGTTATATGAATGGACAAAGAGACAGTCTGAGATTAATATCATTTGGAGATAACCTTCACCAATAGTGTGGAATAAGAACAAAATTGATGAGTTGAAAAAACTAATAATAAATGGTCTAGAGCAATCGACTTTTGGTTCTTGCACATGAAAGAAGGGTTAATTGTAGAATTTGTCATAGGAAGTAGTGAATCGTATAGCAATGCAGACACAAGATTGAAAGATGGCCCTAGGAATATAATCTCGGTATAGATTCCATTGTGGGTAAATATATTGTTTATTGAGAAGGGGATAATGACAATGTACCCCGATAGCATGGCAACGTAAACCCCACACTGTGAGGGTGGGGCATGAAGTAGTGGGAGAATAGGTAGGCATAGAAAGGATCCATAAGAGCAACAAATCTAGAGGGAGAAAAGACATGCAAGAAGAGCTAAGATAAATCGGGAAGTTAGAAGATAGAAAAGAGAAAGGCAATCGACAAGGAAAGATAGTGTGGATTGGAGAGGAAAGAAGAATGCCAGAGATGGGACTGCGCAATTTGAGTGTGCAGAAGGTTTCTCTATGCCAGAAGGGTACGTAGAGTCTGGGTAAGAAGAGTGCTTATAATATGAGAGACACCCAAAGAGGCATGGAATGGAAGTAAGTGAGAGTTCCGATGAGGATGGAGTTATCACCCCCCCCCCCCAACTAGAGGCAGAATGAAGGAATGATCCCAAAGGATGCGTAAGAAGAGGAAGTGTAGACTAATGGAGGCACTTGGATGATTAGGGAAGAGACTACGCAGCCTTATTTGTTCTCAACTGGATTCAGTATGGTCAGAAGAAACACGCCACGAAAGAACCCACACTTCGTCCCAACCCATAGGTTCCCTTTATCCAATCAAAAAGACCAGATATTACTTGACTTTGTGTGGTAAGGAAGTCCTAAAGTAGAAGCAAAATTTAGAGGGATAGAAGCTAGTTCTACCCAGGAGACTAGTCCATATACACAATTTCCAAGAAGTAACAGCTCACATGTACCTACAAGAATGGCGACTACATCAGATTCGATATTGAGATTTCCCATATTTCATGGGATAGGTAAAGATGACGCAGAACAACATTGGTTTACCTACAATGCGATATGGTCTATGAAGAACATCACTAACAAGGATGCCAAGATAGCACAGATGGAGACCACGTTCAGAAACAGGGCTTTGACATGGTACATAAAATATAAGAGCACTATCGCCCTGAGGCAAAGCTAACCATTAGCAACTATTAAAGAAGATATTCTAAAAGAGTTATAGAATCCAAAGTCTGAGTTGTAGTGCATTACTAAGATCAAGGAGATTAAGCAAAGAGTTGGCAAGACCGTTTCGGGCTATGACCAACCCTTCAAGATTCTGTTGGACCAGTTGAGTTTCCAGATCCAAGATGTGCAGCACTGTGAATGGTGTATCGCAGGCCTGCTACCACATATCCAAGTTCCACTGACATAATAGAAGGTGGTTACTGAGTCAGAGACCCTGGAAATTGCAATAAGGTTGGAAGCGACTCTAGGAGGGGAGGCATCGCCAGGAATGGCACAGCTACAAACCTAGCTTGCTACATTGACCGTGTAATTACAGCAATTGTCTACTGGTAAGGCAGTAAGAGAAAATGTGTTGTGTAGCTTATGTAGAATAGAAGGCCATCACAAAAATGAATGCCCAACGATGAACAACTACATTGCTACCAGTGCACCTAGTCCTTTTCCTATGAAACCTAAACTGAGTGGTACGAGATTTGTCGAGGTTGGGACCATGCACCTCCCAATTTCCCAACTTTGTAGAAGTACCAAAGCTCCACGTATGCACCTTTTGGGAAATTCTACAAATCAGTCGGACATAATGTGAATAATTGTTGCATTCTACAATTGATGAAGGATAACACAGATGAATCTTACTGGGTCCAAGGTACATAAGAAAACAAAGAACCTGATCCCATAGGACAGCAAGGGGTAGCACGTGATGGTTTTTTAGCCCATGCAAGACGTTATGGAGGAGGTGGAAGACAAGTGATTTGTTTTAATTTCGGGGAGCTAGGCCATTTGGAAAGATTCTATACTAAGCCTTGCACTCTATGCACATACTTCCATAGTACAGAACATGCGACAGAATATTGCCCAGACTTTGTCAAGAAATGAGAAGACAAGAAAGTACACTACAACATGATGACCACCAAACCAAGCAAGGAAAATTATGGAAAGGACTAGGCTCATGTGAACATAGTGACTCAAGCAGGCGATTAAAGAGGTGAAAATATTTTTGGAGAATGCAGTACATAAATACCAGTCAAGCAGAAGATCAGGAAGGTTGGGCAACCTCTTCCTACATTTGATGTTTCCTAGTAGTGACAGTTTTTACATGATGCACAAAAGGTGGTCGAGGAATCTACACAACAAGAGGAAGACCTGCTCTAGTAAAGACTACAGAGGGAGGAGCAATTGTGTCGGTTGCGTGAAGAAGATCATAGAAGATGGATGTGCAAGGAAGATCTATTGTGTAGTATGCATAATGAAGCACAAAGGTAGGCCACGCAGTTTGAGGAAGAATAGATTAAGGAAGAACAGTACAGGAAGGTGTACAATAGTCGCCAGGAAGACCCAATAAGTAATTACTTTCTACAAAGTTGTTTAAATATGTTGAATGATTGTCACATTGTCAATAAAGTGACTAACATGCTTGAAAAGTTATTAATGACAAATGAAGTCGAAGAACCCATTTCTGCACCACTTCCCAAAAGGAATGCGTGCAGACTGGGCAAGAAAAGAAGAATTGGAAAGGATTTCATGCTTACCCTTGAACTGGGGGATATGATATGAAGGATGTAATGCTCAACCTGAGGGTGGACATTAACATTCTTCCCAAAAGAATGTTGGAGTTGATGGGGAATCCAAAGCTTGTATGGTCTCCTCTACAACTCAGACTAGCCAATTTGTACAGGGTATACCGAATTGGGAGGTCGACTAATGTGGAGGTGAACAATGATGGAGTTAAGACAGTAGCAGAATTCGAAGTCATTGAGATCTTGGAGGATATTGGTCCCTACCTAGCACTGTTAGAGAATGGTTGGGCGTTTGAAAACGTTATTCTGAATTTTAAATAGAGGTGCATGTCCTTCAAGTTGGAGGAACTGCGAGTGATGGATCCCTTAAATGCCACAGAAGGAGAAAGATAAATGGAACCACTCAAGGATGATACCTTCAAAATTGAAAATATATATCATGTGACTGGGAGGAAGGAAGACTATGTGAACCCCACTACTGATGGACAACTTAGTTGGTGCAGTGAGTGTTCTTTTGACGTGTCTACAAGGAGATGTAGACTAATCACAAAGTCTGTGCATTGGATTGGATCGGATCTGTGCGATCCACTAGTGTTCGATGGAATTGAGAAAGTGTATACTGTCCTTCAACAAATGAAAGCCCGAGTCCCAGAGGAAAAGTGAGTAAAAGGAATGGATGCAGTAAACCAAGGGACACCTACGCAGTACTATTAGATGACCCATATATAGGAGTTGAACAACTGGGAAGCAGTTGGGACATGTATAAAGGTGAGGTTCCATCTTGCTATAGACTTGGAAATTCTCAACATATTCAAAGGGACTAAGGATCCCAGAGAACACATTAAGTTCTCTCAACATCGATGGGATATTAAAAGTGTACCACGCAGTTGGTGGGTGCACAGATTCTACCATACACTAGATTCCATACCGCGTAGCTGGTATATTCAGCGGGAAAGAAGAAGGCAGACTAGGATTTGGGAGAAGGTGTCTACGGAATTCACTACCACCTTCTGATTCAACACTATAGATCCTAACATGGCCAAAGTTCTCCATCGAATGAAGTATTTCATATTTGGAGAAAGACCACAACAAGATGAGATGCAGAATCCAATTTGCGCATACCACAAGAACTTGGCACGGCTGAACAAACCGATATATCATTGGAAAGTTGACAATAAGGAAATAGATGAAGAAGAGGAACCATGTATCTTACATATCAAGGAGACTGTGGGAGAGCATGCAATGTGGGATGAGTTATCCACCAGTACTGCACCCAACTCTATAGAACCCCTTAAGACAAAGAAGTACAATATTGGCACTGAGGAGGAACCTAGGATGGCCATTATAGGCAACTATTAGGATCAAGAGACAGCCACCCAGATAGTCAACCTATTGAAGTAATATGAAGATCTATTTATGCACAGTTTTTTGGAAATGAAAGGGATTGTAGGATCTCTCAGAGAGACGAAGATTCAGCTGAAGGAGGGGGGAAATCCAGTAAAGAAAAGACCCTATAGATTGAACCCCCGCTATAAGAAGAAAGTCTATAAGGAAATAGACCGCATGTTAGACGCAGTAATTATTTTTCTAGTTGGAGAATCATAGTAGATTAACCCGATGGTGGTCCAGGACAAGAAGATAGGGGAGATACAAATTTGTGTGTATCTAAGGAAACTGAATGTAGCATGTATCCATGACCCATTCCCTACACCATTTATAGATGAGGTACTAGAGAATGTAGGAGTGTCCAAATCCTATTCTTTCACTAATGGATTCTCGAGATACCATCAGGCCCGCATAGCAAAGGAAGATCGCACGAAGACTAATTTTGCGACAAAGTGAGGCTCCTTTGCTTATAATATAATGCCCTTTGGGCTGAAGAATGCACTTGTCATATTTTCAAGAATAGTGGTGGCTGCATTCAAGGAATTTATGCATACTTTCTTGGAGGTATATCTAGATGATTGGACAGTGTTCAATCTGTAGAAAGATCATTTGCAGGTACTAAGACTCATGTTAGATCGTTGCAGGAAAATGTAAATCTCTCTAAACCTGAAGAAATGTATTTTTTGAACCCCATTTGGCATCTCCTTGGGGCATGCTGTGTGCAGGGAAGGTCTACTGGTTGATCCAACAAATATTGTGGTCATTGTGAATTTTTCAACCCTAACATCATCCAAACAGTTGCGCGTGACGCTGGTACACACTGGATATTACAGGAAATTCATTAGGAACTATGCTAGTATTACAACGCCTCTATAGGAGTTGTTGAAGAAAGAGATCAGTATGCATGAACGCAGGAATTCCAAAAAGCGCTAGACATATTTAAGGATAAATTGGCTACTGCACCAATTTTAATTTTTCCAGATTGGACACGCATGTTCCACATGTATGTGGATGCATCAAAGATAGCGTTGGGCATGGTGATATCCCGTCCAGGTGAGGGAAACATTGTTGACCTCGTTTCCTTCATCAACATAAATTTATCTCTAGCTGAGAAGAACTATACCACTACTGAGCATGAAGGCTTGGAAATGGTATATGCCTTGCAAAAATTCTAACACTTATTGTTGGGGAGAGCTTTCAATTTCTTTACAAATCATTTTGCTTTGAGGTATCTAGTCAGCAAGACAATGTTGGGGCAGCGCATCTGCTGATGGTTGCTCCTATTTCAAGAATTTGAGTTTGAGGTCATTTTCAAGCAAGGGAATCCTAATGTGGTCTAGATCATTTGTCTAGGATTGAATCTAGTGAAGGAGGAGGAAGTTTGGATGACAATCTCCTTGATGCATACTTCTTCCACATTAAGGCCGTACCAGATCAGTTTAGTGAAATTGTAGCATTTTTTGCCACTGTTCGTGCACTTGAATATTACACGGTTGCACAACGTAGACAACTAGTAACATGTAGTGTCGATTTTTAGTTGATCACGGGACAACT
Source organism: Larix kaempferi (assembly GCA_027924585.1). NCBI lineage: Eukaryota > Viridiplantae > Streptophyta > Pinopsida > Pinales > Pinaceae > Larix > Larix kaempferi. Next base: position 5,377,786 of record BSBM01000866.1, read on the forward strand.
CTACAAGTTTGGAGCCAATGGCATACTGTGCAGGTGTGTGCTAGAACATGAGCGACCACTTATATTGCAAGAATCACATGAAGGCATTATGGGAGGATTATGCAGGGAAGGCTATTTTGAACAAGGTGCTACATGCAGGACTTTGGTGACCTTCGTTGTTTCAAGAAGCCAAGATGTATTGTAAGCAGTGTGAAGTTTCCCAGTGGGTTGGAAAGTCGTTGTGCATGGATGAGATTCCTCTCTTCCCCGTCACTGCACTTAATCCTCTCGAGAAATAGGTGATTGACGTTGTGGTTGATATCAACCCACCAACGCGAAGAACTAGCGTCTGGTACATCATTATCGTGACAGAGTACTTGAGAAGGCGGTCAAAATCTATGCCAGTGAAGGATTGTACATTAGAGACCGTCGTGCGGTTCATATTCAAGCGTGTTATCACCAGGTTTGGATGCCTGAAGGTGTTAATGAACGATCAAGGAACCCATTTCCTAAACTCCACCATCCACGTGCTAACTCAACAATTGATGATATACCACCAGAACAGTATGTCGTACCATCCCCAGGCCAATGGTATAGTGGAAACATTCAATAAGATTCTGGAGCAGACGCTCACAAAGTTCTGCAATGTATAGCATGATGACTGGGATCAACATATTCCGACAGAACTATGGGCATATAGAACAACATGTAAGAGGCTCATGAAGCACACCCCATTCAGGTTGGTTTATGGAAAAGAAGCAGTGATGTCGTTGGAATTTGTCATCCCCGACCTACGTATAGCTACTGCCACCAACATCACATACAATGAATCACTTCAGCACAAACTGGAGGAACTAATGGAACTAGAAGAAGATCGATTTACTGCAGGGTTTAGTTCGGTGGTTGAGAAGAATATCCAAAAAGCATGGCATGACAAAAACATTAAGAGCAAGACCCTAGAACCAGGCGCACGAGTTTGTATGTTTGACAACAAATTTATGAAGAACCCAACAAAGATCAAAATGAGATGGTTGGGTCCATTTCGAATCATGTTCATCGCCGAAGCAAGCACAAAAAATCTTGCTACCTTGGCAAGACAACCAATGAAGGGACTTGTCAATGGAAGCCACCTCAAGCCCTACCATGGCCTGGAGGGGAAAGAACACCTATAAATATGTGTGAAAAAAAACATTTAGGATAAATAGAATTTAGGAGTTAGTGTCATTAATGTTGGCAATGAAGTAGCATAGAGGTAGTTGTCAAGTCACAAATAATTTTCCCCAAGTAACTCTAGTGTAGCACCCTAGGTCATCATTCCACACCATCCTAAGTCCTCATTCTGCAGTACCCTAGGCCGTCATTCCACCAATCTTGTAACTCTTGTCAATTAGATTTTGTTTTCAGTTACCACTACATGTGCCAAATTTAGAAAGATTGTGAAAAGACGACAGTAATAAAAAACCAGTACTACATCCAAAAGCACCCAAAAAGATCAAAGCTCGAATGAAAGGATAGATATTTTCTTGAACCAATTAAACAACCCACATAAGTTGAAGGTGGTGACACACAGAAAGAGAGACATCATGATCATAGTTGGTCGTGCCTTTCAGCATTCAAGGTGAGAGGTACATGGGGGAGAGCAGCCATTATGGTAGGTAAAGCATGTTAGTGAAATATATGCTCATAATTTTCCAATATCCAATTGTCAACCTTGGACGTAAACTTGTGACAGATGGACACTATCTATGCAGAGCTTTTTTATCAAGAATTTAGTTGTGTTGTCTAACTAAAGTTAAATCAAAACCTAATGCTTTAGAAAGGAATTCGTTCAAAGAACATAATTCAAAATGAAATTCAAAGTATAATATGCATTCAATCCAGGTGATCCTTCGCAATTGTCCAGGTACTGATTATCTTTCTGCAGATATCCTGTTTATCAATACAGAGCTTCGTTGATCAAATGGGGAAATCTTATGACTTTGATAACACAAAAGAATCCAAACTAAGTGAACTGACAATCTCCAATTACTCTAATTGTAACTGGTCTCAGCCAAGTGTAGGTATTGTTGATCTCACGCAGACAGGCACTATGCTCAGCAATACAATGCTATGTATGTTGTCAAATTTCTTAGTTTAAGATAAAACTCAACTCAATCCAAGGGTTTAAAGCTGAGAACTAAAAGAGAATTTAGAAATATTTAAAGATCAACTCTAGAAATTAAAAAGAATCGAATCTAACTATTGTGTGCACAATCTGCTGATATAAATCCAGATATGATATGAAACAACCTACAGGGTTTTATTCATTCTGTGATCAATTTTAGAATTATAGCAAAACAAACCACCCACTTCAAACAGTCTCACTGTAAACGAAATAAAATCTAAGTTGCAATACGAATAAAAATACATACAGCGGTAATAGTTATTAATTAGAGTTGTATCTCTTGAAGGAGGCCCTTCCTTCACGAGTTACAAACTAAAATCTATAGCAAGTTAAAACTTCAGATCATTCACTGCATAACAAAATCATTCAACACCAAAGGAACACGAAATGAAATAAGAGTAACGACAATTTGCTTATTTTTTATTATCCCCCCTCCATACAAGTTACAGCATGGTATTTATACATCATACTTCTATTAGACATGATCATATCGAATCCCCAAATGCAGGATTCGAATTTTACATTTTTAGACAAAATCCCCAAATTATGGAAATTCATGATTTTGGGTAGATTTTCCTTATTCCCCTACTGATATATCTCAAGCCGAAGCATATTTGGAGAAATTTGTTTGCATATTCCTCAATTTTTTGGTTTGTGAGAAAAACCCATGTCTCAGAATATTTAGATTCACCTACATCTGCACGCAAATCAAGGCGCAATATTGTTGTTTGGAAAAACTGATGCTAAAAATATGGGTTTGACTGAAATCTTGAACAAGCCTTGGAGATTCGCACGTGTGATCTGGGTGAGATCAAATGGACATAAAACCATGCTCGAGACATGTCTTACCAAATCCAAGTGGCATATTTTCATTTGGCACCCCGCAACTATCTCGAACTACTCCAACTACAAGATTTTGGAAAACTTGTAAACACTGGAAAAAACTGGTAATCACTGAGAAAAACTTGTAAACACTGGGAAAAACTTGTGATTAGTTGTCTTTGATAAAACACCTAGTATAATCATCTTTAATTCATTAAAAATGAAGGAAAACAACCATGAACTCACCACAAGGGTATGGAATGTCAATTTATGAGTTATTATGAGAAAATGAGTGACAAGGAAACAAAAAACGAAGTGACAATGATAAAATGGAGGTATGCAAATGATGATGATGGTGAAATAGTGATAACAAGTTTGTGGCCCAACAAAGCATTCCTACTACACCCCTCTGTAAGAAGACCAAAAGAATACAAATGAACCATCAATTTTCTAAGAGAGTGAAGAACAACAACAAGAGTTGGAGGGTTAGTTTCAGTGGATTGTCTCGTGCATTGAGGGAAGTTACTTCGGCCCCTGTGCGACAGAGTGTGTGTGCAGAGACGGCTACTACTCCACACACAAAGAATATCCAAACCAAGTTCAACGCGACAACAGAAAATTAGACACAGAAGGTTCCAATCCTAATGGAGGTCGAGGTGAGGGGGGCATTACTGGGCAAGATCCCTTTCCTCAAATACTTAGACTTCAACATTCTGGATGAAGCACAATTCCCAAAGCTCACATTTGACAAGTACACATAGTTGGCGCTAACTAAAACAGGAGAAGAACGTGTTAACCCATAGGCATGGGCGTGCTCACTCCACAAGTCAGGCATCATGTCCCTGTTGAATGTCCCGCATTTCAAGAAGATCCCATCCATCAATTCATGTGTGTGGTTCCTCCTCAACCATCTCCATGGAGGATGCCTGGCTGGACCAGATATATGAGATTACAAACAAGGTCATCCACAGGATCTATGGGATTTTGTGCAAGGGAAAGGATCCTAGAAAGGTCATAGCCAATGCCTCAGTGGATGGAGTATATAAGAAGTTTCACACGCATAGAGGGACTTGAGGCGCCATCATCTTGGCCATATCATAGAACCGAGTAATATTTGTAGCCCAAATCCTTGCTTGAAAACTCCTACGTAAGTGTTGCAAGAATGAGTGCCTCATAGGGGTCATAATTGCAACAGAGAGATGTGTGACGGACGGGCCATAGACCTACGCAGTACTTGAGGTAGGAATTCTTGCAAGACCACCTAGATGCACAAGACCGAGGCATTGAGTTTCATTGTAGTTGGGTCGTGTTGCTTGTCATCATGGTGGTGTGGCATCCACCCCCCAACTACTAGTATGATCACCCTACCCCATAAGACTTCATGGCGGTGAAGTTCCTCATCCTACACCAGTCGACATGAGAAAACCAAGTCGTGGTTGACACTCCCTTTCAGTAGTGGTACACCAATATGATCACAGCCACAATAGATTCCTTCAATATTCCACGATCCATTGTAGACAAATATAAGGATAATATCATCATTAAGGTGAATAGTCACAATGTCCTCGCCACACCACACCCAGAACCCTAGTCTGATGCAGATGTCCTGCCATTCTACATCACTTATGATGATGTTAAAGAAGCCATTGTGTAGTTGCCACAGCACTTGTAACCATTTTCATAATAAAACCTGGAGATCCTAGACGAATATGGAATCCATAAGAAGCCTCAAGGAACAGGTACCAGCACCAACCTGCCCAAGACATCACCCCGCTTGTAGGAGAAGTGTAAACGAGAATATATCCTTCCCCATTGTCGGAACAGGACCCGAATGAGGAAGAAGAAACCGAAGAGCAGATCCTACAGAAACTCCTGGAACAAAACCGCCTTCTTCAGTCGGGCACAACATTTTTTAGGAATTTGGGACTGAGATAGAACAAGAAGAAAAGCAAGTGCCTGAGCATCCGGAGACAGCAGGACAAGATGGAGGGGAACATAGTATCGCACAGAAGTATCAAATGGAGGCTAGCACATCGACGATCCCTAGCATCATCGAGCAGCTACAATCAGACCTGGAGGGAACTCAGATTATCCAAAAGGACAAAAAGGAACATCTACAAGATCTGAGAATGGTCATGCATATAACCTTGGGCACAAAAGTGGCGTAGACATCAGAATAAGTTGTTACTAGCCAAGCACAGGAATTGCAGCAACAGGCACAGGAGGCCTTTACGCGTAGAAAGCTCAAGATGAATCCCTTGGCTATTACCGCAGTTCATCCCCTGAAGGTCTCAGACACCCAATCGCTACCATATAATGAGTTGGACCTACACTTGTCTCGACAGAATACCTACAACATTTTGTTACAGAGATTTTTTCCGAGTTGGGTTATCGACATGCACAGCTAATCCACTCTCATGTCGGGCTCAAGTAGAGGCATAGGGAGGTGGTACATGAAAGAGACCAGCTCGAAGAAGAAGCGAACAAGGCGTATGTTGTGCTTCCAGTTGATTTCTTCAACTGACAGTCAGCTACTGCCTTTCAAGAAGTTTCCCACATTAAAGATACAATTGTTGTGCTTTAACAGGAGGCAAAAAAACTATGTGCACAGATCAAGCTAGAGCCATCCCTGGAGGAAATTGAACTTGCAAGGAAAATTGACGAAGCTAAGCAAGTTTTGGAACAAGCCAAATGCAGGGAGTCACAACCTTAGGAGGGGTCATAGTCTATAGCTTCAACATTTGGAGCCACCTGCAGGATGTTCCCGAGCTGCAACGGGCGGACAAGAAAATCTGAGACTACGAGGCCCAAGTTAGCGCCAAAAGCATAGTCTAGTGCAGTTGCCTCTCTCTACATGAAAATAAGCAATGACAGACATCAACACCTTAACTAAGCAGATTACAGCTAGCATAGCAGCAGATAGTCGTGCAAATTGTCGTTGAGGCGCAAGATCAGGCACAAAACACTTTGATTCAGGGAAAATACATATAATGCAATGGTGTGGTGCCATACCCCTAATGTTGGACGAGGATCTATCTCAGAGAATACTAAAAATAAGAGACTGGAAAAAATAAAACAATAAAATAATGCAAAACCCTTCAGATTTACCCCTCTAAACAAGCTCAAAATTTCATAACGGCAAGAGAAACCGTCCTCATCTAGACTTAATGTAGTATGGCACCTTACCTCAAACGGCCATGCCACTAAGAGTGAGCTGGACTCATAAAGACCACTCCACCTAATCGTGGGATTTTCCAAATTTGATATTTGTGAAGAGAGAGGTTGAGCTTGATGTTGGGGCCCATTTCATGCCCTCCCATATTGGTATCATATTTTCCAAAATGAAGTACCCACAGAAACCTAGTTCTTTTTCAATAAATTTTGTCATAAATTTTACAAAGAATCATCCACGCCATGGCCGTGCTTATGGCTAGAAGATATATCTGTGCTGTTTGGAAATGCATAAATATGTTCTAGGGTGCTTGGTGGGGCATTTCCAAATAATGTTTCAACTCGATGAATAAACTTTGGCCTACACTCTAACCCTTGGAGCATATCAAGGATAAAAGGCCACTCCAACCAATCATATGATTTTTTAAATTTGATCTCCATGAAGAGACAGGTTGAGCTTTATGTTGAGTCCCATTTCATGCCCTCCTAGACTGGTATCACATTTTCCAAAATGAAGTATCCATAGAAACCTAGTTCTTTTTCAGTGGATTTTGTCATAACAAAGTTTACAAAGAATCCTCCACACCATGGCCATGTTTACATATAGGTTACATCTCCAAGCTACTTGGCAATGCATAAATATGATCCTAGGTGCAATACAATGCCAAGGGTCCACCAAAATCAACAGTTCATCAGTTTGAGTCTCAATTATCAAATTGCGGTGGGTTTCAACTCGCTTCCTAAAGCCATTCAGGGATAGTTGGTGAATCTCTTCCCGATGCATAAAAACAAGTTGAAAAGGAAGAAATGTGTATAGTAACCTCCACCAAGTTTGTGACGGAAAGGTGGACATGAACACAATTTCCAGATGCCCTGCTGGCTAAGTTTTCAAAAATTTATCATGTAATGCAGATACTTATCAATTTCTTTAACACATTTATACAAAAACATCAATACATCATTTATATACATTGTTTTATACAAGACTTGTCAACGTTAATTGTTATTGTTGCTATCTGAATCATATGATTGCAACATGATTGTTGTTGTCTGACGTTAATTATAGGCACAACCAAATAGATATATGTCAAAACTATCTTCAAATAGTGATGGTTGTTCTAAACAAAAGGAGAAGGGGAAGCGTCAAGCAGTATGTCAATATCAACTATAGGTAGTAATGTCATAAGAAAATTTAAAAAATGTATGGATTTCTTTCTCATTGAAGGAGACTCGTGCTCTTGTGACAATGATACCATTGGAAGTGAGGAAGTTCCATTGAGATACATACATTATTTGAAGAATTGGAAACCAAACCCATTTTCTAAAATAAACAACGATTTCTTTATTAATGGAAGAACATATTGAATTGCTCCATCTAGTTTACATGGTTTGGGGATGTTTACAATGGGTGGTGTGAAAGTTCCATACAGCTGCGAAGTGGAATTGACGGATTATGTTGGACTAACATATGATTACCAACATTGAGGTTGGCTAAAAAAATATCTAAAGAGTAAGAGTATATACGGAGTTTGTGCCAATTATAATAAATGAAAACAATCAAGATAAAGGATATTCCATATATATCGATGGAAGGCCCAAAGATTTCGGAACTGTTGCGGGGTTTACAAACAATACACATGTTAGGAGCACAAACAAACTACCCAATGGTGTGTTTGAGGAGCGCGATGGAAACTTAATTGTGGTTACTATGGTAAAATCAATAGCTACGGGGAAGGATTTTTTGATCAGTTATCATTTGAATAGGATCTAACAATCAGATAACTATGGTTTAATGCTCGTTCCCATTGTTTACTGAAGAACATGTATATTGTATATTCATATTTTTTTCATTAAATATAGTTTATGTCCTAATTTTAATGAAGGAAACTAGGAACTTCTACCCCTATTTGGATACATAGTTAACAAATCATTGTTTATGTTACAGGTTGATTGGGGGAAATAATATATGCCCTTTTATATGCTCATTATTATCCCTGTTGTTCTTTTTTATCCTAGTTCAATGATTATTGTTACATAGTTTATCGAACTTATATGTTATGATTCTTTGTAGGCTACCATGTCATCGTCTCATCTTGATTAGGATAATGTAGACATCTCAGGAGCTCCCAACCCTCTTATTGTTATTTGAAAAAAGGTTAACAAATTAACTAAAGAACTTGCGAAATTGGTGGGCGTTGAAGAGACTCCCAATACTGGATCAAGAAATCAATTATTGATTGCAAACATTATGAAGTACAACATATGTATTTTTTGAATTGTATTCCATTAATTCATTTAAAGAATATGAAATTTTTTTAAATGAATCTAAGAGCTTGACTTAGTGAATTGTATTTTTGTAGACATTCTTGAGAGAGGAAGAACCCGGTGTCGGAAGTAGCAGACATGCATCTATGCTTGGAACGTCTACTCCGGTTACACCCGCTATTGATGTCTAAACTCCTGGTATCATCGTTTCTTCCCTTGATTCTACACCGTTAGTGTTGGTGTGGAGCATTCTATGACCCCATTTGTACATACCACCCCTAGGTCTAGTACTCATGCACCTCATTCATCATAGGTTGATATGAGTCGCAAGATTCCAGGCTTAGTCGTCAAGAGCACTGAACAATTATCAGTTTCTTTACAGATGGACAATGAACTAGTGCAAGTAAGGGATTAAAACTCCATGGTTATTACTTCTAATCCATTGGCATACTTTGATTTTATACAATGATGAATATTTTTGAATTGATTATATCTATATAATCATAATATTTTATTGCAATGTAGGAAATAGAATGTTCTACCAACAATTACAAGAGAAGGCATATTCTCTATTTGCATAGATAGAATCAATATAAAAATATTCATCATTGTATAAAATAAAAGTATGCATTTTCTTTATGCTTATGATTTTTAGATGGATGTTTTATTGTTAATTTTTACCAATTTATGTTGTATTTAGCTAATTTGCAATATTTGATCGAATACTATTTGTTTTCTTTATGTGTAGGTATGATGTCTGGATAGGCACTTCCTCCACCTTGCATGATCATGACTGCAGGTCAGGTAAGTTGTACTTTCCTTATTAAGAAATTGAAAAGTTGTACTCTATCCTTCTGAATTGTTTCAAGGTGAGAGACATCTTATTCATTTGGAATTCAATATTTGAGATTTTGGCATCTAGTTCACTCCCTAGTTCTTGGTTACCTCAGTTTGTGTTCCATCCTATACTTGCTCTGGTGTCTCCCACTATTTAGATTTGCACATAGGGTGTTTAATCTTGTGGTGGGGTTTTTATCTGTCATGGCTTTTTCCTAACCTAAGGTTTTATTCCCATTCAAGATAGTTCTTAATCCCTTGCATGGGTTTTGTGTATTTTAATTAGGGTTTTGGTAAACTTTCACTTAGTGGAAACTTGGGATTGTATAATTCATATACACTATATTGAGTCAAAATGCAAGAATTTGTAAAAGCTATAGTCACCTTTTTTCACTAAACCCTTTGTAATTTTGTTTTCATGATATAAATTTATTTATTTATTTAAAGTTGAAAGTTAGATGCACATCTATATATTGCAATGAAAATAACTCAAATATGATGTCATTAATTCTTTGATGTAGGTGGTGATGCGGCCATAACAAAGTCATCAAAACTAATCTCATTGTGAGGTCATAACTTTGTAACCTTATTTAACAACATCATTTGACAATGGTTGGACGATTTAACAGGTTAATCGATGTTCATTCGACAATGCTTGGACATTATGTCCATGTTTTTTTTTGTTCAAGCCATTTATAACCATGGCTTATCCAACATTTAATCGGCATTTGTTCCACGTTTGCAACGTATAATCGACATCAGTTCAATGTATGAGCGGCATGGGTTGAACGTCGATTCTTTACAAGTTAATCAACGTTCATTCAATGATGCTTGAACGTTATGTCCATGTTTTTGTTTATTCAAGTCATTTATAAATGTGACTTATTGGATGTTTAACGGACGTTCGTTCCATGTTTGCAACCTATAACCGACAATAGTTCGATGTATGAGTAGGGTGGGTTGAATGCCAATAGCATAACTCTAACACCGATTCTTTATACGTTAATTGTCATTCATTCCATGATGCTTGGATGTTACATCCCATTCCGCGATGCTTGGACGTTACATCCATGTTTTTTTTGTTCAATCCATTTATAGACGTGGATTATTAGACGTTTGACAAACGTTCATTCCATATTTGCAATGTAGCTTATTAGACGTTTGACCAATGTTAGTTCCATGATTGCAATATAGCTTATCGGACGTTTGACTGATGTTAGTTCAACATTTGCAATGTAGCTTTTCAAACGTTTAACCGACATTAGTTCCACATTTTCAATGTAGATTATCGGATGTTTGACCAACGTTAGTTCCATGTTTCAAACATCCATTAAGCGACGTACAATCCACGTTTTTTATTCAATAAATTTAAAAAAAAAATGCATGTTATATGTAACGTTTGTTTAATGCATTTTAACATCGCTTAAGCAATGTTACACTAAGGACATGTGACCGATGCTGCAAGCATGTTAGTTTGATGAAAAAACCCATCTAACAAGCATGGAATGAGACACAAAATCTAGTAGTGTCTCTCCATGGCTTCAATTCTCATACCACTCTCATGATAGAGTCTAATTCTACTTTGTCTTAGAGATCATGCAGAGAGAGAGAGAGAGAGAGAAAACACATGAAGTGCACAAGATATTTACCCTAATCCTAATACTTGAGAAACCCAACATCCAATAGATATATATTATCCTTGGTGAATATGGCCAGCAAGAACCACTTGAGGCACGTTACAATGGGTGGGAATTCCATTAAATAGGCTTACATCACATCAATACCATAGGATAAACCACAATAAAACACCTATGGTAAACCCACCCACCCTTGACCAAGTCAATATTAACCTAATATGGTCATTATTTTCTTTATCCATGCTTCAATGATGATTTCAAGTTATAGTGTGGTTTCCCTCTTCATCAAGATCTTGAAAAATATTATGGACTAGAATCTTGTCAGTGATTACCTTATTTGAACAAGAAACATGGAAAATTGGTTGTACACGTGAAGAAGAAGGCAACTCCAATCCTTATAAGTATCATAGTACCTTGATGTTAGTTTATTTCCCTTCTTTTGTTGCTTAAGGGACATTTATTGGTATGATCGTAGCCTCAAAAACACCCTATGCCTCACGTCAAAGTGGTTTACATTGTCGTTGTTGATATGCTTGTCGTTTCATATATTTTTGTGATATAACCAAGTTCTTATTCAATAGTTAGAGAACTTCTTATTAGTGTTGGATGTGATCCTCCAATACTTGAACCTTAGGTTTGCCTCTCAAGGGTGATGTCATGGATGGAGGATGATACTCCTATAGTGCCATAACTAGGGATAGTTTGGATGAAGTATGGAACAAAGCATTGTACCACCATTTTACCAAAGCTAACCATTTGACTCAATGTGAATTTTTATCATATGCAAAGCAACATATATAACCTTATAGATAATTATTCAAAATCTCAATTTTCCCATCAAATCGTGGATGGTAAGATGGATTGTGATCTGGTTGAGTACCAAAATATGAAAACAAACTAGTCCAAACACTATAATTGAAATTTGTATCTCTCTCGCTTATAATAATCTTTGGGTTTAGATGTAGCTTTTGAATTGTTTCCATGAATGTTACATCAATTGAAATCAATTTTAAGGATGAGAAAGTGAGAAAAATGGGCATATTTTGTGAGTTGATCCACCTTGACCATGATGGAACTCTTCCCTTCAGACTTTGGTAGGCCTACGATAAAATCCATTAATACTTCTTTCCAAGCCTTAATTGCTCGTCCTTTATTATGTTGGGAAACCATCACCACAAACTTTTTCACATCAGTTTTAAGACCCTCCCATAAAAATTCCTTCATGATCCTATGAGCAGTTTTTATAAACCCTAGGTTTCCACCTATGGGAGATGTGTGTAGTTCACAAAGGGCATTTTCTTTGAGTTGGGGTTTCTTACATAAATATAGGTGATTCTTATCAAAGATGTAATTACTCTTCCACGCAAATTCATTCAATGGTCTTGTTGTAGTTATTGAATGAGTTGTCGTGTATTATAGTTATCCTCCCTTCTTTCACCCAATCAACTTGTAGAATGTAAATAGCACAAAGTAAGGCCTCTGTGTCCTCTACTCTTAAAAGTGCATCTACTACCACATTTTCTTTCCCTTTTTTGTAGATAGTTTGAAAGTCATAACCTAACATTTGTGTGATCCATTTTTGTTTCCCTCCAATATGTAGTTCAATTTATCACGACCTATTTTACCTTGAAGTATCTTATTATTAGGTAAGGGTGTCATTGCTTAACAACAAGTAGTATGGCCAAAATTTCCTTCACAGAAATGAGTTTGACTAAGTTCTTTCCTTTAAGTTGGTAGCTTTGAAAGGCAAGGGGGTTTCTTTCTTGCACTAAAACTAAACCAATTCCATGCCCCAAAGCATCACACTCCACAATAAAGGTGTTTGTGAAGTCATGATTGGCCAAAGTGGGAGTTCTACACATGGGCTCCTTATGTTTCTCAAAATATTGTTTTGCTTCTTAACTCCAAGAAAATCCATCCTTTTTTAATAATGGTGTTAAAAGTGTTTTTATTCAACCAATGTTCTAGATAAATTTGGTGTAATAGCCCAAAAATCATAAGAAACCTCTAATATTTATTAAGGTTTTCGGAATTGGCCATTCCAATATAGCTCTAATTTTTCAAGTCCACCTTGATGACATCACGAGATACAATATGTCCATAATATTCCACTTTCTAAACCCAAAAAACACACTTGTAAAAGTTCACATATAGTTGTTCCTCACACAATACTTTCAAGACCATGTCAACTTGTTGTACATGCTCTTCCCAAGTTTTCTTGTAAATTAGTGATGAACTTCTGAACGGCCATCCTTTTTGCTATCCTCGTATCTTTTGATGACTCTCTCCTCTATTATATCCACTTTTGTCTTTGCCAATATACCATTATTGTATCCATTTTCTAGGATATCAATTACAGTATAACGAGGTGTTTTTGGATTGCTTTACAAGCTTTTATTGTTTATGATGCTAACTATTAAGGACTTGTCATAACAAGTTTATACTAATGCACATATATATATACATTCTCATGAATTTTAACAAAGGGTCTTGTAGACTTATTTTTTTATCATAGTGGCAAGATGACATTGGATAGTCACGAAGCTACCATGGGCGCATGTTCTCAAGGCACATTATAGCTACATGTCACTATGAAGGTACTATTAACACATTACATATCCACTTCACTAGCTCAAAGATGCCCTTCCCACAATTAATGAAAAGCTCCTTGAGTTATGTATTCACCTACGTCACACTCAGCAGATTTCACAATTTTAGCAACATATTTATCCACTTTGCATAGTGAGCCCAGGGGGCAAACTAGGGAACATTCAAAGCACATGAAACATAATATTTGACCAACAAAACAGATCAAGATTGACATCTTTAGAACCGAGAATTCAAAGATTAGTAAAAGATAAATACCAACGACGCATTCAAGGATTATAACCTTCGATGCTAGCGTGGATGTGCTTCCAGGAGATAACTTCGACAAGGTATCGATCCCCGAATACTAGGATTTCAATTTCATTTTAGCTTCCATTCTATTACATGTATTTAAAATAGAAGATGCCCCAAGCTCAATATATAAACAAAGGGTTAACATTTGTAAGGGGGATCTACAATGTAGAAGTTTGTGATCTCATAAATAAAATACAAAGTCCTTATAACTTTGTTATACAATTTCCATAATGACCATGGTAAGTTTATTCATATTCTGATTTAAAGTTTAATGGTGCTATAGTAGATCCCAGCATCCAACTTTTTAGAGAGGGCCACTCTAGAGAGCAGGAATTGTGGATCTGTAGGTTATTTCTATGTTTCGTAAAGTACATGTTTTTATGTAGCTTAGCAATTTATAAATCTATAGATAGTAGTTTTATGCTTTATTAGAATACACATTTATTTCATTCCTATAGCTTTGCATGTATTTAGCATCAACTATGAAATGGTTGTATAGACAAGTTTCACACACACCGCAAAAAGATGAATAAAACCTATGACTAGCTTTAGATGATTGGTAATATGGGCCAAAGCAGCACCATGGTCAAACTAGCGATTACAGTCAGAGTAATTTTAGTTAATTTTTCAGTTTTGGATGCATGTGTTTACTTTTCCACAAGTGTGTTTAATTTTCCGCAATGCCTTTATCGGGGTTTTCCAACAACTGGAGGCTTTGATCCATTGAAATAAGAAGTATCTAGGTCATGCTAGGAGATGTCCTGGTGACAACAAGGTTCCCATTAAGGATGATCGGTGTTCAAGTAGATGGATCATCGTTGGAGTGATTGAGTGAACTCTGGATTAGCTAGTTTTGATTTGTGAAATGTGATGTGTTTGATTTATGTAATGTCATTTTATTTCTTAGATAGCAATGCAAATTACTTTCTATAGAGGCATGTAGAAAACTAGTTTTAAATAATGAACCTGGAGCCTGCACATATAGTGCACAACATCTCATAAGTTTCTCTCGAACTACGGATCGATAAGTAAATGCACAATCTCTTTTGTTTCTCTTTTTAGGGTAATAAATTAGCTCATCATTTTGGTGTCGTTGTCGAGGAGATGTCAAGGCAACAGTAAGTATTTGTTTGCATTGGTTTTTAGGAAAGACACATAGTAAGGGGATCAACAAGAGTAATTGTCGACTACCCTCTTTGTTGAATCTCACACTTCATGTGATGCATTTAAATTAGGTCATATAGTTACATGAATAGAATTAGAAGATCCTCAAGGAAGATTTTGTAGCATAGTAAGAGTCGCCCAAAGAACTAACCATTTTGCAGGAACAATATTGGTAAGAGAAGGAGGTTCACGAGTAAACTTCGGATTCTAATATGATTCACTGTTGTAGAACAAGACACTATGTGGTTTCCATGGTGGTTATGTCAGGTTCTCATTCTCTTATTCCCGATCTTGAATTATTGTAGAGTGAGACACTCCATGGGCTCTTTGTAGTTTCCATGGTGATTATATCAAGTTCCACTCTTTCATTCATGTTTACCTTTGAGTCATTGCTTAGCCATTGAATGAGACACTTTGTGGTGCCAAGGTGGCTATGCCAGGTTCTCATTCTATCCTACCACAGTTCAAACCAAATTCCATCTTCACACTTTCTCTCATTTTGGCCTCACATTCAATACCTTCCTCAGACTAAGTTTCCACTTATTCCATGGCAATGATTCCCACCCCAACAAACCCAACACCAACCTTAGAAACATGGTTGGCAAGGGCCTCTATTTGAATGCATAACCCAATAGTCAGCCAAACAATTTTCCCCACCACAACAACCTTGTTTCCCTCGAACAATCCTCCATAAAAGCCTCATTAATGCTATGAGACAATATCATGAACCAATATCCTTAAAATAACACAAGAGACAAGAGTACACACCATGTACAACAATGTAAATGTGGAGAACAACTCCAATATAGATAAGAGAGATAAGTTACACAATAAATCCTTAAATAAGAGGATATCCTTCTCCAATTACCCCAAGACTTTCACCTAATAATTTCACATCCTCTCAACAATGACTACATTACCTCTATATATACTTATTTACTCATTGAGTATGTGGTCCCTTCATTAGGTCTCTTCATTAGGGTCAACCACTATTACATATACATTTACATCAATACATATACATTTATCCCCATATATCCCCATATATGTCCCCATTGGGGTCATATCATGTACCTTTAACCCCATATACGAACCCCCTTGGGTCATATCAATCAACTTCCTACCCACCCCCACTCCTATCTCGCTCTTAACTCAGCCTGCTTACAATTCTGAGGTACCTCGTTGTCCTATCTCCAAATAAAATTTGATGGTGAAAACTTGTTTCAGGTGCCATCAAACCTTGGAATGCTTGAAAACCTATTTCTGGCGAGCATTCCTCAGGAACAAAAAAAAATAACTATGAAAATCCTCTGGGTGCAGTTAGACTGATCTTGTGTAAAAACTAGCTTGTTGGCGAGCAAGGTTTGAGACATTTTTTTTTAAGAAAAAGAAAAAGGGGTTTCAAGTTTGTTGTATCTTGTTCCACATTTTTCGGGTTGTTGCAATCCACAGTTCATTTCACAATAAATCTACTACAAAATCCTATGATTATACTCACACACTCGATTTGAGTTTGGATTTCTATCCTTCAAGTTCAGAGGCCCGTTTTAGAGTCACTTTTTGAAACTAATCCCGATTGTCATCAAACTGCTACCGGATTTTCCTTCTAATGAAAATTCAATGGTTCCATGCTATAGAGATACTTTTTCAAGAATGTAGTACATTTGTTCCAGAAACGAATGCTACATATATGTATTCATCAAACAAATAAGCAAAGGGAATTTCTCTAACTCACCTTGTTTTGGAAATTTTTAGGATGTTGCAACATTAAACTCTATATTTTCGTAACTCCAGACAACTCCAGTTGTACAGGGTTGGTCTAATTGCAATGTTCTTATTCTAGTTGCAACTAATCTCCTCTTGAGATTTCTCCTACAATTGGACACCTTCCATTCTATCATTTGGACTATCTCAAGCACCACTTCAAGGTCACCAACATGACTTGTCGAATTACTTTGGTTTCATTAATTCTAGGTACTTCTCTTCCATATCCCAGATAAGATGAAATAAGATAGTATGGCTCTACACTCTTCACTAAAAATGGTTTTGTCTCCATTGACATTTTTATAGGGTTGTATAAAAGCTAACAATGAGTATATACCTTATGTCAAGGCAGATCTATCATGAACATAACCACAACAAGACTCTTATGGTGAGGACATATCTATTTATATCATGTGTATGAAGAAGATTCTCCAAAACATCTCAGCAATTCAACAACATCACATCAATACAAAGGCGTGACACTTCGAATCAGTAAAGTCTTTTGATGGCAGAACTATCCAAGCCATGGGATTGTTCAAAGATAAGTAGCATATAACAAGTGAATTTTGGGTCACAAAGGTGTGTGTGTGTGTGTGTGTGTTTGTGTGTTTCTTCCTTTGGCACTATTGTCAAGACTAAAAATCCTATGTGGTCTCTAAATTAGTCCTCTGTAAATTAGACGCTATGGGTATTAATTATAATAGAGATTGCAGAGGATACAATTGTTTTGAGGACCAAATAATAATTTGTTGATATCTTGAGTTTTAAGATCTGGGTATTCTCAATTTTTGTTATAAGAAGCATTTTATTATGATAAAGATACCAAAAATTGCAAATACCTAGATTCTAGTTTGTGAGCAATCATGTCTTTATCAAACCCGTAGCAGCTTTCCAAGATTATTTTCCTACTACATATTCTATGTTTTAAGTGATGGGTACAAAACATATCCTCCCAGTGCAACATGCAGATGCTACAGGAATTCCTATTGTTTATCATAGAAATGGAAATTTTGTTTCTTTGTATGATCATGTTTCCAAAGCCACACTGGGTTGGAAGGTGAGGGGGGAGTTCTTCTAGACTCCGATGGAAACAAAATGGATGAATTCGCTTGGGGAATTGGGAAAAAAACCAATAACGAAGCGGAATGGTTAGCTGTGATAAAGGGGATGGACACTGCCAGAAACAAAGACATCAACGATCTCGTAGTTTTTGGAGACTCTATGTTGGTGATAAGAGAAGCAAGGGAAATAGTCATATGCGCCAAAAACCTATCTCCACTTTGCATCAGCACTTCTTCCTCTCGGCCAAAGAGTTTCATTCTGTAACTTTCTTCCACATTCTTAGGCATTGCAATAGTTGTGTCGACACCATGGCTAATCTTGGTGCAAGCCTAAATTGTGGTCATGCGCTAATCAATAGCATCCACCATCATAATGTTTGGGTTCCCTAATTCTCTCCCTATGTCCTACCCCCCCTCCCCCCTCTACGCTCTCCAAGGTTCGAAACTCATTAATTCTCCAAATCTCAGCAAGATCCACCTGCTCCCATCCGTTGTCCCCTCGATGGTTTTGGCGGTCGTCCCTGACAGACTCCATCTGTCTTGCATGCGGGGAGTTATGGTGGACGAAGCCCAAGGTGATGAAGGGCTATTTCATGCAAGGTGGTGGCAGTGGTAGCACCTTGTGCACACATTCGAACTTCTGCCTTGTTCTCCCTGCCCCGGTTGGTATTCTATGTTCCAGCTTTGTTCTCGGCAATCCTATGATTCGGGGAGCTATGGGGGATAGTAACCATTGTCCTACTACTCTACATTGCAGAAAATGCAGGAAAACTGATCAGAGCACTCTAGGGGGGATTGGTACTAGTAGCAAGAAACATTTTCTATCTAAAATTTTTCAGGATGCTGGCTGCGCGGATTCTTCAAGGGTGGGTGGCTCCAAGTCGGCTTGTTTAAGCCATCCTAAGTCGATTGACGCTGGTATTGGTGGTGCTTGGATGCCCCTAGACAATACGCTCAGTCATGGAAACAGAGGTGTTGTCTTATATCCCAATTATGGTTTCGCTCTTGGTCAATTCTCAGTCACGAGTTACCATTCGGGGCCGTGTGACATTAACAAAGGCTCTTTCCGTCAGCATTATTGTAGCAGTCCTGGCGATTTGGGCAATAGGGGCTCCCCTCAGGGGCCTGAAAGCCCTTCTCCTGAGATTCATTTGCAGGTTCAAGATTTGGAAACTCAAGTCTGCTGGCTCAGGGGAGACCTTGCAGACATGAAAAAATCCATCTCCCACCTGGATACTTTTGTTCAAATCTCAAATTCTGAAGTGAGGGCTCGCATAGGAAAAATGAAAGACTTCTATGAAAAGCTTATGGGAAAACACAACACCTTCTACAGTTGTCTGCGAATTGTTGAGGCCAAGGTGGACTGTGTGAGGAAAAATAGTGGGAGCAGCCCTTCGGTCATCCTGAACATCGACAATGACAACAATGGTGCAACTACTAGCATTAAGGAGAAAGCTGCTCAGAACCACCATGAAAATTAACTCCAGGAAGCACACCTGCTTCTTGGTCTGATGTGTTCGGTTTTAAGACTTTTTACTATATTTCTATGTTTTTCTTCTGTTGCTTTGTATTAGGACAGTTTGTTAAAATCTACAATAGTGGTAGCAATATCTATATCTATAGTTGTAACAGGCTAAATGCCTTTTTTGGAACTCCAAAGGCTGGTAATTTCAGAGATTGTATCGACAGCTTTGATTTTTTGGGATCAGCCTCCCCTTCTCTCTGTAATCTGCCTCATCTTTTAATATAAAGCATGTTATCCGTTTGTGTAAAAAAAAAAATTTCCAAAGCCACATATAGAACCAACTTAACAGGTTCAACTTATGTCATAGAAATGAAAGATGATTTTGGAACAATGTTATTTAAGCATGAAGGATTGTGCAAGGTTTCTATGGGTGAACTCCAATATTTCGATGAAAGGCAGAGACCTAAATTCTTTCAACTCAAATGTTGGTGGTACAATTCTCAGGGTACTGCAAGCCTTGAGCTCTCTTGCTTCCCCATTTAACAAAGATGGCTTTCTTGAGAAATATCTCTCTTTGGTGAAGAATTATGGTTTTGATTAGGAATACGATAGCATCGGGATCACCCAAATTACAATTCTTTCCGAAGAGGACACATCCTAGAAGATTCATACAATAAGCTTCGAATATGATCTAAAAGGGCACTTGAATGTCCACTTCCAAGGGGGGAAAGAATTGTTGGTGGTGGTCTTACAAGGAGATGGTACCAATCAATGTCAAAGTATTTTGAGCTACTTCAGAATGAACTTCAATATCAGTATAAAAAATATTCCAACCATATGTTTCAGCTTCATATCATTAGTGCAGCTACAAAGTATGTTATGTTGCGGATCATGCTACAACTTGAAGAATTTTAATTGCTTGTTCAGAACGTCTATACACTCTCTGTCATAGCATCTTTCACCACACTTGTCCCATAGATGCTATGATGGCCAATCTTATCCATTTGCCCTTTTGCAGACTCCCTTTATCCCTAATCAGATATCAAAAACAGTTGTTCTTGGAAAAACCTCTTAAAAAAACTGAATTTTCCAAGATGTACGTGACCTACATGTGTCTATCCCACGTACATGTTAGTTCTAGGGTAAAAAATAAAATAAAGTTACTTTACAAGAAAAATTATGGTTTTGGTCATTCCCAACTATTCCAATCCCATAAGTAACCACTCATAACTTTCCCAACTGCCTCCCCATCAGTATAAAAGAGGCATAGGAGAAGGAATTTGAGGACATAAGCATTGGAGAGTACCCTCATGATGTTGTATTTCATTCAAATCTAAAATCCCAATTGTCCCTAGTCTGCGAAAACCCCATTCCCTTTGAAACCAGTTTTTCGGCCATTGTTAAAAGTCTTTATTGTGCCAAAGAATTGAAGTGATTCTTTTGGGAATATCTCCTGCAATGATTGAGTGTGTGAAAGGCCTTGGTGGAATGACTCCGGTCTCAATTCCAGAACGGTGTCGCAACGAGATTCAGGTGAAATCCTTATGTAACTTGTTGTTTAATTTATAAAAGAACTCTCTTTTCTGTCCAAATTTGAGCATTCACTTTTAGTTTTAAGTTATTGAATGTAGATGAGTTATTCAACAATTTGTTTATGAAACTATATTTTTGCACCAATAACTACTTTCTTGGCAATCTTTTTCATTTTCAGGCTTGATCTTGAAGTGTTGGTGAGAATATTGGAGCGGTAACAACCAAGGGATCTACATCAAACGATAGGATTCTGGGTTAGTTGTAATTCTGAACCTTCTTTGTGTTTTCCAAGAAAGTTTTCATGCAAAGTGTTTGAAATTATTTTGTCTTAATACTTTGAGTTTTCTTTTGGGTTTCTCTATGTGGTGACTTTCCCAAATACCACTAGGGTAGGTTTAATTTCTTGAAACACTCTCACTTGCAGATTAAAGACTTCATATTCTAGCTTATAGTTTGTAGCTTGTAGCCTTCCAATCTCAGATGAAGTCCTTCATTTACCAACCTCATAGATATGTGCTATCTGCTTTAAAAAATGCTAGTGAATTCACCCCATTTGTCATGTAATGTAGCACACTCATTTTCATGTAATGTAGCACACTCAAAATCTTTTGATGGCTACAGGAACTTTGGACTATGGCTACTACATCAATTGAGGATTATTTTTGCAATACCAGGTTTCAAGTTTAGCATTGGTAACATGCCAGGGCAACATCTAATTTTCTTTCTTAGTTTTCTTGTAAACTTGAAATATCTTGAAGTCAATCCTCAACAAATACTTGTTATTGAACAAATATTTGTCCAATCCAATCCTATACTTTTGTTAACCAACGAGTTTATATATGATCTAGGAATTAATTTGTTTGTGCTTGAAATGATATCGGAACATGATTCTCCTATCTATATTGACAAGTTTGTGATTTACCCAATCAACACTTTATTACTCTTCGATATATTTCTAGTGTAATATGATTAAAGAACTTTTCCCATCACTTTGTCATGATCACAACCTTCTTGAACTCAACATTCACCTGTCATTTTGACCACACTACCAAGATAACGTCCATTCAAAACTATTTCCTCTTTGTTTTTTTAGTTTGCAATGCATACCTCTCATAATGGATAAAGCAATTATTGGGTGTCAAAGGCCTTCTCCTGGTAAGAAAGAAAAAAAGGAAGTATTGTGAACTTATTGGGCACTTAGAAAGTGTTAGTGAAGGATGCTCTATCCATTCTGAAGCAGCTATAGTGAGCATGGATAAACGTGGGATGAATTTATTGGAATGCATGGTTGTGATTGAAGTTTCAAAAGATAAGGATGGAGTTGTTGTAGGCTATTTTGTAAAAGCATCCTTGAGAACAAGAAAATAAAATTTAGGCCAGAATAGTATACCAGGTTATAAAGAGGTCGTAGGTCGAAATGGGTTGAATACGCACAAACCCAAGGGTGTTCATGATGCCTTTGGAACCAACTTGGATACATTCCAAAATGTGGGATGTACTGATGAAAAAGCGGGTGCTCTCAATTCTTGTACCAGGGCTTCAGAAACTCGAAATGATGTTGTGATAGGGGAGCGTATAAAGAGCCCTTCAAATGACATGATTATGGAATTTTCCTATGAATAAGACGTTGTTGATTTATTATCTAACCATGGCATTATCAAAGACAAAATACAAGAATACCCTTATTCAACATAGGATGGTAAACAAGCAAAACATAGGTCTGGGTGCTTTGTCTTTGGTTTAGAAAACCACAAAAAGAATTTCGAGGGACTTATTTGCTAATACCAGAGGACATAATCACTCATACTACAAGTTGAAATTAATTAGCAAGCAATGGCCTAAAAATTTGAAGAATCTAGATAATTGTTGGCAACAACTTTTTGCATAAGTGAACTAACTTGACTTGAAGAAGAGGGATCCATGACCTTGCTCAAGAAACCTTGTGGATCTCACATGATAATACGGTAAGGTATGCCTCCTAACTTGGAAACAAGAGAACCTACCGTTTATCCATTCTTTGAGTTGGCACCATACAAAACTAGAATTTATCTCAACTCTTTAACAAAAAATAGCACTTGATGGATTGATCTAAGATATTAGTTCTCCCTCACCCGATGCCCTACTCAGACATACATGATAGTTCTCCATTGGAATGAATTTGCAAATTTTTGATTGGGATTAGAGGGACAAAACCTTAGGGAATTATGAAGAAGAAGAATTTGGTCACCCATCCTTCAACTAGAGTGACCTTCATTCAAGTATTCCAGAGCAGGAATGAATGGTTGCATGTGGACATGCAACAGTTTTAGCAGGGGAGAGATGATGAGATTATGAAATGCCATCCTTTTTTATATCCTCATACCTATATTTTGGTGACTTTTTCCTCTATTATATCCTTTTTTGTCTTTGTCAATATACCATTACTGCTTCTATTTGTTAGGATTTCAATTATAGTATAATGAGGTATTTTTGGATTGCTTTACAAGCTTTTCTTGTTTATGAGATTAACTTATAGGAGGATTATATGTTGATTAAGGGTTTGTCATAACAAGTTTATACTAATGCACATATATACATTATGATGAAGTTTTACAAAGGGTCTTGTAGACTTATTTTTTATCATAGTGGCAAGATGACATTGGATAGTCAAGCAGCTACCTTGGGTGCATGTTATCAAGGAATGTTATATATCCACATCATTATCAAACCAAAGGTACTAGTAACATATTACATATCCACTTCAGTAGCTCAAAGATGCCTTCCCACAATTAATGAAAATCTCCTTCAGTTATGTATTCACCTACCTCAATGCTTATCAAATTGCACAATTTTAGCAACATATTTATTCCCTCTGCATAATGATACCAGGGAACAAAGTGAGGAACATTCAAAGCACATGAAACATATTATTTGAGCAACAAAATAGATCAAGATCGACATCTTAAGAGCCAAGAATTCAAGGGTTACTAAAAGATCAATACCAACAACACATTTAAGGATTATAACCTTAGAAGCTAGTGTGTATGTGGATTGAGGAGATAAATTCGAGATATTTTATTTCTGGTCCCGAAATATAGATCTTTCATTAATGGAAATTATGTGATCCTCGTCAAGATCTTAGCATCCTCGTCAACTGTATGTTTAATGCAAGGTATTGATCCCCGAATACTATGATTTTAGTTTTATTTTAGTTTCCATTATGTTACATTGTATTTAAAATAGAAGATGCTCTAATCTCTCTCTATAAACAAAGGGATAGCACTTGTAGAGGGGATCGATAAGTGGAGGATCCCCAATGTAGAAGTTTGTGATTACGGAAATAAAATACATAACCCTTATAGCTATGTTATGCAATTTCTGGAGTGACTATTGTAAGTTTATTCTTATTATGATTTAAAGTTTAATAATGTTATAGCATGTCCCAACATCCATCTCTCTAGAGGGGGGGCACTCTAGAGAATAGGAACTGTGGATCTATAGCTTATTTCTATGTTTTGTATAGTACATGTTTTCATGTAGCCTAGCATTTTATAAATATGTAGATTATAGTTTTATGCTTTATTAGAGTATACATTTATTTCATTCATATAGCTTTGCTTGTATTTATCATCCACTATGAAATGGTTGTATATCCAAGTTTCACACACAAAGAAAAAAGGTGGATAAAAACCTATGACTAGCTTTATTCATTGGTAATCCGAACCAAAAAAGCACCACAGTAAAACTAGCAATTACAGATAGAGTAATTTTGGTTAATTTTCAATTTTGGATGCATGTGTTTACTTTACAACCAGAGTGTTTAATTTTCCACAATGCCTTTATCGAAGTTTCCCAACAACAAAGGGCTATGATATGTTGAAATAAGAAGTATCCAGGTCATGCCAAAAGATGTCCTGGTGACAACAGGTTTCCCATTAAGCATGATTTACATTCAAGTAGATGGATCATTGTTGGAGTGATTGAGTGAACTCTAGATTAGCTAGTTTTGATTTGTAAGTGTGGTGCATTTGATTTCTACGATGCCATTTTATTTCTTAGATAGCAATGCAATTTACTTTCTGTAGCGACATGTAGAAAACTAGTTGTAAATAATGAACCTAGAGCCTGCACATATAGTGCACGACATGTCAAAAGTTCTCTTGAAATCCATATTGATAAGTAAATGTGTGGTCTCTTTTTTTGTGATTTTCAAGGTAATAAATTAGCTCGTCAATTAGTATATCATCAAAAAATGCCAACACAATTTTTTTTAGGAAGGGATTGGAAATATAATTCATCAAGATTTGACATGTGTAAGGTGCATTATTGAGCCTAAAAGGCATCACTAGGAACTCACAATGACCTTCATGTGTTCTAAAGGTTGCATTGGGGATGCCTTCTTCCTTCATTCCAATATGATGATGTCTTGAACTGAGTTCCAACTTAGTAAAGAAAATTTCCTTGTAAATCATCTAACTATTCATTAATGGAAAGAATGAGAATCTTATCTTTAATGGTGGTCTTGTTGAGTTCTTAATAATTTGGACACATATGCCATGGAGAATCCATTTTTCAAACCATCACCGCAAGTGAAAATAAATCACTTTGGCTAGGTTGAATGATGTCAGCCTCTAGAATTTATTGAACCATACATGCAATCTCACTCGTTTGGGCATCAAGATATCTATAAAGTATAATGTTGGGAGGAAGGTTCCTTGAGATGAGTTGAATAGCAATATCATCCCCTCGATTGAGATGAATACCTTTGGGCATCCCAACAAATAAATTAGAATGATTGTTGATAACTCTTTGTAGATCCAAGGGCACAAAGGTATTGTAGGTTTGCACATTGAATGAGCACAATAGTGAAATTGCTCCTAAGTGTCCCTTTTTTAATAGTTGAAGCTTATCACTTTAGACGGTTTCCCCTCCATACATCTAAGTTCAAATCCCTTCCCTTTCTAGAAAAATCTCATGAAATGTTTCTAAAATTAATTGTCATTATTCCCAATGGTTTTAACCTTTGGAACCCCAATATCACATCAACACCATGCATTTGGATTGAAATCATTGGGTTGTCCAAGAAATAATCCCTCATGGTGAGTTTAATATTATGGCACTTCTTTGAACAATTTATGGTGCCTCCATCCACAACAATTACTTGAAACTCTAGTGGTGGATACATAAAGCAATTGAGAAGTTTATTTATTTTATGGTTAGTTAAATTATGGGTATTCCACAATTAGTCAACAATGTTATCCTATTTTCTTGATATATCCTTTGATATTCAAAGTTTGGGAAGTGGTAATGCTAGCCAAAGCATGGCAAGATATAGTTGAAGTGGTCTCTTATGGTTCTTTATCTTAAGAAGGTTCTCACTTTTCATCTTCTTCCCCTTCACAATCTATGTAGAATAATTTATTCTCGCCACATTTATGCTTTTTATTGTACTTGTTGTCACAATTGAAATATAATCCCTTTTCACTTCTTTCATCCAATTATTAAGGTGTCAACCTTGTAGGTTGAGTGGAATTAGGAGTGGGAATAGTACAATCCTATGTAGAACTCAAGGGACCTCACAAATTTTACATGGAAGAATGATAGCTCCATTCCAAATTTCATTGACTACATAAATGTGTTTTTTTTTTTCCTTGGAAAAAGTCGTAATTTTATTTCAAAATATATGAACAAAATTACATTTTGCACATGTAAGGGAATCACTGAGATCCCTACATTGTCACATATTTACTGTCCCATATTATCAACATATCATATGTCCCAAACTTAAAACAAAAACATAGTATACGGCTGTCCATACAACCCGCATATATCCAATTTCATATAAACAATTATCGTCACATAAAAGAATGAATGTGTCCATCGCTGATCGATATGAAACAAGCAATGGATATCGCTGTACAGCCCGCATATAACCAATTACTTATCGATATGAAACAAGCAATGGATATCGCTGATCCATACAGCCCGCATATAACCAATTACTTATAAGCAGTTACTGTACACAGAAATGAGAGAAACTCGCTGGTCCACAGAAGCTGAGCTATTGCTCAATTCGGTGGCTCAAAATCTTCATGAAAAGGTCTGTGATAATAACTGTAGATGCCTTCAGGTGAGTGAATAGTTATCCTCCATGTGCCAAATGCTAATAGCTGTTGCGTCGCTTCTTTGGAAAGCCTATCTGCCATCCCATTCCTCTCCCTGTATATATGTGTAAAAGAAATTTGATTAAATGACTGCTTTAAACGAATCACCTCCTCCAGGATAGGTAATAGTACCATCACATGACACTGTGTGATCTCCTTTGCCCAATCGATAACTAACATGGAGTCGCCAAAAATCTGTAGAGATAGGCAACCTTGTTCAAGTGCAAATAACATCAGCAGCCTGAGAGACATAGGTTCATCATAGTTATTTGAACCCCTCCCCAAACCAGTCACCAGATGAAAGTAATGGGACTCAGATTTGAAAAGGACTCCCCCCCCTCCACACGCCGATTGCTGGTCTATTGAAGCGCCATCAAAATAAGCCCATGGCATGGATTTGTCAATCAATTCCACACACACAGATCGCGTTCTAACCACATGTACAGGTACCTTGAAGTATTGGGTAATTGACACAACCTGTGCCACTACACTCTCCATCGGAACCCTGCAATCTTGAAAGATAATTTTATTTCTGGTAATCCAAATGCCCCAGGCGAAAATACAAGGGAATGCCCGGATGGATGAGGTCTGTTGTGTTGCCCACCACAATTGGAAATCAACGTGTACACTCGCACCCTGCCACCATTTAGATCCAAGAATTTGCAGGCATCAACCCAAACTGCCTGAGAATACCGACAATGTACAAAAAGATGAGGATTTGTCTCATCCCCCTCCCTACATAATGGACAGAACCCCGGTCCCAGTATGAAACGTTTTTGCAAGATGTCCCAAGTTGGGGCCTTATTTTCCAGAATAGCCCAGAATAGTATTTTTGCTTTACCTAGACATTTTAACTTCCACAGATATTTCCACCACCACACCAATCCCCTGTTATGTACATCCACAATCAGCTGGATATATCCATTCTTTGGGGAGTAGATTCCAGAGGGATGATGATCCCATATAAGTTCATCATTCCTATTGGTCAGTCGTATATTCGAATGTCTTAATAACTGAAGATAATCTGCCCAATCCCCTTGCATATCACCAGGGATCTCAAGTCGCTATGCAGAGGTCCACCCCTGATGCCAAAGAGTCGTTGTGCCCTGATCTTCAATATCCGCCAAGAAATGACAACCCCGAGCTGCCAAAAAATTCCTCAAATCCACATGTAGGACATGTCCTCCCCTACAGCCAACCCAAGGGTCCAGTCCTATACGAGTAAGGCTCCCATTTCCAATCCCCCACACCAATCCAGAACCTACCAAATGAAAATGTTGCACCACCACTTTCCATACCGCAGAGCAATTTGCCCTCGATTTATTGCCCAGCCTGATCCATTTGAGTAGAGTAAGAGGGGCAATATATTTATGATATACCACTCTGGTCCAGAGACTATGTGTATGTATAAGTCGCCACGACACCTTGGCCCCCAAGGCTTTTGCGAACAGAAATATATTCTTTAACCCCCATCCTCCCAGTGCTTTTGGGACCGCAATTTTTTCCCATCTGACCCACACCAACGCTCGTTTGTCACACTTACCCTTCCAAAGAAAAGCAAAACACAACCGGCGGATCTGCTCCAAAACTCCATTGGGAATCCAAACAAGAGACAGCCAATACACCGGAATTGCTTCCAAAACTGATTTAATCAGAACCAGCCTCCCAGCCCAAGAGAGCCATTTATGACTCCATCCATGTAGGCATTGTTCAAGTTTAGCTAATAACTAGTACCAATCTGCCTTCAGATAAGCATTTGGTTTCAAGTGAAAGCCAAGGTATTTTAAGCCATCATCAATATCCAATATCCTGTAAGGTAGTCTATGTGCCATTCTGAGAATCTCCTGCTCAGTTAAATGCAAACACGTGATTGTAGACTTGTCAATATTCACTAACATACCCACAGCTGCTTGCACTAAATTGAGACCTTCAACTACCTTATCAATATCCTGTCCGGTGCCATCACAAAATATCAGAATGTCATCAACAAATAGGAGATGTGTAATATACAGTACCTATGAAATGGATATTCCTCGAAAGGAACCATCAGTCTTTGCTTTCAGAATAAAACGGCTGAGGCCTTCAGCAACAAGGAGAAATAGCAACGGAGAGAGTGGGCATCCCTGTCGTAGGCCCCTTCCTGCATGGAAGAATGGACTAGCAGAACCGTTGATCAGTACAGCAAAACTCACCGTAGTGATGCAGGCCATAATCCATCTGATAAATTCGTAGCAGAAACCCAAGTGAGTTAGAAGCATCCGGATATAGAGCCAACTAACTCTATCAAATGCTTTTGATAGATCAATCTTGATCACAGCACCCTTCTGTTTCTGCACTTTCAGAGTGTGTAATCCTTCCTGGGCAACACCGATGGCCTCATGGATTTGTCGCCCTTCCAAGAAACCAAATTGCTCACAAGAGATATGCTTTGACAATATATTCTTGAGTCTCCTCGCCATAACCTTAGAGATGATCTTATAGATACAATTGCAAAGAGAGATAGGTCTGAATTCATCAAAGCTGTCAGGCTTGTCCCCTTTTGGAATAAGAGCAATAAAGGTCAAGTTAAAAGGACCATGTACAAACCCAGCCTTTCGCGATTCTTCCACCACATTCAATAATTCCTCCTCGAAGAAGTCATATAATCCCAAGAAGAATTCAATTGGCCAACCATCTGGCCCAGGGCTTTTATCTTTCTGAAAGGAATGCATAACCAGCGAGAGCTCAATCGGCAACACTTCTTCCATCAACATTCGATTTTCTTCCCCCCCCACAAAACGAGGGAAAAGCTGAGTCACACGAATAACCTCAGCAATAGAGACCTCTGGTTGTGCAGTGAATAAATCTCCGTAGTGTCTAACTCCCATCTCCGCCAATCCATCAAAACTGGAGACCCGATCCCCTTCAGCTGAAGATAGTTCCCAGATAGAGTTTGTGGATTTTCTCCCTTTTGCATATGCTTGAAAAAAATTTGTGTTCTCATCACCGCACTGAAGCCATATCGCCCTACTTTTCATTCTCCACATCTCTTCTCGCTCACACAGAATCACATTCCTGCGACGTTCCCACTCCAATAACTCTCCTTTCTGCAGATCATCCATATAACCCATTCCCTGACAGTGCAATAATTGATCGATATTCAACTCAGCAGCCTGCAGATTCTGTTCATCTTTCACCCTTTTTTCATGTGCCCAGAGGATAGTGGCCTCTTTAATGCGCTGTAGATTATGATGAAAGTGTGCACCCGCATGCTCCTGTGAATCGATAGATCGATGAACCCACAGTTCCTGAACCAATTTATTAAAATCCACCTCCTTCGGCCAGCTAGGATTGAATTTGAAAGGACTTGGAGGTTTTTTACTTCTGCCTCTTAATTCCAGGAAGATGGAGCAGTGGTCAGATACCCCACCTGACCCTACCCATTGCCTGACAGCATCAACCCCAAGTGCCAACACATCAGCCACCAGAAACCTATCCAGTCTTTTAGCCACCCTTTGGTCCCCAGTTCTCTTATTCCTCCAAGTTGGAGTTAACTTGGTTGGTAGTATGTCAAGAAGATCCTTCCTGGCGAAGGCTTGAATGAAAAAATTTGCCAATGAATCCGGAGTAGCCCGAGGCCCCCACACTTCAGAAGACCCCAGAGAAAGATTTAAATCCCCTCCCAATATCACATCCCTGCCTTCAAAAATATTCATACTTAACAAGGAGTCCCAGAATCCAACCCTATTAGAATATGGCCCGTAGATATTGAGAAATGTGATCAACCTGCTGATCTCAACATCCCAAAATTCCAAACCGATACCAGAAAAGATACCCCAAGAACAATCATATCTACAGCTCTTCACCTTCCACCCCGAGGCCAGCCCTCCAGAGCGTCCCCGTGCATCCACTCCTACAAACTTCCATCCTGGAAGCAAACATTCTAAAGTCCGAACAACATCCTCATTGCCGCCCAAAGTTTCTTGTAACAGTAAAACATCCGGTTGATTTAAGTCCACCAACCTCCTAAGGGACGATTTTTTTATGGGGCTCGCCAACCCACGACAGTTGAAGGACATAATTTTCATTAGAGACCCCCATCCTGGGCATTCGCTGCTCTAAGTGCCCACTCAATAGAAGATTGTGTGCCCATCACTAAATCGACTTTAGCCCGATCTTGTGCTTTTGACAAAAGGGATTTTCGTCCCCGCCCCCTTCCCCCAATAGTATAATCCAGGTCAGGAAGTCCCTTCCCCCCCGATCCGTCAACAACAATCTCCCTATTTCTAAGAGCATAGCGGATACTACGACCCTCAGAACTGCAGGAGTGTTTGGTGGATACAATGGATGGCGTGAATACACAGTCCGCATTAGACAACAGACAAGTATCTATAGGACATTGTATATCGGTACATGCAAGAGGAGGAGGCCCATGACTGCCCCCCCCCAAATCATCAAAGATAGCAGAAAAGGGATCAGCAGGTGAAAAGAAATGAGACATACCATGGGGATTCGCAGTTGAACCCCGTCGTAAAATGGACATCTCCCGAAGCTCGCTGGTGTTGTCCCGAGTCATAGGCGTCGCTGTAAAAGTGGCCCCCACATCAGCCGAAACCGCACACCCAATAGTCTCCGTTTCTATGTTCACCAATGGAGGCAAAAATGCCTCAGCTCCATGTATCCCTCGGTTTTCGGAAGGTACCACAGAATCAGAGATCATTCCATGGACAAAAGCTAGCCCACTACCTTCAACCACCACCGCCTGAGGTTTCGCTGTCAACATGGGATCAGCACGTTCTTCAACTCCTTCATCGACCAATGGCTTACTAGCCCGAAACGGTAAGGGGAAGCTGGCAACCAGATGTCCATGAGCGTGGCATCGGTGGCACCTAAACGGCACACCCACATAATCCAGCAGTTGAACGAAGTCCCCATCCTTGGATTGTACAATAATCTCAGCAGAGAGACCCAGCCGAAGGTCGATTTTAACCAAAATCTTTGCCACCGTGTATATGCCTACATAAATGTGTTAATATAGAGAAGATTTCCAATTTTCATGTTTTTATTATGTCTATGTGCACTTTTCTAAAATCAATATGTGCAATTAAGCTTGATAAGTAGGACATAAATGATCATCAACTTTGACTTGGCTAAGATAGGGCCCTTGCAAGCAAGCAATAGCCTTGATGACCCTCTCCTTATTTTAAGTTATGTTACTAAATGTAGATTGTGTATTCGTTACTGTAGGAATATATTTACTAGTTCTTCTTATTAGCTATAAAATTAGAGCATAGCTAGATCTTGAAGTTGATTATTTGATTTAGTTCATTTCAATAGCCTTAATTATGTTTTTGTTAATTCGTGCACACTTGATTCCATTTTCAAGTAGTATGTTTAATTTTATTATATAAAACATGAGCAAAAATAGTATGGGGAATTGTTGCATGTACAAATAGTGTATGATGTAAATTGAACCCTAGGTTGACATAACAAATGCACAATCTATTTGATCACATCGATTGTTAACTAGAAGGATGATTACAATGACTATCACTTTTTGTGTGCAATATTTGGCAAAATATATGCCCTCCACTCATGATTAATTAGCCAAATGATTTAAATTGAGTGTAGTAAACTAACTACAATGATTGCAATACCCCAGAAGCAGAGAATGGCATTCTTACCATATAAAAATAATAAGAAGATGATTAAAAAAAGTGATGCATTTATAAGGACAATTTCCTTATTCTATTTTAAGTTTAGTATGATCTTCACTATATATAGCTATTTTGAATTTAGTATAACTTGGTAATCCATTACTTCTTTTTTTTGACACAAATGGATAACAGGCTTTATATTAAAAATATGGAACCAATTACATAGAGAAGGGGAGGCCAATCCCAAAATATCAGAACTGCCAGGGCAGATTCTGAAAAAAAACTAGCCTCTATAGTTCAAAAGTGGCATTATGCCTGATACAACTGTAAATAAACTGCTACCACAACTGAAGATATTAACAAACTGGCCTAAAAAAAAAACCAGAAGTAAAACATAGTAGAGAAACATAAAGCTGGAACAGTACACTTTAGACCAAAAGAGGTTACACAGACAAGAGTTAATTGTCATGACGGTTGCGAGCAGTTTTCTCCTTGTTACTAGCAGTCGTGCCAGCGTCGTCGTCGATATTTAGGATGAACGAGGGTCTGCTCCCACTATTGGTCTTAACACAGTCCACTTTGGCCTCAACAATTCGCAGACAGCTATAGAAGGTATCGTTCTTGCCCATTATCTTTTCAAAGAAGTCTTTCATCTTACCCGTGCTTGCCCGAACTTCCGAATTTGAGATTTGAACAAAAGTTTCCAAATGGGAGATTGATTTCTTCATGTCAGCGAAGTCCCTCCATGAGCCAGCGGACTTGTGTTTCCAGGTCTTGGACCTGCGAATGTATCTCACGAGAGGGGCTTTCCTGCCCTTAGGGGGAGCCCCTATTGCCAAAATCACCAGGGTTGCCACGATACTGCTGTCGAAATGCACCTTTACCAAGTTCACACGGAGTCGAGTGATAACCAGGAACTAGGAACTGTCCAGAGGCAAAGCCATAGCTGGGGAACATCCCAGTGCCCCTATTTCCATGGCCGAGACTAATATCCAGGGGCGTCCATACACCTCCATTTCCAGAATCAATCGCCTTAGGATGGTTGAGACAGGCCAACTTAGAACCACCCCCCCTGGAGGAATCAACACAACCCGTTTCCTGAAAGATTTCAGATAAGTAATGCTTCTTGCCAACATTGCCAGCCCCCCCAGGAGTGGTCTGCTCATTCTTCCTACATTTCCTACAGTGCAGAGTAGCCGGACATTGATTGCAATCCCCCATAGTATCCTGAAATGAAAAAAATTCTGAAATCAACGCTGCAGGAGAAGAAACAGACAGGGGCGAGGAGCGAGAGACAGGAATTCGAGTGAAAGCGCAGGGTGTGAAGATCTCCACCACCCTGCATTATATAGCCCCACACCACCTTGGGGATCGTCCTCATTAAGACCCCGCATGCGAGACAGGTGGTATCTGCCAGGGGTGACCGCCAAAAACTTCGAAGGGACATTTGAAGAGCGCAGGGGGATCTCGGGAAGATATGAGAAATTAATGAGACCATCGAGTGGTGAGATATGGAGAGGGGATGGGGTGGGACATAGGTAAAAGCTTAGGGTACCCAAACATTAATCCTGGGGAGCTCGTTGAAAATATCATGGCCACAATTCAAACTTGCTCCTATATTTGCCATAGTGTCGGCGCAATTGTTGTAATGTCTAAGGATGTGAAGGAAAGTGAGAGAGTGAAAGTCTTTGGCCAAATAGAAGAAGTGTTGGTGCATCATGGAGGTAGGATTTCAATGCAAGTTGGCTATGTCCCTAGCATCTCTGATCACCAACATTGAGTCTCCAAAAACCACTAGGTCATTGATATCTTTGCTTCTGGCTATATCCAACCCCTTTATCACAGCTAACCCTTCAGCTTCATTATTGGTTCTTTTTCCAATTCCCCAAGCATAATCCTCCATTTTGTTTCCGTCGGAGTCAAGAAGAACTCCCCCCACACCTACCAACCCGGGATTTCCTTTGGAGGCACCATCGAAGATGAGGATGTTGCTTCTCAGAGTAAGAATCCAACTCTGGAGATATTCAGGATCCTTCCTGATATGTCAACTCCGTGGTTTCTTGTTCCTATGAGTATGGGAGATAGAGTGAGGGGGGGAAGAGAGCAGATCAACCACCCAAATTTTTTCTTCAACACTTAGAGGTTCCTTGCTGAGGTTTTTCATACTTCTAGAGGAGAGGGAGTCAATCCACAAGGCTTTAGCAGAGGAGATGATTTTTCCTGGTGAGGCTTTAAGACCATAAAAATTTTTGTGATTCCTTGCAGTCCAAAGTTTCCAGCACAGGAATTTAGGGAAGGCTATCCAGGCTCTTTTGAAGTTCGATTTCTCGGAGAAAGAGTTTAGATAATATAAGTGCCAGTTCTCAAAGAGATCGGACCAAATGGTTGGGAGGACAAGGTTAGGGTGGATGTCTTGAAGGGATTTTTGCCACACTTCTTGGGAAAACTCACAGTCAAGAAAAAGATGATTTGTTGTCTCCTCCTCTTTTTTATAGATAATGCATCTAGCCGGTCCTTCAATGCCTCTCTTCTTGAGGTTTTCAACAGTGAGAATCTTTTTATGAGCAAGGGCCCAGTTGAAGACATTCACTTTAGGGATATCGTCTCTGCTCCACACTCTCTTCCATTTTTTGTCCTTGTTACCTCTGTTGTTTAGAGCATCCAAATAGTTGTATCCTTCCTTGACACTGTAATGTCCATTCTTCCACCATCTGCGCTTGTCTTGTAGTGATTGGTGGATGGGAATCACACCATGAAGCCGGGAGAGGAGAGCATTGTACTCTGGCTGTAACTGATCTGGGAGGTCGAGTTTCTTCCATCCCATCCAATTTCCTTGTGGAGACCATGAGGATAAGTCATAGAGGGTATTTATGTTGGCCTGCTCCATCCAGCATCTCAGGTCCTGGAAGAAGATGAGAGAATTAGTGGGGGAGGAAGACCCGAGATTGTCTTTCCAGATTTTGACTTTCTTACCATTGCTTGGGGCCCAAGAAAGATCGTTTTGAATGATGAAGGCAAAGCTTTTGCAGAGATTCCAGATCGCAGTTCCTTTCTTCTCTTGGTCAATTTTTTCCACACACCTGCTTCTGCTTCCCTACATGTATTTTTTATGGAAGATTTCTTTCCACCATGCATTCTTTCCAGAAATTATTCTCTAGAGGATTTTGGCACTAAGGGCCATATTCATATAAGTTAGATCTTTAATCCCAGCCCCACCATACTCTTTAAGCCTACACACAGTATCCCAACTGATGAGGTGAAACTTTTTCATGCCATTAGTTTTCTCACCCTGCCAGAGAAAATTACGGAGAGCTTTGGATATTTCAGAGATCACAGTTTTGGGTGCGAGGGAGATGGAGCAAGAGTAGAGTGGATAGGCTAAGAGGATGGATTGGATGAGCACCAGCTTGCCTGCTGGGTTTAGCCAACGAGAGCCCCACATATTGATCTTATTCTTTATTTTGACAACTAATCCCTGCCAATCAGCCACTTTTTTCCTGCCTTTGAAAATTGGCACTCCAAGATAGGTGAAAGAGCTCCAATCTCTTAATCCTTCAAAACCAAAAGTTCTAGCAATTCTTGCAAGGGTCCTGT
The DNA here is from genome assembly GCA_027924585.1 of Larix kaempferi. Lineage (NCBI taxonomy): Eukaryota > Viridiplantae > Streptophyta > Pinopsida > Pinales > Pinaceae > Larix > Larix kaempferi. The sequence goes on from BSBM01000866.1 coordinate 5,413,922, forward strand.
GGGGGCAGTTCCAGCTATAAATTTTGGATTTTTCAAAGTTCACTTTGTCATTCGAGGCTTTGAGGAAGGATGCGAGGGCAAGATTGAACTGATTAGCAATAGTGACAGAGGCTCCTCCAAGGAGAATAGCATCATCTGCAAATTGGGAGTGATTTACAAGTCGCACACCTATAACAATTCTAATACCCTTTAGTTCACCAGAAGCTTGCATGGAATGGAACTTTTGGCTCAAGGATTCCGCCACAAGGAGATACAAAAACGGGGACAAAGGGAAACCTTGACGCAGACCACAAGTTGCCAAGAAGAAGTTGGTAGGTCTACCGTTGACAAGAGGGGCAATCCAGGGGGAGTTTATGCAAGCTTTTATCCACCTTACAAACCTGTTAGAGAATCCAAACTTTTCCATAATGGCAAAGAGAAATCTATGATTGACTCTGTCAAAGGCGTTTGCCATATCAAGCTTAATGGCCATTCCTTGATGATTTTTTTCATGCTGGTGTGAATAACTTCCTGAACAATAACAATGTTATCCAATATTTGGCGACCCTTAATGAATCCCCCTTGTGCTTCAGAGATGAGTTTTCCCATGACTTTTTTCATCCCGGTGGCAAGAATTTTAGTGAGGATTTTGTATGAAGTGTTGTAGAGGGAGATTGGCCTGAAACGACTCGTGGAGGAGGGGGATTTATCTTTAGGGATGAGGGCGAGGAAGGAAGAGTTGGTGGCTCCTCCGATTTTGTCTTTTTTCCTAGTCCAGTTCAGCACACGCTTCAAATCCTCTTTGATAATCTCCCAAGCATCTCGGTAGAGGTTTATGGTAAAGCCATCTGGGCCAGGGGCCTTGTCAATTTGGAGAGACCAAATGGATTTTTCAATTTCATGTTCCAGGATTGGTTTAGCAAGTTCTCTGTTTGCATTTTCAGAGACCAGATTGGGGATGTTCTCTAAAAGATTCGCTTGTGTATTCAGATCAACCTCTCCACGAGAAGAGCTCCTTGAAGTGGTTGTAGGCTAGAAGTTTTAGGTTCTCTTGGCCATTGATCCTTTCCCCATTGCTATTTTTTAGTTCCCTAATAGCATTATGTCTTCGGCGAGCTTTGGTTTGGTTGTGGAAATACTTGGTATTGCTATAACCACCTCTAAGCCACAGTTTCCTGGATTTGATTCTCCAACTCAACATTTTTTTTATGATTTAGGAGAGAGGTCGTGATTTCCTCAGAATCCATTCTTTGATGAAGGGTGCTCAGCTTGGACTGGAGGATGAGTCTAGTGCTGCTAGGATTTTTGAAGGAGGTTTTGGCCCATTTTTTGAGTTCAAATTTTACATCTCTGAGTTTAGATTCCCAAATAAAACTAGGAGAGATGAAGAATTTTGTGTTCCAAGTACTCGAAACAACATCAAGAAATCCGGGGGTATTGATCCAAAGATGGTTGAAGTGGAAGGGTATAGGTCCAAGATTTTCGGGGGGAGAGATGGAGAGGCATATAGGCTTATGATCAAAGGAGGCACAAGGGATGGAGAAGGCATTGATTAACAAGTCAGATTGAAAGAAGGAGGATCATACCAGAAAACGATCAAGCCTGGCCGCTATGTGTCCAACGTTGCACCTTCTGTTGTTCCAAGTGTACTTGGAATTTTTAAGGGGGGTATCAATAAGATCCAAGTCCACCAGAAGATCTTCTAGATTTTCCCCAAAGGGGTCGCGAACAATGCTACCGCCCTGCTTCTCCTGATGGGATTTCGTAACATTAAAATCGCCAACTATAATTATTTTTCTCCCTGCATGCTTTATTTGAGGTTGCTGAGGTCTTCCCAAAATTTGACTTTGTCCCTATGATGAATGGGTCCATACACATTGCAGATGAAAATGGGATTGTTACTGTCCTTTGCTTTTATTTCAGAAATCATCCAGTGATTGTTTTCTATGGAGGAAAGGATAGAGAATTTTGGGGAGACGATAGTTTCTATCACCCCCAAGGCTCCGCGGGCATTGACTGCAGCCCCTTGACTTTCAGCCCGGATAGAACCTAAGAGAGCCAACAATTCTGCACTCTGCATTTTAGTCTCTTGGAGTAAAACAAGGTCCGGTTTTTCATTTTTTATCATATTTTTAAGAGCTTCTACTTTGTTCAGTCCACCAAGACCCCGACAAATCCAAGAGACTGCTAACATTATTTCTTAGTTGGGTTAGGTCCTACTCGGGACTTGCCTTCTTTAGCTCCACTTTGGGATTTTGGCTGTTGGAGTAACTTCATATCTTCTAAAAAAATTTGTCTTACCGATTCAATTTCTCTTTCAGCTTCTTGTTCTCTGTGATACCTGTGAGATTTTCTTCCTCTGGTGTTTGGGGGTTGTACAAGGTCCTCCTCCTCATGGGAGTCAGAAGAGATTTTGAGGGATGAAGATGAAGGCACAAACTTGCTTTTTACCTTGTCTACCCACGACCCTCCTGGAGAGGATGATCCTCCCTGCTTATCATCATTTGACTCTTGTTCAAGAATAGGGATTACTGCTTCTTCTTTATCCACATCCACTTGGTCCTCCAGAGTATCAATTTCTCCCTCTTCAACCTGTAGTTCTTTAAAGCTATTGACATTTGTGGCCTTTTTAGCTTCCATAGTTTTTCCTTTGACTGGGGGGGCTAAGAGCATTTTACTATTTGAGGTGTAGGCATGGTTTTTTTGCCCTTTTTAACCTGCTTCCATCCTTCCTCCTAAGTTTGTTCTGGATTTTGTTGAAGATTCTTGGGGCAGTTTTTCACAAAGTGTCCATATTCGTGACATTTTTTACATTTAAACGATAGCTGTTCATAATCGACTTTTTGCATATGCTCCCATCCGTCCATTTGTAGATTGACTTCTTCAAGTAGACCTTTCTCCAGATCTACCTCAACACAAATTCTGGCACAGGAGAACAGGGGACCCTTAGGCTCAGCTTTATCTATGTATTTCCCGAGAGCATTTCCAATGGCGAGCAAGGTATCATCATCCCAGCAGTGCAGAGGCAAGTGAGGGAGACGAACCCAAGCAGGGACAGCGGAGGGAACATCTTTTTCAGGGTCAAAGGAGAGGCTCCAGCGGTTTAGATAAAGGCCTCGAGGACCCATGAAATAGGGGCCACTTCAAAAAATGAGATCTTTATCAAATTTGTTTTCAAAGAGAAAAATGAAATAACCCTTACCGCAGAAGCAATGTAGTAGACCACCGGTGATCAGAGGCATCCAATTTTTGTTGATCCAAACTTCCATCGACTTGGGGGACGGCCAAATACCTGTAAATTGTCCAATCAGACCTCGCTCATTCAGCACAAGGGCCTTCAACTTCAAAGTTGTCGACAGGATCTAGATTTGTGGGGTGGTTGCTCGTTTGATGAAGGCATCTGAGTAGTCAATGGGAACCGGAGGAGGGGGGTTAGAGTCCACTAGGGAATGGAAGGCAGCGTCTAGGAGACGCTTGCATTCCTCCGGGGGCGGATCCATGGCTGCAGCTCAGAGAGAGCCCGCAGACGACAAGGGAGGCTCCACGCAGTCCAGTGTCAGGATCAGAGCGCTAGGGTTTGGTCTGGTAATCCATTACTAAAGGAATAACATTTATGATTTATTGTAGCTTTAAGTGCTTCTTTTATATGTAGCAAAGAGAGGCATCAATAACTTTGGATTTTTTTGGGTCGTTATAGTTTACAAATCTTGCCACTTGATGTCTTGCCTAGATTTATTTATCTTTTGAGCACCAATGTTTGTTGCTTAAGCATTGCGACAAGATTGAAAAAGTTGATATGAAACCCTCTACAAACTACTATATGATTCCAAAAATCACAACAAAACCCTCTATTGCAGTTCCTTAACACTTAAACTTAGAACACAAACCAAGTATATGGAGGTTATAAATGTAAAAAACTAGATACAAGAGACAATTGAAATGAAATAACATGAAATATACCCTCGTACTATGATAAGTAAGAGAGAGAAAGCAATGTTCACCTGCATCTTAAGGTGGGGCAACCTTTCACTTCAGCAAAGCTCTAAATACAACAATACTTGACAAAACATTCCTTAGCCTCCTATATTCTTAATAGAAAATCGTTAATTACTTTTGGTCCCATCCTTAATGAGTACCAACTACCTTATGGGACGTATTCAATAAAGAGGGCCCTTTTACATTGTAATATAGTTAGGGAGGATAATATGGGGTACTTAGGGAAGTGCCAAGAGGGATAATGAATGTAAGGCAATCATTATGCACCCATAAGTAGTGCATTTAATGTTTTTTTTGTTGGGAAATAGACTATTAGATCTAATAGTCTATTTCCTAGCAACAACAACATTAGATGCACCATTATTGTGTGCATATTGATTGCCATGAATATAATGTGAATAGGGCCACTTGGTAGTTGCTAGGTAATAAATATGTCCACTAGATAGTTAAAAGAAATAATATATTAATAAAGGGTAGTTGGCATGGAAATATTCATGAGAAAGTATAAATACACATGAGTATCATTGTGGATGTGAGTAGTTTGTTGTAACAAACATGACTTCTAGAGTGATTCCTTCCATAAGGAATAATTGACGGTGTTTCCCTACCTTAAGGGTTTTGATATTAATAAAATAAAGGAGTTTTTCTATCTTATTCTTGGATATTTTGTGCATAATATTATTTTCATATCTAAGGTATATGACATTTGGTATCAAAGCCCTTTCTTGGGAAGAATAATGGAGGTCTTTTTTTCTTTTTGAAGATTTTTCATGAAAAAAAAAGAAAAAAAAAAGAGGATGGTGGCATTCAAACCCAATTTTAATTTTTTTGTGCAAAATTTGAAGAAACTAGATGTAAATTTGAGTTTCTCTTGAAAAATTAACCAAGTTCCAAAAAACGATCATCCAAATCGAAGTCTAGGAAGTGGAGTTATCATTGATTTTAAATCAATTGATTTAGGGTTTTTCTAGTGATGGTCGTGCAAATTGTAGATCACATACCCTTCAATAGAGTGCCCAAATTTCTATCAAGCCAACTCCAATAGATTGATAATGGCTATGGTGTTTCATATTTGTGGCCATAATAGCCATTATGATCAATATTGAGGGAATTATGATCATTTCAAATTTATCGCCTCTAAATCCTCACTACACAGAGGAGCTACATTGAAAAAGTAAGTTATTTATTTAAAACCCTAGTTTTGGTTGTGGGTTTTATTCCAAGAAAAATGTATTTTACAAGCAAATATGATGGTCTTAGTAATAAAGAATACATAAAGTGTGTAAAGTCATTATGGAAAAATCATTGGAGATTTGGACTAGGCCTTGATTTAAAAGAAGATGCAACCAGATGATGGCAATTGCTTAACCATAACAAGATGAAGGTAGTTTCAAATGAAGCATATGAACAAGTACTTTTAGACATGTGGTCTCATACCGTGAAGAAGGATCAAGAAAGCACTAAGAATTTATTTTCATGCACAAACTTCCTATTATAGGTTTCTAGATGTATTCAACAAGAATATTGCAGAATACTTCTCTTACTAAATAAGAAGGGTGCAAATGGGCACATGAAGAAGTCCTTGCAAGTAAAATAATTGAAGTACCTACAGACATAGTAGATGAAGAGTTTTAGGTTGAATAAGAAGAAGGGTATACATAAGAAAATGAAAATATCCCTAGGAAGGGCAACAAAAGGGAGGAAAATATAAGGAACTACGTGACTCAAAAGAACCGCATGTTGAGGAGTCAAAGGCCAAAGAACCAATAGCTAAGGTTGTTGTATATTTCCATCCACATCACCATGAAAGACCATAGTCATCAAGGAAAGGTCGTGAGCATAAAAAAAATTGCTATGCACGAACATGGAACCATAAAGGGAACTAGTAGGGAGCAACATGGAGAACTAAAAATAATGAATGGAGATATCAAAGTAGCACATCGAAAACGTGGAACTAAAGGACAACCAAAATCAAGATACACGTGGAAAGAAGCAATTGGACCGCATGTCCACATTTCACTAGGATGGATGGATACTCATGATTGGTACCAATTAACTACATTGCTTAGTTGATCTTAGTATATGGCTCCCTCTCATGTTTCAAGAACAAAACATATGAAGGGGGATGGAATGTAACATACACGGGGAGGATAATATAGGGTACCTAGGGAGGTACCCAAAAGGATAATGAATGTAATGTGAATAGGAACACTTGGTAGTTGGTGGGTAATAAATATGCCTACTAGGTAGTTAGAAGAAAGACTATAATAATAAGGGGTAGTTTGCATAGGAATACTCATGAGAAAGTATGAATACACATGATTATTATTGTATTGAGTAAAGTAGATGTGAGTATTATGTTTTAACAAGCATGGCTTGTGGAGTAATTCCTTCCGTAAAGAAAAATTAACGATGTTTCCCTACTTCAAGGGTTTTGATATTAATAAAATAAAGGAGCTTTTCTACCTTGTTCTTGGATATTTTGTGCATGATATTATTTTCATATCCTAAGGTATATAAGATGCATTCAATAATTATCCACTACTATCTAACGAGGATTTATTCAAGAAATATGGCTACATACATTAAGTGACTAACTCCAAGGTAGCTTAAAATAGGGAGGTTACGATAGGACCCTAACATCCATAGGCTACTACAAGATTTGAAAAGTCGCTATGAAACCCTCTACAAGCTGCTACAAGATTCTAATAATTGCTATAGAACTATCTATAAGTTGTTGCAAAATTCTGGAAGTTGTGGAACCCTACAATAGGTTGTGGAAACATGTTGCAAAATGTAACAGTAATGTACAAAAAATTAGTCATATCATGTCAAGAGAAAAGAAGATACTACATAACCTTAACAAGTTTCTTCAAAACTAATTACTGAGTGAATAGATATAGAACTATTTACAGCTTTCAAAGTTTCTTCTATATGTAGCAAAGAGAAGTATATATAACTTTGGAATTTTTTTAAATCATTATAGTAACTTGACAAAGCTTAAAGTCTTGGACAACAATGTACAATCTTTTTAGGTTGATCAACTATAAAACCCAATCACCCAAACTTGTTTATTGGAAAAACAAAATTGTTTATAACTAGGTTGGATGGGAGTTTTTAATCATATTCTAATGAATAGGGGATCGATTAGGGGATATTTAGGTGCACTTCATGCTAATTAAGGATATGCAATGCTATTCTCAGGCCAATTTCATAAAGAAACTCCAATTCAAACTTGATATTTTTAATTTTCTATATGCAATATATTAAAAGATACTAAGTATACAACCATTGAGAATAAAAAAACAAAGTTGTATAATCTTGGCCAATGTACAAAAGATCAATCACATTATAGCATTAAATAATAGTCCAAAAATGTTGAAATATTTACTTTATTGAATAAGGTTGATTACAGATCCAACTTTTATTAACCTTGAAGTTCATCCAATTCAGTATGTGATTGACTATTCAGGAACATAATTTGTATCCAACCCTTCAGAGTCATTAAAAGGATTTCCCATAACCACATTTAGGATGTCCAACACCAAGTCATAATGATTTATATAATCATCATAAACAACATGATCCATGGGATATGAATCAATAATTGGATGGTCAATTTCATCATCATCTTCCTCTAACACTTCTTCAAGCTCTCCTACATCTTCTTGGTGTTCTTCATGATCATCTTCTTGGTGTTCTTCATGATCATCTTCTTTTGGCGGATACTTTATAAGCCTTCTTCTTGGATTAGATCTAACAAAAAATGACCAACTTTCTCTCCCTGGCACATGTTAATAAAATACCTACTCACATTAACTCATACCTAGTAGTATTAGTCCTCGTAAATCCATTATCAGAACTAATAACAACGCTTTCATTACCTTGTAACAACAATCTATACCACATAACCTCTAAGAGAACCACTTTGAAGGGTTTGAAGTCTATATCAAGTATATATTACCAATAGTTGTAATATGTTAAAGTAGATGTGAGTGGATGTGTCTATCATCCTATGGGAAATATTAGTAACCTATAACAATTGTGGTTATCCCATTGCCAAGGGTTTTCTTTTTACCATCCAACAATTTTGTGATAGATTTTCTACCATCACACCACATAGTTTTGTGATATTTCACCTAAATGCTCAACATGTTAAAAATGCATTATTAACTAATAAATATATGTACAAGTTAGATTTAAGGACCAAAACACAAAACATAAATGGGAAATAAAATGTAAAAAACAATGGGTAAAGCCTACCTTTCTATCTTTTGCACTGCATGCTAGATCAATTTTCCCACATCTGATTTGTATCACTGCCCACATAAAATCTTATGATGAACTTTTCGCACCCCACTCCATGATAAACCATGGTTAACTTCATGCCAATGTTCTATCTATACCTTCATTGTATCAAGATTATCTATAATATATAAGCATAGTGCATCCCAATCCTCACTACCTAGATGAAGAAATAAAAAATGATGTAGGTATCGCTCAAGCTTAATATTATATGTAGAAGATAGTAATAGAAGTAAATTAATACCTTTGACTTTTCTCCAATTTTCTTTCCCCAACAACACCTACCCTTGCATTTTGTTGGTAGAATTGACAACCCAAAGGAAAGGCATGTTAATATCAACTACTACTTGGGGTGGATACTCACTAATATACACCCTGGAATGATATATCGTATAGCCTTCAATCATTGAGCCCTGTGAATGTATTTTTTGTCTAAAAAATGTCTTCAAATGCCTCTCCACCAACCACATCGACCTTGTGTGTACAAGCGGCTAGGTCTATGAGGTAATGTTCTTGTGTATTCAAAAAGATTGGGCGTATATATTTTTGCATTTCACACATTAGATGAGGAATTTCTCTCTTCCAATACTTGATATCTTGTTTATAGATTTGTTTAGATGACAACCACCTTCATTGGCAAGTAAATCACATGTGTCAACATAATATTATTCAACGCAAGTAAATCAAATGTCAATAAGTTTTATGAGTGACATTTCAATTATACAAGCGACCTTGTGTGTACAAGCGACTAGGTGTATGAGGTAATGTTCTTGTGTATTCATAAAGATTGGGGGTAAATGTTTTTCATTTCACACATTAGATGAGGAATTTATCTCTTCCAATAGTTGATATCTTGTTTGTAGATTTGTTTAGATGACAACCACCTTCATTGGAAAGTAAATCATATGTGTCAACATAATATAAATCAAATGTCAATAATTTTTACGATTAACATTTCAATTATAACTTTTTACTTACATCATCTACTTGTCAATATCATATATAACTTGCTTCATGTTATTGTCAAAGTTCTTTGCGAGAGTTATAGCTGGTAGAACACAATGTAACAAGAAGGAAAGGATTGTCATTTGATTTGATAGAAACAAAATTCTATTACTAGAAAATAATTTAATCAACACAAGATCATAAATATTAGAAAATGCCAAACCTTACCAAATGTGTGTCAATCGTTAGTTCCCACCCCCCACCCCCACCACTAAAATCACTTTCTTCATTAGTATATTATTTATGTTTGAAGCAAAACCAATTGGAAATTTAATCTTCTGTATAACCTCTTTTACAACTTTTCTCTCTTGATATGTTAATAACCATGAAAGATTGGTTGGTTTCCCATCAATATAATAGAGTCGAATGTTGCATTACAACAGATTCCTCGATGTCACTAATAACTTTAGCATTTTTGTCTCTATCATTCCTTCCATATATTTAATTCTACATAAGAATTTAGTGACATTCTTTCCATACGCATTGTGTCAAACAAATGAGCTACTTGTAGGTGCTCATAGTTGGACAACTAATGAAATTTGGTGTAGTATTATTTTCATACCTTATTGAATTCCATCGCATCAACCTTTATGAAACACAAATGAAAATACCTTTTTAGTATAGTAAATATAAAATCAAAGATAAAAGAAACATAACAAATTAAATTACAAATATGGATGTAACCACAAAGTTGGGCCTTCCAAAGGCATATGATAAATCCAACCTAATCATTCTTAATAATGATATTGATTCATGTAGATTTTAATCTCCTTGTGGTAAAGTGGATAATGGGTTGTGTTACTTCTACTTCTTTTGTTGTACTTGTCAATGTAGTTGCCTTGGATTTATTTAAGTCGACCATGAGAGGGTTGAGACAAGGATTCTCATTGTCTCCTATTTTATTTTTATTGGCAGTTGAGGGTTTGAGTAGAGCATCATGGAAACCAAAATGATGGGTTGCCTCAAAGGGATCATGATTGGAAGTTCTATCCTGCTAACCCATTTATTATCCATTGATGATATCATGTTGTTTTCTGGTGGATTTGAAAGGGAAGCAAGGAAGCTTCAAGAAATTCAAAATATTTATTTTGTAGCTATAGCCACATAGATAAATTATCAAAAGTCTACACTCAATTTCAATGAGCTAAGGGAGGAGCTTGAATTGTATTTGAAACCACTATTTCCTTTCAATCACTTTGATATGCATGAAGGGTTCACATATTTGGGCTTCATCCTTAAGCCTAATGGCTATGGGAAATGTGACTAGGGTTGGATACTCGAAAATATTGAGAAGAGAATCCACTTTTGGTGTAATAGGTAGCTCTTGAGAATAGGTAGATTAACCCTAGTCAAATTTGTTTTGCAAGTTATTTTGGTGTAATGGCATTCTTTAGCTTGGATTCGAAAAGAATTTTTAGAAAAGATTATGAAGATTTGTTTTAAATTTGTATGGAGTGGCAAAGGAAATCTTGAAGGCATCCCATGGGATAGGTGGTAGTGCATTGTGAATCCAAAGGAAGAAAATGGACAGGGTTTAAATCATATCCATGTTTTTGGAAAATATTTGGTCATAAAGAGTCTTTGGAATTTCCTCAACAAGGGTAATTTATGGAAAAAAATCAGTATGCATAAATATATAGCTCCATCCTCATTAATGGATTGGATAAGGAGCCCTATAAAAAGCATAAAAACTATTCTAACCACTAGAAAGCTATGGTTTTGACCTTCTTAGTTATTGGATATCATCTAGATATCCTTCTAGGGTTATTTCAATAAGTGAAACCTAGTAATTTAGTTTGTAATGTACCAATCAGATTTGATGATACACTAACTGACTTTTCTACAAGACTAAAGGCAAAACAATGAAACTAGTGACTTGACTGGCTGTAGGAAGGCAATTTCAAACAACTCCGGAAGGGATGAGGATCATGCTATATAAGAGATCCTTTACACAATGTACTGGGACCATTAATGTTTCAAACATCATCTAGGTTGAAGTCTACTCCAAGGATCCTAGGCACCCCGACATATGCAAACTAGATCTTCAACTGATCACTACCTGAGAACCAATGGTAAAGGATTTTGACAGAGGAAGGCTTGAAAACATTAAATGGAAATCAAATATCAGTCTAGGTTCGCTCCAGCAAGTTTGAAGAAGTTCTAAGGAGGTTTCACAAACAAACAAGTAAAATTGTCTTTCGAGATTGCACAATTAGTTTAACTTTAGGATTTTCCAAACAGTGGGAGAAGGTTTCAAACCTAGCATGAGTTAATTGACATCATCAATGATGGAAGCAACTAAAATAATTCAATTTGGAGTTATAAATATTCATCTATCAACCAAGCACTGAAAACTGGCTCTTTTTCATGGCAATCTAGACTAGATGCAAGAAATTAGTATGGAAATCAAACTTCTCTTTATTCAAACTGCAGAATGGACTTCAAAGGTTCAATATTACATTAATGACATCCATCAGTAGCTGGAATACATCTCATAGAATACTTAGGAAGGAAATACATGAGAGAAGGAACTCTCCATCATAGAAAACTAGAAATCATGAGAAATTCGAATGGGAGGTTCTCCAATCTCTGCAAAAAAACTCGAACTTCATTAGATCAGACTTCAGGACCTACAATAAACTCAATGATGAAGACTAGATGGCATCATCCTCTTAGATGAAGCAGGGGCACATCTCCTAGCTGACTAGGGGCACATCTCCCAACTTAGTCAAAGAGGTATAATTGCACTCAATTCAATTCTCAAACTGTCAAAATATGGGCAAGTGGTGCGCACTCCTTCTTTTATAGATTTGATGTGACTTGTGGAGCAAGTAACTAGGCTAAAGCGCCCTCATGGAGTGGATAAGGATAGCTTGCTTTCAAGAATTTCTTTTTTGCTTTGCTTTCTGCCTTTGCTTTATCATGCTTTTGTTTTTCTATCATGTTTTTGCTTTTATATCCTGCTTTTTGCTTTTGATTGCTTTTTTCCTGCTTTTTCCTGCTTTTTTTGTCTTATCTTGCTTTATGCTTTTGTCTACTTTTCTACTTTATTCTGCTTGTCAAGAGCTTTATTGATTTTTTGCCTTGTGCCAGCTTTTCCTTTCTTTTTCCTGCTTTCCTAGCTTTAACTACTTTCAACTTTTCTTCTTGTGCAAGTTATCTCTTGGTCAAATCTTATCCTCTAATGCGCCCTTGTGGATCATTATCCACTTTATTTCATTAATATAAATATTTATTAATGAAAAATAGCTTTTATCAAGTGCATCTCGAACTTAAGGAAGTAAAATTAATGCCTCAAAAATTAACCCCTCATTAATTAATTAATTCCAAACTATCACTAGTATCCATGGGATTTGAAGTGACATTGGTTGCTTCATGGTGCCAACAAAATGGGAACATGACATAGTCTTGGAAGAATCTTATAATGCTAAGTTTTGACCCAGTTAAGACATTTTATCTAATGGTTACTTAGTTGTAGCATGGATATCTCCATGTTATTTATCTTTTTCGTTTTTACAAGACCTATAATTTACTATATGTAATGAGCTATTGTTGGATCCTTGTTTCTCTCTTTCATGAGTCATGTATTGGAGGTATGGTTTGGAAAAGGGCAACATGATTAAAAGCATATTGATTATGCTTATTTTAGGAGAATGGTAGTAATTTTTTGTTTTTCATTTTTGTATTTAGAGTATGTGATGTAGGATTATATTCTTGTCTTTTTTGTAAAGTGCCTAGAGCTCATGAATAATGTGTTTTTTCATTTTGTAATGGGATACAAAATACCATTTTTTCTTTTTCTTTTTTAATTTTCTTTTTTACTTTTTATTTTGCGTAGAAAAAAAATGTAACTAAAATCAATTACTTACCATGAACCTTATCCAATATATTTTTCCATAGTTGAGATGTCATTCTTTTGTGGTTTTCTGCCATTCTTTGTGGTTCGATCCTTAAATGGAAGATTTCCTGAGGTAACAAATTCACTCACTCAAAGTTCCAGGCATAATATACTTTTGACGTAGAATTTTACACCACGAGATGTCACCAGTCATGAAGTGCCATAAAGACTTAGTCGCCAAGGATCTCCCAAAGTTTTGAAGATTTTTTATGCCCCAACTGCCATATTTCTTTAGGCAAGCCAACAATTCCCATTTGGTCCAATGGCAGCCTTTATAATCAATATTACCTTTCAAAATATAGTTTGCACATAACTTATGAATCCATTCCAGAATGCACTCGGGAACAGAATTACCTCAATAACAGACTTAATAAGAACAAGTCGTCCACCTCGAGAGATCCAAAAACTACACCGATGATTTATTTGACCTTCTATCTTAGCTAATATCCAACGCTAGTCCTCTTTTCTATATTTGTTCAGCTTTAGAATGTAGACCAAGTATTTTGTACCTCCATTCCATTCATGATGAGCATTATTAAAAATACTAAAATGGTGATCACAAAAATGTTCCGATAATCCAAAGGAGTATAAGGTATATTTTTCGATATTGATCACCATACCTGTAGCCGAGGAAAAGAGATCAAGGATATCCTTGAAGGCCTATGACTCTTGAAGAGATCCAACACCAAATAGAAGAATGTCGTCAACAAAAAGGAGGTGCGCTAATGGATTTCACCAACAACTTTCACACCTCTAATCGTAGCCCGCCTCTTTACCTAGAGGATAGCTCAGTTAGGTCCTTCAACAATAAGCATAAAAATATATGTAGATAATGGATCACCTTGATGTAAGTCGCAAGACGACATGAAGCCCTAATGATCAACACTACTAAACAAGCCAAGGGATTGATTTGGATAACAGTCACCTTAGAAATAATTTATAAGCTCGGTTACACAAAGCAATTAGTCGAAAACCATCGAAGGAGCTCAGATGATCTTGTTTTTGGAATCAAAACTAGAAAGGTCGAGTTAAGACTTCTTAGAATTCTGCCATGGATCCTAACCTCTTCAACCATCCATAAGAGGTCACCCCAACCACCCTCCCCCAACCACCTCATAAAAATCTAGGAAGAACTCTACGGGCCAGCCGTCTGGACCAGGATTTCTCTCCTTACAAAACATGGACATCACTTCCAAAAGTTCCTCATTAGTGATAGGATGAAATAGCTGAGCATTTTCTTCCTCATGTTTCTTTATGGGAAATAAAGAAATTTTGAGCATATCCCCCATATTTGGATGATCAATTTCCTTAAGGAGAGAAGAGAACAAATTTACCTCGAGAGCAGTTAAATCATGAAAGCCAGTGACCGCGGAGCTAGACTCATCCTTAAGTTCCCAAATTGTATTAAGAATCCTTCGATGACTGGAAAATTTGTGCAAAAACTTTGAATTCTAGTCCTCATAAAACTTTACTTTTTCTATTAATAAATTCAAAAAGTACATTCCATACATAGTCATAATATAGCGATCCCGTTTGAATCCAAACTCTTGTTCATTATCAAGCAATAGTTTTCAATGCTTCTCCTCATTACATTTAGTACCATCCAACTTCTCCTCTGGAAAAGAACCATCAAAGTAAGAAGAATACAAATCTCCTAGCTCCCATTCCAAATCAAACAAAGCTTTATTCCCGACCAACATCTTTTCATTGGCCCATGGCACAACCACTTCCTTGACAACATTGAGAGAAGACACAAATTTCTAACATGCTTAATCATCTGAGCTCGAATCAAAAGGACTCCAAGCCCCACTGACCAAACTAAAAAAATCCTTGTTCGAAGACCAAGCCGGATTAAATTTAAATGGAACTTTTGGCTTTTCAACATCATTCCTCAATTCAAGAATAATAGGAAAATGATTTGAGACCCTTGGAGAACTATCCAAGAATGAAAGTTCCCTACTTTGTCAAGAAGAGAATGGGCTACCAAAAATCGATTAAGTCGCTTTGAAATTCCAGCATTACCTGTTCAATTATTCACCCAGGTTGGACCCAATTCGATTGGCTTAATTTCAACCAATCCTTTCTCCTCAATAGTTGTTACAAATAAATCCGCAAGTCTAGCCAATCTGGCTTAATGGTCCCAAATTTCCCCACTATTCAAATTGAAATTGAGATACCCTACTAAAATCAGCTTGTTCGACTCAATCCACGTCCTTGACAAGAGGTCATTCCAAAAGGCCTCCTGACCATCATATGACCCACACACATTTAGACCTGCAATGGATTTCCTAATTCATGACTTAAAAGTTCCACACATAAACCTGAAATCACAACATATGAATTCATTAAAGACCAAGATGAATTCCATTTTGTGACTTGTCCTCTTGAAAAGCCAAAAGCATCGGGGGAAATAAAATTCCAGGAAGCAAAACATTTTTTAAGAATGGACACAACCTGTTCACCACCTATCATAGTTTCTTATACACAAACAACATCAATATTAATGGAAGCAAAAAATGTTTGAGGGTCAATTGCTTGGCTTGACCCCCCAAGCCTTGGATGTTTAAAGAAATAAACTTCATGGGTCACCCACCAAAGGGGTATATGTCGCTCTAAGACCCCAAAATAACAAGCTATGCTTCCCTTGGTTAACTTCTTGAATAACCATTTCTTGAGCCAATTTTAGCATAGATTTTCTTCCAACCCTACAAACCCCACCCTTTTTTTAATCATCTAACCCCAAACCACCCGACTGGGAGCCTTCTTAAGAAGGAGGAGGAGGTCTTAGACGAAAAAGATAGTGACCCCAACCCCTCTTTTGGGGGAATTTGATTTTTGCAACAGGAACATTGGTAGAGCCTTCCTATTCCGGAAGGCTATTAGAATCCCTAGATAAATTGAGTACAAAATTATCCAGGCAAAAAAACCCAGAAACAACCAACGACACGGACGAAGAAATGTCGATGATGTGGATGAAGGAGTACCATCCTCGAATGGCACTCCTTTAAGTTTGTCATCAATACTCGGGTTAGAGGGGAAAATGGATTTCACGATAGCTTTCCTTTTGATACGATCATCCTCCCCATCTCCTGACATCCTTCGATCCAAACTGATAGTACTCTTCTACTAGATATCTTCAAGTCTCCTCTGTTAAGAGAGGGATAGGTCTAGGTTCTAAGAGGGCTAGGACTAGGTTTAGTCATAGCCTCCATAGGAATAATGATATGTTAGACATGAAGGGCCTCGTGATATTTAGTCTTTGGGAGGGACATAAATATAATAGAAACATCCATATAGTGATTCGGAGGTGGGCTAGCAGGATTTCGAGTAGAGGAAGGATCAAAAACAAGTTGAGAAGTTGGAGAGGGTAAGGAGACCCTTGGTGTCTTTTATCTCCAGACTTTTTTGACAAATGACTTTGCATAATTAGCCACATAATGGCCATACTCATGACAATGAACGCAACGGAATGATAAATTTTCATAATCCAAGATTTGAACCCTCTTGGAGGAGCCAACATCAATCTCCATCGACTCAAAAACCCCAAACTAACATTAATTTCTACCAAAATATTTGCAACCAAACAAGTAGAGGTAAATTTATAGCAGTCATTGGCAAGAATGAACTTACCAAGGGCATTATCGATATCCTGCAACAAGGCATCGTTCCACATCTCCATAGCATTCAGACCCATACCAGAGTAGCCAAAGAAAATTCCTCCATGGAATCAAAATCGACATGCCAATGTTTTACAGCCAAATAAGCTCTATTATAGAACTAGTGCCTCTTTAGGGTTTTATAAGCATCTTCCTCACAATGAAATATAAAATCAATCCACCCTTTTTCCAACAAATGAAATGTCGGACCATATCCCAAGAGAGATACCAGTGTGCTTGAATCCAAGAGTTTAATCCATCCATTCCCATATTCCTGCCTAGGAATTTACCCACTGGGGTTTTTATAAGCAATGGTCCAATCTAATCTACCCTTAAATCCTTCCCAACCACTAAGGACAAACCACCTCCTCTGGACTTAATCACCTTTTGACGCTTCTTTATCAGTGTCGAGTCAAATCTCAAAGAATAAGCATCTAAAAAATCTCCTACTTCGAGTTTTGATCCCATGAAACCTAGACCCCCTCATAATTGATCTGCTGACAAATTATCAATATGAGGGTTTCCAAAATTAGGATCAACACTTACTAGCCTAACCCTCAAACGCTCAAAACTAAGACTGTAAGGGAGCGAGGTGGAAGGGCAAGATTCAAAATCTGGAAGACAATGCCAGACACCAAAAGGACTTTCCCCATATCCCAAAAGGGAACTAACCACCCGAGGATCTTATCCTACAAAGTATTTTGCACAATGAGAACGGTTTGGATCCACGTGTCGCGAAGAACTTGAAAATTTACAAAAAATATCAGTCTACAATAAATTATCTTCACTATAGTCCACCAAGGGCTCCCTCTCCACCATTTTTGGACCTAAAACAAAGCTACATATATTGAAGATCAGAGTTCTGCAAAGGATTTAGGCTAGGTTTCGACAGTAAAATCCTGTACTTACTTGGTTATATGCAAATACAAATAATTAATTCCATGTACATATAAAATTTGTAACAAACAATAAAAAGGAATTGGTATGTTCTAAACACTTTTGAAAATGAATTCCTTGAACTACTAATCCAAGAAGGAAGGTTATTGTTTATAGAAAAAACTAGGCAAACTTGGTAAATTGACTTGATATCTTCGAATGGATTGACACCATCATATGCCAATGAAATTCTAACATTACATGATTCTTCTTTAAAAATTGTCCATCTTTCCTCAACGTCCCTCAATGTAGAACCATCTACAAGCATCCACATAACACCATGTTCACTTCTCTTACATGCATGGTAATTCATAAACTGTGCTATGTTTTTTCACGCAATGAAACATGGACTTATGGGAATAGTGATGAAGAACCTTACCAGACACCTCATTTGTTACTTGATTAGTTTGATATCCATTAATTCCACATTCAGGGCATTTTGACTTTCTTGAATGTTATCCATAATATATAATATGATCATTGGAACATGCATCAATTGTTTGATACTCCATTCCAATATCTTTCACAAGGTTACACAATTCTTGGTGTGTGCAAAGTGAAGTATTAGATGGTGATAGTATAATATTACCCAACAATCTACATGAATTCTTAAATCAATGCGTTGACTAGTGGATATTGCATCCTACTTCTTGAAATAACAAAAAGTAGAGAAATAATTGTGTTGCTTGTCGTAGGATCTATGTCATACATGTGTTTAAAACATTATACTCGGATCGTCTAATACTTCACTTTGAAGCACAACGTGAAGTGTGATGATTCTAATATATTATCACCTAACAATTTACAAGAAAAATGTATTAATACACTAAAAAGAGGATATTGCACCCTAATTATTGCAATAACAAAGAGTATAGTGATAGCTATTTCTATATAAATAATTATGTTGCTTATCTTAGTATCTTTGTCATACATGTGTTTGTAATATATACTACCACCATTGAATACCTAAAAATCTACATGAAAAAATAAATTAGTGCACTGAATAGTGGATATTGCATCCTAATTATTGTGATAACAAAACTTAGAGAAAAATTATATCCATGCAAACAATTATGTTGCTTAACTTAGGATCTATGTTGTACATGTATTTGAAATATTGTTCAATACCTTCATACTTATCAACAACAAAATAGCAAAGAGAATATTTGAATTTGAATATTTGTGTATAGGTTTCTATGCCTTATCAATAAGAGGTACATCATGAATATTTTCATATATCTCATCCATGGGTATGTCCTCATCCATGGCAACAAATGTGTCATGGATCAACCTATTTATTGCTTCATTCTCGATAATATCAGTATCATTTTCTTCCATATGATCAACTTCAACTCCATCACCCTCATCATTGATACTACAAATTACAACAATAGGAATTTCAAGCCTAGCCCCTTTTGTCATTCTAAATACAATTAGTATCGAAATAATAAAACTTTTAGAACTTTTGAAAAATGAAGATAACATGGTTTTGGATCTTACTAAGGGGATATGTTTGATTCCCCCTTTCAAGTGCCCATTTTCTAAGAAATGTCTTTTGGCTAATAACCTTAAATTCTTCTTCTATGTAAGCACTTGCATTTTTTGCAAGAGTGATAAAATTTCCTATCACCAACATCGAGAAGTTTGGGGTTATCTGTAGATGTTTTTTTTAACACTAATTGTATGCACATGATTACTAAACTCATCAAGATCATTACCTATATAAGCCTTCTTTGATTAATTGCTCCAGATAATCCACTTGGTTGGGTGCACCAATGTTCAAGTTAGTGGTATCTAACATTGTTTTCTATTTTTACAAAACATCTAAATGGACATGCACAAGTACAACAAGTTTACATTAAAAAAATTCACATATAGAGCAGTTGAGTACCTGAAATAAATTTGACTTTGTAAAATCTAACATGCACCAAAACATGAACCGATGTTAGTAATGTAAAAAAAGTGGTATCCCTACTATAACAGAGGAAAAGCACCATTTATCGAGAAAATGAAAAAAAGGAGAAGAGAGAAGAGAGAAATTTAATTGTTTTTCAATGTTAAAATTGATTTTTTTTCTTCAAATGTGGATCTGAAATGTGGTAGTTAGGTCACGAGATCCATTCCCATCTAGTTGTACATGGTTCCAATTGATTGGTGTGGGTAGTAGTTGTTAAATGTACATCATCAAGAGTGATTATCCAAGCCAATCTTGTGCAACTAGGATTGGGCCTCATGTGTTGAAGTAGGGAGCTTGAGTTGGACTCAGTAACTTGGAGTAGATTCTTGAGTTGGACTCAAGAATGACTAAGCCTTTAGTTGTAAAAGGTTGTTCCTCATGTGTTGAGGTGAATGCTTTGATGTATCAAAGTGATGATGTTGTAAAGTCTTGTTGGACAAGGCTCAGGACTTGTGTGTCAAGTCAGATTCTCATGTGGACCTCCATTTATAGTAGGTACCCATGGGGTGGACCTCCAGTTATAGAGGTAGATGCCTTGCATGTTGAAGCATCAATGTTGTGTGATGTATTACTAACCATGATCATCGATTGCTATTAGGTATCCTTTAGATACCGACCACCTCCAGAGTGAATTACTTTAGCATATGATCATTTGGTCCGAGAGTAATATAATATGATCACAACATCTGACAAATCTTCTGAGTATAATATGATATAATAGATAATTAAAGTTAACACATATTGAACATGCAGATAAGACAAGAGATAACGATCAGATGTGACAAGATATGAGAGAATTCAAATTGCACATAAAAGAATTAATTAAGAGAGAATAAAAATTGTTAAACTTAAGTGAAGACTTCAGTAAATCAAAGGGGAACTCGAATTGATCCCTACAGTGATGTTAACAAGAAAGAATTAGTTAAAGAGAGTTAACTAAGCGATAACAAAGAAGATCTAGTTAACTAAGTGTTATTGCATGACGACACTTATGTTAAACTAAAAGACGACACTTGAGTTGTGACACTTACATGACGACACTTAAGTTAGCCACCTAACTAAGTGGGAAAACTTTCAGTTAAGGGGCAAGTTCATCCTAAGACTCAGTTCAATGAGTTAATGCACTGCATGAGAATTAAGCTCTCTTCTTCATGCAATATTGATACATCCAAATGGAGGGTGAGTTCATCATGAAGTCAAAAGTTAAAAATAGAATCCAATGCATGTGAAGAATGTATAAATATGTTATACAGGATCGATGAATTTAGTGTGAAGTGGATTCTCTTCTCCCTTGAAGGCAAGGCGCTTCTCTTTGTGCAGGATATTATTTTGAGTCTCTCTTCTTTATCTTTCTCTTTCTCTATAATTGCATCGAGTGTGCTTGATGTAAAATACATTCTCTGCTATCTATCAATATACTCTGAATATTTGCTAGGGGTTTTCATCCTCATTGTTTTAAGGGTTTTCCCTAGGGTACATCTTGTGTTATGGTTGAATGTTTCATGTGATTGAATGGTTCATTGATTCAAGTATTCAGTATTTATGCACTTAAAGTTTTAAAGTTCAAACGCTCATCATATTTGCTCAAAAAATAATAGTAGTTAATAACACCCTCTATTTAGGGACCTGAAGAAGAGGGGGGGTGTGCAGGTTCTAGCAAGGTACCAACTTACTCACTCTAAATGCTTAAGTGCAGGAGGATGAGGGGAATAATTTGTCTAGAAAAATAAAGAGTCTAGGGCAACTAGAGAAAGGATTGCACTCTTTTGGATTAAAGTACATGTGAAGAACAAATAGTAAGTGCTCTTTTTGCACAATGGTTCTCAATGCAATCCAATTTATGCAACTTTAGTTAATGAATTTAGTTTGGTACCATATGAACATCTGCAACCATGTTCATTGAGTAGTTGCAAAATAATTCCACTACGAGGATCACAACAAATTGTAAGGTTAAGTTTTCTATTAATTTTGGTTTAGTCGATGAGGTTGAATTTGATCCAGTACCATTTGATGCATGTGATGTGATGTTTGGGTCAAAGGTCATGGAACCTACTTCATCAAGGGACAAAAGGGAAAAGATCAAACTAATTTGAGCAAGAACTAATTGATGATTGAGAAAAGAAGACTACCTTCAAACAAGTCGTAGACAAGAATGTGGAGAAGATGTTGGGAGCTACATGCTTCCACATTATTCATAATTGAGCTAAACCAGCCTAAATCCAAATCCTAGGCTCTATCAAGCACTGAGAGGGATCAAATCTCCCGAGGTGAAAACCTCTCCTCTAAAATCTCCTTGAGTGCAATACCTAGGAAGAGGTTTGCACCTTGGGAGATTTGATCCCTCTCGACGCTTGATAGAGCCTAGGATTTGGATCTAGGCTGGTTTCAGTCATGGGCGGTGACACAAAACTGGAGTTTGATCAGCATTGTAAGGAACATGTTAAGTTGAAAACATAGATACATTTACGAGGATTATCATAATGTAAGTAATAAGTATTTAGGATTGAGTAAATTGTTAAACTGGAAAATAGAGAAAATTCACCCAACTTTTTATTTCGATTCTCTTTTTGTTGATCTGTGTTTTGTTTTGTTTGTTCTTCTCCTTCTTCTGCCGTCATTTCATCATTCGTACATTTTGATTTATTTGTTGTTCTGCAAAGTGATTTTTTTTGTTCTTCCAATTGCTTCAACTTTCTCTCTCGATACGCTCTTTGTCGATCAACGTTTTGTTTTCTTTGTTCTTCTCCTTCTTCTGCTGTCAATTCGCCTAACTTATTTTTTCGATTTTCTTTTTGTTGAACTGCGTTTTGTTTTGTTCGTTCTTCTGCCGTCAGTTCGTCTAACTTTCTTTTTCGATATTGTTTTTTTCTATCTGCATTTCGTTTTCTTCGTTCTTCTCGTTCTTCTGCTGTCATTTCGTCCAACTTCCTTTTTCGGAATTCTTTTTGTTCTTCTGCTTTTTGTTTCAAGTCTTCTTCTCATTCTTTTGTTGTCATTTCGTAAGGTTTTCTTCCTTGATATGTTTTACGACGTTCAACGTTCCATATTTTTGGTTCTTTGCCAGTTTGTCTCATAGCATCTTCCACATGCAGATCTTCCATTTCTAGTTTAGACTCTATATCAAAAAAGTCAAACATTAACATATACACTGAAATTTATGCATCGATGAAATCCACACTAAGATTTATGCATCCAATAAATCTACACTGAAATCAATGCGTCCATGGTATACACTGAAATCTATGCGTCCATACACTGTAAACTATGCGTCCATACACTGAAATCAATGCGTCCACAGAATAACATCTACACTGAAAAATATGCAATAGAAAACCCCATACACTGAAATCTATGCGTCCATACAGTGAAATCAATGCATCCACAAAATAACATCTACACTTGAAAATATGCAATAAAAAAAACCCCATACACTGAAATCTATGCAAGTATAAAACTCACTTTACATGATAAGATGATCTGGGAAGATTGAACCTTGGACCTCACACCCATTATTCCAACACCCCTGCCATTATACCACATGTAGTTCTTATTATACATAGTAAAGAACTTATTTACTTATATGTAAATATTAATATATATTTAAATTTAAATTAAATGTTAATTTGATTTTAAATATAATTTCATGTAGTTTAAAATAGAACAATTTAAACATTGTTTTGTAAACATAATTTCATGTAGTTCAAAATAAAACAATTTAAACATTGTTTTTTAATTTTTTTTAACATAGTAAAATAAGAGTTAAGTAGTTAAATTTTCTTTTAACATAGTTATTTTTAGTAAAATAAGAGTTAAATAGTTTTTTTTTAATTTTTTAATTTTTTTTAACATAGTTATTTTTACTTAAGAGTTAAATGTTAACATTTTAACTCTTAAGTATGATCCTTAATCCTAGTGTGTATCCCTGATTTGATTTTGCCTAACTAATTAAAATTTAAAAATTTAAATTAGTAGTTCTTATTATACATAGTAAAGAACTTATTTACTTATATGTAAATATTAATATATATTTAAATTTAAATTAAATGTTAATTTAATTTTAAATATAATTTCATGTAGTTAAAAATAAAACATTTTAAATATTATTTTTTAAATATAATTTCATGTAGTTCAAAATAGAACAATTTAAACATTCTTTTTTTTTTATAAATATAATTTCATATAGTTCAAAATAGAACCATTCAAACATTGTTTTTTATTTTTTTTTAACATAGTAAAATAAGACTTAAATAGTTTTTTTTTTTTTTTAACATAGTTATTTTTACTTAAGAGTTAAATGTTAACATTTTAACTCTTAAGTATGATTCCTAATCCTATTGGTGCAATATATGTGTATCCCTGATTTGATTTTGCCTAACTAATTTTAATTTAATAAGTTAAAATTAAAAAAATTAAATTAGTAGTTCTTATTATACATGGTGAAGAACTTATTTACTTATATATAAATATTAATATATATTGAAATTAAATGTTAATTTAATTTTAAATATAATTTCATGTAGTTAAAAATAGAACAATTTAAACATTGTTTTTTTTTTTTTTTTAATTTGTCTTTTGTTAAAGACAAACCGTATTTATGGCCAACAATATATATAATTATTATTATTATTATTTTGTGTTAAAGACAAACGGTATTTATAGTCGACAATATCGACAAACACTCGACTCACAAGATCTCCCTCATACAAATGTTATTTATGGCCGACAATATCGACAAACACTTGACTCACAAGATCTCCCTCATACAAATGTTATTTATGGCCATCAATATCGACAAACACTCAACTCACAAGATCTCCCTCATACTGGGATGTAGAGCGCCTCTCAGCGCAATGAGGAGGTGTAATGCAAAATGGATAAAGTGTCGGGTTTGGTTCTGAAAAAAGTTAAGAAGTCAAAGTTGGTTGAGTATGTAGATAGGGTAGAAAAAGGACTAATAATCACAAAGTCATTTGTCCAATAAAATATTTAATCGATGCAATTCATTTCCACAAGGGATATGCATGTCGAGAGATTTCCAAGGAGCTAAAATAAGTCTAAAATAAGAGTCCTTACGAGGAATTTATGGCCTCCCAAAACTGATCTACATAAACCGTAAAATGGAAAAAGTGCCAAGTTTGGTTATGAAAAATGATAAGAAGTCAAAGTTGGTTGAGTATGCAGATAGGGTAGAAAAGGGACTAATAAGCACTAAAACAAATCAAAGTTATCCAAACACTAGGACAAAACAAATTTATTTGTCCAGTTAAATATTTAATCGATGTAATTTATTTCCATAAGGGGTATGCACGTTGAGGGATTTCCAAGGAGCTAAAGAAGTCTAAAAATAGAGTCCTTACGAGGAAGTTATGGCCTCCCAAAGGTGATCTACGAAATCGCCTGGAGACCAAGTGGAATCCATGCTTGCTGCCATAACTCATAAATGTGGATTTGGCCATGTATGGTATTCGAGGAAAATCTTGCACGGAAATCCAAGGGATGCTTCCCCAAATTCATTGTGTGTGTGTGTGTGTGTGTAATTAACGTCCATTGAGACCAAATTTGGTTTATAAGACCTTAAAAATGAAAGGAGTCACTTGGTTTTCTTTAGAATTTTATTTCTATGCTCAAAATATTTAAAATAAGCATTCCTGAATTACCATAGTTATGATGATTTAATAGGTTAGGGAGGTCAGTATTGTAGCAGATGTTTTGAAATTGTGCTCTAGTGTGAAAAAATTTTTTCTTCTTCAACCCTCTTTGTGTCACAAAGATGGTAGATTCTTTCATCTCACGATGTTTCAGGAATTCACCAACACTCTGTTTCACTGTGTAGCTCATGAGAGTTTGTTCTTATTTTATCAATGTCGATTTACTTCTTTAGGCTAGTTAAGTGAGAGATATTTTTCTATATTCTAGATTAGGGTTGATCACCTCATTATAATATCTTAATTTTCTCTTATCCTCAACTCTTTATCGCACCACATATTTTCCTTAAATTTAGATGTAATAATACTTTTAATATTATTGCTATTGTGTAGAGTGACCTCTTCTTCGAATCCCCCATGGTTTAGCCAAGACTCAACATCTTTATGCCAACCTCACTTAAGTCGGAGGTGGTTTTGACTAGAGTATGAAGAAATCTTGGGAAGCCTCTTGTCTTCCATGTTTTTTATCTTGTTCTTGTACATTAGGTACCTAGTCATAGCCATGCTCTCAATCAAGAAGAGACTCGCTTCTGTGAGGAGGATAGGATAGGGTGTATTGCCTTTAATTTTGAGATTATGTGCTATAAAGCACTTTTGGATTTGCTCTATCCTTCTCCAAGATTATCTAGAGATGTTGCAAACCCAAATTGCACAACCACATAAGATAACAAGAGTGGAGGTTGCATGGGAAGAGACGGAGTTAGTTTAAAAATTATGGCCGAACCCTAGCCACCAAAGGGCTGTCGGCGGCCTGCTACTGTCAGGCTTGGGCGACTGCAGTCTGACGGACGGTGCAACGACGTGGCGTTTCTACTGTCTCGTTTACTGTGCACTCAAGCGATGGATTATGTGTTTACTTCGTGCACAATTTTAAAACCTAGTTTTTACTTTTTACTACACCTGTTACTTGCTTCATTTTACTGTGGTTTCGTTTACATGCAATGGCTAACTATGATGATCAGTTGGATTATACATTTGACCTGTCAGATGAAATTCCCATCTGGACTCAACCATCTGGTGCCGGGTGGCATGATGGGGCTTACAATGCAGGGTGTGGTGTGGATGGTCTCTCTGCTAGTGAGAATCGGTTGGATTTGGGGTTTTCACCATCAGATTACCTTGCACTTTCACCAGGCTTTGGGCCGTTGAATGCTCCAATACCCTGTATTCCATCGATTTCTCCCTTGAAGGAAGCTGTGACATCGCTTTAGTCCTCTGATCAGGTCATTAAGGCCATCGAGGGTACGGTGGCCGGTAGGAAAGGCCCTATTTCTGCAATCGATGGCTATCATGGGAATGATAGGATTAACATCCCCTCCTCGAACTCACTCCCTGGTTTGAACTCTGCAAAGACTTGGGAAGGTACGAGATTGGGGTTATTGGAGATTCATGAACAACGTGGTTTTGCTAGTCCTTGTGTGGGCTCTGGTACCAGCTCTGAAGATTGGGGAGGACGCTCCTCGGATGATACAACACAAATGGCGAAGCGCGGTAGGAAACGTTGGTTGAAGCTGAGCAAGACCAAATATAACTATGCACTTGGGGAAGATATTGAGTGGCATCAATTGGTCAAGATGACCAATATCACCCTGGTTGGTAAGGTGTTGGGCAGATCCTTCTCTCTGCGAACCATTGAGGCCTGGGTGGCAGAACATTGGGTTGCAGAATTGGGCTATACCCTTGAGGTTGTTGAATTAACCAGCAATTGGTTTGCTTTCAACTTTCATAATGCGGAACATGCTAAGTGGGTTCTAAATTCCAACTGGAGCTGGGACCATTGCCCTGTAATGATTAAGCCCTGGCATCTGATGTTTGATGCTAGCCATGAACGATTGGATTTAGTCCCACTTTGGGTTCGGCTACCTGGCTTACCTCTCCATTACTGGTCGGAGCGGCATTTCAGAGGTATTGGTAACATGATTGGTACTTATTTGGATGGTGATTATAGTTTTCTACAAACCCGTCATAGGAAAATTGCTTGCATTTTGGTCAATTTAAATATCAGGGATGGGTTGGCACCAGATGTTACTCTCAGCTGGGGACCCTATGTATATGTGCAGAAACTGGAATATGAAAATGTTCCTTTTAGATGTCGTCGTTGCCATGCTTATGGCCATCCGGTTGCTGAGTGTAAGCTACCTTTACGGAGTAAAAATAGTGGCAGTCAAAAATCTTCTATTGCTGTGGAGGCTACTCCTCAGGTTGAAATTCCATTATCAGAACCCTCCCATACTGTGTTATTGGATGCTGCTGCGGAGCATGGAAATCTTCGGGACTTGGAAGTTCCTCACTCTACTGGCCTTGCTTTATCGGAACCTTATACTACTGCGGAAGTGACTGGAGGCATACATCAGGATCCGGTTATGGATGCGCCACAAAAAGAAAAATCGGTACCAGTACCAGCATCTATTGAGTTACCTCAACCAGCTTCCTTCTCGGGCCCAGGGACTTCGACTACGGGTATTCCTCCTTCCATAAATCCCCTTTCCTTTCATTTTGTTATAAAAAAAATTTCTTTCGAAAATCCGGACTGTTTAGAGGCTTTAAAAAATTTGAATATCTCCTCTGCTATGGAATTGGTGGAACCTTCATGTATCACTCCTGATCCCCCTTCTTCTCTACATACACCGCCAAATCATGGTGTGATGTTGATTGACCTACCCCCTGAAGCTGATCCTGCCCAGTTGAAGCCCCTTCTTCCTCTTCCCCTACCACCTCCTCGGACTCTGGTTATTTCTTACGATCCCTTACTAAAGTTTCCCCGGGAGGGTTGGGTGCTGGGGTGTGTAAAACGGGTAAAAGCAGAGGCAGGAAGTCTCATCTATCTAAAGCACAATCCAAGGCCAAGATGGATCTTCTAGAAGGAAAATAGGTGATTATTGATCGGGCGCTTAGAGCGGTGCGTGCCCAGAAGAGGGGGCGTTAATGAAAGTTATGTCTTTTAACTGCCGGGGTCTTGCTGGTCCCCATAAAAGATCAACACTCCGTAGAGTGGTATCTCTTGAACACCCGGATATCATTCTACTTCAAGAAACTTTGGGTGTTGGCGAGGTTATTAAATCATTACTAGAAAGTTGGTTTGGTGGCTGGTCCTTTGCAACCTTGGATGCTTGTGGCCGGTCTGGCGGTCAGGCTATTGGTTGGAACACAAGCACGGTGCTGTGTCATAACCTGTGGGGGATGGAATCTGCCTTGGCAATGTCCTGCTCGTCTCTTGATTTTGGTGAACTTTTCACTGTGGTAAATGTTTATGGTCCATATTTGAACCGGATCCCTTTCTGGGATCCTCTTCTCTCACATCCCTTGTTACAGGAAGGAAACCTTATCCTCGGAGGTGATTTGAATTTTTCACTGGGGCTGGAAGAAGTATGGGGTAGCAGAGCTCGGTCAGATCTCTTGGCTGATTATTTCACTCACAAGTTAGTCACAAATAATCTGCTGGACATTGAGCCCTCTCTACTAAAGCCTACTTGGAGGAATAACAGAATTGGAGAAAACAGAGTTGAGAAACACTTGGATCGATTTTTGGTGTCTGACTCCTTGGTGGATAGAAACTACCTACTGAGGCAGTGGGTAGGCTCGGGGGGATCATCTGACCACTTCCCTATTTTTCTGGAAATACGTGATGGACCTTCTAAACCAGCTGGGCCACTTAAGTTCAATAAGATCTGGTTAAAAGATGAGACCTTCATTGACCTTGTTGGCTCCCTTTGGGTACCTTTTAATCCTAGGGATGCCCTCTCTGCCTCTCATCAGTTCTCTGCTAATATCAAAAGAATTAAAGGGCCAATTAAGGTATGGGCTTATGAAAAGAATAGTAGAGACGATAGAGATTTGAAGTCGATTGAACTGGAGCTACAGTCCTTATATGATTCTGGTTCCGAGGGCCTGGGATCTATGGAAGAAAAAGCACATTTGGTATCACTGGAAGGTAGGAGGAACATGCTGTTACTGGAAAAAGAGGAAACGTGGCGTTTGAAGAGCAGGGCGGTATGGCTAACAGCTGGCGATGAGAACACAAAATTCTTTCATGCATATGCAAAAGGAAGAAAGGTGTCTAATACCATTTGGAGCCTAGAGGACTCAATGGGGGATACCCAGACCTCCTTTGATAGTATGGCTGGGGTGGGGGTAAATCACTTCCAAACACTTTTTAAAGCCCCTGCACAGGCTAACATTGTGGAAATAGTCAGAATGGCACAACTTTTTCCCTGGTTTGTGGAAGAGGAAGACAATCACTCCTTGATGGCAAGTGTCACAGAAGAAGAGCTGAAGGGAGTCTTACAGAGCTTTCAGAAAGACAAAAGTCCTGGACCGGATGGATGGACCGTTGAATTTCTCTTGGCACTTTTTGAGCTTATTGGGAATGATCTCTTGCAGATGGTTGAAGATACAAGAATCTCTGGGCGGATTCCAGCTGCCCTAAACTCTACCTTTATTGCCCTAAGTCCTAAAACTGACAACTCTTCCTCTTTAAGTGATTTCAGACCCATCTCTTTGTGCAACTGTGTATATAAGGTGGTGTCCAAAATCATTGCCAGGCAGCTTAAAATTATTATGTCCAAGCATATCTCCGTGGAACAATTTGGGTTTCTGGAAGGGCGACAAATCCATGAGGCTATTGGAGTAGCACAAGAGGGCATTCATAGTATGAAATCAAGGAAAATCAAAGGAGCTATAATCAAGATTGATTTGTCAAAAGCATATGACAAGGTGAGTTGGTTGTATATTCATTTACTTCTTACACATCTGGGCTTTGCTGTAGATTTTATCAGGTGGATTATGAGCTGTATTTCTACGGTCTCATTTGCGGTTCTCATTAATGGAGCAACCTCTCCCTTCTTTCGGTCGGAAAGAGGTCTGCGTCAGGGTTGTCCATTATCACCTTTACTTTTCCTGTTGGTAGCAGAAGGGTTAAGTAAGGCACTGAAAAAAGCTTGTAGGGATGGCACCCTCCAGGGTATTCAAGTGGCTCCGGATTTATTTATATCACATCTACTTTTCGTGGATGATATCCTCATTTTCTGTTCTGGATCGGTTGGGGACATTGAAATACTCCATGACATATTCCAACTTTTCTCTCAAGCTACTGGTATGGAGATAAATGACAGGAAATCCACTTTATCGACTCACTTGCTTAGGGAATTTGAGATCATGGCTATACGAAGGATCTTCCCTTATACATTATTACGCCTTGAAGATGGTTTCTGCTACCTTGGGTTCCACTTAAAACCAAATGCATATACAAAACAGGATTGGAACTGGCTTATTGAAAAAATTCACAAGCGGTTGAAGGTATGGAGCCACAAGTGGCTTTCGAGAGCAAGAAGACTGGTCCTGGTGAAATCAGTTTTAGAGGCCATTCCGATGTATTGGATGTCCCTCTCTTGGATCCCCAAAGGGACGTTGGAAAAAGCTCAAAAATTATGCTTTCATTTTCTTTGGAGTGGTAAAGGAGTCTTTGTTTCCCCATGGGTTCGATGGCAAAGAATTGTTATCCCTAAGGCCTTAGGGGGCTGGGGTCTGAAAAACATTCATCTTTTCTCAAAAGCCCTGGCAGCGAAAGGGGTTTGGAGACTGCTAAAATCCGATAGCCTATGGACAAGAGTTGTCATCCAGAAATACATTTCCCCTGCATCAGTTATGGACTGGGTTTGGAATACGATTAAGTCTCACCGTGGTAGTTCTGTTATCTGGAAAGCTGTAACAAAATCTTTTTCTGTGGTCGGAGACCTTCTAGCTTGGAATATTGGGAATGGACAGGCTCTTCGAGTTGGGGAAGATCCTTGGTTTGGGAGTGAAGGTAGACACATTTTATCAAATGGATTGATTACATCCCTCCGGGAAATAGGTATAACTTACTTATCCCAACTTGCTTTTCAAGATAGGGTTCACCCATGGAATCAATCGTGGATAGATGTAGACACATTGGAACTTTCTGTGGAGGAACGAGATGAATTGAGAACTTATTACAGAGCACTCATACGTTCACAAATTCACATTCACGATAGGGAGGACTATTTGGTATGGGAAGGGGCTCCAAATGGGGTGTTCTCACCAAAGAATGGATACATCAGCTTGAGTCATTTCATAAATCCACGTGAATTGGTTTGGTGGTGAAAACCAATCTGGAAGCTAAATTGCCCTTTGAAACACTGTTTATTCATGTGGAATGTCCTCAAAAATTCCATTCCTACCTGGGATTTTTTACAGAGAAAGAACAGGGTTGGGCCAGGGTGGTGCATATTGTGCAAAGCAAACGAGGAAACCTGTCTTCACTTATTTCTCCAATGTCCATACACGGTGCAGGTATGGGCAAAATGCTCCAGAATTTCAAATGTTTAGTTTAATTGGGAAGGGAATACGTTGCTACTGGCTTGGTCACAATGGTGTATGGATCCAATCGACATCTCCTTCAGAGCCCTTCCTCTAATGGTGGCCTGGGGAATTTGGCTAGCACGGAATGGCATGATTTTCAATGAAAAAACCTGTACACCGACGATCTCAACCATACAAATATGTGGCTTCATAAAGGCCTACCCTCAACATATCAAAGTCGTGAAACAAAGAACTGTTCTTGATCTTGACATCGACCACTCGATTCCATGGGGTTTCTTCGATGGTTCTGCTCAGGAGAACATCTGTGGGGGTGGGGTTGTTCTACATCTTTCTTTAACCCACTCTTATCATCTTTTTTGGGGTTTGGGGGAGGGTGGGAACAATTTTGCTGAACTCATGAACCTAAAGCTTCTTCTCATTTTCGCCATGGAGAATGGTTGTAAACAGTTAAATGTGTATGGAGATTCTATGAATGTCACAAATTGGACACTTGGCACTCAACAATGCAGGGACCTTGGACTTGCAAACATACTTCAGGACATTCTAGAACTAAAGCTTTCATTTTTACAATTTTCTTGCAGACATGTTTTCAGGGAGAATAACAAGGAGGCAGACAAGGCTTCTAAGATTGGCAGGGACCTAGGAATGGGGATGTGGAAAGTAAAAGAATACCGTAATGGGACTCTATATGAGTACTATCATAGACCTTTCGTTGATGAATTGGCATTACAAGAACAATAGTGATGATACTAAAATTTTTGGAACAAATTATCTTTTTCTTTTTGTGACGACAGTTTGAAGACTTATTTTTACTCTTTAAAGTTTTTTTTTTGGTAAATCAGGAGGCTCGGGGAGCCACCATACTTATTTTTGTTCTGCTTTTCTATTATGGCCTTATATTTGGTGATGATGAACACACCTGACTGATGTACTGAAGATCTTACTCTTTTATCGTACTGCTTGTCCTTCAATGGATACCCGCATGCATATATGCATATATAGAATGTAATTTTGTTCACCTCTGCTGAAATAAAATTACGCTTTTTTTTCTAGGAAAAAAAAAAAAACAAGAGTGATGAGATTCTCAAAGAGGAGTTTCTTCCTATCCCAAAGCCAGAGGTCTGCTAATTTACATCCATTCTCAAGCCCATAATAAGCTTTCCATCCTCCATTAATCCTTTTCTCAACGCTACGACTCTAGTTAAGCTTACGATGAAGATTGATTCCATGATATTTATATGGAGTTACTTCTTCCATGTTGTTGTTGTCAGACATGAAATTATCATAAGTGATCTTTTGGGATTTGATTATCATAACCTTTATTTTGTAAGTGTTAACAATCATACTTGTCACGGACCCAAAATTTCGTAAAATTTAAAACTTTTCTAAGTGCCTAAAATGCCACTAAAATATATGCGGCAATATAAAGTGTGGGTTTACTTTCTTAAATTATTGCTTACAAATAATTAAAACTTTGCAATGTTTATTTCTGTTTATAAATGTCATTATAATAATCAAGGAAAAGATCCCTCAATGAAATTCATGTATATTAAGTACTATCTTCCGTCATTTTTGCATGAATAGACAGATGTTTTACTTTTAACTAAATCAATGCTTAACTTAAGATGTCAACCATTTCTTAAATCTTGTAGGAAACACAAACTTCATTATGTCTTAATATACATCCTTTACGAAACATATACTTCTTTCAATAAAACAATCTAAATGGTAACAACACAATCATAATCATAAGAGAAGCATTATATTAACAACCAACCTTCTATATGAATCGTATACATCAAAGTAATCATAAACATTTTTAAGGACAGAAACAAGTACTCATACATAAGACACATTGAGAAACACCATAGGAAACATAGGAGACAAAATATAACGTGGCTCACCCGTACACGGGCTAGTCCACAAAGGTGTGTGCATCATTTATTTATTCCAAACCAAAGTGTTTACAAGTTGCAACTTAAATGTTGCTATACTTCCATCCTTGAAATTTCTCATCAAAGGGAAGCCTTTTACATAAGAGTCATTACTAGCTGTACCCATGGTTACAAAGTTTTGAATAACAAAAGAGTCTTTAGATGCTAGACCAAAGTTTACATCTAAACAATTGACGTACTCATCAATTCCCTAAGGTTTTGCTTACTTACTTAAAAACATAACCTAAAGTACACTTACTAAGTATAGACATTTCCTCAAAGTGATAGACTTGGTGTCACATTCTTTAATATAAATCATTTAACTTTACATAATCATAATCATAAAGTTTCTATTCATATATATATATTTAAGGTAACTTTTTAAGAACCCAATAGTTTTTCATTTAACTATTAAACATAATATATAATGATTTTAAAAAGCTTATATGTAAACAATTTTTTAATAAGCTCTTCATTAGCTTTCACCGTAATATATAATGAACATATATTTTAAGTGCTTATATATATATATATAAAGGATCTTCATAATACATAATGATTTTATAGAAATCCTACAAAAGTTCCAACGATTTCGTTACAGGAAAGAAAGTTTAGCTCAGATTTTAACAACTACAAAAGTATGAACTACGTCCTTGTGATACTACGAAACAAAGGGATACTATCACAACAAACGGATAAGATTTAACTCTCTGATTCTTGTTCAAGAGCACTGTTCCAAAATATAGCAACGTTTTAAATAATTCAGAGAAAATCCAGCACTGTAGTCAGACATCATTTTCTAACAAGGATCTACCCAAAGCAAAGTAAAAATAAAACATTCTTGAAATCTTCTAAAGGAATCTCATCAACTCTCCTATGTATTTTAAGAACTCAGGTTTTGCATGTCACTTCCTTTAGAGAGGTCGTAGTAATAAATGAAGCAGTCCATTCGATCAAGCTCTCGAGGAGAAGCCTGTTACTAAGATAGAGGCGACGATACAGAGATTGCAGTTTCAGGGGTTGAAATAATTGAAAACATTTAATAGGAGGTCACTCCAAGACTCTATCAATGTAGAACATAGATCATCATCAAATTATTAATTTATTCAAGACCTATAATGCAAAGATTGGCGAAGAGATCTCTTACCAATTATCTTTGCTAAATCAAGTTCATACTCTTATTGCATCGTCCTGAAGGTTAATCGTTACACCAGAATTATGTTCTCCCATCGCAGAGATTGATCTCATCTTCCATCACTTAAGTGATAATAGAGGCATTGCGACTCCTCTTCCCTCAAACGCATACCTAAAGGCAGAAAAGAAAGTATTTCCCCCTTTCCACATTTAAGGATTCGAATCTTCAAACCCCCAATCGATCCCAGCGAAGAACTCAGTTCTACTCTAGTATAATACGACGGCAGAATAATACCAATAGAGTGTTTCTAGGGCGGATCCAAAGAGTACTCGCGGTCGGTCTCCACACAGGGCTATCAAATGACTCGGTACAACAAAGACCACACATTCACGCAAGTGGTGAAATACACTAGAAATGAAATTCGAGGCTACACTGACAGTTACAGAGATCATCTTGGTCAAACAAGCAAAACCACGCAAGTACAACAACAATACAACCGTGATGTACCCTAGCGGATATTAGAAACACAAAATGGCTGTAAAGAAAACAAGCAAACGTTAAAAGGACAAGGTCCATTCTAGGTCTACACTTTTCCCATCTCAAAACGCAATACAACAAGGAAGTACACTGGCGGAGATGAAAACAAGTTCTGTATGTAATTAAAAACATGCATTACATCCAAAATACAATACCACAGCATTCATCTAGTAAATTATAAAATGCATACAATTCAATATTCAATCGGCATTCGAACTCAGAAGTAAGAAACTGTATAAAATCCAGAATGCAACCATGCAATTCCACTATGGCATGCGACTAAAGGGATTTGAAAATGCATACCTTCCATGATGCAAATTGACGCTCATACTTAGATGTAAGAATCTGCATACAATCCAGAATGCAAACATGCATCTTCACTACGACATGCAACTACAGGGATTGGAGAAATGCATACATCCCAGAAGCAATCGGCATCCAAACTCAGAGGTAGAGACATTCCTCTGCGCAGCATGCTTCCAACAATGACGGGGAAATCGGGCATGTATTAGCCGTTCTTTCGAAACTATCTTTCCACTAAAAACTTGCAGAATACCCCTTTCTTAAGGTTATGGTAAATCTAATAGAAACAACAACTCCCTCTCCCCAAAGCCAACATATAGAGGTAAAAAATAATATTCATGCTACAAGCAGCTTATAATGCCAGCAATAGTAGAAACAGTGACATTCGTTCATTAACTATCCTCTTTGACAAATGGCTTCTCTACTTGCCAGATGGCTGAATTTGGAGTTTGTGTGCTCTACTAAAGAGACCACTCTCCAATTCTCTAGCTAACAAGATTTTCTATGTACTCAATGGAGGTCATGGGAAAACACCTACATTTAAGTTTGTTTAAAGCTCAGCTTAAATCGAGGATACCACCAC
Organism: Larix kaempferi; assembly: GCA_027924585.1. NCBI lineage: Eukaryota > Viridiplantae > Streptophyta > Pinopsida > Pinales > Pinaceae > Larix > Larix kaempferi. The sequence continues at coordinate 5,450,190 of BSBM01000866.1, forward strand.
TCTCTCGATTTACTAGTCGTTGAACCCTCCTTCTCGTAATGACATCTGGATCGAATTTCAAAGCTCGGTGCCATTTGGGGAAATAAGTAGAAGTCCACAAAAAATGTTTTGGCAGCCATCACTTAAATAGTAAGATGTATTTACGAGCCACTCCCTTAAGTACGTCAAGCTCTGTGACTCTACTTAGTTGGGATTATTTATTGTTTTATTTAAAAGAGAAATCCCTCCTCTACTTAAATTACAAGATAATTACAAACATTATGCACATGTAAAAAGGAGTGTGTCAACCTTTTTATAAGTACATTTACAAATAATATCTCTTTTAAGTAAGAGTATATTTGCATAAATAATTTATGATGTTAAAGGCCTTCATCTCACGTTATTATCAAAGTGTTTATTTATAAAATAAAAAAGAAGAATTTAGCTTCATAACTAAGAATACTTTTCCGACACCCTTGTCGGAGTTTAGGTTATTCATAATGTCTAGCGGTAATACTTAGTTTTACTCTTATAAGTGTAGTTTTATACTCATAGGTAAGTCGTCGAAGTTATTGCGACGTATAGTCGTTACCCCAAACTTAGGTGATGACCTTATCACCTATGGTACTAGTTAAGTCGTTTTATCAATATTTTAACCTTCTAGGATTAAACTAACACTTGTAATCATGACACTAGCTCGAGATCCATTGGTGGGGCCTTGGCCTAGAGCTCCTCACCATGGTCAATTACAAAATTCATAATTATTTTTATAAATAAAATAACAATAGGCATCGAAATTGAGGGATGTTACACACTCCACCCCTTAAAGATAACATCGTCCTCGGTGTTCAACGGTTTGTCCTTTGCATCCTTTCACCATCTCTTGCTTGCTTTTGTTCTTATGCTTTGGTCGTCTTCTCATATTTGTGATTTTCAACAAGCCCTCATCACTTATATCCTGCACATTACATAGATCATACAAGATCTCCCAACGTTCTTTAGTATATCATAAGTATACAAAATCCCAAAATAGTAAATATTCATCATTCTTCCTCTTCCTTGAGGAAATATTTTGCTTATTCTAGCATTCATAACAGTCACATATAAATACATGGGATAATCTAGCTACAAGACAATCGTTATCATTATCTCATATCATAAAACAATTCTTTCATCAGAACTTTGTCGATCATCGAACCTCCTTGTACTTCAGCAATCATGAAGACTTGCATACAAAACTCTTATGTATTTCTTGCAATCATGAAGACTTGCATACAAATCATGAGTCCTCTGTAACTCAGCAGGAATATGATAGTCTTATTCTGCAACTCATTACATAGCTTCCCTCCATCGAATCTTCTTGTGGGCTCTGTTCTAACACCACAAGGAAAAAGTTAAGTCTCCTCAGAGAACCTCTTGTGTGCTCCATTCTAACAACACAAGGAAAATTGTGAGCAGCCTGCTCAATTCAATGGATATAAAGATTGCCTAGGTCTTTTGGGTCAGTATAACATTCAACGAGTTGCCTGCTCTGTTCCACTTCCATGGGGAACATGACCACAATTTAGGGAAGTTGCACCCTGCAATGGCTAGTAAATGAGTGCAAGATGCAGCCTTCGCTCGAGTCCAAGAATTATTCTTTTCCCCTCAAACTTTCTCATTTGAGTCTAGGAAATATTTTTTTGTAACAATCATTTAGTATTTCTTTCATGCCACACACGACATAATAGTAACAAAATATTTAATGAATATATATTCATCTATTTACCATAATATTCTATGCATTTTGATGATAACACATCATCAATCATTAGTCTTATCACCAATCATGATTCATAAAATCCTGTAAATAACATGTAAAGAAAATCATTACTTACTTTTGAGCAACATAGCTCAACTTATCTATATAAGTCAACTTCCCTTTTTGATCATGTCATCAGTCGGGATTGAGTTTACTTCCTAAAATGTTAGTATAAGGAAAAGTTTATCTGCTTCAATTGCTCATCTTCTGAACATATTAGTTCCATAGTATTATACGCATGCTCATTTACTTGTGCATCCTCTTCAATTCATCCTAATGCAAACTCTTATATCAAATTAGATTTGCACATCAACTACTTTGCTTTAATAACTGAAATACTCATCTTTACTCCTTTGGGAAACTTTGAAGTTTGAACTTTTGAATGACATTGCCCTTCGTCCATTCCAGTTTCATGCATTCAAAATGAAACAAAATAATCGATTAGTAAACTTAACAACCTTCATACTTATTTATTGCATGTTGAGCTCATTAGGCCCAAGTGTTGTAACCTACAGCTCTGATACCATATGTCACGGACCCAAAATTTCGTAAAATTTAAAACTTTTCTAAGTGCCTAAAATGCCACTAAGATATATGCGGAAATATAAAGTGTGGGTTTACTTTCTTAAATTATTGCTTACAAATAATTAAAACTTTGCAATGTTTATTTCTATTTATAAATGTCATTATAATAATCAAGGAAAAGATTCCTCAATGAAATTCATGTATATTAAGTACTATCTTCCGTCATTTTTGCATGAATAGATAGATGTTTTACTTTTAACTAAATCAATGCTTAACTTAAGATGTCAACCATTTCTTAAATCTTGCGGGAAACACAAACTTCATTATGTCTTAATATACATCCTTTAAGAAACATATACTTCTTTCAATAAAACAATCTAAATGGTAACAACACAATCATAATCATAAGAGAAGCATTATATTAACAACCAACCTTCTATATGAATCGTATACATCAAAGTAATCATAAACATTTTTAAGGACAGAAACAAGTACTCATACATAAGACACATTGAGAAACACCATAGGAAACATAGGAGACAAAATATAACGTGGTTCACCCGTACACGGGCTAGTCCACAAAGGTGTGTGCATCATTTATTTATTCCAAACCAAAGTGTTTACAAGTTGCAACTTAAATGTTGCTATACTTCCATCCTTGAAATTTCTCATCAAAGGGAAGCCTTTTACATAAGAGTCATTACTAGCTGTACCCATGGTTACAAAGTTTTGAATAACAAAAGAGTCTTTAAATGCTAGACCAAAGTTTACATCTACAACAATTGACGTACTCATCAATTCCCTAAGGTTTTGCTTACCTACTTAAAAACATAACCTAAAGTACACTTACTAAGTATAGACATTTCCTCAAAGTGATAGACTTGGGGTCACATTCTTTAATATAAATCATTTAACTTTACATAATCATAATCATAAAGTTTCTATTCATATATATATATTTAAGGTAACTTTTTAAGAACCCAATAGTTTTTCATTTAACTATTAAACATAATATATAGTGATTTTAAAAAGCTTATATATAAACAATTTTTTTATAAGCTCTTCATTAGCTTTCACCGTAATATATAATGAACATATATTTTAAGTGCTTATATATATATATAAAGGATCTTCATAATACATAATGATTTTATAGAAATCCTACAAAAGTTCCAACGATTTCAATACAGGAAAGAAAGTTTAGTTCGGATTTTAACAACCACAAAAGTATGAACTACATCCTTGTGATACTACGAAACAAAGGGATACTATCACAACAAATGGATAAGATTTAACTCTCTGATTCTTGTTCAAGAGCATCGTTCCAAAATATAGCAACGTTTTAAATAATTCAGAGAAGATCCAGCACTGTAGTCAGACATCATTTTCTAACAGGGATCTACCCAAAGCAAAGTAAAAATAAAACATTCTGGAAATCTTCTAAAGGAATCTCATCAACTCTCCTATGTATTTTAAGAACTCAGGTTTTGCATGTCACTTCCTTTAGAGAGGTCATAGTACTAAATGAAGCAATCCATTCGATCAAGCTCTCGAGGAGAAGCCTGTTACTAAGATAGAGGCGACGATACAGAGATTGCAGTTTCAGGGGTTGAAATAATTGAAAACATTTAATAGGAGGTCACTCCAAGACTCTATCAATGTAGAACATAGATCATCATCAAATTATTAATTTATTCAAGACCTATAATGCAAAGATTGGCGAAGAGATCTCTTACCGATTATCTTTGCTAAATCAAGTTCATACTCTTATTGCATCGTCCTGAAGGTTAATCGTTACACCAGAATTCTGTTCTCCCATCGCAGAGATTGATCTCATCTTCCATCACTTAAGTGATAATAGAGGCATTGCGACTCCTCTTCCCTCAAACGCATACCTAAAGGCAGAAAAGAAAGTATTTCCCCCTTTCCACATTTAAGGATTCGAATCTTCAAACCCCCAATCGATCCCAGCGAAGAACTCAGTTCTACTCTAGTATAATACGACGGCAGAATAATACCAATAGAGTGTTTCTAGGGCGGATCCAAAGAGTACTCGCGGTCGGTCTCCACACAGGGCTATCAAATGACTCGGTACAACAAAGACCACACATTCACGCAAGTGGTGAAATACACCAGAAATGAAATTCGAGGCTACACTGACAGTTACAGAGATCATCTTGGTCAAACAAGCAAAACCACGCAAGTACAACAACAATACAACCGTGATGTACCCTAGCGGATATTAGAAACACAAAATGGCTGTAAAGAAAACAAGCAAACGTTAAAAGGACAAGGTCCATTCTAGGTCTACACTTTTCCCATCTCAAAACGCAATACAACAAGGAAGTACACTGGCGGAGATGAAAACAAGTTCTGTATGTAATTAAAAACATGCATTACATCCAAAATACAATACCACAGCATTCATCTAGTAAATTATAAAATGCATACAATTCAATATTCAATCGGCATTCGAACTCAGAAGTAAGAAACTGTATAAAATCCAGAATGCAACCATGCAATTCCACTATGGCATGCGACTAAAGGGATTTGAAAATGCATACCTTCCATGATGCAAATTGACGCTCATACTTAGATGTAAGAATCTGCATACAATCCAGAATGCAAACATGCATCTTCACTACGACATGCAACTACAGGGATTGGAGAAATGCATACATCCCAGAAGCAATCGGCATCCAAACTCAGAGGTAGAGACATTCCTCTGCGCAGCATGCTTCCAACAATGACGGGGAAATCGGGCATGTATTAGCCGTTCTTTCGAAACTATCTTTCCACTAAAAACTTGCAGAATACCCCTTTCTTAAGGCTATGGTAAATCTAATAGAAACAACAACTCCCTCTCCCCAAAGCCAACGTATAGAGGTAAAAAATAATATTCATGCTACAAGCAGCTTATAATGCCAGCAATAGTAGAAACAGTGACATTCGTTCATTAACTATCCTCTTTGACAAATGGCTTCTCTACTTGCCAGATGGCTGAATTTGGAGTTTGTATGCTCTACTAAAGAGACCACTCTCCAAATCTCTAGCTAACAAGATTTTCTATGTACTCAATGGAGGTCATGGGAAAACACCTACATTTAAGTTTGTTTAAAGCTCAGCTTAAATCGAGGATACCACCACTCTCTCGATTTACCACTCGTTGAACCCTCCTTCTCGTAATGACATCTGGATCGAATTTCAAAGCTCGGTGCCATTTGGGGAAATAAGTAGAAGTCCACAAAAAATGTTTTGGCAGCCATCACTTAAATAGTAAGATGTATTTACGAGCCACTCCCTTAAGTACGTCAAGCTCCGTGACTCTACTTAGTTGGGATTATTTATTGTTTTATTTAAAAGAGAAATCCCTCCTCTACTTAAATTAAAAGATAATTACAAACATTATGCACATGTAAAAAGGAGTGTGTCAACCTTTTTATAAGTACATTTACAAATAATATCTCTTTTAAGTAAGAGTATATTTGCATAAATAATTTATGATGTTAAAGGCCTTCATCTCACGTTATTATCAAAGTGTTTATTTATAAAATAAAAAAGAAGAATTTAGCTTCATAACTAAGAATACTTTTCCGACACCCTTGTCGGAGTTTAGGTTATTCATAATGTCTAGCGGTAATACTTAGTTTTACTCTTATAAGTGTAGTTTTATACTCATAGGTAAGTCGTCGAAGTTATTGCGACGTATAGTCATTACCCCAAACTTAGGTGATGACCTTATCACCTATGGTACTAGTTAAGTCGTTTTATCAATATTTTAACCTTCTAGGATTAAACTAACACTTGTAATCATGACATTAGCTCGAGATCCACTGGTGGGGCCTTGGCCTAGAGCTCCTCACCATGGTCAATTACAAAATTCATAATTATTTTTATAAATAAAATAACAATAGGCATCGAAATTGAGGGATGTTACAATACCCATGATAGAGCAAAAATCCTTCATAATTTTTAGTTGCTTGTTGAGATCATAGGCACTCTTCGGCATAAGAGCACTATCATCAGCATAGAGAAGAAATATGATGATTATACCAGCTAAAGTCTTGCCAACACAACTTGCCTCTTCCAAACAACCCTTTAGCCTATCAATGTAAATACCAAAAAGAGCAGGGGATAGGGGAAAACCTTGCTTGTCGACTCCTATATTATATTATATTATAATTAATTTCTTTTGAACAACCCTCAAAGTTCCTAAGCTTGACAATAACCCTCTCATGCAACCTTATCGCAACAAATCTCGACTCGAAAGGGACTTTTAGCTCTTATAATATATTCCAAAGGTTAGTTTGGTAACTGTGTCAAATGCTTTTCTAAAGTCAACCGTAAGCAACTAAGAAGATTAGTTTTATTATTGCGACACTCATCAACAATGATCATATGAGTAACAAGGTGGTCCACAATTGAATGATAGCCCCAGAATATGAATGATATCACCTAAATCCTGTTTGGCCTTTAGCTCTTTTTTAGTACCTTTCTAGCCATATGTTGATCTTCTTTACTAGAATAATTCCATATAATTTGGCTAAAAGAGGGCTAATAACAATGGTTTTGTAATTAGATGGATTGTTTTTATCTCAACTTTTAAAAATAGGAACAACAAGGCTTTTTGTCCAAGGTTCAGGGAAACCCTGCTTGACTGCTAAATTGAAGAGCTGGTGGATGTGAGGGATGAGGATAGGCCCACTAATTTTTAAGATTTATCTTGGCATCCTTCATTGTCCTTAGTTTCCCCTTTTATGAGTCGCTTAACCCCAAACTCTATGTCTTCTAAAGATAAAACTTCTTCCTTTGTAGAAAGGGTTTGAATGCTGTCCACGACATAGGGAATTCATAAAGCTTTTTAAGGTAGGAATTATATTCCCTTAAGGGAATCATATTGTTTTCATTAGTTCTACAACTCATAATTTGTCTCTAGAATTTCTTAGGATCTACCTTAGGGAGGTGAAAAAGATAACACATTTTTTCCTTTTAATTAGCGATTTGTATCTAGAGATCTTGTCGTTTTTAAGGACTCGTTGAAGCATCTCTAATGGATTTACTAGCATGCTTTCACTCTTTATCATAGCAAGGGTGGTTTGGTTGTTATAATCTCCTTTTTACATGACACCATTATAGAGAACTTGTTAATGGAAGTAGAGAGGGTTGTGGTAAAATTATGATAGAGGTCTTCAATATTGTCCTTAGTTAATAGTATATTTAATTCATTATTTAAACCTCTTATATATATATATATATAAAACTTAGTGGTTTAGTGTGCTTTGAGCTTCATGCACAAGGTCCCGGGGTCAATTCTTTATGTTGGCTACATTTGTTGTATTGTGCCTCACTTGATGTCCTTACTAGATTAGATGTCGTAATCAATGTAGACGAGTTTGCACTTGGTACCATACATGGATGCTGGAATTTTTTTGGGAGTTTTCTCGTAAGGCTTTCCTTGGAAATATATGTGTATGTGTGTGCATTCTAGAGAGTGAGTTAAGAATATTTAATGTAAAGTTGGGTAAGTTATTATAATAGTTTATTAAGTCCATAATAGTTTCATTGAACAAGGCATATAATGGGTGGATTCACGTGGATTTAGTCAAGGTTGATCCCTTTGATCATATGTGAACAACTCGATAAAATAGTAGGAAGACAAAATAAGACACACAATTTGCGAATAACACATTTTGAGTATTTTCTAATGATAGTTGAAGGGAATTCTTCCTCGTCATTGCGTGCTCAACAATCCACACAGGTGGATGAAAGCATGGTAGGGTAAATGGTTGAGAAGCCTCTATAATGTATTTGTTTATCTCGTTCAGGGCACACGTTTCTATATGTGGAGGGTGTGTGCAAAAAGAATGTAAGATATTAAGAGTAGTGATATAGAGCATTTGAATGTTGGAGTTTTTCTTCGATTGAGGTTTTCTCCAAAGTAAATTTTGTTTGTTATTGTTGGTTTATGCTAACATTCCCATATGTGTTCTATGTAATTTATGCAGCTATTATCTCATATTATTAATGGAAAAAAACTAGTTGTGTATATAAAACATAAACAATGGTAGTAGCATCATGACGTTTTCTTCGCAGATTAAGCATTTGTTGTGATGCATTATTTAAAGGCACAACTTCAACAATTTATGGATCAAACCCTTTTTTTTTATGAAAGGTTTCTCCCCTTACGTTGAATTTCCCATCACATGGGTGCACACTTCATTTCTTGATTGCCATAACCTTACAACCATTCAATGCACAATAATAATGATCATTAACTAGGGATTTAATCAACTAGAGACATTTTATGCTCTCCCACGCAAGTTTGTTTTTCCTCCTAGATAAGGTCATATAGAATTTATATGAAGACACACTTACTTATTTTGTCCTTATAGTACAAACCTTCACAAAGCATGCTCAATCCACATTACTCAAGTGTGCACAACTTATAACACCTCATGGTTCTCTCTCCTTCTACCATTCATGCAAAAGGTCGTACTCATGGAGAACATTGGCTATTCTTTGTCTTGATCTCAACTCTTTCAATTAACATTGACAATTCTCATATACCTCCCCCACATGAGACATTATGTTGCGTACACCTCTTAAACAAGACATAACAAACAAAGGGTCTCTCTCTTGAGTCTTGGTCTAAGTTAGAGGCATGATCACTTCCTAATCACAAGTTGGTGGTAGGGATTATTTATTTTGGTAAGTAATATTGACCAAGACTATTCCTTACAAAACAATCAAACACAAGTCAACTTAGCAATCTTACACAAGCCAATAGAACATTCAAACAAAAGTCAAGGAAGTGAGCTCAAGTGGACTTTGCGAGCCTCATAAATTCCATGACACGTATATGTAAAATTGTTAAGCATATTATTGTTAATGAATACACAATGTTTGAGTAGCTTCTTGTGCCTTTGTATTATGTGTTGCGCGAGATTAATATTTTTGTTTATTTTCTCTTTGGTGTAATCACTCTGTGGTCTTTCATTGAGTGCACAAGGCTATTGTGGGCTCATTTCCATTCCATGGTTTGTTGACACCAACGATAGCAATACAAATACCTTTTATTTTTTGCAATTCACACCTCATATTGCAACTTCCATAATTATCAATAATCATCCCACCTTAATATGGGGTGAGAATGGCATTATCCTTGGGCAACTTCCTTTTAGTTAGCAATTGCCACCCTTCTTGTTAAACGATTAGTCATCCATAATTCATTATCACTTAGATCTCATTGCCCTATGCTTAGGCACCACACCTCACAAATTGGATGGGGAAACAAAGCAATCAATTTTGGGTGATCATTTGCTAACTTTTAATTATCTGTTTCAAAGATGCAATTGAAGGATAAGTTAAACAAGTTGCATTGATTAAGTTATGTCCGAGTCACATTAAAGCATGAACATAAATGAAACAAATAATGAATACAATGCATACAAATTAAAATTAAAATGCTACATTGTTTGTATTGCTATGTAAATGCTATGCAAAAGAGAGTGCAAAAGAGGAAACGTCTCACTAACCATTTGCTAAGCTTTATATCATACATGTTATTAATGAGATTCCATTTTAGTTACAAGCTCAAGATTCAGTGGCTTTAAGGCAATTTGGTTATGTCATTATTGAAGGGGTGATTTCTCGTCTTCTTGACATACCACATTCCACTGTTAGTGCACAAAGCCTCTTGGGTTTTCCTAGGGAGAATGGGCATACTTAACACATGCATGGGGTGTGTGCACGACTTGTTAAGTGTGCACATGACTTTTTAAGTGTGTGCACAATGTTTGGAGCTTGGCACACCTAAAATCATTTGTGCCAAACATTGTTAATGTAAGACTATTAAGTGTACTGCATGTTATCCCATGATAAGCATTATGCACCTCTATGATACAGTGCAAAGATTAACTCATTTAAAAAAAATCAACATAAAAAATAGATGCTATTTAACATGCACAAAATATATACACAAGCATACTATCCCTCGGACCTTGGGATCCGCTATTTAACATGCACAAAACATATACACAAGCATACTACCCCTTCCTTGGACCTTGGGATGGGCATTACGTACCTCTATGTTAAAGTGCAAAACAAACTAAGTAGAAAAAGCCCACAAAAAAAGACGCTTTTGAATGAGCATATGTTTGAGATGCACAAAACATATACACAAGCATACTACCCCTTCCTTGGACCTTGGGATGGGCATTACGTACCTCTATGTTAAAGTGCAAAACAGACTAAGTAGAAAAAGCCCAAAAAAAGACGCTTTTGAGTGAGCATATGTTTGAGATGGAGATTCCAACATTCTCCCTTGTGAAAGGTCCGAAAACTAATGGAAAATGAACAACTCCTCGAGATTTGGAGAAGGCATCGGTGAAGAAGGTCCGGAAGCTAATGTAATAAAAATAACTACTCCTAGAGATTTGGAGAAGGCATCGGTGAGAATAACGTACATGGCAAGGCAAATAGTTTTGGCGGGGTGGAAGTTGTTCTAATTTTGTAGTCGACGGTGGTTATGATACGCAAAGGAAATGGAAAGAAACAAAACAAGGCCATCACATATTCGTATTTAAAGGCTCAGGGCAAAGAAATTGAAAAATAAAATTAGAGGAGAAGAAAGAGCGGGGTTGTTCTCTATAGCCACAGTGAGCGAGAGAGCAAAGCTATCTGTTTAAAATTTTGTTCAGATAAACACATATTTAATTGGTATCAGGTAGCTCTTAAGGTGTCGGGAAGGAGGCGAAATGGGAAGAAACCGGAGCCGCAGCAGAAGCTACAGCCCCAGAAGGAGCCGAAGCCCTCCTCGTAGAAAGCGTTATGACGATTACAGGGAGAGGGATCAATATAGGGAGCGAGATAGGTTCAGAGACAGGCGCTCCACTCTGCCCACCGGTCTTTTGGTCCGAAATATTTCTCTAGACGCGAGGTTCGTATCTTCATGGTTTCTTCTTGTATTGTCAGCTTCCATACTCAATGTTTTTAGTGAAGTTGTTTAAAGTTAGACATCCCTGTAGATACGTGTTTGCCATTGAATAATGTATAGTTTTTATTTTTCATTTTTTATTAAAAGACTTCTGGAGTAGAATGTGCTTTTCAAGATAATTTTTTCTGGGGTTTTATATAAAAATCATTAGGGTTTGGTAAATTTAGGGTTTGCCGTAATTGCTGTTATTTGGTTGATTTAAGCTTCAGCAATGGCAATGCAGTTCTGTATGCCGACCGCTTGACGATGAATCATTTTCTGCCCCGAGTGGATAGGGTCGCCTATACGCCATGTTGCAGTGTCGTTTAACTAGGTTGAATAACTTGGCAACCGGCCCATGAGCTTGGGTGTTTGCTTTGAAATCCTTTGGGGAATTCTGTTTTGCATTGGTGTTAGTTATACCCAGCCCTAAAGTGGGTCACGGCCTGCTTCAAGCAAAATGCTGAAATTTATTTAATTGGACAGAAGTCAAACATTTGCAGGATTTACTCAAAACATACTTGTTTTTAATCTCAACAGATGGCATTTACAGAACAGTATGCAAAATGGACGTTTTCTTATAGGAAGCCTATCTCAATTTACTAACGCTGTCAAACGGCCCCAATTCAAATAATCTCGAAATTTCTATAAGTGCAATACGACGTTAAGTAGCATGTGCTATTTTTTTTTTTAAATTTTCGTTTTCAATTTTATCATGGTTTTCTGCTGTTTCCGTTACTTAAGTGACTTCAGAGTTCTATCAACACATCAATGCTCTATAGGCTGAGTATGGTCCAAGGGTTGTCAAAAATGCATTAGGTTTTTGGCTTTTTGTTTTCCAAAGGGTTGCCAGAATACATTAGTTCTAGCTTTCTGTTGTCCAAAGGGGTTGTCAAAAATACATTAGGTTTTGGCTTTCTGTTTTCACTGTCTCAGTTATCATGGTGCATATCTGTAAATTAGTCAACAGTTAGCTTATAGCAAAAAGGTTGAGGAATTTGTGTATTATTTGACAGGTCTGTTCCACTGAAATCAAATAGATCGTTATACTTCACTAAGGGATTCATTTCCATGAATTGTCAGCCGCTTTCCACCAGTGTTCATTTTAGCAATAAATAATAAGAAATCAAATGATAAACTAGCATTCAGTATTTATAGCCCTAAGCAAGTGGGGGATTGAGAAATAGATAGATGGCTGGTAAGTCTGTTCAATCTCTAATGCAAATTGATATAGTAGATGGAAATGGTAGAATGGGTCTTACAATGTTTGAAGTGCAATGAATTTTGGTAAGTTAATGAAAACTATTGTTCTGGCAACTGGCAAGCACTTCTCACTGTCATTTATAGAAGCAAGACATTGTATTTTTTGATTTCTCAGCAAGTATACTTGGCTTAGCTAAAAAATGAGCCATTTTACTTGTTAAAGGTGAACAATTTCAATCCTGGTCAAACTCACCAACCTAAGTTGCACGATATGGGGAAACACACACACACATATATATAGTGCTAATTTATAAATAGGACATTATATAGTAGGTTTGAATGAAAGACATTAGGAATAAATGGGCAAGAGCATTTAAACGATAAACATAAATGACAAGCAATGTTACACCAATGCATATATTGGGATCCTCATCAGTAGTATCACCCTTTGCTTCCTCATCTCGCCTATGTCTTTACCTTGATCCTCAAGCGACAGCAGATAACATTGTCCAATTTCGATGAAACTATGTAACACAAGCCTTAAAATATGGTATACAAATCTTGACATGCCTAATCAATGATATTGGTTTGAGCAAAGGGTACAGCCTTTCTAAGGCCATGACAAAGGGGTTAAATAATCAATGCCATCAACATCGGGGTACATGAAGGGATTGGTGCTCTTGATTAAACGTTGATCCCATAGTGAGCCAGTGCTTCAGTTGCCCCCATTGCCCTCGATCATCAAACCCAGGAGACTTTGACATCACCGGCCTCATCTCTCTCTCTCTCTCTCTCTCTCTTCTTTTTTATTGGTATGAGTTGTCCAGTTTAGTCTGGGACACTCACTTTGTACTATAGCACCTATGATATTATTGTACATTTTTTTCTTTTGGTGTTGGCTAGGCCTAGTGATTAGCTTAGTCAGATACTTTTCTAGGTGGTACTTTACTGCATCTTTCTTTATCTTGCTTTCAACATTTTCCAGTAGTTGAGTTCCTTGATGTTTTTTGATCAGAATCAGGAAAAACATCAAGGAATGGATTTCTGGAAATGGGTAGTGAAAGGGTCCAAAAAGTCCTAGAAACCTGGAATAGACATTCTAGGAAATCATATGAAACAGGGAAAATGCCAAGAAATAGATTTTTGGAACAAGATTAAAATGTTTCAAGTAAAATATATTATTTTTTGATCAAATTTATATATTTTTTTCAAATATAAAGCAATTAAATTACAAAACACAATTTATAACTTGAATCTCAGTACATAAACAAAAACCCATTGTTGATTAGAGATTTGGACTCACAGTTTAGGTTCGTATTTTTGCACCGAGTGTAAACGAGGTGCTTACAACCCAGTATGGGGGAGATCCTGTAACGGATGTCACATGTCACATGTAACGTTTTCAAAAGTAATAAAATGTAAAAGGTAATAGTATGGGGGAGATCCTGTAACGGATGTCACATGTAACGTTTGTCACGTTAGGTTACAACCCAGTATGGGGGATATCATGTAACGGATGTCACTTGTAACGTTTGTCACGTTATGTAACAACCCAGTATGGGGGAGATGTTGTAATGTTTGTCACATTTGTCACGTTTGTCACGTTACGTTACAACCCAGTATGGGGGAGATGTTGTAATGTTTGTCACGTTACGTTACAACCCAGTATGGGGGAGATGTTGTAACGTTTGTCACATTTGTCATGTTTGTCACATTTGTCATATTTGTCACGTTACGTTTCCATGTCGGCTCATAACTTATAAAAAATCAAAAGTAATTAAAAATTTCATGTTTGCTCATAACTTATCAAAAATAAAAGAAAAATTAAAAAATTAAAAGAGAGGGATCCAATTTCTTGAGGGGTAATTTTTTTCTTAATGTGTAAAAAATTTAAGATAAAACAAAAAAAATTACACCTCAAGAAATTGGATCCCTCTCGGTGCTTGATAGATCTGGGTTTGAGATGGATCTACGTTGGTATAACATACATTTAAGGGTTTGGGAAACACTATTATAAATCAGAAATCTATCCTCTTTCTTGAGATTATTTTTGGGTTAGAAGGTTTGGAAGCCCTTGCAGGGAAACCCCTGGGCACTTCCTTGCATTATGTGGATGGTACATAGTGTAAGCTGTAAACTTGTTGGAATTGATTATGACACTCTTGACCTGGTGGGGACATTGAGTTACATAATGTTTTTGATAACATAGACACATTTGTTTTCTTACCCATTCATATGGCCTTTGGGATTGATGGTACATATCCATAAAATGTCCTAGTGTATCTTTTTTGCCCTAGTAATTTACGGGTGACTTCTAATAATCTGCTAGGCATTCCAAACAGGTTTGTGATAGCACTAAGGATCCCCTAGAAAAATTGCTTTCCAATAGAGATGTGATTTGAATTGGTTGGAAAAACAACTCTACATATAGATCCAAACCTCCTTAGAAAAAATGTAATGTCTGTTGCCCGTCGATGTGCACACTAGCAACATAAATCTTTCGAAAGTTGTTTTCCAAGGGGGAAAGTGTGGCCTTGGGGGTAAGCAAAGAGTTAGGTGCTGTCACTTGATCCCAACTCCTCCGTTTAGGCAAACTCCTAATGAAGTCAAGGGGGGTAGACCCTACAAAGAGTTACTAAGGCTCTTTTGTTTTAAAGTGTTTTTTGAGATGTGTGATGAGGATGGGTGTTTTTTAGGAGTTTTTGGTGATTTTACAATAACAAATTAGATCTAAGCATGTATTTGCAA
The DNA here is from genome assembly GCA_027924585.1 of Larix kaempferi. NCBI lineage: Eukaryota > Viridiplantae > Streptophyta > Pinopsida > Pinales > Pinaceae > Larix > Larix kaempferi. The sequence goes on from BSBM01000866.1 coordinate 5,465,420, forward strand.
AATAATTGAGATGATACACAACTAATTGGCAATTTATAAATGAGGCATCCACAACATGATATAATTTAAGCAGATAAAGCAATACTCTAGATAGCTAAAAAGCAAATAAAATACTAAATAATAAGACCAGTGCCAAATGGGGTCAATGTAGTGCTTGGGATGCTGAAAACATGTCTTGGGTGTGCTTGAGAATGTTTTGCAAATGCTCTTGGTAAATTTTATTGTAAATGTTTTGGGGTGAAGTTTATTATTAGCGGAAGGTGATCTCCAAGATATACCTTGCGGTATTGGAGATATGTTCGGATAATAGTCTAAGTGGCTTCGTACAAGGACATGTTGGCTGGTTGGAGTCTCCAGAGCGGTGTTCAACACTACAACAATAGGGATGGTAGCCTAATTGGTGCGCTTAAGGTCTAGGTCCAGGGGTTCCTGCGTCCCCATGCAGAATTTCCCCACTTTTGACTATTAGCGATCAACGCCGGATTTTCGTTGGTTGTATGGGATGTATTTTATTTTGGTTGAAGTGGAGTTAAATGTGAGGAATTAATCAATCTACACAGTTTCTGAGTATCCCACAGGTGGGTAGAGCATACGCAGTGTAGTAAATATGTGTTCCTATTTTATTAAGTGAGTTGAACAAGAACCATAGACCCTCCGATAGAGAGCGCTCTTGATCAGCCTTATGGCGAGATTCAAGAGACTTTTAAAAAAGATAAAATGCTTGAAATGAAATAAACTACACTACCCAAGAATCTCTTTTAGGTCTAGGACCGTACTCAGGAGAGCAAGGGGGTTAGCAAAAATAAAACAAATGAACTCTCCAACAGAGAGCACTCTTGATCTGCGTTATGGCAAGATTTAAGAGATTTTATGTTCTTTTTAACAGATTATATGAAGTAAAATACTTGAACAATAAATCAAACTAAACTATCAAGTTAAGATCTAGCAAATTATTCCAAAGTGAAACTACTCTAACAATTGAAAACAAATCTACTTGCAGGTATAAAGCAAAGACAACGCAGAAATGGACAATGGATAATACAAGCTTCCCCCAAATGGGGGAAGTGGGGTGTGGGAGCCTTTATCCCACTTGCTCTTTTATTAACTTTTGCAATGACTTGTTGTGTTTCTCCTTTTTGAAAGCACAAGGTAAGATGGGGGAATGAGAGAAGAGGGAAAAGGAGTTATAGTGCTTTTCAAGAAGTTAAGGTCTTTGCTCTTCTTGTTTTGCTTGCTTTAGTTTGATCTTCTTTGTTCACCTGAAAATAAGAGCTTTGGACACTAACTCATTAATAGATTAGTAAATCAAAAAAATTGAAACTAAGATCTAGAAACCAAACTAATGTGCAAGTAACTAAGATCTAAGTACTTGAAAGCTTGAAAATTGAACTAAGTACAAACTAGAAGTACTAGACTAAAGCAAACTAAGATCTAAGCTATAAACAAAAAATGGAAAAAGAACAAAGATCAAAGAGGAGGCAAAAAGCAAAGAGAGAAAAACAAGCCCAAAGAAGAGAAAGTGAAAGAGAGAAGAGAGGGAACTCAAGGGAACACTTGGAAGGAAGGAAAGAGAAGAGGGTTGCAAAAAAGAGAGGAGGCAACAACAAACTAAGGAAACGAGGGCAGCAACAAGCAAGGTAAGGAAAAAGGAGAGGGCTGCAAAAGAGGAGCGAGAAGGAGCAAAAGAAGAGGGCTGAAAACAGGCTGCAAAAGGAAAAGGACAGCAACAACAAAGAAGAGATAAGGCAGCCAAAAGAGAAGAGCGAATAGGGTGAGAAAAGGAGAGGAAGCAAGAGCGAAACAAAGAGAAGAATGAAGGCAAAAAGGAACAAGAAACAAGAGGAAGATGGCAGCCAACAAAAAAGGGGCAACCAACAAGGAGAGAGCAAAGCTTGGAGAATGATAAAACTTTAAAGATCTAGAACCTTGCTTGTGGAATCAATTTAAAATATTTTATTTTAAGAGTTTAAAGGGTGAAGATGAGAAAGATCCAAAGTCCAAGCTCTTAATAAGAGAGTCACTTTGAGGTTTCCTGCATGACAAAATTTATTAGCATTTAGAAATGACAAAGAAGAAGCAGATGTAATTGAGCTTCGAATCTTTCTTTGCCTTATAGTGATCTGCAAAGACAAACAACCTTACACAAGTGATTAGATCTTTATCTTAGTATGGTCAGTTAAGCAAAACTAAGAGTGCACAAGTATAACTGACTACAAAATGCAACTCCTAAATCTTGAACAACCTTGCATAAATAGATAAATTCAAACTCAAATATCTATCCTTTGGATTAGAATTATAATCTTCTCAAGCTAAGAATCATTAACATTTGCATAAAAATTGAATAACTATGTAGATTTCACCTTGATTCAAGCATAAGCCATGGAAATTTTGCACACTTCTAGACCTCGAAAGCCTTCACTTTTATTCCAAGCTTGATTGCCAAATAGCAACAAGCACTTGACAAAATTACAACAGAGGTTCCTTGCACCAAAATTCCACACAAAATGTGTAGCAAGGACCCATATTTATACAAGTTACAGAGAGCAAGAGAACTCATTCGAATTGCATGAAGATCCAGGGTTTAGGAGGAAATTGCATGAAGATCCAGGGTTTAGGAGGGTGAGTTCACCAAACAAGAGGGAGTTCCATCCTTGATTCGTGGCTTAATTGAGTTTGGCGTGAATAGCTTGCTAGGTGGAGTTGGTGGGGGATGAGGTGGTTGCCACCTCATGGGAGGGGCGCCCCTCTCCCATTGGAACCAATGCCCTCAACATAGGAATGATCGCCCACCTTTTTGGAGCACCTGCCTACCATATATTCATGAACTTGTGCATGTGTAAGTGCCCACGTGAAGAGGCTCACGCTTCATCCGCATGCAAATGCTCATGTCATTCCTTTTTTAAATCAATTTGCAACCTTTGACTTTGGTTTATGACATGCTTTGTCACTTAATGTGGGTCGTACACCATAATAAAATATACTCCATGCTTTTCCAAAGTTTATTTCATCACATTTTTTAATTTTTAATTTTTTGTCCTTGGTGCATTTTCTCTTTTTTTTTTCTGGCAATTAAATGCCAATTTGTAGAACCCTTAGTGAAAATTGCTCCCATAGGCAACGTAATTGCCCAGAACCCGAAGAAAGTGGGCTCTAGGGTAAAGAGGGCGCTCTAAGCATCAAAACGAGCCTCCCCACGCCAAATTTCGGCTTAAATGAGGTTTTTATTACATTTTGAATTTTTCCAATTAAACCATTAAAAAATGGTCTAATTTACGGAAAAAATTATTTTCGCCGAAATGAAACCAAACCCCTAGGGGACCTAGTGCATGTCCATATGACTCAATATAGATGGCTAACGTGTAAAAATCCTAGACACAAGACGCTAATAACCACCTTAGGTTTTGACCACCATGGTAAATACTCCAACTTTGGAGGAGTGAGTGAAAAACTTAGGAATTATACACGATTGAAGTGCAATGCATAATTCCTAAGGAAAAAACACTTTAGAGTATCACCCTGATAGTTAAACCTAAGGATAGCCGAGTCTTTGATAAAAGGACCCAGTTTAGACCAACTTTTTACAATCTCCCCAAGGGGGTATGAGCATGCAGTTATTACAAATGGGGCAAAAATTTCCTTGAAAATGACTTTTGAACTTTTGAACACTGATGATGAACATTGAACATGTTCATGAAATTGGCGGCTCACAAGAAATTCAACTATTTGTACAAAATAGTTGGTAACAATGTCTATAAAACATGACCTTCTTTACCTCAATAGTTGCAGTTTCCTTTTTGTTGCTTGCAATGTCTTAGGCGAAGCCATGAAATGACAAACTTCTAGTCTATCTTAATCGTTACTTCTAGTTTTGATTGGACAAGTTCAACATTGTTTTGAATATATTACTTAAGTTGACTTTTTTTCTCCTTAAAAAATTGTAATTTGATTGGAAAACTACATTTTTCAGATGCTTATGAGAAAGCATATGATAACATTTAAAGAGACACCATTATCTGTAGACTATTGATACCTTTCTCTATGGCCAATAGCAGGAGCAACTTCAAGGCCATCTTCTCAGCATAATTATTGGTGCCTTTACCCAGGCCAGCTCTAAACTTGAAAGTTGAAACTATGCCTATCATTGATGAAGATAACACCTGCTCCACATGTTTGGGGCTCTCCCTGAGCAACCCCATCAATATAAGCCCAAGACCCAGTTCTATTTACTTCTCTGCTGTTACCCTCCATTTTGCATGGGTGTCCACTTGTGATGTTTATCGCAATCTCATCAGGGGTTACATGTTGATGGAGATTTAATGGGGCAAAAATTGCCCTGGAAATGACTTCTGAACCTCTGAACACTAATGATGAACATTGAACATGTTCATGAAACTGGCGGCTCACAAGAAATTCAACTATTTGTACAAAATAGTTGGTAACAATGTCTATAAAACATGACCTTCTTTACCTCAATAGTTGCAGTTTCCTTTTTGTTGCTTGCAATGTCTTAGGTGAAGCCATGAAATGACGAACTTCTAGTCTATCTTAATCGTTACATCTAGTTTTGATTGGACAAGTTCAACATTGTTTTGAATATATTACTTAAGTTGACTTTTTTTCTCCTTATAAAATTGTAATTTTATTGGAAAACTACATTTTTCAGATGCTTATGAGAAAACATTTGATAACATTTAAAGAGACACCATTATCTGTAGACTATTGATATCTTTCTCGATAGCCAATAGCAGAAGCATCTTCAAGGTCATCTTCTCAGCATAATTATTGGTGCCTTCACCTAGGCCATCTCTAAACTTGAAAGTTGAAACTATGCCTATCATTGATGAAGATAACACCTGCTCCGCATTTTTGGGGCTCTCCTTGAGCAGCCCCATCAATATAAGCCCAAGACCCAGTTCTATTTACTTCTCTGCTGTTACCCTCCATTTTGCATGGGTGTCCACTTGTGATGTTTATCACAATCTCATCAGGGGTTACATGTTGATGGAGATTTGGATGTGCCTAGGTTCATTGATGCTAGATTATTGCTTATGATGTTGATGATACCTTAAATGCTAAGTCACCGAACATGTCCTTTTTGGGCGAAGTGTCCCGTGGGGACGTGTTGGACACGGACATGGTTCCTTTGCTTCCTTCTTGGGAGGTTCTTCATTGTCTTCAGCTAGGTGTGCATGATGTCTGTTGTTGTTGTTCCTCTTCTTGTATTCTTCTTTCTTCAAAGGACAATCTCTGGCAATATGTCCCATCTTATCACAATAGTAACATTGAAAGTTGGAGTAGTTTCTTCTTGGATTGTTTCCTCTTGTCCTTTGGAACTTCTTGGGAGGTTGAGACTCCTTGTGGCTTTCCTTCTTGAAGTTAGATTGACTTCTTCCTCTCTTGGTATGGGTGGCTAGGGCTTTATCATCTTCTTTAAGTAGAGCTTCTCTATTGGCTACTCTAGCCTCTTCTTGGATGCAATCTTCCCATACAATGTTGAACTTTATGCTTTCCTTTCTAGCACACATAGTTTGGATGAATGAATACCAAGGTCTAATGAGACCATTGGGAGCAGTCATTACTAGCTCATCTTTATCAAGGGAGTCTCCAATGTCTTCTAGTTGCTCCTTGAACTAGGAGACCCTTGTGAAGTAGTCTTGGATGGATTTGGCTCATCTTGGTACTCTTCAATTGAGCTCTCAAATTCATCTTCCTATTGATGTTCTTCCCTTCATACATTCTGGTTAGGGCATCATACATCTCCTTCGGGTCTTCTTGGATGGCACTTGAGGAATCAAGTGGTCTTTGATAGAATCAATAATGATTCTCTTTGCCCTAATCAGGGCCTTCTTGTGCTTCTCCTTAGCTTCATCTTCTACAGGTTCTGCAACTTCATCCTTGATGTATTTGGCAAGATCTTTCTCTTCAATAATGAGGCCAATCCTATGTTTCCATGCTCGGAAATTCTCTATGCCTTCTAGCTTATCCTCAAGCTTAGTGCTTGGGGCCATCTTATCTAGGAGGTCACCAAAAAATGAAAATTCTCAAAATGCAAAACTGACCTTACCAAGAGATGTGCTTGACTGAGGCGAGTTGACTGGTTCTGCAACTTCATCCTTGATGTATTTGGCAAGATCATTCTCTTCAAGAATGAGGCCAATCCTATGTTTCCATGCTTAGAAATTCTCTATGCCTTCTAGCTTATCCTCAAGCTTAGTGCTTGGGGCCATCTTTATCTAGGAGGTCACCAAAAAATGAAAATTCTCAAAATGCAAAACTGACCTTACCAGGAGATGTGCTTGATTGAGGCGAGTTGACTGGTACACTTGCTTTCTGGATATTCCAAATTTGTACCCCTCAAAATTGACTTGCGAATTTTGGATTTGCAGTAGATTTTTGGTTCATTGGTTTTTTGGTTTTCGGTTTTCTGGTCCAAAAGTCAAACTAGGGTTTGACTTTCTCAGAGATCTACCCACTCAAAAACTTCGATCTAGGGCTCAAAATTTCGCTTTTGAGAGGTGCATCTTTCTATGCAATTAGATTTCCAAAATTCCAACTTTGACAAAAACCCTAATTTCTCGTCGGAGGAAGAAGAGAGAGAGAGTTTCACCTTGTGAAAGCTATCCTATTCAGGTTACCTTTGATACCATGTTAAGTTTTAATCAAATTCACAACAAGAGCATAAACATGATCACTGAAAGAAACACAATCACAAGATAGACATAGATTTATCTTGAGAAACCCTCATGGGGTAGAAAACCCAACAAAGCTTCCTCAATATAGATGACTAAAAAGCACAAAGAGAAAATCCTCAAACAAGTGCTCCTTCTCCTTCGCAAATATCTCTCTCTCTCCTATGCGCAATACACAAGTGAGTGTGTGTCCAAATGAGGAGCACAACACTTCTATTTATACTTTATCTTTCACTTGAATTTTTCCCTAACTAGGTCGGTCCCTAACAACTTAACCTAATGTTGACTAGTTCGACTTCTCTAGGGGACTTAAACACCCCATTACAATTGACTCAAAGGGGATCTATTGCACCGACTTACAAGGGAGGATTTACCTCAATGACTTTACATAATCAAATACAATAATGACATCCCGACGGAGGAATAAAACATCTTCGAATAAATTACAACAATAAAATACAATAGAATATTCTTTGAAGTTACAATATTTCAACAATCCTAATACTCTCCATCCTCTCCATCAATCCCATGAGAAAAAAGACTAGACTTACCCAAATTCATTTTCATTCCATTAGCACTATAATAAAAATCCATAATTTCTTTAAACTTATCCAATTTCCTTCTCGAACCATCATAGAAGATGAGAATATCACCAACAAATAATAGATGGGAAATAAAAATCCCTCTATTGGCACTCCTTTGAAATTAGTAGACCTCTTAGGCATCTAACAATGATTTGCTTAGTCCTCTTACTACTATGAGGAAGAGGAGAGGAGACAAAGTGCAATCCTATCTTATCCTTTTATAGGAGACCTTTTGGTACTCCTGCATTGTATTGACATCATTGTACTCAATAATCCCTTTGACCTACTTTTGTGGTCATTAATTGAACATTAATAAAATGATCTTATCTTCTCTACTAGAGCTAAAAAATATGGAAGAGGCGCCATTGATTAAAATAGAGTATCCTCAAATACATCCAATTGACTTGATCATAGGCCTTAGATTAATCTTTATAATAAGTGTCTTAAGGTTTCTAGATTTGATATTGCGTAATCCCTTTTGAGCCACATCAAAGGCTTCATGTATTTGCTTGTCTTCTAGGAATCCAAATTGCTTTCTAGAGATAGTTTGAGATAACATTTTCTTGACTCTCTCTGTAATTGACCTTTGCTATAATTTTGTAGATACAGTTACAAAGTGAGATGGGTTGAAAATCCCCTCTTCCATAGTTTTGTGAAGTAAAATGATATCGAGCTTAAATCGAAGGGGAATTCTATAGAAAGATCTCTTGAGCAATGAACACTTGTAGTAGAACCATTAGTATTGAAGGAATACCCCTTATCACACCCTCGATGCCAATGAACTTCCTCAACTCCACAGGCTTATCAACAACCATGCATACCACAACACCTAGACTCGGCCCCTCCTAAGGCTCCAAATCTACATTCACATTCATGGATGTCAAAACTCAACAAGATTTTCTCTTAAAGGATAAGGGATATTCATCAAGGAAATATTCATACTTATGAGACCTATTGCATCTAAACGACATTTCTTCATAATCTAAACTTTGCACATGAATGAACTTACCTTTTTGAAGCGCTCTAGATTCTCAACTAAGCCTTCCTCATATCCAAGTTGACCAAAATGCACACTACTACCTTCATCCTAGAGCCCATAAAGGAATGTATGGCCTAGAGAATTGCCAATTGATTGAAGAGGGGTAAGCTTGGAATTCAAACCCATTGAAGAGTGGGCTCCATGGTTTCAACAATAGGGTGCTAAATCCCAACGCAGGAACCCAACAATTATTTTTGCATCCATCCTTGAGCAAAAACAAAATGTATCAGAGAGTATCCCAAGAGAACACCCTAGTTCTTTGCCAACCAAACCTTCAATCCCTTATCTCCAAATCATCTGCCTTGAGCCTTGCCAACAATGGCCATTTTCGCCATGCCAACCACCTCATGCATCTTCTTCCTCCCATATACATTAATACTTGGAAACCTTGGTGCCCATGAAACCCTCACATCAAGCACCACCATGCTCTCAAGATGATGAATTGTGGTAGAACACAATAGGCATCTTCAACAAACCACAACCAATCCCAAATTGATAACCAACGAGGACAACAGAAGAAATTAGGTTCACATCCTCAAGACACATAAAATAAAGGGTTGTGGGAAGGGGATGACGCCTTGAGCAATGAAGTGGAGATTTTACTAACCCCTTGGCACCCCACAATCAAAGGCCATCCAATCCATACCTCGAGCCTTTCACTACTATCATAAAGTGTGTTGATCGTCCCATCGTGTACCATATATGCTTCATTAGGAATTGTTGAAACCACTGTTCCTAAGTTTTTGGCTCCCACAAAATTGGACCTTGTTACTCCAATGTCACCATCACTTGGGGGAAAACTTGGATCCTCCCTTCTTACCTTAGAGAGGACCATATTGATTGGCCCTCCAATGGATCTTCACAAGTGTTTTGATACCATGTTCGACTAAAATAAGGTATTTCCACAGGTTGAACACCAAATAGTTCATAGAGAAGCACATTGATGTTTTACATGGTTAAACCGTCATAGAGTGAATTAGTCCTCGACCTCAACTAAATAGCTACTTGAGGCAATACATTAATGCAAAAGGAAAGAGTCTACATATGAGTTTCTCACAATTGATCATCAAGCAAATGACCCTACGTGCTCTTTAATAGCGATCATGGACCAATTAGGCATTAAACCATAGATCAATATTCATTATGATCGAGGTGAAGATGAACCATTGGATCATTATATGTTTAGGCCATGTTGTGATTTCTGTTTTAAGTACAAATGCATACTAATGCATACTAAAGAAACACACTTTACCTAAAGACACAATAGACGAAGTTGATCTTAACTAACTCCTAAGTGTTTAAATATTGTATTAATCCCTTGGATGATTCAAAGAACAATGATGCCAAGCCATTGACCAATAAAACATTAATAGTTGACTACCATGATTCCTTCCAATTTATAAAAGGGAAGGCAAAACTTACTTGTATTAAAAGTAACCTCATGTACATCCAATTTTCTTTATAGTAGACTCTGGGTAAATTAATATTGGAAATGAAATCCCTTTTGTGATGGGTCTTTGTTGAGTTCATAATCTCTTGATGTGTACCAATAGCATCTTGTATCCCTTCAGAAAGCCTAATTGCTTCTTCGAAATGGCCTTTGAAAGAATGGGTTTCAATTTGATTGAGATCCACATCACTATAATTTTATTGATACACTCACACAATGTTATAGCCTTGGATCGCTTTCCTTGGGATGATAGTGATATTGGTGGCTATTGTAGCTTGAAGAATTTGCCCTTATTGGTGATAGGGGGCAACCTTGGTGGAGTTCCTTGGATGATTGAAAGAACAATGATGCTAAGCCATTCTTCCACCAAAATTCCCTTCATGCAAAAAAATGTCATATTCCTCTACTGGGTTTAGTGAATAGTCCACTATCTGAGCAGTGATTCCTTCCATCCTCTGAAAAATTATCTCCTTCTGGAGGAGGAACCTATGCTCAAAATGGTTATGACCTGCATCTTTTCATATAGTTTCACTTAAGTGATTTAAGTGAACTTGTGATTAAAACACAGTCTTTGATCTTGTGGCCAAGATTTAATCTGGGCCCTAGAAGTTGAAAAGACAAATGGAGTTATCCCAGTGAGAATAATAAAAGGACCTCATGAGACTTCATTTACATGCACTTCAAAGTGAGAAGGTGGAGAGGCATGAGTTCCAAGGAGGAGCACTTTTACAAGAGATTGAGTCGAGTTGGAGAGAGAAGGCAGCACAAAGGGAGGGATCAGATTTCAAGAAGAGGGTGGCACGAGTTTCTGGGAGCAAGGGGGTGCACCAGCTGAGAGAAGTTAGCATGCCTTCCAAGAAAAATGACTGGAAATTGTTGATAGTTTGTACATCAGTAGTTGAGGATTGTTTGGGCACATTTTTTGAGACTGAAAGTGGGCACAAAATTTGAGGTTATTTCAGCACTGGAAGTGTGCTGTACAGTAGAGAGAAGGAGGTAGTACGACAGTTGTTTTGCTGTTGTTTTCATGCTTTCCTAGGCATTGTTGCTGCCTTTTGATGTCATTACAGAAGAGAAGGGGTCTGGGCCCACAAACAGAGGATAAATGCAGCCTGTAGTAGCCTGTACGGTGAGGGCAAAATTCTTGTAGCAGCCTGTGGCATGCATTTCAAAGTTAGGGGAGTACACAAAAACCAAGGTTCTGTCCTGAGTTTTAATGCTCTTATCTACTACTGTTGTACACACTGAAATTTCTCTCTAAAAGCTCAATAAAGAACTCTCTTGCAACTGGTTTTCCCCATTGGGGTTTTTCCAGGGTCTTTGGACCAAAAATCACTGTGTTAAGTGTTTATGAGTGCTGTTTCATATGTTTTTCTGCTGCTAAAAGTTTGCTTAATACTGTATATCACTTACAGTCGTAAGAAAAAGTGTGCAGGAGATATGTAGTTAATTATTGGCCTGTAGAAAACTGATATCCGAATTGTATTAAGGGTTTTATGACTGAGTTAAGTCTGATTTTTATCATGTACTTGATATAAATGTTTTTTAGATTATTTCATCTTACCAGTAGTTTTGTGGATAACTAGGTTTGTTTTTGTTTCACAGGCCTGAAGATCTTCGCATACCATTTGAAAGGTTTGGAGCAGTAAAAGATGTTTACCTCCCCAAAAATTACTATACAGGGTATGGTCATCTTATCTATTTTATTTATTGGTCTTCATGCTTTTTATAACTTTTATTTTTTGGCTTTATGAAGGATTGACACAATGTTCATATTCATGTTATGCATTAATTGGAAATATCAAATATATAATGTTATTTATCATCGCTTATGATTTTATGTTAGACCATGTTTTTTCAGGGATATATTTTGTTTATTATATTTTTTCACATATTTACTTTTCTTTGTAATAAGAAGCACATATAGTTGATAAAGTTATGATGTTAATGAATGTTGTAACTACTTTATGTAAAGGAGCCTCCGTTAGGAGATCTCGATTAGGAAGTCCTCAGTAGGAAGTCCTGATTTATTGGGGTCAAATGTGGTTCACATCTTTTAAAAATTTCCCCTCGTGCAGGTGTAAGGCCCTTAGTAGATATCATTACACTTATTGCAGCTCCATTCCCCACTATCCTCTCCTGTAATGGATCTGAAACTTATAACATGCTTCCACAGAGGGGTTTCACTGGGGTTTGAGGTTGGTTCTGTGGATATATTGTGAAGATGCCATTGAATGGGAAGAGAAAGAAATCGAGAATATGCAGAAGCTTTGCAAAAACACTTCTCCAAGAGTTAAAACCATCGCCCTGTACCTTTAAAAATTTTCTATCCAAACCTGTGCTAACACCCTACAGAACCCTCTTTTTTGATAAACTGATTTTATCTTTTTGATTTGCATTTTCTTAACATATTTTTAAGATTCAGAGTGAGATCCACAAGGTTTGGGATCCAATACACCTGCATATTTTGTTGAGAATACAATTCTATTTTTCTATTCATGACTCGCTAGTATTTAGGATTGTGGTTTGCTCAAGATGGATCGTTACCCCAGTTGTTTATCCCAGGAAAGTTCTACAATCTCTGTTTAGTGTTTTCTATGTAGTTATAGAATATATTTATGCTACTGGTTTACTTGCTTGTACGCCTTGTAGTCTCCTTTGTTCTTTTAAATTAATGATCAGATTTCTATTGTCTTGTCCAACAATGATTTGGCATTAACTGGGTGATTTCAGTTTTTAATTTTTAATTTTTAAGGTAATTTTGTATTATATATAAAGGAGAAAAGTCACATCTGATCAAAACAGGCCAAAGCTCTGTTGGTCACCTGCATCTCCAAGCTATCTGACCTCAAAACATGAAAGATATAACACCCATATTCCCATAGCACTAGCCCAAAATTACAGAAACAGACGACTGCAGTGTAAACTACAGACATACTTTCCTTACAAGCCTTCATTACATTAAAAGCTAAACTGCAGTATATAACCCGAACACTAAAACCTCTATACTTCTCAGCACTAAAATGACTAACAGATCAAATTAACATAGATCTCTAAACCACAACTGACTCTATGAAAAAGATCCCATACCCAGAAAACCTTCATAGCAGAATATACGGAAGGTTCGAAAAGTGACCTTGCTGACCACCACCCGCAGAAGAAGACGGAACAGTTGGGTAGCGGATGCCCAGAGAATGCAATATGGCGTCCATTTTCAGGTGCATCTCTTTCGTCTTGGCGTGATAAGCTTTCCACCAGTGAGCTGGGGTTTCATCTCCTTCAGACTTCTCAAACCGCTCCCACATCACATGCCTCATCAGGTTCTTCATTACCCAGAAGAGCGCCACCGTCTGCTTGTAGAGACTCAGGTGTGCAGCGTTGTTGCCCGAGTTCATTACCCAGTCCTCCATTTTCCGGCACTCCTCCTAAAGGGCATCCTTATCCATCTCCCGCCATAACCTCTGTTCCACATCCTTTATTTCCTGCTGGACGATCAACGATAAACCTCGCTCAAACATGCGTGCCTCCCACATTGCTTTCTTTTGCACCCAAGTGATCCTTTGGCCCTCTTCCTTGGGTGCCTCTTCCCTTTTCCGCTTCATTCTTTTCCCATGCATAATGCTCTCACCTTCCTCCACTCGATGGCCTTCCATATTTTTAATCCTCTGGAGAACCTCTTTCCTAGTAATCAAAACGATAATGGTAGAGTGAATGTAGAATTGAGCCTTGCTCGCACATCTAATGCCTCCACCTTTCCATCCGCTATATAGGAAATTGCCATTTTGGGCCATGATTAGCCTCGTATAGGCCATTAAGATTCGCTTGTGCTCTGTAGTACTATCTAGATACATCCCAAGCTGGTGGCTGGATTCGCCACCCGCATTGATCATAACTACACCTGCGGTCTGCTCTTTTGAAAAGACTTCAGTGAGGTTGGAATAATTGGCAGTTAAGACCATTCTACCTATTCTCGAAATCCCTCGTTTGTTTGGTCTACAATCCTAGTCGTCACATGGTTGGACGAGGGCATGCTTACTGTCCTTGCTCCTCTGTTTCATGATTTTGCGTCATGTCCTGGGTCATGATCTCCACCAATGTTATCAAAACCGGACCGGTCATCGAACCGGCGAAGCCCAAAATGTGAACCGGACCGGAAACCGGACTGGAACCGGGAAAAAACCGAGAAAAAAACTGGTCGACTAAAAAATACATAAAATATTCATATTTTATAAAAAACATATATATTCATGTGCATACATATGAAACCAAACCATTAATACACAAATATGCAAAGTTTCTCATATATATATATAGCAAGTATGGGTGCAAATAACCAAAACAGCACCCAGTGCAATACATCTCTGAGGTTCTGAACCAAAGTACATCAACAAAGAGGCTCGAAATGGCAACCATAGTACTAATGAATAACAATAAACTAATCATAGAAGCATAGAAAACCTTTTTTTGTGTTTTAAAAAAATAAAAATCAGTTTCATGGGTCCACTGTACGGATAGGCCGGTTCTGGCCGGTTTTGACCGGTTCCTGCCGGTTTAGTACTCGGTTCAGACAAAATTCCGGTTCAACCAGTTTTCGTCCCTGACCGGACCGATTACCTTTGTAAACCGGTCAGATCGGCCGGTTTTTCCGGTTCTGGTCCAGTTCCGATAACACTGATCTCCACACATCTGTCCTGGACAATTGCTTCATTCATAGATTGACGGGTATTAGTCTTCGAGGTTGGCCAGCGTGTCAGCCAGCTTGTTGCCACTCCTTTTGACATGGCTAAATGTGATAGCCAACATGGGATGCATAATCTCAGTTGGTTTTTCCAACCTGCCTTCTAATCTCCAGGACGTAGCCACCTTGGTGCTAGAATTCCCATGATGGATCCTTGTTGTCATGTTTAAGATGACGTGAGAGTCCCCTTCTGCAATTAGAGGGGTCCAACTGTGTTGAATGGCCATTTGTACTCCATGAATTAATCCTTCCACTTCCGCAGCATTGTTGGTTTCCATGCCAATGAAGCCTGTTCTCAAATTTGTAATTCCTCTTTGTGTTTTCTAATAATGCAGCCGAACCTCGCTAACCTCGGATTCCCCTTAGAGGCCTTATCAAAATTAAGTTTGAAAAAGCCCGCAGGCAGAGATGACCAAAAATCTGGGCTAGTTTTTGTCATGGGCACCTTCAAAGGTCTACCAAAACATTGTAGTGGCCCAGAGATCCTGCATGCCTCCAGGATGAAGGATTCATATGCGTTTGCTTCCTAATCAAAGTTTTCCCATGTTCAATCATCTTGTTCCTTATGGTATTCTAGACCCTATCTTCAATCCCCAATTTTCCTTGGAACGTTTTGGAATTTCGCTCCCTCCAAATTTCCCAGACCAGAAAGCATGGGAATATTTTCCAGAGGCGATTGACAATTGGATTCTGGAAGGGGTCACTCGTCCAAGAGGAAAGGGTCTGGTCTAGGTGATCTCTGAGTCATTTGATCTCCTGAACGCTGTAGCACCCCGGTCCCATAAGTTTGCCGCAAATGGGCACGAATCCAAGAGGTGGTACGTTGTTTCTTCTTGCTTAGTGCACATGCAACATCGGTAAGGGCCTTGCATTCCTCTTTTCTTGAGATTGTCTCGAGTAAGGATTTGTCTTCTGATAACTAACCAAATAAACATAGAAATTTTAGGCCATAGCTTAGCTTCCCACAGATTCTTCCATTTCTTATTAGGTGGTTGGTTGTTATAATCCGTCCATATATTGTAGGCTTCTTTGATGGTAAATGAGCCTTTTGGTTTGAACCCCTAGCGAGGTCTGTCCTCCCCTATATGGACCCTAATTTTTCTGTTGATTAGGCCTTCTTCTAACCTGTCGACTTTCTCCTTAGGTCCTAGTTGTTCCCAACAGTCCAGAGGGGTCCAGGCTCTGTATTCTGGCTCCGTATCCACATTCACCCAGAAGTCCTTTACCCTTGTTTTGCCTAGATTTATGCATTCTTGTATGAGCCGAGGTGCTTCTAGACTCTGAGCTAGAGGTGGCAGTTGTTGCCAAGAGTCCTCCCAAACTAAATCTCTCTGCCCATTTCTAATTTCCCAAAAGCTATTAGCCCAGATTAGTCTTCTCCTCTGGTGGGCAGTTTTCCATATGTGTGACCTTGGTTTCTCCTCGGAGAATCGAATGAGATTACCCTTTTCCCAACCATCAGAGTATTTCTTGTGCCATAGTTTTTCCCATGGTTCTTGATTGTGGGTAACCCATCTCCACCAGATCTTTGCCCCACTTACATAGTTAACTTTTTCGGGGTCACGTAGATTGAGGCCACATGTTTCTTTGGAGAACATATGGTGTCCCAATTCACCAAGGCCCATTTCCGTTGATCACTGGATCCATTCTAGAGGAAATTTCACTGTATGTTCCTAATCTCTTTCAAAATAGCTTTTGGAGCTGCTAGGGCAGAAAACAAATAGACTGGCATGGATTGCAAAACGAATTTTGCTAGGTCAAGTTTGATGACAAAATTTAGGGGCCGTAATGTCCAATTAGATAGTCTTTTTCTCATTTTGTCCAACAATTTAGACCAGGAACCTTTCCAAACTATTGACTCTGCTAAAGGGGTTCTGAGGTATTTGGATGGAAGCGAGCTCTCTTGGAATCCAAGGATTCAACATATGTTGTGCCTGGTGACCCTTGGGGTGTTAAAGAAGAAGACCTGGAATTTTTGCTCGTTAACTTTTAGGCTCGAGGCTTTGCCAAAGTTAACCATACATTGTTTGAGTTTCTGAGCCTCTTGAAACGAAGGATGCCCCATTAGCATTGTATCATCCACAAACTGCTGATGTGTTTGTCGATTCGCTCTCGAGTGGATAAGAAGCCCCTACATCTCATGATTACCTTGCATGGCCTTGATTGTTCTTCCCAGTCCTTCCGCCATAATTATGAATAGAAAGGGGGATAAGGGATCCCCTTGTTTAATTCCCTTGGTTGGCTTGAGTAGACCGGATGGTACTCCATTGATAAGAATGCTTTTGAGATAAGACTCATAGTCCACTTGATCCATCCTTCCTCAAAGCCGAAAGCTCTTAACATGATGCGGATGTACTGCCAGTTGAGCTTGTCGTAGGCTTTAGCAATGATGAGTTTCAACATCATCCTCTTCTCTTTTTTGAGAGAGTGGAGAACTTCGTGGACAAGGATTATGCCATCCACAATCTGGCAACCTTCCACAAATCCTGATTTCTCAAGAGAAATCAAGGACGAAAGGATGGGTTTGAGGCAGTTAGCAATTACCTTGGTTTCAATTTTGTAGATAACATTGCAGAGGGCAATGGGTCTGAATTTGCCCGGCAAGTCCGCCCCATCACTCTTAGGAATGAGAGTAATAAAGGTGGCATTGAAAGCACGGAGAATTTTTTGAGTGAGTCTAGAGTTTTCCACAATCCTCCAGACTTCATTCTTAATGAGGTCCCAAAAATGATGAAAGAAATTGACTGTGAAGCCATCCGGTCTCGGAGCTTTCCTGTCAGCCATTTGGTTCACTGCTTCTTCTACTTCAATGAGACTCAATGGCTTCATTAGCAGGGCATTCTGATCTTGAGAGACCAGGGTAGGGATATGTTGTGATATTTGTTCAATGCCCCTGTTCTATCTAGTATTGGTTCACTCATAATATCCTGAAAGTAATGGCCTAATTCCTCCTCAATCTCCTCCCTGGTTTCCAGTCTGTCCCCATTAGAATTCTTAATCATGAGAATTCTGTTTTGTGAGTGGTTTTGGATTATCGATCTGTCGAAGAATTTAGTATTTCTTTCCCCTTCTTTTAGCCAACTAACTTTGGCTTTCTAACACTAGAGGATTTCTTCTTGTCGCTCTCTCTCATGGAGCCTATTAATCATGCAGGTCTCTTCCTCCAAAAGCTTTGTCGTGTATCCATCATTCATACCTTGAGTTTGTATCTCTTCCAGCCTAGATTCTAGGAATTTTTTGTCTGCAAAGATATTCCCAAATTCCTGTTTGTTCCATTTCTTGATTTTGGCCTTTACTGCCTTAAGCTTTTGTTGAAACTTATACATGCTTTGGCCTTCCCCATTGCTTAGTTCAGCCCACCAATGGCCAACTTTCTCTTTGAAATCTGGGTGACCTAACCAGAATTGTTCAAACCGAAAAGGATTTTTGAACTGAGAACCTATCCCGCTCCACCACAGTTCCATTGTCCAATGGTCCAATCCAGCAGCAGGAAGAACCGATGTCGAGATGTTGCTCCCCAGCTCCATAATCGACTCAGAGACTAGCAATCGATCAAGGCAGGGGAGGCAATGTGACGGTCTCCCCTTTGTTTGTTATTCCATGTAAACCGGCCTTGACCAGGAACCACATCCACCAGCTTCAGGTCCTCGATAGTATCTCTAAAAAACCCACATTCTTCCTCCAACGTCCGTCTTCCCCCTTTCTTTTCCTCCAATGAAGTGATGAGGTTGAAGTCTGCCCCCAAAATCCAGTGATTCCCCTCCATCCATTTATGGATGTTCCTAATGGATTCAATAAAAGTCAATTTCTCTCGAGGATGATGAGGACCATAAACATTAGTTAAGATCTCGCTAACTGGAAAACCAATTACTCCAAATTCTGCAGAAATGGATCGAAGATTTCCACTGAAGCCAGATAGGTAGACTTTGTTAGGATCCCATAAGATCCCTAGACCGCCTGCCATCCCTCTTGTGTCAATGCCCATTCCTTCACTCCCTTTCCAAGCCTTCTTTCCTATTACTTGTAGCTGATCTGCCGTGCATTTTGTTTCTTGAAGAAAAACAATATAGCTAGATTTGTCTTCTGAATCTTTTTCCTCAAAATCTTAGATTTTTGAGGACTATTAAGACCTCTTATATTCCAGGATACAATCTTCATTGGATAATAGGAACCAAGAGATTTATAAGCCTAGAGTAGCCCTAATGGTAGGGTACTGACTTGATTCAACCAATTTCAGACCGGCTGCCGCTATGCGTTGCCTGTTTGATTTCTGGGTCGGTTTCTTGGCTATCTCCTTGTGCTTCCTCTTGTAATCCTTATGGGAACCAGGATTTATTCCCAGATGGTTAGTTTCCCTTGCTTTAATGATTGCCTCCTTTAGTAGGATTACTTGCTCTTGGGGGACATAGCCTTTCTCTGTGTCTTCGCAGGCCTGTTCAGTGCCATCTAGATCTAAGTTCCCAATATCCATATCTTCAGCTTCTTCCCCTGTATCCATAACTGGGTTTTCGTTGAAACCCTCCTCCACCTTTTTGTTTGTTGCCTCCGCACTTCCTGCCTTCTCATCCTGTTGATTCTGGTTCTGTTGACATTCACTATGTGATCATTTTGTGACATCCTCCGGCTGGTCCCTTAAGGCTTCAAATTGATTGAATACGAAGATCCTTTTGGGAGCTTCCATGTTTTCCTGTTTCTCCCTCTTCTTTTACGTTTTGGAACCCTGGTAAACCCGTGATCCATTTTAACCTAACTGGGTGATTTCAGTTGTTCCTAAAACACTTGTTGTAATAGAATCAGTTAATTTTGTAATATAAAGTACTGTGCACAAGAACCTCAATTTTCCACTTTCTTATCACTTAAGATATATAGGGGTTTACTTATCTTTTGTGATCATATCAACCCTGATCTAAAAAAATTCACTTCCCCTTGTTCATTTTTTGCGAAACTATTTCATGTTTTAATATTTTTTGTTATATTGCATATTTTTGCATGTTTATGTAAGTTCTTTAGAAATTAGAATGTCCTTTTATTTCATGTTTTAATATTTTTTGTTATATTGCATATTTTTTGCATGTTTATGTAGGTTCTTTAGAAATTAGAATGTCCTTTGTGCAGTACGTGGGTTGCATGTACATAATATTTTAGGGTACATTGACTATAGTGTAGAGAGAACTTCCACTTTATTTGATAAAAACGTTAACCATGACTTCACTGAGAGAAGTGAGGTGCATTCTATGGACCCATATGAGGGAGATGTGTAACACCCATGCCTAATGCTGGTGTGACATTTGTGACATTTTTTCCAGGTAATTATATCAGGGCAAACCCCTGAGCACTTCCCGTCATTTTGAGGATGGTACCTAGGGTAAACCCTAAATTCTTCAGCGCAGAAGGCCAAGTCGCAACAGGGCTTGAGGCCAATACAATATGATACTCATGAGTTCAACTTTTCACTTGCAGGAATAGAACCTGGGTGGGGGGATAACACTCCTTCCCACAACTACTCGGGCTAGACCCAATTGACTAATGTCGATGCTGATGTGATATGTGACATAAGTTCGCCCAATATAATATTTTAAAATATTAAAAAAATAACAGCCCAGTATGTATGAGGATGTGTGACATTTTTTCCAAGAAAAACCTCACAGGGAAACCCAAGGGATGCTTGCTTACATTTATGGATGGCATCCCTGGTAAACCTGTCAGCGTAGGCTGGTGTGCCTCACCCAAGGGGGATTTGAATCAGTCACCTGCTAGCATGGAGAGATGTCTCACATCCGTGCTTAATAGATTCAGATTAAAGTTTCATCTATGCTGGTAAATTACTTCAATTTAATAGAGAACTAAGCCATAATGATTCTTGGTTAGCAGTAGCACAGATACTTGAGGACAGGAGCCCCAACCTAATTTTGAGTGTCAATGAACTAGGATCAGAGTGTGTTGAAGAAATTATGTCTGATCATAAACAAACTTGTTTGACTCAAAATTTTTGCTCTTCTCTTGTCTTGTGCAGCGAGCCTCGTGGTTTTGGCTTTGTGAAGTACAGAAATCACGAGGATGCCACTGAAGCTAAGCGCCATATGAACCACCAGGTAATTGGTGGGCGGGAGATTTCTATTGTCTTTGCAGAAGAGAACAGGAAAAATCCACAAGAGATGAGAGCAACTGCAAGAGTCAGGTAGGACTTTGTTATAGGAATATTCTTTTCCTAAAGAGCCATACTTCAGGAGGCTTTGACAGTTACTTTTGATTCATTGATTCTAAGCTTTTTGGCCATGTCTTATGTATGTCTATAGGACCAGTAGACATCCTGGAGGTGGCTTCCGAAGGCGCACGCCACCACGGTCTCCAAGGCGTCGTTATCGTTGTAAGCATGCTTACGAGATGATTGTTCTAGGTTTGCTTAGATACATTTAAAGTTGTAAATTTAGGTCCAATTCAATTCACGTTGAGGTGTTTCTTTAAGAGCAGACATGGGAACTAGCATCCTACATCAATGAAACAAAAATCAAAGTGTTCTTCTGAAGCATAATTATTTCTTGCAAGTTCTAATATACTACTCTTTTTGGACAGCCTATTCACGCTCGCCGTCTCCAGCCAGACGTGGCTCAAGGTGGGAGTATTTGTTACAGAGTTTTTGCTAGGGCATATTTACTTCTTTATTTGTTGAAAGTTTGGTAATTTCTCAAAGCGGCCTATGTGATATTTTGTTAATTTGTGTAATTTGGTTTTAATTTTCTTTTCAAGTTTCTTAATTTGTGTAATTTGAGGTACTTGTGTAGTCTTTTATTTCTGTGAGTGATAGCTTTTCTTTTATGTTTTCTTGGTTAAGTTTTTTAATCAGTAAACTAAGCTGTCATGCTTATCATTTGTTTAAACTCCCCTTGGACATGTTCACCTCAAGTTGAACAAATGTTTCAGAAACTTATCTATCGCTTTTATGTAGTACATCATTCACATTATGTAGCTGTTTAGTTCTGTAGTACTTCCTGAATTTGTAGTCCGTTTATGATTCAAGCTCATTCCAAAATTACATGTTGGTCTGTTTTCTGAGTGATAACACCTTCCTTGCCTTTTCTTCTGTTCAATATATCAAGGAATTGTTTTACTCTTGGTTCTTTCTTTCCCTCTACTTAAACTTGTCTTTCCTTGAGCCAAAATCTGTTATTGGATCCTGTTTAGTCCTTTGGACTTTTTAGACAGAACTTGTTTCTGCCTACTGATCAAATGGTCAGAAGAACCATGCAGCATATTTTCTTAATGATCTTTCCTCTATTTATAAGAGCCATCTTTAATGCATCCCCATGCATTTTCTAGCCAATACCTGTCTTAGTGTGTTTCATTCTATCAGGTATTTTCTAATTCTAGTCCAGCCTGTTGCCTTATTTTTGTTTTTAATTTTTCACTCAAGCTGGCTGCTGAATACTTTTAGATTTGACACACTTTTGTTTCTTCTTAAATCTTGGAACTACCAGTTGGAAGGTGTTGATTCTGGGTTCTCCTATGTTTTGTGAAAAAACATAAAAATGCAATAGTTGAGAATGATGCAAGGGTCATGCTGTCTTATTGATTGAAGAATTGTAATTGCAAGTCCTCTACTTTTACCCCTGGACCAGTGTACCTGAAGGCATACATTACAGTCCATTTCCAACAGGATGACCTGTTGGACATTACAGTCCATTTCCAACAGGATGACCAATATTCTCTTAGGCAGGACCATTCTCTTGCTTCAATTGTTCAATAGTTCAGTCAGATCATTATTTTTTTTTTGCTTCAGATGCTCATGCATTGCTGTTGACTACTCCTTTAAATAAGTGTAGTATTTGATAGTGGCATAATTAAGGATTTGAATCAGCAAGTAGGCAATGAGTTACCATGCATTGTCAAATTTGAAAATTTCATCGTACAAAGTTGATCTTGTTGTTTATTTTTGCATCAAATTTACCTATTCCAAAGGTTGCTAGTATGTGAAGACGTGCAGATAAGAGAAATTTCTACTCATTGTTAGAGAAATTTCTCACATCAAACCTAATATATGATATTGTGCCATTTGTGTTTGGATGGGTTTGATGGTTAGTTTGATTGTCTCTAGAAGCTTAATTTGGATATACCATACACCAACATTCAGTTTGAGATTTTTCAGGAAGCTTGCTTACAATTGATACTTGTTGGGAAAACTAAATCATGGTTGATATGTATAATATTTTAAACATTTGATACAATACAAGATCTAGGGAAAATTAGCAGTCATGTTAGGCTTGTGAGCCTTCCCCAGAATCAGCTTGAAATTTATGATTTCCTTGAATAAATAGATACTTTAACCTTGCACTCACTCAATTTTTGTATGATGGCATAATGTTGCAACCTTTTCATACATAATCGATTATAATTTTGGACTTATACTTGCCAAGGAAACTTTGCATTGGTCTATGCTCTCTGAACATGGTCCAGTTATTGCTCCCTAGAAATCTATATAAACAGGATGTATTGTTTTTTCTGTTTAATAATTCTAGGTGACTAACTATGTTGACAATTTAAATTTTGGAGTTGATTGCAACTCACAGGACAATAATGATTATTTGTGAGTGATATTGATCTAAATAAGGCAGTTCATTTTGTGGGAATGCCTCAGTATTGGTCATGCTGGGATTTTTTTCTGTCACCACTTCTGTCCACAATCATTAACTTGTTTTTAAACTGCAATTTTTTTATTTATATTGTGGAGTGGCCTTTGTAGTTTTTTTCTTGACTTTAACAATCTAAGATTCTAAACCAGTATCCTCAAAGTTTCTCATTCAGTGTTGAACCCATACATCATTTGTTTTTATATCCTTATTGCTGCATGGTCTTTGTTTATTTTCCTTTTAATGAATAAAACTAGTGTCCACAGTTTCTAATTCTTTGTCCAACCCATACACCATTTGGGAAGTGTCCGCCAGTACCTTGTTCAAACCAATTCTTTATCCACTCCGACATGTGTTGGAATCAAGGCTACCTCCTTTTGGATACGGTGATGTTTGAAAGTGGACATTGGGCTTTCTTCATCAATCCTGTAGTGTTATCAAATTTTCTCCCATTTCACAAAAAAGGAATGTGGCTCCATATGTGATCACCCAAGCTATCCATCGTTTCAGACTATCTATTGGTCATGTTCACGCCAATTCTTTTGAGTAACATGTTTTATTCTTGTTCATGCAGATTACCAAAGACAAAAGAGACATCTTGCTTATTGAAATTCCAGATTTGTGACACTTTCTAAGAGGGCAAGCACTTGTTCTTGTTCACGCAGATTACCAGAAAGAAAAGAGCTACCCTGCTTACTGAAGTCTGAAAGTCCAGAGTTGTGAGACTTTATAAGATGGCAGGCAAAAGTTATTCGAGAAGTATTCATTAGTAATGATCTTCAACAACTATAATCTTTTGAATTGTGAGATGGCTCCTAAAGTTTTGCGTGTTGACTTCTAAGAATTTCTTGGTTTTTGAGGTCAGTCCTCTGTTGTAGCCAGCTTTCTACCGTATGAAAGAGACTTCAATTTTGGTTGTAAAATCTTCTCAAATAGATATTCTTCATTCCCACGCTGATCGTCATTTCTTGTTCTGATAAGTTTGAATGATCCCAACTGATAAGCTTACTATTGCAAAGAATTACCAGTGGAACCAAAGGTAAAACAATTGATAGAAAGGTGAAAATACTTGCTGCCATCGTCCCAATAAAACTGGATTCTATGCCAAATATCCTCCTCCATCGAATTCTGAAATATCTTCTTCAAAAACATTTTTGAATTGTTTCCTATATTATGGGAAATCGCCAGCAGATTCATTAGCAACACATAATATTTGTTGAAAATTGGTCCTATGCTTTGTTTCTTACGTATATTTTGCCCTTAAGTTTTTCAGTTTTTAAATAATTCAAAAGTTTGAAATCTGAAGCTGAGAATTTTTAGGAAAGATGTCCCACTGTTGTTTTCCTCTGTGCCATGTTTTTATGGCCAATATCAACTTCAGTCTTGGACCTGTCCTCAATTTCATGCACCCATGGTTACAGTTTAAGTTGCGCAGAACCTGAGATACAGTGCCAAGGTATGCTGGTCCATTTTTCAAAACAACGGATCCAATGTAAAGCTAGTATCCTCTCAGTCATTAAAGATGGTCTTTCTTCTAATGGTCAGCCAACTCTAACTGGAGCCAAGTTGCCAACAAACTAGTTAACTTCCAGGTGCCGGTAACCCTTATTTCACATCCCTCAAGTTCATAGAATGTGGTTGCAATGAATCACCATATAATTTTCTTCTAGGTATGAAATTATATAAATTTGCGTATATCCACAATAAATATCAAATTGGACCATTTCAATATGATGTTAGGAAACATTGCTATGGGCATGCCCTAATTTGTAGAACTTAAAACACTTTCAAGCTAGCTTATTCAACAATAATTTATTTGGACATTTAGTCCCTATAATCTGAATTTAATTGTACAATTGTTTAGCATCATAAAATTTATTCATTCATTCTGAAGTATGCTGATTGCATTTTGCAGAGGTCATACGCCTCAAGAAGACTACTATTCAGATGGAAGGTCTGTTTCACCCATCCCTCGCAGTGAATCTAGGTCTCCTCAAGGGTTTCGGTCTAGAGCTGTGGCGAGTCCACCAAGGGCTACAAGTCCAAGAGAGAATGGAAGAAGTGTATTAAGGAGGCACAGTCCTGGCACAGGCCACAGGCTAGCAGGTGATTGTTATAAAATAAATATTAATCTTTTCAAGTCAATTCTTGCTGTGTTGTATGTGGCAATGAATTTTTAACATTTCAACTTCAGTGTTAATGGCGATCTGTGTTTTTTTTTGCAGTCCATGATTTTTGATCCATCATTTCCAGACTGTTTTGTCAAGCCTTGAACAATTTGATAAAGCTTGTACAGTTGCTGTACATTGATCTTGGACTATCGAAATGTTCAGGAAGTTTTGGACAGGACGTAGCTTGCACTTGTTTGATGGTGTAGTATTGTCCTAGGATTGCCAGTGTCGTTACTCTGCAAAGTAGAAGTTGAGTTTTTCCTTCGTTTTTGGGATGACATATTTGGATCATGTAGCCTCAGTTCTCGGACTAAATCGGTTTACCTTGTTTAATTTACAGTTTCTCTCTATGAGTGTTAAGGGTCTTGCCCATAAAGTATTTATAAATTCCGATGTTGATTTAGTCGTGTAGATAAAAGCTACAAGTATAACAGTTGTTCTTAAAAACAGTGCTTTTATTCTTTTTATGTGTTTATGTGTTCTAATTTTAAACCCTGCAATGAGTTAGCCAGGTCCTTCACTTCGGGAAAGGTTCTTTACTTAGCTTGTCTTTAGATCGGAACCAAAAGTTGTATAACACCAGGTCCAGTTCTTTTAAGTCTCATTGTTATATTTGTGTTGAATCTAGGTTCCCTTGAGCCCAGTATGGTGGAGATACTGTCACTTGAGCCCAGTATGGTGGAGATGCTGTCACTTGTCACCTCATGTCACCTCATAATGTGACAACAAATAAAAAGTAATTAAGAGGCTCATAAAATAAAAAATAAAAAATAAATAAATAATGTTGCAGAAGATAAGCTGTAAGTTGGAGCTATCACAATGGTAGCAAATTTATGTGTAGTTCCTTGTGTATTTGTGCTCCCACAAGTCTTTACAGCAGATATGAATTGGCGGTCACTGGGCTGCCATTTCCACCCCATCCCCATCCCCATCCCCAGAAATGCATTTGAAGCACAGAATATGTCCAGCAGGTACGAAGACATAAAAAATATGGGGGATTCTCGGAGTGTTATACTTAGCTCTTGCAATGTTGTCCCTGAGAGTCGTAGATAAAATGGCTGACCAGTTTAATATAGTTGCATATTTCACAAAATAAAAAATAAAAAATAAAAAATAAATAAATAATATAGTTGCATATTTCACAAAATAAAAAATAAAAAATAAATAAATAATAAATAAATAATGTAATGTTTTTGAAATTCACATAGGTTTAAATTCAAATAAAAGTAATTAAAAAATATCTTTATAAAAGAAATTTAAATAAAAGTAATTAAAAAATATCTTTATAAAAGAAATTTAAATAAAAGTAATTAAAAAATAAAAATAAATAACAACCAAATAATGTTTTGTAACTTTAAAAATAAAAGTAATTAAAAAAATATCTTCATAAAACGAAAAAAATTAAAATCAAATTAAAAATAAATAATAAATAACAACCAAATAATGTTTTGTAATATTAAAAATAAAAGTAATTAAAAAAATATCTTTATAAAAAGAAAAAAATTAAAATCAAATTATTCATAAAAGAAAAAAATCAAAATCAAATTAAAAATAAATAATGTAACGATACCAAAATTAAAAGTAATTAAAAATATAATGTTCACTTGAAAAATTAAAACCAAATAAAAAAAATCTAAGTTTATCAACATTCTTATTTTTATTTATTTTCTTTTAGATAATAATTTATATTTCCAGATCATTGTTATTTTTATTTATTTTATTTTTTAATTATTTATTTTAGTAAAAATAAATAAATAAATAATATAATGATGGAGAAGGATCCAATTTTTGACGTGTATTTTTTTTTAAAATTTAAACTTAAGAAATTTGATCTCTCTTGATTGATAGATCTGGGTTTAAGTTTTTATTTTATAATTTATTTACTTTTCATGATATTTTATTTCATGAGCCAACATGGATTTTTTTAAATACTTTCCATAATTTTTTTTAATGAGTCAACATGAATTTTTTAAATTATTTTGTTAGAAACAAAGGTTACAACATCTCCCCCATACTGAGGCTGTAGAGCACCTTAGAGCACCTTAGAGCACATCGCTTCTCTCCGTGCAAAAAATCTTAAGTTTATGAAAATTGCTATTTTTATTTATTTGATTTGAAATGATAATTTATATTTCCAGATCATTACTATTTTTATTTAATTTCTTTTAAGTAATAATTTGGAAATATTTCCAGATCATTGCTATTTTTATTTAGTTTCTTTCAAGTAATAATTTATATTTCCAGATCATTGCTATTTTTTTTTTCAAGTAGTAATTTATTTTTCCAGATCAGACTGGTCTACTGGAATACCCTGGAATAATGCTGTGGCCCAGCAAACCCAGGAGGAATGCTGCGGTGTGCAAACAAGCATGGTTGTACTCTTCCTCGAGATAAAGCGATCTCCGCCACTGGACATTTACAGCTGTCTTGACATGCACTTGGTCTTGGTCTTGTGACCTTCCCGAGTCTGAAAGGGCCGGAGGCCTGGCAAGCCAACTGGCCTATAGGTCTTTAGCCCAACCAGTAAAGAGTGCTACATAATTGGGCCCCCAAAATCCTATGAATTTAAAGTTATACAGTCACAAAACTCTTGGAAAATGAAAGCTTCCAGAGGGCGGAATAAAACGTTCCAATATTAAAAACCCTAGGATCCTAGCCACAAGGCTTCCAACATGACTTGAGCGGGAAATAATCTCGTGAAAGTTCGCAAATATCATTCGAGAGAGATCCTGGAACGGGAGCTGGGAGTCCACCATTAAATAAGTCTGAATATTCTGACCATTTCCCTTAATTGAGCCAACCGGGGAAAAACCCGTCAAATTTCATAAAATAAACTTATTATTTGAGACCCATCTATAACGAAGAAGCTGAAAAAGGAGATTATCTGCTCTTCTGTCGCCGGGAGCTCCCGCACTGTGGGGAGTCGGCCATTGAAGAAGTCCTGATATTCTTATCATTTTCTCCTACAAATAAACCCAACCTTTTGAGAAGCTGAGAAGTCGAGTGAGTACACACATTGGAGGAGATTGAGATCAGCTCGGGAAGTCGAGTGAGTACACTCATCGGAGGAGACTGAGAAGTCGAGTGAGTACACACATCGGAGGAGATTGAGATCAGCTCGGGAAGGGAGTTATCCATAAGACTGCAGGAAAAGTGTGATTTTATTGCAGACTCCCCAATAAATCCTCTTTTGGATATTCCTCCAGGAATAAGTATGCGGACTTTTCTGTCCTGTTCCCTTCAGGTTCTGGCTTTTCTGTAATGCATTTGTTTTTTTAACAAGGAGAGTTATAATATCTGCCTTAACTAATTACTAATTTCATTGTTTTTTTTTACAAGAATGGTTCTGTTTTATATTATCAGAGCAGTGGTGTAACCACTGTAAAGAGTACAAAAAGACTTCCAGTCAGATGCTTCTGTAATGCATTTGTTTTTTTAACAAGGAGAGTTATAATATCTGCCTTAACTAATTACTAATTTCATTGTTTTTTTTTACAAGAATGGTTATGTTTTATATTATCAGAGCAGTGGTGTAGCCACTGTAAAGAGTACAAAAAGACTTCCAGTCAGATGCCTTAGAACAGAGGCAAATTAACACCTATTTCTACTGTTTTTTTTACAAGAATGGTTATGTTTTATATTATCAGAGCAGTGGTGTAGCCACTGTAAAGAGTACAAAAAGACTTCCAGTCAGATGCCTTAGAACAGAGGCAAATTAACACCTATTTCTACTGTTTTTTTTACAAGAATGGTTATGTTTTATATTATCAGAGCAGTGGTGTAGCCACTGTAAAGAGTACAAAAAGACTTCCAGTCAGATGCCTTAGAACAGAGGCAAATTAACACCTATTTCTACTGTTTTTTTTACAAGAATGGTTATGTTTTATATTATCAGAGCAGTGGTGTAGCCACTGTAAAGAGTACAAAAAGACTTCCAGTCAGATGCCTTAGAACAGAGGCAAATTAACACCTATTTCTACTGTTTTTTTTACAAGAATGGTTATGTTTTATATTATCAGAGCAGTGGTGTAGCCACTGTAAAGAGTACAAAAAGGCTTCCAGTCAGATGCCTTAGAACAGAGGCAAATTAACACCTATTTCTACTGTTTTTTTTACAAGAATGGTTATGTTTTATATTATCAGAGCAGTGGTGTAGCCACTGTAAAGAGTACAAAAAGGCTTCCAGTCAGATGCCTTACAACAGAGGCAAATTAACACCTATTTCTACTGAACCCACTACTATCTTGCTGACTATCGACATTTACAGGCCAGATGCTGTAACTTAAAACCATAAAACCAGAGGAAGATTACAAAAACTTGCAAATTCAGATTAAACCCGAAATTAATGTCCGTTGTGATCACAGGGCTGAGGTGGCGCTTCCAACTTTGCAGCCGAACCCGATTTCCTGTCAAGTCCAAACGTGTCACCTTCAGTTCCAGGCTCTCGGAGCTTTATCTCCAACTCAGTCAGTTGAGCTAACACTAATTGTTCTGATGTCGAAAGAGCCAAATTGAAGTGTTCGTGCAGCTGCATCATGTCTTCTTCAACCAAGTCAATTGTGTTAAATATCCAACGCCAGCGAGGACATCTCGGAAATTCATGCCGCTCTGGGCCCCTGGTCCTATGGAATAGGAAAAAAGAGGGTCTCTTAATTAAGTAATAAGGTCCCTTTGCCTAAAGGGGTTGCGGCATTTGCCGCTTTGTCCGCCAATACATTCAAATTCCTTAGAATATGAAAAAACTTGATTCGATGAAAGGAAGAAACCAGCTGCTGAATTTTTTTGATGATTTGCCTTAACCTCGTCTGCAACGGAAGGATGTTGGTATTTAGAACTTGAATAATCAGACGGGAATCTCCAAAAACTATTACCCCAGTAAAGCCAAAAGCCAGCGTTTGGTATAAGCCAGCTAAATTATTAGTGTCTTCGCCTATTCCCCAAGAGAATGAAAATTCCTCACTTCATCGGGGTCTTGAAGTACCCCTCCCTCTCCTGCCTCCCCTAATTACTAATTTCATTGTTATTGCCCTTTTGTTCTTGTATTGTTTAAACTCCCTTCCTTTTGGAATTAATTTTTCTCGAAAATCTGTTCAGTATCATAGGTCAATTAAATGATTTCTTTGATTTTGAGTATGCTACTCAAAGTAAATTGGTACTAAGTACTAAGCAACTTTCCCTAAAGAGAAAAGATATTTGGAATTCATTCTTCTTAGAAATCAGTTCACCAAAACCTTATTATCAGTTAATCCAAATTTTTTGATTACATTTTTTTATTTTTTTAATGGAAAACACATTTTCTTGGGAAGTTTCTCATCAAGCATTTTCCTTCATTTTAAAGATAGTATCCCTGATTTTGAAGATGGTACACTGGTACCTAAGTACCAAGAACCTTATCTTTCCCTAAAGAGAAAAGATATTTGGAATTCATTCTTCTTAGAAATCAGTTCACCAAAGCCTTATTATCAGTTAATTCAAATTATTTGATTACATTTTTTATTTATTTTTATTTTTATTTTTTTAATGCAAAACACATTTTCTTATAAAGTTTCTCATCAAGCATTTTCCTTCATTTTAAAGATAGTATTCCTGATTTTGAAGATGGTACACTGGTACCTAAAGTACCAAGCACCTTTCCATCTAGTGCAAATAGATTTGGAATTCATTCTTCTTGGAAATCTGTTCATTATAGCCTATCATAAGTTAATTCAAATTATTTGACGACATTTTTTTAAAATTTTTATTTTTTAATGCAAAATGCATTTTCCTGGAAGTTTCTTATCAAGCATTTTCTATTTTCATTTCAAAGATGATATTTACATTAAACTGATGATGTTTAAGTTCCAAGCACCTCACCTCAAGAAAATCAAAATGAGTTGAACTTGTGATTTCAATTTTGAAGGAGAAATTTCACATCCAATCTATGACCATGAAAACTAACCCATAGATCTATAATACCTATTTATTTAGATAAATTTCTTGATTGATTTATCATTTCCTAATTTCCACAATTTTGTTTGGACTTGATACATTCATTATTTAATTATGGTTAATTGTGTTTTGTTTTCCAAAGGATGGAAGTGTTACATGGCAGTGTTAAGTGTCGTAAAAAATTGACTGTCCATACTAGATTGCCTAAAAGCTCATTATCCTATGTATATTATACGTATATTATCTATCTCAAAGTGTAAAATGATTATTTACTTGTATGTTTTAATTGAATTTTCTTTGCCCATTTATGGTTAACCAAATTTTTATGTGATCATCAAATATTTAATTAGCATGGCATATGATTTATGTACTCTATATATTATATGTATATTATCTTTCCAGTCATGTGTATATTATCTATCCCATTAAAGGGTAAAATGATTATTTATTGACATGTTTACTTGAATTTTCTTTGCTCATTTATGGTTAATGATTATTTACTGGCATGTTTTAATTGAATTTTCTTTGCCCATTTATAATTACACAATTTTTATGTGATCATCAAATATTTAATTAACATGGCAGCATATGATTTATTTGTAATTAGCATGACATGATTTATTTATGATTAATAAGATTACAATCAATCCATGAAGTCCCTATTATTTTTATGTGATCATCAAACATTTAATTAGGCATGACATATGATTGGGTAAAATGATTATTTACTGGCATGTTTAATTTGAATTTTCTTTGCCCATTTATGATTAATGATTATTTACTGGCATGTTTTAATTGAATTTTCTTTGCCCATTTATGGTTACACAATTTTCATGTGATCATCAAATATTTAATTAGTATGGCATATGATTTATTTGTAATTAGCATGATATATGATTTATTTGTGATTAATAAGATTACAATCAATCCATGAAATCCCTGTTATTTTTATGTGATCATCAAACATTTAATTAGCATGGCATATGATTTATTTGTGATTATTAAGATTGTAATCAATCTACGAAGTCTGTTTTTTTTAATGTAAATTTGACCATTATTTTCAATTTATATATAGTAAAGTCTAATGAATTTTATTTGTGTTTGTTTTGCGAGATATATTCACATGTTTACACAACAATACTCATTAAAACTCAACACTATTTGTTGGAATTGATTTTGTGTGAGGGATAACACTTTTTCAATTGCTCAAGCTATATCTAATTGTCAAATCAAGTCTAATGAATTATAAAGTGAAACTTCAACGATTTCATTGTGGAAAGCTATTAGAAATTTAAATACAAAACCTTAATTACTTGTCAATATATTTGACAAATCAAAATTATTTGTGTTAAGTTGGCCTCAAGGTGATAAAGAGTGCATATAAATAAGGGAGGTGTATGGCATTTGAGTGTGTGGACTGGGTGGAAAAAACTCGCAGAGGGACTGAGGCAAGCTAGGGCCTACGAGGTCAAGAAGAAAAGGGTTAGTGAAGGTGAAGGAACAAGAATTCCTTACTAAGTAAATAACCAGTACAAGTAATGTAAAAAAGTCATAAATGACTTGTAGTAAAGTAAAAGATGAATAATATGATGGATGATAATGGTTACATCGTTTTGTGGCTTTTATAGGTCCGTCATGTACCTTTTCAACAAAAGGTCATGACTATTGATAATTGTTTAATTAATAAATTAATATTAATATTTAATAATAATTTATTATTATTTTGTTGTGACATTGTTAATATTATTAATTTATATATTTTAGATTTGTTACATTGCCTTCCCCTCAAGAATGCTTTGTCCTCAAAGCATAATTTGGAAAAGACTTCTCTTTAACTCTTATTCTTGTTTGTAATGTCTTCTCAAGATTTTTGGTGTTTGTAACTATGATACTTGAAGAAACAAGACGATATAACTTCCGAATTCTCGAACTTATGTGTTGCATCTTTTGGGGAGTGATCCACCCAAAATCTATCTTCATTGGATCTATTTTATAATTGACTATTCGGATAGAACTTCTCAGTTTAGGCTTCCATGCAGGTTGTCGATTTTGTCTGTTTTCTTTCTTAATGTTGTAGTCGGGTTGTCTGTGAATAGAGTATTGTTTATTTTTCTCTTGACATTGTTGTTGGTCAAAACGACTCATATGATTTGGGTGACAATAAGGCATCTTAACTTTTTGTGATTGTTCTTTGCAACCATCTTCTTCTGATGTTAGTGATTTGTCACTATACGCATTCTTCTGAACTTGAGCATTGATTGACTCTGTATTGGCTCCTTTTGTTGGTGTTTGATTTTGAGCGTCTGATGACTTCTCTATTGGACGAGTCATCATTTTGTTGATTAATGATTCTTTGTGGTCTAACTCTTCATGTAAAGATTTCTTATCATGCTTTAGCTTTCGAACTTGTATAAGTAAGTCTTGATTATATTTTTTGAAGCATAAGAGTTCTTTCTTGGACTTGTCAACTTCATTTTGATTGTCTTGACTTCTGTGTTCTCTTTCTTTAAGATTTTTATTTGTTCTAGCAATTCTTGATTAACCCTTTTTAAGGGAGATATTTCTTCGTCCTTGCCTGATAATTTTTTTTGAAGATCTCGATTCTCTTCTTTTAACTTTTGATTGTCTTGTTCTTTATCCTTTGTCTTCTTGACTTGCAGAATTAATTTTTGATTATGATCTCTTAGACGAGAGATCTCTTCATCTTTTTGTAGTAAATTTTTGTCAGCGTTCTTCTTGAAATATTCATTTTTCCTTAACAATATCTGATTGCGATCATACTCATTTTTTAATTCTATGATTTGCATGAACAACTCCCTTTTCTTTTCTTCTAGATACAAATTTTGTTTTTTTGCTATTTCACATAATATAGATTCACATTGTATAAATCCCATTTTTATTTTGAAAAAATGGTGTAGAATGGTTGGTTGGGAGGAATGATTGTAACCTTTCCCACCCAAGTTCAAATTTCACTTTTGGTTTGTTGTTAGGGAATAAAACCAAACCCACTTCTCACAAAACTACGTGCACCTTAAAACCATGTGCGGTTTTACTTCTTACTTTTACTTTTCACTTCTACTCACTTCTAAACTTTACTTTTATTTTTATTTTTTTCCTTTTTTCTTCTTCTCACTTCTTTTTTTATTTTATTTCTATATTTTATTTTCTTCTTTTTTACTTGTCTTTCTTTTCTTCTTTTTATTTTCTTTTACTTCTGTCTTTTTCTATTTTTGTCTTTTTTATTTCTTTGGGCCACGGGCTTGGTTTTGGACAAGGTCTTAAATTGGTGGCTACAAGCCTGGATCGGGCAAAGCTCTGATACCATTGAAGGAACAAGAATTCCTTACTAAGTAAATAACCATTACAAGTAACATAAAAAAGCCATAAATGACTTGTAGTAAAGTAAAAGATGAATAATATGATGGATGATAATGGTTACATAGGATGATAATGGTTACATAGTTTTGGGTTTTTATAGGCCCGTCATGTACCTTTTCGACAAAAGGTCATGACTATTGATAATTGTTTAATTAATAAATTAATATTAATTTATTATTATTTTGTTGTTACATTGTTAATATTATTAATTTATATATTTTAGGTTTGTTACATAAGGCTGTAGCAGCTTGGATAGTGATGAGGAACAAGAATATTATTCTCTGTAATCAAAACCAGTGTTCTTTTCAGCATATCTCGGAGCAGTTTGTACAGGATTAGGGCATATTCTTCAGAAGGTAAGTCAAGGTTCACTTCTTAGTCTAAGCCATGAAAAGGCAAGCAAATCCATCACTGGTTCACCATACCAAAGCCTCTGGTTTTGATTTGGACAAGCCTAAGACGTCAAGTTTTAGACATAAGAAAGATGACATTTTTTCATAGCTATTAGATACCATTTCTTTCACTTCACTTTACTCATACTAGTCGCTATTGAGGAAGTATAGGAATCAATTTACATCAATTCACACAAATAGTTTGTGAAGTTTTATACCAACCAAATATCATTATTTTCCATATGTTATTGGTACAACGAAATTTATAATAAGCCTTATTAGGAAGTAAGGGTTATTTCTGCCAAAAAGGTACATCTTTTTGGATGACATCAATATACTCCACAAATCTCACAATAAAAATTATTTTTGGATGATCCATAGTCGAATCAGGCTTGTTTTCTTCTTATTTTAAGATGGAATCAATCTCAGTTTTTATTTTCCATATGTTATTGGTACAACAAATTTCACAATAAACCTTATTAGGAGATGAGGATTATTTCTGCTAAAAGGTACATCTTTGTGGATGACAACAATATACTCCACAAATCTCAGAATACAAATTATTTTTGGATGATCCATAATCGAATTAGACTCATTTTCTTCTTATTTTAAGATGGAATCAAACTCAGTTCTCAAACTCTCGGGCATTGGAGTCATTAAAAGAGGCTTTGAAAATTGCTACACCATTTGATTTTAGGGGGGTGTTCTTCAAGGGATAGCCCCCCCACATTTAGTCTTGCTCCAACATTAGCCAAATGATCCACCTTCAAATTTAAACACCCTCTTATATGATAGAATTGAATAAAGGATAGGTTAGGATAGAAATGAAGAATTCTCTTTTGAATGCTGTTCTTTGCTACTTTCTTGGGAAGCAAATTGTTCATAGATTGAATGGTAACTCGAGAGTCACCAAAAACCATGAAATCTTCAACTTGTAGATCGAACATGCATTCTATTCCTTGAGACACAATCGTCCATTCAACATAGTTCATTCGCTTGCCTAGACCCCATGCATAAGTTCTAATATTGTTTCCACATGGATCAAAGATGACTATTGGCGCATGCCTCCCCTGAAAACATGTCATCTTGGTAAGTGGAAATAAAATTTTTTTTCCAAAGAAAAAAAACATTTTATTAGATATTTCTAGAAAGAAATCAAAATCTACATTCTTTGAGACGCAAAGAATGTTCTAGCTATGCATTTACATATTCTAGTTTTCTCCAAAATAGTCATTTTAAGAGACCATCCATACTGGAGGGTTTCTTGAATCTTAGCCTTAGAAGTTCCAATGTTCACAAGTCCATTCTAACAAGAGAAAAGTCCAATGAAGGCATCCTCCTTTCCTTCCATTAACTTCTTCTAGGGTTCATGAAGGAACCCTAGCAAACCTCCCAACCAATACATCCTCCTTTCCTTCCATTACCTTCTTCTAAGGTTCATGAGGAAACCCTACCAAACCTCTCCTAGAGACTAGTACAAAGAAAAGTGTACTGGCCTCTCCTAATGAGAGAAGTTGTCTTCGAAAGAAGGGAGGAAAAATGGTATGTCGGTACCACGCACCATGGGATCTATGTGACCAGTCAAAAGTTTACATTGATGAACAAGGAGAAAAAACGTATGAAACTAGACGAAATGATGACAGAGTGAATACACACAATCGTGAAACACTGATGATGTGGAGAGCTAATATAGATTGGCAGCCTGTACTTTCCAAGCGCGTGGTTATTAATTACATAGCAAAATACGCTACTAAATAAAAAAAGGGATATGAAAATTTCCACAATATGTTGATGTGGGTCTCTTCTATCTAGAATCCGAACGAACCAGTAGCACGTGCATATAAAAGTTTGTTGTGTGAATCCATTGTTGATAGGGACATTGGTGCACAGGAGACATGTCATTTGTTTATAGAGCTTCCTCTTTCAGAATGTAGTCGTCATTTTGTGGTTCTAAATGTTGGTATTAAGGTTTTCAAACAAGTACAAGTTGATACATATAATGCTGACAATGATAATTCTTTGATTGATGCATATACTACGCGACCTGAGAATATGGAGCAACTTACATTGATAGATGTTGCAAAACATTGGTCATATGACAAATGTCGACGGGGGAAAAATGGTTACCACGAAGGAATGCATCTATTGTATGCGTGTTTCCTAGATTTAACTCTATTCCTGATCGAAATTTGGCAAAATTTGCAATATATACTTTGGCATGTTGATCGCAAATATATACCTTGGCATGTCGACGACGAAGAAGAACATCCAATTCCACAAAGAGATTCTAGGCAGCATGAATGGGAGATCATATGTGGATTATATAAAAATCAATTTATAAATTATAATGAGTTTGAGATGCTTGGACATAGGGATCTTGATTGTATGAATGATTGGAACATTGCTTTTGTAGATGAAGAGATCTCCAGTCGTGCAATTCATTTCATCTTTGATATGCAAAAATTGAAAAAGATTTCTACTTACCAACATGCAAAGTCTTACTCAATTGATAGTTTGGGGGATAAGCAAAGAATAGCATATGATGTTATCCTTGAGCATTATAGAACGGGTGTTGATCCACTACGCATGATAATCCAAGGAACTGCAGGTACCAGAAAGTCATATTTGATTGGAACCATTAAAAGTACACTTAAAAATCTCACATCAAGGGAAAAGTCCATTACTTCTTCTACCTCCTACAGGGGTAACAACTTTCAACATATCCGCAAGAATAATTCATTCTGCACTTCATATATCGATCAAAGAAATTGATCATTTAGGAGGACCGAGTTTAATTAACTTACAAAAAGAATTGAGGAATGTTAAATATATTTTGATCGATGAAATGAGTTTTATTGGAAAAAATCTATTAATCAGAATAGATTCAAGACTTCGCCAAGCCTTCCCAGAAAATGCTAATATACCTTTTGGTGGAAGATCAATTATATTGGTCGGTGATTTGGGACAATTGCCACCTGTCATGGATAAGTCTTTATATGCATCGGAAGGTATTGCAAAAGAATTCCGGAACACATTCACAACAATTGTGACCCTTGATATCGTGTTTCGACAGAATGGACAAAGCAATGAACAAATATCTTTTTGTAATGTGTTAATGAATATTAGAGATGCAATTTCAACTATAGAGGATTGGAAATTATTGATGACTCGTACAGATACTTCCTTACATGCTACAATGAAAAAGTCCTTTGATAAGGCGATACATTTGTTTGCGATAAATGATGATGTAAACTGTTATAACAAGTGTTTAATGAGAAGCCTAAACTGTCCCATTGCGACTAGTATTGCTACATTTGTAAGAAGCAACTATTCTATGGAAGGAGATGAAGAAGGGTTGGAACTTGAATTACTTATAGCCATATGAGCAAGGGTAATGCTCACATCAAACCTCTGGACTGATGTAGGACTCATCAATGGTGCTCTTGGAGTTATACAACAAATTGTATATAATCTTGGAAGTGCGCCTCCAAAACCACCCACGTATGTTTTAATAAAATTTGATAATTATGTGGGGGTACCATGGGATGAATCGTTTCCTCAAGTTGTTCCTATCACACCTATCGAAAGAAATAATAAAAAACAACTTCCATTGAAACTCGCTTGGGGTTTAACAATCCACAAGTCACAAGGATTGACATTGGAGAAAGCTACTATTAATATTGGAAAGCAAGAGAGGCAGGGTATGACATTTACAACAATATCTTGAGTTAAATATTTGGCAGGTCTACGATTTCAACCTCCATTCTCATATGATCGATATGAGAAGATGTCAAAACTACCAGGTGTGAAGATAAGAAAAGATGAAGAAGATAGATCGAGAATGATCACGATGTGAACTCTATTTTCATTTGTTTAATCCTTACAAAATTATTGTCTCTACTTTCCAATTTAACAAATTACTCATACATATTACTTACATTATTATAATCCTCATAATTCTATCTGTGTTTTCAACTTAGCCTATTCCTTACAATGTTGATCAAACTCCGGTTTTGTGTTACCGCCCACGACTGGAACCAGCGTAGATCCAAATCCTAGGCTCTATCAAGCGTCGAGAGGGATCAAATCTCACGAAAGACACTACATAATCACTTTAACAGTACTATGTGGGCCTAAGCTCTTATAAGCAACCTACATGAGCCCTTGTAGGCCACACAAGTGAGATGTTTTCTTAAGAGTAGAATTGTCATGCTCTAATTATGATTTCACATAATGACTCCATCATGATGTAGCTATGCAAGGTAAGTCCACACCAGTCCATCATGAGCCTCCATGGACTCCATCTATCCTTCAAAGCAAAGTACTCCATTGGGTCAACTAGCTCTTGCAAGAACATTGTCGAAGCCCTAGATGTCCCTGGGCCATCTCTAATCCTTTGAACAAGAAACCAAGCTACCTAACTAGGGCTTGTAGCCATCCTCCATGATGCAAAATGTTCCACATCTCGTGGAGTACTGGGTCAACTAGTTCTTTCAAGAACATTGTCGAAGCCTAGGTGACCTTGAACCATCTCTAATCCTTCGAATAAGAAACTAAGCTACCTAACTAAGGCTTGAAGCTGTCCTCCATGATGCAAAATGCTCCACATCCAATGAATGACACTCTCCTCCACAAGGCCTTAATGAATGGTGCTCGCCAGACTACCAAAAGATCTCCAATGCCTTAGGGAAGAAAGCTAAGCCAACACCATCTTGATGTCAAACATCCATTGAGAAATCTATTTCAACTGAGCATATCTATTTTGGACCATTTCTCATGTTGCATTCCATCTCAGGCCATCTTAGAGCTAGAACACCCCCAAACATGGTGTAAACACTTTTAGAGTAACCTGAAAATTTAACACACCCTCTACAACACTACCAACACTTGTTGACTCCCTCTACAACTCTACCAAATCTACTATTTGCAAATCAATACTGATTTTGGTCCCAAAATTAATTTTCATCATTTGCAACAAACAAACATGCTATCATAACATCTCAATCCTTTAATGACTTATGACCACATGTGGATATGAAAAAGCATCTTCTTTGAGCAAAAACTAACTACCAACCTTTGCTAACATCAAAGGACACCACGCCATAAGCTATCTAGAACCACCTACAAGGATAATAATATCTCCATACTTGGTGGATAATAAATATGCCCACTATGTTGTTAAAATAAATAATATACTGATAAGGGGTAGGTGGCATAGGAATACTCATGAAATAGTATAAATACATTTGTATCATGATAAGGGGTAGGTGGCATAAGAATACCCATGAAATAGTATAAATACATTTGTATTATTGTATTGGGCGAGTTGGATGTAATATTTGTGGCAAGCATGGCTTGTAGAGTGATTCATTCCATAAAGAATAGTTAATGGTGTTACCTTGCCATAAGGGTATTCTCTACATTATTGTGTTCATTCTCTTTATGGCTAATTGTGTGGATTTATTGTATTGTTCACAAGTTAATTTCAATCTTCTTTCCTTAGTTCTATTAAGGAACACAAGAGTACACAACACAAGTGAGACATCCAATCAAGAGTACAAGTGTCATGTTCTAATGGCAATGTCATGCAGGTAATGACTCAAAGGTGTTGTTGCTATCGAAGGCAAGTCCACGCCACTCTATCATGATCCTCCATAGACTCCATCTATCATCCAAAGCAAAGTATTCCTTGAGCAATCTCCAATCCTCCAAATAGGAAACAAAGCTACCCATATGTCAATTAGGGCTTGAAGTCCTTTATGATGCAAAACACTCCACATCCCTTGAAGGGCATTCTCCAAGTAGGTGGCTCCTCCATGAGGACTCAATGAAGGGCATCCACCAAACTACTACAATTGATCTCCAACACATAAGGGAACAAATCCAAGCCAACACCATCCTAAGCTCAAGCATCCCATTAGCAAGCTATCTCAACTATACATTTCCATCACAGACCATCTCTCAACAAGTTATACAACTTGATGAGAAACCGATATTGTTCTTGTTTTTTTGGAGGTCAATTTTAATAATTGCTTTTACCTCCATTTCAAAAAGTGTGTATACTGGTAGCACTACCATTTTTCATTTTGAACTATTTTTTTTGAGATTTTGAATCATCTTGTTCATAAAAAAAATATAATTTTAATTTACAAATGCATTTTTTCAAATTTAACAAAAAAATATGTACGTTTTTTATTTTTTTCTTCAGATTTATAAGCTAGTTATAATGGAATAAATTATTTTCTTAAATAAGTCATTTTATGGACAAATTTGACAAATAAAAGAGAAAATAAAGACATTTCAAACCATTTTTAAGTTTTAACGTATTTTCAGATATTTTGTAGATAACATTATTTTCCATAAAGTGACCAGTCACATAAACTTAACAAAAAGTTTATTATATATTTGTAATTAACATATTAAAAGCATAATATTTATTCTTAAAATTATTTTCAGATATTTTGTCTATAAAAGTGATACTATTTAACATTATTTTCCATAAAGTGACCAATCACATAAACTTAACAAAAAGTTTATTATATATTTGTAATTAACATATTAAAAGCATAATATTTATTCTTAAAATAAAATTCTAAAGCCAAAACATTATGAAAATATCTTATCAAAATTTTGTCATATTTAACATTTTCCTCAATAACATAAAATTAATCAAAAAAATTATCTGAATCAAAATCTTCATTAGAATCGACATTTTTTAAAGCTTAACTCTCTTTATAAACCTCAATGTACAACTCTTAAATCAAAATTTCATCAATTAATAATAAATATACTTTAAAAAATTACCATAAATTTAAAAAATCAAAACTCAACATTTAAGAAAACAAATAAAAACATTATATAAAAAACTAAAATATAAAAACCATATAATAAAAAAAATATATTAAACGAACCATAAAAAAACAAAAAACAAAACAAATAATAATAAAACAAACGAAAATAAAATAAAATAACACAGATTACAAATAATTAATAAAAAAACAAAAAACATAATAAAATAAAATATTAATAAAACATACAAAATAATATTAAAAAACATAAAAACTAAACCATTAGTTATATTGTTTTGTTTTTATGTTTTTTATATTATTTTGTATGTTTTATTAATATTTTATTTTATTATGTTTTTTAATTAATTATTTTATTTCTAAGTAGTTTTTTAATTATAGTTTTTAATTTTCTTTTAGTTTTTTAATATAGTTTTGTTTTATATTTTTTTTTTTTAACAACAAATCGGCAAAAGACATGAAGGCCAAAATGGTTTTTATCATTTTCAGTTTCTCATACTCTGAGAAGACCACCTTTGTAAAAATATGAATGGGTGTTAATATACCTTCCTTCTCTGTATGAGAAAGATGATTTCAATGAAATACTAATGAATGATACAATGGCTTACATCTCATTCTGAGATAGAATAACACTGATAAATAGGATGATTGAATTGCTAAATGCTGATGATGCTTGTTGAGAGAATTTGCTGCACATTGTGCTGGATAGTTCTATGAACAATTCTAAAGTTTCATAGTGTCCTTCTGAGATTGCTTAATGCTGATTAATACTATCAGATACTGAGCTAGGATTGCTGCTGATGCTTCAGTTTATCATTCTGCTTCAGCAAGACCCTACTTTGAGAATTCTGGATGAATCAAGCCCAAAGTATACTTTTGGAATTGGGAATATAAGTTCATTGCTGCTGACCAATTCTCTCAAAACTAACAACTGAAACACGATTATCTTCCTCCTCAAGGCTGCCTCACGAAACTGCCTCACAAAATTGCCTCTGCTGCTATTAAGACTTCAAAGAATTTTGAAAACAACTTAATGATGAGTTGTGTTATTACAAATTCCTCTAGTTAATACACAATACGAATTCCTTCATATTTGTGTGAAAAAGAGTCCTCCAATTCCTACGAGTTCTTACCTCCCAGAAATCGCACAGTACCATATCATGATAAGTTTGTTCCATAGATTCACTATTTAGCGAATCATCATGGCGATCCTATTGAAAATGCACTGAATTGGAGGAAATAGGGTAAATTAGAAAAGCGCTGTAGATGCTTAGAAGGCTGTAACAGTCTGAAGGTGAAATGATTCCAAATTTACTGCAGTCGAAATTCTGTTTCAGATGAAGGAGATGATAAAAGACATCTGCACTTGTTGAATTTGAAGGAGACAATCTGTGTTCCAAGAAGAGAAAGACTAAATTTGATATGCTGAGGATATAGTGCTTAAAATTTTGTGACTGTCAGAGAATGAATTGAAATCTGGATGTATAAAGATCAATTATCTACTTCAAACGCTGAGGAAAGATTAGACTTCTGCGTTCCAAAACATAATGTATTTCTTTGTATTTTCCTTGGTTTAAAAAAGATCAGGTTTCGCACTTAGCTTCAGATGTTATTCGCACTCTGCTTCATATGTTATTCTGAGATAGTAAGAACCAAGCTGAGATAAAGGATGATGTTCAAAGAATTCATCTACTATAAGCCAACCTTGTTGTAGAAATGGAAGAAAATTTCATGGAAGATGGAGTATAATGTCAATATCAATTGCCATAATTAAGAAATGAAGAGCCTTCTCATGGAAGGTGATGAATTTGACTGTCTGAACTGGAGATATGAAGAGTCCCTTGATTTAGCCTGCTAGCTGCGTTTGCTTCGTTGTCAGCTTCATTGTTTGAAATTCTCAGAATATGAAATGCCTTAAAAAGAATAAAAGTGCTTGAAATATGCCTTATTCTCTGTATGATTCGCTCGAGGGGTAGATTGTTGAAGCTGGAAGTGGCGTTGAAAGCTCTGATAATGATCAATGAGTCTCCGAAGACATATAATTTGTCGATCTTCTGATCTTTGGCAATCTGACATCCTTTCAGCAATGCAAGGGCTTCTGCTATATTATTGGAGTAGATACCCAGACCCCATCTATATTTCAATCTTATTGTGCCATTCTTGGTTTGCAGAACTCTCCCTGCTCCTGCTTCTCCAGGATTATTCTTGGATGCACCATCAAAATGTAAGCTATCGACTTCCTGATTAGTTCTCCACTTTTGGAAGTCAGTATTAGTCATTCTGAATTGCCAAGCTGGATGATTTCGCATTTGTGGCTCTTTGGTTGTAAGAGGAATGGGTATTCCAATCCACTTCTTTTCACTGTTGGTAAGAGAAGCTTCAGTCTTGTACTTATAAATTTTGAGATGTTCAATTAGGAGAGCTTTGGCTTGACCTGCAACTTGTAGGTGGGTATACTGCTTATTTTGAAAGATAGCATAGTTTCTTGCTGTCCATAATTTCCAGCAGGTATACTTAGGGATTGAGATCCAAACATGAAACTAGATGTTCTTGGTAGGTAAGGAATGAGAATAAATGGATTTCCAGTCAGAGAAGAGT
Organism: Larix kaempferi; assembly: GCA_027924585.1. Classification (NCBI taxonomy): domain Eukaryota; kingdom Viridiplantae; phylum Streptophyta; class Pinopsida; order Pinales; family Pinaceae; genus Larix; species Larix kaempferi. The sequence goes on from BSBM01000866.1 coordinate 5,509,817, forward strand.
TGGGTGATGGAGGTAAAAGAGGGCATGTTAATATTGAGATCAAGGAGTAATAAGTTCCAGACAAGTTTAGTAAAGTTGCAATCCAGGAATAGGTGGTTGAGGGTTTCAAGGCTGCTGTGGCAGAGAGGACACCAAAAAGGCCCAAGGAAGCCTCTCTTGCTGAGGTTGTCACCGGTGAGAACTTTGCGGTGGATTAAAGTTTTTTATAGTTTTTTAAATATCCATTTTTATTAATTTTTTTTAATGTTTAGTATAAATTTTTTTATTTTTTTTAAATATATATATATTTTTTCGTTTAATTATATTTTTTTAAATGAACTATATCAATTTTTTTTTTTGATTTATTATCTGTTTTTATATGGTTTTGTTTTCTAGTTTTTTAATATGTTTTGGTTGCTAGTTTTTTAGTATTTGTTTTTTTAATGTTTTATTTTAGTTTTTAATATTTAGCGTAATTTTATTAAAAAAATTAAGTATATTTTAATTTTTTAAATTTAATTCTATCATAATTTTTTAAATTTTTTTTTTGTTATATAAATGTTTTTAATGTGTTTTATATTTTTTTTGCGTTTTTTATTTTATTTGTAGGAGTTTCATTGTAACAATGTTTGCTGCTAGGGTCACCGTTTGAAACACGACCTTTTTTTTTTTTACAATGGGTAACCAACTTTTATATTAAGAAAGAGACGATATTACAAAAAAGATGGGAAGACTGATCCCAAAAATGGAGAGCTGCCAAGGCTAGCTCATCACATTCCAGTCTTTGAAGGTCATACATATACCCAATTTTGCGATAGCTGAAAATTCTTACAAAATTTCCTAGAAGAAACCTATAGGAGAAATACATAATGTGAAGAGAAACAAAGGGCTAGTTGATCCTCAGCTTCTACAAGCCTTGGAAAAAAAAGAGACACAACATAAAAGTTTTGTAAATATATAGGCAAGCCGACAGAGAGTTCAACAGTTGACAAGTTACTGGTGGGCGTTCTTATCCTTGTTCCCAATCGGAGATACGACGTTTTTAGCAACAATTCCATGGAATACAGTGGGGTTGTTCCTAAGATAAGACCTCGTGCCATCGATCTTTGCTTCAACAATTCTGAGACTGCTATGCAGGGACCTAATTTGGGTGCTCAAATCCACCGAACAGGGGCAACCATTCTTAAGTTTCCCAACAAGCATGTCAAAATACTCTTTCAACTTGCTGCTGCTGTGAACTTCAGAGTTCATGATCTGATCAACTGTGAAAAGGTGGGAAATGGATTTTTTAAGGTCAGAGTTCTCACCTCTGAGCCAACGAACTTGTGTTTCCAGCTTCTACAAATGTGAATGGACCTAAGAGGTCGGATTGTCCAGCCCACGAGGAGACTCCAAATTGATGAGATCACTGCTATCACCTGCTGGATGCATCCAATTCCTACCACTGCCCAGCTCGTCATTTCTGGAATGACCACGAACAACATGCTGCATAGAACCACCATTATTCTGCCCCTGCACTACATCGAGGGCGGCCCAATTCTTTCCACTGCTTGGCTCATCAATTCTGGAGTGACCACGAACAACTTGTTGCGCAGAACCACCATTGTTCGGCCCCTGCACCACGTCGAGAGCTGAGAGATATCGTTTCAGACCAACCCCACCCGAATGGACCTGGATATGTTTCTTGCAACGTCGACACTGCAGTGCAGGGAGGTTAAGACCAACGTTGATATCATCATCCTCCATGATGGACCTGACAATACAAACCTAGCTCTTAGCGTGGAAGGAGCTCTACAAAATGCTAGGGATGTCACCCTCGAGCGAGTTATATGCTGAAGGTTCCTCAGAATTGGGTCTCAATAACTTCCCACATGCGAGACAGGTGGAGTCAGTAGGTGGAGGCCGCCAAGGGTGCCGAGAGGACGTAGGCAGGGATTGAGGAGAAGGGAAGGATCTCGAGGAGATATTGCCATAACTCGAATTCAAAATTGAATTGGGACTATAGTTTATAGGGTTGTAGTAATATTTCTCCCAAATCGAGGAAGAGTGCTTAATTAGTGCAGTCTTAAATTCATAAGCAAACCTAGAAGGGGGGTTAAGGGACCCAATTGATGTCAAGGTTTTGACCGTTGCTAGTTGATACTCCACAATCCAAACCAACATCGATATTAGCCATGAAGTATGCTTTCTAGTTGTTGTTCCTCAAGATGTGAAGAAAGTTGATGGAGTTAAATTCCTTAGCCACATACATGAAGAGATGATGGAGCTTAGAGACTGGATTTCTACGATTTTTGCTCAAAGATCTGGCTTCCCTGATTACCAGCATTGAGTCTCCAAAGGCCACGAGATCCTTAACATCTTCCTTCCTTGCTATTTCCATTCCTTTGATCAATGCGAGCCATTCCGCATCATTATTTGTCCTCCTGCCGATTCCCTAGGCAAAGTCTTTCACCTTGTTTCCCTCGGAGTCAAGAAGGACTCCTCCCACACCTACCAACCTAGGAAACATGACCTATTTTTTACCCCCCAAAATAAGGGTGATTCTGGTAGCACCACTTTTTGATTAAGGGGTTGATTTATGGTTTTTATTGCAATCACATCAATCGGGGTTTCAAAAAGGTTGTAAATTTGGCTTTGAAAAAAAATGCTGCTACCACCACTTTTGATCCAGGAGGATCTCCACAGTTGAAGAATGCAAAAGGTCTCCATTTGCTTCAAAGAATTTTAGTTGACGAAGAGCTTTCAAAAAGCTTCTTGATGCAATTTGAACGAGGTGAAATGGACTTCGTATGTAAAAGAAATTGCAGGTTGAAGTTACGGGCAAAAAGGAGGTTTCTCCAACAAAAAGTTCATAAAGTGTTTTCATTCGAAGTTCAATGAAAAACTATGTAAAAGGGAATTAGATGAAGATGCTCATATAAATTCTCATTTAATTTGTAAAAAGGAAATTAAAAAGGTGTGAGAACACACCTCACCAAATGGTTTCCTAGTCATAAGGGGTGTTGAGATCTTCATGGAGGAAGATGAGACCTTTTCTCCACCTACCCCTTAAGGTGTCTCTTGATCCTAATTTAGGGGATCATGGGAGAGATATTTTCCTTAACATGTGTGATGAGTAATCATCCATAAAAAGCTATAAAATCCTCTCATTTGGAGAAGGAAAGTAAGCTTTGTTGGAGAGAGTTTTAGTAAGCTTTGTATGAAAAATTTCATCCCAAGATGGGAGAAACAGTTTAGTTCATGTGAGAGACTTGGTTCTTCTTGGTGAAGAAGGGAAAGGAATTCCAATATGGGAATGAGCCACTTGAAATGAAGAGCATACAAATGTACTTATGAAGTTGTATATCTCTTAAGGAGATAATAAAGCGACTCAAAGTTCCATGAGTCCAACGATGTAGTCAAGAGGCCTGACGAACTCCGTTAACAAATCTGGTTTGCATATCTTTTTCGTATGCTTGTTTACTAATGATCAATTAGTTGTAAATCATAATTTTTGATTGATTATGCCAATTTCTTCATGTTTAATGAGAAATTGAGAATTTGATTTAAGTATTCGTTAATGGAAGAAAAGTAAGATACCCATTTTTGGATCAACTTTTCAAATTGAGGGTTATTTTTGTTGGTTTTAACGCAAAAATATGAGTTTTTATGGCTAGAGTTCTCGTTTTGAGTATAAAGTTCTCGTCAAGTTGTATAACTTGTTTCTCATGTTATAATCCATCTCATACCATTTATGGGTTAGTGATACACAATGTACCCCAAATCTCATGGAGCACCCACAAACATGCTGTAAACGGTTTTGGAGTATCCCAAAAGTTTAAAAGTCAAAAATTGGTAATGAGAGACCCAAACATGTCTCCTTTGAATTATTGAGTAACCAAAGATCCTTGCAAATTTAGATAAAACTTTCATAGTATGTCTAACTTTGGAATTGTATCCTTGTATATATTCTATAATGACATAACATCAAATACATTCTTTACCTCTAGAACTCTATGTATAATAGGTTCAAGAGCTAGATTTGTAAGTTGACACTTGCCATTTTTCTAGTCCATATGAAATTTTGAATCGCCCATCACTTGCTAATTCCTTGTGCATAGATTTGTAGTTGTTTTTAGGAATATCCACAAAGCAAATGATTCAACTTTATTATTTGTTCTAGACCCAACTCCACATTTTAAAGTAAAAAAATGCAAAGAAGACAAGTCTAGAACAACTCCAGCCCCACACTTACTTGAGTTGCATTATGAGTGGATGGCAAATCACAACAATTGAAACCTTGTTGAAATTGGAGGGGCCTAAGGGATAACATGAGAATTTGTCATAGATGGGTCAAAACACGAAATGATTGAGCCCTACAGGTCTAGGGAATTGCAAATGAAATTGGATCACTCTTGTCACTTTAGTCTAGACATCATAGGATGTTATAAACCAAAGGGCTTCTAGAATAGACTTGAGAATTGGAGGGTATCATGAGTGTTTGTTGTCTTCAAACACACTAGGATAATAAATGCACCATATTGTACAATTCCCATTAGTGTGCAATAACGTGCTGGAGTGGAGCACGTGAGAATAAACCAATTCAAGAGGCAATGACATCTCCCCTTAGTTGGTCCAAGGTATCCCATCAATGATGGTTATGGGGCCAAGGTACATAATTCCTTTAGGCCTATCTTCTATGTCCATTGAAAACAAAGCAATGAAGAGGTCTTTGTTTATCAACACGAGGAATGATACAATGATGTGTGAGAATTTGGGACATGAACAAGGGGAAACATAGGGCCAGAGAATACGTGACTCAATACTTCCTTTGCTTAGAGCATGCTGGCATGGTTGACCTAGTAGTGTATGATTAAATCATGATAAAATCAGGGGAGAGATACAATGGGATGACCAAGGGACATAACTGCAATAGAATACCCAAGGAAGGGTTGAGGGGGATATTGAGGTCAAGGAAAAGATGAAGGATGACATCATAAAGTGTTAGAAAAACAGGATCGCAGAGCAATAACAATAAATAGAAATGCAAATATAATCACACATACACATTACAAGAGACACACAGATATATCGTGCTTCACCCAACTTGGGCTACGTCCACACTGAATTTGCCAGTCCTTATTATTATTACTGTCTAGCAAGGTGAAGGGATACAACCTGCAACACAACCGCTGCACTTCCTCTTCATTGTTTCACAGTCTCTCTCCCGATCTCAGAGATCTTTACAATGCATAAAACCTAATACATCATCGTCCCTAGCCGTATTACAATGTCTTTATTTTATAAGGGAAATACAATGGGAAAATACCACGGGATACCCAAAACCATGGGCCCCCCCACACCCCCCCGTTGGGGTGACTGTACAGTCCACCTACATATCATATAAAACTGGGGTACAAACACGGCTGATACAATATCATATATGAGACTAGAAGATCGGGCTCCACAACCAACATAAAGGTTCCATGGGTGACACATCATAGAATGCTATGAACAAAGTTGACTAGGGAAGTTTCCATAAGATATCATTGCACCGAGAGTAGTGAGGTGCTTACAACCTAGTATAGGGGAGATGTTGTCACATTTGTCACATTACGTTCCCATGTCGGCTCATAATTTATCAAAAATAAAAAGTAATTAAAAAAATTCACGTTGGCTCATAAAATAAAAAAATAAAACCATCATAGATGCATATTAAACCTAGATCTATTAAGCACCGAGAGGGATCCAATTTCTTGAGGTGTAAAATTTTTCTTGATGTGTAAAATTTAAGATAAAAAAAAATTTACACCTCAAGAAATTGGATCCCTCTCGGTGCTTAATAGATCCGGCTTAAGATGGATCTATGCTGGTTGCACCAACAATAGCGAGGTGCTCGACAACCCAGTATGAGGGAGATGTTGTAACACATAAGATTGTGTAACGTTATGTAACATGTCGTTACTATAAAAAGGAAATAAAAATGCAAATGATGTCAGCTTAAAAATATAATAATAAATTATATTGATTTCATCTTAAATCTAGAACATTCATGTCCCTATAAAAAAAATAAAAATGCAAATGATGTCGGCTTAAACAAAAAAAAAATTATATTGATTTCATCTTAAACCTAGAACGTGGTCCTATAAAAGAAATAAAAATGCAATGATGTTGCTTAAACAAAATAAATAAATTATATTGATTTCATTTTCTAGAAAGTTATGTAACATGCTGTTCTTATAAAAAGAAATAAAAATACAAATGATGTCGGTTAAACATAAAATAATAAATTATATTTATTTCATCATAAACCTAGAACATTTTGTAATATGTCGTTCCTAAAGAAAAGAAATAAAAATGCAAATGATATCGGCTTAAACAAAAAAATAAATTATATTGATTTCATCTTAAACCTAGAACGTTATGTAACATGTCGTTCCTATAAAAAACTTAAAAAAAATGAAATTGATGTCGGCTTAAACAAAAAATAATAAATTATATCGATTTCATCTTAAACCTAGATATATCAAGCACGGGGGATCAAATATCTTATTATGTAAAAAATTTAAGATAAAAAAATTTACACATCAAGAAATTGGATCCCTCTTGGTGCTTGATAGATCCAGGTTTAAGATGGATCTATGTTGAAATACAATTTGCACTGGTGATAAGAAGCACTTTTAAAATGGTTTCCCAAGTAATAAATTAATTTGAGAAGAAATAGGGTAAAGGAGATAAGTGCCCAATATGCAACCAAATGAATCAACAATGCATGTGATAGTAGATGGAAGAGATCAAGGGTAGGATACTAGTGGTAATCTTCTTGGGGGTATATCAATCAATGGTGACAAAATAATGTAATGTTTTACAATATGGATGAAACAGTGAGCTTATGATATGCAAAATGAAACAAAAAAATGCCATGATGTGTGAGTCCAAGGGTAGGCCAATGAGTGAATTGAAGAATCATATGAGGCTAAATTAAATGTCACAGACTAGATGGAATCCCATCCCTATGGGAAAAAGTGGCATGAATACCAAAATGCATTTGGGTCACTAATGAGCGATAACCCATGGAGGTAAGACTCTATTATCGTGTAAAGGAAAATGCAAGGGTGGTTGGGTGAGGCCACATGCCCTAATAGTGATGGGTCCTAAAAGCATAAGTGGGATCAAACAAGTTCAACGCATAAGATTTTTGTAGAGGAAAACCATATGCCAATTTGAAGGGATACACTTGTAAGGGTGGTCATGTACATATAAATGTGGTGATCCCTATTTAACTTGTATTTGCACACATGGAAATGACACCAAAATCATAAAAGTGCATTTAGAAAAAAAAACATTATTACAAGTAGCATATAACATAGATAAGCTTGAGTTACTTGCATTAGAAAAATAATAGGAAACAAGGGCATCTTGAAATCTCCCTCTGTGAATAAGAAGAGCATGGAACCGAGAATCCAATAGCGTGAAAGATGTGTCAAATTAATGTTGTATGAGGCCGTACGGAGTGGAAAAAGGTTAAAAAATTATATAAACTAGCATAGATCAATCTTAAACCTAAATCTATAAAGCATTGAGAGGGATCCAATTTCTTGAGGTGTAATTTTTTTTATCTTAATTTACACATCCATAAAAAATTTACACCTTAAGAAACTTGATCCGTCTTGTTGCTTGATAGATCCGCGTTTGAGATTGATCTATGGTGGTTTTTTATTTTATGAGCCAACATGGAATTTTTTAATAAATTTTTATTTCGTTTTAAATTTTTATTTGATGAGTCGACATGGATTTTTTTAATTACTTTTTATTTGGTTTTACTTTACTTTATTTTATTTTTATTTTTATTTTTGGTAACATAACATTATGTTATGCTATATGACATTTCCCCCATACTGGGCTATATAGCAACTCGCTACTCTCGATGCAATAAGGTGGGGCCCACTAAATCGATAATCATTGTCACTGTTCACTGTTTGAGGAGATTATGGGACTTGGGACTTCAAGTGCTCATATATTCAATTTGATAGTTGATTTTCAATTTTGTGACTTATAGTTTGGTAGTTTCTCCCTCCTCTTTATTTTGTTTGTTTGGGCCCATGGGGAGCTCTTAAAAAATGTCATTGACTATTGCATAGTTTAGACATTTTTTTGTGACATGCTTACAGAAAATAATGCAATAGATGCGATGGGGTTGCACTTGTTGAGGTAATATTTGTGACCAACCATCATAATTGTTAAGAGAAAAAGTGTGATGCCTTGTTGCAACTTTTATTGGCAAAGTTGTGTTGTTGGCTCACTTTTTTGGGTAAGAAATGTGCATTGACTTTTGATTTTTTTGGACAAAATGTAGCCATGAGGGTGAGATGGAGAGTGAGGGAATTTCAAACTGTGTGGGCACATATTTGAAACAATCCAACTCTGTGAGGTATGCTTGCACAATATGGGATTCTCAAGTTCTTTGAGAACCCATTAATGAGGGTAGGTGGTCTTATGCTGACGAAGATTGTCCATTATTGGGATGCAAACATGGAAGAATTCCTGGTGTATGGTGAGTGAAACGAGTTCACTTTGATGTATATGTACTTCAGATGGGCCTACCCATGTATGGAATGGAAGGTGTCACTCAACTTGTGCGATCACGAGATGTAGTCATGGAGGACTACCTGGATGCCCACTGCAAGGTGGGATCATCTCTACATGACTTCTCCATTTAGATGAAGGACATATAACTCTTGGAGACCCATGAATTGGTAGTAGGATTTGTTTGAGTAGCAAGGTTGGGAGGACCCCATCGAATTATTGACGATTAGATGATGATGATCGAGTAGGTATCGAGTGACACTTATTTTGGAAGGGACTAGATGTTTCTTACAACTTAGTGATGCCAATTGTCTCAGTGTAGTCGTTCAATTGAAGATTTCGGGTTTGACACATTCATTTGCACCTACTTATTTGAGGGAGTTCCTACATTGTGGGTCTATCATGTGATTTGGGATGCAGGGTTGATGGAGCCCTGGATGCAATGGTGGGGAGATTTGAGGGGCGGGCATGGTGCTGTTGGAAACACCATTCATTAGGATTTATTTTCTTAGTGGTGTCAACTTCTTGTGGTCATTGAGGATTAACCCTATGTGGGGATGGAATATCAAGGAGATTTGGAGCTACCTCAACCACTAGGTTAGGAATGGGGACTTGACAGTAAGTATAATTTTGTTTACATTTTTAAAGTTATGTTCATATACTAGCAAAGATGGTAGATAGATTGATTTATATGATACATGTTACTAATTATTCACCTCTTATGTGCGTGTAGATATTGGATTGGTCCTTCCTTAGGGACATCATAGATGATAGGGTAGGGTCGAGGATGCTATCATTCCACCCTAACATAGAGGCAATGACAAGGAGTCGAGGTGGTCTTGGCCCAGGTCTATGCTAGGACATAGATTAATTGCTAGATGGGGTCACATATGAGGGATGAAAACACTTGGATGAGGAGTTGATTGCAGTTTGTTTCTAGTAATCATCAGAGTGGTGATCCATCATGCAAAGGATTGCCATGGCTTCCTAGTTTATTATTAGAGATATGATGAGGGGGAACGTCTCCTGTATCATTGGTCTCAATAGTAACGATGATGACAATGATATGGGAGATGAATCCGATGATTATGGTGATCATGTGTATGTAGTATGTGGAACTTCCCCATGCTATGGCATGATATTTTTTACTATGGATTACATATTTTGGACATAACTATGGGTACTTTGATGTAAACATTCCTTATTTCTTGGATGATGATGATGACATTCCTTATTTCTTGGATGATGATGATGATTTATTTCTTGGATGATGATGATGATTTATTTCTTGGATGATATATATATATATATATATATATAGAGAGAGAGAGAGAGAGAGAGAGAGAGAGAGAGAGAGAGAGAGAGAGAGAGAGAGAGAGAGGCAATTTTATATGCACAAGCCTTATATATTCTATAATGTTATGTATGCTTTTATGGTTTCTTATGCACACATGTATGCACTTTTGGTTATGGTTATATACACATGCATGGTTACTTTCTTGTTATTTATGGATGATATGACAATTTAGAATCTGATTTGTAGTAGAATCTACAAAATATTGGGACTCCTAGGTATATGCTTGAATGTGATGAATTCAAATTGTTTAACCAATTGTTTAGCTCGAAGGATATTTTCTAAAGAGGCAAGGATCGTGTATCTAATAACAATTGTTCAATTGTATGATAAACAACTGAGAATTAAGATAAAAACGAAGTGAAAAATGCATAATTGGAGGGCATTAGCCAAAAGGCTTATTACAACATGTCATTTTTCCTAATTATTGGTGGTAGAATCGACACACACACACACACCTCTGACATGGATGAGGGAGTGTGATGGGAAATATATGGCCCAAGTCGTCGAGGTGATATTTTGGGTGTACCTACTTGAGCCATTGGGATAATTGTAGTAACATTGGGTTAAGCGATCCAATTGAAAAGGATAATAAGATAAATCATAAGGCTCTTCCAAAGGGGAGGGATATAAAACAACTATAGTACAAAACTCAAAAGAGGGATGGTACTATGGATATAGTTTATTATTATTATTTAAAACATTTATAAAATTTGTAAACTTAGGAAGAGGACATGGTTCATAATGAAATACTTTAATACATTGTGCCTTCGCCCTTGATTCATGCTTAGGATCATTGTTAGAATTGTGAATAATAAGTTTATTCTATCTACAAAATTGTGATAGTAAAATTCCATTTATTAATCCCTATATATTGTGATATTACATTATTATTATTATATTAGTATTGTCTATATTGGTCGACTAGGACCTTAATTGTAATTGCACCCTTTGTCTTCTATATATACCAAGGAGACCTAGATTTAGGATCATTTGATATCGTCTTGTGCATTTGATACATTGTAAAATGAGGTTTTCCCGTCAAAGAGGATTCTTATTTATCTCTTTATTTCATTATCAATGTGTTGGTTACTCTCTCTTTCTAATTTTATGCTATTTTTGAAATTTGGTGCATAAAATTTGGTATCATAGCCATTTTAGATATAACTTATTTTTGGGTATGTTTTAGACACAATTCAAAGTATTTGTAATAAAAATTTCAGGTCCTGGTGTGCTATAATTTCTAAGATAAATCCTATGAAAGTTGGGGGTTTTTAGTAGTCCAAAAACTAGTCTCAAAAGAGTGTTCTGGCTAAATTGTTATATCTAAAACTTGAAAGATCCAAATTGAGTACCAATTATTGCATCATAAACAAAACAACCAATATTTTTTTGGTAAAAACTTTAGGATCAGATTGGGAAAATTGGACATATGGAAATTCATACAAGTTTTCTCTCTTGAAAGAGAGAAAACAACTTTTTGGAAAGTCGCCATAATTTTCTATTGGCACATCAGAATTTGACCAAACCTATGGAATTATAAAGAAGACATTAAAGATAATACATGCCAAAATTTCATACTTAGAGGGGTCAATTTTTTTATATATTATCCATGAGAAAGATCAACCAACAAGATAACTTGCAAACCATGGTTTTTAAATGTATGTTTAACTTGAAACTTGCATAAATTTTGATTGGTATATTTTTTTGGGTGATTCAAAAGGACTGGTAAAGACAACATAGAGAATAACTCTAGAAAAATATTAGTGGGCTTAAATGGAAAGAGGTGGATAAAAAATGTATACATCCGATACACCTCTTGAAGGCTCATCCATGACATGAGATGAGCATGACGATGTGGATGTTGGGTTGTCCATGATTATGGAAATAGTAGAGAACATTGAAACTACAAGGCTAATAAATATGAAAATCATGAATATGGTAAATAATGATGAATTTCATGCATTCAAACATGAATTCCAAACATTCAAAGGATATATCAAAGTTGAATTCCAAACATTCAAAGGTGATATCCAAAATGACCTTGAAATCATGAAGGGAGAACTCTTGAAGGATATAAGTGGCTTACCCAAAATTCAACTCCTTAGTAAGAGGATAAGGATAATACGATGGTGGAGGCCCATTCACTTGAGGATAAAATTCTATCATTCTCAAAGAACAAGAGCTTTGAGTCCCAGAGACTTTATCATTCATCACTCCACGATCCACATCATCATGGGTTCAACTCGGTACGAATGAACTACTTTATTCCCAAGATTAATATGAGAAATTTTGATAGAAATGATCCAATAACATGGATATTCCACATGGATCAATTCTTTGGTCTACAACAAGTTCCAACTTTACAAAATGTAACTATTGCATCCTTATATTTAGAATTTGATCAATTTGTGTGGTACCAATGGATTTGATACCATAAAAAGGACTCTATTGTCTCTTGGTCTATATTTACAAATGAATTGATAGAACATTATGTTGATATTTAGAGAAACACCTTTTTTATCCAATTAACAAATATTAAAAAAAGAGGTCTAGTTACAAAGCACATTAAACAATTTCAAAAGTCAAGTCTCATTGTAAAGAACATTCAAGAGGATATTTGTTGGATATCTTTATGGGTACTTTAAAGAAGAACATTCAGCTTGACGTATGTCTCTTTGAACCTAAATCATTGGATATATTTTTTAGTTTGGAAATGAAAGTTGAAATTAAAAATATGGCTACTAAAAGGGCTGCTATTAACACCTATATAGAGGGAAATGTTCCTCTCCCTAACCACACTTAACCTACAAGGTTGACACCTCAACAAGTGGAGGAAAGAAGAGAAAAAAGACTATGTTTCGATTGTGATAACAAGTACAATAAGGGACATAAGTGCAATGAGAATAAATTATTCTAAATAGATTGTGAAGTGGAAGATTATCCAAAATTGGAATGTCTCAAGAGGAAGAACCCGAAGAACTACTCCAACCATTTATTTCCATGCATTGGACGACATTAACACTCCTCGAATTCTTAGGATATAAGGATATATAAAAAAGAAAAGGTAATAGTGTTGAATGATTTTGGTAGTACACATAACTTCATTAATTGTAAATTAGCCAAACTTCTCAATTTCTCTATATATTCAACACCAAAGTTTCAAGTAATTATAAATTGTCCAAGGAAGTGCCATAGTATTTAGCTTACTATGGAGGAGTATTTATTGGATAGCACAATGATTGCAATCCAAATGGGTGGTGTTCATGTTGTATTAGGGGTATAATGGTTACAATTATTGGGAACAATGACTCTTATTTTTTAGGAACTTTTCATAATATTTTCCTTAGAAGGAAAGGAAATTGAACATAGAGGTTATCTAGGGAAACCCTTGAAAGTGATAAGCTCTAATAGCATGAAAAAACTGCTAAAAAATGGACAGTATGATGCAATTTCACAATTATGCTCACTAAATGTCCAAGCATCTATACCTTCTATTCCAGTGGATTTACAAAGAGGTATTAACAATCATTCCAAGGTATTTGGAGAGATTCCTAAAGGTATTCTACTTGCTCAAGATCATGACCATGTGATTCGCTTGCAACAAGAAAGTGTACCGCCTAACAACAAAACTTACAAGTACTCATATGCACAAAAGAGTGAGATTGAGAATATGGTTCAAGAAATATTAGATGCTATCATTCTCTACACTAGTGGTGATGGTGAATAACAAGGAAGGTTCATGGCTTATGTCTCTAGTTCTTAGATAGCTCAACAAGATGACCATTTAAGATAAGTTTTCTATTCTTATCATTGATGAGCTATTAGAGAATTGCATGGATCATTTTTTTTACCAAGTTGGATCTCCATTAAGGATATCATGAAATTCTAATGAGGCAAGAAGATATTCCCAAAACAACCTTTAGAACACATGAAGGTCATTATGAATTTCTGGTGATTCCATTTGGCCTTACCAATGCACCCTCCACATTTCAAAGCTTATGAATTCTATTTTTAAACCCTTCCTTAGGAAATTTGTGTTAGTATTTTTTGATGATATACTAATCTATAAAAAATGTTAGGAATAACATGCACAACATGTTGAAATGGTCTTAAACCTATTGGAGGATTATCGACTATATGCCAAGCTTTCTAAGTGTGCCTTTGGGATTCATGAAGTAGAATATTTGGGCCATATTGTATCTCATGAATGTGTCAAAGTGGACCCTAACAAAATTAAACCTATAATAGAATGGCTAGTTCCAAAAACCTTGAATAATCTTAGAGGATTCTTAGGATTGACAGGATATTACCAAAATTTGTCAAGAATTATGATCAAATAGTAGCACCTCTAACATTGTTATTGAAAAATGAGGTAATTTTTTTTGGATTCAAGAAGCAACTAAAGATTTTGGAAAACTTAATTTGGATGGGTACAAATTTTGTATAAGCCAAACTTGACTTCACATTTTTTTTTTATTGTGGAATGTGATGCCTCAGGGATTGGAATTGAAGTAGTTTTAATGAAAGAAGGAAGGCCCCTTGCATTCAAAAATTTTCATCTTAAATGAAAAAGCTTACTCAAACCAATTTATGAAAAGGGATTTTTTTTCATACTGCATGTAATTAAGAAATGGAACCCTTACCTAATAGGAATACACTTAAAGGTAATAACAAATAATGATTATCTAAGTACTTCTTGGAACAATGATTATCTTCAAAAGTGCAACAAAAATGGGTTATAATGATGCTAGGTTGTGACTTTGAAATGATATACAAAACATGAAAACAAAATGTGGTAGTAGATGCACTTTCAAGGAAAGAAAAAGACACCGAGGGCTTACTCTATGTCGTTTCCATTATGAAATATGATCGATTGGAAGAAACAAGGATAGAATGCAAGCAAGATTAGAAGGCATACAAGATAATTAAACAACTACAGGAGGACCCTACTGCATTAGATAAATTTGTGTAGAAGAATGATTCATTATGGTACCATGATCTTGTATATTTATGTAAGAATTCCCAAATCAAATAAGGGTCATTTTGGAATTGCACACTTCTCTTATAGGAGAACATTCACGATTCTTGAAAAATTATCACATGATCAAGAAGGATTTTTCTAGGAAGGTTTAAACTTATGTCCATACCGAGTCAACATTGGGGACAAGTATCAATGGATTTTATCAAAGTCTACCAAAGTATGAAGGAAAGAATACCATCATGGTAGTGGTGGATCAAATCACAAAGCATTTTCTCATCATTTTAATGCAAGTATAGTAGCTTCAACATTCATGGAAACAATTCAAAAGGTACATGGAATCCCAAAGATTATTTAAGTGACAGAGATCCAATTTTCACTGGTTAATTTTGGAAGGAAATATTTTCTTGTTTGGGCACCCAATTGGGTCTCTACAACTCCTCTTACGATCCTTAATTCGATGTGAAAACTAAGACTGCAAATAAATGTCTAGAAGGGTATCTTCATTTCTTTTCATTTGATCCAATGGGTCAAGGGGTTTCACCCTTGCAGAATGGTGGTACAACACGTCCTTCCATACTTCATAAAAAATGTCACCATTTATGGTGCTTTATGGCTATGAATCTCCATCCATTATATCATCCTTGAAAAATAAAGCTAAGGTTCAAACAGTGGAGGATCACATAGAGTACCAACAAGAGGTTCTCCAACTATTGAAGACAACTTTGCTATAGCAAAAAATTGGATGGAACAAAAAACATATCAACATTGCAGTGAAAGAAAATTTGAAGTGGGGGATTGGGTATTTTTGAGGCTACAACTATACAAGCACATGTCCTTCAATCAACAAAAGAATGACAATAAACTAGCACTCAAGTACTATGGTCCCTATAAGATGTTGTAGAGGATTGGAAGTATGGCTTGCAAATTGGAGTTGCCTTTATCTTCATGTGTACATCTATTCTTTCACGTTTCTTTCCTAAGAAAGGCAATTGGAAACATGATTCAAATTTAGAGTACTATTTGATTGTAAATTGATAAAGAAGGGAAAATAATACTAGAACTTAAAATAATCATTGAAACATAGATCAAACAACTACAAAATTGAACAATTATTGAGTACCTCATCAAGTGGAAGAACTTGCCAATAGAAGAGGCGAAATGGGAAGATGCGTTATTTATGCAAAAACATCAACAATTAATCAAGTGTTGAGAACAACACCTTTTTGAAGGGGAGGGGCATTTTAAGCCCTATATATTGTGAGATTTCATTTCTCTTATTATATTAGTATTGTCTTTATTGGTTGGCTAGGAAATTAATTGTAGTTGTACCTTTTGTCTCCTATATATATATGATCTAGTTTTAGGATAATCTCATCTCATCTTGTGCATTTGATACATTGTAAAAGGAGGTTACCCCCTCGAAAGGCTTATTATTCATCTCTTTATTTCATTATCAAAGCGTTAGGTTACTGATCCGTCTTTCTAATTTTATGCTATTATGGGAATTTGGAAATTTTATGTGTTGGTTTACTCTATATTTCTAATATTAGGCATTCAATCACCCCACTTTGAAGGTGTGCTAGTTGTAGTAAATGATTATAATGGTCATATCTTGAAGTTTACTAATCATACTTAGTGGTTTTTTTTGTCGTAAATGTTCCTTTTTGTAATAAATTAATATGAGGTCATAAATCATGTCTTGGTTTACACTATTTTATTAATTAAGGAGTTATGAATTGGGTGTCTTAGGAATTTTGAGAGGCATATTGACAAAAGCAAGGCATTGTGGAACACATAGTTGACATTAGGTGAATTGTGAGCCACTTTGATAGTAAAATATAAGTCTCAAGTCCATTTATTATTTAAAACGTTTCTAAAATTTGTAAACTTAGGAAGAGGAGATGGTTCATAAGGAAATACTTTAGTACATTGTACGTTGGCCCTTTTTTCATGCTTTAGATCATTGATATCATGGCTATCATTGTGAACAATATGTTCACGCATATCTGGAAAACTATGAAAATAAAAATCCATCCCTTCTGGCCCAGGTTTGCATTTGAAAACTGAATCTCTTATAATTCTTCTAAAGTTTTGGCAAAACAAACATATTTTGAAGTCACAAATACACTTATCCATCTATCAATACACTCTCCCAATTCCTCCTCATTTACAATCATATTGTTTGCTTCACCATGGTTATGTTCTTTAGATTTTATTTCCACTTGGAAATCCCTAGCCTATATGGGTTTTCCTTTAATAGTTTCTCTATTTTCAATAGATCTACATCTCCTCTATTTTCCTTGTTTATAATTTTCCCACACTTCTTTAGCCTAATTTAAATTTTAAAAATAAGTTGTACTAGAGATGTAGTGGAAGGCATCGTCATAACATCTATAATGTTTGCTTGAACAACTTGGGGTTGATATAAGTCAATAAATTTTGGTAGAGTGCCTATGAAACCAAATTTCACTCTCTTGTAGGGGAATATTCAATTTTGTGGCCATAATATGGGGAATGTCAATGGATAGGTCTTTGAACCAGTTGTAAAATTAGTCACAGCAGATCTATTGAACAAGAATATCAATCACAGTGATGTAAAACAAATTGGAGTAAAAACTGTGCAAGAGAGATGCATTGGTGCCCTATAATCCAGAATAGTAGAATTACAATACAATACTGTCACAATGAGTGAGCAATTCGAATTAGCTAAGGAGGTCATTTGAATATACTACACGGTGTAGCTTGGATCCAACTAGGAGTCCTCATCATCAATTGGTGGTGGTCATCGATGCACAAGTAACTGTCAGCCAGGTGTCAAACTGAGTCTAACTGAGTGTAATGAGTGTAACTGATGGTAATGCCACTAACGTAGGGAAGGAGGCTCAGTGGAGGGTGCATGAGGAGTTAACTTCACTCAGAATAGGTAGTCAGGTCTCATCGGAGTGATAACAGCAGTTAGGAGTTAGTCTAGCCTTAAATCAAGGAAAGACAACTAGCTAACTGAAGTGAATTGGAGTGGTAGGTGAGAAAAGGCGCCCTTCTCAAGTGGTAGGTGAGAAGTGGGCACCTCCCTGGCTAGGAGGGCTAAAATTAAATGGAAATAAGCTCCCGGGTGCTGGAAGACTAGGGACTAGGTGCTGGAGGAATCAAACTGGTGACTGGGAAGCATGCATATGCATGCAAAGTACATACTGAATGATGAGATATCCTAACACCAGTGAATTACTAGTCTAACACATTTACCATAACCATCTTGTTTTTGGTGATTCATAATTGTTCCAAAACTTTTTGAATCAAATATTTGTAAAAACATGGCGTATATTGTTCATTTTCAACCCATTTTGAGTAACAACTATTTGCTTGCCATGAATTTTAGTGGTCATCTTCTTTTCCATGTTTGGAGTTTTCCTAAAGTTAAACATTGCTCTTGCTCTACCTTGATTTCGTGTGGCTTTAGCCATCAAATTGGCATCCGAGGAAAACCTTGTCCCAATCAAAATCACTTGCATGGTCTCAACATCATTTATGAAAATTTTCCTCATCCCAATCAAAATCTCTTACATGGTATCAACATCATATATGAAAATAACTTTATTTATCTAATTATTGAAATTAAATTGTTGAACTATAAAATTATAGACTTATTTTTCATTTTTTTAATATATTTAATATTTAATATACTTGTAGACTTATCTAATTATTGAAATTAAATTGTCAAACTATAAAATTGTAGACTTATTTTTCATTTTTTTTTAATATATTTAATATTTAATATACTTGTAGACTTATTTTTCATTTTTTTCAATATATTTATTATTTAATATACTTGTAGACTTATTTTTCATTTTTTTTTAATATATTTAATATTCAATATACCTTTTGTACCTTGTGTTTTTTAATAGGCATATAGTTTTCAAAGTAAGGCATCCACATACCAAAAATTACAGATACCCAGTTCCCAGGTTTTATGACATGAGTAAATCATTGTAAACCAATTTTTATGTGCATACCCAAAATTCAAGAATTATGATTTGCAAAGTTATGGGAAGTCTTTGAAATTTTATGAATTCAACAATGCATAACATACCTCCTTGAAATTGATTTAAATGAATTCCCGTTTTCTCTTGTTCTAGTGGAATGCCCATTCACTAATGCCTTCTTCCTCTTGCCAATTTTTCTACAAGGAGGTTAGTACTTTTGGTGCCTCTTACTGCACCACGAGCATCTTTTTTTTTAATCTCTAAGTTAACCCATGTGTCTATATGTCCTAAAATGCATAACACTTCATATGAGATCTAATCGTTTATGTATAGCTTGATACCATGTTCCATCTAAAACCAATACAAGAAATACTATTATGCCTTTGACATCTCCTTGGAAATGACGCCAAAATGATGACATTTTTAATCACCTTCTAATTTATATCAAGGAAAATAATGAGTCTTTGCATTAAATTGTCAACCTGGGGTTCAAATTCTTGCGAGCTTTTGTGCACTATATATGCAAGATACATTTCTTATCTTGCATTGGTTTATCTAATGTGAAGTTGTAGTTTAGTAACTTTACTTACAAATAGTGGTATGAATAGTTACATAGTCTTGGAAAGAACTAGGTAGTTAACTAAGTGATGGAACTAAGTTGCAAGGAAAGTAAATCACACTAATTTGAAAGGAAAGTAAATGATGAAAAGTAAATTCACACTATGTTGGAAAGAAAATTCACACTCTGCTAGAAAATAAATTCACATTACACCTTAACAGGAAGGTAAATTGCAGAAATGAAGTGTAAACGTATTCATTCCAAATACAGTTTACTGTTTATAATCCAAACTAGTAAATATGATTATTGAATTGAACACACTTATTAAATTCAAGAATTGTAAAATAAACTTCTATATCACTAATCTACAAATTGAAATTACAATGTGGAAATAAACTTCACACATAACAAGAAATGGAAACTATTGAATTAAAATAGGGTAGCGAATCAAAACTACATCAACATAAACTAATTCAAATCACACTATAGAAAATTATAAGAAACAAGATTTCATGGAATTGTAGTTTATTCCACCATAATTTGGACGATTGCTCTAAGAGTCCTCCCCTTGGAATATATATGTCACTGTCTTTTATACATAAGATTCCTTGAAATAGGAATAACTGATATTAAATGTAGATCCAAAAGGTCCTTAAGTGGTTTCAACAATTTGCAAATAATTAGCAACTCAAAACTAACTCATAAATAATCCCAAATCTTTGTTAACAATTCATAACTCAACTTATTACTGTTCCAAGAATCTTTCTATATCCAAGATGGTTGATGATCTCCTAGATCCATGGCATGATTGGTGGTTGAAAGTAAAAACGAAATATTGGCTCACGTAGTTCTGTAGCTCATAGAGGTTCTGTAGCAATAAAAGAATCTGTAGCAAAACAATTTTGTAGCAATAGAAGGCTTTGCAACAATGTTTATGATGCAACAGACAATTCTGTAGTAATGGTTCTGTAGTAGCAGACAATTCTGTTAAAGAAATGTAACTGCGGAAGATATTCTAATTGTATTTGTTTATTATATTCCTATTTTGGGAGATGTCATTGATGTAATTGGTCATGTAAGAGTCATTGAAAGGGTCAATGTAAACCTTCCTTTGTAAGTCGGGTCATTAGTACCATCAAGATTATATTAAATAAGTTATTTAGTCTCCCCAGGTGAAGTCGTCCCAGTCAGTTAGGAGAAGTCGATCCTGTTGGGGTAAAAATTCACCCAACTAAAGAATATAAATAGAGGAGTAGAATTCCTCATTTGTACCATTCACATAAAAACATAAAAAATAAATAGGTGACTTAATTTTGTGGTTGAATTCATTCCATAGTTGACTTAAATCAATGGTTTACTTCAATCCAAGTTGAATTTAAACAATGGTGGACTTCAATCCACTACCACATTTTTAAAAGTGGTTAAATGAATTTTAACCATGGTTGACTTCAATCCACAATCACATTTTTAAAAGTGGTTGAATGACTTTGAACCATGGTTGACTTCAATCAATAGTTGATGTTTAAGGAAGGTTGACTTCAATCCAAGGTTAAATTCAATCCAAGGTTGATTTCAATGCATGTTTGAATTCAATCCCTAGTTTACTTCAATCGAAGGTTGACTGTAATCCATGGTTGAATTCAGTCTAAGGTTAACTTCAACCCATGGTTGACTTCAATCCAAATTTGACTCCAACCCATGGTTTAATTTTAAGCAACGTCAATTTCAATCCATTGTTTACTTAAAGCCAAGATTAACTTCAATCCATGGTTGAATTGAATGCATAATTGAATTTTAAGCAATGTTGACTTCAATCCAAGGTTGACTTTAATCCAAGGATGACTTCAATACAAGGTTGACTTTAATACATAGTTTCCTTCAATCCATGGTTGACTTCAATCCAAGGATGGCTTCAACCCAAGGTTGAATTTAATCCATGGTTCACTTCAATCCATAATTGACTTCAATGCAAGGTTGAGTTTAATCCAAGGTTAACTTCAATCCAAGGTTGACTTCAATCAATGGTTAACATTGAACCATGGTTGACTTCAATACAAGGTTGAATTTGAACCATGGTTGACTTCAATCCACAACCATATTTTTAAAAGTGGTTGAATGACTTTGAACCATGGTTGAATTCACTCAATAGTTGACTTTTAAGCAAGATTGACTTCAATCTAAGGTTGACATCAATCCAAGGTTAACTTCAATCAAAAGTTGAATTCAACCCATAATTTATTTTTAAGCAAGGTTGACTTCAATCCAAGGTTGAATTCAATCCATGGTTGACTCCAATCCAAGCTTGAAATCAATTGAAGGTTGACTTCAATCCATATTTTACTTCAATCCATTGTTGTATTTCAAGTAAGGTTGACTTCAATCCAAGGTTGAATTTAATACATGGTTACCTTCAATACAAAATTAACTTCAATCCAAGGTTGAGTTCAATCTATTTCAACCAAGGTTGACTTCAATCTAAGGTTGAATTTAATCAATGGTTGACTTGGAACCATGTTTGAATTCAATCCAAGGTTGAATTTGAACCATGGTTGACTTCAATCCATAAACACATTTTAAAAATTTGTTGAATGAATTTGAACCATGGTTGACTTCAATTAATATTGGACTTTTAAGCAATGTTGACTTCAATCCATGGTTGACTTCAATCCATAATTGTCTTCAACCCATAGTTTAGTTTTAAGCAAGGTTGACTTCAATCCAAGGTTGACTTCAATCCATGGTCGACTTCAATCCAATGTCGACTTCATTCCAAGGTTGACTTCAATCCATATTTGACTACAAGTCATAGTTGACTTTTAAGCAAGGTTGACTTTAATGATTGCAATCCAAGGATGACTGCAATCCAACTTTCACTTCAATCCAATTTTGACTTCAGTGCACAGTTGAATTCAATCCATAGTTAACAACTTCAATCCAAGGTTGAATTCAATCCATATTTGAATTTTAAGCAAGGTTCAATTCAAGCCAAGGTTGAGTTCAATCAATTGTCAACCTGAATCCAAGGTTGACCTAAATCCACGGGTGACTTCAATTGAAGGTCGACTTCAATCCAAGGATGATTTCAATCCATATTTAACTTTTAAATAAAGGTTGACTTCAATCCAAAGGTGAATTCAATCCAAGGTTTACTTAAATCCATGGTTGAATTCAATCCACGATTGACCTCAATCCATGGGTGACTTCAATCCAAGGTTGACTTAAAGATTGAATTCAATCCATGTATGACTTTAATCTAATGGTTGAATTCAATCCATTAATAATATTAACATTAATGACTTTAATCTAATGGTTGACTTCAATCCATTAATAATATTAACATTAATGACTTTAATCCATGGTTGACTTTGATCCAAGGTTAACTTTGAACCATGGTTGACTTCAATCCACAACCACATTTTTAAAAATGGTTGACTGACTTTGAACCATTGTTGACTTCAATCCATTAATAATATTAACATTAATTACTTCAATCCATGGTTTAATTCAATCCAAGGTTAACTTTGAACCATTGTTGACTTCAATCCATAGTTGACTTCAATCAATGGTTGACTTAAATCCAAGGTTAACTTTAAACCATGGTTGAATTCAATCCACAATGACATTTTAAAATATGGTTGATTGAATTTGAACCATGGTTGAATTCAATCCATAGTTGGATTTTAAGCAAGGTTGACTTCAGTCCATAGTTGATTTTTAAGAAATGTTGACTTTAATCCATAATTGAATTTTAAGCAAGGTTTACTTCAATCCAAGGTTGCAAGGGTGACTTCAACCCAAGGTTGACTTCAATTCAGGGTTCACTTAAATACATGGTTGAATTCAATATAAGGTTGACTTCAGTCCATGGGTGATTTCAATCCAAGGCTGGATTCAATCCAATGGTTGACTTTAATCCATTAATAGTATTAACATTAATGACTTCAATCCATGGTTTACTTCAATCAAATATTGACTTCAATCAAAGGTTCACTTAAGTCCAAGGTTGAATATGAATGTAATACCCCCATTTTGACCCTTAGGATATATTGGTTTTTAATGTAAATATTGTATACATGCGATGTATGTTTCCCTAGCATGGAGCTCAAGGCCAAGGCCCCATTAGTGGATGCTCATATTTTATTTAAAATGGAAAGTATTTGATATTACGTTATCCATGTGTTATTAAGCCATGGAACATTGTAAAATGATGTAAATATTAATATTGCAATAAAAATACCGAAAACTGGCTATGGAAGCAACTAATAAGAGGGGGCCATGTGTATCCACTAGGGAGTGGTGAGGGGATTGTGGGGTTGAACCACATGTTTCCAAATGTCATCTTGAGAACCCATTTGACTTTCCTTGCTGACATTTAATTCTGTTGTAAGGAAGTGGTTGAAGAAATCAGTCCATGGCTTCAATGGAGCATGGGCAGCTCGGAAATTCGTATGGCAGGGTATGGACTCTGTTTCCTTAACCCACAAGTCACTCTACCTCATGGGAATTCGTTTTTCCTCATTCCCATTCCATTGTTGAATATCTAGGCATTAGTTTTCATCCATTACACTTGCCCAACAGTGGAAAAAAACCAGAAATTGCAACTCTGGATTAATCCACATTTTGAAGTGCCAAAAATGCCCAGAAATTTGTGTGGACAGTTAAATCCAATGGGGGATCCATAGAACTGAACCTTGGGGAAAATGTGAGAGTGTTAGATTCCAAGAAATCCATAGGAAAACCCAATTTGATAGCCTGAAAATCCAATTACGAGACAGAGTCACTTGGCCACAGAAATGAGAAAATCCAACGTGAATGATAGGGAAGAAGATAGAACAAAGGTTGGAATTGCTTGACAAACCTAGTGAAGGATATAATATCAAGGATTTAGAAGCTTGGACCTTTCGATGCCCACCTTGAAGAGCACGGGAGGGAAGGGGCGCTTGAGGGACTGTGTAGCAGAGAAGGGGACCTTCCTTGTGTTGGGTGTGGTAGGTATTGTGGGTGCCAAGGTTGTTTGAATTTAGCTTGAGATGCATGTAGCTCTGTGGTTGAGCTCACTGGCTTACCATCCTCCTCATTTGTCTCTTACACGATTGATAAACCCAAATTTGTGTTGGCTTAACCTGACTGTTTGTGTGAAACCATGGTTGTGAGTGAGCCTGTTTAGTTCCTCCTTAGTGGATACACAGTCCATCTCAGGGGTGGTCTCTTAGCTGAAAGAATATAGGCTGGACAAAGACCTATGGTTGCGTGGAACGTTGCTCTCACATAGCCAATTGCTTGGACAACTTCATAATAAAGATAAGTATTCTTTGTGGTTTAAATTATGTCCATTCTATGTTCTGCAATGTTTTAATTTGATGACTGTTATTGATATGTTGAATGCATGATGCAATTGTGTGTGGATAATGTTTTCACTCCGCTGTGTTTATTTGAGTATGAATCTGCACACATGACTTTTATTTATCATGAATTTGTTATTCATGAATGGGGATGAGTTTTCCAAATAATCACAGAATGTTAGTCATGTTCATTTCCTTGCATCAGATTGATGGGAGGGGACGTGAAAGAGTAGTATCAAAGCCCATGTTGCAGCACTGGGGCTGCTTGGGCCGAACTGTGAGTTTACATGCATATATCATAATGTTTAAAAGAGGTATTGATGAAGTTTGGGAAACATTTTGATTGAAAGAATGAAAAAATTAGAATTATCAAGTGTGGCATAGGATCACACCGTTGCATAGGTCTCGCCGAGAGCTTTCCAACGGTACCAAGTTTTCCAAAAATGGACTTGGGATGAGAAAGTTACGGGCCTGAGAAGTTTTGCAGTTGGGCTTCCGACTTTCCGAACCCACAATGAGGAAGTCAGAAGGGAATTTTCTTTGGGGTTGCGAATTAGAGTTCCACATTTCCTAGTTCTACATTGCGGATTGCGGAAGCGGATATTTTTCGGAGTTGGGAAAATTGGCGTTCCGCATTTCGAAGTTCCGCGTTGCGAAAGTGATATTTTCTGGAGTTGGGAAAATTGGCGTTCCGCATTTACGAGTTTCACATTGCGGATTGCGGATCATGGGTTGCGGAAGTGATATTTTCCAAAGCTGGAAAAATTGGCGTTCCATATTTCTGAGTTCCGCATTGTGGATTGTGGAAATGATACTTTCTGGAGTTGGAAACTTTGGCGTTCCAGATTGCGGATTGCGGAAGTGGAGTTTTCCCGAAGTTGTAAATTTGGTGCTCCGCATTTCTGAGTCCCGCATTGCGGATTGAAGATGTGTAAATTTTTCAAAGTTGTACGATTGGGGTTCCGACTTTCCGACTCTCGCATTGCGAATTGCGGAAGGCAGGATGTCGGGTTAAAAAAAAACGAGTATAGAGACCGAAAATCAATTTTTGGATAGCAGGATCAGTCAGACTCATAATTGGATGAGTCTTGTGATGTTCTGAGGCCATTAACGAAGGTCATGAAACAACCAGAGAGGGTCCCGAGCCCATTATGCTCCAATTTGGCATAAAATGGGAAATAATGACTTTTATAAATCAGTGTCCTGAAGCTTGGAAGAAGGTCGGATTGAGTTGAAATTGCAATGGAGTGGCCATGGAGAAGGAACAGTGTTACTTTTGGAATATTGGAGCCAAACTCCAAAGGATGTGGAGTCGGGGTGAGCGAGAAGTCCAAAAAACACTATTCCGGGCCACTTTTTGAGGATTTTGAAAATCTTGCAGTGGATGAAAGTGACCCTAGATGTAGGATTCAATAAATTTGCTGAACTCAATATTTTATCTTCTCAATAACACAGACATTTTCCATTAGAAAAATATTTTACAGAAATGCTCAGTTTGGAAGATAGCCATTTTTGGCCAAAATTTTGAAATTTTGGGAAACGTTAAAAGTAAAACAAATAGTCAAACCCAACATTTTATAGAAGTTGACTGGGGCATAGGAATGAGGTTCCGAATGTTGCTGAGTGTTCCTTGTTATATGGACTAACTTTTCCCAGTAGAATTTTTTTTATGTTTATTTCTATATTTTCTTCTACAAACGACTGAAGTTGGCTTTTCAGAATAAAATGCAGCTGCGTAAAAAAGTGCAGAATTTTGGTAAAAATTGTCATTTTTGAAGAATGTGATCTCCACACCCAAAGTCGGAATGAAGCACGTGGATATGCATTGGAAATATTATCTAGCAGGAAACAGTGGTGCATAACCAGAATTTGAATGAGGTTTTCATATATCATAGATATTTAGAGCAGAAAAGTCCCAGTGACTGTTTTGACAAAACAAATTGTTGTCAATATGAGAAATTTCCATAATTGCATGAATTGGGAAAAAGAAAAGAAGACATAATAGCTCTGTGAATTATTCCATGGGTTTAATTCTGTTAAATATTGATGTTTTATGTTTCTATATGCATTCCTAAGATGTCTAATAAATACCTTTATAATGCACAATGGTTGCAACTGATAAAATTTGAATAGTTGTAGCAAAGGCAGCATACAGGGAAAGGGGTATCTAAAGGAAAATGGTGACCATGAATGATTATCAGGATCCTTATGAGCATGATGAATATGTGCTAGGAGAAAACGTACAAGAAGAACATGCTGATATTGAATCCAATGGGAGAAGTGAGCAAATAACTCCTCAGAATTTGGTGGAAACCATGATAAGCTTCATCGAAAGGTTGATGAAGGACCAGGAGGAACAAAACCAACTCAATGATGCTATTTTTCAGATCCTCACTGATATGCAGCAGAGGATAAACCTTGGGTTCAACCCAAGCAATGTAGGTAAAGAAGGAAGAGATGCAGAGAGTCGCTCTAGAGGTCATTCTAGAAGGACTCCAAGCCCAAGAAAGAGTTCCATGAGCAAAAAGCATAGAACACCCTCCTCAAGATCCTCTTCCAGCAGGTCATGTGATTCCATAGGTTCTCGAAGAAGTCCAATACATACTTCTACCAGATTTGAAGGAAGAAAGAAATTCAAAGGAATTCCACAGGGATAATTCAGGAAGGCAGGGCCTCCCACATTTGATGGAGAAGATAAGATTGGCCAAGAGGCAGAGGCATGGCTTCTTGGGATGAAGAAATATTTCAGGATTCATGTTTACTCAGGGAATGAAAAGCCCATAATTTCCATTTATAATATAAATGGCAGAGCTTCAATTTGGTGGGAACACCTCTTGCAGGTAAACGGGATCAATGAAAGGAGGATTAGCTGGGAGCGATTTAAGAAGTATTTCAAGGAAAAATACCTTTCTTCTAGGTATTATGACAATAAGAGGAAATAATTCAATGAACTCAAGTTGGGACAAAAATATATGGAAGAACATGTCCATATATTTTTGGAATTGTTGAGGTATGTGGACTATATCAAAGATAAGAGGGTAAATATCCAATGCTTCCTTGGGAGCCTACCTCAAAGTTTCAGAGATTGGATTGAGTTTGTTAATCCACCAAGTCTTGATGAAGCCATTATGATGGCAATGCATTGCTATGAGCAGAGTAAAGGAAAATTAGAGGTTCAACCAGCATGGAAAGGAAAGCCAAAAGGGAGGTTTGATCAAAAGAAAAATGGATTCAAGCCACCATTAAAAAATCAACCAAGAACTTTCCACGTAGCCAACAAGCACGAAGTGGGAACACGCTAGCAGTAGTAGCAGAAAAAGAATCAAAAGAGCCACTTCAGCGTTGGGGATGTGGAGGAAACCACATGCTTAAGGATTGTCCACATCGGAGGGAGAATCCCTGGATCTTACACAACTTAAAGGGAGAATCTATAGTGGAGGATATGGCAAGGGAAACACCTCGCTTTTATGCATCGTTGGATAATCATCAGGAATACCATCAATCAACAGTGGCGGAAGTTGAAGGTAAGATTGATAAGCAATATATTACTGTTTTGACTGATCTAGGATCTACTCATGGTTATGTTTCTCCAAAAGTGGTTGAAGGTTGTTCTCTTAGAAAAATGAAGCATAGTAAGTCTTGGCGAGTTCAACTAGCCATAGGGACCAAGAGAAAAGTGAGTGAAGTAGTGATGGACTGCCCCATGGAGTTGAACATATTCCTCACAAAAGTAGATTTGAATGTCCTACCATTAGGATCTTATTATGCTCTAATTGGTATGGATTGGTTGGAAAGGCATAGAGCCAAGATAGATTGCTATGAAAAGGTACTTGAATGCAGTGATGAAGAGGGAAGACCAAGATTGGTAAGATGAATTCCCAAGCAAGTTTCAGTAAGACATATTTCAGCCTTATAGTTGAAAAAATTGTATAAGGGTTGTCAATTATATGCAGTTCATATATCAGATTCAACAGAGGACAAAGGACCAAGGATAGAATATTTTCAGTTGTTGCAAGAGTTCAAAGATGTGTTTTCGGATGAAGTGTTGGGATTGCCACCAAAGAGAGATCTTGATTTTACCATCGATCTTGTTCCAGGGGCAACACCAATTTCCAAAGATCCTTATAGAATGAGCACGCCATAATTGATCAAGTTAAAGATGAAGATACCAGAATCAATGGACAAGAAGTATATTAGGCCATGTGTATCTCCTTGGGGAGCAATGGTGTTATTTGTTAAGAAAAAGGATGCGACTTTAAGGTTATGTATTGATTACAAGCAACTAAATAAAGTGACAGTCAAGAATAAGTACCCATTGCCAAGAATTGATGATTTGTTTGATAAAATGAAGGAAGATAAAGTGTTTTCAAAGATTGACTTGAGGTATGGCTATCATCAAGTGAGGATAACAAATGAAGTCATTCACAAGAAAACTTTCTGGACAAGATATGGCGATTATGAGTTCACAGTGGTGCCATTTGGTCTTACCAATTCCCCTGCTACATTCATGTGTCTCATGAATAGTGTCTTCAACAAGTATTTGGATAAATTTGTGTTAGTATTATTGGATGACATTCTTGTTTATTCAAAGAATGAAGAAGAGCATGATGAACATCTAAGAATTGTGTTGCAAGTTCTTAGAGAACACCAATTGTATGCAAAGATGAGCAAGTGCGATTTCTATCAAAGGAAGGTACAATATTTGGGTCATGTCATCTCAGATGAAGGAATTGCAGTGGATCTAGAAAAGATTGAAGCCATAATGGATTGGCCTAATCCAAAGAATGTTATAGATGTTAGCTATTTTATGGGTCTTGCAGGCTATTATAGAAGGTTCATTAGAGGATTCTCGAATATAGCTCATCCAATTACATCATTGCAGAGGAAGAATTTAAAGTTTGTATGGTTTGAAAATGTGAGAAAAGCTTTCAGCAGCTAAAGAAGTTACTTACCAGCGTTCCCATTTTGAAGATTGCAGATCCAATGAAGGATTTTTTAGTGTGCACAAATGCTTGCATTGAAGGGATAGGTGCAATGCTCATGCAAGAAGGATTTGTGATCTGCTATGAGTCAAGGAAATTAAAAGAGCATGAAAAGAATTATTCCACACATGATTTAGAATTAGTAGCCATAGTGCATGCTCTCAATATGTGGAGACATTATTTGTTGGGAAGAAGATTTGAGTTTAGGAAAGACCACATGAGCTTGGAGTATTTGTTTGATCATCCAAACTTGAATGCAAGGAAAGCTAGAT
The DNA here is from genome assembly GCA_027924585.1 of Larix kaempferi. Taxonomy (NCBI): domain Eukaryota; kingdom Viridiplantae; phylum Streptophyta; class Pinopsida; order Pinales; family Pinaceae; genus Larix; species Larix kaempferi. Next base: position 5,539,834 of record BSBM01000866.1, read on the forward strand.
AGCTGGAATTTCTCTGTGAATTTGATTTTGAAATTAAGCATGTAAAAGGGAAAGAGAATAAGGTTGCAGATGCTTTTAGTAGAAAATTTCATGTTGCAGCATTAAGTATGAGCAAATCATATTTGAAGACAAGAGTTCTTGAAACCCAAAACGGTGATGAAACTTACCTTCAAATTAAAGAAAAGTTGCAACAGAGAAATATAGATGAAAAGTGTGCAGGGTATCAGCTTGGTGAAGATGATATTCTCCTCCATAAAGATAAAATGTATATTCCAAATTGTGCAGATTTAAAGAAGTTAGTGATGGATGAAATACATCAAATGCCATACTCTGGAAATTCAGGGTATCAAAAGACAATAACAGTAGCAAGAAAGCAATACTTTTGACATGGGATGAAGAATGACATAGCATAATACATTTCTAGGTGTCAAAAATGCCAACAAGTCAAGGCAGAACATCAACATCCAACGAGATTATTGCAGCCTTTGCCCATTCCAGAATTGAAGTGGGAAGTAATTTCTATGGATTTTATAACAGGTTTTCCAATGACAGAGAGGAAGCATGATTCAATTATGGTAGTGGTGGACAAGCTATCAAAGGTATCTCACTTTATTCCAGTCAAGTCTACTCATAAGACAAGTGAATAGAAAATATTTTCATGAAGGAGATATTGAGATTGCATGGATTTTCCAAGGCAATAATTTCAAATCGAGATGTAAAGCTCACATCCAATTTTTGGAAGGGATTATTTTAGGAATTGAGAACTCAACCAAATTTTAGTACAACATATCATCCCCAAACAGATGGCAAAACTGAGAGGGTGAATCAGGTTGTTGAAGACATGCCGAGAATGTATGTGATGGATAAACCATTCAAGTGGGAGGATTACCTAGGTCCTACACTTGGTAGAATTTGCATACAACAATGGACATCAAACATCATTGGGAATGATTCCATTTGAGGCATTGTATGGCAAAGGATGCAGGAATCCAGTGAATTGGGATAGTCCAATGAACAGGGTAGTGCTTGGGCTAGAGATGATAAAGGAAATGGAATAAGAAATTGTTGGGATCAAGCAGAATTTAAAAGTAGCTCAGGACAGACAAAAGAGTGATGCAGATTTGAAAAGAGTGCATAAGGAATTTAATATTTCAGGGATCATGTTTATTTGAGAGTGAAACCAAGAAAAAGTTCCCTGAAGTTGGGGAGTTGTGCCAAGCTGGAACCAAGATATTATGGGCCATTTGAAGTCCTTGATAGGATAGGACCAATTTTATATAGAATTGCATTGCCTGCTAACATGAGAGCTCATAATTTTTTCCATGTTTATTTGTTTAATAAGTATGTACACGATCCTAATCACATAATTGATTGGAATGTGATACAGGTGGAACTCGAGGGAGTGTTCCAAGTGGAGCATATGTGCATCCTTGACAAGAAGGTCACATTGCTTTGGAACCGATCCACTGGACAGGTAAAGGTGCAATGGAAGTACCTTAGTCCTGATGAGGATACATGGGAGATGGAGGATGCCATGGGAGAGGCATTCCCATTTTTGTTTAGTTTTGAGAACACCGAGGATAGTGCTGTTCTAAGGGGGAGGGGAATGTAATAGCCCCATTTTGACCCTTATGATATATTGGCTTTTAATGTAAATATTGTATACATGTGATGTATGTTTCCCTAGAGTGGAGCTCAAGGCCAATGCCCCACTAGTGGATGCTCGTATTTTATTTAAAAATCCAAGTATTTGATATTACGTTATCCATGTTCTATTAAGCCATGGAACATTGTAAAATGATGTAAATATTAATATTGCAATAAAAATACCAAAAACTGGCTATGGAAGCAACTAATAAGAGGGGGCAACGTGTATCCACTAGGGAGTGGTGAGGGGGTTATGGGGTTGAACCACATGCTTCCAAATGTCATTTTGAGAACCCATTTGACTTTCCTTGCTGACATTTAATTCTGTTGTAAGGAAGTGGTTTAAGAAATCAGTCCATGGCTTCAATGGAGCATGGGCAACTCAAAAATTCGTATGGCAGGGTATGGGCTCTGTTTCCTTGACCCACAAGCCACTGTACCTCATGGGAATTCATTTTTTCTCATTCCCATTCCATTGTTGAAGATCTAGGCATCAGTTTTCATCCATTACACATGCCCAACACTGAAAAAAAACCAGAAATTGCAACTCTGAATTAATCTACATTTTGAAGTGCCAAAAATGCCCAGAAATTTGTATGGATAGTGAAATCCAATGGGGGATACCTGAACCTTGAGGTGAATTTGAGAGTTTCAGATGCCCAAAAATCCATAGGAAAACCCCGATTTGATAGCCCGAAAATCCAATTATGGGACATAGTCATTTGTCCATAGAATTGAGAAAATCCAAGCGTGAATGACAGAGAAGAAGATAGAACAAAGGTTGGAATTGATTGACAAACCTAGTGAAGGCTAGAATATCAAGGTTTAGTAGCTTGGACCTTTTTATGCCCACCTTGAAGAGCACGTGAGGTAAGGGGCTCATGAGGGACTGTGTAGTAGAGAAGGGGACCTTCCTTGTGTTGGGTGTGGTAGGTATTGTGGGTGTCAAGATTGTTTGGATTTAGCTTGAGATGCCTGTAGCTATGTGGTTGAGATCACTGGCTTATCATCCTCTTCTTTTGTCTCTTGCATGCTTGATAAAACCAACTGTGTGTTGGCTTAGCATGACTATTTGTGTGAAACCATGGATGTGAGTGAGCTTGTTTAGTTCATCCTTAGTGGATACACAACCCAACTCGGGGGTGGTCTCTCAGCTGGAAGAATATAGGCTGGACAGAGACCTATGGTTGGGTGGAATGTTGCTCTCACATAGCCAATTTCTTGGACACCTTCATCTTAAAGATAAGTACTCTCTGTGGTTTAAATTATGTCCATTATGTGTTCTACAATGTTTTAATTTGATGACTAATATTGATATGTTGAATACATGATGCAATTATGTGTGGATAATGTTTTCATTCCGCTGTGTTTATTTGAGTATGAATCTACACACATGAATTTTATTTATTATGAATTTGTTATTCATGAATGGGGTTGAGTTTTCCAAATAAGCCCATAATGTTAGTCATGTTCATTTCCTTGCATCAGATCGATGGGAGGGGACGTGACAATGAACCATGGTTGACTTCAATCCAAAACCACATCTTTAAAAGTAATTGACTGACTCTCAGCCATGGTTAACTTCAATCCATAGTTGAATTTTAAGCAAGGTTGACTTCAATCTATAGTTGACTTGAATCCAAGGTTGAATTCAATCCATAGTTGACTTAAATCTAAGGTTGAATTCAATCCATGGTTAAGTTCAATCCATAGTTCACTTCAATCCATAGTGACTTTTAAGCAAGGTTGACTTAAAACCATGTTTGACTTCTATCCATGGTTTACTTAAATCCATAGTTGACTTTTAAGCAAGGTTGACTTCAATCCATGGGTGATTTCAATCCATAATTTACTTTAAGCAAGGTTGACTTCAATTCATGGTTGAATTCAATCCATAGTTGACTTTAAGCAAGCTTGACTTCAATCCATGGTTGAATTTGATCCATGGTTGACTTCAATCCAAGGTTGAATTTAATACATGGTTTACTTCAATCTATAGTTGACTTTAATCCATGGTTGAATTCAATCTATGTTTGAATTCAATCTATGGTTGACTTCAATCCAAGGTTGAGTTCAATTCAAGATTCACTTAAATACATGGTTTAATTCAATCCAAGGTTGACTTCAATGCATGGGTGACTTCAATCCAAAGCTGACTTTAATACATTAGTGGTATTAACATTAATGCCTTCAATCCATGGTTGACTGCAATCAAAGATTGAATTCAATGAAAGGTTCACTTACATCCAAGGTTTAATTTGAACCATGGTTGACTTCAATCCACAACCACACTTTTAAAGGTTGACATCGATCCATAGTTGAATTTTAAGCAAGGTTGACTTTAATCCACATTTGAATTTTTAGCAAGGTTGACTTATATCCAAGGTTGACTTCAATCCAAGGTTGAATTCAATCCATGGTTAACTTCAATCCATAGTTGAATTTTAAGCAAGGTTGACTTCAAACCGAGTTTGGCTTCAATCCATAGTTGACCTTTAAGCAAGGTTGACTTCAATCAAAGGTTGAATTTAATCCATGGCTAACATCAATCCATAGTTGGATTCAATCCATAATTTACTTTTAAGAAATCTTGACTTAAAACTAAGTTTGACTTCAACCATGGTTGAATTCAATCCATAGTTAACTTTAAGTAAGATTGACTTCAATCCATGGTTGTCTTTAATCCACAATTGACTTCAATCCAAGATTGACTTTAATACATGGTTGACTTCAATCTATAGTTGAATTTAATCCATGGTTGAATTCAATCCATACTTGACATTAATCAAAGGTTGACTTCAATCCATATTTGTATTCAATCCATAATTGACTTTTAAACAAGGTTGACTTCAATTCAAGGTTTCCTTCAACCCATAGTTGACTTCAATCTAAGGTTGACTTTAATCCATAGTTGACTTCAAGCTAAGGTTGAATTCAATCCATATTTGACTTCATTCCATGTTTGATCAATCCAAGGTTGACTTCAATCCATAGTTGACTTTTAAGAAATGCTGACTTGAATCCATGGTTGACTTCAATAAAAGGGTGACTTCAATTCAATGTTGACTTCAATCCAATGTTGGCTTTAATCCAAGGTTGAATTCAATCTAGTGTTGACTTCAATCCATGGTTGACTTTAATTTTAGGTTGACTTCAGTCCAATCGTCGACTTCAATCCACAATAATATTAACATTAATGACATCAATAGATGGTTGGCTTCAATCCATAGTTGACTTCAGTCCATGGAAGAGTTCAATCCAAGGTTGACTTTGAACCATGGTTGACTTCAATCGACAACCACATTTTTAAAAGTGGTTGATTGACTTTGACCCATTGTTGACTTTAATCCATAGTTGACTTTTAAGTAAGGTTAAATTCAATCCATAGTTGACTTTTAAGTAATGTTGACTTCAATCCATGGTTGACTTCAGTCCATAGTTGACTTCATTCCGAGGTTGACTTCAATCCATAGTTGACTATTAAGTAAGGTTGACTTCAATCCAAAGTCTTTTAAGTAAGTTTGACTTCAATGAAAAGTTGACTTAATTTCATGGTTGATTTCAATCAAAGGCTGACTTCAATCCAAGGTAGGATTCAATCCAAAGTTGGCTTCAATCTGTAGTTGTCTTCAATCCAACGTTAACTTCAATCCAATGTTGACTTCAGTCCATGGTTGACTTCAATCAAGGTTGACTTCAATCCATGGGTGACTTTAACCCATGGTTGACTTCTATCCAAGTTTGAGTTCAATCCAAAGTTGGCTTCAATCCAAAGTTGTATTCAATCCAAATTTGTCTTCAATCCAACGTCACTAGTGGATTTGGACCCAAAATCCGACGACCTCCGACGAAGAAGGACTATGTCGTCGGATTTCACCTTAAAAATCTCAAAATTTGATGATCTTTTTAAAATTGATAGAAGGAGACGTTGGATATCCGACGGCTATGCTCATATCCGACAGTTCTGTGGATATCCGACATCATATTATGCATTGGGATGCCGTATATCCGACGCCAAGCTATTCAACCTGAGGATGTCGAAAATCTGACATCATTCTCCAATGGTAACTAGGTTCAAGGCGTTCGATATCCGACGGAAGGTTGACTTTTAAAACTTATAAATATTGAAACATTTCGACATGTTTGCTATACAAGCGATGGTTTGTGGAAGTTTTTTTATTCGGCGGACTGTTTTTTATTTTTTCCATTGTTTTTGAGATTCAAGCGAGCGAAGTGTGGAGCTTGATTTTCTAAGATCGATAATCTCCATTCAAGCTCTTTACGAGAAAATGTCAACTAGCAATATTCCTGATCTAGACGAACAAAATCGACAATTGCTTGCTATATTGTGGGAAGGAGTTGAAAAAATGGGTGATAGGAAATGCTATTGTCCATGTACTCAATGCAGGGGATTTAAGAGGAGAAGAATTTTGATCACAACAGCCACAAAACATTGTAGGGAGCATGGGCATGCTGAGGGGAGACATGAATACCATCCATTTGTAAGTTTTGCATTATACATGTTTTTTTTATTTTGATTGCTTTTGTAAATTTATGTATTGATCGTGGTTTCAATAGATGGGCACTAACATGGACAATAAATATTATTTTAATATTAAATATCTATTATACTATTTCTTTTTCTTTTGTGCATGTTGAATCTAGGGTATAGTAGAATAACTCATTTATTTGTTCGTTAGTGAGACTAACCCACTCACCGGGGAAAGCACTTAACTCTCTAGATTTGTGACACTTTCTATCATGATAATAGAAATAACGACTATATTGGCATGTTGTAATTTCTCTTATATTGGGTCAATTATTATGTCTCTTGGATAGTTTGGATGCACCTATTTGACCAACAGTTCAATAGGCCGTTGCTCTTTTCATCCCAACAATACAAAATTTGTTACATTTTAAATGCATCACATAAATGTTTACATTTTGCATTTGAAATTTTTACATTTTGCGGTTGAATTTCTTATATTAACTTTTATCTATTGATGGTTTCATGTAATTATAAAGGAAAGACTCCATCCTAGGGCACTTCGTCTGGAGGAAGTGCTTCCACAACAAGTACTGGAAGCTATGAATATTAATGGAGAACAAGTTAATGATCACATTAATGAAGACGATGATCATTATGAAAACATAGTTGAAGATGATGTTACAAATAATTTGATCCATGATTCATTTAATGTTGGAATGGTCGATGTTGATCATGATGATGGTGATCATGAAAATGATGAACATTTTGATGATATTCATGATATACCTCTTCTTGATAAGGCATACGAACTCCTTTATGAAGGCTCCAAGACAAATCTTCTCTCTGCTATATTATTGATAATGAACTTGAAGGTTATGAATGGTCGTTCAAACATATCAGTCACATGGATGTTAAGGTATGTAATATATTCCATCACAAAATATATATGATTATGTATTTTGTTGTTCATTCATATATAAGTCAAATTATTACGGATGAAATTTGTTCCATTAATATTATTTCTATATTATATTAACTAGATTTTTATTTTAATTTGTTGTAGCATGATAGGTGAATATTTGTTACCATCGTCAAATATTTTACCTCGCACATATCGAGATTTATCTGCCATCATGAAAGAAATTGGAATGCAGTATGAAACAATTCATGCATGCCCCGATGACCATGTTCTATATTACAATCAACATTAATCTGCAACAGAATGTCCTGAATGTCATATCAGTAGTGTTATCACACCATAGTAGCTGGGCTACTATTCTATTTTAGCAGATATCTGCACATTCCAAAGCTTCCATTATTTAGAGCATGGCTATGATGATTGTATATTTTGTGATCATTCATGATCAGAGCAGTGTATTATTCAGACTTATGTTAGACCTTGTGTCAAGGCTGAGCCTTGAGAGTTCAGATTTGATGACCGATGTGACCCTTTATCCCGTACAGTTTGAGTTCAGTGCTTAGAGATGTATTGTAGCAGTGTTTCAGATGGTATATGATGTTTACTACTATGATGATGTTGTATGATCTATGGATATTTTATCATTGACTATGGATTATTATCTTGTTGATTTAGTCATGTTCACAACATCTGCTTGGTATATTATTCCTGATGTGGCAAACTGTTTAAAATGAACTGTAAATCATAAAATGGACAATTTCTTGCACATTTAGGTCATTTAACAAAACCCACTGGTTTTCCACCTTACATAGATATGGTCTTTCCTGACACTAGTTTTCTGCTAGTGTAGGCTCCATACTCATTTGACTCCATCCATACATGACTTTCCTATTTGACTTTAAACCTTGACTTGTCTCATTTGACTTTCTCATACTGAGGACTTCCCCATTTTTCTACCTCTGTGTTTGGACCGCATCCCTGTATGTTCAGTGTCTCGGCTCTAAGTTGGTGACAAAACTTGCCTTTGGTGAGTTGGATTGTAGGCCTAAATCATTCTGGTCGGTTGTCCCGATGTTTGGCATTGGCTCGAACTCCCCCTAGTCACTTGAGATGTTGTTGGCTAAAACTGAAAGCTCATGTTCTACTTATGGAAACTTATAAATTCGCCCATGTAAACTAAAAAGGGCAGAAGCGATGAACAACTAAAAATACTCCTCGAAGAGTATAAGAAAGGTCCAAAAAGCAATGGTTCTTAAAAGCTATATCTAAACAATTGCTGACCTTATATGTATTTGAAAACATGCCCTGGATGCAAGCTACAACTAGTTGTGCTTATCAGCACACCTGAGATCCAAAGGGTTATGTAGGCCAAAAAGGCCATGAAATGAAATTGAATGATCCTAATGAACCTGGATCAACTTGATGTAGACATGATGCCTAAGTTGAATAAGCACTCTCTGAACAACTTATCCATTTGTGAGGCACAACCATCCCCCGTGTTATTTTGTCCAGCACAGAGTTTGTAGCTTCCCCCTTCTCCCAGTCCAAGGTATTTTTGAGTTAAGTTAGGCAAGTCAACCCCTTGGCCCAACCTTGTTCCTAGCCTTCATCCTTCATTAGCAGTTTGACCATGTCCAATGGGTGAGTTTGTCATTTGAACTATTGTGCAAGTAATTTTATATAACAAAGGAATACGCTAACTTGATTAATGCCACTGAATGGATGTTATACTTTGAGCTTGGCTGCGAGAATGATTAAAGAAGCATGTCTTAGTCTACTAATGTGATTTATCCTTGGTTGTACATTATTGGGATCTATGATGATGTGGGCCATATCTATACCTATTGATGATGATTGATGGTCCCAAATACTTGATGATGATATCATATGATGGACATATGATGCAGATGATGATGGATGCAGTTCAACATGTTTTATTATTACTTCAGATCAGTAGATTATGCACTGTCCATATATGGTGGACCCTACAGCTGGCCCATTAGGGCAACCCATGGTATATGAGTACACATTCTTAGTGGATTTGGGTCTTCTGGATCCAATGAGACACTTATCTTTCATTTCTGGGTACTTCTGACAGTGATTGATGCAGTTTTACACTTGGGTCTTCTGGATCCAATGAGACACTTATCTTTCATTTATGGGTACTTCTGACAGTGAGCAGCAGGGGCCATGAGAGGCCAGTTCACCTAGGGAACTGTATGAGGAGGGGGTGGTCCAGCCACTTGTTTTTACCATTTACCCCCCCTTCTGGAGAGCCTGGTGGGCTCAGATGGACAACGCAGATGCCCTAGGAGGCAGTTTTGGCACTTTCACAGTTACCGAGGCAGTTAAAAAATGGGATAAAGTGGTCACTAAGGAATTCGATTTGGGCAATTGAGGCAAGGTTTTGACATTTGGTTTTCACAGAGGTCTTCCAGGGTGATCTCACTATCTTCCAGCCAGTTTTCACCATGTGGGTAGGCCCACAACGATCACAAGAGGTCTTTTACTGCTTGTCTGTCACAGATTTTGAGGACAAATTTGATCATTTATATTATCTTGGACATATTTTGTTATTTTATTGTGCCTTGGGGATGAGCTAGTAAGGATTGATGCCTCCTAGCCCCACCATGTGTTTATTATGTCATGTCCTAGTCATCATGAAGTGGATTTTTGGTACTTTTACCCCCTCTAGTGGATGACGTCACCCTCCATGATTATTTTATACTATGACATCATCATTGTATTGGGTGATCCATGTGTTATGTTATTATGGTTCATCTTAGCCATTGATTGTATATTGAGATCTTTTAATCTCAACCACTCATTTGATGTAGTATTGTAGAGTGGTATAGGGTTTTGGTCTTTATTATCCTATATAAGGAGGAGACCCCCTATTGTATAGCTCACCTTTGGAGCTCTGGAATATTGGAATAGAACACTTCTTTGTGGAGCATATCTCTCTTGTCTTGTGGATTCTCTTGCATATTGAGTATACAGTATCTCTTCTATGTATCATTGTGGATTTTGGTGCTTCTACTAGTTTTCTTGCAGGAAAGTCGAATTGGTGGAGAGGAGGGCAATTTCTTGAAGGTTATTGTTGGAGGGATCCACATATTCTCTCTTGGGTTGATCTTGTGACATGGAGTATCATTATTGTATCTTCGTGACATAGTTGATTCTTTTTATTACATCTTTCTATCATTTTCATAATCATCTTACTTGACTTGTCTCTTTGATATTGTCTTGTAGGAGGAAGACGATTTGGCTATCTTGGAGGAGGACGTTTTGGTTGGAGCTCTTGGATCTCACTCTTGAATATACACATAGGAGAATGCTATCAATTTTCAAGGTGGACACAAGCAATTGAGGTAAGATCTACAAGGTATGTGCCTCTTTCATCCATTCTATCTTCATTGGTCACAAACCCTAATTAATTAAAACCCTCATTTTTGTTTTTTCTTAGATCTACTTAGATCTAGCCTTGCTCTTGAAGAGATTTGAAAAACCCACCTCTATAGCATCCACCCCTAGTTGGATCTATAGTTTGGTGGTGATTGGGTTAAAATTGACACATTTTTCAAGGCAAAAATTCCTCTTGAACCAAATCACACTTCCTTGGAGAGGCTTGTTTGGTTAGATCTAGCACATGGGTAGGTGAGATCCCACTTGATTTGCAATCTACACACTTGATAACCTACCCCCAGACTTTTACTTTGGTGATTTCTACCTTGTGGGCATCATTCCACATTTTAAGGGATTAAAACCCCCTTTTGAACTACTTGGAATCTTAAAACTTAGATCTAGTAAGATTTAACCCTTGGATTGACTTGATTTTCTAGATCCACATAGATCGGTGCATAAGCTACTTGGATCTACAGTTTGGTGGCCATTGGACTTGATTTGGCCCACCTTATCCATCTTTTAGCCCTCCTTGAGCAAGGTCGCACTCCCTTGGGTGAGTGAGTTTGCCCACTTTGAGGACGTGGGTGGTTGAGATTTTTGTGGAGTTGGAATGGCCATGCCTTGAAACCTAGGTCTAGAGTGTCATTTTGTGACGATTTGCCTTGGGGGTAGCATTCCTTGTTTTAAGCGATTGTGGTCCACTTAGGGTCATTTCATGAAATCCTAGATCTGGCTAGATCCAAACATTCTATCTCAATTAGTCCACTTGACTTGACCTCTAGGTGTCCCGATCTATAGTTTGACATACCTTTTGACTCCATTAACCCATCCAACAAGGCACTAGTCCTCCTCAAGCAAGTCGCACTCCTTGGGAATTGTGTCAAACCTTAGATCCAGTACATGGGTACTCCTAATTTCAACTTAGATCCATAGATCTACTCACTACATATCCACTAGTACCAATTGCATCCCTTAATTTCACCTTGTGGGTTCTATTTGAATCATTCACATATCCCAAGAAAGTGGGTCCCACTTGTGTAATACATGGTACTAGATCTTGTCTTTTTAGCTCATCATGTGGCCTAAATTATACATTGGTTGAAACACTAATCATCTCTCAGACCACCTTCAACCATACTTTAACTTCTAGGTCCACTCAACCTTGCATTGGTTTCCGTAACTCATCATTTACTTATCCCTAGGAACCTTTGTTTAGGTCCAATCATCCGTGATTGGTTATAGGGTCTCCCCCTAGGTCTTGATTTATCTAGATCTAAAGCGAAGAGTGCCTCGATTGACGTGACTCCCACCTTGCATTGGGAACCGTGGCATCTCTTGGGTCCATGAGTTTAACCAACGCTTTGATAAGACTGTCGCCAACATCCCAAGTAACATAAGGCCCCCTGATCAAGCCATTTTGATTCATTACCTCAATGCATATGAAGGTTACCTGGGTTACCATCTAAGAGACAAAGACCCTAGTAATTTGAAGATAGCACAAGATAATGCTAGGAAAGCCGAAGCAAATGCTGCTTCCATGGGAAAACAAAATTTCTTTGACCTAATCAGTGGATCCTCTTCCAGATCTGAGCCTAAGTTTAAAAAGAGTAAGGAACCTAGCAAAGATCCCAATGAAATGATGGAGAGCATGCATGAAATGATGAAGAATTTAACTCTCCTGACTAGGGATCTAGCTAGGAGAAAAGAGGGGGATAGATATAGGAATCCCTATGGCCCTAAACCTTATTGGAATCAACAAAAGAAGCCTAATGAAGGTGATAGAAGAAACCCTGTGAGTCAAGCCTCACCTGAACCTCCTATCATAAACTGGTCTGAAGAGCAAAAGTTGGAAGATCCTGAGTATACCACCCATGGTGATGATATTCCGGATTCTCCAAAGAACATTAATTGGGTTGATGATTTAAAATTTGACAAGGACTTCAGAAGGATTTTGCTTGATCATGAAGAAGAGTACATAGGATAACCCAACCCTAGTTGTCCCATCTATGCTGCTGAGCAAGTTATTAGTAGTAGTCAAGTTCCCCCTAAAACCTATCAACGAAGAAAGGATGGCCAAAAGCCCATACCTTTTAGTGAAAAGGGAAGCAATGAGCTGCCTAGTCCAGTGAGTGATCCAATCCCTCTACCTGAGTATGACTTGGATATCAACATCGAGAGAGAATTGGACAAAGTTATGCATAACATTCCACTCACTGAGTTAATGAAAATCCCATCAATAAAGGAGCAGGTGGAAGAGTTTTTCGAGAGTATCCCTGAGATTGCCACAAGTAGTGGTGAAGGTTCATCTTCTCAAAACTCAGCACCTAGTGCTATGGTTGATGAAGAGGATGACCCTCCCATTAACATCCAAACTGCCTTATATGAGAGAAAGAATGGTGGTCACCAACCATTTTATCTTACACTTCGCATTGGTGATACCCCTCTTCATAATTGTATGTTGGATTCTGGTGCCTCCATGAATGTGATGCCTTTGCAAGTCATGGAAGCCATGGGATTAAAAATAACTAGGCCCTATGGGAACGTTTGTGGGATTGACTCTAAACCAGTTAAAGTCTTCGGTTTGATCAAAAACTTGAGAGCTGACCTGTTTTCATGCCCCGATATATCCATGCTAATGGATATAGTAGTTATAGATCTCCCTCCAGCCTACGGTATGCTCCTTTGTAGGAAGTGGTCCGTTGGGCTAGGGGGACATCTTTAGATGGATTTATCATATGCTACTATTCCCAACTATGATGGGTCTTTGGTTAGGGTGTATCGGGAGCCATTTTATGATGGACATCTTGAGAATTATGAGGATGGTGTGAGAAACACTTTTGGTGAGGGTGAGTTATTACCTGAAGGTATCTTCATGGTCATGGGTGGCCATGATGATGATCATAGTCCAGAAAGGGAAAGAGCTATTGCTGTTAGAGAATCAAACCTTGAGTCATTTCGGGGTGAAGTGTCTGAAGAACTTAGGACTTTGAACCAACCTAGTAGTGTAGGGCCACACATTGAACAACCCGAGCCCACTTCTCAACTAAACACTTCTGAAGTTAACTTTGATTGAATTAGAAGGGGTGAGTATATACCTAGGACAGTACATGAGTGGTTGTTCCTAGTTGACCTTAACACAGAAAGATGAAGACAAGGATTACCTCACATCACTCCTTGGGAAAATAGCAATGAAGGAACACACCTTCCCTCATCTGAGGGGAATGATGAAGAACCAGTTGATTATCACTTTTCTGATGTCCCTCATCATTTGTCCCATTTGTCCTTGGAGGATGGGGTTTTGAGGCAAGTGAATGGTAACTCCATGAGTTGGAAAGAACATGCCTTAGTCCATGATGCCCCTGGGGAAGACTTTTCTTTGAGTAATATAGCCATTTTTCAGGAAGAACCCACTGAGCCAAGTTGGCTTCCACCTTACCCTAGTTTCCTTTTGCCTAGTGAATTACCTACCGGTGAAGAGAATATGGATTCCACAGATTCATTTCATACTCCTGTTTCTTCACCAACATCTTTGGATATAAGAGCTCAAAGTATGCCTAGCACGGTTCCTAGTCGTATGTCCCTTCCTATGGACCATCTAGCAGCCTTGCAAAATATGACCATTCTTATCCCATTTGGAGAAGGTAGTAGCAGAAATATTGAAAATCAAAACCTACCACCCATAGCCCATACTGAAATAGATGAGGATGTTGATAGAGACTTTTGGACTATGGGGTAAGCTCCAAAGTATATCATTCACCCACAAGTAGAAAGTCCTCCTAGGAGAGTAGTGAGAGAAGTCTTGATTGGTAGGGTAGTTGTACCTCTAGACGGTGGATCTCCCAGATTTGATGCAATTCCTCCTAATAGGAATTCAAGCATAGTAACACCTCAACCTCAATGCAATTATGATATCCAACCTATTCCTGAACGTATTATTGAAGCCATCCCTCAATCTGTAAATCACCGAAGGTTCAAAATTGGTGATAGGGTTGTAGTGCCTAATGATCTATTCTATATACGATCCAGGGGATTAGGTGACTTTTGGGTTGGACCGCTCACTGTTGAGCGCTGCATGGGTGAGATGTGTTTTCTCACCACTGGGACTGGCCAACGTATCTTACTCCCTATCAACCAGAGGGAGTTAAGGGATTATCATCCCTGATCTTCCTCGCTATGCCTTGCCTTGCCTGTTTAGAGTAGGTAGCTACTGAATAAGCTCACTTAAGCAGTAGGATTTGTGTGCTTTTTCTGTTTCTGTGTGATGAGTATTGCCCCTTTGCTTTTCTTCTTGCTTTGTGTTTGATTGAGTTGAGTCTTGCTCCCTAAGTTGTTTCTTCTCCTGTATGCATAAAAGAGCTTTTAATTTCCGTGAACACCTTTGGCTGCCTGTGCAAATTAAGATTGCCTGTTTGAAAAAGTTCTCTTTTCCTCTTGCACAGTTATAAAAACAATGAATGATGAATAAATGATATATGCCATGTTAGTTTAAAATTTTCTTTTACGCATTTCAGTTTCTGCTTTAGAGTAGATTTCAGTTTCAGTTTTATTTTATATTTTTCCCATACATGCTCCATGAGGTATTCTAGTGTTTGTGAGCACAGGAACAGGTGCAAAATAAAAGCTAAAAGCAAGGATGGTGCAGTGCTGGATTGAAGATTGATGTAGAGCAGATCGAGACCAGAGATTCTGAGGTTCTCAAGCGCTCTCT
Organism: Larix kaempferi; assembly: GCA_027924585.1. NCBI lineage: Eukaryota > Viridiplantae > Streptophyta > Pinopsida > Pinales > Pinaceae > Larix > Larix kaempferi. The sequence goes on from BSBM01000866.1 coordinate 5,555,002, forward strand.
CCCTTAAAGCACTTGTCCCAGCTAGAGCTAGATGTTATCACACCATAGTAGCTGGGCTACTATTCTTGTTTAGCAGATATCTGCACATTCCAGAGCTTCCATTATTCAGAGCATGGCTATGATGATTGTATATTTTGTGATCACTCATGATCAGAGTAGTGTATTATTCAGACTTATGTTAGACCTTGTGTCAAGGCTGAGCCTTGAGAGTTCAGATTTGATGATCGATGTGACCCTTTATCCCATACAGTTTCAGTTCAGTGCTTAGAGATGTATTGCAGCAGTGTTTTAGATGGTATATGATGTTTATTACTATGATGATGTTGTATGATCTATGGATATTTTATCATTGACTGTGGATTATTATCTTGTTGATTTAGTCATGTTCACAGCATCTGCTTGGTATATTATTCCTTATGTGGCAAACTGTTTAAAATGAACTATAAATCATAAAATGGACAATTTCTTGCACATTTAGGTCATTTAACAAAACCCACTGGTTTTCCACCTTACATAGATATGGTCTTTTCTGACACTAGTTGTCTGCTAGTGTAGGATCCATACTCACTTGACTCCATCCATACATGACTTTCCTATTTGAATTTAAACCTTGACCTGTCTCATTTGACTTTCTGATACTGAGGACTTCCCCATTTTTATACCTCTGTGTTTGGACCGCATCCATGTATGTTCAGTGTCTCGGCTCTAATTTGGTGACAAAACTTGCCTTTGGTGAGTTGGATTATAGGCCTAAATCATTCTGGTCGGTTGTCCCGATGTTTGGCATTGGCTCGAACTCCCCCTAGTCACTTGAGATGTTGTTGGCTAAAAATGAAAGCTCATGTTCTACTTATGGAAACTTATAAATTCGCCCATGGAAACTAAAAAGGGCAGGAGCGATGAACAACTAAAAATACTCCTCGAAGAGTATAAGAAAGGTCCAAAAAGCAATGGTTCTTAAAAGCTATATTTAAACAATTGCTGACCTTATATGTATTTGAAAACATGCCCTGGATGCAAGCTGCAACTAGTTGTGCTTATCAGCACACCTGAGATCCAAAGGGTTATGTAGGCCAAAAAGGCCATGAAATGAAATTGAATGATCCTAATGAACCTGGATCAACTTGATGTAGACATGATGCATAAGTTGAATAAGCACTCTCTGAACAACTTATCCATTTGTGAGGCACAGCCATCCCCCGTGTTATTTTGTCCAGCACAGAGTTTGTAGCTTCCCCCTTCTCCCAGTCCAAGGTATTTTTGAGTTAAGTTAGACAAGTCAACCCCTTGGCCCAACCTTGTTCCTAGCCTTCATCCTTCACTAGCAGTTTGACCATGTCCAATGGGTGAGTTTGTCATTTGAACTATTGTGCAAGTAATTTTATATAACAAAGGAATACGCTAACTTGATTAATGCCACTGAATGGATGTTATACTTTGAGCTTGGCTGCGAGAATGATTAAAGAAGCATGTCTTAGTCTACTAATGTGATTTATCCTTGGTTGTACATTATTGGGATCTATGATGATGTGGGCCATATCTATACCTATTGATGATGATTGATGGTCCCAAATACTTGATGATGATATCATATGATGGACATATGATGCAGATGATGATGGATGCAGTTCAGCAGGTTTTATTATTACTTCAGATCAGTAGATTATGCACTGTCCATATATGGTGGACCCTACAGCTGGCCCATTAGGGAAACCCATGGTATATGAGTACACATTCTTAGTGGATTTGTGTCTTCTAGATCCAATGAGACACTTATCTTTCAGTTCTGGGTACTTCTGATAGTGATTGATGCAGTTTTACACTTGTTGACTAGATTTGGGGGTGATTTCCCAGCCTGAGCAGCAGGGGCCATGAGAGGCTAGTTCACCTAGAGCACTGTATGAGGAGGGGGTGGTCCAGCCACTTGTTTTTACCATTTACCCCCCCTTCTGGAGAGCCTGGTGGGCTCAGATGGACAACGCAGATGCCCTAGGAGGCAGTTTTGGCACTTTCACAGTTACCGAGGTAGTTAAAAAATGGGATAAAGTGGTCACTAAGGAATTTGATTTGGGAAATTGAGGCAAGGTTTTGACATTTGGTTTTCACAGAGGTCTTCCAGGGTGATCTCACTATCTTCCATCCAGTTTTCACCATGTGGGTAGGCCAACAGTGATCACAGGAGGTCTTTTACTGCTTGTCTGTCACAGATTTTGAGGACAGATTTGATCATTTATATTATCTTGGACATATTTTATTATTTTATTGTGCCTTGGGGATGAGCTAGTAAGGATTGATGCCTCCTAGCCCCACCATGTGCTTATTATGTCATGTCCTAGTCATCATGAGGTGGATTTTTGGTACTTTTACCCCCTCTAGTGGATGACGTCACCCTCCATGATTATTTTATACTATGACATCATCATTGTATTGGGTGATCATGTGTTATGTTATTATGGTTCATCTTAGCCATTGATTGTATATTGAGATCTTTTAATCTCAACCACTCATTTGATGTAGTATTGTAGAGTGGTATAGGGTTTTGGTCTTTATTATCCTATATAAGGAGGAGACCCCTTATTGTATAGCTCACCTTTGGAGCTCTGGAATATTGGAATAGAACACTTCTTTGTGGAGCATATCTCTCTTGTCTTGTGGATTCTCTTGCATATTGAGTATACAGTATCTCTTCTATGTATCATTGTGGATTTTGGTGCTTCTACTAGTTTTCTTGCAGGAAAGTCGAATTGGTGGAGAGGAGGACAATTTCTTGAGGGTTATTGTTGGAGGGATCCACATATTCTCTCTTGGGTTGATCTTGTGACAGGAAATATCATTATTGTATCTTCGTGACATAGTTGATGCTTTCTATTACATCTTTCTATCATTTTCATAATCATCTTACTTGACTTGTTTCTTTGATCTTGTCTTGTAGGAGGAGGACGATTTGGCTATCTTGGAGGAGGACGTTTTGGTTGGAGCTCTTGGATCTCACTCTTGAATATACACATAGGAGAATGCTATCATTTTGCAAGGTGGCCACAAGCAATTGAGGTAAGATCTACAAGGTATGTGCCTCTTTCATCCATTCTATCTTCATTGGTCACAAACCCTAATTAATTAAAACCCTCATTTTTGTTTTTTCTTAGATCTACTTAGATATAGCCTTGATCTTGAAGAGATTTGAAAAACCCACCTCTATAGCATCCACCCCTAGTTGGATCTATAGTTTGGTGGTGATTGGGTTAATATTGACACATTTTTCAAGGCAAAAAGCCCTCTTGAACCAAATCGCACTTCCTTGGAGAGGCTTGTTTGGTTAGATCTAGCACATGGGTAGGTGAGATCCCACTTGATTTGCAATCTACACACTTGATAACCTACCCCCAGACTTTTACTTTGGTGATTTCTACCTTGTGGGCATCATTCCACATTTTAAGGGATTAAAACCCCCTTTTGAACTACTTGGCATCTTAAAACTCAGATCTAGTAAGATCTAACCCTTGGATTGACTTGATTTTCTAGATCCACATAGATCGGTGCAGAAGCTACTTGGATCTATAGTTTGGTGGCCATTGGACTTGATTTGGCCCACCTTATCCATCTTTTATCCCTCCTTGTGCAAGGTCGCACTCCCTTGGGTGAGTGAGTTTGCCCACTTTGAGGACATGGGTACTCCTAATTTCAACTTAGATCCATAGATCTACTCACTACATATCCACTAGTACCAATTGCATCCCTTAATTTCACCTTGTGGGTTCTATTTGAATCATTCACATATCCCAAGAAAGTGGGTCCCACTTGTGTAATACATGGTACTAGGTCTTGTCTTTTTAGCTCATCATGTGGCCTAAATTATACATTGGTTGAAACACTAATCATCTCTTAGACCACCTTCAAAAATACTTTAACTTCTAGGTCCACTCAACCTTGCATTAGTTTCCATAACTCATCATTTACTTATCCCTAGGAACCTTTGTTTGGGTCCAATCATCCGTGATTGGTTATAGGATCTCCCCCTAGGTCTTGATTTATCTAGATCTAAAGCGAAGAGTGCCTCGGTTGACGTGACTCCCACCTTGCATTGGGAACTGTGGCATCTCTTGGGTCACCTCTTTAGTTGTCCGTCTCCTCTACCGGCCCGGATGGGATACCACTAGGGGCAACTACAAGTTGTGTGATAAGAAGTAGATATCGCACAGATCAAGTAACTAAAAAGGTGCCTTGCAAGGTTCTATGTTATATTCCCATTATTCCACGTCTGCAACGACTGTTCAGGTGCAAAAACATAGCGCAATTTATGGATTACCATGCATGGTCCAGAAGTCAAGACAACATTATTCGGATTCCTACAGATGGGTCTGCATTTAGAGATATGGGGGAAAAATGGCCCCACTTTAAAGAAGAACCTCATAATCTTAGGATTTATTTGGCAGCAGATGGTGTCAATCCATTTGCAGAGATGAGATCCGTTTACCCGGTGTGGCCTATTTTTGTTATCAACAACAACATTCCTCCATAGTTGACAATAAAGAGGGAGCACATAATGTTGTCGATGATTGTTCCAGGTATGAACCCTGCAGTTTTTTTTTAAGTAGTTGTATCTCATTTGTCGTATTTTTGTCTCATAATGTCATATATATATTTAATGTTTTTCTATTGTGCAATATGGTTTAATATATGTAATCTAAATGGTACGTCTCATATTTATATTTTTTATATGTTCATATCAATCAGGTAAGTACCAAGTGAAAGATATGAATGTATATATCGAACCTCTTATTGACGAGCTACTGAAGTTATGGAATGGCATCACTATGTATGACATATCTAGACCAATACGACAAAGGAAATTTCAATTCCATGATGCCCCAGGGTTAACCCATTTCTGTGGTATGTAATTATAAGTTCCACTTTATTTGCAAAAAGTTATATGAACTACTAGTTAATATACTACGCACGCATGTTTTTCTAAATAATTCAGTCATTTTGTATATAATTATAATTGACATAGATATTCCATCTCTTTATGTAGGTCTTCAGACAAAGGGGAAATTTTCATGTCCAATTTGTGGTCCTAAGATCAAATCTCGTCGTTCAAAAAGCTTAGGAAAGGAGGTGTTTGATGAGTATAGGCACTTCCTCTATAAGAATCGCAGGTATCGAACTACCGAAAAACATCTGTTCAATGGCAAGCAAGAGACTGCATTAAAACCACAGAGAATGACACCTCGCCTATGGAAGTTGCAATATAATAGAAATCGTCAAGGTACGTATAATGAATCATCGTATATGATATGTTATATTGTATTTTTTTATATTGTGTGTTTTTTACTGTAATTGACATTAATTTATGTAATTTCATGATTGTTGTTCATGTGATCATGAAGGAATTAATGGGCTTCCACGAGGAATGAAAAGTTATCCTAGACAATTCAGTAGGTTGCCCTACTATGAGCACCTACAAATTGCTCATCTATTTGATACAATGCATATCGGAAAGAATGTGATCGAAACATTATGGCGAATATTGGATGGAAGGAGTGACAAAGAAAAAATTGTCAAAATTTGCAAAGACATTCAAGATAGAAACCATGCAATGAAAGACGCCATTCAATTTCATAGCAATGGAGAGCAAATCAATACAAACTCACTTCCATGGATGTTAACAGACCAACAAAGTAATGTTGTAAAAGAAGTCGTTCGAAAAATTAAATTTCCCACCGGATTTTGTGCGAACATGAAGAATATCATAACAAAGAAATGTGATTTCGCGGGGGTGAAAACTCACGATTGGCATGTCTTCATGAAGGTAATTATTATGGTATAGATTTAATTTTTTATTTTTTCCTATTACAGTGAATATGGTTGGTATATTTTTTATTTGTCTACTCTTTGTTGATAAAATGAAACTATTTGTATATTATTGTTACAGTATGTTCTACCTCTCTCTATCCCGGACAACTTCGACAACAATGTCAAGCAAATAATATATAGTCTCGGGAAATACATGAGGTAAGTGGTGATTTTTCCATGTGCTTAGTGTTTGTTTAATTCAACATAGAACTTATATTTGATTTTCGTTCTGTAATTCATGATGTTACATAATATATTGTTTTTTTTTTCTTTAATCTCTTGATTTGGTTGTCATGTCACTTGTAGATGGTTGTCATCTAAAGAATTCCATAAAGAAGACAAAGTATTGGAGGAGATAAATTCCTTGTCTCATGTGTGAAATGCAAAAGCATCTACCTTTGGCATTTTTCAATGCACAAGAACATTACCTCATACACCAAGTTGAGGAGATTGAACTGTGTGGACCTGCGCACTCAAGGTCCATGTGGATGGTTGAGAGGCACTTGAAATTTATGAAGGTTTTGGTCAGACAACGAGCATATGCTGAGGGTTCTATGATGGAGGGATATATGGTATACCAGAACATGTTGTATATTAGTGAATATCTTCCTAAATTAGTAGAAAAGCTCAATTTACGTCGCATTTGTGACCCAGAATCCAATACGAGTTTCGAAGGGGAGTACCCGAAGGGGAAAGGTAGATCGAGGAAGGTGAAAGGTAATATAACACATTCTTATATTCAGTATTTTGCATAAATTTATACTGTAATATACTTTGTTAAGTTACTATATTACATTTGTATTGAATTTTAATTTTATTGTCATGAAACAATTGGTCGAGAGTGGGATGCAATTCATTTATACATCACAAACAATCTTGATTGGATGAAGGTATGGATCAAACGATGTGAACAATTTGGTCATGGAATATCATGGGAAGGTGTGGCTTCATTGGTTAAAGCTGCACATCACAATGGAGACACCAATCTAACACAAAGGGAAATCGATTTAGCAAGAGGTTTAAAAGATAAGAAGGTAAGCATATTAATCATCCACACTATTTTTTTTTTGTAAAAAATAATGCCGTTGTACGTTACACTATTTTTTTCATTGTATGGCATTATAAACATGCACTAGTTAATCATAAATATTGGATCATTATGTAATATTTTCCTGTATGGCTTGTTGTAGGTAAAACACCATAAGGCTATGTGGTGCAATGGATGTCGATATCGAATCAAAAAGTTGGATGAAACAAAGAAAACATCTGATTGTGGGATATCTGCAGTCTTTGAGGTGACCAATGTTTCTTCTAGAAGTGACAGACATCCAGAACTCTTTGAAAATCGATACTATGCGTATCCGGAAGACATTCTTCAGTGTGACTTTAACTCCTTCAAGGTATTTCTGTTCATTGTCAAATGGTACAGGTGTCAATTGAATCAATGTGATCTCGATAAAACAATAATTGAACATGATAATGGATTTACCATGGTAAATACAAGGTTGTTTGAGCCAGGAACAGAGCCCTATGTTCTTCCAACCCAATGTGAACAGGTATTTTACTCTGAGGTTCTAGGTAGAGCGGGTTGGTAAAGTATAACATAGATGAAGGTAATGAAGATGTTCTTGAAGAAGAAGACGTCGTAGAAGATGATCATGATCAACATGAGTTAGATGATCATGTTCCTGAAGAAGATGTTGAAGAACTTATTGAATCAGATGATGTATCAAACAATGTCCATGAAGATGATATCGACGATGACATGATGATCGTAACTGACATTGACAACGAGGATGATATGGCCAATCCTTACATTGTTGAATCTAGATCATCGGATGATAGTACAGACGATGACTCAGATGACTCAGATAATGAAGACCATTGAAGTTTATGAGGTATGCAGTAATAATAAATTAACTGTTTCTTAGTGAGTTTCCATTTTCCAGTATGATATAATTAGTAACATTGCTTGTTATAGAGTATGTCAAAAAACACATTTAAATTTTTTGTACATAGATATTTTTGTCGGGTTATGGGGAATTGAGAGTGATGTGAGGGGGGGGGAGGGGCCATAAGAGCTTCCACCTTCACGTGGTTGGCCCTGTTTAGTAGAGAATATTAAATTATTCTCAAAATAGAGAGAAGCTTAGTAAGGAAATTCACAATTATCAAGACTCAAACATCATCATCATCATCATCGTCATCATCACCATCATATTCTTCATCATCATATTTTTCTTCTTCATTGACATCTTCATCATCTTGATCATCATCTTGATCATCATCATCATCACCATCATCATCATCATCATCATCATCATCGTCGTCGTCGTCGTCGTCGTCATTGTCGTCGTCGTTGCTGTCGTCATTGTCACAACCACCATCATCATCATCGTCATTGTCATCATCATCGTCGTCATCATGACCACCACCATCATCATCATTGTAATCATCATCGTCATCATCCTCACCATCATCATTATCATGACTGACACTAACCATTGGAGCATCGTCATCAGCCTCACCATCATCATCATCATGACTGACACTAACCATTGGAGCATCGTCATCATCATGACTGACACTAACATATTGAAATTTTTTAAATATGTGTTGGCTTGGACTGAAATTTGGCATGGTTAGTCTAGACGCATGCATTGACGGTGTGGGAGGGTTTTCAGACTCAAACTTGGCTGACACTCTCCATTGCAGCATAAAAAACCATACCTATAGATTAAATAATGTGATACATGGGGCCAACATTGAATTTTTTTAAATATGTGTTGGCTTGGAATGAAATTTGGCATGGTTAGTCTAGACGCATGCATTGACGCTGTGGGAGGGTTTTCGGACTCAAAATTGGATGACACTCGCCATTGCAACATCAAAAACCATACCTATAGATTAAATAATGTGATACATGGGGCCAACGTTGAAATTTTTTAAATATGTGTTGTCTTGAACTGGAATTTGGCATGGTTAGTCTAGACGCATGCATTGACGGTGTGGGAGGGTTTTCGGACTCAAACTTGGCTAACACTTGCCATTGCAGCATAAAAAACCATACCTATAGATTAAATAATGTGATACATGGGGCCAACTTTGAAATTTTTTAAATATCTGTTGGCTTGGACTGAAATTTGGCATGGTTAGTCTAGACGCATGCATTGAAGGTGTGGGAGGGTTTCTAGACTCAAACATGACTGAAAATAATCATTGCAGCATAAAAAACCATACCTATAGATTAAATAATGTGATACATGGGGCCAACGTTGAATTTTTTTAAATATGTGTTGGCTTGGACTGAAATTTGGCATGATTAGTCTAGACGCATGCATTGACGGTGTGGGAGGGTTTCTAGACTCGAACATGACTGACAATAATCATTACAGCATAAAAAACCATACCTATAGATTAAATAATGTGATACATGGGGCCAACATTGAAATTTTTTAAATATGTGTTGGCTTGGACTGAAATTTGGCATGGTTAGTCTAGACGCATGCATTGACGGCGTGGGAGGGTTTTTAGACTCAAATTTGGCTGACACTCGCCATTGCAGCATCAAAAACCATACCTATAGATTAAATAATGTATCTTTTTTCTACTATAGGGTTTATCATTTGTTATTTCTCTTGTATCTTTTTTGCACTATCTTCATTTAAATCTCAATTGCTATCAAATTAGATAACAAACATTTTGGTCTCTTCATTAAGAAATATGGTAACATCATTGATGGAACTTATTTATTTTCTTTTCCATTCATGTTTACATTGTTTTTCAAGTTACCTTTAAATGTAACTTAAGTAGTGTGATTTTTATGGTGTTAACATATAAACACGTGGAAATGGAACCAACCCTAAGTCAAGTGGAGCCTTGCAACTTGCTACATGTTTGAGTCTCGACAATCTTCCTTTGAAATTTAATAAGAACACCAAAGAAGTTTGTTAATGGTTGGATTTGAGAATTTTCTAGGTGTGATTAATTAAGATATTAGGGCTCTAAGACAATTAATGTATCTACCTCTATGTTGAAATCGTTTTCCATGTTGATGTAGTCCACCACCTTCCTTATTGTCTTACCAAAAGGCATGAGAATGAGGAAGAAGGCGTAAAATTATGTAATTCACCTTCAAAGAGTGCCTTGTAATCATATTGGTAAGGAACCATAAGAAGATCACAAAAATCCAATGTGTCACATCCCCATTTAGTGTCAATTAAAGACTTATATGGTAAATTTAATATGAGACTTACTTATAGTTGTCTCTTACTCTTTGCGTATTGACACATTTTATATTTCATGGTTGTCTCTGTGCCTTGACCCAATTGATATTATAAGGTGCGGAGGTGCATGCACAATAATCCTTAGTTATGAATATGAGATGAGGATTTAAAGAGAAGAGTATGTAAAGATAGGTAATTTTTATATGTATTTTCGTGGTAACTACCGAGGACAAATGTGGTGAGAAACCACAAGCGTTTGGAAGGATGAAGGGAGATTACATCATGATCATGCCACTTATAAAATTGAAGACTCTTCATGAGACAAAATTGTTTTTTTAATTTTATTAATAACCATTATGGTGCTTTGGTCCAAATGATTTTCTAACTCATTGTTTCTCCATATAGTGTGCCAAGTGCCACCTCTATATATGGGACTGATAGTAAGCTCAAGAAATTACAACTAGGGAAGAAGTTCTTATAAAAAATTGGGACTGAATCCTATAAATGTACTAAGGTTCATGTTTACAAAGGTTAATAGAGATCAAACTAGAAGGTCATGAATCCTAGAAGATCAAACTAAAATTTGGCATCAATCCAAAATAATGAAGGCGGTGTAATTTATGAAGAGGGTTGTTGGACCCCAATTAGATAGATAAATCAATTCTCAACTACAATGCAAATCCTCTAACCACACCTCACCCCAACTATGGATATCTTTAGGCAACAATGATAAATAAGGGTGTAAAGTTGAGACAAATGGCAAGGAGAAACTTCTTACAAGCGTATGTAAAACATTAGAAAACAATTGGATTAAGAAGGTAGAGAAATTAAATAGACATTCTATGTGTTTTATCCTTGGAGGTCACATGTTTAAATTTGGAGGGGTTAAGGTATGTACACATCCATAGAGTAAGAAATCCTTTTTTTTAAAATGGGGTTCTTTGTCTCACATATAAATACCACTTGACCCCCGCGCGCACATCCAAATATCCATTGACCGCTGAGAGATACGAGTGAGCCAAGACTAGTGCAGAGGAGGGAGCCGATACCGTCGAGAGATCCGAGACCATTGTAGAGGAGGGAGTCGAGACCGTCGAGAGAGCGAGTTCCGCTGAGAACATTGCAGAGGAGGGATCCAAGACCGTTAAGAGAGTCAATACAGCCGAGACCATTGTAGAGGAGGGATACGATATTGCCAAGAGAGCCGAGACCGCCGAGACCATTGCAGAGGAGGCCGCCAAGATGTCTTCGGTAAGTCTGAAATGCACACTTCATACACCAGGGTTGGGATTTTGGAAATGCATTGTGTGTGTTATTGGGGATTTTCAATACATTAATAGATAGGAGAAGAATAATTTACAGCATTTGATTACAGAGAAATACAATCCTCTTGTTCCCTAATGTTAGCAGCAAGAGCTTACATTGCACATCCTCTATCTGATGTTGTATCTTGTTGTGATTTCATCATTGAACCCTATTCCCAACTCTTTACCTTCCTCTATCCATTTCTCACGGCTATCTCATGTATTCTTTGCCCTCAATGTTTATGGAAAACTCCAATTAATACTTTTGAGTTAGGGTTTATAACTCCTATCTAGATACTTCGACCATGTGGATGTCGACGTTCTCTTTTTTTACATGTTTATTTTCAAAATATGAAACATATCATAGATTATGAACAAATTCTAAAAGAATAAAAATTAATTTAATTTCTCTGTGTGTGAATTATGTGTGCATTTCCTATGGCCTATGGGCATTTACTAATAAATTAGGATATATTCCACGAATCAATACATGAGATGCGAGTTATACCATTTCCATGTTGAAAAAAATCCAAGACTGAGTAGATGAGAAGATAAGCATGGATGTTTGCATAGCCAAATCAATGCAATTTGTAATCAATTCATTGTGTGGTTAGTGGTTTAAAATAGAGCTTGTGTGTTGAATTGGATGGGATTGAATTGTGGTTTTCAACCCATTGAGCCAACCCTTGGGGTTATGTCACCATGTCATCCAAGCCATGTGCATTGTTCATGCTTCTTGTCCACATTATTTTTTCCAGGTCCTCCATTCCATGTGCTTTATGTCAAGTCCATCTTTGTTTTCCTTTGTCCAAATCCTTGTCCAACCATGACCTTCTCCTCCATGCTGCTAGTCATCTTGTTTTCCTTCTCCAAGATGCTTCATTTCATTAACCTTGTCCACTTCACCTTTGTCACCAAGATGCTTCATGTCATTAATATTGTACACTTCATGCTAAGTCACCAAGCTGCTTCATATCATTATATGTGTGTTAATATCATCTTATAATCATTGTAGCCAACATTAGGTGTTTACCAAATCAAAATCAGAACACATTACTAAATACTTGCAAACCATGGACTCAAATCAGGATGCTTCAACACTTCTTCTTCATACCCGCATGCAAGAGAAGAAATGGAATCACAAATTCCAGCTGCTGCTATATCATATGATCCATTTTCTGTGGATGCTTGAGAGATCCTTTCACTTGTGGGTCTTATTGATGTTGTAGCTTTTATTGCTTATATGACCCAACATCATCAATTGTCACAATCATATGTACTGAATCTTTCTATGGTGTCATTCTGATTACATCTTCACTATGCCAATGTTCTTCAACAGATCTGTTGTAGCCACAAATGCCATCAAAGGTCCCGCGGCCTTAAAGAATACACCATAAAACTCACATAGTTTTCATGCCATCATCCAACATTTTTACTCTTTCTTCTTACCATCGGATATTCTTGAAAACTTTGCCTTTTTTTTCTTCATTTGCTTCAGCTACTCAATCTTCAACTTCATGCCTGGGATATGTACCCAATTATCACTTATTCCGTACTTACTCTTATTGACAACATGTATGGAGAGACATCAAACTTCATTTTAACTTGAGGAATTTATGGGTCAAAGGCACTATGGTTGAATGTTTACATGAGTTATTTTCTTGTCATGATCTTAGAGGCATGAGAATGTAGAATGTGAGGAATGAGAATGTATCAATCATTGCCACCATATGAGTTTTGACAGTAAGATTAATTGGCCCCATCCCATTATGAAGTAGAACCATGTGAGATAGATCCTATAACACCATTAGCATCATGATATAAGCAAAATCGAAGTTCTGTTTTCCGTCGAGGTTGCTTGAAGATGATAATTGCCAAAAAGTGGCCCCAGGGTACAAAGTAATGAAACATTTGACGAATTGGAAACGTATATATATATAAAAAGAACATAATTATATAGGCCTAAAATTGCGGTTGGTGCCATTGCGGTCAAATTTAAATCAATTTGTAAGCCGCTTCAACGGAAAACGAAACTTCGATTTTGCTTACCCATTTTTGTTGTTTTGGTTTAGGAAATATTTCAGGCTATTATGGTTTGTTTTAAAGTCTTCATCTTCTTAAAATTGGCTTTCATTGTATCATTCATCAGGGTTAGTAAATTCATAAAAGGTAAGCATGCATCATCATACTTCAGACTTCAATCAAACCATCATGACTTGGATTGTGGCAATTTTAGTCTTCGATTAGGGTAGTATTGTAGCAGCTTTAACACTTAGAATATAGTAGCTTCAAATTTGGAATGTGGTGGCTTCATAAAAAAACAAGTTGTTGTATAGCTTCCCTAGTTGTGGTTACTATTTTTTTATTAAGCTCATGAAGATTTATATGCAGTTTATTGTTTCTACTATCCCTGTGTTTTTGTGAAGAATGATTGAAGAATGTTATAAGTGTTCCTAGAGAATTATGAACATGGATATGTACAATTCCTTATATTTATTATCACTTTGTTTTATGTGATGAATTCATTTGCATGACTTGAGTATATCTGAAGCTCTCCTTGAGGTCCCATGAATGAACTTGAACACTTGTTGCATTCATTTAATTTGAAAGAGTAGTTATAGCTTGAAAGAACTCTCTCATTACCTTAGCTAGCATTCATTGAAAGGAAAGGCTTATTTTATTCATATGCATTTGCATGGTTTGAGTCAGTCATCACACCACGAGTTGCACTTCCATCACCCGACTGAGTAATACAACCATTAAAATTTAACTCGTTAACTCAACACACTTTAACCTTGCTTGAGGATAAAAAGAATTTGTTAGTTAGGTAGGACACCGGGGATAGGCATCCAAATAATTTCCCCTTGTCATTATCATCCGAGACATAGTTGTTGTCCTCTAGGGTGCTAAAATCCTCTTGTACTTGTTGACATGGTCATCGACCAGTTTGTGGAGGAGCCACCTGTTGTTTCAGGGGTTAAACCACCGTGAGATCGAGAACCGGACGGACTTTGTGGAATGCCGCACTCCACTTAGCCCTAAGGCAACATTGATCATTGTCTTCCTTGTATTCTCCGGCCACCATACTGGTGATACAAGGGTGATAAGGCAGAAGCGCCGAAAACCTTTTCCGACGTGTCATGAACGAGGTAGCTTAGTGACTTTTCTACTAGGGCTCTTTTACCTAGGATCCCTTTTGGTAGAGGGATATCCTTCCATTATTGGTCTCTCATTTTGTATTGTTCGACTTGGATTTCATCACTTTGAAAAGGATACAACTTGTTGAGGTCTCCAACTCTTAGTTAGGAGGTTTTGCTTGCTATTTCACCTTTTTAGAGGGTCTTTTTCTTTTTAGTGCTGCTTGTTGGCATTCTGGCCATTTTTGTTTCAGCTCGCTTACTGTGACACCGGTCCAGTACAGTTTTTTGAGCTTATCTAATGATGTGTGATGTCCTTTTCTCCTAGGTCTTCGAGATGGTTGAGTTAGATGGTCTTCTCAAGGGATTGAACACCTTTTGATGGAGCCACTGATGCTTGACCTTAGGAGTAGTCTAGAGGACCACGTGATCACATCATCCGTGTGGAATTTTCCATTTACTGTGATGATGGTCTTTCAGGTTATATGGAACAATGGTACATTTGAGAGAGAGATGATTGGTACGTTGTACCCCACCTTAGTTGATTGTCTTATGGTCCTTCCATTTTGTCGATAATATTTATGTGGTACCTTGCCTTTTACCTTTTGGGTCTTTTACTCATCTTGGTATATCTTTTGATTTGTACCACCTTTTATGTTTTTGGTCTTGTGGGTACTACGGTAGTTTGTACACATTTGAGGTACACACCCTAATTTGTCCACGTTGTTATGAGTCTTTATACCTTTTGGTGGTCCTATTTGAGTTACAAGGAGCTATTGCATATAAGAGCTAGTTACAAGGAGCTATTGCATATATTTGACATTATTTGACCTTCCATCTCTTTGGCATGTCAAATAACAGGTAGTTACAAGGAAGTATTGCATATAAGAGGTAGTTACAAGGAGCTATTGCATATAAGAGGTAGTTACAAGTGGCTATTGCATATATTTGACATTATTTTACCTTCCATCTCTTTGGCATGTCAAATAACAGGTAGTTACAAGGAGCTATTGCAATATATATTTGACCTTATTTGTACCTTCCCCACAATGGTTGGTTTACTTTTGGACCTTACACCCTATTGTTTATTGGTCTTATGGTAGTTTGTCCTTTCATTTTTTTGTGGTACCTTGCCTCTCACCTTTTGGGTCTTTTACTGATCTTGAGTTATCTTTTGAATTGTATCGCCTTTTTTGTTTTTGGTCTTGTGGATATAACTATGGTATATTGTCCACATTTGAGGTACTACACCCCCTTAGTCCCAAGGGTTATGAGTCTAATTTATACCCACTCTTTTCTTTTTTACTTGTACCTTACTGGTTGGTTTTTTTACCCTTTGGTTGGTCCTTGTACCTTACTGGGGGCCGTGAGTCTCTTTGGCCTCAGTCTGCTGGCTGTAAGCTCATCTTTATTGTGATCGTACTGAGCCTTTTGACTGTCATTGAATTTCTTTGATTGACCGTACCAATATAGCCAGTCATCTCTCTCTCTCTGGTTTGTACTAACCCTATAATAGGGTCACTTGGTTCCTAGAGTTGACTGGCCTCTAATAGGAACAATCATTTCTGAAAGTAACTCTTCCGAGTATATTACAGGAAACGTCTACACCCAGGTAATTAAATATGTGTTGGTTATAAGATTTAATTAGTAATCAAAGTGTTGGTAATACAATACGTGGTAAATAATTTGAATTAAGTAGTTAAGGCTTGTCCTGTCATACAAAATTGTTGGTAATCAAATTATATTTGTTGGCAAATAATTTTAAGAGTGGTGGAACTCGACCTCGACTGAACTTGTGAGGAAAATTATCTTGGATAATAAGTGTCCTGGCAGAAAACTGAGTAGAACTATGACTTTATTTCTTGAACCATGACCTTATCATAACTATAACAGATTGCTCCAGACTTCCATTTGTGAGATAAACAACACAATAAAATTTGAAACAACAAAAGGAAATTTTGCAAGATGGGAAGCATTGTTCTGATGTTATAACTTTACTGTTCATGAGCACATTTCTGGGAAAGCAAAAACCATTCCCGACTTTATAACAAGAGAATATTTGACACATAAGTGTGCTATTAATTTTTAAGAAGCGGGTCTGAAGCAAGCGAGCCTGAAACAAGTGATCCTGGTGCAAGCGAGCACGAGGCAAGCGAGAGTAGAAGTTCAAAGCGGAATCCAGTGGGCCCATAACCCACAAGTAAACATGAAAATCTCTTCTTCAACTAGAGGAAAAAATCATATCTATACTATTAATGATAATATGAGTTGGTTGGATTATATGCAAGACTGGAAACCTAGGTGGGAGTTGAGACATGCTGAAGTATTAGATGCTAACTTACAAGGATCTGATGCTTTTATTAGACTAGTGCCAGAACTCAGAAGAATGCCTATGGTATCTAGTATTGACGTACTAGAGATGATTTACAACAACTCCTTGAGAAAAGCAGCTGATGCAAGCAATTGGTTAACTCACCTATACCATGATCTTAACTTAATCTCGACGGAGGGCTCTACACCTCACCCTGGGCTACGACTAGAACAACAATACTACTGTATTAACCAGATATGTTCTTTGAAATCATGGCCACATCAAGATGCTAGTCTCTGGTTTCCAAGTACTACACACACTTATGAAAAATATAAAAAATTATGGTGGAAATTCTTGAGAAAAGAAAATAAAGATAGAACATATTATATCATGCTAAAGTTTGGACCTCAAATGACACATATCCCTGAGGATCCTGCATGGTTCGTCCTTGATTGGACTAGAGACTGGTGGTGGTCATTCGGCATCAACTTGACAACATTAGATCCAGGTGCTATTTATAATCTAAAACGGGAAGTTCGAGAATCTCTCGAACATGTCAAAGATATTTTGCAGACAAAGCTTACTAAGGCTCAAATCCTTCAGTACTACGTTAAAAACAAACGACAGTGGCTTGTCAAAACCCACATAGACGTCCACATGCATTAGAATAGATGCGTGGTCCTGAGGTTTGTTTATTCAAAGGCATGGGTTGTTGAATCCAACGTCTTTCAAGAATTGTATGGTCCCCCATACTCCAATGAGTTGTAAATATCTCAAAAGTATTTGGCTATGAGTGGGGCCTATCCATTCAAATTGTCATAAAGATTGGAAAGAAAGTCTTTTTAACTATGTCATGATAATATAAAGAAAGCCCTACTTTTCTCTCTGTCAATATGATTGAAAATCTATGTTATGTATTAAATACCCTAAGTTAATATTACAAGTAATTGTCCAAAGGCATCATTAGTTGGGAGTATGATTGAAAGCTACCATTTTTCAAAATAGCTTACATGTTTACGGTTCCGTTTTTGCTTGATTCAATTACTTTCAGTCATCTAAGAAGACCATGCTTGAATAAGATTATACAAGTTCCACAACATTATATAAAATATTGTTTTTGAAGATTTGTGAACACTTATTAACCACCTAAACGATCTTACTTTTGAAAGTCTTAAAAACTTTTAGACGTTTTCCATAATGGTTAGTGATTTTTATTTTATATTATTATTGCTGAATATAAATATCTTACTAAAGGTGACTGGACTTCAATTACCGAGTTGATGAACCCAAACTGATGGGATGAGAGAGACTTTAGGGCAATTACGACACAATTGATAATTGGATGGTTTTATATGAAATTCAAGACCCAAAGGAGCAATAAGAGAAAGCTCATAATTGCGTGAATTTGTACTCACAAAAAAGATAAAGTGATCGTCTTTCTTATCGCTTGAATGCCTACATGTTGAGAAAGGGGATGAGGATCAAGTAACATTATAAAAGGCGCGACACGTCACCTTTTAAGAGGCGCTATTCCTTGCAATTGTATCTAAACTTTTTTCCCATGTTGCAGGTAGAACCAAACAAGTATTTGTCAGATCTGTCTTCCTCGAGCAAGGGGAGTTTAGGAAGGCTAGAGGAAAGTGAGATGTCAAAATACTAGAAGAAAATTCGATAAACGCAATGAATTTTTTCACGGTCAAGGGGGGTCATGTTCCTATGGTGATGAGACAAAAGACAAACTCGAGGTGCCCTTGAGGTATAGACATTTAGTGAAACAATGGGTACCCAAGGATCTTTCTCAACCGAACATAGATTTTTGTGTGAACGATAGGATATATCGAATAGCATCGTCGTCAATACATGGTTTCGGGTTGTTCAGCATGGATGGCATAAGGGTCCCTTACAACACATGTACATAATTGATGGAGTATGTTGGACCTTGTTACAGCTACAAATATTGGATGCGCCTGGTCCAATTTACAAAAAGTATGCGTAGCTATTGATTGTCAACAAACTATTTACAATTGAAAGACAAAAATCAAAATAAAGGAGCAATGTTGTACATGGACAGAAGGCCAAAGGCCACAGGGAATATTGCGGGGTTTATAAACAGTACACAACTAGGGTCTACAATGAAGCAACCAAACTGCAAATTTGAGGGGCGTGAAGGAAACAATGTTTTTGTAGTTGCCATTAAATCAATATCTGCAGGGGAAGAGTTGCTTATTAATTACAATTTGAACCGAGTAGATACAAAAAAGGTTACTATGTGAGTGGTACATATTATAACAATTTACCCAACCTTTTATTAATGAATTTAACATATTAAGGATTTTTTTGTTAGTTTATTTCGTTTAAATTTTCCCCATTTACTTTGTAAGCTAGTGATCGGGATAAAACACCGCCAGCAGATGGTCAGAGGAGTACATCTTCCTCGAGGGATCATGTATACATCTTTGTAATAGTGCAAATATAATAAGAAAAAATAGTTGACTTTCACTATGTTTAGGTGACTTTCACTATGTTTTTTTATTTAGGTATCTGTAAGGGGCAACTCCCAGTTATTAGCAGATCGGGGCAAGTCATCTATGAACATCGATCCGAGGAGTGGATCACGATCCTCTACGTTGCAGGTATAATCCATTGGAATTGTTAATAGAATTTTAGAAATCTATCATGATATAACTCAATAGTCTTTTATATTTTTTTGTTGCAGCCCGATGAATCGTTGTATGAAACAGCATCAGAAGAATGTCCAGTAGATCCTGAAGTGGATGAGATCCTTAAAGATGATAGACAAACTAGTAAAGCCACAAACCAGTTTACGATGATAGACAAATTGTTGGAAAAATATACCGCGGAACTCGTTTCTCTGCTTATCAAGTTTCCGCAGACAAGCGAGAGCCTGGCAAGGATTGAATTGTTGGAACGGAAATCTGAATCCTTGGAAGTAAGTTGAGGAATCTTGATTCATAAAATAATTCATTTATAACTTTATAATTTTCTCTTTTATATGATAACATTGAACGTGTAAGACATGGTTTGTATTTACAGAATTATCGAAAAACACACAATAGTGGTGGAGGAGATGTTGGCCGCAGCGAGGTTCGTGGAGAGACGTGGCATCATGGGAAAATGACTTCACGTACTACATCAACTCCTTCGCCATTGTTGTCAACTGAACAGTTAGCAACACGTTCTGACACACCATAGACCCCAACTGTGAGCGCATCGGCCGTTGGTGACCGACGCACACCGGATCGTCCACCGAAAGAGGTCGACAATGAGAATCTTGGTAATATTGATATCGTCCTAGTTGCATTTCCAGGATCTTCCCGTGTCACTAGCATGGGAAGAAATGGAGGTAACATTTTTGGTCGACGCCGATCTCGTCCCAATAAAGATCGATAAGGTCCCAGGTAATTAATATACGTTTATCAAGTTACTGTTTATAACTACATTGTAATATACCGATAAAATGTTTTCTTTCAACTAATTATGATCATGGCATGATCGTTTCGCAGGAAATTATGTTTCTATAAACAAATGAATGATGCGTGCTTGGAGATCTTCGGGCCCACCATCCAAGAAAGTTGGGATAAACAACATAAATGTTTAAAAGTTGAACTCATGCATCGGTTGGTTGGCTTGTTCGGCGACAAAACCTTTAATACAGTCGAGGTCATGAAAAAGGCTCATCAACATGTGAAGGTTGTCCGAGACCAATATAGGACACACCTTGAAAAAAACCCTAACTATGAGCGCCCTCCAATGATTTCACCAATGGAGTGGAGAGCTCTAGTGGATGATGGAAGGGAGAGGGATTAGAGAAGAGAAGGAAATATAACACTAGGCATAGGGAGGTATGCAATACCTTCCGCAATGTAATTCGAAACCTTATTATTATTCAATATTTCTATATCGAACTTGGAACATCTAACGTATTTCAACACTTGCATAGGATTCCAGACACATCAAAGGCCACAAAGGCAAGAGTTGAAAAAATAGGTAAGCACAAGCTTGGGCCTGGTGGTTATTCCAATTTCGCGGCACGATTTGTAAGTTTCGAAAAACCAATAATGCATGCAAATAATAAATTGAAAATTATTTTTCGTTTTATTGCACCGGAAAATGTTAATTAACGACGTTATGCAAATATGCAGGCCGAACGATTCAATGAACAACCCACTGAGGAAGACGTGAAGCTTGGCTTCAAGGAAGGCTTCGAAACTGTTGTTGAACAACGAAAAAGCTTGTCTGGCCAAACACAGTCTTCTGGTACCAATCCATCCGGTGCATAGGTAAATAGAATCTATATACTTTATTGAATATTAACCGCTTGTGCAATCTATTCGTTATAAATACTTGAAAAACAATATTTACTTTGTTTTGAGCAGGAAAGCAATGATCCCCCTAATGTCAAGGAGGGAGAACAACAAATCGAAGATCATGCTTCTAATCCTGGTAATGAATTTATTCATCTGCTAAAATTTTATGTATAGCATTGCAAATGGTGAACATTAATTATAGTTCATCATATTTCAACTGCAGAGCATGTAGAGGGTGAATCTGTACAGGTTGAGCCTGGACAAGAACATGAACTACATGATGTGGCCACACCAGGTAAAAAAACACCTTTGTAATGTTTTTTTTAAAATGAAATACTTGTCATTACAATATCAAGATACAACGATGTAACATTTTCACATTGTTGTAGCAAATCCGAACCCCTTGCCACAGACATCACCACAAGCGCCTGATGAAGAAACAAGAACTGGAAGAGAAATTCCAGGGGTAGATGCTCATCTTAGAGATTATTTACCATTTATAACAATATATTGTCCATGATTTTTGGCCTAATGAATGAATGAATGGTTTAATGGTTTAATGATTCAGTGTAGTAAACTGTTACCTTTATTGAATGCCAGTTTTTATTGAATGAATGTGTTGACTGAATGAATGAATGGTTTATTGAATGTTATATTTTATTGTATGAATGTGTTGACTGAATGAAACAATGGTTTAATGAATGTTAACCTTTATTGAATGAATGGTAGATGAAAGTTCATGATGAAATATGGATGAATTTGCATGTATTTGTTTTTTTCAAGTACATGCATTGGGTATGGGGAATTGAGAGTGACGTGAGGGGGGGGAGGGTCCATAAGAGCTTCCACCTTCACGTGGTTGGCCCTGTTCAATAGAGAATATTAAATTATTCTCGAAACAGAGAGGAGCTCAATGAATGGCTATGATGCTGGCTTTCTACAACCCACTAGCATGTCATCTAAATTTTGACAATTTCTTGGAGCTTGTTGTGATGTTTGGTTGCTCATAATAACCAATTTCGAGTTTCCACAATTTCAAAGGCTGAGTAAATGATGCACTAGAATCAATATCCTTAACCTTCTCTTTAATTTCATTGGAATCAATATCCTTAACCTCACATTAAACCCTTCCAAAATGGTCTATTTACCATTGAAGCATGGCTTCTGAAACATGATATTTGCAACTAATCTAGCGTACACCAACAACAATTAGAAACATGTTGCCTGTTGTCAATGTTCATCATTTTTTATGGATGCAACTTAACTAAGGATATTCGAACATGCAACCTATGTTCAAGCTTGAAGTGCAACTGACAATGGGAGACCACCTTCAAGCAGCTTAATTCATTTTGCATGCATTTCATAGTGGGAGATGATGGGATACCACCTTGCTTGATTATTATGCATGCATTTCACTATGCAACAGTCTCAAATCCCATCTGTGCTTTCCCTAAATTAGTTTCTCGATTAAGCATGACCCACGCCTGCCACCCGAGGAGTGTTTCCAGCGGTCCAGAGTTTCATCTTGGAAACGGTGACGATTCATGGTATTATGTTTCCCTTCGGATGCAATATGACAAACTCAAAGCTCTCATACGAAGGTTTGTCTGACAAATGTGATGGTTTCTGTTTCTTGATTCAGCATGACCCAAATAGTCACATTTGTCAGACAAACCTTCGCAGTGGACTATGTGTTTTCCATATTGCAGCTGAAGGTAAACATAATACCATGAATCATCACCATTTCCAGGCTGAAACTCAAGACTGTTGGCAACACTCCTTGGACGGCGGGCGTGGGTTATATTGAATTGAAACACTAATTCAGGAAAAACACAGTGAATCTGAGACCGTTGCATAGTGAAATGCATGCAAAATGAACGAAGAGTACTGGGTGTCGAGAGAAATGGTTGTGGGACTTCGTATGAGAGGAAATGGCGATGGGAATTGATTGACAAGGTTAGGCTTGAAGGTGGTAGCCTTGGGACTAGACATAGGTCGTAGGTTTGAATCTCCTCAGTTTAGTTTGTACCCTGTTATTCTTTCAATGCAAATTATAGATTTTATTTATTTTCCTTTGTCAACTTTACGTATCCCTTTATGTGTCTTCTTTATTTTACTTTTTTAACATTATGTATCCCCTTGTGATAATCGGAATTGTTAATATCGAGTCACTTGAGAATGAACGTAAAGAGGATTTCCATGGAAATCTGTTCCATCCAAACCTATCAAGTGTACTTTTAGGTCAAAAATATTCTTGTAACAAAGTGATGAAAGATCTTAGAAGCAAATGTAACAAAGCCCTGAAAGAAGTTTGCGTAACATAGTGGTTTGTGTTTGCAGGAATCCTTCAATTTACAGGGTGAAAATCATGGCCATAGAGCTGCCATAGTTCAGAGACGTCAAAATTGCTGACCTAAAAGTGCACTTGATAGGTTTGGAATATGGAATATATTACCGTTGAAATCCTCTTTATGTTCAATCTAGAGTTTTGAGAAAACCAGAGATATATGAAACGATGCATTATGACAGTCCGACTTCACAGTCGCCTCTTGAAACCAAGGTAAGACTAGTTAGATACGGTGGGACAAGTTTATATGATAGGGGGGTAGTTTGAGCAAATGAAGTAAAAGTTCATTTGCTTCGACTACTACGCCTATTGACCGATCTTGATATTTTGTCTTGTAAATTATCCTTGTACCTTGCCATCTTCATCAACATTTTGCTGTTGGTTTTTTCATACTAAAATGCTCCCCCTTATGCTACTTCAAACTTCAATAAGATTCTATCAAGATAATTCATAAAAGGTAAGCATGCATCATCATTCCATACTCCCTCAAATCTCTCTCTCTCTCTCATTTTTTTTTGAATTGTGCTTACTACCTCTCCATCCTCTCTCTTCTACAACATTACCATTTTCAAGCAACAAACTCCACAAATGCTTGGACTTCTCAATCATCTCCTCATTTTGATTTTTTTTTTACTTTGGTTTTATCCACTTTGCTTTCTTTTGTTGCGCTTTCAAATTCATTTGCCATGATATCAACACACTACACATTATGGGAATAAGACATTCACATTTGTATCTTCCACTACTACATCTAATTAAATATCATCTCCTTACAACTCCACCATTCTAACACCACTCTCTTCTATAGTGTCATCTTCTACAACAACACCACTCACTACTGCAACACATATCCATTACAACTTTTCCATTGTTTATTGAGTTTCTTGTACAAGCTCGACCTTTACCCCCAATCTTTTCCTTATTGTATTTTGCTACAATAAATTCTTCTACACCTTTACTTGGAATTATAGCAACATACACTTCCAAACAATATTTTTTTTTTTTAAAATTTCCCATAGGTGTCGGATGACCGACGGCCATAGCAAAGACAACCTACGACTATGCCATAGATTTGACGGCCAAAAGACGTCGGATCCAAGTCATGTTTAGTTGTGAGGGGCATCGATTATCCGACCACCACAGTGAAAAATACTGACGACTATGCCATAGATTTGACGATAAAAGACGTCAGATCCAAGCCCTTTTCAGTTGTGAGGGGCGTCGGTTATCCAACTTCCACAGTGAAAAATACCGACAACTATGCCATAGATCCGACGGCAAAAGACGTTGAATCCAAGCCCTTTTCAGTTGTGAGGGGCATCGGTTATCCGACCGCCACAGTGAAAAATACCGACAACTATGCCATAGATTCGACAGCAAAAGACGTCGGATCCAAGCCCTTTTCAGTACTAAGGGGCGTCGGTTATCCGACTTCCAGGGGCGTCGAAGAACCGACGAAGTTCGAGCCATCAATTTTAATCCAAAATTGGACCGACGTTAAAAAAATACTGAGGCCGTCAAATAGTCGACTACAAAATGTAGCAAATCTGACTTTTTGGCCGTCGGATTTTGGGTCCAAAAAACCTAGTGCGTTGACTTCAATCCAATGTTGACTTCATTCCATGGTTGACTTCGATCCATGGTTGACTTTAATCTATGGGTGACTTGAATCCAAGGTTGACTTGAATCCAAGGTTGGCTTCAATCCATAGTTGTCTTCAATCCAACGTTGACTTCAATCCAATGTTGACTTCAGTCCATGGTTGACTTCAATCCATGGGTGAATTTAATCCAATGTTGAATTCGATCCAAGTTTGACTTAAAGGTTGAATTCCATCCAAGTTTGACTTTAATCCAAGGTTTTAATTCAAGCCATGGTTGACGTCAATCCATGGTTGAATTCAATCAAAGGTTGACTTCAGTCCAATGGTTAACTTCAATCCATTAATATTAAAATTAATGACATCAATCCATGGTTGACTTCAGTCCATGGTAGAGTTCAATCTAAGGTTGACTTTGAACCATGTTTGACTTCAATCCACAACCACATTTTTAAAAGTTGTTGATTCACTTTGAACCATGGTTGACTTTTGTTGGTGTTTATTATGTGTTAAATAATTTCAATATTTAAATTGTCAACCCGAGGAGGAAGCTTATGAGATGCAATCATTATATGTTCAGGTTGAAGGCTTAAACTATCCTAAGCTAACTAAAGATGTAAATGTGCTAACATGCAACTAAATGATTTTAAACTACTTACATGACTTTCTTAATTATTCTATCTATGAAAAACATGAAACTGATTAACAAATGAAACAAGTAGAAAAATTGATAAAGATATTTAATATTAATCCAAATCTTAAAACATGAACATCTTTGTTAAATAGAAACTATCAAGCTAAAACAACTTGGAAGATGGAATTATTAAACTATTACTGGAAAAAAACAAACTATCTAGAAACAAAATTAATAAGTTCAAAACAGTAACTAATTAGCAAAACAGAACTACAGATCTGAATTTTGGAAGAAGGATGAGAAGAGGATAAGGAGGAAGTAAAGAAGAAGGAAAGAATGACATAACTTAATTAAAAACTTTAAATAACAAGAAGCGAGATTGAATTACATCTAAAACTATTAAGGAGGAACAGGAAGAATGATGAGTGGAAGGTAGAAGAAATTGGATTTTGAAGAAGGCCTAAAACAATGCAGAAAACACACAGGTCCGAATGACGATCCGAACGTCAGTCTGAATGGCGGTCCGAATGACAGTCTGAATGGAGGAAAATGAGTTAAAGTGAGGAAAATGAATAATTTGGATGATTTAATGACCACCTGGCTTTATGCAAATGATCCTACAGTGCACAGGAAGCAATAGATGATTATGTAGAAGCTAAACTAATAAGAAGTTAATTACTCTAATCATTATCTAAGAGAGGAACTATTTCTATGATACATTGGAGCAAAATGATGGAAGATAGAAGTCACCTACAGTGACAGAGGAATGATTTCTATGATAAGCAGGAAGACGGTTAAGATGGAAGAATGAAGAATTAACCTACAACAAAATAGAAGAAAAACTAACAGAAGAGAAGAGAAAGAAGCTAATACTAATTATGGAAGAATTTGGAAGCAATATCTAACTACAAATGATGGAAGAAGGACTGAAAGAAAACTTTTGGTTGAACATTTCCCAATTCAGAAGAAGAGAGATTATATTAACATCAGAATATTAATTACAGAGGAATGAGTATGACCTACACAGGAAAAACGAATTAGATTACACACACAGGAAATAAACTAGTTAATTGCAAGAAAAGAAAATGCAGAAAAAGATAACAAAACCTCTAGTTGACGAGGGGTCCTTCCCAGCAATAAGAGGTGAGACTAAATCAGCTTAAATGACTATCAACAGAAAAATTACGAAACTGGAACTTCCAATAATTAATAAAAAGTTACTGCTACAGTCTAGATGGTACTCTGCGCTATCTCTGTATATATCTGGATATGGATCTGCATTTCTCCACATGAGACGCCTTTATATAAGTTTACAATGGGAGAGAGGGTTGACGAAGTCGACCTCTCTAAAAATAGCATCTTTAATTATTTTCAACCAACTGCGTGGTAGTTTACAACAACGCACAGGCCAGTTGCCTACTTCCACGGCGTCGACCCTACCCAACACGAACAGCTGAGCATTCGTTTCCTTCAAACATGGGCAGAAGCACATGCTAGAGCATCGACGTGGGAACAGGAGTTACGTTGGAAGACTGAGCGTGGGCATGGGAATTATGCCAGCCAATTGAATGTGAATAGGATGGACTCCTTCTAGAACAACGGTGTGCAAGAGCGTGAATAGGTGCGAATGATCCTCGACCGAACGAGCAGAAGAATCGAAGCGTGGGGGTGTTGACGTGGATGAGAAGTGTGTTGTCGAGCTTGGACATCCTGGGGATGAATCTTCTAGAACCAAAGCTTCTTAACCGTGCCCATTGCGTGGCAAACAGAACCCACGTGCCCCTTTTTGCATTTAACGGTCTGAGATGTGTCAACCATGGATTTCGCAGGTTGAACGAAGGGTTGAACGATGAGATGAACGCGTTTTAACTTTAACACATAAGCATGCGGTCTGAATGAAGGGTCATCTGAGAAAAGCAGCCTGCAAATTAAAGCATAAATACCAATTATGCCCATAAAATGTCACTTTAACATAAATAAATCATGATATAACGAAATATCAACAAGATTTGCATAGTAAGTAAATATGTGCATACCTGGACTGTTTGATGGGATGAATGGCAAATAAAACAACTTACTATAGCAAAAATGATAGAAATAACGCCATTTCGAGTAGATTAGATGATCATTGGGTGATTCCATGAAGATGGGTAACTCTTTTTGGCTAAATATGACGGTGAAAAACAGAAATTTTACCCATGTATTAAATTGAAGCCCTCGAAACTCATACTTGCCACATGAATTTTGACATGCGGTTGAAAAACGAAATGTAGAGAATTATGTTGGATTTCCAATGATATTTTTTTCGAAATATACCAATGCCATATATCGTGTCGAATTTTCATTTAATGAAACGTGTGTACTTAAAAATTTGAAGAGCAATTAACAAGTAGTTTGTGTGTGTGCACAATAATTTAATGTTAAAGTAATAATTTAAAAAAATGAAATATGTGAACATGATCTAGACAGAATGCACTAGGGCTTACATATTTTTCTTTTAATATTTCTCGAAAAATTATATTTATTATTATTTTTCGAAACTTACTAATGAATATTTAAGTCGCATTTTGCACACATGTGTGTGTGTGCACGAAATATTTTGATTTTTTACATAATTTGAAAAACTAAAAATACCCTTTTAAAGAGGACACGTTTATCTGAGGCTTGTGTATTTTTTCAAATTTTTTGGATGTGTATTTTGAATGTTGTGGATTTATCTTTGAGCTTAATCGAAGTTGTCGGCAGGGTTTTTTAGGGCAAGTTTTAGTAGAAATTTAAAAACAAAAGACATATGAAGATAAAAATTCATAAATTTTATGTATTTGGATAGAGGATTCGTTGACCAATCCAATGGTATCAAGTCCGCTCATTAATGAACATTTAATGACATGGTTCAACTCTGTGGAAGGCAGACAAAACTTTCATTTTGCAGTGAAAATGGCTCTCGGCCTGTTTTTTAAGCCCTCGATCAAGGTATTTAAAATACCTCGATTGAGGGTTTAACAAGACCTCAATCGAGGTATGTTAAAGCCCTCGATCGAGGTATTTGCTCGATCGAGGGTTGTTAAAATAAGCTCGATCGAGAGTTTGTCTGTATAAAAAAAATATAAAAATGAACCTGGGCGAACTCGGGAAAGGAGTTGGCAACAATTAATGTTTCCAACTACCCTTCCCTCGTAACAATATCGACCAACCTGTTATATAAGCAGCAAACAATTAATCAAAAACAATAATTTTACTCATTGCAAGTTTTTTTTTTCATTAGAGCTTTGTCATTTTGATCTTGTTGAATTAGAGCTTTGGCATTTTCTTGTTGTTGAATTAGAGCTCATTAGACATATAAGATTTCTTTGTAGGCATATTTTAAGATTTCATACTAGCATATTGTTGTTTGCTATAACAATTTGAATTTTTTGTTTGTTTGTTTTCATTGTAGATTGATGGGGAATCAAAAAAAAGAAAGAAAGAAAACATGCTAGACAACAAAATGAAAATGAAGAGCGTGGGAAGAATATAGAACGAATGAGACCACAAAGAGCAAGGTTGAGAGAAGAAGAAGATGCACATTTGGTGCAACAAATTCCAATGGAAGACAACCAAGGTAAATTATTGAATTACATGTTATCATAATTTAAATATCATGCTACATAATTTACAAAATCAGTAACAATTTTCCAATAAATTTAACTAAATTTCATAATTTAATTTGTTTCATATTTATTTGTAATGATATTCTTGTTTATTTCATCTATTTGTTATTTAAATTTCAAAGTTTTCAACAATTTTTATGTTAAATGAACAATTTTCAAGTGGCTAACAAATGTTAAATTAGAACAATTTTAAAACATGTAGATTTAGATTATATTTTCATGTTAATACATATATATTTTTAACTATTTTGAAATTATTTCAAAGTTACTAACAATTTTCAAATTATGTTTCAAAGTTGCTTTAACAATTTTCAATGTTTATTGTCCAACCATTTTCAAATGAAATCTACACTTAGATTCTATTTTCAAGTTAAAATGTATATACATATTAACTATTTTCAAATTTTTAAACTTTACTAACAATTTTCAATGTTATTAGAATAATTTTCAAATTAAATGTACACTTGGACACTATTTTCAAGTTAAATTTTACATATTTAACTAATTGCAATTTTTTAAGTTACTAACAATTTCAAGTTAAATGTAATTTTAATTCTTGTTTTGTTAGAAAATTCAATTTCAAAACAAATGAATAAATATTTTGAAATGAACATGTTGTGATATAGTTATATATTAGTTAGAATTTATTCAATTTAAAAACAAATGAATGAATATTTTCATAGTATGGTGGTTGGCAATATTTTCATAGTAATGAATATTTGAATACAAATGAATGTTCAAAGAGCTATTTAATTATAATGTTTCATTTAAAAAAATTCCATCTATCACATGTACTTTTATTTACATAACATGACATATCACCATGATAAGATTAATGATTAGAATCATATATTTTGTTAGGACCAATTGGAAATAATTATTTGCAATGTTTGCAACCTTGAATTGATATGTGAATCATTATTGATTAAAAAATCCTTAAATTGCAATTTATGATCAAAATTAGAATTTCCATAATTGTTTATTGTTGAAATTGCAAAATCATCAACTATTGAAAATGTTATTTTGCATTAAAATTATGAATTTCTCCTCAATCATATATTTGTTGGAATTGCCAAATTTTTAATTGTCATGTAATTTTTGGAATGTCAAAATTGAAATTTAAGTTGAAATTGCGATTTAAATTTTAAATATTTATTTGTTTATTTTATACCATAAAGTTAAAATAACATTAAATTCTTGTAATGTAAAAGTAAAATGGACATAAAATGCATAAAGAAAATTTGCCCACAATTATATAATGTGATGATTATAAATTATATTAATTTTTATGCCCACAATAATTTTTATCAAGTTATTAATACTTATCTTGAGTTAAATATATATATACTTGATTTTCAAACTTTACTAGCAATTATCAAACTAAATGTACAATTTCAAGTTGCTTGTACATATTTAGTTATTTTGAAATGAGTTACAAACAATTTTCTTGTTTTAATTTATTTTCAATACTTGTACATTTTTCTCAGGTCATTAGCAATTTTCAATTTGTTAATTTACATGTACAACAAATTTCAAGTTACCAACAATTTTAAAGTTAAATGTACAAGTTACTACCAATTTCAAGTTACAAGCAATTTCAAATTTTATTTGCAATTTCAAACTTTACTTCTAGAACAATTCTCAAGTTTAATTAAGTTAGCAATTTCAAGTTACTTGAGCAACTTTAAATTTCGAGTTACTAGCAATTTCAATTTTTACTTAGAACAATTCTCAAGCTAAATGTATTAGTTGAAAAATTCAATTCACATGCAATTTTCAATTTTTCAATTTCTACATCAAATTCCAAGTTACTAGCAATTTTAAAGTTCAATGCACAACTATCAAGTAACCAATTTTCAATTTGTTAATTTACATGTTATGTAGGGAGATATTATGGTCAGACATCACATCATGGTGATCAAGAATCACATGACCCTGTGTCCCCTCATGATCCTGATCAGCCATCACATGACACCTTTCCCTCTCACATTGAAAGTATAATTGGGAGTTGCAGTGGGGTTGGAAGGGGTGGAAATTTTCTAGAGGATTGTGCAGTTGTTTCTGCACAAGAAGAGATTGGGAACTCGATCCCTGGTCGGAGAGTTAGAGAACATGTCAATAACATAATCAAGTCATATTTTGAACAACATTCAACAATGGCACAAGCTCAAATCCTACATGGGTTGATAAAACACAAAAAATTGAAACGTGCCACAAAGTTGTTGGGTTTTCAAGATGTTAAAACAAAAAAGACATGCGAGAATGCAAAAGAAAATGTAAGAACTGCATTCTCTTCGTTTGGAAAATCAAGAAACAATGATACCCGAACTGCTCGTAGGGCAATTATAACGGTCGTTGTGGCACAAAGCACCTCAAGAAATCGAATGGTATCAACAATGGCATCATTGCTCAATGTTTAAAAAAGAACATTGCTCAAATACACTAAATTCAGGGTCCGGATAGATGAAAATGATGAAGCTGCTTGTTGGGATCTTATTTGTAGGGAACCCTATCGAGGCAGGATGGCAACAGGCATTAGAGAGAAGGTGATAGAGTTTTGGGATAGCCATTCTTGTGCTATTCCAGATCGAAAGCATGTCCTGCGACAACGTTTATCCATAGGCATTTATCAGGAGCACTGTAAGCATGTGATGGATATGACGGGAGTTGCACTTTAAGAGGAATTCCAAGAAACCAATCTTGGTGTTCAAATATCATTTAGCATGTTCAACAAATTGAAACCGTGGTATATTAGGCCGAATACGATTCGCGACACTTTTTGCTGTCGGTACCACGTTGAATTTCAACTATACTATGACACATATCTGGATTTTTGCAAAAGGCACTGGAACGGTGTACTAGCTCCTCACACAGTGCAAGATTTTATTTGTATGATACTATGCAACAGGAATCCTGAACACGTGTTTTTCAATAAGAGGTGTGTAGGTGGGAGAAAATGCCATGAATGCGGTGATTTGACATTGTTCCATAGGAACTTTCCTATCGATCCAACACACCATGGATTGTCAGATATCACCGTTAGGTGGAAGAGGTACGAGTACATCACCATGAATCCAACATCTTCTTCATCTATGCCATCGAAGAGGATCGACTTGCTCGACGATGAGATTCCTGTTTTAGATTTCATGGAGAAGTTTCAAAGTCAGATTCATAAATACATAAAGCACTCCCATAGGTCCAGGTGGCAAGCTTTAGAATTCGAACATTCTTGTGAGGTATTTGAGCCGGGCACCAATCTTATTAGTGGTAGACTTTGCGGAGAACTACACCTTTTCTCCCCAGAGAGAGATACAGAGTGAGTACTATCACTCCAACCAGCTGTCTATATTCGTACATGTATTGTACAGACATGCTCAGGAAAAAATTAATGGTAGGGATATCACTCCTCAGTCACGTGAAGTGATCAAGGAGTACCATTTTTATGTTAGTGATGATCGTGAGCATGACACATTGTTCATTCAACACTGCTTTGGGTTGATTTATGATTCATTTAGGCAGAGAGGCATATCATTTACTGAACACTGGATTTGGTCAGATGGGTGTGCAGGGCAATTCAAATTGGCACGCTCATTTTATTGGTTGAGTCGCCTTCACAAAGAGACAGGAATCTAACACACCTGGAGATTTTTTGAGATAGGGCATGGAAAGGGTGAACATGATGACGCAGGTGCATGTGTGAAACGAGCACTTCGGAGGTACTGTATGAGTCATGGTGCAACCCAACTCAAATGCTCTACTGAAGTAGTTGATTGATGCACACTTCATTTGGGACATCAAGGTCGCGAACAAGCAAGGCCGGTGTGCAGGTAATAAACTCCAAACTCAATTAATAAGCTAATAACATTCAATATCATCGTTTCCAAAAGAACACATACTCAATAGGAATTTAGATATGACAAACTGAATTCCATGTAGGTTCTTTTGGGATGTTGCCCTTGGAGATGTTAATAGATCCATTCCGTGGTATTGTGAGACCATCCCTGGTACGAGGGAGTTACAATTTGTTTGAAGTAAAGACATGGGTGACATATTTTCTATTGAAATGAGGAAGTATCCCTGTTTTTGCGATTTTTGCATTGATGCAAATGGATGCGGGCTTGATCACTGTAAAAATGATGTATATGTGAAACCATGGAAATATGTCTCTCTTAATCCAAAGGGCCCACATCCAATTCCAACATGGCAAGAGATGCACATTGAAGAGGTAATGGTCTCATTAGATCATGATCGAGTTTTTGATATGGTTAGGGAAGGTACAAGAGTCTTCATTAAGTTAATTAGTCCATTATATATTACACATATACAAATGTTGTAGAAATGCACGTAGGACATTTGAATAATATTTGTAATGTATCTTGCAGGTGATGTCTTTGTTGTCATTGCACCCCCCCACAACCAAGAAAATGTGGCATACTATTTGATGCGGTGCACGCAAATAAAAAGTAGGTTGGTGCGACCCTACCAAGATGGGGAGTTCACATACCAAACAGGAGACATGGTTTTAATGGGACACTTTTTTGAAAAAGTTAAAACACAGGGTGATTATATCATTTACAGAGATTTTATGCCTAGATATATATCATGTCAATACAGTCATTTGGTGGTGGCAGCTCGAATACATCTAACAGAAATCAAGGTGAAGAGAGGTGATCCAAAGAGATGGAAGATGACAAAAGCTGACCATGATTGTATTATGGAGACTTGCATTCATATAACCCATTTGCCAGATGAATGAGTTATATGTATGCCACTTGAATCATTGGCATAGTTTTCATGTTGTCCTATGTAATATTTTTTTGGAGATTTTTGTGGAGGTTGTTTTATAAATGTATATTTGTAGATACTTTAATGCCAAGAATACAAATACTAGATGGGAGGCTTTTGTGAAATTTGGGTCATGGTGCTCCAATGTGAATACACTTGAATGTATGTTCAATTCTCCATGAACTTCATCCATAATAGTTTTATAGATATTTGTTTAGATGCTTTAAAAACAATTTTAAAGATCTAATAGATAGTTGAATTGTAATGTAATTGAATTGTAATGTGTAGACAATATAATGTAATTGTAAAATTTCAATTTTAAATTGTAATGTACATTCTAATTTTAAATTTTGATTTCAAATACAATTGTAATGTAATCGAGAATTTAAAACACATCTATATACAATGTGGAATTGTAAAATTTAAATTTTGAATTGTACAATGTATTCTAATTTTAAATTTTGATTTCAAATTTGCAAAATTTTATATATTATAATCCATTCATTGTATTTCGTCATCAATTACATTGTATTTCATTATCAATTATATAAAAATATTATCAATGTTTCATTCAACAATAATCAATTTGTTTTGTTATCAAGAACATATCAAAGTTAGGACCAATTTTTTTTGCCTCTTCTCATTCCATTTAATAAAAATATTGCCACTTGGTGCTACATGGAATATAACATAGGAGATAGAGGGTACAATTCAACTAAAGGGCACTTAAACATAATCTTTGAATATATTTTCATGCAAACAATACCCATTGTTGTCACAACGCACAAACATTCACTATAATTTCTAACCATCAAACATTCTCAATTTTTGGATTACATGCATCAAAAACCATCTTTATCATGCAGTTTTGCACGGATAGGCATGGAATCTCTTTGATAGACATGGATTGAATGTAATAATGAAAGTTGAAACGTAAACGTAATAACTTGTACATGCCTTCATATATGCAACTTACCTAGTTGGATCAAATGGTGTCGTTATCTACATTTGTCATCAAAACATAAACCATATGAAATAGTTGTACAAGCATAGTTTCTACCATAGTTGTACAAGCATCTGCTATCAATATATTTTCATTTCTTATATTAACTAGGTTGTTATGCCCATTGCCAAGAACATTCTTATATACAAAAACATAATGAACCTACACATTAAATTTTCAAAAACATTCTTATATACAACAACACATTGAATTTTCAATTGAAATTACACATTAAATTTTCCATGTAATTGAATTGAAATGTGGAAATTGTAAGTGAATTGTAATGTGTAGACAACATAATGCAAAATGTCAATTTCAATTTTCAATTTCAAATGTATTCTAATTTTAAATTTTGATTTCAAATACAATCAAGAGAATTTAAAATACATCTATATACAATGTAATATTGTAAAATATAAATTTTAGATTGTACAATGTATTCTAATTAAAATTTTCTATTTCAAATGCAATTGTAATGTAATTGAAATTGAACTTGTAAATTGGAACAACACATTGAATTTTCAATTGAAATTACACATTAAATTTGATATTTTAATTTTAAATTGTAATTGAATTGGAATGTGTAAATTGTAATTGAATTGTAATGTGTAGACAACATAATGTAATTGTAATTTCAATTATTAATTTCAAATGTATTCTAATTTTATATGTTGATTTCATTTATGCAATTGTAATGTAGTTGAAAACGAGCTTTTAAATTGTAATTGAAATTACACATTAAATTTGAAATTTTACATTGTAATTGAATTGGAATTGTAATTTCAATTTTAAAACGTAATGTATGTATTCAATTCTAAATTTTGGAAGATGTTCTCTAATGTAGTCGAAATTTGCATTTTAAATTGAACTAAATTGTACAAGTACACATTAAATTTGCATTTGAAATGACAAAACATAAATTTTTAAAGTTGTAATAACTATATCCAGATCTAATATAAAAAAAAATCGATTTCAAATCATATACAAAATACACATGAAGACATCAATATGATAAAATATACAAAATATCCAAAAGTCCATATATGATAATAGTCCATATATAAATGATAGAAATCCATATCCAAAACATGATAATGTATATATAGATCATCCAAAACATGAAAATATATATAAAATATGAAAATATCCAAAACATGGAAATGTATAGATCATCAACTCATTGGCCACCACCCCCATGAGGCCCTTGATCATCCCTTTGACCGCCCTCGTGTGTAGTAGACCGATGCTGGCTCTGAAACGGTAAACCATGAATGAATACATCCATATTTGTTGAGTCAATGGTGATATCCGGGATTTGGGTAGGAATACGGGTAGATGGCCCTTCATCAAGACCATGTACTCGAGCTCCATCCCAATCATATGTGAAATCCATTGCAGCATTGACACCCACCTATAGCGATGCCTGTGTAATATGCCATTGCATGTAATAAGTTAGATTTATTAAAAATTAAAACTACTTAACATAATTTAAGTTATAATTCAAAAATTGAAACATAAAGTACAAAAATCAATTACTAAATGTGACTAAATAACATGAATTGGAACATAAATTAAAACTCACATCTGTCTCTCGACCCGGCTTGTGAGGACCATCGTTTTCCTCATGTCCATCATCAGGATCTACCCCCTTTCCTTTTCCCTGTACAATTTGAAATTCATTTGAGCTTAAGATCTAAAACATAAAATCTCGAAAATTAAAAAATAAAACATAAATTATTTAAAGTGGGAAATAATAAACTCAAATTAAATTATAACATAAATTATAACTTACCTCGACTACTGCCGCCCGCGGGTTGGGATGAGTGGATGGATCAACCGATGGCTCACTGTCAAAGAGCTGATCCATAAATGTGCTTCCTTGCATGGAGCAATAGAATACAACTCCCTTAAGTATTATTAACCATTCAATTTACAACATATAATATGATGTAACATGAAGAACATATATACATAATTGTACAAAAGTATACCTATCCTGTAGCGACGGATCTACGATATGACCGAAAGTATGCATCTCGGGCTAACTCAACATACCTCAGTAGGGCCTCGCCATCGAGAATCCTGAGCATGTCACTAGGGACATACTCTATCTCTGGATCTACAGGTGGAGGGGGTGGTCTAGATGCCTCTACATGCGCAGCAACAACAACACTGCCCATGGCAGTGAACAACGAGTCTGCAAGGTCAGCTCTAGCCTCTGCAGCAAGTTGGGATGATTGTGCCACATACCCCGACCTGATAACCCCCTTGTCTAGAAGTGGTACCAACCTTGGAGCGGGTGGCACGAAGGCAAGGTCTCTTCGAGCTCCAGGATGTTGGTAGGAGCGTCCCCTACTCGCCCCATAGAACGTGGACCCTGTGCTGGTGTAATCTGGGTTCATGTCCAAAACAAACTCTGCATAAACATGTTTTGCAAAGTACAATGGGACCTGGTCATGGTGGGGGAACATGCCCCACGCTCCCACGAATCTATCATATAGATGTGGTGTAGCGGCCTCCAACTTAAACTCCCCGAGTCTAAGCAGTTGACCGAAAGGGCAGTCAGGTGGGATGTCAAACAAAGTGCTCTTGGCGTCATGCCCTCTTATGGCAACTTTTACGTCCTCCCATTTGTGGATCCCAATGACACCCTGTCTCCTCCTATGGCATGAATGACGCCAAATGTCACTGAGAGATCCCACCCTCTTGTAGAGGGCCAACATCTCATCAACTGCTGATAACATCATGGATAAAGAACACTGTGTGGGAGAATCCTCCCTCAATGTACAAACACACAAGTTCACCCACTCTCGCTGGGCAATGATATTAGCGAAAGTGATCCGTGCGACCTCATCATCGTAGGATCCCCCTGATGGGGCACCTGTGATCCAAATCAAAACACAAATGTTACTAAAAATATATATTATAACTTGCAACTGAAATTCAATGCATTATATACAAAAAATTTACTGAAAATGTATCTAACCCAAAATATGCACCTGATTCCCTTGATGCACTTGATTCTGGCCACCCTTCCCCCACCTGGGGATCACCATGTATGTTGTCGAGATGAACGGACACACTAGCACTCCTGTTGCTGCCACCAGCGACAGCCGACCCCGGCGTGGCCGCACTCGGTGAACGGGAGCGCTGTCGATGGCCGCCCTCTTGGGTGACGTCAGATCCTCTCGTGCGTCGTGGAGCACGAAGAAATGAAGATCTCTCTTCAGAACTCTCTGCATCACATTCAATTTCTAATTCTAATTTTCTTTCAAATTTCATATTTAAAATTCAAATTCAAATTTCAAATTCTATTTCAAATCCAAATTCAAATTTCAAATTCAATTCAAATTTCAAACTCAATTTCAAATTCCACAATTCAAATTCAATTTTCAATTTCAAATTCCAGGTTTCAATTTGGATTTGAATTCTAATTACATTTCCAATTCTCAATTTTCATTTCTCATTTCAATTTCAATTCGAATTTCATTTCAAAATTCAAATTCAATTTAAATATCAATTTCCAATATCAATATCATTTTCATTTTCAATTTCAAATTTACATTTCAATTCCAGTTTCAATTTCCAATTTCAATTTCCAATTTCAATTTCGATATCATTTTTATTAGCAATGCTAGCATCATAGGGGCCTAGGCATCAAATTTAGTTGTTCAACATTTGTTGCGACAACATACAGGTATGGGATGGAGGGGAAATGGAATCAAGCATAAGTCAACTGGGGCTTGCTACATGTTTGAGTCTCGATAATCTACCTTTTAAATTGAACCATACTAACCTATGTAAAGGTATGATGCATACTAACCTATTGCTTGATATTTTAATGATGATCCTATTTGATTATAGATAATGATGCAATTTCTTCTTATGTAAAGGCATGAAGTGTTAATGTGTCTATGCATGGAATGGTTAGTAACATGTTCATCGTAATCCTATGTGTTTATCATTGGGAGAGGGTTGGACTATGTGATCAAAAAATTCAGTTGTGTTGCATGCATATATAGGGTTATCACTCACATGAGGTAATTGACCAAGGTATCCCAAATGAATGATGTATCTACCACCAAAAGGAATTGTTTTATTATCTGGAAATGCTTCTCGTAATCGATAATCAATTTGAATGAACAACCATGGACCTATAAATTTCATAAGTTAGTACTAGTCAAGCAATCATGGACCTATGGACCTCTACACTGGGCCTTAAAATAAGATTTTAGGAATCTAGGACCAATAGATATGGTCAACACACATGTCTTGTTGAAAATATTCATAGTCTCTATGTGTAGGAATTAATGTCATTTTAAGGTTTTGATTACTAGTGATGGGTTTACATTTAAAGTTGGATATGGATGGAAACATTCAGTTTTGTGCACTAGGGATGGGTTTTGGACCATGGTTCAGGAAGAAATTAAGGACTAAACAAATATACAAACGCAATCAAATTTTAAGGAGAAATAAATCTAACATTATACTATAATAGAAATTCAACCAAACTTGAGATATTTTTATCATTTGGCAATGACTACCTATTCATGTGGTTGTAATTGCACAACAAGATTATTACCCATTTTACAAATTCAAACTAGATATAATGACATGAAAACAATTAAACAATATCACTCTTAGTTCCAAAATTATAACACATAGCATAGAGGAAATCACATAAGAACTTGGATTGATAATTAATAGAGAATTTTAGGCTATTACATTTGTATGTATAATCTAAATAGTGCATGCAAAGACCTTTGAATCTAGAGGTGAATGTCATATGTAAGGCCTGTTAGAGATAATGCCGAATAATGTGGAATCAATTTAGATTAGTTTAGATTTTATAGGAGACGGTTATCTCCACAAACTGTAATCAGTTGGATCATCTCCAACTATATATACCCGCGTATCTCTGTTCAATAATACAATCTATGTTTGTGTGAGATAATCCTGTGCAATGGCTTCTCTCTCATATCTAAATTGGTATCAAAGCTTGGCTGGGCTTAATCCCTCACGGGAGTGCTCAGGAAGATGAAATAGATCGGGAGCCAAATCTTTGTACATATGTAGAAGAGTAGAGTGTGCTGCTGTGTGTAATTAATTAATATGTGTTTCATGTGTGTCTTGTAAAAGAACCGCTGCCAGATTCGAAGCAAATCAAGCGGAGGCAGAGTGTGAAGGAGTCATCGTTGGTGAAGATTTTTGTGTGTACGAATAGCCGCTGTGAAGCAGATTTAAAGAAAGCCGACTATGTGAAGGATCCACCTACCATCGTTGTCAAGGTACAAATCCGCTGTCGTCGGTCACCGTTTCTCAAGTTAAAACTGTAGAGGAGCCGCCATCTGTATTGTTGTCTACTCATTTTGAGAGGATCAATCTGCTGTTCACCATGTTATTGTTTGCTCATTTCGAGAGGATCAATTTGCTGTTCACCATGTTGTGCACAGAAGGTCGTGACAGAAGAAACGATTAGTTGTAAACCTATTCAGCTTGAGATCTGTATATGGCACGCGATCTGCAAATTGAGTCGTTTCCGTGAAGATTGCATATGCCGTCTATTTGCTGGTCAAATTATACCTACTGTGAATGCATTGCCCCTTCATCGACTAGAGTGCCAAGTTGGGTTATCCACCGACTGGAGTTGAGCAAGCCGAGGAATGGAGTAAAGAGCGACTAATATCGTTTCCTCGGGATTCTTGTATTTGTAGCTTGTTCGTATGTAGAATTGTGGATTTGTTTGTAATGTGCTATTGTTTAAGTGTAGTCTGTAAAATGAATGATGAAGAACCATATATATAACAGAGTGACCTAATTCAAGCTTGTAGCTCTTGATGTGCTTCGGTGCTATAAGAATGCATTACCGGTTTGAGTCGGCAAGTCTGTTAAATGCTGGAAGGTCTTGTTGTACTTCGGTGCTCCAAGATAATCAGTTACGGGTTATCATTATGTTGGTGAGTGTGTGTAAAAAGGTCATTTTGTAAGATCGATTACTGATTGTTTCAGTATCGAGACTATTCTTAGGGGTTGTTTAGAATCGTCGATCCTATAGATACTTCAAAGATAGTCGGAAGCGGTTGTATTTGTGCTGTATGAAGTGGTAGCTCGAAGATGATAGGAGAGAAAGAGCGTGTCTATGAAGTTCAGAGATG
The DNA here is from genome assembly GCA_027924585.1 of Larix kaempferi. NCBI lineage: Eukaryota > Viridiplantae > Streptophyta > Pinopsida > Pinales > Pinaceae > Larix > Larix kaempferi. The sequence goes on from BSBM01000866.1 coordinate 5,596,335, forward strand.
GATGTAACTGCGTATGAGGACCAGTGAGATAGATATGACAAAGTTAATGTGTTGTAATTTTTTCTGTTATGTAATTTTGTAATGTAGGCATTAACAGGGGGTGTTAAAGATAATGCCGAATAATGTGGAATCAGTTTAGATTAGTTTAGATTTTATAGGAGACGGTTATCTCCACAAACTATAATCAGTTGGATCATCTCCAACTATATATACCCATGTATCTTTGTTCAATAATACAATCTATGTTTGTGTGAGTTAATCCTGTGCAATGGCTTCTCTCTCATATCTAAATAGGCCTACTATACATGTCATTTCACATAATGAAACAAATTTAAAATTAAATATTTACATTTCAACACTAGTGATTATACATATTTGATATATCATTTATATTCATTCTTTCATCTATAAATTGTTGTTTTTATAAGATAAGCTTCAATAACTATTAATTATATAGGTTATTGCAAAATATTTTATAAAATTATTAGTTTATATTAATAAATATTGAATTTAATAAACATATTTAAATTTAATTATATAATATTTAAATTTATTTTTAAAATGTTATATAATATCTATTATTAAAAAATTAAAAAAATATATATATTTTGAATATTATTTAGTATAGTGAAATGGAAGGAAACTTAGTGTGTATTCTATTTTTATATACTTAAGCATATTTTTTAAAATGAAAATGTGTATATATTATTAAAAAGTGAGAATAACATTACAATAATATTTGTTTTATATAAGTATTTTACGATATGATATGTATGAATATATAAAAATATGTGTTTATATAATGTTATTAATAATAAATTATTAATTTTATTAATCTCATTAATTTATTGTAGTTATATTGATTAATATTTTATTATGATTTATGTTTATATTTTGAATCAATATTATTATTAATTAAATATTAAAAAAATATTATTCTTTTAATTTTTAAATTAATAATCTTTTATATTATAAATATTAAAAATATTCAATTTCAAAAAATTAATAAATATTAACAATATAATAAATTATTAATTTTATTAATATTATTAATCTTCTTAATTTTTTGTAGTTATATTGATTAATATTTTATTATAATTTATGTTTAGATTTTTGAATCAATATTATTATTAATTAAATATTAAAAAATATTACTCTTTTAATTTTTAAATTAATAAAGTTTTATCTTATAAATATTAAAAATATTCAATGTTAATGGTTAAACCGACAACCTAATATGACTATTTTTTTCAATCTTCTTGGTGTTCTCAGAGGATTGAAAAAAAAACGCGTAGTATTCCTGCTTGTCAAAACACATTTTAAAATAAAACTGGTAGCATTTATGTTTAAAATAAAACCAGTAGCATTTATGTTTAAAATAAAACCGGTTGACATAAAAAAAATTAATAATTAAAAAAAAAATAGAACATAAATTTAAAACAAAAAAATGTTTTGAAATGGTTTTTGTTTTGGTTTCAATGGTGTTTTTAAGTTTCAATGGTTTTTGGTTTGGTTTCGATGGTGGTTTTATTTTCAATGGTTTTTGGTTTTGATGTTGGTTTTCGTTTTTCAATGGTTACATTCACAAATTCATAAAAAACTAAATTAAATCTATGTTTTAAACACCCATTTTTACATTCAAAACAAATCAAATTTATGTTTTTTTCAAAACAAAAAACAAAACAAAACAAAAAAAAAGGGATTTTTTTAAAAACAAATAACAAATTTATTTTTTTTGAAAAACAAACAAAATGTAGTTGAAATCCACCTATCTTGTGGATTTGAAGCCATGGTGTACGGAGGTGGACGCATGGGCGTGCTGTGTTGGCTGCGGATGCTCGGTTGAGGGGCTTGGAGCCGTCATTGTTAGCACACCTGTGCTTTCACTGTCGAACAGGGCCGACCGATAGGCCGGGCCCTGTTTTTTTTGTTTTGTTTTGATCGAGGGTTTAACCTAACCCTCGATCGAGCTATTTTGAAGCCCTCAATCGAGGTATTTTCAAACTCTCGATCGTGCGTTTAAAACCTCGATCGAGGGTCTGAAATTTTTTTTTTTTTCGCTCTCGTGCACCAAAAAGGGTGAACCTCGATCGCGCGTTTAAAACCTTGATCAAGGACTTGAAAATAACTCGACCGAGGGTCTAAAAAACATTTCTTTTCGCTCCCGTGCGCCAAAAATGGTGAACCACCTTCGTGGAATCACCCAAAAAATGGTGACAAAATGGACGTCAACAACTTTAATTCAACATTGACTTTTAACCAAGGTTGACTTCAATCCATAGTTGAATTTTAAGCAAGGTTGACTTCAATCCAAGGTTCAATCCATATTTGATTTAAATCCATAGTTGACTTTTAAGCAAGCGTGACTTCAATCCAAGGTTGACTTCAATTTGTTGTTGACTTCAGTCCATGGTTGATTTCAATCTAAGGCTAACTTCAATCCAAGGCTGACCTTAATCCACGGTTGACTTCAATCCATAGTTGGTTTCAATCCATAATTCACTTCAATCCAAGGTTGACTTCAATCCGTAGTTGACTTCAATCCATGCTTGACTTCAGTCTAAAGGTGACTTCAATCCAACGTTGACCTCAATTCATGGTTGACTTCAATCCAAATTTTGCTTCAATCCATAATTGACTTCAATCCAAGGTTGAATTCATTTCAAGGTTGACTTCAATCCATAATAGTTCCTCTACTATTACCTTGAACAACAAAATTTCCAATAGTTAAGTTGCATTATGGCATATTATTAATGTTGTAAACTATATTATTAATACTATTATTGATATTTTTGATATTAATATTTCCTTAATGATAATGCTAATATTAATATTAATTAAAAATTAAAAAATAATAATATAAAATTTATGTTTCAAACTGATATCATTATGACATAGTATCAATATTACTATATTGTTAATGTTATTAATAATATTAACTATGTTATTAATATTATTAACTATATTATTAATTATATATTATTAATATTATTAACCATATTATTAATGAAATCTTTTGTTAGTGTATCTTCTTCATCATTTCCTTTGATTGTTATAAAAATTTTAAAACTTTATTTAAAATTATAAAACCTATTTTTAAATTTTTAATTTGTTTTTATTTGATAATTTACTTACAATTTATTTTATTTTTATGATTTATAATTATGATTGTTATGAATATTTGAAGAATATTTTTAAACTTATCTTTCATTAGAATGATTTTAGAATAATTTATTTTGGATATGTTAAAATGTTTTTAAACTTAATTAATTAATTTATATTACATGTTCACATAAATAATAAATAATCGTAATGGAGCTGAGCGGACGGATGAATTCGACGAGTGGATCGATTGGGATCCATCCGACAATACGTGGCAACTCAATTTGTAATGCCCTAATTGTAACTTATTAAAACATGCAAGATCTTTAACACAATAAATCTCAGCCATTAAACAGTGAACTCGACGAAGAATATTTCCTAGTACCTACATTCTTCAATCTTGACAGCATATAATAAAAATATTGAAAATTCTAGAACCCGGGGCCTATGTCGAGTGAAATACGCCTATCGGCTTAATTAAATGCTTCAAAATATTCCATAACGAAGACTTGAGCTGATAGTCAATAATGCTTTCAAAATCCAAACCCATGGTTTATTTAAAGTCTTTTCATTTAAATCTACATACCTAAGGAGATGCCATAAACCCTAAACACTGAATGAGAACAAAAGAATGATTATAGGATCATGGATATTCAAAGCCATCAAGAAAAATGTGTTTATCATTACATACCTAAGGAGATGCCATAAACCCTAAACACTGAATGAGAACAAAAGAATGATTATAGGATCATGGATATTCAAAGCCATCAAGAAAAATGTGTTTATCATTAAAAAATAATGTGTGCATTAAATCAATGGAGCTTTGATGGATCTTTTAAAGAAAGCAAAGATCGTTATGGTATTTGTTCAACCATGGTGCAGGCTTAAATGCAGATGATAACCTTATATTTGGTTGGAGTTGTAACCCATTGCCAAGTAAATGAAGGGTACATATGACATTATGCCCTGGTTACAGCGCCGTATTTTCTTTAGACGATTATTCACACCAATGAATTATTTGTTTTCATCTATGAAAAACTGTTTCTTGTTATAATTTTTTTTCATATTTATTGAAAAAAAATCAGTTGGACCAAAAAAAACTCACCAAAAATAATATAATTGGATAAAAAATGACAAAAACATTAACTGAATAAAAAAAAATATAAATAAATCAAAAATACCAAAAATAACATAGATATATAGAGTATAGTGAACCTTAATATGAGAAGAAAAAATAACAAATCTATAATGTATATATGAGAAAAAAAAGTAACAATATCCTCCCTCCCCATACCACATCACTAAATCTCAAAAGCTTCAAAACTAAAAGTATAAAAAACTAAATTACTAAAAATGCTAAAACCAATATATAAAACAGACTTAACAAATCTAATGATTTCATTATTACTCTATATTTGTGTCAATCCCAAATGCTTCAAAACTAAAAAGTAGACAAAACAAGATAAGGATTTCATTATTACTTTATATTTGTGTCAATCCCAAAAGCTTCGAAACTAAAAATAGACAAAACTAGATGACTGAAAATGCTAAAACATAGCTAAAACATAACAAATGCAAAAGCTTCAAAACTAAAAAGTAAAAAAACAAGATAATGATTTCATTATTACTTTATATTTGTGTCAATCTCAAAAGCTTCGAAACTAAAAAGTAGACAAAACTAGATGACTGAAAATGCTAAAACATAACAAATGTAAAAGCTTCAAAACTAAAAAGTAGACAAAAACAAGATAATGATTTCATTATTACTTTATATTTGTGTCAATCCCAAAAGCTTCGAAACTAAAAAGTAGACAAAACTAGATGACGGAAAATGCTAAAACATAACAAATGCAATGAATTCATTATTACTTCATTATCCTGTCAATCCCAGAAACTTCAAAACTAAATGCATACAAAACTAGATTACTGAAAATGCTAAAACCAATATTATAAAATAGATATAACTAATCTAATGAATTCATTATTACTTCATATTCCTGTCAATCCCACAAGCTGTAAAAGCATACAAAAAATAGATTACTGGAAATGCTAAAACCAATATTATAAAACAAACCTAACAAATCTAATGAAATTCATTATTACTTCATATTCGTGTCAATCCCAGAAGCTTCAAAACTAGATTACTGAAAATGCTAAAACCAATATTATAAAATTGACATAACAAATTCATTTAACAAATCTAATGAAATTCATTATTACTTCATATTCGTGTCAATCCCAGAAGCTTCAAAACTAGATTACTGAAAATGCTAAAACCAATATTATAAAATTGACATAACAAATCTAATGAATTGATTATTACTAATTCATATTCTTGTCAATGCCACAAGCTTCAAAACTAAAAACATAAAAAACTAGATTTCTGAAAATGCTAAAACCAATATTATAAAATAGACATAACAAATCTAATTAATCCAATATTACTTCATATTAGTGTCAATCCCAGAAGCTTCAAAATTAAAAGTATACAAAACTAGATTAATGAAAATGCCAAAACCAATATTATAAGACAGCCTTAACAAATCTAATGAATTCATTATTACTTCCGATTCGTATCAATCCCAAAAGCTTCAAAACTAAAAGTATACAAAACTAGATTACTGAAAATGCTAAAACAGATATTATAAAACAGACATGACAACTCTAATAAATTCAGTATTATTTCACATTAATGTCAATCCCAGAGGCTTCAAAATTAAAATTAAAAGTATACAAAAACTAGATTACTGAAAATGCTAAAACCAATATTATAAAACAGACCTAACAAATATAATGTATTCATTATTACTTCATAATAGTGTAAATCACAAGACTACACAACTTCATTTATAGAAACCATGATAATGAAACAGCAAGTAGCATAACTTTGATTGAACATAAACAAAATGACCGGCAGTATCTTCAATATAGTGTGAAGATAACATGCAGAAAACTAGAACAAATTCTAATCAGCAGAACCAGAATTGCTATTATCCTTTGAAGATAGACCCTAATCAAAATTCATATCCCAGAGATGGTATACCCTAATCCAAATTCAAATCCCAAATAGACCCTAATCAAAATTCGAATTCAAATCCCAGAGATGATAGACCCTAATCAAAATTCAAATCCCAAATAGACCCTAATCAAAATTCGAATTCAAATCCCAAATAGACCCTAATCAAAATTCGAATTCAAATCCCAGAGATGATAGACCCTAATCAAAATTCGAATTCAAATCCCAGAGATGATAAACCCTAGGACTGGGCCAACAAACAACACATACAGATGTTGGGATAGGAACCATCTTGACAGTCGCTGCACATCTCCATCTCGTGTTTTATTTGAGAACAGAGCTCGCCAACGGCAGCGTAGGACTTTGGCAAAGAGAACTGGATGGTATCTAAAGATGAATCGAAGTTGAACAGTGCCCTCGCACGCTTTTTCAAGAATGTACTGCTTCGCCCCCTCTGGACTTATGCAACGCTCAATAACTCTGCGCTGAGAGTCAGGACTTGTATCTAAGCATGGCCGATCGATTCCATCGTTTGCGAGGGCATCTGCGGCAACATTCTGGTGGCGAGGAACATGCAGCACCTCATAACTCTCAAACTTGTCAAGGAGCTGCCACACGGTGTTGCAATACCTCATGAGCCTCGGGTTGTGAACCTTGTACTGCCTGTTCACCTGCGCAACAACATGCAATCACATGCTATTCGCTTGGATGCCTAGAGAGAAGCAAAAATAAAACAAAGAAAAGATGGAGGAAAGGACTTACTTATCTGCAAATGACCTCACTGTCTCCATACGCTTTAATGCTGGTGATGCCACGGTCGAGAGCGTGCTGAAGTCCAGCAATGAGGGCCTTGTATTCGGCTAGGTACGTTGTTCGTCAATCTGTAGCCCAGAAGACGGCAGAATCTCTCAATCACTTGGCCATTACTATCTTGTAGCAGGAAGCCAATGCCTACAGTGCATGGAGGATAAGGGAGGGTGCAGCTACTCTCACTGGCCCGCGGCCACGTTCTTTAGCTTCTGCATCATATTCTCACTTACTTGTCTCGAAGCGAAAACCCTGGAGCGCAGGATCACAAAGGATTCAAATTTCAATCAGAGTGACACAGACGAGGAAAGGTATTTTTCTTATTTTATAATTATTTATAATTTTGTAATTATGATTATGAAAGCAAAGGCAGCGCTTATTAAATGCCCATCCCTCCACTCCTGTGTCGTGTCAAGCACACCTGTGACCCTGTACGTTCCTGGTGTCGGAGGCGGGTCCACAGGGCTCCACGTTGTGCAATGTTCTCTATGCTTTCTTTATCACTGGGTAAATATAAAAATTACGTCGTTTCCAATTATTAATTTTGACTACATGTCTTCAAAATTAACAACTCCTGGCAAGACGTGCTCAGTTCTCCATTAATGATTAAGGTGGTTAATAATCATGGTTTAATTGGCACTAATGACAAGGATTTAGCAGAGTGCCCGAGATTGTGGGCAATGGGATTGGAAACTTGGACGGGCGTTAATGATGTTTGTATTTGTCATATAAATATAAATATAAATATATTATTTTAATAATAACACGGTATTTTTGTTCTTGTATAAAGCATACACATTTGAGGAGTTGTATAAGGGCTAACCAAAACGCCCTCCACAGGTTCAAAACCGGTGGGGGGTAGGGTTGCTCATTGGCCTGCTGTGACAAGGCTCGAAGGGTAGGCGACCCCTGGGATAGAGGCTCTCCCTTGGGATAAAGGGTCTCGGGACGTCTCGGCCCCTGCTGAGTCACAAGTTTCTGGTATATCTGGCTTGCAGGCTGTTGGATATACCCCTTGGGAGGTTGCTGTTCCCATGGTAAATATTTTTTTTTTTTTACCAAAATCACAATTTGGAGTGATTAGATCGGAATTTCGAAGATCTTGATAGTTTTAAAATTGGATAATTAATCTAAAACAAGCAATCCTAATTGCTGAAATTACAAAAATGCCTAAATAACAATTTCCACCAAGAAATTTAACCAGTTTTGATTGTCTTTATCCTACGCCCACAGTTGAGAAGTAATCCTCAAGTCTATTTCTCACACGAATTTGTACCAACATCTATTCTTATCTTTAACAAACTGATACTTGGTCCATTAAACTATATCTCTATCCATAAAACTAGTATTTGCATTTATGGTTAAGCGTCGTCTATTAATATATCTAAATCACCTCATTTTTTATCATCTATTAATATATCTATTAATATCTAGTTGGAGCCATTTTCGATGGTCTATAAATTGAAGATGCAGGCATTGCACCTTCGTCAGTGGCTTCCTTCGGCGAAGAGTGAAGCTTGACGTCTCGACTCTCCTTGCTTTCTTCAAAACTTTTACATGAACCTTCAAGCAGATCAACACTTGTCCATTCCCTTTCACGGCCTCCTACCTTACGAGATTGCATATCTCATGTGCTCCAAATCCTAAGAGAACTTCGGATGAACTCCAGATGAATTTTAGACAGCAAGGAATCACTCGAGAAAACAAACTTTTATATTACTTGAAAATCCTGATGGCAATTTACAAAATGCGGAAAATAGTTCAAACTTCTTTATGATTAGCCAGGATCATACCCAATGCAAGGCTGAGAGCATACTCGAATCTAAACAAACACTGAACAAACACCCAGAAAGACTCAAAGCTCAAAGAAGGGAGCTTAGAAGACTCATACAGGCTGACTTCTTCCCAAAACTCGAATGCCTGAATGATCCGCTCCTCTTCTTATTTATAAGAATTTTGAGGAGTAAGTGACACAATTCGAATCATTCACTTTTTTGGAGGTCGGGACTGAAAGACCCATAACTTTTCCGTAGATTCTCTGTAATGTGGGTCAATCCGCACCAAAAGTCAAAGAAGTGCTTCGAGTTACAGAGATTCGTCATGAAAGTTTAGACTGACAAGAAAAAAGATGAGCACAGTGGAGATTTTTAGGAATCAAATCCCACGAAAAACCTTACGAATAGACTAAAAGATTACAAAGTGGAGATTTTTACAGAATCCCACGGAAAACTGTCAGACACCATGGTCAGCTTGAAAGACTTCAATCAGAATACATATCCCCGTATCGATCAGGATAGACTAATGTGTCCCACATCTTGGTGTACATTTGTTTGATAACAATGGGACGTCCTTGTAGATTCTGTACTTTGATTTTCGTGCGAACTAGCCATTGGTGATGGCTAAATAAAAAGTAACCGAACACCTGCCTTTCATCCATGACTTCGGAATCTTGTGGATCTCATATCTTATCGAGTGCAACGCCATGTGCAATGTATTCTTGTTCTATGACATATGGGTCCACTGCGCTTCGGTTGATGTCGAATGTTTTCCACCAGTAAAAAAAACAAATCAGGAATGTCGAACTGTAAAGCAGTTCTTACGGCCCCAAATTTGACAAGAGAGGTGTACGTTCTGTGAACATCATCTTTGCATAAGAAATCCCACCACATTTGCTTGTACTCAGAATAATTGTATGGAGTACCTGGAAAGATTTGATCCGCTTGTGTTGTTGGCCACCAACGCAGATTTCTTGGTCGATCCAAACAATGATATTGATTTTCTATTGCAGGGAGAACATAAAATCTTTGCCATATGGAGTTTACATCATTAAAGGTGTTTGTTAGTGCTAGGGACACATCTACAGCCCTTCGGAGTGTTCTTTCATATGTCAATTCTAAAACAGAGATTGATGAAGTGGGTCTTCTGCGGATTTCAGATACAAGTATCGGGAGTAATGAACATGGCTGAAGATTCTGATCGAGGCTTTGGGTGCTGCGCAGTTTCCAGGTTGGTTTCCATTGTTGTTTGTACTCAGTCCAACTCATGCTGTCTGGGATTTCTCGAGTCTCCTCTTGGTTATTTTTCCATTCGCTGACTATGACTAGGCAATGATCAGTGTCGTTTGATACTGTGAAAATTTGGGCAAGCTCGCTTGTAACCTGTACTAAATTTTCTCTGCTTAGAAAATTAGGCAAACAGTTATCAGATCCTTTAATATGCTCAATCTCAGATTCAAAATTAGAAAACAGGGCTTGCTATCTTGCAAACTTAGTATCACTTGCCCTTTTAACTTCTTTGTTTAGGACTTTATTCATGGTGCTGCATCTGTTCGCAGGAGAAATCTTTTGTTGATTAGAAAGATTTCAAAATTATTAACAACATTTAAGGTTGCTTTGATTTCTTTGTCTAATGCAGAATAGTTCTTTTCTGCATCTTGCCATATCCCTGAAGCAAATTGTAAAATTTCTTCAGTCTTCCTCTTGTTTTCTTTGATCCTGACTTGTTTCAGAACTGCTCCCCATCCTGCATTACTAGCATCTGTCTCAACAATTTTGGCCAAATCATCATCTGCTATATGGAGGATGGGTAGTGTCTTTACCCTGGCTTGGATTTTCTAGACAGCTTTCGTATGCTCTTGGGTCCAGGGAGCTGGTTCTTTCTTTAGTCGTTCATTTAAGATTTTGCAATCTTTAGCACTATCTTTATAGAAAGGACTAACATAATTTAGACTACCCAAGAATCTTTGCAACTGGGTTTTATCTAGAATTTTATCTGGAAACTTATCAGCAAATTCTACCGCATGTTGCTGTAAAACCAGAGTGCCATTGGAGATAACATGTCCTAAGAATTTAATCTTAGTCTGAAACATTTCAAGTTTTTTCTTTGATAAAACCAGGCCGGCTTCTTTGATAACTTTCAATAATGTTCGTAGGTGTTTGAAATGTTGCTCCACTGAACCAGAAAAGACAAGAATGTCGTCAATATATACAATTAGCCAGTCAAAGTATGGCTTCAGAATGTCATCCATAACCCTCTGAAATTTTGAAGGAGCATTCTTTAGTCCGAAGGGCATAACGTTCCATTCATAGTGTCCAGCGGGAACACTGAAGGTTGTTTTAAACTTGTCTTCTTCTTTAATGGCCACTTGCCAGAATCCAGATTTTAAATCAAATTTTGAAAATATTCTGGCTCCTGCAATTTTATTAACCAAGCTGGACTTGTGATGGATGGGGTAAGTATCATCCAAGAGAACTTTATTTAGGGGTTTATAATTGACAACAAGCCTTGGTACTCCCCTTATTAACTCAGAATGTTTATTTACATAGAATCCGTAACAATTCCATGGACTCTTAGAATGACGAATTAATCCTTTTGCCAACAACCCTTTAATTTCTTCTTCACAGAGCTTCTGATATTGGGAATTCATGGGGATTGCTCGACTTTTACATGGTTTCCCTTCATATCCTTCTTTATAAGGAAGTTGGATAAAATGCTTAGTTGTTTTCCAAAAAGTAGTGGGATTTTCATAACATACCTCTTCCTCAAATTGTCTTTGGATATGCATGATGTTTTGCTGAATTTGTGGAAACTTTAGCTGATCATCAATTCTCAAAACAACCTTCAAATTCTTCAACTCCTATATCTTCTTTTCTTTCTGTTGAATAGTCAGAGCAATCTGTATCATTGGTGAAGTCTGTGGAGTAGAGACAAAAGGAAGAACAATTTTTATGCCATGAACAACTTTTGCAATTCCTTGTCGGATCTTAATGTTGGGAAGAATAATGAAATATCCAGCTTTCCCTTAAGGAGTCCTCACTGAGCCATACGGTTTAATAGCTGCAAGGAAAGGATTACCAAGTATACAAGCAACTGGAATTTCTGAGAGAAAGAATTTCATGTCTAGACAATATTGTTCAAAACACAAAGTTGCTTTGGGAATTTCATAACCTAGGGAGATTTGAGTATTTCCTACCCCGGTAATAACATGGGATGTCTTTCTCCAGTATTTAGTAGGAATGAAATCCTTATGCAACATATTGACATCTGCTCCTGAGTCAATAATGGCTTTTAGCTTAAAAACCCTATCTTGGATCTTCATATGGATTATTACCAAGGGTTTTTGATGCTGGATAGTCAGGACTTTCATAGAATTTAAACCTTCGAATCCTGTGGTATCAAACATGCGGATGTTTGTATTTTCCTGTTTTGTTGCTGGTATTTCTTCTGAAGAAGAAGGTCTTGCTTCTTCTTTTAGCCTTTGGATTTGTTCCCTTGCCCATTAATCAACCTTATAGCTTTTTTCATCCATGAATTGTCCTTCAAGATCTTGAACCTTTTGCCTAAGATCAAATATTTGTCCTTTTAACATGTTCAGTTCTTTCCCTAAATCATTTAATGTGAGAGGTTGCAATTTTTCGTTCCTATTGTGCCTTATGAATGATTTAGTATTTCTTTCAAAAGAGGCATCAACAAATATAGGCTTCTTACCAGATATAGTTTCTTGAGCAGAATTGTGTGTTGTCTTCATCATAGTCTTGATAAATTAGTCTAGGAGACTGTATTTCATTTGTCCTTCAGGTAGAGCTTGGATTTGGGCTAACATCTGAGCATCTTCACCGAAGTTGCTATGTGCCATACAAACTTTGAGTTTAGGCATGTTTTTGTCTAATTCCTCTTCTGCTTCCTCTGTGCTTTCTTCTGTTTCTGAATCTTCTGAACTTCCTGAGCTGCAAGAGCACTTGTTTGGATTTGAACATTGAAAATTTTGAGAAATAAATAATGCTTCATGTTCTAGCTTAGATAGATCTTCAGTATCATATTCGAATTCAGATGTTTCAAGACTAGAACTGAAACTTCCTTGAGCAATATGGACATCTTCTTGTTTGATAAATGGGCTTCGGGGACATGCACAGTAACATGCATATCTGAGCCACAGCGATTACAGTGAATAGGGATTCTAGATCCCATTGCTCTTTCAGTATTTCTTCTAGCTTTAACTTGGGAGTCCTTTCCCCTAGTTCTTTTTGACGCATCTCCTTGCAGACATCTATTGGCAAGATGCCCTGCTTGGACACATAGCCAGCATGTGAGCTTTTGTCTCTCTTGAGTTTTGAAAGTTTTCAGCTTAATGTCATCAGGAGTATAGTAGTGAGTGTTTGGTCTCCTTTTGTAATATCCTTTATTTTGAAATTTCTTAGGAGCCCTGCTAAACCAAGAATACTTTTGAGGCCTTGGGAGTTTGTTTATTCTCTTCAGGATCTTTTTGGCTTTCTTTCTTTTTATCACTGGGTCTTCTATTGAAAGGCCATACTTTGCACATATTGATTTGCTATCAGGGAACCTAGACATCTTTTGGATAGATTTATTGACTTTTGTACTAGTGCAAAGACCAACTAGTGTAGAGGTAATAAACGAATAAATTTCTCCCCATGTATAAGTTTCATAAGGCATTTGGAAGATACCTTGAGCTTTAAAATAATCACCATACTTACTGGGAAGAGCAGCAAGATAAACTTGCTTCCAAAGCAAATTCTTGCTATCGGCAACCTCATAGATACGTTGCATCCATTCTCTGTGGAAATCATCATAATGGGACATGCTTTTGCGTTTGGAGTTCATTAGAATAGGAGCACGCTTATCAGAAATCTCTTGTTCAATTCCACACCAATGTTCTAGGATCATAGTAGTAAGAGCCCCAATCATATTACTATGTGGTTTTCCATCTTCATGAAGTAAGATATCTCCACCATCATCTTTTAGTGTTTCTTGTTCCATTTTTTCAACAAGTGCAGGAGATGATTATATTTCCCACCATTTAGCCAAAGTGCCAGTAAAACATTGTATGATAGATTTGCATGCTTCTATTCTCCTTTTCCTTTCATACACATGATTCTGTAAGAAACATGCATTCTATCTAGAACTTGTCTGATTCATCCTACAGACATGTTATCAATATTCCATTCTAAATAGCTTTCATCAGAAAATTATGGGACTTCTGGGAGTTTTCCTTTTCCATACAGATCTGGGGCTGATGGCCTGGACATATTCCAGGGAAATCTTTCTTTGATAGGTAAAGTCCATTCTGATGCAAGTTGGGTAACAAGGGCATGATCTGTATCAAGGATTTCACTGGGAAAATGAAAAGAAAATTTGTCTTTGACTTCAGATTTTTCTGGATGGTAAGTGCTAGAGATTCCTCCAATAGATTGGGAGAATAGGTTAGACAAGGGAATTTCTTTATCAGACTGTCCTTTGGAAGGGAGGTCTTCCTGTATCTGTCTAACTCTATGCTTGATGTCATTTGTCTTTTCTTCTAGCTCAAATAATGTATTTGTGATTCTAGAATAAGAATCCTTTAACTCATTCAGTTTTTACTTAAGAGTTTGTTAAAGTAACTTCTGTCTTAATTCCCGAAATATGCAAAGAAAGGGAATTATTTGAGGAGGCTAATTCATTCATTGTAACTTGCAATTGGTCAAAATGTATCCTACGAGCATAGTCATTTGTCACAAATGTATGTGAGGCCATTCCTTGTAAGCCAATATTTGTCCAATTTATTAACTCTGAAACAATCTGTATTTTTTTATCAATACTGTTCATTTGGGAATCTTCTCTAGCCAGGACTAGAGGGATAGCTTTAGATTGTTTTTCTTCTTCTTCTAGCATAAAGCTTTTGAAGGGAGGAAATGTAGAAGTAGACTCAATTTGTTGTCCATCAATGCTTTTCCACTTGTGCTTAGGGTTTTTTGGTCCTTTTCCTTTCTCAGAGTCCATCATTTGGACCAACTGTTTTTCAGAAACTTTTATCTTCCATTCATAGAAAGAGATCCAATAGTCTTGGATAGCCATATAACTTTTCCAATCTTGTGCTAAGTTCTGTTTTTGTTCTATAGAGGTTGATGCATTGAATTCTATAGTCTCTGGATGAGTAAACATATCCCAATTTATCATTCTTTTCATCCAGTCTTTATCTACTTGCCATTTTTTGCAGCCTTTCATGAGAGTAAAGAATTTATGCATCTCAGGGATTGAAGGCTTTTGAATATCAGATGGTAGAGGATTGTTAAAGTGACAGTCAGGATGACTGTGTTGGCCTGTTCAATATATCTTAACCCATATTTAGGCATGCCAGGAGGGCGGCAATAGCTAAAGATTTCTTTAAGACGGGGATCATCAGTTTTGAGTGCAGGGATGGAATGCATCATTAGAACATGATCATCATGAGGGAAACTAATATTAGCACATTTTGGATGAGGACAAGGTTCTTTTGAAAGGGTAGGTGGCGAAAGGTTTGTTCGTGGATTGTGGTGTATATGTCTAAGATGTTATGGGTCAGAGAGGGAAGAAGAACCAAAACCATAACCATAATTCGAATTGTCACCATGCTGGGCTGTTAAGCTCTTAATAGAGACAAGCTGGGAACAATCAAGACATTTGACAGAAAAAGGGACAGGGCTAAGTGAAGTGGCCAATGTTTGTAATGATGGGTGAAGACATGCAATAGGAGATGGAGATGGAGATGGTGTGGAAATGGTAAGAGAAGGAAAAGAGATGATAGCAGAGGAAGAACCCTCTTGGATGTTTGCAGTAGTAATGGCACGTTGTTTTGAAACATGAGGAGTATCAAAAACCCAATGAGTGGGAAAAGATAACTGGTCCCACTTAATAGTTTGATGTTCAATTTTTTGATTGAGGGGATCAGTAAATACGAGGCTACTAGCCTGAGAATCTTGGCTAGGAGTATGTAGAACAGTCGGGTACATTGTATTGGTATGGCGGAAACAACCACGAGTCTGAATAGAAATATTTGTTCTGCGGCTACGCATATCAAAACCAGACGTTTTAATCTGCAACTTGAGGATATCAGCCAGATGTTCATCAAAGGAATAAACATAAAAGTTTGGATAACAATCAAACCAGATAGGGCCGTTTGATAATTGAGCAACAACACCACCAATTAAAGAATCGGTGAACTTATTATCTGTAAAATCACGGACTGTACAGAGGACATATGTATTAAGACCCTTATGAGTTAAGGCATTAATGCCAACTCGAATACATCCTAGATGAAGATATTTAGTTCCATGGCATTTGGCTTCGGCTTGGATTTCTTTAGGATCTAATAAAGCAATAGTCTGAGCAGTATCACAATTTTCTTGAACTTCAGAAACGGCTTCTTTAACTTTTACTCGACTAACAACTTTAAGATGAAACATGTTTAAATCACCATAAACTTGACAGTGTTCCATGAACATGCATTTAAGTGCAGCATTAACTTCTATCGCATGTTTAAAAAAACTCAATCAAAATGCAAATTTTTAACAATTTTAATAAAATAAAAAGATTATATTATTTAATGAAAATTTTAATCAAAATACATTATAGTTTTCATATCATATTTTTTCATTAAAAAAAGAAAACTTATTATAAAATTAAACTCTTCTATTGATCACAGTGTATTAAAAAAATTGTCTTTTTTTTTTTCTAATTTTGAAATATTACATAAACAGAGAATTAATTTTTTACAATTTTTTCCAAATAAAGAACAAATTAATACAATGTAGATTTCACAAAATAAAAATGTATTGTATTTTTTTAGTTATTTATTTAATATTAAGATATTTTTAAGGTTTACTTTGAGTTGGCATTTTCAAAGGAATGTTTCTTATTTCCATATGTATAGTTTCATTGATGTTGCTGTATGACATAGTTTTAGTTATTTCTTTAAATTCATGAAGTTTAATACTTTAGATGTTGCCTCTAAAACATGAAAAGTGCTTTCATTATCTTCAATTTTGATGTCAATGATGAACTTATCAGGGTTAGTTTGGGAGCGTTGTTGTTTATAATATTATCAAAATAAGATAGCATGTATCGACTCCAATTGTGATGGATAAGTGAGCTACGATGAATCCATCATGATGAACGTTTTTGGCTTATTCTAAGGATCCTCACATGCCATGGGCCAAAGAAGCAATGAATTCATCATGATGATGTCTTTGGTTTCTTCTACTTAGTAAAAGGATCTTCACATGCCATGGGTCAAAGAAGCAACGCAAAATATGTAAGTGCCAATTTTCAAGACAAGCAAATGAATGGATAAATGTTCAGTAGTCAAGTAGATAAATGGATTAATGAAGTAGTGACTTTGAAATTCTAAACCTTATTTAGCCAACAAAGAATTGATATTAGAAAGCATATGAATGTTCGAATATTTCATTATCTAAGAATCTTAATTCACTTATATGAATTGAAGTTGATATACATAGTAATATTTGTGACCTCATGCTTCCTATACACTATCTATGCTTACAACATAGGCAGGTACTTCACTGCTATGCAACTATTCCTCTTGTTTTATTACCATTGTTAAAAAAAAATATCACTTTACCTAAATAACCAAAAGCTAACTTATAAATAACAAAAAGTTAACTTCTAACCCATCTATATTCACTAACGACCAAGTTAAATGACTAAAATAATCCTAACAAAACACTACCTCCAAACTATAGCCTTAAATGGTATTTCTTTTGTATGTACTCAATAAATGTTTGAAATGACGTTATTCAAAATTGGTTGGTAAAACTTATTTTGAGTTAGAATTTCGTTTTAGTTTTCACATTCTTTAGGATTTTTTAATGTTTTGAAATGGAATTTTGTCAAAATATTTAAATTTCGTCCTAATTTTATATCTAAAACTATGTTAAAAAACTCATTTCACATTGATATTTATACTATTAAATCCAAACGTAATCCTTTTGTTTTGTTTTGTTTTTGTTTTAGCGGAAAAAAAACATACTATTGTATTCATAGGGTGAGACAAATAGTACAAACAGATTAAGTCTAAGACGACTTAAGTATATTGATGTGCTTCCAGCATCCTTCTCATCAAAATATATAGCTCATCCATTATCTCAGCAAAATATATAGCTCAACCATTATCCCAGCAAAAAACAGTCCATTCTTCAATGGTCTTAAACAAAAAAAAAAATATAAACAAAATACAGTGTAATTAAAAGTCGAAGATCCTGACAAACCCCTGCTCTGTAATCTGGTTATCCGGTAGTTCTTCCCAGTAAATCACACCTTCTTCACCTTTGTATGCTTCTTTATAAAGAAATTCTTCCCTCGAGTTGTGTTGCCTGTAGATGTGTTTAAGGGAGATATAACTGAAAGACTGTATTTCCATCCTTGTTCTTTTGCACCATTGTAAAAGAGCAATAACATTTAAATTGAACTCCTTTTTCGCCCATTTTATAGTCACTCTTAAGTCCCCATAGATTGCTATCTCATGCAAACTAAATGAATTTGAAGTTTTTAATACACACCAAAGTGCCAATAACTCAGACTTCATATTAGTTCCCTTTCCACAATTGAGTTTCAAAGTGAAAGCATGTTCCTTGCTTAGATAAATTAGGCCTCCAGTAGCACAAAGTCCATGTTTTGCAGCCCCATCGAAAAGTGCTACAGGTTTGGAATGATTTAGGCTAAAAGTACCAATAAATTTTGGCTTCTCCACAATATTTACATAGTAGTAGTCTTTTATCACATGCATAATTCTTTTAACAGACATATACTTATCAGGTGTTGCATTTTCAAATATAGCATAGTTTCTGGTGGCCCATATAGCCCAAGAGATCACCGCAGGCAAGTAGGGAAATCCCCTACAGGTTTTGTACCAGTTGAGTGCACAAACCTCAAAAATTCCATAGTCCCACTTCAAATCTAACTCGAGCTTGTTTAAAACAATATTCCAGATAGATCTAGTAAATTCACAATTTATGAGCAAATGATTTGATGTTTCTTGATTTACTTTGCAGAGAAAACATATACTTGGTCCCATCCATCCCTTCTTAACTAAATTGTCCCAAGTTTTGAGCCCATCTTGGAGTGCATGCCACATAAAGCACTTGATTTTAGTGGGAATTTTCCACTTCCACAGTTTTTTATACCACCAGTGATGTGGGTATATACACATTCTCTTTACGATAGCCATGTATGGATGTTTGGCCGTCACCGATCCAGTCTCCATGTCACTGCTCCAAATTAATGTATCCTTTTCACTAGTATCCTGCAACATTTAGTCTGACAATGTAATTATCCCATTCGGATGCAACACAGCCTAAGAAGTCCATGCCTTTGGAGCTAAACTAATATGATTGGTAAGGGTCTGTTTTGGTTCTCTTAATCCTGTCAAGTGTGGTCGAATAATATTTTTTCAAGGCTGAAGTGATATCAGCAGATAGAGAGTAATCTTCCTCTAATCCCAATATTGGATCAATACCCATGAGTATATCCTTACCATTACCCACCCTCCAGGAAAAGTCAACAACCAACCAATTGTAAACATTAATGAAGCCTGCCCACATAGGAGAAGCTCCTCTAATCTTCTTCTTTGGGTTTCTTATCCAATTAATGACATTTCCTTTGAAATACTTAACAGACAACACCTTTGACCAGAGGGTAGGGCCAAATAACCCTCTCCATAAGCTTTTCAATCTTAGTGCACAGCTGAACATAGTAAGATTTCGGATCCCCCAACCTCCACAGCATTCTCGAAGTGCGATCCTCTCCCAACTCACCATCACCAGCTTGCTAGAATCCATACCCCCGTCCACAGATAATTGAAAAATAGCTTCCTTAAATAATTGATGATGTAACAAGGAATTTTATTAAGTGAAAACCAATAAACAGGTATGCCCGTTAACACAGAATTTACCAAAGTGAGCCTGCCACCAATAGATAATAGCCTGTAATTCTAATGACTAATCCTCTGTTCAACTCTTTTTAAAAGCCACATCCAATCTTTGCATCTGTAACCATTTGAATTCAAGAAATAGCCACTTGATATTTGAACCTTTCCTCCAGTTTGCAGAAATTGTAGGGAAAAAAACCTTTGATGATATTCAGCTTCATGTCCTCCATCTTAATCCAAACGTAATCTTCAATGCTAAATGTATTCATAATATGAATGATCCCATTTTTTTAATAGAATACTAAAGTTTAACCAATCAATAAGCCAGGAAAAATCAACAATAATAAACAAACAACCTAAAACCTAAACTAAACCTCATTCTCACCAATTAGCCTATTCATTAAATGCTCCAAAACTAAACAACATTCAGACCAATTCAGAGAATATTATTCAGTCTGCTGCAGGCCATTTAATGCAGAGGAAACAAGCTACTAAATTGTTGGATTTCAAGCCGCTTGAGATCCAACGACCAACCGGCTTGTTGATGCCGCATTAAATGGCCTACAGCAAGCTGGATATTGATCACCGACCAATTCTCCTATTCATTAAATGCTCCATAATGAAGACTTGCGCTAGTATGTATGCATTAAATGCTTCAAAATATTCCATAATGGAGACTTCCACTAGCTATTCCTATGTATGTATTCAATAAATGCTACACAAAGCATATGGGCTAATCAGAATTGTGGTTGTCCATGTCCTAAATTGACTATGGATTTTAGTTAATGAAAGCAATGAGAAGGGCATGTCACATCAAGCCCATGGTTTATTTAAAGTCTTTTCAAATTTAAATCTTCAGATCTAAGAGCCCAGTGGGTTAGCTAAAGTGGTTGAGTGTTGTAATCACAAGCAGAAGGTCTTGGGGTCAAATCCCCGAATGGCTATGCAGGGCCTCACTTGATGTACCCACCGGGTTAGGCTCCGTAATCAGAGTTGGTGGTTTACCTTGGGTGCCATCTCGAAATGACGGGAAGTATCTGAGGGTTTCCCATGATGTGTTCCATTGAAAAGAGAAAACAAATCTTTAGATCTAAGGAGATACCATAAACCCTAAACACTACACTGGAGAATGAAAAAAAAGGATTAGAGGATCATGGATCTTCAAAGCCATGAAGAAAAACGCGTTTATCATAGAAAAAAATATGTGTTCATAAATCAATGGAGCTTTGATGGATTTTTTAAAGAATATGTTAAAGCAAGAATTAAGGAGATAATGTTTATTAGGGAATGTTGGCAAAACACAGTTCTAAAAGCAAATGGCAAAGACCATTCGAGAAATTGCAATAAATATGGAAGATGGAATAGTAGTAGTCGGGAGAAAATATCTCTTCGATAGAAATTTCTAGAGGTGTTCTCCCATGTAAACTTTCACCTATAAATACAAACCTCATCTCAACCATTTGAGTATGGTTTCCACTTTTTAATTTGTGTATTGTGTTAGTTCTCTCTCTATATTGTGATTTATTTCTTTACTTTGTCTCTTCATGGTATTAGAGCCTGAGTTCCCTCAGAGCTGAGTTATGTGTTCGATGTTGAGCCTGTGTGAATTCCTGTCAAGTGGATGGATGCTCAGAGGATTATTGTAAGATCGCTGCCTTCATTTCCTATAAAAGGATTTGCTAGGTTGTTTTTGCTACCATAAAAACACTCAGTTGTGCTTGTTATTTTTTTGCCCTTATCAAAGTGACATATTATAATAAAATATGGTATTCTATCTTTAATCATGTTGTTATGTTGAAAAGAAGTACTATGCATATCACATATGGAGTTTGGCGTTGAGCTATGTATGTGTTGGGACTTTTCAATTGAGAGTTGTGGAGCTTTCTGGTTGGAAACACCATTGTCACGAAGTTGTTGTCTGGAAAACTGCCAAAATTGTTGTTGAAGCTATACTATAAGAGAAAAATCGCTCAGGTATAGCTGGATGTTGTGGATTTATATTAAGTAAAGAACATATTTTGGAATTTTTCTTTGAGAATTTGTTGGCTGCAAATAGAATCTGTGTAGGACCCAAGTCCTAAATTTTCTAAGTTCAATAATAATCCATGTTCCTCTCGTTTTCACATTCATTTCAAGTTTTCAGTTTTGATTTTCTAGCTGATATCTATTTCTATGCATGTAAAATATATCAAGTTTACATTTACTATTAATCCAATTCTAACATTTACTTCTTATGTGCAGGTGCAACAGCATATAATTTTGTTTCCATATCTTAAAATAAAATTTGACAAGGGTAGAAATGATTATATAACTGACTGAAAATTACCTCACAATAGCTAGTAGATCCCCTTTGCCTTTGATGTTGCTGCTCCCTTTTGTTTTCCTGCTTGTTGTTTGTCATGCAACCAAGCCTTCCCCTTATGAAACTCAACCAGCCCAAACAAGTATGCCAGCCTGCCAACTAGCGAGGTCTAGTCGACCACCCAGCTCCAAAGGTACCCCTTTGGACCCCCGATCCCAAATCGAGTACAAGCCAACCTGTTATATCCCTTCAAAAAATCTCCAGCAAAAACCCCCTTTCAGCTCTTCTCTAAAAATTCTATATCTGCTCTCAAAAACTTCTCCCAAAATAACTAAGGTAAAAGATCCCCCTTCTTCCTCCCGTCTTCCTCCTTATCCCCCCCATGTTTTTCCGACTCTTCTCCCTGCAATTAATACCCTTATCCCCCAAATTAATGTTTTTCTCTTAAGGTCCTTCCTCGAGCCCATCCCCCATCGATTCATAATTAATAATTTTATTTTAATGTATGGCCCCCCATCAATTTATAATTAATAGTTTTATTTTAATGTATGGGTTGGGGTCACCCACCAACCACAAGTTTCACATTAAAGACAAATTTAACCTCATTAATACCATTCTTCATTCGTTGACTAATACAACACACAAATTCATATTTTAATTAATAATGTTTACTTATAAATCTCAAGCATATTTTAACATATTAATTTAATCCCACATCCTAATTAATCATAATTAACCCTAATTAATTGTGATTAACCTAATAATCATTCATGACACTATTACCATTCAACATTACTCTCTTAATTACATTTAACTTGATTAATAAATTCTACTAAAGATACGAATAGCATAATTAACATTAACTAATCACTATTAACATAATGAACATTAGTAAACCATAATTAACATTAATCCACAATAATTAATCATTAACCAACTTTATTAACACTAATCGACTTTATTAACCTTAATAAAAAATAACTAACATTAATCTACATTATTAACATTAATCATCATTATTAACCTTAATCGACATTTTAACATCAATCGACAATAATTAACTATTACTCAACAATAATTAACATTGTTATTCAACAATATTTCACGCAATTCACAAATATGTAGGCGAGTTATGTAAGCGTAGCTATTGCTTACATACCTCGCGTAAGTACATTAACAGTAATAATTCACACACATCAATCATAATCATGAAACTTGTTGTTCACTGACACAAGTTTTAAACGTAGTTTGCAAGGTACAATCCATTAACTAACTGAAATCTTATTAAGTTACGACAATCATACATTATTGAGTTATGACACATGCTCAATCAAGGGTTTTACACACATATAGTTAGATCTTGTTTTCACTCCTACTTCAAGCTACACCTATCTACCTACATCATCATTAACTTCCACATCCTATCCTTTCCTCTGCTGGACTACTCTGAAATGTCAAGCCATGACTGGTTCTAGCTAAAACCCGTAAGAAAAAGTGTCGACTACATCGACTAAGCTTCCCCAGCAGGAAACCACCAATCATCATCACACACCTTGGGGAGCGCACCATAGCACAACCCTTCCATGACTCTGGGTTTCGGGGATAATGGTGGGTAAATTCTTCACCCCCCTAATGGAACAAGGGACTATATCTACCCGACATAATAATTGCGTTGCACCTGTACTTGGTTTGTCATCATATAACCAATCTGGGCGGTTGAGTTTCCTGAAACCCTACCCCACTCATGTTATAATATACATCATAATAATAATCATGCGAAAGTAAAGAATGCATCACTCGCATACCATTTATCTTTCGAAGTCCATGTCCCCGAGGCTCTCCCGCCTCGTAGGATCTAGCTATTACTTATCCTTTTAACCTGTAAGTTAGTCTCTGACATACAGTCTAGAATATCATACATAAATCCTCAACATGTACACATGCATTTCATCATAACATAAAAACAATAAATTCATTTATTCACCATGCACCTGGCATAACACTAATTTATTCAACATATAACTGTAACGGTATCCACGTACCCATCATTTAGTAATTTGCATATATGAAACATAATTAACACATGATGCATATCTAAACATGACTACCGATCATAATACTAACATCACACACACATATATATCGACAAAATAATAGAACCATATGTCCACAGTGTCGTCAAACCGACGAAGTCTCACAATCAAACAAATACACCATATAATAGTAGTTCAGGTAGTAATGTCAAAACGGGGTGTTACATACACCCACCCTTCAGGAAACTTCGTCCCGAAGTTATGGTCAAAATAGTGTGGAGAAATAACGACGCATGGTCTCTGCGCCCTCCTAGGTAGCAGAACCTAGGGTATACTTGCCTTACTAGGACACCTCCTAATTGTACATAATGATATAAAAAAATTACTCATTTAATATTTTTGGAGGTGTTCTTATATTTGTTTTAACATTTGCAAGGTTGTTGGGTTGACTACTCAAGGTTCGTTACCACCTTAATCCATAGAATAGTCAACATCCTTGTTAAATTAAATTAATTTGTACATTCTAATGTGATTCATAAGAATACCATGTCTTATATATATAAATTTCAATTTGATTCTAAGTCATTGCGATGACTCTTTAATCAGATCTCATCTTTAGTTAATTCCACTTTGACTTACACCATTTCTCTATATCAAGATTTATTATTAGTGATAAATTATGAAGCCAACATGCTCTTTGTTTAAAGGTTGTTGGTTTAAATGATACACCCTTGAGACTGCATTTTAAACATCATGGAGAAATTTCCATAGCATCATAAACAACTTTTATGAGTTCAACTAGAACTTATCTTCTACTGTATTTCCATTTATCTTGTAATCCTTACATCATTGTCCTATGTTTGGTACTATTTCGTTAACTATCCCTTACCTTGATATACCTATTTCCTTCATTCACATCTTTATGTTGTCCCACTAATCCTATCCACTCTATTACTCTTAGTATCTAAGCTACACTTATTAGTTCTCTTATTTATAATCCATTAATTACACAAGATGGTGACTCTTACTTATTTGTGCATACCAACATTATAGTCCTTATTCATCATTACTTATACTGTATTAACAATACTCTCATCACAATATGCAATGAGCTCATCCGTTATTGTCACACCTTACCAAATACTATGGACGATGCTCATGTTGTTTAACCCCCTTTACTTATCTTAATGGTCATTTGTCATTGACACGCCTATAATTGATATGCCGCAATTGTGTTGTTGTTGTTTTTAATCATACATAAATTCATTCAATGTCCAATATTATTTGTTGTGCAATACCTTTTATTACTCATACATGAATCTAGGATAAAGCTCGAAACTAACACATCATCAACAACATATGTTAATGAGAGATACATTAGGTAATCCAAACTAGGCACACCCAACAATGTCCTTAAAAATCATTATATAAACATACTCAAGGCTAACAATTAGGTTAAAAATCAAGTCGAATTCATTCCAAAATCCCAATTTCCCATTAAGTAATGACTACTAAGTCATGCATCACACACCATTTTTCCATCATTGTACTACATTATGAACCACTTTCAAGGAATCTGACTTACGCATCACGCAATATATCATTTTTCTTTGGTTTACACATTAAATTATGACATAACGTCATTCCCTCACATGATAGCATCACACCCTTACGAATTTCCTCCTAGCACGACTATCTAGGTTCCTCATAAAATTTTACAATTTTACAACCCCATCTATTGTCGATCAACTTTTAATTTACCCTACAGAGTGAAGATCAAGATCATGTATTCATTCGACGTACCAAACTTAATTTTATGTCTCACTCGAACTTGATAATACATGCACATTTCTTCTATTACGATCTTCTCTTATTATTACTGCCAACTACTCTAGTTGTCACAAGCTTTTACTGAATCATATGTCATTATACTCTTCTAGTCAGAGACTAAGTTAAATGTCCAAATTTCATTTATGCCACCTTAATCCCCTTTTTTTTCATCCATGATACCACTATGGATAGTGCATTCCATGATTTATGAATCAACCACTTATATTTCATCGTCTAATATGCGCTTTTTACGACAATTATGTATTTACTTTCACTCCATAATTATAGTATTTCATTACTAACTTTTTTTTCTTCTTCTCTTGTTTACTCTCATAGAATAACCCCATCTGCCAATGTGGCCATAGTTCCCTTTTTACCTTTATTACAACCGTAATATCTCATATATTAATATGAGTTGTTCTATGCACATTCATAAGTATTATTCGTCCATGCAATCCACTTCGCAGGTGTCCCCCATGCTAAATACATAAGCACGTTACCATCTAATGCATCGAGACATATTACATTGTATTGACTCACGTCTCAGTTTTAAAACTACCTCCCTATCTACTAGTATTATATTAACGATTGCATTTATCACCACCTGGCCCATATGTACATTGTTTATGGGTTGCTCCCTTATTAGGAATATTTTATCCTATGCACCTACTCATTTTAGTCTTCCTGCTTCATTGACCACTCCCTTCCTTTGTCCGTACTCAAGTTAATCATTATTCCCCTCGTACTATCTGAATGACTATCATAATGGTGCTCATCGTACTATACACCTATTATCATCGACCTATACCAACTATGTTAATACTTGCATTTACTACATCCATGACATAAATTTTAAATTGCGCCAATACTTGAATTTTTTTTTCATTTATTTCCTACAACCTTATTGTTTGTATCATAATCGATACTCTCATAACTGTGTGCCGTAACAATTATTTTCCATTAAGTTTTAAATATTTCCTACCATCCCCATTTAAGCATATTACCCTATATTGCATAGTGTTTTACATTGCATTGACCCCCAAATCACTTGAAAATTATATCCTTCGTCGATGGTATTATATTAATGTTCACATTACGTGGCCCATATGCGCATTGGCTATATATTACTTCATTTAATAATGCTTTATCCTAAGCCATTGCTTGTACCAGGTTCACTGAGTGTTTGCTTCATTATGCGTTCCACATGTTCTTAAGTCATTTGAGCCTAAATTGTTGTTACTCGTTAATAATCCTTAGATATATTTTCCCCTACTAAGCCTTCCTTCCATAAGAAGTTCAACATTGGGGCAAACTTGCCCCTTACTCATTGTTATATTTAAAACTAATTCCAATTAATGGAATCCACCTTAAGAATTAAAACCCTAACCAACAATCATGGCTTAGCAAGGCATTGTACTAAGGTACTCCTAGCCGCTCTAAAAGGCTCAACAAGTTAGCATCGACACCAATAAGCCCAACCTTGATCTTCTTCAATCTTGCCTCACACATGATTTCCAAGGAAAGCATTTGAAAATCTCCACTATGGTTTCCTTGCATCAAATATTGGGTCCTCTCATAACGACTCTAACCCTAGCATTTCAATTTCTCTCCTAAACCTTAGCACCTTCCTCTATTGCATCAACGAAAGTACAAATACTCAAGACATGTTTATCGGCATGATATAAAGATCTAGTGAACTCTAACCTTATTTTTCTATCATAGGGTTTGCGTCCCATAATGATATGTAATGAATCATCAATTGTACATCAATGTAAGCTACATGTCCTCTTGTTTCTAAGCGTCATAACAAGCTCCAATACTACTCTACCCCTCTAGTGCTCCATATTCTTATGTTAGTTTTACATGAATAATTAATTAACCATCATTAATCACCAACTATTTGTCATCAACCTATGCTAATCATATTAATTAATGATTAACATTAATTTAAATCTAAGTATAGTATTAACATGAATACACAATTTTAATTTAACATTTACATTTAGCTAAATTTAACATTTAAATTTAAATTTAAATTAAATTTTAAATTCTATTCCAACATTTAATATTACATTTTATGTAAAATGCTAATAGTATTAACATTTAATATTAGCATAAAATGTAATATTATAATTTAAGATAAATTTATTATTAGATTTGCACAATAAATCTCTCTCTTTTTTTTTATAAAACAAAATTAAATATTATTAATAAATTTAACTTCACTAAATAATACATTTAAAATTTTAATTAAATTAAATTTTAAACTATTTTGAGCAATTTTCATTCCAGCTTAATAACATGCACACCCCTTTTTTTTGTAGGAAATTATATTAGTTAATATTAATTTAGTATATCTATATTTATATTAAAATTAAAATATTAAATTAATTTAACATAAATACAATTCAAGCCTTTAATATAAATACAATTTAAGCCTTGCAAGAAATCATATTAGTTAATATTCATTTAATACATTTATATTAAAAATTAAAATATTAAATTAATTTAATATAAATATATTAAATCGAATTACATTTATAATTAAGTTGAATCATAATTAGAGTTTATGTTAAGCCCTAACTTAGCTAACCCTAATCCTAACACTAGCTAGTCACTCGGAAGGCTTGCATGGGCCATGTGTCCTCACCTCCGCAACCCACTGTTTTAAACAATAATAATAAAGGAGGTGAACCCTCGGACTGGTTCATTTCTTCGACCATTTTCGGAGTGGGCTCTGCTCTGCAACCCAACCAAGAGCTCTGTCTTTTACATCCCATGACGAGCGCAACTCTACCATGACCAAAGCTCTGCAAGGGTGACCTGTTCAGGTATAACCTAGTTCCTTTGAAAATGTTATTTTCGTTAGTTTTAGTGCACATGTTGTGTGGTTTTTTTTGGTTTAACCCTCACAATTTGCAGAGGGAGACCGGATGGCCTGCTCCTCTTTCTTGCGTGGTCTTGCTCCCCCTTCTCACTCACGCGCAGGTCTTGCGCAGCCCTCTCTGGTGTTTTGGTGTTTGCATTTTTATTTTTTTTAGATGTAGTTCATTTGTTTTTTTTTTTGTATATTATTTTTTTTTAAATTATTGTTCTTTGCCTCTCACGAGCCGGCCGACCGCACCCAGGCCACGAGCTCTCGGGCTGCGCCATGGCTGGCCCAATAAATTTCAACGCAAAAGAAAAATAAAAATTATTTCATCTCCTAAAGAGTTTATTTTGCTCAGTTAAGAGAGATTTAGAGAGATTTAGAGACAGTTTCCGAAGATTGATTTATTCAGCACTGAGATTTTTATTTTTATTTTTTATTTTTATTGTTGCACAGGCCGCAGACCCATTGGGTTGCTAATGGCCGCGCCCTGCTTGGCTGCTGGTCGGCTTGCCCTGGCCGCGCCCTGCGGGCTATTGGCCAGACTGCCATGGCCACTGGCTGTTGGCCGCCAGCTATGGCCACGCCTTAGCTTGGCCAAAATTTTTTAAAATACGTTTTATTTTATTTATTATGCTCTTCTTTTATTGGGCTCTTAACCCCATTGCTCAGACGGCACCGAACCACGCTGCTCATAATGTACCAAATTCAAACATATATAAATTTATAACTGGGTTACATAACTTAGTTTTGTAAGTAGAGAACTCAATTTATTTCTCATAATTCTTCTATGTAGTGTTTAAAGCTTTTTTAAGAATCATAATTTGGCTATAAGCATCGACATAGAGATAGACTAGGGCACTTTCTACCAAAACTCGATTTTTATGGTGTAGGTAAAGCAAACTCTAGCGGGAATAAAGAAGGATTAGTGATTGATAGTCCTCGAACAG
Organism: Larix kaempferi; assembly: GCA_027924585.1. Taxonomy (NCBI): domain Eukaryota; kingdom Viridiplantae; phylum Streptophyta; class Pinopsida; order Pinales; family Pinaceae; genus Larix; species Larix kaempferi. The sequence continues at coordinate 5,625,938 of BSBM01000866.1, forward strand.
AGCAAGAAAATTTTGAAGGCTATCAAGAGAAATCCACTGCATAATTTCCAATTGATATATATAACAATTCCTTGAAGAATTTACTATAAATTATAAAGAAGGCAGTCGTTTCCCAAAAGTGTTTTAAAATTTTATTTTATTTAGTACTTTTTTCATTGATATTGTTCATCTAACATGACTTGTTTTGTTTGATATTTAAAAGACATGTTTATGAGGTAAAAGAAGGATTCTCTCACCCAGAAACAGGAATGCGTAATAGAAACAGGGTTTCTTATGAATAACAAGTGTTTCAACTTTATATACATGTAAGGAAAATATATATATGTCTTTTGTTTTGTTTATATGACAGTTTAATTTCTTTTCCGAATTTATAAATACCCTTTGAAAATATATTTTATCTTATACATATATAGAATTCCTCATAACCTGATTTATATTTTTCAGCCTCTATAAATTTCACATACCTCGAGTATTTTAAACAATAATTATATTTGGCTAGGTAGAATTTCTTAAAGAATTATGTTTTCGTTCAGTAACAATGTAATCCTGTTTGGCTTCTCATTTATTTTCTTCTTATTTCGTAGGTTCCCTGTTCATCATTTTCTTTTATGAACCATAGCATAGAACTTGGTTCCTCTTTTATATTGTAATCACCGTTTTCTAGGAAATGCTCATTTATCTAATAAATACAATTTTTTTTATTTAAGTACTTTTATGTCTTAAATAAAGGTTTTTATTTAATATTATTTTATTTATTTTTCTTCACTTAAACTTAAGTTTCTTATCTTAGATTTCTGCTCTATTGTGTCTTATGTATATGGATTAAATTTCAACCAAATTTGAGTTTTGTTTCAATTTCAATAAATATTTTATCTACTTCTTATGTATTTTGCCCCTCTTATCTTAGATTTTTGCTCTATTGTGTCTTATGTATATGGATTAAATTTCAACCAAATTTGAGTTTTGTTTCAATTTCAATAAATATTTTATCTACTTCTTATGTATTTTGCCCCTCTTTCTTTTGTAGAACTCATGTCTTAGGTCTTCAAAAACAAGTTTGTTAACAAAAGGTAAAAAAAAAGTATTTCCCTATGGGTACCCAATTGTTGAATCTATAGGCATTCATTTCAATCTTCTCTTTCCCATTCAAAGTTCTAAGGTGCCCTTTCAATAGCGTCTCCTTTGTTTTGTAGAAGTCTTTTTTTTTCTTACTTTTATTTATTTATTTTTAAATATGTAATCTTCATATCTCTTTATGGATTGTTTACTAACCCTTCTGCTATGGGTGGAGTTCTAACTATTTTATCATGGACAAGATTGAGTAGGCTCGAACAGTTATAAAACCTTTTGATTTTCTTCAAGGTTTTCAAGTTTTCTATTACATGTAAATTTATGCTCCTTAGTAACAAATATACATATATATATTTTTTTTGTGGAGCCTGGAGCCTTTGTTCCTTGGTGTCTCTCCCAACTTGTAGTAAGCCCTTTGGTTCCAGATTTGGAACCATGGCTCTGATACCATGTGTAGGACCCAAGTCCTAAATTTTCTAAGTTCAATAATAATCCATGTTCTTTCTATTTTCACATTCATTTCAAGTTTTTAGTTTTGATTTTCTAACTGATGTCTATTTCTATGCATGTAAAATATATCAAGTATATCAAGTTTACATGTACTGTTAATCTAATTCTAACATTTACTTCTTATGTGCAGGTGCAACAGCATATAATTTTGTTTCCATATCTTAAAATAAAATTTGACAAGGGTAGAAATGATTATATAACTGACTGAAAATTACCTCACAATAGCTAGTAGATCCCCTTTGCCTTTGATGTTGCTGTTCCCTTTTGTTTTCCTGCTTGTTGTTTGTCCTGCAACCAATCCTTTCCCTTATGAAACTCAACCAGCCCAAACAAGTATGCTACCTTTCCAACTGGCGAGGTCTAGCCGACCATCCAGCTCTAAAGGTACCCCTTTGGACCCCTAAGCCCAAACCTAGTACAAGCCAACCTGTTATATCCCTTCAGAAAATCTCCAGCAAAAACCCCCTTTCAGCTCTTCTCTAAAAATTCTATATCTGCTCTCAAAAACTTCTCCCAAAATAACTAAAATAACTAAGGTAAAAGATCCCCCTTCTTCCTCCCTTCTTCCTCCTTATCCCCCCATATTTTTCTGACTCTTCTCCCTGCAATTAATACCCTTATCCCCCAAATAAATGTTTTTCCCTCAAGGTCCTTCCTCGAGCCTATCCCCATCAATTCATAATTAATAATTTTATTTTAATGTCCTTCCTCGAGCCTATCCCCCATCAATTCATAATTAACTTAATTATTACATTTAACTTAATTAATAAATTTTACTAAAGATACGAATAGCCTAAATAACATTAACTAATCACTATTAACACATAATGAACATTAGTAAACCATAATTAACATTATTCCAAATTATTAACATTAATCTACAATAAATAATCATTAACCAACTTTATTAACATTAATCGACTTTATTAACCTTAATCGAAAATAACTAACATTAATCTACATTATTAACATTAATCATCATTATTAACCTTAATCGACATTTTAACATCAATCAACAATAATTAACTATTACTCAACAATAATTAACATTGTTATTCAGCAATATTTCATGCAATTCACAAATATGTAGGTGAGTTATGTAAGCGTAGCTACTACTTACATACCTTGCGTAAGTACACTAACAGTAATAATTCACACACACATCAATCATAATCATGAAACTTGTTGTTCACTGACACAAGTTTTAAACGTAGTTTGCAAGGTACAATCCCTTAACTAACTGAAATCTTATTAAGTTACGACAATTCATACATTACTAAGTTACAACACATACTCAATCAAGGGTTTTACACACATATAGTTAGATCTTGTTTTCACCCCTACTTCAAGCTACACCTATCTACTTACATCATCACTAACTTCCACATCCTATCCTTTCCTCTGCTTTCCTCTGCTGGACTACTCTGAAATGTCAAGCCATGACTGGTTCCAGCTAGAACTCATAAGCGGAAGTGTCAACTACATCGACCAAGCTTCCCCAATAGGAAACCACCAGTCATCATCACACACCTTGGGGAGTGCGCTATAGCACATCCCTCCCATGACTCTGGGTTTCGGGGATAAACGGTGGATAAATCCTCCACTCCCTTAATGGAACAAGGGACTATGTCTACCCGACATAATAACTGCATTGCACCTATACTCCTACCCCACCCATGTCATAATATACATCATAATAATAATCATGCGAAATTAAAGAATGCATCACTCACATACCATTTATCTTTCGAAGTCCATGTCCCCGAGGCTCTCCCGCCTCGTAGGATCCAGCTATTACTTAGCCTTTTAACCTGTAAGTTAGTCTATGACATACAGTCTAGAATATCGTGCATAAATCCTCAACATGTACACATGCATTTCATCATAACATATCAACAATAAATTCATTTATTCGCCATGCACTTGGCATAACACTCATTTATCCAACATATAACTGTAACGGTATCGATGTATCCATCATTTAGTAATTTGCATATATGAAACATAATTAACACATGATACATATCTAAACATGAGTACCGATCATAATACTAACATCACACACACACACATATATATATCGGAAAAATAATAGAACCATATGTCCACAGTGTCGTCAAACCGATGAAGTATCACAATTAAACAAATACAACATATAATAGTAGTTCAGGTAGTAATGTCAAAACGCAACGTTACAATCTGCCCTTGGAATTTGCCCCTTTTGCAGTTGATGAATATGGTTATGGCTTCTGATTAACTATATACCTAAATCTGTTTAAAATAAATATTGTGGTGATAATTTGTGTCAAGGGGTAGTATTTGTTGCTTAGTGAAATTATAGTTTGGGTGACCATATTTTTGTAAGGAGGTCGTTTCATTTTTTTTCACATGGTTCTAAATATGGGAATAATTTTGAAAATTAAATTAAATGGCAAGAATTATAATGAATGGGTTCATAAAATTGAACCATTTTAAATAGTTAGGAAGCAATATGATTTGGTTAGTAGAAAAGAATTCTCCTACTGTACAAAGGGTTCTTGAAAAATGGGATAAAAAAAAGGAAGTTGTTGCATATATTAAAATCTGTGTATCTAATGAAGTGTTTGTTGAAATTAAGCATTTGAGAGATGGTACTAAGATATGGAAGATGATTGAAAAATTATATCATAATACGAGTCATGGATCTAAAAATTTCACTAGTGGTTTACAATATTTATAGTATTAAATATTTCATACAGAAAATCCAAACATAATCTTCAATGCTAGTTGTATTCATAACATGGAATGATCCCATCTGTCTTCATTTAAACTAAACCGCATTCGGACCAATCCACATACCCACATATGTATTCATTAAATTCTCCATAATGAAGACTTCAGTTGGCTATTCCTATGTACATGTATTGTTACACCTAAATCTTGCCATCATAAGACTCAGTGCAAACATCCCCTGATGTTTCTATGACTAGGAACTCAACTTGAGAAGTTACTGACCACCTTACTATAGGGTATAGTTGAGTCGGCGCAGGCTTCTCCCTAGCAACCAACGCCCAACTAGGTCAGGTGCAGTTAATCATCTGATGGAGTGTATCGTTGGCTCATGTCACCCTTGTACAGCATGCGTCGACACAGGTTGTCCTAATGCAACTTGCGCCAAAGTAAGTTAATGTGGATAAAGGGCATCTTCGAGTGATTTCTTGAAGGTGTGTGACTTGGATCTCTATCCCTAGATTGTATTTGAGCTGACATTCAGTTCCCTACCCCCTTGGGAGGATCCATTAGTCCTATCCCACTATTTCTCAACCTATCCTATCCTCCTAGTCCTATATATATGAAGCTCCTCTCTATTCCAAAGGGAGGAAGGCTATAACATCCATATGCTGGTGGAATAAGATTAGGAGATCATCATTCATCCATTGGAGGCACCCATTTCTCCTTAGAGGCATTGGCTTGGCTTGTTGGAGGAAGATTGCAATGTTAGGGCTTGGTTGTAATCCTCACTCTTCATTGTATTCCCACTTTTAATATACAGTAATACAAAAATCTTTCCATAAAATGTCTTTTTGTTCATTTGATATTTATAATTTACTTCCTTAACCATTTACTTAGATAAATTATTGTGTAGATGTGGTATTACTGCTTGTTTGTCTCTTGCATGTTTTGACAGGTCTTGCAGCTTCGGATCTGACGACCGTGGATCTTGGAGTGACGAGGGAGAAAGAGATCTACAGATTTGAAAGGTAATATGTCCACATCACTTAATCTCTAATTTGATCTAGGAAGGTAGATTTGTATTATGTCTAATTTGTTTTAGATTCGCATTGAACTAGGGAGATAATGCCTTAAGTCCGCTTTCGGTAGATTTTCAAGTAACAAATTTGGCGACCATACTGGGGATACGTGCATTGTTTTTAAGTTTTCAATTTGAAAGTCATTTTCTTTGATTTCTTTGTGATCCACTTCATTTTCCTCCTAAGCCTCTTTTTCCATCAGATCTTCTCTTTGAAGAGTTTGTTGACTTCCTTTGAGTCTGTATGTATGATTATCAAACCTTTTGATTGCTCATTTTTAAATATCTTTTCATCCTTGCATTGGGATTTCACCCGGCGCACCTGGGAAGTATAGCCAGAGCGCCGTACCCTGACGGGTGCAATTTGCTTCTCTGTAACCTGCACCTTCAGCGCTCAATTCAGTTTTGCATCCTGCGCCGTCGACGCAATTCACATACTCACCACCTGCGCCGGGCGCTCTGAGCCTGACCACAGGATGCGCTGAGCAGTCAAGCCTAGTTCTTGGGATATCCCTCCTCCATTTTTTGAGTTTGGTTTGATTTTCAGACCTCTATGTACTACACTTTCCAATCAGAGATCTTTTGATTTTGCATTGGTAGTGTTTGGATTGGTTTTGGGTTCCATGTTGGACAAGTTTGAGACTTGGTAGTGGTGGACACTTTAGTCTCCCCCACCTTCACCCACTTGACCTTTCATTCCCTCCTCACCTCACCTGATCTAGTCTTTGCATTGGATCTGATCCCAGACCTCTTTTTGCACACATTATTTAGTGTTGCTTGCATCCAGTTGTTCTTGAGTGTCTTGTGTGTTTTTCAGTTTATTGGAATGCTTGTCATTTTTCTTGAGAATTTCAAAGTAATTGGAGTGCTGCAAGTAGTCTCTTCTTTTCAGCCATTTACATTTAAAAACATTATTTTTATCAAGTGTTATCTTGGTGCATTCATTGGAAAATCAAAAATTGCTTCATTTTTTACCATTTTCAAGTTCATTTGAGAATTGTAGTAAAACATTGTTTCATGCGTTGGAATTTATCATTCATAAATCTTTTGCAAAGTTTGAAAACGAAGTTAATCACTTGTGTTTTTCACGAATCATGAACCATTCATTTTCCTGAAAGATCCAAGTGAAATCGAATTTTTGCAAAAGTGATTCCATGCTTGAAGGAGTTGTATGCATTTTTAGTTTTCATGCTTTTAGGCTATCATAGGGAAAAGTGAAGAGTTAGCATGCTCTAAGTAGAATTTCTCTCTTTTCATCATTTAGTTTCATTCTAATTGAAAAGAAAAAAAGAAAATGCTTTGATTTGGATTTGATGCTTGTTGATTTTCATGTTTTGCTTGAAAAACGGAAAAGTGTACTTTCATTGTCAAATTTAGTAGATTTGGGATTTTGTTGAAATTTGTTGTTTTGGTAAAACCACTTGAAAAAGTTTTCTCCTTCCCGTACATAGATTTCATCAAAAGAAAAAGTGCATGTTTCCATGTAGTTAGGGCTTGCATTATGCTTACGTTTATGTACTCACTCCATGCATTCACCTAACCGTCTAGATAAAATTAACGGTAGAACTAGGGTAAATTTTTTAGTAACTTGTGTGTTAAGTTAGAGACGTGTTCCGGCGTCGTAAAACGTGGAAGCTGTCGTTATTTTCCTACACTGCATTCCGAGGGTATTGTAGTTATTCCACGTACCAACCAGTATATTGAAGCTCTTTCACATACCAACCAGTATATTGAAGGCTCTTTCACATACCTTAGGGTATATCAAAAGACACTTCATGTACTCGGCATATATCGAAAGGTGTTTCACGTACTTGGTAGTATATAAGAAGTCTCTTGTCGTACGGTTGTGCATTAGACAACACCACTACGGATTTGAGCTCCCACGTACCTTGTGTATATCAGGAGACACCCATAGGATTCCTGAAACCAACTGAGCTAACCATTTGGTCGTCTTGACAGAGCAATACACTGAGAACAACACTCGGGGAGCTACTACGCATGTACTATCAGGTAGTCGGGTCATATTGTCATGGGTACGGTCCTAATCCACCCTGGTTAGTGCTCTGAAATATTGGGCCGAGTATAAATTTTGTACCCTGGAGTATATCACGAGTTGCGAAGCCTTGACAATCCCATGAGGTTCCAGACTTTTGAATCCACACCTATCACATAAGTTTGCTTGCGGCCTTAGTTTGTGTAGATTTTTTTTGGACTGCTTTTCTTTTTGTTTAGAATACACCTAGGAGAAACTCTGGTTCAGTCACTGTGGATGACTTTCCTTGGAGAAGGTCTCATGGAATGTTAAACTTACCACCTGAATATCCCCTTAACCAGAAGGTAATTTCGAGGGTAAGAATGGACCCACACGTCATGGTCGTGTCACTTGAAGTAGAAAACCCTAGTATTGACTTGGGGGCACATATGTTTCCTCCAGACTCACCCACCTCCAACCCCTCAAGGGGAGAAGAGGTAGAACTTTCCACTTCACAAGACGTATCTCTCCCTCCTGTGCTGTCGGGAGAGCCTGGATCTTTGGAATGGTTAAATTCCTCCCAGGACGACCCTGTATCAACTGCGTTTGGTCTAGCTGCACCCTTTTGGGAAACATATCTAGGTCAACAAGTGGCTCATTTTTCCATTTCATCCCCACCCAATTGGGCTACTCCTGATGTACTTATGGCACCCTTCCGTAACCGCCTGGACAGATTACGTGCCATGGTCGAGGAATTTTGAAGACAAAGTCTTTTACGAAGGGTTCAAGACCCGGAGTTACCCACGTATCAACAGATCCCGATTCGTTCTTTATCTTATGATTCACCAGAACCATCCATCCACAACATGACCACTTATGAACCTGGTCAACCCTCACTTCCTCCAAGTACACCCCTTAGACAAGAGACCAGTTCTATACCCCAAATGACCCAACCTGTTGAAGGACAACAGTCCAACACTCCTCTTACGACTACGAGAACATTACCCACTCCTCCCCCACCCCAAAACTCGCGGGGAGGATACTCTTTACCCCCTACTTTCCTTACAAGTAATGTTAATCTCGTAGCAGATAATCAACAACCTATGTTGGTTCAACCATTGATTAGTGGTCAACACGTTGTTACTGGGGGGAAACCCCCATCTCCTAACCATAATACCGAAGGAGGAATTCCTATCAGTCATTTCGATGGTACTTCCTTACCTGCTGGAGCATCCACCATGGGATTATCTCATGTTGGAGGACCATCCAATTCAACTCAACCACCATGGATTCAAGCGTATCCAGGTTATATTAACCCTGTGTTGGGACAATTCAATCCCAGAAACCCACTCTACGAGATACCTTATCCCGGAAATCCATACACTCTATGGGGACACCAAATTTTTTTACAACATGGACCCCCACCAACCGTCCCTCAAGTACCACAACCCCCGTTTGGTTCCCCTCCACCTCCCTATGGAGGCGGAGGGCCCCCATATAATCCCGGAGGAGGCGGACCTCTACCTTCCGGTGGAGGACCACCTCATTCGGGAAACCATGTCCCACCCCCTCCCATTGGTAGAGGCGGAGGCCCTCCCCCTTCTGACGGAGGTGGAGGAACACCCCCCGGTGGCGGAGGACCACCCTACTCCGGTGGCGGTGGTGGAGGACCACCCTATTCAGTGGAGGTAGCGGAGGAGGGCCACACCTTTTCGGTGGCGGTGGTGGTGGAGGCCCCCACCCTTCCGGTGGATGTGCTGGAGGCCCCCACCTTTCCGGCGGAGGTGGTGGAGCACCACCCCCTCCTGGCGGAGGCGGTGGAGGACCACCTTATCTCGGTGGAGGCGATGGAGGTCCACCTTATCCCGGTGGCGGCGACTGACCCCCACCATTTGACGGAGGCCCACCCCCTCCCGGTGGTGGCGACAGACCCCCACCTTATGGTAATGGACCACCCTATTATGGCAGCGGACCTACATATGGTCTGGGCGGCACACCCCCTTACGACTAGTTTCCTCCAGGAACACCCTACAACTTGTCGCTACAAGGTCCCACTGGTCCATACATGCCATATCAGTACTATCAGTACCCGAATCTGAACCAACAACTTCCTTTCTTGGCCACTTTAGACCTACCTGACCTGTCCCGTCTGACTAATGACCCCATCTTCCATGGATACAATTGGTCACCAATTCCGGTTAAACTACCATATGATATTCCCAAATTTGATGGAAAACCTGGTGAGGATCCAAAAAATCATGTGATGACATGCCATTTATGGTGTTCATCCAACTCCTTGATGGACGACTCGATCCGTCTTAGGTTATTCCAACGGACTCTCACCAGCCCAGTTTCCAAGTGGTATATTGAATTACCACCAAACTCTTTTCCAGATTTTTGTTCTCTTTCTATGTCTTTTTTGACCCATTTCCAGTTTCCCATTCGCTATGAGACTGGTATGGACTTATTGACCTCTCTTCACCAGAATACCGCAACTCATATCTCAGACCATATTCATGAGTGGCAGTGAAGATGACGTCTCATTAAGGCTCACATTCCAAACCAACTCTTAGCTGACTGGTTCACAAAGTCTCTTTTACCTGTCATAGCTCGAGACGTGTCCATGGGAGGGGCCGTCACCGAGGAACGGGCTATTTCTCGTGCCCATTACTTAGACCTGGTCTATGCTCAATCCAGCACGTTGTATGAAATTGTTCCCGACGCACCTTGCCCTACATATGACCCTGCAAAATCACCCAAGGGACCTCAGGCCGATGGCATCATTGGTTCCCTTAACTCCCAGCCTTCTACTCAAACTAGTGGATCGTTGAACCCTCAAGGTTCTTCCCCATCCCCACCATAGGTTGGCAGCAGCACCACCAAGTCACCCACTCCCGCCTCCACCAAAGAGGTGAATTCTGTTCAATCAACTTTGTCTCAGAAATCCGGTGGTAAGAAGAAAAACAAAGGTAAACCTAAGAAATATTCTAATTAGCAAGACCCCAAGCCCACCCCTGAAGACACCAAACAGAAGAGGAAGTTGAAGTATCCTTGTTTACTGTGTGGTGGTGACCATTTCTCAAAGGAATGTCCTCACCGAGATGAAGTACAAAAGTTTCTTAAAGGAAACCCTACTCCCGCAGTGCTCAACGATCCCTTCCCCACTCAGAACCAACAACTGATTGCTCAAACCTCTCCTTCACACGGAGAGGCATCCTCCACCGCGCATGTTCCCATTATGCGTAGTGAGACGGTTAACTTGAACACACATTCACGCTCATACGACTTAGTCCCTCAGAAGGAACCCGTTGGAAGTAATACTGAAAAAGCTTCCACTTTTATTCTCGATGTCACCGTGCCACACACTTCTCTCACCATTGAGAAGCCTTCTTTAGAGTCAGTGTTGCATCTACCCAAGAGCACGATTCGAAAAGTATTTTTCAATCCCAATGCTCGGGCAACACAAAACTACAACATTGTAGAGGACCTGGCACAAGCTCCTTGTGCTTTGGCGATGCTAGAGGTCTTGCAGAACTGTCCCAACCAACGCAAGACTCTTCTTGTTGCCATTGGCGCGGTTGATCCGGATTCTTCTAATACAATCATGTTCCGTCTCGAGTACTTTAAACCGAGGATTTCCCACCAGTTGGCATTTCAAGTTGCCACAAAGATTGTTGGGAAGACAATCCATCGTACTGTGTTAGATGAAGGTGCCTCTACCTCGGTCATGTCGATATCGTGTTGGAGAGCCATTGTCTCTCCCGAGTTAAACTGTTCTCCCACTACCTTGAAATCTTTCGACGGTCGTGGCTTTCAACCCCACGAGCTGTTACAAGCCTTGGAAGTAGAGTTGGGGGGCAAGAACGCAACCATTAACATGGAAGTAGTTGCAGCCCCTTTAGATTATAATCTCTTACTTGGTCATAATTGGTTTTATGCCATGACTGTGGTTGCGTCCTCCGTCTTCTGCATAGTGCAATTCCCCCATCAAGGTCGAATTGTCACTGTCGACCAACTGGACTTCTGTACACCGGACATCGCTTCTCACCCAGGTGATAATGTCCCATTGATTGGACAATCTTCGCAGCTATATGAGAGCGTGGGGGTCGGCCTCATAAAATATTCATCTCTTATGGGCGTCTTTCCAACCCCTGATCCCCCTAACCATGTTGCTACGGTGAACATGATATCTTCTTTTTCCAACTCCACTGACCAATGGCTTGTACCCGATGAAGCCACCATGCACTTGATTGGAGACACTATGCCTCTTTCACCCACTGAACTTACTTATGAGGCTATCCAGTCAGCACCCAAGGACCACTTGGTTGTGGCCTCTACATCCTATTCTCTACAGTGGATGTCGTCCTTACCTCATCCTCTGCTCCAGACTTTTCTGTCTGATGAGTCCATCATGGAGATTATGAGTGCGGATGACCCTCCATGGGAAGACCTCCATCATCGATCGTCTTTCCTTCCCTCCTTGGATTCTATAGAGAACAACATTACCACCATTTTCACACAAGATGTCTACCCTTGCCCTCATTCCCCAATACTCACGTGTCATACAGACACTGAGGGAAACTTGGAAGACATTGAACCCACCACTCCAATTGACATCTCGGTTACCCCTGGTGTAGTGGAACATATTCGTTTAGGCCATAAATGTTCCCCTTAAGAGATTACTACTTTTACGACCTTATTCAAGCAATTCCGAGACGTGTTTGCTTGGAACCTACGAGGAAATGCCCGGGATAGACCCTGCTATTGTTTCACATGAAATCAAAACCTATCCCGATGCTAAACTAGTCCGCCAAAAGATACGACCGGTACACCCTTGAAAAACTGCGGCAATCAAGGCATAAATTGAAAAGCTCTTAAAGGCTGGCTTTATCTACCCTGTTCCATTAACAGAATGGGTCTCAAATGTCGTCCCTATGGCTAAGAAGTGGGGCACCATTTGTGTCTGTGTCGATCATCGGGATTTGAACAAGGCTTGTCCTAAGGACAATTACCCCACTCCCTTTATCGATCAGATCATAGACAATTGTGTCAGAAGTGTCATCTTTTCGTTTATGGATGGCATCTTCGGTTACAACCAAATTGAGATCCACCTGGCCGACCAACACAAGACAACTTTCATCTGCCCTTGGGGCACGTTTGCTTATCACAAGCTCCCTTTTGGTCTCAAAAATGTTGGTGCCACATTCCAGTGGGCCATGTCATATGCTTTTCGTGATGTGAAGGAATTTGTGGAACCTTACCTTTATGACCTACCTACCCATTCACGGTAGCATGAGTTCCACATTGATCATCTGACGGCTGTATTCCTCAGATGCAGGCGGTATAACATCTGCCTGAACCCTCACAAGTGCATCTTCTGCATCGAGTCCAGATGCCTCCTAGGTTTTATTGTTTCGAAGGACGGGATCTGCATTGATCACTTGAAGGTGGAAGCCATTGTTGCTCTCCCACCTCCTACTGATGTTACGGAAGTTCAAAGTTTGCAAGGGAAGGCAAATTATTTACGGTGTTTTGTCTGTAATTTCACTCAGAAGACACAGGGCTCCATGAGATTACTGAAGAAGGACGTCCCATTCATTTGGGACGATCAAGCGCAACAATCCTTCGATATTCTGAAACATGCCATTACACATGCCCCTGTGCTCCGACCTCTCAATTACTACAAAGATTACATTCTTTATCTTGTTGCTTCTGCCACCACGATCACCATGGTCTTGGTGCAGGAGAACAACAATGTCCAGGAACATGTGATATATTACCTAAGTAAGGGTCTTATTGACTATGAAACTCGTTACTCACATGTCGAGAAGCTCTCTCTTGCGGCAGTCATTGTCGTCCAAAAGTTCCATCACTACATTCTGCTCCACACGACCACCATTATCGCCAACTCAAACCCCATGTACCACGTTTTGACACACCAAGTAGTTGGGGGAAAGTATTCACACCAGATCGTGATGCTTTAGGAGTTTGACCTCCTCTTTGAGAAAGCCAAGTCTAAGAAGTCTTTGATGTTTTCCGAGCTCATCTGCGATCTTTCCCATGTCGATTTAGGATCTGATCCCAATGATTCTCTTCCAGATGAATCATTGTTCCTTATCAGCACGTCTGACCCGTGGTATGGAGATATTACCTTATATATTCAAACCCAATGTTTCAACCCCCAAATGTCTCGTGGCGATCGTCGTCGTATCCGTCACCACGCCAAGTATTACTTGATCATTAGCGATACCCTGTATCGTCGTGGTGTCGATTCTGTTCTTCGACAATGACTGATGCATGAGGAGGCTGAACATGTCTTGAATGACTGTCACTCTGGGGCTTGTGGCTGTCATCTCTCTGGGATGTCTACAGCCCAGAAGATACTATGCACGGGATATTACTGGCCATCTATCTTTAAATATTGTAGTGAGGTTGTTAAAAGATGTCCCCCATGCCAACATTTTCAAACGAAAAAGCATACCCATCCAGCCCCGTTACACTCGGTTATTGCTGTTGGCCCCTTTGCAAAATGGCGCATAGATTTCATGCACTGTAAGCCTACCTCGGCTGCGGGGCATGGTTACGTCATAGTAGTCGTGGATTACTTTACAAAATGGGCCGAGGCTATGCCTACATACAACGAAGATGGAAAAACCTCCGCACTCTTCATGTTCAATCATGTCATTGCACGGTTTAGAGTTCCACAAGCCATAGTCACTGACCATGGATCTCACTTTCAGAACCACATGGTGGATAAATTGAGCGCTAGATTGGTTTTCCATCATGAAAAATCAACCCCTTACTACCCACATTCCAATGGAAAAGTAGAGGCCATCAACAAGGTCTTGAAAACCATGATTCAATGCATGGTGGGTACGCACAAGTCTAACTGGCACAACATGCTCTTTTCCACACTATGGGCATACCAGACCTCCGTTAAGAATGCCACTGGATTTACACCGTTCCAGTTAGTTTACGGTTTGGAGGCAATCCTACCAATAGAGTGCGAGATTCCATCACTCAAACTTGCAGTCGAGCTTCTTCCGAACACCACCATCGATGAAGAGTAATTCCTTTACCTAGTGAAACTTGATGAGACTCGCCGTGATGTTTCTCTTTCCGATGAGGCACATAAGAAACACATCAAGGAACAATATGATATGTCGGTCAAACCTCTTGTCTTTAACGAGGGTGATTTGGTCCTCACATATGACCAAAAGCACGATAAGCTGGGGGCAGGTAAGTTTGAGTCCATGTGGCACAGACCACACGTAGTGAAACATGTTCTAGATAAGGGAGCCTACAAACTAGAGGACTATGATGGTATATCTTTGGGTGAGCCCTGCAACGGGCTCTACTTGAAGAGGTACTATGCCTGAGCCTTTCACGCATAGATATGTTGTATATACTGTACATGGTGTGTGTGTTTTGTTTGGTGTGATGCTTTTTTTTAGTGTGTCTAGGTCTTGTTTTGTTTCTTATACCATGTTCTGTTTGCATGTGCAGATGGAAAATTACTATGGATTCGCGGACGATGCCAGCCGGCATACCTGTAACCTTGCAGACTGGGTACTTTATTCTCCCACCGGCGAGCTTATCAGCTCAGGAGGAAGTTGTCTAGGATACGCAACCAATAATGCCACAGAGTATCAGGCGATGATTGGAACCCTAACCGACGCTCTTTCCTTGGTTATGAACCACGTTGTTATCCACTTGGATTCACAACTAGTGGTTTCTCATATGAACCGGATTTATGCTATCCGCGACCCTACTCTACTCCGTCTCTTTAGACGAGTCTGTCTTCTGGAAAGGACCTTTGAATCTATTCAATACCTGCACATTCCACGAGACATGAATACAGTTGTTGACTCGATGGACAACTTCATTCTAGATTGGTACATTGCACACACATAACATATTCATAAATTATAAAAGCATACATAACATGTAAATCATCCATTGTATAAGCAAACATGTAAACAAGATCTCATTTAATCATCCATAGAACACAAGATGTATAAAACCGCCGAAAGTGTCTGTATATATATATAAATCGATACAAATGATGGTGCTGATACAAAAATCTGAAGTGTGCTAGCTTTCAGTAAGAGTCATCTCTATAAAATCTGAAGCTCATAAGGTTTCAGTACATACATAAGCATAAACCTAATCCCTAGGCTGATCATGATAGCAAACTACGGCCCTCGCCACTTTACAGAGCAACGTGTCGAAACATGTAGACACCCCGACAGTGTACTTCTGATAACCCCAGGGCAGATCACAGACACTCGGCTCTGGGATATCCAGTGTCAACCTGTGGAGGTTCTCGTATACCTCCTCCACCTCCTCGATGGCATCACGCATCGCGGGAGCTATGACTGGAACCTCTCCTCTCCTCGCAATGAGCAAGACTCCAACTGGTCGCGACGAACCCACATCTGCACAAAACATTGAGTCATCGGCACTACTCCAAAAAAATCATAAATACATAAAAAGAAAAAAACATAAAAGTTGTTGTTCTTACCGATGTCACCCCATTGTGTTCCCTCAAGAAGCACCAGGTCGGGGTCGCCTTTGAAGTCGGTCCCGCTGTATGGATAATCCTCTGTCATGAGGAGTTGTCCCTACAACCAAGTGAAAAATCCCGAACCGAAGCCTATGATCGGAACTCCGCCACCATGGAGGGCCATCACCTCTACCCATCGGTTCATGTGTAGATCCAGAGCACCTCGATCATCCAAGTCCACCTATGGACGCAGATGAGGCACCCACTCCAATAGAAAAGATATCACCGCAGACCCATAGCCAAACTGTTTCAGTGCCCCGTGTCGACATTTGGTCAACTGACCTTGTAGGTTGGTGAGGAGTCCCTCACACCAGTTGAATACCCGAGGACTCATGCACTCCTCCGCATACACCAACTGTGATTTGATCGCAAGGTGAGCAGATCAACTCCCCACTACTCTCACTATGGTATAGAGCACGACATGTAAAGCACGGTCTCGAATGTCTTTGATGGGGATCTTCCCACCAATAGCCATAGTGCCTCCAGTGCACCACTGATCGATCATATCATCCACTGTCCTATCACCTCCTCATGATCTGGTAAGAGATATAGGCTCCCCCTGCCATGATAAACCTGTCAAGAAGTAGATGTCCTTGACATCTATGCTCAGTGTATGCACTCCGATAACAAAATGATGCTGCATCAGAACGCAACATTGGATCATGTGCATTTGCAGCGGAACTTGGGCTCTCATGCCCGACACTCTGAAGTATTTGAGCAACCCACAGTGCCTCAATGCAACAATGCATTGAGGGTCATTCTCGGCTTGAGCATCATCAACCTTGTGCTCTCGTTCTCGCCACTCAAGAACCATATTTGTCACTGTGAACCTGTCAAAAAGGGCAAGTAAACACCATTAAAACTCTCTTCATCCATCAAAACTTTTTCATTTGGGTTGGGAGTTGAGTTGTAGTTGGGAATTTGTGCCAGTGTAGGACATCTTTGTAGACAGGGCGCCGCCGGAGCAAAAGGCCCTTATGGGTTTTGCGTCGGCGCATGGCCGACACAGTTCTCGTAAGGAGGGATTGCGCCGACCTGTGGACACAAATCCCCCCACCAAAACAACTCAAAACCCTAAAAATTAGGCAAAAAACATAAATGTAATCCACTGAAAAGTTGCATAGCTGAGTTTAGGCCTACTTGTCTCTGACGGCACGTGAAATGGTGGACCGTAGCTCCCAGAATCAGCAAACGAAATTTGGCTCCAAATGGCACTTCGCACTCTCCAAATTTGGTAAAAAACAATTGTAATTATTTTTCACTGTTTTTCCCATTTTATAACTAGAGAGGGAATATTTTTTTTTAATTTGATGCTTTAGTGGGTTATTTACTATAGTTTGAGTTATTTTCTGCATTTAAATGCATGGTTAACTGTTTTGACCTAGTCTTTAAGCTTGAAGGTGAAGTTAGGTGCCTAATTAATGCCATTTTCCATCATGGTGATTATATCGTAAGTATTATCTGGTATGAACAACTCATCGAGCGTCTTTTTGTCATTATTTCGCTCATTAATTTCAATTACTAATGACACTGAGCTTACTCTTTGTTCTTTCTCGTGCTCGCAAAATGATGAGAATAAGTCACCAAGTTATAGTTTATCACTTTTTCGGGCTCGTTAAACTCCTACAAAAAAGGAACCCCCTGGAGTCTTTCTTTAAGCTCTTTTTAGGCTCTTTAAATACGAAAAGATCGCCAAGCGAACTTGATGCATTCACGCTTGTAAAAGTATTTGAATGATCGTCTCCCTGGTGATAGTTTACCCCTTTTTCGGACCAGGGGGCACTACTTACGAAAAATGAATACTCCAGCCAATCACAACTGGAAGAGTCCTCTCTCGCGTTGTTTTACCCTTTTCCAGGCGACGAGGCTAACCTTATGAAAAAGGACCTTTGGAGTATTCTTTAGTTCTTTTCAACTCTCTAAATATGAAATGACGCCGAGTTTACCTTCTATGAACTCGTTAAAACTCAACATTGAAGGGCCCGCCATGGGACGAATCCCTCCTTTCCCAGGTTCGAAAAACATTTGGGATTGGACTCATCTATGATATGAGCTATACCGAGCATCTGGTTACCCTCCTCAAGCTCGTTAAAAAACACATGAGGCACTCATCAGTCATGATGGGGAAAAAGGAATTTTTTTTGTGTTACACCTTTACCTGTGGCAGTACTTAGTCGTTCTTGAACATGGCACTCATTTTCATTTGCATACAATACTTGGGTCATCTGTTTGTCCTCAAGTCTTGCTAACTTCACGAGTCTTGTTACTCCTTTGGGTCATCTGAAGAATACTTCCATCATCAGTTGCGTTAGAGGTTGGCATCGTTCTCGTCATGTCAATATTGCCAAGTCATTCCATGCCCATGTTCAAGATACATTCACCACTCATCGTTTGCAGTCAGTACACCCGCTATTATATCGGTCTACTCTGAGTCAGTCTTGCATGTTACTGTACCATCCGATCTACTCCAAACATCTATTATCATGTTTCGTGTCGATGATGGGGGATTTATCATGGCCCTCCTTCGACGGATTCATCCTTGTCGACTCCAACACATCATCCGAGGATGGAATATAGAAACCAATCGAGTACCTTGGGCCTGCGTGCCTTAATGGAAGGTTACCTCGCTTTCACCATGAGTTTACATCATTGACTCTTGACTGAAATATTTCATCAAGCATTCGACTTCAGCTCATTTATTCACGTTTGGTGATATGTACTATGATACCTTGGGGATCATCGACATCAATGGTGATTTCCCTCACGCTTGTTAATGGTATACATTAATGACTGATAATAAAGTGGTTTCTACCATGTTCGACTCCAAAACATTGTAATCACAGGGATAGATTTGTATCATTGCAGGTTCGGCTTGAAGACCTTGGGGAGTCATATTTTACCCAGGTTGCGATGGAGATTGTTTGATTTATATTACACGGATCCACTTTGTATTGGTCGTGGCTGTGTTATCATCTCATCATGGATATACGATTGTGTCTAGTAGCCATGATTGTGTTCAGTCGGTCTTTTCTACCATGGATCTACATTGTATTAGTCGGCAACCATGTTGTGAGTCATACATGACTGTGTTCTCAAAGTTAATTGTATTGCAGTAGCGTCTTCCATCCGACAAGTCCTTGCCATCCCTATGTCAAAGCATTTCACCTGTCTAGTTTCATCATCCTCATGCTTTGGGGGGCATACTCTTACACCTAAATCTTTCCATCATAAGACTTAGTGCAAACATCCCCTGATGTTTCTATGACTAGGAGCTCAACTTGAGAAGTTACTGACCACCTTACTATAGGGTCTAGTTGGGCCAGCGCAGGATGCTCCCTAGCAACCAGTGCCCAACTAGGTCATGCGCAATTAATCATCTGATGGAGTGCAACGTCAACTCATGTCACCCTTGTACAGCATGCGCCGGCGCAGGTTGTCCCAATGCAACTTGCGCCGAAGTCAGTTAATGTGGATAAAGGGCATCTTCGAGCGATTTCTCGAAGGTGTGTGACTTGGATCTCTATCCCTAGCTTGTGTTTGAGATGGCATTCGGTTCCCTACCCCCTTGGGAGGATCCCTTAGTCCTCTCCCACTATTTCTCAACCTATCCTATCCTCCTAGTCCTATATATATGAAGCTCCTCTCTATTCCAAAGGGAGGAAGGCTATAGAATCCATATGCTGGTGGAATAAGCTTAAGATATCATCATTCATCCATTGGAGGCACCCATTTCTCCTTAGAGGCATTGGCTTGGCTTGTTGGAGGAAGATTGCAACGTTAGGGCTTGGTTGTAATCCTCACTCTTGTTTGTATTCCCACTTTTATACAGTAATAAAAGACTCTTTCCATAAAATGTCTTGTTGTTCATTTGATATTTATAGTTTACTTCCTTAACCATTTACTTAGATCAATTATTGTGTAGATGTTCTATTACTGCTTGTTTGTCTCTTGCATGTTCTAACAGGTCTTGCAGCTTTGGATCTGACGACCGTGGAGCTTGGAGTGACGAGGGAGAAAGAGATCTACAGATCTGAAAGGTAAGATGTCCACATCACTTAATCTCTAATTTGATCTAGGAAGGTAGATTTGTATTATGTCTGATTTGTTCTAGATTTGCATTGAAGTAGGGAGATCATGCCTTAAGTATGCTTTCGGTAGATTGTCCAGTAACATGTATTCATTAAATGCTTCAAAATATTCCATAATGGAGATTTCCACTGGTTATTCCTATGTATGTAGTCAATAAATTCTACACAAAGAACATAGGCTAATCACAAATATTGCTGTCCATGTCCCAACCTACTATGTGGGATTTTAGTTAATGAAAGCAACAAGGGCATTTCGCTTTCCTATTTGCTTTCAAAATCCAAGCACATGGTTTATTTAAAGTCTTTTCATTTAAATCTGCATAACTCAAGAGATGTTATAAACCCTAAACATAGTTGAGAATGAGAACAAAAGAAGTATTAGAGGATCATGGATCTTCGCAGCCATGAAAAAAATGTGTTTATTATAGAAAAAAAATATGTGTGCGTGAAATCAATGGAGCTTTGATGGATCTTTTAAAGAATAAGTAAAGATCGTAGCAGTATTTTCTCATTCGAGTGAGGCTAAATAATGGGATTTGCAAGGTCAACCATGGTGCATGATTAAATGAAATAACATTGTATATGATAGTCCTATATTTTGTTGGAGTTGTATCCAATTGCCAAGTAAATGAATATCTATGGGTACATCTAATGCGATGCCCTAGTTTGGCTCAAATGTCACACCAATTTGGTGCATGAGACCCCCTTTTTTTGGGAGACAACACATGGGATTCACTTTGTTGACCAATATCTTATCACGCTCATTCATAAAGGGGGATTTTTAAATTGTGAAAAATAAGGTCAATATATTGTAGGTATTGGGGGGAGGGGAGTAGGGTATGGGGGATTTATAAGTATTGTGGGGTGTAAAAGGGGTATATAGTAAAAATATGGAATATCTTGTAAGGATAGGGTTTTTTTAATTGGAAATAAGGATCCCTATTATTCCTTCCAATAATAGACATTGGCCTCCAATGATTTTAGGAGAGAAGGAAAATTTTGTTGCATATGGTACTAGGAAATCCAAGGAGCCTGATCTAGACGTAAGAAAATACTCTAGAACAATAGTTGTGTCATGATACATGTTGGTGGCGTTGTGGATGTTCAATTGATTTAGATTATCATGATAGAAAACATCATGAAGGGAAGCTTTAGGTGATAAACAATCTCAAATTGGTGTGGAACCCAATGAAAAAAGATACCAAATATGAAATTCCAAGCATGGAGAGAACTCTATGACAAGTGAGAAACTTTGAAGTTTGTAGAAAGTCCTCTTGGTGTGGAATCTCAAGGAAACTGAGGTCGATGCGAGAAAAAAGAAAATGTTGAAGAAGGAATTGTACAAAATCCTATGTAATTGTGGAATGAATATGCGGCTGCATATATAGAACATAATGATAGTGTGGATAAGGTTTCTCAACAAAAAACTATGGAGTAATCGATCTAAAGAATAGAATGATGACTTTGAATCAGATGGTATGAAGGTAACACAACCTTTAGATCCACACCAAAGATCTCGGTATATTGAACCAGTACAAGGAAATATGGAAAGAGATGTCCTAGATAATATATATTCCTTGACGGCTGGCAAGTGAGAGTACTATGTGAACCCAACAACAAAAGGATCAATAAGTTGGAGGAGTATCCAATCGTTTGATAGTAACTCCAATGAAGCTTGGGAAAACTGGAAGAATGGACGACATTGGCATTGCGCAATGATCAAATCATTTCGATGGATTGGGGTTGAAGTCAAGGATACACTAATGCATGATGGATCCAATGGATTGGACAAGTTTTTACATAAAATAGACTCCTTGGTGGTGAAATAATATTGCATGGATGTCCTAGACACAACACTCATAGGAATCCCCATGAGATGGTGGGTGACACACAAGGATGATATTCCTAACTGGAGCATAACCCAGTTGCCCCTAATGATTAGGTTCAATCCATCTACACGCGCCAACAGAGTAACGCATGTCTACACAAGGGAGACCAATCCCTACACTGACATTGAGTTGTGTGAACATTAGTGGAAATTTGATAAGTTGCAGCTAGAATTTTGGGTTCATTAGTTCTTCCATCAGTCAGGGGCTATTCCCAAGGCTTGGTACTTGCATGAGGAGACAAGGAGATAGACCGAGTGTTGGAAGAAAATGCATGCATAGTTTTGACATGACTTTTCTTTTTTCGTGACTAGTGACTTAGTAATTGAAGCATTGACAAAAATCAAGGGAGAATTGTTCACATATCAATTAAAAAAGTGGGACACTCATATATATATATACCACCCATCAAGAACTATGGTAACTCACTTTGGTGATCCTCAAGCTCATACCCCTCTCTATTGCACCAAGGTAGAACAGAAGGACTTTGATCTAGATGAACTGGAATATTTGTGACATTTAACTTTCAAGGAGCATGAAGGATCTAGGGAAGTGCGATAGACCAATCTAGAAGAAACTGGATCACTTTATACACAACCCATGAAACTACATAAAGCTAATATTGGTACTAAGGAAAATCCAAAGATAACGGCTATAGGGGATTATTGGGATGAACAAACTATATCAAGGATAACCTCTCTCTTGAAGGAATATAATGACCTATTTCAGCATAACTTTATAGAGCTCAAGGGAAACCAAAGGTATTTCGGTGAAATGAATATTGTGCTGAATTTGTATGCCAAACTTGTAAAGACTGGCCCTACATATTAAATTCCTGAGTGAAACAGAAGGTGAAAAAATAAATTGAACATGTTCTTAGTGTTGGTTTGCTTTTTTCGGTAGATGAATCATACTGGATCATCCCTATAGTAATTCAAAGCAAGAAGGATACATAGGATATTATATTTTGTGTTGACTATCGCATCCTAAACACTGCATGTGTTCACGATCCATTCCCAACGTTGTTTAGTGATGAAGTGTTTGATCAAGTGATAGGAAATGAAGCCTACTACTTCACAGATGGATTCTCAAGGTATCACCAGGTCATAATTGTGGAAGAATATAAAAGGAAACAAAATTACAATAGAATGGGGATCATTTTCCGATAATGTCATGCCATTCGGACTAAAGAACGCCCTTATTGTTTTCTCCAGGATAGTAATTGCAGCTTTCATAGAATTTATCCACAAGCTTTTGGAGGTCTACTTGGATGATTGGACAGTATACATTATGCTTAAAGACCATGTTGTGTTACTGTAATTAATGCTCGATCACTGCCAACAAATGGGGATCTCTTTGAACTTGCATAAATGCATTTTTTGTGTTCATTTTGGCAACCTATTGGGACACATTGTCTGTCACGACAAAGTACTAGTAGATCCTACAAAAATTGTTGCAATTGTTAATTTGCAAGAACCTATATCAGTCAACCAGTTGTGCTATATCTTGGGGCATGCAGGCTACTACCAGAAATTTATTCACAACTATGCCTCAATCACAACACCATTGGAATAGTTGTTAAATAAATTTGAAGCTTTTAAGTGGAACAAAGACTGTGAAAAGGCCTTTGCACCACTTAAGGAAAGAATGGTTAATGCTCATATTCTGACATTCCTTGACTAAAAGAAGGAATTCCACGTACATGTTAACGCCTCATGAATTGTCCTTGGTGCTATATTATCTCAGTCGGGAGAGGGTGAGATGGATCATCCAGTTTATTTTGATAGTAGAAAGCTATCACAAACTGAACACAACTACACAACTGCAGAAAAGGAAGGGTTGGTGATGATATATGCTCTACAAAAATTCCATCACTATTTGTTGGGAGGACATTTTAAATTCTTCATTGATCATTCATATATTAACTACTTGGTGAACAAACATGTACTTGAAGGTCGTATATGTAGGTGGCTACTCTTGTTCCAAGAGTTTTCAATTGAAGTAAAAATCAATCCTGGGAAACATAACCAAGGACTTGACAAACTCTTGCATGTAGAATCTAGAGAAGCAGATGGACCTATTGATGATTAGTTCATAGATGCAACACTATTTACAATACAAGCGATTCTAGATAATTTAGAAGAGATTGCATTATTCCTAACAATCGGGAAGGCACCTGATCATTATTCTGCATTGTAGAAATGCCACTTGGTCGCTAGAGCTCCAGATTACTAGTTGATTGCCAGACATCTCTATAAGTTTGGAATTGATGAAATTTTACAACGATGCATACTACATCATGAGCGACAAAGAATTATGTGAGAATGCCACACTTGTGGTGCTTGTGGACATGTAAGAGAAAAAATACAGGATGAAAGATACTGTAAGCAGGGATTTGGTGGCCAACAATGTTCAAAGATGCTAAGGAATATACTAGGAATATGATGTCTTCCAATGTGTTGGTAGGTTATCTCGAAGGGATGAACCTCCACTCCAACTAGTGCGGACATTGCAACCATATGAAAAATGGGAATTTGATTTTGTGGGACCTATTAATCTATTGGTGAAACACTCTAAAGCCCATTATATCATTACCGCAACAGATTACCTAACTAGATGGACCAAAGCAGCACCTATCAGTGACTTCTATGTAGTATGTGGAAACAATATCCCACTTTATCTACGAGAACATCATTACTAAGTTTGGGTGTCCTAGAAGCCTCACAAGTGACCAAGGTAAGCACTTGTTGAACACCACCACTAAAGCATTGACAAGAGAATTGTTGATACAACACCATAAGATCAGTCCCTATCACCCACAAGCAAATGGCACCATAGAAGCTTGCAATAAAATGATGGAGATCGCGCTCACAAAAGAATGTTGAGCAAATCAGGATGATTGAATACCAACTGTATTATGGGGATACATAACCACTACAAAGAAACTACATAAACAAGAGTTGTTTCAGGTTGTATATGGGAGAGAAGCAATTGTTTTGACTGGATTTGTGATTCCAAGCCTCTATAAACTACACGCAACACATATGATAGAGGAAGATTCAGTCACGGAATGCCTTACAAAACTGATGGAACTTGAAGAATCCTACTGCTTGGATGACTATCACACGGAAATTGAAAAAGAGCAATAGAAGGATTGGCATGACAGGCATATCAAGCAGGAACAATTTAACAAAGGAGTTCAAGTTTTATTATATGAAAATAATTTCATGAAGCATCTAGGAAAACTCCAAATTCATTGGCTTGGACCTTTCATTGTTGCACAAATCAAATACTCTAGATTTGTTAAGCTCACACAACTCAATGGTATATTACATATAGGTTGGGTGAATGGTGCACACCTTAAACCCTATGTTTCTTCCTATTAATTCTACAAAAGATCACTCTTGGCATTAGGAGTGAGTTGGTTAGGAGTTAGGTTATTTTTCAGTCCCGTGATTTTTATAATTTTAGTTCTTATTTATTTTGTTCAGTTTAGTTCATTGCAGTTATTTCAAACCATTGTGTATCAGGGGGACCCACCAATCCCATCTCATATACTTCCAGTGCCATGCTATATCAATATAGTTGTCTTATTAGATTCATCGAACTGTAGCTTGCATGTGTGAATTTTCAATTGATTCATGGAAATTAGTGTGTCATCATTGTAAACCTCCACCACATTAGCTTGGAATCACTATTCCCATCCATGTGATTACACCACTAAGTCACTCATCATTGCTCAACCCTCACATGCATCCTTCTGTCGTTATGTATCCCAAACCGTTATCTTCAACCTATGTAGCTGCAATAATCACAATATCCACCTATCACCAGATCTCAAAGCATCATTTATTTATCCAATCCACGCACCATGAAACACCACCCTGCAATCATCCCATGTATTTATATAGGAGTGTATTCCCCCAAGCCAAGCCATCACATTATGCTAATAATTTGTGCCCTCATATCCCACCCTATTGTATCCATGTAGATAGTCCTTCCAACCCCTATGTTTATCCCCCTGCTACTGTATGAGACATATTATCCCATTCGACCATGTTCAGTTGTTCCTGTAGATGGCACCTCATTGACTGCTCCCACTCTATGGCACTAGAAGAATATTTTGATGAATAAATTTGTGCACAAGATGCTGGCCTTACTACGAATACCATCAGGAAACTCAAGCTCATCCATTCTGTCTCACACTCACACTAATGTTCAGCCACATCTCACTCTCAGTCACCTTGCTGCCAGCGCTATCTAATAGAACTCGAATCCCTGTGGCCAAAGTAATTATTGGATTTTTGACGTGATGATGTTGAGAAGGGTAGTATGAGAGATGAAAATTTGGAACACCAAGTCACACTAGATGGCTCTATCAGTATTAGTGCATATGCTGCATCCTCGTTTCTTAGTCTCCTTTTTGTTATGGTTGTCTGGAATACTTTCTCAAGGAATCTAGTCTCTTGTTGAAAGAGTAACTACCAGTTTTCTGAGCCTGATGACACTCCCAAGTAGGTCATCAGCACTGCAAAATTTTAAGACGAAGCAACAATATACCATTTCGCTCTCTATAATGCCACAACTAGGGGAGAGACAAACTTTCTTGAGGGCATGGCACATACTTCCATCATATGTTAATTTTATTTGGTGTCTCACATACTGAAGCTGAATACCAATGTTGTTTAGTACTAGAGGTGGTACACCAATGTTGTTCAATACCATAGTTGGCTCCTTTGTTTAAAGATCCAATACCAGATGACAGGAAAGGATTAGGAACATAGTCGAGTTGACTCGAGGGCGAGTCAACACTTGTGTTTGAGGCCCGTGGGATCCTTTTGGAAAGGATCATAAAAGATGGAGTCAACACTTTTGGAAAGGATCATAAAAGATGGAAGTGGAAAGGCCATAAAAGGAAGCAAAGAGTCAACACTTTTGGAAAGGATCATAAAAGATGGAAGTGGAAAGGACCATAAAAGGAAGCAAGGAGAAAAGGAGCGAGAGTTGCATAAAGCCTCTAACAGCGTCAATAGTTTTGGACCCTCCCCTACAAGTATATAAGGAAACAAGATGCAAGCGGAAGAGATGAATGAGATTATGAGAGATGAAGAAGAAGCATAGCAAAAGAGCACATATCGAAGACAAATCCATAGCAGAAGATGATGTATTTGGGTTTTGGGTAATTGGACTTTGTTCTCTATTTTGTATGATACCGAGATGGGTAATTCCACAGTTGTTGTAAGGCCATAGAGCCATTTCTTGGATGTAATGGAAGTTATTTATAATAAAATTAAAGGATTTTTTACCCCCCTCAAATTTATATGTCTCTGTTTTTTATCTAATGGATCGATTATGTGTTTTCTCTCTATTTACATAATATGATTAATGGATTGATGTCACTGTAGTTGATTGATGAATGCCACTATGAAATGAATGATTAACAACCCTCACACATTTATCTTTACAGTTAGCATTCCTTATCACACATAGATCTTGGTTGTGCTTCATGTAATGCCCAGTATTTTAAGCCCTTGACATATGTAATAACTGTTATTATTATTGTGGCACAAGGTGCCGGAACAAGTGTCTTTAAGGACCTAGAGGCATTATTATTAATTTGTAAATAATTAATTACTGAAAAACAACTGGCACACTAGAGACCACAAAAGAGTATGGGAGGTTTAGATACACAACATGAGGGGGAATGGGGGAATTCCTGACACTTTAGAACTTGTTTGGTTGAGATTGGTCCATATTTATGCTTTGGTGACTTTATTATTTGATGGTCACCCAAACATTGTACACCGGACCCAACTTTTGATTACTTTAGCCTATGCTAGTACAATTGAGCCTAATTCATGGTTTAGTGGGCCTTCATTGGTGAATTCACCCTCTTTGGTGTTTGGATGGATTCCAATTGCCAAATGAGCCCCTTTTGTGGTTTTGTAACTCCCTTTTGGTGGCTACACTTGGTTTTGTAACCCCCATTTGCAAAAGTGCACCCTCACTAGATATTTTTATCCATGACACCTCAAAAGTTAAGTAACTCCTTGTGTAATCCATCCTCTGCTACTTTGGGAAGATGCTTAGGCTTGTGTGACACCTCGCCTCACTAATTTGGATTCCTCTTCATGGATGATGTGTCCACACATGAATTTGAGTTGGGTGGAGTGTCTTGGAGTCACTCTCCTTGAAATTCGAATTGTTTGGATTGGATTAGAGATAACCTCTTGTGGTTGAGTTTTCCCCTTAGATTGACTCAAGTTGGCCTACCTTGGTTTGATTTGACCCCCTTGAGTTAGAATTACCTTATTTGGTCTATAAATCCATGTTTGATATCCTTTATTGGGGGTTCTTTTTGGATGGTTGTTGAAGGTTGATTTATTCTTGGTTGTTCATTCCATTGATGGTGAGAGCTTGGTAAGATTTTGAGATTGGGAAGCCATGTATGCTCTGCTATGTGAATGAGATTTGTGCTTGAAGCACTGTGATCTTGTATGGTGTTTGTGGTAAGCCTAGAAAAATCTGGTATAGTTCCTCCATGTCCATTGTTTGTCTCCATCCTAGACCTACACATAAATCCTGATGGTCAATGGCGATGTCCTAAGGGACCTAGGGGGTGAAGGGATTACCATTGCACCTAGTAGTGAGGTGGAGGAGAAAGTAGGTGGCGAGGAATTGAGTTGTGGATTCTCAAACAAATACTTGAGATATTCTTGAGTGCAACTCTACTTGTGGATCAGTGGCCTCATCTCGAGGGTGGCCTATCCAAGAGGATTTGGCTTGGCAGTTCCTATGGCTGAGTGGAACATGGTCTTGTTGATGCCATTTGCACATTATTAATATAACTAGATTATTTTATGTAAATTCATATGTTTATATTGGGTTTCCATTGTTGCCATAACTTAACTATTTTTTGTTGATGAGCATGGTAGTTGTATCAATGGTTGGATGTAGATCTAGATGGAAACTTGAAAATATGTTCATTCATGTGTTATTGGTTGTATCTTACTCTGCAAGATCGCCCTCCATGGCTTATTATCTAAATAGATAAATTTGTAGTTGCAATTGCTTGGTTTTTGGAACTCTAGATGAGGAATATTGCTTGGAAATTGGGGTTTTCTCCTTGTTTTGAGATATGCTCTTAATGGAAGCTTTAAATATGTTTGTACATGTATTATTTGTTGTAGCATACTCTGCAAGTGTGCCCCCCATGGATGATCATATATGATCCATGATTCCACAGTTGAAATTACTGATTTTTTATCACTAGTTGATGGGTTTTTCTACTTGGAAATTAGATTGACAGGAGTGCCATAAATTGCATAGTTTTATGGCGGAAAGATCTAGTTTGTAATTGTTTGCAAATAATTCCGCAAATATAATGAGTTAGCATTATTGGGTTGATTATGGTAGCCTTTAATGCTTTAATAATGCTAAGGTCCAAGTTTATTAAAGTTTGTAAATCTGGTTGCATTGTCATGCTTGCATGGTGTTGCATCTGCATCAGCTCTTGGAGAGTTTTATAATTTTTTTAAAAGTATCGCAATTATTTTAAAGGTTGTATATTTGATTTAATTGGCTTGATGGTATGTCATCATAGCCTTTGGTTTTCCATATTCCATTGTGGTATACCTTTATTATGCCTTCCTTTCAGTTTACATGTGCCCGTGACCTTCGTTACTAGGTAGGGTACATTACACTTTGGGTGAGATCTTACCCTTTCGGGGATTGAATGTGCCAGCACACTCAACTATAGCGGTGCCCTTTGTTGGCCCATGTGCAAGAAACCGGTCTCCAATTTTTCACAAACAGGTGTATGAGTCAACGAAATTTTCCAAAAGGGATGATGGAAAAGGGAAAAGATATTCAAACTGCAAAGAAGAGGCAATGATTTCCAGCCAACCAATATTTGAGGGATTTTTAGTATCATTGGTGAAAAATGAGGGAGAAGTATGGAAGTGTAGCTATCTTATTATGGCATGAATATGTTCCCCTTTCTTCTTCTTCCATACTTGTTTAGAATCTACTAAGGGGGAAATGGGTCTTAACTTAGCTTTAGATTGGGTTATTATGGATCTAGGACCCATATTTGCAATAAATGGGCATGGTTCTACAATGGATTATGTATGGGGGATAGAGTCGCCAAGTAGAGGATGTTTCTCAAGCTTCCTCTTGCACCTAATGCTTTATAATCTTGAGCTTTGAGAACCTAAAAAATACTTTAGCAATATGATTTCCAAGAACACATGAAGCACTCAACAAAATAAAGTGAAGGTAAATATTTCTCTCTTACGACCCTTTTCTTATGTAACCAAGAAAGGGTGTTGGTCATGATTCTTTAATATCAAAAAGTTGTCTTGAAAAACAACATTGAATCCCCCTATTTTCCATGAGGTTGTACCCATACAGAAAATATCTCTTTCTCTTACCAAGATATGAATGAAATATATTAATGCTCTTAAGGGTTACACGGCGAAGTAGGGATGTTCCAGATGCACTTTCTTGCGCCAATTTAAGCTATCAATATAGTCCTTGGGCTAAGGGAGGGTACCCTATCTATGGGAGGAAATGTTTCCCGGACTGTCACTCTGGGTGCCTATGAATCTTCTTTACAACCTTGACTGGATTTACAACTAAGACATGAGGTGCTCAAGATAGATATCAACTACTTAGAATCAAAATTGAGTGTTATTTTTAAGAGGAGGAACAAACACATCTTAAACCATACCTAACTTAGAGAAATATTAACAATACCACCTTAAGCATGACCACTTTCTTGAAAATAAGGTGCAATATCTAAAATGCATTCAATCATCAAAGCATTGAAAGGCCTTATGTTGAATTGCATTTAAGTCATATGGAAAATCAGGTAGGCACAAAAAGTGTAGATCTATTGGTTTAAGTAAAAAAATAAAGACTTGTCCATTGTTAGAAAAGAGCATTACACAACCCATATGAGACATTATTTCATGAAAACCAATGGCAAATCGCCTCGGTCCTAGTTTCAATCCAATTGTAGTTTGTCATGTCCTCAATTTTTTCATTGGATTACAATGGTGCTAGGGGTCAAATAATTTCCAAGCATGATGTCCAAGTTAGTAATAATGAAATATTAGATACAAATGGACAAGGTGGGTCACATGAAGAGAAAATTCCCAATTCAATGTTTTCAATGTCCCCATCCAAATAAATTATCATGGAGGAAAAATTCCACTAACCTACTAGTTCTCTAGGTTGGGCTGGAAGCATCAAAATTTGGAATAAGGGAGGTACAAGACCCAAAATGACCTTAGAATTACAAATTCACATTAAATGGTCCAAATAAACAATAATAACGAGGAAAATGAAGTGGCATTGGATCATGAGGGCGTGTAAGAGATTGTGGGACCCACATGTGGCAAGATTCCCCACTACACTTGGGATCAGTTCCACACAAATTCGAGTTCAAGGTGAAGGGTAACGTACTTGGGATAGATGAAGAGGAAAAATTCACGGCAAGAATCATGGAGGCTCGACTTGGAGTGAAAGAGTAACTCCCAATGAAGAGGAAGAAGCATAATAGAAAAATTGTGACACTTCTGACAAGATTCCATGGCATCTATGACAACAATGATGAAGGAATCTATGTCAAATATGAAAAATTCAGACATGATGGAAGACCTATGACAAATATTACATATCAGGGCTAAAATAGCCACCAAGAGGGCGCATAGAGGGATTCATGGTCAGCAAAGATTCCCAATTCGAATTGGGGAAAGAGGAGTGCAAGAATGAAGAGGACAAGTGTCTCATGAAGGAATAAATCACTAACTCGAGATGGGTGAATGTCTTGGAGGGAAATTAGACCTCATGAGTCCACATGAAGTTAATAAAAATGGAGTGTGACAAAGGAGGGCATATTTTGGATCATTCTTGTTTTGCACTATTGGAGAGCTTAGCTTGTCCATGCATGGTGAGTGTTTACCTTCCCTATTATTGGACCAATTTCGAAGGTGAAAGATTCATGTCCAAGTTGGTTGGAGGAGAGTCCATTCATACATCTTACCAGAGATTAAATGATGTGTTTAATTCAGGTTCAAGTCCCTCTACAGTTTGAGTTCCTTTCATAGATCTTCTTCTCATTTCTCTTCGCACATATTCTTCTCAATGTCCATGTTCTAGTGTTGATGGTGCACTCATAGTTGTATAAAAATCGTGGATGATGATTTTGTGACTCCATTGCTATAAAATCTGATGTATGGCACTATTTTTAGTTGCATATCTGATCCATATCTTGAAATCCTATGTCTATCATGTAAAAATTCCAAGCAAATCACTAATTTGAGCTAGTTTCCCCTCTACTTTCTTATGGACTTTTTGGAGTAGTTTTGCATCTGTTTTGTATCAGACTTTCTCTGAGTTTTTTCAGCTGTTAGAGCAGATTATTATGTACTATATATGACAAAAATAAACTATTCAGGCCCATTGGGTATTTGATTAAATTTTATGCAACATTTTCCATGTCCGTTGTTCATAATTTCCAAGCAATGTCTAGGTGTTACAATTCTCTATTTGATGGGTGCAATAACCAGTTGTAGATCATGATCAATGATGAATTTTGGTTTCAATGAAGTCATTTACCTATGCCAAGCATTTTTTCATAAATTAGTGAGGTTCGTATAGTGTTTGGGAAGCCAAAGAGTCATCCACACTAGTGGGGGATTACACATCGAAAATTGCTAGTATTGTTCCCTTTCATTCCTCCTTGATTAATGCAAGTACTAAAGGCCTTTAGCAAGTGTATGAGTGTATAGTATATGTATTAGGATGTCCTAAGACCCATCAATCCCTTCCAAACAGAATTAGAAATCATTTTGGAGAATTTGGGATAGTTTGGGGTTTCACTAGTCCAAGGTTTGAAATTGGCCAAAATTGAACAAATTTTCATATTAGGGATTTACAGTGGTATCAGAGCATGGTCCTTGAACCTGTGCATTGGATAATCCATTGAAGAAGAAAATTACATCCATGTACTACTCTAATGATGATTTATATGACCAGTATGATGATGACTATGATGAGCAATATAAAGAGTAATGCAGGCAGCATGAGGAAGAAAATGTCTAGGAGGTACCTTCTACAAGTATCTCCCATCAAATCACAATTGGAAGAATAAATTATCATTATTCTTATAGCCACATGTATGGAGAAGATGCATGTTCCACCATTAAATATCCTTTGGAGGAAATAGCATGGTGGAGGAAAACTTGCAAAACCATGCCCCAACAATATCAATCCTATAATGTTATAATGAAGTCATCCTCAAAAGTTTCTTTTGAATTTTTTGTGGATGCTTTGTGTGGATATAGGACCAAGAATGAAGATGTGGATTTAGTGAAGAAATTTATATTCCCTTCTTGCAAAAAACCTTGGAGAGAAAATCATATATGTTTGAGTGAAAAGGAGGAGCGAGATGAGGAGACCACCACCAATGTTGGGAAAGACAAGACCACAACCTTTACTACTGAGGGTTGTCAGCATAATGAATCCATCACCTATTCTATTGAGGATTATTTAGAAGCATATATCACAGAGAAAATGGATCAGAGAGTAACTACTGATGGTTTCTCAAGTTCTATAGAAGCATATACTGATGGATGTTATGATGTGGTGCCTACTAATGGGTACTAAGATTGCATGGAGACACCTACTAATGGATGTCCATCCCTCTATATTGGTGACATAGAGATCATCCTTAATGAGGTTTCTACAAGTCCCAAATCCATTGAGCATGAAGAAGAAGACCTTGTAGCACCAAAATATGAACCAAGATCAACTTCCAAGTCACCACTTGAGCTTCCATGTGAAGTTGACTCCAAGAAAGAAGAAGAAGAGGAGGCTCACCCTCGTGAACCATCCTTCATTTAAGGGTATTTGAAGATGATTGAAAGGAAGATCTATGAGGCCCTTATCATACTCCATGACACTCAAGCATTGGTGTCAAATT
The DNA here is from genome assembly GCA_027924585.1 of Larix kaempferi. NCBI lineage: Eukaryota > Viridiplantae > Streptophyta > Pinopsida > Pinales > Pinaceae > Larix > Larix kaempferi. Next base: position 5,659,810 of record BSBM01000866.1, read on the forward strand.
CTTGTTGGAGAGTTTCTTCATTGGAGGATCCATCCTTCCTTGAACACATGGAGGATTCAAAGAGCAATGTGCAACATTGAAGGTAATTTCATGTCTTTTCTTTTTGATAGAAGCAATTTCGTTGAGCTTAAGGAATGGTTACTGTTATCACATTTATAGTAGCTGGGGATACCATATATTTATTCCAGTTTCCAGTACATTTTTCAGCCAGTCCTTTACATTAAGATGCTTGAGATGATCATCTATTTTTGGATCACTGCTATGATTATGAGCAGCCTGTGTATTCCTTTTCCATAACTGAGTCTCAAGAAACTCATATTTGATGATCGATGTAGCCATTTTTCCATACAGATCAGTATGCAGTTCCCAGAGTTGCAGCAGCAGGTTCCTAGTAGATAGATGATGGTTCAGATGGTTTGCACAGGTATATGATCCAATAGGTATTATCTCGTGTATTGGTTTATATTGCTTTTCTGGTCATTCTAGTAGCATGTTTTAGCATTTAGTGTCATGTTCTGGCGATCATATATATATTGGACTTGGGTCTTTATTATGCATCTATCTAGTGTCTTGCTCAAAACTATGAAGTTCTTGTCTATACTCATTGGTTTCACCCCCTAGGAGAATGGAGGTGATCATTCCCACCATTATTTGGCTTGCTAGTGTTGGCATCATTTTCACTATCTCCATCCATCTGCTACCTTCCATTTATTGTTTTTACCTTGACTTACTACTTGACTTGTGATATGGAGGATTTCCCCCACTCTAGCCTCTTTGTTGGATGAGCTTCCCTGTTTAACTTGTGTCTCGGCTCTGATTTGCCTAAGTTGTGTTGGCTAGACCTGAAACAAATAGTATGATAATAACATTCAATCAACACCAATAACATCCAAAACCAGAGCACAAGTATTTGCAAATATGTATTTTATTCCAGAAGCCAAGAGCCAAAAGTCCCTTTACAATGAGAGGGTCTCTCCTTTAAATAGCAATAGGAGAGACCAAAAACCTAACCACATTTTAAATGGATGGCTAAGATTAAAGATAGATAAGTGATAATCTATGGTTGAGATGAGCTCAACAAATAAAGTACATGGATCAACTCCAAAACATAAGAAACCCACTAGTCAAAACACCCTAGGGAGGGCGTACTCATAAAGTGACTAGGAAAACATAAGATAAAACTCATGGTGGGTCTAGGGGGTAACATATATCCTCCCTAGTGTGTCCCATGGCACAATAACATCAAATATATCATCAAAGTATAAAATCATTCCCAATAGGTAAAGTTGTGTGCCTCCAAAGACACCATAAAACCATGTAAATGAGCCCGACAAAGATGAGTGGGCACCACTTACTGCTGCAACTGTCATTACATTGTACTTGGAAACTTTATTGTATATCTTAAATGAAAGCCCATTCTAGAATGTGTTTTTCAACACACATGAATGAAAGGCATGTTGAAATGTAAATCCAAGAATGTGTTTCTCAACACACACGGATAAAAAATCCTAACGAAATGAAATCCAAGAATGTGTTTTTCAACACACACGGACAAAGGCCATGGAAATGAAAAGATCTAATTAAAGCAATGGTTTAACAAATACTATATCTAATGATTGCTGACCTTATTTACATGTAATAATTTATTCCTCATTATCCTGCAAGTTGTGATATGAGATGGAGTAAGGGACGGCTAATTCTAAGTGTCCCCTAGAGTCTCAAGTTATGGTTATCCTGACACCTAGTTATGGTGGCTCTAGAAAAGATCCTCACGGAGCTGTATCAGCTTGGATGTGAGTTGTATACATCTGTCAAGTTTTAATAAGTACTTCCCAGACAGCTTATCCATTTGTGAGACACTACCATCCCCTGTGTTTTTGCTTGTCCAACATATGCTTTAGTGTGTATCCCCTTTCCTACTTCCAAAGTATAGCAATGTTGAGTTAGTACAGTCATCCCTTAGCCTAGCCTTGCATTTATCCACCCTCACCCATCACTATCATAGCCATGAAGTGAGTATAACCTTGAGGTTCTAGTCTGAGCTATTATTATTATTGAAAAATCCTAAATATCTTGTTTTAGATTGCCAGTGAAATGATTAATTTATTATTTATATTGCTATTGGAATGATTAATGAAGCATGGCTTAACCAAATGCACTTGCGGCACCTTGATGTTATTGTTTGGATCATATTATGGGTCAGTTTGCTTGGTCAAAGCCAGTTTGACCAAAGTCAACCACAAGACATGAGATGAGTTAGACCCTGGATGATATCTATTGATGATATGTGGTCTCTTATTGGTCACCAGATGGTTCCATGTAGCATTTACAGGCTCAGATAGTGATCTGTGGTGTTTTAATGATTTTGATCATTTGCATATTATTATTATTTTTATTATGTCTGGGCATGGTGTTGATATTATATGACTATGCAATCATCCATATGGTGTACAAGTATGCATCTCTAGTGCATTTGGGATATCTGAGTCCATTGGGATGGTCATTTTTCAGTTCCGCGCAGTTTCAGTTTATCACTTCAGTGCATATTTGCCATTAAAAATGGTATGTTAGAGCAGTTTCATGATTGGACCTAGGGCGCTACAGAGGGATTATGGGGTCCAGACACTTGTTTTTACTATATTACTATACTCCCAGACATGTTGGTGCAGTCAGATTTGGCCTCGGGTGACCAGGCAATGAGTTACAAGCATTTTTATACTTTTCAGGTGATTTACAGAGGCATAAAAAATGGTAAAATTGGCTATAGAGGCAATCGATTCAGGATACTAAGGAAAGAAAATGGCATAGGAATGATTTTTATGATGTATATGATGTCTCCCACACCTTCCACAACAATTGCAGCAGTAAGTGGGGCCCACTCATCTTTCTCGGGCTCATTTACATGGTTTTATGGTGCCTTTGGAGGCACACGACTTTACCTATTGGGAATGATTTTATACTTTGATGATATATTTGATGTTATTGTGCCATGGGACACACTAGGGAGGATATATGTTACCCCCTAGACCCACCATGAGTTTTATCTTATGTTTTCCTAGTCACTTTATGAGTACTCCCTCCCTAGGGTGATTTGACTAGTGGGTTTCTTATGTTTTGGAGTTGATCCATGTACTTTATTTGTTGAGCTCATCTCAACCATAGTATCACTTATCTATCTTTTAATCTTAGCCATCCATTTAAAATGTGGTTAGGTTTTTGGTCTCTCCTATTGCAATTTAAAGGAGAGACCCTCTCATTGTAAAGGGACATTTGGCTCTTGGCTTCTGGAATAAAATACATATTTGCAAATACTTGTGCTCTGGTTTTGGATGTTATTGGTGTTGATTGAAACTGTTCTTCCTTTTCATTGAGGGTATTGGTGATTATCTTTGCACATCTTTTCTCCACGTTTTATCTACAGGTGAAGAAGTCGATTTGGTGAGGATGGCGCATTAGTTGGGGAGACTCTCCCTGATCCTTTCTTTTCTCTTCGTCGGTTACAGGGAGTATCATTGTCTTAATACCTATTACTCTTTGTTATCATGTTCTTCATTTGTATTTTCTCCATTCTTGCTTGAACTGATTGATCTTATTGTCCTTGGTTCGACAGGAAGAGGAGGGCGCACTTGTGGAGATAGGAATAATTTGTGTGGGAAATGAAAAGCATCAAACTTTCATTTGATCTCCCCGGGAACAATCCTCAACATCATAGCAATCATCTCCATGACTCAGGTACGCTTGCAAGGTATGTAGTTTATTTTTCTAACCTACACATCTGCCGTTAAAACCCTCATATAATTAATTTGAAAAAATCCCTGGCTTAAAAGACTTGGTTTACTAGCAAACCATTTATGGGTTATCTGTCTCTTGCATATCCCTAGGTGGGTTCTCCAATGCATCATCACTGGAGGACTCCATCTGCCCAAATCCCAAGGCACTAGGTCATCTAACCCTTGTGCATTCCCTGAGTGAGCATGTTTGCCTATCTTTTGAACCTGTTCCTGAGCTTGTTTGGTTTAATACTGTCAGATACTTTGTCCAAGTTGTGCTATAAATCCATAACTCTCAGATCCACTCTTTGGGACATTTTCCCTATTTTAAGGGTCACGCTTCCCAAGGCAGTTCAATTTGATCATTTATACTAACACTTGAATCCTGGAATCACTTTTAATTGTTGAATCACTGTGTCTAAATACTATACATTGCATTACATCTTTCCCAAGCCCCCACAGTGATTATGTTTCCTTAAATCTAGGGTTCCATACCTGTCACCTTATGTACCTTATTCTAATAGCTTGATCTGGTGATTTGGTTAGATCTCTCATGTCGGGAGTAGATCAGGGTCTCCCCCTTTGTTATCTTTGGCTTTGATAGCATAAATCGAAGGGTGCCTCGATTGGCATGACAACCAATCCTTTGGGAATCAAGGCTATCGTGGTTCACCACTTTGGTTTCCTATCCCCTCTACCATCCTGTATAGGATCCATCATTTAGGGGAAAATACAATATTGGTGATAATAGTTACATGAGGCATACTTAGAGAATAATGAGGATATTCATAATCTCAAAATTCAAAATGAGCAACTTCTTGAGAGGTTACAAGATACTTGTTCTCCCTCCTATGTTTCAGATTGCCATATGGTAGATTGCTTGGAGGATTCTCATGACATGATGGATCATGAGAAACATGGTCAATTGCATGTGCTTGATGTGTTTGAAGATGAGCTTGATGAGAGATAATAACTTCTTGTGGTGGAAGAGGAACTTGAGTTGCCTCTTGATGATGGTTATGCACTTTTTGAAGAAGTGCATGATTCCACTACCTTGGAACCAACCTATGAGGAAAGTTTCACACTTTTGAGGGAGGTGCATGATCATACCCCTATGGAACCTCCAGATGATGAAACTTATGCCCTTTCTGATCATTTGGGTGAGTTGGTTCATTCTCCTACATCCTACATTTCCACATTTTGTAGCATTCATCCTCATGAAGTATGGGTGAAAGGTTTCTTTCTAGTGGTGCCACTATTTGCGGACAATCTGTCATTGCATACACTAACCGATCTCCCTAGTCTGAATGGTTTAGATCTAGAACAAAAGTAGTACAAAATACATAGATCTTTCCTAGATTAATCAAATTGAAAAAGGGTATGGAAAGATGACTTACCTTATGATTGTAGTGTTATCTCCTTACTTGGTGTAGCTCCTGATCTTCAGATCTCTAGCTGCAAAAAAATACACAACAAGTGGAAACATGCAAATATGGATCAATCTAAACCAACAGTCAAAGAATCCAATTCTAAAGATCTCACAAAAATAATATTTTTATGGAAAGAATCTATATTACTGTAAATATAAGAAGTACATAGGGAGAGATTACAACCGAGATTTGATGTTGTAACTCCTTCCAAATGATACTATCCTCAAAGATTCAAACTCTTTCCTCCTAATGGATGAAAGAGAACAAGCTTTAGAATAATTTCACCAGCATTTAAGTGCTCTCTCCTTCTACCCCTAACCATGGAGAGAGGGTTGGTATTTATAGGCTTAAAGGGATAGGAGAGATTGAGGATTTGTGGGATAATATCAAGGGATCATCCCAAAAAGTAATGGGATTGAGTGCCACCCTTCCTAGTTCATAGGGATAAGTCTCCACGTAACCATGGGTTCTAGAATCCGCTCGAAGCTTCTCTTTTTCCTTTTAAACCAACAATGCTGCACTTTGTACATAGGAAACATGTGTCTTTGGAGGGTGACACACCTTGTCCAAAGGAAGTAGGTGTCACCGACGCGTTCTGTTAGTGTGTAGAGCGCATCACCAGGCGTCTGGCGCGCTTTGTCAATGCGCAAGGTACGTCGGGGTGACATCAAAGGAAGAAGGAATAACCACAACTCTCCCTTCAAGCAATTTGGCCTAAGTGCTTTAGGAATCAGGGCAAATAAAGGACACATAACTCATGATGACGAGATTTTGGTGTAACATAATCCCCCCCAAAGCATGAAGCTAGCGAAATAGTGTAGGTGAGGTGCTTTGAGATATGAAATTCGATGCAAGGACCATCGGTTGAAGTGTTGAGCAAAGACTTCTGCAATACAACAAAATCTAAGATATATGTGTGAAATATTAGTCACAGTAGGATCTAGTAGCTAAATATTACCTCACAATCAAGAAATTTGGCTTAGTATGCAAGAAAATAGTGTAAAAAGAATTATGGAAAACAAATGATCAAAAACTAGTCACAAATGATAAAAAAACAGTAACAAATGATCAAAAACCAGTGACACAAATGATCAAATAGCAGGTTTATTATAACTGTCCAACCATCAAAATCAGAAATGAGTTGTGAATACATTTATATAGCATTTGGAAGAATTTGTTTGCCTTTGGAGGCATTTACAAGTTGCTAGCTTACACTGGACCTCAATCCCCCCTAGGTTGAACAATATGCTCCCAAATCACCTCAAACAACTGCTAATTGTCAATGTGAATGTTGGGTAGGAATGGGAAGGCATAAATGATGGTCACACATGTGGTGGTTAGGATTTGGTGGAGGTTAGGTGGCCAAGGACAGGCCAAAACATCCAAGAAAGGGGGAAAATGTCCACATACATTGCATGGGCACCTTAAGTCAAAGACAAATTACTTAAAACAGGGAAACAAGGTGCCTTTGCTCAATATGTGGTAATAAATGTTGGAGGTGGCCATTAATAGGGTGCCCAACAACTATTTTGACCATATTTTGGCGTAGAAGTGGTGGATTGGTCATAATGAGGCCCAACTAACTTCTCACAACCTTGGATTGTCATCATTAACCTTATTTTAGACTAGTTAATCAACAAATTGATGTATGAATAAGGTCCTAGGGTGTAATAATGTTCTAACACCCCTCCATAAGCTAGACTTATGTAGCCAAAACAAAATATAAGGCCTTGGCAACTAAGGCTCAAGTCACCTTTTACAACAACAATTTTTATTAGTCCATGTAACCAAGGTAAGGAGGAAAACCACATGGGAAATAAAACCTCCCCTCTAAAATGGACATGAATACACCAAAATAAACTGAACTTCTCCAAAAATCAAGTGGGTGTGAACTTGATCAGATGATTGGAGGAACCTTCTTCTGTGGAGGAAGTGGATGTTGCTTCCATACTTCGATCAGATGCTTGATTTATGCAATTGTGAAGCAAGCGTAAGCAGGTGCTCTTTAGACTTGATCATCATACCAAAAGTGGCCAAAACAAATCCAAATGAGACTTGATGAGCTAGAGAATCAATTCCAAGTGAATGATAATGTCCTCCATCTTCTGTGCAACTCTGAGAAGAAGTGACAATCATAATCATGCAGTTTAAGTATTAGGAGATGAAGAAGTATAGGGATCAATAATTTTAGCGGCCCATTTTTAAGTATTAGGGGTCCAAAGCTTGTTTCCTTAGTGTTGCTTGTATAGAGATCAATAATTTTAGTGTTGCTTGTTTCCTTAAACGTTTGAACCCAAAGATTCATCTTGGTTTTTTAGCCTACAAACTGGTTCTATAACTGATTGGGACAATTTTGAAAAGGTCTTCTTAAGTAAATTTGGTGAACAAATAACCTTGGATTCACTAATGAAAGAGTTACTCTCTTTTAGGATGGATAAAAAAGAAAAGGTGCAGGATTTCAATCAAAGATTTACCACTGTTTTAAACAAATTTAGTGCTGCTACAAAACCCACTGATGAATCCTTAATTGAATATTATACCATGGCATTACATCCATCTCTAGCTATGTTCGTTAAACGTTCATCATAAAAAATACTTTATCATAAAATTTTGAAGAGGCTAAGAAGGTTGAAACCGACATGAATAGCATTGTGAAACATGTTGTAGACATCGAATCCAGGCCTATGACTTCCAAGAAACCACTGTTATTGACAAATCCTAATGAAGAATCTTCAACTGATTTAGAAAGTGTGGTCAAATTGATTTAGAAGTTATCCAATTAGATAGTAGATTTGGAGAAAGAAAAGGGAACCAACTCTTTAACAAGAAAACCTTTTAAACCCTTTTATGAGAAAAGGGAAGAAATCCCAAAGCCTCCAACCAGTGATTCATCTATTCTTAACTTAAATGAAGTTGGTATGGATTCATGAGCTTCATCTAACATCATGCCATTGTCAATTTGTAAAAATAAGTACAGAGATCAATAATTTTAGTGTTGCTTGTTTCCTTAAACGTTTGAACCCAAAGCTTCATCTTGGTTTTTTAGCTTACAAACTGGTTCTATAACTGATTGGGACAATTTTGAAAATGTCTTCTTAAGTAAATTTTGTGAACAAATAACCTTGGCTTCACTCATGAAAGAGTTACTCTCTCTCAGGATGGATAAAAAAGAAAAGGTGCAGGATTTCAATCAAAGATTTACCACTGTTTTAAACAAATTTAGTGTTGCTACAAAACCTGCTGACGAATCCTTAATTGAATATTATACCATGGCATTATATCCATCTCTAGCTATGTTCATTAAACGTTCATGATTAAAAATACTTTATCATAACATTTTGAAGAGGCTAAGAAGGTTGAAACCGACATGAATAGCATTGTGAAACATGTTGTAGGCACTGAATCCAGGCCTATGACTTCAAAGAAATCATTGTTATTGACAAACCCTAATGAAGAATCTTCAACTAATTTAGAAAGTGTGGTCAAATCGGTTTAGAAGTTATCTAGAAAGAAAAGGGAACCAACTCTTTAACAAGAAAACCTTTTAAACCCTTTTATAAGAAAAATGAAGAAAGCCCAAAGCCTCCAACCAATGATTCATCTATTCTTAACTTAAATGGAGTTGGTATGGATCATTTTTGTACTTTCCATCAAGAACATCATTCTGAGAAGACTTGTCCATAATGGATAAACTCAATGACCCTAGTAATGAATCAATTATTGGATAAACAACTCATGGAACAAGAAGATAATGATAAAGTTCAATCAAATGAAACAGAAGATGATAATGAAGAAAATGCACTTGTTTTATGAGATTGGGCACCGAACCTTGATTTGAAAGATGAAGAAGAGATAGAAATCCAAGTCTCATCTATTGATTATGCTACTAGGAGAAAATGACCGGTTGATGATCAAAGCATATCATTCCCAAAATGGAAAACAAGTAATGCTGCTATTAAAAGTCAGAATAAAACTAATGTTGTAACTCAACCACCACCAAAAGTAATAGAGAAAAGACCTAACAATCCTTCGGAAGGCATAAAAGGAACATCTTCTCTAGTTCATAAAGAAACAACCCATTCATCAAACAGAGCTAATATAGGTGAAAATATTGGAGGTAATCATAACATGGGGTATGATATTGTTGAAGATATTAAGAAGACAAAAGTTAATGTATGTTTATTTTAAATATGCAATTTTCCACAACAGAGAAAGAGATTGTTAGAAGCTTTTGATCTAAATGCAACAACAAGTAACTCTATCAATAAAGATAAGCAACCAATGATCATTGAATCAAATACTGAGATCAACAAAGCTAGTATTGTAAATTTTCTGAGTTTTGCAGCTTGCTGGTTTATGTCAACATTTCAGTGGTTTTAATTTTCAGCCGGTTTTGCATATGCTGGAAACAACTTATGAAAATTTCTTAGACAATTAAACACGCTGTAAAATCACTCTAACAGACATAAAATTAATTTTAACATGCACACCAATAAAAAATCAGACTCAGGATTTTCGGCCAATAGCCCTGGAAAAACCCCCACGGGGAAAACCAGTTAGAGAGAGAGAGATTTTATTTCTTCAGTAAAATTATAAGACAGCATTACAGTGAAAATATAAACTTATCTCCACCATTAAATGCACTTGAAGACTGCCTCGAAAAGTGTGATGAAGCTGCCTTGAAAACTGTGCAAATAATCACCTCGAAATCCATGCTGAGAGAAAGGACAGAAATCCGCACCCTCGATTTCTGTGCAGTCCTTTACCTCGATTTCTATGGTGTACTAACCCTCGATTTTTGTGCAGAATTATGTCTCGAATTCTGTGCCAAATAATAGCCTCGATTTCTATGCCTATCCATACCTCGAAATGCATGCAAGAAGGTACGATACCGTACTGTACGGTCTCAATTTCTATACATCCTGTCCCTGTCTCGAAACCTGTTCCCAGAATCTCGATTTCAGTGCCCAAATACTCCTCCTCGAAAACAGTGCCAATGTCCTCGTGATTTGTGCCAGAAAACTCCTCGATATTTGTGTAGGTTGCCTCGAAATTCATGCCCAGAAAAATACTTAGAAACTCGTGCCCAGTTTCCTGCTAAAAGATTCACCTCGGGATGCGTTCCAACTGAAGAAAAATGCTGCTAGGAATCCATACTATTCATTAAATGCCCAACAGGTGCCTTGATACTCATTCCCTCTACAAGATCTCTCTCTTCTCTCTTCTCTTCACTTCAATCAGTAAAAGTGTGGAATGAAATGCCTCCCTACTCTTTTTGATCAAACCCTAGGGTACTTTTAATGCAATGGATGAGATAGATTTAGATCGACGGTGGAAATTAAATGCTCCATTTATTTTTCATAAATAATTAATTCCCCTCACCCACTTAAATTTATCAAAAAATGACTTTAAGTTTATTGTTAAGATCTTAGTGGACGACCTTCACTAACACCTCGAGGTTTTGGTGTAACGGTTCGTATCATTTGGTATCAGAGCCTCCACCCAGGTTCAAGTCACAGAGAGGGTGGCAACGTCGGCATTACAGTGTTCGCCCGAGGCTCGTACGGATCAAAGGGGACACCACCGTATGGGCGCACATCCAGCCCAGAGTCTGGACTGCGGAGTGTGGTGGGATGTTAAGATCCTAGTGGACGGCCTTCACTAACACCTCGAGGTTTTGGTGTAATGGTTCGTATCATTTATAAAGTCTCATTAAATGATTTTCTCAAGTCATTTAATGTGAGGGTCACTTTTTCCCCTTTCTAAGTGACTTAGGAAAAAGTCACTAGGGGAACACTTCCCTAGGTACAAAAACTAACACTCCCTCTGACCGAGGAAGGTGTTCTACACCACTCCCAACTTGTCTCTGAAGAAGACAAACTTCCCCCTCCCCAAATACTTTGTTAAGATATCTGCTACCTACTCATCAGTGGAAATATACTGCAACTCAACTGATCCTCTCTGGACGTAGTCACAGATGAAATGGTACCTGATATCAATGTGCTTTGACCTGTCATGGAACACCAGATTCTTAGAGAGATGAATGCAACTCTAATTGTCACAATAGATCACCATAGGTATCAAATAAATCTACCAATAACTTACGAAGCCACAGTGCTTCGCAAGCAGCCTGACTGGCTGCCATATACTCAGCCTCGACGGAACTCAATGCAACGGACTTCTGTTTCCGACTGAACCACAACACTGCTGCCGAGCCCAAACTGAAACAACAACCGGAAGTGCTCTTTCAATCCCTCACACTGCCTGCCCAGTCTGAATATGTGAAACCAATCAAACTGACTCCACCCAAACCCCTGTAGTCCAAACCATAGTCCACTGTACCTGCTAGGTATCTCAACACATGTTTTGCGGCAGTCCAATGTACACTCCTAGGCTCCACCATGAACTGGCTAAGAGTGTTCACCGCAAAACACAAGTCTGGCCTAGTGTTGACCAGATACATCAACGATCCAATGAGTTGACCATAACCACCAACTTACCTTCAAAAGCATGAAGTTGCTTCTAGTTGGTGATCATAGGTGTAGACATCGGCCTGCATTCCTCCATCCGAAATCTCTTCAGAATATCAACTGGATACTTTCCCTGTCCTAGGAAAATATGTCGAGGCTCCTACCAAACCTCCATCCCCAGATAATGATGCATCAACCCAATGTCAGTCATCTCGTACTCCGCAGCAAGCTCTCTCTTGCAATGTGCAATGAGATGCTCATCCCCTGTGATAAATAATCATCAACATATAACAAAACAATGATAGGATCTCCACCAACCACAATGTAGTATAGGTTGGGATCAGCCTCACTCTTCTAAAAACCCATCGATGTCAAGTACGTATCAATCCTGGAGTACCAAGTTCTAGGAGCTTGCTTCAGTCCATACAAGGCTTTCCTCAGCCTACACACATGAGAATCCCTCCCATGAATCTTGAAACCTCGTGGCTGCTCTAAGTACACCTCCTCCTGCAGAAGACCATTGAGAAATGCGGTCTTCACATCCATTCGGTGGATCTTCCAACCCGTCTTTGTTGCTATAGAAATCACTGCTCTGATGGAAGAATACCGAGAAATTGGCGCAAAAGTCTCATCATAGTCAACTCCCTCAACCTGTGAAAACCCTCGAGCCACAAACCGAGCCTTGTACTTCTCCACAGTGCCATTTGCAACATGCTTTATCTTGTAAAGCCACTTGGAAGTCACAACTGACTTCCCCTCTGGTCTCGACACTATCTCCCAAGCATCGTTCTTCATGATGGAATGGTACTCTTCCATCATAGCATCTGTCCATACCTAATGCTGAGAAGCCTCCTCAAATGTGGATGGCTCATAATCACGAAGACTCGCAACTAGAACCATACCCAACCTGTCTGGCATCACTACTGTCTTGATCTCCTCCTAGGGTCTACCAAATGCCTCTGCTTCCTTCAAGGTGTCTTGAAGCCATTTAGGCTTCCTCTTCCTTGAAGGATCCTCCCATACTGGTCTATCCTCGTTTGAAGAACTCCCAGAAGCAGAAGGTCTAACACCCCGAGGACCAGTGATTGATGAACTAGTCCCTGAAGAACCTGTAACTTGAGAACTAGAACCTGAACCTGTCCCTGAAGTACCTGTCACTTGAACCACTGAACCTGTAGGATCTGTGCCTGTACTCTGTGATCCAGTCACTCTGGAAACCTGTGGACCTGAAACCTGTATTGAAGAATCCTGTGTCAACTGAGGTGTGGGAGCTGGTGGCTCCCTCTGCTCTAACTCTCTAGACTTTGTGAAGGCTCTCTCCTCATCAAAATTCACTTCCTGCCTCACTACAACTCTCTTATGGCCAGGAAGATAAAGCCGACAAGCCTTCAAAGTCCCATCATATCCCACAAAGATGCCTCTCTCTGCAGTGGGATCAAACTTCGTCCTCTTCTCAGAAGGGACGTGAGAGTAAGTCAAAGAACCAAATATGCGAAAGTGGCTCACCTCAGGATTCTTTCTTGTGTACATCTCCTTGGGAGTCTTCCTCCCCAAAGCACGGTGAGGACTCATGTTTTGTAGATAAACTGCAGTGCTGCATGCCTCTGCCCATAGGAAGAATGGTAACCCCTAATCATGAAGCATCGCTCTCGCTGCTCCCACAATCGACTTGTTCTTCCTCTCTGCTACTCCATTTTTCTCAGGAGTGTAAGGAACTGTCAGCTATATCTGTATACCCTCATGTCTGAAAAAAGCAACGAACTCCTTGGAGGTATACTCACCCCCATTGTCCGACCTCAACATCCGAATCTTCCTCCCTGTCTGCTTCTCCACAAGGGCTTTGAACCCTTGGAAGACACTCAATATCCAGGTCTTCCTGGAGTAGTCATCAATGAAAATGATGTAGTACTCAAAACCAGTCAAAGAGACTGATGACATAGGACCACAAATATCGGAATGGATCAAGTCAAGCACTCCTGCTGCTCTGGTGTCATTGCTTGGAAAAGCAGTCTTGGTGTACTTTCCCAAAGCACACCCCCTGAACACATCACTCTACTCAGTGTTGAACTCACGTAAACCTGTAACCATGCTCCCCAACAATCTCAAAGCTGGGTGATGTAAGTGGGCCATCCTCCAATGCCATAGCTCACTGCTGCTGCTGTGTGCTAGAGAGTGTTGCGGCTGAAACAAGAGCTTGTACAGTCTTCCACATCTAACCCCAATGTCCATGGAGGTAGACACTCATGTAGTCCTGGGGAATACCTGTACTCTCCCATCTGAGAAACATACCCCAAGACACCTGTCCTCAATGGTGGAAACTGATACAAGTTTCTTCTTCAACCCAGGGACATATAACACATCCCTCAGAGTCATGGGACTCATAGACTCCCTCTGAAATGTAATGGTCCCCCGACCAACTGCTCTAACAATGGTGTCATCACCTAGTACAACCTCCACATATGTACCTGTCTGTGATAGCTCAGAGAACATCTCTCGAGCTCCTGTCATGTGGCTCGAGGGTCCGTTGTCAATATACCAAGTACTAGTGGTGGATGGACTCGTCTGATGGCCTGCCAACAATGAATGCTCCATCTCCATACCCACATATGTGCTGGTAACTAAAGAGGCTCTCTCTCTCTCTCAATCTATCCATCACACACGGAAAACTCCCTCTTAAATCTGTCTCCAAAGTCATCAACCTCCGTTGAAGCTGTAGTCTACTATCCCTTCTTCTTCTTCTTGTTTGGACACTGTGAAGCATAGTGCCCAAATGTCTGACAACCATAACACTTGATTTTACTCAAGTCCTTCTTCTGCCCACCCTGCTGATGCTACTGCTGCTGCTTGGCCCCACCCTTCTTGGGACCCTTCTTCTTCTCCCATTTTGCTTTCAAAGCCACGTTCTCCTCATCTACCCCACCCTGTGATGAACTGCCCTGTACGAGACCTCTCCCGGTCTCCTCCTGCACAAAGTCATCCCACAGTCTCTCCCAAGAAGGTAGGTTCTCTCTGCCCACTATAGCCTGTACAAATACACCCCAGGGATTTGAAGCCCCATTCACTGCTGTATGCACGAGCTCAGTAGCGGTGGCCACCTCCCCAACTGCTGCTAGTTCATCTCTAATTGCAGATATCCTGGTAAGGTAAGCTGTCACTCCCTCTCCTCCATTCATCTTTATACTCTTGAGTTTCTCCTTGAGAACCATCTTCCGGGTCTCATTGGTACTCTCATACAAGCTGGTCAAAGTAGTCCACATCAAATGTGCCCCAACCTTGCCTGAAATGTGAGGGATGATATGATCTTTAACTGCATCAAGGATTATTCTTCTAGCCTTACAGTCCCTCTTGTTGAAGGCTGATAATGCTGCTGCATCTGTAGCAGCGGGAATTTGAACGGGGTTTGCTTTAGTATTCCTAACCACCTCCTCCCATAGTTCATTCTCCTCTAATATCAGCAAAATCCTAGCCTTCCATGGCACAAAGTTCCCTGTCCCATCCATCCTATCCTCCAACCTAAGTCCTGTAGCCATCTCTACTTCAACCCAACAAAGTGTTGTTCACTAACAGAAGAAAATTACTAAAATTACTGAGTTCTGGAAATTTCTGTGTGTTTGTAAAATATCACTTTTTTCTGCCCCCAAGCTTTGATACCATGTAAATTTTCTGAGTTTTGCAGCTTGCTGGTTTATGTCAACATTTTAGTGGTTTTCATTTTCAGCTGGTTTTGCATAGGCTGGAAACTACTTATGAAAATTTCTTAGACAATTAAACATGTTGTAAAATCACTCTAACAGACAGAAAATTAATTTTAACATGCACGCCAATAAAAAATCAGACTCAGGATTTTCGGCCAATAGCCCTCGAAAAACCCCACGGGGAAAACCAGTCAGAGAGAGAGAGATTTTATTTCTTCAGTAAAATTATAGGACAACATTACAGTGAAAATATAAACTTATCTCCACCATTAAATGCACTTGAATACTGCCTCGAAAAGTGTGCTGAAGCTGTCTTGAAAATTGTGCAAATAATCACCTCGAAATCCATGCTGAGAGAAAGGACAGAAATTCGTACCCTCGATTTCTGTGCAGTCCTTTACCCCGATTTCTGTGTTGTACTAACCCTCAATTTCTGTGCAGAATTATATCTCGAATTTTGTGCCAAATAACAGTCTCGATTTCTATGCATGTCCGTACCTCGAAATGCATGCAGGAAGGTACAGTACCGTACTGTATGGTCTCAGTTTCTGTGCATCCTGTCCCTGTCTCGAAACCTGTTCCCAGAATCTCGGTTTCAGTGCCCAAATACTTCTCCTCGAAAACAGTGCCAATGTCCTCAAGATTTGTGCCATAAAACTCCTTGAGATTTGTGTAGGTTGCCTCGAAACTTGTGCCCAGAAAATACTTAGAAGCTCGTGCCCAGTTTGTTGCTAAAAGATTCACCTCGAGATGCATGCCAATTGAAGAAAAATGCTGCTAGGAATCCCTACTGTTCATTAAATGCCCAGCAGGTGCCTCGATACTCGTGCCCTCTCCAAGCTCTCTCTCTTCTCTCTTCTCTTCACTTCAATCAACAAAAGTGTGTAATGAAATGCCTCCCTACTCTTTTTGATCAAACCCTAGGGTTCTTTTAATCCAATGGCTGAGATAGATTTAGATCAATGGTGGAAATTAAATGCTCCATTTACTTTTCATAAATAATTAATTTCCCTCACCCACTTAAATTTATCAAATAGTGACTTTAAGTTTATAAAGTCTCATTAAATGCTTTTCTCAAGTCATTTAATGTGAGGGTCACTTTTTCCTCTTTCTAAGTGACTTAGGCAAAAGTCACTAGGCGAACACTTCCCTAGGTACAAAAACTAACAAGTATCGGTGGTAAATCAAAATCTCTGACCCCGCCTTTTTTGCTCACTTTTGAGATCTTCAACTATAATATACATAATTGCTTGGTGGATTCAGGAGCTTCATCTAACATCATGCCATTGTCAATTTGTAAAAAGATTAATGGGAAACCAGTTTCATCTCCCTCTCGGATCATTCAACTTGATAGATTAGATGTCAAAGTATTCGGGGAGATGAAGAATGTTTTAATTAGATTGGATGTTGATTCAAGGGTTTGTCAATTCATTTATATAGTTGTGGTTGATATCCCATAAACTTATGGGTTAATATTAAGTAGAGATTGGTCAAGTAAATTAAATGGCTATTTTGCAATTGACTCGTCTCATCTGTGGTTACCTTATCAGAATAAGCAGAACCGGTTTAAAGTACTGAGGGACCCACACATGAAATTCAATGTGTTTGAGTTGGAAGGAAAGAAGGAAGCAGTTAACTTTTCATATTATGTGTTTGGAAATTACTTCCTATAAATAGAACCCAGATGTTACCAATCTGAAATTGCCTATCATAATTCAGATACACAGTCTGACCTCCTTCAATTTTTACGGATTGATGAGAATGAATGTAATACAATAGAGTTAGTCACCGACTTAGATGTTAATACTAATTCGGATAGGGTAGAAGTTAAATTTTGCAAATTATATTTTGATGGCTCCAAGACATAGGAGGGAGCAGGATCCGGTTGTGTTCTTGTAGATCCTCAAGGGAAAAGATTATTTATCTCCTGTAGATTATAATTCGAATGCACCAATAACACTGTTGAATACGAGGCCTTGATTCAGGGACTCAGAAAGGCTATTGACTTAAATGTTAAAAATTTAAAATTTTTTGGTGATTCTGAAATAATTGTCAGACAACTAAGAAATGTTATTCACTGCTTGTCTCCACACTTGAAAGGTTACCAAGCTGAGGTATGGAATTTGATTTCTAATTTTGATGCTTTTAATATAGATTATATTCCTAGATTACAAAATTATGCGGCTTATTTCTTAGCTACTTCCGCTTCATGTTTAGTCCCACTTAATGATAAATGTTCTAATGAATTGCTCTTCAGACCAACTATCCTAGACAATGTTACAGATTGCAGAGAGTTTGCTAACGATGAGCAAATTATTGATTTCTTAACTAACGGAGACACATTCAAAGGATCAATTATTGATGAAGTTCAACATCAATCAATTTTGAAACATATGGATGAAGGTCATTCTAAGGGAAATTTCATGCCAAAAGGAGTACGGACCTTAGAAAAACTATTCGATCTGCAACATAAATTTCGAAAGCTAGCTAATATCAAAAGAAATAGTTCTTCCATGCAATATGAATTGGTGAATCTAGGAACTGAACAAGAACCAAAGTATGTTAACTTGGGAAAATGTTGCTCACCTGGTGAAAGGCAGAAGTTCATCAATCTGTTCCAAGAATATAAAGATGTATTCGCCTGGACTTAAGCTGATTTAAAGACTTATGATATAAGTATCATACAACATGTGATTCCAATCAAACAAGGTGCTCAGCCTTTTCAGCAGAAACTTCAAAAAGTGCACCCTACTTTAAAGCTGCTTATTCAAAAGGAATTAAAGAAGCTACTAGATGCTAAAATTATTTTGAAAGTTAGACATTCTGAATGGGTGGCAAACCTTGTTCGAGTACATAAAAAGTCCAGCGAAATAAAGCCAATACTTATGCAGTTTAAGTATTAGGAGATGAATAATTTTCATGGGTCCATTTTTAGGTCTCGAAATAAAGCGAAATGAAGCCTTCACTATTAACCCAATCCTTAAACTTTCTACCCAACTTAAACTTTTTTAAACATGGCAGGGACTCGCTGCAACTTTCTGCCAAACTTAATTATTTTTAAACATAGGAACTCGCTGCTTTCTCTGGTTTCTTGAAAGGCGCTTGAGTGGATAATACACATAGATTTTCGTAACTTAGCTTTCATGCATAATAGCCTTATATTTTTTTAAGCCTTATATTTCATTACATAGCCCAAGAAATAAATTAATTAAAAAACAAAGTCCACGGAGCAACTGAAAGTAACGGATTTACGTGTCGTGTGAAGGGCCTTCTTTGGATAAACTTCGCGAAAAGATTGACGGGCCATTTAAGCAGGAGCAGTTGGGACCTTTCTAACTATTCATTATTTAATATGAATCACGTCAGAAACCAACAATAACAAAATTGGCGAGAGCAGGTAACGGAATGTTTTTCTTTCATAAGTAAACAAACCCGCATGCCTACTCCCTTTAACTTGTGGGCACGTTCAAAGAAACGTAAAATCGATTTTAAATCTCAGATTCCTCCAATTGTTGTTGACTTACTCACAAACCTCCAAGAGAATTCCAGTCTTTGAATCCTGGAATTCCGATTCAGTGGTTTACCTAATATTAGATTTTGTCCTTAAAAGTTAGTGGGTTCCAGGCCATATTTACATCATTGGCAATCGGGCTTAAAGAAATCCAGAGCTTCGTATACTGGATTTTGAAATTCTGAAGAATTGTGATGCTCAGAATTATATACGATAATTTGAACAAACTTTGCATGAAATGCCGGATTCGATATTCCAGGAGGAGAAGCAAGAAACCCAAAATTATAGTTACAGTGGCCAACAAGAGCAGAAAGAATGGTACCCAACTTGAAAAACTTTCAGAGACTGGCGATGACGAGAAAAAAACACAAGTGAAAACAATTAGGATTGCTACTTTTAATACAGCACTGTTCTCCATGGCTCCAGTTGTTCCCAAAAACATTAAAGAAGAGTCCGTTAGAAAGGATTCTGAGGGCAAGGATGCTCAAGTCCCTGTTAAAACTGATCTAAAGCTCAAGTCTGCAATTGGGTTTTCTTCAGGTTGAAATTGATTTAAGGGTCGCTCTCTGTTTCATTGTCCAGGGTTTAGCTATTTGGATTTACACTTTTTTCATTTCAGCACATGCTTTAGGCATTCGTGCATTGATATTGTCACTTGATGTACTTCTGAGTCCATTGACCTAATTTCGCTATTTATGGACCTTACTGTAATGTCTTTCTTTCTTGCAGACCCCAGCATGCAGGTGCCCAGAAGTATTTTGAAGCCATTCCCAAGCTTTAATGATAGTAAAAGTACTTCTGTGAGGAACTCAAAGGAAAATTCGAATTATGGTGAAAGTTCTCATTCCAAATTGAGATTAAGGGTAACCATAAATCTTCCTGAAAATGAAATATCATTGAGCCAGATGAGGCCTTCAAGGCCTAATGTCATTCAGGATCCAAGTAGCAGCCGCCACGGAAGACGTGGGTGCACAATTTCAGATGCGGGTCCTAGTTACCATTCGAAAACTCTAAGCTCTGGTGATAGTCCTGGTCCTAACAAGCATCCCATGTCTCCAATAAGTGACTATGGACTGAGTCCTATACCTTACGAAACTTCGAATATGAATAGAAGTATTTTTGAGGTTTTGAGAGAGGTGGATGCTGATTTATTGGCCCTTCAAGAGGTAAAGGCCGAGGAGGGGAAAGGAATGAAACCTCTTTCGGAGTTAGCGGAGGCCTTGGGAATGATTTATGTGTTTGCAGAAAGTTGGGCTCCTGAATATGGGAATGCCGTTCTTTCCAAATGGCCTATAAAGAGATGGAATGTTCAAAAAATTGTTGATGATTCTGATTTCAGGTATATCTCTTCTGTATTGTTTCAATTTTTAAAGAAAATCATACCCTTTTATATGTTTATATCACTTTTATTTCTGGTTAGTGTTGGTATTATCATTGATAATAGAAAAGAGTGCTTCATGGCTATACAACAATAGCAGTTAGCAAGATTAACAATTGAAAACGGTATACATGTTTTTCCTACTCCCTGCCATGAAAATAATTATGAATTTTTTTTGAAGAGTTTTCTTTGATGTGCAGTTCAAAAAATTAGCTGTCAAAAACATATATTTAGACTAGAAATATCTTTTGTAAATATTGTATATCTCAAAATAATTGTATACATACGTAACAATTTGTTGACTGAAAAATGAAATTTATAATTTATTGACTGTGAAATGAAATGCATAGTAACCTGTAAGTTTTAGCTGGTGAGTTCATTTTCTTAAAGTGCAAGGTAAGATGTCAAATTTAAGCTGGGCAGACAATATGCTACCCTCTGAACCTGGGCTGACAAAACAGAACACTCTGTTTTAGTTTATAAACTCAACTCCGTCTTGAAGTTTTGTTATCTATTGGCTACATGCTAATTATCCCAATAGAATTTAGAGTTAGGCAGGTTCCCAACTCATTCTGTGCTCCTCTTCAACGAGCTCATTTATGTGCTCGTGATTCAGTGTGCTGCTTGTTTGTATTTGAATCAAAATTAGCTGTTCTACAAATTTTGGAAATAGAACCAAAATGCCGGCCTTACAGCAGCTAACCTAACCTCAATTTAAGGCATACATTCAAATAACAATACTTAACAATAAAAACAACATGCCATGTAAGGACTAAACACCACATTGAACACAGGATGACAGAATGCAACACACCAAATACAATTCTTAGATTTTACACATCTTACGTGACATCTTACATGAGAGTCTTACTATTGATATAATTGGATTCAAAATAATATAATATTTGTTACAAAATTGATTATAATCAGCATAGATCTATCTTAAACTTGGATCTATCAAGCATTGAGAGGGATCCAATTTCTTTAGGTGTAATTTTTTTAATTTTAAATTTTTTACATATCCATAAAAAATTTACACCCCAATAAATTTGATCCCTCTTGGTGCTTGATAGATCCGGGTTTAAGATGGATCTATGCTGGTTTTTATTTTTTTATTTTATGAGCCAACATGAATTTTTTAATAACTTTTTATTTGGTTTTAAAATTTTATTTTATGAGCGGTCATGGATTTTTAATTTCTTTTTATTTGGTTTTAAATTTGTATTTTATGAGCAGACATGGATTTTTGTAATTACTTTTTATTTGGTTTTATTTTTTATTTTATGAGCTAAAATGAATTTTTTAATTACTTTTTATTTTTGGTAACATAACATGACTTTACATGACAACATATCTCCCCCATACTGAACTGTAAAGCACGATGAAATGAATATTCAACCTTCCCATAATCTAACTATTTATCTGTTGTCCTAAATCTATTCTGCTTCTAGTAGCTTTGATTTTACTTCTACCACTTTTAACCAAACCCATGTGATATCTTTTATCATGCAAGGTAAAAGCAGCTTTGACTTTACTTCTACCTCTTTTAGCAAAACCCATGTGATATATTTTATCCTGCAAGGCATACCTTGCAATACTTTTAAAGGCTACACCCTAACTTTGTGGTGCTATAGTTTGGAACCCACAACTTGTGGTTCTTTTGAAACCTAAACTTGGAGTGCTTTTGAGGGCCTGCTACTTAACCTTGTGGTGCTCTTAGTGACTCACAAGGTTACCTAACCTTGTGGGTTCCTTCGAACTTTGCAACTTTCTCATGCCAAAATCTTTATACTAACACAGCTTATCTGCATACCCTTTCAACTTCAACCTCTCCTCGTGGTATACTTTTTACCTAGGACAATATTTATACTAACATATGTGCATACCCCTTCAATCTGCAGCCTGTCCTCGTGTTATACTTTTTACCCACAAGAGGAAGAATGAAATATGATGGCATGGAAAAAGAGCAGTGACGAAATAAGATCATGTAAATGTAGGTGATGTTGAAAGAGTTTGGATGTTATTCTTGTAAAATTTAAATAAAATTCCTTTTTTCTTTCTCATAGTTTACAAATAGGAAATGATTCTCAGTGTGGAGTAAAGGGCCAAAAGGAGATATGAAAATGCAAACATTGCACTTTGATGAAGAGACAAGTTATCTATCTCTCTATATATAAACTAAGCATGGAAAACTCATTGAGACTTCACCACCAATGATGGGTGGTAACTAGTGTAAATCATCAGTGTCTAAGTTCTAAACACCTTGCTTCAGGTGTAACCTCTCCAAAGTACACCTCCCTAACTTTGGAGGAGAGATTTCACATTTGAGTCATTTCCACATGAGCTAACCATTGGAGATATATATATAGGAATGAAGCCAGTTTATGAGGAAAACACATCTTGTAATTTCTCATCTTCCACTTTTCCACAATGAAAAGATGTAGTTGACTAGCATCTTGCTTCAACAATGTATCAATGTGGTTAAAATCCTGATTGATTCTTCGAAAGTATGTTAGATGGGTTTGACAGAGATGCAGGAATGCTGCTCAAGCATATTGTGAGAGTAATGGGGCAAAGACGTGTGAAAGTGTGTCACAAAACTACTACTGAACTGGAGTAGATGTTGTTTCCCAGTTCCAAATAGAACAATCAGTCCCAAAAATCCTGAGAGCTGTACATGAGTGTATGCACAGCCAATAGTCATAAATACAAGAGACTTGCAAGCTTGGCGTTCAGCCCAGCTGTACAGCTCATAGGGGATACAAAAATATTTGTCTATTGGAAAGATCAAGGACAAGATCAAACAATTTCGGATCTCCAAAAAGAGAATGGAGAGATGTGAGCATAGTACGGCTATCTTCCATCTGATGTAGAATCAGCAATCTTTTGAATTGATATTATTTGATACTCCTTCAAGTCATCCTCCATTATCATGTTTCCATGATTCCTCTTAGAGGTAAGGCATACGATTTGATACTCCAAGTCATCCTCCGTTATCATGCTTCCATGATTCCTCTTAGAGGTAAGGCATACGATTTGATACTCCAAGTCATCCTCCGTTATCATGCTTCCATGATTCCTCTTAGAGGTAAGGCATACGTCTTTCAGCCTTCTAGACCTTTATTAAGAAGAAATGATGATGGCATGGTATGCATGCTGCAGGATGGTTATGCAGGCCCCTTTTTGACAACGGAAACCGCTGGGGTTATTGCCCAAAAATTCTGTTTCTCTCTTAAATAGTAATGGATAGCCTATCCACAGGCTTATTTTTTGCTTCAAAATTAGCTAGGTTACAACTAAAATGCCATCGATCTTATGTCTGGGCGGTTAGTTTTTCATATAACTATAGCATTATAATTCAATTGCATAAGATCAATAGGATCACTAGAAGAAAGACAAAGCACAGAAACAAAGAATACGAGAAGTTATCCTGGGAAACCCAATAGAGAGAAAACCCAGCAACCTTCGTATAGAGATGAACAATTCTGAGAACAGAGTACAATATCAAGAGAGAGAAAGTGGAAGAACTCTTCAAGATGAAACCCCAAAATATCCTTCTCCTAGTCGCAGATGCGAATCTCTCTCCAAGTGATTCGAACTTGCTTGGTTGACTGTGTACAAATGGGGTGAACTTTTCTTCTATTTATACAAGTGCCAAACTGGCTTTTTCCTCAACAGGGCCGACTTGTCAAACTGTCTAGGCCGACTTGACTTGGGGATCAATAAATAAAGTTTAGTTTAATCTTTTCTTTGGGTAATTTATCCCCAAGGTTTACATTGATTCTTTAAAGGGTTTACATAATTAATTACATCAAATTCATCTTCCGTAGGAGGTACAAATCAATACAATAAAATATAATAAGAATATCTTCCGAAGTTGCACAAATTCCAACATGCGCTCCATTGAAATACAAATAGCTACTTTGGCAACTCGTGTGTAAAGGATTGTTTGGTGTTCATGTTTGCCAAATAGTACTATAGATGAAACTAGGTGCTGGTGCTGGTCCTTACTGTTCCTCTAAGGACACTGTCTTTTTCATTTTGGAAACAGAAGTATAATTGTGTGGTCACCATTGTATATCCAGCAAATTTGCGATCCAAAATAATTAGAACATCAGTTAGTCAAATCTGGATCAAGTATTCATTATATATACGCGGTTAGTCAAATCTGGAGCACGCATTCATTATAAGTGTGCAGTTTATGGTCCTAATAGCAGATTTCAAACCTATGCATATTATAAGCTTTTGGGGTTACATTGTTTCTATCTGAATGATCAGAATTTGACACAATCCAGGAATGTGTTGAAAGTAGTGGTTGATGTTCCCACAATTGGGGACCTGCATTTCCATTGCACTCACCTTGATCATTTAAATGAGGGGTGGAGAATGAAGCAGGTGACGGCAATGATGAATAGGGATGACGCTGCACATGTTTTGGCAGGAAGCTTGAACTCTCTTGACACAACTGATTACTCGCAAGAGCGGTGGGAAGATATTGTAAAGGTTTGTTTTCTAGGACTCACCCCTGGCAAAGCCTTTTATTGTTAGGCTGCAATAGAAGTCAAATATTAAAATTAAGTGCCGCATTAATGACTTGAAATTTTTTATGTAATAGATAGTCTCTGAGCTAGTATTTATCTGAAAGATTGAACATGAAAGTGTTTCCTCTTGCAGTTTAATGAATATAGAGGTAAACCGAGCCCAAGAGGTGATGTGACGAAGCTTCTCAAAACAAAAGGCTATACTGATGCCAAACATTTTACTGGGGAGTGTGAATCTGTTGTTATTCTAGCTAGGGGTCAAGGTAATATGCCATTTTTAATGTTTTTGACGATTGGATAATGCTGTATATTCAAGTATGGCAAATGAAGCCATTTTCATCCCCTTTTTCTTACGTAGAAAATATATTGTATATTGCAGAAGTGCAAGGAACTTGCAAATAT
Organism: Larix kaempferi; assembly: GCA_027924585.1. Taxonomy (NCBI): domain Eukaryota; kingdom Viridiplantae; phylum Streptophyta; class Pinopsida; order Pinales; family Pinaceae; genus Larix; species Larix kaempferi. Next base: position 5,685,007 of record BSBM01000866.1, read on the forward strand.
GGAACACGTGTTGATTACATTTTAGCATCACAGAATGCTCCATATAAATTTGTTCCAGGATCATATGAAGTGGTCTCATCTAGGGGAACTTCAGACCACCATATTGTGAAAGTTGACATTCAATCACAAGAGCCTATGAAACCTGCACGCCAGAAAAAGACCATAAGGATACGGCAGCCTCCCTCCAAAGGCATCTGGCAGATAAAATGATGGATCTCTTTAAGAAAGAGTTTTGGACCTCACAACAGTTTTGCTTGGATGGTTTGAAGAGGTCACGATATCTTGTGTTCTGATGCATAGATTTATCTGTAGATTATGTATCTTTGGTTTATACATGTGCATTTGTATAATTATTCTTTACATGTGATATTCATGATTGGTAGAATTAACTGGCATCATCTCTTTAACAAGGGATTGATGGCGATGGTAATTTGGTTATGGCCATCTTTCTCTTTATCTGTTTTTTCTGGCATTGGAGGCAAGTCCATCTATCTTGCCTATGCTTTATTTCCATTTTGGGCCTATTTCCTGTCTGGGCGTTAATTCTATTGTATTTGACATTGGGCATTCAATCCATGTCATAGATGGCAGGCATGTAATTGAGGATGCAATTTTTACCATATGTAGTTGGAAAATCTCTTGTCTCCTCTTTATCTTATAGATGTTCAAAAAATTGTCATTTCCTCTGTATTCTATCAAACACTTCCAGCTATCATGGACATAAAAAGCATCTTTTGTGTTCATATGGTTGACAACATTCCACAAGATATGGGTGAATTTGTGGGTAAAGCTAGTAATTAAAAGAGCTTACCTCCAGTCTCTAGGCATCTCCTTGAGAATGTATTGTCATTACAAAATTTCAGGATTCCAAGGAGATGAAAGAACCTATCTTTAACCTTACTATTTATGCCCAAAATAAACTTTTGCCTCTATGATGCTCTCGTGGAGTTGGTTTCCATTAGATATTATCCCGTACATTGCCTCGTTTATGTCAAACTTCAAGTATTTTAAGAGCTCTTGAGATATATAGTCTGTTAAAATGCTTTGTTGGAAAATTTGCATACGAATGATCTTATGGGAAACTGCCTGAAGACAAACCCATATATGATTTCTAGGAATGATCAAGATATAATGCTTTAGGAGCAACCTGATTCTCAGAAATTTAGGAAAGGTTTCCTTTAACCCCCGATCCAAATGAATGTCTCCAAGATTTAAAACAACAAATGCAAGAAACAGTGACGCTCGCGCATTTCTTCTCGATTTATTCTCCCGATGGCCCGGGCATTTATGATTGTTCGACCGCTAAAAGTATGCACCAAGGAAGGCAATCTCTGGGGTTTTATAATATGCAGCACCACTCGTTTCATAAGTAGATTAAGTATAAGTCTCCCATACATTTTACCTCATTGCACTATTCATAAGAATTAGAAGCAAAGGCACGTGCTATTTATCCCACCCATAACCCAGGGTTAAGGGCAAAGGCAGCCCTGAGCAGTATGTTAGTGGCGGATGGCAGCAGATGATTAAGTTTATCCTGAAGCAGTGAATGATTCAGAACCATCAGTTCCCAATCCTCACACTCCGAAAACTCGTAACCACTCTACACATCACATAATTAACATAGCAATGGTCTAAGCACTTAGCTGGATAAAAATGTGCAGCTGCATCATTGTGTAGAAACAAAACCTGGCCACCTGTAATAACTCACTTGTGCTCCACAAGGGGGGCAGACTTCCATTCCTGCGAGAGGCCTTTGGGTCTTTTGTCATTAACCTTTTTCTTTATGTTTAAAGGAGATATGCTCTTTAACCAAGTAGAAGCAATTTAAGGTCTTACTCCAGGACCAAAAAATGCATTGTTGTTGCAAAGAAGGCAGCCAATATATATTTTTAAGAAAAAAACCTAAAAGAGACAGGAATTCAAGATACAATTGGACTGTAAATAAAATCTTGCCTCCATTTTCAGGATATTCCTCATGTACTTTGAGGATGCTACTAGGTTGGTAGCCCTGAGTATCAAAGAATTTTTTCTGCTTGGGAAACAGAAACAATGGCATTTGAGATGTTAGAGCTTGTTAGTTTAAAAACTGCAAAATGGTATCTACGTTCTATATACTTGAGTTGCAAATATTTGATGAAATGGATGATGTTGCATCCTATTCACCAAATTTTTTCATGAGAGAAGCGGATGTATATACTTGATCTATTCTGCTTAAGCCGATGTATATACTTGATCTATTCTGCTTAAGCATTAAAGTTTCCACAAGAAATTGAAATTCAATCAAGATGAGCAACACCTAACTAGTGATAGACAAGCAATGATATGGTTGGATCTTTAGACCAATCTCATGACATATAATTCGTATGTCAATTAAGCGAATGGTCAGAATTTAAGTTCTTTTATCTAGGTCACAATATAAATGCTGGACATTTCTTTTCAATATGTTCATTGGAAGTGTCTACATGGAGGAAAACTGGTTTGTTTCTAAAATTTGTTCAAATCACTAGCAAACTAGTTAACATTACATTTATCCTTGAACAGGAAGCAAGATATTGAACAAATCCTTGAACATGAACTAAGATATTGAACATATAGTAACAAAATCCAAGGCTACACATTAACAATTAGGATATGAGTTTATTGGTGAGCATGAAAACATGGATGCTGAAGAGATTCTAGAAAAGATAGAGGGACCTCCTAATTGTGGGGTGGTGGAATTGAATTTTGGAGCCCACAAACGAAATCTTGGAAGGGTTGGATTTGAGGTGTATTCTAGAGTCAAGAAGGGAGGGTTATGATTAGAGTTTAGGAACTAACATCAACCTTTTTGGGCTAAGAGACATTTATTAATTGACACAAATGGGCTTCAACATCCATTTGAAAGTCCTAGATGACTTTGGGACTTGGCATTTTTGCCCAATATCAGCACTAGTGTTTGAGAATTAAGTTGACTTGACCAACTTGACTTGGAAAACAAACTCTCCCCAATAACCACATTTGGTTGTAACAATCTTAGGCAACCACGTTTATGTAAAATTTGATGATCACTTGCAAGAGATCAAATAGATCTAGAAATCTAATGAACATTAATACGAAAAAAGAAAGGAGAGAGTGAAGCAAGAAAAAACTTGGAGGACACACTGAATTCTCGTTGGTTTGTCAAAAATGAAAATTTTGTACATAAAGCAATTCGAATTCTAAAAGAGACAATTCAAATTGTGCTACTGATGCACAAAGACCTAGTTGGACTTAACTTAGAGCTCAGATGCTCTAGTTAGCCATGACATCTCTCAAGAATGAGTTAACTAGATCATAGCTAATGTAAGAACCCTAAAATTCATAAAAGCCACTAAATAACAATTAATATTAAATATGCATGCAGATCTCTGAACCAACACAAGTATCTGATAACATGTAAAATCATATAAAATCCAGAAACAAACAAGAACAACATGCATAGAAGATCTAACAAAAGAAAGTGGATCTAATCAATAATAACATAAAATATGCTATGAAAATTAAGGACCCATACCTCAATAGATGATTTAGTAGCTACCATTACCTTGACAGCTCCAATAGTACAACTAAAGGTGGGGGGACGACTCTCCACCCAACCAACCCCCAGCCAATGGCTGAGGCCCCCGAGCCCCCAACAATTAACCCTATGCCAGTGCTATCTTGTTTTCCTCTCCTCCAGAGCTCCTCTTCCAAATGCCAAAGACAAAAAAAGACCCTTCTCTTCACTTCTTCTCCTCCTTTTATCTCCTCCTCCCAATTTCTTAATTTATTATTTAATTTTTTCTTTATGCAAAATTTGTTTTCTGTTAATTCTTTTTCATGTTTCTTTTTATTATCTTACATTATAATTATTATATTAAATATTCCCTATATTCGTATATGAGGGTTGTTACATATTCCCCCCCTTCAAGAAACTTCGTCCCAAAGTTATAATATTCAAGGAATAAATACAATACTTATTTAATCAATCAATCAAGTAAATACTAGAATATATAGGTAGCTAGTACTATTGTGAAGTTAAGAGATTTATATGTGTGGCCACCACATAGAAGTCTTCAAACCACACTAATACAATCAAATGCCCTAAGTTACAACATGTTCTTAAGTAATTCCCTATGAGTCTAGTATGCAACCATATCAACAATCATGCATCATACATACAGAATAATTAGATAATTAATTAATAATTAATAATTGTGTGTTTGTTTACTTCCTCTTTCTTTACTCACTCTCTCCCCGAGAATCATACCATCCGATCAACCTCCATAAACCTCCCCTCCAACTCCGGATGGTCCCGCTCGCCATGGCACAGGCCCTTTACTGTAACATGTCTGCGGATCATACAATAGGCATCAGAAGTTCCCCGGGAAGTTACTAAGGCATTGCCACCTTCCCAAATTCTAGTAATAATACGACCTCATCGTATTCCAACCGAAATCTGGGCCTCATTGGTACTAGTCGGCATTTGGTTCCCAGTACCCCGATCCTGATACTCCTAATACCCCGATCGTGATATCAGGATCATTATACCCCAAGCATCTCGGAAGGCTAGCTTAAACATCCTCCACAGCACCCTCAAGGCACTAGCCCCAGGCATCAGAAGTCCTTCTACATAAACCTCCCTCCGGGTGAGTATGTCTCCAACCGTGGACCCTAGTCACATCAAAAGTTCTCTGGGAAGTATCCATGGCATTGCCACCTTCCCAACTTCCGGTACAAAAGTCAAGCGCTGTTGGCATAGAGCTAATTGTTGGGCTTGTCCCCCATCCCATAATATATTTATAGTATCCATTCTCATTCGTGGTTATGGGCTCCCACGAAATCATAGAATACTTAGCCTCATCAGGCTATTTGAGTGGATCACCTGGAACAACTTACCCTTACCAAAATGAATAATCATTAGTAATCATTTCTCAATAATATATCATAGATCAACCTTGAATCATGTGCCAACAAGAATGTCTAGCCACCAGTTCATATTGCATTACTTATCATCATAAGCCATTGTCACGATAAGTCATGCCAAGTTTAACATCTAATGCATTTAGGTGTTTTGTGCTACCTTTATAACATAAACGGTCATGATACTTTCATAATTTTACTAAGCATCTCATTAATATGTCATGATAAGCTACCATATTTCAACATTAGCACTATCAACATGGAGTAATAACTTACACAATCCATCATCATATCAATATGCATTCTACGAGAAACAATAAGGGTTAGCATAACCCACTAACACATCATATACCAAATATTTGATATAATCTCTTCTTCCTCACAAATACATGACAGAGTTGTAAAATACCATAATAAACCACGACATGATTTCATACCATTTATGTGTCAGATGTCATTTATCTCTAGATTCCATGATAAAGCTATTAAAATGCTAAATTAATATCATCACGAAATAATATCATTTTATGTTCCACACATCATCTATCTTATAAAGCACCATAAAGTCATGAAATAGCATCAAGAAGTTTCACATGCACAATCCATGGCTATAAACCTCATGGCTAGAAATAACAATCATCAAGTTTCACATGAATAATGCATGACCATGAATCACATGTCTATAAGGCATCATTCTAAGAAACAACATGTAATAATACCATATCATGTGCCACATAACCTACATTTCAAGATGCCATACATAATTATAAATTACCAATTGAGTATCAACAATCAAAGTGTCATGTACCTCATGTCCTATATATCTAGAATCATAATAAATTGAGTATCAACATGAAATACGCATAATGAAGACTGAGTAGCCACGTGAAAAACTGAGTGTCATCATGAAATATGCAACATATATGTCCTCTAATTTAAGAAACTATAAAACCTTACTCCACATATAATAAAAACTTGTATTTAGTAATCACAATTCTACCAACAATCAACCACCAACTACTAAAAAGATCGTTCTAGAATTCCTTGTTGCTCTCCCTTGAGATATACATGCAAAAGTCTTTACTTGGTTCTCGTTAGTTTAATGGGCAACTTGTTGATATCGATAGTGCTTTAATAATTCAGGGTTGAGATGATGTCCCAAGGTTTAGCTAAGGAAGTTGCTTCCGAAATAGTGCTACTTAGTATTTTGAATAGAGCACCTCAGATTTTAATGGTGGTTGCAAAGGATTTGTCTAATGGTTGCTACATTTAACAATTTTATCCTCTCAAGCAATCTACTACATGAAATTTGGATTATGGCTACTTCATCATTTCAGGCATATTTTCACAATACAAGATTTCCAGCTCAATATTGGTAACATTCCAGGCTTCCAAGTATTTGAACATAATTTGCAGCATTATCAAGCTCAACATTGACAATGCTCTAGGAGAGTTGCAACTTCATCAATTATACACCTATGTTTTGCGGCCATGACTCAACAAATGATCTCAATGCCTCAAATTTTATGTCAAAGGACTAGTATGATGGGCACCTTGAGTTGGACTATCTCAAACATCACTTCAAGTCACCAATAGGACTCATGGAATTACTTTGGTTTCATTCATTTAGTTACTTCTCTTCGATATCCCAATAAGATGCAATAAGATATTATGGTTGTACACTCTTCACTAAGAATGGTTGTCTCCATCGTTCTTGATTTAGCATTGTATTTCACATAATTGATGTTAAACTTGAGTGGATAATATTGGCATTTGGATACAACTAAGAACACCAAAGCTATATTAATCCAAGTCACTTCATAATATCATTCTCACCAACGCTAGACTTGTTTCACCAATGTGATTCTGTCACATTGTTGGTAAATGTAAACCCTTATTTAAACTCGAAAACAACCAAAAATAACTACTATAATGTTAGATGAATTCTTCTATCACAACATAAACATTGGAATGTTAGTTCACCGGTTATCTTAGTTTTTTTAATTTTATTTTAAACTTTACATTGAACTTAAGCTGCAATATCCAATGCTAATCTTCGAAATTCATTATACCCAAATTTGATCTATCTTTTCTTGACTTGCAGGCTTGTTACATTAATTCGACAGAGACAAGAACAATCCTTTCAAATATGTAAATAACTGTGTCTTACATTTCATACACTTAAGGTTATTTCACACGAATGGTTAACATGTTATTTATATCATTAATGATTCAGAAATCAATTCAGAAATCAATTCCACACGTTATTCATGACATATGAACCATTCACCGTTTGACTTGGAGCATTAAAGCTTGACTTGGCCTAAATATATAATAATAAGCGTTTATATATGAAATATAAACTTGAATTGGTAGGTTTCATGGATTTTCAGTGCTATGGACAGTATGAAACCTATATTGGTAATTACAAGGAAATGAATATATACCAATCAAACACCCTTCATCTGAAACCATAAATAATTCACATATATGATCAAATACTAACTTTAAAGATTAAACATACAAGACCATTAAACTTTCAAAATGTGCCCAGCATAATATTGTCAAGCTCATTTAAACACGCCAGGTAGGTTAGAAAGGAGAAACATCAACTTGGTAGAGCACAAACAACGTGGAAGATGGCGATTGAAAGGCATGGAGGCAGTGTTTGAAAGGGTGTCCACCAGTCACAATGGCAGTCCACGACTGAAGCATGAAGAGGGAGAAACACTGACCCCACGGGCCTACATAGGATTCCATGGATCAGATTGCTCGAGGAATGGAAATTCTGCCCAACATTCCTAGTTACTTACCCAGTGACAGATGTTGATGGAGTTTCAGACTATATTTTTTTGGTTTCCGAGGATAAGAAAAATGCCAAAGGCCATTCACGCAGATCAGTGCACGATTTACCAATGAGCAGAAGGGAATTACACGCGTGGCACCCAACACTCCAGATTATCGCCACTCATATCCGAGCATTACACCACCTACGAGGCACGACTGAGGAGTTGTGTTCAAGCTTGTTGAAATTAGTAACCACGCCAGAGATGAAATCAACACCATCGTGGAACACGTCAAACAGTGGCAGACGTTAGGGTGAAAGAGAACAGTGGACGCGGTTTTTTTTTTTTATTAGTCGATTTTATTTCTAAGCTTTTAAAATAATGAAATAGAAATTTGAAAATATCAAAACTTAAAGCAAGAATTAAAGGAATGTGAATGAGCACATTAAGCATAAGGAAATGGCAGCCCTTGTAACCCCCCCTTTTTTTTGGCAAATCATGTGTGGGGAAAATGACTGACCTATATTATTCCAAAATTGAAACTTTTGAGATGTAACCATTTTAATTTGAAAAAGACATATCATAAACCCTACGTGGGCAGTACAATAGTAAAATACACAATTGAAATTGAGACCACTACACAGTTTATATAGTGTGATATGAACAAAACCACCTTGATATTCATTTTATGAATAATTCAGATGAAGTGATCATGATATCGTTGAAAGATCAATGAAAGGATTCATAAGGACGAGCACTCATAAGATGCGATTCGTAAAGACGAGCACTGAGAAGAGTGACACTTTCCGAGACAAAGGACTCTACTATCTACAATTATACAAAGGGAGAACAACTAAAAACAATTTTCTCAAACGCAACCTCAAATACATAACCTAAACTACTTATTACAGTTATCCTTAGACATTTGAAGCCTCTTCTGCTCTTAAAAAGCACCCAGGAATTTTTTTTCTTTTTAACAACAGGAGCTATGTATCCAGGCCATTCTATCAACGAGAAAATACGATCAAACCATGCCCTTTACCATCCCTTCTCACAAACATGTTGTTGATCTTTAGCACCTTTGTCCTATGTAGACAAATAACATTTTGTGACATGGAACCTACCACATCCTGGCACTATTGCAAAGTTTGTTTTTCCTTATAGGGTAAAGATTTATTTTAAATTACCTTCACCATGGAGGGATAAATGTGGTTTATCTTTGTTAAAGAAAAGAGCATGAATTCAATACCGCAAGTAATTATGTTTATCTTTGTTAAGGAAACATGAATTCAATACCACGGTTGAATTCTCATAAGTGAATGTGAATGATATACCACTCAATATATATATATATATATATATATATGCAATGAAAATTACGCAACAAATAGTCATTGAATGCAATGGCAGGTGACCTCAACCTTTACATGAATGATCTTGATAATTTTCAAACAGTATAGATTGAAATTATGACCGTGAAGCCACAAAGTCGTGGGAGGGAACTTGGAAAGAATTTGTATTGCTGATGATAGCTTTTGTTGTTAAACATCTAGACATCCATACATTTTGAGCCAAAATTGGAGAGTCGAATGTGACATCCCCGCAACTATGATCATGTAGTGAATACCCATGATGATGTTAATCCAAAAAAGATGTCTTGAAAATGGCAAATGATAATGTGGTGATAATAGATACCTCCAATTCATGGTGCAAATTGTCGTTCAAGGATGATATGAGATATTATTTGTACGATCGGAGTTGATTAATTGCATTAAACAAATAACATTAACAATTTCACATTTAACAAAATAAAATACAATTGCCACTTGTCCACAAAATGAATGATATGGTGTTCTTGCAAGCATTAGATTCCTTCACTCGTGCCACTCCAATTTGCTAGGAAGAACAATAACTCCATCGTCTATGAATTTCCCAGATATCTACAAGTAAGAGGAAAGGATTTTTGAAGATTCCTTAACCTTACAAAGCCAGATCAACAAAGTAATAAAGCTCGAAGCAATACATTTTTTTTAAAAAAATCTACAGAACCTCAATTTAATTGCCAAGAGAAGGCTACCCTAGGCTTCAAATAACCTCGACTAACAATTAACAGCCAAGCAAACCTAGGAAGGCTATATTACAACTGAAAGAGGCGGGAAATTGCACTGCCTGTTGATGGGAATTTAGGGCCATTCCCACAAGAAAACAAATTCAGAAGAATTTGGCGACCGTTTATTTCACTTACGATCAGTTAGTACACTATTGTAGAAATCCATCGAGATGAAAGTCCGATGATTCTGACTAAACATCATACCCTGCTTAGCAAAATATAAAGTGCCTTAACATCCGGTCTACTTGAAGGTACTTCTTTTATGGTGGTAGAAAAATAACAATATAAAAGTGTCGGGATGGAGCCCCAAATGAGGCCCAAAGTGGCAAGGATGGAGCCCCAAATGAGGCCCAAAGTGCAGGGATGGAGCCCCAAATGAGGCCCAAATAACAACACGCTGGCACATGCTGGTTGGAACGTTAAGAAAAAAAAGAGGTTGGATTCGTAAAGTGATGAACTATAGCGCAAATGTAAGACTCACATTTCATCACGGGGTTTTGGATATAGTACTTGTTGTCCGCCAGATTGCACACCAGCAGCAGAAATCTTTCGAAAGCTGTCTCTTCACTACAAGTGAGAGAGGTGTGGCCTTGGGGGCAAGCAATGAGCCAGGTACTGTCACCTGAATCCCTGCTCCTCCGTTTAGGCAAACTCCTAACCAAGCCAAGGGGGGTAGTCCCTACAAAGAGTTGTCTATGGCTCAATGTTTTTAGTGTTAAAAATGTATGGTGATGCGGACGGATGTTGTTTAGGAGTTTTTAGTGATGAAAGACACACGACTTACTTTTAAATGAAACACAAGATAAGATGCAATCCACATTGCGAAACAGTATATAAAGACTTGAGATAATTAAGAAGCATCCACAGATAAAAATTAAATGATAAAAGGACCAGTGCCTTATCCAATGGGTAACAGAGTCAAAATAATTGAATTGTAGTGCTGGGGAATGCTGAAAAGTAAGTCTTGATAGTAACTGTTCGTGAGATCGTTGTGCAAATTATCTTGGTAAATTTCAAAGTTTTAATGGTCTTGATTATTATGGCTAAAACCAAGGATATCAAAGAGTGTCTGGAAAGATATTCTAAGCAGCTCCTTTAAGAGACATGTCGGAACCTGTCTCGAATCACAGCGAGGCGCGCAATGCTAACCAGCCACCGTGTCGCAGATTGGGCACTCCGGCGCCTCCCCTGAGAACTGATTAAAATAATTTTGAACAACGCCGGTTCGTTGGTTATGGGGGTGAAAATTTTAATTAGTTATCACTTATGAGATTATCAAATCCTTCACCTTTCTGAGTACTAGCCCAACCGTTTCCGGTTGGCAGAGCATACGGGTGTAGGACAAACGACCAAGATAAATTAATTAAAGGGGAAGTGTGGATTGAAAATTTTTTATTATTAGAACACTTGTTCAACTCTCCGACAGAGAGCGCTCTTGACTTGATCTTAAGACCACAGTTTAAGAGACTTCCTACTTTAAAATGCCTAATGCAGGGAGAACGTGCAAGTCTATATGCTCTCCGACAGAGAGTGCTCTTGACTTGGATTTGGCCAAGTTCAAGAGGCTTTGTTCGTTTTATTGCAAGAAAATGAAATAGTTGTGGAAACAATTATGAAGCTTTGCGGAATTAAAACATGTGATAGCTCAAAGAAATATAAAGATAACTAGCATGCTACTTGCAAAATGAAATGAAATAACTGAAAGATCTAGTGTTCTACCAAACAATTCTACTCTAAAGGTGGGATCAACCTCCGAACAAGGTCAACCACTAGAACCGTCAGTCTTGGAAACCTTCCAGCTAGCTGGATGTCCACAAGAAGCTGATGGGGGAACGAGAAGCTACCACAAAGTTATGTGGCCTTTGGGATGCAATCCCAAAGTTAGCTTACTCTAGTCAAGACTTGGAAGAGAAATTAATCTAAGTATGAAAATGAAAACTAATCTATGAACTTGAAAAAAGATGAAATCTAAACTAAGCATGCACAACACTCTTCCCCAAATGGGGAAGAAACCCAAAAAAAGTGGAGGCCTCCTCCACTTAACTTTTTATTGAATGATTACAAATGCCTTGGGTTTAAAACCTTTGAAGGACTTTTGAGAAATAAAACTTGAATGAGAAATATTAAAACTCTTAAGAGTTTGTACAAAGAATAGTGGTTTATTTCAAATGATATTCATGGCTTGCACTTCTCCTTGGTTCAAACTTCACTTGAGCTTCTCATTGGCTCTTTCTTGGATCTTGCTTCTTTAAAAAAAAAAATCAAGTTGTCTTCTTTTTGAACACCTACACAAGTCTCAAAGATTTCTTAAACAGGCACCCATCAGTCATTAGGATAAAAACAAAAGTTTAAACTATTGAACCTAGAATCCTAAAAAGAAATTAAAACTATGTTTTATGAGATTTTTATTTCAAAACATGTGTAAAAATGCAAACGGACCAGCAAACAATGAATGCCTAGAATGTGGTGGGAAAGAGATCTAGAAAGTAAAAAATTTGAGAATTTTTTGTGGAAAATATTCTATCTTTTAAAACTTGCAACTAGGGTTTAAAAAAAAAAACTATACTAGTGTGAAACAAGAGATCTAGAATGCCATAAAGTTAACTTTCAATGCATGCCAATGCCAATGATATAATAAATTGAGATCTAATCTATCAAAGAAACAACTCTAGCAACTTACTAACTTCCAAAAATAACTTAGCAAATTCGTTTTTGTACTTTTTTATGGTTTTTAGGGCTTTTTGGGAGTGAGGACGAGAGGAAGAAAGGCAAAACGAATGCAAGGATGGAGAGGTAGATCTAGGGCAAACACTATGAAATGGAGAAGGAGATGAAGAGTAAAACGAAAGGGTGGAGGAAGAGGGGTAACTATGGCCAAACGAAAGCTAAGGAGGAGGGTTTTAAGAGGCAAGGGCTAGCAATTCAAGGGCAATAAACTCAAGGAGAAGAATGGGAAGGCTTGAAGAAGAGAAGCCCTTTTGAAACAAAGTAACCAGTTTGAAGTTTTGAATAATGGATGGATTTTTATGAACTTCTCAAGCTCAACCTTGAAGCACGAATCGATCTTTTGAAGACCCCTGAAATGCACAAAAGTTAGCAAAATGATGACAAAGGGGAAGAAGAAGCAACCAAACTCAAGATCCCACTTTGCACTTAGGAGATTTGCAAAATCAAGCCACTTCAACAACGATTTGATCAAGTCTAGTATGATTAACCAAAAAAGACAAGAAGAGCATAAGTATAACAGATTACTGTTTGCTACTTCTAGATCTTAATTAACCAAGCATAAATGAATAAGTTGAACCCAAATATTCATTCCATGGACATAAAAAGGACTTCTAAACTAGAATGATCAAACAATTATATATGAAATAGCATTAATAAAACATCACCTCATTGAAGCTTTAACAATTTCTCATGGACCAATGTGCACATCAATAGACCTCCAAAGTCGATTTATTTCCAATAGCAAAAAGCTAGAACACGATTACAAATTGGCAGAGTAAGTTTGCCTAAAAGATCCATGAAGAGAAATCCCAAATGGTCTCTCTTATATAACAAAACTCAATTCTAAAACCCTAATTCGAATTGGTGATGAAGAGAGCCAAAAACTCCATCAAAAACCAATCAAATCCATGTCAATACCAACCAAATCGAGCTTGGAGTCTTAACTCATCTTTAAACTTGAGTTTGGAGCCCATAATTTGAGGAAGGAGCCCCACATGCATTGATTTCATAATCCAACAACCCATTAATCAATTTCCAAATCACAAAAACGAATTTGCATGAAGGTGAGCGAATTTCTCAACTGTAGATCACTCCCAGTGCTCCAAAACTGATCTGAATCAGGTGGGTGAAGATTCCAATCATCATAAATGCTTTTTGCCATGTCATTTTGACTTTGACTTTATTCAATTTGGCCTTTTTTGGAGAGATTTAAATTATCTCCAATTTATTATTTTTTGAATATTTTAATTAATATTTCTCATTTTTTGATTTTTTGAGAAAATATTAATTATGAGGCCAAATAATTGTCTGAAATTTAGGGTTAGCCGGTCCATAGGTCATGTGTGATTTTTGGCTTATGAAACAAACCATCAACCATTGAATTCGGACCCCGGACGACTGACATATTTCAAATTATTATTTCTCTATTTAAACTATAGAGAAATTTATTAATTTTAAAAAATAATTAAAAAAACCCAAACTCGACGGACCCGGTAAATTTTTTTCGAAATTTTTTCTGAGGGTCCTACAGACTTGGGACATGACCAAAACCTATTCTAATAGTGTCTAGTAGGCTTATATACATTAGTTGGACTCTAATAACCCCCCATGGCCAAAATTTTCAAAATCGGGCATTCCAGCTTTGGAGGAGCGGGAGAAAACCTCATTGATTATAGCTCGGCTATAAGCAAAGTATAATTGACAAGGGAAAAAACTCCCTGGAATACCTTAGTTGCTTAATCAAGTCATGGGGAATCGAGACACTCAAATCCTACTAGCACACTTTATTACAAACCCCCATGGGGCCATGGTCATGTCGACTCAAAAATAAAACTGGCTAACTGCTGCATTCTGAAACCCAGATACTCTGGAAGTGAACACTGATGTGTTCCAACACTGGCGGCTCAATAAGGTTTCAATTATTTGTACAAAATAGGTGATAACATCTCTTTCCCCCAGGGCCGCACCTCTCTCACTTGTAGTGAAGAGACAACTTTCGAAATATTTTCGCTGCTGGTGTGCAATCTGGTGGACAACAGTACTAACAAATGAAATCCTGTAGGTATTTAGGTGTTTGTAAATTCAATAAGACAGTATTAGTGAATGTTATATTTTCTGTGAAATTAACAACTGCTAGACCTTAAATCATGTTTTACCAGTAATCCCAATAACGATTACAACTACTAGACCTTAATAAGATGTTCCTCCTGTTTTTATTGTTGTAATCAATAATTTTAGAAAACACCCTAATTTGTATCGATTTACGTTGATGGCATTTTATTTACTAACTGTAACGATTAGGCGGGAGGGGAAATTTTATGTAATTTAGTATGTTGATATCACTTTCATACAACGATTACCAGTTATGTCAATTCTCAACATATGGGTAGATCTGGTCGAAATTTTTTCCCTACCCGGCAGCTCTACGGAACAATATTTCGTTCCTTGTGAGATATGCCACATAAATCTTCTTTTCTGATTTAGTTCTAGTTGTCTGCGACCATCGTGGAGACATCGTGCAAAAATATTTGTTGTCCAAGTCTTCCAAAGATACCAATGTTTCCATACTTCTAAGCCCGGGCTTAATCTCATTTTAATGTCATTTACAGTGAGAGAATGCCATACATGGATATGCCAACAATTTCCCAATCAGACAGCGCATAAATTAGATACCACTGAGTTACCTTTCGGTGTTTTAATTGTTTCTTCAACTGTCATTTGGATCACTGGGATAGGAAAATGTTCCATTTTTTTTGCTTCATTTTGAACAATCAAAACACTAGAGTGACATCACGGGAAACCTACTCTTTCGGTCAGGTAATTTTAGACCATGTAAAGATTATAGATTACATGAACTGAAAAGATTACAGATTACAGGTGACAGAACTGAAAGCGTGCATGTAAAGATTGCATGATCTGCATGCCAAGTGTTTAACGAAATGCCAAAATGAAAATGGTACAGCAGAGGTGAGATATATTGAATTATAAAAAAGACTGTTATTTTGTTATTGGTTTCTATGTTTCTTATGAAACAAAATGCTCTCTAGTTGTGCTAGTTTTGTTGTCTGATCCAACATTTAGATTCTTTTTTTTTTTCTGGTTATCTTTAGGCTCTATCTAGGTATTCATATTTCAGATTTACTTCGTCATGCATCCCTATCCAGGATATTTGGGTTTGACATGGATTTATTAGCAAGTTCCTAGGGTTTACATTATATCTTTATGCTGAGCCATGGGTGTAGCCTAAGTAAGGCTCTTGTTGTGCCAGGAGATCTGGGTTCAAATCCCAGCACCCATTAACCTGATTTTAGTCTAAGCCTTTAAATTTTACAGAGATTTAGCATCTTTTTTTTGTACAAGTTAGGAGATTTAACATGCAAACCCGGAGATACTAAAAGAGTTCTAGATTTGACATAAGCACCTTATTAATTTAGATTAACTAGGAAAATCCCATAGGTCTTCGAGGGTTTGAACCAAGCTCTGATACCAAATGTAAGAACCCTAAAATTCATAAAAGCCACTAAATAACAATTAATATTAAATATGCATGCAGATCTCTGAACCAACACAAGTATCTGATAACATGTAAAATCATATAAAATCTAGAAACAAACAAGAACAATATGCATAGAAGATCTGACAAAAGAAAGTGGATCTAATCAATAATAACAGAAAATATGCTATGAAAATTAAGGAGCCATACCTGGATAGATGACCTAGTAGCTACTTGACAGCTCCAATAGTACAACTGAAGGTGGGGGGACGACTCTCCACCCAACCAACCCCCAACCAATGGTTGAGGCCCACGAGCCCCCAACAATTAACCCTATGCCAATGCTATCTTGCTTTCCTCTCCTCCAAAGCTCCTCTTCCAAATGCCAAAGACAAAAAAAGACCTTTCTCTTCACTTCTTCTCCTCCTTTTATCTCCTCCTTCTCCCAATTTCTTAATTTCTTATTTAATTTCTTTCTTTATGCAAAATTTGTTTTCTGTTACTTCTTTTTCATGTTTCTTTTTATTATCTTACATTATAATTATTATATTAAATATTCCCTATATTCGTATATGAGGGTTGTTACAACTAACCTAGGATGACAAGTGGAGGCTTAATTTCCTAAAATAAGGGATCTAATCCATGCATAAATCATGGATGATAGGAAAACTAAAAATAGTAAAATAGAGTGCTCCATTTCCTCGATTCATGTGTTAGGGTCCCTTGAAACACTTCAGGAACTCAAACTTAGAAGATAGGATCCTAAAATCAAGGAAAATGTGGGGAGTGCACCCTCATTGGCTAAAAATAGTAGATTTACCCTTAAATCTAGCTATGGAGCACTCCCATGAATCACTTGGTCAAATTTAGTCAAAATTGGACTATTAGAATCATGAGAACAATCTATAAAGTACCTAGGTGAGAGATAAATGCTAAGGAGAAGGAAAGTACGTAGGAAAGTATGCTTTAACACCTCACCATAAACCATAACTTGGTGAAAATAATGCATAAAAAATGGGTTTTGACCAAAATGATGCCATATTAGGTACTCGAGTACAATAAAAATCCTCATGAAGTGAGGAAGGAGGTAAAATCATGCGGGAAAAAACCCTCCCTCAAAAGAGGATGATGGATGAGACTAGGAAGTCTCCTCTGTGGTCTCCACCACTCCCAAGTGTCCCTACAATATGAATCAGTTGTTCAATGAAGGAATTGGTGAAGATGTCTGTAACCTAATCCCCTGATGGAAAATATTGTAGTGCGATAACCTGATCATGTGTGAGCCCCCAAATGTAGTGCATGTGTATCTCTATGTGTTTGGTCCTTTGCCTCTATATTGGATCTATAGAAACTTGAATAGTATTGTGATTGCCACACCATATGATATTCAGATAGTGGAACTATAGACCAAACTCTATAAGAATACCTTGCAACCTAATAGCATGTGTAGTTGCATTCACTGCTCCCATATACCCTGTTGCAATGGATTCCTCCTAAGTGCATGCACGTGACTTTCTTTGAATTTAACACTTCTTTCAATGAAGAGTTTTTCTATAAGAGGGTTTAGCATCCTATACCCCTTAACACATTTTGGGTACCCAAAAAACATAAACTCTTGAATTTGAGGTTCAAGATCCCTTCGCTTCTTTATTGATATATGTGTCCAAGCACAAGATCCAAAAACCCAGAAATATGTGAATTTGGTTTCTTACCGGTCCAAGCCTTGAAAGGAGTGACTCCCTTTAAATCTTTGTGAAGAAATCTATTATTTATGTACACTATAGAATTAATGACTTCAATAGATGTACATTTAGGAATGAAATGGGAAAAAATATATAACTAGGACTGATGATCTGATACCCAGACAACAACCTATGACTCGTCAGAAATTCATGAAATCACCACTAACTCCATAGTGAATACGGCTTGCTTTCTAAAACCTGAATGTATGATCTGATATATGGACAAAAATTGTGGATAGCGAGGGTACATGCAGCACATATTGAAAATACCCACCATCTAGATCAATCCTACCTTTCCCACATACTGGAACATGTGTGTCATTTCCCATTAGAATGGGAGGACCAGTGCAAGGCTCCAAAGAAGTGAAGGAATCGCATGATGATGCCATGTGATTAGAGGCACCCGAATTAAGAATATATGTGGTTGATGGTGAAGAACCAACAACCAAATCATGACCTTATGTTCGTTTACCTTCATCATCGTTAAGCTCTTCAACATCTTTTTCCTACCATTTTCCGGCATTGCTAGATTGCTCTGTTGAAGAGTTTGTGCCATCTGATATATGATATTCCTCATGTATGAATTCTTAGGATGAAAGTATCTATTATAGTAGTTTCACTTCAATTTTTTCTTCTTCTTCCCCCCCTTGGGGTTTGGGTTTTCCCCATTTGATTTAGGATTTGGACCATTTTTCCAATTTGGGTCTTTCTTACCTTTGTTTTTCCTGTCTATCTTGCTACTTGTATTATCTCCCTCATTTGATTCAAGGGAATGGGCCTTTGAAGAATTGATGGAACCCATATAAACTATCTTCTCTTGTTCTTGAGTGAGTGTGACAACAAAATCATAAAAACATGATATCTTCCATGTGGTTCCAATAACTAGTTTTAAGGAAGATATATATGTTGCATATTATGGACCCAAATTTGAGAGAATAGAGAATATAAGATGCTACTTTTTCTTCTCAATCCCACACAACTTGAGCTACAATAACAACGATTTAAAATTAGTGAAAAAGTCTTGAATAGTGTCAAAGTCACTTGGGGTTAGAGGAATGAGCTTGTTCTCCAATTGGTGTCATCACAACATATCATGCTTCTTAAAAATACCCTTTAAGATGGTCCATATTTCATTTGGTTTTGAATTATATTCGATATAAAACTAAAGATACAGAGGAATTGAAATTTACGACAACCCAAAGGCCTCATCCACACTATTAAATTACTTTGCACTTTCCATTGTAGAATTCAGTTCAACTTCTTGTCCCATAGTAATCTTATAAATACCCTTACTCCAAAAGAGAATAATGGCCTTAGATTTCCACTCATGGCAATTGAATGGAGTAAGAATAACTTGCTGGGGTTGATGCATCTTATATGTTATAGCTGCTATTGATTTGAATTCTTCCTACAAATTAAAAGTATGTTCCTCCTAGATTCCAACTAGCTTTGATACCATATAAAATCTTATGATCACCCGCAAGAGATAAAAAAGTTCTAAAAATCTAATGAACATCAATACACTTACCAATTTCACAAGGGAAAAATCAAGAAGAGAATGAAGAGAGAAAAAAATTCTTGGAGCTCACACTGGATTCTCATTATTTTTTCATAGAACAAAAAATTGTGTACATAAAGCAATTCATAAAAGAGGCGATTTGAATTGTACTATTGATGCATGATGACCTAGTTGGGATTAACTTAGAGCTCATATGCCTTATTTAACCATGAAATCTCTCAAGAATGAGTTAACTAGCTCATAAATAACCTATGATGACAAATGGAGGCTTAATTTCCTAAAATAAGGGACCTAATCCATGCATAAATCATGCATGATAGGAAACAACTAAAAATAGTAAAGGAGAGCGCTCTCCTTCCTTGATTCATGGGATAAGATTCTTTGAATCACTCCATGAACTCGAACATAGAAGATAGGATAAGATCCTAAAACCAAGGAAAAGTTGGGGAGTGCACCCTCATTGGCTAAAAATAGCATATTCCCCCTAAATCTAGGGATGGAGCATTCCCATGGTTCAATAGGTCAAATTTAGTCAAAATTGGGCCATTACAATCAAGAGACCAAGTTCTAAAGTACCTAGGTGAGATATTAATTCCAAGGAGAAGTAAAACATGCTCTAACACTTTGAGCAATTATAAAGATCATGCTTATATTCTAGCCCGACTTCTACTATTATCAATCTTGCATATTCATGAAATCTTCTTCCATTTGTTGCAGTTCACCCTTCTATCACTACAAAACATTTATCTACAACAATGATGATATGTAACTTCACTTTTCATGGACCTTCTTTGGAATTGGCATATACAACAACTCTTGTCTTATAGTTATATTATCTATTATAACACATCAATTTTAAAGCTGTGTACACTAATAGGGACTTGCAATATTTAGGGTAGATAACTTTATTGACATATTTTGGGCCTTTGTGTTCTTGGAATCCGCTTGTTCTTTTGTTGTTTTCAATTCACTTGTTTAGCTCTTCCTGGCATATAGCACCATACTTGTTAATCTTCCTTTGTTGGTCTTCCTTCAACTCATCCCCAATTGTATTTATTACTTACTTCCACAAATAACATATCGAGTATAATATTTTTTTCTCATTAGAACAAAATTTACTCATTTTATTGGGGTTAAAATGAGTACTAGCACAAATAAGATAGTTTGAAAAAAAGGTGAAAAATGGAATTGGAGCAAGAAAGCCGAGCAAGAAACCTGAGCTTGATAGCAAGAAAGATGTTTACATTGTATAATTGATTACTGGACGATCGCAGGAGCATGTAAGCCGAGCTAGATTGCTGTAGTGGAATTGAAGATTGCAGGATCAGGACAGACGCTGTGGAATCTTGGAGCAATTTACAAGCTACCTGTTGGGAATGCATGCGATTGGAGGCATATTGTGGATGGATCGAACAGGAGATGCTTTGATGACAGCTCTAAGGTGCTTGACAGGAGATGTGCAGCTTTGAATGAGCAAGCATTTCAAACAATGTACGGATGGTTGTTTCAAGTGATGAAACTCTGTTTTGGCAACGGTCTTGAGATTGATTTGCTTGGTCGACTGTCATTGATCAAGATAATGAAGGCTGAAATTGTAGGTGGCTGCAAGAAGTGCGTTTATGCTAGATAATCTATATTGAGAGCCAAACTGATAGATACATTATTCGATTCAGTTGGGCGGTCCTTGAACTGGTTGATGGAAAGGGGTTTACTGAGCATATATTGAAGGTTTCCGGGATCTGAGTTTTTTGCAGGGGATTGGCATGACTGAGGACGCTGTTTACACGGGAGTCGGGGTTGGTGACTGTGGGAATAAAGCTGATGGAGCTGTCTCTGCTGGGATGACTCGCTCGGGGGTTGTGTCTGGGCCCTCCATGACTGGTGGGGGGCCTGTGGGCAATTCTGGGCCCACCTTGACTGGCAGGCATAATCCTCGGTCTGGGACTTTTGCTACGGACAATTTTATTAAAAAACCTGCTAAGATGGTCAGAGAAAGGAAGCGACAGGATCTATTGGTGCTTGGGGTGGATGTTACGATGGAAGAGGTGGAGGATCTCTCTCTCACTACTGTGGTAGGTCATGTTCGTGGCAGAAGATTTGGGCGGGGTTTTCTTCGGCGTTGGGCGGCTGAGCAGTGGAGGAATATTGTGTCATCTGTCCCTGAAGTCCGGGTATTGACGAAGGGTTGGTTTTCCTTCACTTTCTTGAACAAAGGGGTGGTCGACGTTGTTTTGAGTGGACATTGGTCGATGTTGGGAGTTCCTCTAGTCCTGCGAAGCTGGACCCCATTCTTCGACTCAACAACGGAGAAGGTTGATAAAGAACCGATATGGGTGAAGCTTCCTGGTTTTCCAATGCATCTGTGGAATGAATCTCGCTTTGCTGCGATGGGGAATTTTCTTGGTGAATATGTGTGTTCAGATTCCTCCCATCTCGTGACTGGCAAGTACACGGTGGAAAAGATATTGGTAAATATTGATATTCGGCTGGGACTCTCTGCTGAGATCAAAGTACAATCCAAGGATGGGGACTTTGTTCAAACCCTGGATTATGTGGGTGTGCCGTTTAGGTGCCACCGCTGCCACTCACTTGGACATATGGTTGCCAGATGTCCTTTACCGTTTCGGAATTGCAAGCCACTGACCGATGAGGTAGCTGAAGTAGGTAAAGATCCAGGGTCGAAGGAATACTCACAGGCAGTGGTGGAAGATGGGTGTGGGCCTGCATTTAACAGGGGGGTCATCTACGAATCTGTAGTGCCAGCGGAATTCAGTGGGAGGCAGGGATCTGCGGTTTTGCAGCCAACTTCGGCGAACATAGGTAAGGTACACATTAGGAGTGAGGAACATTTTGATGAGGGGGCTCCCTTGGGATCAGCGACTCCTACTATTTTGACTACCACCTGTTTGCAACAGCAGATACCTATATCACGACAGCGTTCAGCTGAGCGGTCCACAGGTATGTCACATTTATCTACTGATGTTTCTGATGTTTCTGTTGCTTTGGGGGACGATGGGATTGGGTCTCCTTCTGTTGCCCATTCGGTCATTCCTTGTCTGGTAGCACCTTGTGTGCTGACTGATGTGGATTGTGATTTCTCGACGCCCATTGTATCTACCAAACACTCTACCTGCTTTGAGGGCCGTGGTATACGTTATGCTCTTCGCAGTAGGGAGATCCCTGTTGCTGGTATGGGGGGGAAGGGGCTCCCTGAATTGGCCAATAGTGTTGGGGGGAAAGGTCGGGGCCGTAAATCCCTATTGTCTAAAGCACAAGACCGGGCAAAGGTGGATTTAGTGATGGGTACACAATCTTCTATTGAGTGGGCACTTAGAGCAGTGAAAACCCAGGATGGGGGTTTGATATGAAGATTATGTCCTTCAATTGTCGTGGGTTGGCGAGTCCCATCAAAAAATCGTCGCTTAGGAGGCTGGTAGACATTAATCAACCGGATGTTTTACTGCTGCATGAAACCCTGGGTGGCAGCGAGGATGTCGTTCGGGCATTAGAAACTTTGCTTCCTGGATGGAAGTTTGTTGGAGTGGATGCTCGGGGGCGCTCTGGAGGGCTGGCTTCAGGGTGGAAAGTTAAGTGCTGCAGATGTGATTGCTCTTGGGGCATATCTTCTGGTATCGGTTTGGAAGTCTGGGATGCTGAGATTGGGAGGATGATCACGGTTCTCAATATCTACGGGCCCTATTTAAATAGGGTTGGATTCTGGGACGCCTTGTTTTTTATGGATCTATTTGATGGAAGGGATGTGATTTTGGGTGGGGACTTAAATCTTTCACTGGGGACTTCTGAAGTATGGGGACCTCGGGCTGTGCCGGATACATTAGCAAATTATTTCATTCATGCTTTTGCTCGAAAGGATCTTCTCGACATTTTACCATCCAAGTTAACTCCTACTTGGAGGAATAAGAGAGCTGGGGAACATCGGGTGGCTAAAAGACTGGATAGGTTTCTGGTGGCCGAAGGGTTGGCACTGGGTGTTGATCTTGTCAGACAGTGGGTAGGGTCAGGTGGGATATCTGACCACTACCCCATCTTCCTGGAGTTACGTGGAGGTAGGAATAAACCTCCCAGCCCTTTCAAATTCAATCCTAGTTGGCTGAAGGAGGCGGATTATCTTAAGATGGTTCAGGATCTGTGGGTTCATCAACCACTTGATTCTTTGATTCATGCAGGTGCACACTTTCAAAACAACCTTAAGCGAATCAAAGAGGCCACTATATCCTGGGCACATGATAGAAGGGCGATTGATGATCAGACTTTGCGGGCTGCTGAGCAGAATATTGATCGGATTCTTAACAGTAGGGGAATGGGATATCTGGATGAACAGCAGAAAGGTGAGTTGGTGGAGTGGGAGAAACGCAGGAACGTGGTTCTGTGTGAGAGAGAAGAGATGTGGAGGATGAAGAGCAGGGCAATATGGCTTCAGTGTGGTGATGAGAATACAAAATTTTTTCAAGCATATGCTAAGGGGAGGAAATTCACCAACACTATATGGGAACTAACTGACGAAAGGGAACAGGTCTCCAGCTTTGATGGCTTAGCGAATTTGGGTGTTAAACATTTTGGTGATCTATACACTGCTCAACCTGGAGCTTCCATTGCTGAGGTTATTAAGGTGACTCAGCTTTTCCCTCGCTTTGTGGGGGATGAAGAAAATAGACAGTTAATGCAGGAGGTGTTGCCGATTGAGCTCTCGCTGGTCATGCAATCCTTTCATAAAGATAAAAGTCCGGGGCCAGATGGCTGGCCAATAGAATTCTTCTTAGGATTCTATGACTTATTCGGGGAGGAATTATTGAATGTGGTGGAAGAATCGCGAAAGGCTGGGTTTGTCCATGGCCCCTTCAACTCCACCTTCTTAGCTCTCATTCCGAAGAAGGATAAGCCTGACTACTTTGATGAATTCAGACCTATCTCTCTCTGCAATTGTATATATAAGATCATATCAAAGGTTATGGCGCGGAGACTCAAGAATATATTGTCACAGCATATTTCTTGTGAGCAATTTGGCTTTTTGGAAGGTCGCCAAATACATGAGGCCATTGGAGTGGCTCAGGAAGGTTTACACACACTGAAAGTGCAGAAACATAAGGGTGCAGTGATTAAGATTGATCTCTCTAAATCATTTGACAGGGTTAGCTGGCTATATATCCGGATGCTTCTTACTCACCTGGGGTTCTGCTACGAATTTATTCGATGGATTATGGCCTGCATCACTACGGTTAGCTTCTCTGTACTGATCAATGGTTCGGCTAGTCCTTTCTTCCATGCGGGCAGGGGTCTACGACAGGGATGTCCACTTTCTCCGCTGCTGTTTCTTCTTGTTGCTGAAGGTCTCAGTCGTTTTATACTGCATGCAAAAGCTGATGGTTCCTTTCGGGGAATATCCATTTCTCAGGTATTGTATATTACACACCTACTTTTTGTTGATGACATTCTGATATTCTGTGATGGCTCGCAACAGGATATAGATAAAGTGGTGGATGGTCTACAATTATTGCAAGTTGCAGCGGGTATGTTAGTGAATTTAGATAAATCTACTATCACATGCTCGAATTTAACTGAGCTGGAAATTCAACGACTGGCTAACAAACTACCTTATCAGACATTGGATATTAATGATGGATTAAAGTATCTTGGATTTCACTTGAAACCGAATGCTTATCTGAAGGCTGATTGGCACTGGTTATTAGCAAGATTGGATCAGCGACTACATGGATGGAGCCACAAATGGCTCTCTCGGGCTGGGAGGCTGGTTCTGGTCAAATCTGTTTTGGAAGCAATACCGGTGTATTGGTTGTCTCTTGCTTGGATCCCCAAAGGTGTCCTGGAGCAGATCCGACGATTGTGTTTTGCTTTTCTTTGGAAGGGGAAGAGCGAGCATCGAGCATTGGTGTGGGTAAGATGGGAAAGAATTGTTGTTCCAAAAGCTCTAGGAGGATGGGGGTTAAAGAATATTTTTATGTTTGCAAAAGCATTGGGGGCCAAAGTGTCGTGGAGACTAATCCATACACAGAGTCTCTGGACCAGAGTTGTATATCATAAATATATTGCTCCTCTTACTCTTCTCGAATGGATCAGGCTGGGAAATAAGAGGCGGGTAAATTGCTCTGTGGTCTGGAAGGCGGTGGTGCAGCATTTCTCATTGGTCGGATCTGGATTAGTGTGGAGGATTGGCAATGGACGTTTCATCCGCATTGGGCTGGACCCCTGGGTTGGCAGTAGGGGTGCACATGTCCTCCCTGCGGTCTTGCGGACATATTTGGCTACTAGAGGCTGTCATTTTCTGGATGACATAGCGGATTCGGGATCATCTACTCATTGGCATCAGGGGTGGATCTCTGCACAGCGACTGGAGATCATTGCAGATCTGCAGGGGGTTTGGGAGGATTTTCTGAGGCTCTTAAGAATTACAAATATTCGACTGACTGATAGGGCTGATGAGCTGATCTGGGATCATCATCCCTCGGGTATTTACACACCAAAAAATGGATATATCCAGTTAAATGTGGCAGTACATAACAGGGAATTGGTGTGGTGGTGGAAATATTTGTGGAAGTTAAGATGTCCGAGTAAGGCGAAATTACTCTTCTGGGCTATTCTGGAAAATAAGGCACCTACCTGGGACATCTTGCAAAAACGATTTCTCCATGGTCCGGGGATCTGCCCTCTATGTCGGGAAGCAGAAGAAACGATTGCACATTTATTCGTTCATTGTCGATTTACACAGGCAGTCTGGGAGGATATTCGCAATTATTTGCATTTACAGATGTGGTGGAGGGGCGAGAGCGTCCTTGCGGCTTTACAGGAGTGGTGGACATTACACAACACAAATTCTTTACGTGCCATACCGTGTATACTCGCCTGGGGGATCTGGATTACCAGAAATCGTCACATTTTCCAAGAGCGCAGGGTACCGATCGAGACTGTCGGGGCACAAGCTGTAGCGGTGATACAACAATACATGGTCCCTGCCCAGGCGATTAGAACACGTGCTGTGTGTGAGGAACTGATTGATAAAACATTCCCATGGGCTTATTTTGATGGATCATCATTGGACCATGGATCGGTTTGTGGAGGGGGGGGGGATTCTTTACAAAGCTGAGGATCACTATTTTCATCTGGTGGCTGGATTGGGGCGAGGATCAAATAACTACGCTGAACTCATGTCACTTAAACTACTGATGTTATTTGCAATTGAGCAAGGCTGCCTTTCACTTCAGATTTTTGGAGATTCCATGGTTGTTATTAACTGGGCTAAGGAGATCACAGCTTGCCATGTGATGGTACTATCACCTATCCTGGAGGAGGTGATTCGATTGAAGCAGTCTTTTAATCACATATCATTTACTCATATTTACCGGGAGAGGAATGGGATGGCTGACCAGCTCTCAAAGGATGCAACGCAGCAGGAATTAGATATTGGTATTTGGAGGATTACAATTCATTCTCCTGGAGATACTTTCAGCTATTATCATAGACCTTTTCATGAGGTTATTGAGGAACAGAATTGAGCAATAGCTCAGTTTTGGATGACAAATGATGGTTTTGTTTTCTGTTATATGTATTTTGCTATATGCGGGAACTATGGTCAGCAGTGACTTGTTTGTATGGGATAATTAGCTATGATGTCAATATGGGACAGTAAATATGGGACAATGTAGGGAACTGAATCTACTACATGTGCAGAGTGTAATTTTGTTCATCTATTTGCAATAAAATTACGATTTTTTCCGAGGAAAAAAAAAAAAAAAAGCACAAATAACATATCCACTATACCCTTGTTGTTAAGTATTTCATCCAAATGACTAGGGTAATCACCAACGTATTGTGTTTAACTCAGATAGACATCCTAGGGTTGAAATGCATTCAAAAACCTTGAGATCAATTACATACAAATTTAACCTAAGAGATTAAGGAGAAGAAACTAGTGTACATTGTTTATGACGGTTGGTCCTAGATTTCTTTGCTCAAATTAGGATTGCTCTTGATATCTGAGCTGCAAACAACCATAAAAACCTTCCTCAAACAGATTGGCTAATATAAATAATGAAATTAATCTTTAACATAAAATAAAACGAGTTAAATGAAATGAACTTCAAATAATAAGCCAAACACAAACAATGATAAACACTAAATCTGGGAAGAGAAAGATGTCCAATATGTATTCATATAACAGAAAATTACAAGTTTACCTTAATTTGCCAGGCACCTTGCAAAACCAAGACTCCATGTCTCCTACTTGTCTCCTCCAATAATCCCAACCAACTCTAAATGTATAAGGGAATGAAACTATTTGAGGGAAATAGTTTCAGAACATAGGGAATGGATATGAATGCACATGGAAAAATGTGATGGAGATGAGGTAATTCCTCTAGGATTAGTTTACTTAGGAAAAAAGTCCCCTCTCATGGCCTATCTATCTTGCTTTTATAGTAAATGGAGATAGTTACCATTGGGTAGGATAAGGTTGCAACTAGATAGGTGGTTTCCAAAACCACCCTAACCTCCTCAATTTTCAAAATTTTATTTATTTTTTAAATTTTTCGAAGGAAATCGCCCTCAAATAAAGAGCTACAGGCGATTAAATCATTGGCAATGCTTTTGTAGTATGTGATTGCAAATTTTTCTTGAAATTGTTTGCTGACCAGAGGTTTGGGGTGAATAAATCGTAGCTTGCAAGACCTTTGGGAGCGATTATGCTCTTTTCAATGGTTTTCGGGGAAAATGGGAGATGACTGAGGATTGAGTCCAATGATCAAGGCCATGGAAAATGAAGTCAAATCAAGGCTCTTCCATCCATAATTGTCCTTTTGTGTGACGAAAAATTGACATTTAAGGAGTCGTCTTTGAATTGTCATCACGGTGCCGATTTGGGCTATAATAGATGTCTTCTAATGTATGAGAGCAGAAGGGAACATGATGGACAGAATACATTATAAAAACAAATGGAATGGGACATGGAATCAACGAAACTGGCAAGTCAAAGAATCTAAGTCTCGACAAGGTATTTGAGACATAAAAAGATGTCAGACAATCTTATCCTTGGGACAAATATATCCATGCTCAAAATGATAGAACATGACCACCAGAAATAGATAGTGCAGATCCATAACATATATGGAATTGATGTAACCATCATGGCCATGAGAAATACAAAGTGGATCCATGTGGGAGACAGATGGGTCATGGCCACAAATGAACACAGTGGATCCATTCCCAACAACTGATCATAGCCATAAAAGATACAAGGTGGATCTATGTCAAACTGGATATCATAGCCACAAATGAACAATGTAGATCTATGTCTCATCAAGCATTAGGAGAACAATATAACTGAGTTGAGTAATGGTTCTCCCAATGGTACCAGTGTTATATGAGGTGTGGTACATTCTTGCAACTCGGGAAACAACAAAATATGAGGATGCTATTGTTGGCCCAAGGTCTTCCACCCAAAGTGCCTAAAGGTACGAATCTTACCCATGCGAATAAATGAGTTGAAGTCAAACATGGGAGAAACATTTTGATTACCGGTCATTGTTGTATACCATTAACAAATTCAAGGTAACCCACTGATAATGATAATGGGACCCAAGGTACCTAGTACATTCTAACACATGTGAATATATGTTCTTGAAGTCAAACAATTGAAGAATCTATCAAGTAGGAGACATTAATGTATTCCCACTACCCAACAATGAGGGAACCTTCCATTGATGACTGCAAGCCCCAAGGTACTACCGAAACTCTAGACCTCATTCCCAGACCAATATGATTTGAAGTCGATGGGAAGAGACTCATTGGAAGGGAGGCATTAAGGTATCCCCCATCATCCAACACAAGGAGAGATCAATGGCTGATTTGATTTGGGACAGGACTTGAACAAAGTTTTGCAGCAAAGACCACCAAGTATGTCTCCAGCATGCACCAAATGTAAATATTGCACGAAAGAGACCTGCTGAGCAACAACCAATAATGAAAGCTATTGGCAGGGGTGAGGACTTCTACCAATGAAAAAATGGAATCCAAGGTACAACACAAATCTCGAAATGTGAATAGATTTCTTGACATCGAACATTAAGGGAAACCACTCAATCAGTGACCTATGATGTGTTGTCTTTGTTGAGTGAAAGGTTACCTGTCAATAATGAAAACAAGGCCATGGTGTTGTGACTATAGGTTAATGCCTCAAAATAAATGAGTTGTTGTCAATGAGACACCAACCCGCTTGGAAGAAGTCAATGGGGACCTTCGACACAAGCATGAGTCCGAAACACTAAGTACATGATGAAAATAGTCTGAAACTAGGGAATTGCTAACACATGAGGTCAAGGAAACTATAGAATGGTCGACACATGATACATCCTTGAGAAATGAGCATGACAAAAAAGTGACTTAGGAAACTTACATTACAAAGGGACAACGATGTAAATCTGCAATGTAGAAGATATTGACAGATTCTCCATATGATTGGAAGAGTAACCAATCGGAGGAGTGCTAACTCTATAATCATGGTTCAAATCCTAAGGTCAAAAACTAAAAGCCATTATGGTTGATAGAATTAGCATGATGATCTCTTCAAGGATGACACAACTAGCTGCCCCTAGTAAATAGACATTGGAGATATTTCCCTTCCCTTTTCTTTTTGTCTTTTTCATATTATTAAAGCTCGAAAAAGAATAAAAGCATGCTATAGTACACGGGAGTAAACGTGTGTTAGGGACAAGTGAAACTAGTTCCAAGTGAAAGGAACAAACCGATGCATAATGCAAGGAATATGAGAAAGATAAGGACACTCAGGGTGTGTCTCGTCCTAGTAGCAGGTGTCATGTTGCAAAGGAAAAATGATACAGGGCTCAATGATAATGAGATAAGAGATGAGGGTTTATATAACGAGCTAAAAGAATGAAAGCCAACATTAGACTCATAATCGCAAGTGGTGTAAATGCAAATGCACGAAAATTGAAACAAAAAAACAAGAGCCTTGTAGGGAATGGCTGGAAATATAGAACGAGAGGCATGAGGCTTCTTTTCAAAGTCATGGTAAAACTAAAAAGGCTCTCAAGCCTATGATAGTAACTCAACATGGGCACCAAAATGGAAAGAGAGTGCTGCTTGTGGTGGCCCATGTTAGGTAGGCTCGACGGAAGGACTAGTATAAAATGCATATAGAGATGGCTAACACACCAATATCCAATAGGTTCGACACTATGGTGAATTCGGGTGTCAAATGTTCAAATGAATCATAACACAGGGGAGGCCTAAACCTATATGCAAATTTTCAAATATACTTAGCTGGATTGAGGAACATGCAGAAAATGATCCATAAGCAACCACGAATCCAGTTTAAATTCCTGTCTCCAAGAAACAACAATACCGAGATCATATCCAAAAAATCTAAAAAGAAAGATCTGATATAGGTCACTTTGGTAAAAATGCTATCAATTTCATTATCTTCAACAATATGTGAAACCAAGGAAAAGTTTACTAGGTAATACTCTATATCACCAAGGCTTGAGGACCTACAATTAATAAGATCAGACTCATGCAGAAGATCACAATTGAAAAGATTTATGGAGTCTATAGGAGCCAACTCATCATAGCAAGAGTTGAAAAATCTACAAAAAGAATTAAAATCAACAGGAATATCGAGTTGTAGCTCAATGGCAGATTCTAGAGACTAAAAAATGTCAATTTCCGAGGACCTATAATCAATGAGATTAGACTCAAAAGGAAAATTGTAGTTGGATTTTATTGCAAGTGGGTCCAATCTAGGGAGATTATCTTGAGAAAGGATGTCACTATCCAAAGGAATGCCATACTATATTATAGATTCTAGGAAAAATTCATCTGAAGGAAGTATATCATTCCAGATATAACACATGTCCAAACATTCACTTGGATCAATAGGGTGGAGAGAAGGCTCCAATTCCCCCATTGGATGGGTCACTTGGTCAACTGCTGAGACCAAGTCCCAAGAAGGTAAGCATGAACACAGAGGCTTCTTCTTAGTAGCAATTGGACGCAAGAAGCATAAGGTCTAATTGATCTGATTACACCCATATTAAAAGGATGGAAACTTCCAAGTATCATTAAAATAAGAAGTGTTAAAGTGAGACACCTTAGGTACGGAAGTCCTGGAAACATTAGATATCACATGTATTGGAGATGCATTAACATGTAGGTCAGGTGGGGATAGGTTAAATGTTCCCATCAATGTAGGATACATACCCACACCAACATTCTCAATATCCTTCGTGGAATGGCTTACTAGGGGGATATTGGTATTTTTTTATGGTTAGATCCATTGGTACAAAATGATAGCTAATAAATGGTGGCAATCTTTCCATTATGTGGAAACTTAATAATACAAAGATTGACAATACTATTGCCATCATGGCTTGATTCCAACTTCTCCCTAGTAACAGATTATAATCAAGCTGAGTATCAACCACCTACACTTCTACCGTGACTATTTCCTCCCCTAGCTCTATTGGGAGAGCTCGAATCATTCCATGAGGCTTGAACAAATGGCCATCAGAAGCCTTTAACATTTTAACAGGAGAAACTACCTCGGGTGACCCTATAGCCTTCCAACATGATAAAGACATCATGCAAGTGGAGGCACCCTCATAAAAAATAGTGTGATGTATATTGGACTTACCATATGTCACTTGGATATAGAAAGTCGCGTGATGGGGTATACGGGGCATCCAATTTTCACAATCGAAAGCAATGACCTGATTATCCATGGGATCAAATTCTCCTAACGTTGAGATCAAGTTCCTTCATTGGGTTGGATAGCTCTACAAAACCTTGAGAGTGGACATTGCACACGCACTTTGTGCCAGATCCTCCACTATGCTATAATTCTTAGCAACACATGCATTAGGATTGTATGTAGCCTTCTTTAAAACACCTTTTGATATTCTAGGCATAGTGTTGTTAGTTGTATTCTCTATGTGTAATGGGGAAACTACTTTAGAATCGAAGGATTCCTTTCCTTTGGAGCCAAATGTATTTGTATCATAATATTTACTTCTAGTCTAGATGTTAATGTCTCGCTGACACATGAAAACTTGACAGTGGCCAATACTACCCCCTTGAGAGGAGACACCCTGATTGCCCCCTTATGAGGGTCTAGTTTTGGGTTGGGCCGTGGAAATCATCTGTTGTTACGGCTGTGGAAATGGGCTAGTTGACACAACATGTTGGTTAGAGCCTTCCTGTTGTGCCAACAATTTTTGGGCCATTTCCATCTTAGGGAACTTGTAGGTTAAATGATCTTCCTTGCATAATAAGAAAGGGGATTTTGTTTTACCCTTCTCCTTCTTGGCCCCACCAACATTATTCTTGTTGTTAATATTATTATTATTTGCATTATTATTCCCTTTGTTCGTAGTTTTCTTATTCTTATTGTTCTTCCCTACAAGTTGGTGGTTGCCCTTAGAACCGATTGTCTGTATTGATAGAACATCCACATGAGGGTTGAGACTTGAGTTTTGTGTGTTGTTCAGAGCAGCTGGCGGAGAATTTTGTCCAACAAAGTGTGTACCCTGGTTAGCTGTAGTATTGACAAGTGAACCAATCGCACCATCAACATGTGGTCCAGGTGTTAATGTAATTGTAACTTTGGAAGATATTCACTTGTATTTTATATTGTTATTATTATTGTATTTTATTTGTACCTCCGACGGAGATGTTTATTCCTTCGGTCGGGGATGTCATTATTACATTTGGTCATGCAAATTCATTGAGGTAAATCCTCCATTGTGAGTCGGGGCAATAGATCCCCCAAGAGTCAGTTAGATTAGAGTTATTGAGTCCCCTAGAGAAGTCGGCCCAGTCATGTACAACTAGGGCCGACCTAGTAAGTGAAAAATTCAAGTGAAAGATAAAGTATAATATAAATAGAGAGTGGAGCTCTCTCATTTGGATATCACACTCACTCACAAATTTGCATTAGTGAGAGAGAGGACAAGTTCGCATAGGAGGAAAAGAAGAGGAGCTGCAGAAGACCATCTTTGTTTTGGGGTTTTACTTTTGTGATATTGTATTGGTGACGATTCTATCTCTGAGGAAGTTGCGGGTTTTTCTCCTTTATGGTTTCCCCGAGGAAATTCTTTGTGTCTATTGTGTTATGTTGTGCATGTTATTCTTTCAGTAAGATCCTAGATAAATATTGATTAAAAGTAGAAAATCTAACATGGTATCATAGCTAACATGAAAAGAAGACATTGTGCAGCTGCAGAAGCTAGGGATTCTTAATTTTTGGACTTCTCTCCACAAATGATCAACGAAAAAGAGGCTAGGATAACTCACCCTAGGAGGGCGCATCTTTCTGTCGAAGCATAATTTGATTATGAGAATTTTCATTTTTTGGTCTGTCACAGCTGCTGGAGGAAAATTAGGGCTTCTCACAAATTTGGAATTTTGGAGTGCAATTGGCATAGGAAGGTGTGCCTCTCCAAGATCTAAATTTTGGTACAAAGCTCGAAAATTTTGAGTGAGTGAAACTTTCAGAAAGTCAAACCCTAGTTTGAATTTGGACCAAAAATTGTAGAAAACCAGAAAAAGCCAGAATTAACTGCAGATCAGAATTTCACAAGTCAATTTTCAAGGGTGAAATGTTGGAATCTTCAGAAACCAAGTATACCAGCATACTCGCCTCAATCAAGCGCATCTATCTATCCAATCAGAAGTTCCAAATTCCAAGTTTGAAAAATTAGGGTTTCTCTGACAAACCCTAGGCCAACTCCAAAACCAGTTTCAGCAACTTAAAGTGGTAAGACCTAAAAGATTTTCTATTTCCATTTGAAGTTGTCATTAAAGATGTCTCACCACACTAAGCTTGAGGATAAGCTTGAAGGGGTTGATAACTTATGAGCATGGAAGTATATGATTACACTTTTCCTTGAAGAGAATGAATTGGACGCTTATGTGAATGAAGAGGTTCCAGCACCAGAGGGAGATGAGGTTAAAGCCTTACACAAGAATAACTTGGTTAAGGCCAAGAGGATCATTGCAGATTCTATTAAGGATCATCTCATCCCACATGTTTCATCTTTGAATACACCCAAAGAGATGTTTGATTCCTTGACCAAGCTATTTGAAGGGAAGAATATAAACCATAAGATGACCTTCAGAAACCAGTTGAAGAATGTGAAGATACAAAATGCAGAGACCATGCAGTCTTACTTTACAAGGGTCTCTCAGATCAAGGAGCAACTTGACGCTGTGGGAGAAAATGTAGAAGATGGAGAAATTGTGATGACCACCTTGAATGGTCTCCCTAGATCATGGGACTCATTCTTTCAAGAGATTTGTGCTAGAAAGAAGTTAATCACATTCAGTAGGCTGCGGGAGGAATGCTCACAAGAATAAGCTCGACTAGTAGCTCGAGAAGAGAATATGGGAGCAAACGATGATAAAGCTCTCACAACACACTCTAGGAGGAATAATAACAAGAGGGAGCACCATCACAGTAAGAGGGAGAAACACCATCAAAATCAGAGGGAGAACTATAGAAGATCCAAAATATATCTATCCAACATTAGATGTTATACATGTGATGAGAAGGGACACTACTCCAGAGATTGTCCCAGAAACAGAGGCTCCAACAAGAAGAGACATCATGCTCACACCGCTAAAGATGATGAACCCACAAGGAAAATAACAAGAGAAGAAGAAAGAGAAGATTCTTCAAGTGATGAAGAATATGTATTGTGATGAATATATGTAACCAGTTACAAGGGTTCATTCAGAAGGTTCCACCTCATAAGGTGAAGCTAGAAATGAATTTCAGTATTACATGAAAGGAGTAGGAAAAGCTCCTACAAAGTTGGAATTCGGAAAAAAAATAAGGATCAATGCTCTATGGAAGAACCTCTCATCCATTTCGGCATTGGTTAAAGATGCAGAAGAAGCAGAACACAGAGCCTGTTCCAGTACAAAGAACAAGTAATCTTCAATGTAGAATACTTGCTCAACATTTCCGATCATAAGCAAAAAAGGCACAGGACATCAGAAACAAACGATGAAGAAGAACACTCTGTCAGAGACTCCAGTAGTTCCTACAAGGAAGCAAAGATCAAGAGGGAGTCCACCCAACAAACAAACAAAGATAAGTATTTGAATTGTCATTTCTTGTATATCTAATTATTTAAATGATATTGTTCAGTCATGTACATGCTTATGTTCCTATATTTAGGATGTGAATTATGCATGTTAGAAAAGTTGCATTAAATACTACTAATATCCAAGTAATGGGTAAGTGGCTTATGGTACTGTACAACATTCCATTGTTACTTATCTAGAATGAAACCTTTTTGCTGACATGTTGGGAGTAGTGCACACTCTTAGCAATGTTCTGGTAGAGATGGAAGGCACTTAGAAGGTTATGGGATATGGATGAATGTTGTTGAAGCATTGGCTAAGATAATTGCATGACTGTATGACCTGTGTCTTTATGCGTGAGAATTTGTTCTGAAAACTATGAGATGTTTCTAATCATTCAATTGAAATTAACTTGTAGGAAAGATCGTGTACCATCACCTACAAGAGAGACTTGTTTCAAAGAACAAGCAACGATTGAAGATATTGAAGAACCAGAAGTTCCCAGAATCAGAGATGCAGTAATGGAAGAAGCAATTCCAAAAGACCATGAAGACTGCGATATGGAAGGACCACAAGTACCTGTAGATCCACCTCGTGAGAAGAACTCCCACAAGAGGAAACCAACATGAGTATGAGAAGCAATACAAGATGCAGAGAAGTATGGCGCTCCAGAGGGGATGCACAGAGAAAGAAAGAGACCTAGGCCATACTCCAGCTATGTAGCCCTGTTGTGTGACATCATTAACAAAGAACCTGCCAACTATGAGGAAGCGGCAAAGAAGAAAGAATGGAAGGATGCCATGATCGAGGAGTACCAGTCGATCATGAAGAATGATGTCTGGAATGTAGTTCTGAGACCAGAAGGGAAGTCTGTTGTGACTTCCAAATGGATCTACAAGATCAAGCATGCTGCAGATGGTAGCATAGCGAAACAAAAGGAAAGGTTTGTGGCACGTGGCTTCTCCCAGAAAGAAGGCATAGATTATGATGAGACATTTGCACCTGTAGCCATATACACTTCCATCAGATCAGTACTTGCATTAGCTGCAGTGATGAAATGGAAGGTACACCAGATGGATGTCAAGACAACATTCTTGAATGGTGTAGTAGAGGAGGAAGTGTATGTGGAGCAGCCACTCGGATTTGAGACACATGACCAACAGACTCATGTGTGCAAATTGAAGAAGATCTTGTACGGATTGAAACAGGCAGCCAGGACGTGGTACGATAGGATGGATAGTTTCCTGATGAGCTTGGGATTTACCAAGAGTAAAGCAGATTCCAACCTTTACTACAAGTTTGAGGTGGGAAATCCAATGATACTTCTACTCTATGTAGATGACCTGTTTGTAACAGGGGAGGATGGGCTCATTGCAGATACGAAGAGGAATCTTCCCATAGAGTTCGAGATGAAGGACCTGGGTATGATTCATTATTTCTTAGGCATGGAGGTGTGGTAGAATGCAGATGGGATCTACCTTGCACAAGGAAAGTATGTAGTGGAGATTCTGAAGAGGTTCAGAATGATGGAATGCAAGGCTATGGACACACCTATGGCATCGAACTTGAATCTACTGTGTGATGCTTCATCAGAGTCAATTGATGCCACAATGTATCGTCAGATGATTGGGTCATTGATGTACCTGACGAATACGAGACCAGACATATGCTTTGTTGTGAACACATTGATCCAATTCCTGACGGATTGGAGACATGTTCACTTGATTGTTGCAAAGCATATATTGAGGTATCTAAAGGGTACAGTTGATTATGGGCTCAAGTATGACGTGAATCAAAAGATTAACCTACAATGTTATGTTGATTCGGATTGGGAAGGCAGTGCCACAGATAGGAAGATCACTTCAGGATGTTGCTTCAATATGGGATTCGGTATGATCTCCTGGTTTAGCAGGAAGTAGTCGTGCGTGGCACTGAGTACAGCCAAAGCAGAGTATGTTGCAGCTTGTTCGGCTATTTGTGAGGCAGTATGGCTTAGAAAGCTACTGTCTAATTTGTTTGATCTCCAGTTAGAGGTGACTTGTATATTCCGTGACAACCAGAGTTGTGTGAAGTTGTCCGAGAACCCGGTGTTCCATGACAAGTCGAAGCATATTGAGATCAAGTATCACTATATCATGGATATGGTGCAGAGAGGAGCAGTGAAGATCCAATGTGTTGCAATGGACGGGCAGATAGCCGATGTGTTGACCAAGATGCTAGCCAAAGTGAAGTTTGAGTACTTCAGAGAGAAGCTTGGTGTTCTCTAGATCGAGGTTCCTTCCAAGAGGAAGTGACGAGTCTGGAAGATGCAGATGCACATGGGCCATTCTTGCATAGTGGTAGGAAAGTCCTCCTATGTTGGTAGATGTAAGGGTCGGGCCTTTCCCGAATGGTGGTAGGAAATTCCTCCTGTCATGCCCCCTCCCGTCGATCCAACGCAAGGAAGGGATCATGACACTAAGATCTGGGATTTTACACAATACTCAACCCCATTCATCAAATCCACAGCAATAAAACAAATGTGTGCAGATGCCATTCAATTTAACACAGCATAAGTAATATTCTACACACACATATAGCATGCAATTCCCAACATATGGATAAACATGCACCAATTTAATACATTTGTAGAAGTAAACACATAAAGAGAATACTTATCTTCATTGTGCAATTGTCCCAAGCAACTAGCATGTCACTGCAACATTCCACCCAACCGTAGGTCTCTTGCCAGCCTGTATTATTTCAACACTTAGAGACCACCCCCGAGCTAGGCATGATATCTACAAGGAAAAGGGGACTCTCAAGCTCAGCACAGTCCAAAGCAATGGATACCCATCTCAACCCCAACATTCTCTTACACAGAGAAACTCAAATATTGGGCATGGATACACATTTTCAACAATGGGGTTTACAGAATAGGGTCTATGGGTTTTCCCCAAATCGTGGCACACCCAAAAATGGATTGTGGGAAGAGGAAATCAACCCCAGGGACGAAAACCGATTTCTCCCACAATATATGAGCATACAGTGGACCAAAACCGCCTCTATGAAACCCCTAAATTGATTTATTCTCTTCCCCACTGTTAACCAAAACAAAAACGCCCTTCCCAGCTAGAAAAATGGAGGAAAACACAGCAAAACCATGGAGGAAATGCCCAGGAAGCTCCCAACTCGTGAGAGAGAAAAACTGATGGGTGAATAATGGCTTGGGGATCAATTTTGTGGTTCCTTTCTTTCCCAAGAAGACAAACACAAATTTCTATGGAGGGTGGCTTGCCCATACTCGAATTTGGACAGTCATACCTCTCCATTCCCAAGGCATTAACTACCTCAACCAACTCTTGGGAGCAATTAATGATTGGGCACAAAAGTCAAGATGGGTAGTTGAGGGTTGATGGGTTCTCTCATTAACACTTGGCTTGAATTGATTGGCTCAATGGTTTGAATATTTCCCTCCCAATTCCTTGTAAATATCATGCCCCCATCTCTTGTTGCATTGCATAGCTAGTTGTGGGCATTTATATTAAAATGCATATTTACAATTTCCATGGCTTACTAGCACATGGGTATCATAATATCAAATACTTGCCTCTTCAAGGTCGAGCATTCACTAGCGGGGCCTTGGCCTTGAGCTCCAAGCTAGAAATCATACATAATATGCATACAATATTTACATTATAACCAAAATATCCTAAGGGTCAAAATGGGGGGTATTACACCTCCCATGTAGGTTGATCTAAGTGCCGGGGCCTTTCCCGAATGGTGGTAGGAAATTCCTCCCATGTCGGTTGATGTAAGTGCCGAAGCCTTTCCCGAATGGTGGTATGAAATTCCTCCCATGTCGGTTGATGTAAGTGCTGAGCCTTTCCCAAATTGTGGTAGGAAATTCCTCCCATGTCGGTTGATGTAAGTGTTGTGTCTCACATGTTGGTAGGAAAGTCCTCGCATGTTGGTAGACTAGGTCTCGTATGGTGGTAGGAAAGTCCTCCCATACTGGAGACATTTTGATGTGCATCTGGGCTGTGCTTTGTGTGACGATGATGAATAGATTCGAGAGATGTCACCAATCGATGATTGGCATGATGAAGATTGCAGCATCGACGATGATGATCCAGTGTTGACGATGATGTTCTAGCATTGATGATGATCCAGCGATGAAGACTTGTGTCCATATATGTTGATGATTGTGTCAAGAGAATACCTTCCTAGTTAAGAGGGAGTGTTAATGTAATTGTAACTTCAGAAGATATTCACTTGTATTTTATATTGTTATTATTATTGTATTTTATTTGTACCTCCGACGGAGATGTTTATTCCTTCGGTCAGGGATGTCATTATTACATCTGGTCATGCAAATTCATTGAGGTAAATCCTCCATTGTAAGTCGGGGCAATAGATCCCCCAAGAGTCAGTTAGATTAGGCTTATTGATTCCCCTAGATAATTCGGCCCGGTTAGGTACAATTGGGGCCGACCTAGTAAGTGAAAAAGTGACGTGAAAGATAAAGTATAAATAGAGAGTGGAGCTATCTCATTTGGATATCACACTCACTCACAAGTTCGCATTAGTGAGAGAGAGGACAAGTTCGCATAGGAGGAAAAGAAGAGGAGTTGCAGAAGACCATCTTTGTTTTGGGGTTTTACTTTTGTGATATTGTATTGGTGACGATTCTATCTCTGAGGAAGTTGTGGGGTTTTCTCCTTTATGGTTTCCTCAAGGAAATTCTTTGTGTCTATTGTGTTATGTTGTGCATGTTATTCTTTCAATAAGATCCTAGATAAATATTGATTAAAAGTAGAAAATCTAACACCAG
Organism: Larix kaempferi; assembly: GCA_027924585.1. NCBI lineage: Eukaryota > Viridiplantae > Streptophyta > Pinopsida > Pinales > Pinaceae > Larix > Larix kaempferi. The sequence continues at coordinate 5,725,248 of BSBM01000866.1, forward strand.
GAACTAACTTGGTTATATTAGCCTCCGCTTGAGGAGTATTAGGCGAAATCTCAAAAAGCACTCTGGATTGATAGTAAACTAAATCTAGTTGTTGGGATTTAATGATGGCTTTCTCTTCAGTATGCACCCATGAAATAACCACATCTTTTCAATACAAGGTTGTAATGACTTGACAAACCAATCAGTTAAAAACTCATCAGGAATCTAGGCCTTAATTAGACTACGTCTCCTCCGCCATTCATGAATTTGGTTGAAGATGTGAGTAGACTTATCCTGACGAAATGAAGCCAATAGTTCAGTACCAGTCCCATAACGAATTGGAAGATGAAAGTGATTGATGAATGTCATCGCAATTGAATTAAATGATTGGAAATAATCACGTGGAAACTCAATATACCATTTTGTTTCCATCCCTATTAGAGTCCGTTGGAAAATCCGTAATCTAATGGAATCATCCATCAAAATATTAGACGAACACCAAAGATGAAAGGTCATCACATGGTTCGTTGGATCTTCCTTTGGTTTTCCTTAAAATTTTGGAATATTTGAAGGCAAATTAGTAGGTAGCGATGGCCAACTAGGGTCATGTAAGACCAGATCGTTGGTTAACTTAGTTAAGTCAGGAAAATTCAAAGTGGCCAGGAAATACAACTTTGTTTGAGCCATAGAGTCCCAAGATCTGGGAGCATTAGTATCCCACTGATTCATGATGACATTAAGTTGTCCTGAAATGTATGAAGTTCTAGGATAGGTGAAAAGTGGATTATACTATTCAAAATTTTGACCAAATTGATGTTGTACAAATGTTTGAGTAAATCCCTGAAAAGTACCCCCCAACCCTCGATAGGCTGGCTACCTAGTAGAGAGTTAACTATTGCTGGGTTAACCATATTTGAACCTCCTAACCCAAAATAATGGATGTTCCCATGTGGAGCATTTTGTCCCTGTTAAGATTCAATATGATAAGATAGATAACATCAGTATTCCATTCAATTTTACAACAATAGCATATGCAGGATCACTGGAAGAACAACAAGCACAGCATAAACACAAGAGACGCAATTTTATCCTGGGGAACCCTCATGGGGTAGAAAACCCAACAAAGCTTCCTCAATATAGATGACCAACAAATACAAAGATGTAATCCCCAAACAAGAGCTCCTTCTCCTCCTTTGCAGATCTCTCTCTCTCCTATGCGAGTTCACAAGTGATTGAGTGTGTGTAAGTGAGAGACACAACACTTCTATTTATACTTTATCTCTCACTAAACAAAATACCTAACTAGGTCATCCCCAACAGATATAACCCAATGGTGACTGGGAAAAACCCACTAGGGGACTTAAACACCCCATTATAACTGACACTGGGTCGACCCCACTAAGGAAGTCTAATAACCCAAGTTACAACATTTTGACGGAAGAATAAACATCTCCGGATATAATAATAATGTACAGATAGAATATTCTTAGAAGTTACAATATTTCAACACTCCCCCTTAACAAGAAGGATATTCTAACAACATCTACAGGAGAAAGGAGTCATCAACATCATACATGATACATCTATAAATCATTGGAAGCTTTCTTCAATCATCATCAGTAACTCAACCAGTTACTGGAACATCAACATCGTCAGTACTGATTCTTCATCTTCTGCAGCACTTGATCAGCTACGGCAGCATCATCATCTAGATCTTCTGATCAACATCATCATTTGGATCTCTCGATCAACAACCTCATCGTCTGGATCTCCCGATCAACAACATCATCTGGATCTCTCGATCAACAGCCTCATCGTCTGGATCTCCCAATCAACAGCATCATCTGGATCTCTCGATCAACAACCTCATCCTCTGGATCTCCCGATCAACAGCATCATCTGGTTCTCTCGATTAACAGCCTCATCGTTTGGATCTCTCAATCAACAACATCATATGGATCTCTCAATCAACAGCTTCATCGTCTGGATCTCTCGATCAACAGCATCATCTGGATCTCTCGATCAACAACCTCATCGTCTAGATCTCCCGATCAACAACATCATCTGGTTCTCTCGATCAACAACCTCATCGTTTGGATCTCTCGATCAACAGCATCATATGGATCTCTCGATCAACAACCTCATCGTCTGGATCTCCCGATCAACAACATCATCTGGATCTCTCGATCAACAACATCATCATCTGCAACACACATGATCCTTCCTTTTGGAATTACGGGATCACTGTCTAGGGATGATCAATCTCATCACAATCAATATTTAAGACTATCCTTCCTTTTGGAATTACGGGATTTACTATCTAGGGATGATCAATCCCATCACAATCAACATTTAATACTATCCTTCCTTTCGGAATTACTGGATTTACTGTCTAGGGATGATCAATCCCATCACAATCAACATTTAATACTATCCTTCCTTTCAGAATTACTGGATTTACTGTCTAGGGATGATCAATCCCATCACAATCAACATTTAAGACTATCCTTCCTTTCGGAATTACTGGATTTACTGTTTAAGGATGATTAATCCTATCACAATCAGCCTTTAAGACTATCCTTCCTTTCAGTATTACTGGATTTACTGTCTAAGGATGATTAATCCTATCACAATCAACATTTAAGACTATCCTTCCTTTCGAAATTACTGGATTTACTGTCTAAGGATGATTAATCCTATCACAATCAGCATTTAAGACTATCCTTCCTTTTAGAATTACTAGATTTACTGTCTAAGGATGATTAATCCTATCACAATCAGCATTTAAGACTATCCTTCCTTTCAGAATTACTGGATTTACTGTCTAAGGATGATTAATCCTATCACAATCAACATTTAAGACTATCCTTCCTTTCGGAATTACTGGATTTACTATCTAAGGATGATTAATCCTCAACCACTTACAGGATGGTTAATCCTGATCTCTTTAGGAAATAAAATCCAGGGATGATACAATCCACTCGTCTACTTAGACAAAGTCTAAGGATCACACATCGACCTCATCGTCGGTACAGGTATCCTTATAGTCGACCTCATCGTCGGAACATGTAACCTCATCATCGATACAAGTATCCTCATCATCGATACAGGTATCATCATCATCGATACAGGTATCCTCATCATCGATACAAGTATCCACATCATCGATACAAGTATCCTCATCATCGACCTTACCGTCGATATAGGAAATCTTAGCATCGATACAAGTATCCACATCGATACCAGTATCCAAATATCATCATCGACCATATCACTCCCTATTTCGAGGAGGGTCCTTCTGAACTACACCAAGCTTGTCTCAGAAATACTCAAACTTTACTCGAGACAGAGGTTTGGTCAATACATCAGCAACTTGTTCGTCAGTGCTCACATACTCGAGCTTTATAGCTCCTTTCTGCACCATATCCCGTATATAGAAATATCGGATCTCTATGTGCTTTGACTTATCATGGAACACTGGATTCTCAGTCATCTTGATACAACTCTGGTTGTCACACAAGATCATAGTGGGGTCCATCTCTAAGTCAAATAGTCCTGATAACAACTTTCGAAGCCATATCGCTTCACAACTAGTAGAGCAAGCTGTTATGTATTCCACTTCAGTTGTGCTGAGAGCCACACTGGACTGCTTCCTATTAAACCATGAGATCATAGCAGATCCCAGACAATAACATCCACTCGATGTGCTCTTTCTATCTGAGACACTTCCAGCCCAATCTGCATCTATATATCCATACAATCTGAAATCATTATCTCCAAGATAATATAGACCAAAGTCTATCATACCTTTTAGGTACCTCATCACATGCTTTGTAGCTATCAGGTGAACACGTCTAGGTTCCACTAGATACTGACTCAATGTGTTCACAGCAAAGCATATATCTGGCCTGGTATTCGTCAGATACATCAATGACCCACTAATCTGTCTGTACTGAGTTACATCAACCAATTCTGACGACTCATCAACCAACAACTTCAAGTTGGAATCCATGGGAGTGGTAATGGATTTACATTCCAACATATGAAATATTTTCAATATTTCCACAGCATACTTTCCCTAGTTGAGAAAGATTCCTTCTGGGCCTTGCCATACTTCCAGACCTAGGAAGTAATGCATCAATCCAAGATCTTTCATCTCAAATTTTGTAGCTAGCTTCTTCTTGCTTTCCATAATCTGTTTCTCATTCCCTGTCAGAAAGAGATCATCCACATATAGTAATAGTATGACAGGTTCATCATCCATAACCTTAAGGTAAAGGTTAGGATCAAATTTACTTTTGGTAAAGCCCAAGCTTGTTAAGAAGCTATCAATTCTCCCTCTGTGATTGAACATCATTCACATTCTGCATTGAGTGATCTTCTGCATATCTATCCATGCCACCTCCCGTCAGATGGGTCTACTGATATGAGCCTGAAGATCATTCGAACTCTATGGTGAGTTCCTTCTTGCATCCATCTAAGAGAAGAATGTCATTTGTATATAGAAACCATCTTCAACCTTGTAGCAAAGGTTGAAATCCGCATCACCCGTGATGATCATTAAGCTCATCAAATGACTATTGATCCTGGGTACCCGTACAAAGCTTTCTTCAATCGTGTGATTCTCTATTGAATCCTGGGAGTTTGCTCGATTCACACTTCTTCTTCAATTACACTATTAAGAGAACGATCTTGTCATCCATGGGTGTGTCTAGCCACTTGGAGCAAACATCTCATCATGATCCTCTCCCTCTTTCTAAGAGAATCCTCTAGCCACAAGCCTTCTATAGTACGTTTGATTTGTAAGTCTTCTTGTTGAACATCCATCACTTGTTCTTTGGAACATGTGTTCATCATCCTTCTTTTACATGATCTTTCCTACAAATCAAAGTTAATTACATGATTAGTAATACTTCATAATCATCAAATCATGTTGACATGATAGCCTATTATGCATACTGATATGATTCACATAGTTATGCAACTATCTTGACCAATACTTTGGCACAACACTTTTCCATATCATGTGTGCATACAGTGGCTATCTAGATGCCTTCCATCTCTACCAGAACATACTATTAAGAGCGTGCACAGCTCTCAGCATGTCAGCAAAGAGGTTTCATTCTATACAAGCAACAATGGAATGTTTGTCCAACTTACCCATCATATGCATATTAGTAGTATACTTGTTCAATTCTATATGAATGCTTACACTATGCATGATATATTCTAGGAATACAAATATGCATACAACTATTACGAGCAATATCATTAACTATTCAGAGATTCAAGAGGTAATTCAAATAACAACTCAAATACTTATCTTTTATGTTTGTGTAGTTGTCTCCCGCTTGATCTCTATTTTCCCTTTATGATAGCATCATTATTATATGGCTTTGAACTTCTATCCATTCTGTACCACTATGCATGCTTAAGTGTGTACTAGTTTCATCATTGTGACTTTTCTCAATATTTCATACATAATCATACATTCATTAGTATAATCTTAATACTATCAAAACATTATGATTCTAAATAATCTTAAGCATGTATGGTCATGATCATTTCATACACATGTATACTTATCTAAGATCTTAACACAAAGTAGGATTCTAACTTGATATAGGAAAACATACCTGGATTATCATGCTTGCTAGTTATGTCTAACATACCAAAACAATGTCTTCTTTGTTCTCTTCAATGATTTAGAGACTTTGTGCTAGTAACCTGCATATCTCATAAGTTAAGCATTGTATAACCAAATTATACATACCTTGTAAGTAGAGCTTCTATGTGATCAATGACTATGGATGAGTCTTTGTCTTCATGTCATCATGGTCATATGGATTTGACTTTCTTGATGTACCTTTCATGTTAGCAGACAACATCATCCTCATACAACACCACAAGTGCATTAGTACAATCATAAGTGGCATAACCCTAACCAATGAATGTCTTCTATTATTCTCATGCATTCATACTTTTACTAAGGTTATCAAACAATCTAAAATTAATCATAATTGTACTAACCTCAATAATATGAAGACAAATAAATTTCAAAACATACATGTATCTCCTCAAGTCATACCTGTCGAGATTGCTTGTAGTCCTCTTTATAAGGGTAAAACCCTAACCATCCAAGGTAGATCACTTGTAAAACTTATTATATAGGTTCATGGTGCTAGGATGATAAATATCAGTGCCATTTAAACCTCCTTCATTGCTGCCCTATGAGTCTCCCGACTTTGCTAGGGTTTCTTCTTACTTGGAAACCCTAATCTTCAATCTCCTTCCTCCCCCAACATTTTGATGGAGGATTAATATCTATGATGAATGGATTCCAAATCCATTTTCAAAATTTGCGATGTTGCATCAGGTGTCTCCAACATTGTATCAGGTCCTTCCATACCTAAAAGCTGAAAACCCTAAGTGAGAGCTTATTCCTCTTCTTCTTTGATTTCCTCCGTTGAGTTCATTTCAGATGTGTCGTATTGTTTCTGGTGCATCTATGAAATTTCGGATCTGTAGGGTCTGAAACTTTGGCCTGTGTTAGCCTGACCTGTCATCTTTCCAACCCCACAGGTTTGAGCTTCATTGGATTCTCCATCAAAGAGATATGCTCAGTTTCCCAACATGACCTGTTTAAGGGATGAAACATCATAGCGAACTTGTACAGAGTTCCACGTGTCACTATTTCATCTTCGGCCTTTGAAACTCGGACCTGTGAAACTACATTCTGTTACCTAACTGTCACATTTTACAGAATTCCATTTGGAGCTTCCAATCTCGAGATATGACCTTTTTCCCTAGGTCACCTGTTTAGAGATTCATTCTGGAAGAAGCAGAAACCCTAACTTGTACAGATCATATCTCAAAAAGTACAACGAATCTGAGGTTGAAACTTGGACAAAAGGTACAAGAAAATTTCATCTTCGGCCTTTCCAAGTTTCAGACCCCGAATCTTCTCCAAAATGGATTTATTGTGAAAGTGCCACGATGACTAGTTTTTTCTATACAAAACCCTAACTTTCAAATTGTCGCAAGTGAAACAAGTGTCGTAAGTGCCATACATTGACTTCCTTTAGGTTAGCTCTGATTCCATGTTAAGATTCAATATGCTAAGATAGATAACATCAGTATTCCATTCAATTTCACAACAATAGCATATGCATGATGACTGAAAGAACAACAAGCACATCATAAACACAAGAGACACAATTTATCCTGGGAAACCCTCATGGCGTAGAAAACCCAGCAAAGATTCCTCAATATAGATGACCAACAAATACAAATATATAATCCCCAAACAAGAGCTCCTTCTCCTCCTTTGCAGATCTCTCTCTCTCCTATGCAAGTTCACAAGTGAGTGAGTGTGTGTAAATGAGAGACATAACACTTCTATTTATCCTTTATCTCTCACTAGACAAAATACCTAACTAGGTCGGCCCCAACAGATAGGTGTCTTCCAAAGATCGGTTTGGGATGATTAGGGCCCAAGTCCAACCAACAAAGATTGAGAAACAATTACCCTACTCCACGAAACCAATCAACAGGGGTGCAAGCACTTGCCTTCGACAAATACCCTCCCAAGAAGCTAGACCGGAGAGTCTACACCTGTCTCAAGTGCTACAATAGATTCCCCTAGTAACAACCTATGTAGAACCTATGATAAGAAACTATGGCTACCACTTCACGTTAGGTATCCAGGTGGAACGATCGTTGGAAAGGGATTCTGCTAATGGGCAGGGAACATTGGAGACAAGTCCTAGACCCGAATTTGTTGGTGAATAGTGGTGTCACCCTGAGGACTTTCCATGCTTGAACAACCCCCAGACATGCATAACCCCGCTAATCCAAGAACCATGGGACAATCTATCCACTTGTACTAGCTTTACCTACCACTTGACGCGGGTTTGAGTGGCACTTTCCCGACAAGTACTTCACGCTACTAATGGATTTTGTCTCTCTTTAGTGAATCCTAGTTTCTAGTCTTATGTGACTCTAGAGGATTTTACTCACAATCCTATCTCCAAATCCTTAACCCTAGACTATTAGGTGAGTTTCTACAAAAGAAAAAATTTCCTAGTCTTTTCCGTTAAATATGCTTGTTGAAAATAAAAATTGAGAACACTTTCCAATGAAGAATACTTCTGCAACTAAAGAGATAAACTAATGCATAGTTTACTCTCTTTCACTAAAAATGAAGCATCTTCAACCCCCTAAAATGCACTTTTCACTTTTTAATGTCTTTTGATGTACATGCAAGTTCTAAATGAGAAACATGATTTCAATTGCAAACACAAGTTTTCAAATGCACAATTCAACTTTAGTCTATTCAATGAAAATGGAGACTACAGACTAAATGCAAGTTCAATCCTAAAATGTAAGTGCAAAACTACCTTTTAAAGCGCAAATGTAACTTCAACTTTATAAACATATGCAAGTATACTTTTGAATGCAAATGCAAACTTCAGTTGGTATTCTAGTTCAAATTCAATCCTAAAATGCAAATGAGGACTCAATTCAACATGCACTACAAAAAACAAAATGCAATACAAATTTTTTTCTTGAATTTTGATGCAAAATGCAAAAATATACTTTGAATGAAAACTTGATATTCACTCAAAACACAAATGCAACTTTTGTTTTCAATGTAAAATGCAAATCGAAATCTTATGAAGACACTTGCAAAGTACATAAATCAAAATAAACTTCATGAATTGATCCGACTTTGTTTTTCTTTAAAGAAAAAAGACTTTAACCATGAATAACTACACAATAAAAGCAATGAAAAAAACTCCCGATATCCTTATCAAACTCAGTGAAAGCAACCACAAACACGAGACTGTTTAGTCGAGCAAGAATGCAAGGTTGAGAAAAGTATGCAAGACCACTCTTAGATTCAAACAAGCAAAATGACTTACTAGGCTACAAGGTTTAGTAAAGCCTGATTTTGTACCCAACCAATGCAATCAGGGCCATATAAAAACAAGAAAATTCCCTGAGCTTCCACCTCAAAGGATTTCCAAAAGCATAAACTCAAAGAGAAAAAAGAGGTCTAAACAATACGATTAGTTTTCAAAACTTTTCACTCAAAAGATTCAAAAGGATGAACTAAAAATGATCATAGAGCAAATACACTACTCATGAGACGCCACCACAGGACCTAAACAGTATGACACTTTCAAAGTGTATAAAACAAACAGTGAAAAGGATCATAAACAAATAAAATTTTCAAAAGACCTTTCACCCAAAAGGTTAAAAAATACAAGTCAAACTTGGTCACTGACAAGACAACTTAACTCTAAGAGGCTCTATAGGGCTTAGAGCACTCAACCCCTTTCAAAAAACTCAAGCAACCCTAAATACTAAGTAAGGTGTGAAAAAATCACCTCTTAGAGGAAAATCGCTTATGTGTCCAACATTGCCAGCAATTAAATCGCTTATGTGCAAACAATTGACCGTGAATTTTCAGGGAAATCACTACTGTAAGTATTACAGGCAACGATTTGGTCCTGAGAAGTTTGAAAATATAAACGCAAACTCAAAAAAAAAGTTTGAGGTATCTACAAAGGTATGAGACCAAACCAAACTTGAAATTAAAGACTCACATCAATCAAACAAACCAAAGGAACTGACCTAGAAACCCCAAAGCTGATGGTTTCTCCCCAGTATAGTCACCAATCCTATTGTTAATGATTCCATCCAAATGACTGGGGTAATCACTAGTGTACTCAGATAGACATCCTAAGGTTGAAATGCAAGCAAAACAGACTCCTTGAGACCAATTACATACAAATTTAACCTAATATTATGGAGAAGAAACTAGTGTACCTTGTTTATTATGGTTGGTCCTAACTTTCTTTGCTCCAATTAGGCTTGCTCACAATCTCTGACCTGCAATACAACCATAAAAACCTTCCTCAAATATATTGGCTAATATAAATAATGAAATTGATCTTTAACATAAAATCAAACTAGTTAAATGAAACGAAATTCAGACAATAAGCCAAACACAAACAATGATAAACAATGGATCTTGGAAGGGAAAGATGTCCAATCTGTATTCATATAGCAGAAAATTACAAGTTTACCATAATCTACAAGGAACCTTGCAAAAATAAGGCTCCAAGTCTCCTACTTGTCTCCTCCAATAATCCCAACCAACTCCAAATGTATAAGGGAATGAAACTATCTGAGGGAAATAGTTTCATAACATAGGCAATGGATATCAATGCATGGGGCAAACTGGATGGAGATCAAGTAATCCCTCTAGCATTACTTTACCTAGGAAAAATTCCCCTCCCATGGCCTATATCTCTTTCTTTTATAATGAATAGAGATAGTTACTATCGGGTAGGAGGAGGCCATAACTGGATAGGTGGTTGCCAAAACCACCCTAACCTCCTCGATTTTCAAAATTTTATTTATTTTTTATCTTTTTTGGTGGAAACCACCCTCAAATAAATAGAAACAAGAGATTAAATCACTAGCAATGCTTTTGCAGTATGCGATTGCAACTTTTTCTTGAAATAGCTTCCTAACCAAAGGTTTGGGGTGAATAAATCGTAGCTTGCAAGACCTTTGGGAGCGATTATGCTCTTTTCAAGGGTTTTCAGGGAAAATGAGAGATGAATGAGGATTGCGTCCAATGATCAAGGCCATAGCAACTGAAGTCAAATCAAGTCTCTTCCATCCATAATTGTCCTTTTGTGCGACCAACAATTGACATTTGAGGTGTTGTCTTTGAACTGGCATCATAGACGAAGAAGTGTCGATTTGGGCTATAACAACCCTTTTTTTCTCATTTGAAAAAACTCTACTCTTTTTATTGGAGTTAAAATGAGTAGACTTAGATGGCGTAAAATCCTGGTAGACATGTCGGTGACAACCAACTAGATTAAAACAAGAATACATATTAAGAGCCTAAGATCAACATGATCAAAATCTCTACAACAAAACAATCCGTGATGCTTTAAATAGAGATAATATATTATTCCTTGTCTATCAAAAAACATTTTTTTGTAAATACATACTGAATATGGAGACTCTACAAAAAGATGGATCTGGTGGAGCTGAATTCTTGATTCCCCTTGAGATTTTTCATTTCTAGTTGTTCATCCTCCATTTCAACTGCTACCTTAGCTAGTAAGTTCACTTCAACAATTTTATCCTTGTAGACGTGGGAGAAACATATATACTCAAAAGCACTAGCCATGTCCTCATTCCTAACTATTATAGCATATTTTGCCACATCATTGCAAAATGCTTATTTTGGCTGATATTTCATCTTTGCAAACTTTCCTGTCCCTCTATGGTTCAATTCCCCTATCCCTTCTCAGTTAAATCCTTCAAAAAACACCAATATCCTACTCATACGCGCCTTATGCATTACTAGCCCATGTATACGCACTTTCCTAATGTATTTCCCGCATATGACTTGTTTTGAAGGTAAAGAATAAATAAATTCTTGAGAAACGTTAAAACAGTTTCACAATTCTTCAACCGTCTCTTTCTTGTAGATAACTACTTGAACTTCCCTAACAACCTCCCAGTTGGCTCCTCAACAGATCCCCTAAGTTTTGCACAAAATTAAGGCCCCCCCATCTAAATTTGTAAATACATAGCTTTTGATTACTTTTGATTTGTTTTGTCTAATTTCACTATTTGGTATGATGGCATCCTTTTATTACACATGCTTGATCTTTGCTCTTTATCAATTCGTTGGCTCATGCGATGTGGTTTTGGTGATTCGATCAATTTATGTCGTGTTAATCCTTTTGCTTGTTGGCTTCTCAACAATGATTTCTTGCTCTTATTTGAACTTATTTGAGTTACTTCCATGCTTTAGTTCATTCGAATTGAATTAATTTCGTGTTGTGGCGATCTCACAAAGTTTTAGTCTTCAATGCATAAATTGGTTAAGCAAACACTTTGGCAGATTAGAACAAATTATGAAAATGCCTATCTTTTATGATTTTAATCTATGCTTTGAAATGCTATATGTTAAAGAATGTAATCAAGTTCTTAGTTTTCAATTTGGATGATTATCGAAATTTTACAAGTCTCAAAATTTTAATCTTTTTTATAATTTCTCCTTCTTTGGCATAATAACATCAATTCAATTGAGGCATTTTAATTCAAATTTATTTCATGCCTTGATAGAGTTTATCTCAAAGAGTGCCCTTCATTCGTTGGAGGGTACTCTATTTTTTGAGCTTTGGGATGGCATTATTTTGAGGGAAGCTGGCATCTTCCTCTTATTCTGATCTGTCTTTTTCTACTATTTTTGCTGATGTTTTAATGTTTTTTCTTTACTTGGTTGGGGAACCAAACTCTACTGTATTTTTTTTTTATATTGGTATGGGCCCATAGGGTTGGACGTTACTTTTTCGCTTAGTTGTTGTGTAATGTCCCCATTTTGACCCCCTTTTTCATTAAATTGTAATGATGTAAATATTGTTATTTAATCATGGTGAGGAGCTCAAGGCCAAGGCCCCACCACTGATTTAGCGTTTTATGTATCAGCAATTAAAAAAAAATAGATGCCTATGGTTCTTGTGCTAGATAGGCACAATGTAAATTAAGACATCATGTAAATACGAATTTTAATGAAAACCCCACAACTGGCTATGCAACGCAACAAAGAGATGGGGGCATGATTTTTATAAGGAATAGGGAGGGAAATTATTCAAACCCTTGAGCCAATGGTGTTAATCCATGTGTCAATGAGAAAACCCATAAACCACCAACTACCCATTTTGGGTTATGCACCCAATCATTTAATTCTTCTAGAAATTGGTTGAGGCAGTTAATGCCTTGGGAATGAAGAGGTGTGGCAGCCAATTTCGTGCATGGGAAAGCCATCAACCTGGAAAAATGTACTTTTGCTTCTGGGGCAAGAAAACACCCACGAAATGGTGCCCAAAGCCATTTTGAACCCATAGTCTTTCCTCCCTCACGCAGTCTGAGCTAGCGGGGCTTTCCCCATCACATTTTTTACCAATTTCCTGTATTTTTCCATAGTTGGGAGCTCGTTTTTGTGTTACACAGTGGCTGGGAGAAAGGGAGTCACGTTTTGGGGGTTTATAGAGGTTGTTTTTGCCCCTAAAAGGCAGAAAAACGTTTTCTGAAAATGAATTTTCTCTCCCAGGGTTTATTCCCCATCTATCAGTTCGTTTTGGTTACCCACGTTTTTCAGCACTTGTGTTTTGTTGTAGGGTGCATCCCTGTGTTGGTTGGAAATTATGAGCAAGAATTAGGAGTGTAAGTGGACCAGAATTGGCTTGATAAACCTAGTGAGGAGGTAACCTCTCAAGAGTATCAAAAGGGCTGGTTGCTCTTCTATGCACACCTTGAAGAACACTAGAATGGAAGGTATGGCCTGAGGGACTGTGTATTAGTGAAGGGAATACTTCCTTGTGCCAGGTGTGTAGGTATTGTGGGGACCAAGCTAGATAGATCTTGTAGAGGGTGCCCATATCTCTATGGATGATCCCACTAGCTTAGCAATTCTTCCTTCCATTGCCTAATAGCCTGATAAACCCAACTGTAGATTGGCTTGGCTGATTTGGTGTATCTTTGGGCTATGTGCGAGTCTGTTGTTCCCTGATTCCTTGTAGAGATCATGCCTAGCTCGGGGGTGGCAGTGTGTTGAGATATTGATGATCACAACTGGCCTATGGTTGGGTGGAACGTTGCAATTGCATAGCCAGTTGCTTGGGACTACTTAGTTATAAGATAAGTATTCTCTTGTGTTAACTTTGCAATTATTTATTTGATGAATATTGTGAATGTATGATGGATGTGTTATTGTAATTACTTCCGCTGTGTTTTCTTATAATTATACATTTCCATATGTCTTTTTATATTATGTGAATGCTTATTTAAAAGTTCATGGGGCTAGATGCTCAGCTTTAGCATCACGTTCTCTCTATCATGCTGGTATGATGGGAGGGGACATTACATGTTGGGGCGCAGCTGTTGATGGTTTTGGTTGTTTTTGTTCCGTTGACTCTTCTCTTGTCCGGTGGGACAGTCTATATGTATTTCCTTGTGACGTTGTTCTCGTTTTTCGCTCATATACTTGTCAATAAAGTATAGTAATTTTTCTGATTGAAAAAAAGAGTTTATCTCAAAGTTTGATGACAAGTTTTGGAATCTTTACTTCCAATATTTTTTTTATAATCTCTATCTTTGACATTTTGGCCTCAAACAAGTAATTCTCATCGTGCAAAACAAAACTTAAACTTATGAATAATGTTAATAATTATAAATAATATAAGACTATAAAATGAAACAATAAAATATAATTTATTAATGTTTTTAAAATTTGATTTTTATTTGTTATTTTTACATGTAAATAGTAATTTTATTATATAGTGTATATTGTATACTATATATAAATAAGTAATTTTGTTTTATACAAAAAATAATATAACTATGTGTTGGTGTATTATATAACTTTATTGTTTTTAGGGTCGAATAAGGAATGCGACTTTAATGCATAGAGCTTTATAAATCTTGGAATTTTTTTATTAACAAGAGAGAAAGCTACAAGGTAGCTAATTCCCTGTCAATTAATTAAAGCATGTTTCAACTAGCATTGGGGGAATCATTGATAAGTATCGAAGGAATAATCCAAAAACCTCCGATGGTATAAATGGCAGAAGGCACATTGAAGTCTGCTTTGAATCTTGGCTAGATAAGCCTTGGGGTGCTATCAAATAAATCTCCGAGGCACAAGAAGTATGAGTCAGAGTTTGGTGAAATAAGCCCCAATGTGCTATCAAATAAAGCTTTGAGGCATCCGACACAAGGAAGTATGCATTAGAGCTTGGTGAGATAAGCCTCAGAGTGCTATTGAACCAGAGCCCGACTGAATGAGCCTGCACCATCCAAGTGACATTCAATTGCATTCATTCATCTCCCCATGTTCATTCTGATGGGTGAACTCTCAAAGCTCCAGATGTCCACCCATTCTTTATATACAACCACAAACACAAGAAGGAGTGGAACTGAAAGCAATCTCATTCAAGTGAGAGCCAAACATACATGGATCCACTGAGCAATGCATCGACCCTCTTCAACTCAGAAAAGAATACTAGAGTCTCCTCTACCAGATAATGGCCTTGGAGCACTCGAGTTGTTATTTTCGCCCTTCTCCACGGTATAAACAACTTCAACAACATAAGTAGCTTCAACGACAGCAGAGACAAAGAAGCACTAAAAACAATAATTGAATAATATAATTCCATATATAGGGCTCCTATACCATAGCCTAAGACAAAACAAATAAAAAAGGAAGAGTCACCGATGGGAAGGACCCAACAATGGATCTGATGATAACACCGGGAACCATTGGTGAAAGTGAAAAAGAAAGGACTTGAGTAATTATATCCTTAAATGGGGAACAACTCGCATTTACCCACAGAGAGCATGCATAAAAAAGTGGCACCCACATATACCGATGAGTCCCCTTTTAGCCTTGGAGAATAGCCCATAGAACAGTGGCATCCAGAGGTGAACCGATGAAGCACATTATACAGTGTCAGTTTATGAAGACGTAAATACCAAGGTAAACTTTTAAACACAAGTTGTGCTTTATTGCCAACTACATGGCTTAATTACTAAAAAAAGAGATATTCTTTTGAAGATTGCAACATAATGTAGCTATTTATGTCCAGTAAACTTTGCTCGTTTGTAAGCTCACATTAGCAAAGATATCTCATTATGGTGGTACATTTTAAGAGATGATTTGTTTGAGCTTAATTTGGTGTTGTCTTAAAAATTTTATTTATTTTTAAATACTTCAAAATTTCAAAAAAAAAATCTATCTTAAATTTATTTTTGATTACTTCAAAATTTCAAAAAAATAATCTATCTTAAACTTTCACATCTATGGTTATTGTTTAGACCTTTTGTTACAACGTAATTTTCCACTTTGTGAGCATCAGCACTCTTTGGCCTGCAGGATCCATTTTTCTGACTCAGATCCACTTTATATCCTTCAGACACACTATTTTCCCTATTTTTTCCCCTATACGCTAGATGCATCACTACAGTGGGCGTACGCGCGAGTTCCATCACTATAGCTCGTGGGTAGCATGTAAAATGGTAAAAATCACTAGTTAATTACTTTTTACTCCCAAAAGGCGGTCATAGGGTGACCTTTGGCACTCCATTTGCCCCGAAACGCCTCGATGTGTCCTTTCACTTACCTTTGGGAGGACTATATATTGAGCACATATGGCTTATGGACGGGGGGAGAAAGGAGAGCAAGAGAACTCTAGTGTATTTTTGCCCTATCTTGAGTCTACACTCATTGATCCTTGTAGTTGTGAACCCTTTATGTTCACCTTCCAAACTCCTATCATAGTTTGAGTTTGTCATTCCATGGAGGATTGAAGTGGTGGAGGCACAAGTGGATTGACCCAGATCTTGGTTCAGATTGGTTGCCGACAAGAGGTCGTATCACATTGTACTTATTGTTATTTATTAATAGAAATACTCATATTCTCGTCCATTAATGTTGTGAATGTTGTTTATATTACATTGGGTTGCATTTACTTATAATATCATGGACCATTGCTATTGATGATGTTAATGTTGTTTATATATTATATGCACTTGTTGTATATTGGTTGTCAAGACTAATTTGTAGGTTCAAGTGCACGAGTTGAAAGTTCCAATGGGGATCTACATCAAACGTTTGGATCGAGGTTGGTTATATTCTTCATTATCTTAGCATTGTCATTTATATAGCATAGTATTGAGAATTGAGTTAATTTCTGGTAGTCAGCTGTCTGTTGTGGTCCACCCCAAGCCATAGGAAGTTTTCTCCAACACACCTTTATCCGTTAATACATTTTATGCCTTGTAATTATGTGATCCTAGACAAATGGTTATGAAAGATTTATTGTTTTATTTTATTCATAAATATAATATTTGCCAAATGAGTGTAAGTACTAACTAGGGATTAAAGGAAAGTCGTGAAATCTACCATGTATGCAGCAAAATTAATTTGATGTATATTTTTAGGCAATACTTTAAATAATGGAAAGCCAATGCAGGTCATAATGATTATAATTGCTTAATCAATATTGATTAAATTAATCTTTCAAATAAACCAAGTTGGAGATCGATTCAATCTCAAAACTAAATAGTTCCAATAACCTTGAGAGCGGCAACGTACTCGGCCCTCGTTGAAATAAGTTTCAACACTTCTGCATCAAAATGTTCGAGTCATATTGAAGAGTTCCTTGCGATCTCTGAGTAGTCTAAGGACAGACCGAAAAGGACGGTCTTTGACAATTATATGATGCATATAGACAGCGAACTGTTCTGACACAGAGACCAACACATTTGTCCAGCGATCTCTTGCAAAACAATTCAACAATCTGGTGCAATGTGCTTTGATTGATAAAAAAATGAGATATTCTTTTGAAGATTGCAATAGAATGTAGCTATTTATGTCCAATGAATTTTGCTCATCTGTAAGTTCACATTAGCAAAGATATATTTCTGTATGGTGGTGCATTTCAATAGATGATTTGTTTGAGTTTAATTTGGTGTTATCTTAAAATTTTTATTTATTTTTGAAGACTTCTCCCAATTAATTGTCCTTCAAGGATGCACATTTTCTCCATGTCTGCAAATTGCTTGTGTAAAAATTTATTTGTCCATTCATTGAATTAAGATCACCAGAGATCGATTCCCTTTTGTTTTCTGTATTTAAGAATATAAAATCAGTGTGATAACATGCTGCCCGACTGCCTTGGAATTTGATAACAGAAACTGAATTTGGGTGAATGGCCATCCTTTGTTCTGGCCCTGCTGTTGTGGTCGTCATCATAAGAATCGGTAAAGAGACGCGGATTCCAAGTCGGTCTTGGCTGGATTATGATATGATAGGCAAAATGAGTGATGATTAGGCTTGGTGTGGACCATAGTTTATACGTGGCAGTTTCATAAAATTTTAATATAAAATTTAATTTAATTTATTTTTAAATTCGGATAAATAAAAGCACTCCTGCAGGGCTTTATGTTCCTTAGAAGTACTTTAAATCAATAGAAAAATCAAAATTTTGTATTTTAAAAATTTTGAAATTTATTTTAATTTTTAAAATATTACATTTAATATCAAAAAATTTCTAAACATTAAAAAATATTGTAAATATTTTTATCTAGAAAAATCAAATAATACAATTCAATATAATTTGATTTTTCAATAGAAAGTATAGCCCTGCCTTAGCAGGGAAATAATAATTTGAATAAAGCGTCATCTCTTATAAGATTCAAGCTTTTCAGATTGTTGCTTGATAATTCTAAGATTATGATTATGTAATTTATGATTTGAAGTAGGTATATGCATTAAAATTTTAAAATTCTAATTTGTTTTCTTTTAATATTGATTTCGTTTTTGTTTGACTTATGCACAGTTTGTTACAAATATTGTAACAAATTGAAATAATAAACTATACAACTGCGTGTCCATCTTTTCTAAGAGGATCAAGCATTATGAGATGGCATGTTGCATTGTCATGATTTTATGGACTACAATTTTGCATTTGTTGATAGATGTTGACCAACCCTTTGGGTTATTTTGATGAGGCATGTAAAGAGGAGCGTTGTGGTGCTAGATGTGTCTTTAAAATCAGTTCTAAGCATGCTTTTCACTTTTACTTTAAGGTTGGCATAAGGACGAATATTAGTGTAGAGCTTTTATCCATTTGATGTCTCTGGAGATTTGCATCTGGTAGAGGTGTGTCTTCTTTTCTGGACTTCGGAGACTCCAAATGCATTGTAGATTGGTCACTTAGAGTTTCCTCCCTTAACTTGCTTAGGCTGAAGCACTGGAAAGATAATGTAAAAATTTTGATATCCTCTTTTGATTAGATCACTATTAGACACATTTTTAGAGGAGCTAATACATAAGTTGATGCTCTCTCAAAGCATATGTTGGGCAATGGGGGCAATGGACGGGAAGTTGCACTTGGAGGAATGCCTGAATGGATCTCTTGTGGACTCTCACTGTTAGGATCTCATGTGAGATATTTTTTCTGGACTGCTGAAGCATATGTTTTAATGACTTCCCTAGTAAAAAGTCATTATCAGATCTCTTTTGCATAAGTTTTTTGATAAACACGGATGTACTAGTGCAGGTCTTTTCTATCCTGGTCAATTAAATATGTTATATTACTGAGAAGTTCCTCACTTCTCTTTTGTAAACATCTATTGAAGGATACAACTTTTACTTAATATAAAGTTGTTCTTTTTGTGTGAAAAAAAAAGATGTTGACCAAAGGAATATTACATTCCAATTGTCAATGGAGGAAAAATAATACCACGTATAACAAGTTTGCGACGCTGAATTTAGTGTTGAATATTGCTACGTTCATCGATTACTTCGGATTGCAAGGAATCTCACCAACTCTTAATGAAAGATAATTATACCATAGGCATTTTTCACAATGAGATATCATCTCGCAATTATTGTTTCAGATTCCTCTTTTTTCGAGCGAATGGAAAAACGCCACGTGCCTTCATGTCTATGTCTGTACCTTGCAATTTTTTCCTATTCGTCGTTCTTTTTCTCATTGTTTGGCACAGAGGATGTAGTGGGTGTGTCGAACAGTGATCAAATTTGAAGAGTGGGTCTTAATTTCAATTGGAAGGGCATTTGTTCTTGGAGCCCTTCAAAGATGAAGGGCAATATAAATAATTGTGCTTCAATTGACAAATATAAATTTAGTAAGCTCTTCCCTGCCAAAAATGTATAAAACAAATATTGCCCATCCAAATTTCTACAATCATGAACAAATAAGCATT
This sequence comes from Larix kaempferi, assembly GCA_027924585.1. Classification (NCBI taxonomy): domain Eukaryota; kingdom Viridiplantae; phylum Streptophyta; class Pinopsida; order Pinales; family Pinaceae; genus Larix; species Larix kaempferi. The sequence continues at coordinate 5,745,057 of BSBM01000866.1, forward strand.
CCTTAATATTTACATGAAAATGATATCTTTTCAATAGAACCTATTTGAACACATTAATTTGTCATATATGTTACATTAATTTTACAATTCATTAAAATAACAACTATTCTGTTGTATTTGTCCGGAATGGATCACATTTCATTATACATAAAAACTACTTAGACTATGGAATAACCATATTGGGGCATCCACATGATCTTATAGATAGTGTAGGACATTGTAACTAGATATAGTCTTAAAATAAAACTAGAACCATGAGAAAATTACTTACTGTTAATTATGTACAAAAGGAAGCCATTAAGCAAAGTGAGGCTATAATAAACCTACGAGCAAAAAAATCATATAAAACCAACCAAAAACTTAATTAAAACTGGAGAGAGGGAATCCATTCAAGCTCGAGAGATGTAAGAATCACGAGCATTGGGAACCTAAGAAAAAATAATACATAGCTCATAAAACATTAAAAAAAATCCTCCATACCAAGCAAGTTAGCAACGCTAGCATCATAGGGGTCGAGCATCAAATTTTGTTGTTCAACACTTGTCACCACAACATACAGGTATGGGATGGAGGGGAAATGGAATCAAGCCCAAGTCAACTAGAGCCTTGCAACTTGTTTCATGTTTGAGTCTCGACAATCTGCCTTTTAAGTTGAACCAGAACACCAAAATAAGTTTATTAATGGTTGGATTTGAGAAAATTCTATATGTGAGTAATTAAGAGCTCGAAGCTCTAAAATTGTTGTGTTTTGTACCAATCCACGATTCGACGAATTTACAGTCACTGACATGAAATTTGAGTTATTTAATGAAAAGAATTAATATATCTACCTCTATGTCGAAACCATATTTTTCAATGCTGATGCAGGCACTACCCTCCTTATTGTCTTACCAAAAGGCATTAGAATGAGGAAGAAGACTTTAAAATGTGGACTTCACCTTCAAAGAGTGCCTTACAATCATATTGATGAGGAGTGATAAGAAGATCATAACAATCCAACATGTCAAATCTTAGTTGATAGTGTCAATTAAATACTTATATGGTGAATTTAATATAAGACTTACTTACAATTGTTTCTTACTCTTTGCATTTTGACACATTTGATATTTTATGGTTGTCTCTATGCCTTGACCCAATTGATATTATAAGGTGAGGATGTGCATGCATGATAATCCTTAGTTATGACTATGAGATGAGGATTTAAAGAAAAGAGGATGTAAAGACATGTAATTTTTATATGTATTTTGGTGGTGAGCACCAAAGACAAATGTGGTGAGAAACCACATATGTTTGGAATGACGGAGGGAGATTACATCATAATCATTCCACCAATCGAATTGAGACTATTCCTTAGCCATTTTTAATTTTTTTATTATTAATAACTGTTATCACACAACTTGTAGTTGTCCCAAAAGGTGATCCTATCCAGGATGGTAGAGGCATCGGACAACTGAAGAGGTGACCCAAGAGATGCCATGGTTCCCAATGCAAATGGTTGTCACGCTAACCGAGGCACTCTTCACTTTAGATCTAGCTTGAGCAAGACCAAGGGAGAGACCCTAGCTATCCAATGGATGCTAGTGAACCAACTCTAGACCTCCTAGGGAAATGTGAGGGTGAAATAGGAGAAGATCAAGAGTGAATGGATCTAGATCTATGAAGGATAAGTGGACACATGGAGTTAGGCCTTGGTTGAGGAGGCTTATGGAATGACAAATGCTCAACCATGCATAAAATATACCACTTATGAGTTTAATTACGTAGATCTAGATAGATCTAATGCCAATCAAAAGAACCCAAGTGGGGCCCACCCTTAAATTATGGAAAATGAGTGAAATGGGGCCCACAAGTCAAGATCAAGAGAGGAACAGAACTAGAAGGGTTGGTAATCAATAGATTGGATGTTTTGATGAGGAACAAGCAACACCCAGATGATAGATCTGGAAAAAACCATCTACCCACAAGTGTGACCTCCCTTAGAGAGGCCCAGTGCCTTAGATCAGGCGGTAAATGGAGTCGGATGCCCACCAAATTTGGTCTCCAAGGTTCATTAATTATTTGTGAGGTGGGTTTTAATTATTAAGCCCAAGTTATCGCCATATCTATTAGATCTGAAAATATAGGGATTTAAGATAGGAGGGTTTGAAGTGACCAATGGGTAAAATGCATAAAACTAGATACATACCTTGTAGAACATACCTCAAAAGCTTGTGGCCGTCTTGCAAATTGATAATCTTTCCCAAGTGAGTCAATCAAGAGTGAGATCCAAGTGCGCCAAGTGAAATTGCTATCCTCCCAAGTTGTCCAATGCACCCTTCCCTATCCAAAACAATCTATAATGAGAATCAATCAAACATGGAAGAAGCTATACAGAAGAAGAGATGAAACATAAAGCATCAAATATGCCAGGAAGATACAATAATGATACTCCCTAAGACAAAGGACAATCAAAAGGAAAGATATGGGGTTTCCCCGCAATAGCGTCCCCTCAAATCGTCCTCCTCTTCACCCACACGGCCTCCCTGCAAAGAAAAAGTTTGAAGCTCAAGATCCACAATGATAACACAGAGAAAATATTTTATATTCAACTTGCAAGAGCATCCAACAAAGCTAGAGAAGTAGATCTGCAAAAGTAGTATTTTATTCCAAGAGTTCAAGAGCCCAAAAGGTGCCTTTACAATAGGGGGATCTCTTCCTTAAATATGAATGAGAGAGACCAAAACCCTAAACCACTTTATAAATGAGTGGTGGGTATCAAAATAGATACAATACAATCAACGACTAAGATGAGTTGTAACAATATAACATGGATCAACTCACTAAGAGGGGTGTGCACTCACTAAAGGAGGCCCTAGGGGGGATCGCACCACATGAAGATGACTACGACAAGTGCGTACCACATAAGATGACTAGGACAAGTGACTAGGAGCACATGGTGGGGCTAGGAGGTTTTATTATCCTTCACTAGCATTACCCCATGGCATAATGATATAAAATATGACTCAATAACATGTCCAAGTGACCAAATGACCAAATTGTGGCCTCCTCAATGAGAGAATAATACATCAAATCACAATCTGGAGCGTGTGTGGATCCCACTAAAAGCTGCAAGTTGATCTGGAAGGAGTGGGATACATGACAAATGTCCAATGAAAAAACCTCATGCCAAAACCTTTCCTCAATAACCCAAATCGATTTCCTCAATGACCTTTTTATCCCATTTTTATCCCGCCTGAAAACCATAAAAATGCTTGTAACTCATTGCCTGGTGCCTGGGCACAAAATCGGACTATACCAGCATGTCCAAAGATGGGGTAATATGGTGATAACAAGTGGATGGACCCTCCATCCTCTCTGTAGCGCCCTAGGAGAATGTGCCTCATCAATGCAACTGTTGGACAGGCCATTTCTGCATGGCAAAACTTGAGAAAAGTGGAAATTTGACTCTATCATCACTGGGAGTGCCTGAAACTGATAAATGAGTGTCTCAATGGAATCAAAAGGTACAAATCTACTAGAGATGAGTGCCCATACACCCTATGGAAACCTGTAAGATCATCTGTAGCCTCTGCCATACCCGGACAATAATAAAATAAATGGTATGGGAATAATAATAACCATAAAAAATACATCAACCATCATCTAAAACCTGTGCCCACTGTATGGAGTCATCAAAGGTGCATCATAGAACCATAGGTCATCATCATATAGCATCACCGGTCCAATTCATCACGGATCCCAAGGTTGCCTTGGTCAAACTAGGTTTGACCAAGTCAAAACTTATCAAAATATAACCCAGGATAGAAAAGCCTAATGCTGCAAGTGCAAATGGTTAAAGCATGCTCTGTTAATCATTCTCATAGCAAGACTTAAAGTATTAAGCATCATTTCAGTAGCAGTTAATAGATAATTATATCAAGCATAAGTTTAAATAATCATTTACTTACAAAAGAACCTCAAGCGTATACTCATTTTGTAGACATGATCATTTTGCTAGCACAAGGTGAGGGTGAAGAATGCAAGGCTAGGATAAGGGGACGACTTAACTGACTCAACACTGTGATACTTTGGATAAGGGAAAGGGAATAAACACTTAAGTATATGTCGGATAATAAACACACAGGGAATGGCAGTGTCTCACAAATGCAATAAGTTGTTCAGAGAGGTGCTTATTCAACCTTGGAAAATGTCTACAACTCACATCCAAGCTGTATCAGTTACGTGAGGATCTTTTCCAGAACGACCGTGGATTGGGTGCCCGACTAACCGTAACTTGAGGTTCTAGGGGAGACTTAGAACTAGTTGTCCCTTACTCCATCTCACATCACAACCCGTGGGCTCCGTGAGGAATTAATCATTACATTTCATTTCCTTAGCCAACAGTATTTGGATTTAGCATACATTTAACCACTTCTTTCTTTAGGCTTATTTGACATTTTTGGGGGTTTTGCATGTGCTTAGAAGCACAACTACTCAAGCTTTCATCCAAGGTGCTTTTCATTTCAGTTTCCATTTCATTTCATTTCATAGCCCTTTTGGGGATTTTGCATGTGCTTAGAAGCACAACTACTCAAGCTTTCATCCAAGGCGTTTTTCATTTCAGTTTCCTCCACAACCCTTTTTCATTGTACTGAGAAGCACAATTTTTAAAGTATTTTCATGGGATTTCATAAGAGATATAACAATAGTTTCCATATGTAATGATGGTAGTACAATTTGCTTCAGGTTTTAGCCAACACAACTCAAGCAACTAAGGGGACTTTCTACAATCAAGACCAAACATTGGGGCAACCGACTAGAGTGATCAAGGTATCAAATCCAACTCACCAAAGGGTAAGTTCTGTTTCCAACTCAGATCCGAGACACAAACTAATAGGGATGCTATCCAACATAGAGGCAAAAGTGGGGAGGTCCTCCATATCACAGGCTGAGGAGTACGTCAGGGTAAAAACCAATCAAGGGAGAGATAATTGATGGATGGGGAAAGTGAAGGTGATGCTTAAGATATCATACCATAAAGGTGGGAATGATCATGTCCACACTCTTAAGAGGGTAAAACCAACAAGTATAAAACAAGAGGCTCTAGATGTAAGTAATAAAACCATTTAGATTATCAATAATAAGTTAATAACCATATTCATTTCATACATATACACTGCCAGATCATGATCACTAGATACTAAGTCAATTTATCAAAATGACCAAAAGAGCAAGATAATAAAACCAATGCACATCATATACCTACTGGGCCATATACCTGTACATGTTATTTGGATCATCCGTAACCACTGAAACACTGCTGCTGAAACTATGGGCACTACACTGCTCTATATGGGATAAAAGGTCATCTCGGTCATCAAATCTAAGGTCAAGAGGCTCAGCCTTGGCATAAGGTCTACTGCATGTCTGATCTGGGGCTTCTCTGATGTGTGAGTGATCATCAATAATACTACTCATCATAGTTGATCTCACTAAAACTGTGTAAAGGCCAAGCTCAAAAATATACAATTAAGTGCTCTGCAATCATGGTAGCCCGACTACTATGGATGTGATAACAATAACCATTGTGGTGCTTTAGTCCAAATGTTTTTTCTAATTCATTGTTTTTCCATATCGTGTGCCCAATTCCACTTCTCTATATCAATGCATACATCGACATCTACATGGTTTGTGGTCCTAGTTGCATGCCATTGAGTGTTGTTTAGAGTTGCCATGACTTTGTGACATTCTTGCAGGAAATGAAGTCCTATAGAGGAGGACTCATCAAACCAGCCATTTGAATTTCATTTTGATGAAAAACGAGTGGACTTTGATATCCAACTTCACATAGGTAGTAGGCACAAAGTTTCGGGTTTGTTTTGGGCCTAGTACTAGACTGGTAGCAGTTCTCTGTTGTTACAGCCATAGTCGTTGACACATTATTACACCTTAGATCTCAGCCCGAAGTGACTCAAGAGTTAGAGTCAAATCCTGGTGGCTAGTGCCTCATAGTCGTCAGTGATCACTCGTCATCTTGCACATTTGAGCAGTGAGTGCTTGACGTGAGTGAGTGAGTTGTTATAATTTATGATATTTCCAATATTTTGCATGACAAGTGGAATTTTATAGCATAGGAATTTCAACATAGAAATTGAAATTTATATGGATGGGTAATTTCAAATGTTGTTTTCTTTGAAATGTTGATATAAATTATGCCATTCTTAATTGGAAGGGTAAAATTAAGATTTTAAATTGTTTTGAAGGACAATTTTAATTTTGAACTTCTAGGAAGGGCTAGAACCCTTCGGAAGGGTTGGGAAGGGTTCAAATTTGAACACTGATGCCGACAATGATGCCGACAATGATGTGGTTATGGTTCATCCTTCCAACCTGTGGACGACTGCTCTCCGAATTCTGGGCGTGGTGCTTGGCTACTCAACCTATGAACTGGTAGGCATGTCAGGTCTCGTGGATCTCAACGAGGGGTGGCTCTCAGTGCAAACCCTTAATATTCCGCAACATCGAGCAATCAAAAGTCGAAGAAAGACCGCCCACATTGCGAAGCTGCTGTGGAAATTACACCGCGAACTGACAGACGAAGGCCAGCTTCTAACAATCCAACAGCTGGCATTACCATCGCACCTTCTGGGGTGTGCATTGGTCCATGATTTTATCCTGGAACTCGATACACTCATGGATAGCCTACTGCATGAGATCTTAAAAAAGGTTTGACATCTACATTGTGACATAGTGAGCAGTCAACAATGTGCTATGCAAAGATTGCTGAAACGCACTTGGCAAGATTTTGGTAATAGTTAGTGAACTGCAATTGATGAAGTGCAGGGCTGACTTTGGTAAAATGTACTAGGAAAGCTATCTGAAACATGTTTGGCCTTGGTGAACTGCAATTGATGTAGTGCATGGCTGGCTTTGGTAAAATGCACTAGGCCCAAGTATGTTTCTTTCAATAATTCAGAGATCTTTGTATTGTGCTTCCTCACTTATTTATTCTGAAAGGGGTTATGTTATCTATAAATTATCATTTCACTGTGGAACAAGAAGTGGGCTCTTCTACTCACTCCTTATTTGGATTCAATGGTAAATATTCAACTTTGTTTTTTTGTTTACTTGCATTGTTTTGAAAGATCAATTCATTTATAACACCACGAGGATTAATTCAGTCAATTGTCAAGATATGTATTTTTAAACTGTTTTTCAATTTTTTATAAATAATCTAGGAGGAACCATGACTAAATTAATTCACAACTGATAATGTGGTTCATGTGTTCAGGAACTGCTGGAGTTTGTCGAATCAATGCTCTAAATGAAGCTGGTGGCTGGAAAGACCACACAACTGTGGAAGACATGGATTTGGCTGTTCGAGCAAGTTTGAAGGGATGGAAGTTTGCTTTCGTGGGTGACATTTCTGTAAGTTTCAAACCATTTAACATCTGCTTCAGGAATTACCATTTGATCTTCAAATTCCTTTCATAACCCGACTGGATAGGATTTCTTCTTTACTATTTTATGAAATTAGCAATTTGCCTTCAAGCTTAAATTCCCTTTCTTCCAATTCCTTCACCAGATTCCTTAATCTATCGAGTTCAGCTGAGTTATTATCCATTTTAGCCTCATATGATAAGCTAGCTTTCCCGAAGTTTGTCCCAGTGAGGCTTCCCTTTTCAGATGGGAAATCCAAATTGCTTGACAAAAGGTCTTCAAATTCAGGCAAGAGGATTTGTTGTCCATCTAAAAAGCTCTTACTACTCAAAGATGGGCTCATGACACTGTTAACTCTTTTGACTTCCTCTTCTTCCTTCTGTAAATCAAATAATCAACATGCACAAATCACATTGTAATTTTCAATTGAAAAGGAAAAACCTTTTAGAAAATACTAATCAATTAATTTTCTTTGAGGTTGATTAACATGCCCAAAGTGGAAGTTAACTTATGACAGAATGCATATCAATCAGCGCAAAAACAAAATCTCTTAAGCAAAAATGAAACTGGAGCTGCTATTCACAAAGATTGGGTTAACATACTTCCTCTTAATGTATTGAATCAACATCATTGTGTGCATATAAGTCTTCCTTGTATTCTTCATTTCTCTCTTCCTTTTCGTCTCCTTGTTCTAGATCTGCATCACAAGAGAAAATCAAAGCCCATCCTTCAACCTATTTACAATAAGCACAGACTAATTAAAGATCCAAGTGTGATGTCTTCATAGTAAATCACAGCAATCCCATTTTAAATGATTAAATCAAAACCATGCTAATTTTGGAAATTTGTAATAAGTCAATAACTAGTATGGATAATAGATAGATGAAGAATTGAGCACCTGCAGAATTGTCTGAACACTGTTGCCTGTTCTTGAGATGTTGAAATGTGCATGCTGCGAGAGAAAAAGTGACAGCGAGGACTACGCTCACCAACATATGTATATTTTCTTTACCTTCCACTCACCCTCGACCATCTACTCAATAATCTTTACTGGAAACACAATTTCAGGTCCCTCAATCAGATAATGCAATCTTATTATCTTTTGTGTGTGATGATTTATTAGTGTCATGTTGCGGATATAAAATGCCTGATTTGATGATAACGAATCTGAATGAAGGTTGCCCATGAGGGGTAGAGTAATTGGTAATGAATAATTGAGATGAGAAGTTGTAAATGGAAGATTAGAAATTCAAATCCCCATAGATATTTACTTAAAAAAACTCAATATGAAGATGAATGAAGATGAAGATAAATTAATGTAAGAAAAATATGATATCCAAACTAACCAATGCACCTCTGAACCTCTGACCGAGAGAATGTTCCATCTTTTCTATGAAAATTTTAAAATGACAGTTACTGTAAGAAGAAGAGAAGATTTTGCATAGAATTATCCTCTGTTTAGACTGTGTTATGTGTAGTTTTGATATGGCGCCATTTTGGGGATTGGATTCCCTCGAGTGGATTCCTATGGACTGAATGAGGCTTTGTCTTGGAGAAATACCCTGCCATTTGAGCCATTGGCTGGCCGATGCAGCTCTTAAGAAATGTAAAACATCGTATTTTATTGAGTTTTGCGGCACTGGCTTCTCTACATCTAACTGCTCTTCCTTTCTCTGTAAGCACGGGTGACAACCAAGTAGAATAGACTACAGGTTGTATCTTTCAGGATTTTCAGCTGACATAATCCTGCATTTATAGCATTTGGATGTTAGCTTAATCTCTGTTCTGTTCACGTGCTATTGCAATGATTGTTTCGTCGACGCGTTCGGGCATGCTCTAAAAATACTGTAATTGGCGCAGTTAAAATGAACTCTGTTGTCAACAGTCTTGGTTCAGCAGTGAAGACGGTGGCGTATCGGACCACCAACCAAGGTTCAAACCCCATAGACACGAAAAGCGATTAGGGCTGGGTGCAAGTCTTGTGTTATTTTGATAAAAGAATACACCCTGTCGCACCAGCTTGGTAATTTGGAGAGCTCCAGTCAGTTGAGCAAAATCCTAAGCTGTTAGACCATGAGGATGGGAAATTCATGAAAGATCAATATGTACCTCCCAAACCACTGAAACAACTTGGAGAGCTCCAGTCACTTGAGCAAAATCCTAAGCTGTTAGACCACGATGATGGGAAATTCATGAAAGACCAATATGTACCTCCCAAACCACTGAAACAACGTCGGTGTGCTTAATAAGCATGGAGTTAATGTTTTAAACTCTGAGTTTCACCAGCTCTAAGTAATCTAGCCCGTGCAATCCAAAAGAAGCAACGGAACTTGGCCAGAATCAATCGCAGGTGACACAATTATCGATATGGGTGAATGGATAGGATCTCAAAAGAATAAAGAATACAAGTTACTTAGAAAAATGGGAAAGGATGAGTTGGGTGGTACCAATTGAGAATGGGAAAGCGGAAGTAGGAAGCAGAAGGTGAGGAGCAAAGCCATATAGGGTTAGGGTTAGGTTCAGTTTCAGGGTCAGACTTTACTTCGACTTGGACGGGTTATATTTCCTCCAACGCAGTCCAGTGCTCCAATATTGGATTCCAAGTAATTTATTATAGATCTAGATCTATTTTATGCTGTAATTTACAGGGCTTGAAATTTGCAATTCGATGCATTAACGTCCGAGAATTGAGAATTGGCAGTTGAATTAGTTTCTATTGTTTGCAGTTACTGAAAAAATGCGGGTGGAATGAAGGTACTGGATTGGGAGCTGCAGACTAGGTATGAAAGATCCAGCACAGCCGATGAATGCACTGAGAGATCCTCGCTTAGAACAGAGAAACTCTGTCTTGTCTTGCCAGGTTCATTCTGGGGATACCTCAAGAATGATTTGCAAACCTCCAGGCTCATCTCTCTCCACTTAGGTTAATTTGGTCTTCTTGTATTCATACGACATTTTGTTTAACACATCCTGTGGCAAATATCGAGGATGCAGAAGCTCAAATGAGAGAAGATAGAAGGAATTGGTAGTATTTTCAATGCTGCCAACAACTACACTTCTTTGTTTTATTGAAAGTGAAAGGGGGATGTAAATGCAGATTCGAGAATTACAAGCACTGTGATTCTTGATGTATCCAAGGCATCCCACCGTACACAGCTGACCAGAAGATAAGCTCCATTTTCCCTCGGCAAGCAATGCTAAGCCATTAAGGCCTGATCTTTCACTTGCCAAATACCGATCGTGTGATCATTAAATTAATATGTTGATAATGCAATATTTGTCAAACATGAGGGAGACCAACGTAGACATTTGGAAACTGAACGTGCTGCAAGAGAAGGAAACGAGAAGACAAGACAAGACAAGAAGATCGAGCGATAACCCCTTGGTTTCAAGGCAGAGAAAGTGCACGTGCCAGTGATATTCAACATGTAAAGGGTCCTAGTGTCACCCAGGTAATGCCTTATAATTGTCTTTGCTATTGTCCAGTCTATCATTGATTTATTATTTCTATAAACCTGCTACAATATGCTTCACTTTCATACTTTTGATCAAACCGGTTGATTGCCATTAATTCCTGTCTTGTTTAGGATTTGCATGGTCTCTGTGCCCCCATCTTTGAGTTGTTGATTGGATGGTTGATGCCTATGTTTCCCTGTTTCGCTTTCCATTGTATAAAATAGATTATAGGTTAGGGGAGGGATGTCTATTCTTGAACAGGGACCTGTCATAGTATTGGTCTCACACAACCACCACATATTGACATAAAAACACCTAGAAATCAAACATAAATAGACAATATTAAGTGCAATAAATATATAAATTATGTCCAAAATTGCCCATTAACTGACTAGGCCAAGATGTGTCCATAATTAGTCTTTATGTGCAAAAGAGTACAAAACATCTTGTCCCAAGTACATACATATCTGCTCAGGGATCCAAAAGTACATGAACAACTAAATAACCCAGCTTGTATTTTCCACCTACTGCAAGGTACCTATCAAAGGAGGACCCACGAATATCTATTGGAACATAAATATCCCAACATTCATTAAAACTTGTTCAAGCATTCATTAAAACCTGTTCAAGCAACAAGTAGGAGAGTGTCAACCATAACTGCATGGTTGTTCAACATTCCAACGCACTGTATTCAATAAATGACACCTACCCATTAAATGCACCCATTAAATAGATGAAAGCACAAGGATCATGAAACAGATGAAGGCACAAGGATCCACCATGACAAGCTCCCAGTCACTGGATCATATTTAAATCAATCCACAACACACATTCAATTTTGAGAGATTGTAATCCGTGTGCACCCTCCTTACCAATCCAATTCAACAGCAAACAACTATAAAAGAACCACAACCCTCACTGAAGTTGCATTTCACAAATTCGAACTGCAGAGTGTGTGCACAGTGGAGACATACCATTAGAAGTGTGTGCACAGTATAGTCAGGTAACTGCATAAGCAGCTTCAATGTTTATGTTATTTCCATCAATGTTATTTATATTTCTGTTATAATCAGCTTCCAATTTCCTTCTACATAATCAGCTTCCCTTGTAATGTTATTTCCATTTATGTTATTTATATTTATGTTATAATCAGGTTCCAGTTTCCTTCTACATAATCAGCTTCCCTTGTAAATTTGCAAGTTGTTGCAAGCATGACAATAGTCAGCAATGCAAGGAGAACAAGTCTTTGACTGAGCAGGGGCGCCCAGCTACGCTGCACCTCATCGGACGAGGAGAGGGACGATCATTCAAATGCCAACAATGCACCCAGCAATGTTGTTGAGAATGACAATGTGGCTGTAGAGGACACTGTTCCCACCATCAACCACACAGACACCCGTCAACCACAGTTCAAGGAACAAGTTCAACAACCAAAATCAGTGCAATAAGAGGCTGGACAAAAGAAGACATGTTAGTTGCCATTGATGATATAAAGTTCAATGGATATTCCATTCGTGTTGCTGCTAAAAAACATGGAGTTGCTACCTCATCAGTACATTACTGGATAAATGGGCTCACACATACAAAGCGCTGAGGGCCTGTTACAGTTATGAGTGAAGAGGAGGAGGACGAGGTGGTTCAGTGGTGTAAGGAGATGGCTCAAATGGGACATGGGCTAGAGTTGATACGACTAAAATCCACAGTAGCTCAAATCTGTCAAGGGAGGCCAAACCCCTTCAAAGATGGGTTTCCTAGTAAGTCATAGTGATTTGGGTTTAAAAAAAGGCATCCAGACCTTGTGTTGTGTACAGCCGAGGGCCTAGATAGAGACATGGCTCTAAATCTACGCCCTGCAATTCTGACTAAGTTCTATGCCACCCTTTCTAGTGCATACGAGAAACATGGTTATGCTTCAGACCATATATGGAACTGTGATGAAACAGGTTTACAGGCAGGAAGGAATTATGGCATTCGTGTAATTGCCAAGAGAGGGAGTCGTAATGTGCCTAAGATTTTTCCTAGGAGCAGGGAGTGGATCACTATTCTATGATGTGTCAATGCAAGTGTTGCTTCAATCCCTGGATTTTATCTATTTAAAGGTAAAACTCAACTCAAAAACTATATACATAATTGTGAACCAGGTGCATGCATGGCTGCACATCCCCATGCTTGGATGGCTAAAGAACTCTTTTTGAATTGGCTTACTCACTTTGCTGCATCTATACCAGGCGGTGTTTCACCTGTAAAGAGACACCTGCTAGTTTTAGATGGACATGAAAATCACATTGTTGTGCAAACAATTGAGGAGGCTAACAATTTGGGCATCGACTTGTTGACACTGCCTGTTCATACCACTCACAGATTGCAACCCCTAGATGTCAGTGTGTTCGGACCTTTCAAGAACTATTTCAAGGGTGAGCGAGCTTCGTGGATGGCAAAGAATCCAGGGGTGGAGGTAAAAAGGTTTGAGTTAGCCGAGCTTGCAAGTAAAGCCTTTAAAAGGGCTCTCACACCTTCAAATATCAAGGCTGGGTTTAAGAGGATTGGAATATGGCCACTGAATTCTTAGGCTCTCATGCATGATACTAGTTGTAACCAGGAATTTCAACTGGATGGTCAGGAAGAAGGGGATGTCCAAGCACATGTTGATGGCCAAGAAGATGTGGAAGTAGAGGAAGACGTTGTTGCCGCTGATAATATGATATCCCTCTCTCAAGGAGGACCCTACTGTGGTGATGATGATGAACATGTAAGTGAAACACAATATAACAATGAACCATTTGACAGTAACATGGAGGTTGTTATACCAACTGAAACAGCTACAACTTTTGCTTGTGATCTTCGTAATGTCTCTATTGATCATGCAACTACCAATGATAATGTCAATGAAAACGTTGATCATGCTTCAGGAAGCAGCAATGGAGAATTGACTTTGCCAAGCCAGGTTACCCCACCACCATGGCTGGCAAAATCCATGATGAATTTGGACAAAAATATTGTCTCAAGGACCAATGAAGAAAGCATGAATATGCCTTCACAGTCAAGAGAATTGGACGATGAAATTGTTCATTATTTTGTGGACAATGGAAATCTGGAAGAAGATACTGTCCACAATGAGGTTCCAGCTGAAGAGGACAATATGGTTCAAATAGAGCAGGAGAACATTGACCCAAATATTGAAAGGAAAGTGTCAAGCAAGGAGCAACAAGTGCCAACGAAGGGCCAGTTGCTTGGTCGGTTCCTAAAGCTACCAGTAGAGAGAGTGTTAGCAAAAAGAAGGCAAGCAACAATAGACAATCTTCGTCTATGCCGAAGTTCACAGTTACTCACCTCAGAAGATTATATAAAACTATTAATTGAGTATGAGCATAGGAAACTTGAAATCCAGGATTTAAAACAGAAAAAGAAGGACTTAGCTAAAGAAAAGAGGGCTGCAACAGAACTTCGAGCACAGGAAAGGCTTGAAAGAGAGAAAGAAAGACAAGAAAAGGCTCATAAAAAACAGATGGCAAGGCAGGAAAAGGAATTGAGAAAAGCTCAACAACTGCTTCAAAAAGAACAAGGGCTGGCAGAAAGGGTTTCCATTGATGCAAACATAGTGGAGGGGAGTAGGATGATGCCAAACACATTGGAACATATTGCAAATAATACTCCATGTTTCCAATACCTCCTAAACATTCAAGTCCCCCACTATCAACAAGTGTGCATGCCCACTTTATTCCCTCCTACCAATGCAGGTATCAATCATATGTATGATTATCGGGGGGCCCAACCTAATGCAGGGGTTAGTAGCACAGGTGTGCACTGTGGCTATTCAATTCCTCCATGGCTACAAGAAGAAAATTGGAGAACATATGGAGGCAATCAGCCACAACCTAATCAACCATTGTTAGGTAGGCTAACCAACTTGGCTCAAGCAGGAAACTCAACAATATTAGACAGTGAAGATCTTGGAGGACATCAAGCATAGGGGTGTCATATAAGGGTGCCAAATTTTTTGTTGTGACCACATTGCAATGTGGATTTTGTAATCACTGGGTCTAATGTTTGTAACATGGCCATTTTGTATACAATCATAGACCATTTTGGGTACAATCCTAGGTCATATCGTTCCCTAATGTTTGCGGCATTGTAATCAGGGGCTTATCATAAAGTTTAATATACAATTTCATCATTTCAACAGCACGTTGTAATGTTCTCTGATTAAACATTTCATTAACATTTTTTAGGGTTTATGAATTTAGTTTGTTGTTGGTTTATGTTGCAATCATAGTTTGGGCTGAATTATTGAAGGTTCTATGGTTTATGTTGTAGTAGGGTCTATGGTTTATGTTGCAGTAGTTTGGGTTGAATTGTTGAAGGTTCATAGTTTGGGCTGAATTATTGAAGGTTCTATGGTTTATGTTGTAGTAGGTTCTATGGTTTACAACTCTTGACACCCCTATGTTTCCTTCCTTCTATAGAGCCCTATATTTCTTCAAGTAGCAGTTAGGAATGGGTTTGAACCATTACCTGGGTGTGATACCCATCCATGCAATGCTAACTGATTGGGAACATGCCCATATTTCTCTCCTAATATTAATAATGCTTCTATAAGGAATGTTCCATGGCGGGCTCTCATGCATGACTTATTACACCTAAATACAGTATCATACTAATCAACATAAAAGGCATAAATCAGATCTAGTGTATGTACAAAAAATTATAGGTGCAGTTTAGTTTCCCTATGAATTATAGTCTGCAGCCCTTTAACCAAAATAATTATCAAATAATAGGGAATCTGTCTCCCACTCTTCGCTGCAACCATAGGTTTGTAACCAAAGGTCACCATAGGTTTATATCCGAAGAAGACATGATACTTTAAAAGGAACTATAAACAAATTCGATATCCTTTTGAAGGCTAGAGCAATAGACAACAGTAATCAAGCCAACAAACTGTTTAATAAAACCATGTGTATATAAATGCATGCTATGCTCTACCCAACAACTAATTTAACTTCTATTTTGCCCATAATGCAAGTTATTGGCCCCTAATGCAAGTAATGGCCTAATAAGATGGAGCAGATCACTTGATGTTAATAGTTAAAAGTAAAAACTGCATCATACACTTGTAAATTAAAACAATAGCCAATTATGTTCCCTACAATCGTAATTAAAGTAAAAGCCAATCAACAATAGCCAATTTGGCACACTTGCTGATATCAACAACTGAATTATGGGTATTCTTCCAATAAGATGAGACAATGACAAAAGTCACTGTTGTCAACTGGCATCCCTCCCCTATATGATGCATTTTTTACTTTTAACTATTAACATCCCTCCCATGCAGTTTCAAGAAT
The DNA here is from genome assembly GCA_027924585.1 of Larix kaempferi. Taxonomy (NCBI): domain Eukaryota; kingdom Viridiplantae; phylum Streptophyta; class Pinopsida; order Pinales; family Pinaceae; genus Larix; species Larix kaempferi. The sequence continues at coordinate 5,761,271 of BSBM01000866.1, forward strand.
AGACATCTCTCCCCTACTTGTAAATTAAATCAATAGCCATAAACCTTAACCCTACTGCAGGGATTGCAACATAAAGCAACGACAAACTAAATTCATAGACCCTAAAAAAATTATAAACCTTACTACAACATAAACCATAGAACCTTCAATAATTCAACCCAAACTATGATTTCAATACAAACCAACAACAAACTAAATTCATAAACCCAAAAGAAAATTATAAACCCTACTGCTACATAAACCATAGAACCTTCAATAATTCATCCCAAACTATGATTGCAACATAAATCAACAACAAACTAAATTCATAAACCCAAATTTTTTTATAAACCCTACTGCAACATAAACCATAAAAGCTTCAATAATTCAACCCAAACTACGATTGCGACATAAACCAACAACAAACTAAATTCATAAACCCCCAAAAAATTATAAACCCTACTGCTACATAAACCATAGAACCTTCAATAATTCAGCCCAAACTATGACTGTAACATAAGCCAACAACAAACTAAATTCATAAACCCAAAAAAATTTATAAACCCTACTACAACATAAACTATAGAACCTTCAATAATTCAACCCAAACTATGATTGCAACATAAACCAACAACAAACTAAATTCATAAACCCCCAAAAAATTATAAACCCTACTACTACATAAACCATAGAACCTTCAATAATTTAGCCCAAACTATGACTGCAACATAAACCAACAACAAACTAAATTCATAAACCCAAAAAAAATTATAAACCCTACTGCAACATAAACCATAGAACCTTCAATAATTTAGCCCAAACTATGATTGCAACATAAACCAACAACAAATTAAATTCATAAACCCTACTGCAACGTAAACCATAGAACCTTCAATAATTCGACATAACAACTTCGCATAATAATCCTGCATAACAACTTTGCATGATAATTCTGCATAAATTTTCCATATCAATTTTGCATATAAATTTTCCTAAACCCTAACAAATTCAGCTTAGCCCTAACCCTAACAAAATTCATAAACCCTAAAAAAATTATAAACCCTACTGCTACGTAAACCATAGAACTTTCAATAATTCAGCATAGCAACTTCCCATAATAATTCTGCCTAACAACTTTGCATGATAATTCTGTATAAATTTTCCATATCAATTTTGCATATAAATTTTCCTAAACCCTAACAAATTCAGCTTAGCCCTAACCCTAACAAAATTCACAAACAAAATTCACTAACAAAATTCATCATTGCTGCAAATGCACAGTAAAACCACCACAAACAATCCAAACTTAAACAAAAGTGCGAGCAGGAAGGGGCCATCGCCACCGCCGCGAGCAGGAAGGGACCAAACCAATTCATAGGAACAAACCAATTCACCAATACGCAGAAATGCACAAATTCACAACCCAGAAATGCAACGCAAGAAATGCAAAATTTAACCTATAAAAGCAACAGAAATGGTCCACGAAATCCCCAACAGGTTAAGAGTGTTGAAAAACATTGACGCATGAATGGCTGGTAGGAAACCTACCAGCGCCACCGAAGAAGTGCAAGTAGGAAGGGACCATCGCCACCACCGCGAGTAGGAAGGGACCAGCCACCGCTGTGAACAGGAAGGGAACAGCGCCACTAACGTAGCACGAGCAGGAAGGGACCAGCACCACCAAACGAAGGCGTGCTGGAAGCCACCATTGCCACCAGTGAAACCAGCCGAGCAGGAACCCAACACCACCACCACCGAACTGACGAAAACCTCCAATGGGGTCCGTTGCAGACGAGTTCATGGGCCTATGGTGCGTCGCGGGCATGGAGCGAGCGTCAATGTCGGGAGAACCAGCAAACAAAACAAACCGCTGCAGTGAATGCCATCCGTTGGGGGGTAAGGCACCAACCATCCACCACATCATAGAAGCACAGCATGATACCAGCAGAACCAGAGCGGGAGTGAACAAGAAATGGGGTGGCTGAGCGTTCATAGACAGGGCCCGAGCAACAATACATGGGAGGAAGGAGAGGTCATGGGAAAAGCGTTCAAAAGTGTGCCATAAAGGCCGCTTTATGGCGCCCACCCACCACGACAGGTGGCGGTGCCATCTGAGCCTGATCTGGCCATGTGTCGATGTGCCAGCGTGGCATGGGGGAGGGAGCCATGTGGCGTGTCCAACAACTGGCATCCCTCCCCTACACACATTGCATATGAAATTAGCTATTGAAGTCGATTGAATGTATTCAACTTATCCTGCTTCATGATAATACTGTGAATTGTGAACCTTGGTATGATTTTACAAGTCATGCTTTAATCTGTGGTGAGCTATGAACCCTACCTCCACATTATTGTTGTTCCACCTCAATTTGGGTAGGGGTTTGAACATGGATCATTTGCATTGTGACACCCTAAAGGTTTGAACATAGGTAATTTGCATTGTGACACTCTATCTCAACCACTAGACCATAGTTCGATATATTGTCTCTGGTATTTAAATTGATATCTTGATAATGCAGCATTGGCCAAACAAGAGAGAGACCAAAGTAGACGTTTGGACACTGAATGTGCTGCAAGAGAAGGAAAAGAGAAGATAAGACAAGAATATAGAGCAGCTTCGAGCTATAATAGAATTCGGCATTTCGGTTTCAAGGTAGAGAAAGTGTTCGTGCATGTGATATTCAGCCTGAAAAGGGTCCTAATGTCACCTAGGTAATGCCTTATAATTCTCTTGTTGTTGCCCATTTTATCATCTATAAATATCTTTCAATTGTCCATTCTATCATTTGGTTTTGTTTTTGTTGTTTCTGATAGAATTTCTTGAATATGATCCATGCACATGGATTGATTTTGGCAAATTCTTATACTATTTCCTAACGGAGATTCTTGTGCACAGAGAGGTGTTGATGATCAAGTCTGTAAAAAAGAATAATAAATAACAATAATGAACAAACATAACACACATCTAAAACATAGATTTTAACATGGTAAAACACCAGCACTTAGGGAAACATCCACCCGACAAAGTATAGACATCTTATTCCTTTCAATAATGGAGATTACATACAAGGCATTCCTCTATCCATACATTCTCCTCGGTTACATTCTCTCCTCTCCAAGATTACATATAAATATATAGGTGAAGGAGTTACATATATGAAGAGTTACCACCAGTTAGAGGAATTTCCAACCAACCAACAGTTAGACAAACCATTTTAGTTATTGTTATTGTTAATTAGTTGTCACAATTTAACAATCTCCACCTTGACAACAAATCGTCTAATACTTTGCCGGAAACTATTCATCACTTCTTTTTCAAACCAAGAGAAGCCACACACCATCGTAGCTTCTCTAACAACATTGGTTTTGTAAACATGTCTGCAGAATTTTCTTGAGTATGAACCTTTTTCATATCTACTCCACCTTCACTAATGGCTTGTCTTACAAAATGATACTTTACATCAATATGTTTAGTCCTACTATGATAAACATGATTTGTAGCCAAATGTATAGCACTTTGGCTATCACAGAAAATAGGCACACTGTTTGCAACCTTCCAATTTCTTCAAGTAGACCTTTCAGCCAAATCACCTCTTTGCAAGCATGTGAGGCAACAATGTATTCAGCCTCTGTAGTGGATAAAGCAAATGTTTCTTGAAGCTTTGACATCCAACTTATAGCTCCACCTGCAAGAATAAAAACATATCCAGAAGTAGACCTTGTCTTGTCCAAATCATCTGCAAAGTCTGAATCAACAAAACCGCATACAGAATCCCTGTTATTATTAAAAGTGATACAATAGTCACTTGTGCCTCTTAGATAACGAAGCACCCATTTCATTACATTCCAATGTTCTTTTCCGAGATTTTCCATGTACTTACTGACAACACCTACTGCATGTGAAATATCAGGTCTAGTACACACCATCGCATACATTAAACATCCTACTGCATTGGCATATGGAACACAAGACATATAATCATTTTCTTCATCATTACTAGGACATAAACCTAAAGAAAGCTTAAAATGGGAAGCTAAAGGAACATTCACAGGTTTTACTTTATTCATTCCGAATCTTATTTTCTCAACATACTTCTCCTGTGAAAAACTAAACTTACCATTTCTTCTGTCTTTGTGTATCTCAATACCCAAAATTTGTTTTGCAGCTCCAATATCTTTCATATCAAACGCCCTAGCCATCTGAGCCTTCAACCTGTCAATCTCATCCATGCTTTTACTCACAATAAGCATATCATCAACATACAATACTAAGATAATGAATATGTCATCCAACCTTTTGAAGTACAAACAATGATCATACTCACTTCTAGTATAACTGTGGCTTACCATGAAAGAATCAAACTTCTTGTACCATTGCCAGGGTGACTGTTTCAGGCCATACAATGATTTTTTGAGCTTGCAAACTAATTTTCCTTTACGATGCTGTACAAAACCCTCTGGTTGCTCCATAAAAATCTCCTCATCTAAATCTCCATGCAAAAATGCAGTTTTAACATCTAGTTGCTCTAACTCCAAATCAAGCAATGCAACAAGTGCTAACACAATATGAATAGATACAATCTTAACAACTAGTGAAAAAATCTCATGAAAATCAACACCTTCCATCTGAGAATACCCTTTTGCGACCAATCTGGCTTTGTATATTTCAATCTTACCATCAATACCTTTCTTCAACTTGAAGACCCACTTACATCCAACAACTTTTCTATCTTTGGGAAGTTCAACCAAATTCCATGTCTAGTTCTTGTTCAGAGAATCCATTTCTTCTTCCATAGCCATCTTCCATTTAGCATTGTCAACACAACCAATGGCTTCCTGAAAACAAGAAGGTTATCCATCATCAGTAAATAAAGCAACATACGAAACAAAATCTGTATACCTTTTAGGAGGATTTCTCTCCCTCGTAGATCTTCTTGGTGTAGGTGGTGTAGGTTGTGGAGTTTCCACAATTTCTTCATCTTCTATGACTTCTTTATCACCAGAAACTTCTTCTTGTTTCTTTAAGTCATTAGAAGATGGAAACTTCAACTGAACTAGTTGTTTTGACGGTACCTATTCCTGTTCCACATCAACTTTTACATTTTCTGATTTAGTGAGAGAAGATTCATAAAAAATTACATCTCTGCTAATGACAATTTTACGAGTAGTAGGATCCCACAACCGATAACCTTTCGTCACATCATCATATCCTACAAAGATGAACTTCTTTGATCTGGGGTCTAACTTAGAACGTTGATTTTTAGGAGTAAGTGCATAAGCTTCACAACCAAAAATTTCAAATTCGAATAACTACAAGGAAGCTGTGCGTGAAGAGGTTGTGCCTATCCATCATTTGTGTAGTGTAGTATCTACATTTTCTGCCTGTGAACAAAGGTATTCTTTGTTTGTTTGTTGAGGAAAGATTCTAGTCATATATATTTGGAAAGTCTGTGAAGTTTTGTAATAAATAAAAAAAATGATGGTGAAAATATTTAGTTCTAAATTTGAAATAGAGAAGTTTAATGGTAAGAATAATTTTGAATTGTGGAAATTTAAGATGCGAGATCTCTTAGTTCAGCGATGGTTGCAGAAGGCCTTAGATGGCAAGAAAAAACAACCCTTATCTATGACAGATGGTGAATGGGAGGAATTAGATAGCAGAACACTTAGCACAATTTGTTTATGTCTTGCTGATGATGTCTTATTTAATATCGCTGGAGAAAAGACAGCAACGAGTTTATGGAGCAAATTGGAAAGCTTGTATATGATGAAGTCTTTGACAAACAAAATTTACTTGAAGAGACAGCTATACTGTATGAAGATGAAAGAAGTGATGAATAGTTTCCGGCAAAGTATTAGACAATTTGTTGTCAAGGTGGAGATTGTTAAAATTGTGACAACTAATTAACAATAACAATAACTAAAATGGTTTGTCTAACCGTTGGTTGGTTGGAAGTTCCTCTAACCGGTGGTAGTTCTTAATATACGTAACTCCTTCACCTATATATTTATATGTAATCTTGGAGAGGAGAGAATGTAGCCGAGGAGAATTCTTCCGGAATTTTACAATTTATTGCGATTGAAAGTGATCGGTTTATCAAATAACAAGTAGTAGAAACTGCTTTTGCCCACAACTCTTGACCCAAATTAGCATCGCTGAGCATGCACCTTGCTCTCTCTAGAAGAGTCTTGTTCATGCGTTCTGCAACGCCATTTTGCTGAGTAGTGTATACATTTGTTTTATGTCTTACGATCCCTTCTTCTTTGCAAAACTTTTCAAACACTAAAGAAGTAAACTCACCTCCGTTACGAGTTCTTAAGCACTTGATCATCCTGCCAGTTTTTTTTTCAACCATAATTTTAAAACGTTTGAAAGTATCAAACACATCATCCTTTCTTTTTAAAACATAGACCCAAACCTTTCTTGAAAAATCATCCACAAACAACACAAAATATGCTACTCCTCCATAGGAAATAGTAGGGGATGGACCCCATACATCAGAATGCATGTAGTCAAGAACACCTTTACTTGAATGAATCCCTACTTTGAATTTTTGTCTACACTACTTTCCAAATATACAATGTCTACAAAACATCAAATCTAAAGATTTCAGATTTGGAAGTAATTTACGATGCACTAATACCTGTAGTCCTCTCTCACTCATATGACCAAGCCACTGATGCCATAATCAAGTGCATTTTGATGCCACTTCAGATATCAATGTCGTTTCATTAACTTGAGTTTTTCCAATCAGTTTGTAAAGGTTTCCTACTTTCAATGCCTTCATAACCACTAAAGCACCCTTAGATACTTTCATTACCCCATTTAAACCTGTAAACTGATGACCACAAGAATCCAACACTCCCAAAGATATTAAGTTTTTCTTTAATTCAGGCACATGTCTAACATCCGTTAGTGTTCTTATAGCTCCATCAAACATTTTAATTTTAATACTTCCAAACCCAACAGTCTTACATGAAGAATTATTTCCCAAAAGAACTACACCAGCATTAACTATTTGATAAGAAGTAAACCATTCTCTATGACGACAAACATGGTGCAAAGCACCAGAATCTAACAGTCATTCTTCATTGTATTCAGAAACATTACAAATGGACAACACCTCATCAATTATACCTCTACATGACTCCAAGACTCAGGTAGATTAACTAAAAGATTCGCTGCTTTATCTTCATCTTCAATCTTAAAATCCATACTACTCATTTGACAAATAAGAGTATTAAATACATTCAAATGTTTTGCAATCTTCGTACCCTCTTTCATCTTCATACTGTATAGCTGTCTCTTCATTGTATTCAGAAAATTTACAAATGGACAACACCTCATCAATCATACCTGAATCAGTTTCAACTGAATTTGCCTCAAATTTGGAGTCTTCCTTTTTGAATTCTTGTCTTTTCCAACAGTCCTTCTTGAGATGACCATTCTTGTTGCAATACCAACACTTGAGTTTGCTCTTTTTGTCCTTTGATTTAGATCTAGAAAAACCTCTTGATTTTTCCCCTCTTTCTTTGGATCGACCTCTAACAAACAAAGCTTCTGGTGTAGACGATTCAATACTGGCTTTATTTCTTAACTCCTCAAACAACAAAGCTCCAACCACGGTGTCAAATTCCAAAGTTATGCTAAGACTAATAGAAGACACTACATGACTCCAAGACTCAGGTAGAGTAACTAAAAGATTTGCTGCTTTATCTTCATCTTCAATCTTAACATCCATACTACTCATTTGACAAATAAGAGTATTAAATACATTCAAATGTTTTGCAATCTTCGTACCCTCTTTCATCTTCATACTGTATAGCTGTCTCTTCAAGTAAATTATGTTTGTCAAAGACTTCGTCATATACAAGCTTTCCAATTTGCTCCATAAACTCGCTAATGTCTTTTCTCCAGCGATATTAAATAAGACATCATCAGCAAGACATAAACGAATTGTGCTAAGTGCTCTGGCATCTAATTCCTCCCATTCACCATCTGTCATAGATAAGGGTTGTTTTTTCTTGCCATCTAAAGCCTTCTGCAACCCTTGTTGAACTAAGAGATCTCGCATCTTAAGTTTCCACAATTCAAAATTATTCTTGCCATTAAACTTCTCTATTTCAAATTTAGAACTAGATATTTTCGCCATCATTTTTTTTATTCATTACAAAACTTCACAGACTTTCCAAATATATATGACCAAAATCTTTTCTCAACAAACAAACAAAGAATACCTCTGTTCACAGGCAGAAAATACAGATACTACACTGCACAAATGATGGACAGGCACAGCCTCTTCACGCACAGCTTCCAATGCTCCAATTTCTTCAACGGGACCTCCTCCACAACACTTCTTCCGAAAAAACGGATGGACTAATCTCAGACTGCATTGGATTGATCTCAGACTGCACCGACTAAACTTGCTTCTTCAGAAAAAAAGGCCCTTCTCTGCCATTGGATCATGCGTTGATACAACCTAATGGTGGTTTCTCCCTCTCGAATGGTGGCTCCTCCACCTCACTTTTCTTTTGGACAGGACCACACAGTGTTCACTGGCTCCACACATCCTCTATCTACGAGCTGCAACCTCCACCACGGGCTCATGCGACCTCCAATCACGGACTCCTGCTGGCTACGACCCTCCACCACTGCAAGATTGGCCCTTCTCTGCACGAGCGCACACACTCGGCCTTCACTTCTCCAGGAAAAACGACCCTTCTCAGCACGAGCCTTCACGACTACTGGTCTTGACTTATGGCATGAGAACAGGTCTCACGCTCTCTTTGCGACCTTGAAGGACTGGTCCCTCTGGCATTGAAATGGTGACTACTCCCACTCGAACGGTGGCTCTGTGGCTCCTCCATGCACTTACAGGGGACTGGATAGGCTAGCACGCAGGACAACGGCTCTCTCTCTATCAGGCCGGCTCTACGAACTCTTCCACAGTGGCCCTACGCAGCGTCTCTCTCTGTAGTCTCTCTTTGGTACCACTTGTTGGTGATCAAGTCTGTAAATGAGAATAATAAATAACAATAATGAACAAACATAACACACATCTAAAACAGAGTTTTTAACGTGGTAAAAACCCAACACTAGGGGAAACATCCACCTGGCAAAGTATTGACATCTTATTCCTTTCAATAACGGAGATTACATACAAGGCATTTCTCTATCCATACATTTTCCTCAGTTACATTCTCTCCTCTCCAAGATTACATATAAATATATAGGTGAAGGAGTTACGTATATGAAGAACTACCACCGGTTAGAGGAGCTGCCAACCAACCAACAGTTAGACAAACCATTTTAGTTATTGTTATTGTTAATTAGTTGTCACAATTTTAACAAGAGGGTGAAATCTATTTATAATTATGTTGATTCCTCGGGTTTAGTGGGCATTGGAGGGTATAGGTTACCGTAAGTACACTTGTTGTTAAAGGAAGCAGGGCTTCATCTACAAGCCAGTTTATATTTGGAGAATTTGTAATGAAGAATGGAAGTATATATTTATATGGGCAGTTTTGCTATCTAAGTAAACATATTAAGACCTTTCATATTGGTAGTTAAATTTATATTTTATATTTAAACTTCACAAACTTAGAAGTAAAAAATATAAATATTAGAAGTGGTTTCAGGATATCATTCCCATATTTATTTTGGTAGCGGATATCCTGTTGCATGTGTCACTCTGTGTGTGACACATGTAGTTCACTGCTCACATAAGTGGTTCTCTCATTGCATGTGCTTCAATGGCGAAATCAAAGCCACCTTTATTGGCATATTCTTAACTATAAAGACTTGCTTCAACTATATAATGGTAAAATATACGCACAGGAAGAGCTGTCACATGTGCCTATATTCTCACTGAATTGCATTATGCATAAAGCAATACTGCCGCCATTTATTCATCATAAAAAAGTTCACATTTATTATTCTGAAATGTCAAATACATTAACCCTTCGGACATCCATCGTTCCACTCCGTTGTTACTGGTTTTCTAATGCAACAAAGGGCTACCATAAACTATCATTTATAGACTATATATATGTGCCCATAATTGGCACACATCACTCACACATTCCCGTCATGTGCGGCACTTGATGCCAATAATTGCAATGTTTGTCATGCTGAAAATTAAAACTCAGAACCATATCCCAATGGGCCAATTCCAATGCTCTGCCTATGTAAAATTTCCCTTTGCAGTGCTATCATCATAAACCATTGATTATAAAATTTAAAATGTTACCGTCTGCCGTTGAGGAAGGAGGAGAAGTATGTTTTGGGTGAAATAAAGAGTCAAATGGGATTTAAATTTTTATGCTTTATTGGGTTCACAAACATACACAAATACCATGAATTAACTAAGTCTTTGTTCGAAATAATATAAGGATTCACAACGCTTATAAGTTGATAGTAAAAGGGCTGTAAGTTCAAAGGTGGAAGAGTATGTCATGCAAAAGCTTGTAGCCCATGTGGTTTTACTTGACAAAATTAAATGAACAATCATAGTAGAGCAAAGAAAAATACGAAGGGGAGAGTTGTGTTTGGTATTTTGTAGTTCCAAGGAGAGTTGTGTTTGGTATTTTGTAGTTCTGAGGGAAAAAAAACACAAGCTACCACATCATCTAGCATGTAACGACATCTAAAGCGTTTTTAGCAGCTTAAAGTTCCTTTTATCACTAGATGCGGTTAATAGCTAAGCTCTATCCCTGGCCATTTGTCCTTTCCAAAACAACACGCTGAAGCTTATGATTTGATCTGTAGAACTGATTCCTCTTGCAACGCAATAAAGGATGAATGGAAACACAAAATAAGTGAATAAACTTGGATCTTCTTCATCATTAAAAAAAGGGATAACTCTCATCCAACAAAAAATTATGTGTATTCCTAATAATGAACAAACTAAAACCTCTTCCGATAGAACGGAAGCAAAGCCCCAAGGAGGAACTAGATAAGGGATTTACAGCACAAGTTTGAAGTCATTACCCTAAAACAATCTCATTCGTTGGATAACAAGAAAAGTTTGTATTCATTTACTAAACTTGATGCCATCAATGCATAGTGGAGTGCAAACATATGGTTTTTGTCACAGACTTGCTTATGATCCAATGCATAGCAATATGCCAAGAGCTTATGGTCATTAATCCTAGTCATTTGCCATGAATTGACATGAGGTTAGTCTTTTAGGCACACCATCACTTGCTTTGATTTGGTTGACACTACATTTTATTAGTTGTTCATTGTGGTTTTCTTTTGAGTATGTAAGACACCTCAATTTGGCTAGGATAAGACTGCACATCAAAAAATTGTATCATTCACCATAACTACAAAAAACCTACTTTCACAACCTTGTGAATCTTCCTATCAGACCTTCAAATGAAGAGGTAAATAATATAACCACATGCAATCATAGTTAGTTGAGCTAAATCATCATAATATAACAATTTATTAGTAGATATTTGAATATTATATATATATATATATTTGTAACGAGGGGAATCGGCAACTGGAGTTGGGTTGGTACTCGTGTGACACGGGGTCCAGGGATCCAAACTCACTACCACTATACCCCTATGTGCAATCACAACGCACGAACCATGCGCATGGGTAAGATTGGGGGAATTTGAACACGTGACCTTCCATTTACAACTTCACATCTTAATCACTTGAGCTGCCCCCCACGGGCATTTGAATATTAAATATAAAATAAACAATATTATATTATTTTAGAGATAAGATATATATATATATATATATATATATATATATATATATATATATATGTTGTATCTTGTTTTGTAGTAAGGTAGGTGTTAATATTTTCTTAGAACAAATCTCAAAGTACACAAAAAAAAGTAAAGTTGTGAGTATGGACCATTTAATACTATCCTGGTGAGTATAGATGTTTATTTATTATTTATTTATTTAAAAGATTAATGTATTTCATATACTTATTGCAAGAATAAGTTCAATATACAAATACATTCTCAATTAAATATGTCCATATCCCTACATTTAAATTAGGTGTAGGTTATGCAACTCATATACCTATGACTTCACTCTTTATTAGTCCCTGTCGTAGGTAGAGACTATATGTTCCGCTTTTTATTATTAATTTACCTAGCACAAAAGTATTTCTAAAACTTGGCTATAGTTTATTTAAAGTTGAAAGAATTTATTTATTTATTTGTATTTATTTAATAAAATATTTTACTACGTGTGTAAGTTTTATTGGTAGAAAGTGCTTGAAAAGACAATTTTTATCATTGTCACGGATTAAGAAAAATAAAAATAAAATAAAAATAGAATCACTTTAAACTTGCAAATGTTAACACTTAATCCTGACAACATGCATCGGGATCAGGTAGAGTTGAGAGGCATCAAAGTTAACAGGCTTGTTAAATAGTGGTTGTTTTCAGTAGCCTTCGAGATTGCAAAATCATATAATATTCTCTCCCTTTTGAACTTGTCACGTTTAGGCCACTTAATCACTTAATTATGTTTGTCAATAATTACTTCGGAATCCATCATTTATGATTGCCAGGCGGATAGGTAATTACTTCGGAATCCATCATTTATGATTGCCAGACGAACATGCAATGAACTTCTACAATTTTCTAGACATAAAGGAAATTAACTTCTACAATCTTAATTACTAAAGAAGATTACTAATGAAGTTTTATCGGCCGATCGTCTTATTGGGGAATTTATTTTTCATTTTTCTTTGACAATCTAACCCCACTGGCCCTGACAGGGATTCCCCTTTTCGATGGCGTAGCTGCAGTCAAGATGCGGGATTTTCCTTTTCAATGGAGGAGTTGGCATGCAGTTTTTGATGGGTTCGATGCAGTGCAGTTGAGGAAACTAATGAAACGTGTTGTTTGCATGTCATGTTATCTGCATGTCCTGCAACTGTAGCATTAGTTGCAGATCTCTGGATTTTAAAGAAGCTTATTTTCATGATTAGTTTCAAAAAGATTTCAACGAGTTTTTGAGAGTCCGGGATTTCAACCGGTTTTTGAGAGTCTGGGCAGAATGTTCAACTTCCAGAGGGCTATTGAAGATCAAACCTCGTGTAAGTCTTCCAGGCAGTTTTGCGACAAGAAAATGAAGTTGTCTGCATATCTATCTGAAGGAGAAGAATGTTCTTCCATTATTGGATGGCTTGTGGAGTCCGCTCAATTTGCAAGAATTAGCTATGGCATTTGGGGATGGTAAGCACAATAAAGTCCTATTATCTACTCCTAGGAAAGATTTGATTCTATGAGCGCAGGATAGTCCACTGAAATACAACCCCTCTCTAAAGAGGAAGCTTGGATGTTGTTTGGCTGAGTTGTTTTCAAAGACCACGAGGTTCTATAAATATAGAAGACTGCCAGAAAAATTGTGGACGATTGCCAAGGTTTTCCTTTAGTGGTACATGTAGTTTCCGCAGCGATGATTAGCCAAACAATGTACCTAAATGGGATATTTGTTTATCTTCCATTAAAAATGTAGATCCATCTTTTCCAGCTACTAATTTTGGTCTTGATGTAGAATTGTATGCAGTAGTGCGATTTAGGTATGATTTTATTGTACAAATTTATCATTATTAACCAAATTATACAAAATTCAAAAAAAATAAAATTACAATCTAATTTAATTTTATAGAAAAGTATTTTTCATATACTAAACATTAAAAGGAATCTAGATATGACAGGGCCTGCGCGAGGGTATTCTAAGGCCATAGGTTGACATGTGAAAGAGATACAGCTAGAGGCATGGAATTTAATGTCTCATAGTCCCTATTTTGTATTCCAACCAGATTTTGACATACATAATGGAGACCAAGAAAAACTAATTTAATTAGGTATGTATTATAAACTGTCAATTTCAATTTTCCAGTTTATGAAATGACTTTTGTCTTGCTTTGAATGGTGTTTGTGACAGTTTTACATTACATTGTTTGTAATTGGCATGATTACAAACCCATAAATAATCCTTTTGGCCTGTTCTATAAGCATTTGTTCTTTTAATTGTGAAATTTTGGAATCTTGTTTTCATATCGAGTTGTGGACTTTACTGTCATTTTGGATTTCTTATTGCTGAGAGTTTAAGAAAGTTTTCAGATCCATCTGTAAGTTAATTTTATGGTTTTACATCATAATAATATTGAAAGATGAATCTAGATGGTGTGACTTTCTTCTTGAGTTTAATTTCACGTGAGATTTTACAAATTTAACATTCTTGCATTTTGTAATTGCCATTTTCTTGCAGAAGTAGATTTTAGATTTTATTTAAAGACTATTTTTACTTGGGATGTCTATTGCTGGCATCCTCCATACTTCCACATTTGCTGTACATGTCAATAAGTGCATTCTCCAACACTATTTCTGAGTTAGTCCCAATTCTAATAATGTGGGCATGAACTTCCTTACCCCTTTCAAGGACTGCTAGACCAGTACATGCCTCGAGAGTGCTCATGAATGTGACTCTATTGGGTTTGACTTTTGAGCACTACAGCATTTGGAAGTAAAGACGGAGGGCTTCCTCGCAAGTGACCCATGCTGGGCATATCCATCAATCATGGCACTCCACGAGACGACGTCTCGTTCAAGCATTTTTTTCAAACCCTTAGCGAGCTTCTGGTAAGCTGTCACAATTGGCATAGAAGATCACAAGCTTGTTCAACAGGTAGAGGTTTGCCTCTACATCAATCCCAGCTTTGATCATGTGAAGATGAACTCGATTGCCTTGGGCAACACCTTTTGAGTGGGTGCACCACTGCAATAGACAAGCCAAGGTGTGTTGGTCTATAATATGTATATGCTGCATAGCCTCTTCAAGTCGTCCATCTTCAGATAGTCCCTTGACATGTTGAGCAATGGACGCAGAGGCAGAATCAAATTGTTGTAATTGCCCAACAGTGGTGAACAGGATCTCTGTCAGTTTTATAAAAGAGCCCAACAGTGGTGAACATGGCCTCTATCAGTTTTATAAAAGAGGCCTTTGCAATTTGATGGTGGCGGTAGATAGATGCCAATTTTTTAATTGCCTTTGTAATTTTGTAATTGCCAATTTTTTGCTAAAGTAGATTTTAGATTTTTATTTAAAGACTTTTTTTACTTGGCACTATTTGTGCTTCTGTTAATTTAAATACTATGAAGTTGTTTTTTTTATCTTTAAAAACTTTGAAAAAAAAAAATGGTGGATAGCAAGCAAGCTATAATGTAGGGAAAAATTTCATATTAGTTGATAAAAAAGAAAGCTATAGCTGAAATAATGGTTGGATTAATCCCAATGCACTTGGGATTGCAAGAAGAAAGAGGCATAGGTTACCATAAACAAAACTCATCATCAACTGTGACGACATAGCTAAAACTTAATAAACAAAAAAAATAGACCAAAAACCAAGTCAGATAAAAGCTTGAACAAACAAAGAGAAAACCCCACTAGAAACACTACGCAAATTCGTATAGACCCTACTTAAGAGTCAAGACCGGACAATCCAGCAATAATTCTTGTGATTGAATCTAAAATAGGCAGGTTACTAATATAGTCACTTTCAAATAACGTGAAAGGACCGAATTCATTAGACTAGCGGCCATTATAAAGTAATTTACCAATATATATAATTATAATTATTGGTATGCGATACGTATAATTATAAAGTAACTTATGTACATTGCATAGAGGATATAATGGCAGCGAAGCCTCATGGAGTAGTGTCCGTATATATATATATATGAAGGTTATAATGACCAAAAAGAAGCTTATGAATATCGTATATATATATATACGATATTCATAAGCTTCTTTTTGGTCATTATAACCTTCATATATATATAAACTTTTTTAGAATATTAAATTTATTTTATTTTTAACAAATGACCATGAAGTATTCGATAGCAGTAGGGTTAGAGTTATTGAAACTTTTTCAATATTGATTGATATGTGAATATTTAAAAAATGATAAGGAAAATTGATATTTTTGTTTAAAATTGAGTAAGAATTATTTTAAATCATGAAATTAAATTTGATAGTTTACATATGTTTTTTAAAATATATAATAAAAGCATTTAAGTGTGTTGAATCAATCTAAAAAACAATTTCATCAATTGAAACTGTAATTTTTGAAATGTAGTGATGCAGAAAGTTAACATGTTTAGCCTTCTTTATTATAAATACGTGATTCCCATAGGTTTATTAAACCTTGCACAAATTTTGGATGGTATAGTTGTAAGGGATGTTATTGAAAAACATAAAAAGTGTAGGGTAGACAACTAATGTTTTAAAATCTTATCACAAAAGAATTATTGACATTCTTTATAGGAATCTGAACAATTTTGATTTTCTTTTGATAAATTCATGAATTTTAGATGTTAAGTTGAGATTGTATAATCCATGTGTTTGAGAGTTTTTGATGCTTTTGAATCAATTAAAAAAACATTTTCTAGCTGCATTTCACTTAATTTGAATTGAATTGTTGGGTTTTGATGAGACATCATGGAAAAAGGTCAACTCCTACATTTTTTTTTTATATTTAATCTTGATTAATTATAGATAATTAAAATGGATTTTATTAATTTATTTTATTATAGTAATGTTTTTTTTTAAGTTTTCATTTTCACTTAAATTTATTTGAGTCTTAATTTTTAACATATTTAAACATTTAAACATTAACATTTAATATAAATGGATAGTAGTATGACTTTTATATTATATATAAATTTATTTTATTTAAATTATAATCCAGATTGCCAAATCTTAATTTTTAAGATATTTAAATTTTTAGATATTAACATTTAATATAGATTGGTAGGAATATATTTTTTATATTATATATAAATTTATTTAAATAATTTTTTTATTTTTTTTTTCTTAATTTAAATGGCAGAGACTAAAGTGCATGCAGCTCTTGTTTTCATTCATATTTTGAAAAACGTTCATGCTTACTTATCACTTTCCAACAATTACTAATTATATGTCCTTTCACCTATGAATTGGTGAGCAAGTTGAAGAAGGCAGCAATAATGATTATTGAAATGGAGAACCGTTGCACACGAAAGGCACGCTCTCACTATCATAGAGAAACACGCCTAAGATGAAACTCACTGGATAAAAGTTTCAACGATGCAATGGTTCTATATTGCATAATTATTGAAGAATATGACAGCGGTTGGCATCAACAGTCAACACAACGAACGACTTGCCAATCGTAGGACATTACACAGAATGCTATCAAAGTCTCCATTTGCCATCACATCATCTGTTACAAACATAAATAAATAAATAATATATATATATAAAGATGCTTAACAATATATAAAAAAAGCTCTTAATATAATATTATTCATCACAATTCAATTATTATTCAATATGTAATATTTATGAAGATGGATCTCTTCTTTATCCAGATATAAATTCTGAATAACACCTAAATTCAGTATTACATCGATATCAGAGCTCGCTACTCCTCGGCACCTTCCCCAGTTCACTTCACCTCTCCCCACCACATCCTCGTGCTCCATTGCCTACACTCATAGTCTCTCTGCTCACCTGCCTAAATCCCTCAGCGCACCCACCAATTCTCCACGCTCCCCATCACTCCACTCCACACCTACTCCATTCGCTCACACCTCGATCTGCATGCAACCGCGTCCCTCCTCCCACCAGCCTACGCTCCCCATCCCCGCACTCCCTCCATCAATCCACTCCCCGCTTGCGTGCTCTATCCTGCGCTATCCTAATCGCTTCCGCTCGTGCGTGTGCTGTCCCACCGTGACCCGCCTTCCCTTCCCCTCCAGCCCATGCGCCCTCGCCTTCGACCACAACAACGCATCCACACCCCTTGTCGCCATACCTCCAGCTCCACGTCCTCACTCCAAACCCTAACCTGCAATCCAAAAACAAAAATAAATTAATAAAAATAAATATTATAATAATAATATTTTTTTATTAAATTTTTATTATAATTGTATTATTGTTATAAAATATTAAAAAACAAAAAATCTATTAAAAACTATATATGTAAATTATTATTATTATTATTATTTAAAATAATAGTAATAATTATTAAAATATTAATTGAACTAATTATTACTTCTCGAAAACTTCTACGAGTAGTCATGAGGTCAAAGTGGGAAGAATTGGATATGATTTTTGATGAGCAAAAGAAAAAGATGGACGAAATGCTTGTTCGTATGGAACAATCAGTTATAAAATTTGCTCAAAAAGTTGTTCAGGACACCTTCAATAAAATAATCCAACGAAGCAAACCGAAGGCCTCTCAAGACAAGGACTCTGAAACTAAATCAAAATATGATATTCAAAACCCAAAAGAAAAATCAGATAAGGAACATAAAAATGATAAAGAGGAAGATGCTAAAAACTATTATGTCCACCAAGATCAAAGTAACGATCTTGATCAAATTTGTGGCGAGAATCAAGCCAATTATGCGGTTAAGTATCTGATGGAAGCGGTATGCACCAAAAGTAAGGAAGAACAAACGAAGGAACTTATGATAGAGACTAAAGAAAAAGACACTAATGAAGATCAATACATCAACAAGAATCTCACAATAACAACCAGACGAAGAGAAGATGTCATCACAAGAACCGCTATCAAGAACATCAATAAGAACAACTAAAGGGTTAATTAGAAATACACCACGAAAAAAGTCATCATGGGCAAGTCGATCGAGTCTGTTCAATTAACAACAAAAGTAGTTAAAAGCAACAACCAAGCAAGCGGTAAAAACATAAAAGAAACTTCATCAAATATCAATTCAATGCATACTCCGGAGCAAAAGAAACAAAAGGAAGTAATGGCCATAATCAAAATTGTTTGTCTCACGTCATCAATTCGACACAGAGCCAGAATAAAAGACGACATCACCAAAACACAACTTTGAGAACAAAGCTTTCCTTAACGGGATGGCAATGTTACGAATATAAAATTATAAAGTAAAATATACATTAATAATCATTAATAAATAATTAATTAGAATTAGTATTGAAAGGACATGACCGTTCTAAGCAATGCCCAAGCCATATTTAAGAGGCGGACAATTCATTGTAAAAATCATCTATAATTCATACTTTTATCAATATTTATTTATATTATTGAAGATGGAGCATCTTCCTCCTTATTATCCGGATACAGATCTTCCATAACACGAGATTCGGTGTTACAATCCTATATATGATATACAGGAAATTTCTGATGTAACTTTGATTATAATTAATAGCAGGTTACTTTTTTCATATTGAAAAAAAAAATTACAATTCCATAAGACAATTTTCAAATCAATAATAACAAACTTAAAAAAATTTCGCCGGAAAAAAACAAACTTAAAAAAATAAAATTAAAATATTTAAATTAATAAATATATATAATGCATGAGTAGTCAATATCCGCACTATCTAAAGTTTAATAAATTTAATTGAAAAAACACTGACATTATGTTTTTATTTGAGGCGCCGGTGTAGTGGGCATCATTAAAGTACTGAAATTTTCTAATAACCTTTAAAGATGCTTTATCCTTTTAAAGCCTTAAAGTATTTAGTATCATATATAGACTCTAGTTGAGTCATCACAGCCAATAAAGCCAAAAAGAAGAATTATATACCATCGAGAGAGGGCAAACTTAAAGCAAATTTTGATATAACACGTTTCTTTTAATATTGTAAAATTTTAAGATTTTTAATTAAAGGTACATGTTGAGGTTGAAATTTACTTATTATGGTCTTCATGCGTTTTAGAACATAAATGTTACTTGAGATTGGCATGTACATTGTCTTATACGTAAGACTTCTATATTTGATTGTGTAGATTTCCACCTACTTCTTCAAATATTGCAATGTTCGGTGTTTTATTGCTGGTCATTGCAAAACAACCAGAAGAAATCATGGTCCAATATCTTTATATGATGTTAAATAGTAGTGAATATATGTTAAAAAGGTATATTTATATTTGTAAAAAAAGTGTTATAAAAAAATTAATTTAAGTTAGGTAATATGTATATTATGAGTATTGGTGTTTTTGGTTATATGATTTATTGGTGTTGATTTTGGTAAGTTCAAATTTAATGACAATATGTATATTAAATGTTGTTTAGGTGAAAGATTGAAGAGTTGTGTAGAATGATATACAGTGAGTAGAAGTGTGCACTAAGTGGGTGTTTGGTCATTTTTTTTGGTTTATTATGATGCTTTACATTTGAGAAGTGTGTTCAAGCTACTTACATTAATTAGAAAGCACGTTAAAATAGAAGCATCATGTTTTTTTTATCAATTTTATTAGTACTAAACTATCAACACTCAACACCACTTTCCTTAAATGATGAATATTTACAGCAAGTTCAATGTCTAATAGTCCTTGTAGTGGGAATGTTGATGTTTTTCTTAGAGCTAAGTGAATTGGTGATTGGTCAAAATTAACTAGGCAAGATCTAGGTTCAAATCTAGTTGTCTGTCATTATAAACCCTAGGCTAGTTGTTAGCAACCCGCAAGCTAGCCACTTGAACCTAGGGCCAAGACTGTTGGAATTATGTTTACTATTATTGAGAATTTGTTACATCTAAGAGATTGAAAGAGATCTTTAGATCCAAAATTCAAGCAGTCTGTTCAACCAAATCTACTCCTATAAATGTAACTCATTTTAAGCAAATAATATACAATAAGCTTTTTGAGAATTATGGCCTCTATTCCATTTTCTAAGTTGGTATCAGAGCCTGACTGGGCTTAGATCCCTCATGGGAGTGCCCAGGAATATGAGTTGTGAGAAGTAATCTGTTGTAGGTGTAGGTTGTGTTGTTGTGTGTTAATTTTTTCTGTGTGTGTTTGAATAGAATCTGTCTGCGGGAGTTGCTGTTGTCCACTGTCTGTTGCGGGAATTTTTTTTAGCTACAAACATATGAAGAGGACGATTTCAGTCCTTCCTGCTCTCATCTGTTGCGTGAAGGTTTAGAATCATTGATTGGGGAGGAGATTCCCCGTGAAAGATAGCAGCTGCACGAGTGATTTAGTCCACCTCTGTCCAGTGAAATATCTGCCAGATTGTTGTCTTGTCCGGACATCTACGCCCAATAGATATATTTCAGATTGATGGCTGCCATATTAAAGACGGTGTTGGGCCCAACACCTATTATAGGATGTAGTGAGGATCTGTACAAAGATCACCGGTTATTATTGTGAAGCGTGCTACTGCATAGAGATCCATGTCAATGTGTGAGAGGTTGTGTTTTTCTTTTATTTGGTGTGCAGTTTGAATACAGTGTTCAGATTATGATAAGCTTCTTATTAACTATATATTTCTTTATTGGGTGTGCTTCCTTTTTTCCATTCCGTGAAGAGCTTGTGTTTCTTAAAGAATACAACGAGCTATGTATTTCAGCAAGAACACTGTGTTGCCTCATGGAAAAGAAAGAGTATGTGTGTGTTTGTAAGTTTGTAAAGGTCACTTGTATGGCTCACTTCTAGATATGTTCAGTATTCAGAGTGCTCTCCTAGATTACTATTGAATTCAGCGAGCTACGTGTTCGACAGATGAGAGCATCTCCATAGAACAATCCAGTTACTTGATTACTTCTTTGCCAAACTTAGCGAGCTATGTACTTTGGCATAGTTAAGTACTCAATATTGTTAGTCACTGCAATTATTATATTGATGGTCCGAAGCGGTTACATTTTAAATGAGTCAAATAGGAAGCTGGAAGATGAAGTGAAGAAAGAGCGCAAACTGTGAGACTTCAAAGTGGGTGTAAATGCTGATGAAGACCAGTCAGACAAGATTCAGTATTGTATTTTTTGTTTGCAATTGTGTTTTGTATTGTAAACATTAAGGGAGGGTGTTGGAATTAATGTTTACTATTATTTAGAATTTGTTACATCTAAGAGATTGAAAGAGATCTTCAGATCCAAAATTCAAGGAGTCTGTTCAACCAAATCTACTCCTATAAATGTAACTCATTTTAAGCAAATAATATACAATAAGTATTTTGAGAATTATGGCCTCTATTCCTTAATTAGAAAGCACGTTAAAATAGAAGCATCATGTTTTTTTTATCAATTTTATTAGCACTAAACTATCAACACTCAACACCACTTTCCTTAAATGATGAATATTTACAACAAGTTCGATGTCTAATAGTCCTTGTAGTGGGAATGTTGATGTTTTTCTTTAGAGCTAAGTGAATTGGTGATTGGTCAAAGTTAACTAGACAAGATCTAGGTTCAAATCTAGTTGAATGTCACTATAAACCCTAGGCTAGTTGTTAGCAACCCGCAAGCTAGCCACTAAAACAAAAATCATGATTGAACCTAGGGCCAAGACATTCCCGTGAGAGGCATCACTATCCTGCAGATGCTTATGTTAATGTTATGGAGCAATAATTAATGTGAAATATAAAGACAATAAGGTAGTTGTAAGGTGAATTTTGAGCTCATCCTTATCCAACTACCAATAACTAGCTTGCATGATTATTCGAAACTATTCCTCTGGTTTGTTATGGTAAAACATATAACCTCAATACTTTTATAACAATAAGTAAAATGTTTTCACTTTTTAATTATTTCCTTCAAAATCATAAAACTCATTTAAAAATAAATCAAATTATTTTCATTATTTTATTATTTAAAAAAACTATACATTTTTTTTTCATAGAAAAATTTAACTTACTATTAATAATGCGAAATAGTAAAATAGGTCCAATTGTCAAAAGTGAGCAAATATTAGAATGTTCCTGTCCAGTACATCATCCAGTGTTCCCGCCACATGGACAGTAGATACATGTCCAAACATAACTGTCAAATCTAATGGCCAATACTTGCCAATACAAACAGTTCATCACAAGTCACATATAGTCCCGAAAGATCCACAGAGGACTATATGTCAGTGTCCCCACATATAACAAAGTATATATAAACAAAAATATAATGTCAAACTAAAGACCTCCCAGCCGGATAAATAGAGTCCCAGCAAATATCCAAAAAACGAACAACTGGATACAGTGATCCCTCCAAGCATGTCATCCACATGTGCGCCGAGATCAAACCAGTCCATATCCAAGAACAGACCGCAAAGATAAAAACATATAAATAAATGCCGCAAAAAGGATAATACCAAGTAGACCAACAAGGAGTTGGTAGCTGAAAACTCTTAAGATCCTGCACATAATAATACAGTGGCAAAGTGCATAAGATATAATCACAGAAATAGCTAGTAAATCCGAACATCCATCAAAAAAGAAATGTAAAGTATCATGACCAAAGCAAGGGATAGGAACCATGGGAAAAGAGTAGATCATCCCGCCACTCCTCCCACATAACGAGCCCAGCCGGAGAGTTCAGTGCCAGTTTGGATAGAAGATCTGCCTCAGTATTCACCTCTCTGTAAATGTAGGAGAAATGTGCATGTTCAAATTCAAGGATTAACTTTCGAGCCACAGCCATCCAACGTGTAAGTAGTAGAGCATTTTCATTAAAAAAACTATACATAAAACTCATATAAAAATAAATCAAATCATTTTCATTGTATTCATATTTTATTATTTAAATAACCATTAATCAAAGAGAAATGGGACTTATAAACTTCTCAACATTTTGACTATATTCTCATCCTCTTACTTTTTGTTTAGTGTTTAGAAAAATGCTACATAAAAGAATGCGTAAGTTGGGAAAAACCATTTTCAATGATAAATCTTGGGTTCTACATAACTCCCCCTCTTTTCCAATCTTTGTTATCAATATTACATATAAAATATTTTCTTGGAACAATTCTATGTTCCTTTCTATTGTCAAATTATCTCGTATAATAATGTTGAAGTTGATATATTGAATAGTTTGATAAACAAAACATTAAAAAATATAATAATTAAAAAAAACTATTTTTTTTCAACCAAAAAAAAATATACTATTCATGGAATCAAATAGTACAAAGATGTTCAACCTTGAAAAACAAGGTTTTATCATGATATTCAGTGCTGCATATCAAATCACTACACATCTCCTATCATAACAAAAATATTAACAAAATAGACTTGTATGACTAGAGGTTCTGATCCACATTACAATCTTCGACCAAAAAACTATAAAAGCTTAGTCAAAAAGGATAAACTCACCCTTATCCAACATAGTGGATTCCATCCATTCTTCCCAATACAGGTGACCCTTAGTGCAAAGTAGGGCTAACTTTGATAATTCATCAGCCTTATCATTGTGTTCCCTGTAGATATGTGTGAAAGAGATGTGCTCGAACTTTTCAATTTCCTCCCTAGTGCGCATGCACCAGTGATTAAGAGCCAAAACATTTAGATCAAATTCTCTAGCAGCCCATTTTATAGTGACCTGAGAGTCACCGAAGACCTTTAAATCTACAAGTCCAAAGATGTTTGCATATTTCAGGACGCACCACAAAGCTAATAGTTCTGCCTTCATATTATTTCCATTGCCACAGTTTAGTCGAAAGGTGTAATAGTGATCCTCATTCAAATAAATAATCCCCCCAGCTGCACAGATGCCATGCTAAGCAGCCCCATCAAAAAAGAGGATTGGTTGCTCAACTTTGTAAGAAAACTGTCCCACTCTTCTGTCACCTACATTACCATTCTCAGACTTGAATTGATGAGCTAATTTAAGAGCAATAAGCCCGCACACTTTAGTCTCCAGCCATACACCTTGAACTATGTATGATACTTTTCTATGTAAAAAAAATAAATAATCTTATCATATTCAAACCATATATATATATAAAGCCATAATAAACTAAATGCTCAGCTCACAACCTCAGATTGACTAATCTTAGAATAAGGAAGAGAGATAATTGAAACACTTTTGTCTCTCAAACTTTGAACAAACATCAAACGCACCAAGGGAACATGTGACGCCAATACAACAAAGCTTAAAAGAGTGAGTACTACAAAGGTTCTAAAGGTAGACAATAGAAGTAAAACATTTGTTTCACATAAGATACAATGCAAGGAGGGAATCCATTATCAACAAAGTGGGCGAAGATGTTTAATTTTAAAAGAATAAGAAAAAATTAATTGATTGTTGTTATATAATATATAAATTTAGTATAAAAAAATTATATATATAAAAATTTTGTTGAAGGTAGGGTTGAAATTCGATGTCATATCTTACATGTCAAGAAATTTTTATATGAAGTTTTAATTTTAGCATTGTTTTTTTATTTCACGTTTAAATCTTAAGTTTACTCGTCATAATAATAGTTGATTTTTTTTAAATAACATTTATAATAACTAAATGAAACATTGAATTCTCATATGTTGCCTCATATAATACAAAAATATAATAATAATAAAAAAACATATTAATTAAACCAAGCACACATATAATGACAAAGAAGGTTTATCATCAAAACCTTTAAATAAACTTCTTCACAAGCAATACAATGAGCCATTACCATGAGTCACCAAATACTATGGACCCAAAAAACCATGACCGAGTCAAGTTTACTTAACAAAGGGAGAAAACCAACCACACCATGACAAACTCAAAATTTCCATATTAGAAATAAAAATGTAAAGAGAATATATATATATATAACTAACACATTTAATTACTAATAATTAATTTGTTTAATTTAATAAAAAGACACTTCAAAATGATCGGTGAAATTAAAATTCACACTTAATGACGTTTAATTTTATGAAGTAGTCGTAATGTGTAAAATGGCAAATGACAGCGATTTGCTCATCAAATTTCAACAGAGTACTATTATACTAAGTTTATGTTGACTTTGGAGTACTATTATAATAAATTTATGTTGACTTTGTATTAGTTTCACTTTTAACTCTTTATTTATATACAAAGGCTAATCTTTAGCATAGCACAAAGACATTTATTTATTTTAATATATAAAAGAATATTGTTTTTAGAAATTTTATTGGCCAATATATTGAGATCTTATTGCAGCCTTCACTTCGTTCGACGCTCCTTCAACATTTTTAATTAATGTTTGTTTTGGCACAAGTAAGAATGTCAAGCCTCGAGTGGGTAGAAAGTAAAGCATTCACAACATTAAAATAATTTCTTACATAACATTATTGCTTGATATGATTTTCAAGCTTCTTAATATTGATATGGCTGCTAGAGACATAGTTTATTAGTCTACAAGCCTAAGTTATTTCACGAGATATTGAATGAAATATTTAACAACAAAGATAGGGGCAACCAACCAAGCACGTGGATTTCATAGGTATATTCCATCTTTGAATTTAGAGATCATAGTAGATTTTGTAATTTTTCTTTGTGTTCACCTATTATGTGTTACTCCTTACCTATTGTGTGTTGGTCTCTAAAGTGTTGGTCTCTACTTAGAGTAGTTACTATATTGAACATTACATTAATGTTAGTAAACATTATAGTAACAACTATTTAGGAAACAATGTTTTATTAATGATCATTTTCTCGGAAATAACATTCTATTAAACATAACTTCCTCTAGATGTTATAAATGGAGGGAAATAAAATATGCAACTCTTTTATGGTTGTTTTCATGTGCACCCTCATGCAACACCCCACTACTCGTTCAAGACACCTGCAACTCAATTCCTCATGACATCTCTCCATATTATCTATGTTCACTATCAAGTTTATATGCTTGGGCTCTTCAATACGAACTATTGCTTTAGATTCGATGCTCTAACTATCCCTAGTATTGTTTCTTGACCCCGAAAGGATGTTGGACAAAATGGCGGTGAGGAAATGGCACATTCATAGGTCCTTCCTTTGCTTTTAAATACATATATATTGCTTTTGTTTGAGAGGGAGTAAGAATGCATCCTCATTAAGTGGTATCTCTCTCCTTATATCCACCCCTTTATAGCAATGTACAAAGCTTAGATGTGATTCATTCATTCCATTCAAACCGTATAACCTAAAGCCGAGCATGTTTCAAATTTTCCACCTGCCTCTATGTTTCTTGAAAATTAGGGTTTCAATGGAGGGAATCAAACCATGATATGACATGAGATAAAATTAGCAAGCTAGCGGAAAAAAAGAAAAATAGGGATCCTTATAAATAAACTTGAAAGGCTAAAGGACAAAAACCACAAATAAATCAATGATCCAAAGCAATATATAAAAGGTATACAAAGCAAGTTATGTTATCAAATGATAAAAAACATGTAAAAACTAGGTACTTATAAGTAGTGTGGTTGTGTTTACCTATCTTATAGCCATATAAGCCTTTGTTGCACAACCCATATTTCCTACTATTCCAAATTTTCGCATAAAGCTTATTGCTCAGTTTTGTTGGCTTGGGCCATACTATATATGTTATAGAGCCCCATAGTTATATGATTAACTACTTGAATCTCAAATTGGGGCGCCACAACTCCAAGGAGTCCATCAAACCTTAAATAGACAATCTCAAGTTGTTATGCCTAAAACCCCCCAAACCTTAGAGATATTCTTGAGGTGATAAATCCTTCTATGTGTTGCTTTAAGTTGTTTTTTTCAGCACAACTCGTGCTCGTTCAAATATAACTACCCATTATGCATTTATTTGTCTCTATGTATTACCTTCAAAGGATTTGATCTATCCTCCCATTTGAATTTATTTGTCTCTTAATATATGACCTTCAAAGGCTCTAATCCATCCACGAGAAACTGACTGGGCTCGATGTTCAATTGACTAGTTTTAAGCAACATGATAGGCATGTTTATCTAGTCAATTCTAAGAAATAGGATAGGCATAGTTTTGCCGAGAAGCATACATCCTAAGCAACTAGGAAAGAAGAAACCTCCCCCCTTATATTTTAATCATATTCAAGCATTATTAATCTAGCCCTAGACAAGGATAATTTTAGGGGCGAAATTTAGCCCATGGGCTATTTTTCCATTTTTTTTCCAAAAAACAATTTGCCAATTTGCATTTTTTGAAGCCCCATTTCGCCCAATTTTGATGGGGTAAAATTTTTTCACTCTAAAAATCGCCAAATTATAATATAAACTATATAAAATCCTTAGAAATTGAAATAATTTTAAAAAAATATCGCCAAATATTTTATAGTTGACATTTTAAGAATTGGTAAGATTCGCAAGGTTTATACACTTTTAAACATGTACGGGTCCTTAAAATTATCCCTAGCCCTAGATGACACATAGTTAACAAATAGCTAATGGATCCAAGTGACAACTGAGAATAGTATTTCAATGGGAAGGTGGTAGGTGGGAAGGCTTGTTGGGGTAGGTTATTAATGTGGATAGGTAACTACTAATGCTAGCATGTGACTAGGACATGTCACGTATACTGAGACCAATGTTACCAAGGACACAATCGTTTACAAACCTTTAATTGATCAAGTCTAATCCAAACATGATGTTGAATGTTGTTATCGATTGTATGCAAGTGGAGGACTTGACATTAAGAAGGGTCAGTAAGGCATGTTTAACCATAGATGTGGTTACAGTAGAATTTGAGAATGTAGATCTAGATACTAAGCAACATAGCAATACTGTGAAAGAGATCAACAATCTAACAAATCCATGCAATAAATGTGCTAAACATTAATCATTACACAAAAGAGATAAGATGATAACAAGAGAGAATGTTGGTATTACATTAAGCTTCAATGAATGAAGTAGAAAGTATAAATAGGCAAGGCAATTCAAATAGGTCATGGAGGCAATTCAAATTGCTCATGCAATGCATGAGATACTAATTAGGATTAACTAGAGCCAGAGACCCTTAGTTATCCATGCATGCTCTCTAAGATGAGTTTAATTGACTCATGACTTCCTAAACACTAGTTCCAACCAAAAGAAGTCACATGCAACTGAGTGAATGCACATGCATGAGGAGCAAATCCCTAAAAAGGCTCAACTAAAGTGCTAATGATTGAAGATGGTCATTTAGGATCAGTTAGGACCATAATTAGTGGAGTGCGCCCTCATGGACTCGTTCCTAACTCACCTTTAACTCAGTTGTGCCTAAAATTAGGGATAAAGTCCCCAAATGAAGGAATGCACCCATGTCAGTCATAAATAGACATCGAGAGTTGTTTAAAAGGGTAGTTAAGGTAGTTTAGGACCCTTGGAGTTTAGAAGTAAGCTCTAGGGTGACTCAGGTAGTCAAATTGAATGGGATTTGTCCCAATAGACTCATGAAATCATAGTCTAAGTCACTAGGTAGGAAAATGAAGCTAAGGAGAGGGTTATTCTACTCTAACACCCCCCATAAGTCGAACTAGGTGAAATAAATGCAAAAAAATGGGTCTTGACAATTTGCATCCATGTTAGGTACCCATGTACAAAATATTCTATGAAACTAAGTAATACGGAAAAACCACATGGAACCCCCCCCTAAAAGAGAATGTAAATGAGAAGGCTAAAGAGACTGCTCAGAAGGAGACTTCAATTTCAAGGAAATTCGTAACTTGGTGAACTACTTCTCGATGAAGGGCATTGCGAAGATCCCTACAAAATTTTGTGAACTCCTCCTTCTCTTGGAATGCATGTGATCCCATTCATGAGATCCAAACACTTTGAAGTGCTTGAATGATGTTTCTTGACCACTCCTTGCTTTGAATGGAGGAAACCCATTGAAGATTTTGTGCGGAACTTGGTGAATTGTAGGAGAAAAAATTGTAGATAGAGAGTATGAAGAGACATTCTAGAGGTCTTCTTCAAGGAGAACCTAATTTGGGACAAGTTCTCCCTTATGTGTGTAATGGATTTGTACTAATGCATTATCATTGAGATCTTAATCTTGGACAAGATCTCTAATACATAGTAAAAAACAATTGATCACCTCTTCTTCTAGGCCTGTAAAAGGGTCTTCCTCATTTGAGTGGTAGATCAAAACAAATGCATCTCCCATTGTAGTAGGGTTTGTGCAAGGCTCAAAGGATGTGAATATGTCCTCGTAGACCATATTTGTGAAGCTTCTTAGGCCTCTTTCAACCTGTCAATGGATATGAATATGTCCTCGTAGGGAATATGTTGTGAAGCTTCTGCAGCCTCCTTCAACTTTCAATAAGACTGGATCCCTATAAAAACTAGTATACCAACTTGTTTAGCGCCCCTGCATCTATGATACCATGTAGAATTTGAGCATGTAGATATAGATACTAAGAAACATAGCAATACTGTGAAAGAGATCAACAATCTAACAAATTCATTCAATAAATGTGCCAAACATTAATCATTCCACAAAAGAGAGAAGACAATAACAAGAGAGAATGTTGTATTACTTTAAGCTTCAGTGAATGAAGTAGAAAGTATAAATAGGCAAGGCAATTCAAATAGGTCATGGAGGCAATTCAAATTGCTAATGCAATGCATGAGATGTTAGTTAGGGTTAACAAGAGCTAGAGACCCTTAGTTAGCCATGCACACTCTCCAAGATGAGTTTAACTGACTCGTGACTTCCTAAACACTAGTTCCAACTGAAATAAGTCACGTGCAACTAAGTGAATGCACATGCATTAGGAGCAAATCCCTAAAAAGACTCAACCAAAGCGCTAATAACTGAAGATGGTCATTTAGGTTCAGTTAGGAGCATAATTAGCGGAGTGTTCCCTCATGGACTAGTTCCTAACTTACCTTTAACTCAATCGTTCCTAAAATCAAGAAGAAAGTCCCTAAATCAAGGAATTTTCCAATGTCACTCAAAATAAACATCAGGAGTTGCTAAAAAGGGCATTCAAGGCGGTTTAGGACCCTTAGAGTTTAGAACTAATCTCTAGGGTGACTCAGTTGGTCAAATTGAATGGGATTTGGCCTAGTAGACTCATGAAATCATAGTCTAAGTCACTAGGTAGGAGAATGAAGCTAAGGGGAGGGTTATTATTCTCTAATGATTACCTACATGTAAGACACGTTAAACAGGTGAAGCATCACTCGAGACAACATATGCATTCCTTGATCTGTGTGTAGAAAACTTTATTTTCACAACTTGTATCAACAACTGAGAAAGTATATTACATTTTGTTTTTACATGTAATATTCAGGGTCTTATGCACTTGGCATTGCTTTATTTTATAAGGCATATTCATATTTAATTGGTATATTTTGAAATGAACACATTATTGAATGCAAGCACTTCTCATTAATAAGTATTATACTTGCCAAATATAGTATTTCAGATTGTGATAATAGAGTTTTAGTATTTTTCATTCTTATTAGGTACCGATTTTGTATTTTCACAATCCCAAGGGGCTCCTATAGATTTGAATGGGACTTATGAAACCCAAAAGTGCTCTTAACCTCTTAAGTATTTTATGGTTGGTATATACAATTATATCTATCCTTTTCAAATTATTCATCCTTAATAGGTTTGTCTCAACAAAATATGTGCATGACACAATTGCAATATTAAAATGCCAATTATACACAAAATTTCAATGGCGTAAGGCATATTATCATGTTCCATTTGTTTTATATCTAGCCAAGAGTAAACCACCATGTGGCCTTCTTCCATTATGCAGTAAACCATATTAAAATTTTCAAGGCCTTCTTCCATTATGTAGTAAACCATATTAAAATTTTCAAACATCTCTCCTTTTGGTCTAAATGTATAATTAAGATAATATAGTATTATTTTCTATCTAACCAAAACTAAGACACCACGTGGCCTTCTTCCATTATGTAGTAAACCATATTAAAATTTTAAACATCTCTCCTTTTAGTCTAAATGTATAATTAAGATAATATAATACTATCATAATAAGAAGTAAGATATACATAAAAATTTGATTTTTAATCAAGACAAAATGGTCTTATCATATTAATAATCAAGATCAATGTCACAAACATAAATAAAATAATAAATAAATATAAACTAACAATTAATTAATAATAATTATAATTATAATTATTCTAAGAGGACACGACTCCTCTCAAAAGGTGCCTAACAATATATAAAAGAGGCCCTCAAATGTAATATTATCATCACAATTCAATTATTATTCAATATGTATTATTTATGAAGATGGATCTCTTCTTTATCCAGATACGAATTCTCCATAACACACGGAGTTGGTATCAGAGCCCCTTCTTGGGCATTTCATTGATTTGGCTTTTGGCCAAATAAAAAGAAAAGAAGATACTGAGAAAAGAAGTAAAAAAGATTAAAAAAAAAGAAGAAGAGAAAATAAGTAAGAACAAGAAGTAAGAATAACATTCATGAAACTGCACATGGTTTTATGAAAGTGCACATGGTTTTGTGAGCTCTTGGTTTTATAAAACCATCCCTTGGTTTTATAAAACCAACTCTTAGTTTTATCAAGAAACCAACTCACACCGTTGGATATTATTAAAAAAAAAAAACTTTATAATAAAAATACATATAATAATATTATTATTTACAAATAATAATAATAATAATTATATTGCTTTTATTACTTATTATTATCTTGATTTCATTAATAATAAATAATTATTATTATTAATTAATCAAGTTCCACATCAATCACTTGGAAAACTTTTACGTTAGCCATGAGGTCAAAGTGGGAAGAATTGGATATGATTTTTGAAGAGCAAAAGAAAAAAATTGGACGAAATGCTTGATCGTATGGAACAATCAGTTGTAAAAGCTACTCAAAAAGCTATTGTCAACACCTTCAATAAAATAAGCCAACGAAGCAAACCGAAGGCCTCTCAATACAATGACTCCGAAACTAAATCTAAATATGATTTTCAAAGCCCTA
Source organism: Larix kaempferi (assembly GCA_027924585.1). Taxonomy (NCBI): domain Eukaryota; kingdom Viridiplantae; phylum Streptophyta; class Pinopsida; order Pinales; family Pinaceae; genus Larix; species Larix kaempferi. The sequence continues at coordinate 5,793,911 of BSBM01000866.1, forward strand.
AAGAAAAACCAGATAAAGAACATAAAAATGAAGAAAATGAGCAAGATATAGAAAATCATTATGGCAACCAAGATGCGATTAATAATATTAATCAAGATAATAAACAAGCCAAGGATACAGAGTATCATAGTGATGACGAAAATAACAATTATATATATGATAAAGGTGGAGATGATATTGACCAAGTTTGCGAGCAGAGCCACGCCAGTGTTGCTGACAATAACAATGATCAATGCAACGATAAGGGATGGATCCCACAATGTGCAAAAGAAATCAAATCAGAAAAATCAAATGTTTCAGATTTAAACTATACCTTGACTATCCTTTCACCTCAAAAGAACATCAGTGGGAACAACTATAAGATTAATCAAACACAAGATAAGATTGGCATCAAGTCTGTCAAGTCTCTCTAGTTGACGACAAGAAGAGTTAAAGTATATAACCAAGCAAGCGGTAAAAGCATAAATGAAACTTCACCAAATATAGATTTAATACAGATTCCGAAGCGAAAGAAACAAAATGAATTAATGGTCTTAATCAAACTTGCATGTCTCAAGTCATCAGTTCGACATAGAGCCAGAATAATAAAAAAATAGCATTAACAAACTAAGCTTTGAGGACAAAGCTTCCCTCAAGGGGAAGGCAATGTCACAAACATAAATAAAATAATAAATAAATATAAACTAACAATTAATTAATTATAATTATTCTAAGAGGACATGACTCCTCTCAAAAGGTACCTAACAATATATAAAACAGGCCCTCAAATGTAATATTATCATCATAATTCAATATTATTCAATATGTATTATTTATGAAGATGGATCTCTTATTTATCCGGATACAGATTCTCCATAACACACGGATTCGGTGTTACATAAGTAAGATATACATAAAATCTTTTTTATAATTATTTTTTAAATGTGGAAAAATAGTAAAATTGTCATTTAGAATTTGTCATTTTGCCTTAAGTAAGTACATGAATCTTTGACAAAAATTAAGTATTTTAAAACTAGCAAGTTAAAAAGTTGCAATAATATCTAATGTTTAATAATAAAAAATCCATTAAATATTTTTTTTTAACAAAAACGAGTAATAAGTTTTTATATAAAAAAGAAAACAAAGGTTACAAAATTATGCAAGAAGACTGTTCCCAAAGTAGTAGGGCTGCTAAGACTCCTTGCTCATCTTTTACAGGTCTATAATGTTCATGATAAAATCCTATTCTGTGAAAGCTATACCTCCTTACAAACTGTCCTAAAATCAAAATACAGGTGCAGAACATTGCTAAAGAGTAGAATGGCTATCCTTGGAAAAACTACATTGCTGCTGCTACATGCAAAACCATAATAACTTCTAGACTATAATTTTGAAATGCCATAAGATGACGCAAAATTGTTCCTAAAGAACTAGAAATACCCATACTTGTCGAGTTACTAATGAAGAGTGTCCACCTTGTTCCCTTCTGTTCCTCCCGTCGAGCCTGCAACGCCTCCTTGAAGTTCCATGGTTCTCTTTCGAATTTCTGCTCTCATACAATCAATCTTGGATTCCACAATCTTAACGCTGTTGTGAACTGACATAATCTTGGTGTCCAAATTAACAGAACAAGGACAACCCTTGTCGAGGTTTTCATCCAGAATTACAACCTGCTCTGTAATCTTGTTGCTGCTACTACGAACCTCTGAATTTGTGGCTTGAACAAGAGTGTAGAGGTGAGAGATGGCCCTTTTGAGTTCAAAATTTTCCCCTCGAAGCTTGCGAATTTGAATTTCCATTTCCTTCAAATAGGTTTGCACCTCATCCGAGAGACTATCAAACCCAAGCGCCAACGCATGACCTTTGTTTCCACCGTTTTCTCCGACAGGGGAGTTCGAAATCTTTCCAAGCCCCAACACCTCAGCTTTGCAATGGTCATGAAGAGCTTGCTGCACCTTAACCGAGCCATAAATTAAGTGCTCTTAACCTCTTAAGTATTTTATGGTTGGTATATACAGTTATATCTATCCTTTTCAAATTATTCATCCTTAATAAGTTTGTCTCAACAAAATATGTGCATGACACAATTGCAATATTAAAATGCCAATTATACACAAAATTTCAATGGCTTAAGGCATATTATCATGTCCCACTTGTTTTCTATCTAGCCAAGAGTAAACCACCATGTGGCCTTCTTCCATTATGCAGTAAACCATATTAAAATTTTCAAGGCCTTCTTCCATTATGTAGTAAACCATATTAAAATTTTCAAACATCTCTCCTTTTGGTCTAAATGTATAATTAAGATAATATAGTATTATTTTCTATCTAGCCAAAACTAAGACACCATGTGGCCTTCTTCCATCATGCAGTAAACCATATTAAAATTTTAAACATCTCTCCTTTTAGTCTAAATGTATAATTAAGATAATATAATATTATCAAGATATACATAAAAATTTGATTTTTAATCAAGATAAAATGGTCTTATCATATTAATAATCAAGATCAATGTCACAAACATAAATAAAATAATTGCACCGAGTGAAACGAGGTGCTCTATAACCCAATATGGGGGGATGTAACATGTGTGATGTAACGTTTGTGATGTAACAAAATAATTAAAAAAATTCATGTCAGCTCATAAAATAAATTATGGAAAGTATTTAAAAAAAATCCATGTTGGTTCATAAAATAAAATATTATGAAAAGTAATTAAAAAATAGATGTTTGTTTATAAAATAAAAACTTTAACTTTAACCCGAATCTAACAATCAAGAGAGATCAAATTTCTTGAGTTTAAATTTAAAAAAAGAAATACACCTCAAGAAATTGGATCCCTCTCAGTGCTTGATAGATACGGGTTTAAGATGGATCTATGCAGGTAAATAAATATAAACTAACAATTAATTAATAATAATAATTATTATAATTATTCTAAGAGGACACGACTCCTCTCAAAAGGTGTCTAACAATATATAAAAGAGGCCCTCAAATGTAATATTATCATCACAATTCAATTATTATTCAATATGTATTATTTATGAAGATGGATCTCTTCTTTATCCGGATACGAATTCTCCATAACACACGGATTCGGTGTTAGATTGGTATGAAAGCCCCTTCTTGGGCATTTCGTTGATTTGGATTTTGGCCAAGTAAAAAGAAAAAAAGATAGTGAGAAAAGAAGTAAAAACAGATTAAAAAAAGAAGAAGAGAAAATAAGTGAGAACAAGAAGTAAGAATAACATTCATAAAACCACACATGGTTTTATGAAAGTGCACATAGTTTTGTGAGCCCTTGGTTTTAGAAAACCATCCCTTGGTTTTATAAAACCAACTCTTAATTTTATCAAGAAACCAACTCACACCCTTAGTTAGATATTATTAAAAAAAACATTATAATAAAAATACATATAATAATATTATTATTTACAAATAGTAATAATTATTATTATATTGCTTTTATTACTTATTATCTTGATTTCATTAATAATAAATAATTATTATTATTAATTAATCAAGTTCCACATAAATCACTGGGAAAACTTTTATGTTGGCCATGAGGTCAAAGTGGGAAGAATTGGATATGATTTTTGAAGAGCAAAAGAAAAAAAATGGATGAAATGCTTGATCGTATGGAACATTAAGTTGTAAAAGCTGCTCAAAAAGCTATTGTCGACACCTTCAATAAAATAAGCCAATGAAGCAAACTAAAGGCCTCTCAAGACAATGACTCCGAAACTAAATCTAAATATGATTTTCAAAGCCCCGAAGAAAAACCAGATAAAGAACATAAAGATGAAGAAAATGAGGAAGATATAGAAAATCATTATAGTAACCAAGATGAGATTAATAATATTAATCAAGATAATAAACAAGCCAAGGATACAGAGTATCATAGTGATGACAAACATAACAATGATATATATGATAAAGGTGGATATGATATTGACCAAGTTTGCGAGAAGAGCCAAGCCAATGTTGCTAACAATAACAATGATCAATGCAACGATAAGGGATGGATCCCACAGTGTGCAAAAGAAATCAAATCAGAGAAATCAAATGTTTCAGATTTAAACTATACCTTGACTATCATTTCACCTCAAAAGAACATCAGTGGGAACAACTATAAGATTAATCAGGCACACGATAAGATTGGCATCGAGTCTGTCATGTCTCTCCAGTTGACGACAAGAAGAGTTAAAGTCTCTAACCAAGCAAGCGGTAAAAGCACAAACGAAACTTCACCAAATATAGATTTAATACAGATTCCGAAACAAAAGAAACAAAAGGAATTAATGGTCTTAATCAAACTTGTATGTCTCAAGTCATCAGTTCGACATGGAGCCAGAATAATAAAAAAATGACATTAACAAACTAAGCTTTGAGGACAAAGTTTCCCTTAAGGGGACCACAATGTCACAAACATAAATAAAATAATAAATAAATATAAACTAACAATTAATTAATAATAATAATAATTATAATTATTCTAAGAGGACACGACTCCTCTCAAAAGGTGTCTAACAATATATAAAAGAGGCCCTCAAATGTAATATTATCATCACAATTCAATATGTATTACTTATGAAGATGGATCTCTTCTTTATCCGGATACGGATTCTCCGTAACACACGGATTCAGTGTTACATAAGTAAGATTACATAAAAAAAAAAAATTTATGATTATTTTTTAAATGTGAAAAACTAGTAAAATTGTCATTTTGCCTAAAGTAAGTACATGAATCTTTGTCAAAACTGAAGTATTTTAAAACTAGTAAGTTAAAAAGTTGCAATAATATCTAATGTTTTATAATAAAAAATCCATTAAATATATTTGTTTTAACAGAAATGAGTAATAAGCTTTTATATAAAAAAAGGAAACAAAGATTACAAAATTTTTCGAGAAGAGTGTTCCCAAAGTAGTAGAGCTGCCAAGACTCCTTGCTCATCTTTTATAGGTCTATAATGTTCATGATAAAATCCTATTATGTGAAAGCTATACCTCTTTACAAATTGTCCTAAAATCAAAATACAGAAGCAGAACATTGCTAAAGAGTAGACTGACTATCCTTGGAAAAACTACATTGCTGCTGCTACATGCAAAACCAGAATAACTTCTAGACTATAATTTTGAAATGCCATAAGATGACGCAAAATTGTTCCTAAAGAACTCGAAAAACCCATACTGGTCGAGTTACTGATGAAGAGTGTCCACCTTGTTCCCTTATGTTCCTCCTGTCGAGCCTGCAACGCCTCCTTGAAGTTCCATGGTGCTCTTTCGAATTTCTGCTCTCATACAATCAATCTTGGCTTCCATTATCTTAATGCTGCTGTGAACTGACATAATCTTGGTGTTCAAATTAACAGAACAAGGACAACCCTTGTCGAGGTTTTCAGCCAGAATTGCAACCTGCGCTGTAATCTTGTTGCTACTACTACGAACCTTTGAATTCGTGGCTTGAACAAGAGTGTAGAGGTGAAAGATGGCCCTTTTGAGTTCGAAATTTTCCCCTCGAAGCTTGCGAATTTGAATTTCCATTTCCTTCAGATAGGTTTGCACCTCATCCGAGAGACTATCAAACCCAAGCACTAGCGCATGACCTTTGTTTCCACCGTTTTCTCCGACAGGGGAGTTCAAAATCTTGCCCAGCCCCAACACCTCAACTTTGCAATGGTCATGCAGAGCTTGTTGCACCTTAACCGAGCCATCGACTGCCAAAAAATCCATTAAATATGAAAGAGTAGGTTAATCTTATAATAATTTTTAAATTAAAAATTGGGTTAAAATTTTGATTTGACTAAACATTTAAAGAGTTTTTTGAAACTTAACAGTGCTTCCTTTACCTACTTTACCCAGTACCGCAAATCTTCTCAAGAACTTGCGTCGGCGTCGGTGTCAGATCAATCCAATGACTACATCCAAAGACAACCAAAACGCCCCACTTTTCCGACGATTTTGGGATAAAAACCGGTTAAAATTCTTGCCGAAAATTGCTATTTTCGCATTTTTGTAATTTCAGCGATTGGGATTGCCTATTTTAGACTAATTGCCCAATTTTAAAACTACCCGAATCACCGAAATTACAATCTGAACACTCCGAATTATGATTTTGACAAAAATTATTCTGCCGAATTCTAACTAGTCAAGAGCATTTTAGTTAACCCTTATACCGCTCCCATCCAAATCTATTCTGCACCTTGTGGCAATTTATAATCTGATTTCTACTGGTCAAAAAATGCACGTGACAAATATGCCTGCCTAATTTTCGTGATTCCCCAATAGTGTATTTTAGTATAATGTATTATTTGACGGCCAACTTTTCAGAGCTAAGATTCTTAAAAACAAATTACCGGGCTAAAACTACTAAAAGCATTTCATATATGTATGCGCTCAGATGACCGTGCGGTTCCATGTGATCACAGTCCTAAAGACCTAAAATAGAGACTAAATCCTCCACTTTTATGTCAGAATGACTGCAAAATCCATCGTGGGTTTAGCGAGCGTGACGTGGGGGGATCGAAATTCGATGGTGGGTATATTCCGATTTCTGCCTAAATCTGCGCTGCTCCTTTGTCGATTGCAACAGGACATGTGGGTTTGGCGGTCATTGATTGGATGGACTCATCCCTTGTCGATTGCAACAGGACATGTGGGTTTGGCGGTCATTGATTGGATGGACTCATCCCTTGTCGATTGCAACAGGACCTGTGGGTTTGGCGGTCATTGATTGGATGGACTCATCCCTTGTCGATTGCAACAGGACATGTGGGTTTGGCGGTCATTGATTTCCACTTTGCTTTTGCTTCTCCTGATGGGTTTCCGTTTCCATGGAAGCTTTTTAATTCTATCAGCAGAACACAAAGCTTTCACTCCTCACGCCTCGTTTCAACTTACTGCAATATACCTTTTGTAGGTTTAACCGTCAATGGTATTTCTGGTTTTGCTCTTTGTAGGATTGATGCTGCACAAGGATTTTTATTTGAGTCTGGACAATGAGCTGGAGTTGTCATGTGCCATATATCAACAGTACATTTAGCATACTCAATACTCTAGAGTGCATTTTGTTTTATGTTATGGAATCTTAGTATCAGATAGATATTAGTCATATTAACCTGGAAGGAAATCTTCCACAAGGATATGCTTCAGAGGACTTTGAAAAACTCTGTCATAATCCGAGATCAGTATTTTCTTTTCAAAACAGATTTAGAGCATCGATCAGATTGTGATCAAATTACCAGGCCCTTAATCAGGCTCGATACCACTAATATGTGTATTGGTGTGATTTCGATCAAAGCTTGGGTTCTAACTTCTGTGCATTCCTGATACATGGGGATCAGGGTGGGGATGAGATGTGTCGACTACAATTTGGCTAGGCATGGAGTCTAATTCGACATGCATTTGAATACTAACCAATCTGATTCAAACCTACTTTTTGTAGCTGTTGAGAAATCTGCATGAGTCTGTCAAACTTGGATTCTTTATCAGGATTGGAGATAGCCATACTAAGTGGGATAAAATCCTGCACAACTGATCTTCCGCTTTTGATTTTTAGTAATAAGCAACTGGTAGTCCACTTTGGTTTTTAGTCAGCTTGAAGACATCACAGAGGCAACAATCACAAGGAAGGGGGCCACAAAGAACAGAACCAAACTGGAAGGAGAATGCTTGTGTTTTGATTGTCTATGTAGGGTGAAAGGTTTGAGAAGACATTTGAATCCAAATTGGTTTTTACTTCTTACTTGGGTCTTTTGTTGGGCTCTGAGTTGTCATCTAGAGACAAAAATAGAGGCTGCATCTATCAACATGGAAGAGCAATCCAAAGAACTGCCGGAGGAATGTTGGGAGACTGTGTTCAAGCATCTTATACAACCAAGTCATTGGAAATCCGTATCACTAGCATGTAGACAGTTCCTTCACATCTCAAACCGCGCCCGGCCTTCTCTGAGGATTTCTACTTCATTTGGGATCTCCGGTGGTCTGCCTAGGATTTTGAAAAGGTTTCAAGGACTTCAAGAGATAGATCTGAACAATTTCCATGGCAATTTAGCACAGACGATTCTCGACATAGCGCATTCGGGACTGCAGCTTAAGGTTCTCTGTCTACAAGGCCAGAAGAATCTGCCTTTGGAAGCTATTGCCGAACTTGGTAAAAATTGTAAGAATCTGAGGTCTTTAAATTGTTCGAAGTTTCACTTTTTGGGAGATGAAGATCTATGTGCTATTGCAGAGGCATTTCCATATCTAGAAGAATTAGATATATCTTGTCCTGAGCTAGGGTTTAGGCCACCACAAGTTCTTTCCACAGCCTTCGATGCATCTCTTTACCCTGGAACAATTACAGATGTGGGAATTGAAGCATTGGCTGCACAGCTTCACAATCTTAAAGTTATTAATGTTTCAGGGAATTATTTTGTGTCTGATAGAGGTTTATGGGCTCTATCTTTGGGTTGTATACATCTGAAAGAGCTTATTGTATCCGATTGCCCTTTTATCAGCGATAAAGGAATTCAAATCGTTGCCTCACAGTGTCTAGAACTTACTTCCTTAGCAGTAAATGGAACCAAAGTTTCTTCTTTTGGAATTAGAAATTCTCTCGTTTCTGCAAACAACTTGCAGTACCTTGATCTTTCTCTCCTGACAATATCTGATGAATTATTTCTTTGCATGGGAGAGCATCATCTTCCTTGGAAAAGATTGATTTTATCTGGGTGTAAAGGTATCACTGCAGCAGGAATCTTAGGTCTTGCTCTTGCTTGTCCTCTTCTTGTACATCTCAATCTTGAAGGAGCACATTGTCTTACGGATGAAATTATGGAAATTCTTTCACAGAGCCTCCCGAATATCACATACTTATGTCTGAACTATTGCTCTCTGCTAACAGATTCAAGCTTTTTTTGCCTGCTAAAGAACTGCCACCATTTAGAGGAACTTGAAATGGTGAGTACTGGTTTGGGATGGGGTACTTCAGGAATGGCTCTAGACCAGGAGTGTTGTAAACTAAAGTCTCTTAAGATTGCATGGAATAAGCCTGTTGGAGATGTTACTTTAAGGTGCATCGGCACACTCTGTCCTCGTTTAGTTGCTCTTGATGTGAGCAACTGTTTGCTAGTGACAGATAGTGGGATGAAAGCTATTAGTAAAGGTTGTCCTGATGTGAGAAAACTCTGTCTGAAAGGATGCAGAAAGGTTATGAGTCTCGGAATTGATGAGGGTTTTATGAATTTAGAGCATTTACAAGTAGAGGGATCGGGTTTTACAGATTCAGGATTGGTCGCAGTTGGCAAATGTTGCAGGCAGCTTTTGAGTCTTGATTTGGAAGGGTGCTTGAGAATAACAGAGTCCGGGCTTAAGAAGATCATGGAAGATTGCAGGCAACTGAGGCAGGTAAATTTAAAAAACTGTAATTGTGTCAATCTCGAAGCATTAGCTTGGATGGTTTTCTATCGGCCCTCCCTGAGAAAGCTTGTGCCTCCTTCATCATGTGTGTCCGAAGGTCAGAAGGCACTACTGTTGCGACATGGATGCAAGATCTTCAGTTGCAGTAACAGTTAAGTGGATCCATAAACAGTTATATCGAACATAGCTTTGGGCTCATTGCTGGAGTTTCAGATGTTTGTTAAGATGAAGGTTGCCGTCTTGATGGTACAAGTCAAGGTGGGGTGTTTCGGTTTGCAAAAGAATGTTTCTGTATTTATTAAGACATATATTTTAAAGAGAGATCAAGAACAAAATTCTATGAGAGATTAGATTTACAGTGATATGGCTGTAGAATTGTCCAGTATAACATGGACAAAATATAATGATATTAAAGCAAGAAATGAAGTAGGTAGCTGCAGTGTATATTCAACAATGTTTTTTACTGTTGGCTGCAGTGTATATTCAACAATGTTTTTACTGTTACATGTGCGTGTTCAGCCCAATACCCATGTGATTCATTTTAATTCCCAAAGTCCGAAGTATGATTTGAACCATTAAGAACTATTTGATAACACATACAAATAGTTTCAGAAAAGTTAGTAACTGAAAGTTTAGCCTCACAGAAAAATTAACAATTATTATATTTTCAATCTTATATTGCAATCACGGCAACCTTTCTCTCTGGTGAAACGCCTATAAGAACGAAAGTGCTGTTTACATTCATTCTTGTAAAACTGAAAGCTTGAAACTCCTTAAGAATGGCTCATGTTTGTTGCAAATTGAAACAAGAAGACTATTTTAAAATGTTATATTTGTGTAGAATAACTGGTTTAGTTTTGACGCCGCAATCAATTCTTTGTCAGATGTGGACTGACACTATCCCCCGTTCTCTCTCTGACATTCACTCACACGGCACAGGATGAAAAAAGTGTGATTGAAATGATTCAAACCAGAGCCTAGATGCGAAAACGGTGACTACAAAACTTAAGCTGGCTTTGGCATCGCCTTTAGTTCTTTGTTCAGCCCTTTTGTGGTGAATCCCATTTGCTTCCTAGTTTTTATGAGTGGCTCTGTCCTTCCTTCCTCATATGGTATTGTATTGTTCTTAGTGAAGATTGGGAAATCCCTCATATAAATGACAGTTTTCAGTCATCGTAATTGAACTCAACGGGGGTCTAGCCTTTTCCCAACAATAATAAAACATGTATATCATCAGTTACAATTGAAGTTTTAATTCAGTAGACCACATCATTGGAGTGGAATGGTCAAATTATAGCAAGATCATTATGGGAACTCATGCTTACTTAGCTAGTCTCTCTCTTTTGAGGTAGCCAAGTGGCCAAATCAAAGTGGCATATTCATTGTTGAGGATTTCATTCCATGTTAATATGCTTATGACTCTTTCTCATTACCCATATCAAAAGCAGCATTGCAAATTCAGATCTTGGCTTTGGGGTGCAAGTTCTTGGATTGATGTGATAGCATCTTTCCTTACTTTGGCAGCAGTATCGGTATCCTGCCTACCTATCGTTATGTTGGGATTTTTTTTTCACGTTAATACTCCTCCCCTTCTCATGCATCCACATAGACAAACTCAGAGTCATAGAAACCCTTGGATGAATTTGAAAGGCAGGAAAAAGCATATATATTGTCACATTCCAAAGAATTTTACAACAGTACAAGAAGGTGCTATTAAACTATTTAAATCAAGACTTGTATGTGCTTGAAGTATGGAACTTTTGACTTTGCAATTATTTGATGGATAATTGTTGTTATAGGATTGTGTAATCTATGAAATCCCTTTGAGGGGCATTAAAATCTTCAAATTTTATCTGGTCTTTCTTTTCAATCTGTTCTTCCAAGCTTTTGCATTTTAGAATATTGATTGTTTGATTTAAGAGCTAAGAGTTAGCAGATTAATTCAGGATTAATTTACTTATAGAACCATAATGACTTTCTTATATAATTAGTACCGTGTTTTAAATTTGAATAGTCAAACATACATATTACATAATCAAATAGCAGAGAGAAATCACAACATTACAATTAACAAAATATAAACAATATTACACTATATTTAAGAAACCAAATCACAAGCCCAACAAATAGTTACTAGTCTTATAGTCATTTCAATATTGAAAATTCATAATGCAATATTTCAATAAAAGTATCCTTTTGTTACAAACTGGCTTTCAAAGAGGCTTTCTTCTGGAAACAACAGCTCATGTGCAAGCTAGTCATGCTTTACTACTTAGCCTTTGTAGCAAAGTGAGAGTGGAAAAAATATAATCATATAAATCAGGACAAGGAGGAAGTTTAACCAAAACGTTCTACTTACAGGGCCAAAGTGTTTTACTACTTATAGAAATAACTTTAAATTCCCAAGGAATACACACAAATCTGATATCCATTAACATATTTAGGATTTCCAGGGTAATATTTTGATAGAATATTCCTTTACTTCTAAACTAGCTTTTCTTGTTATGAGTAATTCTATGCTACCCTCTTATCTAAATCTCTCTCCCTCTTCACATTTCTTAAAAAAAATAATTTTCTGGTCAGAGAGGTATTGAAACCCTGAAATGTATTGTTTTATGGATTTTCAGGTACAACTTTAGTAACATGGAGCATGTTAAGAATCAAACTTAGGTGTAGTTGTGGTAAATTTTCACTAATTTACTACTAGACCACAACCCAACTGTCATGTCCCCATTTTGACCCTTGTAATACTTTGGGCTATAATGTAAATATTGTATGCATATTATGTATGATTCCTAGCGTGGAGCTCAAGGCCAAGGCCCCGCCAGTGAACGCTCGACCTTGAAGAAGCAAGTATTGGATATTATGCTACTCATGTGCTAGTGAACCATGGGGATTGTAAATATGCATTTTAATATAAATGCCCACAACTAGCTATGCAATGCAACAAGAGATGGGGGCATGATGTTTACAAGGAATTGGGAGGGAAATATTCAAACCCTCGAGCCAATCAAGTCAAGCCAAGTGGGTGATTCCATGAAGATGGGTAACTCTTTTTGGCCAAATATGACGGTGAAAAACAGAAATTTTACCCATGTATTAAATTGAATCCCTCGAAACTCATACTTGCCACATGAATTTTGACATGCGGTTGAAAAACAAAATGTAGTTAATTATGTTGGCTTTCCAATGATATTTTTTTCGAAATATACCAATGCCATATATCATGTCGAATTTTCATTTAATGAAACGTGTGTACTTAAAAATTTGAAGAGCAATTAACAAGTAGTTTGTGTGCGTGCACGATAAATTAATGTTAAAGTAATAATTTAAAAAAATGAAATATGTAAACATGATCTAGACAGAGTGCACTGGGGCTTACATATTTTTCTTTTAATTTTTCTCGAAAAATTATATTTATTATTATTTTTCGAAACTTACCAATGAATATTTAAGTCGCATTTTGCACACATGTGTGTGCATGCACGAAATCTTTTGATTTTTTACATAATTTGCAAAACTAAAAATACCCTTTTAAAGAGGACGTGTTTATCTGGGGCTTGTGTATTTTTTCAAATTTTTTGGATGTGTATTTTGAATGTTGTGGATTTATCTTTGAGCTCAATCGAAGTTGTCGACATGGTTTTTTAGGGCAAGTTTTAGTAGAAATTTAAAAACAACAGAGATATGAAGATAAAAATTCGTAAATTTTATATATCTGGATAGAGGATTCGTTGATGAATCCAATGGTATCAAGTCCGCTCATTAATGAGCATTTAATGACATGGTTTAACTCTATGGAATGCAGACAAAACTTTCATTCTGCAGTGAAAAGGGCTCTCGGCCTGTTTTTTAAGCCCTTGATCGAGCTAAATACCTCGATCGAGGGCCTAAAATGAACCTTTTTATGTTTTTCAAAAACTTGATCGAGCTTTTGCGAGCTTTTCAAAAGCTCAATCGAGTATTTGCGAGCTTTTTAAAAGCTCGATCGAGGTATTTTCAAAAGCTTGATCGAGGGTTTTAAAATCCTCGATCGAGGTATTTTAAAACCCTCGATCGAGCTTTTAAAATCTTCGATCGAGCTTTTAATACCTTTATCTAGGACATGAAAATACCTCGATCGAGGGTTCGAAAAACAATTTTTTTAGCTTCCATCTGCCAAAAATGGTGAACCACCTTCGTGGAATCACCCAAGTGTCAATCAGAGAACCCATGAACCCTCAACTACCCATGTTGACTTTTGTACCCAATCATTCATTTCTCCCAAGAGTTGGTTGAGGTAGTTAATGCCTTGGGGAATGGAGAGGTATGGCTGTCCAAATTCGAGTATGTGCAAGCCACCCTTCCTAGAAATTCATGTTTGGCTTCTTGGGCGAGAAAAGAGCCCTGAAATTGCTCCCCAAGCCATTCTTCACCCATCAGTTTGTCTCTCTCATGAGTTGGGAGCTACCTGGGCATTTTCCTCCATGGTTTTGTTGTGTTTTCCTTCATTTTCCTAGCTGGGAAGGGCGTTTTTGTGTCGTATAACAGTGGGGGAGAAAGGGAAACGATTTGGGGGTTTTATTGAGGTCGCTTTGGCCCACTGAATGCGCATACATCTGTGGGAGAAATCGGCTTTCTTCCCTGGGGTTGATTCCCTCTTCCCACAATCTGTGTTGGGTGTGCAATGTTTTGGGGAAAAACCCATAAACCCTATTATGTGAATCCCATAGTTGAAATGTGTATCCATGCCCAGTTTTGAGTTGTTGTGTGTAAAAGATGTTGGGGCTGAGATGGGTATCCATTGCTTTGGGCTGTACTGAGCTTGAGAGTCCCCTTTTCCTTGTAGATATCATGCCTAGCTCGGGGGTGGTCTCTGAGTGCTGAAAGAATATAGGATGGGCAGAGACCTATGGTTGGGTGGAATGTTGCAGTGACATAGCTAGTTGCTTGGGACAACATTACAATGAGATAAGTATATTCTCTTATGTGTATTTACTTATGCACTGTTTTAATTAAAAGATGGTTGTTCTTGATATGGTTGATGCATGTGAAATGTGTGTGGATAATGTTTTGTTCCGCTGTGCATGTTTTCCTGATTTGTGGGCAATTGTTTATATTTATATGAATCATGAATGTTGAAATGGGCTAAATTTTATAAAATCCCAGATTTTGGGTATCATGTTCCCTTCCTTGCGTAATAGATGGGAGGGAATGTGACACCAACCCACATATGTTTTTTTTTTTAAGCAAAAGGATGAAACTTCCATAAAGAGAAAAATTACATCATAGTTTGAACTGCATAATCAGCTACATTGAAGCTATCTCTAGGAGTGATACCCTGACCGACATAACGACTAGAATTACCCAACTAATCATAGTAAACAAAACTAATTCTCTGCCAGCAAGTCATAAGCTTAACCAGGTAAAGCCAACCATCCCAAAAACGCACAATACATCCCTTATAACCCAAGCATACATCCTATGGACTATACATATACGAAATTATGCCGGAAAATTAGGGAACATAAGACTTAGAAGATATACAAAATATAAAATGAACCAGATCCCACCTAAAACAGACAAGGACACCATGGAAATTAACCCGAAGGCCCAAGACCTGCAGCTTTGTTAGAGAACGATGGAGCCTCCTTCGACACTGGTGGGTCGCTTAGTGTAATTACTTTCGGGTGAGCGACATCCTTTGGTTTTGTCATGAAAGAAATGCCCATATGTTCCGCAATAGTGTCGAGCTTCATATGCACGAAGCTAGAGTCCTCGGCATGATTGTGGCACCTTTCTTCATGATTTTTAAAACGTTGTGAGTCCACCAGCACATCCACCCGAGCCTCAATTGTCTGCGCAATCAGCATCTTGGTGACCCAGAACATCACCATCGCCCAATTATATAGGGCCATCCTTCCCCGAGTATTCCCTGGGTCTTGGATCCAGTCGGCCATAGCCAAGACCTCCGATAGAGGCTCTCCTCCCCAACGGTTAACCAAAGATTCTCCTCAAGCTCCTCCAAATATTTCTCTAACTCATGAGGAAACATATGGCAGAAGAACACCGCCGTAGACACAACACTCCACTGGTCTCTACTCGGACCCCCCTAGGCCTGATGCCCCCTTTGCTCACTACTTGGACCCCCCTGGTCCTGACGACCTCTCCTAGCGGGTCTCCCGCAGGGCGGCATAATCACTTCTACATATCTACCATTACCCACCCAGAGACGTAAATCAGACAGCACAGGATAGGCAAGAACACAAACAGAACTACATCAACGGTGTCTGATTCCGAACAGGGTATGGGAATTTAAAGGGGTAAACCCACTTATCACCATTAAACCTACATTATGATCAAAGCTTGGTTATAATCATCTTTGTCCTTGTCAGTCATCATTCCCTCAGAATCTTTACTGATCTCACGCAACATGAACGCGAGAGGCCGAGAGATCATCACCTTCACACACCCCATATCTCCTGAAATGATTATCAATAACAATGAGCGAAGGATGAAGGGTCAAGATTAATAACAGTTCCTTTAATTAATGGAGAGCCACCTGTCCACTCCAAGACATGGAGTTCTCCTGTTTATCAATCACATCAGCCTACTTGTCCAGTTTAACGCCAGTGGAGGGATCCTTAGTACATCGCTCTGTGCCTGCTATCTGAATACACTTACTGCGGCACGTGCTTGATGGCATGTCAAGGGTTGATCCTTCCCATCCAACTCCCTGACACGTGGTGCCTTGATTAGCTAGGAAGTCTGCCAAGGAGTTAGCATTCTGATGTACATGGTGGAAAGTGACTATTTTCATTGTGGCAAGGACTTCGTGAAGACAATGTAGACGCGATGCAAGCCGCCACGCAGGCACCACCTTGGCTACGTAGGACCCATTGCAAAGATTAGTAGCGAGCTAGAGTATCAGCTTCGAGTCACCCTACACTTGAAGACGTGAATAGCCACGTCGCCCCACCATGCAAAGTCCTTGTAACAGAGCTTCGCACTCCGCCACGTTGTTCGTCTCCCACCCCAGGGATCCATAGAAGTTGTCCATCACCCTTCCCTGGTCATTGCGAAAGACTCCGCCATACCCTGCACGGCCCAGGCTTCCTTTGGATGCCTCGTTGAAGTTCAGCTTGAGCCAGCCTGGAATGGGAGGAGACCAAAACACAGGACTTTATGGAGTGCTCAAATGCCAGTGAAGGCTGCCTATATGAATTGGAAGAGTTCTAATTCCCCAGGTATGCAAAATTATCATCTCAGTATCAGGAATTACCCAGGTCCTTTTCCGTCCAAGGTGTTAACTTAAGAGTTTCATGGATCCCTCTTTGAATTTGACTCCACACCAGCTTACTAGTCTGTTGTTTACCCATAAAGATACACCTATTGCGTTCCTTCCAAATATCCCATAGGAGGAACCCAGGAAACAACTGCCATATCCGATTTGGAAGTCTACCATTTAAGGGATCCTCCCTCCACTGTTTGATAGAGGTGATCAGGTCTGTATGGACTCTATCCATCAAACAAAAGACCGTAGCCCCTTCATCCCATAATGCCGAGGTGAAAATACAACCGTCCAGGAGATGAGCGATTGTTTCGACATTATCCCCACACGAGACACAATAAGACGGTCCCTCAAAACCCCTTTTCATGATATTATCCCATGTTAGGATTCTTCCTTTCAACACCATCCATGGGAACAATGTGATTTTAGGCCATAATTTTGCATTCCAAAGACACTTCCATTCCCGTCCCTCTGACTGACCCTCTGAGACCGTCTGTGGTGAGTAAGCTTCCTTGATGTTGAACATACATTTGGGAGAGTATCCCCAACAGAGTAAATCTGGTCCCTCCTGTATTTTTATCTGTCTATCATTAAGAAGTTCATATATTTGATCCCCAGCCTCTGCCCCATACCATGCCTTCCACCGATGTAACGGTTTCCAAATCCGGAAGCTTTAGCCATCTTGCTCCTCTTACCAATAATGATTCACAGTCTTCCAATTTTGGTTATGTGTAGGAGAAGAGAGAGGTATGTTGGTCATGATTTTTTGGAGGGTTGGCTCTTTTTTCCAAGCATCAGACCATAGGTTGGCCGAGGATCCCTGCCGTATCTCCCAGAAACTATGCTCTCTTATCAATACATTGTCTTCCCTTTCCATGTTCCAAATGTGGGAGCCTTTCTTAGGTCCTTCGATCTGAATCCAGTCTTGTTTCTCAGTCAGAGGGGCATACTTCTTGCCCCAAAAGTTGGCCCATAGTTCATTCATATGAGTGAGCCATTGCCACCAGATTTTCGCCCCATAGACAACGCTTAGCTTCTCCGGGTCTCTAAGTCCCAGACTGCCATCAGAATTAAGTTTGCATAGAGTATCCCAGTCAACTAGGGGCCATTTTCTGTGATCAGGAGTACCTCCCCATAGAAATGAGCGTTGGATACTTCATATTTCCTTCATCACAGATTTCGGGGTAGACAAAACTGAGAACAGATACAAAGGTAGCGCTTGCAGGATAACTTTGACAAGAACTACTCTGCCAGGGAAGTTTAGAGCTCTCAGAGTCCAGCTCGAGAGTTTGTCCTTCATTCGACTCAAGAGTTCTTCCCATGACACCTTTTTCAAAACAGAATCAGATAAATGAGCGCCCAGGTATTTGGTTGGAAGGGGGCTCTTCTTAAAACCCAGAATCCTAAGAATATTTCTTTGACAGATGGGAGGGTTATTAAAAAAGAAAACCAGAGACTTGTCCATATTGATTGTTAGCCCAGAGGCTTTGAGAAAAGTGTTTAAATCCCTCTTGAGTTGTCTTGCTTCATGGATTGAAGAGTGACCCATAAGGAGAGTGTCATCTACAAACTGTTGGTGAGTCAGAGCTTTCTCATAGGGTGGAAATATGAGACCTTTGATACTCCCTTACTCCACTAAGTGAGAAATGAGCCTCCCTAACCCTTCAGTCATAATAACAAAGAGGAAGGGAGAGAGAGGATCTCCCTTCCTAATACCCCTGGAAGGTTTGAAGACAACTGAAGGATGACCATTGATCATGATAGAGAAAAAAGATGAGGAGGTAAGATTGGCTATCCATTGAATCCAAACATCACTCAACCCAAAGGATCTCATAATTTCCTTCATATAGGTCGAGTTAAGTTTGTCATAAGCTTTAGAAAAATCAAGTTTCATCATCATACCATCTTTTTTGGTAACCTTAAGATAGTGCATAACCTCCCGAGCTAAGATAATTCTGCCAAAAATTTGTGGTCCTTCCACAAATCCAGATTGTTCCATAGATATTAAGGAAGGGAAAAGAGGTTTGAGACGGTTTTCCATGACTTTCGTGATAATATTATAAATGATGTTACATAAGGCGATCGATATAAACATCTTTGGGATCTCTGCCATCGGAGCTTTGGAGATCAGAGTTAGAAAAGTAGAGTTAAGAGTCAGGAGAACCCCCCTCATTCTCCTTGATTCCTCCACCACCTGCCAAACTTCCTTCTTAATCAAGTCCCAAAAATAGTGAAAGAAGTTAGCTATAAAGCCATCCGACCCGAGAGATTTTCCATCCTCTATTTGGTTGATAGCACCCTCCACTTCCAAAAACTCTATAGGATGAGTGAGCATCTCATTCTGCTAATCTGTAATAAGCTTAGGGATGACACTTTTGATCTCCCTGCAGGCCTTAATTTGATCAATATGGGGTTCGGTTAGCATGGTCTTGAAATGATGAATCAGTTGCTAATCTGTTTTTGATGCCTGTGATGAATTGTAGCTTTGTGGAAAAACTTTGTGTTCTTATACCCATCCCTCAACAATTGGTTCTGATACTTCTGTTTCCACAAAAGTTCTTCTTGTGTCTGCCACTCATGGATTTGATCAGAGAGTAGTTTTTCCTCCAAGGCTAGTTATTTATTCATCCCCTGCTGCATAATGTTTTCCTGGATTCTTTCCATTTGGGATTCTAACTTAACCTTTTCCAACATTATGTTACCAAAGACCTCTTTATTCCAGATCTTCAGTTTTTGTTTTATTAACTTCAGTTTATGTTGAAATTGGTACATCCTAGTGCCATTCGGAGGATTGATAGCTTGCCACTAGTTCTCCACTTTAGCCGAGAAATATTGGTGGGTTAGCCAGAACTTCTCAAACCGGAAGGGCCAGGTCATTCTGGTTCCAATGTTACTCCAAATTAGGGTAATTGGCCAGTGGTCTGATCATGCCGAGGCACTGGGGCGAGAGGTCAAAGTCCCTCCTAAAAGCATAATACTTTCCGAGATTAGAAATCTGTCAAGCCGAGTTGCTACGAGATGGTCCCCTCCTCTTATGTTATTCCAATTATACCCATTGCTCCCTGATGCAATGTCAATCAGGTTACTTGAATCAATGAATTCATCGAAAATAATATTTTATGGGGAGAGGACTCTTCTTCCTCCTTTTTTTTTTTTCTGACAGGGACCTGATCAGATTAAAGTCCCCTCCTATGATATAATGAGCACCTTCAAAATTCCTCCTTAGGTTGATCAGACTTGTGATGAAGTTATATTTTTATGGATAGTTGCTAAGACCATACACATTGGTGACAATTCCTCTCGCATTTGTTCCTATTATGTGGAATTCTGCAGAGAGACTGAAGGTTGTTGAGAGAAATTTGGTGAGGGAAACCTCTCTAAGATCCCATAGGATTGCCAACCCTCCAACATGTCCTACTGCATCAAGTGCCATAATCTTGCACTGCTTCCATATCCTCCTAGAATTGGTTTCTAACTAAGTTCCAGAACACTTTGTTTCTTGTAAGAAGACTATAGAGGGTTTCTCCTTCATGATCTTATTTTTCAGAGTTTTGTTTTTTAGGACCATTAGTCCCTCGAATATTCCATGATAAAATTTTCATTAGGCAAGATATCTGACCGAAAGTAGAGCTTCCTGAATAGTAAGGTATTGGCCTGAGTCCACCAATCCCACCCCAAATTCCCCAATTCTATCTATGTTTGTCCTCCTACCCCGCTTAGAACCTCCTTCTTTATACTTTCTTTTATTCTCCTTGAGTTTTAAGGGTCCTATCCCCAAGCTTGGAGTAGGTTTGGTT
Organism: Larix kaempferi; assembly: GCA_027924585.1. Classification (NCBI taxonomy): domain Eukaryota; kingdom Viridiplantae; phylum Streptophyta; class Pinopsida; order Pinales; family Pinaceae; genus Larix; species Larix kaempferi. Next base: position 5,814,359 of record BSBM01000866.1, read on the forward strand.
TTGAGGATTGATTCTTTTAAGAGTTGCAGTTGAGTCTCAGATATCGAGTGAACCTCCTTGTTTTTGCATGCCTCTTCGATACTGTCTAGATCTAGGTCTCCCAGTTCCATTTCATCCAGTTCCTCGTCCAATTTAGCCTCTACAGGAGGGTTTTCCTTAGCAGAGATGTTCAGATTATAAATCCCTATTTCCGTGGCTAGAGGTTCTTCACCTTGTGGTTGCGTTTCCTGAGCAACCGAGGGGGTTGGAATCTCTACTGCGGTAGGATCCAATGCAAAAAAACTATTAGTAGTGTTAGCCTTTTTGCTAAGGTATAGGCCATTGTGCTTCCGTCCCGTTCTTTTTCTATTGGGTACTTTAATAAAACCTTCAGAATATCGGTTCTCCTTAAGTTTATCAATAGGGAGCTCAGCTTGAAGGGTCAGATGGAAATCTTGGACCAGATGGCCATGAGTGTGACAACGCCGACATCGGAAGGGGATGTGCTCGTAATCAACGATTTGAAACCATTTCAATTCTTCCCAGGTCAAGTTGATCCCCTCAGGGAGGTCTTTAGAAATGTTTGCACCGAGTGAAACGAGGTGCTCTACAGCCTAGTATGGGGGAGATGTTGTAACATGTAACGTTTGTTTTTGTAACGTTACATGTAATGTTTGTCTTTATTATTGTCAACCATTAATTAAATGTAAAAAAAAGTAAAATGTAATGGAAAGTATTAAATGAAAAGTAAAAAAGTAAAATGTAATGAAAAGTAAAAAAAATTAAATGTATTGTTGGCCAGTAATTAAAATGTAAAAAAAGTAAAATTATGGAAAGTATTTAAAAAAAATCCATGTCGGCTCATAAAATAAAATATTGTGAAAAGTAATTAAAAAATAGATGTTTGTTTATAAAATAAAAACTTAAAACTTAAACCCGGACCTATCAATCAAGAGAGATTAAATTTCTTGAATTTAAATTTAAAAAAAGAAATACACCTCAAGAAATTGGATCCCTCTCGGTGCTTGATAGATACGGGTTTAAGATGGATCTATGCTGGTCATAGAAACACAGAGGTGAGCATAAGAAACATACCTTCCTTTTTTAGTAAGGCCCGAGATCTTCACAAAATGTCACAGAGTGCCTCCGATAGCCTTCAAAATTTCAGGATCCCAATATTCAGTAGGTAGTGAGTATAGTCTAATCCATACCGGAGCTATTGATGGGTCCTCCTTGTCGGGATTAAAATGATCCTTCCATATTCATAAGTATAACCCAGCTGAATAATAGAAATAAGGGCCTCCCTCAAAGATACGATCCTTGTCTTCCGCACTTAAGAATACCACTGTAAAGAATCCTTTTGAGCCCAATAAGAGATCAAAGTGGCCTTTTGGTTTCCATGTGGAGTTAATCCACCAGGTAAGAGCTTTCTCTGAAGGCCAGATGCCAATAAATTTACCAACCAAGGCATGATCTGTCATATATTGTATTCTCTCCTTGATCCGAGTTGGGTTTACCGGAATAGCTGGAATACTCAGAGATTTTGGAATACAAGACACTTGCCCATGGGTTCCTTGCCCTGATTTAGGGTTTGCCTCTAGAGTAGTGCATCCCTCTCCTTTGATTCCCTCCTCCTGAACCTCCGAGGGAGAAACTGCATGCTGCTGCGAGATCTCTTTCTTTGGAGGAGGGGTTGTGCCCCTCCCCTGTGAACTAACCATCTCGATAAAGCTCAGGATGATCCACTGTGTGTATCCCCAGAACTTCAATGTTCTGCAAATCAACTATTATTTCTTTGCACTTCTTGGAGCGCATGCCTTATTTCCACCCAACCCACATATGTTATGTAACACTCAATACTATGAATAATTCTAAATGAATATGATTTGTGCAATATGATTATATAATTCCATGCATTCTACTATGTCAACAAAGCAGTCTCAATCTTACATAAGTTATCCCAAACTTGATCTCAAACATGGTCTTCTATGTGAATTCCTTTTTTCAGTAAACAAAAACCTCAAATTTCATATTCCTGCAGGAAACATTTCTACAAACACGAGAGATAAACATACTGATAGAAAGATATACATGAAAGATTTGACACCCACTGACTTAGAACCTGGGTTTGATATTTAAAACCCTTTGTCTAAACTGAAGTTTACAAGTATAGGTTTTACTCAGCCATAGTCAGTTTCTGACTACTTTTACAATTTCACAAGATAGACATTTTGTTTTTAAATGGTTTGGTTGTGGGCCAGAAAAAACGATAGACTTTCCTATTTCCCCTTATCTTTCTAAGCTATTTCTAGTCAGCCAATGGGTCTATAGCGGATGGAAGTGTTGTTGACTATGGATACTTTGCATCTTTTGAACTAGATGGAGATAGTAATTCCCTTTCTGAGCACAAATTGTTAGATTCATGATGCCTTTTCATTCCATCCAAAGGGTTTTCAACGAGAACTCCCTGCAAGAGGGAGACATTGAGTCCATATCCATATCACAACTCTTAGAGGAAGGGTTGGGCACCTTAGAAGTTGGTAATGTAAGTGTTACTTTTTCTACGAGCTCTTTTGACATTGTCTCCAGATGTTTCCCCAGTTGGTCACTATCCTCCTTTGGGTATATGGTTTTAACTTTTTACCCATATGCACTAGGATTGTTGGATATGAATCCTTTGACATACCTGTTGTACCTAACTAACACCCAAAACCATTTCTGGGGTCACCTTTGATAATTACTTTCATAGGTCCCAATTAGAGAACTTTGAATAGAATTGAGCTTGCGAGCCCTTATGAATTTTCTGGTTTTGGGTTTCAGAGAGAGAGTTTCAGCGATTTATGATTCTTGCATGTTGAAGTGAGTCTATTTCATATGTTTTCCATGCAATTATTATTAAATATCATCTATGTTGAAGTGAGTCTATTTCATATGTTTTCTCTGGAATTATTTTTAAATCTCATCTATACTTTGCTTTGGGAATGAATTGTGTGGTTGATACAACCTTGATTATCATGTTATGTTTGCTTTGATCTTGCCTCGATGTAGGTTATGCTTTCTAAACATGATGGTCATATTGATGACCGTGACATATATGTGATGGTTACAGAGTGTAATTTATATGACTTAAGACCATTCAAATTGATATGGTTATATTTCGCTATCCCTGGAATACAAAACAATGATTTTGTATGCATTATGTTTCTTCTTGGTACAAACCTAGTATAAGGATTTTGGAGTGATTTTAGTTTGAATGGATGAGCTCGCGCCTAGTATGATTTTTGTTTGAATGGATCAGCTCAAGCCTAGTATGATTTCGAGGATTTCTTAAATTCTCAAAATATCTATCTAATGGTAACGTGGATCTCTAAATTCTGATGCGAATTGATTAAATCCACTTTGATTGCACCGAAGAGGCGCATTCTACATCCCAGTAGAGAGGATGTGTAACTCCTTCCGTGCTCATCTTGGAGCTGACACATGTCCTTTAAAAAAATAATAAAATATTATTAAAAATAACATGTTGACTCAAATTAGATTTAAAATATTTACATTTGGCATATATATAACTACACAAATTAAATAAACTACAACAGTTCCTCAACATTTTCACTCTAAAAAGGGGTTTGCACCTTGAGAGATTTGATCCCTCTCGACCCTTGGTAGATCACCTTTTAATATAGATCTATCCTAGTTTTAATTCCAAATACATGAGTTACAAGGAATAAGTCACATCCTTCAAAATGATACTAACCATGTCTTGAAAATTCTTATCAATGAGCATGATATCAAGAACTACCTGAATTGATCCAAAAATATTTTTAGACACGAATGGACAAAAACTGAGCAAAAGATGGATAAGGCTAAATATTTGAAATTTGGCTATGTATTGAAAAGTTTGGTTTTTTAGGTTAGACTTTTTAGGCAGGAGAAAACTCCCAATAAATCCAATAGGAAAACTTGGTGGAAGAAAAAAAACTTGATCGAGTTTTGACAGGCGGGTTTTCTGGATAAGGAAGAATCCAGGGAAGGAAACACTGCCTAATGCTTGTTTGAATGAGCTAGAAACTTAATATGCTAACTTCAAGCTAAGAGATACTTGTCTTGTTTAGGCAGGATGGAGTGGTGAATTGGTATCTATGGTGGGGTGGGTCCTTATAGCTCTTGGGATCCATTCCTGTGGGGGGATTGGGATACCCTTGATTCTCGGGGGAATAGCAGGATAATGTAATTAAAAAAAAATATCCTCGTCTTATTTATTAAAGGACGAAACCATCCTTTTAACTCAGGGAAAGGAATCCAGAATTTTCCTACGTCAAGTTCGAGAAAACTTAGAGTAGAAAACTCGGTAGCACAAAGGAAGACTTTCCTAGACGAAGTTTTCAATGAGAAGACCAACTCAAAACCCAGTAAGCAGATAAAAGGGGCCAGGCCATTAGACCTCTTGGGATAGGGTTTGAGCTTAGGGAATGCGACAGAGAAAGCCCAAGATGAAAAACCCAAGGAAGAAAGGGGGCCATCGAACTCTGGAGGTTGAAGTTTTGAGCACAATGAAGGTGTTGAAAAATGACCTATGAATAATAATGAGTGGATGTGGAGAATGAAATGCTGTAAATCCTAACTAAAGAAGAAAAATATGAAAATGGAGATGTAACCATCGAGGATAATAGTTTACTACCACTATAAAAAATATCTCAAGCCAAATTCTCTCAACTCCTTTTCTAAGTGGAATGATTTAATTGCTACGAACAATTTCATAAAAGTAGTAAGTTAAAATGAAAAATATTGGTCATATGATACTAGCATAGATCCATCTTAAATCAGATTTATCAAACATTATGAGGTATCAAATTTCTTGTAACACACCCAAGATCCTCGGTGCGATTTTGAGGAAATGGGGTATAAATTTGATTTCCTTTCAATCGATCAACCAACAGACAATTATGTTAGTCTTAATAACATTAATCATCATAGTAAATATTCTCCATTTAATTTCACATGGACCCATTTAACTTGAGATTCATTAAACTTAATCATTGTTTAGAAGACTCTATGATCAAACCTATGAAAGTATTGCACTCTAAGTTCATCAATATCATGATACAAAAGGATAATTTCTTTTCATATCAATCTATAAAGGAGCATATAACAACAACCTTAATAGGTTCTACATTCATATTAAGAATAATTCCCTCATGGCCACATCATGAAAGATTAACTAAGAATTTATATCATAAAAACATCATAACATAACTCTCGCATAGTATACTCAACTTTCAACAGCACTTGACCACTACAAGGTATTACTCTTTTTAATCTATACACATCTCCTCTGCGTGAAATACGACATATACATTATCATCATATTAATGGCATAAATCATCTGGATATGAATACACATCCTTATAAAATAAGCTATTTGCAATATCACTATACTAATCTCACCAGCTAATTAGATACAAATATGCTTCCATTAAATTGTCTATCATTACAATCAATATACCATAACTTCTATACATGTGAGTGAATCAAGTTCATATATATATATATATATATATGAACTTGACATCTTCTTTCTACAATTTATATATCCCAAAAGCATAGTTGAAAAGTACTTCTTTGAATTAACTAGTCTTGGGCGACTAAAGGAATGACTAAGACTTTCCACCCATAGGTTCTCTGTCTGGCGTATGTTTTCTAGCCAAGAGACCACCCTTGGTTGGGAATTGAATCCACTAGGGAGAGAATCTCATCCTGAGTTCTCCTACTCTCTCATTTCACAATAGACTAGGTCTAGTCTTTAGTCACACAACTGGCCTATACTTCCTGCTCAGTTATTTGTGACTTGACACAAGGGTATTGGGGTTGTGCCCTTTTCCACAAATGTATCTATTTAATTATCTAAGTACATGTGTACTTTGATATACAACAAATGTTGAAAACCAAGAGATACAACCTTGTATGAGTTTATATATATATAAGGTATATCAAAATACCACGATGAGTCAGGCATACGGCCCCGACCTCATGGAATCAATTTACCCCTAACTACTTCACCAAAGAGTTAAGAAATTATATATGTAATCCTCTAATGGATGGAATCAAATCCCTTTTGGGAATCATTCCTTCCAATAAGATCCTCTAAGTAATATTTTTTTTCCAGAAATGAAAAATAACATACTATTAATTTTGGAAATAGTATAAGAGAGTTACAAACCAAAGGCTAAAACCATCCCATAAAAAAGATACATCCAAAATCCAGAATCCTAAGACAACCCACCAACTAGAGGCTAACAGTTCATTACATCACAAGATAATGAACAATAATCACCGACAATCCACAGTATCACTGAGGGATAACAAAAAATAAAAGAGAGCCATTTAAACAAGAGAGACAGGGCCCATCCTGACATAATGCCGATCACACAAAAATTCAATACTGAAGAAAGAAAGAAAAAAACAACAACAAGACCAACAAACCAAGGGAGTGGTCTGCCAAAAATGAACAATAGATAGTATGGCATAAGTGTGCCATCCACCAAGATACCGAACCGACAGGCACAAAAGTCCAACTAGGCATTGGAAAACAAAAACTAGTCACCTGCAAAAAACGATAAATACAATCGCATAAAAGATATAAAAATGAATATATATGAGGAAAATAGGAAGATAAAACTTGTTCAGAAACTTATGATCCATGGGAAAGCATTTTTTCTTCACACCATTCCTCCCAAAAAGGTAATCCCTCCTGTGATGATAAAGCTAATTTTGATAAACCATCAGACTGCCCCCAGTGTTCAACCAGATTTTGTAGAAACTACTTGTACTGAGGAATAGAACCACCCCAACCCTGCTTGTAGCATCCCCAATCTGAGCGACCCCGTCGAAATAACCACAGGGAAAAATATTTACCCCATAGAAGTCACGAGAATTGGATTTGTTGAATGAAATAACTAGAGAAACCACCGTGTTATTAAATTCATTAAAGGAGGTGATAGCCCTACATCTAATAAGTTCCAGATTAGGCTGTTTATCCTTAAAAATGTTGAGATTGTGAGCCTTCTAGACTTCCCAGACCACAAAAAAAGGAAGAGCTACCCATTTCTTCTCGTTTCTTAACCAATGCCTCAGGCTCTCATTAAAAGAATTGCACCACCAACTCAAAGTCATCCCAATAGTTCTTATGATAGTTAACCATAAAATTTTCACTAACCTACACTATGTAAATAAATGATCGACCGATTCTTCCTACTGACAACATAAAGGATATCTATTGGGGCCACATCCCCCTCTACGACAAAGGTTATCCTAGGTCAGATTATTGTTTCTCAATGTGAGCCAGATGAAGTATTTAATTTTGAGGGGAATGGATAGTTCCCACACACTCTTGTGCCACCACTAAATTTGAGTGAAATCATTGGAGAATAAGGAATCATAAGATAGCTTCGCTGAAATCGAACCTTTGGAAACATTCCATGACCACACAAGCTTATCCAGAGAATCCGATAATTGGATATTTTAACGCCGAAGGCCCTTAACATAAATAGACCAGTCATCCCTCAGCCTACCAAAGAGCCCCAATTGTTGAGTTGTTACCCAAGATGGTCTTCCTGCAACTTCCAAGGAAGAGGCCACCAACATTAGAGGAAATTTGAGGTTTAAAATGGGCCTCCTAAGGAAAATAATAAAATAATAGTTAAAATAATGAAATAATATTTATTAATTTTGGAGGAATAAAGAAAAAAACTACTTTTTTTGTTCGTAGTTTCAATGTATCTCCCTGTGTTTTTACTCAAATTTCGAGCGGGAGCACTCATTGGATGTAGAATTAAATTCCGCATCCAACAAGTGCTACCATTCGAAATTTGAGTAAAACATGGGGATATATGTTGAAAATACGAACAAAAAAATAGTTTTTTTTATGACAAATATCTCAATTCAACCATTATGGTTGACTCATTTTATTGAAATTATATTGGTTCTTGAATTCCAACTCATAATAAATTATGGTTGGCTCATTTTCTTATAAGGCCCATTTTAGACCCCAAATTTCCTCTAATGATGATTTAGGGTACGGTAACCTTTATATCTCAAGAAAAACACTAATTATGGAGATAATCTGAAAATAGGAGGACCTCCCATGATGGGGTCTACCCCTATTCTTATATGTCTTCCATCCCCCATAATCCATGTGAGCCAATTTGAAATTGTATTAAAGGAATCCAAAATACCATTCCAATAATTTGACACACCTTCAATGCCAGGGTGTCCCTTCCTAAACCAATTTGCAACAGAAAGATCTTTTAAATATTTTTCTTTTATTATTATGCTCAAGGCAGACTTGGAAAAAAGGGCTCTCCACAAACTTTTCACTCGTAAATCTATTGCAAAAAATTCAGTATTTTTTTATAGCCCACCTACCCAAAGGAACAAGACGGTCCAACCTCTGCCAATTTACAAGATGAAATTTATCCTTTTATGCACCTCCCGACCAGATGAAACCAAAGATTCTTCTACGAATCCCATTCATAATCGCCTTTGGAATTTTGCAGAGGGAGAGCCAATATAGAGCTAAATTCTATAACACTAATTTTTCTAAAGTGATCATGCCCCCCAAGGAGGGCCATCTCCAACACCAATGTCTTATCCTCTTGTCGAATATCTTTAAGATCTAGTGCCAGTCATTAATGAGATAGTTGGTTGGTTTTATAATGAAACCAAGATATTTTGATCCCCTTGACAATGCCTTGAAATTGAAAGGGAGGATCAGACTGATTTGATGTCTGATGTCATCCTCCAAATTATTTTCCAAGAACAAGACTTATCCTTGATTAACAACATTCCTGAAACGTTGTAAAAGAGATCCAGGATTTACTTATAATTCTGCCACTCTTAGAGTGAGCCTACCCCAAATAACAATACATCGTCTACAAAGAGAGTATGAGTCACAGAAGAGTGAGCAGTCACATTGATTCCATGAATTTTTTTCTCTTGTTTGGCCTTGAGGATAAGCATACTAAGGCCTTCGATAACCAGAATAAATAGTAAAGGAGAGAGGGGACATCCCTGTTAAAGGCCCCTAGATAATTTAAAGAAATCCGAAGGCATTCCATTTATAAGAACTACAAAGTTCACTGAGGAGACACAAGCCATAATCCATTTCACCACCACCCAAGGAAGACCAATCTGAATAAGAATGAGACGAAGAAAGGTCTAGTCTACCCAATAACAAGCCTTAACCAAATCAAGTTTTAGAAAAATATCTTTTAAATTTCTGGTCGTTGTGCTATGGAAAACTTCTTGTGCCACACCAACAACATCAAGGATCTGTCTATCATCTAAAATCCAAATTGTTCCATTGAGATATATTTGGAGAGCCTCGATTTGAGTCTCACAACAATGATTTTTGATATAATTTTGTATACCAGGTTGCAAATGGAAATTGGTCTAAAGTCATTGAAGTCCTCCGGATGTGAATACTTTGGAATGCGAGATAAAAAGGTGGAGTTTAGAGCTCCCGTTACCATACTTTTTTATCGAAATTCTTCCACATCCGCCCATATGTCCTACCCCATGATATCCAAGAATGCAATGAAGAGTTCAGTTTTCCAACCATATGGACCAGGACTCTTTTCCTTCGCAAATTCTTTCAAGGTTTCTTCAATCTCTTGGATTGATATTGCCTCGTATATTTTGTCACCCTCCATGTTTGAAAATAGTCTTGGATATTCTTTAATCACTTTGAATTGTTTAATCAAGGAAGATGATTTTGGATCTTGATAAATTCTCTGGAAATGATTTATAGCCTCTTTGTGAAGATCATTTTTTCCAGATATTCTCCGGCCTTCTCCATCATTTAGATAACAAATAGTATTTTGGATCCTTCGTGCTTTAGCAAATTTATGGAAAATTTTGGTGTTTTGATCCCCAACTATTACAACGTAATTTTCCACCTTGTGAGCATCATCACTCTTTGGCCTGCAGGATCCATTTTACTGACTCATATCCACTTTATATCCTTCAAACACACTATCTCCCTATTTTTTCCCATGTACGCTAGTTGTATCACTTTAGTGGGCATACCCGCGAGTTGCATCAATATAGCCTGCGGGTAGCATGTAAAATGGTAAAAATCACTAGCTAATTACTTTTTACTCCCAAAAAGCAGTCTTAGGGTGACCTTTGGCCCTCCATTTGCCCCGAAACATCTCGATGTGTCCTTTCACTTACCTTTGGCAGGACTATATATTGAGCACATATGGCATATGGACAAGAGGGGAAAGAGAGAGTAAGATAACTCTAGTGGATTTTTTCCCTATCTTGACTCTACACTCATTGATCCTTGTAGTCGTGAACCCTTTATGCTCACCTTCCAAAATCCTATCATAGTTTGAGTTTGCCATTCCATGGAGGATTGAAGTGGTGGAGGCACAAGTGGAGAGACCCAGATCTTGGTTCAGATTGGTTGTCGACAAGAGGTCGTATCACATTGTACTTCTTGTTATTTATTAATAGAAATACTCGTATTCTCGTCCATTAATGTTGTGAATGTTGTTATATGACATTGAGTTGCATTTACTTATAATATCATGGACCATTGCTATTGATGATGTTAATGTCGTTTATATATTATACGCGCTTGTTGTATATTGGCTGTCAAGAATAATTTGCAGGTTCAAGTGCACGAGTTGAAAGCTACAACAAGGATCTACATCAAATGTGTGGATCGAGGTTGGTTATATTCTTCATTATCTTAGCATTGATAATTGAGTTAATTTCTGGTAGTCAGCTATTTGTTGTGGTCTAACCCAAGCCATAGGAATTTTTCTCCAACACAGAAATGGCGACTCCGCTGGGGAGAACATCCATTTTTGGGGATTTTTAAGCATTAGTCCTTATTTAGAGTTGTTGTGTGTCGAGTCTCTGTGCCATTGATTGGTCATTAGGATACTCTATATAAAACAGCCTTTTTCTGATCCATTGGACTCTTTTTCTGCTCATTTTCTTTTCCCTATATGCAGGTGAGCCTAGTTCTACCCGTGTCTACCCGCATCTGTCTGCACTATAGCCCGCGAGTACCCGCAGGTATTCCTTCGACACTAGTGTACAACTCCGAGGGTGATTTGTGTGTGGCCTTTGGTTGTTGTTGGGTTGGTTCTGAGTTTTCCTGAGTCTTGTTTGGCTTTGTTCCTGACTGTTCCAAGCCTTGTTCGTGACCAAAACTCCTCTTTTCTCTTGGTTTGAGCCTCATTGGTTTTTACCCATTTTCAATTTTTTAGCTCATTTCGTTAGCTGAGTCTTACTGTTTAGGATCTGCTTGGTTGTCTGAGTGATCTCCTGTGCATTTCTGAAACTGAATAGTGAGATTTTGCTTGCATTTTTCATTTCATTATATTGAAAAATACAAAAAAAAATAGTTTTGCATTTTCCTTTTGCTTATAAGTGAAAATACAAAAAAAATTACTCTTATGTACTGCATTTTGCATTGAGTGCTTGTTGCTTTCATTTAGGTTTTGCTTGTGCATTGGAAAATATAAAAGAGTTGCATTTTTATTTCGAACCCGTTGGATTGACTCGCATTCTAGTGGCATTGTTTTTATTGGATAGATGAGTCTAAAGTTTGATGATTTTGCATACTATTGAGTCATATAAATCACTAGTTTCACGACCATATCCTTTGAGTAACCACAGCCATTAAAATAACGCTTAATCTTAAAATTGATTAGAACGATTTTATTTATAGGGTACACCAACTAGCATAGGTTTAGAGTCTTGGAATATATCATTGTGAGTTAACAATCCAAGACTACTAGACGAAACATTGTGTGTCTGACGAGGGAGTGGTGAAATCCATGGTATACATCGGTGTTCTCAGGAAGCTCTACTCAGACTAGAGTTAAGCATGAGGTCACGGGAGGTTGGTTGCGGAGATAGCCGTCCAATACCGGCTGAATGTGGGAGATATTTCTAGGATTTGTTCGTATCTGGAGACTCTTGTGGGATTTGACCCTCTTGAGTTTCGGGCTTAGCTACCCTGCCCATACGACGGATCCCACCTGCGACTATCCCCCTGAGCATTGGTTATACTGCGGTGACCATAGTTTCCTTACCTAGGTATCGCACAAGGTACTTGCAGTGGTTATATTATTTGTGTCCTGAGTCAGATAAGGGTTGGACAACACAGTTGTTTGTTGCCGAGGGTTACAGTTGTTTGTTGCCAAGGGTTACGGCCCTTTGCACGCAGTGAATCCTGGGAACCTCTATAACTGATTTCGTTACCTCTAGCTACATTTTGGGAGTCTCAAGCCTCTCCTAGGCGATACATATCAGCTCTAGTGTCGGGAGCTCATTTAGCCACTTTGTTTGTCTGCTCTTGACTGTAGTTTCTCTAGGTGTGTGCTATTGATTTACTGTTTTTGATCGATAGTTTGGCATTAGGGGACGCTGTGATTTTATAGTCTCTCCAGAGATATCGTGGCACAGAGTCTTGCTCTCCACCAATCCTGTTGGTTGGCTGGTTTACCACCTATCGAGCTTTCACGCCGTATTTCTAGGGGACACCGGTGGGCTCCCTCCGAGTCTTTGGATTCTTACGAAACATACATCCTAGACGTCATGACTACATACTCTGACATGGGAGAAATCCCTACGACTCCATCGGGTAGAGTCAAGCACACTTCAGACACCCCTACTCCTCGTGAGGCATGGGGGTGTGATCCACCTGAGACCCAACCTAGTTTGTTTGGTTCGGATCCACCTGAGACTCAACCTACTTTGTTTGGTCCAGATCCACCCTAGCACGACCCGTTCGATCCTTCGTTTCCACATAATTATTTATATGGGATGCCAGAGTTACATGATGACACAGGACCTACGATCAACCCTACCACATTTTATTTTGGTATGCCTGGTTACACCATAGTTGATCCTTCCACTGCTTTTGGTAGTCATGCTGGCACTAGTCATGGTGTCAGCCACACTGTACCCACTGGGGGCAATACCCTCACCGGGGGCACCACTTTTTCCACTCACACACATAGTATGGGGACCGGTCACATTCCTCCTAAAAATGCAAATGTTGGAAGACGGTCGCCTCCTAGGGCTACCCAACCTAATAGGAACACTGTTCGCAACACGACTCGCCATCCACAACCTAATACACATCCCGCTACCTGTCAACCCAGGACCACTTTCGCGAATGTTAACGCTCCTCCCAACCACGGGGGTGGACATATACCGCATACCTTTATGTCTGTTGCTGCTACTATTAATGCTAATGTAGGAGGTGGGAATATACCTCATGCTCATCGTCACAACGCCACCATTCCTACTACTAGTAACACCAATGTTAGGGTTGGGAATACATCTCATGCTTATGGCCACCACACGACTTCTCATGCTAACTGGTCATGGTCAAGCTTATGGTCCATCTTATAATTCGGTTCCGTACAACCAATCTTTTATGGGGGCTTATAATCAAGCTTTCCAGCTGCAGCTCCCGTTCCTTGCACGTTTGAATATTCCAGATATTTCGAAGCTCACGAATGATCTGGTGTGTCACGATCCTAATTGGCCTCCAGTCCCTACCAAGCTCCCTTCAAACATTCCTAAGTTTGAGGGGAAGAGTGGTGAGGATCCGGGTGACCATGTCACTACCTTTCACCTTTGGTGCTCGTCCAACTCATTGAATCACGACTCCTTTTGATTGCGACTATTTCAATGCACCCTCACGGGGGCAACCGCGAAGTGGTATGTTGAGTTTCCTGGGGGCACTTATAGGGGTTTCAATGAGATTGCTTTGGTTTTCTTGGACCATTTCTAGTTTCCGGTTCGTTACGATACTGGTACTGAACTTTTGTCTACCTTCTATCAAAATAAGGACACACATATTTCTGACCACGTTCAAGAGTGGCGTCGACGGAAGAGATTAGTGAAAGCCAACATTCCTCTAGAGTTTCTGTTGGAATGGTTCCTCAAGTATTTACTTCCATATATTTCTAAGGATGTTTCGATGTCCGGCATTGTGACTGAGGAACAAGCCATCTTAAAAGTCCAACAATTAGATTTATTATACTCTCAGTCTGGAATTTTGTACGACATTATTCTTGATGCACCGCGAACAAGACATGATCCCAAGTCAGTTCCTGGACCGCATGCCGATGGCCTTGTGGGACCCACAAGTACTCGCCCCGTAGATTTGGTGGCTAGTCAAATGCAAAATTTGTCGCTTAACCAGTCTACTCCCGGACAGGTTCACACCTTGTCCACTTCCACCCCGTCGTTTGATGTACACACTGTGCAATCGACGAACCCATCAGGTAACCAACATCCTGGTGGTAAGAAGAAGGGGAGAAACAACCGTAAGGGTGGAAACAATGGGAACAATAATAGTAATCACAATACCCCTTGTAAGGAGAACACCAACCCTCCTCGAGAAGGCGGAAATGCTAGTGAGGACCATAAACCTAGGCATAAGGTGAAATTTCCTTGTAAGCTTTGTGGGGAAGATCATCTTACTCACTTGTGTCCTCGAATTGAAGAAGCATCGAAGCATATTGCACAGAGCCCAGCTATGTTGAAGGATCCCCTTCCTCATAATCAAAACATGGCTTTGCATGCTCCCGCTACTGGTTATGGACCTAATGAGACTACAACGTCTTTTTCCAATACTAGTGGATATGGATGCGTGAATATAGTCCAATCAGAGGTTAGTGTTTCTACTCGTCAACGCGATTATGGTGCACCACAACCTAATATGGGGAATGATCCTCCCCCTCCTCCTGATAATTCCTTGCATATCAAGAAGCCCTCTATTATGCCGTGGATATCGAAAGGTGTTATTAAGCGCCATAATCCCAATGCTCGAGCCACCCAGAACTACTCCATTGTAGAATATTTGGGCCAAACTCCGTGTGCCATGTTAGCTCTTGAAGTTTTACAGGCGTGTCCTTCTCAAAGGCATGCCCTTTTGAGTGCGTTAGGATTTCAGGATGGGGGGAGTCCCAATGTTATCAAGTTCAACACTACTGATGTTTAACCTCGCTTACCTTACCACGTGGCTTTTCAAATCCATGTGGAGTGCCTTCAGAATTTTTTCAAAGCTGGTTTCATCTACCCCGTTCCCCTTTCCGAATGGGTGTCAAACCCCATTCCCGTGGATAAGAAGCAGGGAACGATCCGTGTATGCACTAATTTTAGAGACCTGAATCGTGCGTGTCTGAAAGACAATTTCCCCACCCCATTCATTGATCAGATCTTGGATGCTTGTGCGAGAAGTGAGATTTTTTCGTTCATGGACGGGTTTTCGGGGTATAACCAGATTCAAATCAAACCCGAGGACCAACATCATATTGCTTTCATTTGTCCTTGGGGTACGTTTGCATATCGGAAAATGCCCTTTGGCCTTAAAAATTCCGGAGCTACGTTTCAGCGTGCCATGACCTATGCCTTTCACGGCCTTAAGAAGCTTATGGAGGTTTTCTTGGATGATCTTGTCGGCCATTCTCGCAAGAGAGTGGACCACCCCAAGCACCTCCGTATGATTCTCGAACGATGTATACGCTACAAGATTCAATTGAATCCCAATAAATGCATCTTTGTTGTGAGGACAGGTCACCTTCTAGGCTTCATAGTTTCGAAAGAGAGTATTAGAGTCGATCCTCTTAAAGTTGAGGCAATACTTCGGTTTCCTCCTCCACGCAACTTGTTTCAACTTCAGAGCCTCCAGGGGAGAGCTACTTTTCTACGTCACTTTGTAGGCAATTATGCTAGTCTTACTAAAGGTTTCGCGCGCTTTTTGAAGAAAGACACACCGTTTATCTGGGATGAGCGAGCCTAGCAGTCTTTCGATGCCGTTAAGAAAGCTTTGGTATCAGCCCCTGTGCTTAGTCCACCCGACTTCGCATGAGATTTTATAGTTTATGTGGCTGCGTCTCAAGAGACGATTGGCATGGTCTTAGTTCAGGTTGATGATGTGCTCGTTGAGCATGTGATCTATTACTTTAGTTGAAATCTAGTAGACACTGAACTGAGATATACTCATGTGGAAAAGTTGGCACTTGCGACTGTTCATGCAGTCCAACGGTTACTACACTATATCATGCCTAGAACTACCACGGTTGTAGCGCATATCAATCCATTTCAATTCGTGCTATCACGACGTCTCATAGGGGGGAAGTACAATAAATGGATTATGATCCTTCAGGAGTTTGATCTCGATTTTGCTTCGGCGAAGTCGGTGAAATCATTGGTGTTTGTTGAGCTTATGTCAGACCTTCCGAGACTTGATGAGGATGTCATCCATGAAGATTCCTTTGTGGATGAACACTTGTTTCTTATCTCGTCAAAGGACCCTTGGTATGGGGATGCCATTGTATATCTCCAAACTTTGAAGTTTCCTTCGCATTATTCGTGGGACGAGCGACGACGTGTGAAACATCACGCTAAATATTATACTATCATCGGCGATACTTTGTATCGTCGAGGAAAATATTCTATTCTCCGTTGTTTCTTGACCCATGAAGAAGCGGAGCGTGTGCTTAATGATTTCCATGCTGGGGCATGTGGTGGTCACTTATCCGGGCTTGCTACAGCCCAACGTATTATGCGAGCTGGTTACTGTTGGCCTTCAATCTTTAGATATTGTATAAACGATGTGAAGAGATGTCACCCTTGCCAGGTGTTTTCTCAAAATATACACTCGCATCTAGTGCCCCTTCATCCAGTCATCACTGTCGGTCCCTTCACCAAATGGGGGGTGGATTTCATGGATTGCAAACCAGCTTCGGCTGGGGGGCATCACCATATCATAGTGGCCGTGGACTACTTTTCCAAATGGGCCGAGGCCATGCCTACCGTAAAATCCAATGGTGCTACAGTAGCCCATTTCGTGTTCAATCAGATCATTACTCGGTTCGGTATTCTGAAAGAGATTGTCACTAACCATGGCAGTCACTTTCAAAACAAAATGATGGAGTATTTGTCACTCAAGCTTGGGTTTCGTCAAGAACACTCATCTTATTACTATCCCCAAGCGAATGGTCAGGTTGAGGGAGTCAATAAGTCTTTAAATACCATTCTCCAACGTACCATCCAAAAAAGTAAAAACAACTGGCATATTATGTTATATCCTGCTTTGTGGGTGTATCGAACCGCAATCAAGACTGCCACTGGGTTCTCACCATTTCAGCTAGTACACGGTGTGGATTCGATTTTACCAATTGAATGCGAAATCCCTTCGCTTAAACTGGCCATAAAACTCCTCCTTGATACTACAGGTATTGAGCAACGTTTAATCCACCTTGAGCAACTTGACGAGCAGCGTCGAGATGCTGTCGTGGCTATAGATGCCAATAAATGCTGTGTCAAGGTTGAGTACGATAGGTTTGTCCATCCCCGGTAATATGTTGAAGGTGGCTTGGTCCTCTTATATGACCAAGCTAAAGAACCCTTGGGGGCAGGCAAGTTTAACCCCATGTGGCACGGTCCTTACATTGTGAGACGTGTCCTGGAAAAATGAGACTATGAATTAGAGGATTATGAGGGGAACGTCTTGAAGGAGCCTAGGAATGGGCTCTACCTCAAGCGGTATTACGCTTGAACTTCTAGTTCGAGCTAATACTTTTGTATACTATTGTACATTTGCTCGTGTACATAGTTTAGATTTCTTTTGGTTTTCGGGTCTACTGATTCGCTTCCGTTTGATTGACAGATGTCAGCGGAATCTCCTATGTTCTTAGGGTTCATGGATGGTGCTAGCCATCATACGCAGCATCTTGCTTATGCTTCCTGGGTTATTTATCCACCTGACCACCTAGTTGTGTCTTCAGGAGGTGCTTGTCCTGGTCCTACGTCTAACAATGTGGCTAAGTATAGTGTCGTGATTAAGCTACTTCGGGATGCTACTTCACATGGTATCCAGTCTTTAGAAGTCCACCTGGATTCACAATTAGTTGTGTCTCAGTTGAATGGTCAGTACCGTGTGAGGGATCCTACATTACTACGAAAATTCTTAAGGGTAAGACTCTTGGAACGACATTTTGTTTCTATTACATACATTCATGTTCCGAGAAGTTTTAATCATATATCTGATGCATATGCTAACTATGTCCTAGATTGGCATTTGTCACATTCATAATGAAGCACTCAAATAAAAGATACATTCATACATTTGTACATACACACATATAGTAGAACCGGAGAACCATATTTTTTCATAAATGATATGTCCAAAAAATGGTAGTGTCATAATACAAAACTGGAGCCCGTAGCCCTCAAAAATATACATATCGATACAAAAATGGGACTCTGAGATGTCTAATCCCTACGAGGAGGCCTAGCTGCCGCCTCGGTAGGATGTGTCTGATAGTAATATTGTACTGCATTCGCCAGATGTTGCAGTAGTCACACCCAGCTGATCGGTACCCCCCACCACATGGTGCTGCATATCCTATGGTAGTCGCGCTACCTCTATCTATGGTACCTTGTTGGTCATCTGTGATAGGTTGACCCGCAGAGACTGTAGTGTATGCTTTGCTGCAGCACCCACTGCCTCATCACCCCTGCCCCATCAACGATGTCTCGGGAAGCCCTGGGGTCTTACCGGACCCTTGTCTACGCGCAAACAGTCAAACATTAATATGTGATACTACCCCCAAAAATATTTTTACATTTACATTTATAATCAAAAATCCAAAAAATTTAATACACAAAAAACCTAAAAAGAGTGACTCCCCAATGTCTCCAAACGCTGCTCCTGGTGGAAGCGCCATGTCTCGATCCTAACGGAATTCTATCCCTGCATAGGGGTAGTCATCTATAGCTATGACCTGTCGGTCCCACCAGTGAAAGAACTCATCTGTGTATGGTGATGCCTGATGACCACCACCCTGTCGCGTTAAGACCTCTGCCCACCGGGTTAGGGCTGGGTCGCGGAGACTATGAGGAGGGACTTCAACCCTCGGACTGAGCCCCGAAACTCGCTCAAAGAAGAAACTCCATAAGATACTGCCGTATCCAAAAAAATTTGCCTCCCCTTGCTTGCACTCCGTCAACTGGGTCTTCATGGACCCCAGTAGCGTTGTGCACCAGTCAAATATCATGGGCTGCATACACTGTGACGCATAGAACATTGTCACATCCCCAAAATTTCATAAATATTTTAAAAAAATTCTAAGCGGTATTTTCGACCAAAAAGCTATGCGGAAGTGTAAAATCTTAGCATTCAAATTTACTTCTTTAGATAAAAGGTGATATTTTAACATCTCGTAAATTTTCATTTAATTAGTTAACGACAATAAAATCGGAAATATCATAATCCTGAGATATATAGTATCAATGTTGTAATCACCTTCATCCTCGTTTACAAATCTATACTTGAAGGATATGCTACTACCTATTCTATGCGACCTCTGTACCCCAATTGAATAATTACAAAAGTAAGAGAACGTCCTTGTGCTAAATAGAGCTTTGCTTTAATAACATACGTCTATGTAAACTAATTTATTTGAATCAAACACCAAATCAGCACTAAAACATGTACAACCCTGAATCTTGAGTACATTGTCTAATCAATATAAAATTAACTTCGAATTATACTTTTATCAACCGTTATTCCCATAATCGTGCAATTTATTTAACACATTCCTATTTGCTTACATTCGAAGATTATATGTACTCACCACGTGGATTTTTTACTAATTCATATAAGACATATCCATTAGAATAATCTATACATCTACGTATTTATTATATAAACATATGAACAATTGATCTACAAGGTACTCATATAAATAATCAATCCCATCACAAGTGCATATATACTCAAGAGACCAAAGAATATAAGGATGACACATGAAGAACCATCATGGACCAAAAACATAAGAAAACATCATGAAGTGTTACAAGTAGACACACACAAGAACATATTCTCATCTTATGAATAACATAATTAAGACGAACATATCCTATATCAAAGAATCATTCAACACATGTATGCGTTCATAAATGAATATCAACCATTACAAGCATGCATTTACAATTACACATTTACATCATAAGCACACCTTTAAAAGGTCATTTCACGTGGCTCACCCGATTTTGGGCTACGTCCACCAAGGCTGGTTATTTCTTATATTATTCAAGAAGGGCGTTTTACATCTGCAACCCAGTGTTGCTTTCTTCAATTTTCCAACTTCCCTAGCTCATCTAACCATCTATAAAAGCCTCAATCTCAAGAACAAAAGATACCATCCTAATTTCCCTTCAATAAATTCTCATTGTAGTGGTAAGGGCCAGTTAATTATAAATTAACTAATTCTTCCATATTTCCTAAATCTCCTTTAGAGTGGAAAGGTCTTTGACACTTAATTACTTTATTAGTATAAGGACTATACCCTAAAAATCTTGCCAAGTTTACACCAAACATATTTTACCTATGTAAATATGTATACAATCAATAATCAATCCAAAAACAAAGTCAAGGCCTACATCTCAAGGCCTTTCTTCCAGCAATAAGAAAATTTAGAAAATAACATCCCTAAATCCCAATAGCGATTACGAGTCAAAAGGTATGAATACAAAACTACATAAAGCTTCAAACAAAATACACCGAGTTATACAGACAACCACCAATTCCAGCAAAAAAAAAACGATTCTCTCCATTGAGAGAAGGATCATCGAGGTCGCTCAGCTTCCCATCGAACCAAACTATAAACTGTTCAAAGGAACTAGAATTGGCAGCAATATATTTCCCCTCAGCATACGGTAACCATGATCCCCTAAATCAGAGTCAATACAATACATCAAAAAACCACAAACAAAGAATCACAACTCTGGATACGATCATCGGGGAGATACTTAACAAAATCTTGGAACAGAGAATTGTATTTCTGCTAATGCGATCACCGGGGTAACTTAACACATCCTACTTAGGATGGGAGTCACAAAAATTTGGATGCGGGATAGATTCTTAAACAACTACATAGTACCAATCTGAGGAAGATCCACGATCCTCTGGAATTTCATAGATCGTCAGCGAAAGATCTAGGTTCAGCCAACACTTCAACCGGAAACGATTTGTTGGTTAATCGTAACCTGCTCGCCATTAGGAAGTAATTTACCCAAGCCAATAGTGACCTATGCATTATTCCTACCCTATACATCGGATCAAAGACGAAAAGAGATACAAGATCCACGTTTGGCATCGCTCTAGTTCTACAGGGATTTTAATGCCACCACTCATAGAGTTATTTACCTGTATATATAAACAGAAAAGCAACCCGGAACAAGTAAACCTACCCATCCAAAAATCCTTTCGGAAACAAAAAATACCTTAAACAAAATTTCGATAGCTTACTGATTCGACAACGTTAGATCTTATAACATTTTAATGGCTTAAGATGTGTCATGACGGAGTTTAGTCCGCTCATTCAGGCAGCTTCGACTTCAATCAAGCTTTTCGACATAGATATAGTTTGACAGCAAAACGAGAGAAATCGACAACAAGAAAAATAAGGCGAAACCCTATGGTTACGAGACAGTCTACAAATTAAGCGGAGATCCCAAAAAGAAATAGACAGCCATCGTGATTCCTATAGTAACAGTGTTAGGGCGATACCCTCGATTCTCGATTCTCAACGTATGCATAAAAACAATTATTAATACTTAACCAGGGATTGGTTCGCCCATTAGCCATCCCTCCCTTATTCTAAAACAACATGAAGTCAAGATCTGACTGGAGCTAATGGAGGTTAGGATCAAGCTGTTACAGCCGTCCTAAGCTCTCCCATCGTACAGATAAATATGACAAGAAAAAAACACTGGGATCGGGCTTCCAAGGCCGTCCTCTCCAACTCTGTTCGTCCATGGTGCCAAAGCACCCAATCAAATACTGACATGCAGGCAGAGTTTTTAAAGTGCAATGACAAAGCAGACATCAAAACCTAAGTAAATTGGAAATGACAACGTAGGTATGAGTTAGATATCGTCGTGTTTGTAGACCGACACTGCAGTAAAAGTAGACATACAACAATCTCAAGGATCTCACGCTTCCATGGCGGCGCAGAGAAATCTAGAGCTTATCGCATATCGAACATCTGGAACTGAGATTTGGACCTATCCTTTTCTCAAATTGTTCTATACACTTTTTCCATGACAAAGTAACTCAAACATATATATCGTTCGAGAGAAAACAAAATCTGCGAATTTCCTTCACAATGGATCGTTCTACTATTACTCATCAAGTGCTAACCTGCATCCGTACTGGGACTCCCTCGAGAGCTTATGAAGAATACCCAAAATATCTGTCCTCCATCACCTGCAATGCTACTCCTTTTTAAGCGGTTAAACGACTCTCTCTCCAAGGTGACAAGTGGCAAATTCCCTTCATAGTATGTACAAATGGCGGTTCTTAAGAGCAACCATCATCCCTGTCCAAGAAACGGATTTCTCCAAACTCTCATTGAGTTCAGCGGTGGTGGGGAGTAGTGGTCTCAACTACCAAATTCATCAAGTGCCAAGTGGAAATTTGGTGAGTGTGATGGTGTTCTACGAGGAGACCGTTTGTGGTGATCTCTCCTTGAGGTGTAGTGCACCGAAAGAGATGGGCAATAATGCCTCAAGAATGAATAGTAGGTGGAGGCCGGCTATCATGGACACTCTTTTAAGAAAAGGAACGACTCTCCAAGTTTTTATAAGATGCCCTCACTATTCGAAACATCGTCATTAATAGGGTTCCTCCCAAAAGCGGTGGTGGAGGTAGTGGCTTCAAATTCTGAGGTATGTGGCGCAGTGGAGAAGTTTTGAGTGTTCTACAAAAAGGAGGTCGCCAATCATCCAAATCCTACAAATTAGCAATCCTTCTTAAATGAGGTAAACAAAAACTTGATAACCATTGAGGTCGAGTATCCCCAAAATCTTTATTATAAAATACTAAGACATGTATATCTATATGTTTATATATATATATTCCCATAGTAAATAATTTTGAATTTAATATAACAAAATATAATTAATTTAGGACGTTTAAAAGGAAATAGTTTCCTTCCACACTACCCTTGAAGTGATTAATTATATTGATATAATTAAGTCCTTTGGCTTCTGATTCGTAATTCAAATCTTTATAAGTGACATTCGATCACCATCTCAATCTTATCATAAAAGATTATGTTTTCTCCTCTCATAGGGGCATATGTGGTTTTATTCTCCACACAAAGTTTAAACCTTGATAAAGGATATCTCATACTAAACTCCACCTCTTTTTCTTATAGGAGTATTTATAGGTATAAATGTATGTCTATTAAACCCTGAAGGCTAGTGTAGGAAATTACTAGTTCCTCATAAGTATGTTTGCTTTTACGTCGATGGATTAGTTTGTTGGAGAATTTATTTGCGTGCGACGAAATAGCCGTTATTCTCAACTTAGGATGATGCGCACATCACTTAATGTAATATGAGTCACTATGGTGACTCCTAGTGCTCGTAACATAGGATGACCCCATGCCTTATGTGGTGGACGCACACCTTGTCGATGTAATTGCATTCGCAACTTTGAGTGACCTAGGCCTACTGCCTATGTTACAATCTTTAGGAAGTAGTCACCATTAGATACAGAGTTTACTGGTGGGGCCTTGGCCTTGAGCTCCTCACCAGGGATGCTATACAATCATCATTATATTTACCATTATAATAACAATAAGGGTCGAATTTGGGGGATGTTACAAACATCACTGGCCTGGATGCCTAGTGAAGAGCTTTTGAACCAAAAATCCGCACTAAGGTAGCCACTATAACCTTCATGCTCAGATTGACTATGGCTCTGATGGGCACCCGACTCCCCACTGCCCGAGTATTTGGAACACAATACCGCTCTATATAGTCGGGAATGGTGATCCCACCACCCATAGAACGAGATCGAAGGCTTGCCGCTTCACCTCGACGGGACAAACTAGTAATGAAGTAGATATCATCCACCTCCAAGGATAGTATTTCCCCGTCCAGGTTGAATTTCTATGCATCTATGTCCCAGTAGTCTATCAAACGGCGGAGCAATAGGTTTTGGGCCCTCAAACCCCCTATGTTCCAAAATTTGTATAGCCCACATGCTTGTAACGCTTTCCATGTAGGCAAATCATTGCGGATGGCCTCATCCACAAGGTCATGTTCCCTCTCTCTCCACTCTAGAACCATCCTGGAGGAAGAGAAACCAAAGAGTTTAGTTAGTTTCATTTAAAAAACTAACTTCACGGCCGTACTCGCGGGAAATTTTGCTCACAGATGCGGGTACCCGCAGTCAACGCATGCGTTGACTGCAAGTACCTTGCCCTACCTACGACCCGCATAGTAATAGCCCGCAGGTAGCGCCGTGACCATTTAGGGCTTGGCCACATAAAAAATCCAACCACTGAAAATCAAAATAAAAGCATTAAAATGAAAGATATGGATGAGACTACCAACCTGCTCCTGACGGTTCGATGATCGGATGCCTGTAGCTCCCATAATCAGCAGTTGAACTTCGAGGTAAAAACTAACCACAAAACTCCAAATGGGTGAATTGTAAATTGTAATTTTTTGTTACTATTTATAATTTTCAAAACCCATTTGTCTATAGTTTCCACCATTTTAAGCTGTTTTGGACTAATATAATGTCTTCGAGTAGCATTTTTTGACCATATTTCTTCGGCGGGACTTGCTTTTGATCGTTTCGCGCCTACGACAGGTATATTTCACACCTGGCATATAGGTTAGATGTCATTTTCACATGCATTATGCATTTGACCTTTTGACCACTTTCATAAATCCTAGGTGCGACCCCGTTTCTTAACCGACACGAAACCTTCACGATGTTATAGAAGTGTCGTTATGTGGCGATAGGGAATTTTCCGAACATGGGTACCCTAGTTAGGACCCCCTTGTTTGCATTATGGTGCCCATGCCGTTGTTTGTCCTTAGGATCGGGAGTCCTTTGTAGTTACGCCATGACTTTGCGATAAAGACTCATACTCTACTTTGTCTTACGCTGGCCATCTCCCATAAGGACTCCCCCATTTATATCAAGTTGTGATTACATTGCATCATCCTGCTTGTTGCTTGATCCTTGTGTCGGTTCCCGCCTACTCAGTTGTTAGCCTGGTGCCTGAGCACTTTCCCTATCGAGCCCTGCAGAGCTTAATTTTTTCCCTCACAATTTGACAACCTTTTGACCCTGAGGGAACACCCCCCGAGTGTCTACACCCTGCACACGCTTCCTTGCATTGATCATAGGTATGTTCCACTGCTTGGGACTAGTCTGCTTGTTATTTGACACTCGTTCCCTCACTTGTTGTACTATAAGCAATTTTATTCTTTTTCAAGCTTTTCCAAATATGAAAAAGACCAAAAAATAATCAAATATTCCAAAAATTCGGACGAGATTATGGTCACTACTTCTAGTTGGCAATTGTTGTGTCGCCTTTGAACAGAGCATTCATTCCACTCCATACATTATGAGTCAGGACTATAGTGGGACCTTAGGAGCTGTACTTGTTTCTCAGTTTCCTCCACCGATTGGTTAAGCTTCCATTCATTATGGAGCCCTTTGTGGTGCCTTCTACATCCCACTGTCTATATTGATTCTATGTTTCCTGAGTCTATCCATCTGCTCATGCTCTTGTTCAAAGGAAGTCCTGAAACCAGAGTCGGCCACTCCTCATATTTCTTGACTATTGCATATCAGCTATCCTTATTGAGTCAGTCTGTTTCACCTGAGATCTTCCAAATCTTTCAGCGTAGCTGGTACCTCGTGCTGGTTGATGGGGGATGCCTTAATTCCCTCCTTCCAGCGAGTCTCATTCCGTCGACTTCAACCCATTTATTCCGGGACTTGAGGCTTAGAGTTCGGTTGAGTACCTTGAGGCTTGTAGTCATTAGTGGTAGGTTCTCTCGCCATCAACAGTTTTGGGAATACATCAATGTCCCGTGATCGATGGATTCATCTTAGTGTTCGACTTCACCACATCTATTCACACTTTGTTGATTGTACTCTGTGCCTTGATGCCCATTTTCATTATTGGTGGGTTATCTCGCGTCTGTTAACGATATACATCATTGACCGGTAATCAGACGATGTCACATCAGGTTCGACCTCAACTCCTTTATTCAGTTGATGGGACTTGCGCCATAGAGGATTTGTGTAGAGGACCCCAGGCGATAGTGGCATTCAGTATGCTACTTATGATTATGACTTTACATTTGAGACATCACCTCTCAGATATTAGCAGTTTGTACCTCGAGTTTGCACCAGTTGTTTCCTTTTCAGCAGGAGACCATATCTTACTATAGAGGGATCATGGCTATGATCACTCATGACAAATATTCATTATGTACTGCCTATTCATGACCATTGTATCAGATTGTTGTACTACCGACATGTATTCAAACATACTATTGTATTATGACAAGCGAGCTGCTCCTTCCACTTGTGTCTCCATCACTCCACTTCTGAGATTTATAATGTATTTCGGCCATCGTAGCACCATTCTCTGACCTCACACATTAGGGGGCATCTGTTATAATGTAATTTTCCACCTTGTGAGCATCAACACTCTTTGTCCTGCAGGATCCATTTTACTGACTCAGATCCACTTTATATCCTTCAGACACACTATTTCCCTATTTTTTCCCCTGTACGCTAGCTGTATAAATTCAGTGGGCGTACCCACGAGTTGCATCACTATAGCCCGCGGGTAGCATTTAAAATGGTAAAAATCACTAGTTAATTACTTTTTACTCCCAAAAAGCGGTCTTAGGGTGAACTTTGGCCCTCCATTTTCCCCGAAACGCCTTGATGTGTCCTTTCACTTACCTTTGGGAGGACTATATATTGAGCACATATGGCATATGGACGGGAGGGGAAAGAGACTACAAGAGAACTCTAGTGGATTTTTGCCCTATCTTGAGTCTACACTCATTGATCCTTGTAGTCGTGAACCCTTTATGTTCACCTTCCAAACTCCTATCATAGTTTGAGTTTGCCATTCCATGGAGGATTGAAGTGGTGGAGTGATCCGGATTTTATGAGCAGAATGAAATGAATACATATTATTATCAGATGCTTAACACAAAATAACAGAGATACAGTAAAACTGGTTTTCTATTCAATAAGGAAATAAGCTAGAACTGTAAAATGCAGCGGAAAACAAGCTTGCTGGAATGGTGGCGGCTTATCTCTGAGAAGAGATGTGACGGCTGCGCTCATTTCGCAAGAAGATGGTTACAATGAGGCTCTGAAGGCCTTTTACAATAAACAGGAATGTCAAAAACCCTAGACATCCAAAAACCTAACCCTAGGAGATGAAGCGCCAAAAGTCACGTGGGCCCCGTTTGGGTAAGTTAGTACATCAACTTCCCGGGGTCGTAACTTTTGCATACGATCTCCGTTTGGGGCGCTCGGTAGCTCGTTGGAAAGGTCTATCCGAGATTTACAATTTTAAAATGAGGCCGAATGCGTGCCGAGGACAACCGTTTGGCCCCCCAAATTGCCAAAAAAGGTCGTTTAGGGCCTCAAAACGGCCCCGGAAGTTCAGGACCCGAAAAACTGCTAAAAATAGTACAATACCAAAATTTCCATAAAACTGTTTTGAGCCAGTTGGAAAGGTGGATGGCCACCAATATACACTTGGATCAATCCCTCCTTAGGAAGCAATGGTCTCCATTGCATTGAGTTCCCCCATCAGATGAGGAAATTTCTGCTGAATTTGGCCTTGGGTGAGCCACTTGCCTTGGTGCAGGAGCTGCCCTGCTTTGACAACTCGATAAAGCTGGATCCTTTGATGTCGAGTGCCCTTGATCTGTGTGTCTGCAATATGATCACTGGATGCTTGTTGTAGGCAGTCAAGGTTGAGCTCTGTTGGTGTCAACTTCTCTGCTATCTCTGAGGTGTCTAATAGTGGTGGGAAATATGGCCGAAGGAGAGCCACGTTGAAGACTGGATGCAGACCAAGGAAGGGGGGAATGTTGAGCTCAAAAGCATTGTCACCCACCGCCTTGGTGATGGTGTACGGCCCATAACGGAGTGGGCGAAGCTTTCGATGAGGCCCTGTAAGGCATTCTTTCTGCAAATGCAACCAAACTTTGTCACCCACCTAAAACTTATGTGGCACCCGATGTTGATCATGGCGCTACTTGTACTTGGCATTAGACTTCTGTAGAATATCCTCCACCTGTTGGCGGATATGCTGGATCCGTTCAATGAACCGGGCAGCTTTGTCAGCTTCTGGGGACGAGTCGGCCAAGGTGGTCGCAAGGGGAAGTGCAACATCCATGGGGCCCAAAGGTTGGAATCCTAACCCCACCTGAAAGGGGTTGTGGCCAGTTGAGCTATGCAGGGCTCGGTTGTAGCTATGTTGGACATAGGGGAGACTCTCATCCCATGTGCGGGGGTGTGTTGAATTGTACATGCGCAGGATATGTACGACCATCCGGTTGACGACCTCCGTTTGTCCATCGGTCTGGGGGTGGAAGGCAGTGGATTTGGTGAGCTTGGTATCCAGCAGTGACCAGAGGCTTGACCAGAATGAGCTGAGGAACTGACTGTCACGGTCTGAGACAATGGTCTGTGGGATCCCAAAATGTACCCATACTCATTCAAAGAAGAGCTTGGCAGTGGCTTCTGCTGTGATGTTCTTCTTGCAAGCGGCTAGAATTGCCATCTTGGAAAAGCGATCAACAACCACGAAAACACAGTCATTTCCCCTCTTGGTGGACGGGAGGCCCGACATGTAGTCCATTGAGATGGTTTCCCATGGCCTGTCAGGAGTAGGCAGAGGGGTGTATAGGCTCTGTTTCTTAGTGGTCGGTTTGGCAATAGCGCAAGCGGTGTAGGACCTGATATACTTGCCGACATCCTGTCGAAGTTTCGGCCAGTAGAAATGTTTCTGCAACACTGCCACTGTCTTTTCGACGCCAAAGTGTCCTGCCACCCGACTGTAGTGAGCTTCCCAAATCAGCTTCGCGCGCTCGCTTGATGGAACACAGAGATGGCCCAGACGACACAGCAACCCGTCCTAAAGATGGAAATTAGCAACCACTGAGTTGGTGCCCAACATTTGATAGGTGGCGGAGAAGTCAAGGTCTGTCTCGTAGAGGTGGGGCCATCCAGAGGTCTCATGGCCACAAGAGTCTAGCACCGTGGTAAGTCCCACGACTGGAGGTCGACTGAGGCAGTCAACAACTCGGTTAGTACTCCCTATTTTATATTTGATGTTGAGGTGGAACTACTGTAAATATGTTGACCACTTCTGATGGTGGTCATTCTGCAACTTTCCTTGGGTCTGCATGAACTGTAGTGGCTTGTGATCAGTGTGGATGACTGTCTCCTTCCCAAGAATGTAATGTCTCCACTAGTGACAGGATTGTACAATGGAGTACATTTCTTTGTCGTAGGTAGGGTACTTGCAGACTGCATCTGAGAGTGTCTCACTATGATATGCCACGGGGTGGCCGTGTTGAGTGAGAACGGCGCCCACAGCATAATCTGAAGCATCTGTCTCGATCTCAAAGGGATGTTGCAGGTTCGGTAATGAGAGTACCGGCATGAGCACAAACGCTTCTTCAAGTCATCGAAGGCTTGTTTTTGGGACAGGCCCCACACAAATTTTTCCTTACCACCACCCCTGGTCACTTGGCTGAGGGCCCATGCGATATGAGAGAATCCCAGCACGAACCGGAGATAGAAATTGGTGAGGCCCAAGAAGCTCCGAAGTTCAGTGAGTGTGGTTGGGGCTGGCTAGTCACGGATGACTTGGATCTTGGATGGATCCACATGCACACCATGTCGATCAACGATGTAGCCTAAGTAATGGACCCTATCCATGCCGAAGGAGCATTTTTCCAAGTTTGCATATAGTTTGTGCTTCCGCAGGGTGTGCAGAACTTGCTGAATATGCTGCAAGTGTTCCTCCCAAGTCTTGCTGTAGATGAGGATGTCATCCAGATACACCACTACAAAATTGTTGGTGAAAGATCACAGGATATCGTCCATCATCCTCATAAAAGTTGCTGGAGCATTTTTCAAACCAAAAGGCATGACCAACCATTCAAAAAGACCTTCTTTTGACTTGAAGGCGCTCTTCCATACATCTGTTTGTTCTATTGGGACCTGGTGGTAGCCAGACTTCAGATCAATCTTACTGAAGTATTTGGCCCCCGTGAGTTGATCAAGGAGGTCGTCGATTCGGGGAATCGGGTACTGGTTGCGGACTGTGATTTTATTGAGGGCCCGGTAATCAATGCAGAGTCGCCAGGTCCCATCTTTCTTCTGCACCAGCACGATTGGGCTCCCACAAGGTGATGAACTGGGACGGATCTGTCTCTTGATCTCCTTGTTTTCCAACAGAGAGTGGCGATAGACTGGCCCATTGGGTAGCGGTGTGCCTGGGGTCAGATCGATGGGATGCTTGACTTGGCAGTGTAGAGGTACCCCGGTCGGAGAGGAGAAGATATCTGAGTATCCTCTCACCACCTTATCCACTTGCTTCTGTTGTGTGGATAGATCGGTCATGGAGGCCCGAGATGTGGCTGCGATCTTTCTTTCACCCTGAGAGCGAATCACGAAGAAGACAAATTTCCCGGTCTGAGAGATGACCTTCCTGCATTGCTTGGCAGAGATCAAGGAAATAGCACTAGGAGGGACTGCCTCGGGTATCCTGTACAATTTCCTATTCAAAGAAATAATAACACTACGAGGCCTAGACTCATATACAGCATGACGTTTCCATAAATAAGGTTGGCCCAAAAGAACATCTGAAACTTCGAGAGGAGCAACATCACACAATACCTCGTCCTTGAAGGGCTTGATGCCGTATGGCAGTCGACACTGTTGGCTGACGCGGAGATCGCTTCCCTTGCGGAGCCATCCAATGGTGTAGGGTTGTGGGTGCGGCGTTGTCGGCAAGGCCAGGTGCTTGACGACCTCTGCTGAGATGAGATTCTTCTGGCTACCGCTATCAACGATGAAGTGCAGCAGGGTGCCTTTTACCCACATCTGTGAATGGAAGAGGCGTTCTCCTTCTTCTGGCTCGTCTAGTTCATCAGGCTGGAGCTTGGTGGTAGCAATGGTGGCACTGGGTTCCGCGTCAATGATCTGTCTTCCCCTTTCTGGTTCGGACTCTGAGTCCGAACCCGCATCTGATTCAGATGCTTTCACTTCGGCCACCAGCGACTGCTTTGAGCGGCAATCAGCAGTGTTATGCCAAGGGCTCTTATGGAAGTCGCACCACTTCCCGGTATCTTTCTTTGTTTTTTCGGTGTCCTTCTTTGCTTGCGGCTTGGACTGGTTGTCCTGATACTGTCCATCTTTGCTCTGTCCTTTATTCTGTGGGTTGGGGCCGCCCTTTCCTGTCTTTTGCTGTGAAGGGTTCCCAGGCCCAAATTGCCGCGTCTTTTGTTTGAGCTTCTGCTCGATTTTGACGGCATATCGGTAGGCCACGCCCAAGGAAGAGATGTCTAGAAATTCCATTTCGGTCTGGATGTATCTATGCAAACCACCGCGATACTTGAGCACCAGATGTCACTCTGAATCTTTGATACCCATCTTGGTGCGCAAGGTATGGAAGATATTTGTGAACTCTGGCACTGCTTGGTCTCTTTCTTGTCGCAGTGTGGTCCATTTGGTATAAAAGTCGTCATAACTTCCAACAGGGTAGTATTGTTCCTTAATAGCATCCCTGAAGGATTCCCAGGTGGCCGTGACTGAAAATAATGAGGCTTCTTCTGTGTCCTTTTGCTCGCAGAATGTTTCCCACCAATCTTTGACATGGGGAACGGCTTTGAGGAGCGCAAAAGTAATCTTTTCTTTATTCGAAAAGTTATGGACAGAAAAATACCCTTCTAGTAGATTCAACCACTTATCTACAGCATCTGCGTCTATCTGTCCTTCAAATATAGGGATATCGAAGTTGATTTGTACCTTGAAGGGGGCGGCGCCTCCGCTCGAGGAAGATGCGTCGCTTGTTGGTAGTCGCCGAAGGATTTGCGCGAAATTATCCATCATCTCGTTCCTCTGCTGCGTGAGGGCTTCCTCATGCAACATTTTGATAGGATCTCCTGTCCCGTCATCTTTCTTTTCTCCTGCCATGAGAGGTCGCTTGGGCGTGCGAGAGATTTTGTCCTCAAGAGAAACAAGCTCGAGACCCAATTCTTTGTACCCTGACCTCGTTGGGGACATGCATTAAGACGACAAGGAGCAGACCGCTCTGATACCATTGATCCGGATTTTATGAGCAGAACGAAATGAATACAGATTATTATCAGATGCTTAACACAAAATAACAGAGATACAGTAAAACGGGTTTTCTATTCAATAAGGAAATAAGCTAGAACTGTAAAATGCAGCGGAAAACAAGCTTGTTGGAATGGTGGCGGCTTATCTCTGAGAAGAGATGTGACGGCTGCGCTCATTTCGCAAGAAGATGGTTACAATGAGGCTCTGAAGGCCTTTTACAATAAACAGGAATGTCAAAAACCCTAGACATCCAAAAACCTAACCCTAGGAGATGAAGCGCCAAAAGTCATGTGGGCCCCGTTTGGGTAAGTTAGTACATCAACTTCCCGGGGTCGTAACATTTGCATACGATCTCCATTTGGGGCGCTCGGTAGCCCGTTGGAAATGTCTATCCGAGATTTACAACTTTCGAATGGGGCCAAATGCGTGCCGGAGGCAACCATTTGGCCCCCCAAATTGCCAAAAAAGGTCGTTTAGGGCCTCAAAACGGCCCCGAAAGTTTAGGACCCGAAAAACTGCTAAAAATAGTACAATACCAAAATTGCCATAAAACTGTTTTGAGCCAGTTGGAAAGGTGGGTGGCCACCAATATCCACCTAGATCATGGAGGCACAAGTGGAGAGACCCAGATCTTGGTTCAGATTGGTTGCCGACAAGAGGTCGTATCACATTGTACTTCTTGTTATTTATTAATAGAAATACTCATATTCCCATCCATTAATGTTGTGAATGTTGTTATATGACATTGGGTTGCATTTACTTATAATATCATGGACCATTGCTATTGATGATGTTAATGTCGTTTATATATTATATGCGCTTGTTGTATATTGGCTGTCAAGACTAATTTGCAGGTTCAAGTGCACGAGTTGAAAGCTCCAATGGGGATCTACATCAAACATTTGGATCGAGGTTGGTTAAATTCTTCATTATCTTAGCATTGTCATTTATATAGCATAGCATTGAGAATTGAGTTAATTTATGGTAGTCAGCTGTCTGTTGTGGTCTAACCCAAGCCATAGGAAGTTTTCTCCAACACACCAACTTTGATCCATAAGGATCGACTTTTTAACCTCCAAGATTCCTCTTGTATTTGAAGAAATTTATGTTTCCTACATTCAAGCAATAATAAAGTGGCTTGGTCTTTGGGGATAATATTTCCAGAAACAGATTCTTCGATCAAGGCCCCCATGTCTTGTTCCAAACTGACTAGTTCTGAAGCCATCTCTGTTTTCTTTAATATTTCCCAATTCACCGTGAACCTTTTTAAACTCTTTAGTTTTGAGACCAATTTATCCATTTCAGATTGATTTGATGAAACATTCAAACTTGTCCAAAGGTCCACCACCTCGTTTTTGTAGTTCTGGTCAGATAACCACACATAATTGAATTTGAATGGATATCTTTGTTGTGACACTTCTATGTCGAACTGGAGGAGAATTGGAAGATGATCACTGATACGAGTCTGATGCACCAAAGATCTAAATTTGTAATGATTATCCAAAAGGTGCTCTGAAATGAGAAAACGATCCATCCTTTTTGAAATAATCTCTTCATTTTTTATACCATTGGACTAAGTAGGATCCAACAGAATTGGCTCGATATCCCTCGGATTATTTGAGGTGAAAAAATCCCCCATTAGATCCATCTTTGCATGCCTCCCCAGATCTCATAAGCACCCCAGGTAAAATTTAAATCCTCTGCTAATATAAAATTATCCAAATAAAGTAGATTCTCATAATGAACCCTCTCCTAAAAGGCTCCTCGGTGGCAGTATGGCCCATAAAAATTTACAAAATTGACAACCTTATCAAAACCCACCAATTTACCTAAAAGGAGGATTCCCACAGATAATCTGAAAGGGATCACATCCAGAACTTGTGGGTTCCATGCAACTAGCATTGCACCAGATAAACCAACCGCACTAAGGGCACACATATTCCAATTGGGCTTAATTTTAGCAAAAAAGGACTTAGCCTTATCCTCCCAAACCATTATTTCTTGAAGCAAGAACAAATCCGGGTTTGTAATATGCATAACTCTTTTGAGGTCCAGTTTTTTTGGGAGGCCCCCCACTCCCCTTATATTCAGTGAAAAAAAATCATCAGCGACACCAAGTAAGGGATTTAATTCCTCTAAGATCCCTGGAGTCTGAAGAAGGGGTATCGACATGAATGCTCGGAGCAATTTCCTCCGTTGATATGGACTGGATATCATTTACTTTTTTTTCCGAGCACTTCTTATTTTTAATGGGGAGAAGTCAGGAGAAAGCCCCCCCATTATCGCACCCTTAATAGTATTTGACGTGCCCAAGGAATGGTTGAGTTGGAGTGACCCATCCAACTGAGAATTCGGATCCAGCTCCGAGAGCCTATTCTTTAAATAGATAGGGATGGGTGATTTTTTTGAAATCTCACTATATGAAGGAACGTGGATAATGGAAGACAAAACAACAAGAACCGAAACTTCAACCGATAGATCAACCGGAGGAAGGGATGTGATGATAGGGGGAGGGGACGGGCGAACAAAGAGGTCATTTTTAGTGGGGAGAGTTATGGTATCGTTATCAAGGGGAGATAAGGATGGTATTCGACAGAGATGAAAAATCCACCTGATTTAGAGCTTGAATATGGTGTGTATTTTCCTTCATGGCTCCCGAACTAGGAGAGATATGACTTGCAGACCCCAAGATATTATCATGAGAGGACTCGAAGGTAATAGGGAGTTGATCAGATAGGTTCCCATGTGGTTCCCATGTCCAGATATTTTTAGTTCAAGAGATTTTATAAATTATTTCTCTAAATCATTTAAAGAATGATAAAAGGAAGGGTTGTAGGCTTCCAACTTACTCATGATATCCTGTGGATTCGAGCCTGGAGGAGGGAAACAATTTGAGTAACCATCCATACCTCCAACCATATTCATTTCTTGTTCACTACCATCCTCAGACAACCAGAGGGGATCTTCATCCACCATTCCCTTATCAGCCGCAGACCCTTTTCATTGATGCCATAGGTTACCAACCAATTTACAATTCGAACATCTGAAAGGAATTCCCCAATATTCGATTACTTGGGAAAATTTATGGCCACGCCAATCAATGTGCAAAGTGTCAATAATCCCAAGGGATATATCGACTTCGACCAACATTCTACCAACCCTCTTATCCTCCCCATTCAGGATCTCCTCCTCCAAATGCAAAAAGCTACCAAGGTTGTTCCCCACCACCTCAAAGGCCCCTCGGTTCCATATGACCAGTGGGAATCCTGGAAGGAGCGACCAAAGATGGCGGAAACAGATCGTGGCCCTTTCGGGATCAAAATCAATGTGCCACTTATGAAGCATAAAAATTCCCAATCCCTTCAACAACAATTTTCCAAGGATGAGAGAAGCATGGTATTCCTCCTGAAATTTAAAACCATACCAGATGCGTGTCAGAATAGAAACCTTGGGAACATAGTCCAAAATAGGCCCCCAAACCTACGCAACCCATCGGATAATCTCCTTCCAATTCATTTTATTATAAGAGAAATTTCAAACTAAGGTCATCATATTATACTCCACCAACTCCTCCAGACCAATGTCCCTCCCCATGGTAATCCAATGTTTCCCCGAATGACTTTTCCACTTCTCTTGACGCCTCTTTGAGATCCGAGAAGAACCTTGAAGAAGACCCCCACGCCTGGTATAATCAGGACCCTGGGCACTATCAATGGAAGGAAAAGACCCGTCCGAAGAGCCATCCCCCCCATTTTTTTCCAGTTGTTCTTTTTTTGTTGCGTGGGTGCTTCTGGGGGAAGTATGTACCACACATGTCGGCAAGGATCTTTTTGCTTTAAGCATCTCCTTGTAAAACACATCCGGTTTCATAAGACCATTCTCCTCAATCCAAAAATTCGTCAACGAAGGGGATAAGAGGCTTGGAATATGCTGTGTGGATGGTTCCCCCATATTCGAACCCGGAATAGTGCAAAAAAACCCCCGTTCTGTCTAAGTCACATGAGTTCTACTCCCCGAAAACATGAATACACCCAAAAAAACGTAGAATAAAACTCTGCAGAAAACGTTGCTATTTGACAAGAACCCAATATCTGACTAAACTTTGGCACTGAACGCAAGCCTATTCACTTAGAAATCAAATAAAACCCCTACCATGACAACTCATACCGCACCCAGGAGATACATCACGAACCCATCATCACAAAGGCGTGCCGCAACAAACCCTAGCCACTACGCCACTACTCCACTGATCAACTTCGACAAACACAGTTTATAAAGGACCGCATGACATCTTTAATTTTTCAGCTCGGGTCTCCTTTCTTGGATCCTTCACAACCCCCTTATTAAATACACGTATAATCATCCAACAAGTGGGATCGGTCTCATGAAGAGTCGTCCCTTCCCGAATCCAGTGTAATAAAAATATATGTACCACAATTAAACAAGTATATAACCCTTAAATACCTGGGATTGGACTCATATACATTTATCTCTTCCCAAATCGATCATAGTATAGATATAACACGGTAAACACTTGCAGAACCTTAGACACATGAGCTTGGGCTTATGTGAAGCCATCTCAGAGCATAAATCTAACAAAGTAAACACATGTATTATGTCAGACACAGGAGATAGGTTTATGTGAAGTCCTCTCTCTCAGATTGAAACAATTATATTCAACACAGATTTAAGCTTATGAATCAAGCTCTGAGCTATCTTACTTAGATTGACATAACTCTATTTACACAGAGTTAAGCTTATGAATTGAACTCTAAGTCGTTAGATTGACATAACTATATTTGCACAGAGTTAAGCTTATGAATCAAACTCTGAGTCGTTTCCTCTAAGCAAGCAGTGGGGATTGCATTAACATTTTAGCTGAAAGGTTGATCTCTGTTATGCAGAGTTTAACAACCAACTTCTATCCACGAAGGGAGATAGATATTGCGTGTGTATTATGCAATGAGTAGGGGTTAATAAAACTTTTATTATATAAACAAATGCAAAGATGGAAACGCATTGTATGGAGAATCGCTCGTTAACATGCCTCCACACATATATGTCATATATTGTAGATAGAGACATCACAACAAAAAATACGAACTTGGGGATCGCACTCTATCGAGAGCCGCCCCTCATTCGACCTTCGCGCATATATATATATATATATATATATATATATATATATATAGAGAGAGAGAGAGAGAGAGAGAGAGAGAACCACGTTAATAATATTAATGTGTCTGAATACGCCGATAGGCATAAATTGGACACATACTATAGGGAAAAACAATTATATGGAAAGTATGTGCCCAATTTACGCCTATCCGCGTATTCAGACACATTAATATTATTAATGTGGTTGTTGCTAGTAACGGGTGGGCGCATACACATATCTCCAAAATATTAATAGAATAATATTGTTTAACAATTTTAACGAAATACATATTTTAATTATTTGATTAATACCATTGTTTAATAAAATAATGTTTTTATTTTATAATATTTAATTAAACAAAATAATTTAATGTATATTATTGTTATTTAGTTAATAATAAAATTAAAAAATTAATTATTATTTAGTTAAAAAATATTAATAGATTAATATTGTTTAATAATTTTAATTAAAGAAAATACATATTTTAATTGTTTGAATAATAATATTGTTTAATTAAATAATATTATTAATTAAACACTAGTATTATTTTATAATAAGTAATTAAACAAAATAATTATAAAATAATTTTATTGGTAATATTGCTATTTAGTTAATGATAATATTAATTAATTAATAACTAATATTATTATTTAGTTAATAATAATAATATTAATTAATTAATAATATATTAAATAATTATTTGTTATTTAAATCATTTATTAATATATTAATAATAATTAATATATTAATTATTAATAAAATTAATTATTTATATTATAATATATTGATAAGATATATAAATATAATCAATTTAAAAAATATTCTTATTAAATTATAATATTATATTGTAATATAAAAATAAAAATAACAAGGGAAAAAGCCACGGTGCAAAAAATTCCCTTCTAAAGGGATAGCCAAGGGGGTGCTAAAGTAGAAGCAGCGGCAGGGGACCATATAAGAAGCCCGATGGGGTGTTAAAGGAGAAGCAGCGGTGGAATATCTAAGAAACCTCTGAAAATCCATAGGGATGGTGGGGCGATAAAGAAGAAGTGAGAGGAGCCTAAAAAGCAATCATCCGAAGAAGCATAGCCTGCTAGTCAGCAATGAACAAGCTTGAAAAATTCGTGAGATGCTAGAGCACAAATAGAGGCGTGCTATTTAATATGGATCTGAGGACGTGTGTGCATTACTGATGAAGGATATGACAATATGAATATGTTTGTGTTGTTGCCATTTACTACATAATTAGCTAAACCCTACCTTCTTGCATAGGGAAGCAACGTGCTTTCCGTTTCAAGGGAAAAAACAAGTTTAGGGAAAATTCTCCAGCTGCGATTTTTGAAAAAAAACCATTGATTCTTTTATCCCAACAAGTTGAAAATTATATTCCCTTTGAAGTTTCATTTGTTGAACTGGTTGAACTGTTCAAGCAGGTTGTTACAGTGTCTCCAGAACCATAGGGTTTAAACATTTCCCTAGCTAGACTAAGTGAAAAATTGGAAAAAAATTATTGAATATTTGCAAGCCATGTTTTAAAATATATATAAACCACTTATTTGTATATGTAAAGTATTTCCCCGAACAAAAATGAAAACTTTTGACATGATTGGAAAATGCAAATTGATAATTGCTTTAAACCACTACATGTCTTTGTGTGCATGGATAAATTTTTTCCCATAGGATTCCTTATTATGTATTGTTTAGTCATCTTTGGTTTGATATCCACCATAAAATTGGACTCTTTACCCGAATGCCCCTAATTTTGAAGATTGCAAGTATGATCTTGAATTCATCTGATTCTGTTAGTGCATAGACTACTTTACTTAGAGGTTACAATACACCATCATGGGAGTCATGATACAAGCCTACACGCTAGATCAATTGGAGCCTAAGTTTGACAAAAATGTTTAGGCACAATAGAAATGGATTTAAATTATTTGTAATCGAACAAAGCAAAACAACATACTATGTAAAACGAGACAACATGAAAAAATGAGACCAATTAAAAGCCTCTTTTTATATCTTGGTTTGTTTATACTAAGCGTACTATGGTCCTATCATGTTAGACATTCAACAAGGGATCCCATAGGAAAGAGACATTGTCTATATAAATTATATGTATGGTTGTTTTCTGCATAGAAAATCTAAAATGAAGCTTGTAGCATGGAAAAAGGACTTTTGGCCAAGACATCACAGATTTTGATCACTGAAAATAAGTCTAATATGTTAACTTGAATTCCTTCACAGAAAGAATCTTACAAGCATATATCCACCTTTAACTGGATCTATCAACTACCCATAAAGGTAAAAAAACTCTGGGTGCAAAGCTCATGGCTTAATAGATCCAGGTTAAAAACTCTGGGTGCAAAGCTCATTGCTTAATGGATCCATGTTAAAAACTTTGGGTGCAAAGCTCATGGCTTAATAAGTATGTGTGTATATGGAGAGAGAAAGAGAGAGATATTTTACTAAGAATCAAGAAGGGTAAAAAAGCTCTAGGATTAAAAGAACTAGGGTTAAAGATGAATATATGCTAATAAGTATTTGTATGTGTGTCAATATCAAAGAGAGAGAGGGAGATTTTATTTTATTTCATATTTTTTAGCATTACATGCACAGAGAGATGCAATAATCAACACCAATCTGAACTACAAAGCTCCCACTAAGGGACACAATGATCAACACCCATCCAAAATACAAAGCACCTCATTAAGATTCAAATTGTTCATAATGGATTGGATTAATCAATATTTGCATTCCCTGTTTTGATTGTCTGACCGAGTCGATGATTTCCATATTGCAACACTTTTGATGTGTTTCATCATACGATATATGCTATACGAGTGAACCTAAGATCATATGCCCTAGGGATCATAAGCTAATCACGATGTTTCAATCACCATACAAAATGCATAAAAGGAAGTGTTTGCTATACAATACCTATTATAATCTTCATCACACCAATGACATGAATTATAGCGCCATGACATCATACAAGGACAAAAGCTAGGGGTTTTTCCATATACGCTACTTTAGGGCCTATGCACTATGCATCGGGATTTAAACCATGATATCACCCCTCTAAAAAGAGGAATGAGCTTCTTGGTGCAATATACTATTGAAGGACAAAAATAAGGGTGTATTCCCTAAAAGAATCTTCGATTGGTGAAGGGACATGCATGAGATCCCGAATCATGAAATATACACTTCAAGAAAGTAAAAAAACTTTGGACCACAAGTAGTATAGAGGTAAAGTTCTAAGATTTGGGCCACGAAGGAAGTGTTTGTTGTCTTAGGAGAATCTTGAATGGCAGATGGTTAGTTTCTTGTTGATAGGGCTGCAGACCAGGACACAAACCCATTACAACGAACGTTTTGACAACAAAAAGTGGCATATGAGGTTTATCAGATTCTTGTCAACTAAATTCTAGTGGCAATGAAGTAGAGATGGTTCTCATGGACTAAAATGTGATTTAGGGCCAAAATCCACTGATTTCAAATGAAATCATTTATCTTATGTTCGATGGGAAATGCGCAAGAACCCAAAACATAACGCATTCCCTACTCATAGAATTGTTGGGCTAAGAGAGGAATGTAGCCTCATACATAGTGTTAGCAGCATAGCTGTTAATTGTCTTAGAGTATAAGTCTCAGTGAGCCCTCAAGAATGCTTGGCTGCTTAAATATTTTGTTTCAGAGGCCCCATGGCCCTAATTTTGAATAAAAGATGGGAAATCTCCTAAGTCTAATCTCAAATGTCTTAAGCTATTTGGTGATTCCAAAATAATTATGAGGAAGGAAAGAAATTCCATTCATTGTAATTTTCCTCACAACATCACTACGTTACTAGGAATAAGT
The DNA here is from genome assembly GCA_027924585.1 of Larix kaempferi. NCBI lineage: Eukaryota > Viridiplantae > Streptophyta > Pinopsida > Pinales > Pinaceae > Larix > Larix kaempferi. The sequence continues at coordinate 5,855,611 of BSBM01000866.1, forward strand.
ATGGAATTTGATTTAAAATTTTAAGCATTTAACATAGATTCCATTCCTTAATGATGCATCTCATTTATCTCCATTGGAGGATTTTTTAATTGATAAGTTTTCTATTGAACTCGTTTTCAATCCTTTTAGGGGCCTTCTCAACAAAATATCATATCATGATTTTCTCCAAGAACTTTGACCAACTACAATAATTGAAACAAATCTTGGATAGGTACATGAAGTATGGGATTTCTTTGAGGGTACATCATTGAGGGACCTTTGTTGGGAAAAGATAACAAGAATTACTCTACTACACCTCATTTTGACTATATTGAAACTTTGGCTAGAATTAGGTCGGCAAGCCCTCTTTTGTATATGTAGACGTAACATTCATGTATATGTATAACTAAGAAGTATTTTTTGAAAAAAAACTCGAGTCTCTGATGTAAAATACCTTAATTGGACATAAGTGACATTAAATGATATATTGAATATAGGTAGCCTTGTGGGTTAGCTCAAGTTGTTTATCTATAAAAAATGATGTAAGCTATTTGCTAACTTTCTTTCATATGTGAATGGATGAGATATGCATGCAACTATTGGCTAAAGGTTTCTTTCCTATTAAAGATGCCAAGTTGTTCGAAATTGATTCACTTTCAGTTTTCATTTCTACTTTAGTAGCATTGAGGAAGAGGATATAAGTGCCATTATATATATATATATATATATATATATAATTGGATAAAAGGGAATGAGTAAAGCATATGATACAACTAGTGTTTTTTGCATGAACGAATAGAAACTTTTTGCACATTCTATAAATCAAATTTGTTTAGTGATTTATCAACCGCATGAATTCCTAAGCCAAAGAGAAAAATGTTGTGAAAGATTATGTCAAAATTGTAATATATGATACCAACAAATGTCCATTTCCTAGTTTATATGGGATTGAGCATATAAAGTTGGTTGATAACAAATGTGCATGATCATTGTCCAACTCTTCTAGTTTAGAGATGGATGACATGAGACAAATACTCTCATTTGAAAATGAGAGAAACAATACGCATGTATTTCAATTCATGCATGTGTTTTATTTGTTGAGTCAATGAGTTTTGTTTCTATGCAATTTTATTGGAAAACTGTACAAATAAATGTACATATTTTACAATGAACAATAGAGATAGCAATGCACCGCAGGACTACTGACAACTAGCATATTGCTATTGAAATAACTTTCATGAATTATTTACTACATTTATGTTTTTCTTTTTTTCTTCTTTAACTATTGCACAAACTGTAATATCTATGGTGTATATTTTTAAATTTCTAGGCTGTAAATCATGCGTGCACCAAAATATTTTAACATGTTAATAGGATTTCTAGTGAAACAATGTATCCTAGTCACAAATATTACAACCTACCCACAACCTTTGGAAGTAGCTTTCACACTATGCTTTGTTAATTGATTATTGCATAGTGTATGTATCTTTCCATCTTCTAATCTTTCCCAAACTCACTTTCACACTATGCCCTTTTAATTGATTATTGCATAGTCTATGTATCTTTCCATTTTCTTATCTTTCCCAATCTCATGCACATGTTAGCATGGATTTTGCAAAAAGGAGAAAAAAATTGCATAAATACAACCAATGCATAACCATAATAGAGACATCAATGGATCGATTTCCAATAGAAATGTTTATAGCCAATGCATAAATTTAAACAAATGCTAAAATAGCTCAAATCATACTTTTTTTTCAATGATTGTATGGAGAAGTACGTTTAATCAAGATTTGAATTTACAGGGCGGCATTATGAGGGATTTGAGGAGTAACCCTGTGTGGGGATTCTGAGGGAGATGCGTACCTTTGAAACCTGAGCTGAGCCCATTCTAGCTTGAGGATGCTTAGCAGTTGCGCTATCAACCATTATTCGCAGACCAGTCTTCAATGATTCCAGTAATTTGATCTTGGAATTGGAAGGCGGAGTGGGAGCATGATTCTTGGCTTGATGATGTTCGTTTTTTAAAGGATTGTGAGTTTCTGGTGGATTCGAGCAGGAGATTGGTCGTGATACCTGTTTTGAGGTAATTGACTTCATGTTTCTTCGAACATCGCCTGGGATCATCAAGATTGATTGAAGGACGTGAGCTGAATAAAAGGGGATTAGATGATTTTTGCCGATGAAGCTCTGATTGGACGTGAATCCTGCTGCGGATATTAAGCTCACTAGCAGTAGGAGCGTGGGATTCTGAACTCTGCTTGAGGGATTCTGGATTCTGGTGAAATTGGCTTATACTGCTGATTCTTGATTTGCTTATTGGTGTTGTGTGGTGCATTGATGGCGGCCCCGGGGAGAGATGATTATTTTCTTGATGACGAATCCCAGCCACGAACAGGGATGTCTACCAAAGCTGACTCTCTTAAAAACCCAGTTAAGACGGTCAAAGAACGTAAGAGACAGGACCTGTTAGTGCTGGGGGTCGATGTTACGATGGCAGAGGCGGAGGATTTCTCTCATACTGCTGTGGTAGGACATGTTAGGGGCAGAAGATTAGGCCGAGGTTTCCTTCAACGTTGGGTGGCAGAGCAGTGGAAGAACATCGTGTCATCTGTCCCTGAGGTCCGTGTCTTGACGAAAGGTTGGTTTTCCTTCATCTTTATGAACAGAGGGGAGGTCAATGCTGTTTTGAGTAGACATTGGTCGATGCTGGCAGTCCCTCTTGTTCTGAAAAGATGGTCCCCCTTCTTCGACTCAAAAACGGAGAAAGTAGCTAAAGAACCGATGTGGGTGAAGCTTCCCGGACTTCCCATGCATATGTGGAACGAAACTCGGTTTGCTGAGATTGGGAATTATCTTGGTGATTATGTGTGTTCGAATTCCTCCCATATTAAGACTGGCATCTACACGGTTGCTAAGATATTGGTCAATATAGATATTCGGATGGGACTTTCTGCTGAGATTAAAGTTCATTCCAAGGATGGGGATTTTGTTCAATTACTGGATTATGTGGGTGTGCCGTTTAGGTGTCATCGCTGCCATGCTCTTGGACATCTTGTAGCCTGTTGTCCCTTATCGTTTCGGAATAGTAAGCCTCTGACTGATGAAGCAGCAGATGTAGAAGCAGTTCCAGTGTTGATGGTGGACTCTCAGGCGGTGGTGGCTGATGGGAGTGGGCCTGCTACTGACGGGGGGGGGAGTCTTGATTCTGTGGTACCATCTGTACATTGTGGGAGGCTCGGATCAGAGGATTTTTTACCAACCTTGGTGAACATTGGAAAGGAGAATTATGGGAGTGCGCCTCCAGCTGCTGAGGGGGATTCTTTGTGTTCTGTGACTCCGACTTCTCAGGCCACTACAATATTGCTGCGGGAGATGCCCATTATTCGTCGGGGTCCACCTGCGATACACTCGGGTATGTCTCATCTCCTTTCTCCTACCGTATCCTTATTAGATGACCCATTTGTATTGGGGGGGAGCAGCCATGTGTCTCCTCCTCGCCCGGATGATCATTGTCTACGGCCTGATATGGATTGTATTGTCTCGCCATCTATTGTTTCCACCACTCACTCTACCAGTTCCGAGGGTAGAAGTATTCGATATGCTCTTCGTAGTAGGGAGATACCTGAAGGTGGATCGGGGGGCAAGGGACTACCTGAATTGGCCTCTAGTGTTGGGGGGAAAGGCAGGGGACGTAAATCCCATTTGTCTAAAGCTCAAGAAAGGGCTAAAGTGGATTTAGTGATGGGAACACAATCTTCTATTGAGTGGGCACTTAGAGCAGTGAAAGCCCAGGATGGGGGTTTTTTATGAAACTTATGTCCTTCAACTGTCGTGGGTTGGCAAGCCCCATTAAAAAATCGTCGCTTAGGAGGCTGGTTGACATAAATCAACCGGATGTATTATTGCTGCAAGAAACTTTGGGTGGCAGTGAGGATGTTGTTCGAGCATTAGAATCTTTGCTCCCTGGTTGGAATTTTGTAGGAGTGGATGCTCGGGGGCGCTCTGGAGGGTTGGCCTCGGGGTGGAAGGTCAAGAGTTGCAGATGTGATTGTTCTTGGGGGATATCCTCTGGTCTCGGTTTGGAAGTTTGGGATGCCGAGATTGGTCGGATGATCACGGTTCTCAATATTTATGGGCCCTACTTAAATAGGGTGGGCTACTGGGACTCATTGTTAGGTATGGATATTTTTGATGGCAGGGATGTGATTTTGGGTGGGGATTTCAATCTTACTCTGGGGTCTTCTGAAGTATGGGGGCCTCGGGCTGCTCCGGATACTTTAGCAAACTATTTAATTAATGCCTTTGTCAGGAAGGATCTTCTTGACATTATACCATCCAAGCTATCTCCAACTTGGAGGAATAAGAGAGCTGGGGATCATAGGGTGGCTAAACGACTGGATAGGTTTCTGGTGGCCGAAGTGTTGACACTGGGTGTTGATGTTGTCAGACAGTGGGTAGGGTCAAGTGGGATATCTGACCATTGCCCCATCTTCCTGGAGTTACGAGGTAGCAGGAAAAAACCTCCAAGCCCCTTCAAATTCAATCCTAGCTAGCTGAAAGAGGAGACTTTCATTAAACTGGTTCAGGAGCAATGGGTTCATCGACCACATGACTCTCAGATGCATGCAGGTGCTCACTTTTATCACAATCTTAAGCGAATTAAAGAGGCCACTATTTCCTGGGCTCATGACAAAAGGGTGATTGATGATCAGAATCTGCGAGCTGCTGAGCTGAACATTGATAGGATTCTTAATAGTCTGGGCATGGGATTTCTGGATGAACTGCAGAAAGGCGACTTGTTGGAGTGGGAGAGCCGCAGGAATGTGATTCTGTGTGAGAGAGAAGAGCTGTGGAGAATGAAAAGCAGGGCGATTTGGCTTCAGTGCGGTGATGAGAATACTAAATTTTTTCAAGCGTATGCTAAGGGGAGAAAATTCACAAACTCTATTTGGGAACTATCTTCTGAAACAGGGGAACAGGTTTCCAGCTTTGATGGATTAGCGGAGTTGGGAGTTCGACATTTTGGAGATTTATTCACTGCACCACCTGGAGTCTCCATTGCTGAGGTAATTCGGGTGACTCAGCTTTTTCCTCGTTTTGTGGGGGAGGAAGATAATAGACTGTTGATGGAGGAGGTGACGCAGCTAGAGCTCTCGTTGGTTATGCAATCCTTTCATAAAGATAGTAGCCCGGGGCCAGATGGCTGGCCTATAGAATTCTTCTTAGGATTCTATGAATTCTTCGGGGAGGAGATTTTGAATGTGGTGGAAGAATCGCGAAAGGCTGGGTTTGTCCATGGCCCCTTCAACTCCACCTTTTTAGCTCTTATACCGAAGACGGACAAGCCTGACAGCTTTGATGAATTCAGACCTATTTCTCTCTGCAATTGTATCTATAAGATCATCTCTAAGGTTATGGCGAGAAGACTCAAGAATATATTGTCTAAGCATATTTCTTGTGAGCAATTTGGCTTCTTGGAAGGACGCCAAATTCATGAGGCCATTGGAGTTGCACAGGAAGGATTACACACTCTGAAAGTGCAGAAGCAGAAGAGTGCTGTGATTAAGATTGATCTCTCAAAAGCATTTGACAGGGTTAGCTGGCTTTATATCCGGATGCTTCTAACTCATCTGGGGTTCTGCTATGAATTTATCAGATCGATTATGGCCTGCCTCACTACGGTGAGCTTTGCTGTTCTGATTAATGGTTCTGCTAGTCCATTCTTCCAGGCGGGAAGGGGGCTTCGACAGGGATGTCCCCTGTCTCCGCTGTTGTTTCTCCTTGTTGCTGAAGGACTTAGCCGATTTATTCTGAATGCAAAAGCTGATGGTTCTTTTAGAGACATATCTATTACTCAGGCACGAGCCAGGATATTGATAAGGTGGTTGAAGGTCTCCAATTAGTGCAAGTTGCAGCGGGTATGTTAGTGAATATTGACAAATCTACTATCACATGTTCGAATTTAACCGAGCAGGAGATTCATAGAATGGTTAACAAACTTCCATATAGGACTCTGGATATTGATGATGGATTAAAGTACCTTGGCTTTCACTTGAAACCGAATGCTTACATGAAGGCTGATTGGTGTTGGTTAATAGCAAGATTAGAACAACGCCTTCATGGATGGAGTCATAAATGGCTCTCTCGGGCCGGGAGGCTGGTATTGATTAAATCAGTTTTGGAAGCAATTCCGGTGTATTGGATGTCTCTTGCTTGGATACCCAAAGGAGTTCTGGAGCAGATCAAGAGATTGTGTTTTTCCTTTCTTTGGAAGGGATCGAGTGAGCATCGTGCATTGGTGTGGGTCAGATGGGAGAAAATTGTTGTTCCTAAAGCATTGGGAGGATGGGGGTTAAAGAATATTTTTCTGTTTGCAAAAGCATTGGGGGCCAAAGTGTCGTGGCGACTAATACATACACAGAGTCTCTGGACTAGAGTGGTATATCATAAATATATTTCCCCTCTCACTCTTCTCGAATGGATCAGGCTGAGCAATAAGTCGAGGGCAAATTGCTCTGTGGTCTGGAAAGCGGTGGTGCAGCACTTCTCTTTAGTCGGTTCTGGATTAGTGTGGAGGATCGGAAATGGGTGTCTCCTTCGTATTGGGCTGGACCCTTGGGTTGGATGCAGGGGTGGACATGTCCTTTCTGTGGAACTGAGGACTTTTCTGGCTACTAGAGGATGTCATTATCTGGCTGATATAGAGGATCCGGGAGCATCTACTCTATGGAAACAGGGGTGGATTTCTGCACGACAACTTGAGATCTCGGCTGAACTGCTGGGGGCCTGGGAGGATTATATACGGATATTAAGATATACAAATATACGATTGACCAATAGGGCTGATGTACTCATCTGGGATCACCATCCATCCGGAGTATATTCACAAAAAAATGGATATATCCAGCTAAATGTGGAAGTCCATAACAGGGAATTGGTGTGGTGGTGGAAATATTTGTGGAAGTTAAGATGTCCGGGTAAAGCAAAATTACTCTTCTGGGCTATACTGGAAAATAAGGCTCCTACCTGGGACATTCTGCAAAAACGTTTTCTCCAAGGTCCGGGGATCTGTCCACTTTGTAGGGATGCAGAAGAGAACATTGCTCATCTTTTTATTCATTGTCGGTTTTCACAGGCTGTTTGGAATGATATCAGCAAAATTTTGGATTTTAAGGTGAGGTGGAGGGGAGAGAGTGTGCTGGAAGCGTTCCATTTGTGGTGGTCTGTTCATAAATCCTCCACCTTCCGGGCATTCCCGTGTATATACACTTGGGGCATCTGGATTACCCGAAATAAGTTGATATTCCAGGACTGCAGGGTTCCGCTGGAATCAGTCGTGGCACAAGCGGGTGGCGGTTATTCAACATTGCGAGGCCCCTGTTCAAGTGTGCAGAACACGACCTGTGCGGGTTGAAACGATTGATGTATCCATGCCGTGGGCATTCTTTGATGGCGCCTCATTAAACCAACAATCGGTGTGTGGAGGGGGGGGATTCCTATACAAAACAGAGTCGCATTATTTCCATCTTGTGGCTGGTTTGGGGAGAGGATCAAATAACTATGCAGAACTCATGTCTCTTAAATTGCTGATGTTATTTGCTCTTGAACAAGGATGCCTATCTCTACAGATTTTTGGTGACTCCTTGTTAGTTATCAACTGGGCAAAGGAGAATGCACTTTGTCATGTGATGGTTCTATTACCTATCCTGGAGGAGGTGATCCGGTTAAAATTGTTCTTTAACCACATCACATTTACACATGTATACAGGGAGAGGAATGGGTTGGCAGATCAGCTCTCCAAGGAGGCTACGCAGCAGGAATTAGCTCATGGAACATGGAGGATAACTATTCATTCACCGGGGGGCACATTCAGCTATTATCACAGACCATTTTATGAGGATAATGAGGCACAGCATTGAGCAACGGCTCAGCATTTGTTGAACAATGATGGTTTCGTTCTTCCATTTCTGTTATAGCTTTTATGTAATAGGATATATGCGGGTTGTATGGAGTTTTTGTTGTATGTATGGGACATTAGATATGATGATTATATGGGACAGTAAATATGTGACAATGTAGGGATCTCAGTGATCTTTCTACATGTGCAGAATGTAATTTTGTTCATATATTTGAAATAAAATTACGATCTTTTCCGAAGAAAAAAAAGCTCAAATCATAAATTTAAACTAATGCTAGAATAACTCAAATCATGAATTTAAACTAATGCTAGAATAGCTCAAATCATGAATAGCATAATGCAATGATGCTTTACCAAAACCTTGTTCCTCAAAGTCTTTTACAAAGAGAAAAAGTAGTAAGATAGTAAGTTAGTTTAATGTTTATGCACCGATGACATTGAAATGTGCAAGACAGTAAGCTGGCCATATTGTGGTTTTGTCCTCCGACAACATAGAAAGCACCATCTAGAGAAACAGAAGTGAAATCACGCTGTGGGTATTTCCACTCCGTGGCATCATAAGACATAGGTAACAATATCTGGATGAAAAGAACACTCTAAGAGGGATCGAGCGGTAGACATTTCGGTTGCACGACGTCATTTAAGCAACATGTCGCCATCAATATAAATAGTGTCTAATGCCCCAAACTCGGAGGGATGCCATCCCCAGGCGTTAAAAATTCTTCCATTCACTCAAAGGCATCGGTTGAAAACGAGAGTTCCAATCCCGAGCACCTGACAAAGCGGACTAGTCACTTCAACATTCTAGCATTTGCATCTGTCCTAAGACCCTTCCAATTGTTCTCTATATGGCAGAGCAAACGCCAACACATTGCAACGATGTCACACCACCAACAACTAGATGCTTACTTAAAATCAATGGAAATTAGAATACATACACCATAATCGAAGCTATTAATATTCCCCTTTAATTTACCCACCCGATGGAAACACATACTTTCAAGTAGAAACTAGTATAACCGCCATCGCATGCAATCTGGCAGGCTTTAGATGCGAGCATTTGGTACCATGGAAATTACCCAAGACAAATATTGTGTCGTTTTCCTGTTACGGGGGCATCAATTTGCATGCGACGGTAAATTATGATGTCTCTAAGCTAAGAAACTGCATCACTAATCCTTTTTAACATGTTAATTAAATTGTGAGTGTTCAATACAGCCTAACTTTGGTACTAAGAGCTTGCATAGCAAAACAACTGAAGTACATCGATTAATAGTGGTACTATGATTCAAACTGATCCAAATACATGTTTCTTTACCATTTTGGCTGAGTTTCCAGTAAAACACTTATTCTTCAATTTTCTGTCAAACATGAGTAGAAACATGATTCTGCTGGTGGATATGTGAAGCTACTGAGTGGTGATGTTGACCAAAAGAAGTTTGGTGGAGAAACACCTTACAGGTAAGTGAATTACATGGAGTAATAAAGGGACTATGATTCTTGAATTATCAATCTGTGCACGTTTCTTTGCCATTTCCACTGAGTTTCCAGAATTTGACAACTGTTTCAATTTTCTGTCAAGCATGAGCAAAAACTTGTTTCTACTGGTGATCCGGTGGATATGTGAAGGTAATGAGTGGCGATGTTGACCAAAATAAGTTTGGAGATACACCTTATAGGTACTCTCTCAAACACAGGCGTCTTCAACATTGCTTCAATTAATTGATGGCTTAAAGTAGCTTTGCCTTGATGTCTAACTAGCTTCTTTCATGATGCAAGTACCATGTTTGGTCCATATATATGTGGTTATAGTACAAAAAAGGGCCATGTGAAACCGCTATCAGTGTGTGCATTTATTCCCTTATAGTGAGTCTTTGAGTATATGCAGTCGAAAGACTGGCAAGACAAAGAACACATTCCTCACCCATAACATTTTTTTTCTCATTACCAACTTTGCTTCTAGTATTTATTATTTATAAATTGCCACGGGACCTGGACAATGTTCCATGCCTTGCATTTCTTACAACAATAAACCAATTAGTTGTTCACTATGGTATAATCTCTTTCTACATTCTCTGATTTTGTCACCTCACAGGATTCCCAAGAACTATACATATATTTAGAACATTACCTGGATCAAGGTAAAATGGACAATACAACTCCATATGGACAATGCAGCTCTTCTAGATTACGTTTCTCTGACCAGCAACAAATCTATCCCGAAGACTATGTGTCTCTCACCGTCAACAAATTGGTCGATAGCTTGCGTGTTAGTCACTGGGTTGTATCGATATGGATAGTTGTGCATGGGTTAGATGAGCCCTTGCTCTTAATCGTTAGTTGTGCTTGGTTGATCCTCATCCTCCATCGTGTTTTTTAAGCCAAGGGTAGGCAGGTCCGGGTTAGCCAAGCCAGCTAGGTTTAGTAACATGGGAAGGCATGGGCAACAGAAGGCGCATGGGTTAGGTTGGTATGGGTATTCGATGTAGGAGCATACGAAGGTAGAGATAGGCACCTGGGTAGCTGGGTTAGTAAGCATGGGTAGGAAGGAGGTAAAAGGGCTAGCTGATCTCTCTCTTCTCAGCTTGATGCTCTGATCCAGGGTGTTCAAACTTTCCCCTGCTTTGCCTTTGTCTCTGCTCCCTAGCCTATCACCGTCCGAAAAATAATCAACAAATGGAACTACTCGCTTTGCATATGCATCACCTGGAACTCAACCCGTGTAAAGCTATCTCGAAGACTATGTGTCTCTGACCAGCAACAAAGTAATCACAACGAGCGCAAGATCTCTGGAGTGGATAGCAATACAACTTACAACTATGTTTTTTAGCTATGTAATATCTCAGTACAACTTACAGTTATGTAATATCTCAAGCATGTACTCTTCTATCCACGACCATGCCCACAATAACTCTCACAATAGGAAGCCTGCACTGTTGAAAGCACATTACGGATAGCAGCTAAAAATGTATTTAGCCTACATTGTTAAATGCACATTACAAATAGCAGCTAAAATTGTATTTAATCATTGTATTGTTAAATAAATGTTGCGTTCCATGTCCTTTGTTCTTTGTTCTTTGGCCTCCACGTCCCCTTCTCCAGTTTACAGATAGCTTTTTAGCTATCAATGCTACGTTCCAGGCCCAGTCAAGGACAAGGGTGATGTGTGATAATGTAAGAATTTTGATTTTAAATTATTTTTATTTCTAAAAATTTAAATACCTCCTACAGGGATTTATGTCTTATCTACACCGTCCTTCACCAATGAAAACATCATATTTTTAATTTTCTGAAAATACAATATATATTTTTCATTATTAGAAAAATAAATTTAATATTTGTTTTTTCAAAAAATTATCAAAACATTACGGAAATCTCATTAACAATGCCAAACTAATGCAAAGTCAAAAAGCTTTGAATTTTAAACGAAAAGTATATCCCTACCTTGGCAGGGACTACAAATAATTACTAATATAAAGTAATATGTTGATGATACATACAGATATTAAAAACTAAAGTATTATTATAATTTTTTTTTTTTTTTAACAATAACGGTTGAGGAGCTTTCGATTATATTAAAAAGACATTTATTACAAAATTCAGAGGAAGGATTGTTCCCAAAGAAGGACTGCATCCAATACTCCTTGTTCATCCTTTACTGGTCTATAACTATCATGAAACTTTCCTAATCTGGATCTACTATAGCTCCTTACAAACTGTCCAAGTAGGAGGAGACAGAAGCAAAACATTACTGAAAAAGGTCTATATTACTGATTAGAAATATTTCTAGGCTGCAACTACTTTCAACAAACTAGCACAAAAAAATGCCTGAACTAGAATTCCCTAAATCCTGAAATACTATAAAAAAAACAGAGCTGAATGAAACTAATAATCTTCGACAGAAGGAGAACATTACAAAAACCAAAAATAAAAAAATCCAATGACCAAAAGGCTAGGGCTGACGAAGAGAATCATTTTTCCTGTGGAGAATACCAGCCGAGGGCTCTTCATTTCTTCCATCCACCGAACCTCTACTTGTTTGCGGACCCAAGAAGAGTTGTCCAACTTCATCTCTCAGGATGTCGCTTTTCCTGCCCACTTCAATTTATTTCTATTGACATCATCAATTTTGGAATCCTTGATGGTTGCGCAAGGAGGAACGAAACCAATGGTTTCATCCAAACAGGCGACTCTCCCCTTTATTTTGTTGCTGCTGTTTTTTACCTCCGTGCGCGTAGCTTGGGAAAGAGAGAAAAGGCATGTGATAGTCCTCTTCATCTCTAAATTCTCATTTCGAAGCAAACAAATCTGGTCTTCCATACCCTTAAGGTAATTTTTTACCTCAACCAAAATGGTATTACTATCATTCATCGGGGAGTCTACATCCTGCGCAGTCGCCTGGCTGTCGTCCTTTGCAGAGTTTTCCAAGCTTGGGATTCCCTCGTGCTTCCGTAAGGGTTTCCTGCACAGCAAGCAATGAGATTTGGAATGAGTCGAAGTACAGTCCATGGGTGAAGACTGAGCATTAAAATCGCCCATTGCACAGAGTTTCTTTCGCATATGCCTTCCTTCAGACGCCAACCAGTAGGGCTACCGAAATTGATGCCAATGCAGCTCCAAACAAGCGAATTAATATCTACCCAGGCCTGACAATGCACTGTATGATTTTGGTGCCTCTAATCCATCTGTCTCCAACGCGAGGCACTCCCCTTATAATCAATTTGAGCGTGCGTGAAGATCCAAAGTTGATCTTCGAGATGAGTACTTACCATAAATGCACCCCGACCAAAATGTAGGATTTGAATGCAAACTCCAACTATTAGAATAGCATCCTCGTTTCTCCATGGATTTCTAGAACCAGTATATCTTTTAACTAGGAAATCTGGACTAAGGGATACAGTTTCTGTCATAAACCTTTTGATCACACATAAGGACGCTGCAATTTAAAGCTGCTCCTTTATTGGCCATTATATTCGCCTGTTGATTATCTGCTCTCAACACATGGAGGAAATTGATTGCTTTAAATTCAAGAACAATGCACATGAGGAGATAGTGCATCTTAATAGACAGATTCTTGCGATTCTTCGTTAGATTCCTCGCTTCTTTTGTAACCATTAGCGAATCGCCAATAACCACCAATTCCTCAATGCCAATTTTCCTTGCTAATTCTAGTCCTTTGATTAAGGCTAACCATTCCGCACCATTGTTTGACTTTCTTCCAATTCCCCATGCATACTCCTTTTGCTTGTTCCCCTCAAGTCAACCCAGTTTTTAAATTAAAAAAATATTATTAAATTATTATATTAGAAATATATATTTTATAAATGTGGTATTAGATTAAAATATTATAACAAATATATTAATAAAATATTAATTTTAATAATCATAAAAATATTTTATTATATTTTTGTTTTAATATTATATAATGATTATTATATTTAATAATAATTTTATTTTATAAATAAGGATGTGTTATTATAATATTCCTCAAATATTATTAAAATAATATAATTTTATTATAATATTTTATCATACCTTAGTAAATAAAATTAATATAATTACATTACATAAATATATTAAAAAATATTAATATATTAATATTAATTAATTAATTGTAATATAATAATTAATTTAAAAATAATAATTAATTATATTTCTTAATTATATTATAATATAAATATGGTATTAAATTAAAATTTTATAATCAAATTAACAATAAAATATCATTATTTAATTCAATTATTATTACTTAATTAAAAATATTAATATTTAATTAGAAATATTAATATTTGACAATAATAATATCATATTATAGTATACAAAATTATTATATCGATGTTAGAATTGCAAAGTTATATTATCTGTCATAACCCTTAGTGACTATCACAATGTGACATATCCCTTCATGAATGTCAGCTTCGGGAGAAATAATCACATTGTGACATAACCCTTGATGAATGTCAGAATGTGACATAACCATAAATGAATAATGACATTTAACATTAATGAATTTATGTCACATTGCATTGCCAAACTAAACATCACAATGTGACATAACCCTTGATGAATGTCACAATGTGACATAACCCTTCATGGATGCCATCTCCAGGAGACATTTAATATTACAATTAAATAAAACCTTCGAGGAACAATGCAAATACGAATGTCATACTGTGACATAACCATGGAGGAATGTCACAATCGAACATAACACTTAATAAATGTTGCAATGTGACAAAACCCTTGTAAAACATTCTAGGAACATTAAAAAATGGAATTTTAGATTATGACATAAATATGTAGGAATGTAGCAATCCAACATAAACCTTGATGAACGTCACAATGCGACAAAACCTGAAATGTGACATAACAATTGATTAATGTACCAAGCTAACAAAACCCTATAATATGTGAAAAAACACTTGCAAAACTTTCTACGAACATTAAAAATTGAATTTCAGTTGTGACATAAACACAAAGGAATGTCACAATCTAACCTAAAACTTTATTAACCTGCAACAATCAAACATAGCTCTTAATGATTATTGCAATCTGACAAAACCCTTGCAAAACCTTCTAGGGACATTAAAATTTTGAATTTCAGATTGTGACATAAACATGGAGGAATGTCGCAATCCAACATAAAACTTGATGAACGCCACAATGTGACAAAACCAAGGAGGAGAGTCACAATCAAACATGACACTTCATGAACGTCGCAATTTGATAAAACCCTTGCAAAATCTTTGAGGAACATCGAAAAGTTGAATTTCATATTATGACAAACTTGGAGATATATCGCAAGCCAACCTAAACCTTTATGAACGTTACAATGCAACAATTGAACATAACACTTGATTAATGTTGTAATGTGACAAAACCCTTGCAAAACCTTCTAAGAACATTAAGAAATTGAATTTCATATTATGACATAAATATGGAGGAATGTAACAATCCAACATAAACCTTAATGAACGTCATAATGCGACAAAACCTAAAATGTGACATAACAATTGATTAATGTCCCAAGCCAACAAAACCCTATAGTATGTGGAAAAACCCTTACAAAACCTTCTGCGAACATTAAAAGTTAAATTTAAAATTGTAACATAAACATGGAGGAATGTTGCAAGCCAACCTAAAACTTTAAAAACTTGCAACAATTGAACATAGCACTTGATGAGTGTCGCAATGTGAATTTCATATTATGACAAATTTGGA
Organism: Larix kaempferi; assembly: GCA_027924585.1. NCBI lineage: Eukaryota > Viridiplantae > Streptophyta > Pinopsida > Pinales > Pinaceae > Larix > Larix kaempferi. The sequence goes on from BSBM01000866.1 coordinate 5,870,732, forward strand.
GGAATATCGCAAGCCAACCTAAATATTTATGAACGTTACAATGCAACAATCAAACATAGCACTTGATGAATGTTGTAATGTGACAAAACCCTTACAAAACCTTCTAAGAACATTAAGAATTTGAAATTCATATTATGACATAAATATGGATGAATGTAGAAATCCAACATAAACCTTGATGAACGTCACAATGCGACAAAACCTAAAATGTGACATAACAATTGATTAATGTCCCAAGCCGACAAAACCCTATAGTATGTGAAAAAACCCTTGCAAAACCTTCTGTGAACATTAAAAATTGAATTTAAAATTGTAACATAAACACAGAGGAATGTCGCAAGCCAACCTAAAACTTTATAAACTTGCAACAATTGAACATAGCACTTGATGAATGTCGCAATGTGACAAAACAATATTATGCTGAAATGGGACATACTCTTTGATGAACATTGCAATGTGATATTAAGGAAACTAACCATAATGCAACATGACCATGGGAGAATGTTGCAATCAAACATGAGTCTTGATGAACATTGTAATCCAACATAACCCTCAATGAATGTCACAATACGACAAAACCATCAAGGAATGTACCATGGAGGAATGTTACAAAAATCCATGCATGCAATTTTTATGTCACATTGTGACGTCCATGTTTTATTATGTTTTAGTGTGATTCAACATGGTGTTATGCTATGAAGGAATGCCACAATCCAACATAATCCTTGATGAACATCGTAATACGACATAAACCTTGATGAATGTCACAATATGACAAAACCATTCCAAACATAACTAAACCCAACCCTTGCAAAACATTATAATGAACCCCATAATGCGACAAAATCCATTAACGAACATAACCATGGAGGAATGTCGCAATCTAACATAAGCCTCGATGAATGTTGTAATCCAACATAATCATTAATGGTTGTCATAATGCGACAAAACCATATTTTGTCAAAATGTGGCATACTCTTTGATGAATGTCACAATGTGATCTATAACCATAATACAACATGACCATGAAGGAATGTGCAATCCAACATAAGCCTCGATGTATGTCGCAATGTGATGAAACCATTAAGGAATGTACCATAGAGGAATGTCACAATCCCAGATAATACTCGATGAATGTTGTAATCCAACATAAGCCTTGATGAACATCACAATGCTACAAAACCATTAAGGAATGTACCATAGAGGAATGTTGCAATCCAACGTAAGCCTCAATGAATTTCACAATCCAATATAAGCCTTTAAGAATGTCACAATGCGAGAAAACCATTAAAGAATGTACCATGGAGGAATGTCACAATCTGACATAACCCTTGATGAATGTCACAGTGTGACAAAACCATTCCAAACATAACTAAACCCAACCCTTGAAAAACATTATAATGAATCCCATAATGCGACAAGAGCCATTAACGAACATAACCATAATGCCACATAACCATGGAGAAATGTCACAATCCAAAATAGGCCTCGACGAATGTTGTAATCCAAAATAATCATTAATGGTTGTTACAATGCGACAAAACCACATTGTGTCGAAATGTACATACTATTTAATGAATGTCGCATTGTGATATGGGTCAGTGCAAGCTAATGAGGGTCACTTTTGGCACGTTAGATGCAATAGAAAACTGAAAAAGCAGGCATCTCTCAACTTACTTGGATTTTTTGATTTACTTACGGAAAATATCTTGCATTGAGTAAAAAAGATGAAATGTAGGAAATTGAATCACGTTTCTGAATATATAACTTTTATGTATTGAAAATTTGCATAGCTATGTCAAGTTTCATTTTTCCTAACAGACACTTTTTATTTTTCAGGCAAATGATAAGGTATATGTTTTTGTGGGTAGAGCCTTTGAGGGCTTAAATGATGGAATCAAGCTACAAAAATCGGCATGCATGTAGAGAACACATAGCACTTGTGCGTCATTATTTTTCGAAAATTAAATTAGTAATTTTATAATTTTTTTATAATTGTCTAAGTGATCAAACCTCAAAAATAGTACCTCTTTTGTGGGTAGAGCCTTTGAAGGTCTTAATGCAAAAATCTTGAAATGGGTTTTTCATAGAACTTGGAGGTTAGTGTCCTCTTGTGCACCATACAATTTTTTTTTGAAATGATTGAGAATTGAAAAAGTTATGGAAGAAACACTAACAATGTGTTTCACGAGTTAAGGAGGTAGGACAGAAAAGAAATTGAAAGAAAATAGGAAAAATTAATATTTCAAAATAAAAGTTACATATTTGGAATCTGCAGAAAAAATGCTATTTGTGTCTAAGATTTCGTCAAAAATGACTGTGTGTAGCATATTGTAACGAGTGGCTAAACACAGGCTTCTCCAGAAACTGGAAGAAATACCCAATTAGCTTTGGTTTTTCATTAACATAGCACAGGTTTGGAATTACCGAAGCAAACACCAAAGCATACACATAGGATTATTGTTGACATGTGAGCATGTGACTCGGTCTGTTTAAATTCAAAAATATTGCCGCGCTTTTAGATTTAAATAATGCGTACGCGTTATATAACTAAATAACGCGTGCGCGTTATATCAATACTTAACGCGTACGCGTTATATAACTACATAACACGTACGCGTTATATAGTTACAAAACGCGCTCGCGTTATTCAAATCATAAAATACATGTTTAATACTTGAGAAAGAGGGGGTGTGGAAGTCAAGGTAATTTTTGTTTAATATTTGAGAAGGGGTGGGGAAGGGTCAAGAAAATCTATGGTTAATATTTAATAGGGGTGGGAAAGGTTCAAGGGCTTAGAAGGATGTTGGAAGCTTGAGTGGGGAGAGATGAAGGGAATGAGAACATGATGGGCTACAGGGGGTGAAGGGAAGTGGAGCTTGAGAGCACTATTAGGAGTAGAATAGGTTCTGAAGAGATATAGGGTTAGAAGTTGAAAGTGAGACTTGAGTGACAAGGGGGAATGGATGGAGGCAAGGGGGATGTGAGAGAGAAATAAAGAATACAAGGGGGGGAGAGACATAGAGCGAGGGAGGGAGAGGGACAATGGGGAGGAATGGATTTGGAGGGAGTGAGAGATAGATGGGGATAGAACGAAATAAGAGATAGGAAGGGAGGGACAGAAAGTGTTGGTGGGAGACATGCAGAGAGTGGTGGCGATGGAGAGAGAGGGAGTGATGGAGAGATTGGGATAGGTTGAGGGAAAGATGAGGGAGGGATAGAAGGTGAGAGACAGGCGATGAGAGAGGGAGGGAGAGAAGGTAGGGTGAGGGATGGAGGGAGAAAGTTGGAGATAGATATGGATGGAGGGGGGATGGGTTTGAGAATGGAAAGTGACATAATGTGTGTGTATGTGTGTGTGTTTGAGAGAGAGAGAGAGAGAGATTGATGGTTTGGGAGAGAGAGACTAGAGGGAGTTGTGAGCATCATATTCTCCATCAGCATCATATTCTTCATCATCATCATCTTCATGACCATCATCGTCATCATCAACATCTTCATCATCATCACCATCATCATCATCATCATCATATTCCTCATCAAATCAACATCTCCATCATCATTATCATCATCATGATCATCATCTAAACATCACCATCACCATCATCATCAACATCTTCATCATCATCACCATCACCATCATCATCAAAATCTTCATCGTCATCACCATCACCATCACCATCACCATATTCATCATCATTGTCATCTCTAGGTTCCCCATCAACATCAACATCTCCATCATCATCATCTTCTTCATCATCATCATCTTCATCACCATCATCATCATCATCAACATATTCATCATCATCACCATCATCATCATCATCATCATCATCTTCCTTGAATCAGATCAACATATCCATCATGTCACCATCATCTTCTTCATCATCATCTAAACATCACCATCACCATCACCATCATCATCATCATCTTCATCATCATTACCATCACCATCATCATCAACATCTTCATTGTCATCACCATCATCATCATCATCATTGGCATTTGTAGGTTCCTCATCAACATCTCCATCATTATCATCTTCTCCATCATCATCATCTTCATCACCATCATCATCAGCATCAACATCTTCATCATCATCACCATAATCATCATCTTCATCGTCATCAGGTCAACATCTCCATCATCATCATCTTCTTCATCATCTTCACCATCATCATCATCATCATCATCTTAATCGCCATCTCCATCATCTCCATCATCTCCATCATCACCATCATCATCACCATCACCATCATCGTCATCTTCATGACCATAAACATCTTCATCATCATTGTCATCTCCCCCTTCCTCATCAACATCTCCATCATCATCATCATCATCATCATCATCACCATCTGAACATCACCATCACCATCATCGTCAACATCATCATCATCATCATCAGCATCAGCATCATCATCAAAATATTCATCGTCATCACCATCACCATATTCATCATCATTGTCATCTCTAGGTTCCCCATCAACACATCTCCATCATCGTCATCTTCTGAATCATCATCATCTTCATCACCATCATCATCGTCATCTTCTTCATCATCATCATCTTCATCACCATCATCATCGTCATCAACATCTTCATCATCATCACCATCATCATCATCATCATCTTCCTCATCAGATCAACATCTCCATCATGTCACCATCATCTTCATCTTCATCATCATCATCATCATCATTACCAACACCATCATCATCAACATCTTCATCGTCATCACCATCATCATTGGCATCTGTAGGTTCCTCATCAACATCTCCATCATCGTCATCATTGGCATCTGCAGGTTCCTCATCAACATATCCATCATCGTCATTTTCTCCATCATCATCACCATCATCACCATCATGATCTTCTGAACATCATCATGATCATCATCTAAACATCACCATCACCATCATCGTCAACATCTTCATCATCATCGCCATCAGCATCATCATCAAAATCTTCATCGTCATCACCGTGACCATCTTCATCATCATTGTCATCTCTAGGTTCCCCATCAACACATCTCCATCATCATCATCTTCTTCATCATCATCATCTTCATCACCGTCATCATCGTCATCAACATCTTCATCATCATCACCATCATCATCATCATCATCTTCCTCATCAGATCAACATCTCCATCATGTCACCATCATCTTCATCATCATCATCATCATCATCATTACCAGCACCATCATCATCAACATCTTCATCGTCATCACCATCATCATTGGCATCTATAGGTTTCTCATCAACATCTCCATCATCATCATCATTGGCATCTGCAGGTTCCTCATCAACATATATCCATCATTGTCATTTTCTCCATCATCATCACCATCATGATCTTCTGAACATCATCATGATCATCATCTAAACATCACCATCACCATCATCGTCAACATCTTCATCATCATCGCCATCAGCATCATCATCAAAATCTTCATCTTCATCACCATCACCATCACCATCTTCATCATCATTGTCATCTCTAGGTTCCCCATCAACACAACATCTCCATCATCATCATCTTCTTCATCATCATCATCTTCATCTCCATCATCGTCCTCATCAACATCTTCACCATCATCACCATCATCACCATCATCATCATCATCTTCCTCATCAGATCAACATCTCCATCATGTCACCATCATCTTCATCATCATCATCATCACCATCATCATCAACATCTTCATCACCATCATCATCAACATCTTCATCATCATTACCATCATCTTCATCAACATTATCATCATTATCATCTTCATCTGCATCATGATCATCTTCATTGTCATCACCCTCCTCCTCCTCATCATCTTTATCATCTTCATCTACATCATGATCATCTTCATTGTCATCACCCTCCTCCTCCTCATCATCTTGTGCACTTATGCACTTAGGGATTAATGTTTAGAAGAGGGTCTAAAGGCCTTTATGGGGGAGGGGCTCTAGGAACAAGGTAAGACAGAGAGGGCAGGGGGGAGGGATAAAGGCGTAGAGGGTTAGTGATTAAGGGAGAAGAAGGGAGAGAGTGCTATAGGGAGGGATAATGACGAAGATAAAGAGAAGGTGGAGAGATGGAGAGTGGGGTGGTAGAGACATGGTTGAAGGGAGAGAAAGAAACATGAAAGAAACATGTAGGGAGAATGAGGGACAGATATTTAGAAAGAGATAGGGGGTATCTAGGGATTATTGGGAAAGAGCTAGGAGGTATTAAACCATACAAAACATTTGTTTTGTATGAAATCATATAAATTATTAGTTTTCTTTGATTTTGTTCGTTGCCCTAGCCGTGCACCTAACCTATTAATTGTGCTTGACTATATCGCGTTCGCGTTTTTTCACTACATATCGCGCACGCGTTTTGTATTTATATAACGCGTACGCGTTTTTTAACTCCAGAAATAATGGCCTGTTGCTGTCCGAGAGCAACTTCACTCTGTCCGAACGAAAGCAATAATCCCGCGATTTTTCGAACAGCACGAGCCCGCGTCTGAAAATTTTCACATTCTACACCAACTCCATCATTTTTTTTTATGCAGGTGCAGCATTGAGGACATCTTTCATGGTTGCTCACTGTGGTGTTGGATTATATGGCCATATTTGAAGAAAATAATTAGCAAGCTTGAAGAATCTCCAATTGAAGAACACCAAAGATAAGGCCTTTGAAAGATTCATTTTGCTTATATTTGAGGAGCACACAAGATAAGATATCAAGCTTCAAGACCAACAAGGAAGAACTTCCATTTGCTTATTATTGAAGAGCTTGTAATTGAGGAGCAACAAAAACAAACTATATTGAATTGATCATTGTGGTGATGGGGAATGCACGTAACCGAGTAAACAAATCAACAAGGAAGAAGAGATCTCAAGAAGTCATTGAAGAAGAGAAAGAAAAGAAAAGAATATACATGATGAATCGGAGGCTTTCTTTGGAAACTAATCCAAATCCAATTGTAGAGGATACCATGGTTCATCCTATTAATCCACGACAAGAGGGACCTTCAATTTCCACAATAGTTGTTGAACAAGCACCCCATGGAAGTAATCAAGAAGCAAAACGTAGGTGCTCATTAGGGGATGTTTCAATTCCCACTTCAAGTCAAAGTGATAAGTTACCATCTCAAGATGAAGCTCACGAAGAAACACCCAATTTGCTATCCGGATGTGGTTATACAAGCGATGAAGTCAGAGAGGCGTTGGACATTTTGCCTACTGTTGAAGAAGAGAATGTTATCCACACCATCGATGAGGATGTTGGACTTCCACAAGGGGATGTTGGACTTCCACAGACCATGGATGAGGATGTTGGACTTCCACCATCCAACTACCAGGAAGAGAATGAAGGACACCAAGCTACTACTGAAACGCCAGAGCGTCTTGGTGATGCGCTACATGGTACAATTCCAACCCCCTTACCTCCATTAGCAAGCACACGTCAAAGAACTCCGAAGCGTATACAAGTTGATGAAAGACTTATGAATTCCATTGAAGGTACGCTATCTAAACGTAGTATTGCTTATCAAACTCAACAGATACTTGATAAATATTTTGTTTCTAAATGTGATGGAGATAAATGTAGATTATTTTTATCATTGTTAAAATCTAGGAGCATGAATGTTGTTAGGAAAAAGTTAGGGATAAAGATGATAAAGAATTCTGAACCAAGTTCTCATATAGTTAAAAGCCTAGTAGATGCATTTGGTAAAATTGGTAAGAACACATGTTCAAAGGACCGCAATGCTGCTCGTCGTGTGTTGTCACAATCAATTGCAGATAAGAACACCAGGGCCCTTCGTATTCTCAGGCCTACATCCAAACTAGTTAATTTGAATGTAAAAAACCTCCGTAGGTATTCTATTAGAAGAGAACATCTTGACACAACCGATCAGACAGATTTTTGGGCCTTTGTTGGTCGGTTGCCACGTCGTGACATGAAGCTAGTTGATGCAGTAAAGGGAATAGTGCACAGTTTTTGGCATGATCACACAAGGCCTTCTTCAAACCGAAAGGATGTACTAAAACTAAGAAGGGGTTCAAAGGATCGTGAACCACATACTAAGCATCTTCTTGATATAACACAGACAGAGCTTTACGAGAAATTTAAGATTGAGCATAAACAATTGAACTTGGGGCAAAGATCTTTTGAGAAATGTAAGCAATGGTATGTTAGAATAAATACTCTTCGTAACACTTGTTGTTGTAGATACCATGTAGAATATGAATATTACTATGAAACATTTTTGTACATTCGTCGTGTGTTGCATACTAACATTGTGCAGGATTGCTCCATGACAATACCACCGACTTCATCAAGAGAATTCATTCATAGCATCATGTGCAATAGGCCCGAGGGGCAAACATACTATGCAAAATCTTGTTTGGATGGAACATGCTCCAACTGTGCTGGAATGGCATTATTGAGCCAATGTATGCACGAGAATGGAGACAGTGAATTTGGGAAAATGGTTACAGACATGAAAAGTTTCAAATATATCAACTATGAAATAGTCCCAGGGAAAGAAAGCAAAAAAATACAATTGGTGACATCTCAGGTATGCATTTATATCTATAAAATTATGTTGTAACGGTTACATTTCAATCCTTACTTACAACAAAAAACTGACATTGAGATCATTTTGTGTCACCAGGTACAAGTTAGTGACTTCATCAAGGAATTTATTGAAAAGACACATCAATATGTTCAGCATGTCCACGTGGCACGATGGCAGGATGAGAAGTTTAGAATATGCAGAGATACATTTCCCCTTGGTACTATACTTTCAGTTGTTGATTTTGCCGAGAACTACACTCTGCAACCTCAAAATGAGATCCAAAGTCAGTATTATCACTCTGAGCAGGTTTCCTTGATGGTCCATATCACATATAGGCATGGCCCAAATAGCACTGAAGAGCAAAGAGAAATTCTGAAGGAATATCACTTCTACATAAGTGATGATAGGTGCCACGACTTCCACTATGTACGTCATTGCTTCATCATGTTCTATGATCACTTGAAGGGAAGGAACATACAGATGAACCGACACTGGATTTGGTCTGATGGGTGTTCTGGTCAGTTCAAAAATGCACGCATATTTCAGTGGTTGTGTTCATTGCATAAAAACTACAAAGTGCCACATATGTGGAACTATTTTGAGACTGGGCATGGTAAAGGAGAGCATGATGGAGCTGGAGCATGTGTCAAAACAGCCCTACGAAGAGAGGAATTGAAAGTATCTACAGAATCTACTATTCTAAATGCTCAATCTATAGTCAGGTGGTGCACGTCAGTAATGGGAGAGGAATCAACTATGCGAGTAGAATCCACAAGAAAGAGACATGTGGAGAGATTTTTTTGGGAGGTGGTAGACATAGATCGTTCACATGCATGGGAATGCAAGACTGTGCCTGGGACTCGTGGCTTTCATTCGGTTCGAAGCTCTGATAACCCAGTATTTGAAATTTGGACCAGAAAACTTGCTTGTTTTTGCCCGCCTTGTTGTGATGGTGACTGGGATGGGTGTGAATCATTGGATTGGGTTGATGGATGGGATCACATATCACTTCCACTTGATCAGCGTGCAATTGTTGAGTTAACTCCGTTGGAAGAAGACCAATCATCTATTTCTGCAGATTTTGATCATGTCTCAGACCTTGTACAACCCGGTATGATGCATTTCCTTAACATTTTTTGTTTGTTTACGTTGTCTTCAAATGCACATTAATGGCCTTGTATCGCACGAAAAATATTTTGATCATATACCTACAATCATATAATGCAGGGCACATATACGCAGTGGTTGCCTCAAAAGATACTGAATGGGGTGATGAATACTGGTTGGCACGCTGTATAGATGGAAAGCAAACCCTCATTGTGTCCATGACTGACGATGAAAACAACCACTTTCCAACTGGGTCTATGGTTGTTAAAGGTGAATACTTGACACGGGACAACAATGGAAGAAAGAAGGGTGGATATGTTTACAGGGATTACAAACCAGGTGCAAGTGTGTATCACTTTACCAACTTAATCATTGGCACAAACCTTCAGGTACGAACAATTCCTAGTCGAAATACATCGAAGGTACGCTACTTCTTACCGGATACAGAGCACGAGAGACTAATGGAGACCATCAGTATAAGAGATGATCCGGAGGGCTTGGTTGTATGATAATAGGTGGGATCTAGCATGATGAGGTACGTTACATACTTTTAATACTATACTATTTATACTATTTGTAATTGAATATTGATATATGCTCAATTTTCACATGTATGTTTCATATGAATATGTCAATTTTGCGTTCTTGATATGCCAAATTTACGTTTACGTTGTTTATAAATATGCCAAAAGTTCTCTTGTATGTCAAGTTTATGAATATGCCATTTTTTACATATGATCAGTAAACCCTAAGATTATATTATGTTCATCATGTTGGTTATTGGCTTCACCCAACAAAATTAATTCAATTCATGCTCACTATATTAAACAATACACTTATATTAAATTTAATTCATGTCTTGTTAAATATTTCATAATGAATTAGCTAGTTGAGAGCACCACCTTAGACCAAGCCATCATCATCAACATCTTCATCATCATCACCATCATCATCATCATGGACCTGCAAAACCCTAGTTTCCAAAGTGTCTAGGCAGGTTCGGGTTAGGAACACTAGCCATACCCGCCCGGTGGATGATTTTCCAAAGTTGACCCCCGTGTGCAAAAATTGCACACTCCCACACTGAGCAAAACCCTAGTTTCCAAGATGGACCTGCAAGGTGACACATGGGCCACCAGGTAGGAGGGGAGGGGCACCCCTGGCACTATCCCGGTGTGCTGAATCCAACGGATTCGATGGTTCGTCGATCTGAGCCACGGTCTTCATTCTATGGCTCGTCCCGTCTCACTACCAGAAGGCCTTCAGGGACACCTGCTGGATACCTACCGGGGGAATAGAACTCCAACCATGCAACAAAACCGGGTTCCGGGGAGACCTGCAGGTGTGTCTAGACAGGTTCGGGCTAGGAACACTAGCCATACTTGCCCGGTGGATGATTTTCCAAAGTTGACCCCCGTGTGCAAAAATTGCACACTCCCACACTGAGCAAAACCCTAGTTTCCAAGATGGACCTGCAAGGTGACACATGGGCCACCGGGTAGGAGGGGAGGGGCACCCCTGGCACTATCCCGGTGTGCTGAATCCAACGGATTCGACGGTTCGTCGATCTGAGCCACGGTCTTCATTCTATGGCTCGTCCCGTCTCACTACCAGAAGGCCTTCAGGGACACCTGCTGGATACCTACCGGGGGCATAGAACTCCAACCATGCAACAAAACCAGGTTCCAGGGAGTCCTGCAGGTGTGTCTAGACAGGTTCGGGCTAGGAACACTAGCCATACTTGCCCGGTGGATGATTTTCCAAAGTTGACCCCTGTGTGCAAAAATTGCACACTCCCACACTGAGCAAAACCCTAGTTTACGAAATGAATGCACAATGAAGCCACTGGGCCATGGGGAGACGAGGGAGAGGGCCCCCTAGAGGTAATCGCACGCCAGGAGACCAACGGAGTCGACGGTTCGTCGGTCCGACGTCCGGTTTCCGAGTTATGTCGAGTTGCAAGTCGCATGAAAATGCCGTTCAGGGACACTTGGTGAATTTCCGTCCGGGAGCCAAAAAGCAAATGAAGCAGGAAGATTGCGTGTCGTTGGCTCCTGCAAGTGTGTGTGGGCAATGCCGACGTGGGAACACTGCCGGGAGCCATAAATCCATGATAGTAAATTAATTCATGACAAAAAAAACTGAATTATTCCTTTCAATGGATGTGGTTTTCAATTTCCTATGTTGTTAGGTCAATTTGGCACATTCATTGAAAGAAATTGTAGACTTTAATGATGATCACAACAAGTGTGTTTTTTAAAACCTTGTGAAATAGAGCATCAAAAGACCTACATTGTAGGCCATATAATTGTGTTTGTTTACCTTTTGTTTGATGGACCATGCACAATAAGTAATAAAATAATTTTTGAAGTAGGTCATTTCATTTTTCTGATTTTTTCTTTGGTGGTGTTGAAAAAGACCATTGTTCTTATTGATGGGATTTCATGTGCTTATGATTCTTTGGATAATCTAGACACATACAAGGACACCATTATTAGACTAATTCATTATGAACAATTTAATATGAGTAATCTACATAAATGAATTGAAAAATTAACAAAAATAACAAACAACCCATATACCTTGGAATATAACACAAGAGTGACCATGTTAGGCAATCTTACTTATCTACTTACCTATGGTCATTTAAGTAGACCATTTGGATCATGTCTATTACTAATGATCTCCATTAACTTTTCATGTTCACAATGAGGCTTGAAGTATCATACCTTTGATGGGTGCTTCCTTGGCATTGTTTGTAGTTTGAGGTTTGTATCGAAAACTAAGTTTGTAAAGTGGTATATAGATTTACCTAGTCTAATCTTGAAATACATAACCAACCTTCTTCCATGTTTGGTCATCCAGTGTTAGATATTATCCTTTAATAACCATCAAACTGAGTCCAACGTGTGAGTCCACTAAATAGACAAAATGTAATGTATTCATGCTAGTTGATAAGATTTAATCTCATATTCCCTAAACTTGGTTGTACAAGATTTGAGACATGATCATAATGTGGTGAAATGGTTGATTAGTCCTCATCCAACTAGGATAATTCAATATTTATACCTAGAATAATGGGGAGTGATAGAATTTTCTTTTCCATATTTCTACTATAACATTGTTTGAGTTTCAAACTAAATGAAATCCACAAATTCCATGCATTATTCTATGTGATTGATCTACATCAACCACCTCCCAAAAATATCTTTGCACATGGCCTTTCCTAATTGAGTCCTCTTCTCGTCTTCTTGTTCCATCTACAATTATTGAAGAACACCATTCAACAATAGATTTTGTGTAACTAATGAGAGAATTTCTCGTAAACTTCCATTTTTACCTGCAGAATGTAATTTTTATGCACACAACATCTCGATCATGATCCCCTTTCCCACACTCAGTTTCAAAAGTCCTGTAAAGGCAACCTTTACATTTACATTTGCATTAACATGACAACCAAGTATCAAAAATGAGATTGATGGTGTTTATTCTCATGCAATGTATACAGTTAGGATTAAGACAACTGTATAAATCTATGGAATTATAAATGGAGATATTTATCCAAAAGGAAGCCAATGTTGGCCTTCCCAATCTTTTCTTCCCAATGCAAACGAAATATTAGATTCCATTTTGCTATGTTTCCATGTAAAATATATTTGAAAAAAAACATATATTTGGATTATATGGAAATCCTTCTTACCTTTGACATTGTTTGGGATCTGCAGGATGGGAATGAAGTATTTTTTAGGGATTAAGAGGAGTATGCAATTACGCAAACTTATGAATGCCTATTGTGACAAGCAATCCATTGATTTCAACTCCATCACATTTCTGTTTGATGGATGATGTTTGCAAGGTGAGCAAGTTTAACCCACCAATGCGAGATTGCATGCAATTACACTGAGCAAAACCCTAGTTTACGAAATGAATGCACAATGAGCCACTGGGCCATGGGGAGACGAGGGAGAGGGCCCCCTAGAGGTAATCGCACGCCAGGAGACCAACGGAGTCGACGGTTCGTCGGTCCGACGTCCGGTTTCCGAGTTATGTCGAGTTGCAAGTCGCATGAAAATGCCGTTCAGGGACACTTGGTGAATTTCCGTCCGGGAGCCAAAAAGAAAACGGAGCAGGAAGATTGCGTGCCGTTGACTCCCGCAAGTGTGTGTGGGCAATGCCGACGTGGGAACACTACCAACACTGGCTCGGGGGAGGTTTTTGCAGAGTTGACCCACCAATGCGAGATTGCATGCAATTACACTGAGCAAAACCCTAGTTTACGAAATGAATGCACAATGAAGCCACTGGGCCATGGGGAGACGAGGGAGAGGGCCCCCTAGAGGTAATCGCACGCCAGGAGACCAACGGAGTCGACGGTTCGTCGGTCCGACGTCCGGTTTCCGAGTTATGTCGAGTTGCAAGTCGCATGAAAATGTCGTTCAGGGACACTTGGTGAATTTCCGTCCGGGAGCCAAAAAGCAAACGGAGCAGGAAGATTGCGTGCCGTTGACTCCCGCAAGTGTGTGTGGGCAATGCCGACGTGGGAACACTACCAACACTGGCTCGGGGGAGGTTTTTGCAGAGTTGACCCACCAATGCGAGATTGCATGCAATTACACTGAGCAAAACCCTAGTTTACGAAATGAATGCACAATGAAGCCACTGGGCAATGGGGAGACGAGGGAGAGGGCCCCCTAGAGGTAATCGCACGCCAGGAGACCAACGGAGTCGACGGTTCGTCGGTCCGACATCCGGTTTCCGAGTTATGTCGAGTTGCAAGTCGCATGAAAATGTCATTCAGGGACACTTGGTGAATTTCCATCCGGGAGCCAAAAAGCAAACGGAGCAGGAAGATTGCGTGCCGTTGACTCCCGCAAGTGTGTGTGGGCAATGCCGACGTGGGAACACTACCAACACTGGCTCGGGGGAGGTTTTTGCAGAGTTGACCCACCAATGCGAGATTGCATGCAATTACACTGAGCAAAACCCTAGTTTACGAAATGAATGCACAATGAAGCCGCTGGGCCATGGGGAGACGAGGGAGAGGGCCCCTAGAGGTAATCGCACGCCAGGAGACCAACGGAGTCGACGGTTCGTCGGTCCGACGTCCGGTTTCCGAGTTATGTCGAGTTGCAAGTCGCATGAAAATGCCGTTCAGGGACACTTGGTGAATTTCCGTCCGGGAGCCAAAAAGCAAACGGAGCAGGAATATTGCGTGCCGTTGACTCCCGCAAGTGTGTGTGGGAAATGCCAACGTGGGAACACTACCAACACTGGCTCGGGGGAGGTTTTTGCAGAGTTGACCCACCAATGCGAGATTGCATGCAATTACACTGAGCAAAACCCTAGTTTACGAAATGAATGCACAATGAAGCCGTTGGGCCATGGGGAGACGAGGGAGAGGGCCCCTAGAGGTAATCGCACGCCAGGAGACCAACGGAGTCTATGGTTCGTCGGTCCGACGTCCGGTTTCCGAGTTATGTCGAGTTGCAAGTCGCATGAAAATGCCGTTCAGGGACACTTGGTGAATTTCCGCCCATTTTATAATTTAAGCCACTTTTAAATATTTGAACTTCCATATTATTTTGGAAAGAGTATAATATTTCAAAACTCCTAAAGAGACAAAAACACATGATCAAAACTCCTAAGGCTGTAATTTAGAGTAGTAATAATGGGGGTGATGGAGTTGAATTTGATCCTATGGAAGATAATGATACTAATATTATTGAGAATAAAGGGATAATAGGTTGATCCATGACACCTTTGTTTGCATGGATGAGGATGCACCTATGTATGAGACCTATGATAATATTCATGATGTACATCTTATTGATAAGGCACACAAAGGCCTATACAAGAGATCAAAGATGGGTCACTTTGTCTACTAATTTGATGTTGATAAAATTGAAGGTATTGAATGACATTTCAAACAATGGTATGACAAAGATCCTAATGTATACACAAGGTTAATATATAAGGTGCCCCATAAGGTTCTTTGTCATATCCCTATAATTCTAGGTTTTTGATGATTGTTTAGGTTAAAAAACATAGCACATTATATGGATTATCATGTACAAAGATAAGTGAAGATGGTATTATATGAGTGGCTACAAATGGTTCTCAATTTACGATCATCAAGGAAATATTACCCATTTTTTAAGAAGAACCTCATAATGTTAGACTTTCATTGGTAGTTGATGGCAATGGGTGTGCATGAGTGAGTTCGTTGAAACCTTGAAAACATTGTATTGCATTTAGTTTGATTAAATTACACGAGCAAGAACTTTGACATAACTTGTAATGATCATCCAAAATCACAAATTTTAATTAGATACCAATTAGTGCATGCATGTAGTGAATTCGTTGAAACCTTTGAATATAATAGTTTGTTCTTTTGACATAGTGCATTCATGAGTAATAGATAATCCACACAAATCAACACATTAGAATGACACAAGTACATGTATCCAAAAGTACATATATATCCAAAAGTGCATGTCTCCAAAAGTGCATGTCTCCAAAAGTACATGTATATCCAAAAGTCTCCAAAAGTGCATGTCTCCAAAAGTACATGTATATCCAAAAGTATCGAAAAGTACATGTATCCAATGAAGTCAATGTACATGTCTCCAAAAGTACATGCACAATAAAGTCAATGTACATGTCTCCAAAACTGAATGTATCGAAAAGTACATATATATACAAAAGTATCCAAAAGCACATGTGTCCAAAACTATCCAAAACTATCAAAACTCAAGCTTTCTCTTGTTCTTTCCCGACGTTGATCCTCTAGGCACATCCCTAGGATCAATGTGCATCCCTGGATCCTGCAAATTAAATATCAATTGTTAAATTCAACTAACTATGTACACTAATACATTATCTCAACAATTATCAACTGGTGCATGGAAAGTGCATGAAACACTTGGTCACTGAAGGACATCTCACCTCAACTGACAAAGGAGATTGCGTTGCTTGTGTAGCAGATGGAGCCGTCGGTTGAACATCCAGGATGGTTGAACCAGGGGGGCCAGGCACTGCTCCTGCTGGTGGTGGCTACAATGAAAAAATGTTGAAATAGTTAGAAATGCATGAATAAACAATAGGTCCAACAATAATAAACTATGTAAAGATAATGTTGAAATAGTTACATACCTGTGTGTGATCAGTCGCCACTGCAGATGCGGCACTAACTGCTGCATCAACCATCGATGCAAGGTTCTCAGCAGACAACTCGGGTTCCTGTTGCAGTAAACATGCAATTCAAACATTAACAAAAACGATTTATGCACTGGATTTCAAGTTAAACAACAAATATCATCGAAGGATATACATTACCGTGGTGTGAGTAAGCCCATGGTCGTGGGCAGCTGGAGTCTTTCTCGGAGTAGAACGCCTCACATACACACGACCCTTGTTCACGAATGGCCTGGAGGGAGATGCAAATCCAGGCAATGGGCCAGATGTGTCGGATGGTGCCTACAGTCAGCAAGTGTTCATGTAGTTAGACATGCATGATTCAACAAAATAACATGTATTTAAAAAATGTCATTTTTAATTGTTTACCTGGAGCCCAGACGTTTCAGGGGACGGTATGACCATGGGTACTACCTCCACATTACCTTGCCCCTGTGAAGGATCTGCCATCTGCAAGTTTAATAATTGTAAATATTAGACCGTATATAGCATTAATGAACTAAAATGTAAAGTATGTGGAAATTAACAAATTAACAAGTATTAAAAAACTGAAATTTTAAAATGTTTACCTCGGTGTGAGATACGGCAATAGGTGGTATATAAGATGGGCCTACCGAATGGGTAGCATCATGCCCCCCTGTAGAGTCTGGAACATCCGGCTCTGGGGTGTCACTGCCGGCATAAAGCATCAACTGCAAGTTCACAAACATAATATATTAGCTCAAACTATATATATGTGTACAAAAACGAAAATAAATGAAGAATTTATTACAATTAACCATCAACATACCTCTCTCAAAAACCCACTGAAGGCAACATCTGAGGCAATACCATAGCAGGGACGACCACATGATGTGCACTCATGAGGATCAACACTAGGATGGGGAATAGTCGATGGTCCTGCACTAGTGGATGGTCCTGATGGTCCTGCACTAGTGGATGGTCCTGATGGTCCTGCACTAGCTGATGGTCCTGCATGGTGACGAGCTGGTGTATGTACCACACCAGGGACAGATGTCCCTTCCTCACCCATATGTTGAACCATCCTGCCATGGCGAACAACCGCCCGTGCCAAACTCAAAAATGCATCCCGTGTCTGCGGAATAATGCGATGTGCTGGTGGGACATCTGGCCCAGGCAACTGCCTGCGAGGTGCAGGGATAGGGCGATCCTGGTCTCGAAGCCTGGCATTGGGTCGGTTTTGGGGCATCCCCCCACCGATCCCCTGAAACTGTAACATGTCAAAATAGTTAACGTGTTTATGTAACACGAACTCTGCGTACATCTTTCGAAGGAAATATAAGGGAATTTCCCTGTTGTTGTGTGGTGGCATATCAAAAACCATGTACCATCTGTCCATCCAGTTATCAACAAATGGTTGAAACGTGCACCACTCAATGGAGATATGCGGCCTGCTTGCATTTGGGATTTCCCCCGTCCGAGGGTCCCTAAACAATGCAAATATAAGCTCTTTGGATATTTTCAACTTTTTTACTGCATTGTAATCTAGTCCATCAGCATATTGTTGTCTTTTTCTTTCTCTGTAAGATGCAATATCATATAGGACATTTGTAGATTGTGAAATGGTGTCCACAATTGCATCCAAGGTTGATGCAAGTGAACGGCGAATCCTGTCGCCACCACTAAAAGCTGCGCTTATGCCCCTCAATTGGGCAAGCTCAATCAATATTTCGGCATTGGTATCCATAGCCGCAACTGCAATAAAGACATTAATACGAAAATCATTAGAAAAATATACATGGTATATAATGACGTCTCTTCAAAATTGAACATGTATTAAATCAAACTCACATAAGCAATTTAATGGCATTCACTTACATACATTTAAAACTTAAAATTAAACATTTGACAATTAAAAAGTAAGTTAGTCAGATTGGCAGAGAGGAGGAGGAGGAGGATCAAGGCAGTGATGAGTTTGTTGATTCAGGCATGGAGGAGGAGGATCAGGGCAGTGATGAGTTTGCATCTATGTGTCTCAATGTCTCATTGTGTTTTGTGATTGTGAATGACAAATGTGTTGTGATTTGTGAATGATCTAATTTCTATTGAATATTTCATATTTGTAATTGTAAATGTAATTTCTATTGAATATTTGTAATTGTAAATGTTAAATTTTATTGGATGATCTATATGTCTATATTTTTAAATTTTAATATATTTTAAAAATATATTAATTCTGGGGGTCACCGTGTCCTACGTGTCATAATTCCGGGGGTCACCGTGTCTAGTGGGGACCAGGGATCAAATTTGAAGGGTGGGGTCCCATTTCACTATGAAGGGCTATGAGATATTGAACACTATTGAAGGGCTATGAGAAATTTATTAATATTTATTCTATGTGTATATATGGATGTGTTCATGTTGCATGGATTGGATTCTAGGTTAACCGAGGCCTTTTTAGAGCAAAGAATGGGGTAATTACTATTTGGAAACAAGTTTTTTATCAAATGTAAATTGCGGTGATGGAAGATATTGAGGGTGCCACATGTTGTGGAGAAAGTAGTATTGATTCCTATGACGTAATAGGGAGTTCAAAAAGTCTGGTTTCAAGTATTGTCATGCGTAGCTCGATTGATTTTTCTCGCGCTAGGGTTGTAGCAACTGTTATGGCCATTACTGTTAAAAGGATTGATGGGGTGGAATCCCGTGAAATGATGAGTTCTTTTGTTAAGACGTAGATTCAGTGAAATTTGGTGGGAGTCTCATGTTCATTTTATGCACAAAATTCGATTACTTGATTTTGTTGCATTGTTAACTCTCCTCCTAGTCATAGCTACAAAACATTTTCACATGATACGAAACCTTGCCAGCTAATGAAAAGACATGAGTGCACTCATTTTCATTATATTTAGTGAGTTGTGGCTGGCGGCAGGGACACTCGTGTCCTGTGTTCTCGTGTTGGGTGACTTAGATGGATACATTGTAGAAAGGGGGTCCGAGTTCTATTTTTTTCAATTTTAGGTTGGATTACGAATTTTTGAGTTTTTTAAAAACGATTCATTTTAATTATTCATTCATCTTGGTTGAGGGAGATTGAGGGAGATGTGAATTTAATGAAAGATTGGGTTATTCCCAATTTTATCAATATTAAAAAACAGGTTTTTTTAAACAAAAAAAATAATAATAATTTAGGTTAAAAATGATAAAAAAAGAGTATGGGTGAAAGAATTACCTGATTGGATGACAATCTACCGGTGAATTTGTCCCCTCCAGCTAAATCGAGCAACACCAATACTTGAGTGGGCCACAAACCGTCCTCGTCTGGGTTCAATTTCGCGTTTCTGATGCGTAGGTGCCGCGGGTGGTCGGCATTCGTCGGGACTGTGTATTTAAATTGTTTTTTAGATTTAAATAGCGCGTACGCGTTTTGTAACTACATAACGCGTGCGCGTTTTGTAGTTATATAACGCGTACGCGTTTTATAGTTATATAACGCGTACGCGTTATTGTTACCTAGCCTACATGTCCAATGACATGTTAGGCTCGGGTCTTACCATGGCAGGTGTTAAACATCATAAACGCGTTATGTTTTACGTATCAGGAACGAGTTTTGAAAAAGTAGCATTGCATCTAAAGTGACCCTCATCTTCTTGCACACACCCATATATAAACCATAATGCAACATGGCCATGGAGGAATGTGCAATCCAACATAAGCATCGATGTATGTTGTAATGTGACAAAACCATTAAGGAATGTACCATAGAGGAATGTCGCAATCCCATATAAGCCTTGATGAATGTCGTAATCCAACATAAGCCTTGATGAACATCACAATGTGACAAAACCATTAAAGAATGTACCATAGAGGAATGTCGCAATCCAACATAAGCCTCAATGAATTTCACAATCCAACATAACCCTTTATGAATGTCACAATGCAAGAAAACCATTAAAGATTGTACCATGGAGGAATGTCGCAATCCAACATAAGCCTCAATGGATGTCGCAATCCAACATAAGCCTCGATGAATGTCACAATGCAAGAAAAAACCATGGAGGAATGTCACAATCCAACATAAGCCTTGATGAATGTCATAATCCAAGATAAGCCTTGATGAATGTCATATCGCAACAAAACCATTAAGGAATGTACCATAGAGGAATGTCACAATCCAACATAAGCCTCGATGAATGGCGTAATCCAACATAATCCTTTATGAACGTAACATTGCAAGAAATCCATTAAGGAATATACCATGGAGGAATGTCGCGATCCAACATAAGCCTCAAATAATGTCACAATCTAACGTTAGCCTTTATGAACGTCATAATGTGAGAACACCATTAAAGAATGTACCCTACATGGATGTCGCAATCCAACATAAGCCTTGATGATCGTAATCCAACATAATCCTTTATAAATGTCACAACGTGAGAAAACCATTAAGGAATGTACCATGGAGGAATGTCGCAATCCAACATAAGCCTTGATGAATTTCATAATCCAATATAAGCCTTAATGAATGTCACAATGTGACAAAACCATTATAGAATGTACCATAGAGGAATGTCATAAACCAACATAAGCCTCGATGAATGTCACAATCCAACATAAGCCTTTATGAACGTCACAAACCATTAAGGAATGTACCAAGGAGGAATGTCGCAATCCAACATAAGCCTCGATGAATGTCACAATCCACCATAAGCCTTTATGAACGTCACAATGCAAGAAAACTATTAAGGAATGTACCATGGATGGATGTCGCAATCCAACATAACCCTCGATGAATATATTAATCCAACATAAACCTTTATGAATGTCACAATGTGACAAAACCATAAAGGAATGTACAATGGAGGAATGTCGCAATTCAACATAAGCCTCGATGAATGTTGCAATCCAACATAATCCTTGATGAACGTCATAGTCCAACATAACCATGGCTGAATGTCATAATGCAACAAAACCATTAAGGAATGTACCATGGAAAAATGCCGCAATCCAACATAAGCCTCAATGAATCTCATAATCCACATAAGCCTTAAAGAACGTCACAATCCATCAATATATTATAATATAGATAATTAATTTTATTATTATAGATATTTATTTAAACAATATTAATTATTAATACTTTGGAGATAATTAAATATCATATTTAATTATTATACAATAATTAATTAAGCAATATTACTTTATTAATAATTTGGAAATATTTAATGCTTTACACATTAATATCATTTTAATATGTGATATAATTTTTATAGTATGTGACATAACCCTTGAAAAACCTTATAGGAACATTAAAATTTTGAGTATCAAATTGGACATAACATTGAAGAATGTGATAAATGCCATAATTCGACAAAACCTAAAATGTGGCATAACAATTGATTAATGTCCCAAGCTGACATAAGTAAAACGTGACATAAACATTAATGAATTTATGTCGCATTGAATTATCAACATAAATGTGACAATGCAACCCTATAGCATGTGACATAACCCTTGCAAAACCTTATAGGGACATTAAAATTTTGAATTTTAGATTGTGATATAAACATTGAGGAATGTGATGAATGTCACAATGGGACACAACCTAGAATGTGACATAACAATTAATTAATGCCCCAAGCCGACATAACCCTATATTATGTGATAAAACACTTGCAAAACCTTATAGGAACATTAAAAAATTGAATTTAAGATTGTGACAAACATGCGGGAATGTCACAACCCAACTTAAAACTCGAAAGTCACAATGCGACAAAACCTAAAATGTGACATAATAATTTATTAATGTCCCAAGCTGACATAACCCTATGGTATGTGACATATCCCTTGAAAAATATTATAGAAAATTAAAAAATTGAATGTCATATTGTAACATAAACATTGAAGAATGTGATAAATGTCACATTGTGACAAAACCTAAAATGTGACGAAACATTAAAAAATTGAATTTCAGATTGTGACATAAACATGACCCTTGATTAATGTCATAATGCGACAAAACCATTAAGGAATGTACCAAACATAACTAAAAACAACCCCTGCAAAACCTTATGATGAATCTCATAATGTGACAAAATCCAATAAAGAGAATAACCATAAAGAAACATGACCATGACCATGGATGAATGTTGCAATGCAGCAAAACCAATAAGGACCAAACATTATGTTTGATCAATGAGGAGTGTTATTCATACACAACTCATTCAACCTTATAAAATTTTAAACTTTGATTTTGGATCACAAATATACTGACTTGAAAATGTTATTCTCTTCAAATTTTGTAAAATTTACATCAATAGGTGCAAAAATTTACTCTTTTGAAATTGTTGTTCCATAATTCATAAATAGATTTTTTTTTGTTAAATTTAGCTTTTATATTATGCTTAAAATTATATTAAAAGTAAAAAAAGGTGAAAAATCTATTACTCTCTATGAATATATATGAATAAGTATAGATAAGTATATTAAAACATGGAGTGTTATTCATACACAACTCATTCAACCTTATAAAATTTTAAACTTTGATTTTGGATCACAAATATAGTGACTTGAAAATGTTATTCTCTTCAAATTTTGTAAAATTTACATCAATAGGTGCAAAAATTTACTCTTTTGAAATTGTTGTTCCATAATTCATAAATAGATTTTTTTTGTTAAATTTAGCTTTTATATTATGCTTAAAATTATATTAAAAGTAAAAAAAGTGAAAAATCTATTACTCTCTATGAATATATATGAATAAGTATAGAGAAGTATATTAAAACATGGATCATTTACCTTTTCACAAACTCATTATATATTTAGGTGTATTTTAAATTATTTAAACAAATATTAATATTTTAAATAATAGTATAGTATGATTTTTCTCTAATATATAATTATAAAAGTATTTTAGATGATAATTTTTAAAATCTTAAATATAAAAGGATATCTTATGAAAAGGATAAGTTAAATTAATAATAATAATTACCATATAAGTATTTAAATAAATGATGTATACATCATAATGTAATTTATTTATATTTTTTTTAAAATTTATGTCAATATCTTCATTTTTTATTAGATTTCTTCATTTTTAATGCTTTTGATTTGCTTTTATATTATGCTTAAAGTTGTATTAAAAATAAATAAAGTAAAAAATAAATATATTAAAACATCATCATTTATCTTTTCACAAACTCATTATATATTTTCACAAACTCATTATATATTAAATGAGATGGTAATAAAAATATAATATGAACTATTTAAAGAAATATTAATACTATTATTTATAATATATAATTATACAATTAGGTTAGATTATAATTTTTAAAAGCTTAAATATGAATGGTCATATCTTTGGATATAAAGTTGTGTAACTAATTTAGTAATAAAATATTTAGTTAATAAAGTAATATAATTAATTTAAATAGTAAAATGTTTGATATCTTTATATATAAATTTGTATAACTAATTTAGTAATAAAATATTTAATTAATAAAACAATATAATTAAGTTAAATAGTAAAATACTAATTATTTTGAAAGGCGTTTTATTAAAACTGATAAGATAAATTAATAATTATCATATAAGTATTTAAATAAATGATACATAATTTTGTATACATCATAATGTAATTTATTTATTATTTTAAAATATAAATAAAAAATATTCTAAAAGATAACATATATTTCTAATTATCATATTTAAATATTTAAATAATTGTTAATCAATTATTTGAAATGAATACATTTTGTCATAATACATTTTAGTATAAAGAAATATTAGAAAAGATAACATATTTATAATTACTATATTTAAGTATTTAAATAATTGTAAAATTATATTTATAATTTATATAGATGGTAATATTATTTATTTATTTGTAATTTTGAAATATAAATAAATAAAAATATAAATAGTAAAAAAAATAATATTACAAATTTTGCATATATTATTTAAGAATTAAATAACTTCACAAATTAATTTTATTTGAAATGAATATATTATTTAGAAAAATTAAATAATTTAATAAATTATTAAAAATATTTAATAAGTTAATAAATCATTAAGAATATTTAAGAATTAAATAGCGTAACAAATTATTTGAAATAAACACTTAATTTTATTATCCTCAATTGTATTTATTCTTTGTTTTTTTTTCCAAAAGAAAAAAGCATAATTCCATTCATCCAAAGAGATCAGAATTACATCCAGTATTCACTGTATCAGTGAATTGTCCAAAACCATAAGTATGGCTCACTTGATGAGACTATTACGTCTTCTGTCAAAATGCATTTTGTTATTTCCCTGTTTTATCCCAAAATAATTCAGTTCTGTCCCACCGGACTATTTGATTTACAACATCATAAGTTTTATACAAAACCATCTATGCCTAAAAAGTGCAGCACTTTAACATGTTTTCAAAGATATATATATACCCTCTTCATTTATTCAATGAAAGGTCTATGATAGAACACAGTTCGCTGTCCTTCATTCACTTCATTTATTTTCCAAGTGCCAAATACCATGTGCAGCCCTTCTTTGGATGCCTGGTCTGCTATATGATTGTTTTCCCTGTAAACGTGCCGGCAAGTGAAAATGTCAAAGGATTGTTTGATCAGCTGAATACTATTAAGAACATTTGCCAGTCTAAGTACTCTGCAAGCTTGGGTTTGATTGGTCCAATTTATAGCATTCATAGAATCTCCATAAACCGCCAGTCTAGAGATACCCTTCTCAGCAGCAAAGATAAGTAGTAACTTTAAACTCATGACTTCAGCAAAATAATTGGATCCCATACCAAGACCCATAGTGAGTGTAAAGTAATGTGAATCGGAAATATATAAGATAGCTCCCCCGCCACAATTCTCATTACTTGCAGCTCCATCAAAAAAACCCCAAGGATTTGTTCTATCAATCTCCACCTCCAAGATACGTCTCTGTTTAGCAGCCCGTACATATTCGGGGCATGCTTGATATATGCCCACCGCCTGTGCACTAATAATCTCCGGTGTACAGGGTTTATCCTTAAATATGGCCCCATTCCTTGCCAACCAGATCCCCCATGTGATCAGCAAAGGAAGGGTCTTTTGTTTTTTATTATAAGCCCGTCTCCACCAGTTCGCCAATGCATCTGTCACCGTGATTCCTTCCCAGCTACAGTCATAACCCACCAATTTAGTGCATTCCTGCCAGACCGCAATCGTGAATGAACACGAGATGAAGAGGTGTGTTGATGTTTCCACTTCCCTCTTACACAATACACACCATCCCGAGCCCTGGAAATTTCTCTTATGCAAATTATCCCAGGTTGGAACCCGATTTTCTAAGGCACACCACATAAATAATCTGTTTTTTGAAGGGCATTTAATTTTCCACAGTGGTCTCCACCACCAGACCTCCTCCCGTAAAGCTGCTCCAGCGCTAAGCATAAGATATCCCATCTTTGGGGTATAATACCCTGCCGGATCAAGCTCCCAAATCAGTTCATCCTCCCGGTTCGAAAGGTGTATACCAGCTCTGTTCAGTCCACGAATATAGTTATTCAGATATGCCGCCTCAGGATCCCCCAAGCCCAGCACATCCGCAGATTTCCAATGTTGTATCCACGGGTCATCAGGTCGATGTTCAGCCATTTGATTAAGAGTGATAATGCCCCTATATTCCAAAGTATCAATAACATTTTCAGGCAGCAGATGTATTTGTTCACTCCCGATCCATGGATCTCTGCCAACTCGCACCTTTTCACCATTACCCACATGCCAAGCCAGGTTATTCTCCACCAATGAAAAGGATTTTACCACTACCTTCCAGATAACGGATCCCCCAGCATGTGATTTCTGAGGGCTCCGTATCCATTCATCCAGAGTCATATCAGATATATACTTCCCTTTTATAACCCTGGTCCATAAACTGTGAGTCTTGATAAGTCGCCAACCTCCCTTAGCTGCCAACGCCTGAGCAAATAGGAAGATGTTTTTTAATCCCCAGCCCCCAAGCCCTTTAGGTACTGCAATCCGCTTCCAATTGACCCAAGGGGTTACCTACCCTTCCTTCTTACCACTCCAAAGGAATCTAAAGCACAACCGCCTGATATGTTCAAGGATTCCTTTAGGTATCCACGACAAAGACATCCAATAAACTGGAATGGCTTCTAAGACTGCCTTAACCAGAACCAGCCTGCCAGCTCTCGACATCCACTTGTGGCTCCAAACATTTATTCTTTTCTCCACCTTACCTATTAGCCATCTCCAATCCTTCTTTATATAAACATTTGCTTTAAGGGAGAATCCCAGATATTTCATTCCCTCGTCAAGATTAGATAATTTGAATGGGAAATTCTCAACAAGTGCCTGTTCCTCATCCGACCGAAGCAGATGGATAGTTAGAGTGGACTTATCAGCATTGATATCCATCCCTGTAGCTTTAGAGAACAGGTCCAAGATCTCCTTCAATGCCCGAGTATCCCTTCGATCTCTAGAACAGAAAATGATAATGTCGTCCACAAATAATAGGTGAGTAACAAATAACTGCTCCCCAATGCAAATGCCATTGAATCGACCCTGTAATTTAGCATCAAGAATAGCCCTGATCAAACCTTCTGCCACCAGCAGAAAAAGTAGCGGGGAAAGTGGACAGCCTTGCCTAAGGCCTCTTTCCGCATGAAAAAAAGGAGTGGCCGCTCCATTCAACAGCACAGAGAATGATACAGTAGTTATACAAGACATGATCCATCTAATAAAACTGATACCATAACCCAAATGAGTTAGTAGAAGCCGGATATAAATCCAACTCACCTTGTCGTATGCTTTGGACAAATCAATTTTAAGAATAGCTCCTTTAATATGCCGAGTCTTCATGCTGTGTAGTCCTTCCTGTGCCACCCCAATAGCCTCATGGATCTGCCGACCTTCAAGAAAACCAAATTGTTCAGCTGAAATATGCTCAGATAGTGATACCTTAAATCTCCGAGCAATGACCTTCGAAACAATCTTGTAGATACAATTGCACAGAGAAATTGGTCTGAACTCGGAGAGAGTGACCGGATTATCAGTTTTTGGTATGAGGGCAATAAAAGTAGAATTGAAACATGCAGGTAACTTCCCATTCATACGAGTATCTTCTACCACCTGTAATAGATCCAGCCCCACAATCTCATACAGTTCCATGAAGAATTCAACTGTCCATCCATCCGGACCGGGGCTCTTGTCTTTCTGAAAACTTCCAAGGACCTCCTTCAACTCCTCCTCAGTCACAGCCCGCATCAGTCTCCTATTATCCTCCTCCTCAGCAAAACGAGGAAATAATTGGGCGATCCTAATAACTTCTGCAATAGAGGCCTGAGCCGGAGCCCTAAATAAGTTCTGGAAATGTCCCACCCCGCAACGAGCTTTGCCTTCAAAATCAAAGTGTTCAGTGCCTGCTTCATCTTTCAAGCTCCAGATAGTATTGACCGCCTTCCTCCCCCTAGCGTATGCATGGAAAAATTTAGTATTCTCATCCCCACATTCCAGCCAGACCGCCCTACTCTTGAGTCTCCAGGTTTCCTCCTTTTCCAACAAAAGTTTATTTCTTATTCCTTCCAATCTGGCCATTTCAACCTTGGATTCCAGAGTCATAAGGCCCCCTCCATCCCCATCATAGATCCGTAATAGTTCATCCTCTGTCTGTTTCAATGAAATATCCTCCCTATTTTTCTTTGCAATAGCCCAAGTTTTGACAGCTCCTTTTAAACGTTGAATGTTCTCAGCGAACTGAAATGCCCCAGTTCGATCATGTTCAGCATCATACGGCCTCCATAGGTCCAGAAAGAGATTTTTAAAGGAAACATCTCTGAGCCAATTTTTATTAAACTTAAGAGAGCTAGGTGGATTGTTTGGTCCACTTCTGATCTCAAGAAAGATAGGGAAGTGATCAGAATCCCCTCCGCTCCCTACCCACTGCCTGATCTGTAGAAACCTGTCCACCAGCTGTTCAGCCACCAAAAACCGGTCCTGTCTCTTAGCCACCCGAGCCTCTCCACACCTGTTATTCCTCCAAGCGGGTTTCAGCTTGATAGGTTCAATATCCAACAGGTTCATACGAACCAACTTCTGTTGAAAGTATCCTGCCAATGGATCCAACTGAGCTTGAGGGCCCCAAATTCGGATTGCCCCAAAGTGAAATTTAAATCTCCCCCCAGCACAACCGAATCACCATCCATTAGCTGATCTTGCAGTAGAGAATCCCAGAATGGAGCTCTATTTACATAGGGCCCGTAGACATTCACCACAGTGAAGCAAGTACCCAAGTCAACAGAGAGAAAATCAGCTCCCAACACAGAAGCCATCCCCCATGCATTAATTAGTTTAATCGCACAATTCTTCCATCCCACAGCCAACCCCCCAGAGCGACCCCTAACATCCAGAGTCACAAAGGTCCATCCTACCAGCCACAGTTCCAATTTCTCCTTGATGATATCACCTAACCCTAAAGTCTCTTGTAGCAGAATCACATCAGGGTGTTCAAGAGTAAGCACCCTCATGAAAGCTGATTTCTTTTTAGGCCCAGCCAGACCCCGACAATTAAAGGACATGATCTTCATAATCGAACATTCATCCGGGCATTCACTGCTCTAAGTGCCCTCTCAATCGAGACCTGTTTCCCATTCCGAAGATCCATTCTGGCTCTGTTCTGTGCCTTAGATAAAAGAGACCTCCATCCTCTGCCTCTCCGGACCGGCACCTTTACATTTCCCAAACCCCCTCCAGAAATCTTAGTGCATGAACGAAGGTTATATCCTGAAGCAGATGATTCAGGTGAAGAGGGCTCAGAAGACTCATCCGCCTTCCCAGGATCCGGTTCAATAGGAGTCTTCAAGTCCTCCAAAAGAAGAGTAGGCAAAGCATGGTTGAGAGCAGAAGATTCACCCACCGAGCATGAGGTTCTCCCACAAGGGGGCGGAATAAGTGTAATGGGAGAAGTCTCAGAAAGTCCCGAAATAGTTAGATTTTTTAGACCCTCAACCCAATCAAGCCCAACCACAGTGCACCGATTGATAAAAAAATGTAAAGAGGGTGTAAGGGAGAGAGAAGGAATACTCGAATAAGTAGAAGGTCTCGGCACTCCATCCACCTCTACTGAAAAGTGATCAAGTATGTCAACCGCAGAAGAATAGTTGTATCCACCAAGTATGTCCCGAGCCACAGCTGATTCCTGCCCAAAAAGTTCCAAACCCTCGTTAACCCGATCCCCCCCCCGAATCAGTATCCACAGTCGGTGCTAAGTGCGTCAGGTCCAGTGGTTCTTCCCTAACAGCCATATCAGAAGGGTTTTCCTTCCCCCCATAAAGAGATCGAACCGATAGATGGCAAGGTTCCAATCCCTCATCAATCCGGTCCCCCCCCCGAGTCTGTCATCACATTCGAATCCTTTTGCAACATGTCCAGTGGATTTTCCAGAACAGTCCCCCCAGATGGATCTTCCATCCCCCCACTTAGAGTGCGAGCCGATAGGTGACAATCAATCGTCGGATGTCCATAAAAATGACAACGCCGACATCTGAAGGGTACATTTTCATAATCCAGTACCTGAGGTATACTGACAGGCCCCCATTCCAGGTTTATGAGCTCCGGTAGTCCATCGCGAATATTTAAATTTACCAAAATCCTTGCAACCTGCTTGTAATGCGTCTCCTTAAAGGAGAGATCAGCTTCCAGGAAATTTCCCAAAATATCCCCAATCTTACGAAAATGGCAGATATCCCAGAAATGCAGCGGAAGACCCGGCAATCTAACCCACACCGGAGTCAAATCAACTCTCTCCCGACCAGCATCAAAGAGTGGATGCCAGGGTTTTAACAAAACCGGCGAATGATTCAAGTGCCAGTTCCTGTGAAGAATTTTATTCACGTCTACCTCCGCCCGTAGTACCACCGCAAACCACCCCCGTAGCAGCAAATCCACCTCAGGTGTGTAGCCTAACACCCCGCGCCACTGTGAATCCACCCATTCCATCACAGTAGAACGGGCGAAATTTCTGCCCATAACCTGACCCACCAGTGTCAACCGAGACATCTCAAGGATACGATCCCAGGCTATATCCTCGCCAACAGCATAACTACCCACAATACGGGTTTTAATCCAACTCCTCCTGCGACGCCGGCTAGGTCCCTTACGTGCAGTCCCGACCCCGGATACCTCCCCCACCTTATCCCGCGGAGACCCAGCAAAAACAGTAGGGCTACCACATCCACGATGTTCAGAAATCTTCAGTGGCACTCTCTCATCCACTTCAGTTCCACTACCATTCGTCCCAACCAGCTGCTGTAACTGTCGTGCCACACCCTCAACCGCAATTTGTTCAAAACCAACCGCCTCTTCAAAACCTTCCTGCAAATCAGACGCCGGGAACCCTAGGTTCCGAGCAAAAAATGTACCAGCCTCCCTCCAACTCGAACTACCCAGAAAATCCACTGATATACCATCATTTTCCAGGTTTTCCGGCAGCCAGCAATGTGGGGAGAATGTCGTATAATGCGTGGATGGGAATCCATTAACCTGCCTCTCCTGTCCCAAACCGGTTGTAACTGTACCTCCAGGCCCCAGCAATGGGTTTCCTTCCAGGCCCACCAACTGCCCACCATCTGGCATCCCCTTAACACCAAGTGCCTCTAGCTAGTCATCAATGAAATCTGCCATGTCCCCTACCTCCACTGAAGTCATAAGCCCGGAGCCCACCAGCAAACCTAACAGTAATCACATATCACCGACAAAAGCTCCAAAACCCTGACAAATCAGACATCGAGATCGCTGCTGCACCATGCATCGTTCCTGCCAATGCAATCTAGAAGGCTCGGTTTCCACTGAGAACGACCCACAGGCGACCCCATGACAATGCCATGACCGAACGGGACCACACTACTGAGCCCGTGACATTCCATGTGATTTCATCAATGATAGAAGGAATAATTTTAGTACCGATCTCTCTGCAGATCGGCGATCATATGCCAATATCCATCTTGTTCCCTGTCGATCGAGGCTAGGGCTCGGCCCTCTGGAATGTTTAATTCTGTAATCGTCCTCAAGAATCTCCCAGATAATATTATAGATGGTAATATTATTTATTTATTTGTAATTTTATTTATTTATGGTAATATTATTTATTTATTTGTAATTTTGAAATATAAATAAATAAAAATATAAATAGTAAAAAAAATAATATTACAAATTTTGCATATATTATTTAAGAATTAAATAACTTCACAAATTAATTTTATTTGAAATGAATATATTATTTAGAAAAATTAAATAATTTAATAAATTATTAAAAATATTTAATAAGTTAATAAATCATTAAGAATATTTAAGAATTAAATAGCGTAACAAATTATTTGAAATAAACACTTAATTTTATTATCCTCAATTGTATTTATTCTTTGTTACTGTTAATTAATATATATATTCTACATTCATATTCAAAATGCTGCAACTTACAAAGCTTGCTTCCTATTCTTGAACTTCTTTTTCTCCATTGCTTCTGTGGATATTTCTTTTTCTTTTTAACAAACCAAATTCTAATCTCATTGCAATACCTAATCCGGTTGTCCTTTTAACCAACCAAATTCTAATGTCATTGCCGGGACGGCTCGCCCAAATCTACGAAGCTATCGAAATACAAGGAATTAAAATCATTGAAATGTGGAATTTCCTCGTCAAAGATATTGCAAGAGGAAGAAGAAGAATTTTCCTCCAATATTATACTTCGAGTGAGCGAAGGGAAGAGGAACTGGTGATGAGCTTCTGTTCCAGAGCTGGTGCTTATCATGTTGTTTGGTTGCAATCGATCGTACTGATAATCTCCCATACAATTCTCCAACAATAATTGACACCATGATTTGGAGCTATCTATATCCACAACATGATTATCTGCTTCTTTATAGCCTTCTTGATTAATACCATCATGACCATCTCCTGTTTTCAAGTCTTCTGGATAAATAATGTCTACGTCTACTATTGCCCTTCCACTGTATCTCACCGCTATTGGTTTTATGGGTGTATTTTGAGATGTAGAAATATCTTCATGTACGACTTCCTCCTCAGAGTAAGAAGGCACGTCCCTTCTCTTCAAGGGTTGACATCTATCACAAATCTCATAAGAATACATTTCCCTACCTACACAAAAAAGGATTACTTGAAAACAATTCCGTCTGAATTCTGTCTACTGCTCTCATTCTTCCCTATCTTGCAAAACCTTCTTCTCTATCTTGACAAACGCCAATGGCTGCATGGAGGAATGGATATCAGTAACTCTTTCCAGCAAGAAAATTAACTGACGCATTCTGGCTGATGAGATTACGATGAAGCCAACCTTCGACAGATTTAGAAGAGCGTGAGAATATATGGCATACAATACTAAGCCTCTACTCATCTGCAATAGCACCCAAAAACTGCCACCTGGATGAATACAAGGAACCCACAAGCGTTTGTGCATTTCCTTCGAGAGCTTCGGGGTTATGTTGAATGAACAAATTCATGGAATAGCCTTTGGTCTGAAAACCAGTCGATATTCTTTCATATGGATCATCCATCGTCCACTTAACAATGAAAAAACTTGCCAAGGGTTTCTTGAACAAAACATCCGAGCAAGGACTAGTCCTTCCTTGGTGTCTGCGGTTTACAAATTCAAAATACGAATTTGAATGTATAGTGGATCCTTAGCGCCTTTATTGAATTCAAAATTCAAACCAAGATTACATTAATGCACGCTGTATTTGTCGTATTTGTTATCCATATGGCATGCAGCATGGGACCGTAGGTTCACAGACCATGCACTATTCATATGCGGATAGCTCATGGTGCATGGGACCATAGAGCATGGGACCATAGGTTCACAGACCATGCACCATTCATATGCAGATAGCTCATGGTGCATGGGAGTCCCGACCATAGGTTAACAGACCATGCACCATTCACATGCGGATAGATGATGGAGCACGAACGGTTATGTTATTCGTACTTGGAGATGATATGTCAGAGGCCCCTGTACCAGACTTAATTAGTCTGCTGCGGGGTGCATATGACTAGCCCATTCCGATCACCCAGCCAGCACTGCTCCCCGCCGTCGGATCACGGTGACGCTTTCTACCTTAACGTGGCGGCGTATAAAATAAAGACTGAGTGTGCCTGTGCACTGTGCAGAGGATCTGAACCTTACATCATCCCACCGCCCCTCCGCCGCCCCCTCCTGGGAACCAAAAAACGATGATTACGTCATCTTGCTGCACCAATCAGATTGGCAGAAAATTCATTTTTAATAAATTATTTAATATCATAAATATTGTAAACTATAGCAAAACTATAGTTACAGCAAAAAATTACAAATTGTAGCCCAAATTAATAGGAAGTGAACGATCTATATATGATCCCCTTCGGGGACATAATAAGTATAGATAAGTATATTAAAACACGGATCATTTACCTTTTCACAAACGCATTATATATTTACTTGTATTTTGAATTATTTAAACAAATATTAATATTTTAAATAATAGTATAGTATGATTTTTCTCTAATATATAATTATAAAAGTATTTTAGATGATAATTTTTAAAATCTTAAATATAAAATGATATCTTATGAAATAATAATTATAAGTTAAATTAATAATAATAATTACCATATAAATATTTAAATAAACGATGTATACATCATCACGTAATTTATTTATATTTTTTTTTAAAATTTATGTCAATTTCTTCATTTTTTATTAGATTTCTTCATTTTTAATGTTATTGATTTGCTTTTATATTATGCTTAAAATTGTATTAAAAATAAATAAAGTAAAAAATAAGTATATTAAAACATCATCATTTATCTTTTCACAAACTCATTATATATTAAATGAGATGGTAATAAAAATATAATATGAACTATTTAAACAAATATTAATACTTTTAAATAATAGTATAATATATAATTATAAAATTAGTTTAGATTATAATTTTTAAAAGCTTAAATATGAATGGTCATATGTTATGTAACTAATTTAGTAATAAAATATTTAGTTAATAAAGTAATATAATTAATTTAAATAGTAAAATGCTAATTAATGAATGATGATATTTTTTTTTTTTTTAACAGAAACAGGGAAAAGAGTGTATTTATAAAAGTTGTGCACAGCTATTCATTACATGCATATGATAGAGGTTTTTTTGCAGAAGAGGAAATTTCTAAAAAGACTGTAACTGTAGTTTCTATCAACATATCTTTAAAAGCTCTGAGCCTTTTCTTTCTAAAACTGTTCAAAATGGTGCTGGGATAAACCCTGATAAACTGTCTGTTTAGGAGAATGCAGAAATACATTGGCAAAATATATGCAAAATTTTGAAACCTGAGCTAAAAAGAAATTAGCCATAACTCTTGAACTGGGCAGAAGCGGCGTCCACCATTTCCTGATTGATCTCTTGATTGACCGTGGGGGTTTCCTGCACATAACTTCCCTGCGTTTTCCCTGTCAACACTGCCATATCTTTCTGCAGCATATCAACCTTTCCCATAAGCTCGAACATTTTTTTCTCTAAATCATCAATCCTCGAATCTTGGCATGAAAGCTGAGAGACTGTGTGATTAAGGTCCGCGGCCATCTCCTCGTTTTGCTTCACTCTGGTGCAGACGGCATCATAGGTACTGCGAACCGAGAGTTTAATATCTACCATAGTGCGGCTCAGGGCAGCTATGGCCGCCAATACACTTTGCATCATTCCAAGATTAAACGGAGGCAGCAGAAGAGGACGGGGGGATGGAGGGGAGTCCAATTCGCACAGGGAGAGCCGACTTAGAGCGCAGAGCGCAGGAGAAATGAGGGGGATGAGCCATCGCGGAGGAAGAAGAGAATGGAGCGGAGGGAGGAGTTAATATCGGCTCGTGGGAGCTGACAACACAGCAGGAAGCCATGTGACAGGTGCATGGAGGGTCGGGATGGCGTGTGGCAGAAGCAACGAGGGTCGGGGGGGAGTGAAGATAACTGCGCTTTGAACGAGGGATGGGGAGAACCCTCGAGGGTCCAAAGGACCCATCCTTTGAGCTTATAATAAAAAATTTTACCCTTGACATTGTCTTAGGGGATGAAGTGAAATCCCATGGCACCATTATGATCCTGCACGTGCCCAAGTTCTAAAGAGGTTACTTTGTTAGCCTCTAAGTAGTTCTAAAGAGGTTACTTTGTTAGCCTCTAAGTCAGCAAGCTGGTTGTTTTCTCGGAGGATGTGAAAAAAAGAGACCTTTGGGAGGAGAGCGTTGGATTTTATTCGTTGCATATATCTGTAAGCTTTTGAACCTTGAGGGGCAGAACCCTTTCTCATGATTTGAATAACATGTCTATAGTCTCCATAAATTCTGAGATTGTCAATACTGAAGGAGGCGGCCATATCTAATGAGAGGATAAGGGCTAGCCATTCCAATTATTTGAAATGAATACATTTTGTCATAATACATTTTAGTATAAAGAAATATTAGAAAATATAACATATTTATAATTACTATATTTAAGTAGTTAAATAATTGTAAAATTATATTTATAATTTATATAGATGGTAATATTATTTATTTATTTGTAATTTTGAAATATAAATAGTAAACAAAAATAATATTACAAATTTTGTATATATTATTTAAGAATTAAATAACTTCACAAATTAATTTTATTTGAAATGAATATATTGTTTAGAAAAATTAAATAATTTAATAAATTATTAGAAATATTTAATAAGTTAATAAATTATTAAAAATATTTAAGAATTAAATAGCGTAACAAATTATTTGAAATAAACACTTAATTTTATTATCCTCAATTGTATTTATTCTTTGTTACTTTTAATTAATATATATATATATATATATATTGGTAACTCCTTTACTTCCTGCATATGATCCACCGAACACGATCACTGGGTCACCTGTTGTATTAGGCAGCGATTTTCCATAATACCGATGCATTACATCTCTTAAAAAATAATTAAAAATTGGGACAATAAACTTTATACCTTCACGAAGAGAAGTACTTTTAACTTGGCAGCATTCTCGATCACGATGCCGCAGTTCCGATATGAGAGCTGAGAATCTATACTTTCCTCTGCTCCAATAAAAGACAAATATGGCAGAATTACTCTCTGGAAAACCGCAGTAAGTTCCACTCACAAGATATCTTTGTTGAAAGGTTCGAGATCCCTGTAAAAATGTTCCTCTGTCGGAAGAACCCTGCGCATCAACCAAGCTAAGAATATATGAGTATTTGTCAGAAAGAATCAATAAGGGTGTGAGAGAGAGCCGATTTTCCATAATATTGATGCATTACATCTCTTAAATTTTGTGGAAATTTTCAAAATATAATGAAAAATTGGGACAATAAAATTTACACTTTCACGAAGAGAACTGCTTTGAACTTGGGAGCATTCTCGATCACTATGCCGCAGTTCCCATCTAAGATCTGAGAATCGATACTTGACTCTGTTCCAATAAAGTCAAATATGGCAAAATTACTTTGATGAGCTCCCTAGTAAGTTCTATTCACAAGATATATGTGTTGAAAGGTTCGAGATCCTTGTAAACATGTTCCTATACCGAATGAACCCTGCGCATCAACCAAGCTAAGTATAGATCAGAGTATCTGTCAGAAAGAATCGATGAGGGCGTCAGAGAGAGCTCTCCCTCTCTCTGCTTGCCACACTTTGCACCTTTACGCAGTATCATGCTGACCAACTGGAAGTGGAACTACTTGAACATAAATGCAAATGGGAACTGCAACGAATGGTCCATCGTGCAGGTGATCTATGTAGGACGAAACCGTTATACAACCAATTCCCGATTAGTGCGGGCATGTTATATGGGTGGTTTTACTCGTTGCTTGCCATCTCTTAACACATACTGACAGATGTTAGCGCAGAGTAGAAACGAATATAGGGTTTAGACATATCGGCGGCTTGTTCCATGGGTTTATAATCGATGGAGAGAGGGCATGGACAGCGCAGACTGCAGTGTAATGTTTAGGCGGTTAACTATTAAACAGTTACATAATTTTCCACCCGCCTAGCAAATTTTAACCATTTATCTGTTTATTAAAATCTAAAAACTATTCTGCGACCATCAAACGCATCCTGAGCATACACTTATTGCATCAACCTCTAATCTAGAGAAATCTATACTTCGTCCTCCATCTCCAAAAATCTAAGATATAAATTCCTATTGGCATAATAATATATGCAGCACAAAGAAGCAAATAATTTTTTCAAGAACATAAAAGGGGTCGAGCTTTATGGAGAGCTGTCCTACCCCACGCAGAGATAAAAATGCAAAATTCAACCAATTTACAATGCACAGAACGTTATACCCCTACAAATGGTGAATATGTCGGATCAAGCTCATTTGGGAGAGGCGTCCCGCCCCACGCGCAGAGATAATTAAACATAGAGGTCTCAACAATTGCTATCCTATTTCATAAATCAAACAACGATATAAATATCAACCATAATCCAGCGATTGTGAGATCGCAACAATTACTATCTGCAAAGGTTGCTACTCATCCCCCAACGATTACCATCGTGAGCTCGGCGCTCTTCCCATTTTATGGGAAGTTGCCCCAACACTTAACTCTCACTAAGAGTGGTAGATAAGCACAAAGTTAAATAATTGTCTCTTAACATCCATGCATACCAAGACAACAATCTCAGGCAATCGTTCTTCTCCTCAAATCATAAGCAATTAAGTGGTAAGCCATTGAGAAATGGAAAACAATTCTTTAAACATATCTCTTTTGGCAAGACTCCACTTGGTTTTTTTTTTTCCATCAGAAAAAATCATATTATTGCTATTCAATTGAATCAAATAGTACAAAGATAGTTTGTGTATCGAAGATACAAGATATCAAGACGGGATCTTGTTCTCAAAATGAGCAACTGTTTAACTGCTATACAAAATTAAAATTGCCCATCAAAAAGATTTCACAAAATGATGTTCATCAACCCAAGTAGGGGAAACAACCTAAAAGAAAAATAAGTTACCCCTGTCAAGCAGACAGACGTCCATCCATTCTTCCCAAAATAATATTCCTTCAGGTCCAGCAAAAGCATCTTTTGAAAGTTGATCTGCATGAGAATTGTGAGTCCTGAAAATATGCTCGAATGAAATCTGGTCCTGCTTTGCAATCTCATGACGAATTCAAACACACCAATTTTTTAGATCAATAACATTCAGATTGTATTCATTTGAGGCCCATTTGATTGTCACTCGAGAATCCCCAAAGACTTTGAGATTAACCAGTCCAAAGGTATTCGCCACTTTAAGCACAGCCCAAAGGGCCAATAACTCCGCTTTCATATTGGTACCTCTGCCACCATTAAGACGAAGAGAAAAGTAATGATCTTCATTGATATAAATGACACCACCAGTTGCACACATACCGTCTTGAGCAGCACCATCAAAGAATAATATCGATTGAGTTACCACAAAGGAGAAAGAACTTTCACTCACACATTTCTTACCATGTTCCTCCTTAGGGTAAGTCTATAACATATAAATAACAGACCTTACACAATGCACCACAACAGGGATCTTGTTCTGAAAAATTGCTTCATTCCTTGTAAACCAAATAATCCAGGATATAAAAATAGGAAGGAAGAGTGGTTTTTTCTAATCCCTAACCCAATTGAGCAAACCTGTGCCAAAGTCCGAATCTTCCCAGACTAAATCCAAGTTGAGTTCTTTACAGCACAGAGACCAAATTTCTTGCATAAAAGAGCACTTCACAAATAGATGACCAGCAGATTCAGAACTTAAATTACATAAACAACACCGACTAGTTCCATTCCAGCCACGTTTGAGGAGATTATCCCATGTCTTAAGACTTCCATTGAGAACATGCCATAGGAAACATTTCACCTTCAGCGGGATAGACCATTTCCAGATTTTCGAATACCGCCACTGTCTTGGATAAATACAACGATCCTAAATAATCTTGTCATAAGCAGATTTCACAGAAACAAAACCTTCTTTTGGATTGCTTGCCCATAATAATTTATCAAGGTTCCCCGAAAGAGCAATACCAGCTGATCTCAGAGCCATAATATAACGATCCCATTCCTATGTGTGTTCCGGAAGCTCCAACTCTAAAGCACTTAACCAACCATTACCTGATCGATGAAAATGATCGATTTTTTGTACTTCATTTAAAGTTTTATACCCCATAAAATTCAACAGAGTGATTAGATTCTCTGACAATCTAAAATTTTCCTCCAAACCAAGAACAGGATCCACACCGATTAGAATACTGCAACCATTACCTACCTGCCAGCAAATATCTTTGGCAATCCAGTCATAGACTTTAAGAAAACCTCTCCAAACTGGAGACAACAAACCAGAGACCCTCTTGGGTGTCCTCAACCAGTTAATAAAATCTATTTTAATATATTTGAGATGGAGAACCTTCGACCAAAGAGTATTACTGAATAAACCTCTCCATAAACTCTTCAATCTAAGAGCTTTGCTAAAAATATTGATGTTTTTAATACCCCATCCTCCGAAGTTCTCCGGCCGAGCAAGAACCTCCCATTTAACCATCACCAATTTAGTACCATCGATATTACCAGACCAAAGAAATCTAAAAATAAGCATCCTGAGCCTATCTAGAATGTAGACCGGAATCTCTAAAAGAGATAACCAAAAAACTGGAATACTTGAAAGCACTGCTTTAACTAAAACAAGTCTGCAACCAGCTGAGAGCAATCGAAAAGTCCAGTGATCAATTTTTCTGTTTGAACTTGCTAATAATCCACCGCCAATCATTGACTTTATAAGAATTAGGTTTTAAAACAAAACCTAAATATTTCAAACCAACGACAAGATCTTGACATTTATATGGTAAGATAGATTCAATTTCACATCTTCTCCCAACTTCCACATTATGTTGATAAAAACATGATTTTGAAATGCTAACCTTCATCCCAGAAACCTTGTAGAAAAATTTGATAACATTCAAAAAAACCTTCCATTCTGTAATAGAGTCAGTGCCAGCAAGAAGAACGTCATCAACAAAAAGGAGATGCGACAGGAAGCATCCATCACCCATCTTGATACCTTTAATCAATCCCATCTCTTTGGCTTGTTGAACGAGCCTACTAAGACCATCAATGATCAGGAGAAATAGAAGGGGTGACAGAGGGCAGACCTGTCTGATCCCTCTAGAACATTGAAAAAAAGAGGTGGGATTACCATGTACCAAAATAGAAATACATGGCGTTGAAACGCAGGCCATTATCCAATTTAACACAAGGGGAGGAATACCAATTTGTATCATAATCAACCTGAGGAATGACCAATTGACACGGTCATAAGCTTTCTCTAAATCCATCTTTAATATCAGAGCCTTTAACTTCTTAGATTTGATAGTGTGTAGCAGTTCTTGGGTAAGACCAATCGAATCATGAATTTGCCTATCCTTTAAGAACCCAAACTGTTAAGGAGTTATAACAGTAGATAGAGCATTCTTCAATCTCTGTGCAATAATTTTTGAAACAATTTTATAGATGAGGTTACATAGAGCAATGGGACGATATTCCCCAAATGATACTGGTTTGTTACTTTTGGGAATTAAGGTAAGGAATGTTGAATTTAAAGCTCCAGAAATGAACCCATGAACTCTAGTAAATTCCACAAGACGTTGAATGTCTTTCCCCATAATATCAAAGAAATGCACATAAACTTCCATTGGCCAACCATCAAGACCAGGGCTTTTCTCCCTGGCAAAATTTTTTAAAGTATGCTCAATTTCATCTAAAGAAACCTCCTTCCCCACTGCCTCAGCATCCCTTTCATCAAAACATCTAGGATAGATTTTTGCCAATCTGATTTGGTCCAACAGATCACAGCCACCTTCTTCTTTGTAAATATTACCAAAAAACCTCACAGCTTCAGAGCTCAAGGATTCCAAACCTTTTATAGAGTTCCCATCTTCATCATTGATATCCTAAATCAATTTCAAATTCCTCCTCACAGAAGCATAAGCATGAAAAAAAATTGTACTCCTATCCCCATGACTAATCCACATCGCTCGACTCTTCAATCTCCACTCCCTTTCTTCCATCAAGAGGATTTCCTCCTTTTTTTCTCAAATAACTTCAGAACTTCAAAATCTCCCTAATTCAAAGAACCATCAAAATTCTGCATACAGACATTTTGAATACTGTATTCCAAATCCTTCAGTTCTGCAGCATCCATCTTCTTTCTAACATTTATCCATTCAATAACCTCTTCTTTGAGCTTCATCATTTTATGACATAAATAATCAACAGGATTTAAATTCTCAATATCAGAATTTAACCAGAAAGATTTCACCATCTCACAAAAATCATTCTCCAAAAGCCATGAACTATTAAATTTAAACGGGTAACAAACCTTTTTTCCATAATCTTCAAATTGAAAAACAATAGGCCAGTGATCAGAGAACTTCACCTCATGAACCCATGTATGAGACCTCTGTATGAGACTTAAAAAAGAAGACTTCACCAAAAAACGATCTAGTCTCTTGTGAACACCTGCATCACCCTTCCTACCATTTGTCCAGGTAGGAACTAATTTAGCTGGAACCATATCCACCAAATCAAACTGACATAGATAATCCATAAAATAGTCTGCCAACGGATCCAATCTGGCCCCAAATCCCCAGATCTCAGAGGCAGATTTTGTAAAATTCAAATCGCCAACAATCACCAAATGGGATAAATTAAGAACGCTAGACACAGCCAAGGCTTCCCAGAAATCCCTTCGGCCATCATAAGGAGCATAACAATTAAGGATGTGAAACTGTATGTTCAAACCTAAACAAATTCCTTTCATCAGTAGACCCCACGGAGTAGAAAAAACTTTGAAGGCAAACAGAGTAGGGTTCCAAGCCACCGCCAAACCCCCAGAAAGGCCATTGGAGCAACAAAACTTCCCAACTGGGAAGAAGGTCACCTAACTTAGATATTGCCACCGAACTTATACACATAGTTTCCTGAAGTAACACTATACCTGGACAAATAGCTGCATAAAGTTTAGAGAAGGCCTTTGCCCTAGCAGCCTTCCCCAACCCCGGACATTCAATGATAAAATGGACATTAAGAACTAGAGGCGCAGGGTATCTTTTCTCTAAGACCCTCATCTGACGAAGAAATAGAAACCCCAGACATCAAATGACCAGAAACCCGAGGGGGGTTTGTATCAACACAATCAGTAGCCCTACTGCCCTCTCTCTTCTTTTTACCCTTTCGAATGGTAACATTTTGAAATTTAACAGCATGAAGCGGAATTGCATCAAAACCTGCAAGTGGAGATTTGGAATAAGAAGGAACCAGGGTGAGTGTTTTTAAAACCCCATCAACTTTGAGCTCACAATTTTCCCCAATCCCAGAATCTTCAAGATCGTATGGAATAGGTTCCGTAGCCTTATGACTCACAGAACCCAAAACCTTAACAGAAGGGGACAAAGGCATAACAGATTCCTGAGCTTCTTCACATAAAACATGACACTCAGAAATATCCACACCAACATCAACCCTATCCCCAACAGAAGCTAAATCAGAAGAAAGATTGCGAACAACAGATGATTTCACCATATCCACAGACACAGGAAGACACCTGACAGAAGGCACATGAGGACCATGTCTCAAAATAACATCCCCAGAAACAATACGAACATCTAAATCCTTCTCCGTGACTTCCATCAAAGCAATATCATCTTTAGAAACTTCTGAATAAACAGTATCAGGAATAGGAACAGACTTACCAGGTTCAACAGAGGGAGCAGATAGGTCCAGAGTACCTTTCATTGTCGACCCTGACTTCAAAATATTAGGGCATTTTGCAAGAATGTGTCCAATTTCCTTGCAAGCATAACAACGAAATGGGATTCTGAAAAAATCGAGTCTTTGCTTCCAGCATCTAAGTCCCCATACAACCTCAACTTCTTCCGGAAGACCAACATCCATTTCAATTTGCACCATTACCTTGGCGTATCTTCTATCCATGCCAAAAAGGGATTTCCTATCAATACGGATGAAACGCCCAACCGAATTTGCCAAGCCGACAATAATCTCCTCAGTCCAAAGTTCAATCGGCAATCCTGGAATCATCATCCAAAGGTGTTGAATTCTCTGTTTCTCCGTAAGAGGATCGAAGGAAATATGCCAACGTTTCAGAATTAAAGAGCCTTCTTTGAAAAGCCAGGTGCCCTCCAAAACCCTAGACATCATGGCAGCATCCGGAAAGACAAAGAGAATCGAACGATTCAACAATAAATTGACCCTTGGAGCCATACCAGAAACCAGCACCCAATTAACCCTAACCCACTCCAGTATTTCATCCTTCGTACCAGAAGTATATTCAAGGCGCCCAACTAAAGCACGCTCAGCAAGCATTGCTACCCTATCAATATTTGCGTCTTCAGCTATAACAAACCTGGAAAGAGTAGACCTGGCTTTGTAAGCTTTCAGCCTGCAACGAACCCTCGCCTTTGCCCCAAAGTAATTAGGGTTACAATTCTCGTTCGGGTGCAGCACAGACGAAGCTGGCACATAACAAGGTTTTTCCAAAGGAGGAACATAATATGCCCCTCAAAAGTGCAGAGGTGAGGCCATAAGGACCCGTGACCGGTTAAGTGGGTGAGACCCACACCTGTCCCTCTCAAAATGAACATGATGGGTCCCGCATACACCTGGATTCCACTAACACTGCAAAACAATTCTACCTGATAACCCTAGTTGGAGTGAAAAAAACCACAACAAATCAAAAAGTAGCCCGAAAACCACAAGTAAACCACCACCAAAAAGACCGAGAGCAAAATCCCAAAGGAGCCAACCACCAGCTTGACTCCAAGGAGATGAAGA
Source organism: Larix kaempferi (assembly GCA_027924585.1). Taxonomy (NCBI): domain Eukaryota; kingdom Viridiplantae; phylum Streptophyta; class Pinopsida; order Pinales; family Pinaceae; genus Larix; species Larix kaempferi. The sequence goes on from BSBM01000866.1 coordinate 5,915,462, forward strand.
ATCAAAATCCATCGCTCCGGGCACCAATCCCATCCCAGAACTGCAGAATCCCTCCACTTGGTTCTCTTAACCGACTTACTTATTTAAAATATTAATTACCAAAAGGTATCATTTACCATAATTATTTTCTCTAATTTATTTATCACTCGATGAATTATTTGAATTGTTCTTGTAGTTTCTCCACCAAATCCAAATAATTAATATATATATATATATATATATATATATATATATTATAGATTCTTATCATCATGGTATTTGCTATAATAATATATCTTTTTCTTATCTTTTAAAATAAGGTAACTATAACTGTCCCTCAAGGTTTTGTTTCTTATTATTAAGGGTTCTAAAAATAACTCTTTGGCACTTGATGCCATGACTAAGATGATTATGATAATTATAGCCTGAGTGGGCTTAAAGGTTAATAACATGTGCTCCCTCTTAGGAGGTCATCGGTTCAAATCCAGAGGAGGTAGGGTATGTACACCTCTGTATACTTTAGCAGTTAAATCACTGCATACAAGGGGGTCCCTTGTCCCACAAACAAGGCGTCTCATACATCAAATTGGTGTCTTGTTTCGCAACGACCTTAAAAATAGATTATTATTATTAATAATAATCATTTAACCTATTTTTTGTGTATAAGATTGTAACATTATATTACTGAAATAAAGAAGAAATATACATAGTGTTACAAAAAGATCCTCCCCTGAGCATTGCCCGGGTCATTCCACCAACCCCCCTATCCAAAAACACGGTCCCAAAATCGCCCTACACAAATTTGCAATATCGTCTTGCAAAGAATTATCTCCCTTCTTGACTTCTTGCCATTACAAATTTCCCCTTCCCCAAGGTCCCTATCCAAACAAAACCAATACTTTTCACCCAAGGCCGCTATTGCGGTCAAACTATGAACAAAAAACACTAGACCTGGACTACCTCCCATAACCAGACCCGTCAAAGGATGATATAAGACTTGTAAAGATCTTCATGGTTCCCAATTATCAAAATTATCATAACAAAAACACAAAACAACATTACGGCCAGAAGACACGTTCACAGCATTGGGTCGGTCGTTGTTGGAGGCTGCTCCTGCTGCGTCTTTCCTTCATTGTGCTGCGGCTGGTTCGCTCCTTCTTCAAGCGGTGGAGAATTGCGGGCCAACGAAGACAAGAAGGAGGATCTCACTAGACCCATCACTCCCTCCATCTCCATAACACCACACAAAATGTCTTCCTTTGCGTTCTCAATAACTTGTTGCACCAGGTATCCATAACTAAATCGCTCCATCATTATTTTTGTTGTTATCTTCCTCAAAGTCCAATATGGATCTAGCACCGATGCTAACCCCTTCTCGTCTATCATTCTTTGCATCTTGTCCTCCTCCATTTGTGAAATGGATTCATCTATGTCAGGCGAGACACCCTCCAGATATTCCTTCTCTACCTCCTCCTCCACCACCTGTCATTCTTCTCTTATTTTTCTCCCTCAACGACTACACAATTGTTGTCACGGGGACATCACAATACTACATATTACCTCAGGACCTCTATTTCTCTTCCTCACCTCACCTAACAACCTCTTTGCAAACTCAAATCATAGTGATCGTTCCCTCCCATCTTCCTTCTTAAATACATCTGGCATTGCCCTTACCTTTGTACTCCCATTAAATTCCTCCATCAATTTGACCATAATGACAGTAAATTCACCCAGTTTGATCCCATCGTCAAACCAAGTATCCTCCTACTCCCCGCCATAAACACACGGATTTATTAAGTACCGAGCATTCATGTCTCTCTGTTTCATAACCGCCTCTGACGCAGTTCCAGGCTGGACCACCTCCAACGTCCCCTCCTTCCTTAACTCCTGCATCCTCTTTCTCATCCTCCTTCTACTATGCATTTAAACCGTCCCAGGCTCCATCGACCAAGAACGCTTCTTCTAACAGCACATCGCTGAAATTTGGCACCACATCGCCCTCCACATCCATTCCATCTGCCACGTTAACTCTGCATCTGGGATGATATCATTTAACCTTAATAATAATAATAATAATTAGTTTTACTAAATGATAGCGGTTAATAGTAATTAAGTCTACTTAGGATTTACCTCTATTTAGGATGACGCCTAAGAGTTTTTTACCATCAAGTGAACATTAACGGTTCACTTTTCTTCAGGTACCTAAGGAACCATGATGACACCGGTCATCAGTAACTCATTCCCTGTGGCTTCCTAGATGGTCGACCTCACTCCCCTAGTGAATTCGTGCCCCCATCATTAAGTCGTGTCATGCCCGTAGTCTCCTAGTCTACAATCACCAATTACAACTTAGCAAATAAATAACCAGGCTTACATGGTTTAATTGTGGGGCCTTGGCCTTGAGCTCCTCACTAGAAACAAATACATAATTACAAAAAGAATTGGGGCAGAAGAGGGATGTTACATTTCTTGAGTATAAATTGTTTTTTGTGTGTAAAAAATTTAAGATAAAAAAATTTACACCTCATAGATAGATAGATGAATCTATGTTGTTTTTTCTAATAAGTTTTCTTTATGTAAATTTAATTTGGTTAGATTTAGTTTCTTTTATATATAATAATAATATAATTTTAAGGTTATGGACAAACCCCCTTGTTTGTGGGACAAGGGAACCCCTCCGTGCACCCATTTGACTACTAAAGTCGTGCATACCCTACTCCCCTTGGGATTTGAACTAGTAGCCTTTGAGGAGGAAACACATGTTATTAAGTATTGTGTATTATAATACTTCATATTTTCTCTTTTAATAGGGTTGACATGTCATATTTTTGTGATGTTAAACAGGGCTCTAGAATAGTCCACCAATGATATATATGAACAATCAATATTCTAAGCAACCTAAAATAGGTTTCATATTAAATTGCGTAAAGATAAGTTAAGTGAAAATAAACACTATAGCAAGAAAGCAGTCCACAAGTTATAATGTTCATGTCCACAATCACAAAGAGTCATAAGAGATTAGATATCTAGAATCAAACACACTGCTACAATAGTATAAACACACTAGTGAATAACATCATCTTTATGAACACATAAAGATAACTTGCAATGTACAAAAAATTAACCCATTTGCTTGAATGCAATGGTTTTATTTATAACTTTAGTTTATGGATCTTTTCCTTTCAACTCCTATGATTATTCATATATCTTAAGTGACTCTTAAGCTTTTAGATTTTCACTTACTTGAATAATAACAATGTAATAAAAATAATATTACAAAGTTATTCATTGATTGTAAATCTTACCCGATAAATTCAAGTGGCAAGCATGGCTTTCAATTTGTTTTGAATGGTTATGCCAAACACTATAGGCATTTGTATTAATGTTTCCACACATTCTTCTCATTTTTGGGATATAACCAAACACTTCCATTGGAATGCATATTTTTCTCATGCTTGGAATATACCAAACTTTTTTATTGGAAATGCATATTTTTCTCATATTTGGACCACACTAAAGACTTCTATTGAAAATGCACATTCTTGATTTCTCTTCACTTCCATTTTTCATTAAGCATGGATTGATAACTCTCTATTTTAACAGATTTCAGAACTGGTAAAAAACTTTGATCTCTTTCTCCTTCAATTTAACTTCTTTTCCAAATTCTTCAACGAACAATCTTTAAATGATAATTTTTTATCAAAATAATCACATTTCTCCAATTCCTAAAGCATTCATAAACATGGAAAGTATTGCATTAATGAAAAAGGCAAATGATAAGAAAATACCATGACTTTCAAATTACAAATAAATATAAAACTAAGCCAATTAGTTAAATTAATCTCATTTATAAAATAAGGGAGGGAAATAAATACTTACCATAAAAGTAAAAGCAATTCTTCAATTTTAAAAATTAATTCACATTCAATAAAAACGTGGATTTGTTCATTCCAAATTCCAATTTACCATTAATTAAAAGTGTCATCTATAAAAGTAATTCCCATCAATTGTTCAAAGAGCATTGTAACCATGAGAATGTGTAATAAGTTGTTGGTTGGATGGCGAAAACCAGATTAGGGTTTCCGAAGGAACAGGGTTTGCGGTGCGGAGGAGGCGGTGATGGCGAATACCCATGCGGTCATATTACCATCTGGGATATGTGTAAGTTTATCTAGACTATGAAAATGACGGGCCGCTGCTGACAGGGTTTATTTTACACTTATTTGAAATTCCTGTGTCTTAATTCGGTGGCAAATGATTGGGCTTGTTTTACGGTTACGAATCTAGCAATCTTTCTGGGGATTCTCTGTTATGGTTTTTTGGTCTGAACCGTGAATGTGCCGGTCCTCGCTGGGGTTAATCAGCATTTCCCTGGACGTTGCCGAGGACCGTTGTTTTATGTGTTTTGAGGAACTGGGTTTCATCATTTTACGGGCGGTTTTTCCTGGGGTGGACCACAGGATTCTTGGGACGGTCCCCTGTTGATAGCTCCTGTTTCCCCAAATATCTCTTGTCAGGGTTTACTTTTGGCAACACCCGTCTTCTTTGGCGCTGTGCATCTGGGTTTACCTGTTGTTTCGAGGTAGATATGGAGGGACTGGATCTCAACATGTCGGCCGGCAATAATATGAACGCCTCTGATTATATGATAGAAGAGGCAGGCCTGTTCAAATCTGACTCTTTCTTCAGGAACCAGCTCCGTGGAAAACGGGCTCTGAATCCCGGTGGTCGACAGGTGGCACACAAGGGCAAAACTCCAAAGAGACATCTGGACACGGGTGTGCCACATGGGGATGCCATGGGCTCGGACCCATCGGTTGGTAGTGGTAGGGTTCGCCCTGAGCGGGCTGGAGGTGAACGGCATGGTACGACGTCAAGAGCAAACAATAGGCTGGCTGGAAAATATTTTAACAGACCTGGGGAGTCACATCTCACGGTGGGTCGAGATATTGGTTTGGAGGAAGCTGTGGAATGCAACATGACTGTTCTTGTGGGCAAGTTTTCATACCATGCCATGAATAGGCACAACATCGTCAAATGGGTTGAAGAGACATGGAACCCCATACTGGAATACACTCCTCAGGTATTTGCCCTGTCATGTGGTTGGTATGGCTTTAAATTTCATGAGGAAGCACACAGTACTCGAATTCTTGCGGGGTTATGGCTCTATGGAACCGGGAGTCTTATGCTGCAAAAATGGCATACGGACTTCAACCCGGACTCGGCAACTGTTCGTCTTAGACATTTATGGGTGCTATTGCCTGGTCTTCCACTGGCATTGTGGAACCGTGGGGCGTATGAGGCCATTGGAAACCGGCTGGGTCGTTTTTTTACATGTGGAGGAAGAACACCTGAATGGTTTTGACAGGCGGATGGGTAGGATGCTGGTCGAGGTTGATGTTTCCCTTGGTTTGATTGATGTTCTGCACATCAGTTGGCGTGGTCGTCAGTTGGCACAAGTTATTGATTACTGGGGCAGACCCTTCCGTTGCTCGAATTGCAAAGCGGTGGGACATCTCTGGAGACAATGTAGGGCTCCTGCTTCTTCCGGTCGTCTCAGGGAGAGGGATCCACTCTGGTCGTCCGACGATGGTAGTGATTTGGAGATGGATGCGACAGGCACACTTGATGGCTTTTCAAACCGGGTTCCCAACCCTCATGCACCTGGCTCAGCCTTATTCCGTAAGTTGGAACTACAGGACCCTCATTTTTTCCATTCATTAAACGAAATGGATATTTCTTTCATAAATAATTTAGATATAAACCATGGCAATAATGGAAATTATTTGGGTCGTGGTCAAAACAAGGGTTATGTTTCCACCGGTACTGATAGCAATTCAAATGACAATTCTGTATATGATGACCCGATTATTGCGTCTGAATTGATGGATAGGTTACAAAACCTTAGTCCGGATGACCCTATTCATGATACCTTGGTTACTCCTGAGAATCCTCCCTTGGCAACTCTGCCGGTTCCCAACTCACTGGAAATGGACTGTATATGCAATAATGAGGTCGCGGTGTTGGGCTGTGGGGATGTGGAGAAAGATTCTGTTAAAAACTCAAATGTCATATTGGTTGGGGGGATGGGGACGGATGATTTGAACCCGGTGATTATGGCTGGCGGGGACGTCTTGGTGACTGATAGGCCCGGTGATGAACCAAATATCATTCCTGAAGCGGGTGGAAATGCCATTCACATTCCATCATATTCCGATATGGTGAAGAAAATCCCTATCCATACATATTATAAGAATAGGATAGTGGACCCTGATGACAATACTGGGGTTGGTGGGGAACCATTGGCATTGAAGGATTCCACTCCGACGGAGGGGGATTGTAAAAACCCTGCTGGGAATATACCTGTGTCCACTGGGGACATTTGCGTTATAAGGGGGGCCCATAGGGGTGGCCTTGCACAAGACGTTTCGCCTATAAAAACTAGAAGTGCCAGAAAAAACAAGAAGGCCACTCTTGGGGGGACAGAGGTGGACCTCGATAAGACTATTTCCCCCAAATCTACTGAAACTCGGGCTCTTAGAGGAATGAAAGCCCTCGCAAGAGTTCGGAAATGATCTTTCTCTCCCTAAATATCAGGGGGGTGGGGGGCCTGCCCAAGCAACTGGCCCTCAAACGAATATTAGAAATTGTTAAACCTGATCTAGTGCTCTTACAGGAAACTATGGTTAGCGGGGAAAAAGCACGTATATTTTTTAATAAAGTCAAGCCGGGATGGATGTATTGTTCTGTGGACGCGGCTGGGCTCTCTGGTGGTCTTTTGGCGGCATGGAACCCTTCGGTGTTGAGATTAGCTCCAGCACATATATCAATGGGTATCTTGTTGACTGGAAACATGAGGGGTTCGGAGCAGATCTTAAACATCATAAAGTGCTATGGTCCGTACTGTGATCGTGAGGCTTTCTGGAACCTGGCGGCTTCTGAACATCTGCTGGCCATGGAGAACTTAATAATTGCTGGGGATCTAAATTTCACGTGGGGGGATGGGGAATTTTGGGGGCCTACGGCTAGACGTGATCCCTTGGGTCCTTTTTTCCAAGATTTATTCAGGAAGTATTCTCTGATTGATGTTGCCCCGAGACCGTTGGCACCAACCTGGTCGAATGGGAGGAAAGGGGCTGAACAGATCCAGAAACGTATTGATCGCTTCCTAATTTCAGAAACACTGCTGAACAAATTTCAGAACTATCGTTCCTGGATGCACCAAATTAAAATTAGCGATCATCTGCCTATCATTCTCCAATTTGATGATGAGCCTTTCCAGAAAACCTTTCCTTTCAAATTCAATTCCACCTGGCTTGCGGATGTGGAATACACTACGGGTGTAAGGAATTTATGGCAGCAAATGGATGTCTCTGGGGAGAGATCTGCTATGGACAAACTGGCGGTGAAACTTAAGTTGCTAAAATACTACACCATCAAGTGGGAAAAAACAAAGAAAGCCTTGATGCGTAAAGAACTCACTGAGATTGAGATGGAAGTGGAATATCTGATGAATAGAGGGGTTGAGACTGAACTGAATACTATGGAACTTTCTAGTCTCTCCACTCTGTAGTGCAGGAAGATGAAAATACTTCTGTTTCAGGAAGAATCCTGGAGACTGAAAAGTCGGGCTACTTGGCTCAGGGCGGGAGATCTGAATACAAAATTCTTCCACCGTTACGCAAACTCTCGACGTATACATAACTCTATCTGGGACCTGAATGATCATCAAGGCCGGAGGATTCGGGGGGAGGAGAATTTGATGAAGGAAGCTGTTAGACACTTCCGGGAATATTATTGTGATCCAAAAAATACCACCCTGGCAGAACAATTCAAGCTTATTAAAGAGTATCCACGGATGTTCCAGGAGGAGGAGGGTGATAACATTTTCCTGGAGATCACTCTGGGAGATGTGGAAAACACTCTGAATGGATTTGCTAAGGATAAATCTCCTGGACCTGATGGGTGGACGGTGGAGCTATTCATACATTTCTTTGATATTATGGGGGAGGATCTGCGGATGGCCGTAGATGAATCTCGCAAATTGGGCATTGTCTCGGGGGCTCTTAATACTACTTATCTGGCACTTATCCCGAAGATGTCCCACCCGAATGGCTACGATGAATACAGACCGATTGCTCTATGTAATTTGGTCTACAAGATTATTGCCAAGATTATTGCTGACAGAATCAAACCTCTTCTTTCACAACACATTACTATGGAACAGTATGGGTTTATATGTGGGAGACAAATTCATGATGCTGTTGGTGTGACTCGGGAAATATTTCATTCTATCAAACAGAGGAAAATTGAAGCACTTACACTACAATTGGATCTGGTAAAAGCTTATGATAAGGTGGATTGGAATTTTATGAGATTAATTCTCATCCAGATTGGACTACCTTGGAGGGTGATGAAATGGATAATGGCATGCATAAACTCGGTTAATTATGCAATTTTGATCAATGGACATCCCACGGATTTCTTTAAGGCTTCACGCGGTCTCCGGCAGGGATGCCCTCTATCTCCTCTATTATTCTTACTGGTTATTGAAGGACTGAGCCTATCCATTCATAAGGCGCGTCGGGAAGGTCGGATCACTGGCATTAAAGTATCCAGGGAGATCTCTGTAACACATTCTTTATTTGTGGACGATGTTATGCTTTTTGGTATGGGTTTAATTGCTGAATGGATACAATATAAGCTTATACTTGATCTTTTCTGCCTGGTCACTGGTATGATTATCAGCTATACTAAATCGATCTTCCTGAAGCACTTGCTGGACGAAGATACGGAAGAGGCGATCTACAACATCCTGCCACTAAAATTTACTGAACTGGAGGCTGGCACTAAATATCTGGGCTTCTTCATCAAACCTACAAATTACAAGATTATTGACTGGACATGGCTTGTCAGACGCTTCGATGCGCGCATTAACCACTGGAGCTTCCGTCTTCTAACTCTGGGTGGCAGGTTAACGTTGGTAAAATCTGTATTACAAAGTTTAGGAGTTTATTGGTTCTCGCTCTGTAAAATCCCACGTACCATTATAAGTCTTATTAGACGGAAGGTTTTCAGTTTCTTATGGACGGGGAATGATACACGGGAGAAATACCATCTTACAAAGTGGAATACTTTGGCACGTCCTTGGAATCTGGGGGGATGGAACATCAAGGATCTGGAATACTTTGTAATGGCCCTGCATGCTAAGAGTCTGTGGCGTGTTCTATTCAATGAATCAATATGGGGAAGGATCGTTCGTGCAAAATATTTGAAAAACATCCCGGTTACAAACTGGTTAAGGTTGGCCTGTCCTGCTACTCTGGGAATCTCAAACATTTGGAATGGTCTTATCAGTGCTTTTGGGGTTATATCACAGTGGATTGCATGGATGCCGGGCAATGGTCGCAATATTAAGTTGGGAACGGACCCATTCATGGGTGGTCCTTCGAAACATACACTATCTTTAAACTTGAGGACTCATCTCCGAGCATCTGGCTATTACACTCTGGCTCACGTGGCCTGTCGATATGTGGATGGGCATACACAATGGGTTACTGCTGAGCAACTGGGCTTATCGGGCTCTCTGGGGAATGAATGGGAGGATTACACCCGCCCGATGTACCTATCAAATATCAGATTATCTGACGATGCTGACAGACTTATTTGGTCGTGGGATGTGGCTGGAGGGATTGTCACAGCTAAACTGGCATATGACTCTATGTTTGCTGATTCCTGCTATTCGGTGAGATGGTGGGATAAATATATTTGGAAACTCACTTTACCCCTCAAGATAAAATGTTTTGCCTGGCTGACGCTGTGCAATAAGATCTTAACTTGGGATAATTTGTGTCGCCGTGGTTTCTGCGGCCCGGGGTGGTGCATATTCTGTTGCACACAGGGTGAATCTGTGGACCATCTATTTTCATCCTGTTGTTTCATTAGAGACATCTGGAATATGATTGCTACTAAAGCAGGCATACATTATCTTTGGAATCTGGGCACTCTGAATGAAAATCTGGAGAACTGGTCTCGTTATGTTGGGGGATGCCCTGAACTTCCTTTTTTTATGATCTGGGAGGTTTGGAGGGCTAGGAACTTGTGTATTTTTGAAGGCAGAATTCCTTCAAGGGATGGTATCTGCTATAAAACAATTGCTGCACACAAGGAATTCATTGCTGCTCATGGTACAAATTGTGGGCGAGATTCACTTGCAATTTCCCGTAGACTTGCTCCTCCAGTACTTGTTTACCCTTGTGCATTTTTTGATGGGGCTGCGGAGGGTCGCTGTGGGGGTGGGGGAGCTGGCACCATCCTACACCTGAACATGGATTTATCCATACGTATCTGGCTTAACCTGGGGAATGGTTCCAATACCCGGAGTGAGCTATGTGCCCTGTGGCTCGTTCTTTTCTGGGTGCGATTGAAATTACTCACCTCACTCGCTATCTTTGGTGACTCTCTATCTATTATCTCTTGGGCATGTGGCAAGACATCACTCAATGTTCTGCTACTCAAACACTGGATGGATGCGACCAAAAACCTCATCCGGGATTTTGATCATCTACACTTTCAGCATGTCTATCGGGAGGCTAATATGGAAGCCGATATGCTTTCTAAACGTGCTCTACATTCTCAGGTGGGGGTCATCATGTGGCAAGAATGGCTGGCTGATTCTCTTACTTCACAGGGTTCCTATCATCTTCACTGGCCTTGATTTGTTATGATGCTTCTTATGTCTGACTGTTTATTTTTTGTTTATTATGCTCTATTTTTTGCGGATATCTATCTTACTTTCCGGTTAGCTATATGTGCAGATACATCATAGAGCCTGGTTCCAATTACTGGTTGGACATCTATGCTCACACTACATTTTTGCGGCAGATATGACCATTGATATGGCTGTTTTTTGGCATCAATATTATGATATACTTTATAATTGACACTCTGGGCCTCTGACAGCTGTTGATGTAGTCTTTTTTGATATTAGTACTTGTTTATGGACTTATTGTTTATGGTGTGATCTCGGGATCCGTTTCTCCACCTGGAGGGATTCTTGACTATTATTGTGGACACATGGTGCATTTTCTGGACTATACTGTTATTATGGGTGACTCATTTGACTATGTCTGACAAGTCCATTTTACTGGATTTGTGAGCAGATATGTATGTTTCTGACAGCTGGTGCTATTTACTATTTCGTATATTAATAGTAAGTTATATTTTTCTGTGAAAAAAAAAACCATGAGAATGTGTCGCTAAAGGCATCAATGATATGTTGGATGCATTCAATCGATTTGAAGATCAATCATACTAATCATGGTGAAATTTACATCCCAAAATTGCCACGTGGCCATGGTGGATTGCACAATCCTATTGGATGTTCTTGTATACATAAAACAATTAATTTCAACAAGTGAATTTATCGTATAAATCATCACCCATGGTAATGCGTGAGCAGCGGGCTTCCTTTTTTTTCATTGAAAGATGTTCACACCCGAAGGTGTCATGTGATGCTGGACATGGGTTCGATTCGAGTTGGAGATAACCATAGCCGACTGCCCCAACCACCCCACCTACAGCAGGACCGTACATGAGCATCAAACTCATTAGCATAGGAGTGCCACCTTTGCCTATGTTCGTGGATCTGGCATGTTCATTCGACGACCAGGTTTCATTACAAAACGATGGGCATACAATAAAGTAACACACCAAAAGGCCTCTAATATCCATACACAGAATCTAACTATGCCCCACAATTGAACAACTCATATAAATTGTGACATCAACCTATGTTTCCCTTCAATTAGTTATCCTAACCGTTGGACTATTTTGCCCTCATCCAACAACACATGATATTATAGGCTTTTGTGTCTGTATTTGACAACCCTATTTTTTCACACGATAAAAATACTATATTTTAATATTAATTATATGATGAAAATACAACTGAAAGATGCCAACCAAAGGCGAATAGTGAACAGCCACCACAGCAAATGTGGAACATGTGCCAACAGAGATAAGACTACAACCAATAGACCAAATCTCCAAAATTACAACCTACCACCACAAAGATAGAAGCACCAGCAGATAGCTAACAAAGAGAGAAACCAAAAACCTGTAAAAATAGCCGCAACAATTAGACATCATAAAAAAAAAGGCTGCCCGACTCTCGGAGGACTTCATCCGCCCAAAATTCAAAAAAAAATACGACCTTCCAATGCAACAAGAGCACGCTTCGACAGGGCATCAGCTTGCAAGTTCTCCTCCCTGAGAATATGGATGAATTGAATGTCATTTAAAATCTTACGGAGAGCTTGAATCTTCTCCAATCAGGGCCTAAGAGAGATGACATTTATCGGGCCTATACCATTTATCCAGTTCACAACCACAAGTGTGTCCCCAGCAATCCAGGACAACTGCAACTGCCGAACATTTGCAAAATGTAAGAGACACCACAGGGCACATACCTCACTATGGGTATTTGTACCAAAGCCCACATTCAGCCAAATGTTAAAATAAGCCTAATCATTAAGTTTAATAAATGCTCCAGCTACACAAGTAGAGGCCAAGTGTTGAGAAGCACCATCAAACATCCCATAAGTGCTCGATAATGTAACAGAAGGATCCCTAGATCAATCGTCATTGCTCCTACGTCCATAATTAATTGACCTAGGTGTTTATGAAATGAAAATTAAGAGGAGAGGTACTTAGGTTCGTGAGCTGTGGGTGCATGGCATCCTTTCTTGAAGGACCCGCTTAAATATTATTCATGAGCCACTAAAATATTAAAAGGAGCATTCCGATTTAATTAAGCAACTAATAATTATTTTCGGGTTGAAGAATTATGAAAGGGTCGGACTCATTTTTAATATGGAAAGACCTCATGCATGAAGAGTAGAATAGAAGGGAGAAAAGGAAGTGCAAGCCTCTCAGAAGAGAAAAAAAAGAGAGGGGAATATAGTGATAAGTAGAAGAACGATAGAAGACTAAAAGAGAGGAGGAAAAAAAGGGTTCAAAAGAGAAGAGCTCACGCAACGAAAAGAAGACAGAATAGAGAAGAACAAAAAAGAGGAATGTTGAGAGCTAGAGTGAAAAAGAAAATAAGGAGAAGAATAACAAATAAGGGGAGATTTGTTGCAACTTCATGTAAAAGTTTTGTTTGAAGAGGGACATTATTGTAAAGGCGTGGCTAAGATTGAGATCACCGGGCTAGGAATTTGATAATCAAAGAAATTGTACGGTGTGTGAACCCACATGTAAATTCAAAAGAAGAAATCCTTGTGAGGCCAGTCACATAATTTGTATAATTTTTCTAAGAATTAATAGAACGCATGTTGAGCCTAGTTTTATGAAGAAAAAAATATTGTCTATGTGTTCTTAAATTGTGCATTTAGTGATGTTGCCTCTGTGAATTTTAGAGCCTGTCGTGCACTCTTGTGTTGTCTATGTATTGTGGGATTTGGATTTTTTGCAGGTATTTATGGGACTTGAACCTCTCCAGGGGATTGATGTCCCTTGCTTCATCACATACATTGTATGTGTCTACCATTCATCTAAAATATTATTCAAACCTTTGATCCACCATATTCATTCGTAGATAACTCGTAAATTTTCTATAGCAATGACCCTTATGGTCGAACAATGAAATTTCTGCTCCCTACCCCCTATGGTCAAGCAACCCTAGGTCTTTTGCCCCATACTTCTTTCACTCAACACTGTTCTTGGGCACCAAATGGATATGAAAAAGGGGGAAATCAAAGGCAACCATGGCATGATGATTTGGAATGATCCCTTATTATTGAAACACTCTCCAAGAGCCTCTCCAAGATTCCTTTTGGTTCCAAAATCATACAAGAAATTCAATGCATAAACAATTAACAATGGAGAGAGTTAGTGATGCAGCCAGTGACTGCAATTTAGAATGCATAGTAGACATCCAACCACAGAGAGAATACTAGATGGAAAACAAGTAGATAGCCATAATTTTATCACACATTCATCAATCGGAATTAATACAACAATTTTATTCATACACAAGAATATTTATTACAGACTTCATCATCTACAACACTCAGCTTTGATTATCAGCCACATTTGGGAATCACTCTCACACCCACAATGTGCACGCTTCCAGGCTGTTGCAACTCTCCTCTGCTGCAACTCTTCTTCTGGACCAACGTTCCCAAACTTCCTCCTCTGTTCTGAGTTCTGGGCGTTCCTGCGTTCCACTTCCAGGATGAGTATTCACTATTATACCTCCACACTTCTACCTGCACTCTTATCTTCTTACTCTACCCTGACACATGCCCATTGATATAAGCAAGATTGGAATACGAAGAGTCCAACCGTTGAAATCCCACTGAGATGTTTTGCAGTTGGAAACGATTTGATTTCATTATCAGTGGATGAGAGTCGTTTTATTCCAAACTATAACAGACCATAAAACCTAAACCTAAATCTAATTTATTAATAAAATAAACCATAGTAACAGCTTGCCATTTATTATCACATTATTAATTAATGACAACTGGATTTCTAACTACTTTATTATTAACTATTTGTTGTTACTACAAGTTCAACAATTTTACTATGGACAAAATTGCCACTTGTAGATATAACGCACCAAGCCTGCATCCTTTTTTCTATCTTCGCACAAGTATCATCATGAGTAATGGCATGACTATCAGGACGAGCAATAGCAGCATGATATTCTCTTCGGTGGAACTTGAAGTAGATTGTTGCAACACCACGTGTATCATCTCCCATAGTAGCGCCCTACTGTTGTAGAAACAACCATACAAGTAACAACATCAATGTCCACTCTACGATTGTGCAGCATAGCTTGTTGAACCAGGGATGCTCCCGCATCAGACACCCGAGGTTGAAAATTTGAGCATCATTGCTCAAAAGGGAGGTGAAAACATGTGTAGATTTGGACATCCTCCTTTTCCCATCTCTACTACAAACATCCAAAACATTTCCTTTAACATTTTGACCCAAAAATATTCCACATCTTCCCCATTCTTGAACAACTCTTCCCTTTCTGTCATCTCAATGACATTCACTGTCTTATTGTCCGTTTCCTTAGGCATCATTGCCTGATGCATCCATTGCACAAACAACCCTTTCTTGTTTCTATCAACTTCACATGTTGAAGTCTTCTGCATAGCCACATCTTCCACACCAGTTGTTGTATTACCTTCAAGCATACCTTCACACAAAACATTGTGGGAATGACACACTCCCATATGCATTTTCCTTCGAAAGTGCCTTTGTTGTAGCACCTATGCTTTGTTCTTTCTTTTCCTCAACCAACTGCTGCATATCTTCCTGCTACTCTTCTCCCTTCACATATGACAAAATCATCACTTTTCCTTCCTTCTCCTCTTCTAGAATTAAAGGATGCAAATTTAAATTCTTCCCATCTTTCTCAAATTGATAGGTATGGTACGAACCGTTACACCAAAACCTCGAGATGTTAGTGAAGGCCGCCCACTAGGATCTTAACATCCCACCACGCTCCGTAGTCCAGACTCTAGGCTGGATGTGCGCCCGTACGGTGGTGTCCCCTTTGCACCATACAAACCCCGGGCGAACACTGCAATGCCGACGTTTCCACCCGCTCTGTGACTTGAACCTTGGTGGAGGCTCTGATACCAAATGATATGAACCGTTACACCAAAACCTCGAGATGTTAGTGAAGGCCGCCCACTACGATCTTAACATGTTGCATATCTTCCTGCTACTCTTCTCCCTTCACATATGACAAAATCATCACTTTTCCTTCCTTCTCCTCTTTTAGAATTAAAGGATGCAAATTTAAATTCTTCCCATATTTCTCAAATTGATAGGTATTCTTTCTCCCATCATGCATAACCCTTCTATCAAAATGGTAGGAATTTTGCTTGGCCTCCCATATAGAATCTACTCACTACTATATTTTCAACGGATCGGATGGCATGGACGCAGGCAGCAATGGCTCCTAGGGTTTGAACGGAGCTAGCAGGAGACTGTGCAGCCCACTGCAAGCGGCAGCAGGCCGTCAGCCGAGTCAGTGGCTAGCACGGTTTCCAAGGCCAACATGCTGGTGGTTTCATGGTCAGACAAACCGGAGTGACTTTGGTAATATTTTTTACTATGACCTATTTTTTTTCTACCCTACTCTCTCCACCAGAAGTCTTCACGATTCTCCAGGTATGGATCAGCTCGATGAGGTGGACTATGGCAGCGACACGCTGCGGCACAGTGACATTTGGAGCTCGCCACCTGGCGACATCCGGGTTTTGACTAGGGTAGGTGGTTTCGAGGGTGGCGATTTTGCGGAATGCCATTTGACCGATGGTTTGCCTCTTCCTGGCTCTAGGGCTAATCCAGAGTCTGTTTCTGTGCCTTCTCAGTCGGTCTCACCATTTTGGGACAGGACTGGAGTTGGTTTCGTACTGGAGGTTAGCGCCGATAACATTTGGGGTGTCAAGGATCTCTGCTCATTCCCACCGGATCCATTATGTTAAGGGTTAGTTGATATTCCAGATTTTCTGAACTCCTCGGGCGGCTCTCTTAATGTATCACCTGAGAGGGATAACAGTGTTGCGTCAATAACTAGGGTGGATTTACAGGTTAGGTATGGTCGCGGTGCCCCCCTGGGTGGTAACAGTGCAACGGTTCTAGACTCGGCGGAGCATCATGGGTTTTCAAGCCCGTCTGGGGATTTTGCACTGAAGGTTTTAGGATGCGGGGAAGGTCAAGAGGGGATTAAGGATCTCCGAGTGAAGACGCATAGGAAGTGGATCAAAAACACGGGTAAAGCCCCAAATTACGCTCTGGGCGAAGACATTGGTTTCCAGCAGATTATTGAGATGGTTAAGTCGGTTCTGGTGGGCAGGGTGTATGGTAAGGTGGTGAGCCATAAATCGGTGATACAGTGGGCTACCGGAGCTTGGCTGGGACACTGTGGATATGTCCCTTGGATTGTGGGTCTTTCAGGAGGCTGGTTTGCCTTCCATTTTACTTCAAATTCCCATGCATTGTGGGCACTAAGCATGAATTGGTCGATTTACAAGGTACCGCTTCTACTTAAGCCGTGGAATCCGTTGTTTGATGCTAGTCGTGAAATAATGGACACTATACCGCTTTGAGTTAGGTTACCATGTCTACCTTTACAGTATTGGGCTGAGGAACACTTTCGGAGGATTGGCAATCTCTTGGGCAATTATTTGGAAGCCGACTTCTCGTTCGAGGCAACAGCGATTCAGAAGGTGGCAAGGATTCTGGTAAGTATTAATGTAAGGGAAGGTTTATTTGATAGTATGGATTTGAAATGGGGGCCTTACACCTTTGCACAAACACTGGATTATGAAAATGTGTTGTTTTGATGTAGATGGTGCCATGAATATGGGCATCCGGCCATTGATTGCTCCTTACCGGTCCATATGAAGTTTGGCAATTCTCTGAACGGCGGTTTGTGGAGAAGGAGGCAGGGTAGTATTGGAAGAAGTTGTGTTGGGTCAGCAGGGTATTGAACGTCCATATGTGGAGGTTCCCATGGGGGTAGTGGAGGATGATAACACTTTGGTGGAGGACGGCACTGTATCGGAGGCAGGTGATAATTTGGGCATAGCAGAGAACAAACTCCTCGAGCCAATGAACACTGCTCCAGTGGTATCTCTGCATTCTATTACTTGGTCATCAGACAATGCGGCTGGTACTTCTTCTACTCCCTTTTTAAACCCTTCCTTCAGTTTTTTTTTTAAGAACTTAACTTTTCCTGGTTTTGATTGGGTGGATGGGTTTAGGAATTTACATATATCTTCACAGTCGTTGGCATCCCATCCTCTTCCCCAACATCATGATGTTTTTTCCCCTGTTTTGGAAAATCTCCAGATTGAATGTCCCCCCCCTCGTTATTCTTGATGATAACCCTGTCCTCGTGCAAGTCGTGTCTGAGCCTTCTTCACCCACCGGATCCTCAGAGTCTAGTTATTTCTTGCGCTCCATGAATAAATCCACAGCGGGAGGGTTAGGGAAGGAAAAACCAAAACTACCTAAAACCAGAGGAAGGAAGTCCTTCATTTCTCATGCTAAGTCCAGAGCTCGCTCGGATCTTAGGAATGGCAAACAACTCTCAATTGAAAGGGCACTTAGAGCAGTGGACGCCCATAAGGATGGGTTGAGATGAAGGTTATGTCATTTAACTGTCGAGGTCTTGCTGGTCCCTCCAAAAGACCAACGCTGCGACGGATGCTACACCTTGAGCATCCCGATGTTTTGATCCTACAAGAAACTATGTGTGGTGGTGATGAAGCTATTGGTAGGTTAAAAGCTTGGTTCCCGGGGTGGGGATTTGAAGCCTCGGATGCTAGAGGTCGCTCAAGAGGTTTGGCGATTGGGTGGAACGAAGCTAAGGTTAGTGTGTCCTCTCGATGGGGGATGCATTCGGTATTGGGAATTTCTTGCAAATTCTTTGATTTTGACAGACTTTTCACTATTGTAAACATTTATGGTCCATACTGTGAAAGGGAAACGTTTTGGACCTCTCTGTTGGATAGAGAGTTGCTCAGTGGGGATTCTGTGATATTGGGGGGGGATCTTAACTTTTCTCTCGGTCATGCTGAGGTTTGGGGGTCACATGCTCATGTGGATCCCCTTACAAATTTCTTTGTTAGGAAGTTATCTGAAGGCAATTGGATTGATGTGGAGCCTGTTCAATTAAAGCCATCTTGGATAAATAAGAGAATTGGTTTGGAAAGAGTGGCAAAGAGGTTGGATCATTTTCTCCTTTCTGAGCAAATAGTGGAGTCAACATTCTTTGTTCGACAATGGATTGGATCGGGGGGAAACTCAGATCACGATCCAATTTTTTTGGAGTTGAAGGATGGCCCTATTAAACCTCCTGCGCCTATTAAATTCAATAAGGTATGGCTAGAAGATTCTACTTTCATGGAGCTTATTCAACAGCATTGGATACCTTATCATCCAGGGTCGATCCATTCTGCAGCCTTCCATTTTGCGGAGAATATTAGAACACTTAAGGAACCTATAAAAATATGGGCTGCAGAGAAGAGGAAGAGGGATGATAGGGCACTTAAGACTATTGAAGGAGAAATATCCTCTATCTCTGAAGAGGCAGGAGGTGGATACAGTTCTCAGACTACTAAGGACCGTCTAGTTCATCTGGAGAATTAGAGGAACAGAATACTCTTACAGAATGAGGAGACTTGGCGATTGAAGAGCAGGGCCATCTGGTTGGAAAGTGGGGATGATAACTCCAAGTTCTTTCATGCTTATGCAAAAGGAAGAATATCTGCCAATACTATTTGGAGCCTTGAGGATTTAGAAGGTAATTCTATGTCTACTTTTGAAGGGTTGGTTGTAGTTGGGGTTACTCATTTCAGGGATCTTTTCAAAGCTAGTGAGAGAGTGAATATTGAAGAGGTCATCAGGGTAGCACAGCTATTCCCACGGTTCGTTGAAGCGGAGGATAACAAGAAGTTGATGGCCCCTATTTCAAGGGATGAATTAAAGGCACTCTTGGATAGTTTTCAGAAGGATAAGAGCCCTGGGCCTGATGGGTGGACTATTGAATTCTTAATAGCTCTTTATGATACTTTAGGCAATGATCTTTTACAGCTTGTCGAGGATTCGAGGAAGGCTGGCAGGGTCCCAGCCAGCATCAACTCCACATTCATTGCCCTAATACCTAAAGTGGATACTCCATCCTCTCTTAATGATTTTCGGCCTGTTTCATTATGTAACTGTGTGTATAATATCGTTACTAAAGTGATTGCTAGAAGGCTCAAACATATCTTATCTACACATATTTCAGAAGAGCATTTTGGGTTCCTGGAAGGGCGACAGATTCATGAGGCGATTGGAATTGCTCAGGAAGGTTTACACAACATTAAGACTAGAAAGCTGAAAGGAGCTGTTCTCAAAATTGATTTTTCAAAAGCATATGATAAGGTAAGCTGGCTTTATATTCGTCTTATGCTTACCCATTTAGGTTTTGAGATTGGTTTCATTCGATGGATTATGAGCTGCATTTCTACTGTTTCCTTCTCTATTTTAAAGAATGGACCGGCGACCCCCTTCTTTCATTCTGGACGTGGTTTACGTCAAGGCTGCCCCCTTTCCCCATTGTTATTTTTGTTGGTGGCTGAGAGCCTAAGTAGGGCTATAAAGGAAGCAAAACGGGTTGACGATTTTGAAGGGATTTTGGTGGCTCCGGGCATCTCCCTTACACACTTGCTCTTTGTGGATGACATTTTGATTTTTTGTTCTGGCTCAAGAAAGGATGCTGAAAAACTCAAAGAGATTCTGAACCTTTTCTCTAATGCAACTGGAATGGAGATAAATGATGGGAAATCCTCTCTTACCGTTTCTCTATTAAGGGAGGAGGAATTTAATTTATATACTAATTTATTTCCATTCAGAATTCTTACTCTCTCGGACGGGTTAAAATATTTGGGGTTCAATTTGAAGCCTAATGACTATTTAAAAAAGGACTGGTCTTGGCTGCTGGAAAAGCTGGAAAAGAGGTTGAAGAATTGGAGTTTCAGGTGGCTTTCGAGAGCAGGGAGGCTTGTCCTAGTTAATTCAGTGCTGGAAGCTATCCCGGTATACTGGATGTCACTTTCTTGGATCCCTAAAGGGATTTTAGAAGCTGCAAGGAAAATTTGCTTTAATTTCCTGTGGAATAGTAAGGAAGATGCTCATGTTACTCCATGGGTGAAGTGGGACAGAATTGCAGCCCCAAAATCTTTGGGTGGGTGGGGACTAAAGAATATTTATCACTTTTCTAAGGCACTGGCTGCCAAGTGTGGATGGAATTTAATTAAGTCCGATGGCTTCTGGGATAGGGTTATGGTTCAGAAATACGTTGAGCCTGATACTGTGGAAGAATGCATCAGGTCCCCTCAAAAGTCTCATACAGGTGGATCGGTCATCTGGAAAGCATTGATGTCTTCCTTTGATGTTATAGAACAAAATCTTGTCTGGGATGTTGGCAACGGACATAGGGTGAGGATTGGTCATGATCACTGAGTAGGATATGAAGCACAACACATTCTGTCAGAGGG
Source organism: Larix kaempferi (assembly GCA_027924585.1). Classification (NCBI taxonomy): domain Eukaryota; kingdom Viridiplantae; phylum Streptophyta; class Pinopsida; order Pinales; family Pinaceae; genus Larix; species Larix kaempferi. The sequence goes on from BSBM01000866.1 coordinate 5,936,518, forward strand.
CCTGATGGAGGAGTTGAGGCAGCGAGATTTGTTCTTTCTTAATCAGTTGGTGGATGTGGAGAATGTTTGGATGGGAAGCCTAGCTTGGAGGAGGGCTGACACATTTGGATTAGGAGTGGATTTGGAGAAGAACTAAGACAGTATTTAAGAGCACTAAGTAGGGATCAGATTTTCCTGAATGAAGAAGATGACAATCTTATTTGGGATGGGGATCCTTCCGGAAATTACACACCAAAAGTTGGGTATCAGTGGATTAGTGAGAACTATGCGAACAGAGACCTGGTTTGGTGGTGGAAATCCGTATGGAAACTTCAATGCCCGTCCAAAGCTAGATTATTCTTATGGTGTGTTTTGGCTAATAGGATCCCGACGTGGGATTTTCTGCAGAAAAGAAGTTTTCACGGTCCTAACAAATGTTACTTGTGCAACTTGCATGAGGAAACCGCTCTTCATTTGTTTCTTCAGTGCAGTTTCTCTAGGGAGGTATGGAATACTATCTCCAAAATCTTAAAAATACCTTTGCCGTGGGATGGGAACGCCCTTGAAGAGGCATGGAGAAGGTGGACAAACAATGTTGCTTTGAATGACTTTAAAGCACTACCCCCGGTGGTAATATGGGGAATTTGGCTCACGCAAAACAGTTGTTTGTTCAATGATAAACTTGGACTCCCAGCTTTAGTGTCTATTAACAGTTGTGGGATCTTCTTAGCCCTTAAGCAGATTCGTCGGGCTTCAAATCCTCGAAATATTCAACCTGTGGAAATTGATCGATCCCAGCCATGGGGTTTTTTTTATGGGGCTTGTCAAAATGATCAATGTGGGGGAGGGGCTGTCCTTTACTTGTCACCTGTTCACTACTATGTGATGTCGTTTGGTTTTGGGAGGGGAACCAACAATTGGGCAGAGATTCTCAATCTCAAACTTTTGATTTCTTATGCTGTGGAACTTTCTATCCATAAACATACTTTTTCGGAAACTCTTTGAATGTGATCAATTGGGTTATAGGCACTTATCATTGCAGCAACCGGAGGATTGCTTCAGTTTTGGAACAAATACAGATCGTCTCTCACACATTTGAAACTTTTAATTGCAGGCACATTTACCATGAAAACAATGTTGAGGCGGACAAGGCCTCTAAGGAAGGGCTGCTCATGGGAGTCGAAATTTGGAAAATATCTGAATTTTTGAATGGAATTAAACAACCTTTTTATCATAGACCATTCATAGAATGATCGAGTTAGAACAGGTTTTTTATTACAGGTTTTTGCACTTGTGGTGACACTACAGCTATCTCCTACAAACAGTTTGGTGAAAGACTATTTTTTGCAGTTACACATTTTGCAGATCTATAACTCTGTTATGTCTATTCTCTGTTTATTAGTAGTTATTTTGTAAATAGACAATCCAAATTTTGTACAGTTACAAAGGAAGTTATTATGCAAGTTATTGTAAAATATGTTATTGCTCACGTAGTGAGAACATCGGTATTTATCTTGGCTCTCAACAGGATGCCTGATTTAGCAGTTCTATATACCACTCTAAATGAGTGTGTCGATCAATGTAATTTCGTACTCTAATGGATGAAATGAAATTACACTTTTTTTTCGGGAGAAAAAAAAACCCTTCTATCAAAATGCCAAGGCATTCCCAATAAAACGTGACATGCATCCATGGGCAGAACATAAAACAAAATATTATCACTATAGCTCCCAATATTAAAAGTAATCAAGAAATGCTTCCTTACAGTGACCCTTTTCCCATCTTGTAACCATGACACCCTATACGCCTCTGGATGGGGGGTACACATTAAATTCAATTTGTTAACAACCTCCGTAGACACCAAATTTTCAAAACTACCACCATCAATAATCAAATTACAACACTTGCCTTCAATCTTGCATTTTGTTCTAAAGAGTATCTTTCTTTGTTCTAGTTCCTTCTCAACCTCCTTTTCAGACTGCAACAATATCTTCCTCGTCATCAAATTTTCCCCTATTTCTGAGTGCAATTCAACCACCTCATTTTCTACTACTATTGGTTCAATTTCAGCAAGATGTGCTCTCCCTTATTGGCGTCTTCCATCCTTCACAAGTTATGGACATTCAAATGCCATATGATCTGGTGTCCCACATATGAAGCAAATGATTTCAGATTTGCTTCCTCTACCTCTACCTCGTGTTGTTCGACTACGTCCTCTATCTACATCAATTCCTTTTCCAGTAGTCTCCTCCATTGCGTTGGAACTACTTTCAACTTCCTTAACTTGCTTCTCCTTTTGATATCTTCTCCCCTTTCCTGGGGTTCTCTTTGCTTTTTGCTATTTCCTTAAAAAAAATTCCTCAATCCTCAAGGCTGATTGGTAAGCCTCTACCACTGAATGGAAATTAAAAACATTAAACTCATCTAGTATAGCATAATTCAAACCATTCACATACCTGGAAATGGATTCTGGACTCTCCTCATTATGTCCATACCTTATAGAAAGTCTATAAAACTCCTCTATGTACTCCTTTACTGACATTTTGATCTGCTTCAAATTCTGCAACCTCCTCAACAAATTCAAAGTATAATCCAAAGGAAAAAATTTGTGTTTCATTTTTATTACCATCCTATCCCAATTCTTAATTTTCTCTCTACCACCAATTTCTCTATTCAACTGTAACTTATCCCACCATAAAGAAGCATGACTTCTCAATTTTGTACTAGGAAACCTAACTCTTTGGGGATCTCTAATCTGTTCAGACTCAAATAATTTTTCCATTTCCCCTATCCATTATATTAATTCTTTAGGATTTAAACTACTGGAATAAACAGGAATATCTAGTTTAGGTTTACCTCCAACACTGCTAATAGCTCTGAGCATTGTTTCTTCCATTAGCAATTGTTATTCATGTTCGTATGCGATGGTCTCTCATTCTTCTTCATCATCGCTATCATTCCTTATCACTTGTGTAATACCTCTTCTTTGGGTTGCCTCAATGGAATCTAGTTTGGCCATCATTGTCCTCATCATTGTTGTAAGTTCATTCACATCTTCACCATTTTCTTGCCTTCTACCACGACCTCTTCCACGACCGCTTCCTATATGGGCCATCAATATTACTCTTCTATGTGATCTCTTCTTGCAAGTTCCCCACTTCACCAGCATTCACAAATCTGCCAATCGGCTATCGATCCCTCTAATTCTCCACACGCATGCTCAAATGGATCTGATACCACTTCATGTAGCTAGTGACTGCAATTCAGAATGCACAACAGACATCCAACCACAGAGAGAATACTAGATGGAAAACAAGCAAATAGCCACAATTTTATCACACATTCATCAACTGGAATTAATACAACAATTTTATTCATACACAAGAATATTTATTACAAACTTCATCATCTACAGCATTGAGCTTTGAGTATCAGCCACATTTGGGAATCACTCTCACACCCACAACGTGCATGCTTCCAAGATGTTGCAACTCTCCTCTACTGCAACTCTTCTTTTGGACCAGCGTTCCCACACTTCCTCCTCTCTTCTGGGCATTCCTGCATTCCACTTCCAGGATGAGTATCCACTCTTCTACCTCCATGCTTCTACTTGCACTCTTCTCTTCTTACTCTTCCCCGTCCCATGCCCATTGATATAAGCAAGATTGGAATATGAAGAGTCGAACCGTTGAACTCCCACTCAGTCGTTTTGCAATTGGAAACGATTTGATTCAGTTATTAGTGGATGAGAGTCATTTTATTTCAAGTTATAACAAACCATAAAACCTAAACCTAAATCTAATTTATTAATTAAAGAAACCATATTAACAGCATGTCATTTATTAGCACATTATTAATTAATGACAACTAGATTGCTAACTACTTTATTATTAAATATTTTTTGTTACTGCAGGTTCAATTATTTTACTGTGGATAGAATTGCCACTTGTAGATATAAAGCACCAATCCTGCATCCTTTTTTTTTGTCTTCACACAAGTATCATCATGAGTAATGGCACGAGTATCAGCACGAGTAACAACAACATGATATTCTCTTCGGTGGAACTTGAGTAGATTGATGCAACACCACATGTATCATCTCCCATAGTAGCACCCTACTGTTGTAGCAACAACCATACGAGTAACAACATCAATGTCCACTCTATGATTGTGCAGGATAGCTTGCTAAACCAGGGATGCTCCTGCATTAGTTGGGGTTTGAAGCACACTTACCAATAGGACCATAAACAAATCACAATACATGTGTAGTGTTACACCTCCTCATGTCAAGTAGCGATGTGTGGGGAATCCATTTTTCCTTTGTTTCATGAAATTCTTCCCCAATTTGCATGCAACCATGAGTTGAATGCTTCAATGCATCTGATGAAGTGAATGAGAGTTAAACCCACCTCCCACATACTTTTTGAACAAAAAGTATGTTCGATATGGATGCCATGCCTATAATATTTCATTTCCATGGCTTTGATATCACTAAGATCTCTTCATTAATCAATGCCAATCCAACTAGGGGATCCATTAATGATGTCCAAAATTCAACTTCCTAGAACTTGCTTAAATTGTTGGGTTGATAAAAATCAACATCCCAAACAACATTTTCTCTTGCACTAGCACAAGATCTATATGTTGTACAGTCGAAAAGGTGCAAAAACCATAATTTGACCATCTAATCACTTTTGTCTCTTGGAACTAAGTGAGATTTGGCCTCCTTCATTAGGTTTTTCTCCCTCCATTGAAAACTTACTAAACAATAGAAATTTAGGGGAAAATACAAACTTGCCAAAATTACTCAAACACTTGGAGAGAGAGAAAGAATGATACAAATTTGTTGAGTTTGTATGGGTGCTTTCAAGGTGAGGTAAGCAAATTTCCCTTTTGGAACACTTACCGAAAATAGAAATTTAGGGTATAAATCCAACTTGCCAAAAATAACTCAAAATATTTGGGGGGAGAGAGAGAGAGAGAGAAATTGGTGAGTTCAAATCTATGAGTTCAAGAGGCTCCCTAACCTTGAGGTGAGTGAAATTTTCTTTGGGAAAACTTTCTAGAAAGGTGCATTGGGAATTGTGCCAAAAAAAGAAAAAAAAAATAGAATTGGTTGAAAATTGGATGGTAACCACATTTCTATCTTTGATTACTTTTGTTTCTCAGATATAAGTGAGGTTCGATCTCGTTCATCATGTTTTTTTCCCTCCATTGAAAACTTGTTAAAAATAGAAAATTAAGCGAAAAGCTAAAATGCCAAAAATAACCATTTCGATGGGTTTAATTCACCAAGTTCAATTCAATGAGTTCAAGAGGTTGCTTTGAAGGTGAGGTGAGTGAAATTATCTTTGGTAAAACTTCCCAAAAATTTGCATTGGGAATTGCACCAATAAAAAAGCTCTTCAAGTTTATAGAAAATGATCACTTTTGTCTTTTGTAGCTAAGATAAATTTGGCCTACTCCATTGTGTTTTTCACCCCACCGATGTATGGCAACAACTATAAAAGAGGAGGAAAATTAGAGAATGATGAAAAGATGTACAAATGATTTCTAATGAATCATGGTGAAATATGAGGCTTTCTCCCTATTCAAGATAAGATAATTGGGAGTATGCATAGTTGCAACAACCACATCTTTCCAAATTGCTACTCGATTAGATAAAAACAAATCCTTAATCCAATTTAATGTTTTATTCGCAATTTTGATTATGTTGCATGAATAATATTAGAATAAGCTAACTAAGTAATGAATAACCAAACAAATCAATTGTCATACCCTTTTCTTGCATGGTTAATGAATCGTGGTGAAATAGGAGGCTTTCTCCCTATTCACTAAGATAAGATAATGGAGTATGCATAGTTGCAACAACCACATCTTTCCAAGTTGCTACTCGATTAGGTGAAAACAAATCCTTAATTCAATAATTCAATTTAATGTTTTATTCGCAATTTTGAATTTTGATTATGTTGCGTGAATAAGATTAGAATAAGCTAATTAAGTAATGAATAACCAAATAAATCAATTGTCATGCGCTTCCGCTTTTCTTGCATGGTTTGTTTTATTTATAATTGGTGTTACTTTTTTATGGTTTACCATCATCATTAATTAGGTGTATATGTGCTCTATGTGATAAAAGCTGACTATGCATTTTGATTAGATTAGGCCATCAAGACTCGTGGGAATGTACATTAATTGACAAGAATTAATAATAAACATATTAGATTACCCGATGCATTTAATATTAGTCTACAATTAACATTAATGTCACCAAAATATTAATCAAACTTTTGGTGTTGAAGCATTGTAGCTATAAATCCTTTGACTATTTAATTCTTTCGAAGAATAACATTCTTAAATCACCGCCACTTGGAGTGGAGCTTTAAGAGGTGCCGCGGCCCCCTAAAACCGCTCCCGAACTCCATTAAAGAATCACGGCCACCTAAAACCGCTCCCGAACTCCATTAAATCCCTCCCCAAACTCCATTAAACACTCTTACGTTTTCATAAGTTTTTCTTTTATGTTTTATGTTTTTAAATATTTTTTCATGTTTTTGTTTTTTAATATATATTTTTTATTCTATTTTCATAAAATTTGTTAATTAATTTTTATTTTTTTAATAAAGTTTTTTTTATATTATATAGTTTTTTAATTATAATATTGTTAATTGTGTTGTTTTTGTTATTTTATACATGCCTCCGGTAGGTTATAAAGCAATCGTTTGGTATGCTAAAAGCTTTGACTTTAATTAGTTTATATTTTTTTCTAAAGTTTTGTTTAAGTTTTGTAAAATTCATATATTAAATTATTTTTTTAAAATTTAAAATATGTTTTTTAATTTTTTAAAATACATTTTTCGTTTTGTTATTGGTTTATATTAATGATGTGACTAATTTGCCCTCGTGTGCAATATAATTATCAGATATAAAAAATCAATTAAAAATAATAATCATAAAAAAATACATCATTATGCCAAGTGTCCTCTAAATTAATATCATTGATATGATATAATTAAATAATTTTAAAATAAAAATATTTAACTAGCTCTAGTATTGCCAAGTGTCTTTTTAAATAATCATTACAGTGCACCATCATCACTTGGATCTTAAAAAGTGGATCATCGTGAGATAAGATTACGCATTACTATTAGATAACTTATGACCATTACAAATATTTAATGAGTTGGCAATAATATATTTGGCTACCCGCGCATCGATTGCATGGATTGAGCTCATTTGAAGGAATGATAATGTAGGGTTGGACGCACACTCCATCTATGTTCTAGTTCGACATGGAATTTTTTGGTTGACCCACCTCTTCTCAATGGACAAGTTTTATTATACCTGCCTCCGGTTAACCTGTCTTCAGCATATACCATTAGGGTATATACCTATTAAAGTATATTAAATTTTATAAGTTATTTAGTTCCTCCTTAGGATTATATAAAATATTTTATCTAAAAACATTTTATTAAAAAATAATTAGATATATTGTTTTTATTAAAAAATAATTAGATATATTAAAATTATAAAAAATATATAACTTTAATTATAAAAAATGAGAATTAATTACAAATAAGTAATAAGAAATATAGTAAATGAGAAATATTTATCATATAATAAAATTAATAAAAAACAATCTAATAATTTTAACTATATAAATTAAATTTATTGTTATTAAATATTATAATAAATGTAACTTGTTTATCAAATAATAAAATCAATATAACTATTATAAAAGAGAGTTAATGTTATATAATAATGTTAAAAGAAACATATATTAAAAACGATTTTATATTAGTATTAAGATTATATAATATATAAAAATAACAATTTAAAATTATTTTAAAAAACTAATTTTGATTAATATTATTTATTGATAGAGTTTTTGTTGTCTCCATTTCATTAGGGAGATTTTGTTTTTCTAATTGATTTTTATTTTAAATAATAAGTAAAAAGGTTTGGTATGTCTTTCAATTTAGCAATATAAACTTTAAATCATATATATATATATATATATATATATATATATATATAATTTAACCTCTTGAAGAACAACTAAATCAAAAAAATTCATCATCAATTAATAGGTATTAAAAAAAATCATATTTCCAAAAATAGCATTGTGAAACTAAAGAATAAATAAGCTTATTGTATTAATTTATTTTAATTTATTTATATATAAATAACTAAGATTAACCAAATTATAGCTAAATTATGGTGTAAGTATCTCTCACCAAAAGTGAATTATATTCATTTCTTAGTGGCGTTGACAAAACTAGTTTGTGATTATAAGTTATATCAAATTCCAACATATAATGATCCCAATCTTAGATTTTAGAAATTGTCCTTAGTCTGATTTCAGAAATTGTCCCAAACCATTTGAGAATGCAGTTAAAAGATGTGTCATACCTTTGCCTATATTATATTCCTTATATAAAAAAGGGACTATCTTTGGTCCATCATTGCTATCATCCATCTTTTGTGAAGAGATTTTTTATTATTTTTCATATAAACAAGTCAAGAGTCCAGAAGACCATGCATGTGAATTAATGAAAGTACAGAAGACCATGAATGTGAATTAATTAAAGGCAGCCACATAAAAGCACATTGGATGTCTACAATCCATATGTGAGGTACCGCTCATATTTATATTTTTTTGCATATTGAAATTAGAACCATATTGTTCTTTATTAGAACCATATTATTCATTGGCTATTATACTAATGCATCTTTGCAAACATGCATGGGCAGAATTTACAATTGTTGGGATTGTATCAGATCTATTTTAACGTTTAAAAGCATGAAGTAAGACGTGCCATTTTTCTTTTGCTTGTTTAACTATACACAAATAATCATTTTAAAAATGTTTTATAATTATTTTAAATTTTAGTTTTGAATTATGTACAACTATTTCATTAAAACATTTCTAAGAGGCAGGTATAAGCAACTTTGCTGCTAATTTCACTTGTTAATAAAAATTTTATTATATTTTTTTATATTATATAATTTTTTAATTATAATAATTTTAATATTAATTTTTTAGTATATTGTGTTATGTTTTTTATATTATATAGTTTTTTAACTATAATATTTTTAATATTAGTTTTTTTAATTATTTTCTTTTATGTTTTGTATTATGTTTTTTATATTATATATTTTTTAATTATAATATTTTTAATATTAGCTATTTTAATAGATTTTATATGTTTTGTTTGATTTTTAATGTTTAGTTTAACTTCCTTTTTTTAAGTTTTTGAATATATTTTAATTTTTTCACTTAATTAAATTTTTGAAAAAAAAAATCTCATTAACTATAATGAGAGTAACTTATTTTTTCTATTTATTATTTGTTTATATATGGTTTTGTATTTTAGGTTTTTAATATTTGTTTTTAAATTTGTTTTTCTTTTATGTTTTCTTTAGTAGTTTTTTAAATATTTGTTTTTTATTTATTTTTTAATGTTTTGATTTCGATTTTTAATATTTAGTGTAATTTTTTTTATAAATTAAGTATATTTTAATTTTTTTAATTTAAATGTATTTTGATGTCATTTTTTTTATTATATAATTGTTTTTAATGTGTTTATGTCATTTTTTTTTGCGTTTTTTAGTTTTATTTTTAGGAGTTTTATTGTAACGTGTTTATTGCTAGAGTCACAGTTTAAAACAAGGTCTAATTTCACATCCTAAATAAGGGTGATTTTAGGAGCATCAATTTTTGATTGAGGGATTGATTTAGGGTTTTGATTGCAATCACAACGATCGGGGTTTTAGAAAAAATGTAAATTTAGCTTCGAAAAAAAAAAGGTGCTACCAGTAGCACCACTTTTCAAATCAAGGGTTGTGTTTGTTGTTTTTAACGCATAAATATGAGTTTTTATGCCTAGAGCTCTCGTTTTGAGTATAAAGTTCTCGTCAAGTTGTATAAATTGTTTTAAATGTAATGTATGAATCCATGAATTAAATGTCATTACACAAGCATTAATTATCATGGTCTAATGATACATGCTCCGACAAACAATTATGATACACTTAGTAGTATTGGGATTTAAAATTACTTGGCTAGCAGTAAATGCAATGCATGTTTATATATGTTTTGATTACTATGCATTTGATTCTTAAGCATATATATTTTTACTGCCTCATGTATACAATCGACATGCCATTGAATTGACTCATTCATGGATCATCCATAATGAGCACAAGAAAACACCTCAATCAAACTATCATAGTAAACTAAGGTGCTTATGATGATTTTGTAATCCTCATGTTCGACTAACACGTGATATTTACAAAAGATCAAACACCTTGAGCAGCTACTCACGCAAAAAGATCGCGGATCAACACACTGATGTTTTTACGTGTTTTAAAACCTCGAAGAGGGAAACACTCCACGACCCCATCCCAATAGCTACTTGAGGCAATATTATTATGCAAAATAAAAAGAATGTTACAATGAACTTATCATAATCAATCATTGAGCAAATGACCATCCATGCTCTTTAAATAGAGATCAATGGTTGTTAAGATCGAGGTGAAAATGAACTGTCAGATAACTCTATGTATAGAACATATAGTGACCATCAAATTACATATGTACCAATGCACACTAAAGAAACAAACTTTACCTAAAGATACATGATAACAAGTTGATCTTAACTAACTCCTAAGTTTCTAAATATCCTAACATCACCCCTTAAGAATAACTTGGGATAGGATTGAAGGATTTACAAAAGTGACATTATAGAAGGAAGGAGGCATTTCCTATCCCCCCTTAATGACAAATTCCTAAACTCCTAACATATATCGAATTTTAGAAATCTTTGCTTCTGTAAGAGAATTTGTGAAGATGTCTACAACTTGATCATCTATAGGGAAAAATATCACTTCAAGTATGCTATTGTGAACAAGCTTTCTAATGAAGTGCATTTGTAGCTCAATGTCTTTGATGTGTTGATGTTGAACTAGATCTATGTGAGCTTGATGGCACTTTGGTTGTCACACCAAAGGGTAGTCGGATGTTGTTGCTTGAATCCAAACTCTGAAAGGATTTGTTGAATCCACAAAGATTCCTTAATTTCATTAACTGCGGCTTGATACTCTACTTTTGTTGAATAAAGAGCAAGATCTTGTCGTTTCTTACAATCCCAAGTGACAAGTCCGGAACCAAGACTGAAAACATAACCTGCAGTGGACTTCTGATCATCAAGGTCACAGCCCCAATATGAATTAGTGAATCCAACCAAGGAGGGAGTCCCCCTTTGAACTGTAATGAAGCCCAAACTGAACTATACCCTGAATATACCAAAGTATCCTTTTTGTTGCTTTCCAATGGATTTCATGGGGCACTTGCATATAGCAAGCAACGAGGCCAACAAAAAAGGAAATACCAGGACGAGTATGATTCAAGTACAAAGAGACTATTAACAAGCTGACGATACAGGGTGGCATCAACTTCAGGTAAAGTGTAAGTGGCAGAAAGTTTGACTCGATACTAGAAGGGAGATGGGTCTGGTTTACAATCTTCCATGTGAAAGTGATGAAGAAGGTCACAAGCATACTTAGACTATGAAAGAAAAAATCCTTCTTTGGTTTGCAAGACTTGGAGGCCAAGAAAATAATGCAATTGTCCTATGTCTGCCATTTCAAATTTATGCTTAAGATTGGGTTTCACATGGGTTAAAAGTTGATCGTCACTACCAATAAGAATAAATTCGTCAACATAAGAATAAGGATGATGAGATGGTTTCCTACTTTCTAGGTATAAACAATGGGGTTAGAATGGAATCTAGAAAAACTAATGTCAAGGAGAAAGCTATTCATTTTGGTATACTAAGCTCAAGGATCTTGCTTAAGGCCATATAGGGATTTCTTAAGGTGACATACAAGGCTAGATTCATTATGAACATAGCTAGGAGGTTGTTCCATGTAAATCTATTCCTGCAAATCACCATGCAAGAAAGAAGACTTGACATCCATTTGATGGACCTCCCATTTATGTAAGGCAGCAAGGGAAAGAACAAGGCGGATGGAGTTCATTTTGCGGACATGGGAAAAGGTTTCATTGTACTCAATTCCTTAAACTTAGGAAAATCCTTTGGCAACTAACCTTGCCTTAATTTTTTCAACACTTCCATCTGATACATACTTAGTTTTGTAGACCCATTTACATCGAACAAGTTTTCTTCCTTTCGGAAGAGGTAGAATATCCCAAGTATCGTTCGCCATTTAGGAAATATATTATTCATCCACAGTTGCATCCAATCTGGATTGCCTAAAGCTTCTACAAATGTATCTGGATCATGATTCTCTGAAACTTGAGCCAAAAGAGAAGTGGCTCGTTGGAATTGTGAACGTGTTCGACGTTGAACTCTGGGATCACCAGTACCTTCTCATGTTGAATGGACCCATAAAGGAAGCGGTTTTACTGGTGCAACTGGAGGAAACTTACCAGGAAAAGGTGGATTTTCATCCTCACTTCCATCATAAGAAGCCAGTGTAGGAACAATGTCAAGGACGTTGGGAGTAGAAGATGGCTCACAAGACAAAAATGGAACATACATCGAATTAGGCTTGCAGGACGAGATATTTTCATCAAATTTAACATCTCTTCTAATAATTATATCATGGGAATGTGGTTGAAGAAGTTTATAACCTTTGACATCTTCAGAATATCCAACAAATATTCACTTTTCACTTTTAGGCTACAATGTTTTTTGTTTTTCAGCAAGAATATGAGCCCATGCTTCACTACCAAACACACGGAAGTGGCTAACATCCGGTTTAATGTTACTCCATGCTTCTTCCAATGTTATATCTTTTACATCTTTGGTAGGAGTGCAATTAACTATGTAATTGGCACAATTAATGGCTTTAGCCCAAAATTGAAGACTTAGTCCCTTAGCTGGAGCATACAATTAGCCATTTCTTTTAATGTGTAATTCTTTCTCTCAGCAACACCATTTTGCTGTGGTGTATATGGAACATTATGTTGTATTTGAATTCCCTATTTAGTTCAGTAAGTAGTAAATTTTTTGTTTACATATTCTCCTCCATTATATGTTCTTAACTTGTGTATTTGATGTCCAAATTGTTTCTCTACAAGGGCCTTGTAGGCCAAAAACTTGTCAAAAAATTCACTCTTAAGTTTTAAGAAGTAAACCCAAGTGCATATGGCGAAGTCATCGACGAAAATTAAAAAATACTTGAAGCCAAAGAAAGAAGCAAAAGGTAGTGGACCACGCAAATCAATGTGAACAAAATGCAAGGGGGCCAAGGCATGCTAAAAGGCACATTTTTTAAAACTATCACGATGATGTTTGTTGAGAACACACCCAGGACAAAAACCATATCTACAAGAGACGAGAGGAAGATCATTCACCATTTTCTAATTATATATATGCTGCAATGAGTGATATTTTAAATGACCAAATCACTCATGCCAAATTTTGCTCAAGTCATCGCTATGAGCAACAAAAACCAATGGAAAAGGTGATGACCCAAAGTTGTTAAATTGTACAACCTAGTAATATCATCAACAATTTCAGTAGCTAGGACATGCTTAGCATCTTTGAAATCCTTGATTACAACTTGGTGATGTGTAAATGTTACAATCTTACCTTAACTAGAATGAGTGATTTGATAGACTGACAAAAAATTGCAGGAGATTCTTGGAACACATAATACATCATTGAACTGTCCATCAGCTACCTGAAATGTTCCAGATCCTACAACATTAAGAGATCTATCATCACCAACAAATATTTTTTGGTGTTGCATTCATTTATAGTAGAAAATATGGCTTTGTTTAACACACCAAGACACTAAGAGGGGATGGTGAATCAGTGTCTCACATTATCAACTTAAATTTCCTATGTTTAAGCACTACTATTAAGCATGCATCATTAATGTTGCAATATGTATACAATAAGAATCACAAACAAGAAAAAAACACAAGAATTTATTTAAATATTTGAATTCACAAGTACATCAGTTTGTAGAAGACACCAATATTTGAGGTTCTCGGCACCAACTAAGGGATGAGGAATCCAATCCTTGACGCAAGACCCAACTTACAAACAGAATCCAACCTGTCATGAGGAATCCAATCCTTGATGTAAGACCCGTCTTGCAGACAAGACCCAACTTGCCAAGTGGAGACATTAATCTCCAATGAAGGACACCATTCGTGATTGGTGCGAAGTTTTGTCTTCAGAGTTCCTTCAACTACACCTAAAGAGGATGTTATATTACTGCAACTGCTCCTTCTTACTGTGTTCCTCAACCTGTAAATCCTTTATCCACTTCACAATTCAATCTGCCAGTCTATCTGCACATCCAACTTGCCAGATGTTTCATTATGCATTGTGTGCAAATACTCTATTTTCTCCATTCTGTCATTCATATTTATGTTGACCTGAGATATTGTTCTTGAGTATCCGTCATTGTGACACCATTTTGTTCAACTTGAAATGTTATTATTGTATTTCATTGTATCCTTGTCAATCTAGTACCAAAGTATTATGTCTTTTGTTAACCCAAAATATTATTGTTTCGTCAAACTGAATCGTCGTCAATCTGTCACCATGTCACTTCATTTCCTTCATGTTTCACTAGCAAGTATACCCCATATCAATAAGTTAATACCTCTGCTCAACTGACTTCATCTTCGTAATATTAGAGTCTTATCCTCATCCAATTTCAACTTGCAAAATCCACACACACAAAGATGTTTCAATATTATTTATTTATATTGATTTTGATATCAAGTTACTTTTCCTTTAAATGGGGTTTTCTTAAGTGAACCACCCTAGGGGATTCTCTTTTTCAGTGACACCCCATCTTTCTTCCTTCATGATCAAATTTTCCCAAATATTTTCTTCATGGTTAAGTTTTCCCAAACAACTAACTTGAGCCGACCAAAGCTTTCATTATCCGCTTTCATCTGCGCAGTTGTCTTGATCTTTTGTCGGTGTGCTACCTTCTGTCTGCACATTGTCATCTGTATTATTGTTTAAGTGTTCTGCATTTTTCCCCGAATTGAATTTTTAGTCGATCTGATCTCTTCTTGTTGATGATTTCGTCATTTCATGAATACTTCAATTTATTACTATGCATTTCGATACTTTACCAACTACACACTTCGACATTCCACACACTATGAACTTAATCATTTCATTCATTTTGAACTTCAACGTCCCATCAACTTGTGCATTTTGACATTTTACCAACTGCACACTTCAACATTCCACACACTACAAACTCTGTTACTGCAAACTTTGAAATTTCACCGGCTTCACTTTCTTTGTTAGCTTGACTGCTAGCTTTCTGTATGCACTTGTCATATGCATGCTTGTGTACACATCTGCATCCTTTACTACTTTGACCGTGGTCTTTCAACATACCAATCATCTGATGTGCACTTCGACATCTCACTTGCTTGTGTACACATCTACATCCTTTGTCTTTTTAGATAACTATGCATTTCAACAATTATCTCATTGTTCTATCTACTTCTTCAAACCGGCTTCAAGCTTCTCATGCATTGACATCAATGACAACATTAGGTTCAACAATCTCTTGTTATTAACATCAATGACACTCTTGTTCTATATACTTCTTCAAACTAGCTTCAAGTTTCCCATGCATTGACATCAATGACAAGATTAGGTTCAACCAGATTTATCCTTAGCCATATGATAAGAAGCTTGAGAATCAATGAGCCACTCATTAGAAGAAGACTAAGAAGATGCCTTGAGGAAAAACCAGAAGCACAAAGTGCATGTCCATGATTTATAGAGTTAGAAGACTAATCAAGGTTGATGTTGTGCTTCTTCATTGTTGCTTCCAAGACTGCCACCTTCTTAAAACACTTGGATTCCACATGATCATCTTTCTCGTAAAATTTCAATGGTGCTCAGTCTTCTTATATTTCGATTCGGTTCCCTTGTCCATTGGAAGGATGAGATGGATGAGTGGGTTTGGACCCTTGTTTTGATTATTATTGCATGGATGTTTCTTCTTGGTAGTATTGGTTGTGTTCTTCTGTTGCGCCACTAAGGCTCGGTTAGATGTATCGGCATTGTTGATTACTCCAAGATGTAGGAGTTTATATTGCTCTCTAATCAAGGAATCACAAAAAGATTCAAGAGTCAGTTTTGTATAGTGAACCCCCAAATATTCTTTCATGGAGTAGAAGGTATATAAAAAATAGAATAGGCATGACAAAGCTTGGAAAGAATATGAAAAACACATTACTTTTTTTTTCCTTTTTATGTCGCATTCTTCAACTAAGATTCTAAGGGTTTTGTACTTAGATAAATAGTCTTGAATGCAAGAGAAATAACTTGTATTTAAGGTAACCATTTCATTTTCAAGCGAGTGAACTCGAATCTCATTGTGTTTTCCAAACAGTATAGTTTCCAAATTATTGCAATCCATATCCGGTTTATCAATTCCTTGAAGGTGGAATTGTAAATCGGTATAAATTGACATCACACTTAATCCACGAGATTTATCATATTTATTGGCCCATTTTATTTTATTATCATCATCAATGGGTTCAGTTTCTTTCACCAAGGAATTCCATAAAGTCCCCTACATGTAGGACATCCTCCATACAAGCTTTCTATGAGAAGTAGTTGTTAAGATTCAATATGCTAAGACAGAAAAGATCAGCATTACATTCCATTTGGCAACAATAGCATAGACAGGATCACTGAAGAAACAACAAGCACAGCATAAACACAAGAGACACAAATTTATCCTGGGAAACCCTCATGGGTAGAAAACCCAGCAAAGCTTCCTCAATATAGATGACCAGCAAATACAAAGATGCAAACCAAAACCATGAGCTCCTTCTCCTCCACAGCAGACCTCTCTCACACAAATGCACCACTCACAAGTGACTTAATGAGTGAGATAAGTGAGGAACATCCTCCTCTACTTATACTTGTTTCCTGACTAACTTTTACACAAGCTAGGTCAGCCCCAACTTAATTACTGGGCTAAACACCCCATTACAACTGACTGGGCCGACCCCTCTAGGGTGGTCTAATAACCCTTTGACCCACATAACACATACAGGGCCAACCCCCACTAGGGAAGTCTAATAACCCAAGTTACCACAATCCGACGGAGGAATAAACATCTCTGGATATACAATAATATCTTCACGGAGGAATGAAACATCTCCGGAATAATAAAGTACATATATAATATTCTTAGAAGTTACAATATCTCAACACTCCCCCTTAACGAGAAGGATATTATAACAACATCTGCAGGAGCAAGGAGTCATCAACATCATACATGATACATCTATAGATCATTGGAATCTTTCTCAACATCATCAGTAACTCAACCAGTTATTGGAATATCTTGAATACTGGAACATCAACATCTTCAGTACTAAGTCTTTATCTTCTGTAGCACTCGAACAGCTACAGCAACATCAACATCATCATCACATGATCATTAGCATCTGGATCATCTCGATCTACAGCATCTGGATCATCATCTCGATCTATAGCATCTGGATTATCATCTCGATCTACAACATCTGGATCATCTCGATCTATAGCATTTGGATCATCATCGTAGCATACTCTACAATACACACGATCATATTACAGGATGATCAATCCCGCTCTCTTTAGGACATAGGTCCATGGATGATACAATCTAGATCAAGTTCCAGGATGATCAATCCTTATCACTTTAAGACAGATCTCATGTCTAGGGACGATGCAATCCCGATCAACTTCCAGGAGGATCATTCCTTATCACTTTAAGACAGATCTCATGTCTAGGGACGATGCAATCCCGATCAACTTCCAGGAGGATCATTCCTTATCATTTTAAGACAAGTCTTATGTCTAGGGACGATGCAATCCCGATCATGTGCCTTTTGAACTGAGGTCCAGGGACGATGCAATCCTATCACGTACCTTTTGAACCGAGGTCCAGGGATGATGCAGTCCTATAATTCAATTCTCGGAGACATCTATCTACGGATCAATTCAAGGGACCTACGTCCCGGGATGATGCAATCCCCATTCTCGAAGACATCTTGTCTATGGCTCAATTCAAGGGACCGAAGTTCGAGGGCGATCCAATCCCAATTCTCGAAGACATCTTGTCTACGGCTCAATTCAAGGGACCGAAGTCCGAGGACGATCCAATCCCCATTCGCGAAGACATCTTGTCTATGGCTCAATTCAAGGGACCGAAGTCTGGGGATGATCCAATCCCCATTCTCGAAGACATCTTGTCTACGGCTCAATTCAAGGGACCAAAGTCCAGGGACGATCCAATCCCCATTCTTGAATACATCTTGTCTATGTCTCAATTCAAGGGACCGAAATCCGGGGACAATCCAATCCCCATTCTCGAAGACATCTTGTCTATGGCTCAATTCAAGGGACCGAAGTCTGGGGACGATCCAATCCCCATTCTCGAAGACATCTTTTCTATGGCTCAATTCAAGGGACCAAAGTTCGGGGACGATCCAATCCCCATTCTCGAAGACATCTTGTTTACGGCTCAATTCAAGGGACCGAAGTTCGAGGACGATCCAACCCCCACCTGTCCACCATGGACTTCATTCTCGAAGACATATGTATATGGATCAATTCAAGGGACCGAAGTCCGGGGACAATACAATCCCCACCTGTCCACCAAGGACTTCATTTTCGAAGACAACTGTCTACGGATCAATTTAAGGGATTGAAGTCCGGGGACGATACAATCCCCACCTGTCCACCAAGGACTTCATTCTCGAAGACAACTGTCTACAGATCCTTTTAGAACATGTGTTCAAGGATGATGCAATCCCTCTTCTTTCTCGGAGACATATGTCTACGGATCCTTTTAGAACATGTGTTCAAGGATGATGCAATCCCCTTGTCAACTTAGACCCTGTCTAAGGACCATCCACCAACCTCTCTGTCGGCATCACCAATATCAGTACATGTATACATATCATCAATACAAGTAATACATGTATCCTACATATCATCATCAGTGTCTACATCACTCCCCCTTTCGAGGAGGGTCCTACCAAGCTTGTCTCGGAAATACTCAAACTTTACTTGAGGTATAGGTTTGGTTAGTACATCGGTAATTTGTTCACTTGAGGTAGAGATTTGGTTAGTACATCGGTAACTTGTTACAAATTCAAGCTTTATAGTTCCTTTCTGCACCATATCTTGTATATAGAAATGTCAGATCTTTATGTGCTTTGACTTATCATGGAACACTGGATTCTCTACCATCTTGATACAACTCTGTTTGTCACATAGGATCACAGTTGGTTCTATCTCTATGTCAAACAGTCCTGAAGCCATACCGCTTCACAACTAGAAGAGTAAGCAGCCATATATTCCACTTGTGCTGAGAGCCACACTAGACTGCTTCCTGCTAAACCACAAGTTCATGGCTGATCCCAGACAATAACATCCTCTCGATGTGCTCTTCCTGTCTGATACACTTCCTACCCAATCAACATCTGTGTAGCCATCTAAATTCATGATCTCCAAGATAACATAGATCAAAGTCTATCGTACCCTTTAGGTACCTCATCACATGCTTTGCAACTATCAAGTGAACACATCTAGTTTCCACTAGATATTGACTCAAGGTGTTCACAGTAGGGCATATATCTGGCCTGGTATTCGTCAGATACATCAACGACTCAATACAGAGTCACATCAACTATCTCTGAGGAGTCATCAGCTAACAACTTCAATTCAGAACCCATGAGAGTGGCCATGGATTCAAATTCCAACATATCAATTCTTCTCAAGATTTCCACAACATACTTTCCCGGGATGAGAAAGATTCCTTCTGAGCCTTGCCATACTTCCAGACCTAGGAAGTAATGCATCAATCTAGGATCTTTCATTTTCATTTCTGCAGCCATCTTCTTCTTTATTTTCATGACCTGTTTGTAAAAATAAATCATCCACATACAGTAATAGTATGATCCATAACCTTAAGGTAAATGTTAGGAACAACTTTACTTTTGGTAAAGCCTAAGCTTGTCAAGAAACTGTCAATTCTCCCTCTGTGACTGAACATCATTCACACTCTGCATTGAATGATCTTCTGTGCCATCTTTCGACAGATGGGTCTACTGATATGAGCCTTGAGATCATTCGAACTCTGTGATGAGTTCCATCTTGCATTCATTCCATCTATATATAGAAACCATATTCAAACTTGTAGCAAAGGTTGAGATCCACATCACCCATGGTGATCATTAAGCTCATCAATTGACTATCAATCTTGGGTACCCGAACAAAGCTTTCTTCAATTGAATCCTTGATTCACGTTTTTTCCTCCAATTACATCATTAAGATAATGGTCTTATCTAGCCACTTGGAGCAAACATATCGTCATGATTCTCTTCCTCTTTCTAAGAGAATCTTCTAGCCACGAGCCTTCTATATTATGTTTGATTTGTAAATCTTCTTGTTGAACATCCATCACTTGTTCGGTGTTCATCATTCTTCATGATCTTTCCTACAAATCAAAATTAAGTATATGATTAGTAATACTTCCTAATCATCAAATCATGTTGACATGATAACCTATTATGCATACAGATATGATTTACATAGTTATGCTACTATCTTGACCAATACTTTGGCACAACACTTTTCCATATCCTGTATGCATACAATGGCTATCTAGATGCCTTCCATATCTACCAGAACATACTATCGAGAGTGTGCACAGCTCTCAGCATGTCAGCAACGAAGTTTCATTCTAGACAAGCAACAATGGAATGTTTGTTCAACTTACCAATCATATGCATATCAGTAGTATACTGTTCAATGCTATATGAATGTTTACACTCAGCATGATATATTTTAGGAATACAAATATGCATACAACTATTACAAGCAATATCATTTACTTTTTCAGATAACAATTCAAATACTTATCTTTTATGTTTGTGTGGTTGCCTCCCACTTGATCTTCTATATGTCTTTTGAACGTCTATTCATTTTGTACCACTGTGCATGATCAAGTGTGCACTAGTGTCATCCTCATGATCTCATACACAAACATACATTCATTAGTATAATCTCAATATTATAAAACCATTATAATTCTAAATAATCTTGAATATGTATGGTCATGATCATTCAATACATGGGTATACTAAGATCCTAGCACAAAGTAGGATTCTAACTTGACATAGGAAAACATACCCGGATTAGTATACCTGCTTAGTTATGTCTAACATACCTAAACAATATCTTCTTTGTTCTCTTCAATGATTTAGAGACCTTGTGCTAGAACCTGCATATCTCATAGGTTAAGCATAATAGAACAAAGTCATACATACCTCGTAAGTAGAACTTCTATGTGATTAAAGATTATGGATGAGTCTTTGTCTTCATGTTTTCATGGTCATGGAACTTGATTTGTCTTTCGTGATGTACCTGTATCTTGTTAGCAGACAACATCAACCTCATACAACACCACAGTGCATTAGTACAATCATATAACCCTAATCAATGAATGTCTTCTATCATTCACATGTATTCATACTTTTACTAGAGTGATAAGACAATTCTAACATTAATCAAGATTATACTATCCTAAATAATATGAAGACAAACATATTATGAACTTAATCAAGAATCAGATTTCAAGACATACCTGTATCTCCTTAAGTCATACCTGTCGAGACTTCTTGTAGTCTTCTTATGTAAGGCCTTAGCCTCAACTCCCCCTGAAACTAGATCTGGAGCTCGATTAGGGTTTGTTAGAGAAACCCTAAAAATTCAATCTTTGACTTTCACACTTCTGAATGGATGGAAGGATGTGTCTTGCTGAGCTGATCAAACTTGCATAGTTCAATTTTGAAATCTCCAAAATTTGACCCTTCAAAAATTGCCTTTGAAACTTCTGGATCTTCTGGACATGATCCTAAACTAGGGTTTGATGGAGCCCACCCTTCTTCCTAATCAAAAGGTTTGATCCAAGGCTCTAAACTCTTATTTTTCTGAGGAGCTTCCAGCTGTGGTCACAAACTTCAAAAATTCCAACTTTTGCTGAAGCCCTAATTTTCCATCTTTCCGATCAAAATCCTGAACTGGGTTTGATCAAGCCTGGTCTTCTACCCAACCAAAAAATTCTATCTTGATCTCTGAATTTCGATTTTCCTAAGTAGCATTCAGCCATGGACTTTGATTCCAAAAATTCCAACTTTCTCCAAAACCCTAAATTCTGGAAGCCATGAATGAAGGTGCTCCAAAAATAATTCTTTTTTGATAGAAATATGTACCTGATTGTTTCTACTATAACTCTAACATTTTCAATCCACAGGGTCTGAAAACTTTTTCTGTGGTAGCCTGACCTGTCATCTTTCCATCCCGACAGATCTGACCACAATTGGATTTTCTGAGAGAGAGTTATGCCAAGTGTCGCAACGTGACCTGTTTATGGGATAAAACAGGAGAGTGAACTTGTACGACGTTCCACATGACACTGGTTCAACTTCGGCCTCTGAAAACGTTTCCTGAGATAGTACAGTCTGTGTACTACCTGTCACTTTTTACGAAATTTCATTTGGAGCTTCCTACCCCAAGTTATGACCTTTTTTCCTAGGTCACCTGATTGTGACTGAGATCTGGAAGAGGCAGAAACCCTAACTTGTACTGATCATAACTCACAAAGTACAATGAATATGAGGGTTTCCTTTGGACACAAGGTACCTGGGGATGTTATCTTTGACCTGTAAACTTTTCATATTATGAACCTTCGCCAAAATGGATTTATAGCGAAAGTTCCACGATGACTGGTTTTTTCTATATAAAACCCTAACCTTCAAAATGTCGTAAGTGAAGCAAGTGTCGTAAGTGCCATACCTTGCCTTCCTTCAGGTTAGATCTGATACCATGTTAAGATTCAATATGCTAAGACAGAAAATATTAGCATTACATTCCATTTGGAAACAATAGCATAGACATGATCACTAAAGAAACAACAAGCACAGCATAAATACAAGAGACACAAATTTATCCTAGGAAACCCTCATGGGGTAGAAAACCCAGCAAAGCTTCCTCAATATAAATGACCAGAAAATACAAAGATGCAAACCAAAACCATGAGCTCCTTCTCCTCCACATCAGACCTCTCTCACACAAGTGCGCCACTCACAAGTGAATGAATGAGTGAGATAAGTGAGGAACATCCTCCTCTACTTATACTTGTTTCCCGACTGACTTTTACACAAGCTAGGTCGGCCCCAACTTAACTACTGGGCTAAACACCCCATTACAACTGACTGGGTCGACCCCTCTAGGGTGGTCTAATAACCCTTTGAACCACATAACAAATACAGGGCCGACCCCCACTAGGGAATTCTAATAACCCAAGTTACCACAATCCGACGGAGGAATAAACATCTCCGGATATACAATAAGATCTGCACAGAGGAATGAAACATCTCCGGAATAATAAAGTACAAATATAATATTCTTACAGAAGTTGGTATTGGTAAGCAGAATATCACATGGATCAACCATATTGGAATACACATGTAATATGGATTCAAAAGCAGAAACTAAAGGTCTAGATGCAAATATCTCAAAAAAATAGTCTGTCTAAAAAAAACAACACTGGAAACGAACTTCGGATGCCAATGTTATGACATCTTGAAGAAAGGCATAAAAAAGAGCCAAGGAGCCACGTGGTAGGCAAAGGTTGATCCACGTGGTGATGAGAGCAAAAAAAATCAATAAAAAATTACCCCCCTACTAACTTTATCTATAAGCTCACTTTTACAAATAAGTTGCTTCAAAATAAGTGACCCACTTTTATAAAACAAGTGGGGAGCACTTTTACAATATAGTTACTTTATAGCTTAAAGTTACATGAACTTTTACAAAAATTAACAAAATAAAGGAATTGAACCCAAGACCACTTAGTTTTTAAGGTAAATTTCAACCAAGTGAGCTAAGAAAAATATTTACTAATATTATGGAGGAGAACGAGGTTGTTGTATGGTTGTTGTTGTTGTTATTGTTGATAGAGAAGGCCTACCCAAAAAACCTTGCTTTTTGGCCTACAAGACACTTTACACAACCATACAAAAACAAAAATGAAATTCTAAAACTAAAAAGTATCAGATTTGGGGTTATTCCTTGGTTATATTTCCCGAAAAATGTAAGTTTTCTCACTGTTTCTTATTTACTGAGTTCGCACAAAGAGCATACACAATAAAGAAAACCATTTTTCACTATGTTTCTAATTTTTTGAGTTCGCACAAAGCGCATGACAAGAGAATACGCATATTGAAAAACAACAAACTGGAAATAAATAAATAAACCCATGCTAAAATATGAAAGAATATGAGAAGAATAAATAAAAATGTGTAACAGTAAATAGTATACCTCTAGATCTGGTAAAATTGTCATATATTGGGAAAATGGAAACCTATTTTAGTGAAGAGAAAAGTGTTTCCAACAGAAAGTAGCACTCTTGATGCATTGGAATAGCTCTATCATCCCAGAAATGCACAAAAATATAAAAGGCAGAAATGCTTTGATGTCCTCAGCAACACCGATTCAAGATCTTGATCATCAACGGAAGTGAAACTTCATAAGAGCAATGATACCATGCTCAGCTAACACATGATATTTATGAAAGATCAAACACCTTGCTCAACCACTCACACAAACAAATCACATATCAACACATCGATGTTTTTACGTGGTTTAAACCTTTGAAGAGGGAAACACTCCATGACCCTAGCCAAATAGCTACTTGAGGTAATATTATTATGCAAAAGAAAAGGAATGTTACAATGATATTCTCATAATTGATCAATGAGATAATGACCCTCCATGCTCTTTAAATAGAGATCATGGACCAATCGGGTGCTAAGCCACATATCAATGGTCGTTAAGATCGATGTGAGGATGAACCATCAGATCAATTCTAGAACATATCGTGACCATCGGATAACATATTTACAAATACATATTAATGCATACTAAAGAAACACACTTTACCAAAAGATACATTATAACAAGTTGATCTTAACTAACCCCTAAGTGTCTAAATATCCTAACACCTTGCACCATCAAGGCATAGAGAAAACGAAGGAAACTCAAAGGTTATCAAACTAAGCTAGTCACTCAATTAAATTCAGGGAAACGTTCAAGCAAAAATCTAATCATATGTATTCAAACACAATCCAATATGTTAATGATCAAAAGAAGTGCATCCAATGATTGGGTAAGTTTGTTAAGAGCACCTTTAAGGTGAGATGCACAGTGCTTGTTCACCTTCATGTGCATTGATAGTGTGTGTAAATATAAAACATCCATGCACATAAATTAATAGTAAGAAAATACATTTTAGTACTTGTAATGCTCTTCCACTTCTCATTATCATTCAAACATAAATAATGAATCATTGAAGGTGATGAGCAAAGCAATCGTCAATCATGCAATTAAAAGAGGTAGTTTACAGGAGAGAGGCTACAATGAATAAGCTAGCAAATGATATCCTATATAACCCATTGAAAAAACTCAATCAATTCTAGAAACATCCACCCAAACTAAAATGAGAAACTAAATAAGGTCATTTAAAATTCACACAACTTTGTAACTCAATCACTAATGAAACAATGCAAGAACTATAAGTCATGTTTATCCAAATAAGAGAATTGCTACATCGCTAGACGCAAGCTTTATCTAACTACTCAACCAACACTACCTAAAAAAATTAGGGTGATACAAAGAAACAAGAAAAGATAATCCCAATTGTCAATCGAAGAGCTCAATCAAGCAGTAATACCCAAATAGTAAGGAATACTCACAATGAACCATCCATGTAGATTACTGATGGAAAGTTAGAATCGCTAAGGAGAAGTCATCAAGTTCACAGTAATTCCAACAATTAATGATTCAATAAAGAACCCTAGCATTCATGCACACCTCAAGTAAAGGGGTTTAAACAAAGAAACCAAACAATTTGTAATCATCTAAGAGCACCAATTGTATCAAAAATTTAAACTAGAAGGATAAGACGATGCAATTGATGAAGCTTAAAATATTTGGTGAGCCTTTAGATCCTAGGATTTGGGGTTAGTTGAGACCTCAACAATGAGCAACCGAGAGAAGTCAAGATGAGAAACCTGGTCGAGAGAAGTCAAGATGAGAAACCTAGTCGAGTTTATTCAAGGAAAGAAATCCACATGCCATCTTTGTCATGACATCAAAGACGCATCATTGTCATGTGAATAATCTGTAGACACCATATCTACTAATACAAGGGAAAACACATATGTAGAGACAGTGATGAGAAATAAAGGGCATTGAATTGGAAGAGGTTATGTTGTTGCGATTGTAACCCTCAACACCAGCCAAGTTTGAGTAGCTATCACAAAATCCAAGGACTCATTGAGAAGATATAAAAGAAAAACCCAAGTTGATTGATAGGAGAATAATATATTCAAGAGCTTGTAAAAAAATGGGTTCTCTTGGATTACATTCCATAAGAGACTTCATGGAGGAATTCTAAAGATCAATAAAAACCAAGGGTGCAACCACTGTTCACAAACTCACTATTTTACTGCTTTTATGAGTAAATGTGTTGTTTGTTGATCTGAGTTTTCACTTTTTTGTAAACAATATTTGATGTTAACTTTTATATTTAACTAGTAATTATGTATTATATCATGAAAGTTGTCTAAAAGGATGATTCAATATCTAATAAACTTGGAATTTTATCACATTCAAATTTATTTTATTATTTCTATGTGGCTTGTAAATTGCTTGAGGTTGGATTGTAAATCAATAAAAACCACAAGTGCAGTTGTTGTTCACAAAACCAAGATATTACTATGTTTGTGAGTAAATGTGTTGTTTGTCAATCATAGTTAATTTTACTATTCGATGTTAAATTTTATATTTAAACAACAATTATGTGTTATGTTGTGAAACTTATCTAAAAGGATGATTTAATATCTAATTACGAAAATTACTACTTAAATAATTACTAAAATTGTATATTTATGCGGCAATTACTAAAATCAATATCTAATTCTACTAAAATTAAGACGATCTTGAATATGCAAAATCATCAACATTCTTAGCATTTCTAACCAAAAGAAAACCCTTATCTTGGAGAGGAAGATGTATCTCTTCTCGTGAAATCCTAAGGAAAGAAAGAATGAAGCTAATTTCATTTCCAATGATCTACTCGCATCTTAGTCTCTAGAGAGGGTACAAGGTAGAAACTTTAATGTAATGCCAAAACATGAAGATTAAAGGAATCGATAGTTTAGAGTCACCCAAAAATGCATCTCCCGGATGGATAATCCCCTAGAAGGTAAAATAAATTTGTCTCTTAAATCATTACCAACAATGTTTGACTACCTAACACTCCCACAAATTGTGCTTAAAAGACTCCATTTTTGCCACATAATAGATATTGGTCATTCGAAAGCCACTTTTCACTAAACAAGATTTTGTTGGAAAATCTTAATAAATGACCATTAACCAAACCAAAAATTGTAATTTATAAGATATGGAGTGTGATCGGTAATGGGGAAATCAAGTGGGACACATATCTTTTGTTAACCTTTATAGAACTTCCAAGATGGGTGAAGTATGGTTGACTCCTAAATGAATTTGATGGAGTTTGAACATTTGTTTACTTGAAATCCCTTTATAAACAGATCGATTGAATTGATGTTTCGTATATTTATAATGCATGATCTATCTATCTATCTAGTAGATATTATATGCAAACATATCCCAATGAGGATAAAGGGAACCACTTAGCTTTCAAACTTTACCACCTTGCAAGGATCTTTTTGATCTAAATTAGAATCAACTTAGAAACCTATTATGGTGATGTCATTTTGTTTGTGGCGTTGCCTCAAATTCATTCAAGAATCAACATAGAAATGGAAATGTTGTGAGGAGTCTGATCCAACAATGGTCGTTGTTTTAGTAACAAATTCATCCATCCTCAACAAAATACCATATAGTTTTAAGTCATGTATCCACCTCAACTTCGAGTTTGAAGATCAATTATGCCTAGCATTTAGAGTTGGTACTAGTGGCCCATTTTCATACAACAAGGAATGCAATGATTTAATTGTTGTTCTTGATTGGATTACCAAAGGGACAACACTACTCTCTCAGTTAGACCCTATATCTAGATATTCATCTTGAACAACTTCTATGAAGGTTTAAGTTTTTGAAGTTCTCAAATACACAGCTTCTCTAAAGTAAGAATAGCCTTTTGACAACCTAACAACCTCCATTCCAACAATGATATGGCATTATATTCCCATAAGTAATTTTTTGAAGTTCTGGAATAACAACTTCTCTAAAGTAAGAATATCCTTTTGACAACCTAACAACCTCCATTCCAACAATGATATGGCATTATATTCCCATAAGTATTTCCAAAGGAAGGTGTCTTTCATACTTAATCTAAGAGCTTGATAGCAAGGGATTTGAGTGAAACACTCATTTTGAATCTTTAAACTCCAAATAGAGCAAAGTGTTAAGTCTCAATCAAGAAAATTTAATAATTTCTTAGTTTTAGCTAATGATATATCTATATCATCTCAACTTAAAGAGTTAAGTAAACATGCCATGCAACTTTTAAATTAGATACCTAAATAGAGTGATAATAATATATCCAAAACCAAGGGAGATTGGTGGGTCGTAAAAAATCATTTCTTTTACAATTTCCATATCTATTGGAAACATAGAATTTTTATGTGGAATATTCCATGATTACTTAATCCTTATAGGATTATAATTGAATAAAATGGATTATTTCAAGCTTGTATAATTAGATGGAAACCCTAAAGTGCAATCTCACACTTTGTTTCACCTTATGTCTTGAGTTGGAGTTTAGTTGAGATATTTTTAACTATAAATATAATAACTATACTATAGAGTGGACCTTTTATTATTCCAAATCCAGACCTTCCACATATTTGGTGGTGTATTAGTTCATCAATTGTTTTCTATTTTAAACCCAATCCTTTTATCTATTCCATGGAGGTTGGACACCAATTTTGAAAGATAGAGTATTTGGAATATGATTTAGAATAATTTCAAAATAATTTTATTTAAAAATCTTGCAAGATAAATATGTGCTTGAGTTGAGACCAAGTATTCCCTTCTCTCTTCTTGGAAGAGGACATATCCCTAAGTCTTTTATTTCCTTTTCAAAAGATATAGGTCCTATAATTGTGGGATTTCTGCAAGTATTTTATCTTGATTGGTTATTAAAGATGACCATAGTGACTGCCAATTCATTAAAATCCCAAAATTCATTTTATCCTCGCACCATCATTGGAGATATTTTGTTGATTTGAGCACTAGCTCATTTTGGAATTTTGGGGAACTAACAGTTCTCTTGAGGATTTACATTCATGCCAAGCTAGACTCATGCCAACATCATGTTTACAAAGTTTCACATAGAGCTTATGTTAGGTGCAAGTGCTACCAACTTGCGTCGGATCTATGTTGCTTGGAATCACACTAAAAGACTAAGGCCCCATGAAATGTTGTTACAAACTACCACAAACAAATAGATGCATTGCACTGATGAGCTCATACATAATCCTAGAATATTAGAACTATGTTGTAAACAATTTTTGTATGTTGATGTATATATAGAGCTCATCAACTCCATTTCACTATTCTCTTAATACTCATTGGTATCTTAGTTGAGTTATCCAACTGACATGCAAACCCTTCATAGTTTTCTAGTTGATTCTATTAGTTCCCTCTTATCCTCATTAGGGAAATACCCTCACAATTTATTTTTTTATTATACACACAATGACATGGCTAATGACTCATATACATTATAACATATATTGCCAATTATACAATATTATAGTAGGACTAGTATTATACATGTGTCTGCTTGTCATTGTACTTCCTTATGTCTACCCAAAGTGTAATGATCCCTCGAAGAACTAGTTTTTGTATATGTTCTATTTGAGTGCATAGCTAAAGTGCATGATAAATACTTCCTCAAACCATTAACTTACTAAAGTTCATGATTGTCCCATGTATTATACCATAGAACATGAATGAGTGGAATGAAAGCACATATGATTTATCTGCATTGTTGCAAGGGTATATCAATGGACACATATTCCAAGAATCAATGTTATCACCTAAAACCTTGATGTTACTACTAGTGTGGTGAATTCCAATGTCAATGAGATTAGAGTATAAGAAGTACAAAGTTTCTCCTATAATTCCTCAATCTAATCTTCCTCCAAGCTTGTTGTGACCTTAGATGTTGTCCAACCTAGATGGAAATACATCCCTTGGTGACTCTAATTGAGCAACATTAGAAGAAGCATTTCAATTATAGAAATAAATATTTGTAGAGATCAAGAAGAGGTTTTCACCTTGTTTCACACCTTCTCTAGTCACTATTAATATTTCCAAATTTTGAGGTAGAGTAGATATAAATGATTTAGATGGTTGGATGAAACGATGGAGGCATAATTTGTGCTTAATAAATTTAATGATGAAGAAAACATAATATTTACAAATCTTAACTTCATGTTGACCTCTATTAGTAAGCTAGAGTCACATATTAGACAAAGTGAATACCGCAATTTTTTTTCCTATTTGGGCACATAGTATGTTTGTTTAAGGCATGCATGCTAAGTTTTATCCTTAAATACATTATGATAACCAATTGTGAGATGTCATTGGTGACATCAACATAGGGGCCAAATGTTTCAGAACTATATATGGCATTCCTAGATATTTGTGGTACAAAAAAAAAGATTTTCAAGTTTTGGAGTAGACATCATTATTATATCTAGACAAATATGGAATTTATTTCCATAAATAAATTTAAGGATTCTTCTAACTCATACCTCCAAAATTCAAGAACAATTAGTGCCATGAATTAGACCAAAGACCTAATCAATTGCATAAGAAATGGTAGTTCCAATACATTTATGCACCAAGGTATGTGCAATACTCAACACTACACTGACAAGCTTATACATACTAGCCCAAAAAAAACTCTATTAGAAATTCTTTGGCTTGAATGCAAAGTAACCAACATAATAAATCTAAGAAATGGTGCACACTCTATGAATCCACTATACTATCCAAGATAAACATAAATAAATTCTAGATTCAAAACCAAACACGTATAACTGTGCAACCCTCACTACATACATATAATGAGTAGATGAACCAAGTCAGCCTTGTAATGCCTCACATTTTGTTTCTCTATTAACTTAGACCTTGCATTTATTACTAGTCAAGTCAATTGCCTTTCACCCAAAGTTGATTGTACCTATCAGAAGATGTGACATGTGTGTGTAAATAAATATTATTAATGACTCGTGGTTATACAATATGCAATTGATATGTTTATACTACCTTGCACATTGCACTAGTGTGTGTAAATAAATATTATGTTTGCACATTACACCTTTTATACTTATAAATAAAGTATAGTCTTTTTCGTGTGAAAAAAAATGTTTATACTACCTTAGATGCCTTATATTGTTGTTTAATGACTTTGGTGTTTGCAATTTTATTATGGTACCTATTGTTTTTTTTATTTGATTACACATGATGA
Source organism: Larix kaempferi (assembly GCA_027924585.1). Lineage (NCBI taxonomy): Eukaryota > Viridiplantae > Streptophyta > Pinopsida > Pinales > Pinaceae > Larix > Larix kaempferi. The sequence continues at coordinate 5,968,123 of BSBM01000866.1, forward strand.
ATTTGACACGAGATAACTTAGATACTAAAGTTTCCATGACATTTATTTTTATTAAGACATCATAGGAGATGATAATGATTGGTTTTTTCCTTGCATTCATATTCTTACCAATTGTTGATTTATATAACTAGGTATTTAGTCTCTATGTTGATTACGACTTATACTTAAACATGGCATGTTATGATGTCATACTATCTTAAGCACATGTATAATAATATAGAGATGTGCACGTGATGCACATGGGCACCATATTTATGAAGATTGAATCTTGATATAACCTAGGTAGCATGTGATTGGTAATAGCTATACTCGTGTTCACAAGGATGATTTGGCACATGTGATGAACAATTTGCACTTTGTCTTATAACATGTAATTATTGTGAATTGTATTATCAATCATAAGCTGATGATGATTTGATATATGCGATGACATGATGTCTTGTTGATATTATGTGAGTGGGAGTTTGATACGCTAACTACTCCATGGGTTTGAAAGGTCAGTTTAGTAATAGATATCATGGGAACTTATACCCATGAAGTATCTCACTAGTGCCATAATATGTGTTGGGGATAAGGTATAGCACAAGCACTAGTTATATATTAGCTACTTAAGAGTTTTTTTACATGTTTGGAGTCAATGAGATTTTCATATGCCTGGGGTTGTAAAGCCTTGTCAAATGATGAAAGTCCACTAGAGCCTTGGCGTTGCGATACGACTTTCATTACCTATTGCAATTCTAGTTTTATTATATTAAAATGGGTAATTTTTGTCATGAATTCATGACACATCGACCTCTATGAGGCATGTTGGTCAAAGTACGTAGCTCTACTCTCAACTCTAATACCATGCTTGATGCAGACCACCCCTCACTCGGATGTTGCAAGTCAGAGTACGCAGCTCTGATATCAAGAATGACATTGTCAACCTTTCGATCAAATGTTGCAGGTAATCAACACACATTGGCCCTATGAATGAGAGCGAGGACTCAACTGGTCCTGAAATCAACACACGCAATGGATAGCCACACTTACATACTCAAACACAAAGTCATAAACATAAATAGGGGTTCAACATGCCCATTTTTTTATGCGTAGAATTAAAAAATACATCAATGCTTCAATGGGATTTCTCAACAACACTCTTTACACAGGGGTTCAAATACCCTTCAATCTCTCACTTCACTCATCCATCTCTAGCCTGTTGGTCTAAGTCTCAACTGGGCATTACAATCACTACAGAGTCTATTGCTATGTTTTTCTCAGTCTGGACTCAACTTTTCCTATGCCTCTACTCAATATATTCTCCTTATCTCTAGGCTTCTTTAACTCTTTGTAGTCTCCTTGCTGCTTTGCTCTTATTCCATTGTTGTATCCTCCATCTTCCTCTCCACAGAGGCTTCTTCTTTTGTTTTTCTCTTTTTCCTTCTCCTTTGGTTGTCTCTCTCTTGGAGGCTTCTTCTTCTTCTCTTTCTTTGTCTCTCTCATCCGGAGACTTCTATTTTTTTCTGGAGGCTTCAATTCTTCTTTGGATACCTCTCAAATCTTCCCATCTTCTCTTTCCCCAAAAGCTTCATGTTGTGTGCCATTTCCTTGGCTCAATGAGTTCCTATCATTTCTTCATTAACTGCACATTCATGGTGAGATCCTTGATATTCACTAAGAATCAAGCTCCATTGTACACGTGGCATGCTTCACATACCTTCATTAAATCATATACATGAAGCATTAAATATTCAATGACCATTAGGTCCTTCTACTCCTCTGATCCCTCGTTATCGGCCTCCTTTGCGTCATCGGGAACCTCAGTTCCACCTGCGAGTTGATTCATCAGCTCCTATAAATTGGGATCGGAACTCCACACTTCATCGGGAATTATTACCTACACCACTCCTTGTTATTTATGATATCCATCGCTCCTAATATATTTCCTTCCCTTTCATCAACATCTCTTACTCTATCGGCACCCTTGCTTCACACCCTTTATGTTCTATCGGATCCAATCCATCTGACCCTCTCCCTCAGGATTTCATCCATGCCCTTCCATGGTTACTCTTCGATGCCCAACCTCCAATGAGTTCCTTCTGATGTCATCATTCCAACACATTGTCAAGCATTGCTCGTCGACATTCTCCACATTCCCTTTCACAATGGTTCTATGATGTCCCACCTCTGATGAGGCATTCCCGATACCATTGGGTCTGATATGCTTATCAGGATTATCCCTATGGGACTCCTATCAACTTTTTCTATGGAAATTCCCTGATATTGTGCCTCCAATGAGACTCTTCTGATACCTCAAGTCCGATATGCCATCATACGCTACTCTATCAATATTCCTCCACTCACACTTTGATGCCATCCTCTGATATGGAATTATCGATGTTTTCAGTCCAAAACACCCTTGGACTTCATCTATCATATTTAGTCCACACACACTCCACAACATCTTTCGATATGTCACTCCTGATTCCATCCCTCCAATGCTCTATCGGGATTTCCCATTTTCCCCTTTAGCATCCAATCCTAATGCCTCACCTATGATGAGGCATTTTTGATAAATTTGACTCTGATGAGGCATCACCAATGCATCAGCCCCGATACCCTATCGAGCTCCCTTGATCCATCGAATTCTAATATGTGATAAATCCTTGCTCTTTCTCTCAGTCAATTCTTTCTATGAGCCACTTCCGATGCGAAAACTATGATACTACACTCTCGATCATCTCATTGGACGTCTAACACTATATCCAATATCTCAATGGAAGACTAAGATTTCTACTCCAACACTTCTGTGGATGGATGCATTGCATCCAACTTATCTACACCAATTATACAATGGCACCCAAACTCACATGCCTAGCTCTTCGACCGAATGGTCCTACATCAATTCTCCCCTAATAGGACTAAAGTGTGTCCTTGTGCACAAGCCTTTTCTTCTTCTTTCGTCAGATCCATACCTGGAACTCTGCGATTCTCGACTTCTTATTCAACTTATTCTTCATGTTCTTCTTCATTCTCCATGCCTTCTCGGGCTCATCAAGATTTATGCCATCATCATGTACAACTTCCATTGTGTTCTTGGACATCCTTGACACTCTGGTACAATGCCTTTCTTCACTTTAATCAACATCTCTAGAAACATCAGAATTTATCTTTTCACCTTCACCTACAAACTTATAAGCATTCAAACCATTAATAAAACCAAGGACCTTTACAGGGTCCTGTTGCAACTGCAACCACCCTCCCCAGTATTTTCTTTTAGAAAGACTATGGCCCCAACCTTTTCTATCCTTTTAGACTAACTCACGTACTACTTGAAGTTGAATGTTCCAGAGGGGGAGAAATTAACTAACCAAATCACAACTTTTCGTCCTTTTTCTCTAATTTTCACGTTTCGGCGAGTATCCATAAATTTGTCAAAACATCGCCAAAATTTGAACCTTCCACCGAAGCATCGTTGAGACTTTCCCTTTATCGCCGAAACATCAGCTCACTTTTCAGTTTTACGTTGAAACATCGACAAGGTTTCACTTTTACGCCGAAATGTCAGCACTATGCAGCATTATTCGCCGAAACTTCAAGAAAATTTTGGAGTTACGCCGAAGAGCTTTCTTTCCTCTCATCAAATGTTCACGTAGTTTTTTGAAAATCACCGAAACTATCGGTGTTCACTTATCTTCTCGCTAGACTTGTAACTTTGTCACCGAAATGTTCAGCAAACTTTCACATTCTACACCAAAATCGTATCGACAAAACTCATCATTTGATGCCAACACAGCCGCACTAGATTTTCCTTTTCCGCCTAAACTTTTCCTTTTCCGATGTATCGCTTGAAATCCCCAATGGTTGTTGAAACTGTCAAAGTTTTTTTTCAGTGAACTTGTTGAGTTTCTATCAAAAATTTTGGCAAAGTTTTCCATTTTTCACTGAAACTTATCGGCAAAACCTTCAGTTCTCTAGCGATACGTCTATTTGATACACAACATCGCTCAAATTTTTTATTTTACTCCGAAGCGTGTCAGATTGCTTTACGTTTTTTCGCCGAAAAAACCTAACAAATTTTTTGATAAAGACACCGAAATAATTTGTTTGGTCTTTAAGGAGTGTCAAATTTTATTTTGGGGACCCGTTGAGCACTTAGGGTTTAAAGGACTGTTTAAAATCCAAAACATCGTTAACCCCCCCATTGTAATCTCATAACCACGTTCATACCCACACCACTTGCAGAATTTTTCTTCACTCATTAAGTTTACAATCACTGACAATCTACCTAGTACACTTGTCGTCCATCGTCCAAGTAGGTGCACTTTTTCCCTAATTGTGGGTTTAAAATGATTACTTTTTACCTTGGCGATTTAAGATTTGAATGACAAGCCCCATAATTGGTCTTGTGATCCTATCTTTGACAGTTTTCTTTCTTTGAAATTGATTTTAATGGCTAGTTTAGTGCTTCTTTTGGGGCCCAAGGGTTTTCAATCACCTTATTTGTATCTAATCATTTTTTCCCTAAGGCTAAATATACACCCATGTTTCCAAGTGGGCTTTCTTTTGAAGTTTTTTCCTTGTTCTATTAACCCTAAATTTCAAGAACGATCAGACTTGCCACAGCCCTGTCTAACATCTCGAGCCATCGCGTTTTATTTTTTCTAGCTAATGGATTCACATGTGCATACTCTAATGGAGGAAATAGGGGGTTCTTAGATTTGATGAGAAACTATATATTTATTCATATAGAAGTGTTTATTCATTGCAAAAAATTTGAAACTATTGCTTGTTTGTTGAAATTGCATCTTGTTCATAGTGTCAATGGATTTCATGCAACATGATAATGGTTCTTCTGTCCTATAGGATTCAGAGATGTCAAAAAGAGGGCATAAGCGCTCCTCCAAAGTTGTATTGGAGCTAGCATTTAATGATGAAGCGGTTTATGAGACATCTCTGGAGATTCAGTTCGATGAAACCCAACATATCACAGGCATAACCCCTGAATTCAAATGGGGTAAAATTTATCATCTAATCAAATATTAGAGTATCCTAGAAGCTACAATCAAGCAAGATTTAATTCACCAGAACATCAAGAAATCAGGCGTCCACAAGCCTGCAACCCGACCTGAGTTGTTCCCATGTGTTGAAGTGATATGATGGATCCTTCCTCATGTTGACGTCAAATATCGTATTATTACAAGTGCCACGGGGAAAGGTTTTGCCTCATTTCAGCCTGCACACATTGGAAAACATTATAGGATTCCAACCTCGAGAATCTTTTTGACATAATATTGGCTCAAAAGTCTGAAACTGGACTACGCAGAATGTGCAAATAAAATGTTGTTGTCAGGAAATCAGTTGCGCCAGAGAGATAGAAAAGAATATGAAACTAAGTTTTTGAAGACTCCTTTTAGAATTGTATCCAATCTCCTATGTAGGCTCTATGGGATGCCCAACTCATCTAATTACAAGCTTAGTTAGGTACCTTTGCGTTATCATATCACAATGCATGGCACCCTTTTAAATTGGGCAGATATTATTTCTGAGAACCTGCTCCAAGCTATCAATGATGCACAACAAGGACTCAAAGTAAAGAAGGTCTAATTACACATGTATTCTTACTTGATAGATTGTATCATGACTTTGCATCCCTTTCCTGGCCTCAGATGTAGATGGAATCCAAATGAGTCTCTTGTTTATGTAGCATATCAAATTTTATGGGCCAAAAAGCATGCGAGCTACTACAAGAAGATTTGCGAGGAGTTCTTGGTTCCCCTGTACAAGTTGATTTATGAAAAAAGAACCAGATTGCATGTCTGAGGAGGCTCTTACAGTGTTCACTCAGTTGGGGGACTACTATTTGACCCCTGAAGGTATATATTTGTAGATCTACGGAGGATCGAAGGGTCCCTTTTTTCTACCCAAGCATGTTAATAATTGCATTATTTTGAAGGAAATTGTGAGATAGACTTTTTTAAATGGTATTGGCCATTTCTTGCACCAAAATAAGAAGGATTTATGGCCTCCACTTCCATTAATAGTCGGTGCATACAGGTTGAATAAGGTCAAGGATACCCAGGATTTGGTGAAGGATTTGGATTCATTTCACTTTGGTGAGAAAATATTTGTAAGGAATGATAGTCACCAAAAGGTGGCCCTGCATTGCATGTCAGTTAAAATTCATTATGAATATGTTGATCAATTCTTAAGGGAAGAAGAAATATATAGGCGGGTCTCAAATCTTGCAGAACTGGATAAGAGAGTTAGCAGAAGGAAAGGTGGTAAGTATGCAAGCTCAAGCAAACCATCTAATGCCTCATCCCAAGAAAAATTAGAGGAAGCTACTAGGAACAAAGTAGTGGACGAAGCCCTCTTGGCATAAACGAACAAGAGACTACAGGAAGAAGAGGCAACAAAGAAGGCTAAAGAAGAGAGGAAAGCGAGAGAAGATGCAAAAGAATTACAAAAAAGGATGGAAAAGGAACAATTAGATAGGGTTGCAGTGGAACAAGAAAAGCAAAGAGCCGATTTACAACAACAACAACAGGAATCAGCTTGGCAAGAGGAACTCCCAAAGAAGAAAGAAGAAGAAGAAGCCTTCAATAAAGTTGTGGAAAATCAAGGTCTACAAGGAGTGATGAACTTGGAAATGAGGGCCAAGATATGGATATTGACACTACAATGGACACCCACACTGAAGTTCCACGCATTGGAGGACATCTTCCTTTCGTTGAGTTGGGACTCAATCCATTCACACCATCCAAGCAACACGTTGTTTCTAAATTGCATACTACAATGTATGATCCCGAAAGAAATACTATCATGAAGAGGACGGAAAAGAGGCTTAAAATTGCCTCACAACCTGACGTTGTTACAATACAAGGAGTTCTAGTAGTTGAAGGCACCAACAAGGATCCAAAGTTCACAGCATCCGTTGGTGTAGCTGCAACCTTGGATAATGAAGACAATATACACAAGTTAATAGAGAAGACAGAAAGCAATAAGGACAAAGTAGTTAAGCTTAAAGATAATCTGGTTCAAGCTATGAATGAATGGATTGAAATGAGACGTTAGCAGGACACCCTCGAATTGTGTTGAGTCCTAAATATTGGCACATTACCCCCTATAAAGTGGCGCATTATCCACTATATGGTGGTGCATTAAATATTATCGATGTCGGCTTGGGTCTATTAGTGGGTCTATTAGTTGTTATTGTACACATTTGTCTCTTATATATAGGAAGGAGATCTTTTCATTTTAGTCATCATTGTATCTTGTCTTGTCTTATGTACTTATTGTTGGGTATGTTATATCTCTTCACATGGTGGCTGCGCATACACCACGATCTTCACATGGTGGGTTGATTTTTGTTTTTTTGCAATTTCGGCCCATTGTATTCTATCTAATCCCAGTAAAGGGATTAGGGTTGTAACATAATTCAGGTAAACGAATTAGGGTTTTAGATGCTGCGAAATACCATATATTGTATTGTAAGTGGTTGAGTAAACATATAATGAAAAGAGTTGTGCGGCTCTAAGTTTTGCTGGTTTTTTCCCGGTTAAGGGTTTCCAGGTGAAAATCTCTATGTTATGCATGTGCCATTGTGTATTTTCTGTTAATGTTTAAGAATCTGTATGAGTTTTTACTACATTGTTAAGGTCTAAAATTTACACTTATTACATTGTGGAAGGACGTTCCTCCCTCGAAGAGGATTGTTATTCATCTCATTTCTTCAATATTAAGGTGTGGATTACTTTCTTCTGGTCTATTTCTACATTTTTTATGCTATATCTAGGACTTTGTTGCATAACATTTAGTATCAAAGCTCTTTCCCCGGGACTGGTTTCTTCAAAACGAGCCATCTTGGAATTTTCACTATAAATTGTTTTCTACAAGTATTCAGAAAGAGAGATTAAAAACCCATCTCCAGAACAGGACAATCTATCTGTGGTACAATTTTGCAGATCCTAATACCGCATAGGTTCGGAGATATTCGCCTTGTAAGCTGGTTTTTTACTAGTCCAAAAACTAGTCTTAAACAAGTGTTCTGGGGGAAAAGGTCATATCTGGGGCATGAAAGATCCAAATTGAGTGAGACTGGTTGCATCAGAAAGAAGACATACCAAAGTATTTGTGCTAGGTTTTTCCCCCTTATATCCAAAATATTGGACACATGGAAGACGTACAATTCCGCTCTTCTGGAAAGACCAAAAATAAGAATTGTTATGTGATTCGCAATAATTTCTTATTGGTACATTAGAATTAGGTTAAACCTATGGAATTGCAAAAATGACACATCAGGATACATCAGGCCAAATTTTCAGACCCAGAGGAGCATAAATTTCAAATTTACCTCAGTTACAAGTCATCCATAAACCAGTCTTCCAATCAAGGTTTGAAAAAGGCACGCCATTTTTAATTTGAATAACTTTGAGTAGAAGGATCTAATTGTGGCGAAGCCTAGGGTGTGATATCTATTTATATTGTTCAAAATGACACCAAAAGGAAGTGTAAAAACGCACAGTCCCCTCAAACCACCAAGGGATCCATCCCCGATGTACGACGAAATGGAAGACCTATCTTTTCGAGTGTCCTAGTTGGAAGATATGATTAAAGGGACTGTGAAAAAATTTGATTTAGTTAATTTAGAGGAGAATTTGAATAAAATGGAGAAAAATATGAAAGGTTCGGTGAGAACAACTAATTTACTCAATTTAGAGGAGAAGTTCAACAATATTGCTAATCTCATACAAAATCCAAGGGATACTTCCCCTACAGGTGATGATGTGTTCCAAGATACTCAAGAGGACAAAGGTAATTTCCATGTTGAGAAACATTCCATGAATAAGAATATTCCAAGAGGAAATGATTCTAGTAATGGAAGTCATCAGGGATGGTCACCAAAGGGTACCCAACTTCCTAAAATTTACATGAGAAAGTTTGATGGAAATGATCCAACAACTTGGATATTCCAGATGGAGCAATTCTTTGATCTACACCAGGTACCAACTTTGCAAAGGATGAATGGAATAATGACGAAGAAATATGGACATTCATTCAAAAGCTGCAGCAGGATCCTGGTGCCTCTAATACATTTGTGTGGAAAGATGACTTGCTATGGTACAAGGATCGCTTATATCTTTGTAAGAGTTCCCAACTCAAGCAAAAAGTACCTTTGGAATTCCACTTTTCACTGGTAGGAGGGCACTCAGGTTTCTTAAAAACCTACTACAAGGTCAAGAAATATTTTTTGGGGATGGTCTTAAAACTGATGTTCAAAAATTTGTGACCGGATGTTTGATTTTCCAACAAAATAAAGTGGAAACAATTAATACCCCGAGTCTTCTACAACCACTTTCCATTCCAAGCCAATGGTGGACATAGGTCTCAATGGATTTTATCACGAGTTTACCAAAGTCTGAGGGAAAGAGTGTCATCATGGTGGTTGTTGATAGACTTACTAAATATGCATACTTTTGTGCACTATCTCACCCTTTCAAAGCTAGCACAGTCGCCACTGCTTTTATGGAGACAAACCAAAAAGTACATTGTACTCCAAATATTATAGTAAGTGATAGAGATCCGATTTTCACTAGCAATTTTTTGACTAAAATATTTTCTTGTTTGGGTACTCAACTGGCTCATAGCTCATCTTATCATCCTCAAAATGATGGAAAAACGGATATAGTGAACAAATGTTTGGAAGGATATATTTGATGTTTTGCAGCCGATAAACAAACACAGTGGGTCAAGTGGTTACCCTTGGCAGAATGGTGGTATAACACTTCCTTCCATACATCAACAAAAATGACCCCATTTATGGCACTTTATGGCTATCATCCACCGTCCATCACATATTCACTAAGAGATTCATCTAAGGTTCAAGCAATGGAAGACTATATGGAGCATCAATGACAAGTTATTGAACTCTTAAAGGACAACCTGAATTTGGCACATAATCGAATGAAACAACAAGTAGATCAACACTGCAGTGAACAAAGATTTGATGTGGAGGATTGGGTTTTTTAAGCCTACAACCATACAAACAGATGTCCTTGAAGAACACCAAGAAGGATAATAAATTATCACCTAAATAATGCGATCCCTATAAGGTGCTACAAAATATTGGTAGTATGGCCTACAAATTGGAACTGCCTGCATCTTCTCAAATCCACCCAGTTTTCCATGTTTCATGTTTAAACAAGGTAATCGGTGACAAGCTATCAGTTTAAATGATATTACCAGAACTTTATGAGGAAGGAAAAATCATCTTGGAGCCTAAAGCAATCACTAAAACAAGAATCAGACAGCTTCAGAATCGACCAATTCCAAAGTATCTCATTAAATGGAAGAACATACCCATGGAAGATTCAACATGGGAAGACAAGTCCTTTATACAACAGCATCCAGAACTACTTCATCATTGAGGACAACACTTTTTGAATGAGAGGGATATGTTAACCCCTACATGTTGGCACATTACCCCCTATAAAGTGGCGCATTACCCACTATATGGTGGTGCATTACATATTATTGATGTCGTCTTGGGTCTATTAGTGGGTCTATTAGTTGTTATTGTACACATTTGTCTCATATATATACGAAGGAGATCTTTTCATTTTAGTCATCATTGTATCTTGTATTGTCTTACGTACTTAGTACATTGTGTAAGGAGGTTCCTCCCTCAAAGAGGATTGTTATTCATCTCATTTCTTCATTATTAAGGCATGGATTACTTTCTTCCGGTCTATTTCTTCTATTTTTATGCTATGTTTGGGACTTGGTTGCATAAAAAATATAAAAAATTGCAAAAGGAATAAACCATGCACACCATGCAAAGCCTAAAAGCATAAGGAGATTCACTAAATGTTCAAGTGGTGATATTGGAAGGAGAGAAAACATATTTAAAATCCCAATTATAAGAGATGCAAGTAAAGGAAATTCAATGGGACCAACAAATAGAAGCTCTCACTATCGAGAAGGGAGCTCTACAACCACAGATAGCAGAGCTTAACCGAGAAAATAAGTCATTGACGATTGCATGGAACACTGTGCAAGAACAAAAGCAAGATTCAACCCCATTTTATGGCTCTAATTCCACTCTTCAGGAATAATTGTTCCATTCAAAGGATTTACTCACAGAACAAACATTTGATGTGTGGGGAATGGTGTCCAGACTTAAGCAAATATTCGATATAGCTACTGCCACTCGACAAAAATTAGGGGAGATTCATAACAGGATGAAGAAGCTTGTTGCTTGCAAAAAACAGCTAAAGAAATTCCTCCCCATTTGCCTAAAATATCTGTAGTAGAATTAAAGTTGGATTTTGCGACTCTAGAAAGTTGCCAAAAGGCTGAGAGAAAATTGCAAAATGATGTGGCAGTTTATATTTCCAAGTGTGAATGGATTCATCATAACATATCCAGAGCCTTTGAAAAATGTCATTTGCCTTCTCCCAACCCATTCGAAATCCCTATACCAAAAGGGCAGTGGTTGACTGAATTGAGGACCATTAAAGATGAGGACTTAGTTTCTATTTGAAATCTAGAAAATACCACTCCAGAGGATTTACAAGAACATATTGGGCAAGCAACTTTAAAAACGCAATACTTGGCTAATGGGCATAGCTCAACAACTAAATGCCTTAATGAAATGGTTAAATATTTATCTTTTCATGAAGTAGCCTTACCATTGTTGGATCCACGACAGTTGAACATTATCTCTTATGAAATTAGCCTTTGGGATGAGTTTATACAAACTCAAGAGGGCTCCCCACCCTCATGATGTAATAATTTTGTTTTATTTTTGTATTTTTGTCCACTTATTTTGTAATTGGAATATGACAAAAGTCTTGGAAGACAAAGGGTCATAGCTACAGGAAGTTGAACTGACAAGTCACCTGGGAGGTCGAATTGTAAGGATAAATAGAAGAATTTAATTGGAGAGAGGGGCTTTTGCTTTTAGAAATATTTTGCTAGAACTCATATTGTAAGAATTATTTTTGATAATCACCAAAGCAATTTTCTCGGTGGAAGCTTGCACTAAATATTGTGTTGAAATGCGTGGATAAATGCGTAGAACCGATTTCTTCATTTTGTCTATTGCAATGCAGTAGGATTTTTCTTGTTCTATTGGACTATTCTAATAGTTTATGAATTATCTTGGTGTATGTACATGCAAACACAATTTTATTTTCTTTCTACGAGCAATGGATGTAATGAATGTTAATACTTGAGCTATCTAATCTTTTAAATTTATTTTTGTGACTATTAAATGTGTTTATTTTCAGTGTTTATCTCATGTAAATGCATGATGCAGTTACCTTACGTTGCTCTTTCTTAACTTTGCTCCTTGCTAAGATAGTTTAGTTTAAATAGAATATTGCATTTAATTAGTGCATCTACTTACGTGACTGATAGTAAAAGAACTTATAATACGGGAGGTAAGAACCTACGCATCACTGTGTGAGGCTTCTTCTGATCGGTCAAACAAGCATAGATAATGAGCATAAACATTCGCATACAGGGTTAGTTACTTGCATTTCATTTAAAACAAATTAAAATCATAAACAATGGGTCGATATGTATTCGACAAATTTATTCCTAGGATATCTTGAATGGTAGCCAAACCGTAAGCCAGATGGGTTCCCTATTACAAACAGTGAAAAGTTTAATTGGGACTCTCCACTAGGGAGAACCCCTACTGTTGACGCAAGGATTTTTCCTGGCGTCAACGAGTCCTTCCCCTTCTCATATAATTTTGCAAGTCTTTTAATGAATTACTTTTCTTCTTCACTACTGGACCAACCCAACCTTCGCGTTGGACCTATCCAGATTCCAAATTTCCCAAACTTGCACGAGTTTGGTTCTTCTTCTCTTCTAATAGCTCTACCAAACTTCCATTGTTGGAGCTATCCTTATAGCTCTACCCAACCATAGTTGGAGTTGTCCTCCTCAACTCTTCACCTCTTCTTTGCAACTCTACCAAACATTGCAATGTTGGAGTTACAACCTTCTCCTTCTTCTACAACTCTACCCATAATCGCAAATGTGAAGTCGCAATCTAGATAACTCTACCCCACTTTACTATGGGACATATCCCTTCTTAATAGCGTATACCCAAACACAGCTAGAGCTATCTTTAATTCTTACGTCTAATGCTCCTGCTCTAGTACCATAAATGATGCATTTTCCTCTACGAGGCCTATGGGTCAAAGTATGCAGCTTTACCCTTAGCCCTTATACCACACTTTATGTAGACCACCCCTCGCTTGTATGTTGTAGGTCAGAGCGCGTAGCTTTGATACCAAAAATGATTCATCTAACCTCTCACTCAGAAACTTCAGGTAATCAGCACACATTGACCCTATGAATGAGGGTGAGGACTCAAATGGTCCTAAACTCTACCGGTCTTGAACTCAATGCACGTAGCAGATACCCACACTCACAGACCCAAACATAGAGTCATAATCATAAACAAGAACTTAACATGACCATTTCTATTATGATCAGAATTTACAACTACATCAATGCCTCAATGGGATTTCTCAACAACACCCTTTACACAGGGGTTCAAAGACCCTTCAATCTCTCACTCCACTCAACCTTCTCTAACCTGCTAGTGTAAGTCTCAACTAGGCATTATAATCACTACAAAGTCTGCTTCTCTATTTTTCTCAGCCTGCACTCAGATTTTCCTACACCTCTACTCGGCATCTTCTCTTTCTCTTTAGGCTTGTCTACCTATCTGCAGTTTCCTCACTACCTCCCTCTTCTTTTGTTGTTGTATTCTCTATCTTCCTCTCTCCAAAGGCTTCTTCTTCTATTCTTTTTCTTTTCCTTCTCCTCTGTTTGTCTCTCTCCTGAAGACTTCTTCTTCTCTTTCTCCATCTCTCTCATTTGGGGACTTCTCTTTTCTTCTATAGGCTTCTATTCTTCTATGGCCGCGTCTCGAATCTTCCTGACTTCTCTTTCCCCAGAAGATTCCTCCTACATGCCATCTCCTATTTAATTCTCGTATGTCTTGCATTAACTCTGCATTCATGGTGAGATCCTTGATCTTCACCCAGAATCGACCTCCATTGTATAGGTAGCGTCCTTCCAAGACCTTCATAAAATCCTTTATAGGTAGCATTAAATTTTCCATAAATATTCAATGACCATTGAATCCTTATGCTCCTCAAATCCCCTTTTATCATCCTCCTCTGCTCATCAGGAACCTCAATTCGACCTGCGAGTTGATCCATTAGCTCTGATCCATTAAGATCAGAATCCCCTACTTCATCAAGAATTATTTCCTACACCACTCCTTGATGTTTTTGATATCCCTAACTCCCAATATATCGTCTTCCCTTTCATCAACGTCTCTTGTTCTCAGGGTATTTTTTAAGGATTATAAAAGTATACTTAAGTATAGTATTCGAGGCGATTATTTTGGATTGAAAAAAACATAAATATAGATTGGTAGGCAAGAAACATAGAATTTACTACTGAAACTTGTAAATTTTGGCGAATATTATGATTAAAAAACATATTTTATGTAAATATAGGCGATATTAGAGACTAAAAAAGACCAAATAGCGAATTTATTTTTTGAAAAAAGGTCCAAAAAATAGCCAATTGGCGAAATTTCGCCCTTAAAAATTTCCCTGCTTGCTCTATCAACACCCTTGTTGTGTGCTTGTTTTTTGCTATCAGATCCAATCCATCGGACTCTCTCACTCGGTCCTTCATCCATGCCCATCCATGGGTACTCTTCAATACATGACCTCCGATGAGGTCCTTCTGATATCATCAGATCGATATGTTGTCGAACATTGCCCATCGACGTTCTCCACATTTATTTTTGCAATAGTTCTTTGATGGCCCACCTCCAATGAGTTGTTCCTGATACCATCAGATCCAATATGCTTATTGAATTTCTCCCTATTAAGATTCGTGTCAACTCCTTCCACGGAAATTCCTTGATGTTATGCCTTCAATCAGACTCTTCTTTTACCTTAGATCCAATATGCCATCACACATCACTTTGTCGGGACTCCTCTGCTCGCACTCTACTACCATCCTCCCTCCGATATGGTGTCCTTGATGTTCTCGATCCGATATGCCTCGAACTTCACCTACTAGCTTTCTTCCACACACAGTGTAAAACATCTTTCTATATAGCACTCTTGATGCCATCGCCCCGATGCTCTATCGAGTTTTCCCATCTTCCCTTTAGGAAACCAATCCTAATGCCTCGCCTCCAATGGTTCATTTTCGATAACTCTGCCTTTGTTGAGGGATCACCATACGTCGATCCTGATACCCTATCGATCTCCCCTAATCCATTGGATTATGATATGTGGAAATCCGTGCTCCTGCTCGTAGTCAATTCTTCTAACGATCAACTTCTGTTGTGACAACTCCAATACCACACTCCTGATCATCTCATTGGACAATCGACACTATGGCCTATAACTCAAAGGATGGCTGAGCTTTCTCCTCCAACACTTTTGTGGACAGTCGGAATGAATCCAACTTCTCTGCACCAAGTCTGCAATGGCGCTTAAACTCACACACTTGGCACTTCGGCCAAATGCTCATGCGTCAATTAATGAGTGAAATTTGTGAACTCATAAAATAAATATTAAATAAATAAGTGCAAGGTTGAAAAGTGAGGAATAGAGTAGTATTTAATAATTAATTATTAAATGCATTGTGTGAAATTCTAATATGTAGGAAGTTACGTGCATGTACATATCTAACACCTTGGATTTATTTTTAGAAGATTATTTGAAAAAAATAGTAGGTTATTTTTAGTTATTTTGTTTATGGAAAAAAGTGTGCATGATGATTCTAAGGTAGGTAAAAGAAGAAAAAAAAGTGATGGAAGAAGCGTTATGTATTCACTTCTAAGTTTCTAAGAGATGGTGAAGACCAATTGTTAAAGGTATATAGGATATTATTACTGAGTTTTGAAAGTGGAAAATATGAATTAGTGAAGAAATTAATATAGTATTAGTTTTTGTAGGATTGTTGGGATTTCAACTTAAATGGTTGATGGAAATAAGTTGAAAGGATAACATTTTTGTCCTTCATATTTGGTTGTTTATACTTACTAGAGATTGTTGTTGTTGGAGATACTTAAATTGAAGTTGTTGTTGGAGGTATCATTTCACTAACTACAAATTTTTTTTCATTCTCTTATTTGTAATTTTAATTGGAAAGTCAATTATAAAATCTAATGGGATCACTACTTGAGTCTAGTTAATTGTCATAAGAAAGTAGATGATTAAATTCTTAAGAAATGTGTGTTTTATAATCTAGTTTACATCAAAATCATTTCAATTGATTG
Source organism: Larix kaempferi (assembly GCA_027924585.1). Lineage (NCBI taxonomy): Eukaryota > Viridiplantae > Streptophyta > Pinopsida > Pinales > Pinaceae > Larix > Larix kaempferi. The sequence goes on from BSBM01000866.1 coordinate 5,984,444, forward strand.
ACTTATCTATTATTTTATTTTGGTTAGATTGGATTTTAAACTTCAGTAAATTTAGTTATATGTAATAAAGTCATTTATGAAAAATTTATAATCGGTTAATAGCTAAGATATATTAGCTTAAAAGTATAAATTTAAACTTTAAACATCCATTAACCTACCTACTTTTATCACAGGACACTACCTATTAAAACATTTACCTTGATTTGCTTTTTAGATGATGAATTACATTGATTTAGCTAAACCATTAAATTATTTAGAATTTATTTGACTTTACTTTTGTATAATTTATCTTAGCATTTTGTTTAGTTAAATTTAAAATGGACAAATTAGTAACTCAAGTTTTAAGTTGTATCAATTTAGTAATGCTATCAGTTGTCCAAAAATTAAAAAAATAACTAACAAACGAAAAAGGATTCTGGAATTTGAATCTAACTCACGTACCAAAAAACAATAGCTATGTTTGAACTACATTCCCAAAGTTTAGTAAAAAAATTTTAGATATAAGACTTAAACTATAAGATCACTCAAAAATAAAAGCAAACCGATATCCTTTTGCAATTTCATTTGCAAAGTTAATTGCTAGAGGAACCCCAACCTCCCCAAACCAACCATTTTCTTATTATTCCATGTATAAATATATATAATAGAACCTGTGAGATATATAATAAAAAAACAACACTATAAAAATAAAATATGTAGTTGAATACCCAGATCTCATTAGAAGATTGCAAGAGCCTTACTTAGGCCACAACCATAAAAGAGAAATGCAGATCTACAAAAGGAAGTAAATGCAAGCCTTCATGAATACATACAAATTTTATTTTATTTTAAATCTATCCCTATTGGGAAAAACATAGAATATTTTTTTAAGGTGAGGAAAAAAATGCAAAAATAAAAATTTTTAAAGAAAAAATAAATTAGAGGGTTTTGGGTGTTGCAACCACCTTGGGAGTCACATCGACCTCCTTTGGGGTCCATAATGGCTTGCCATGGGGGCTGTGAGAAACATCTGTTGGGAGCCATTGATGACCTACCATAGAGCGTTGCTAGTAGGCCTTCCATAGGAAGTCATGATAGCCTCCAGGAGTTATTGTGCCTTAACAAGCCATCACTAACCTTAACAAGCCATCACTACAAAAAATAGAGTTTTTTCAACACCCTAAAGAAGTTGTCTTTGCCATGATATATAGTCGGTTGATCCCATGCTATAAAACCTGAGCCTCTACAATATATGAAACCCAAATTAATTTATAACAAAAAAATGCAAAATCAACACTCCATTAGACCTTGAAATAAATAAAAAAGAATGATTTTCATAACAATCATGAGAAAGATCAAACTATACTTACCTTCTCCTATTATAATTTGTACAATTTATAAATAAAACAATAAGATATATTAATTGGAAAACAAATTTTAACAAGCAAAAAAACCCTTCTTAAAAAATGAAAGAAGAGAAGAATTCTTACCATGGCCAAAACTACCTCATTGTGAGTTCCTCCTCAACCATTATTAAAAACTTAGCCTCTATAAACCTGAAACATGAGAGGAAGAGAGGGAAAGGAGAAGAGTAGAGGAAGTGAGGAGAAGTAAAATAAATGAGAAATTAAGATTAAAGAGGTTTTTAATTTTTATTTTTTAAATTACAATAAAAAATAATCTTCAAAATTGAAACACGTTGACTATTTATGTCTTTTGATCTTAATATTTTTTTTGTTATTATATTTTTTGACATTTTATTTGTCTCTTATAATTTGAGTATTTCTCTTTTAAAATTTTGAAGTTACAAAGTTATATCAGACATGAAAATATTTTAATTTGTTCATGTTATTTCATAAAATAAAAATAAAAAAATGCAAAGTAAAGGTTATGTGAACAATCAGTTTATTTATATTTATAATTAAGTATTTTAATGATGGGAAATGTTTAGAAATTTTGTGCTGAAGCAATAGTAGCATTAATCAACAACCATTAGTAGCATTAATCAACAACCATTTGTGTATGGTAAGTTTGTAAATATAAGTTTATAATGTTAAGTTTGTAAATATAAGTTTATAGTGTTTATGGGAAGAAGTAACTTTTTTTTTAAATCTAGTTATGAAAGTAGTTCAAATTTAAATTTATAGTTATATATGGCACAAGTTGAGGTTCTACTCAATAAACTCCTATCACCATTAAATAAAACAAAATCTTTTGATTGATCTTGAGAAATAGCTATGTGAAATTTGTTTTCTGAATGAGGTTATGAAAAATATCAATGATTAAATGTAAAGTTTTGAGATGGTCAAAGTGCTCTATGCACCTAAGGAATGTATTCTGAAATTTCAATTTGAATGAAAAAAATATGATTTTTTTTCCGTAGAAAAATTCTTTATGAAATTTGTTTAACATATATTTATATTCTCTCTTAAGAAATAGCTATGTAAAATTTGTTTAACATATATTTGTATTCACTCTTAAATATTAGGCATATAATACATTGAACATAGATTCATTAAAACACTATGAGATATTGTAATGATTACTAAACCACTTGAAAATTTAATGGAATGTAACTTGGACAACGCTTAATTATCTTATGAACACCAAACTCCATATTACCTCAAATTTATTATGAACCTCAAATCTTCTCTGACATTGAACTGAGCTAAAAAGATACAAAAAATAATCATAACTCATTATAAAATAATATTTATGAAATGATATTTAATGCAAAGATGGGATTAGAAACGTGTGTTATCCCTCTTACACATATGATGGGATTAAAGGTGTTAGAGATGATAATATTGAGAAAAAAATATTTATCTTAATACTCGTAAAAGTTAATTTTTATTTAACTTTCTAATATCAACACTATGTAGGTGGGTTAACAACTCATAACCAATTTTCCATATAGGGTCTTGTATCGTGTAGATCTATGTGGCCAATTTATGACTATCACACCAGGAAGATTGCGAGGAGAACCATCAGGCGTGTGGGATGTTAAAGCATTCATAAAATTGGGAGAATGGCTCCTGGCAGGTATAATGATAAAATTTGGCAACTCTGACTTGCTTGAGTGAGACTGCAACTCCATTTTTTCTTTCCCTACACATAAGTTTCTCATCATCTCAGCATTCGTGGCATATATGCCCCTCTCCATACATAGTACGGGCCTTGATCAAATGATGAGCTAGTTAATGATTTTGCTCAAGAAACAAGTGGGTTATCTATGCCTTCGACCTCGTAGCGGACACCATTTACTTCCTATTTTCTCCTCCATGTATGCTATGCATTCATCGTTCCCTCATCATTATCGATCCCCTCCTGCCTAGCTCCTCCTTGGTATTGTCTCAATTATGGTTTTATCTAAGCATATTGAGCAGAAGACCACTGCCAATTCCCACCATTCCTACATGCCATGTGCTCTCTGCAAGTAGGTGAAAGCAAAGGCTTACTTTGAATCGGCCGTCCATCCCACTGCCAGAGGTCACATTCAGGAAATGGAAGCTCACCATTAAGAATGATGTCAGTATCCAGCTTCAGGCAAACTGGTTGAAGAGTTGGGGAGTACGGTGGATGATGCGGGTTCCTCTCGTACCAAGGAGACACGTTGCACCAAAACCCTTGGCTTAATGTGGCACACAAAAGCGTTATTGGGCCAAGAAATCATGGATTATGCAGATGGGAGGTTTTAGGACGACTCTCAGGGCCTAAGCATGCATGCCATAATGGATAGCCTAGAAGGATGGGTATGTCGCCTCACTCAAACACATGTGGATTCAGATGCCCGGATCAATGCTAAACTCAATGCACTTGCTCGGGAGTTAACTAAAAATACATTAAACCAAGCCCAGATAATATGCAAGCCACTCAGTTGATTTATTGTTGTTATTCCCATAGGTTTGAGTTGGGAGAACATTCATGAGCAAAAAAGGAATGCCCAGGTGATGCATAGTTATCCTCCCGTCCCATTTTCATTTATGTTGATGATTAGGTTTAGTCTAAGCAGACAACTTCTTAGGTATGGCTCTATGTTTTGTTTAGGATTTTGGATTTTCCTTCGAAGATTTTTGGTGGCCATAACCTTCGACCTTTGGGAGATTCTACATAACTCTTAGTTTTTACTATTTGGTTTAACTATTGGACATGTGTCTCTATTGTGTTCAACTATGGGGATTCGCTTTTCTCGACAGGCATTTAGTATCATGGCTAGTAGCCACTTGGCTTCTTTTTCTCTATATATTTTACTAGCTTTTTAATAGAATTTTTAATTTTAAAAAAATGATAACTAAAAGTGGAGGCATTATTGGCTAGTAGAAGATAAATACAAAAGAAGGGAGGAGGCAAGTTAACTGGAAGTGCAGTATAAAAAAGATAAACAAGGAAGGAGAGAGCCTAGGATTAAGATAGATACAAAAGGAGTAAGATAGGAGGAATACAGACAAGTAATATTAGAGGAGCATGAGATATAAGTGGGGAAGTATTGGTAGAGGGAAAATCTAGCTAGCTAAATACTATCTTCTGATGCTTCCTTTTATGAGATAAGTGCAAGAACAACATGTGGATAATAAATATGATAGGTAGGTTATTTTAGCGTTGAAGTAATATCGCATTACCATAGTGTAAGGTTATATAATTACATTAGCAAAAAGATTGTTGAGATAGAGGTAAGAAGATAACTTGGGGAATTATGCCTCTTGTTATAAATTGCATATGTGTCTCCCTTGAAATGTAAAATATAATTCTAATTAAATTGTAATATATAGTGATTATATTGACATTATAAGAAATAATCATTAAGTTAAAAATATCTTTACAATCTCTAATATTAATTAGTGAAATTTATTTAAGGCCACTAATAAAGTTTTTGTTAAACTCTCATTGGATAATGAGATTTTCTAACCATATACTCCCTATTATACTCCATATACTCCCTATTACCATGGAATATAATTTCCTAAAGCATTGACAACAAGAATTTATTACTTATTTTCCCAAGAAGAAAATCATAATGTTATTTTAAGCAGGATTGTAGTTGTCATCATAAAAAGCTAAAATAGCAATTCACATAATGTCCAATGAGACTATTGAGTAAAGCGTCAAAACATTGTCCAACTAACTACCCTATCATCAAAATACATACATGATAATATAAGAGACTATGCCCTAAATTACAAAAAAAAAAGCTTAAAATCCTGTGCATAGGCCTTACTATTATACTTTATGAACATTGGATACTAAAAACATAATTCACAAAATTATTGTCTTTAAAAGGATGCATAAATTGTCTATGTAATTTCTACTACACGAACAAAGATCCCATAAGATCCTAAATCGGGATAGAAAAACAATTAGCCGCTAGAAGAGATAAACTAGAGACCATCAAGGGTATGCCGTGCTTTTCTATTTTAAGAGTACCAATACGGCCAACAACAACTCTTTGGAAAGGGAATCTACTCTTGCATTGAAAATCCTCTTGATGTGATTGAAGTGAATTTCTAAGAATTGACCAGCAACAAGGAGAGTTTGATCTAGCAAAGGTTAGCCTTCCACCCACTCAACTAACAATTTTTGAGTTCCCAAAAAAATTTAGCCTTCCACCTACTTCCAAAAAAATTTAGCCTTCCACCCACTTAACTAATAACAATTTTTGAGTTCCCAAAAACTTGCACATTGCCAATGCCTTTCTCTAGCGCCAATTTCAAAAACTTAAGAGTAATATAGAGTTTAACGAAGTTGTTTGTCCTCTTACCTATTTTGATCCTAAATGAGTGAGAAATATTGTTAGAAAGGTAAAGAACCCCATTAGCCTCACTTGGCCTAGGATTACCCTAGCTAGTTCCATGAAAGTAGCCCTAAACAAATATTTTTTATAATAAGAGGTTTTGGAGACCTTGAGAATTGTGAATTTAGAGGTTGTTTGAGGTCCTCATATATGAATTTTATACTAGCATGAAAAATTTCGAGGGGAGAGAAATTTTATCAAAGAAAAGAATCCCATTCCTTGTGATACAAAGTGCCTAAGAAACAACGTAGGGTAAAGTTTTGTGATTGGTAAGGTAGAGGTTCTCCATCTAGGTTTTGAAGTCAATGACTAAAGAATTCCCCTCTAATCTAGTTGCATCCCTTATCCTTCAACATCTCATTGGAAAAGGGACAATCCATAAGAAGGTGTTGAATGTTTTATTCACTAGCTCGCATAACATAAAAATCCTTGGCCCATGTCAATCCCTCTTTTTAAGAACCTCCCATTTGAGAGCCTTGTTATTTAGATCCAGTCCAAAGAATCCTAAAATTCAATTCAAAGGAATCTTTATCTTCCATAAGGGCTTCCACAACCCACAGACAAGTTTCTAATTAGATAGGAACATTTCTTTATAGCCTAGGTTGTCATAATACTCACTATTTGAGTTCCATGACTAAACTGACACATGCTTCTCCTCCTTTAGGTAGATATGCCTCAATTGTAATATGTTGATTTAACTCTCCAAATGAACAACATCATTACCAATTAGACCTGGATACTTTGCATATTTCTGTTCATTTTTCCAAGAAGTACTTCCACCAACATCTATAACATTTTATAGTATAAAATACCTTGATCTCTAAGAACTAGTAGTACATTGTTAGGTAAAAGTAAGAAATCCCCACATACTAACCTAGGGCCCACTTCTATCCTTACATTGCTTCCATTTCCAATCTTTCAAGCTACCCATTTTCCTAGAAGAGAGAAAGCTAGTACCAAGGATCTCCACATCACAAAAGCATTAGTTGTTTACCTGTTTCTTTGCCTTATCTAGTATTCCAAAGAGAGAATTTAAATATATATTTCTTTGATCACTTGTTGCCAAAGACATTCAATTCTGATTAGTCTACACAATCTCTTGGTAGCTAATTCCTTTGAAAATTAGAGAATTTTCTTGAGCCCCCAACCTCCTGGCTCTGAGATTGAAAATTCTACCATTTCACCAATAGGATTCCCTTTTTTTATTTCCCTTCCATAAGAAACTAAAACATCTCTTTTTTTTTTCTAAAATATAAATTGTTGTGTAAGACACAGTATGCTAATACACTAGGGTGGCTTAATCTAATACTAACTTAATTTGTTTTAATCACTCTCCAATAGACAACTACCTAGTATTTACATTTATGATCATTTTATTTACCTTTTGGTATAACCAAACCCAATCTCTATTTCCATAGTCACCGTCATTTAAGGTGAACCCCAATTACTTCAGATTGTTATTGAAATTAAACACTTCTAAAGGAAAAAACTCTAGTGACATCATAAATTTGTCTCTCACTCAAACCATTGAAGGATATGGAACACTTTTCAAGTTAATTTCCATGCATGTTGTGAAGCTATAAAGGTCTGAGGCTTCATTTAAAATTGTACTCCTTTGATCAAACAAACCCGAGATAATAATTCATTATCCATGAAAATAAAATGTGACATGGATATTTCCCTTCTGATCCTTACCATTTCAACTTAATAGTTATTTTGTAAGCATTTAATTTTTTTCTCAACCCTTCAGTAACAATCAAGAAAGTAAAAGTGAAAGAGGACAACCTTGATGAAGGCCTCTAGTGGGTTTAACGAACCTAGAAGTTGATTCATTTACGAGAACATAGAAGGTAGAGGAATGTATACCTTCAATCCAATTGATGAACAAAAGTTAGAACTCTGTGTGGATAATAATGAACTTTAGGAAGAGTCAACTAATCTATCATATGCATTTTATAATTCTAACTTAATAACCATTGAACGGATCATTTTTTTTGTTAATGGAGTGCAAACCTTCTTCATCAAAACCAATAGCATCATGGAGATGTCTTTCTTTAAAAATACAAATCATTCCACTTGGAGATTGGTTCGGAAAGGATTGTATTAAGTCTCCTTGCTATCACTTTTAAAATAATTATGTCGATTGCATTACACAACCAAATTGGTCTAAAATCCACAAATGAAGAAGGGTTGTCATTCTAAGGGATTAGCACTAAACAATTCGAATTGAAATTCCCTATGACCCTTCCTGAAGTTTAGTATTCTTCAACTACAACCAATATATCATCTCCAACTAGTCAAAGTGTCCTTAATAAAATTCAATTCGCCACCCATGCGATCTTAGACTATTATCCTTTTGGAATTAAAAGATACACCTTTTATTTCTCCCTTTGAAACTTTAGTATATAGTTCTTCATTAACCCCTGGTCAACAAAGCGAGGAAATTTCTTTTGGAACTTCAATTAATTCAACAATGTTGGCATGGTCTAAAGCTTTATGCAGGTTTTTGAATAATTTACACTCATGTTAGCTAATTGATGAAAATAAGAGTTATGTTGCCATCATCTATCACCATCTCCTAATATAATTTCTTATTTTCTATCCTTTCGCATAAATCTAAATAAATTTTGTGTTCTCATTGCTCTCGACCAATCACAAGGCCTTCTATTTAAAAAAAATATCCTTTATGCCAAAATATTATTTTTCCTTACCTCTAATTCTTTTAATACCAATGCATTCTCTTCATCAAAAAGTATGTCATAGTTCACCTCAAACAGAGCTACAATTTTAGATTCAACCTCATTAATATCTTGGTGAAAGATGCCATATTTTTCTTTTTCCCGCCATATAGTCACAATCTCAAGCCTTTCCAAAATTTTGCTAAATTAAACCATGGTAGAACCTTCTAAAGTTGGATTGAATTTCCTCTATTGCTACTTACTAGGAAAAATAAACTCCTCATCCTTCAACCAATAGGAATCAAACGTAAGGGAGTTAAGGGTTTCCTATCTTCTTTCTCATTTTCTATTAATATAAAAAATTGATTTGAACAACACCTGAACTGATTTGTGTCCTCATCGTTGCCTCTCTATCTAGAATAGCTTTAGATACCATGAACTGGTATAGTCTCTTTGACACACCTTCTCTACTCACTAAGTAATTCCTCCAAGTAAGGATAATCTATACTAGATCAAGGTTGGATACATTTACACCGTCTGTTTTGTCTAACAAGATTCCTAATAAGGGATCCATCCCATTGGAATCACCCCATACTTCTTCATTCCTTAAAACAAAATTGAAGTCACCGCCACTTATAATAGAGTCCATGTTTAAACACCACAAGACAAAGAATGTATCCCAATATGATTGTGTCTATACACATGGCCAGTGTATATTAATAAATGAAAATAGAATACCAAGCTCATGAGAGAAATGTTCAACCCAAATACCAGAAGAGAGAAAATATGGTTTTGCAAGGAAAAGGCTTGATTCTAGCATGTTACCAAACCTCCAAATTTAACTATAGCATCATGAGTGAGAAAGTCCAATATTTTATAATAGAATACATAAATTATATTTCCCTTGGTCCAACTATCATTTTTTAAGCACAATGACATTTAGTTTATGGATCTCGATTAGGCAAGCTAGAGTGTGTTTTTTATGGGGAGATCTCAAACCTCAAATATTATAGGACATAATCATCATTTTTTATTCTTATTCAGTGTTGGCCCTGTTCTAAAGGCCCCAATCATGGTTTTTTGTTTTCCTTTTAATTTCACTTGCTCAATTTTTTCTTGGGTGATTGAGAGAATAGATTTTCTCCCAACTAAGGTGTGTCCATACCCCTACCCGAGGTGTGTCCCTATTCCTCCATTTATCCCAACCCCTTCATAATCACTCAGAGAAGGATTTTATGACCTTAGATGGTAATTTTTTTTTATATTGCAGAGTCTTTTTTATGAAGGGGAGGGGGGTTTTCTAGAATTATTGAGAGAGAGGGTGAGGGATTCTCTCCAAAGTTTCTCAATTCCATAATTTCAATATCGACAAAAATGGGTGACTGGTGTGTAGGGAATTTTTGAGAGAGTCGTCATATTGACACCCTCTTTTGCCTCCCTAACCAAACTCTCAAATACTTGAGAATTTAAATCTTCAAAATGGAAAGGGACATGTTCAATTCATAAATCTTACGTTTTGAACCAATATCCAACACTTCAAGTGAATCATCTAAGAGAGGAACCAAGATTGGATCATGGATTACTTTAATCCTCAAAGCCATGGTATTCTCCACATATTAGACAAACTTTACAACTTTTAAAAACTGTGGATTTGAATTAGGCATAGGAATGTTCGAAGTTAATAATAGAGAAGGAGAGATCATAACTGTTTATGCTCTCATCAAATGAGTTTATGTAGATCTTGGCTTGGATGGATCAATGTGAGTTTTCGAGGAGGGCATACGAGGGTTCTATAAGGGAGAGTCCCTAACACCATATTGAAATGTATAGCCACCCTTCAAATTCCCATATGAGTGACACTAAGAGCAACAAAACATGGGTTTGTGCATATATCCATTTCCTTTCTTTATTTTCAATTTTCATTAGGATCCCTTCATCAAGAATCACCACTACACATATATTAGCAACAGAGCTCCTCAAACCTTTTAAAAAATTTCAATCCATGTCCCTATAGGATCCCAAAGAATGCTAATCAACTTAGAAATATTTTGTGACCATAATTCCATAGGGAAACCCAACATTTTGACCAATGCAGGTTGTAAACTTGATTTTCTCTTATTGAATCAAATCTTGGATGCCAGGGTTATATCACTAATAGGGCATTACCATATCCACACTCCATTACTAATATCAGCTACATCCTCCATGCTTTTGAAGATTATAGTCATCAAGCCTCATGCAAAGAAAAAATGCTTTCAACCCAAACAACCAAACAACATTCAAAAATGAACCAACTAAAAAAAATCCATATCAAGCATAAGTCTTGAAAAACCAAAACTTGAGACATAACTACATCTTCCTAGAGAACCATTTGAACTTTGTCTAAGTGAAAATTTATGCATGGATTTTTTGCTTTAGCCTTTGAAGCTGAAATGATTATGATCATATCCATTGTATCCCTAGGTGAGGATATGTTGTCAATTGGACCCAAATCCACTAGAAAAACCTTCATTGCATCCACCAAAGTGACTAAATTTTAAACTTGTAAGCTATCTCATTGCCAAAATATATAATGAATTAGAATGTCTTATTCCATAGGGTGACAAACCACATTACCACTACATTCTATTTATTTTCCAAACATAACAACTTTTCATGCTCCATCGCATGGTTGTAATAGCATACCACTTATCTATTAAATATATGTTGATTTAGCTTGCATTGGAATAAAATATCTACATGTAGTTATTATAGGTTTAGGATTTTTGTTTTGAAGTTATTGACAATCCAAGGAAGAATAATGTGGGTCTTGACCACTTGTCTTGAATCAATTTAGGTGAATCATGAGATGCAATAGATGATTAACTGTTGGATTCCCATTTATTTCAGGTTGAACCTATCCCTAACTACTTGTAAAATACTGCTTTATTTATGACCCTAGGTGCAACCATTGCAGACTACTGCACAACTCATAAGTGTCATCCAATGGTTAGAGATGCAAATTATCATTTGATTTTAGGATAATTATATAAAGTTGGGTAGTGATGGATTCCTTCAATGTTGTGTTTTGGATCATCAATACAACGATATTCTCTGGGAGTGTCAGGATGGAATTGTAGGAGGTCATTATGGAGGTAAAGACATAACCTGCAAAGTCTTATATGATGGGTTTTGGTGTCCTATCGTATTCAAAATATTGTATTGAAATATGTAGAGGAGTATGTGAAGAGTTGCAATGTGTTCTAGTGGATTGGTAAGCCTTCTAGGAGGGATGACTTACCCTTACATATAAAAAGGAACTTCATCCATTTGAGAAATAGGAAGTTAATTTCATAAGACCTATCAGCCCACCTACTATACACTCAAAGGTTTGATATACCATCGCTGCAACTAATTATAATACTAGATGGATTGAAGCAACACCTAATGAATATATTTCTATTGATATAATAGCCCACTTCACTTTTTAGCACATATTTTCTTGATTTGATTGGGATAGAAATATTGCCAATCACTTGAACCACTATTTCCTCAGTTCTACAATTATAACTCTCAACTGGGAGGTCATGGTCCAACACCACAATAGCATCCCATATCACCCACGAGCTAATAGATAAGTTGAAGCTTTTAATAAAATCTTGAAACATGGTTTGACCAAAGCTTGTTCAACAAACCATGATGATTGGGATGAATAACTTCCATCCATGCTTTGACCTTATAGGAGGACCAGTAGAAGGTTGAATAAGAAGACACTATTTCATCTAGTCTATGGGTGAGAGGCCATTATGCTTGTTGATATTTTGGTGCCTATCCTACTTGTTGCATAGGCCACTCACATGATAGAAAAATAATCGTTTAAGGATAAACTAGATGACTTGATAAAGCAAGAGGAATATAGATTCGTAGTCTATCTCCAGAGATAGTTGAGAAATTTAGATAGAATGCTTGGAATGATTGCAACCTCAACACCAAGTCATTTTCCAAGGGGGATTTGGTTTTTCAATATGACAATAAATATATGATGCATCCAGGAAAGTTACAAAAGAATTTGTTGGGTCCATTTCTAGTTGCAGACATTAGAGAGTTTGGTGTAGCCATCTTGGCATACCTTTATGGGATTCTTTGGTCGGGATGGTTGAATGGTGCTCACCTAAATCCCTAGACCCTAACCCCTTGATATGCCATTTTTATGCCACTCTTTTTTAGAGGAGTTTAGTTAGGTTAATTCAAATTTGGTTTTCATCAGTTTTATATTTTTCTCATGTCCATTCCAATCTATTGGTTAGTTTTATCTCCTTTTTTACGTTTCAGTCTAGTATTCAGTGTTAAGAGATGAAGTCAATATCCAAATATTCAATATTCTTCGTGTAGAGTTCATGACTAGGTGCATGCATGATTTGTATGCATCGGGCGTGTAAGGGGGTAGGGCCCCCCTCTAGGGGTGTGGGACCGAGGGGGGACATTCTTTTGTGGTTTGTGGGCAGAGCCCCCGTGGCAAAAAATTCTAAACCCTTCTAGTGTATTTTGGTTCCTTTTGGAGCCCTCATGTGTATTGTATAAAAGGGAAGTGACCCTTGGAATTGTAACATAAGAGAAGAAATCAATGTAAGTCTTTTAACAAGTAATAATAAAACATCGAAGCTACCATTGCCCCATGGTTTTACCTACATATAGCAGGGTTTCCATGTAAATTTCGTGTTCCATTTTTATTATTGTTTGCTTATGTTTTTATATTTTTTCTAACATTCAATCAGTTTTTACCCATATTTTTCTTGAAGTTATATTCAATTTGCATCCATAGCCTCATGGTGAAAGAAGTTTTAGTCCAACTTTTTTAATTCATGGCCACATGTTTGTGGTCAAGGAAAATTCATCCATATCCAATAGCAATGACCAACCTCTTTGAAATTTCTCTACTACAAGTTCGGTCTATTTTAACATTTAAAATCATTAGTAATGGGGATTTGAACCTCTCACCCAATGTGTGTGGTCAATGTTATCAATCTAGTGGTGTCCAAGGAAGGGGGTACATTGGGTTCACGTTGAATTCATATGGTTATGATGAGATTTGAATCAAACTAAATGGCCTAAATGGATTGATGGAATTGTTATTAATGTCAATATGTTAATGTCTTAAATGTTCATTGAGATGGGTTTGGAAAATAGTTTTTCCTTCAATACTTCACATGCGTGAACAAATCCTCACCCCACTACCCAATAATAAATGCAATTGAGATTTTTTTTCCAAGAATTAACTACAATTTCATCACGATTTCTTCTATTTGTTGTGTTGTATGTCTCTTTATCACATTAGAGCTTGGTTCCCCAACCACAACAACAAAACCCCATTGATTTGTTCCACTATTTCAACTCTTAATCATTGATATTTATCATAGAATAGAATAGGGCCTATTTTTCATCCATGGAAAAAGTCACTCATGTAAAGTCTCATGACCCATGAAACAAAGAAGCTTTGGTAGGATAAATTGTGGATCTAAGAGTGGAATTCCTAAGCGATCTCAATGAAAAAGTGGAAGAGACATGACTAGTGGATCATGATTTTTTTGATAATGGTTTCCATATTTGTAGCCATCTGTCTATATGGACTAGGTTCCTTTTGATAATGGGGAAATTGCAAATGTTTGGAATCCTACATTGAAGTTGCTACGCAACTCCATATTGATGATGATGTTGGACCTTCCAACCTTTGGCAACAAAGGAGAAGTTTCTCAGTGCACTAATTTTTGTATCATTACTATTCATTAGAATGCTCTATGGTTGGGCCATGTCTATCCCATTCAGTCCTATAATATTTAGGTACACAGGTTTGTCTATGGAGGGTAAAGGAGTCAGAAAATACATTTTAGGGGAAAGAAGGCCAAATAACTAACTCTATATGAAAACATGGTACCAAGTGAGGAGGCCATGAGGCAATAAATCGTATCATCTACAATGAGTGTATTTGACTCACCTACTAGATCATGACTCATTGGCTCATGAGGAAATATTCCTAGGATGAGTTTTATCTTGATACCTTATCTATTCTAGATTTATATATCTAGTATATCCATTTGAACTAGTGCACATTTCTTATGAATGAGTTGATGGTTGTGTGCATTGATTCCTATGCCATGGGGGATACCTTCATCTTCAGCTACTTACTTCTATCCTTTACCATGCACAAATGGAAACCACCACAACTTCAATATATTTAGCCTAATCAGAGTCAAACCATTCTTACATTATAGTATGAGCACTAGCAAGTTTGTAAAGATACCCAAAATTTTACTTTTAATGATGTCACTTTTGCAAAGTGTTATGATATGATTATTGTGGCTACCAACACTACAATTATAGTTCCTAAGTACCTGATAGATGCATATGGGATACATATCTCATATGATATTGACAAAGATAACACCTATGTGCACCCTAGAGCAACATACAATGATAAGTTCAAGGTTTCTCCATTGCCTTTTCATCTTAATGAGAAATCATTTGATAAAGAAATTTGATCAACACTAAAGATTCAAAAGTCCTTCTTAATCATTACTACAATCTACATTCTAATAGAAGTGTTGCAACATCATCGAAGCAAGATCAAAGGAAATTAAATAGTCCCCAATGAGGAGGTGCAATGGAAAAGAAAGGAGGTGAAGTCAAGTTTTGATTCGGATCTTAATATTGTCTCAGAAGGTTTGACCATTGATGCATTAGAGTTATGGGAAGACACATGGATTGCATTACCTCCACCATTGGGGCTCTAGATCCTAGATAATATTATTTTTTAAGGTTATATTTAAGTAGTGCCTTAGCATTGTTCAAAGCTTTCTCCAAGGAGACACCCATAGAAGAAGTGCAAAGTTGTGAAGCCCCTTAATCAAGAGATGTCGTTAATTTCCCCATGGCCACTAAATTCTCTAAAGTGAGAATTAACTTAGCACCCTTCATAATTATTGTTGATCCCACCATTTAGTATTCCAATTAAATCCAAGAAGTTCCATGTGAAACTTTGTACATGAAATTGACCTATTTTGAAAACAAAAAAGGGTTGTCTTATATAGAGGATACTCCAAAATAATTACAAGAATATAAGAAGGATGCCTCTACCATTTCAATAGTCCAAATTAGTGATGATACTTTGATTTATCTTGCAAAAATTACAAGCATCTCCATTGAACATGAATTCCAACATAATGTGGCCTCGACCCTCCCTCAGGAGAAAGTTTATCCATCCAGTGACACAACAAATACAACACAAAGAGACTTGCACCAAAGTGCATCAAAGGGTATTGGAGTTTTACATGGAGGGGGAGATATGGCTAGTTATAGTGATGGAAAGGATCTTGATTGCGATTCCCCAATTTTCAATGATGACCTCATAGATACATTGCAACAGAAGGAGGATACCACAATTTTCAATGAATTCCAACACAATGTGGCCTCATCCATTCCTTAGGAGAAATTTTATTCATCCAACGACACAACAAATACAACACAAAGAGACTTGCACCAAAATGCATCAAAGGGTATTTGAGGTTTACATGGAGGGGGAGAGATGGCTAGTTTTAGTGATGGTGAGGATCTTTATTGCTATTAACCAATTTTCAATGATTACCTTCTAGATGCACTGCAATAGGAGACGGATACCACGATTGAAGAAGCCGAAGAAAATATGACCATGATAGATTTTCCTTCTAGAAAGAACATATCGATCGCCACTCCTACACCACCATCACATATGGAGAACTTATCAGCTATGTCACAACTTAAATAGTTAGCCCAAGGCCCTATTTATTGTAAGTCCATCATTACAGGTCTATTAGGAGCATACTAATGTTAACCCATTTTTTATCTATGCCATGCAAGAGAGGGTCCTCTAGGCCTTTATATAATCAAAGGATCACAATGATTCAAAAGTAAATATGTTTCCAAAATATGACCAATCTAGTCCTAACGGGTTACCATTGAATTGGTTCCCAACTAAAGTTTCAATTGTTAAAGTTACAACATCATGAGTCATTCTCCAGGTCAATCTTGTGTGTCAGTATTGAGCTTCGGATGTCGAGGTAGTGCCTTATAGGAGCCTGAGTTGGACTTAGGAAACTTGGAGAAGAATCTTGATTTGGACTCAAGAATGGTTAAGCTTCATGTGTTGAGGAAAGTGCTTTGTATGTCAAAGTGATAATGTTGTACAGTCTTGCTAGTTAAGGATAAGGTCTCGTGTGTCAAGACATATCCTCATGCATTGAGGTGGTCCCTCATGTGTTGAGGTGATGCTTTGCATGTCGAAGCATGTATGGTGTGTGATGTACTACTAACCATGGTGAGCTATTAAGTCTCCCCTAGGGACTGTCCACCCCTAGACTGAATTACTTTAGCATATAACCACTTGGAACAATAGTAGGACAATATGATCACATCATTGGGAAAATATCCTTAGTATATTTAATATGATAATTAAGCTGGCACATGTGGACCATGCAGATAAGACAAGAGATAAAGATAAGATGTGATAAGATATGAGAGATTTTGAATTGCACATAAAAGAATTAATTAAGAGAGAATTTGAATTGTTAAAATTCAGTGAAGACTTCAGTAAATCAAAGGAGAACTCAAATTGATCACTGCAGTGATGTTAACAAGAAAGAATCAGTTAAGAGAGTTAACTAAGTGATAACAAATCAAATCTAGTTAACTAAGTGTTATTGCATGAGGACACTTATGTTAAACTAAAAGACAACACTTGAGTTGCGACACTTGCATGAAGACACTTAAATTATCCACCTAACAAAATGGGAAATCTTGCAGTTAAGGGGCGAGTTCATCCTAAGACTCGGTTCAGTGATTTCATGCACCGCATGAGAAGTGGGGCACCCTTCTTCATGCAATATTGATACATCCAGGTGGAGGGCAAGTTCATCATGAAGTCGGAAGATAAAAATAGAAGACGATGCATGTGAAGAATATATAGTATTGTTGAATCAATGTGAAGCGAATTCTCTTCTCCCTTGAAGGAAAGGTGCTTCTCTTTGTGTATGTTATTATTTTGATTCTCTCTTCTTTATATTTCTCTTCCTATGTAATTGAAACGGGGGTGCTTGATGTAAAATACATTCTCTACTATATATCAATATACAAAGGAAGGTTTTGTTGGGATTTTCTCCCTCAAGTCTTAGAGGGTTTCCCCAAGGTAAATTCATGTGTTGAATGTGATTGCTTATGTGTATCATTGTTATTTGATTTCAAGTACTATTACATTTCTGAATTAAAGATTAAAAAAAACAACATCAACTTGGTTCAACAGGATAAGAAGTAGTTGCATAGAATTGATTTACTTCATATTTGTTGCCGGTGGCTCACTTAACTACAAAAAAAACTAGGCAAAGAGTTATTCAAATTGAATAGTGTCATGAAGACCTTCAACAAGCTTACTAGGAATTGCAAATCTAGTTAACTAAGGTTACTTCAAATAAGGACTTGTAATTACAAGAATGACATTACGTAGAGAAACATCATTTTGAAATGTTATGGATTCATTTGGCGAACCATTTTCCTAAATTGAAGTAGGTAGACATCGAGTCAGAATATTTTGTATCTACTCATCCACTTGTTGCAATCGTGGATACAATTTGTTCATATTAGAGATAGTTGCGATAGTAAACATTGTCTTTACAAGAAGAATTTGATATTGGGTGTAGCCATGATGACCATCACTTGTAGGAGCTCAAGGATAGGGTACCTCCCCTTATGGTTGAAGGTACCTCCCCTTATGGTTTAAGGATAGAATGCATGTGTGCCCTTGACGTGAGATATAGAATTCATCCAAATCATCTATAGTACTATTTAGGATTGGATTGGTTTCTCCAATAGTGAGAAAATTCCATTGAAGAATTGGGTGAGAAGATTCCATAGATGAACAATGTATCACGTGCTCTCACCAATCCTCTTGACTTAGTGCCTAAGTTTAATGAAATTCAAATCTTTGATGATTAGCTTGTTTCTTTGCATGATGCCACATTGGTAGTTAAGAATGCTCTAAGAGAATTTTGACTTGCTACACAGACTATTTTGCTTAAGTTGCAACAGTTTGAGTCCTTTATAGATGTCAAATGATAGGTTATTATGAAAATGCAATCCCCTGAGCTAGTTAGTGACAAGGTGTAAGCATTCATAATTGGGGACTCAATGTAATGAGTAAGTGGATTGCTAATTTGGATGCTTTCGATCAATTCATAGCTTGTGCTTTAACTTAAATAGAAAATTTGGCCCCTTTGTTTGAAGGGTGGGAAAAAGAGAAGAGTAAATAAGAGCAAGGGTGTTGACTTAAGGGTGAGTGAATAGATGTGGAAGTGGCTTGTTGGACCCTTCATTTTTTGATAAGCATACAAAGTGAAAATAAGGAAGATAGTGTAACACATGGGTAACCTTATCTACACCACGCAAAGCCACGTTTAGTTGCACATAAGATGAAAGAGATCCTAGTTTTACCATATAAGTTTACTAGTATTTATAATATGTAATGGAATGTATTTATGAATCCAACCATGTTAATTAGGGTTTTTACATGGTTAATAATGACCATTATATATAGTCTAAGTAGACCTTAAGTGATACGATTAGGGGTTATTGCATTAATGGAGAATGAATGTATGAATGAGTTCGGTAATTGATCAAGTAGTTGGTTGTTCTTGAGTTATTGTGGAGGACTGATCCATTGTTGTGGAACAATGTTTTGTATTTTTGTTATACTGCTACCATGAGCCACTTGTGTTCCTATTGTAGGTGTGAGTATGTATTGGGTATGGATTTTATTATGTATCAATGTAAACCCCTGATTTTCCAATAGTGTCTTGTCTAGTTTACATGGATGAATGGTATGGTAATAGCTCCATTTAGCTAATGTTAGATTATATCTATGTCATATTATGAATCTTCTTACTATATGATTATTATAGATTTGCACAATAGTAGTATAGATTATAATGAGAATGGATGCCAGGATCAAAATTATTTATCGCTCGTCTTGCAACTTCCATCCTAATCCATAGTCTTGGCATGTGCTTCAAGTAAGACCTTTTCGTCACGAGGATTGAAAATTCTAGTAGTAGACTACACTGGACCCTTGTTGGACACCTAAGTGCATCTTGGTCTCGAAAAAGAGCCAAGAAATGGTTTCATCGAGAGACCCTTGTATAATTACACAAATATTCTTAAATATGTGGATTGGAGATTGGTTTGAAAGTAGGTTTAAAGGTTTCATCGCACAACAAAGTTGCAAAAGTGGAACTCTTAGAAGTGTGGGGAAATACTTTTATATGGTGATGCTAGTATGGATGGGTATGAAATATTTTGGGTTGGGTTTCTAGTGAGCATTTTCAAATGGTTGAATCCACTTGAAGAAGCACCATAACACACCTATACAAAGAGGAAGGTAGTAGAATGGAACATTTAGAATTGTGTTTCGCTTTCACTCACAGACCATCAGATACTCACACAATTTATTTATGGGTGAAGACTACAATAGAGGGGTATATAGTGGAGTTTATTTCAGAAGCTTGTTATTTGCAAAGGTGGAGGAATATTTCAAGAGGGGAGAACGTAAGAAGTTGATAAAGAGTCCCAAATTGGATCAATATATTGTTGGTTGAAGAAAGTATGATGCCCCTTGAACCTATTAACATGACTGAGTGAACATACTTTGCTAGGGATGTGGCTAGAAGGGTGTTGGTAATACTTCGTAGTTATAAGAATCAATAGATGAAATTTGAGGACTGTATAAATTACATATTGATGGTGGCTTAACAATATGTGCATAGTGAATCAAAGGAGTGAACAACTACAGAAGGAGATCAATGATCAAGGAATCAAAGAAGGAAGGTTGTAAAAGTTGTGAAAAAATGAACAAGTGGGGAGATTTGGTTAACTAATGGTTGAAAGAAATATTTTTTATGCTAGAAGGAATTCCGATAAGAGGAAATAGTGATGAAGGAACATTAAAAAGATCTGAAGGACATACTTGGAGAGGGTTATAAATGGATGTTGAAATCAATATCAATGAGGTAGGTCTGCATTTAAGAGGAGCTACGTATGAGCCCAAATTTCAAGAATCAAATAATAGAAGAACAGAAGGCCATGCATAGTTAGAATATGCACTCGTAGACATGTTTTGATTGTTCAAAGGATATGAAACCACCTATGTGAATGTTATACTTCTTATCATCAATATATTTGACCCACTGCCAGGCACACCTCAATAAATTTCAAAATTTTCGATACATTTAGTAAATTCTATTAATTATAAGTTGTTTTCTCATGATAGTCAGTGAGTGTACGATGAAATAGTCATCAAATAGTGGTAGTAGTGGAAATCGATCAACAGGTAATCAATGGGGTGGTAGCACATCCCATAATCATAATAACAATTTAGTAGCACAACCAAGACCTAGAGGGTTCATTTTAGTTTAACTTTATTTTGATAATATGGTACGAACACAAGGAGAATCTCCATTAAAGTTACTTGATTTTTTGGGTAAAGGAGAAAAATATGCTAAAAGTACTACACTACGAACCGATATGGTAATGGAAATGGAAATTTTCCTTAATCAACCCTGAAAGAAATCCAAATGGGATTTTAAAAATGATGATGCATTGGAAGTAATCAAAATTTCCATCTCCATAGATCTATGGTTTCATTTTAAAGGAATTGACAAACTAGATGAAGCTTGTAAAAATATAGAAATTGCATTTTTTGTAAATGCAGTCACATTTTATCCCACAAGCTTGATAAACAATTGATTGCTTTAAATCCAAATGATTTTTCTTGCAGTGAAGATTTTCTATCCAAGTTTAAAACACTTAGACTTTTACTTGAAGAGTGTAAGATATGAAATAAGGATGACCAAATTCTATATGTTATTCTTGTTAGCTTGGAAGTTCCTATTGTGTTTTTGTATCTACTTTTCACTCCACCAAAGAGGCCCTATGGGCTACTTACAAAATTCCATCTTTTGAATATTTTTGTATTCTTTGACCAGAGAGCAAGATAAGCTCTTACATCTTGGAGTGATCAACACTATAGGTGCATCTAAAAAATATTTAATAGCACAAAAAAAAAAAATCCAACCATATGAAGAAGAAACATCCTCACAATAAAAAATAAAAGAAGGGTCCCAAACCCTCTCAACCAGCTCCTACTCCCAATGGTGATAAAGGAAATAAATTGAAAGGCAATAAGACTGGTGGACATTGTACTTTTTGTGAACAAGATGGTCATCTAGAGTCTAAATGTTTCAATAAAATGGAATCATTAGAAGTATCAATAAAGAAGAACAACAACAATTTTAATTAGTATTCTTCTAACTCTTTTTCTCATGGACATACATTTCACGCGTCTAGTGTTTCCTTATTTGTAACATCTACTTCTTCTTATACTAAGTGGCTTATAGATTTTGGAACATCTTATAATATGGCTAAGGATAAAGCCATATTTTCCACTCTTAATGAATGTATCACCAAAAACATATTTGTTGGTGATAATATATCTCTTAGTATTTTAGGGTTTGGAACATTTCAGCTAGATGAGGGCCATTTTAATGATGTATTGTTCCAAGTCCTTAATACAAGCTTCTAATAGTATATCGCATCACTTACTCAAGTGAAGGTAAAACAATATAATTTTCACCTCCCCAAGTTGTAATCAAGGATTTAAAATATCCTAAACACATCCTAGCAATTTAAATTGTTGATGATACTACAGGTTGTAAATATTTGACTAATTTGGGTCATCATTTCTTCCATCATTTTTTATTGCTCATAGTAATGACATGAGAAAACTTTTGCATGAATGATTTGGTCATCTAAACTATTACTCATTGCAACAACTATGTAATTAGAATATGGTGATTAGCCATCCTTTTATTTCTTGTAGAGATGGTGTTTGTTTTGGTTGTGTTCTTGACAAACATCATTAGGTAACAAATGTGCCTCTAGGCATGCCTCGACCCCTTGCATCTTGTTCATAGCGATTTGTGTGGTTTGCTTCCTTCTACTTCTTTATTTGGTTTCAAGTACTTCTTATCTTTCATTGGTGACTTCTCCATATGCACTTGGTGTTGGCCCGGTTTTGCAACCAGGCTTAGTGCTATGGGCACCTGCTAACTAGTAGCAGCAGTTTCAATAGAATTAAACAAGAAACTAATCTAAACAAAACTAATCATGGATCTATGCAAGAATATAAGCAAATAATGTAAACATTTAAAAAACAAGAACAAGAAAATATTAAAGAATGAATTTGTATTGAAAAATGGGGGGCAAGCAAGTGCTTGCGATAATACCTTCAATGGTGAAGGTTGATGTTGAGCAACTCCCAAGATGAGTAGCTCCAAGCTCCAAGAGGTCTCCTTCTCCAAGGTTGCTTACAATGGCCAAAATGCTCAAGGGAGATTTCGGCAGCATGAGGATGAGATAATGGATGGATCTGAAATGAGGAGCCCCTACCACCTTTTTATAGGTTTTGGTGGTGGGGAATACCATTTGTGGTTTTGTGGAAACCAAATGGTATTGACCAACATGGTTTAGGTACTTTTCCCTCCTTTTTCCTTTTTTGAATAAAATTAATATTTTTATTCCCTTTTTAATATTTTTGGGAATTTGGACCCTTTTTGAGGGTTTTTTATGCTTTTTTAGGAAAAATAATCTTTTTTAATGGAAAAAGGGGTGTACTCAGGTCTTTTGGTGACCTTTTGTTGGTTTCAGAGGCTCAGATGGTGAAAAAGTGGACAAATGGGTCATGTGAATAGGGAAATGAGCTAGTGAGCACTTTTTGGGTGTTAACACTTGGGTTTATTTCTTAAAACTTACGACTAAAATTTTGACAAGTTTTTGGCCTACAAGGCCCTTGTGGAAAAATAATATGGACATCAACTTTAGAAGCTAAGAATAGATAATGGAGGTGAATATATTAACAAGAAATTTACAATTTACTACATTACATAGGGCACTTAGATTCAATATATTGTTCCAAGTACACCACAAAAAAATGGTGTTATTGAGAGAAAGAATTATACATTAAGAGAAATGACAAATTGTATGATTCACTCTAAAGAATTAAGTCCTCATTTTTTGGAGGAATTTATTAATTATGCTAATTACATAGTTAATAACACTCTCATGATGGTTTTAAAAGATATAACATTGGAAGTAGCATGGAGTAAAATTAAACCAAATGAAAACCACTTTCATATGTTTGGTAGTGAAGCATGGGCTCACATTCTAAATGAGAAAAGGAATGCATTAAAACCTAAAAGTGAAAAGTACATTTTTGTTGGATATTCTAAAGATGTAAAGGGTTATAGACTTCTTCAACTTCATTCCAATGAATTATTATTATGAGATATTTCAAGTTTTATGAAGATCTCTTGGCTTGTGTGCCTAATTCGATGATTGTTTCATCTTTAGTGATGCAGTCATGTGGCCTGCAACTCTCTTCCACAGGGCTTACAGGTTTCCACTGCCCATCAGGTGCACAACTATACACTTTTCTTAATTAAATAACAGAGAACTGAAATTCAACATTGCAGTAGAATCACTAATTTCAACTAACAGAAATTTCAGAACAGCAGTAGAATGCTTTCTTTATTTAAATTTATTAGTCCACATACAAGATAAACATAAAATACAGTTTTATGTACTTTTATTACAACATAAATTAATTTCAAATAAGAATTTTGGCTTTCTGTAGCGATCTGAACTGACTCCCTTATCTGTTATTGAATTGAGCTGAGACAAGCTGAAATACATCCCCAAATGCAGAGCCCACGCTGCACTACCTTGTTGCGTTCAAAATTGCCCCAAAGCTGAATTGTTCTCCTTTGAAATTCCCTCTTTTATTATTTCATGTGCATCTCTTTATTTTCCCATGGGGAGGTGGATGGTTGCAACTGTTCCCCTTCCAAACAATTCCACTAATGAATCTTGTCCAACTCATTTTCTTAGCCTTGATTATGCCACCTCAATCCACCTCTAAATCTAATCTGACCCGAAATTTGCGTATTCTGGAATCGTGAACGGTAATCTATAGGATTTCCGCAATCGAACATACTTTCATCAGCAGAACAAACTTTCTGCAATAAATAGACTTTCCGCAGCTGAGACTTTCCGCAATCGAACAAAATTTTTGCAGCCGCACTTTCCACAGCCGCTACATGCTTTCCATAACCGCACTTTCCTCATCTACTACAGAATTTCTGCAACCGCACTTTCCGTAGCTGCACTTTCCACATCTGTTATAGACTTTCCGCAACTGGTAGCAATCACATAACAGATCCTCCGCTACAGTATTTTTGTAGTTGTTTATTTTCTCCTACAACTATTAACCAAATTTAAATATTTTTAGGGTGATGTTGATTTCCCAAACCCGAGGATGCTCCTACATCAAACACCCTTGGTAAGAAAAATTGAGCATCCTGCTCAAAGAGTTCAGAATAATCCCCCCCTTTGTTTCTTTCACCTCTTTTTCCACAGCTTCTCTACAAACTCAATGGGGCTTATGCTCTGCCAGGAATCATGCCCAACAAGGCTTACATTCTTCAAAAATCCATACCCAACAGGGCATACTGCCTCCCCATCTTCCCGCTGTAATATGATCAACAACACGAGTTGTTCATCCTCTATGTTCTTCTCTTGGAATGCAACACTTCTATCAGTACCATAAATACCAACATCCTCAGGACATCTATGTTGCATGTCTTTAAAACCCATGGTGTCAATATCATACACCAACTCCAAATCAAAATCATACTTCATAATAAAATGTGTTCCCAAATCCAGCATTCCATTCCACTGCTCAACAACAAAAATATTCATTGCAAAGGATTTACCTTGCTCAGCATTTTTGTTAAATGTATCATGTAATTCAACTTTCATTTGCATATTTAGGGCTATGATCTTACCATTTCCCGGACTGCTTTGGTCACTTCCAAATGCACTCGGTTTCACATGAGGATCCACATTTGCCTCTTCTTCCTGTAGGTCCTTATGAACAACATCCTTTCCATCGTCATTTGTACAATCTTATGTATCTACCAACATGTTAGATACCATTTGCACATAATACAAGGTCCACTCTATCACCAAAGGAAATCCTCTCAAGGAATCTATAGCCTTCCTAGATGTTGCATATCCTCCAATCTGATAATAGAATTCCATCAAAATTTGATCCCTCTCATAACTCATATCATTAATTCGGCCTTCCACTTACTTGATATATTCTGATACACTGGAAATAAGGTGTGTGTCTTCCATCTCCATGGATTCCTTGGTAGCGATCCTCAAGGATTCATCATCCTTCACACATTCAACCTTCTAGCCCACTATAGTGCCTACAAAAAAACTAGCCATTACAGTCCCAGGTTTTGGAAATCCTTCCAAAACCACATCATTCACGACATCTTCGGGCATTCCTTCCACAACATGATCATCTTCCATATGCAGCGCCATTCCAAACACATGCTCAGACCCTACAACTTCGGAATTTATCTCCAGCATTAGAATAAATCATCTTACCTCCAAATCAACTTGGAGACTTTCCTCATCATTTTCTACGAGTAAAAGATCCCTTACCTACTCTTTTCCTTCACTAAACCTCATTTGTACAGCCACTACACAAAATTTCTCTCGAAGATGAGATTCTCCAGCTACACCTTCCAATACATTATTTGCAGACAAATTATGTACAGATATCGAAAGAAAAATATCAGCAATCTGTAATACACATACTAATTCAATTTCATAATCGTCCATGTGCTTCATAGATGTTGCTTGTTCGTTGTTCACCAACACGTTCATCTCTAGCATGGTGTTCATACTTCCCAGGCAAGCTTTCATTCCAATGGAGAAAGCCAAAATAAGGACCGGCGAGGTTGTCATCTTCTCAGTCGCTATTATCATGTCAACTTCACAACATGCTTCTTTAATAAATACATCTACAACAAACCCACTCTATTCTTCCACCTTCAACATAAATATTTCAACATTGAGTTTCCACATACAACTGAGATTAAACATATCTCTTTTAGCCATGATCAATCCTTCATAATGCCAGGCTTCCTCATTGATTCTTCTCATCCGTAGATTAGTATCCTTGAAGAGATATGAAATTTCCCATTCATTAGGATGATGTGCTTCCATTTACTTTGGAACAAACATATCCTATCCATCTTGTGCTTCTGCTATGCGAATATGAATTCTCACATCATCTCCAGCTTCACATTTACCATGAGCTTCCATGGAATCTTCTCTTTCCATGAGTACCTTCACATGATTTCACTACACCTGCAAATACAATACCAAATATGTTAGGGAAAACAATAGTTCTTCTTCCCATGGCATGCTACATCCATCCAGGATCTGTTTTTATATTGTAATTTTCCTTTTCAGAAGTTGATTCTTCTTCCACTTTTCTTTCCTCCTCTGAGATAGACGCTTTTCCATCACACTGGTAACATACTCCTGTTAATTCCAATCCAACAAGCCTATTATCCACTCAATAATGCCAAATGTTGTTGCATTCTTTTCACCCAACTCGATACTGTTGTACTTATGTATTCAATTTATGTGTTTTGTCCTCTCATAAAATTTCAATCTATGTTTCTTTCTGCTCTAAGTCCTGGCTTCCCATGCAACATTCTTTTTTTTTCTATCACATGCTATCAAATCAGACAACATTATTAAATACATACCTTCAACAACAAGCATTCTTGGAAAAAAAAATCTTTGGACAATGTCTTCAAATCTGAACATGCCTTTATCTGCATCATCTTCTCAGTCATTCAATTGTTGCACTCTCCAATTTCCTTGATGCAATGGGTATTCTTCAACTTCTTCTGAGGTATTCTTTATAGTGTTGAATATTATCACATTTCCTTTTCCAAGTTGGGGATGGTTATCTGTTGTATCTTCCTGGAGTCAATCTTCCACATGGTTACACTTCCCATTTTCCTCATGGGCATTTTATTTTCTAATTCTATCATTGATAAGGTATTTAAGGTCATTTTCAACACCATTTTCATAACTTGGAATCCAACATTATGCTGCAAATTCTTTCTCTATTTCCCCTTGGACTCCAACAAATTTGAACTCAATATCTTCACTTGGGCACTCTTGGACAATCATCTGAATCTTCATAACTTGAAGGTTATCTTCAGCAGCATTCTTTCGAGTATCTTCATCCCTTCTATGATCTGAAATCTCAACTCTCACAATGTCCTCTTCGATCATTGTATTCTCAGCAACCTCATGGTCTGCAAGGTCATCCTCTTCATTACTTTCTTTTACACCTGCAAAAATAGAAAAACCATCACATGATATAGGGACTTCTTGAGTTTCTGGTTAAGCTTCCGGTCTCCATGACTCTTCATCCAATATGCTTGGCATCTATGGTACACATTCTTCCTCATTTTCTTCTTCTTCAGGCCATCATACAATTGTAGGTCCTCCATCTCTCTTTATATCACTTCCACCAAGGATCAAACTAGAGTTTTCTTCATCCTTATTGAACTCTAACGTCCTTTGGGGTTTTGCATACTAACCGCCCACATTCTCCAATGTAGACTGTTGTATTTTTCGATTCACATACTTTTCTTAACCTTCAGAATCCAAATGTACAGGCTTCCTCCTTGGCTTGCTTTCCAAAGAATCCAATCTTCCTTTTAAGAAATCTATCAAATAATTCTCCAACGTTTTATCCTCTATCGTCTTCTTTTTCCGAGGTATTCTTGCTAGGATCTCGACCATGTCCATAAATTCTTTGATTCCAGTAATTTCATCATCTCTTGGGGTTCCTTTCTTACCCATTATTTCCATTAAACTGCAAAAATATTATTATTATTTCTTCTCTACAAATTGTCACTTATAGACTTCTACCATTTTCCAATCTTCTACACAATCATTCTTGATTGTCTTAATTCTTCCAGTCTGATGGTTCTGTAGTTCCATTGGCTCCTCACGCCTCTCCAGGTCGTTCCTCTTTGTGGTTGTCTCTTCACACGCTCGCCTCATAGTCTTAAATCTGAACTACTAGTTACAAAGTGTCTTTCCAATGCTATATCCCACGAGCTCCCCTTCCAGCAATCATACTTGTTGAAACAACCTTCACTCAGGTCTCATACAACCACAATTTCTACCAGGAAGAATTTCTCATGGAACTAATTCAACATGAGCTAAATAGATCTTTGGTAACTCTATAATTCTTCTCTACCCAGAACCGAACCTCTATTCTGCAAATTTTCCAATCTTCACAACCCAGATCTGAAACTAGATCTGATACCACTTGTTGCAGTCTTGTAGCCTACAACTCTCTTCGATAGCGCTTACATGTTTCCACTTCCCATCAGGTCCACAACTATACACTTTTATTAATTAAATAACAGAGAACCGAAATTCAACATTACAGTAGAATCACTAATTTCAACTAACAGAAATTTTAGAACAGAAGTAGAATGCTTTCTTTATTTAAATTTATCAGTCCACATACAAGACAAACAGAAAATACAATTTTATGTACTTTGATTACAACAGAAATTAATTGTGAATCATAATTTTGGATTTCTATAGCGATCTAAACTGACTCCCTTATCTATTGTTGAATTGACCTCAAACAGGCTGAAATACTTCCCCAACTGCAGAGCCCATGCTGCACTACCTTGATGCGTTCAAAACTACCCCAAAATTGAACTATTCTCCTTTGAAATTCCCTCTTTTATTATTTCTTGTGCATCTCTTTATTTTCCCATGGGGAGGTGGATGGTTGCAACCATTCCTCTTCCAAACAATTCCATCAATGAATCTTGTACAACTCATTTTCTTAGCCTTAATTATGCCACCTCACTCCACGTATAAATCTGATTTGAGCCGAAATTTGCGTATTCTGGAATCACGAACGGTAATATATAGGATTTCAATAGCCAAACAGACTTTCCGCAGCAAAACAAACTTTCCACAATAAACAAACTTTCCACAGCTGAGACTTTCCGCAATGGAACAGACTTTCCGCAGCCACTATAGACTTTCCGCAGCTTATACAGACTTTCTGCAACCGCACTTTTGCAACCACTACAGACTTTCCACAACCGCTAGCAGTCACGTAGCAGATCCTGTGCTACAGGCTTTCCGTAGTCGTTTATTTCCTCCTACAACTATTAACCGAATTTAAATCTTTTTGAGGTGATGTTGATTTCCCAAACCCAAGGATGTTCCTACATCATTTAGGCTATGGGAAATCTTTGGAAAATTTACCATCTTCTATTCCTAACTTGTTTTCTAGTTCTTCTATTTTGGTTTCTTCTTCTTCACGTGATGATAGTAAGGATGTAAGCCAACCTATTCCTACTCACCTTCCTCCATTTGGTTCCATTGAACATGAACCGACAACAACACCAAAGCTTCCTAGTTGGGTGCGTACAACACGAGAAGTGGCTGGTGATCTTGTGAATGATCCTTCATATCAATGTCGTACATGTTCACAATTCCTACAATTCTCCTCTTTGTTGGATTATGTTTCAAATATTCATGATCCATAAACTTTTGCAAAAGCTTCTAGACATCCAGATTGGGACACAGCAATGAATGAATAATATAATCCTTTAATGGAAAAATATACTTGGAATCTTGTATCTCTTCTAAAAGGAAGAAAACTTGTCATGTGTAGATGGGTCTATAGAACTAAGTATGCATCATATGGAAGTCTAGAAATACATAAGGCCCGATTAGTTACCAAAGGAATTTCTCAAGCATAAGGGTTTGACTATAATGAAACCTTTACACCCATAGCCAAAATGAATTCCAACCACCTTGACCTATCCGTTGCAACTTCATGTAATGGTAGGTCCATAAAATAGATGTCAATACCACCTTCTTGCGTGGGGATTTACAATATTAAATTAACATGAAACAACTTCTTGGGTATGTTTAGAATTAATCTAACCTTGTACTCCACCATAAAAAATCCCTCTACGGCCTTGAGCAAGATCCTCAAACCCAATATGCTAAAATGGATAGATTTCTTCTTGAGACAATACTTTCCAGATGTCACTTTGATCCCAATGTTTATACCAAAAATTATGAAACCATCTCATAATACTTGTTCTTTATGTTGATGACCTTATCCTCACTAGTATAAATTCCAAAATTTTAACCCATGAGAAATCCAATCTTAAGAAGTAAATTGAAATGAAAAACTTAGGATATTTGCAATTTTTTTTAGCCTCCAAGTCTTGCAAACTAGGGTAAAAATTTCCTTTTCTTAGTCTAAGTATGTATGTGACCTTCTTTGTTGCCTTCACATGGAATATTGTAAACTAGCCCCATCTCCCTTCCAGTCTAGAGTCAAACTTGCTATGAATTGTATTACACCTGAAGTAGGTGTCACTTTGTATAGTCAGACAGTTGGTAGCCTCTTGTATTTGACGCATACATCGTTATGATATTTCCTTTGATGTTAGTCTTTTTTCCCCATATATGAAAACACCCCATGAGATCCATAGGAAAGAAACCAAAAAGATACATTAGTATATCCATGGTACAATTCAACTTGGGATAGATTACATTTCAGGGGGGGTCCCTTGTTGTTTGGTTTCACTAATTCTAATTTGCTTGGTGAACCTAATGATTATAACTCTACTAGAGGTTATTTCTTTAGTCTTGGTTTTGGACCTATAACCTGGATTGGTAAAAAGAAACGTTCCCTTGCTCTCTCTTTAGGAGAAGAAGAATATGAAGAAACAATTAGTGCAAGTTAAGAAGCCTTATGGCTTCGACAAATTCTTTCAAATTTTGGATTCCATCAACAACATTTGACCACACTCTAGTGCAATAATTTTAGTTCCTTTCAACTTGCAAAAGATCCACTTCAACATCAATACGTCAAACACATTGAGTTAAACATGCAATTCATCATAAAACTTATTTAGGATTGTGTTCTTGAAGTGCATTATAGCCATACAATGATTAAGTTGCTAACACTTTAACAAAATCTCTTACAAAAGTGAAGTTTCAAAACTTTGATCTATACTAGGAGTTTAAGAAGTTGTCATTAAGGGGGGGTAGGATTTAATGCCTCCTTCATTCTTATAATATGTCACCTTTGTAAATACTTCAACCCTATCTCTAATTGTTCGTAATGGGGGATATTATGATATTTATACACTTAGGAGTTAATGAAGGTCAACTTGGTCTAATGTGTCTTTAGGTAAAGTGTGTTTATTTTCTGTGCATTTATAGTTATATATTCTAGCAATCTTGATTATGTTCTAAACATAAAGTGATACAACCATTCATCTTCTCCTTGATGCTAACAACTATGTTATTCCTTGACTTAACAAATTGATCCATGATCTCAATTTAAAGAGCATGGAGGGCCATTTTTTATGATCAATTGTGAGAAACTCGTATGTAAACTATTTTTTCGTTTCATTAATTTATTGCCTCAAGTGGTCCCTTGGGTGGGGTCATGGATTGTTCCCCTCTTTGAGGATTTTATCCATGTAATAAATCGATGTACTAATCTTTGATATATTTGTATGAGCGGTTGCTTGAAGGTGTTCAACCTATGTGGATATCCCCTATTTATCGAAGAAAAAAAACACTCCGAACAAAATGGAACAATTATCTTAGCCCAAAAATTCTCAAAAAGAACAGAATCTAGAAGTGCATTGATGCATTCAGTGACACAGGTTCACGATGTCTATCAAGAACAAGAGCATGTCTTCATACGGGATATGATGCCATGTTCGATAAATAGGGTTATCCACACACGGAAAATACCTTAAAGAAACTTATCACACAAATAGATCAACAATCAGTACATCAATGTATTATGTGATTAAAATCCTCAAAGAGGGAAATAATTCACTGCCTCAGCCAACACAATCACTTTAGGAAATATATTAATGCAAAAGGAAAATAATTGACATGTGAATCTCTCATTGATTAATCATCAATGAATGACCATCCATGCTCTTAAAATATATATCATGGACCAATTAGGTGTAAAACCATGGATTAATATAGCAGTTAGTAAGGAGGAGGAGATTAACCATCGGATCACTTTATATTTAAAACATAATCATGACCTTCAGATTAAATAACTACAAATTCACACTAAAGAAACACATTGAAAACACATGTTACCTAAAAACACATTAGATCAAGTTGAACTTAACTAAATCCTAAGTTTCTAAATATCCTGACAATGACAAATCCAACATACAATTTTTGCATCATACATTTTCCTTTAAAAATTGCTCATAGGTTTGTTATCTCATGATAAACACTTAAGAGAACTTACTAGGTTTTTGTGTTTGTAGCTATCCATGCACCATAATTAGTTTATATAGTAAGTACATAAAATTTAATGCCATAAAGGTCAATAACAACCCCTTAGCATCACAATTATTCATGTCATTTCACCGTTACCAAGGATACATGTAGCAATGCCACATCACTAATGATTGTTTAGTATTTGCATGGTTCATTAAGTTGTTTCACAACTTTTTTATGCTTAACAAAATCCCTAGATCATAGGTTCTTTCTACAAAAGTGAAGGGTTGGAAATTATATGTAATCTCAGCTGCCATAACTTCTTAATGCAATTATACTGAAATCAATTGAGTTTGAAATAACCCAAATTCCATATATTTCATGTGAGGTTTGGTGGTTTGATTCGACCATTAAACATCCTATTATGGGGTTTTACTTTAAATTTAGATATTAAAATTAAAGGAAAGTAAAAGTAAAAATAAAGGTAAAGGTAAAAGTAAGCCTTAACTTCGTATTAAAGTTGATGTTGAGAATTAATATTCAATTATGTGAGAGGATTCTTGATTCAAGAACGGAACAAGGTTATTTGTTTTCATCTTTCATAATGATATGTAGATTACTGTTGTGGATTTTTATTTTTAAGTGATTTAACAACTCTCCTTAATTCTACAAAACTTGTGAACTCACAAATCAAGTACGTATTAGTGGATTCTAGACACAAATTTATGAATTTTTGGCATATTGTGCACAATAAGGCAAGGGTGTGAGATAGAGTTGTTTCAGTGAAATATTTGGGTAAGAAGTGGGTGTTTATGTTAATGAGCTATCTAATGAACATTGTAAGTCAATTGGTCTTCATCATTTTCTTTCCCTAATAGTACTCCATCGCTTGGTTCCAACTCCATGTCTAGGTTTGGGTTGGGCAAGCTTTTCATCACCATCATTGAGTGTTCAAGAGTTGGTTACTAAGAGGTTTGTCCTAAGTAATAGGAGAATGATTGAGTTGAAAGGTGCTTAGATATAACTATGTGGTTTTCTTTCATTGTTACACATGATAACTAGTTCCAACATAATGGTTATAGTCAGATCTTTAGGTTGCTAACACCCAAGTCTATATATATAAAGAGAGAGAGCTTATTTCCGACATCGTGATTATATATCAAACATGCCTTTTATCATTCAATTTTTAAGAGACATTTAATTACTTCAATCTAGATGCTTATTAATCATCTTACATTTTTGTCATTTGAGTTAAAGTTCAAGTAACACTAACAATTAAAATTCATACTCACTTAATTCCATAAACCAAATTAAAAATCATTTATAATTTCTAAAAAATTGTATAGATAACTTAAAACTTTCTAGTATCTTCTCATATCTAAGAAAATATTATAATTTATTTTGAGAATCCAATTTTCATGATTCATGATTTATTTTCAAGATTTTTCGAGAAAAGAAACAAAACCATATTCACATCACACCCTTAAAATTTTGTGTCCATGTTATTGTTCTTGATCACTCATCATATTGTTTTGGAGTTGTCTTCATAAGTTTCTTCTTTAATGATCACTATCTTTATTCATCTTATATGATTTGAAGTCATTGCCCTATGGCAAGGACGCCAAGATTGTGTTTGAATGCTTCATTTAAGATAAATCTATATTTTTGGAAATTCATAACTACATAGGGCTCCCACATCCATAAGCCGATGCACTTTATGGTAATAAAGTATGGCCACAAACCCAGCTATCTATCCTTTCTATCGGAGTCATTGTAAAGCCTTTGGATTTAAAGCCATGTGGGCCAACACTATCCGATAAACTTTGTTTCAATGAGATAGAGGAGAATTTTCGTTGGGAAAATAAAGCAACATGAAAGACACTGTTTAACAAAATACATGAACATGTGAATTAAAGGAGCATCACATAACAAGGAACTCTATGTCGTCACTCTAACCGACAACTTTCTTTCACACATAGAAAGGAGAATCTTTTTTAAGGAAAATAAAGGACCTTGAAGGGCATGGTGTAAAAGAATAAAGTGCCAAGAATACATGAACATGTGATTTGGGGACACGTTGCATAAGAAGGAACTCCTTGTTGTCAGAGCCGTTCCAAGTTTGGCGTACCTAACACTCTAGTCATCCTACATGTTTGTTTGTCTTGACATTGAAAAGATAGTCTACAAACGAACATCATGTGGGTCGAAAGTGACCAGATTCGAGCCTCCCCTAGCGAACAGTGTGGTCATCATGAATCTCTCTCTTGACATGAAAAGATTGTCTACGAACGAACATCACGTGGATCGAAAGTGACCTACAATTTTTTATCCTTAAAATGTGTTTGTGTAGGGTAATTTTGATTCTAATGAAAAAGCCACCCACGAATGGAAGCTCCTCCCATGCCTATTGGGTAGTGCTAGAGATTCTAAGTTAGAAGGTCTCTATAGTGCTAGAGATTCTAAGTTAGAAGAATTGGATGTTGTTTGGATATGTTATGGAATCCTTTATATTTATGGAAAAAATGGTGTACTCATTACTTATCTATGTTCTTCGAAAAAGTATTTTTTTATCAAATACTTGTATGCATGTTTATTGTTTTGCTTGTTTTATTATGAGAAATGGTAATATATCACACTCTAAAGATTTAAATTTTTAAATCAATAGTAAAAATTTTAAAGTGAATAATGTTTTAGAAACTAGTTTAGATTTATTTTAGTTTACTATTTATTAAGTATGGAAAATGATAAAAAAAAATTATACAATTTATCTTATAAATCTATTTTATTGATATTTATTAAATAAAAAATTTAAACATAATATAAATTTAATTTAAGATATAAAAAATTATTGATATTTATTAAAAAGTACAAGGATGGAAAAGAAATGGCATAGTAAATTTTTATGTATTATTAAAATGGATTTACAACATTATTATTATTATGGTTTAGATTTTTTTTATTAATTTTTTTCATATTATTTTATTTTACATATCATCCATATTTAAAGAAATTTTATTATACCTATATTTTGTTTCTTTAACAAACTTATCCTATATCATTATTATGTTATTTATATATGTAAAACTTATTAGTTTTATTACATATTTTTAATCAATTATTTTTATATTTAGCATTGAGTATTGGATACACTTTGAAATAAACAAGTTTAAACATTCGATGGTTTCGTGCACCAAAATCCGGTGAATTTTGTTTTTAAAATTCAGATTCTATGTTGTTCAAATCATAAATTATGAAAAGTTTAAATACGGTTTTGTGAAATCTTGCACTTTTTACCGAATTCCGTTGAAATCATGTTGGAAAATGTTATCAAGGATGGGTGAAATCATCGAAATAAGCAAGTCTAAACATTCGATAGTTTCGAGCACAGGAATCCGGTGAATTTTGTTTTTAAAATCCAATCCAAATTCTGTGTTATTCAAATCATAAATTATGTAAAGTTTAAACACGTTTCTGTGAAATCTTAAACTTTTTTACCGGATTCCATCAAAATCATGCCAGAAAATGTTATCAGGGACAAGCAAAATCGTCAAACATTCAGGCTACGCACTTTGAAATGCCACCCTAATGGATAATTCAACAAATCCAAACTAATTTTATATTTATTTATTTTTGTATGAGTGTTCTTCAATTAATAGTTTTTTTTTTCATTTTAATTTCTACACATATTATCTAGTTTACAACATATACTTCCCTTTCATTGGTATCATCTATCATGTGTTTTCTCCTTTGAGATCACGGTGAAATGGTTACTTTAAGAGGGTCTCTTGTCCCACAAACAAGGGATCATATACCTTAAATTAAATTATTATTATTAATGTATAAGAGTGAGTTAATCAATGGAGATGATTTTATTTTTTACTAGTTTTCTTTTTCCATGAGGCAAAATTTTACCCTAATTAATTTTCTCTTTTTTAAATTCATGTTATATGGATCATCTTAAAATGGGTCGGAATCCTAAAGACAAAGTTCTAAACTCAAAGTTCTCATCAATAAGTGAAAGTATAACATTGAACAAAATTCTTGCTAGATTTGTGGAAACTTTTCCACTTAAAAATGATTAGGTTTTGTCCACTCATTTTATACCTAGATGTCAAAAGAAACAAAATATGACAAAGATTACCAACTTATCTTATTCCTTAATGTAAAATGAAACAAAATATCACAGATTGTAGCATAACAGATCATCTCACACACCGCACCAAGTTGCAACACTTTAGTTCATTAGCACGTGTTTATCTTCCCATCTAGGCAAGACCGAGATTATTTTTTTATATATAGAAACATCCCTTATTTTTTGGTTGGATTGGGGGACCCAATGTCCCCCAAATTCCCCTATCTCATTACCAGATTTTATTCATATCTATCATAATTAAGCTTCAAGATTTAAAGTTAATGGATTATTACTCATGGTACATGTCACTATGATGATTCCCAATTTTAGATGCCAAATGTACCCTCCCTTTGAGAATCGAACCTAGGCCAATGATGGAAAAGTCCCATCGATTTACTATTGGACCACAACTCATTCAACTTTCTAAATTTTGAAGGACAAGGGGGTGGACTTTGATCCACTTATTTGTGCACAAGTCATGAGATCATTCAATAGAATCTTTTTGGGTGCAACCACACATTCGACTACTACCTTAAGATGACCCCATGGCTCTAGGAATATCCCTCATGGGAATTGAACCTTGTCCATTGATGAAAAACTCATTGCTTCTCCCCAATGGATCCAACCCCTTTTGGCTTTGTCTTAAGGATGAAAAAAAAGTAGGGTTTGATTTATTTATGTGTTCGTAAGAAATGCAATGCAAGCTTCACGCATTTAACCACTACCTACGAATGCCCCTTTAACAACCAAATATACTTATTAAAATTAAACCCTAATTATCAATAAAAATACTCCTCACTCCCCCCATCAAATATTATGTGATTTTATTTCCTAATTCCTTAAGAATGGTCAATGAGGAGAATGAACCATGTCCACGGCACAAGTTGAGTAGCTATGTACAAAGTGGATAACTATATACAAAGAAACTGTATTATTCTTACTTCTTCCACGAATAGTATGAATTATTTTTTATTCTTCCTTTAATAAAAATACGATTTAAGTACCATAATTTAAAAAAGAGGTGTTTATGGTAAATGTTTATGAGCAAAGTGCAAGCGGCTAATAAAATTATGTTATTCTTACTTCATTACAAGGTCCAAAGTGTAAGTGTTTATGCTAAAAGTTTATTAGCAAAGTGCAAAGCTAATAAAATTATGTTACTTCATTAGAAGGTCCATAAGGAAGAACAAACATTTTGAAATGATTTCTTTAACATTTAAGAGAAGAATTACAATAGAGCCAATCATAAGTGCACATATTGAGATAACTAGAGCACATGTTGAGCACCCAAATGCAAAGGGGATAAGTACTATAATATTATTTGTCTTTGGAAAATAAGGGGTATTTTAATCACTTGAA
The DNA here is from genome assembly GCA_027924585.1 of Larix kaempferi. NCBI lineage: Eukaryota > Viridiplantae > Streptophyta > Pinopsida > Pinales > Pinaceae > Larix > Larix kaempferi. The sequence goes on from BSBM01000866.1 coordinate 6,022,695, forward strand.
TGCAAAGTGGATTTTATGTGTGTCGAATGTAAATGGATTGCAAGTTTTAGTGGACCCTCAGAAGTGAATCGTTTGATAATTGTTTAATTTTCTTATTTTTAGAATTAAGAACCTAAATTCACTTTCCTATTTCAATCTTTTAGTTTTTTTTCTTTTGACTTGTGACTCCCAATCCCCTTGCAAGTTTTAGTGGACCTTGAGAAGTGAATCGTTTGATAATTGTTTAATTTTCTAAGTTTTAGAATTAATAACCTAAATTCACTTTCCTGTTTCAATCTTTTAGTTTTTTCTTTTGACTTGTGACTTCTAATCCCCTTACTATCCCATCAGTTAAAGCATGTTTTTCAAATATCATACTCTTATATTTATTAACTTGTATGATTTATTATGAACAAGGCTACGTGGTATCTAATACCTGCCAAGTATATGAAAACAAAGCAAAGCTAGATGTTTAAGTATGATAGGAGGAATGGACGATGTTGCCTCATCTACCTTGATGGTGCATGCTACTTAGGCTTATTAGGCCCACAATTTTTTTGTTTCTTACTAGTTTGTTCCCATGAATGATTCCAATCCTATTAGTGAAAAGGGATTGAAATAAATACTCCATTTCCATACCACAACAACTAACAACTAGTAGAGTAAAGTTACTTTCATTTCCTCTTGGAGGTGGAGATACATACTTTGAAATGTATATCCAACTTGTGGAGTAAATGGTCTCTTTTTGTTGGGTTTAGTTGGGTCGGTATGATATATTGTATCGATGAGTAAGCTATCTATTGTCCTTACCCCTTGTAAGCATTGAAGGGTCCTACTCATACCTAGTTAGGGAAATTGAATGACTTTCTATAAAAGGGCATCTTTTGTAGAACACCTTCACCTATTATTATTTGTGGAAAGGCCCCTATTATTATTAAGATGGATTTTTGTTTCTCGTCTCTATATTGGGACAATAAACCTTTTATAGCACTTATTTTTATACATATAGAATAGCCAAGCATATAGAATACAGTAAGTAATTAGTTAGGATTTCTAGTTCCATTTGTCAAATCGAAAGGTATGCCGCAATGACTAACCTTAAATAATATGAAGGGTTAATGACCAACCAAACTCAACCTTAAATAATAGAAGCCTATTTTGTAGCATATGCAACACTACTTCTAAACACCCTTTATACATAAGAACGGGTAGTTGGTTCACCCTAAAAATAGATTTTATAAGCAACCCTCTATTCCAAATCTTACGTTGAAAATATGGAAAAGAAAATTGTTTTGCAGCAATAACTTTAGATGTGAGGATGTTGTAGCATAGTGGTTGGCATGTATGCTTTTCCTCAATGCTAGTCGGGACTCATCCTTCCAACTTTTGGTAGGGTATTCTTCCTTCCCAAGGAACACAACCCAAGAATTGAGGGAGACGTTGGGACATTGCAGACATCTTGTAAAAGTGTCACCATCAACCCATGCAAGTTGGAGATGTGGTATAATCATGCGCACGGTGCCCATGCTTCCTAAGTGTGCAAGATATTATCCTTTACAAACTGAATCCATGGGCTCTCAAATGCCTTTTCTCACTGAAACCATGGAATATTGGTCAAGCCTTCTGCTCATGGATTTTTGGGATTGATAAGTGAAGACATCCATAAGGTGAAGATACCCACAAAGAGTTCCAAATGGAGAATACCTCTCAAACTCAACACCAGTGGACACAAAACTCCCTCCAATGAGTTCTTATGTGAGAAAAGCTTATCAAATGCATAATTCCTCCCCCACTATAATCATCCACACAAATGGCTTCTTTGTTTTGGATGGATACACAATGAATATGTATCTTCACAACACCAAATCAAATTATTATAATAAATTAATCACAAGTGGGATTAAATAGCTTAATCGCTCAACCACTCAGAACTAGATCATAGATTGATCTATTTCCACAAAGGTTCCTTCATTATTTCTCGTTCAAAGGATTTTCAATTTGCATCATGGATGCATGCAAAGAATCTATGATGAGTAATAAGCTAGGGAGGAATTTGTGGAGCAATAGAATTGAAGTGGGTATTCATTTTTATAGCCCTGGTAGGTAAATTGTACATATGAAACATTTGTGTATTGGATCAGGTCCGAGCTTATCAACATTCCAGACTGTAATTTTGATCTCAATTTAGTCTACTAGTTACTAGCACAACCACTTAACTTGTCGCCGGTGAACACCGATAGATCACAAGTTAAGTGTCATGAACAAGTTATCTATTACTTGTTATCCATGCTTAGTTGTAATCACCGGTTGTCTATTACCTTCTTTAGTTAAATGGGTTGTATGCTGCCTTCTTTAGTTAGAAGGGTTGTCTGTCACTTCTTGTTATCCATGCATGAGCTATGAGTTATCCATGCATTAGCTACCAGTTATTTTTTATATTTCTTTTTTTATATAATTGTTTATTTGGAATTTTGAACAACGATCATAAAATCAATCTGTACAGTACACTTGTCCCATCCTCTTTCAATCTAGGAAAATCATAGATGATAGTCCACCCCAAATTCTAAGATATAAACACCTATTGGTGTAAATATTAATCCCTTGATCTCTAATTTCAAGTTTGTTCATCAAATCTAAAAAATTTAACAATTGAAAATATAGTAATTTGAGTTTTTCTCATATTATTTGTATTTGTTACTCTTGTAACTGGCTCTGCGATCAACCAGGAGGTTGAAGGGGAACTTTATCAAGTAAATATATAAGTTATGGGTGACTATCTGTGAATTTTCTGATTTCCTGATATGGTCGATAATCAAAATCTTTCCAACTAGTCAAAGGAGAATTTTAGCTGTTGAAATTTAACAATTTCAATTTTTAATTTTGTCAAATGTAAATTGTAATTTCAGTATTGTTAAATATTTTGTTGATGTATTTTTTTTCTCCAGGAATAATCTTGTGGAAAACCCTCCAAGTACTTCCCCATGATTCATGGATGGTAAATAGGGTAAACCGTTGGCCCTAATTATGGAGCCTAACCCCAAGGAGATCAAGAGAGTCAAAACCTATGACCTCCCCAAATTTGGAGGAGAGATCTCGTGTCTAGCTCATGACTGTTTGAGCTAACCCTTGGGGCTCCCCATGATTCATGGATGGTAAATGGGGTAAATTGTCAAACTTGATTACAGAGCCTAACCCCAAGGGGGTCAAGAGAGTCTAACTTGTGACCTCCCCAAATTTGGCGGGAGAGATCTCATGTCTAGTTCATGACGGCTTAAGCTAACCCTTGAGGCTATTTTGTTGATGAAGCTATATAAAAAAGTTGTCCAGAACAAATTGTTCCATCCTTGAATGGTGAAGTTAGGAAAGATGTACTAAAAGTAGAGTTGAGTAGACATTAGTTAGAAAATTGCAATTTTTGTTGCTAGCTATAATAAAACATAAGGATGAAAAGATAATTTGTGTGTGAAGGAGTATCTACGGTATAATAGTAACCAACATCAAAGCAAGATCACAGAGTTAGGCATCCTAAATTCAACATAAGTTGTTGGATTATTAAAATTGACGGGGTTTAAATAACTAAATATTGTTCAAGTCCGATTTGTACGAGTAATGAATGAAATAGTCTATCAATACCCAATAGGTCATCCATGACTCACGGTTCATGGATAAGGCAAGTAGGTGAAGATCTATTAGTAGACATATATGATAGGAAGGAAGGAAGGCTTAATGTAATAATAGTACATACTATCCAATTAACAAGCATTTAAACTAATGTTCTCTCTATAGTGGTTAGTTCAATAAACAAAATGGACAAAAGATGACCTTTATATATCTTCGCCTTATATTATATGGACCTCTCTATAGCAGAAGGAGACCATATCCATAGCAGAAATAATCCACAATAATCTTTAGCAGCAATAGCAACAGTAGCCAAACAACCATTTTATTCTACTACATTAACAATAGTCTTTAGCAACAATAGTAGTAGCAACCAAACAACCATTTTATTCTACTACATCAACAATAGTCTTTAGCAGCAACATCCATAATCGTTTTTTAATGTCAATGAATGTAGTGAATAGTCAACACATAGGATAAGCCATAAAAAAGGAGAGGCCTTGAGGGATTAGAAGTCGTCCATAAGCTTCAGAGCCACAAACCAACATGAGAACGTTGTGAGCAATGGTTACAATGGAAAACTAGATCGATTGAGAGTAGTGGTTGCCGCAAAGTCTAGGTAGTAATACAAAAGGGGCTGAAGGGGTGAAGGCAATGAACTCTAAGGACGAGGCTAAGGTAGAGATGATTGGTGGCGATGGTATAGCATAAGGTAATAAATTAAAAGAATTGAACTCAAATAATGAGGTCGAGGGAAAGGTGGTTGATGGTGCTAAGGTGGTTGATGGTGCTGAGAAAGTAGGAGGTAATAAATTGAATTAGATGTTTATTCAATGTTTAACACAAAAACCAAGCATCATGCTACCACGACTAGAATAATGCGTGAAACACAAGATGGATAAAAACTTTGGATAGCATGAAAATCATGAATTAACCAAATTTTAATTAAAATGTAAAAAAGTTATGATATATATATAATTTATCGTAATATATCATGCCTATGAACATGTGGGCTTAACGATTAAGAACATGTGCTTCCTCGTAGGAGACTATAGGTTCAAATCCGGAGGGGGGTAGGGTATGTACATCTATGTAGACTTTAGCAGTTACATCTCCCTCGAAGGGAGTCCCTTGTCCCACAAACAAGGGGGTCTCATACACCAATCCCTTGTCCCACAAACAAGGAAGTCTCATACACCAAATTGGTATCTCGCTTAGTGGTAACCTTAAAAAAATAAAAATAAAATAATAATAATTTTTAAACTATTAAAATTTTAAAAATATATATATAATCAAAATTCACATCCATTAAATAAAAATTAAGACTTTCAATCAAATTCATATTAAATGTATAAAAAAATCAATTTAAAAACATTGACTTTCTATACTAATCTTACCTTCCTTGACACATAAGAAACCAAATAGGTTTAAGAAAAAACAAATATGACGAAGATCGCCGACTTGTCTTATTCCTTACTTTAAAACGAAACAAAATATGACGAAGATCGCCAACGTGGCAACAACGTGTAAGAGCGTAGTGGATCATCTCGAGCACCGCGCCAAACTGTGATCCTTGAATTCGCCGGCACGCGTTTATCTTCCCAAGCAGGCAATCCCTATGTTGATGTAGGTTGTCACTATGCAGAATCCGGAAGGAAGAGAAAATCGACCACTAGGAATAAAATCGACTTTTCCCACATGCATACCAACATTCAAATGAAAAAATCCCCCCTTTGAACCTCCACGCGTTTATCTTCCCAAGCAGGCAATCCCTACGTTGATGTAGGTTGTCACTATGCAGAATCCGGAAACACCACTACATACTTCGTTAGCAGAGCAGGCAATCCCTACGTTGTCGTGGGTTATCACTATGCAGAATCCAGAAACACCACTACATACTTTCCTTAGCAGAATAATTAGCGCGACCGTCTAATCCTGTTGGCATAGCTCATGCCTTTTGTTGTCACCCTATAAATGGCTTCTCAGCCCAGAGACGAACCATGTGTACAGTTTGGCCCGTTCACGGCCCTCACGAGTCACCGATGTATTAACTTTTGTTTCCAGTTGCGTGGAACTGCCCGCAATCGGTTATGGTAGCGAATCCCTCGCTTTCTCTGCTGGATACCCCGTCGGCGCGTCGTATTCTATTTGATGGAAGTGATGTAGTTAAAGCGGCCGTAATTAGGAAATCTGCTGTGTTTTTTCTTCGTCGGAGGTACAGATAGCACTCGCTCCATGCCTTTTGTTATCATACAATGTCCTCCTCCTCGGTTCTGTTGCTGTGGCGGTGTACTATTCATCTTCTTCCTCAGAGCATGAAGCGGATTATATTAGAAGGCCACCATGGGGGACCTTGCATTGCAGCTGCAACATTATTAATCCGCTCAGCAGCTGCCTGAATTAACGAGACGATTATGGATCTGTGCAAGAGCGTGCCCACGTATCTGGGATTCTCTCAAGAGAACCCCAAACACAGCCGTCCTTGGTATCTCCCGTCCAAATTGATCAACTTATTTTCCGACAATTCTTCTAAAGCTAATGGCGTTCCCAGAGCGGCTGAAAGTGATAATTCTGGTCTGCGTATGATCGTCGAGCTGCCGTCATCGGTCACGGAGAAATCCGAGGCCGGCGATAGTACTGATTCGGAGATTAGTTCAAAATTGGGTAGTGATAATACTCATGAAGACTGTGAGAAGAAATCAGAGGATTATGTCGATAGCTGGTCTTTATGTCAGCCCGAGAAATCTTTCGAATCTCTGCTAGGGGACTTGCCGGCGCCCCGCTCTAATACTCAGCCTTGTTCACTTTGGATCTGCCCGGTGAGCAAGAATTCGTGTAGTAATCCGCGCAAGTGCGGTTACAACCTTCAGTTTTGCACGGAAAGTTTAGGCTTCGAGAGCTCAGACGAGAGGGAGGATTGTTCCGCGGAGTCTAATTCGCTTATGAATCTTGGCGGCGAAGAAGATGAAGAAGAGAAACGGGCATTAGAAAATGACAGTGTATATTTTTACGAAGCAATCGACAATGGTGGAGCAGAGAACGTCATCAATTCGGCGGTGTGCGTTCAGCGTCACGGTTCTCTGGGAGCCAAAAGATGCAGCGGTCAGAGCCGGGCGACGGGTACTCCCTCAAAGTTCCCGCCTCCGCTGCCTTCCATAGCGAGAAACGGGCAGCCGGGTGTTTTCCTGAAGCCCCTGAGAAAGGACGGCAGGTTCCTCCTGCAGGAAGTGAAGGTTCCTTCGCATGATTTCTTGCACGCATCGCGTCAGGACGGGCGTTTGAGGCTCCAGCTCGTTCGAAACCACGACGACCATTCTTCCCGGAGTGTTGTGACGGCGACTGGTTGTTGAACTCACGTCAGCAGCCAGTTGAAAAGCAAGGGTGCTACCATGGACAATGACGCCCACGTGGAATCTTTGGCAAGCGTGTCAGACGTAATGCCGCCTCTTTATTAATGAACGCAATATTTGTTAATACACGTCGATCTGTTAAACTGGGTGTGCCATCGCTGGACTGCATATATGTGACGCAGCGTGTATAGTGTTTTGGTGTCAGGGTGCAAATTTGCAAAAATAAAATAACTATTTGTGGATTTCATAATATTATTACTTTCTGCCATAATAGGGCTCAAGGCATCGATATACTCTCCAAAAGCATGTTATTGGATATGTTATGTTATTTTCCTCAGTACTTAGAATTAATTGCCATTAAGTTTGCCACGTCATGGAAAGCCAAGAGCCGAAAACACCAGCAGGTCTGTCGAAACTTCCCTAGTCATCGATTTGTGTCTTCCTCTCCTTTTATCCATATTTCACTTGCCTTGCCATGCTTCTTATCAATATTCCACTATGGCCTTGCCGTGCTCCAACCATGCTTGGATAAATGAACTATAATCTATGTTCTTTGGTTCTGCGGAGTTTTCTATATCTTAATATTTCAATATCTAGATATAGGTTAATGATTGCAAGATTTGTCGAATTTTGTTAGTAAGGTTGGTTTTGACGGGCCTCGTTCTGCATGGTGAGCCAAGGTTTGAACCCCGCAAGTTAATCAAGAGGAGACACTTAAAATCCACCCATGCTAAGGGTTGGTGTGGCCAAGGCCAAGTGCGATCCCCGGGTGATTTTGACGGCTTAGATGCTCCTAGGTTGCAATTTATTAAACCACACACTAGTCACACAAGTCACAGACAAACTAGCAAACAAAAAATGATTACAAGATTTACATTTCCCTTAAATTTTTTTTCAATACTTATGATAGGTTGGTTTTTGTTTTAGAAAACGATGTGTATATATTGTATGCCATTAGTAGGTGTGGAAGCTAAAAGTCAGGAATTCAAAGAGCAACCACACCAATAGTCTTGGTTGCTCCAAAGTAATATATTACGTACTCAAAGGTGATTATCACACGGTGACACAATACTCACCCATGATGGTGTCTCCTACTTGGTGATCAATGAGGTTGGCCCTCTTGTTCATCTCAACCATTGATTGCGTGCTTGCAACGATGTCTTCCTTTTGTGTGTTGTTGAGTTCCCTTGTCTCAATGCTCTGCACGAGAGCTATATGCTATGTCGATTTTCAAGACTTTTGGTGGATAATGAGATCAGTGGTTGAGATTAGGGCTATTATGGGTTAAGTAGCATTTTTTCATCTTTTCAAGGTCAGATCTAAACTTCTTTGAATCTCCCACTCATTTTTAAATACCATATATAGAAAGCAACACCAATCAATCAATCATTGCTTATGACTTTGACTTTTCGCAATCATTGTCATGGGAGAATCCAAATCCAACTCACAATGATCCTCTCTTCACACTCAACTATAGAATTAGGTAGGATAAGTTAAAGTGTCTCTCCTTCACCAAAATCATGATTGCTTAATTATATATTTATTCATGAGGGTTGGATGAGATTCGGTGCATGCTTGTGACAACTTCCCTTCATCTAGTTCCATAGAGCAAAAGTAGAGCTTGTGTAACTTAGTGCTGGAGTGGTGAACCGGTCTGCTATGTTAGGTTATGGATATGACCTGACGAGTGTTATGTATGAGTCTCTACACCTAAACTTATCTTCGGAGCATAGATTTATTTCCATGTGTGTTCATCATGCCCCTCTGGTCCTCTATCTACTTCTCAAGCCCATAGACTTTTACTTGGATTTAGATCTCACTCTTATCTTTGGTTGTGAATATTACATTGTATTTGACAACTTCCTTTCCATTATTTACCATATCTATGAAGCTCTGTCCAAAAAAACATAACTAATAATGCTAACAATAGCAAGTCAACCTTAAGATGGTATGAGTTTTGGCTTAAGTTGTTCTCTAAACTACGTATAAAGAATTGAATACCGTTCTACTTCTACATCTAAAGAACTGAATGCCATAAAGAACTGAATGCCATTCTACATCTAAAGAACTGAATGCCATTCTACATCTAAAGAACTGAATGCAGATAACCACTTGTGCCATCCTCCATGTAAAGAAGGTGTGTAGATAGTCATTAGGGTCTTTTTAAAGAATATATGATGTGAGCATTCCTCCCTACATGTAAAGAAAGAAACGAAGGCATGTGGATAGTCACTTTGGGGCTTTCTTTCAGCATGATGAGATTCTATTATGCCCTTTCAAGAAAGAAACGAAGGCATGTAGATAGAGGTGGATCATGATTTGTTTTTTAAATTATTAAAATTTGTAATTTGTTTTAAAAAATATTAAAATATGTCATTCAACATGATGAGATTCTATTATGCCCTTTCAACCATAGGTGGATCATGATTTGTTTTTTAAATTATTAAAATTTGTAATTTGTTTTTAAAAATATTAAAATATGTCATGGGGAAGGAGTTAATGAGTGGGGGAGTCAATTAGGCAACATTAGATTTGCATTTATTCTCGCATTTCAGTTGAGGCTTTGTCCATCGTGTTTGGTGGAGTATATTACCTATACATAGAAAACTGGTATAAGTAGATCAACCATCATTTATGCAATCGACCTTTATAACTTAAAGGTGGAGCTAGCTTTCAAACCTAATTTTTTTCAATTTCATAATCGAACGTCGAATGTTTCTCTTACATTTCACTAAATTGGAAATTCATTCATTGAAAATCATTTATTTGGATCAATTTAAAGGCAATCCTTCTTTTTTTCGGGAAAAAACTCTTAACTTTTATTTATATGAAAACAAAGGTTATATTCTGGCATCTCATAACTCTCGTATGTAGAGATGGATCGGTAGAAAAAACTTTTATCCTTGTGAAGTAAATCTCTGAGTGTTTTGTAAACAAAAACACTTTACAAAAAAAAACTTGAAAAGGGCGATTCTTCACATATCGACAAAAAAAAAAAAAAAAACATAAAAATGGGGACTCAGGATCCTGGATTTTCCATTATGCCTTGAAGAGCTGTGCTTTAATGTGGATCCCAAAGATAGTACTGATAGTTCCCAATGATGGAACCTTCAATCTCCTTTTGGACATTCCATTGACCATTAATGAGGTTCAAGCCTAGTTTTGATTGTGAGTCTGCTTCAATGTTCCTTTCCCTGTAGATGTGATAAAATGAGATCTCTTCCATATTCGTCTTTAAAACATTTATCTCCTCTAAGATTTGGATTAAATCAAGGTTATGACAATCCTTTTTTTCATTTGACCAATCTATGATCAATTAGGAGTCCTTGAAAACTTGAAGGATATTTATCTCTTCCTTTTTTGCCAGCTTAAGTAGTAGATTTAATGCACAAAGTTCAGCGTAATTATTTGTACCAGCTCCTAGGCCTGCATGGAATCTATAAATAACCTTCTTTTCTAAGAATAATAAGCCTCCTGCACCAGCTCTATTGGGATTGTTGCAAGAGGCCTATCCAAAGTAGGCCCAAGGCTTCTCTCTGTTTATAGGTTCTATCTCCAGTTTCCTGAGTCCTTTTACTTTATCCTCCCATGGAAAACTATTTAAGATGGCTGCTACAATCTTGGTATAGAACAAAGGACCCTTGTTTATATCTTCGAATATGGATAAGTTTCTTGCTGTCCAGACTGATAATTTTTCAATAATACCATTCAAACATTATCTAGGATCTACTAAGAGAATAACATGCACAGCATAACAATCATAAACACAAGAGACACAGAGTTTCCTCGGGGAAAACCAAGAAGGTGAAAAACCCCGCAACTTCCTCAGAGATAAAATAAGCCCCAATACAAAGATCACAATGATCAATCCCCAAAAGATAGATGACTCCAGCAGCTACTCCTCTTCCACTTATTCCCACCCCTCTCTCTCAACTATGCGAGTTGGATAAGTGAGTGAATGAATAGAATGAGAGACACTCACTCTCTATCTATACACAACTTAACCTGCCTTTAAATCTAACAGGGTCGACTTCCTAAGGAAGCCTAATAACCCAACCACGTGACTCATACAGGGCCGACCCCACACTGGTGGTCTAATAACCCATCAAATATAAGTTGCGACACTTGCAACACTTACAAATACAAATGACGACACTTCTGATTAGAGGAATAATACATCTCCATCATGAATATAATAAAGTACAAGTGTAATACATAGAAGAATATCTTCTGAAGTTACAAATACATCAACACTCCCTCTTAACTAGGAAGGTATTCTCTAGACACAGGTCATCAATACATATCGCCACAAGTCTTCAATTCTGGAGCTGGATCATCGTCACTGGATCACGGAGCATCATCGTCACTGTTGTTGTACTCGTCATCTCGATCACTGGGCTATCTCTCAATTCTTCTCGTTATAGGAACTTCTACAGAGCCAACCCTTTTTCACGCTGGTTGTAGGTCTAGCCTCCTATAGGTCTTCATCATCTCTGCGAGCTGGCCATCCTATGGAATCCTCAGGACTGATTACGTGTATCAACAAAACCTCGAAAGAGCATCCCAGGACTTTTACGAGCACACAACTCAACCTATCGGATCTCCCAGGATCGTTTACATGTGACCTTCACAAAACTTTAAAAGAGTGTCTTTCCCAGCAAGAACTCTAAAGAGCGTTCGAGGACTTTTACGTGCCTAGCACAACCTGTCCGTACCTCTAGGACTGATTACATGTGATCTACACAAAACCTTAAAAGAGTATCTTTCCCAGCAAGAACTCTAAAGAGCATCCGAGGACTTTTACGTGCCTAGCACAACGTGTCCAAATCTCCAGGACTTATTACATGTGGTCCCCACAAAACCTTAAAAGAGTGTCTTGCCTAGAAAGAACTCTAAATAGCATCCGAGGAATTTTACGTGCCTAGCACAACCTGTCCGGATCTTCAAGATGTATTACATGTGGTCTAGCAAAACCTTAAAAGATTGTCTTGCTCAGTAAGAACTCTAAAGAGCATCTGAGGACTTTTACGTGCCTAGCACAACCTGTCCGGATCTCCAGGACGTATTACATGCTACCCTTGCACAACCTGTCCACGGCCACAGAGTACCATCATGATACTCAATATCAACCTGATCATCCTCACACAAAGCATCATCCTAATGCTCATGATCATACTGATCATCATCATACAGTACATCATCTTGATGCACATCATCATCGCATGATCATCCTGATCATCGTCATAGCATCATCCTGATGCATATCATCATCGCATGATCATCCTTATCATCGTCACAGCATCATCTTGATGCATATCATCATTGCATGATCATCCTGATCATCGTCCTGATGCATATCATCATCGCATGATCATCCTGATCATCGTCATGTAGAACATCCTCTGGAGCATCGTTCGGATGCTCATCACACAACACTTACATCCACAGCCATGGGAAGGATCCTCCTACCACCGTGCTTGGAATGGCTCCTGCAAATGTGTCCCATCACTTCTTCCTCGAAGTATCTTCTATCTGAAGAACACCAAGCATCTCTCTGAAGTACTCAAACTTCACTCCGGCTAGTGGTTTGGTCAACACATCTGCAATCTGCTCATCTGTCGCAACATACTGGATCTTCACTGCTCCTCTTTGCACCATATCCCCGATATAGTGATATTTGATCTCAATGTGCTTCAGCCTGTCATGGAACACTGGGTTCTCTGACAACTTCACGTAACTTTGGTTGTCACAATAGATAAAGGTAGCATCCAATTGGAGATCAAATAAATCAGACAATAGCTTCCTTAGCCATACTGCCTCACAACTAGCCGAACAAGCTGCGACATACTCTGCTTCGGCTGTACTCAGTGCTATGCAGTATTGCTTCCTGCTAAACCAAGAGATCACGCCTAATCCCATACTGAAGCAACACCCTGAAGTGCTCTTCCTATCTGCAGCATTGCCTGACCAATCTGAATCAACATAATCCTCCAGGTTAAACGTTTGATTCGCATCATACTTGACCCCATAATCAATTGCACCCTTCAAGTACCTTAGAATATGCTTTACAGCAATCAAGTGAACATGTCTAGGATCTATCAGAAACTGGCTCAAGGTTTTCACCGTAAAGAAAATATCTGGTCTCATGTCCGTCAGGTACATGAAGGACCTAATCATTTGACTATACATCGTGGCATCAACCGACTCTGATGAAGCATCACTCAATAGCTTCAGGTTCGATGCCATAGGTGTGGCCATGGCCTTGCATTCCATCATCTCGAACCGCTTCAGGATCTCTACTGCATACTTCCCTTGTACAAGGAAGATTCCATCTGAACTCTGCCACACCTCCATACCTAGAAATTAATGCATCATTCCCAAGTCCTTCATCTCAAACTCGGCATCAAGCTTCTTCTTTGTGTCAGCAATCAATCTATCCTCACCTATCACAAACAGGTCATCCACATACAATAGGAGTATCATTGGATTGCCTTCCTCAACCTTGTAGTAAAGGTTGGAATCCGCTTTACTCTTGGTAAAGCCCAAACTGGACAGGAAGCTGTCTATCCTGTTGTACCATGTCCTAGGTGCTTGCTTCAAGCCATACAAGGCTTTCTTCAATCTGCACACATATGAATCCCTGTCATGTGTCTCAAAACCGAGTAGTTGCTCCACATACACTTCCTCTTCGACTACACCATTCAAGAAAGCTATCTTGACATCCATATGGTGTATCTTCCACTTCATCACTGCAGCCAGAGCAAGTACTGTTCTGATGGAAGTGTATTTGGCTACAGGTGCAAAAGTCTCTTCATAATCTATCCCCTCTTTCTGGGAGAAGCCACGAGCTACAAATATTGCCTTGTATTTCTCTATGATACCATCTGCAGCATTCTTGATCTTATAGATCCACTTGGAAGTCACAACAGACTTCCCTTCTGGTCTTGGGACCACATCCCAAACATCATTCTTCGTGATCGACTGGTATTCCTCGATCATGGCATCCTTCCATTACTGCATCTCGGATCCTGGGAACTTCAGATTCTTCAATATCTTCAATAGGTAGTTTTCTTGATTTGTTGAGTCTTCGTTGCTTGTTCTTCGAAACAAGTCTCTCTTGTAGGTGATGGTACAAGGTCTTTCCTACAAAACAAGTTCAATTGCATGATTATAAACATCACATAGATTTCAGAACAAATTCTTACATATAAGGACATATGTCATACAATCATGCAATTATCTTAGCCAATGCTTCAATACAACATTTATCCATATCCCGTAACTTTCTAGATGCCTTCCATCTCTACCATAACATTGTTAAGAGTGTGCACAACTCCCAAAATGTCAGCAAAGAGGTTTCATTCTAGATAAGTAGCAATGGAGTGTTGTATAGTACCATAGGCCACTTACCCATTACTTGCATATTAGTAGTATCTTGTTCATTAATGCAACTTTTCTAAAATGCATAATATACATCCTAAATCATAAGTATGTACATGATTGAACAACATCATTTCTTATCTTTGTTTGGTTATTGGGTAGAATCCCTCTCAATCTTTGCTTCCTTTCTGTAACTCCATTCGGTTGTGGATTGTGAGGAGTGCTCAACTCCCTCTTAATCCCTGAATCACTACATAGCTTCTTGAAGTCTGTTGAAGTGAATTCTCCACCATTGTCGGATCTAAAGGTCTTGATCTTCTTTCCATTGTGGTTTTCTGTCAAGGATTTGAATTCCTTGAATTTGTTGAATACTTCATCTTTGATCTTCAAGAAATAAACCCAAGTCTTCCTAGAGAAATCATCAATGAAAGAAACATAATATACATACCCACTCAGAGAACTGGATGACATTGGTCCGCATACATCGGAGTGGACAATCTCCAAGATTCCTTTTGCTTTTCTTTCACTGCTTGGAAATGCCTTCTTTGTGTTCTTTCCTTTTGCACATCATTTGCAAACACCTTCATGCTTTGACTAGATTTCAGGAAGACCTTCTACTACTTTGCTTGCAATTGGTAGTGCCCTATAGAGCACATGAGAAATCCTTCTATGCCAAAGTTCACTTGGTTCCATGGATTCATGTACCACGGCATGTTCAGGTTGTCCCTTCAATTTGTACAATACTCCCTCTTGATATCCAATCACTACTGCATCATCTATGGTCTTACCTTTTGGCCACATAAGTACTTGGCTTCACCACTTCCTTTTATAGGGTATTGATAGTCATCCCCAAGTTTCACCTTATGAGGTGACTCGTGTTCAGATAGGTCCATAAGAGATTCTTTGAATCCCGTCATATGTTTAGAAGCCCCACTATCAATAAGCCAATCATTATACCCATGCGTAACAGTACCTGTGAGAGTAGAGATTAGAACATTTTCATCGTCACTTGAAGAGTCTTCACTCTCTACCTTAGTCTTCTTTCTGGGAGGTTCATCATCCTCAGCAGCCTGAGCATGATATCTCTTCTTGTTGTTCTTCTTCTTGTTTTGGTTGGAGCCCTTTTTGTTCTTGGGACAATTTGTGGTAAAGTGTCCCTTCTCATTACATGTGAAGCATCTCAGATCTTTCTTATCTCTTTGATGGTGGTGAAAATATTTCTTGTGATGAGATTGCTCCCTCTTGGGCTTACTTCTCTTGGTGTGACCTGTGAGAGCTTGGTCTTCACTTCCCATCTTTTCTTCTCGAGCTACAAGCCTAGCTTCTTCTTGTGAACATTCCTCCCATAGTCTACTGAAGGAGATCAACTTCTTTCTTGCACAAATACCTTGGATGAAGGAGTCCCATGACCTAGATAGGCCATTTAATGTGGTCATGACAATTTCTCCATTCTCCACTACTTCATCCCCAGCTTCAAGTTGTTCTTTGATTTGAGAGACCTTAGTAAAGTAGGATTGGATGGTCTCTCCATTATGGAACTTAACCCCTTTCAATTGATTTCGTGTCCTTCAAACAACTTGGTCAAGGAGTCAAACATCTCCTTAGGTGTCTTTAAAGAAGACACATGGGGTATGAGATGGTCTTTTATAGAATCAACAATGATTCTCTTGGCCTTGACCAAGTCCTTCTTGTGCAAAGCCTTAGCCTCATCTCCCTCTAGAACTGGAACCTCTTCTTTTATGTAGTTGTCCAATTCATCCTCTTCTAGGATTAACCCAATCCTATACTTCCATGCTCGGAAGTTGTCAACTCCTTCAAGCTTATCCTCAATCTTGGTGTGGTGAGACATTTTAATGAGAAACTCAAATGGAAATGAAAGATTTAGGTCTTACCACTTGATTTGTTGAAAACTGGATCTGGAGCTGGGTTAGGGTTTGTAAGAGAAACCTTAAAAATTCAAACTTTGAATTCCAAACTTCTCAATGGATGGAAAGGTGCGCCTTGCTGAGTTGATCAAGCTGGTATACTTCAATTTTGAAATTTGCAAAATTTGACCCCTCAAAATTGCCTTTGAAACTTTCAGATCTTCTAGTCAAAATCCAGAACTAGGGTTTGATAATGCCCGGGGTTCTACCTAGCCAAAAATTTCAATCTTGTACTCTAAACTTCGATTTTTCTGAGGAGCATCCAGTCGTGGTCACAGTTCCAAAAATTTCAACTTTTGCAAAAACCCAAATTTTCCACCTTTCCGATCAAAATCCTAAACTAGGGTTTGATGATCCCCGGGATTCTGCCCAACCAAAAAATTAGATCTTGGTCTCTAAACTTCAATTTTCTTGAGGAGCATCCAGCTGTGGTCTCGGATTCCAAAAATTCCAACTTTCTCCGAAACCCTAATTTCCCACAGTAGTGACGTGCCAAAAAATGAAAATGCTCAGAATTGAATTCTGTCTTAACAAAAAGATGCGCCCTTGCAAGGAGAGTCAGCCTAGCCTCCTTCCTTTGATGATATGAGGAGAGAAACCCAAATATTAAGAATCCCTATATTCTGCAGTTGTACGGTGTCTTCTTCTTAGCACGGCTCTGAACCCGTGATAATTTTTCGATAATATCATTCAAACATTATCTAGGATCCTACTAAGAGAATAGCATGCACAACATAACAATCATAAACACAAGAGACATAGAGTTTCCTCGGGGAAAACCAAGAAGTTGAAAAACCCCGCAACTTCCTCAGAGATAGAATAAGCCCCAATACAAAGATCACAATGATCAATCCGCAAAAGATAGATGACTCCAGCAGCTACTCCTCCTCCACTTGTGCGCACTCCTCTCTCTCAACTATGCGAGTTGGATGAGTGAGTGAATGAATAGAATGAGAGACACTCACTCTCTATTTATACACAACTTAAGATGCCTTTAACTCTAAAAGGGTTGACTTCCTAAGGAAGCCTAATAACCCAACCACATGACTCATACAGGGCTGAACCCACACTGGTGGTCTAATAACCCATCAAATATAAGTTGAAACACTTGTGACACTTGCTCCACTTGCAACACTTAAAAATACAAATGACAACACTTCTGATTGGAGGAATAATACATCTCCATCATGAATATAATAAAGTACAAGTGTAATACATAGAAGAATATCTTCCAAAGTTACAAATACATCAACACAGACCTGCCAAAAAGTTATGAGAGTAAGACATTTGAAGTGGTTGTTTGAGGGCTCTGTTAACCAATTTTTTAAGTTGTCCTATGCAAAAGTTCCCAACCATATAAACATGTGCTTTAAGAGTACCTCTAACTCTTTCCAAACTTGCCTCAGAAAAGGGCAGGAAACCATTAAGTGGAGATTTGTTTCTTCTACGTTCCTACAAAGGGTGCATCTGCCAGGTCCTTCCCACCCTCGTCTCTGTAAATGTTCCCAAGTAAGTGCTTTCTCTCTTAATACGAACCAAGTAATCAAATTTGATTTGGGGGGACATTTCAGGTTCTATAAAGGCCGCCACCACCACATAGGGTCTGCAATCCCCATTTTCATCATACTTTCATAACCACTTTTGGGGTTGTATTTTCCATGAGGATTGAAGAGCCATATCATTATATCTGGCTCATATTTTAGGTGGATATGGTTGTATTTTAATTGATTAATGTAGTCGTTCCAAACTTTTTCCTCTTCCCCTCTCAATCATAAAAACTTTGTCATCTGCCATTCTTGACCGAAGTGAATAGTCAACCTGCTAATTGCTATCTGATGAAGAAAGAATAGACCCTTAAACCTTAGCTGGAGGATCATAGAATCTGGTAATCTACTTTTTCCCCCGCTTGAAAACCAAGAGTCTTCACCGAGTCTTAGACTCTTCCCGTTACCAATTTTCCAAGAGAGGTGCGTGCCTATAATGGAGAAGGACTGGATAACAGCTTTCCATGAATTCAATATATTCTGCGCAGACTTATGATTGCACCGGATCCATTCGATTAAAGTTAAAGGAGAAATGAATTTTTGGAAAATAACCTCCCGCCAGAGTCCTGATCCTGTTATTAACCTCCAAATAGATTTGGCTGCTAAATATTTTGAGAAAACAAGAGGACATTTTAGCCCCCAGCCCCCGTGCTTTTTAGGAGTAGCGAGCTCCTGCCATTTTACCCAAACTAATTTTTGCTCTCTAAGGATCCTGACCAAATGAAGTTAAAAATAAGTTTTTTAACTACGATTAAGACTCCCTTGGGAATCCAGGCGATGGTACTCCAATAGACAGGGATTGCTTCTAAGACTGACTTAGCCAAAAACGAGCCTTCCTGCTTTGGATAACCATTTAAAACTCCAGTTATTGATTATTTTTTCACATTTGACTAACAACCATTTCCAATCACTAATGAGATAGCCAACATGTTTTAAAAAGAAGCCCAAGTACTTCAGGCCGTTTCCCACAACTTGTTCAGTGAAAGGGAAAAAACTTTTCAGAATAATCAATTCATTATCCTTTACACCTTTGCTTAATAGAGATAATTTAAGGAAGTTTATTTACATACATGAAGCTCCACATAAGAGGTTTAAGGAGTTTGACAGGAATTCCCAATATTTTACCGTACCTTATGAGAAAATGAGTATATCGTCCACAAATAATATGTGTGAGAGTCTACATGCACCTCCCATAATTATGCCTTTAAAATGACCCTGTGATCTTCCGTGTAGAAGAAGTCTATTGAGTCCATCTGCTATTAGAAGAAAGAGTAACGGAGCGAGAGGACAGCCCTGGCATACTCCTCTACTAGATTTGAAAAAAGAAGATGTTGCCCCATTTACCAAGACAACAAAGGAAATTGAAGTAATAGTTGCCATAATCCATTTGATAATGGGACCTCTAAATCCTAACTGAGAGAGAATGATCCTTAGATAAATCCACTTGACCTTATCGTACGCCTTCTTTAAATCAATTTTTAGAATCATTGACTTTAGCTTTTTGATCTTGATCGTGTGGAGCCCTTCTTGAGCTAAACCCACAACGTCATGTATTTGTCTGTTAGGTAGAAATCCCAATTGTTCCTGTGATATCCCTTCCGAGAGGAAAGGTTTTATACTTTGTCCGATAAGTTAAGCAATGATTTTATAAATGGAATTGCAGAGGGAGATAAGATGAAAATGATCGAAGCTGGTAGGATTAGCTGACTTAGGGATTAGAGCCAGGAAAGTAGTCACTTGAACACAACTAGCACTTTGCCATTTTTTCTTGAGTCTTCAACAACCCTTAAGAGATCGTCGCCTACTGTGTCAAATAAGGAAATGTAGAATTCCACGGGGAGGCCGTCGGGGCCTACACTTTTTTTCCTTCATTAGACAATTAAGGGTTTCCTCCAAATCGCTGCTAGTGATAGGCTGCATCAAATTGTTGTTATCTTCCTCCTTTACCACAGTAGGGAAGTAGCTAGCTACGCTCACGATTTTAGCTATGCTCTCTTCCTCTGGATCTTTGAAAAGAGAACAAAGAACCTGCCTTAGCTAACTCTTCAAATGTATTGATCTCCCCTTCCTATGAGGATAAGTTGCGGATCGTGTTGATAGTTTTCCTATGAGTGGAAAAGTGGTGAAAAAAACTCATTCTCGTCACATTTAGCGAGCCATAAGGCCCTACTCTTGATTCTCCACTCAGCTTCTTGGATTAGGAGTAGTTGTCTTTTCCTGTTTTCCCATCTCAAAACAGTATCTTTGCAGATCTCAGAAGGAAAACCCATAAAATCATCTTCGCTCCATGTCCTCAGATTGTTTTCTACTTCTTTTAGTTCCTTATCTTTTTCAATTCTCATTTTTGTCGACCAAGTAAGAATAGTAGACGTAATAGCTTTAAGTTTTTTAAGGAATTGAATAGGGTTTGATTCCCTATCTGTCGGACTGAATGGAACCCATATAGACTTTAACATCAGTAATAGATCTGGATTATCCAACCAAAGAGGATTGAGCTTAAAATGAGTTGGAAGGGTGAAGCCTAAATACTCGAGCTCGAGAAAAATTGGTCGATGGTCAGATTCTCTGCCATCACCCACCCACTGAATGAATCTGACATTAGAGTCGATAAGTTTCTCGCAGATTAAGAACCTGTCGATTCTTTTGGAAACCCTGTCATCCCCTACTCTTCTATTGCTCCAGGTCGGCGAAGTCTTAGTCATCCCAATATCAAGGAGGCCTGCTGCATCAAGTTTATGCAGGAAGAAATCGGATAAAACATCTGTGGATGCATGCGGTCCCCAAACCTTTGAGTGTCCCAGGGAGAAATTTAAATATCCTCCAATGACTAAAGAACCATGATCTAGGATTTTCTTGGAGAGGAAGGATTCCTAGAAAAGAACCCTATTTGTGTAAGGGTCGTAAAATTTTACAAAGAGGAAAGACTTTCTATTTTTTGTAGACTTGAGTTTAGTTCCCAGGGTCAAATCCATGGCCCAGGTATTCTTTAGTGTCCAATCCCCTTCTTTCCAACCAGTAATAAGTCCTCCTGATTGTCCTTTGGCATCCAAAAAACTAAACTGCCAATCCATTAGTACCTTTTTTAAATCCTTAATAATTTTTTTACCTTCCATCATGGTTTCTTGGAATAAAAGTATCTCCAAATGATTTGAATTTATCATCCCATGAATGGATAGTTTTTTTTAGGGTTTAGTCATCCCTCTAGCATTCAGAAAGCATAACCGCATTAAGGAAACCTAGCCAGGGACTTTGCTGCTCTAAGCGTCTCGTTTAAGGATCGTTGTGTTCCTTCAGCTACTTCCAGCTTTTCTTTAAGTTGTGCCTTTTGTAGATGAGTCCTTATGTCCCTTTTCTTGGAAGTAACAAGATCGGGGTTTAATCTAATACCACCTCCTCTATCTATGGAATCTAATCCGCCCAATCTTGGTCATAGCTTCAATTTGTAATTCCCGACATAAATAGAACAATATAGAGCCAAAGGATTAGAGAAAATGGAAGAAAAAGAATCTGTGGAAACAACAGGGTTGGAAGGATCTAACAGGGGTGGAATGACATGGGGGAGAAGCCCAAGCGAGAAAGGGATTTCAGCGAGGAGGTCGGCTTCTCTAACGTAAGCGCTACTGAAGTAGAGAGTCTTTCCGAGAGTAAGGGATGAGGAACGGATTTGAGCATACTAGGGCTAAAGGAAAGAGTGCCTTTCCTGATTAAACAACATGGGGAAATGGGGAACCAGACTTCAAAGGATAGAGCCCTTCCGGGCCTGAAAGAGTGCCTTTGGGAACCCACACCTTCCGAATGAAAGAC
The DNA here is from genome assembly GCA_027924585.1 of Larix kaempferi. Lineage (NCBI taxonomy): Eukaryota > Viridiplantae > Streptophyta > Pinopsida > Pinales > Pinaceae > Larix > Larix kaempferi. The sequence goes on from BSBM01000866.1 coordinate 6,044,295, forward strand.
AAAGAACACTCAGCTGCTAATTGCGTGTATATATGACAGTGATTGCATCTAAAGGGTAAGCCAATATAGTCTAGGATTTGGATATGACTCAAACCATTAAGGGAAAGTACTATTCTTTAGAAAGACCTTCACTTAGGTCTAAGGAGACCAGGATTTTATCCACCCTTAGAATGCATGTCGAGAGGCATGATAGGTTGGCTTTGATGAAAGAACCCACAGAGTTTCCAATTTATTTAAACACATCAAAAGACCAAAGGTCAAAAGGGAGGTTGGGAAGCTTTATCCATACCTGATTCCTGTCAAGTCCCTCCTTAGTAGCGTAAAAAAACGGCGACCAGAACTTCATCGATAGAATGGAAGAAGTCTTGATGAAGTTTGGGCAACACCTTGGTTGGAAGAAGGACAAATTTAGAGTTCTTAGGTGTGGCATAGGATCATACAATTGCATGGGGCTCACCAAGATATTTCCAACGATACCAAGTTTTACAAAAATGGACTTAGGATGAGGAAGATATCGGCCTGAGAAGTTGGCAGTAACAGGAGTATATGACTGACTTTCGACTTTCCAAACCCGCATTGTGGATTGTAGATTGCGGAAGTCGAAGGCGTGATTTCTTCGGAGTTGCAAGCTGTGGTTCCGAATTCCTGACGCCCGCAATGTGGATTGCATATTGCGGAATTCAGAGGAGTATTTTTTATGGAATTGTGAACTTGGTGTTCCGACTTCTGACTTCTGCATCGCGGATTGCGGATTGCGGAAGTCAGAGGTGTAATTTGCCCGGAGTTGTGATTTTGGAGTTCCGACTTTCGACTCTCGCATCACGGATGGCAAATTGCGGAAGTCAAAGGCGTGATTCGGCCAAGTAGAGAATTTGGTGTTCTGACTTTCTGATTCCCACACTGCGGATTGCAGAAGTTGGAGGTGTGAATATTCGAAGTTGTGAATTGGGTGTTCCGACTTTCCAACTCCCGCATTGCGGACTGCGGATTGTGGAAGTCAGAGGCGTGAATATTCGAAGTTGTGAATTTGGTGTTCCAACTTTCCGACTCCCGCATTGCGGATTGCAGAAGTCGGAAGTGTAATTCTTGAAGTGGTGCGTTTGGGTGTCGACTTTTGACTCCCGACTTGCGGCTTGCGAATTGCGTATTGCAAACCGAAGTTATTGTGGTTGTGCAAAGTGCATAGTTTGGAAAAAAAATAGCAGGTTGTTTCTAAGGAGCTCCCCCATCACCTCTAAAGGGCACCGAGGGGGCCAGGGATGTTACAACACCATTATTCATTCTCTCAGTCCATCCGTTACCTTCCAGTTTTTGTTTTATCCCGATTCACACCTTAGCTAGTGATCTTGAGGACTTCCCCCACCTAGACCTCTGTGTTGGATAGACTCCTAGTTTGCATTGTGTCTCGGCTCTGGAGTGTGTGATTTTAGTCACAGTGGTTGTTCTCCTCTATCCCTTGAAACCAATTATTCCTACAAACAAGTGTTGTTAAACACTAGAGCATCGGATCTTAAATGCCATATTTAAGGGATGCTTAGTCAGTTGAAATAGTGTTGCTAAACACTAACTATACATATCTATATTAGCTAGTCAGTGGCCAAGGGACGCGCACTCACCCTTTGTATGGTGTAAGGTCGTTTGCCCCTATAGGGAAATAGGGTGGTCAAGCCATCACATCTATGGACGGTGGCGGGAAATAGAGGTCATACCGAGTCATTATCTGAGGCCCACCAAGCAATTCAGGGCACTTGCTCTTGGAGGCTGGCTAGTGAAAATATATGAAATGAAATAAATGTGAAATCTTAAATGTGAAAGATGACAAATATGAAATTGCTTAAATGTTTCTTGTTTAGAGTCTATTGGAAGCATTCTCATCACTCTACCCATTTGTGAGACACCACCATTCCTTGTGTTATCTTCTATCCAGTATATGTCTAGGTGGTCTCCTTGGTTCATTCATCAGAGAGATTGCAGTGTTGAGGTTGTTGAGGCTTTCCCCTAGCCTAGCCTTTGTTTTTATACCTTCACCCATTGTTAGCAAATCGTTTAAGCCAGTAAACGAGTATACACTTGAAAATCATGTTTTTAGTAGCTAGTTACTTTGATCTAGATTTATCTTATTTATATTATTTGCATGCTTAAGCCAGTTAAACATCATTATATGCTTTGGTCTAGCTACTGATATAATTGAAGGAGCATATCATAACCATTTGTACTTGCAACAACATTTATTCATGGTTTCGATCACTATTTTGATCATTCTTGACCTGGTCAACCTAGTTTGACCAAGTCAACCACAGAGTCTAGGATGAGTTTGGGAAGACAATGTTCGAGATGCATTATTCATGGCCCATATGTGTCCATTAGATGGTTCCATGCCTCATACAACAATTTCAGATGATGGTTTGATGGATTTTTTTATGATTATTATTATTACGGACCATTATTTTTATTATTTCGAGCATGGATGAGTTTACAGAGGTATCATTGATGGTCACACAGTGTATGAGTACTCATTCCTAGTAGATTTGAGCATTCTGAGCTCATTGGTGCACTTATTTATCAGTCCTGGGCACTTACAAGTGATGATATAGTCATATTTCTACTTTTCTCTAGTTTTTCCATGTAGAAATGGCATGTCCAACACTTGCATTGAGCTAGCACGTTCTCCTAGGGTGCTCTTGAGGGGATGGGGGGTCCATCCAGTCCTTATTACCATATTACCTCATCTACAAAATTTTGGTGTAGTCAAATTTGTGTCTGGGACACTTGGTAGTGAGATACAAGCATTTTTGTACTTTCAGAGGTGGTTTTTCAGCAGAGAAATGGTTCATTGAGGAAATCGATTTGGCTTATTGGGGCTAGTAAATGGAATGATATTGATCCAGGATACTTTGATGATGATTTCCACACCTTCTAGCACTCGTTCCAGCATCAATGGGGTTCACACGTCCCAATGTTCGTCATTTTGATATTTTATTGTGTCTTTGAGGGGGGCACGATTTGTTCTTATGGTCACTTTATGATGTTATATTGTCATATTATTTGTTATTGTGCCATGCAGCCATGCTAGTGAAGGATATGATTACCTCCTAGCCCCACCATGTGCTTATATCATGTGTCCTAGTCATTTGTCATGTGGTGTGTTCCCTTTGGGTGATTTAGTGAGTGCGGCCCCCTCTATTTGTGAGTTGATCCATGTATTGTATTTCCGGATCATCTTAGCCGTTGATTATTATTGTTATATATTTTAATCTCCACCACTCATTCAAAAAGTGGTTAGGGTTTTGGTCTCTCTCATTTCTATTTAAGGAAGAGACCCCCCTCATATTTTTTTTTTTCAATGGAAAAAATAGTTTCTTGCTATTCATAGTGTGAATCAAAGAAACTACATGTAGTTCCTATCCCACAGATAGTGTTCCAAAACAAAAAAATCAAATTACACCCTATTACAGGGAAACCAACCAAATTGTATGTTGTGCACCATTACAAAAAAAACGATAAAAAAGAGCAAACAAAGCAGAAAGAGGCCAAAAGAAGAAGCCATATGAAAAAAACAATACAGTGAATACAAATTCCCTTCGCAAATGTTGGAACCCAAAATGCAGCATTCCCAAAAGTATTCGGCTGAAGTTGTGGATAAACTGTAAATACACCTCCTTGGGGAGATAAGAAAACAAAGTAGCACTGGGTTGTGCCACCGAATGCAAAGAAACAACACCGACGAGACCACCACACACTCAGTCTCTGTGCATACTGATCCATTGGAGAGTGCCACCATGTTTTGATCCACCGCCACTGAGCCACATTGTCACGCCCCATGTCACGCCAAAGGAAGCCACCGCTCACTACCGACGTCGTCGCTGAGCAAGGGCTGCGAGAACAGGGGATGACCCACTTCCTGGTTCATCACCGTTGTGGAAACCACTGTTCACGCCGCCATTTCCTTGGAGGCCTCCACCAATCCAAGAGCCGCCATCGCCAAGCTATATTGCAACATTGCCACCACCAAACCTCGTGCTCATGCACACAGCTTATGTCTGTCGCCATTCAGAGGGGAAGCATGGAGGGTGGCTAGGGATCCTTCCCTATCCACCAAGATCTGTGTCAAAAAATGACTCTCAAACCCTAATTTGTAGAGCTCAAACTTCGGACCAAGAGTCCCCCCTCACTGTAAAGGCACTCTTGGGCTATTGGATTTCCGACATAATAAAATATTTTTGCAAAAACTCTTGGAATATTTGAAGAATGCTCTTGCAAGTGATTATAAATTATTTTCTCTTCGACATCATTGTGGATCTAGCTCTTTCCATAACCATTTTTTTGCAAGAGCCGTGTGGTAGAGAAGGAGGACGTTTTTGAAGGGGGTGCTATTGTGGGGAGACTCCGTCTCTCCTCCTCAAGACGTGTTGCATCATGGAGTATTTTTATTGTATCTTGTGATCATATTGGTAATCTTTGGTTCATATTTCTTTCCGTATAGTTTACTTCTTGTCTAGATCGATTCTAACTCTTGATCATTTTTGGCAGGAGGGGCGCATTGGCTATCTTGGAGCATAGCGATTTCACTTGGGGAGGTTGAATCTCACTCTAGATTGCTTTGATTTGGGAATATCATCAATTTGCAAGGCGGCCGCAAGCATTTCCAAGTGTTTTTCAAATTATTTTTGTTGTTTCGGAATCCATTCCAATTGTCACCATTAAAACCCTCATTTTCTAGATCTGATAGATCGTGTACCTATTTGATTATGACCATCAAAACCCACTTTGGAATAATTATAAAAACACTATATCTAAATTTTCAACTTAATCCGACTCCATTTACCCCCAGATCTATCACTAGTCTCCTTTAGGTGGGATGCCCTCCTTGGGTTTTTGGTCCATTTTTCAGATCTATTAGTTAGATATGCTTGAACCCCCCTAAATTTCACAGATCTATTCATCAAGCACCTAGATCAAGTCATCTAACACCCAAATCTACTATTTTGGGCCCACTTTGGCCTCATTTGCTTAAACCCTAGGTAGATCCAGTTTGGATATTCTTCATATGAACTAGATCCACCTAGATCTACTTTCCTAAATTCATAAGTGGTATTTTTCTTCTATGGTTGAGAATCTCTATTTTTCCTAAGCCTGCTCAACCGGTTTCTAACTCCCATAAACTACTATGTTTCCCTAGATCTAGATTTGATCCACCAAGATCTACACTTGTGCATCATTTGTAACCTTTAGAGTGTCTTGTGTTGATTTGCTAGCCCTCATTGGCTAGTAAGGGTCTCCCCCTTGATCCTGTGTTGGCTTGATCTAAAGTGAAGAGTGCCTCAATTGGCGTGACAACCAATCCTTCTTGGGAATCGAGGCCCTCTTGGCTCACCTCTTTAGTTTCCTAGCACCTCTACCATCCGGGATATGATCACCTTTAGGGGCAAGTACAAGTTGTGTGATAACATGTTCCTTATTCTTATTTCTTTAGCCATCTCCTTGTACACCTTTTTGGACATCCTAACTTGTATGTTTTGGATATCATTTCATTCATTATATTGAATTTTCTTAATCTTCCCAAGAAATGAAAAGCACAATAAAAAAGAATAATATTTTTAGGTAAATAGAGTAGAAATATTAATTTCGTATATTTTGGACTACTATATACATATTACAAGAAAACATGTTTAACGGACAATAATACTTCCTAAATGATTTTTTTGTTATTGTATGATCTTGTTATTGCAAGTCTCACAAGTTCCATTCACCATTGCTTTGGAAACGATTGTTGTAGTTTACATATAACTTCATTGTTGTAATTAAATGGATTGATTTTTTACTATAAGGGAAAATAATGTCTATACACCCTTTCCACTATATCCCTCATAATTTTGTCAAAGTTTCCCCCTTGTCATTAACTGTCAGCACCACTCCATGTGAACTTATAAGTTTTAAACCTGTGAAGTGAACCAATGCATACATACTCTTAATCAAAATAGAGATTGAACAATGGCACACACACAATTCATAGATATTTACCCTGGAAACTCTTAACGAGAAAACACAACAAAACTTAGAGCCACACCTCTATCTTTCTCATTGTGTTTCTTAACCGTTCACAATACAATATTTAGGTATTTTGCAACATCCAAAACCCTAATTCGTTAACCTGGATTAGATTTAGACCCAATCCCTTAACCATGATTAGTTACATACTTTATGATAAAATAACAAAAAAAAATCTAGGGCATTGCCCCAAAGTCCCCACAACCCCCCCAATCTAACTCCACACACAACTCCTGATGCATATGGAAAAGAACTAGATGGAGGTGATCATAAGGTGACACAACCCATACCCACATGTAAATGATATAACACATACCCAACAGAACTTAGGATCAATTAATCATCATTTACATCCATTGTATTTTTTTCTTCTTAGGAGAACCTTCTATTCCCTCTCGATTGTTCCCTACACAATATTCAACATATTAAAAATAAAATGTTTGAAACTTAGCTATCATTGTTATTGTTATGTATATTATTAGTAAAAAATAAAAGAAAAACTTCCATAATGATCACTTTTGGATCCACCTAATTTTCCTCTTTACATCATTTTCATAAAGTTTTTACACTATTTTTCACTCATATTGCAAAAACATAATATCAAATTTTTTCAAGTTTGTATTCCTCAGTATAGTCATTCACCAATACACTTTCTTTAAACCTACATAGTTCAAATATATTACATTTATATTACAACTTCAAGTAACTTGTCATGTTTTCTTTTATTAGGGACATGCTTCCCTTACACTTGGTATTATAAGTTTTTTTCCCTAATTTTTTATCAACCAATTTCAATCAATAAAATACTTGCATAATGAAATATACAAATCATGAAATATGTTTTATACAGCAAATAAAGCGTTTCAACTTAAAACTATTCTCAAGTTAGGTGGTGTGCTTTATACAATAATATGCAATAGTAATACCCATTGGTGTGTTTACATTTATATAGAGCACTAGATGCCTTGATGAAAAATTACACAAAACTCTTGTGCACAAATACACTTGCAAGTTTTCATGGCAAGGAGTGCTCTTTAGTAATAAATGCACCGATTTCTATCTATTATAGAATGCATAATGTTAAACCCTTTATTTAACCTTATAAGTTAATATTTGAGGATATGTGGTGGTGGTTTAAGCCTCTAGGACTTTATATGAAGAAATTAGAATTTATGTTCTAATGTGGAATTTATAGATTTTAACGATTATTCAGGATTTCAACATTTTAACTCTAGGATAAATGAATAACTATGGACTTTAGTCTATTATCCACTTGGAGTTGGACATTATAAGAGGGCGAAGCTTAAAAATATATGACTTGAAGTTTAACAAAGTTAAGTGTAGAAAGTGGTTTCTTTCTATGCCCTGCTATTTAAAATAAGGAGGTCAACCACTTCTCAAATTTGAGGAAGATCGTAAAGTCAAATTGAAGAAACCTTGCTAAAATTTGTGTAACCTCCTTAAATTCTGAGGAATGTTACACCATATTGATTATATGAACCATAACAAATTTGACTAGGTTATTGTGTAAGTTTTTTGAGAATTTCAACCCACCCGGTTTCAATGTCAATGTATCATAGTTTAATGCCCAACCCAATTTTCATGTAGGATGGAAATTTCACAACATTTTTCAGATTATTAAAACACTGCTGAAATTCACATTTAACGGGCAGAAAATTAAATATTTAATCACACCATAAAAATTTCAGAATCAGAAATTTTTGGCCAATAGCCCTGGAAAAACCCATAAGGGGAAAACCAGTCAGAGAGAGAGAATTTATTATTTCTTCAGTAATATTCAGTACATAAATTTTTTTACAATCAAAATGTACTTATCTCAACCAACCAAAATCACCAAGAAAGTTGCCTCAATTTCTCTGCAAGCTGCCTCGATTTCTGTACATTTATTCTTCTCGAAATTCGTGCCAAAAATCAGTCAAACTCAGCCCTCAATTTATGTGCCAATCTCCTTGGAAAACACACCCAAAAAATAGTACAGATTAGCAGCAATTAATGTTGTTGTATGGACATTGAAAACTATGCCACAACCTAGGGAATCATGCCTAGAAAATCTGCCTTGAAAATAGTGTTGTACGGTACAACATTTAATGCTACTGTACGGCCCTCTAAAACTATGCCATACTCAGCTGTACGGTGCCTCGAAAACTATGCCAATCTCCTGTTGTATGGTGCCTTGGTTTCTATGCTGAAAACAATAAATGTTGCCTCGATTTTCGTGCTACTCCAAAACTACTCCAGCAACCTCCTCGAAATTCGTGCTCCTCTTCTCAACTCTCTTATCTTCACTCTCTTCACAAGAATGAATCTCTTTTGCCTCCTCTTTCCTTTTTGGTGAAAACCCTAGGGTAAGTGAGTGGTATTCTAATCTAACAGTGGAGATTGAGTTGGATGAATGGATGATATTAAATGCTCATTAAATCTCATTTAAAAATAATTTCACTCACATCACTTAAATTTTTCCAAAAAGTGACTTTACTTTCTAAAGTCTAATTAAATGCTCATCTCAAGTCATTTAATGCAAGGGTCACTTTATTTCCCCCTTTTAAGTGACTTAGGCAAAAAAATCACTAGGGGAACACATTCCTAGGTACAAAAATCAACACTCCCTCTTACTGAGGAAGGTGTTCTACGCCATTCCCAACTTGTCTCTAAAGAAGACAAACTTGCCCCTCCCCAAAGATTTCGTCAGAATATCTGCTACTTGCTCATCAATGGAAATGTACTGTAACTCCACAGCTCCTCTCTGAACATAATCTCAAATGAAGTGGTATCTGATCTTTATGTGCTTAGACCTGTCATGGAATATTGGATTCTCAGAGAGCTGGATGCAACTCTGATTGTCACAGTAAATCACTATAGGTCTCAGCTCTTGATCAAATAAATCAACCAACAACTTACGAAGCCACAATGCCTCACAAGTAGCCTAACTGGATGCCATATACTCAGCCTCAATAGAACTCAAAGTAACGGACTTTTGCTTCCGACTGAACCACGACACTACTGCCGAGCCCAAACTGAAAACAACAACCGAAAGTGCTCTTCCGATCCATCACACTACCTACCCAGTCTGAATCTGTGAAACCAACCAAACTGACTCCACTCGAACCCCTGTAATCCAAACCATAGTCCACTGTCCCTGCAAGGTATCTCAACACATGTTTCGCGGCTACCCAGTGCACACTCCTAGGCTCCACCATGAACTGACTAAGAGTGTTCACCGCAAAACATAAGTCTGGCCTGGTGTTGACCATATACATCAATGACTCATTGAGCTTACGGTATAGTGTAGGATCCACCAACTTACCTTCATAAGCATGAAGCTTCCTCCAGTTGGTGATCAAGGTGTGGACATCGGCCTGCAATCCTCCATCTGAAATCTCCTCAGAATATCTACTGCATACTTTCCTTGTCCTAGGAAAATATGACTAGGCTCCTGCCAAACCTCCATCCCCAGATAATAGTGCATCAACCCAATGTTTGTCATCTCATACTCTTTAGCAAGGTCTCTCTTGCAATGTGCAATGAGATGCTCCTCCCCAGTGATACACAAATCATTAACATATAACAAAAGAATGAGAGGATCTCCACCAACCACAATGTAGTAAAGGTTGGGATCAGCCTCACTCTTCTGAAAACCAGTCGATGTCAAATATGCATCAATCCTGGAGTACCAAGCTCTAGGAGCTTGCTTCAGTCCATACAAGGCTTTCCTTAGCCTGCACACATGAGAATCTCTCCCATGAATCTCAAAGCCCTGTGGCTGCTCTAAGTAAACCTCCTCCTGCATAAGACCATTGAGAAATGCGGTCTTCACATCCATCTGGTGGATCTTCCAACCCATCTCTGCTGCTATAGAAATCACTGCTCTGATGGAAGAATAATGAGCAACCGGCATAAAGGTCTCATCATAATCAACTCCCTCTATCTATGAAAACCCTCGTGCCACAAAATGAACCTTGTACTTCTCCACACTTCCATCTGTAGCATGCTTCACCTTGTAGATCCACTTGGAAGTCACAACAGAATTCCCTACTGGTCTTGGTACTATCTCCCATGTATCATTCTTCATGATGGAATGGTACTCTTCCATCATGGCATCTCTCCAAACCTGATGCTGAAAGGCCTCCTCAAATGTGGAAGGCTCTGAATCACGAAGACTCACAACTAGAGCCATGCCCAATCTATCTGGCATCACTACTGTCCTGACCTCCTCCTGGGGCCTACCAAATGCCTCTGCTCCCTCCAAGGTATCACAAAACCATTTAGGATTCCTCTTCCTTGAAGGCTCCTCCCAAACTGGTCTCTCCTCATCTGAAGAACTACCAGAAGCAGATGGTCCAACAACCTGTGGACCAGTAGCCCGTGAACTAGTCACTGATGAACCTGTAACCTGAGAACCAAAACCTGTCCCTGGAGTACCTGCTGGCTGAACCACTGAACCTGTAGAACCTATGCCTGTAACCTGTGACCCAGTCACTCTGGAAACCTGTGGACTTGTGATCTGTACTGAAGATCCCTATGTCACTTGAGGTGTGGAAGCCGGTGTCTCCCCATGCTCCAACTCTCTAGACTTCCTGAAGGCTCTCTCCTCCTCAAATCTCACTTCCCGCCTCACAACAACCTTCTTCTGGCCAGGAAGATAAATGCGGTAAGCCTTCGAAGTCTCATCATATCCCACAAAGATGCCTCTCTCTACAGTGGGATCAAACTTTGTCCTCTTCTCAGAAGGGACATGAGAGTAAGTCAAGCAACCAAATATGCGAAAATGGCCAACCTCGGGCTTCTTTCCTGTGAACATCTCCTCCGGAGTCTTCCTCCCTAAGGCATGGTGGGGACTCCTATTCTGCAGGTAAATTGCAGTACTACATGCCTCTTCCCAAAGAAATAAAGGAAGACTCTGATCATGAAGCATAGCTCTCGCTACTCCCATAATATCCCTATTCTTCCTTTCCTCTACTCCATTATTCTCAGGAGTGTATGGGACAATCAATTGTCTCTATATGCCCTCTTGTCTTCAAAACTCATCGAACTCATTGGAGGTATACTCACCCCCATTGTCCGATCTCATGAACCGAATCCTCCTCCCTGTCTAATTCTCCACAAGAGCTTTGAACTCTTGGAAGATCCTCAATACTAAGGGTGACTTCTTGCTCCTCAAGAAGTAGATCCAGGTCTTCCTGGAGCAGTCATCAATGAAAGAGATATAATACTAAAATCCAGTCAAGGAAACTGATGACACAGGACCACATATATATGTATGGATCAAATCAAGTACTCCTGCTAATCTGCTATCACTGCTTGGAAAAGAAGCCTTGGTGTACTTTCCCAAAGCACACCCCCTGCAAACATCACTCTGCTCTGTTCTGAACTCTGGTAAACCCGTAACCATACTCCTTAACAATCTCAAAGCTGGGGGATGCAAGTGGGCCATCCTCCGATGCCATAGCTCGCATAGCTCACTGTTGTTGTTGTGTTCCAAAGCATGTTCCGACTGAAATAAGAGCTTGTATAACTTTCCACATCTAACCCCAATGTCCATGGAGGTAGATAGTCCTGTAGTCTTGGGGAATACCTGCACTCGTCCATCCAAGAAACAAACCCCAAGACCCCTATCCTCAATGGTGGAAACTAATTCCAAGTTCTTTTTCAGCCCAAGGACAAGCAACACATCCCTTAGAATCATAGGACTCATAGACTCCCTCTGAAAGGTAATGGTCCCACGACCAACTGCTTTGACAATGGTGTCATATCCCAGTATAACCTCCACATCTGTACCTGTCTGTGAAAGCTCAGAGAACATCTCTCGAGCACCTGTCATGTGACTCGAAGCTCCGCTGTCAATATTCCAAGTGCTAGTGGTGGATGCACCCATCTGATGGCCAGTCAACAAAGAATACTCCATCTCCATATCCAAATCAGTGTTGGTAACTATATAGGCTCTCTCTCTCTCAAAATGTCCAACACACAGAGAAAACTCTCTCCAAAATCATCAACTTCCGTTGAGGTTGCTGTCTGCTGCTTCTTCTTCTTCTTTGGACACTATGAAGCATAATTCCCAAATGTCTGACAACCATAACACTTGATTTTACTCAAGTCTTTCTTCTGCCCACCCCGCTGCTGCTGCTGCTACTTGGCCCCACCCTGCTTGGGGCCCTTCTTCTGTTGATGTATTTGTAACTTCGGAAGATATTCACTTGTATATTACATTTGTACTTTATTGTATATCCAACAGAGATGTATTATTCCTCTGATTGGAAGTGTCGTCATTTATATTTGCAAGTGTCGCAAGTTACATTGTAAGTGTCGTCATTTGTATTGTTGGGTTATTAGACCACCAGTGTGGGGTCGGCCCTAGTTAGGTCATGTGGTTGGGTTATTAGGCTTCATTGAGAAGTCGTCCCTAGTGATTTATTAGCAAGTCAAGTCAGTGTATAAATAGAGAGGTTGTGTCTCTCATTTGATTCATTCACTTACTTCTCAAGCTCGCATAGCTAAGAGAGAAAGTGGCACACATGTGGAGGAGGAGGAGCATCTGCTAGAGACATCTGATTGGGTTTGATCCTTGTGATCTTGTATTTGGGTTTATTCTATATCTGAGGAAGTTGCGAGGTTTTTACCTTCTTGGTTTTCCCCGGTGAAACTCTATGTCTCTTGTGTGATTGCTTTTGTGCCTATGATTGATATGTTGTACATGTTATTCTCTTAGTGATCCTGAATGATAATGGAATGAAATTATCGAAAAATTAACATGGTATCAGAGCTGACCCAAGAAGAAGGCACTGTGCAGCTACAGAAGCTAGGGCTTATTAATATTTGGGTTTCTCTCCACAGATCATCAAAGGCAGGAGGCTAGATTGACTCTCCTTGGAAGGGCGCATCTTTCTATTGAGACATAATTCAATTTTGAGCATTTTCAGTTTTTGACCTAAAAACTAGGGTTTCTACAAAAATTGGAAATTCTAAAATCTGAGACCATGGCTAGAAGCTCCTCTGAAAAATCGAAATTTAGAGCTTTGGATCGAACTTTTTGGTTGGGTGAAGCTTCGGGAAAATCAAACTCTAATTTGGGGTCCTGTCTAGCGAATCCAGAATTTTCAAAACCAATTTTGAGGGGTGAAAATTTGCATATTTCAAAATCTAAGTATACCAGCTTGACCAACTCAACAAGGCACATCTTTCTATCCTTTCAGAAGTTTGAAATTCAAATTTTGAATTTTTAGGGTTTCTCTAACAAACCCTAATCCAGCTCCAGATCCAGTTTTTAGCAAATCAAGTGGTAAGACCTAAATATTTTCTATTTCCATTTGAAGTACTCTTTAAGATGTCTCACCACACCAAGCTTGAGGATAAGCTTGAAGGGGCTGATAACTTCCGAGCTTGGAAGTATAGGATTGGGTTAATCCTAGAGGAGAATGAGTTGGACAACTACATAAAGGAAGAGGTTCCAGTTCCAGAGGGAGATGAGGCTAAAGCCTTACATAAGAATAACTTGGTCAAGGCTAAGAGAATCATTATTGAATCCATCAAAGACCATCTCATACCCCATGTGTCTTCCCTAAAGACACCTACCGAGATGTTTGACTCCTTGACCAAGTTGTTTGAAGGAAAGAACATAAATCGGAAGATGACTCCGCGGAACCAATTGAAAGGGGTAAAGCTTCAGAATGGAGAGACCATTCAATCCTACTTTTCTAAAGTCTCTCAAATCAAGGAACAACTTGAAGCTGTGGATGAAGTAGTGGAGAATGGTGAAATTGTAATGACCACTTTGAATGGCCTACCTAGGTCATGGGACTCCTTCATCCAAGGAATCTGTGCAAGAAGGAAATTGATCTCCTTCAGTAGATTGTGGGAGGAATGTTCACAAGAAGAAGCAAGGCTTGTGGCCCGAGAAGAAAATATGGGGATTGAAGATCAAGCTCTCACAACACATGCCAAGAAGAGTAAGTTCAAAAGGGAGAGATCTCATAGGAAATCTTCTCACCATACACAAAGGGAGAACTTTAAAGATAGTTCTCATGGTAGATGATTCACATGTAATGAGAAGGGACACTTTGCCCGAGATTTTCCAAAGAACAAAAGATATTTCAACACCAATAAGAAGAAGGGAAACAAGAAAAGATATCATGCTCATGTTGCTGAAGATGATGAACCTCCCAAGAAGAAGAATAGAGCAGAAAGTGATGACTCATCAAGTGAAGAAGAATATGTTCTAATCTCTTCTCTCACAGGTACTATCTCTCGTGGATGTGATGATTGGCTTAGTGATAGTGGGGCTTCCAAACACATGACTGGGTTTAAATAATCCTCTGTAGATCTATCTGAACATGAGTCACCCCATAAGGTGAAACTTAGGGATGATTATCAATATCCTATCAAAGGAAGTGGTGAACCCTCCTACAAGTTAGACTCTGGGAAGTCTTTGAAGATGCAAGATGTTCTATATGTACCTGGACTCAAGAAGAATCTTCTCTCCATATCATCTTTAGATGCAAAGGGAATGAGAGTTGCATTTATAGATGGCCAAGTACTCATGTGGCCAAAGGGTAAGACTCTAGATGATGCAGTGGTGATTGGAGAGCAAGAGGGAGGATTGTACAAGTTGAAGGGGCAACCTGAACATGCCATGGTGCATGAATCCATGGAGCCAAGTGAACTTTGGCATAGAAGGCTTGCTCATGTGCACTATAGAGCACTTCCAATAGAAAGAAAAGCAGTAGAGGGTCTTCCTAAAATCCAGTCAAAGCATGAAGGTATTTGCAAAGGATGTGCAAAAGGAAAGAACACAAAGAAGGCATTTCCAAGCAGTGAAATCAAAGCAAAAGGAATCTTGGAAATTATCCACTCCAATGTATGCGGTCCAATGCCATCCAGTTCTTTGAGTGGGTATGTATACTATGTTTCCTTCATTAATGATTTCTCTAGGAAGACTTGGGTTTACTTCTTGAAGAATAAAGATGAAGTGTTTGATAAGTTTAAGGAATTCAAAGCCTTAATAGAAAATCAAACTGATAAGAAGATCAAGACCTTCAGATCCGACAATGGCGGAGAATTCACTTCAGGTGACTTCAAGAAGCTATGTAGTGATTCAGGGATTAAGAGGGATTTGACTGCTCCCTACAATCCACAACAAAATGGAGTTGCAAAAAGGAAGAATAGGACTATCATGGAAGCAGCACGGAAAATGCTTCATGACCAAGATGTGCCTATGCATCTATGGGCAGAAGCAGCTAGGACAGCTGTATATGTGCAGAACAAAACACCTCACAAGGTACTTGACAACAAGACACCAAAAGAAGTCTTCTCTAGTAAGAAACCTGAAGTTATCCATCTCAGGATATTTGGTTGTCCAGTATACACTCACATTCCAAAGGAAAAGAGGACAAAGCTAGATCCTTCAGGAAAGAAGGGCATCTTTGTGGGTTACAGTGAAAGCTCGAAGGCATATAGAATCTACTTTCCAGGGTTCAAGAAGATTGACATCAACAGGGATGTAACATTTGATGAAGGCTGAGCATACATCATCAAATCAAGGAAGACACTTGTTGGAGACAATGAAGAACCAAGGGTAACCATAATTCAAGACACCACTTTGAATGAAGCAATTCCAGAAGAAGATCATGAAGTTGAAGATCCACAAGAACCTGCAAATCTACCCCGTGAGAAGAACTCTCACAAAAGGAAACTTGCATGGGCTAGAGAGCTCATCCAAGATGCAGAAAGGTATGGTATTCCAGAAGAAGAACACATAGAAAGGGAAAGGACAAGGTCACACACTAGCTATGTTGCCTTGCTCTGTGACATTATGAACAAAGAACCTTCCAGTTATGAAAAAGCAGTGGAAAAGAAAGAATGGAAGGATGCCATGGTCGAGGAATACCAATCGATCATGAAGAATGATTTTTGGGATGTGGTCCCAAGACCTAAAAGGAAGTCTGTTGTGACTTCTAAGTGGATCTACAAGATCAAGCATGTTGCAGATGGTAGCATAGAGAAATACAAGGCGATGTTTGTAGCTCGTGGTTTCTCCCAAAAAGAGGGAATAGATTATGAAGAGACTTTTGCTTCTGTAGCCAGATACACTTCCATTAGAACAGTACTTGCTATGGCTGCAGTGATGAAATGGAAGATAAACCAAATGGATGTCAAGACAACTTTCTTGAATGGTTGCATTTGAATGGAATGGATCTGAGCGATGACACCATGTGAATTCTTCTTGAGGAGTTTTCCATGCGATGTGAACTGATGATACTAAGAGAACCTGGTTGTAATCCTGTCAATGTGTGTTTTTGTCCATTGAGGGAAAACTGCATCCAAAGTTCAGCAAAATCCCATAAGATAGGGCCAAGTGTGCGTAGCCATTGAGCGCCCAAAACCACATCACATCATCCTAAGGGCAAGGCAAACATGTCAGAGCGCAAGGTATAATCTCCCATAGAGATACACACATTTCGACACTTCCCTTTGCAAGGTAAGGTGCCCCCATTGGCAACCATGACTTCAAAGTTGGAGCAAGGATGGATAAAACAATCAGCTTGTTTGGCGATCCAAGGGTCAATGAAATTATGAGTGCTACCAGAATCAATGAGTATTGTAAGAGGAATCTTCTTGAAGTAACCCCTGACCCGCATTGTTTGGGGGGTGGTGATTCCAGCTAAAGCATGGAGAGATATCTCTGGCTGGTCATCTTGAGACGGAGGGTCAATAGGCGGTTCCTGAATGTCGACCGGAGAATCCAGTGTTTCTGGATCTTCATCACCAATTTCAGAGGCAGGCGGAGACTCCACATCCAAGAGATAGAGCTTTTGCTGAACACATCTATGTCCCCGAGTGAATTTTTCATCACAATTATAGAAAAGCCCCTTTTCTCTGCGTGCTTGCATCTCTGTTTCAGACAAACGTTTGATAGGAGTCGGTCGAGGAGCCTGCGGTATAGGTGGTCGCTGAGAACCCATATTTCGGAAGGGAACAAAAGTGGGCTTGGAGCATTGTTGGGTTGCAATCTTGTCTTCTGCCAACTTAGCCAACCCTAGGGCTTCCATCATTGTGGTGGGACAGAACATTTTGACCTCAGAGCGGATGTCATCCTTTAGACCACTGATAAAACAACTATGGTAAAAGTCATCAGACAATCCTTCGGTGTGGTTGGCTAGGTTCTCAAATTCGGTTTGATACTCTCTCACAGTGCTAATTTGGCGAAGTTTAGTGAGGGCTCCGGTGAAGTCATCAAAAGCACTGGGACCAAACCGTTGTAAAAGGAGCTGGAAAAAGTCTGACCATTTGGGCTCTGGATGAGCCTTGATGTACCAACGGTACCATTGAAGAGCTTCCTGTTCCTAGTGAAAGGATGCCAGCGGAACTTTGTTGACATCAAAAGTATTATGCAGACTGAAATATTGTTCTGCATGATAGATCCATCCAGTTGGATCAGTACCATTGAAGCGAGGGAAATCAAGCTTCAGACCACAGAAATTGCTGGAAGAAGAGAACCCATTGTCTGATGAAGACTCGGACTGTCGTTTGTTGTTCATAGCTGAATGTTTAAGATGGAGGCCAAGAAATTTTTCATCCAGATCCTGGAGTTTGGCTTGGATGGCTGCAAGTGCTTCTTCCATGGTTTTTGCTCCTGCACGGGTGACAACCATAACCAGGAGTTTTTTTTTTTTTGACTGGGTAGGAAAACAAAAACAGAAACTGCTTCAGTAAGGGAAAATCTGAAGGGTAATTGGGGTTTGACTAGGTGTTGGACACTGTCGACTAGATAGGGAAGCAAAAATGAGGATTTCAGAAGCGGGGTGAAAGAATGGGAAAATTAGGCAGAGGGGGACGAAGAAGCAGAATTCAGAAAGGAACTCTATGGTAAAATTTGAAGGTGATTGGGTGAAATCTGAGGAAGTTATGGCAAACCCTAAAAATAAACAAATGTGGGCTTTCGGGCTTTGGGAAGGGGAATTGGGGATAGGGTCCTCAGGAATGAAATATGTAGAATGGGATGACAGGGGTTCCTCGAAAATTTCAAGGGAAACCGAGTGAAAACAAGGGAGATATGGACAAAAACCTTTATTTTTATTTTTTTATTTTTATTTTTATCAGACTGGAGAGACTATGGCTCAGAAGGGATCTAGAACAACACCGAATGGATTGAAAATGGTTGGATCTGGAACGGCTTGCAAAATGGATCTGAAACGGTGCAGTAGTGATCGAAAATAGTTCAGCTGAAAGTAGATATGGACCCCAGGTATGTGCGGCTTCCTAACAGTTCAGGGGTTTCACTCGGCCACCAATACTGTCTGACGGCTTGCTTATTGGGGTAGTACCCCTCACTCCACGGCTTAGGTAAAACTGATAACCGCTTTGCCACAAACGACAGCTCTTGGTTTACCTCACGGGTGGGAACTAGTCAATCAGGTAGGGGTCGTTGCCCTTTTCGCTAGCAGGTCCTCTCAATGGGCCAGCTACTTCGGGGTTCCTGTGGTACTCCTCACAATGAGTTTTAAGGCTTATGCCCAAGTAATTCCCACAGTTAAGCGGATAGGGATTATTCCCAAATCCGAACCTGCAACAGATGCGAAAAAAAATTGGCAGAAATTTCACCCAGCGAGCCCAAGAAAGTGCTATGATACCAGATGTGATGCACTTGCAACAATTAATTAATACGAATATGCGAAATAGCAGAAATGACAGAACTCAGAATGACTTTTATATTGATCACAGGCCATTTCGAGGGTGCAACCTCCTATGAGCAAGCTCAATACAAATAACTTCACGGTGCCTTCATAGGTCTCAACACACACTTATATACTAAATCTAGGCGCCAATACTATGGGTCAAAACCATGGGCCACTACAAACTATGGATCAACAATACTACGGGCGACTTACAAAGCATATGCGCCAACAACAATAACACAAACTATTGATCAACAAATACTACGGGACGACTTACAAAGCATATGCGTCCAACAACAACATACTAACAAAGTAAAGACATGGGTTCCTAATAGAGATCTTGCAGGTTGTGCTGGGCACGTAATTAGTCTTGGGATGCTCTTGCTAGGTTTTGCTTGGTTACATGTAATAGCTCCTTGGGAGATCCTATAGGTTGAGCAGTGAGCTCGTAATTAGTCCTTGGATGCTCTTGCTAGGTTTTGTTGACGCACGTAATAAGTCCCGAGGATTCCATAGTATGGCCAGTGATGATGAAGACCTGCAGGAGACTAGGCCTACAACCAACATGAAAAAGGGCTGGCTCTATAGAACTTCCTATGATGAGAAGAATTCAGAGATAGCCCAGTGATCGAGATGTCGAGTATAACAGCAGTGATGATGATCCAACTCCAGAATTGAAGACTTGCGCCAATATGTATTGATGACCTGTGTCTAGAGAATACCTTTCTAGTTAAGAGGGAGTGTTGATGTATTTGTAACTTTGGAAGATATTCACTTGTATATTACATTTGTACTTTATTGTATATCTAACAGAGATGTATTATTCCTCTGATTGGAAGTGTTTTCATTTGTATTTGCAAGTGTCGCAAGTTACATTGTAAGTGTTGTCATTTGTATTGATGGGTTATTAGGCCACCAGTGTGGGGTCGGCCTTAGTTAGGTCATGTGGTTGGGTTATTAGGCTTCATTGAGAATTCAGCCCCAATGATTTATTGGCAGGTCAAGTTAGTGTATAAATAGAGAGGTTGTGTCTCTCATTTGATTCATTCACTCACTTCTCAAGCTCGCATAGCTAAGAGAGAAAGTGGTGCACATGTGGAGGAGGAGGAGCATTTGCTAGAGACATCTTATTGGGTTTGATCCTTGTGGTCTTGTATTTGGGTTTATTTTATATCTGAGGAAGTTGCGGGGTTTTTCACCTTCTTGGTTTTCCCCGGTGAAACTTTGTGTCTCTTATGTGGTTGCTTTTGTGCCTATGATTGATATGCTGTACATGTTATTCTCTTAGTGATCCTGAATGATAATGGAATGAAATTATCGAAAAATTAACATCTTATTCTTCTTGCCCTTTGCTGTCAATGCCACATTCTCCTCATCCTCCCTACCCTGTGAAGAGCTGCTCTGTATAAGACCTCTCCTGGTCTCCTCCTGTACAAAATCATCCCACAGTCTATCCCAAGAAGGTAAGTTCTCCCTGCTCACTATGGCTTGCACAAAAGAACCCTAAGGATTGGAAGCCCCATTCACTGTTGTCCGCACAAGCTCAGAGTCAGAAACTACCTCCCCAACTGTTGCTAGCTCATCTCTCACCTGAGATATCCTGGTAAGGTAAGATGTTAGTCTCTCTCCACCATTCATCTTTATACCCTTCAGCTTCTCTCTTAGAACCATCTTCTGGTTCTCATTAGTGCTCTGGTATAAACTAGTCAAGGCTGCCCACATTTTAAATGCATGGTCCTCACCTGAAATGTGGGCAATGATGTGGTCTTTAACTGCATCTAAGATAATTCTTCTAGCCTTACAGTCTTTCTTGTTGAAGGCTGACAATGCAGTTGCATCTGTAGCAGCGGGAATCTGAATAGGGTGAATATGTAGTACTGTTTACCACTTCATCCCATAAATCATTCTCTTCCAAAATTAACATTATCCTAGCTTTCCATGGAACAAAATTTCCTGTCCCATCTAGCCTATCCTCCAACCTAAGTCTGGTAGCCATCTCACTGCCAACTCAACAAGGTGCTGCCCACTAACAGAAGAAATCACTCAATGTCTGAAATAAGTTTAGTTTTCTGCCCCCAAGCTCTGATACCATGTAAGTTTTTTGAGAATTTCAACCCACCTGGTTTCAATGTCAATGTATCATAGTTTAATGCCCAACCCAGTTTTCATGTAGGCTGGAAATTTCACAACATTTTCCAGACTATTAAAACACTGCTGAAATTCACATTTAACGGGCAGAAAATTAAATATTTAATCATACCATAAAAATTTCAGACACGGAAATTTTTGGCCAATAGCCCTAGAAAACCGCATAAGGGGAAAACCAGTCAGAGAGAGAGAATTTATTATTCCTTCAGTACATAATTTTTTTGACAGTCAAAATGTATTTATCTCAACCAACCAAAATCACCGAGAAAGCTGCCTCAATTTCTATGCCAAGCTGCCTCTATTTCTGTGCATTTATTCTTCTCAAAATTCATGCCAAAAATCAATCAAACTCAGGCCTCGATTTCTGTGCCAATCTCCTTGGATAACACGCCCATAAAACTGTACGGATCAACAGTAGTTAATGTTGTTGTATGAACATTGAAAACTATGCCACAACCTTAGGAATCACGCATAGAAAATCTACCTTAAAAACAGTGCTATATAGTACAACATTTAATGCTGCTGTACGGCCCTCAAAAACCGTTCCAATACTTCAAAAACCGTTCCAATACTCAGTTGTATGGTGCCTCGAAAACTGTGCCAATCTCCTATTGTACGGTGCCTTGGCTTCTATGCTGAAAACAATAAATGCTGCCTCGATTTTCGTGCTGCTCCAAAAATGCTCCAGCAACCTCCTCGAAATTCGTGCTCCTCTTCTCAACTCTCTTCTCTTCACTCTCTTCACAAGAATGAATCTCTTTTGCCTCCTCTTGCCTTTTTGGTGAAAACCCTAGGGTAAGTGAGTGGTCTTCTAATCCAACGGTGGAGATTGAGTTGGATGAGTGGATGAGATTAAATGCTCATTAAATCTCATTTAAAAATAATTTCACTCACATCACTTAAATGTTTCCAAAAAGTGACTTTACTTTCTAAAGTCTAATTAAATGCTCATCTCAAGTCATTTAATGCAAGGGTCACTTTATTTTCCCCTTTTAAGTGACTTAGGCAAAAAAATCACTAGGGGAACACATTCCTAGATACAAAAATCAACATATTGGAATTGGAGGAAGGTTCCCAAAATCAAATTTATTTATTTTCACAGGAAAACCCTTTGGGCACTTCCTTGCATTTGGTATATGGTATCTAGTGTAAATCCATCAATGTTGATTATGGTGCTTGACCTGATAAACTAAACATCGAATGCTGCATGCAACAAAGACAACTAGATTGGGAAATGACCTCGAGATCTCCTACATGAAGCTTAAAGCACTTAACATCTTGAACTACCCCATAAAACTCAAATTTGATTTATATATCTAAAGATGTGTTTATATTTTGGGTTTTTGTTTAATTGTATTTTGAATAATGTATTTTCAATTAATAGTTTTGTAAAATTCAAGCTCATAAAATCTTTAATTTATATTTTAAAAACCCGTTTCATACAAATAGTTATTATGTCAAAATTTTATATTTAGTCATTTTATATTTTTTATTGTTAAAAAAAAGCTTTCTATAAAAAATATTCTAAAATTGGGATTTTTCTTAAATTGATATTTATTTATTTAAAATTTAAAAGTGATCGTTAAGTTATATTATCGACCAACATTTAACTTATTATTCAACATTTATATTTTTTCCTTGGAAGTTCAACATTTATATTATTCAAAACAAGAGAAAATTTCTTGGTGACAAAGCTATATGTAAGGCATCTTCTAGCATACAAATACAACATGACATAGTACCATGCTAATTAACATGGCATGCACGTGTAAATTCTAATAAACTATCATAGTAGTAAAAATAAGCAACAAAACATAAATAAAATAAATATAATTCGAAGTCTATTGAGGGTTTCCACATCAGGGTCCACCTAGGTACCTAGGCTGTTGATTTTGCCAACAAAAGGGCTAGTAGGGTCTTTAAGGGGTAGGTTCAATCGAGGCCTTAAAGTCTTCATCAGAATAAGGGACATGAGGGAGATTGAGGTGGGTTGAAATATGCTCCACGAGATTAGAAAGACCATACTCTATAATAACTAATTGTTCAATTTTGTTACATCTCAAAATGATCATGGTTGCTCTTGACTCTTTCTCCTAGTACCACACAGTGGGGAGGTGACTACGTACCTCTAAAGAATGCTTATCCTGTGCTAAATTATCCATTAGTATTTTCTATTAATTGGACTTCTTCCACTTCTCCCACCCCAGTGTTGAACTATTGGCCATTCCCTTGATTTCCTCAATTTCCCTTCCACATTTGCAAAGGTTATGTTTCAAGCCTCTCATCTATTAAGCATACAACAATAGCAACAACAATGCACCATGATGCCCCCGTACCTCCTCCTTCAATAATTAATTATTAATACAATATTACATGGAGGTTGTAGAACCATGTAGATATGAACCATCACCATGGCATTGGGTTAGGGAATGCCCATGTCCCTGTTGCACACATTATAGTAGACCTATTGTTTTCCATCCTATCTTCTTCTAAGTTGAGCTCACTTAAGACTTGGAAGTAGGCGATGAACTATAATTTCCAAGTGAGGTATATGACCCTTTGGATAATTTTGACTAGTCTTGGATATTTAGAGATTTTTTCGTTCCTTAAGGACCTTATGATGATATATTAATCCCCTATTGTAGTTGCATCTTGAATTCTATGTTTCGTAAGTACCGTGACTCCCTTGAGAGCAAAGAGTGTCTCCACTTCAATGTTGGAGAGAATTCCAAGACCCCAAGTTAGTTCTATTACTTGATTCCATTTGAGATAAAATGTGGTTGTAATGAGGTTGTAACACTTGGTGTTTAGTCTTAAGGATGATAAGAAGATGAGCTTTAATCCATGTGCACGAGTCATAAAATCATTTTATATAAATCCTTTGAGTGCTACCACACATTCAACTACTAGCGGTAAATATATCATAGAAACCTTAAGAACCATACACTTTAATGAAAATTGATTATTTGTCATTAATAAAAAACTCTTTTTTCACCGATATATATATATATTTTTATGTACACACTTATCTTCGTTTTGGCAATTCAAATATACATTGTTATCAAATCCACCAAACGTTGAACACTTATCTCCGTTTTGGCGATTCAAATATACATTGTTATCAAATCCACCAAAAGTTGAACACTTATCTCCGTTTTGGCGATTCAAATATACATTGTTATCAAATCCACCAAACATCAACGTGATAAAATTAACGTTTTTGCACCGAGTGTAAACGAGGTGCTTACAACCCAGTATGGGGGAGATCTTCTAACGTGTGTGATGTAGCGTTACATCTAATAAAACGTAAAAATGTAGCGTTACATCTAATAAAACGTAAAAAGTGATTGTACGTAAAAAGAAGTAAGTAAAGTAAATTAAAGAAAAAAGAAGTAAAGTAAAGTAAAGTAAGTATGGGGGAGATGTTGTAAGGTTTGTGATGTAATGTTTGTTACTAACAAAATAATTAAAAAAATTCATGTCCGCTCATAAAAAAAATTATGGAAAATATTTAAAAAAAATCCATATTGGTTCATAAAATAAAATATTATGAAAAGTAATTAAAAAATAGATGTTCGTTTATAAAATAAAAACTTAAAACTTAAACCCTAATCTATCAATCAAGAGAGATCAAATTTCTTGAGTTTAATAAATTTAAAAAAAAAAATACACATCAAGAAATTGGATCCCTCTCAGTGCTTAATAGATACGGCTTTAAGATGGATCTATACTGGTGGCAATCTAGGTATACATTGTGGAGTGGTAAGTGTGAAAAAAATAATTAATACAATGCACATTCATACACAATTAGAAATTAAAAAGATAGGTTGGAGTGTGGCCACAAATTCACAAGCGCCTAAATTGACATAAACCTTTTGTCGCAAGTTTTGGACGGTGGCAACTTCTTCCTTATTCATATTTTATCCTTCATGATCTTCGCTAGGCTGCTCGATCTCCTGATTGTGGCGGAACTCCGTAGCAATTTGAAAGTCATTTCTAACAAACATAAACAAACATTAACTATCGTAGATTTTAAACCAGAAAATGGTGTTGTGCGAGCCCTCCGCAATTCATGCACCCTGTAAAGCATCTCTCCTTCCTCCATATCCACTTCTTCATCACACTACTTTAAATTTCCCGTTCCATTCATGTTCAAGCATGGAATTGAGAAGGTACGGCGGCCTCGGAAACACAGAAATTCACATTAATTTCAAATGCAACCCCGGGTGCAGAGCGCGAATGCCGCGGCTTACTGCATTATCTTCGGTAAGGATGCATTGCATATGGAGTCGAAGTAAGTAAGAGCGCTGTCAAATATGATTATGTAACTGCCTAAATCACTCCGCCATGGCTGATTTCAGGTCAATGTCGAGGCAAAGGCCACAGAAAAGCCTTTGAAATTAATGATATCTGGCGCACCTGCTTCTGGCAAAGGGACACAATGCGAACTTATTGTAAAGAAAGTAAGGATAACTATAAATTTCCCTCGTTTATTTTTATCGATGACAACTATTTTCATAATTTTTCATAATTTCGTTACTTAAAGTTTCATTTACAGTTATTTTTCTCTATCTTTAGCTGCGGATGACAATCATTATCATGATTTTTTTAGTTAAGGTTTTGTTTACAGACCTTCTCCTTTGTCTTTAGCTATCGACGAGAATTGCATTCATAATTTCGTTACTTGAGGTTTCATTGATAGTTCTTTTCCCCTATCTTTATCTATGGATGGGAATCTCGTTTTATAATTTTCTTTGTTGAGGTTTCGTTTACGGGTTTTTTTCCTTTGCCTTTAGTTATAGAGGAGAATGCTTTTCATAATTGCGTTAGTCGAAAATTCATTTCCAGTTCATTTTCACTGTCTTAAGATATGGATGAGAATTGTTTCAAAGTTTTGTTAGTCGAGGTTTCACACAGAGTTCTTTTACTCTGTCTTTAGCTATTGCTGAAAACTATTTTCATAATTTCGTTAGTTGAAGCATCCTTTACGGTTCTTTCCTGTGTATTTAGCTATAGATTTGAATTATTTTCATAATTTTGTTAGTCCAGGCTTCTTTCATAGTTTTTTTCCTTTGTCTTTAACTATCGATGTTATTGTCATAATTTTGGTGGTTGAGGGTTCCTTTACATTCCTGTATCTTACAACATTTCTTAGAGGGCTAAATTTAAAGCTTAACGATACTATTACGAGTGCTGTAGAAAACCGTTAAATATGTTTCATTTCACTATTTACAAGCCTCAGCACAAGAATCACAAGTCGATTATTGCTTCACACTCATTAGCTTATTAAAATTTATGGAATTCATTGTAATTTGGCAGCAATTTCCGTTCCAGATTTTTATCCGCATTGTTATATTTTACTCTTTAAAGTTACTTAGGTTTTAGTTTAGTTTAGTCATATTTTAGTTTGATTTCATTTTTACAAAGTTCTTGTAAGGAGCTGGACCGTAATAGCGAGGTTTATTTACCCATGCAAAGCACAGCCCTAAACCGTCAGGTCTGTCAACCGTCAAGTCTGACGTTCAGGTGCATTGGATAGACTGCCTGAAAATGAAAAGGTGATTTCACAATAAGAGCCTTGCGTATAAAAACTTTAGGAAAACAAGCAAAAAGCATAGCATAAAAATTTGGAAAAACCCTGTGCACGAATAACACATTCCACTCGATTACATAATTCCCTGCACGGCAGGGAATAATAAATTGTATATGCAACAAACTGGAGGACTATTCTTGTTCCCATATTTCGGTCAACTTCCCTCAATTATAGTTCCTCCCCATTTCATTACTCCGAATTGTGAGTTGTTTCAATGCGTATCAACTATTTAGTTTATTGGACTGTAAAATGGTGTGCTAGTAGATGTCTTTAGAAATTTTTTGAGTCCTACACTGAAGCCTTGGGAAGAACATGTGATAGCTAAGATTTGTCTTTTTCCTTTTATATTTCTCAATATTTTAAGCCTGTTAATAAAAATTCGTTGAATTTGTAAGAAAATAATTTGTTTTATTTTGTAGACTTTGTTAGACCATTGGCATGACTTTAAACATTACAGGTGCACTGCATCCTCCTCATCGTAGATTCAACTAAAATCAATAAATGTACCATTGTTTGAACAACAGAAAAACAGGCTAGAAGGCTGTGACCATCCTAGATTCAAGCATGTAATATCCTGTGCTCGGATAGAGCACAAACCAGATCAGAACTAGTTGAGAATCTATTTTGGAGGGAGAGAGGAGACCTAATCTCCTACAACTTCAGACAGCATCAATATCCCATATTGAGACTGCACTGCCCGCTCTGCAATGCTGTTAGCTTCAGTGTCGTTTTCTCTTTAGATATGTGAGAAGGATAACACAGAGACACTGCTTTTCATCTCATTTGCTGTCCTTATTGCATCCTGAATTAGCAGGTTCCGACTATTTTATCCTCCATTCCATTGCTAGCCTCAAATCTCCAAAGATTTTGATATCCTCCACCTGCCTTTCCTTTGGTACTGCCAATAGAATGAAGACAACTCTAACCTCTGCCCAGTTATTAGAGCTCTGACCAAGAGCACAATATAAAGCTATCTTATGCCCCTATGAAAGGTAGAGGACATTCCCTGCACCATACAGTCCAGAGTTTCCTTTAAAGTTTAGAGGATCCATCAAAGTAACTCCAAGGAAAGGATCTGTCTATCTTAACTTCCCCTACCGTGTCTTGTCTTTCTCTTGATACTTGCTTTTGGAAGCCCATCATAAACTTACCTGATCCTGTGTAGGACTTGGTAGTGTACATATTATCCCATGCATACAAATTTTTGTAGTGAAGTTAGTATTGGTGCACAGGGCCCTATATTGACCGTGTACTTCTCCAAAAGAATTAGATAACAAATTACCACACTTCCCATGTAATTCATTTTGGTTCATTAAAGGAGACTTAATGACATACAAATAAATCATCACAATGCCAATTAATTAAAACTAAAACAACAAGATAATAGTCCAATGCTAACAAGATGACTAAAATAATAGTCAATGCTACGAAGATGACTAAAACAACAAGATAATAGTCCAATGCTAACAATCACAGGTCTAATAGTCATATCACGGCATATCATAAATAACCATCATCTAGAACCACTGAAACACTGCTGCAATAATACAACTGGAACTCTGGGCACTGAACTGAAACTGTATGAAACAAAAGGTCATATCGGTCATCAAATCGAAGCTCTCAAGGCTCAGCCTTGGCACAAGGTCTACTCATTGTCTGATATATACTGCTCTGATCTGTAAGTGATCTCAAATAATGCTGCTCATCATAACTGATCTCTGTAAAAGCAAAGCTCTGAAAAGTGCAGATATCTGCTCAGAAAGAATAGTAGCCCAGTTACTATGGTGTGATAACAAGGGTTTCCCAGGATATATTGTTTTGTGCTTTGTGATTGTGTATCTTTCAGAGATCCTGATTATGCTGCTATTGTGAATAATGTATTGAATGCTAATGAATTTGCAATCTAGTCTATGGTAGCATATAATCTTAACAAGAACAACCTCCACTTTTGCCTGACACCAGTGATGTGGCCAGTCTCGGCCCCATCCTAGCAGCCAAACGACTTCATCCAGGTCACAACAGTCGGCTCCCCACTCCATGCAGCATTGCACTATGAATTATAGCTCCTCTTCCAGTTATTCCTACAAATAGAGTATTGTTTTGAGATTTCTTCATTCGACTTCGGATGTTAGGAGAGATGCTTCTAGTTGATCAAGAAAGATTCACCATTTTCTTATCACAGATTCCAGATCCACTCTCATATATTTTTCTTACGGATCGGCTCTCTTTGTACATTTCTCTTTTGGATTGGCTCTGCATCTTTGGAGTTAGCTCTTTTTTATTTTTAGGTTAGAGTCTTACTTCTTGCTTTTTATAGGGGCCTCCTTAGCTCTCCCACTTTGTATTGACATCATGGTACCACACAGTCCCATTGACCTACTTTCGTGATCATTTGTTGGACATTAATAAATTTATCTTTTTGTCTTATCTTATCTTCTCAAGCTAGTTAGTGAATCAAATGATAATTGCTGTGACATGTCTTTTTTTATCCAAAATCAGTCATAATCGTTTGTATTGAGGAAGATACATTTTTAGTGTGATTCTCACTTGTAGTAGAAAGGAAACGTTGAAGTACTTCAAGGATGAGATCATAAAAAAAATTCCATTCGAGAATCTTAATGACTATTTGTTCCAATAAAAGTTGAACTAGGATGAATTGATGCTTCTATAATGTGTTAATATTGCATGGATCTTCAATGATCTTTCTATCTCATTTCCTCATGATTCGAGGATGAATCCTTCTTAGATGGGAGGGCATATAATGTACCTAAATTGTATAAATAATATTAATTAGACACATTACAACATCTACTTAGTCTTGCAAATTTCACCAGTGGTTTAGATTAGTCATTGTATTAATAACCACAAAACAATTTTTGGCATCAATTGTTTTATTAGTGGTATATTTGATGAATACTTATAAGTTATTTCTCATAATGTGTAGGTTTTTGAAGATTCATGAAAAGTATACTTATTTCTTGTATTGTTTAAATGAAATGCAACTAAGTTTTTCCAACCAAGCATTATATTAATCATATCATTTTAAAAACTTTTTCTTTATAATGTTTCTCTCCAAGGCATCACCTCTAATTGAGGTCCCTTTATATTTTTGCAGTATGGTTTATTACATATTTCCACTGGAAACTTGTTGAGATCAGAAGTTGCGGCTGGGACAGAAACTGGGGAAAAAGCCAAGGAGTACATGGGAAAGGGCCTATTGGTTCCAGACGAAATTGTGACAACGGTAATATAAATATTCAAGTCTCTTTGACATAGGTTTTAATCTTTCTGAATTGTTGTATTATATTTTTCTCATTAGAATGTGAGGGTACTGTAGATGGTAAAGGATCGTCTGGCACAACAAGATGCACAAGAAAAAGGATGGCTACTTGATGGATATCCACGAAGCTTATCGCAAGCAGAGGTTCTTGAGAAGCTTGAGATCAGGCCAGACATTTTTCTCTTATTGGATGTATGTGGTGTCTATTCTTTGCCTAGATATCAATTTTAATTTTGAATTGTTTGTTTTAATCTACAATACTGACAATAATATGCATTGATTATACTATGATAGGACATGATTTTTTCTTCACATGGATTATCTCTATATAGAGCATGCATCTGGAAACAGCCTACATAGATGATGCTTGAATGAAACATTGAAATAAATGATAAGTTCCTGGACATTGAAGAACCTTTCCCACCCAAAGCAGAACACAATCTTGCATTTAGGACGGGCTAGTGGGGTCTTCTTATGCATGTGAAGGTACAATTTTTGCTGTTCTGATAAAAAATAGGCTTATCATTATTCCATTGCCAGTCTCTCCAAATGCCTCCCTGCAAAGCACCATTCATTTTGGGCAGATCCTCATCATCAATAAGAGCTTGTAATTCTCAGATAATCACTATCGGAAGAGAACAAACCCTTGGAACAGGTCAAGGGTTCTTCACTCAGTCTCTGTCCTATCCTCAATGTCCCAAAGAGCACACTACAGAAAATCATCCTTCTTGCTGACTCGAGGAGAATTGATGTATCTAATCTGTAGAAAAATCATAAATTAGCTCCATTGTTAGATTGCCCATGCCTTGTGTATGTAATAGATTCTGCATAAATTGAATTATGATGATCTTTCATGTCAGCTTTATTGATAGATAAATTCACACAGGTTGTTGAAAATTGAAATACCATAGAGATATGTAATAACATGCAATTTTTTGGTTATGGAGACTGGTAATCTTTTTTTTTTGAAAAATACTTCATATATTTGCAAAACTATTTACATCAGCACCAAAACATCACACACACATGCATTCACATACTCAGTCTCCAAGGTTCACTAGTGATTATCCATAATATTGGGAACCTTGAATGAGGAGATGGAACATACCCATCAACAGATCTCTCATGTGGCTGAAACACATGATCAGTGTCACTTGTCATTCATTGCCATTGACCATGTGGTTAAAACTCACGTGGTCGTTGCTCATTATTCAGCAACTCCACACACTAGCATGATCATCAAGAATGGTAAATGCAAAGAAAAGTAGATAGTAAAGGTGAACACTATTTGGTTCTCAAGACGGTAATCCACTCAAACGCGTGGTTCCTCCATGCAAGTGGTAATATTGTTTGGTGATTGGTCCTGTTATCACCTAGATTGTAGCTGCCACTAAAGGTATCCTATCCGGGATGGTAGAGGTGGGGGCAGCTAAACCGAGTGACATTGCAAGGGCCTCGTCCACTACTGATGGAGTAGTTGTCACGCCGGACGGGCTCTTGTCGCTTTAGATCAAGCTAAAAGCAAGATCAAGGGGGGGACCCTTGTTAGCCGATGACGGCTAACGAACCAAAACAAGACACACACAAGAAGATCTAAACCAAAACCAAAATAGTAATGCCTTGAATTGATAGCTCTAGATCTATTAGATGATTGTGGGATTGAAGTGTTAAGTACAGGTTGAGACGCTTAATGGTGTTAGAAATGATCAACCATAAAGATTTATCCCCACAGTGAAAGTTACAAACTAGATCTAGAGAGAGAGTAATTGCCAAAGAAGAAATACCCAATTTGCTCCACCTAGGGTTTAGGCAATAAAATGGAAAATGGCCACAAACTAGGGTCTTGATGGAGTATTGGCACTCTAATTAGTTACTTGATGTAAGATATGAACTTTAGATGCAAATCAAGCAACACCCAGATCACCAACTAAGCCAAATGATCAATTTCCCAAGGAGGGTGAATTGCCCCAAAGATGACCAATGCTAGTACATGGGAAAATGGAGTCGGATTAAGATCAAATTTGGTCTCTAAGGGTTTTAGATGAATCCCAACTTGGGTTTTCGGTTTCAAGCATAAAAGGTGACCCAATCTACTACTACTAAAGAATGAGGGTTTTAACTTGTAGATTTTAAAGTGACTAATGGAATAAAAACTGGAACAAGAAAAATCTTGGAAGAAAATACCTTGAAATCTTGCGGCCGCCAAATACAATGATGATCTTCCCCTCTAGTTACAATTTCGAGCAAGATCTATGGAGTTCCAAGTGAAATCGATTTTCCCCAATAAAGCCAATGTTAATGTAAATGTAGCTTCGGAAGATATTATTATTGTATTTTATTTGTACCTCCGACGGAGATGTGATTATTACATTTGGCCATGTAAAGTCATTGAGGTAAAA
Organism: Larix kaempferi; assembly: GCA_027924585.1. Taxonomy (NCBI): domain Eukaryota; kingdom Viridiplantae; phylum Streptophyta; class Pinopsida; order Pinales; family Pinaceae; genus Larix; species Larix kaempferi. The sequence continues at coordinate 6,076,452 of BSBM01000866.1, forward strand.
CCTCCATTGTAAGTCAGGGTGATAGATCCCCTAGATTCAAATGTATTAGGGTTATTGAGTCTTCCTAGAGAAGTCGGCCCAGTCAGGTTTAGTTGAGGTCGACCTAGTTAGTGAAAAGGTCAAGTGAAAAGTAAAGTATAAATAGAGAGCTAAGCTCTCTCATTTGGACACACACTCACTCACACAAGTTCGCATAAGCAAAGAGAGAGAGGACAAGTTCGCTGGTGACGAAGAGAGAAGCTGCAGAAGACTTATTTTGGGGTTTTCTATTTTTAGCTTGATATTGTATTAGTGACGAAACTATCTTTGAGGAAGTTGCGGGGTTTTCTCCTTTATGGTTTCCCCGAGGAAAACTATTGTGTCTTTTGTGTATTGCTGTGCTTGTTATTCTTTTAGTTAAAGATCCTATATAATATTGAATTAAAGTAGAAAAACTAACATGGTATCGGAGCTTGCCTGAAAAGAAGACATTGTGTAGCAGTGGGAAGCTAGGGCTTCTAAGTTTGAGGTCTTCTCTCCACAGATCATCAAGAAAAGGAGGCTAGGATAACTCGCCCTATGAGGGCGCATCTTTCTGTCGAAGCAGAATCAAATTCCGAGAATTTTCATTTTTTGACCCGTCACTATTGTCGGAGGAAAACTAGGGCATCAACTATTTTGGGATTCTGTTAAATTTTTTGGAAAAGTGAGTACATTGGACAACTCGCCTTGAGGAGGCGCATTTTCCTGTCTAATCAGAAGTTCAAGATTCCAAGTTTGGAAAATTAGGGTTTCTTTGACAAACCCTAGGCCAACCAACTCCAGAACCAAATTGGGCATTGCAAATTAGTGAGATCTAAATCTTTGCTATTTCCATTTGAGTTACTCATTCATTATGTCTCACCACACCAAGCTTGAGGATAAGCTTTGAGGGAGCTGATAACTTCCGAGCATGGAAGTATAGGATTGCTCTTGTCCTTGAAGAAAATGATTTGGACAAGTATGTGAATGAAGAGGTTCCAGCAGCAGAGGGATATGAGGATAAGGCTATCCATAAGAAGAACTTGGTTAAGGCCAAGAGAATCATTGCAAATTCCATTAAGGAACATCTCATCCCACATGTGTCATCCTTGAAGACACCCAAGGAGATGTTCGATGCATTGACAAGAATATTCGAAGGGAAGAACATCAATCGAAAGATGACATTGAGGAACCAACTCAAGAACATTAAGATCCAGAACTAGGAGACCATGCAATCCTATTTCACAAGGGTCTCACAGATCAAGGAGCAACTTGAAGCAGTTGAAGAGAAGGTAGAATAAGGAGAGATTGTTATGACCACCTTGAATGGTCTCCCAAGATCACGGGACTCATTCATTCAAGGGATATGTGCCAGAAAGAAGTTGATCACATTCAGTAGATTATGGGAGGAATGTACACAGGAAGAAGCTTGACTTGTGGCACGAGAAGAGAAGATGGGAGCAAATGATGATCAAGCACTCAAAACTCACGCTAGAAGAAACCACAACAAGAGGGAGCACCATCATCACAAGAGGGAGAACCACCATCAAAGTAAGAGGGAGAACTATGATAGACAAAGAAGACCTAGAAGAGATCTATCCAACATTAGATGTTATGCATGTGATGAGAAGGGACACTGTTACCTCCCCATTGTTACAGGGTTGTTCATAGACAACAGGGGTTAAATGGTACTGCTACTTTCATTAGGGAAGGTTGAATTAGCTGTTTCAATTTTAGTTTTTTCTGTTCTTTTCATACATTACTTCACAGATAAGTACAACAAACATCAGAAAGCAAGTAAAGTGGCTTCAAGCTTGTCACAAATTTTTTGCCATCACAGTTGTCATTGTTGTGATAGCTGTTCCAGAAGGCCTCCCACTGGTTGTTACTCTCACGTTGGTTTACCCTATGAGGAAAATGATGGCAGATAAGTCTCTGGTGAGAAATCTTTCTGCCTGTGAGACTTTGGGATCCGCAACAATTATCTGCAGTGACAAAACAGGAACTTTAACTCTTAATAAGATGACAGTTGTGAAGGCTTGGGTGGCTGGAAGATTCGGGGAAGTTCCAAATCAAGCAGAAGAAGAGGGATCTGAGAAGCTTCAACATGAGCAACAAATTCCACAGGAGGTGAATCTGAAGAAAAAGAATGAAGGCAGGCTGTATCGCAATGTAAATGATAGTATACAAGATGGAGTTAAAAGGGTTTGGACCATGTTGCTCCTGGTGACATAAGAGGAGGCCTTATTTCAATCATAAGAAATTGCAAGGATTACAGTATCCCTAGTGTGTTTTGTCCAAACTATGAATTGCTGGATTGCAATGACAAATATGTCATTGGAGAAATGAAGATAGGTCGAGGTTGTTGAGCTATATGATCGAGATCCTGAGCGTGTACCAGATGGCTGTGCAATGGAATCTGCATATCAAAATGCCAGTGTAATTCAAGCCAGCCTATCAAAGGAATCTTCTTGTAGGCAAATATAGGTTCAGAGTATCGCATAAATATTTTTTCCATCCTGATAGTGAAATGGCTAAAATTGTTGGCACATTCTGTGCACATAATATGAGAGATGAATTCGTGATTACAAAGGCCAGGTTAACCCATTGTTTATCATCTGTTAAGCTGCGCCTATTGGAATTCAGGCAAAAATGCGATTGTTAAAACAACACCCATGGCACCCCCATTGTGGCGAGTTGGTTGCTGGGAGAAAACCACGATCGATTAGTCGATTGGCACATCAGATATCCGCGCAAAGCAGTATCAAGGGGATGGACAAATTGGTAGATATGGCGTGGTTTCCATAGATCGACCTCCAATCAGGTACCCGCATTTTAATGAGCCTGCTTGGATCGGGCCACTACAGCAAAACATAAAAGATTTCGGTGTCAAAAGCTCGGGGTTCTGTTGATTGATTGACACACGACATTTTTTAAAGAAAGAAACCGATCGATTATTCAGGTATTATAGATGCAACGAAAATTTGAAGAAAAGCTACCATTTAATAACCGGTTGCAAATTGTGATTGGGCCAACCGGACCCACGTTAGCAGCCGAATACAACGTGTGGTTTTCCTTTTTGCAGCCGATTGTTTTATCTTCAAACGCTGAGCTTGAGTTTCAATAAAACGATCAACACGTAGCAAAACTAAGCACTGATCGGGATTCACGCCGTTGATTGCCGAGCCTGCACGTTCCTAATGGCAGCCAGTTGCATGGGAATTACCTTTTGAAGATTCAGGTTTGGTTTGACAGGAATTACGCCCGGAAACTAGAACTGACAGAACGAGAAACGAGTTAGCTATGGAGAAAACAGCTTGGCGTATTTTCACTGATTATGTGGAGTTTTGGAACATCCAAGTATCAAGTAGAGTGCCGCGTGCACTCTCCGTGTCGAGCTTGGAGCACTGTAGCAGCCGAGATGAATTCGGCAGCTGTGTGTGTGTTGCATGAGACCCGTCCCAATCGAATAGTTCGAACTACACATCGATTTGCCGAATGATTCCTTGAGGTCATATTGAAATCAACGACTCATCTCAAATATGATTCACTGAAGTTCTGATAGCTCGTGGATTGTCTGTGGCGTCCTCATTGCTACGTGGCGCTTTGGAGAAATGTTTGGATTAGGCTATCATTTATTAGTAGCTGATTACTCGAAGTTCCAACTCTTGCTGTAGATATTCATGGTTTCGTAGGGTTTCAACGACTAACCCAAAATCTGAAGTTTTCCTACTCCATGACGCACCTTCTGTTTCTCTTCACAGCTTTCACACTTGGCATCGGCGTGCTTTTTCAGTCAATTGACAGCTAATGTGAATCACTGCATGTAACCAGCAGTTGTTTACTCGGGTTCTAGTTTCAAAAGCATACAACCAATAAAGTGGGTTCTCCATCAATAGAGTAGGTTTAGTCATGTAGTCGTTTGAGAGAAAAAGGTGGATCTAGCATTTACCTTTTTTCTTTTTTCATTATTTTATTATTATTTTTTAGGTGAGGTTTTGGGCCTACAAAAGGAGCTAGCTTCCTTCATTGTAAACATGGAAAAACTTGGGAGCTTTTCTTCCCATGACCTTTGATGAAAAATATTATGGGCCTCTTTGGAAAACTAAGCGTTCTCTTTGTGTGGCAGTTTCTTGTGAGTTTTTAGATAAGTGTGAGCATTTCTAGATTCTGCATTTTCTTTTCTACGCTTAAGAGGCCATAGAAGGGTGACAATCCACCACATTGGAAGGTGAAGAATTCTCAGCAGCTGCCCTTTTTTTTCCCTTTGGCGAAGAATTCTTGGCATCTGCTTTCTTTTTCCCTTTGTGAGCGTGCATACCCAGGTATTGATCTTTGCATTTTATCTAGTTTGATTGTGTAATATTGATCTCTGGTTTGCATAGCGCACCTCCCACAGCCAGAGAAGAAGAAGTACTCTTTCTGATTGCCAAACACTAGACTGAGCAGGGCTTGCTCAATAATGCGATCTTTCCCCCTCAGTCACATATGACACAAGGCCCCCTTGATCTCTCTTTTGACTCCATTCGCCCCTCTGATATACTGGCACTGGCCTTTCCTCGAGGACTGATCCTTCCAACTTTCCCATCACTCAATCAAGATTACATTTTTCTATTACAATCGTTTCTTAAGGCAGCCTCTTCAGTTCACCTTGCCCTCCGTTGCACCTGCCTTAGCAATCCTATCTTAGGGATACCCCCCTTGAGTTGGAGAAGAGCCAACCTGAAGCGAAGAGGAGAGGAGTGTGGTGACATTGGCCTCTCTCCTGAGAGTTGTCATCCAGCTGGTGTGTTACATTTTGGGCTTCAGCATACGCATGTCAGTTTTGGGAGACAACATTTTGGCGCCACTGCCGGGGACAAAGTCCAGTTCCTGAAATTTGAAGACTATGCTTCGTTGACAACATTTGTGGAAGATTATATTGCAGATTCTTCTTCTCACATGGCGACTCCACGAAGGGATAGAGCCCTTGTCCTTTTGCAGATTTGAAGATCCTATTGGGTGTAGAGGTGAGCACACTCATTGGAAGGCTTTCAAGCTCACCTTGGCGACTCCACAGTTTGGTATGAGGTATGATTATATGCATGTTTCAGATTTGGTACCTCATTGTTTGATTTATGGATAATAATAAGGAAAAAGTACGTGATCTTTTGCACGAATCTTTTATGCACGAAGCTTTCATGCCGCTAGATTTCTCGAATATCTGTGGATTTCCTAATGAGTGCTATGACCATGAGAAGGTGCATGACATTCTTCTAGACTTCCATGGAAATGATGATGTTTAAGCCATCTATCACATTGCCTCTTACTGCAAATTGATGGTTGATTTTAATGTTTATTGTGAGGATGACCTTATGATCATTTTTACTTTAACTTTGGAAGGGAATGCATTAATTTGGTTCTATGGTCTTTTGGATGAATCCATAGCTTCAGTGGCAAAGTTTTTTGAGAGGTTTCTCCTTCGTTGGCATGATGGAACTATTGATGAGATTGAGCAACTTGCTAGAGAGTACGATGCCCTCATCCCTAGGGTCCATCTTGAGTTAGAAAAAAATATTGAAGATCTCATTGAAGATACAGCTGAGCAACCTCCTGCTACAATAGAAAACATTGAGGATATGAAGCTGCCACAAGTTTCTGAGCAGCTTCATGATGAAAAGTTGGAGCTGCCCCATGTTCATGAACATCTGCATGATGAAGATTCTGATCTGCCTCAGTTTCGCTTCATTAATAAAGATAGCAGTAGTTGTTTTATGGATCGGCAGGAGCAGTTTTATGATGGAAGTTTGTATGTGAGTCCCATCCATCAATGGATAGAAGATTCGTGTGCACATCTTGGCTTTTTCTGCCAAAAAATTGATGATTTTTTATATCTTAATAACTTGCCATTGCAGATTCATGAATGGATTCTAAGATATCTCTGTTTTATGATGAATCTGTCCACATTTTTGTCTGGAACCAAGCACAAAGAAAAGAAAAATAGCAGAGATGAGAAGCTAAAATGGCTCCACTGGTTATGGGCATATACTTAGCATGCTGTTGTCTCATGTTAGTATAGGTAGGTAGGAAAAATAAAGCTCTCAAATGAGCATTTGCTGCTGCTGTTTATTTTGTCATTTCTGCAATTTTTATGTAATAAAATGTGGTCACGGGATGTGAATTGAGCCATCCCCACCACATGGTCTCTATTTTTTAAGTGGTCTGCGATAACAGAGAGTCTGAGGTTCTCGCATGCTCTCGAGGAGAGCACATGTCCCATAGTTGGAGCCAGATGTTACCTCCCCACTGTTACAGGGTTGTTCACAGACAACAGGGGTTAAATGGTACTGCTACTTTCATTAGCGAAGGTTGAATTAGCTGTTTCAGTTTTAGTTTTTCTGTTCTTTTCATACATTACTTCACAAATAAGTACAACAAACATCAGAAAGCAAGTAAAGTGGCTTTAAGCTTGTCACAAATTTTTTGCCATCACAGTTGTCATTGTTGTGATAGCTGTTCCAGAAGGCCTCCCACTGGCTGTTACTCTCACGTTGGTTTACCCTATGAGGAAAATGATGGCAGATAAGTCTCTGGTGAGAAATCTTTCTGCCTGTGAGACTTTGGGATCCGCAACAATTATCTGCAGTGACAAAACATGAACTTTAACTCTTAATAAGATGACAGTTGTGAAGGCTTGGGTGGCTGGAAGATTCGGGGAAGTTCCAAATCAAGCAGAAGAAGAGGGATCTGAGAAGCTTCAACATGAGCAACAAATTCCACAGGAGGTGAATTTGAAGAAAATGAATGAAGGCAGGCTGTATCGCAATGTAAATGATAGTATACAAGATAGAGTTAAAAGGGTTTGGACCATGCTGCTCCTGGTGACATAAGAGGGGGCCTTATTTCAATCATAAGAAATTGCAAGGATTACAGTATCCCTAGTGTGTTTTGTCCAAACTATGAATTGCTGTATTGCGATGACAAATATGTCATTGGAGAAATGAAGACAGGTCGAGGTTGTTGAGCTATATGATCGAGATCCTGAGCGTGTACCAGATGGCTGTGCAAAATGCCAGTGTAATTCAAGCCAGCTTATCAAAGGAATCTTCTTGTAGGCAAATATAGGTTCAGAGTATCGCATAAATATTTCTTCCATCCTGATAGTGAAATGGCTAAAATTGTTGGCACATTCTGTGCGCATAATATGAGAGATGAATTCGTGATTACAAAGGCCAGGTTAACCCATTGTTTATCATCTGTTAAGCTACGCCTATTGGAATTTGGGCGAAAATGCGATTGTTAAAACAACACCCATGGCACCCCCATTGTGGCGAGTTGGCTGCTGGGAGAAAACCATGACCGATCAGTCAATTGGCACATCAGATATCCGCACAAAGCAGTATCGAGGGGATGGACAAATTGGTAGATATGGCATGGTTTCCATAGATCGACCACCAATCAGGTACCACATTTTAATGAGCCTGCTTGGATCGGGCCACTACAGCAAAACATAAAAGATTTCGGTGTCAAAAGCTCGGGGTTCTGTTGATTGATTGACACACGACATTTTTTAAAGAAAGAAACTGATCGATTATTCAAGTATTATAGATGCAGCGAAAATTTGAAGAAAAGCTACCATTTAATAACCGATTGCAAATTGTGATTGGGCCGACTGGACCCACGTTAGCAGCCGAATACAACGCGTGGTTTTCCTTTTTGCAGCCGATTGTTTTATCTTCAAATGCTGAGCTTGAGTTTCAATAAAACGATCAACACACAGCAAAACTAAGCACTGATCGGGATTCACGCCGTTTATTGCCGAGCCTGCATGTTCCTAATGGCAGCCAGTTGCATGGGAATTACCTTTTGAAGATTCGGGTTTGGTTTGACAGGAATTATGCCCGAAAACTAGAACTGACAGAATGAGAAACGAGTTGGCTGTGGAGAAAACAGCTTGGCGTATTTTCACTGATTATGTGGAGTTTTGGAACATCCAAGTATCAAGTAGAATGCCGCGTGCACTCTCCGTGTCGAGCTTGGAGCGCTGTAGCAGCCGATGCAGCCGAGATGAATTCGACAGCTGTGTGTGTGTTGCATGAGACCCGTCCCAATCGAATAGTTCGAACTACACATCGATTTGCCAAACGATTCCTTGAGGTCATATTGAAATCAGCGACTCATCTCCAAATATGATTCACTGAAGTTCTGATAGCTCGTGGATTGTCTGCGGCGTCCTCACTGCTACGTGGCGCTTTGGAGAAATGTTTGGATTAGGCTATCATTTATTAGCAGCTGATTACTTGAAGTTCCAACTCTTGCTGTAGATATTCATGGTTTCGTAGGGTTTCAACGACTAACCCAAAATCTGAATTTTTCCTATCGCATGACGCACCTTCTGTTTCTCTTCACAGCTTTCACACTTGGCATCGGCGTGCTTTTTCAGTCAATTGACAGCTGATGTGAATCACTGCGTGCAACCAACAGTTGTTTACTGGGGTTCTAGTTTCAAAAGCATACAACCAATAAAGTGGGTTGTCCATCAATAGAGTAGGTTTAGTCATGTAGTCGTTTGAGAGAAAAAGGTGGATCTAGCATTTACCTTTTTTCTTTTTTCATTATTTTATTATTATTTTTTCGGTGAGGTTTTGGGCCTACAAAGGAGCCAGCCTCCTTCATTGTAAACATGGAAAAACTTGGGAGCTTTTCTTCCCATGACCTTTGATGAAAAATATTATGGGCCTCTTTGGAAAACTAAGCGTTCTATTTGTGTGGCAGTTTCTTGTGAGTTTTTAGATAAGTGTGAGCATTTCTAGATTCTGCATTTTCTTTTCTACGCTTAAGAGGCCATAGAAGGGTGACAATCCACCACATTGGAAGGTGAAGAATTCTTAGCAGCTGCCTTCTTTTTCCCTTTGGCGAAGAATTCTTGGCATCTGCTTTCTTTTTCCCTTTGTGAGCGTGCATACCCAAGTATTGATCTTTGCATTTTATCTAGTTTGATTGTGTAATATTGATCTCTGGTTTGCATAGCGCACCTCCCACAGCCAGAGAAGAAGAAGTACTCTTTCTGATTGCCAAACACTAGACTGAGCAGGGCTTGCTCAATAATGCGATCTTTCCCCCTCAGTCACATATGACACAAGGCCCCCTTGATCTCTCTTTTGAATCTATTCGCCCCTCTGATATACTGGCACTGGCCTTTCCTCAAGGACTAATCCTTCCAACTTTCCCATCACTCAATCAAGATTACATTTTTCTGTTACAATCGTTTCCTAAGGCAGCCTCTTTAGTTCACCTTGCCCTCCGTTGCACCTGCCTTAGCAATCCTATCTAGGGATACCCCCCTTGAGTTGGAGAAGAGCCAACCTGAAGCGAAGAGGAGAGGAGTGTGGTGACATTGGCCTCTCTCCTGTGAGTTGTCATCCAGCTGGTGTGTTACATTTTGGGCTTCAGCACACGCATGTCAGTTTTGGGAGACAACAGACACCACTCTAGAGATTGTCCCAGAAACACTCCAACAAGAAGACAAACAAGAAGAGACATCATGCTCACACCGTGGAAGACGATGAACCTGCAAGGAAAAGAACCAGAGAAGAAGAAAGAGATGATTCTTCAAGTGATAAAGAATATGTCCTGATCTCAGCACTCATGGGCAATGTTACACATGGGAGCAATGATTGGCTTGAAGATAATGGAGCTTCCAAACACATGACGAGATACAAAGAATCATTCGTAAATCTATCTGAGCATGAGTCACCTCATAAGGTGAAACTTGGGGATGATTACCAATGCCCCATAAAATGAAGTGGAGAAGCTTCCTACAAGCTAGACTCTGGAAAATCTCTGAAGATGAAAGATCTGCTATATGTTCCAGGACTAAAGAAGAAACTTCTCTCCATATCAACACTTGATGCTAAGGCAATGAGGGTTGCATTTGTAGATGGCCAAGTCTTGATGTGGCCAAAGGGAAAGACGATAGATGATGCAACTGTGATTGAAGAGCAAGAGGGAGGTTTGTACAGGTTGAAGGGCCAACCTGAACAAGCTTTGGTTCATGACTCCATCGAACCAAGTGAACTATGGCATAGAAGGCTTGCACATGTGCACTATAAAGCACTACCTATTGCAAGCAAAGCAGTTTCAGGACTTCCAAAAATCCAGGCAAAATATGAAGGCGTTTGCAAGGGATGTGCGCAAGGAAAGAATGCAAAGAAGGCATTTCCCAAATGTGAAAGCAAAGCGAAAGGAATATTGGAGATAATCCACTTCGATGTATGCGGTCCCATGTCATCCAACTCTCTTAGCGGGTATGTTTATTATGTTTCATTTATAGATGACTTTTCATGAAAGACTTAGATTTACTTCTTGAAAAGTAAAGATGAGCTATTTAGTAAGTTCAAGGAATTCAAAGCCTTGGTCGAGAATCACACAGAAAAGAAGATCAAGACACTTCGATCAGATAGTGGCGGAGAATTCACCTCGAAAGAATTCAAGAGTTTTTGCAGAGATTCCGGGATTAAGAGGGAGTTGAGCACTCCCTACAATCCTCAACAGAATGGCGTTGCAGAACGAAAGACCAGAATGATAATGGAAGCAACGAAAGCAATGCTACATGACCAGGATCTTTCGATGCACTTATGGGAGGAAGCTGCTAGGACAGCGGTGTATGTACAGAACCGTACTCCTCAGAGTACTAGATCACAAAACTCCAGAAGAAGCTTTCTCCGGCGAGAAACCAGAAGTCAGCCATCTCAGGATATTTGGATGCTCAATGTACATACACATTCCAAACGAGAAGAGGACGAAGCTAGATCCCTCAGGAAAAGAGGGAATATTCGTAGGATACAACGAAACTTCAAAGGCCTACCGAATATACTTCCCAAGATTCAAGAATATCAACATCAGCAGAGATGTGACATTCGACGAAGACTCAGCATACAACAAATCCAGAAAACTACCTATTGAAGAACCTGAAGTTCCTAGGATTCGAGATTCAGTGATGGAAGAAGTTCCAAAAAATTATGAAGACCGCGAAATGGAAGAACCACAAGAACCTGTAGATCCACCTCGTGAGAAGAACTCCCACAAGAGGAAACCAACATGAGTACGAGAGGCAATACAAGATGCAGAGAGGTATGGTGCTCCAGAGGGGATGCACAGAGAAAGCAAGAGACCTAGACCATACTCTAGTTATGTAGCCCTGCTGTGCGACATCATTGACAAAGAACCTTCCAACTATGAGGAAGCAACAGAGAGAAAAGAATGGAAGGATGCCATGATCGAGGAGTACCAGTTGATTATGAAGAATGATGTTTGGGATATGGTTCCATAGTTCCGAGACCAGAAGGGAAGTCTGTAGTGACTTCGAAGTGGATCTACAAGATCAAGCATGCTGTAGATGGTAGGATCGAGAAACACAAGGTGAGGTTTGTAGCACGTGGCTTCTCCCAGAAGGGAGGCATAGACTATGAGGAGACATTTGCACTTGTAGCCAGATACACTTCCATCAGATCTGTACTTGCATTGGTTGTAGTGATGAAATGGAAGGTACACCAAATGGACGTGAAGACAACATTCTTGAATGGTGTAGTAGAAGAGGAAGTGTACGTGGAGCAGCCATTGGGCTTTGAGACACATGATAGGCAGACTCATGTGTGAAAATTGAAGAAGGCCTTGTATGGATTGAAGCAGGCACCCAAGACATGCTACAGCAGGATGGATAGTTTCCTGATGAGCTTGGGCTTTACTAAGAGTAAAGCGGATTCCAACCTTTACTATAAGGTTGAAGCCGGAAGTCCAGTGATACTTCTGTTATATGTAGATGACCTATTTCTGACAGGAGAGGATGAGCTCATCGCAGATGCGAAGAGGAGGCTTGCCGCAGAGTTCAAAATGAAGGAACCGGGTATGATGCATTATTTCTTAGGCATGGAGGTGTGGCAGAGTACGGATGGAATCTTCCTTGGATAAGGGAAGTATGCAGTGGAGATTCTGAAAAGGTTCAGAATGATGGACTGCAAGGCTATGGCCATACCCATGGCATCGAATTTGAAGCTACTGTGTGATGCTTCATTAGAGTCAGTTGATGCCACGATGTATCGTCAGATGATTGGTTCATTGATGTACTTGACGAAGACGAGACCAACCATATGCTTTGCTGTGAACACCTTGAGCCAGTTCCCGACGGATCCGAGACATGTTCACCTGATTGCTGCAAAGCATGTCATGAGGTACCTTGAGGGTACAGTTGAGTATGGGCTCAAGTGGGACGTGAATCCGAAGATTAACCTGCAGGGTTATGTTGATTCATATTGGGCAGGCAGCGTCGCAGATAGGAAGAGCACTTCAGGATGCTGCTTCAGTTTGGGATCCGGTATGATCTCCTGGTTTAGCAGGAAGCAGTCGTGCGTGGCATTGAGTATAGCGGAAGCAGAGTATGTTGCAACTTGTTCAACTAGTTGTGAGGCAGTATGGCTTAGGAAGCTACTGTCTGATTTTGATCTCCAGTTAGAGGCGACTTGTATTTTCTGTGACAACCAGAGTTGTGTGAAGTTGCCCGAGAACTCGGTGTTCCACGACAAGTTGAAGCACATTGAGATCAAGTACCACTATATCGGGGATATGGTGCAGAGAGGAGCAATGAAGCTCTAGTATATAGCGACAGACGAGTATATAGCTGATGTGTTGACCAAGCCGTTAGCCAGAGTGAAGTTCGAGTACTTCAGAGAGAAGCGTGGTGTTCTCCAGATCGAGGTTCCTCCTAAGAGGGAGTGATGAGACCGGAAGACGCAGATGCACTGGTTCTTGCATGGTGGAAGATGCAGGTTGTCCATTGGGACATTATGCATTGTGTGTGCCTCGGGCTGTGCTCCCATGTTGGAGAAGTTAGAGTCATTCTCGCATGGTGGTAGGTGTAGGTGGTCCTCGGGACGTAATGCACTTGGTGTGCTCCTGAGTGTCCTCCCATGTTGGTAGATGTAAGGGCTAGTTCTTGTATGATGGTAGTCGTAGGTGGTCCTTGGGACGTAATGCATCTGGGATTCTCCTGATTGTCCTCCCATACTGGAGACGTTGAGAGGTCCACCGGTCATAAGACATTGTGTGTGCCCCTAGGAAGGATCTTGCATGGTGGAAGGCGTAGGTTGTCCTTAGGGATGTAATGCACTCGGGGTGCTCCGGATTGTCCTCCCATGTTGGAAGACGTGGGATGACCGTTGTGGGACATGAGATGTGCATCTGGGCTGTGCTCCGTGTGATAATGAGATGATCTAGAGACGATGAGGTGATAGTAGGAGATACATGTGAATGCAGTGGCAATGTAATGACTGGTCCTGGGATGTACCTACTTGATGGCTTGCTTGTAGAGATGATGAAGACCTACATGAGGCTAGGCCTACATCCAACATGAAAAAGGGTTGGCTCTGTAGAACTTCCTATGACAGATAGATTCGAGAGATGTCACTAATCAATGATCAACGGAATAAAGATTGTTGCAGCAGCAATGTTGATGATGATGTTCCAGCATTGAAGATGATCCAATGGTGATGACGTTGTCTTGAATTGTGTCGAGAGTGATGATGACTGTGGCGAGCGAATACCTTCCTAGTTAAGAGCGAGTGTTAATGTAAATGTAACTTCGGAAGATATTATTATTGTATTTTATTTGTACCTCTGACGGAGATGTTTTTCCCTCCGATCAGAGATGTCATTATTACATTTGGTCATGTAAAGTCATTGAGGTAAAACCTCCATTGTAAGTCGGGGCGATAGATCTCCTAGAGTCAAATGTATTAGGGTTATTGAGTCTTCCTAGAGAAGTCGGCTCGGTCAGGTTTAGTTGAGGCCGACCTAGTTAGTGAAAAGGTCAAGTGAAACGTAAAGTATAAATAGAGAGCTAAGTTAGTGAAAAGGTCAAGTGAAACGTAAAGTATAAATAGAGAGCTAAGCTCTCTCATTTGGACACACACTCACTCACACAAGTTCGCATAAGCAAGAGAGAGAGGACAAGTTCGCTGCTGAAGAAGAGAGAAGCTGCATAAGACTTACTTTGGGGTTTTCCATTTTTGGCTTGATATTGTATTAGTGACGAAACTATCTTTGAGGAAGTTGCGGTGTTTTCTCCTTTATGGTTTCCCTGAGGAAAACTATTGTGTCTTTTGTGTATTGCTGTGCTTGTTATTCTTTCAGTTAAAGATCCTAGATAATATTGAATTAAAGTAGAAAAACTAACAGCCAATGCATCCCTCTCCTGCAAAACAGACAACCACAAGTTAGATTTTATTCACAAAAGAAAGATCTAGTAATGCAAAACAACTCAAAAGCATTTGCAATGATCACAAAGAATGTAAGAGCAAACTCCCTGAGTTGAAATCAATTGAAGAGAGAGTGTTGGAGTCTCCCCACAAAAACGCCCTCCACCAAATCACTACCTACAATACAAACTCGGCCTCTACAAAATATGATATGGAGCAAGCATAGATCTACTCAAATGTCTAAAAGAAAAGATTTTCAATCAAGTATGAGAACATTCATCAAAGATTGCACAAGATTTCTTCTCAAAGTTTTCTCTATTGCCGAATATCCAAGAGCCAAAGTCCAATACAATGAGTGAGAGATCAAATAAATAGATCTCTCGATGCAAAATCCCTGGCCCAACGAGATGGACGACTAGGATCAAATCACAATACAACAAGATCAACGACAAATAAAGTGTCAGACATAGTACATGAGATCACTTACCAAGGGGGAACGCACTTTGCTCAATGATGCCTAAGGGAGTAACATAATCATAAGATGTAGCATGGTACAACATAATAATATGAATGAGGGGGGTGCTAAGAGGTCTAAAGTCTCTCCACTAGCCCCCCTAGTACAACATGTCATCATGGTGGTACAACTAGGAAGTGCGCCCCCCATGGAAGATGATGCCCCCAAGAGGATAATAAACAACTGTGGACCCCAACACTGATGAATAGTATGTGAACATGTGTCTAGAACATCATAATAACCCCTCGAACAAACATCATGCCATTTCCTTGCCCCACTTAGCCAAATCGAATTCCTTGCTAGTCCATGTTCACTTTAATTATTTAATTTTTCAAAGGTACTTTGCCGGTGGAGAGTAATCTGGCCATATCATCAAGTACTTGTGCCCGAAATTGAAATCTGAATGCACTAATGGACTCAGACCATCCAAACCCACTAGGAATTAGTACTCATACTCTATATGTCCATCAAGAAATATATTTGGAAGCTCATCCATGCCAAAATAATAAAAATATGGCTCGTAAATGCTGATAATAATAAAAATAATTCAAGCCATCCTGAAAAATCATTGTCTGAAGCATGAGATCATCTAATGAACATCAAAAGGCTTTGAAAAAACAAAATCGAACCCTGTCGGTCAAACTCATACTGAACCCTGTCGGTCAAACTCATACTGGACCCTGTCGTTGACTTGGTCAAACTGGTTTGACTAGGTAAAAAATGATTAAAATAATGACCTAGACTGAAAACAACTGCTCTTGCATGTACAAATGGATGAATAATGCTCCCTTAGTTATATTAGTAACAAGACTAAAGCGTTAAGTGGCATCATAGTGGTGATCATAAATAGAAATCTTAAAAAATAATTCTAGATTGAAGTAATATATCACTCTAAGTAGTAGTCTCAAGTGTATACTCATTTACAGACTTGACCATTTGGCTAGTTATGGATGAGGTGGATAAAACAAGGCTAGGCTAAGGGTATTTGACCTTTGACTTCAAGATAGTGATCTTTCGGAGAAAAGGGATACAAAGGGGATCTAAAGTGACATGTATAGGATAGATAACACTAGGGAAGGGCTGTGTCTCACAAATGGATAAGTTGATTGAGAAATGTCCCTTCAAATTTAACAAGTGTCCTATAGCTCGCATCCAAGCTTGATTCAGGCTTCGTGAGGATCTTTTCTAGAGCCACTGTACTAGGTGCATAGTCAACCGTAACTTTGAGGTTCTAGGTGTTAGTTTTTCACAATTTAATCAATAGTTATCTAGGATCTTACTGAGAGAATAACAAGCACAACATAAACACAAGAGACACAAGAGACACAAAGATTTTCCTTGGGGAAACCATAAAGGAGAAAACCCCGCAACTTCCTTAGAGATAGAATGATCACCAATACAATGTCACAAAAGTAAAAACCCAAAATAGAGATGGTCTTCAACAACTTCTCTCTTCTCCGCTTGTCCAATATTATCCTCTCTCTCACTAATGCGAATTGAGTGAGTGTGGGTGAATGATCCAAATGAGAGAGGCACCCTCTCTATTTATACTTTAACTTTCACTTGACCTTTACCCCAACTAGGTCAGCCCTAGTTGTATCTGACTGGGCCGACTTCTCTAGGAGAGTCTAATAACCCATTGACAACGTAACTCTGGGGTCCCATTGACAACGTAACTCTGGGGTCTAATGCCCCGACTTACAATGGAGGGTTAACCTCAATGACTTTACATGACTCAAATACATTAAGACTTTCCCAACCAGAGGAATAAACATCTCTGTTGGAGTTACAATAATAAAATACAAATACAACATAAAATATACAAGTGAATATCTTTCGAAGTTACAATTACATTAACACTCCCCCTTAACTAGGAAGGTATTCTCTTGACACAATCATCAACACAAGTCTTCGTCGTTGGATCAACAATGCTGGAACATCATCATCAACATTGGATTGTCGTCGTCACTGCTGCTGCAATCCTCGTCATCTCGACCATCAATTGGTGCTATCTCTCAATTCTTCTCGTCATAGGAAGTTCTACAGAGCTAGCCCTTTTTCATGCTAGATGTAGGCCTAGCCTCCATGTAGGTCTTCATTATCTCTGTGAGCAAGCCATCAAGTAGGCACAACCCATGACTTATTATATTGCCTCTGCAAAAACCTGTGCACATCCCAGGACTGATTATATTGCCTCTGCAAAAACTTGTGTGCATCCCACGATTGATTATATTGCCTCTGCAAAAACTTGTGTACATCCCAGGATTGATTATATTGCCTCTGCAAAAACCTGTGCACATCCCAGGACTGATTATATTGCTTCTGCAAAAACCTGTGTACATCCCAGGACTGATTATATTGCCTCTGCAAAAACCTGTGCACATACCAGGACTGATTATATTGCTTCTGCAAAAACTTGTGTGCATCCCAGGACTGATTATATTGCCTCTTGCAAAAACCTGTGTACCCTACTACCGCCTCATCACGTCCAGATCATCTCAATGTCAACGGAGCACAGCTCAGATGCACATCACATAGCACTTACATCAATAGCCATGGGAAGACAAACCTCAACCATGCTAGAATGGCTCCAGCCCTTACATCTATACCATGGGAGGACACACCTACCACCATGTGAGAATGGCTCATATGCATTTGCGTCTTCTGGACTCATCACTTCCCCTTGGAAGGAACCTCGATCTGAAGTACACCAAGCTTCACTCTGGCTAGCGGCTTAGTCAACACATCGGCTATCTGCTCGTTCGTCGCAACATACTGGAGCTTCACTGCTCCTCTCTGCACCATATCCCTGATATAGTGGTACTTGATCTCAATGTGCTTTGACTTGTCATGGAACACCAGGTTCTCAGGCAACTTCACACAACTCTGGTTGTCACAAAATATACAAGTCGCATCCAACTGGAGATCAAACAATTCAGACAGTAGCTTCCTAAGCCATACTGCCTCACTTTCAGGGTTTTTAGGAGGATTAAAAAATGGAATAAAAAGGTCATTGAGGAATTCGATTTGGGAAATTGAGGCAAGGTTTTGGCATTTGGTCTGCTCAGAGGTCATCCATGATGTATCCCCCTTCTTCTAGATCAGTTGTCACTAGTCAGTGGGTTCCACATGGGCTACAGGAGGTCTTTTATTGTGTTTCTCTCTCTGATGATGGGGATAGGATTTGATCATTTGTATACTTGGACATGTCATTATGTCATATTTTATATCATTGTGCCATGGGGTCATGCTAGTGAAGGGGAATAATACCTCCTAGCCCCACCATGTGCTCCTAGTCACTTGTCCATGTCTTTATGTTGTGGCTCCTATGTATCTAGCCACCCCCATGTACGACGTCATCCCTACTAGAGGATTTTTAGCTATGACGTCATCCTCTATTTGAGTGATCCATGTCTATTGTTATGTTGGCTCATCTTAGCCGTTGATTACACTGTTATATCTCTTGATCTCAACCACTAGTTTTCAAAAGTGGTTTAGGGTTTTGGTCTTCCTCATCCTATTTAAGGAGGAGACCCCCCTATTATAAAGGCACCTTTGGGCTCTGGAAAACTTGGAATAAAATACTATTTTTGGAGATCTTCTTCTTGGCTTTGATTGGGTTGCTCTTGTACATGATTATGCATCTTTGATTTTATACATCTTTGCTTGTAACAGGTGATTTCAACATCTACTGAAAGAGGCCGAATTGGTTGAAGCTAGGAGTGCGACTTGCTTGAAGGGAAGATTGTAGGGGTTGCTCACATCCCCCTTGGGCAAGACGTCTTCATCTTGAGGGAGTTTTAAAGTTTTTCAATTGTGCTTTGTCCATTGATTACTTCTTTGACATGACATGCTTAGATCTCATTGATTTGTGGATCAAATCTAACATTTTATAGTTTGATTTACAGGTTGAATGGGACATCTCTCCTCCTAGGGCTTGGACGATTATGCTTGGAATCACTTGGATCTTGCTTGGAATTGTAACTAAGGGCAAGGATCATCTATGTGCAAGGTATCCGCAAGCTTTTGAGGTACGATCTACAAGGTATGTATCCATTTCGCTTGTTCTTCATCCTATTGGTCACATAAACCCTCATAATTAAAACCCTCTTTTTACATTTTTTAGATCTACTTGGATCTAGCATGCTCTTGGGTATAAATGTTTAAACCCACCTTAATAATATTCACGGCAATCCCGATCTATAGTTTGGTGGTTATTGGACTCCATTTGGCCCATTTCCCAAGGCACATTTGTCTCTCCAAGGGAAGTCGCATTCCTTGAGGGAGGCCTTTTGCTAGGTTCTAGTACGTGGGTAGTTGAGATTGTTGCTTCATTGGATAGATCATCCCTCAAAACCTACCCCTAGTGCTTTACCCCATTGATTTTCACCTTGTGGTCCCATTCCTCATTTTGAGGGTTGTGCCCCACATGGGTCATTGGGTAATGCATTAGCTCATTCTTAGATCTACTTGTTTAACTTTTTAAGTGGCCTTAATCAAACACTTGGTTGACTCATTTGTCCATTGCTTAAGCCTCTCAACCAAGCCCTAACCTCCTTGGGTCCACTTATCTTTCTAGATCTAAGATCTTATACCATTGATCTCCTTGCATAACTTTACACATTTCCCTAGGAGTCTTTGGGTTAGCTAGTCTTCATAGATTGGCTAGGGTCTCCCCCTTGATCTTGATTCTTCTTGATCTAAAGTGAAGGTTGCCTCGGTTATCATGACACCCACTTGCATTGGGAACCGTGGCAAGCCTTGGGTCACCTCTTTAGTTGTCCAACACCTCTACCATCCTGGATAGGATACTTTTAGGGACAACTACAAGTTGTGTGATAACAGAGCCTTCTAGTTTTTCATTGGAAGAAAGGTGTGATGCCTTCATGGAGGATGTTGCTGAGATTGATTCTAGAGATGCAGCTGATGGGAGTATTAGAGAGTACATACCGGGGATTTTGGATTCTCTCAGATAGAGGGAGTTTCCCTTGATGTTACTATTTATTACTTCAAGATTCTCTTGTGATGAAGGGGTTGATCCCATTCTGGTAGATGGTTTAGTTTCCAAAGGATTTGAGGTAAATGAGAGGGATTCTCATGTTGATAGGTCGATGATGACCTTGCATGATTCGATTACTCTTCCACAAGCTTTGTATTCCAAGATTGACTTGATCTTGTATGGAGATGTGACTGCCTTTACAGGATGTCTTGGAGAGTTCATGATGTGGTGTCCATTGATGTTGGCCTGTGATGCTGATTTGGAGGATGTTGGAAGTTGGCAGTTGGCAGTTAGCTTTTGTTTAAGAGAGATATTTCTTCATATTCACAGGTGGTCATTATTCATTGGAGGATTGAGATGCCATGATAGCATGGTTGATAGTTTTGTTGTAGATTACTGTGGTTTACTCTGGGACTTTAGCCGGTATTGGTTTGTGGATAGTAGATTTGGTAGACTTGCAAAGGCATTTGACAGGTGTCAGTGTAAACACTTTCCTCGTAAACACTAATAACTATTTGCATCCTAATTCATTCAATACCACAATATAATATAATATAATCCATGTGTAACAACATCATCATAATTATAAACGAATATCGAAGGACAATTGATGTATGACAACAACATCATGATCGTAAATTTTATCAAAGGTACTAAAGAGGATAGTATAAATCTAAACAACAACTTGTGAAGTCTAGTCATCTGGGTCTAAGACTGTAATCATAAAGAAGCTGTTGCAATCCCAAGGGGTGCTGCATAATCCCAACTGTTGTGCCCAGGAGGGGTATCGCAATATTAGTCTTATGAGGCTTGTCTTTTGTTCTTTTGGATTTATTAGGTTGCTTTTGTGGGTTCTTCCTCTAGGGTATGTACTCTTTTTCCTAGTTACACACTTTTTCCATAATCTTAAATACATGTGAAATGAGAGGGTCTAGAGAGAGACTTTGCTTAATATTTTAAGCTGTAATAACATTGGTCCTTCATCGATTTATTTTTATTTTTTGAAGTCACACTATCATAGTATTCGGTCAGCCTTGATTACTTTATGGATGAATTAACAGTTAACTTAAGTCTAATTTGCACCATTGTTGATTCTCACCAAGAATTATGCATACAGGGATGTTAATTTTGATAATCTTTAAATTGTTACATCCTTGATTTTTTTCACTTTCATTTTGATTATATCAATAGTTTGTTTGTCATTTTATGCTAAATACTATCCTACATATGAATTCTATAATTGTCGTCAATAATGTATGCAAATTTGTTGAAAGTTTATAGATCACTTTATAAATATGCATTTTCAAGCATAGTGAGAAATAATAACGTTTCTGTTTAGTTGCAGTCTTTCCACTTTATTAGATTATTTGCACTTTTCTGGATTACAAGGTCTTGGCATTTTCATTCGCAGGTCCCCGAGGAAATCCTTATTGAAAGAGTTGTGGGAAGGAGGCTTGATCCTGTTACTGGAAAAATTTACCACTTAAAGTATTTTCCTCCAGAAACAGAGGAAATTGCAGCAAGGCTTACTCAACGTTTTGATGACACTGAGGAAAAAGTACATATATAAGTGCCCTAGAAGTTGCATTTTTTGATTTTATTCTATGGTTGGTAATTGCTGAAGACCTTACTTTGAAGAAGAGAAATCTAAATGCATCATATGCACATTCTATTGATTTAGTTGCAACCATGAAGAAATTGTCTAGCTCTTTGTTAATATTTATTGGAATTAATTTGTTTTAAAAATCCTAGCCTACAATTAGTCATTAGTCATCATAATCCCAAATGCTGACATACATGTGATATACATGGAATCACATAATATTTAATATATTAATAAGATCCTTAATTTCATTAGTATGACAAAAAGAATACAGTAAATTCTCTCATAATTTGTCGGAATACTTTTTGTTCTTGACTTCCACTATATAATTTACTCACATACTTTAACTTCATCTGAAGTGACCATTGGCTTCATAAATTGTCTTGTTTCTAACAATGGTAAATCCATTGACATATTTCTTCTTTTAAGGTCACTTGGCAATTGTCCTTGTGTATCATCGTGTCTTTTTGTTTTGTTTGGCTGTTACGTCTCAAAATTACTTGAAGTTTGTTTTGTTGGTTGGTTCTCCATTATTTTTCAATTGTACGACAATAACCACTTGTGATCTATAAAATTAACAATTGGCTGTCAAGTCTCAAAATTAGTGTTTGTTTTGTTGGGTGGCTGTCCATTATTTTTAGTTGCGTGACAATAACCAGTTGTGACCTTTTAATTTTACAACCCAATAAGCACCCGTTGGAAAATATCTAGAGAATATATGGATAGTTAGGTTTTTTATTCATAAGGGAAAAGGGGTGGTGTGGCATAATTTAGTACCCATAATTGGCCATGGGAATAATAAGTGGTGTGTACACTGTACATTATTGATTATTGGCTACACTACAAACTAACATTTCCCCATAGATATGAAAAACTTGATGCCCTTCAGGGAGATAGAGATAACTCACATTGTTGTTTAGTTTGTAACGGAAATATTCGTAATTAGGAGTTATTGGTGATTCTCATGCCTATTAAGGAATTACAAAATTCACCCTCGATCAGATAGGGACACTAAGTAAACTAGGCCTACAGTCTTTTTTAAAATGATCCTTCGCTAAATATTATTATCCTTTCAAAGTGAGCTAAACATATAAAGACCATAAGTTCATCTAGTCAAGGGTGTCACTCACTTGACCTCCAAAAATTCCCCCAATAAATCATAGGTAACTGTTGTCACATCCATAGTAACCGGGGCTACCATGATTGCAGACCAATTTTGAGCATATTTTTGAGCCAGTCCTTTGCTATGCTATGCACTAGATCAGCAGTTGATGAGCAGTTATTGATGATCATTCTTACATTCAGTGGACCCAAAGCATATACATTTTCATTTTCATGCCAGGACTGAGCCTCGTGACCCCAGGTTGATGACTGAGTTAGCCATTCTTCTACTTGCAGAGCAGATATGATGACAGTGCCCATGGTATGTACAGTAGCAGTGTTCCAGTACCATTCAAGTGTTACAGGTTACATATGCAAGTATATGACCCAGCAGGTATATGGTTTGTGCACTTGGATTGTTAGTATGCTAGTTTACTTATCTTGGTAGCTTGACTTGGTATATGGTGGTTATGCATTCGCGTTATTCTATGTTGTTCTTATTGGCTGGATTAGAGTAGAAGTGATTCCGTTACTTTGAGTAGGAGGTTCTTGTCTATACTCATTGGTCACGCCCTTAACATAGTATGGACTTGGTCATTCCTCATAGGGTATTTGCTAGTTGTTACCAACTTATTTGTACCATAGTTGGATTATCTGAAGAGCCGCCATTTGACAAACATGATAAGTGTTTGACTCCAATGTATCAGATGATCCAACATTTGTCACTAGCCAGTTTTGGCTAGCCTGTTTTGTTTTTTTTGAGTCGACATGACCATGACCCCATGGGGTTTGTAATAAAGTGTGCTAGTAGGATCTGAGTGTCTCGGTTCCCCATGACTTGATTAAGCAACTAAGGCATTCCAGGGAGTTTTTTCCCTGGTCAATTATACTTTGCTTATAGCCGAGCTATAATCGATGAGGTTTTCTCCAGCTCCTCCAAAGTTGGAATGCCCGATTTTGAAAATTTTAGCCATGGGGGGTTATTAGAGTCCAACTGATGTATATAAGCCTACTAAACACTGTTAGAATAGGTGTCGGTCATGTCCTAGGTCCATAAAACCCTCAGAAAAAATTTCGAAAAATTTTACCGGGTCCGTCGAATTTGGGTTTTTAATTATTTTTTAAATTTAATAAATTTCTCTATAGTTTAAATAGAGAAATAATTATTTGTAATATGTCAGTCGTCCGGGGTCCGAATTCAGTGATTGATGGCTCGTTTCATAAGCCAAAAATCACACATGACCCATGGACCAGCTAAACCCAAGTTTCGGATGTCATTTAGGCCTCGTAATTAATATTTTCTCTAAAAAGCCATTTACAGAGAAATTATTAATTAAAATAATAAAGTTGAATATTTGGGAGATATCCAAATCTCTCCAAAATAATCAGAAAAGATTAAAATAAAAGGCTAATTGACATGGCACTCAGCATTTATGAAGATTCCAATCATCTCAGTCAACATTCAATCAAGTGTACAGTCAGCACAAGTAGATCTCTCCAAGCTAATTCGCCCTCCATGCATGCAAGGTCGAGTTTGATGATGTGGAGTTCATAATTAATGAAATTTGGTTGGTCTGATTTGCATTTAATGAAGAGTGGGGGCGCCTTGCCTAGGTGGAGGCCACCTCCCACTCTCAACTACCGTGATTGCAATCAAAGATTTGTTGAACTCCAATTACCTACCTCAAGAGTTCACGTCAACCTCTTTTGGAGCTCGAGTTTCTCCATGTGGCATCACGAGATTTGCTTGGTGGTGATACCAAAGTGGGATGGGGGGCGCCTTGCCTAGGTGGAGGCCACCTCCCCATCCACATCATCCACAAAGCCGAGTTACATACACTCCAAGCTTGTTAAACATGTATTTCGATTGGTTGAGACTAGTTATTTATTGGAAATCGACTTTAGATAGGTGCCATTGGCTTCCATCATGCCAATTCGACTTAAGGTTTTAGTTGTTAGCCTTTGCTATATAATGAGGCTCTTTTTTCCTCATTCTTCATGGAATTTTGGTGCAAGAATACTCTGCCGAAATTATATTGTAATATTTGTTTAAGGTTTGGAATATAGAAGAGACTTTGGAGGTCCATGCTGGAGCTATTGGCATTGTGGTTTCATCTTGTACTTTGGTGATATTCTCTCACTCTATATTTCTTGTTGCAAATTATTATTCATTTTATGCCTTGTGAGGACTAACAATCTAGTACAATAGGCATGTGATCTAGTTTGTTGGCTTGAGATTAGTGTTTTCCAGATATTGTCCAGGTGTGGAGATTGGCTTGGGAGCAAGCTTGTTTCCATGAACCAAGAGTTTTTACCATTTAACACCTTCATCTTGCAGGGTTTTCAAGTAGCTCATTATTTTGAAAGAAGAAACATTCCTAAGAGACTTGCCTCTTCCTCCATCAACAAAAGTTTTATATCAATCTTGGTTACTTGGATCCATGAGTTCACCTCTTCCAACTCTCTAGTTTTCTCCGTTGACCCCTTTTTTCACTTGATTTGCTAAGCCATCTTCTTCTAGCCATTCCATTCGCCCCTCCTAGCTTTCATCCTCTCCCAAACTCATCTATCATTGTTGCAATTCATCCCTTGCTCTCGTCCTTGCCCTTTCACCACCCTTTCCTCCTCCCTTTCGCTCCTCCTTCCTTAGCTCCTCTCGTCCACCTTAAAAAGTGCCCTAAGAGCCCTAAAAAACAAGACAAAGATTAATTAGTATCATCTAGTTTTTATTTGTTTAGAGTTAGCTAGTTGCATTTTTTTAAATAGTTAGTAGTTTGTTAGCTTCATTACTTTGTTAGTAGGGGTAAATCTCATGCTTTGTATTGCATAGTTAGGATCTAGTTCATTATCATTTAGTTTCCTATTTTGCATTGTTAACCTTAGTTAGATCTCAATAGTTACATTTTATTAATAGTTTCATGCATTGGAAAAGGTTAGTTTAGAATCATTTTAAATCACATTCCATATTAGTATAGCTTGCATAGTTTAAATTTCCAAGTCTCCTTGTTAAAAGATAGAAAATTTTTCATAAAAATTTCAATTTTTTTTACATCTTAGATCTCATTTCTAGCATATTTAGGGCACTTTTTGTTCGCTGGTCCGTTTTCCCATCTTAACCTTTTTGAACCATTTTTCATGTCATTCTATGTTTTAGATTTCATTTTGCAAATCCAGACTTAGTTTCAAAGTTTATTTTATTTCTCTAACACTAAAGGGTGCCTTGAGTTTTGTTTTTCTTGTAGGTACTTTGGAAGTGTGAAGGATTTGAAAAAGTTGAAGTGAAGAAAACCGAGCTAAAGTAGCAAGAACTCAAACCAAATACAAGGAGGATCAAATATACAAATCCATCATTCACTATCCTTTGTAATAGCTATCAAGAGCTAAGTTAAAGTTTTCAAAGTTTTATTTTCATTCCAAAAGTCCTTCAAGGTTTTAAAACCCAAGGCACTTGTAAAAAATTAATAAAAGTCTCTAGTGGAGGAGTCCTCCACCTTTTGGGTTTCTTTCCCATTCGGGGAAGAGTGTTGGGTTTGCTTAGTTTAGATCTTTTCAGTTTATGTTTTAGAGTAGTTTATTTTCATCTTGTCGCTTCTCTCTCAAGTTTTGACCAGAGTAAGCTAACTTTGGGATTGTATCCCAAAGGCCACATAGTTTTGTGGTAGCTTCTCGTTCCCCCATCAGCATCTTGTGGACATCCAGCTAGCTGGAAGGTTTCCAGGACTGACGGTTCTAGTGGTTGACCTCGTTCTGAGGTTGATCCCACCTTTAGTGTAAAATTGCTTGGTAGAACACTAGATCTTTCAGTTATTTCATTTTATTTTGCAAGTAGCATGCTAACAGTGTTTCACATCTATTTGAGCTATCACATGATTTAAATGTTATAAAATTGCAATATCTTGTTATCACAACTGCTTCTTGCTTCTTAAAATGAACAAAGTCTCTTGAATTTGGCCAAATCCAAGTCAAGAGCACTCTCTGTCGGAGAGCATTGTTAGACTTGCATCTTCCCCTGCATTAGGCATTTTAAAGTAGGAAGTCTCTTGAACTGTGGTCTTAAGATCAAGTCAAGAGCGCTCTCTGTCGGAGAGTTGAACAAGTGCTCTAAATAATAAAACTTTTCAATCCACATTTCCCCCTTAATTAATTTATCCTGGTCGTTTATCCAACACCCGTATGCTCTGCCAACCGGAAACGGTTGGACTAGTACTCAGAAAGGTGAAGGATTTGATAAGCTCATAACTGATAATTAATTAAAACTTTCACCCCCATAACCAACGAACCGGCATTGTTCAAAAAGTATTTTAAGCAGTTCTCAGAGGAGGTGTCGGATTGCCCAATCTGCGACACAGTGACTGGTTAGCATTGCGCGCCTCGCTGTGATTCCAGACAGGTCCGACATGTCTCTTAAAGGAGCTGCTTAGAATGTCTTTCCGGACACTCTTTTGATATCCTTGGTTTTAGCCATAATAATCAAGAACATCTAAAACACTTAAAATTTACCAAGAACAATTTCAAAACGATCTCACAAACAACTACTTTTGACTTACACTTTTCAGCATCACAAGTATTTCATTTGACTCCATTTGGCATTGGTCTTTAAAAGTTCTTATATATCTTCTGAATCTGGACCATATGTCCTTGTCATTTGTTTGATCTTTATCTTGTGGATGCTTTGTTTTAATTCTAAATCAAAGTATTTTGCCATCTTCTAAATTTGTATCTTGTGGAATTTGCAACGTGGATTGCGTGTTTAATTGTGTTCTCATCATTATACAAAAACTCCTAAACAACACTCATCCGCATCACCCCATACAAAAAACACTTAAACACAAGAGCCTTAGTGAAACTCTTTTTTAGGGACTACCCCCCTTGGCTTCATTAGGAGTTAGCCTAACGGAGGAGCTGGGATTCAGGTGATAGTACCTGGCTCATTGCTTGCCCCCAAGGCCACACCTCTCTCACTTGAAGTGAAGAGATAGCTTTCGAAAGATTTCTGCTGCTGGTGTGCAGTTTGGCGGACAACACTAGTCATGGCATCATTTGTCACTTTCCCATCTATCCGCTATCTTCTATTTTTGATTTGATCCTGACTTACACCTTAGCTAGTGATATCGAGGTCTTCCCCCACTTATGCCTCTGTGTTGGATAGACTCCATGTCTACCTTGTGTCTTGGATATGGAGTGTGTGATTTTAGTCACAGGGATGTTCTCCTTTAGTCCTCGAAAACAAGTACTCCTAACAAAAAGTGTCTTTAGACACTAATGCATCAGAACTTAAATGTTATATCTAATGGATGCAAAATGTCAACACAAATAGTGTTTCTAAACACTACTGCAAATAAATTAAATGTCTTCCGTAGCTAGTCAGTTGCCAAGGGACGAGCACTCCTCCTTTGTATGATGCAAGGTCGTTTGCCTCTACAGGGAAACAAGGTGATCACACCATCGCATCTATGGAAATTGGCGGGAAATGGAAGTCATACCAAGTCATTATCTGAGGCCCGCAAGGCTATTCAGGGCACTTACTCTTGGAGGATGACTAGTGAAAGTTGATCAAAAGTCAAATGCTTAATGTAATCTTAAAGTGTGCTAAGCTAACTATGAATTAAATGCAATAAAGGTTACTTGTCTAGAGTCTATTGGAAATAGTCTCATCACTCTACCCATTTGTGAGGCACCGCCATCCCCTAGTGTTTCTCTATCCAACATATGAATATGTGGTTTACCCTTTATCCTTAGTGTTTAGCAACACAACTTTTTACTGACTTAGCATCCTTTTAGATATAGCATTTAAGTTTCGATGCTTTAGATTTTAGCAACACTTTTGGTAGGCATACTTGGTTTCGAGGACGAAAGGATAACAATCACTGTGACTAGAATCACACACTCCAGAACCGAGACACAAAAACAACATGGAGTCTATCCAACATAGAGGCCCAGGTGGGGGAAGTCCTTGATATCACAGGCTAAAGTGTAAGTTAGGATAAAATCAACATGGATGATAACGAATGGGTGAGGGAAAGCGAGAGATGATGCCATGACTAGCAAACCATAATGGGGAGAATGACCAAGTCCATACTACTATGAGGGCATGACCACCGAGTATACACAAGAATTTCTACTTCAAAGAAACTGAATTACCTCTACTCTAAATAATCAGCAAGAACCACATAAAGATATCGCCAAATCATGACCACCCTATACCTAGTCAAGCTACCAATATAAGTAAAAGAGCACAATACAAATATCCAATGCACAAACCATATACGTGTTGGGTCATATACCTGTATCCACTATCTAAACCATTGAATGACACTGGAACACTGTTGCTGTATAACCACGAGCACTGTCATCATATCTGCTCTGTATGGAAGAAAATGGCTAACTCAGTCATCAAATCTGGGTTCATGAGCCTCGGTCCTGACATGAGATTGAAAATATGTATGCTCTACGTCTGCTAAAGATAGGAGTGATCATCAATAAATTGCTCATCAACTGTTGATCTCGTGCATACCATAGCAAAAGGACTGGCTCAGAAAAGTGCTCAAAACTGGTCTGAAGACATGGTATCCCCGGCTACTGTGGATGTGATAACATCGCCCTGAATAGGATCATCCATTGGGGAAACTACAAGTTGGGTGATAACAATACCTCTTAGAGTGCCTTGAGTAGGTTTTCTAGCCCTCATAGGCTAGCTAGGGTCTCCCCCTTGATCTTGCCTTTGCTTGATCTAAAGCGATAAGAGCCTGTTCGATGTGACAATCCTTGAATCAAGCAGTGAACGAGACCTTTGCAAGTGTCACTGGTTTAGATGCCCACCTCTACTGTCCTGGATAGGATACCTTTAGTGGCAGGCGGCAGCTACTAACTGTGTGATAACACCTCCTTGACAATGGTGCCAAAGATGTTATCACTCAGATTATAGTTCCCACTAAAGGTGATCCTATGCAGGATGGTAGAGGAAGGGAAAACTAAATCGGTGACACTTCAAGGATCCCAATCACCACCAAATGAGATGGTTGTCACACCGAAAGGGATTCTTGTCACTTTATGCTATTAGATAGCAAAGGGGGAGACCGTTGCTAGCTTAAGGAGACTAGTAGAAAGGCAAGAACTCAAGCAAAGTTATGGAAGATGGGAACGAAAAGATCTTGCCAATAAACACTAGATCCAAGAAATAGATAGCAAGAGAGGCTTAGGGAGAGGGATAGCCATTAATATAGATTAAAATGATCCTAAATAATGTATTTCTTGGTATACTGATTAATTAAAGTGATCCGGGTCAGAAGTGCTAGATGCAAAATGATTGTCTATACCCTAGGGGGATTTGAAGTAGAGATTGTAAAACTACCCAAGATGAAGACTAGACATAGTAATTAGGCTTACTAACACCTCAAATGATTGCTTGGATGACAGATCTGACAATGTTTGATGATCACAAGCAGTAGGACAAGCACAACACATAAAACAAGCTTCAAGCCAAGGGATGGCGAATTGCCTAAAGAGCCAGTGCCTGATTAGGGTAGATGGTGTTCAACAAAGAGGCCTAGGAAGATCTTGGAGTTTTTCGAGATGGCCGCAAATACCCAAGTGTCAGAATTTTGATTTTCAAAGTAGTGTGAGCCTCATAATTTTCTTAGTTACTAAAATGAGGGTTTTAACAATTGATTTTTTTGACTAATGGATTAGAAATTCAAAACAAGAGATATAGTGTAGATCTTACCCAAAAAATCTTGTAGATGCCTTGCAAATGATGATCTATCCCTTCTCGATCAATTTGAGGTGAATTGGATGTGTCTTCAAGGGAAATCGATTTGCCCAATGGAGGTAGTGCGCCCCTCTTCCTTGCACAGGAAAACTACCAAAGTAAGATTTGATGCACAAGAAATAGAAACTATAGATGCAAAAGACAATGTGTAGGAGACATCAAATAGTGAAGTAGGCTAGGGTGTCTTCTCCAAGATCCAACTAACTCATCTTCCAAGGTGCAAGAGACATCAAATAATGTGCCAAACTCTTAATCCATGAATTGAGGAGGCCTCAAACCATGTGCTAAAACATAGATCCATGTGCAGGGGCCTCAGGATAAACTCTAGATCCATGAAATAAGGAGTTGGCCTAGTCAAATATGCAATATAGAGTGGCCACACCTCAATAGATGTGCCAAAGAGTAAGGATCAAGGGAGTGCTCTAAATAATTATATAGTCAACATTCTCAGGAAAACATCCCAATGCTAGAAAGGCCTACATAATCTAGGACACTCATCCATCAATGCAAAAATCACATGAAATATACACCAATAAAGCCGTTGGAACGACCAACCACCTAGAAGCATGTGCAAATGTGGAGTGCACTAGTAGATAAGCTATAAAACCTGATAAAGAATCTATAGATGAGTGAAGGAATCCTCCTCTAACAAAGGTGCTACATCGAGGAACCATGATGATGCAATCTACAAGATGATCACTCTAGGGGCCAACACCAAATGAACAAATGAACCAATTCCAATAAAATGCTTCAGGATGCACAAAGTGGTTGTTACCAATCAAACTAGCACTTGAGGTCCAAAGTTCAAGATTGGTGCTAGGCAAAGGGTCACTTAAGAAGCTTGTCACTATCACCTCAACAATCCCTCTTCTCATTTTAGACTAACTTCCTCCGGTACAAGTGGGGTGCCCCTATGATAGGATTACTAAAGGTTTGGCAAATCAAGGCTTGGGTGAAGTGAAGAGTTGCTTTAGTAAAACATATTTTGTAGTATTGGAAAATAAAAGGGATGGAGGATCGAGACTAGTGATAATGCACAAGGGAAATGTAGTCAAGATAAAAAGGAAGGAGGGTTGAAATATGTGGAGAATGCATAGTTAAGCAATTACAAATGCGTCATGACTAGCCAACATGGAAAGATGGATCATAAGAATAAATGACAACCTTGCATAAAGTGCACCATCACAACCACACACCTGAATACAAGACAATGATGTGTAAGTTTGTAACCATGAAATAATTAAGGTGAAGGTATAATATGGAGTCACGAGTCAAGAAACAAAAGATGAAGCGCTCCCTAGATGAGGGGTCAACAACCTTGATAAACCAACTTTATGCCTGTTACCAACTTTTTGTACCATAGTTGGATTTTCTGGAGAGCCGCCATTTGACGAACATGATAAATGTTTGATTCCAGTGTATCAGATGATCCAACATATTGTGGCTAGCCAGTTGTGGTTAGCTTGTTTTGTTTTTTGAGTTGACATGACCATGGCCCCATGGGGGTTTGTAATAAAAGTGTGCTAGTAGGATCTAAGTGCCTCGGTTCCTCATGACTGGATTAAGCAACTAAGGTATTCCAAGGATTTTTTTCCCTTGTCAATTATACTTTGCTTAAGGCCATGTATAATTGATGAGGTTTTCTCCCGCTCCTCCAAAGCTGGAATGCCCGATTTTGAAAATTTGGCCATGGGGGGTTATTAGAGGCCAACTAATGTATATAAGGCTACTAGACACTGTTAGGATAGGTGTCGGTCATGTTCTAGGTCCATAAAACCCTCAGAAAAAATTTTGAAAATTTTTTACCGGGTCCGTCGAAATTTGGGTTTTATTTATTTTTTAAAATTTAATAAATTTCTCTATAGTTTAAATAGAGAAATAATTATTTGTAATATGTCAGTCATCCGGGGTCCGAATTCAGTGATTGATGGCTCGTTTGATAAGCCAAAAATCACACATGACCCATGGAGCAGCTAAACCCAACTTTCGGATGTCAATTCAGCCTCATAATTAATATTTTCTCTGAAAAGTCATTTACAGAGAAATTATTAATTAAAATAATAAAATTGAATATTTTGGAGATAATCCAAATCTCTCCAAAATTAATCAATTTGATTAAAATAAAAGGCTAAATGACATGGCAATGGGCATTTATGAGGATTCCAATCAACTCCAAATCACCCCAGTCAACTATCCAGTCACTAGAGTGTTATCCATTCAAGGCAATTCGCCCTCCTTATGCAAAAAATCGATTTAGTATGTTGGCATTTGATGATTGGGTTGGTGAATGTGCATTAATGATTAGATGGGCGCCCTCATGACTCACCACACCTACCAAGCTTGGCTCCCTTTGTTGATTCGAGTCTACACCTACTTGATACCAC
This sequence comes from Larix kaempferi, assembly GCA_027924585.1. NCBI lineage: Eukaryota > Viridiplantae > Streptophyta > Pinopsida > Pinales > Pinaceae > Larix > Larix kaempferi. The sequence goes on from BSBM01000866.1 coordinate 6,109,052, forward strand.
ATGTCTCCATTAAACCAACTCGCATATCCTCAACCCTCACGTCAATCCTAACCAAACTCGAGTTTAAGCCTTGTTGGAATGTGGTGATTGGTTGTGATACATCCCATGCTCCATCCATGCGAATTAGCACCTACTACATGCCACTTGCCATCCATTGAACTAGCTTGCATCCTACCACAAGCTCACGCCCTTCCTACCCTAGCTCACGTCAATCCTCATACTAGCTCGCATTTCCTTGTTGTAACATGTTTATTGGATGATGCTCTCATCTCAACCTACCTCAAAGTCGAGTTCTTGCCACCTCATGCCATTTCACCTACCATAAACTCGACTTTAGCATGCCAAGCCTTGATTGATTGGAATTCGACCTACCTGCTTGTTGCCAATTCGACCTAGGGTTTAGTTTAGTGTCTTTTGCTATAAAGAGAGGCCCTTAGGGGTTATTATCTCATGGATTTCTTATGCATCGAAACTCTGATGAAATTGTAAGCGCTTTTTATTGAGAATAAAGTTGAGACTTTGGAGGTCAAAAACGTGGAGGCTCTTGATGTGCATTGCTTCACTTGATATTTGAGGTGATATTGTTTTACATTCTATTTGAGGCTCTTAAGTTGTAGATCATGTTCAAGATGGCTAACAATCTAGCACAAGTAGCATGTATCTAGTTCTTTTCACTTAAATAGTTTGTTTCAAATATATTATCCATGCTCAAGGTTCTTGCAGGTATATCTTCACTTCATAATAAGATCAAAGGAGTTTTGGCTTTTGAATTTGAGAAACAAAGGGAGTTAGATCTTCTCCATCAAACATTCAAAACACAATATTGGTTACTTGTTACTATAGGCTTCCATCTCTTCAAGCCTTTTAGTTTGCTCCTTGAGTTTTTGCTTTGATTTGCTAAACCCTTTCTAGCCCTTCTAGCCTTGATCCGAGATTGCTCTTGTCTTCAAGCCATAGATTAGTTTGCCATAAGGTTGAAGTTCCTTCAACCTTGGGGAATAACTTGGGATTTGTTCCCTTGTGCTCTCTTCAACACTCGTTGTCGGCGTATCACCGGTTAACCGGAGGATTTCCAAGGCGGTGTTTTTACCATCTCAAGTGTTCCACTTGAAGCCCTTGCCCTAGATTCGTCCCACTTCATTTTTGTCTTCATCCTCCCATTCGTCCCACTTCATTTTTGTCTTCATCCTCCTATTTGTCCCACTTCATCTTTTGCCTCCCTCTCCTAGCATTCGTCCCTCCTTACCTTCTCCCTTTCGCTCCTCCTCTTTCCCAAGTCTTTTCTCTTCCCTCTACCCTTCACCTCTTCGTTTTCCCTCTTTTGCTTTGTGCCTCCTCTAGCTTTCATCCATCCCTTTCATGCCCTAAACACAACAAAGACACAAAAACATAAAACAAGGTTTAGTTAGCATCAACTAGTTTTCATTTGTTTGGAGTTAGCTAGTTGCACCTTTGAAAAGTTAATGGTTAGATTTCTTTTATAAGATCAAAATTTATGCATTGAAAGTTTAAGTTAGGCATATCAAAAGGTCATTTAGGGCTTGCATCTAGTCTTTTCTTAAAAGGTTTTGTTATCACATATATAGTAGCCGGGCTACCATACATTATTTTTCTCATTCCAGTACACTATTCATCCAGTTCCCTTGCATTTGAGATGACGAGATGAGCATCTATATTGGATCACTATCAGATTGTGGACAGCAGTTATATTCCCCATGCCATGACTGGGTTTCAGGACACTCAGAGAGATGACCGATGTAGCCATTATACCATTGGTACAGAGCAGACAGTAGTGCCCAGAGTTACAGCAGCAGTTCCAGAGGACAGATGATGGTACAGGTTGATGTGCATTCAGGTATATGACTCAGCAGGTATATTATTGTGTTATGGTTGGATTGCTTTTATACTTATTCTTATAGCATGTCTTAGCACTTAGTGTCATGATCTGGCGATCATATAGATACATGGACCTGGTTAACCTATTATTTATGTTATATTGTCCCTACTCAGACTTAGAAGTTCACTATTCATACTCATTGGTACATACCCTCCTTAGGGAGAATAGAGGTGATCATTACACCATACTCTGGCTTGCTAGTGTTGGCTCCATCATTTCATTGTCTTCATCCATCCGTGGCCTACCTTTTAGATTATTACCCTGATTTGCTACTTGACTAGTGACATGGAGGACCTTTCCCCACTGTAGCCTCTGTATTGGATGAGCCTCCCTGTTTATTGTGTCTCGGCTCTGAGTTGGTGACAAAACTTACCTATGGTGAGTTGGAGTTCCTTGTGAATTCCCCCTAGTCATTAAAGTTGTGTTGGCTAAACCTGAAACTTTTAGTGCTGCCATGAATACAAAATCTGAAAAATGAAATGCTATATCTTGTGTGTGAAAGAAATGCCAATTGAAAATGGCCATGAAAAATAAAATGTTATATCTTTTGGAAAAATAAATACCTAGGTAAACAAGTTGTCCATGACACACCTAGAAGTGCTCAGGTAAACAAGTGCCTTAAAAACACACCTGCAGCAGAAAGCCTAAAAATAAATGTAAATCTATGCAATGTGTTTGTAAACACACATAGATCAAGGCTATGGAAACTTCAGGCCCAAAAAGCAATGGAACTTAAATGTTATATCTAAATAATTGCTGGCCTTGTTTGTATTATGGATTGTGCGCATCTGTGAAGGTGAATAAACCCTCTTTAAACAACTCATCCATTTGTGAGACACCGCCTTTCCCTGTGTTATTGCTCATTCAGTATATACTATGGTGTGTATTCCCTTTCCCTTGCCAAAGTGTCACAAAGTCAAGTCAGTCAAGTCATCCCTTGGCCTAGCCAGTTAATTTAAGCCTTCACCCTTCACTAGCAAATTGATCACAACTATGAAGTGAGTATGGTCCTGAAAGTCTAGTCTGAGTAATAATAATAATTAACGACACTATATATGTGGATTTAGATCGCCAGTCATGATTACTCTGTGTTATAATTGTTATTCGAATAAGTTGTGTTACCAACTGAGTTGCACTACAGTTAGATTTCAGTGAGCCGCCAGTATTGCACATTTACTTGTGCCTTTTTCAGAGTTCAGAAGTTCCAAGTTTGGCCTTTTCAGGGCCCATTTGTCAGTTTTTTTTGTAGTACATGACTGTGCCCCACGGGGTTTGTAATAAGCGTACTAGCATGGTGGTCTTTGAGTGACTCGGTTCCCTAGGACTTGACAACCAAAGAAGGTATTCCAAGGAGTTTTTTCCCTTGTCGATTATGCCTTGCCTTTAGCCGAGTATAATCGATGAGGTTTTCTCCTGCTCCTCCAAAGCTGGAATGCCCAAAGTGGGGGTTAGGCCTTAGGGGATTATTAGAGCCCATTTTGTAACATGTATGAACATGCTAGACGCTATAATTTTATCGTTTTGTCATGTACTAGGTTCCCCTGAAGTTTCAGTCGATTCCGAGAAAAAATATTTTTCGCATTTTTTAAGCCATTTTTTAATGGTTTAATTAAAAAATTTCAAAAGGTGATAAAAGTCTTATCCGGAGTCGGAATTTGACGCAAGGATGCTCATTTTCAAGCTCAGAGCATCCTCTTTACCCCAGTACCCAGTTTTCCTACATTTCGGGTGACCGAAAACCCCCGTGGAGCAGTTTTGCCTATCAGAGCTTCAGATTGGCACTTTAATGCCAAAAATGCAACAAATTGCACCTTGGTCAAAAGTCAAATTTATTAAAAAATTGAAAAAGGAATATGCCAAGTGACATGCCTTGACATCATCTTAAGTGGGCGACTACATCAAAAGGAGAAAGCATAAGTTATAAAAGTCAAAATTTGAATATTTTCATGCTACGTAAAGCCTTCACGTGGGGCCTTTCTCTCCATGGCCGTGAGCGAATTCATTGGAGGAGAAGTCAAGTTTATGGTTGGCGTTAAGGCTATCAAACTTTATGTTATAAGTCATGAAGGGTTGAACAAGTAAATTAAAACCGTGCTATGCCCACCATCCTTCACGTGGGACCGGCAGCTTGCATATCCATTTGCAGATTTGGTCGTGGCATAAGTTCAAAATGGTGGGAGCCTACCTCTCGTAAGGTGGCTGGACAAATGTAATAAGTTTCCAATTAAATTAACCAACGGAGCCCTCTACCTCTACGAAGCTTGGAAACGTTGAATGTACATTTACTCTTCATCACGTGGGCCATACGGTTCTGTTCAAAGGTTCTTTTTTTTATGGTGTGGACCACCCCATGTGACATGGCACAGTTTGGATAAGTTGCTAAGTGTAAACTTCTGTCAACCCTACCATCCACGATGGCATATCCATGCATTTTTTTTTCTCTTCACGTGGGCCATCGCTCATGCGGCTAAGTTTTTTGTGAGTGAGGATAGGTTCAAAGTGAGGGGCAGCCAACTCGAATGACTTGGCATCATCTTTTGGTTCAGCTACTAAATTTAAAGCATCCAATCGCATAACTCACACAAAAAGGATCCAGCAAATCATGGAAACATCATATTTTGCTCTCTTATTTCCTCACACGTGGGCTCTTTCCAAGTGGGCAGCTTTCAGCAGTTTCCTTCTTGAGGTGTTTTTGTCCATTTGAAATGGTGTTTATCCATTGGATGAGAGCTTTGTTTGCTCTACAAGTTAGGAGATTTGTCTCTTAGGGTTTTGCGCCCTAGCTCACTTGTCATTTTCTATAAATTGAGGAGCTTGGCTCCATTGTAGTCATCTGGAAGGTGGAACCTCTGCACATTTCTATTTGTAATATTTTTATTTTTGAGTTAATAAAGAGAAGGCTTTGGAGGCTAAATTGATTTGGTGATTGTCTTGGATTGGATCCACATGCATGAATGAGGTAAACTGTACTTATGTTCCATTGATTAATATTGTTGGGATTGCATTTCTTGGGTAAAGAAGTTATCTTCTTATAGATCTGTAAGTAACTCTTTATAGGCTGCTTACATATGTAAATGATATCATGATGCAAAGAATGATGGTGTTTCTTGCTTGAAATTCATTTTTCTATTGTTTTATGGTTTATTGTTATACAAATGCTCTTAATCCCCTTGTTAGTTCTTGGTAGCTATTTACAGGTAGCCCAAGTTGGAGAGCACAAAGAACTTGCTTGATCTTGTCTTCATTTCAACATTGTCGATCGAAGTGTAGATCTTATCGGTGCATCAAGGAGTTTGACTCCATAACCCTTCTCTTCAAAAGCACTCAAACCCCATGGGTTCATCTTTCTAGATCTCCCTTTTTTAAATCTATCTCGGTTACTGTCCTATTTAATTCTAAATCTTGCTTCAAAGTTCATTTGATTAATAGATCTAAGCAAGTAGCAATCTAAAGAGTCTAATAGCTTCATTTTTATTTAGTTCTAGGTTGCTAGCTAAGTTAGAAAATTTTGCAATTTTTTGTAGCAACGTCAAAGACACTTTTTAAGTGTTTCTTGGCATTTTTAAGACTAATTCAGTTCGCTGGTTTTTTTTGTCTTTTAGCAGGTCCGAGCTTTTTAAAGCTCAAAGTCTGAGATTCGGAGGTGTCCGTAGCCATCCGGGGAGCTAGTTTTACTTCCCTTACATCATTCTAACATTGTAAACTGACTTGTTCCCTAATGATAAAGGGCAAGCAGCATTTCTCTTAAGTTTCCAAGTTGTAATCAAAAAATAAAAAGAGCACAGCAGGCAATTCCAGCGCCTGAACCCAATCCCCCCAGGGGGGATTCGCACCCTTGTTTTATTTTTTTTGTTTTAGATTAGTTTTCTTTCAAGCAGTAGTAATTAGATAACTCACTCAAGCACACAACGTCCTCCGAGGACCTGTTTATCTTTTTTATATGCTTTTGTGTTTATTTCAAATTATTATCTTGTGCTTAAAATTTAATCCCAAAATTAACCCCCCTCGCTTTATGCTTGGGGTTTAGTGTAGATTAATCATCCACTCATACCTGTTTAATAAAACGAACAACGCCCCAAACTTGGAGTATGCTCTTGACCACTGCAGCTTAGTCGGAACAGTTGGCTCAATCAGAAACGGGTGCAAGGTAATTAGTGTTAATAGGATAATCCATCAGAATCCAATCCTAAGAACTCGGGAGGTTGCATGGACTGAATCCACAGAGTCAGCAGGTTCTTAAGCGGGTTCATCCTCGCCTGGTTGGACACTTGGTAAGGTTGCTAGAGCACTCAGTTCGAAGTTTAGGTTTTCTTTTGGGCCAAACCAAGAATCAACCCACTCCTTAACTACTCATTTAATAACTATAAAATTTACCAACCGAGCCACTGCAATACTTTCACTGAGACTACACAAGCAACCCCACACAACAGTACTTACAAGCATTTTTACATTCTCGGCACTGGTCTTTATTTTTCTGTGTTTTAAGTATCAATCATAAATGTCGTGAATGCTTATTTATCTTATGTTGGGTTAGCTATTTGATTTAATTCACAAGCAGTGCTTTGTTGTTATATTTTATCATCTCGTCATCATTAACTCCTAGAATAGACTTTTATCTTTTGTTGTAGATTAAAAGCCTTAGATTATTTTTCATAGGGACCACCCCCCTTGGCTTCGCTAGGAGTAAGCCTAGACGGAGGAGTCGAGTAATCAGGTGACAGCACTTGACTCTCACTTGCCCCCAAGGACACACCGAGCGGCTTGAAGGTTTCCTGCCGCGTCCCCCACAGGTGTGTATTAGGCGGCAACAAGTTGTAGAGCATGTATTAACCTTGACACCTTGCAGCGGCTATGGATGATGGTCTGAGTTGTATTTGGTCTTGGTTAGACCTAGTTTGACCATGGAGGACCATGGGACATGAGATGTTAGACCTTATGATGATATGGATAGATGATATATGGTCTATGTACACATACAGGATGATTCTATGCAGCAGCTACAGGGTTATGATGATGATTCTGGGGTTACAGCAGTGTTTGATCATTTACAGAGCATTATTATTGGCCTTGTTCCGGTATATTGGATATTTATTTTGATCATGCAGAGACTCATATGGTGTATGAGTACACATCTTGGATAGATTTGGACCTTCTGAGTCCAATGGGACAGTTTGTTTTCAGTTTCGGGCACTTACAGTGATGATTGAGCCTCAGTAGGCTGTCCTAGTGCAGTTTTGGTCTGTTGGAGGCCCTGTCGGAGCAGAGATGACTTTTATCCGGTTGACCTAGGGCGCTGATGATGGAGGGGGTGGTCCAGCCACTTGTTTTTACCATATTACCCCCCTCCCGGACACATTGGTGCCCTCACCTTGACAGCGCCATCACTCCAGGAGGCTGTTTGGGCAGTTTCACGCTTCCCGAGGCATTTCAGGATTGGTAGAAATGGCTATTGAGGAAATCGATTTGGGCTACTGAGGCAAAGTTATGGCATGGGATGATCAGTGATGATAGATCGGGACCTTCCACACCTTCTCCAGCAGTTTCAGCTTCATCGGGGCCCGCATCCATCACTTATGGCATTTTCTGTGGATTTTTTGAGGTCTTTTGAGGACCACGACTTCACTAGGGAGGCACGATTTGGTACTTTCATGATTATTTATTGGTTATTGTGCCATGGGGATTGACCAAGGAGGGATAAAATTACCCCTTGGACCCACCATGAGCCTCTTATGATATTTTGTCATCATGATTTGGTGGGATTCCCCTCTCCTAGGGCGACTTTGTCCACTTATGTTATATTTTATGTGTGATCCATGTATTATGTTGTTGAGCTCATCTCAACCATTGATTAGACATTTGTATCTTTTAATCTTAGCCACTCATTCAAAAAGTGGTTAGGGTTTTGGTGCCTCTCCTTCCTATTTAAAGGAGAGAGCCTCTCATTGTAAAGGGTCTTTGGCTCTTGGATTATTGGTATAGAAAAATATTCTTGTGGAAATTCTTGTGGTCTCCTTTGCATCTGGTGTTCTTAGATGGTGATTGGAAAGTCTATTGCAACCTAGCATTTGGAAATTGTGGTAAGATCTATCTTTTTTTTGGAAATCATTGTTTGTCTACAGGAGGGCGACTTCAACAAGGGCGATTTTGCAAGGCTTCTTCAAATCGACTTTCTTGGCATTCGCTTGTATCAGGGGGTTATCATTAGTATCATTGTGATCTATGCTATCTTTCTGTTACTTCTTTTGTGGCATTAGTCTTATCTCTTGATGCATCAAATCTGATATTGTTGACGTTTGTTGTGCAGGAGAGAGGGCGCATTGGCTTCTTGGACAAAATCGATTTGCGTAGAAACTACCTCAAAGCTTCCAAATTGATCGGGATTGCATAGATCATCATCATCAAGGCATCTACAAGGTTACCCAGGTAAGATCCACAGGTTTGTTTCTCTTTCCTCTATCCAATCCATTGACATAACTCATAAATTGTTAAAACCCTAAATATTTCAAAACCCCCATTTTACATTTTCTTAGATCTACTTAGATCTAGTGGGTTGTTGGGCATGATATTGAAAACCCACCTCTATAGCATCCACGGCATCCCGGATCTATAGTTTGGTGAGGATTGGCTTCCGTTTGACCCCTCTCCCAAGCCAACTTAGCTTCTCCCAAGGAAGGCGCACTTCACCATTTGAGCTAGTTGACCTAGATCTAGTTGATGGGTGTTTGAGATTCCACTTGATTTGACATCTACACATCAAATAATATACACCCAGGTTGTCCCTTTCTTGAAATTCACCTTGTGGGCCCCATTCCACATTTTAAGGGATTTAATCCCCATTTTGGACCACTTGGAACACTAAAACTCAGATCTACTAAGATCTAACCGGTGGATTGCCACGAAATTATAGATCCTTACTTCTACCTGACCGATCTACTAGGATCTAAAGTTTGGATGCCATCCGACATGATTTGACCCACCTAAACCCCAATTGAAGCCTCCTTGGGTAAAGTCGCACTACCTTGGAGAAGTGAGTTCACTCACTTCTAGGAACTGGGTACTTGAGATTATTGCAGATCTGAAACCGGAATAATTCAAAACCTAGGTCTAGACTGTCACTTTGTCAAATCTTGCCTTGGGGACTGCATTCCTTGTTTTTAGGGATTGTGGTCCACTTGGGTTAAACCTAGATCTAGACACATTTAACCATCAAGACCTATACTGTCCACTTATCTCATGTTGTAGGAGTCCTAACCATAAGTCAACCCTACTTTGACTCCACTTCCCAATTCCCAAGGCACTGGTTGATCTCCAAGACAACCCAACTCTCCTAGATTGTTGGATTGACTTGTGGTTTGACTTTTGCATGGTGAACTATACCTTTAAAGCTATCATGAATCATGGTCAAGCTTGTCTTATGTACTAGTTAGCCCCAATACATCCCTCAAAACTATCCTGCATTGGACACAGTTCCCAAGGCAGTGGATCTTTTGACATTGACCTAGTACACTCATCCTAGATCTCACTTCAAACATTGTAAGTCACTTTCACATCAACTATGAACCAAAGCTATACCTATTGAACCCCTCACTTGGCTTGTGACTTTACCCTTAGGTCTAGGATAAACCATACACCTAACCTCACTTAGAAATACCTTGATTTGGTGTCTTGGTTTTGATCTCTCCTGTCGGGAGTAGATCGGGTCTCCCCCTTTGTTGTCTGGGCTAGATAACATAAAGTGAAGGTTGCCTCGACTGGCGTGACAACCATATATTGGAGGTCGAGGTGATCGTGGTTGCACCTTTTGAGTTGCCCTTCCCTATTGCCATCCATGACTGGATCCATCCATAGGGGTAACTACAGTTTAGGTGATAACAGGTTTTATAATCTCATTTTAAAGTAGGAAAGTTGGCATATAGGGTAGTGTAAAATCTTGTGGTTGCATTCTCATTTCCACCATTTTTTAGAGCATTTTAGCTTGCTGGTCCGTTTTACCATACTAAGTTTTTCAAGTCAAAATCTCATGCTCTTTCATGTTTTAGCCTTATTTTGCAAACTTAGACTCAATAGTTCAAAGTTTGATTAATTTCCTAACGCTAATGGGTGCATGAGTTTATTGGCTTATCTTTGTGGTAGGATTGTGGGAAGAGAAAGACTTCTTGAATCAAAAGATCAAATCAAAGAGAGAAGAAGAAATCAAGCATCATAAGACACATTTTAAGATACTTCTTCTTATCCTTTGTAAAAGCCATTAAGGGCTTCAAGCTTTCAATTTTTATAAGTTTGTTCTAGGTAGCCATCAAAGACCTTTCAAGGAATTTTCCTTAAGGCACTTGTAAAATTTAATAAAATTTATAGTGGAGAGGTCCTCCACTCTTTGGTCTGATTCCCCATTTGGGGAAGAGTGTTGGGTTTTGTGGATTGGCTTAGTTTAGATCTTTTCATATGCTCTTAGATTAGTTTATTTCAAATAAGTCATCTTGCTTTCTTTTTCCATATTGACTTACCCCCATGCTCTCTCGAGTAGGTCATTGACCTGAAAGAGACTCTTGGGTAGATTAGATTCACTTTCGTTTAATATTATCTTATCTTCTCTTCCAATCCTCGACCAGAGAATAGCTAACTTTGGGATTGTATCCCAAAGGCCACATAGTTTTTGTGGTAGCTTCTCGCTCCCCCATCAACTTCTTGTGGACATCCAGCTAGCTGGGAGGTTTCCAGGATTGGTGGCTTCTAGTGGTTGATCTTGTTCGGAGATCGATCCCACCCATTAGATTAGAAGTTGTGTGGTAGAACACTAGATTTACTCAGTTTCATTTTATTTTGCAAATAGTATTGTTAGTAGTATTCATATCTTGCTGATCAATCATATTATTTTCTTTTTCAAGTTGAGATATACTGCTTTTACAGTTCATCTGCTTCTTAAAATAAACCAAAGTCTCTTGAACTTGGCCAAATCCAAGTCAAGAGCACCCTCTATCGGAGGGCATTTTTAGTTTTGCATTTTCCCTGCATTAGGCATTTTAAGCTTAGCAAGTCTCTTGAACTGTGGTCATAAGATCAAGTCAAGAGCGCTCTCTGTCGGAGAGTTGAACAAGGTTCTCTAATAATAAAATTTTCCACTCATACACCCTTTAATTAATTTACCTTGGTTTCTGTCCTACACCCGTATGCTCTGCCAACCGGAAACGGTTGGGCTAGTACTCAGAAAGGTGGAAGACTTGATAATTTACAAGTGAAAATCTAATTAAAACTTTCATCCCCATAACCAACCAATCCAGAGTTGATCGATAAGATAATTTCAGTGGGTAATCTCTTAGTGGGGGCGCCGGGATTCCATGTTCAGCCTCTAGTTTGCTGGTTAGCATTGCGCGACCTGGCTAGAGCACTGGGTGGCCCGACATGTCCTTGAACGGAGGCACTTGATATTGTCTTTTCCGGACTTTCTTTGAACATCCTTGGTTTTAGCCCTAATAATCAAGAACATCTAAAACACCTAAAATTTACCAAGAACAATTTCAAAACGTTCTCACAAACAGCTACCTTAGACTTATCCTTTTCAGCATCACAAGTGTTTTATCTGACTCCATTTGGCACTGGTCTTTAATATTTCTCACATATCTTTTGAATCTGGACCATATGTCCTTGTCACTTGTTTAAATCTCAATCTTGTGGATGCTTTACTTTAAATTATAAGTCAAAGTATACTGTTATCTTTTGAATTTGTATCTTGTAAATTTTGCAACGTGGATTGCGTGTTTAAATTCTGTTCTAGTCACTATACAAAAAACTCCTAAACAACACACATCCACATCACAACACCAAAAACATTTAAACACACAAAGAGCCTTAGACAACTCTTTTTTAGGGACTACCCCCCTTGGCTTCGTTAGGAGTTTGCCTAAATGGAGGAGCTGGGATTCAGGTGACAGTACCTGGCTCATTGCTTGCCCCCAAGGCCACACCTTTCCCCACTTTCTAGTGAGGGAGACAGCTTTCGAAAGATTTCTGCTACTGATGTGCATTTTGGCGGACAACAATGCCTAAAATAGAAAAAGTGGTTAAGGCACTTTCTCCAATAAGATAACCAATTCATCCCTTAAGAAATACCATAGATATGTGTGCAAGAAGGTCCACTTTGTTTGTTACAACAACTTCCAAGGTAAGGATGACTTAGGAGCACATGCAAAGGCATAGATCCATGTGCAAAGGCTACTGGACTCCTCAAACCATGAGCTAATGACCTCCTAGGAGAATATGCACATGTGGAGCCTCAAGAAGATATCTTAACTCTCCAATTATACCAATGTAAATCCCAAGGTAAGTGCCATATAAAAGAGTGACAAAGGGTATAATAACTCTAATAATTACAATAAAAACTTAGGAACCCTTAAGTTGACGAGTGTTCCCTTCTAACATATGCAAGCACCCATGCCTGGGCCAATCAATATATCACCTCAATGATCAATTAAATCAAATAATTATCCATAATACTTGAGGAAAAATGCAGACTCCCAACAAAAGGTGATAATCGATATGACAATATCTAGCTACATGCCAACGTCTTGGATCCATGGCAAAAATTCTCAACTTGCTTCGATAGTTTATTCACCCTGGAACAATCCTTATACAATATGAGGGGTAATTGTGGTCAATGGATGAAATATCACAAGGGAAGCATCTAGGAAAGTATGCCCAAGTGAACAAGCCCCTCATCCATCCAAGAGCTCAACCAAGGTCAACCTATAAGCCTTGACAAGTATGATGAAAACAGCAAATAGATGATAATCCATGATAACATAATAGGGCGCTAACCTATTGAAACTAATAGGGACCTAATCTATTCATAATGAACTCATATGTAACCTCCATTTGGGTGGAGTATCCAAAATGTTCTAGATGTTCCTAGTGATGTGCCCAACTTTAGTGATTATCATGATCATTAACTAAAAATAACTTGTAAGGATGATCTAAAATTTAGAAAGAAGAATTTTCTAGTAGGTAGATGCAAACCTACTAGAAAAACACACTCCCACCAAAAGAAAACCCTAGAATATCTTACTTGAAATGTTCTTACTCTTAGAAATACAATAATAAACTTTCCAGTCTTCTTTTAGTGCTAGAATGATATTGTAATGTTCCATCGCGACTTATATTATGATATGGTCTTTCATTTATTCTCCATTCTTTCTTTTTATATATATAGCCGTGACGCAGACTTTGGACGATGTCTCAATGCAGCAACACATTTCAATGACCATGTGTTACAGGCCAGACTAATAGCTGCCCAGAGAGATTCTAGTTAGTATGTCTATAATCTTCTATTCTTATCAGCTTTAAATGTTCCTCTATTTTCTCTCGTTGTATTCACAATGTATGTCTTCAAATTCCTCCAGGTTCTGCAACTTTCAAAAGTTTATAATTGTACATTAATAGTGGTAAATAAACAAGGACAATTGACATATGCTAAACCAACGGTTTTAAAACCTTAAGAGAGTTTCTTGGAGTTCTAAAGTTCATATATAGATTATCACCATATTGTCAGAGGTAAAATTTAAAGATATTATCTTTCTGGTATGTTTGAGTGGACAAGGAATAAAATATTAATTATTATCTATATTACATAGAGAAGTGATCTATATATCAAATAACCTTGTATCTTTTTTTATAACTACTTAGAAATAATTTTGCATCTAAGCATCAGTTTACCATGATATTAATCCAGGTAAAGTTTCGCTTGCAAACATATCGACAAAATGTTGAAGCAGTGCTGTCTGTTTACAAGAATGCCATAAAGAAGGTAGATTTGCTATAATCATAAAGATGTCCTCCAAAGTATGTTTAAGATATGTTTAATGATTTAATCACATAATGATCAGGATAGTTATATCAAAAGAATGAAGGCTGATCTTTCCATCATTTACAAAATTTTAGGTGGATGGAAATCGACCTAAAGAGGAAGTGTTTGAGGAGATTGATACAATCTTGGCAAGTTTGTTTGAAGGAGAATTGATGGAGACTAGGCCTTCAGTTCACAGTAAAGGTAAGTAATTGAAGAAAAATGTTTGGAATGATATCCATATATTTACTATTAACATTATAAATATGGTGCGATTAGCCACCTTCCAGTTTGTAATAAAGAAACTAACATGGTTTCATACTGACTTCAGGTGTCTTTTTCTGGAAAAGCATGCATCTTGTATTACACATGAAATTAGAAAAATCACATCAGAAGTATTATTATATCCCTATATGACATCCAATATGGCACCCTCTCCTAAAATAAGCAAGTAGTTTTAACATGTCTACCTTAGCACCAATCTCTAGAGTGTTTGTATCTTTGATATGAAGTTCAATCTGTTACCAACTGAGTTGCACACAGTTGGACTTCAAGTTAGCCGCCAAAGTTTGCACAAGTACTCGTGCATTTTTTCAGTGTTTGAAGTTCAATCAGGCCTCCCAAGGCCCTTTTCTTTCTCCTACATGTTCATACCCTGCAGGGATATTGTAATAAAATGTCGATAGCATGATGAATAATGTAACAGACCTGGCTTCCTAGGACTTGGACATCAATCCGGTATTCCATGGTGTTTTTTCCCTTGTTAATTATACTTTGCTTTTCAACGAAGTATAATTTTCGAGTTTTTCACCCACTCCTCCAAAGCTGGAATGCTCGTCTTGGTGGTTAGGCCCCGGGAGGTTATTAAAATCTATGTGTCAATGTATATTACCATGCTAGGCATTATTTTAGAGTCTTGTGAACGTGTACTAGGTCCCCCTAGGATTTTTTCTAAGTTTCGCAAAAATTAAAATTTCCCGTAAAACAGAGATTTTTTAATGTTTTTATTAAAAGATTTGTAAAAGTCATAAAAAAGTGGTTAGGGGTTGGAATTTCCCATATATGGTTCGCCAGTAAACCAAATAATCAAACCCAGAGATTTTTTATGAGATTTAGTAGTTAGGGTTTTGTTATCACCAAACTTGTAGTTGCCCCTTATATATGGATTCGTAAGGATGGTAGAGGGGATGGGAAACCAAAGAGGTGAACGAAGAGAGCCTCGACTCCCAAATGGATGGTTGTCACGCCAATCAAGGCACTCTTCACTTGATGTTATCTTAACCCAAGACAACAAAGGGGAAGACCCAAATCTACTCCCGACAGGAGAGATCAAACCAAGACACCAGATCAAATCAATGGAGGATGAAGTACGTAAGGTGTTAGGTATGATAAACCCTAGCTCTATGGATGAAGTCACTAGGTGAGTTATGGGTTGGATCAATAGGCTTAAGAGATATGAGATTGATCCAAGGTAGTTATACAAGGGACTTATAAACTTAATTAATAGATCCAGGATCAAGGTACCAGCAAATGATATGAAAATCCATTGCTTTGGGAACCGTGTCCAAAGCAGGGAGGTTAAGAACAGGATTGGGTCTACCTAGTACCTTTTTGTAGACTTGATTGAAAAGTATGACAGTATCAAAGCACACAAGTTTAAGACTGGGCATCAACAACAGGCAAAACAACCTTCCTCAGGAAATGCGCAAGGGTAGAAGGATCCAGTGCCTAGGGATTTGGGCCACCACGAGTCCTCCAAGGATGACGCCTTGGAGAACCAACCTAGGGTTTGGCTTGAAGTGTAAAACCCATAAATGTTTTGCCGATTTACCAAGTGGTTAATGCTAGGGAATTTTCCGATTAATTTAAGTGAGAGTTTTAAGTGTAGATGAAGATACCCAATGGATTGGAACCCAATATTAACTGAAATAAAAGCAGATCTTACACGGATAATCTTGCAGATACCTTGATGGTGATGATCTATGCCTTCCCGATCAATTTGAGATGATTTGAGTGAGTGTCCAATGAAAATCGATTTGCCCAAGGAAGCCAATGCGCTTTCTCCTCCTGCACAACAAACATCAACAATATCAGATTTGATACATCAAGAAGATAAGACAAATGCTACAAAGATATACCAAGAAGAAATCATAGATCACAATGAAGCTAATGAAAACCCCTTGATAAAAAACTAGCCCAATGAAGCAAGTTGAGGAAGCCTTACAAAAACACCTAAGTGAAGTCGCCCTCTTGTAGGAAAGACAAAGTATTCCAAAAATATATGGATTCACCACAAACTCTCAAATGCTAGGATGCAATAGACTTGTTATCACATATATAGTAGCCGGGCTACCATACATTATTTTTCTCATTCCAGTACACTATTCAGCCAGTTCCCTTACATTTGAGATGCTGAGATGAGCATCTATATTGGATCACTATCAGATTGTGGACAGCAGTTGTATTCCCCATGCCATGACTGAGTTTTAGGACACTCAGAGAGATGACCGATGTAGCCATTATATCATTGGTACAGAGCAGACAGTAGTGCCCAGAGTTACAGCAGCAGTCTCAGAGGACAGAGGATGGTACAGGTTGATGTGCTTTCAGGTATATGACTCAGCAGATATATCATGGTGTTATGGTTAGATTGCTTTTATACTTATTCTTATAGCATGTCTTAGCACTCAGTGTCATGATCTGGCGATCATATAGATACATGGACCTGGTTGATCTATTATATATATTATATTGTCCCTACTCAGACTTAGAAGTTCACTATTCATACTCATTGGTACATACCCTCCTTAGGGAGAATAGAGGTGATCATTACACCATACTTTGGCTTGCTAGTGTTGGCTCCATCATTTCATTGTCTTCATCCATCCATGACCTACCTTTTAGATTATCACCCTGACTTACTACTTGACTAGTGGCATGGAGGACTTTTCCCCACTGTAGCCTCTGTATTGGATGAGCTTCCCTGTTTATTGTGTCTCGGCTCTGAGTTGGTGACAAAACTTACCTATGGTGAGTTGGAGTTCCTTGTGAATTCCCCCTAGTCACTAAAGTTGTGTTGGCTAAACCTGAAACTTTTAGTGCTGCCATCAATACAAAATCTGGAAAATGAAATGCTATATCTTGTATGAAAAGCCCATTCATGCAATGTGTTTCTAAACACACATGAATGAAAGGCGTGCCAAATGAAAGTGGCCATAAAAATAAAATGTTATATCTTGTGGAAAATAAATACCTAGGTAAACAAGCTGTCCATGACACACCTAGAAGTGCTCAGGTAAACAAGTGCCTTAAAAACACACCTGCAGCAGAAAGCCTAAAGAAAAAATGTAAATCTATGCAATGTGTTTGTAAACACACATAGATCAAGGCTATGGAAACTTCAGGCCCAAAAAGCAATGGAACTTAAATGCTATATCTAAACAATTGCTGGCCTTATTTGTATTATGGATTGTGCGCATATGTGAAGGTGAATAAACCCTCTTTAAACAACTCATCCATTTGTGAGACACCGCCATTCCCTGTGTTATTGCTCATTCAGTATATACTATGGTGTATTCCCTTTCCCTTGCCAAAGTGTCACAAAGTCAAGACAGTTGAGTCATCCCTTAGCCTAGCCAGTTAATTTAGCCTTCACCCTTCACTAGCAAATTGATCACAACTATGAAGTGAGTATGATCCTGAAAGTCTAGTCTGAGTAATAATAATAATTAACAACACTATATATTTGGATGTAGATCGCCAGTTATGATCATTATGTGTTATAATTGCTATTTGAATAAGTTGTAGAGCATGTATTAACCTTGACACTTTGCAGCAGCCTTGGATGATGGTCTGAGTTATATTTGGTCTTGGTTAGACCTAGTTTGACCATGGAGGACCATGGGACATGAGATGTTAGACCTTATGATGATATGGATAGATGATATATGGTCTATGTACACATACAGGATGATTCTATGCAGCAGCTACAGGGTTATGATGATGATTCTGGGTTTACAGCAGTGTTTGTATATGTACAGCGCATTATTATTGGCCTTGTTCCGGTATATTGGATATTTATTTTGATCATGCAGAGACTCATATGGTGTATGAGTACACTTCTTGGATAGATTTGGACTTTTGAGTCCAATGGGACAGTTTGTTTTCAGTTCCGGGCACTTACAGTGATGATTGAGCCTTAGTAGGCGGTCCCAGTGCAGTTTTGGTCTGTTGGAGGCCCTGTCGGAGCAGAGATGACTTTTATCCGGTTGACCTAGGGCGCTGATGATGGAGGGGGTGGTCCAGCCACTTGTTTTTACCATATTATCCCCCTTCCGAACACATTGGTGCCCTCACCTTGATAGCGCCAGCACTCCAGGAGGCTGTTTGGGGCAGTTTCACGCTTCCCGAGGCATTTCAGGATTGGTAGAAATGGCTATTGAGGAAATCGATTTGGGCTACTGAGGCAAAGTTATGGCATGGGATGATCAGTGATGATAGATCGGGACCTTCCACACCTTCTCCAGCAGTTTCAGCTTCATCGGGGCCCGCATCCATCACTTATGGCATTTTCTGTGGATTTCTGAGGTCTTTTGAGGACCACGACTTCACTATGGAGGCACGATTTGGTATATTCATGATTATTTATTGGTTATTGTGCTATGGGGATTGACCAAGGAGGGATAAAATTACCCCTTGGACCCACCATAAGCCTCTTATGATATTTCATCATCATGATTTGGTGGGATTCCCCTCTTCTAGGGCGATTTTGTCCACTTATGTTATATTTTATGTGTGATCCATGTATTATGTTGTTGAGCTCATCTCAACCATTGATTAGACATTTGTATCTTCTAATCTTAGCCACTCATTCAAAAAGTGGTTAGGGTTTTGGTGCCTCTCCTTCCTATTTAAAGGAGAGAGCCTCTCATTGTAAAGGGTCTTTGGCTCTTGGATTATTGGTATAGAAAAATATTCTTGTGGAAATTCTTGTGGTCTCCTTTGCATCTGGTGTTCTTAGATGGTGATTGGAAAGTCTATTGCAACCTAGCATTTGGAAATTGTGGTAAGATCTATTTTTTTTTGGAAATCATTGTTTGTCTACAGGAGGGCGACTTCAACAAGGGCGATTTTGCAAGGCTTCTTCAAATCGACTTTCTTGGCATTCGCTTGTATCAGGGGGTTATCATTAGCTTCATTGTGATCTATGCTATCTTCATGTTACTTCTTTTGTGGCATTAGTCTTATCTCTTGATGCATCAAATCTGATATTGTTGACGTTTGTTGTGCAGGAGAGAGGGCGCATTGGCTTCTTGGATCAAATCGACTTGCATAGAAACTACCTCAAAGCTTCCCAAATTGATCGGGTTTGCATAGATCATCATCATCAAGGCATCTACAAGGTTACCCAGGTAAGATCCACAGGTTTGTTTCTCTTTCCTTTATCCAATCCATTGACATAGCTCATAAATTGTTAAAACCCTAAATATCTTAAAACCCCCATTTTACATTTTCTCAGATCTACTTAGATCTAGTGGGTTGTTGGGCATAATATTAAAAACCCACCTCTATAGCATCCACGGCATCCCGGATCTATAGTTTGGTGAGGATTGGCTTCCGTTTGACCCCTCTCCCATGCCAACTTAGCTTCTCCCAAGCAAGGCGCACTTCACTGATTGAGCAAGTTGACCTAGATCTAGGTGGTGGGTGTTTGAGATTTCACTTGATTTGACATCTACACATCAAATAACATACACCCAGGTTGTCACTTTCCTGAAATTCACCTTGTGGTCCCTATTCCACATTTCAAGGGATTTAAACCCCACTTTGGACCACTTGGAACACTTAAACTCAGATCTAGTAAGATCTAGCCATCGGATTACCGTGAAATTATAGATCCATACCCCTACTTGACTGATCTACCCGGATCTAAAATTTGGGTGCCATCCGACTTGTCTTGACCCACCTAAACCCCACTTTCAGCCTCCTTGGGTAAAGTCGCACCACCTTGGAGAAGTGAGTTCACTCACTTCTAGGAACTGGGTACTTGAGATTATTGCAGATCTGAAACCGGAATAATTCAAAACCTAGGTCTAGACTATCACTTTGTCAAATCTTGCCTTGGGGATAGCATTCCTTGTTTTAAGGGATTGTGGTCCACTTGGGTCAAACCTAGATCTAGACACATTCAACCATCAAGACCTCTATTGCCCACTTGTCTCATGTTGTAGGAGTCCTAAACCGTAAGTCAACCCCACTTTGACTCCACTTCCCAATTCCCAAGGCACTGGTTTCTCTCCAAGATAATTCAACTTTCCTAGATTGTTGGATTGACTTGTGGTTTGACCTATGCATGGTAAACTATACCTTTGAAGACATCATGAACCATGGTCAAGCTTGTCTCATGTACTAGTTAGCCCCAATCTTACCCCTAAACAACCCTGCATTGGACTCAGTTCCCAAGGCAGTGGATTTTCCAACATTGAACTAGTACACTCATCCTAGATCTCACTTCAACATTATAAGTCACTCTCACATCAACTATGAACCAAAGCTATACCTATTGAACCCCCACTTGGCTTGTGACTTCATCTTTAGGTCTAGGATAAACCATACACCTAACTTCACTTGGAAATACCCTGATTTGGTGTCTTGGTTTTGATCTCTCCTGTCGGGAGTAGATCGGGTCTCCCCCTTTGTTGTCTGGGCTAGATAACATAAAGAGAAGGTTGCCTCGACTGGCTTGACAACCATATATTGGAGGTCGAGGTGATCGTGGTTGCACCTTTTGAGTTGCCCTTCCCTATTGCCATCCATGACTGGATCCATCCATAGGGGTAACTACAGTTTAGGTGATAACAAGACTTTCCAATCACCATCTAAGAATATTACTACAAAGAAGATCCAAGAAGTGTTTGCAAATAATTCTTTATTATCAAGATTCCAAGAGCCAAAGGTCCCTTTACAATGAGAAGCTCTCTCCTTTAAATAGGAAGAAGAGATACCAAAACCCTAATCATCTTTTGAATGGATGGCTAAGATTAAAAGATACAAAAGTTCTAATCAATGGTTGAGATGAGATCAACATAAAGTACATGGATCGACTGAATAATATAACATATACATGGACAAAATCGCCCTAGGAGGGCATCCCACCCAATGTGACTAATAAAACATGACAAATCACACATGGTGGGTCTAGGGGGCAATGTCTAACCTCCCTAGTGTGTCCCCATGGCACAAACATAACAAATGACCAACTAAAGCACCAAATCGTGATCTCTCTGGAAAGTCGTGAGCCTCCAAAGGCTCCAGAAAATCATAAAATATGCCGGAGAGTGATGTGTGGGTCCCACTGACTGATGATACTACTTTGGAGGGTGTGGGGGATATCATACACATCATCAAGCTCATTCCCATGCCTCAGTAGCCCAAATCGATTTCTTCAGTAGCCATTTTCACCATTTTTTATCCTCTGTAAATCCTCTGAAAAGTATAAAAATGCTTGTAACTCTCTTCCTGGTCACCCGGGGCCAAATCTAACTGCACCAACATGTCCGGGAATGTAGCAATGCAGTAAAAACAATTGGTTACACTCTATATCCCCTCTGTAGCGCCATAGGTGAACAATTCAAATCATGGAACTGCTTTGACATGCCATTTTTAATGGCAAATATGCACCAGAATGATAAACTGAAGAAAATACCAACTGTAACTGCCTGGAACTGAAAACCAACTGTCTCAATGGACTCAGAGAGCCCAAATCTACCAAAGGTGTGTACTCATACACCATATGGATCTCTGCATGATAATATAATATCTCAAATATACCCGAACAAATAAAAATAATAATAATCTCTAAATGATCAAATATAATAAAATGCCAGATCATCATCACTAAACCGTAACCCATGCATGGAAGCATCTGGTGCCCTGTAATAGACCATATATCATCTATCTGCATCATCCAAAGTCTATCTCACCTCATGTCCTGTAGTTGACCTTGGTCAAACTAGCTTTGACCAAGTCAACATGACCAATAAAATGACCTAGGCTAACATCAAACTGCTGCAAGTGTAAAAGGTTAAGACATGCTTTAGAAATCATTTAGGTAGCAATATAACAGATAGTAATCATTCCTCTGGCGATCTATAACCAAATATTCAATGCTTTATTATTATTATTATGGCTCAGACTAGAACCTGAAGACTATACTTATTTCATGGCTGTGATCAATTTGCGAGTGATGGGTGAAGGTTGAAAACTTATAAGGCTAGGTTAAGGGATGACCATATTGACTTGACACTGTGACACTTTGGAAATGGAAAGGGGATACACACTAAAGCATATGCTCGACAAGCAGTAACACAGGGGAGGGCAGTGTCTCACAAATGGGTAAGCTGTTTGGGAAGTGCTTATTCAACCTTGATAGATGCCTACAACTCACATCCAAGCTGATACAACTCCTTGAGGATATTTTCTAGAGCCGCCATGATTGGGTGCCCGACAAACCGTAACTTAAGACTCTAGGGGACACTTAGAATTAGCTGTCCCTTACTCCATCTTATATGAGAACCAGCAGGCTAATGAGGAATAATCATTACATGTATATAAGGTTAGCAATCAATAGATATAGCATTTAGCCCATTGCTTTTATAAGACCTTTTCATTTATATAGCATCTATCCATGTGTGTTAAAAAACACATTCTTGGATTTACATTTCATTAGGCTTTTGATCCATGTGTGTTAAGAAACACATTCTTGGATTTACATTTCATTTCACATGCCTTCCATTCACGTGTGTTAAGAAACACATTCTAGAATGACCTTTCATTTAGATATACAATATAGTTTTCAGATACAGTGTAATGATGGTAGCACTATCTGTTTCAGGCATAGTTACCAGATTCGGCCCTAGGCCTAACCGCACCCGAATCGGATTCTTCCGAATCGGATCCTCGGATTCTTCCACCTCATTTTGACAAATCTAAAGCTGTTTATGTAGGATAAATGTAGGATAATTAGGGTTACTTAGGGTTAGGGTTCCGAATCCCCAATTCCTAATTTTGGGTTGAGTGCCGCACCTGTATCGGATTCTTCAGCCGATTCCGATCGCACCCACGGTTAGTGTAACCTTGGTTTCAGGTCTAGCCAACACAACTTAGGCAACTCAGAGCCGAGACACAATAAAATAGGGAAGCTCATCCAACAAAGAGGCTAGAGTGGGGGAAGGTCCTCCATGTCATTAGTCAAGTAGTAGGTTAGGGTAACAACAATAACTGGAAGGTAATGGATGGGTGGAGATAGTGGAAATGATGCCAACACTAGCAAGCCAAAATATGGTTGGAATGATCACCTCTATTCTCCCTAAGAAGGGTGTTGTCCGCCGAGATGCACACCAGCAGCAAAAAGCTTTCGAAAGCTGTTCCCTCACTACAAGTGGGGAAAGTGTGGCCTTGGGGGCAAGCAATGAGCCAGGTACTGTCACTTGAATCCCAACTCCTCCGTTTAGGCTAACTCCTAACGAAGCCAAGGGGGGTAGTCCCTACAAAGAGTTTACTATGGCTCAATGTGTTTTAATGTTTTTAGTGTATGGTGATGCGGATGGGTGTTGTTAAGGAGTTTTTAAAGATGAAAGATCACAAATTTACTTTAAAAGAAACACAAGGTAAAGTGCCATCCACGTTGCGAAGGAGTATATGAAAGACTTGCGAAATAAATAAAAGCATCCACTGATAAATCACTTAAACAAAGGACAAATGGCCCCAATTAATAATGAAAGTGTAAATAAACCAGTGCCTTATGGAGTCAATGAAATGTGTAGTGTTTGGGGGATGTTGAAATGCAAGTGTCAAGTAACTGTTCGTGAGATCATTGTGCAAATTATCTTGGTAAATTAAAAGTTTTAATGGTCTTGATTATTAGGCTAAGAACAACAAGGTAAGCAATCGACCGGAAAGGTATACCTTTAGTGGCTTCCGCTCTGATGGTAAGACGGACTGCCTAGATGTCAAGGAGTAGGTGTCTAAAGAATTAACCACTTCGATGTCTAAGACAACGGTAATTTCCGGCCCCACCAGGTTTAAGAACTTTGCCCACTACTTGAGTATGTCTCGAAAAAGCAACGCCGGTTTGTTGGTTGTGGGGGTGAAATTTTTTATTATGTTATCGAAAATTATCAAATCCAACACCTTTCTGAGTACTAGCCCAACCTTTTCAGGTTGGCAGAGCATATGGGTGTCGGATAGCAACCAAGATAAATTTATTAAGGGGATGTGAGTTGGAAATTTTATTATTATTAGAGCACACAGTTCAGCTCTCCGACAGAGAGTGCTCTTGACTTTGTCTTATGACAAGGTTCAAGAGACTTAGTTATTCTATATGCCTAATGCAGGGAAGATGCAATATTAATATGCCCTCCGACAGAGAGTGCTCGTGACTTGGGTTATTGCAAGTTCAAGAGGCTTAGTTCTTTGTTAAGATAGAAACAAATTGTACGCAAAGAACAAACGTGATAGCTCGATAAGATTGTAAATAAACAATGATAACTTGAAATAGAAATTAGCATATCTACTTGCAAGAAAGAAAATTAGTGGTCTACAGGAACTAATCTAAGAGTGAAGTCAAAGTGACTTCTACACACTGCTCATGAAACTTCCAACTTAGCCGGTCCTACGCAGTACACGGTGGGGAAAGAGAAGTAGCACCAAGTGTTAATGCGGCACTTGGGATAAAATCCCAGGAGGCTTCTCAAGTCAAAACTTGAAATAAATTTATTCTAAGTACAAAATTTGAAAAATAGATCTAGAAAATTGAAACAAAACTAAGCTAAAGAATGCACCAAAACACTCTTCCCCAAATGGGGAAAAAGAAACCAAAGTGTGGGAGGTCTTATCCCACCTAGCATTTTTATTAATCGATTACAAGTGCCTTGGGAATTTAACCCTTGTAAGGTCTTTTAGGAAAGATGAAATAACTATGAAAAACAATATAGAGCTCTTAGGAGCTTTTACAAAAGGAGAGTGTAAGTTTTGTGTTTTGGATCATCCTTATGGTCTTGTTTGATGCTTTCTTTGGGTAAAGATCTCCTTGTGTTTCAAAGTTCCTCAACTGTTTCTTCTTCTTCAAAATACCTACACAAGCTCAAATTAGCTCAACAAGGCACCCTTTAGCATTAGAAAAACAAAACAAATTTTTAAACTAGCTAAGTTTAAGCTTGCAAAAAGAGATCTAAAGTGCAAAATGGCATGAGATTCAACTTCAAATTATTAAAAAAGTGAAAACGGACCAGCAAACAACAAATGCCTAAAATGCTAGGAAAGAGATCTATGAATGAAATATTTTTGTTATGCAATTTTTATCTTTTAAATGATAGATCCAAAATGCAAAAAATAAAACTAAATGCAAAGCCTAAAATGATAAATGTAGGATCTTCTTACCAAATGAAATGCAAACTACTACAAAAAAAATGTAACTAAAATGAAACTAGATGCAAGATCTAAAAATGCCTAAGTGTTTAACTTTTTAAAATGCATAAAACTTATAGCAAGATACAAAAATGGATCTAACTATTAACTAGATCTTAACCACTAACAAGTTTTTAGTTTGTTTTTTGTTGTGTTTTAGGGCAGACAAGAAGGTGGACGAGAGCAAGGTGAAGGAGAGAATGTAAAGGGGAAAACGAAAGGGTAAGTAGAGAGGGAGTTTGAAGGGAGATGAGAGGATGGAGGAGGCAAAAAAAGATTGGAGAAAAAGGCCAACAGTGAGGTGGGACGAAGCTAAGCTAGGGAGAAAGAAAGGTAGGACGAGACTAGAGGAGAAGGGCTAGCAAATCAAGGGCAAAAACTTCAAGGAGAAAATGGAGGGCTTGAAGAGGAGAAACCTTTGGAACCAAGGTAACCAACTTGATTTTGAAATTTAAGAGATGGAAAAGATAGCAAGCCTCAAGGCCACTTTGTAACTTTGATTGGATCCTTGGAGAGTTCCTGAAATACAAAAGTTGTCAAAAAAATAGTTGATGGAGAGGAGGGAGAAGCAACCGAGCTCAAGCTTCACTCAATCCTTGAATCACTGCACAATGCACCACTCACAAGCATAAACTCAGATCAAAACTTAGTATATTAAACAAAATGGAATGAGAAGTACATAAGTATATCCGACTACAGTTTGTACTCCTAATCACATCAAGCCTAACATCAATGAGTAACTTGGACCATCAAATACTCATCCTATGCTCTTAAAAAAGAATTCTAAGCTAAGCAAGATCGAATATAGATAATGTAAGTAAGTGCAAAAGAAATATTATCACCTCATAGATTGTGAATCATTCTCCATAGACAACAATGGCACACCATAGACCTCCAAAGTCACTTTTTATTTCCAATGGTAGCAAATGCTACAAGCTTTTACAAAAATATGGCAGAGTAAGTTTACATCAAAAGTTCCATGATAAGAGAGCCCAAATGGCTTCTCTTTATACAAAAACTAAAGACTAAAACCCTAAAACGAATTGGCATAGAGAGAGCCAAGTAATTCGAGTTTTCCAATGGCAAGAGAGCACATAAGCTTGATTTATGAGTTAACTGGGTGTTGGAAGGTAGGAGGGGGGTGAGGTGGCCTCCACCTAGGCAAGGCGCCCACCCCCAAGCCTTGTGAACTCCACCCAACCAATAAACAATTGCCAAATAAAAAAAACGTAAGCATGCTTGAGGGCGAAAATCTTGACTAAAAATCACTCCCAGTGCTCCGATTGCTAACTGAACTGACCTGGAGTTGATTGCAATCATCTTAAATGTCTCCTGCCATGTCATCTTGACTTTTACTTTATTCAATTTGGCCTTTTTTGGAGAGAATTGATTTATCTCCAATTTATTATTTTCTGAATATTTTAATTAATATTTCTCATTTTTTGATTTTTTGAGAAAATATTAATTATGAGGCCAAATAATTGTCTGAAACTTAGGCTAAGCTGGTCCGGGGTTCATGAATGATTTTTGGCTTAAGGTTTGAGCCTTCAATCACTGAATTCGGATCCCAGATGACTGACATATTACAAATTGAAATTTTTCCATTTAAACTATGGAAAAAATTTATTAAAAAATAAAAATAATTAAAAACCCAAAACCGGAGGACACGGTAAAATTTTTTTGAAATTTTTTCTGAGGGTCCTAGTGACTTAGGACATGACCATAGTCTATTCTAATAGTGTCTAGTAGGCTTATATACACCAGTTGGACTCTAATAACCCCCTAAGGCTCAAATTTTCAAAATCAGGCATTCCAGCTTTGGAGGAAGCGGGAGAAAACCTCATCGATTATAGCTCGACTATAGGCAAAGTATAATTGACAAGGGAAAAACTCCCTGGAATACCTTAGTTGCTTAACCAAGTCATGGGGGACCGAGCCTTGGTCTTGATTGTAGAGAGTCCCCTAGTTGATTGAGTTGTGTTGGCTAAACCCTGAAGCAATATGTACTACCATCATTACATGTGGAAGCTATTGCTATATCTATTATGAAAGCCCATGAAAGTACTTTGAAAATTGTGCTTCTCAGCACAATGAAAGAGGGCTATGGAAATTATGGAAACTTAAATGAAAAATCCCCTGGATGAAAGCTTGAGTAGTTGTACTTCTAAGCACATGCAAAATCCCCAAAAGGGTTATGAAATGAAATGAATTGGAAACTGAAAGTACTCTGGATGAAAGCTTTAGTAGTTGTGCTTCTAAGCACATGCAAAATCCCCAAAAGGGTCATATAGGCCTAAAGAAAGCAGTGGTTAAATATATGCTAAATCTAAAGATTGCTGGCCAAGGAAATGAAATGTCATGATTAATTCCTCACTGAGCCTACAGATTGTGATGTGAGATGGAGTAAGGGACAACTAATTCTAAGTGTCCCCTAGAACCTCAAGTTACGGTTAGCCGAGCACCCAGTCCACAACGATTCTAGAAAGGATCCTCATGGAGCTGATACATCTTGGATGTGAGTTGTAGACATTTGCCAAGGTTGAATAAGCACTCCTCTAAACAACTTATTCCATTTGTGTGACACTGCCATTCCCTGTGTGTTTATTATTTGACATATGCTTAAGTGTGTATTCCCTTTCCCTTATCCAAAGTATCACAGTGTTGAGTCAGCTAAGTCATCCCCTTGTCCTAGCCTTGCATTCTTCACCCTCACTCTTTGCCTAGCAAATTGATCATGTCTATAGAATGAGTATATCCTTGAGGATCTTTTGTAAAGTAAATAATTATTTAAACTTATGCTTTATGCTATTATTAACTAACTGTTAGTGAACTGATGCTTAATACTTTAAGTCTTGCTATGAGAATGATTAAAAGAGCATGTCTTATCCATTTGCTTTTGCAGCAGTAGGCTTTTCTAGCCTGGGTCATATTTTGATCAGTCTTGACCTGGTCAAACCCAATTTGACTTGGTCAACCTTGGGATTAGTGATTATGTATGATGATGATATATGGTCCTTTGATACACCTTTGATGGCTCCATACAGTGGACACAGATTTCAGATACACTTTTTTATTGGTTATTATTATTTCCAGACCATTATATTATTATTGTCCGGGTATGGCTGAGGCTACAAATGGTCTTACAGGTTGCCACATGGTGTATGGGTACTCATCTCTAGTAGATTTGGACCTTCTGAGTCTATTGAGACACTAAGTTATCTGTTTCAGCCACTCTCAGAGAGGATATGGTCATATTTCCACCTTTTTGCTAGTTTGCCATGCAGAAATGGCCTGTTCAGCAACAACATTGATGAGGCACGTTTGCCTAGGGCGCTACAAAGGAGAGGAGTGGTCCAGCCACTTGTTATTACCATTTTACCCCCTCTCCAGAGATGATGGTACAGTCAGATTTGCGCCTGGATATCCGGTAGTGGGTTACAGGCATTTTGATGGTTTCTTAGGTGGAATAAAAATTGAATAAAAAGGTCATTAAGGAAATCGATTTAGGCTATTAAGGCAAGGTTTTGGCATGAGGTTGTTCATAGGTCATCTATGTGTATCTCACTCCTTACAGATCAGCTTGCAATATTCAGTGGGGTCCACACATTCTCTGCGCTGTCATTTGATGCATTCTTCTCTCAGTTGAGGGGGCCACGATTTGATCATTTGGTCACTTGGACATGTCATTGAGTCATAGTTTAAATCATTGTGCCATGGGGTGATGCTAGTGAAGGATAACTAGACCTCCTAACCCCACCATGTGCTCCTAGTCACTTGTCCTAGTCACTTTATGTGCGCACCCCCTCATGTGAGTGGATCCATGTTATATTGTACCGGTTCATCTTAGTCGTTGATTGTATTGTATTTATCTTTTGATCTCAACCACTTGTTCATAAAGTGGTTAGGGTTTTGGTCTCTTTCCTCTTATATAAGGAAGAGGCCCCCCTATTGTAATGGCGCCTTTGGGGTTATGGAAATACTGGAATAAAATACTATTTTGTGGATCTGCTTCTCATGATTTGATTGGATGCTCTTGTACATGATTATACATCTTTTGCTTTAGACATCTAGGTTGTTCACAGGTGATTTTGACAGCTACAAAGGGAGGCCGAATTGAACTGTTGCAGGGGTGCGAATTGCTTGGAGGGAAGATTGTTGGGGTTTCTCACATCCCCCTCGAGCAAGACGTTTTCATCTTGAAGGGAGTTTTTCATTTGTGCTTTTTCCATTGATTTACTTCTTTTGATATGCCATGCTTAGATCTTGCTTACTTGTGAATCAAATCTCACGTTTTGTAGTTTGTTTTGCAGGTGAAGTAGGATGTTTTTCTTCCTTGGACTTGGATGATTTGCTTGGAATCACTTGGATTTAGCTTGGAATTGTAACTAAATGCAAGGATCATCGATGTACAAGGTAGCCGCAAGCATTTGAGATAAGATCTACAAGGTACGTATCCATTTTCATGTGTTTCACCCATTGGTCACTTCAAGCCCTCATATCTCAAAACCCTCATTTTTTTATTTTATAGATCATGTGAGATCTAGGCTTGGGCTTAATAATTAAAACCCACCTAGATAATAATTAATCAACCTTGGATCTAAAGTTTGGTGGGCATCGGACTCCATTTATCCCCTAATCTAAGGCATTGGGCTACTCCAAGGGAGGTCGCACTTGTTGGGTAGGTGGGCTTTTGCTAGATCCTGTTATCACACCATAGTAGCAGGGCTACTATTCTTGCTTAGAAGATATCTGCACATTCCAGAGCTTCCATTATTCCAGAGCATGGCTATATATTTTGGATCACTCATGATCAGAGCAGTATATTATTCAGATTTATGTTAGACCTTGTGTCAAGGCTGAGCCTTGAGAGTTCAGATTTGATGACCGATGTGACCCTTTATCCCATACAGTTTCAGTTCAGTGCTTAGAGATGTATTGCAGCAGTGTTTCAGATGGTACATGATGATTATTATGATGATGTTGTGTGATCTATGGATGCTTTATCACTGACTGTGGATTATTATCTTGTTGATTTAGTCATGTTCATAGCATCTGCTTGGTATATTATTCCTGATGTGGCAAACTGTTTAAAATGAACTATATAAAATGGACAATTGCTTGCACATTTAGGTCATTTAACAAAACCCACTGGTTTTTCACCTTATATAGATATGGTCTTTCCTGACACCAGTTGTCTGTTAGTGTAGGCCTCATATTCACTTGACTCCATCCATACATGACCTTCCTATTTGACTTTATCCTTTGACTTATCTCATTTGACTTTCTGATACTGAGGACTTCCCCATTTTTCTACCTTTGTGTTTGGATCGCATCCCTGTATATTCAGTGTCTCGGCTCTGAGTTGGTGACAAAACTTGCCTTCGGTGAGTTGGATTGTAGGCCTAAATCATTCTGGTCGGTTGTCCCGATGTTTGGCATTGGCTCGAACTCCCCCTAGTCACTTGAGATGTTGTTGGCTAAAATGGAAAGCTCATGTTCTACCTATGGAAAATTATAAATTCGCCCATGGAAACAAAAAAAAAGGGCAAGAGCGATGAACAGCTAAAAATACTCCTCGAAGAGTATAAGAAAGGTCCAAAAAGCAATGGTTCTTAAAAGCTATATCTAAACAATTGCTGACCTTATATGTATTGGAAAAACATGCCCTGGATGAAAGCTGCAACTAGTTGTGCTTATCAGCACACCTGAGATCCGAAGGGTTATGTAGGCCAAAAAGGCCATGAAATAAAATTGAATGATCCTAATGAACCTGGATCAACTTGATGTAGACATGATGCCTAAGTTGAATAAACACTCTCTGAACAACTTATCCATTTGTGAGGCACAGCCATCCCCCGTGTTATTTTTGTCCAGCACAAAGTTTGTAGCTTTCCCCTTTCTCCCAGTCCCAAGGTATTTTTGAGTTGAGTTAGACAGGTCAACCCCTTTGCCCAACCTTGTTCCTAGCCTTCATCCTTCGCTAGCAGTTTGACCATGTCCAATGGGTGAGTTTGTCATTTGAACTATTGTGCAAGTAATTTTATATAACAAAAGAATATGCTAACTTGATTAATGCCACTGAATGGATTTTATACTTTGAGCTAGGATGTGAAAATGATTAGAGAAGCATGTCTTAGTCTACTGATGTGATTTATCCTTGGTTGTATATTATTGGGATCTATGATGATGTGGGCCATGTATGGATGCCTATTGATGATGATTGATGGTACCACATACTTGATGATGATATCATATGATGGACATATGATGCAGATGATGATTGATGCAGTTCAACAGGTTTTATTACTACTTCAGATCAGCAGATTATACATTGTCCATATATGGTGGACCCTACAGCTGGCCCATTAGGGCAACCCATGGTGTATGAGTACACATTTCTAGTGGATTTGGGTCTTCTGGATCCATTGAGACACTTATCGTTCAGTTCCGGGCACTTCTGACAGTGATTGATGCAGTTTTACACTTGTTGACCAGATTTGGGGCTGATTTCCCAGCCTCAGCAGCAGGGGCCATGATTGGCCAGTTCACCTAGGGCGCTGATGATGGAGGGGGTGGTCCAGCCACTTGTTTTTACCATTTACCCCCCCTTCTGGAGAGCCTGGTGGGCTCAGATGGACAGCGCTTGTACCCTAGGAGGCAGTTTTGGCACTTTCACAGTTACCGAGGCAGTTAAAAAAGGGGATAAAGTGGTCACTGAGGAAATCGATTTGGGCAATTGAGGCAAGGTTTTGGCATTTGGTTTTCACAGAGGTCTTCCAGGGTGATCCCACTATCTTCCAGCCAGTTTTCACCATGTGGGTATGCCCACATTGATCACAGGAGGACATTTACTGCTTGACTGTCATGGACTTGGAGGACAGTTTTGATCATTTATATTATCTTGGACATATTTTATTATTTTATTGTGCCTTGGGGATGAGCTAGTAAGGATTGATGCCTCCTAGCCCCACCATGTGCTTATTTTGGCATGTCCTAGTCATCATGAGGTGGATCATTGTACTTTTACCCCTCTAGTGCATGACGTCACCCCCTTTTTTGTACCATTTAGTGGGGGTGCTACTATTATATTGGGTGATCCATGTGATATATTGTTATGGTTCATCCTAGCCATTGATTGTATGATGAGATCTTTTAATCTCAACCACTCATTTGATGTAGTATTGTAGAGTTGTATAGGGTTTTGGTCTTTATTATCCTATATAAGGAGGAGACCCCCCATTGTATAGCTCACCTTTGGAGCTCTGGAATATTGGAATAGAAGATTTCTTTGTGGAGCACATCTCTCTTGCATTGTGGATTCTCTTGCATATTGAATATACAGTATCTCTTCTATGTATCATTTTGGATTTTGGTGCTTCTACTAATCTTTTTTACAGGAAAGTCGAATTGGTGGAGAGGAGGGCAACTTCTTGAGGGTTATTGTTGGAGGGATCCACATAGTCTCTCTTGGGTTGATCTTGTGACAGGGAGTATCATTATTGTATCTTTGTGACATAGTTGATGCTTTCTATTACATCTTTCTACCATTTTCATAATCATCTTGCTTGACTTGTTTCTGTGATCTTGTCTTGTAGGAGGAGGACGATTTGGCTATCTTGGAGGAGGACGTTTTGGTTGGAGTTCTTGGATCTCACTCTTGAAGATACACATAGGAGAATGCTATCAATTTGCAAGGTGGCCACAAGCAATTGAGGTAAGATCTACAAAGTATGTGCCTCTTTCATCCATTCTATCTTCATTGGTCATAAACCCTAATTAATTAAAAAACCCAATTTTGGTATTTCTTAGATCTACTTAGATCTAGCCTTGTATTTCAAGGCAAAAAGCCCTCTTGAACCCAAATCACACTGCCTAGTGAGAGGCTTGTTTGGTTAGATCTAGCACATGGGTAGGTGAGATCCCACTTGATTTGCAATCTAGACACTTGATAACCTACCCCCAGATTCTTATTTTGGTGAATTCTACCTTGTGGACATCATTCCATGTTTTAAGGGGTTAAAACCCCCTTTTGAATTTCTTGGCACCTCAAAACTCAGATCTACTAAGATCTAGCCCTTGGATTGATTTGATTTTCGGGATCTACATAGATCGGGGTACTAGCCACTTGGATCTATAGTTTGGTGGCCATTGGACTAGATTTGGTCCACCAAACCCCTCTTTTTGCCCTCCTTGAGCAAAGTCGCACCCCCTTGGGTAGGTGAGTTTGTCCACTTTGAGGAAGTGGGTGTTTGAGATTTTCATGGATTTGGAACGGCCATACCTTGAAACCTAGGTCTAGACTATCATTTTGTGACAATCTGCCTTGGGGGTAGCATTCCTTGTTTCAAGGGATTGTGGTCCACTTAGGGTCATTTCTTGAAAAACCTAGATCTAGCAAGATCCAACCATTAGATCTCATTTAGCCCACTTGACTTGGCTTCTAGGTGTCCCGATCTACATTTTGACATACTTTTTGACCCCATTAGCCCATTTAACAAGGCACTAGTCCTCCTCAAAGCAAGTCGCACTCCTTGGGATTTGTGTCAAACCCTAGATGTAGTACATGGGTACTCTTAAAATCAACTTAGATCTATAGATCCACTAATAACATAACATCTAGTACCAATTTCATCCCTAGCTTCACCTTGTGGGCCCACTTAAAGCCATTTCACACATGCCAAGAAAATAGGACCCACTTGTGTAAACATATGGTACTACATCTTGTCATCATCCCCAATCATGTGGCCTAAGTCATACATTGGTTGAAACACTAGTCATCTCTCAAACCGCCTTCAACCATACTTTAATTTCTAGGTGCACTTACCTTGCATTGGTTTCCGTAACTTACCTGTTATCACACCATAGTAGCAGGGCTACTATTCTTGTACAACAGATATCTGCACATTCCAGAGCTTCCTTTATTCCAGAGCATGGCTATATATTTTGGATCACTCATGATCAGAGCAGTACATTATTCAAATTTTATGACCTTGTGTCAAGGCTGAGCCTTGAGAGTTCGGATTTGATGACTGATGTGACCACTTATCCCATTACAGTTTCAGTTCAGTGCCTAGAGATGTATTTCAGCAGTGTTTCAGATGATGCATGATGATGATTATTATGATGATGTTGTATGATCTATGGATATGTTCTCACTGACTGTGGCTTATTATCTTGTTGATTTAGTCATGATCATGGCATGTGCTTGGTATATTATTCCTGATGTGGCAAACTATTTAAAATGAACTGTAAATCATAAATGGACAATTGCTTGCACTTTTAGGTCATTTAACAAAACTTACTGGTATTTCACCTTACATAGACATGGTCTTGCCCCGACACCAGTTGTCTGCTAGTGTAGGCTCCATACTCACTTGTCTCCATCCATACATGACCTTCCTATTTGACTTTAAACCCTGACTAGTCTCATTTTGACTTTTTGATACTGAGGACTTCCCCATTTTTCTACCTCTGTGTTTGGACCGCATCCCTGTTTATCCAGTGTCTCGGCTCTGAGTTGGTGACAGAACTTACCTTTGGTGAGTTGGATTGTAGGCCTAAATCATTTTGGTCGGTTGTCCCGATGTTTGGCATTGGCTCGAACTCCCCCTAGTCACTTGAGATGTTGTTGGCTAAAACTGAAAGCTCATGTTCTACCTATGGAAACTAAAAATTCGCCCATGGAAACAAAAAAGGGCAAGAGCAATGAAAAGCTAAAAATACTCCTCGAAGAGTATAAGAAAGGTCCAAAAAGCAATGGTTCTTAAAAGTTATATCTAAACAATTGCTGACCTTATAAATATGTGAAAAACATGCCCTGGATGCAAGCTGCAACTAGTTGTGCTTCTCAGCACATCTGAAATCCGAAGGGTTATGTAGGCCAAAAGGCCATGGAATAAAATTGAATGATCCTAATGAACCTGGATCAACTTGATGTAGACATGATGCCTAAGTTGAATAAGCACTCTCTAAACAACTTATCCATTTGTGAGGCACAGCCATCCCCCGTGTTATTTTGTCCAACACAGAGTTTGTAGCTTCCCCCCTTCTCCCAGTCTAAAGTATTTTTGAGTTAAGTTAGACAAGTCAAACCCTTGGCCCAACCTTGCTCCTAGCCTTCATCCTTCACTAGCAGTCTGACCATGTCCAATGAGTGAGTTTGTCATTTGAACTATGGTGCAAGTAATTTATTATAACAACGGAATATGTTAACTCGATTAATGCCACTGAATGGAATTCATACTTTGAGCTTAGCTATGGAAATGATTGGAGAAGCATTGTCTTAGTCTACTGATGTGATTCATCCTTGATTATATATTTTCTTGGGATCCGTGATGATGTGGACCATGTATGATGATTATTGATGATGATTTATGGGCCCACATGTTTGATGATGATATCATATGATGGACATATGATGCAGATGATGTTTGATCCAGTTCAGCAGGTTTATTATTTCTTCAGATCAACAGATTATACATTGTCCATATATGGTGGACCCTACAGCAGGCCCATTAGGGAAACCCAGGGTGTATGAGTACCCATTCCTAGTGGATTTGGGTCTTCTGGATCCATTGGGACACTTATCTTTCAGTTCCGGGCACTTCTGACAGTGATTGATGCAGTTTTACACTTGTTGACCAGATTTGGGGCTGATTTCCCAGCCTGAGCAGCAGGGGCCCCGAGAGGCCAGTTCACCTAGGGCGCTGATGATGGAGGGGGTGGTCCAGCCACTTGTTATTACCATTTATCCCCCCTCCCGGAGAGCCTGGTGGGCTCAGATGGACAGCGCTAGCACCCTAGGAGGCAGTTTTGGCACTTTCACAGTTCCCGAGGCAGTTAAAAAATGGGATAAAGTGGTCACTGAGGAAATCGATTTGGGCAATTGAGGCAAGGTTTTGGCATTTGGTTTTCACAGAGGTCTTCCAGGATGGCATCACTATCTTCCAGTCAGTTTTCACCATGTGGGTATGCCCGGATTGATCACAGGAGGACATTTACTGCTTGACTGTCATGGATTCTGAGGACAGTTTTGATCATTTTTATTATATTGGACATATTTTATTATTTTATTGTGCCTTGGGGATGAGCTAGTAAGGATTAATACCTCCTAGCCCCACCATGAGCTTATTTTATCATGTCCTAGTCATCATGAGGTGGATTATTGTACTTTTTACCCCTCTAGTGGGATGACGTCACCCTCCATTGTACCATTTAGTGAGGGCGCTATTGTTATGTTGAGTGATCCATGTGATATATTGTTATGGGTCATCTTAGCCATTGATTGTATGATGAGATCTTATAATCTCAACCACCCATTTGATGTAGTATTATGGAGTGGTATAGGGTTTTGGTCTTTATTATCCTATATAAGGAGGAGACCCCCCATTGTAAAGCTCACCTTTGGAGCTCTGGAATATTGGAATAGAAGATTTTTTGTGGAGCACATCTCTCTTGCATTGTGGATTCTCTTGCATATTGAATATACAGTATCTCTTCTATGTATCATTGTGGATTTTGGTGCTTTTGCTAACCTTTTGACAGGAAAGTCGAATTGGAGAGAGGAGGGCGACTTTTTGAGGGTTATTGTTGGAGGGATCCACATATTCTCTCTTGGGTTGATCTTGTGACAGGGAGTATCATTATTGTATCTTCGTGACATAGTTGATGCTTTCTATTACATCTTTCTACCATTTTCATAATCATCTTGCTTGACTTGTTTCTTTGATCTTGTCTTGTAGGAGGAGGACGATTTGGCTATCTTGGAGAAGGGCGATTTGGTTGGAGCACTTGGATCTCACTCTTGAATATACACATAGGAGAATGCTATCAACTTGCAAGGTGGCCATAAGCAATTTGAGGTAAGATCCACAAGGTATGTGTCTCTTTCATCCATTCTATCTTCATTGGTCATAAAACCCTAATTAAATCAAAACCCCAATTTTGGTATTTCTTAGATCTACTTAGATCTAGCCTTGCAATTGAAAAGATATTAAAAACCCACCTCTATAGGATCCACCCCTAGTTGGATCTATAGTTTGGTGGTGATTGGCTAAAAATTGACACACTTTTCAATGCAAAAAGCCTTCTTGAACCTAAATCGATTTTCCTAAGAGAAGCTTGTTGGGTTAGATCTAGCACATGGGTAGGTGAGATCCCACTTGATTTGACATCTAGACATTTGATAACCTATACCCATATCTTTACTTTGGTGAAAACTACCTTGTGGACATCTCTCCATGTTTTGAGGGGTTGAAACCCCCTTTTTGACCTTCTTGGCATCTTAAAACTTAGATCTACTAAGATCTAGCCATTGGATTCACTTGAAACTTTGAAGGAACATAGATCGGGGTACTAACATCCCGGATCTACATTTTGGTGGCCATTGGACTTGATTTGGTCCACCAAAACCCATTTTTGGACCCTTCTTGAGCAAATCTCACCCCCTTGATTTTTTGAGTTGGTCCACTTCTAGGAAGTGGGTGTTTGAGTTATTTGTGGATTTGGAATGCCCATGCCTTGAAACCTAGGTCTATACTGTTCTTTTGTCAAGATCCACCTTGGGGATTGCATTCCTTGTTTCAAGGGATTGTGGTCCACTTAGGGTCCTCACTTAAAAAACCTAGATCTAGTAAGATCCAACCATTAGATTTCACTCAACCCACTTGACTTGGCTTCTAGGTGTCCCGATCTACAATTTGACACACTTTTTGACCCCATTAGCCCACTTAACAAGGCACTAGTCCATCACCAAGCAAATCGCACTCCTTGGGATTGGTGTCAAATCCTAGATCTAGCACATGGGTATCCTTGAAATCAACTTCAACTCATAGATCTAGCCTACATATAACCTATAGTACCTACCTCACACCTAACTTCACCTTGTGGGCCTACCTAGAATCACTTCACACTTCCCAAGAAAACTAGACCCACTTGTGTAAACACATGGTACTATAGCTAATCATCATACCCCATTATGTGGCCTAAACCATACATAGGTTGAAACATTAACAATCTCTTACACCTCCCTCAACCATACCTTAATCCTTAGGTCCACTTAGCCTTGCATTGGTTTCCGTAACTCATTACTTACCTACCCTTAGAAACCTTGCTTAGGTCCAATCAACTGTGATTGGGGTATAGGGTATCCCCCTTGGTCTAGTTACACCTTGATCTAAAGCGAAGAGTGCCTCGGTTGACGTGACTCCCATCTTGCATTGGGAACCGTGGCATCTCTTGGGTCACCTCTTTAGTTGCCTGACTCCTCTACCGTCCCGGATGGGATACCACTAGGGGCAACTACAAGTTGTGTGA
Source organism: Larix kaempferi (assembly GCA_027924585.1). NCBI lineage: Eukaryota > Viridiplantae > Streptophyta > Pinopsida > Pinales > Pinaceae > Larix > Larix kaempferi. Next base: position 6,147,565 of record BSBM01000866.1, read on the forward strand.
TAACATTACCATTTACTCATCCCTAGGAACCTTTGCTTGGGTCCAATCACCTTTGATTGGCTATAGGGTCTCCCTCTAGGTCTTGTTACACCCTGACCTGAAGCGAAGAGTGCCTCGGTTGACGTGACTCCCACCTTGCATTGGGAACCGTGGCATCTCTTGGGTCACCTCTTTAGTTGCCTGCCTCCTCTACCGTCCCGGATGGGATTCCTCCATGGGCAACTACAAGTTGTGTGATAACAGATCCATCACGTGGGTATTGCTTGTTCCTCATCAAATGCATAGATCCATTGAGTCGCAACCCCTCTAGTGCCATTTCATGTTGATCTTCACCTAATGGGCCCCATTTTGACCATTTTCCATATTTTAAGGGTGGGCCCCACTTGGGTCTTTCTACTTGGCATTAGATCTATCTAGATCTACTAATCTAAACTTATAATTGGCTTAATCTATCCTTGGTTGAACATTTGTACATCTCCTAACCTCTTCAACCAAGCCCTAACTCCTTGGGTCCTGTTATCACACCATAGTAGCTGGGCTACTATTCTTGCTGAGCAGATATCTACACTTTTCAAAGCTTTGCCTTTACAAAGATTAGTTATGATGAGCAGAGTCATTTGTGATCACTTAGACATCATAGCAGCTTATATTAGACATTGTGTAGACCTTGTGCCAAGGCTGAGCCTTGAGAGCTTGGATTTGATGACTGATATGACCTTTTGTTCCATACAAATTTAGTTTAGTGCCCAGGAGGTACGTTATTCTTCTACCTTGTCCATCTATTCCCTTAGATCTACAAACCCTCATTGTCAAAACCCTCATTTTTACATTTTTTAGATCTACTTGGATCTAGCTTGTTTTTGGGGATAAAACTTGAAACCCACCTCTATAGTAGCCACGACAATCCATATCTATAGTTTGGTGGTGATTGGACTCCTTTTGGCCCATTTCCCAAGGCACCTAGTCCTCCTTGAGTGAAAATGCATTCCTTGAGGGGGCTAGTTTGATAGTTCCAAGACGTGGGTAGGTGAGATTCTTGCTTCATTGAATAAATCAACTCTTAAAGCCTACCTCTAGCGCTTCACCTTGTGGGCCCCATTCCTCATTTTGAGGGTTGAGCCCCACTTGGGTCACTAGGTGATGCATTAGATCTATGGAGATCTAGCCATGGCTTGTGCTTGACATTTAAAACCCACCTAGATAATCATCTTAACTATCTCGATCTATAGTTTGGTGGACATCCAACTCCATTTTCCCTTCCAACCAAGGCACTTGTCCTCCTTGAGGCAAGTCGCACTCCTTGGGTAGGTGGCCATTTGCTAGATCTCATACTTGGGTATTGCTAATTATTGGTCAAATCCATAGATCCATGCTATAGCATACCCCCTAATGCCTTTCATTTAAAATTTGACCTTGTGGGCCCTTTTTGGAACATTTTCCACTTTTTAAGGGGTGGGCCCCACTTGGGTAATTTTCATGGCATTAGCTCTTCATTAGATCTACTTACTTAACCCCATAAATGACCTTAATCAAACACTTGGTTGAAACATTTGTCCCTTTCTTAAGCCTCTCAACCAAGCCATAACTATCTTGGGTCCACTTATCTTTTCTAGATCTAAATCATGCACCATTGATTTCCTTACATAACTTTCACATTTCCCTAGGAGTCTTTGGGTTAGCTAGTCTTCATAGATTGGCTAGGGTCTCCCACTTGATCTTGATTCTTCTTGATCTAAAGTGAAGGTTGCCTTGGTTATCATGACACCCACTTGCATTGGGAACCGTGGCAAGCCTTGGGTCACCTCTTTAGTTGTCCAACACCTCTACCATCCCGGATGGGATACCTTTAGGGACAACTACAAGTTGTGTGATAATATGTCCACTTATCAATCCTAGATCTAGATCTTTTCACTCTTGATCTCTTCCTATTTCATCTTTCACATTTCCCTAGGAGGTCTTGAGTAGGTTCGCTAGCCTTCATTGGCTAGTTAGGGTCTCCCCCTTGGTACTGCTTAGGCTAGATCTAAAGCGAAGAGTGCCTTGGTTAGCATGACAACCAATTGCATTGGGAACCGTGGTATCTCTTGGGTCACCTCTTTAGTTGTCCAACGCCTCTACCATCCTGGATAGAACCACCTTTAGGGACAACTACAAGTTGTGTGATAACATGACCCTAACAATCAGACTCAACCCCCCTTAATCTTTGACTTTTGTTTTTTAGTCTCCTTCTTGGACTTTTTTTGTACTTTTCTTCTTCTGTAAGACCTTGGCCTTTTCATTTTTCTTTTAAGGCTGATGCAAGTTTAGACCTGCTTCTTTTTCTTTTATGCTTGATTTTTACTTTTCAGTTGGTCTTCATTTTCTTTCTTCATGCAGCTACAAGGAGTCTTGGACTGGGTGTTGCTTCATGTGCCCTTTATGAGGCACTGAAGAGGGGAAGAAGCTTTTCATGCTTCGGGACAAGGAAGCATATCTCTAGCAACTAGACAACCTTAGCACTCAGCCAATCAACAGGGATTTACAAGAAGAAAGGCATACGGGATTGAAAGGCGGTAATCCTAGCACATAGCCAAGGAATATGGCTATACAAGAAGAAAGGCATAAGGCATCTGAAAACCAGTTCTCCTAGGCACAGAGCAAATTGATAGGGCTTTACAAGAGGAAACACATAAGGCTTCGGAGAATTTTGTTGCACACATCAGAGCTGAGACACAAGGGAATAACATTGAGGCCATCGTAACAAAGAGGTGTCAAAGGGCAAGTCTTGAGTCACTTTATCAGATCCAAACCAATGGGTTTCAAACGAGCAGGGTGACATGAGATGGAAGATGGTAAGGTAAATAATGGAGCTAAGAGAAGGTTATGATTAATGTAATAATCAAGAGACATACTAGATAATGGCATGTGCATAAAACACGAACTATTTCTATATGCTGCTCTATGCAATATTCATACTTATCATTCTCATAAAAAATCAGCGAGTGTAAAGTAGCATTTACAAACACCTAGTACAGCTGCTAATACAAATCATAATCCATAAACACATCCTCTAGACATGCATCTGGTACAATAATCATGATAACAAGGAACCATCTCAAGGCAATACATGGCAACTGATAGAAAATTATCTCAGCAATCAATAGGCAACACTGCTCTGACAATCTTCTCTGCTCATACAAAAATGATCTCAGCCCTGCTCTGCTCAGCAAAAATAAGGGTATAACACCCCATACATATGGTGGTATAACAAGACCATTGTGAATGCCAACATAAGCAAACCAATGTATTAGTTCAATGAGCAGCTAAATCACATAATGAGCCATAATACATAGAGAAAACCCTTAGTTGATGGTTTCTCTCTCCATGCATATGCTAGGGGTCAACAAATGAGTAATATGAATGCAAAAGCCTCATCAAGGCTAGTGCTCCATCAAGATCTACCTTCAAACCTTCAAATATGGAATGAGGATGCCAACAAAAGGCGATGATCCGTGAGCAAATAGGCATCAAAACACAACCAATAGCTACTAAGATATAAATCTTGCAAATGCAGCCTTCCTGGGCAGGGTCTTCAACACAGGACAATCCTCTATGAGGGGTAACAAAGTGTTCAATAAAATTTATTATTTATTGGTTGTGCTGGGGTGAAGTAACCTTTCAGTGTGTTTCCACCTTGAGGTGGTTAAAACGCTTCATTATTCTTTCATTATAATGTCTTAGATATGACAAGGCACAGACCAAATGTTAGTGAGGTAGTACTATGTGATTTTCAGCAATATAATAAGAATTTTCAAAACAGTCATTTGATTTGACCATTGATGTGGTAAGAAGCCTCTTCTATACTAACCTTACCAGGTCTTGGCATCGGCATGGTATGGTGCTTTATAATAATATTTTTCTAATTTATAATTTATGTCATGAGATTCTCTTTCAGAGGTATGTAGAAATATCATGAAAGGTTTTAGTCATGGGACAGTTAACATGGTTCACAAGATATCAGCTATTCTCATTTTACACTGTTGACATTCTGGTGATAATTAGCGCACAGAGTCAGTTGTATTTTTATTTACTATTTTGCTGCATTTTCGTTGTTTTTATTTGCTGCATTTTGTATATCATTTGGTTCCAGGCAAAGACGGATCTATGGATGATCAAAGATTTAGAGGCAAGGTATTATACATTTCTCTCTTTAATTAAGTATTGTAGGCCTGTAATTGTTTTTTGTATATTTACTCAAGCAATAGTCTTGTGAAGAATAAGACAAGTTTGAGAAGAGAAGCCAGGCAAAGGAAAAGTAAGTAGACTATGAAAACATCTCTCTCTCTCTCTCTCTCTCTCTCTCTATTCTGACAGTAGGTTGGTTTTATATATGGACTCATTAACAGAGTAACTGGAAAGGAATTCCTACAAGGCTGAACAACATTCCTCATTCCAGAGAGATACGAGAATATTTCTATGAGGATGTGCGTCGTGCCACAATAAGGGCCGTAGAAGATGGCTGTACCAGACTAAAGGTTAGATATTTCTAATTAACATCCTTATCTTGCATTCTGGGAGCTTAGATTTGTTTTCTCATCTGTACTGTTTTATTTAATATTCAAAATTCTTTGGGTGGAACAGGTTGGTAATGAACTGATGTGTAATACTATTGAGGCTCAATTTATTTCTTGCGGATAAGCCCTTAGTTGCAAGTCACAACTTGAAATCCTGCAATAGACTGGTAACATATAGCAAAACCCAACTGCCAGTGATGTGCACATAAGGGTGCTCTTGCATGTTTCTTGGTGCCTGTGAAAGGGATGGCCTTGGATACTAACCTGCTTAATGTCATTATAGGTCTCCTTTAGGCAATTAATTTGGGTTTTGCATTTGCAGTTTAGGGAAGCTGTTTGAGCAGACTTTATGTTCAACATATTAGACACATTCAGCAGGTATGCGTGTGTAAATATGAGAAGCCTTCAGAGGCTTAGATCACAGTAGTCATTCACCAAAAGGTTTTTTCTTAGTTGGAGTTTGCTTCTATGCTCAAATCCATCATGTAGCTAACTTAGGTGCATGCTGGGGATATGGTGGCATGTGTTATATTGGTTTTGATTGCGAGAAATAGTATGGTGTGAAAAGGAGCCTTTTGATGTTGATTTTTTTTGTAGGGCTTGTGTTGATTGATGGTGCTAGTCAGGGAAGCATTCTTGTTGCTAAGTAGGTGGTGTGGTGCTTAGAGGGACAGCTCCTCGGCAGGTTTTATTTCGGCATCGGCTGATAACATCACAACATGTTGGCAAGGTCCGGCGGGATTTTGATTTGTGTGATATTATGTCTTCCCCCCACCGGTTCTAGGTGTGTGGTTCAATTATCTTCAAGAGTATCTGGATAGCGTGGAAGTGAGTTGCGAGCTCGGCAGGTGGAATTTAGAGGGCAGTAGGGCAGGTTGGAATTTGGTGAGATGCTATTTGGAGTTGGAGATTTTAGGGCACTTGTATTGTAGAGCTTACACACTTCTAGGCATGTTCTTGGAAAGACTAGTATATCTTGGCACATGAATATGGTTTGCTTCCTGTTACTACTCAAATCCTCACTTAAAGTGTTAAAGTCCAAATTCACATGATGAAGACCTAAGAGTAACTCAAAGAGGTTATCCATTGTCACCTCGATAACCCTCTCCCACTCGTTAGGTTGGTTCTCTTCCAACTCAAGGGGGGAAGCCCTAAGGCATAAAGTATATGGTATGGATAAATCACAAGAGAGATTAAAAAACTTACAAAACTTAGTGCAAATCTGGTTTAGTATGGTTTTCAATGATGTTTCCAATTTTCCAAATTTATTAAGATATAAATTCAGTCCACTAAACAACTGAATGAAAGGGAACTGTTATCACATTCATAGTGGCCGGGGCTACCATATCTTTAGATCAGATTCCAGTCTTTTATTTCAGCCAGTCCTTTACACTGAGATGCTTGAGATCAGCATCAGATGAGCATTCATTCCAGGATCATTTATTTTTTCAGAGCAGCCCAAGAGCAGATAGTTCAGCCCTTATGCCATGACTGAGTCTCATGAACTCAGATTTGATGACCGACGTAGCCAATTTTGCCATATAGAGCAATATGCAGTGCCCATATGTGCAGCAACAGGTTTCCAGTTGACAAATGATGGTTCAGATGTTTTGGTACAGGTATATGATTCAGCAGGTATATGGATGTGTATTGGTTTGTAGTACTCCTTTGGTCATTTTGGTAGCTTGATTTAGCATTTAGAGGTTATGATCTGGCGGTATATCTATATATTATGGACATGGTTGCTCAAATTATATCTATATGTTCTAGCTTGCTTTGAATCATGAAGTTCTTGTTTATACTCATTGGTTTGACCCTCCTTAGGAGAATGGATGTGATCATTCCCACCGTATATGGCTTGCTAGTATTGGCACCACTTCTCACTTTCCTTATCCATTCGTCACCTTCCATTTTAGTTTTTACCTTGACTTACACCTTATCCTGTGATATGGAGGACTTCCCCACTATAGCCTCTTTGTTGGATAGCATCCCTGTTAGTTTGTGTCTCGGCTTTGAGTTGCCCAAGTTGTGTTGGCTAAAACCTGAAGCATATAGTACTACCATCATTACATGTATATGGAAATAACTATATATCTCTTGTGAAAGCCCAATGAAATGAAATTCAAAACTGTGCCTGTAAGCACAATGAAAGAAGGGCTATGAAATAAATGAAATGAATGAAATGTAAAATCCCCAATGAAGGGACATGAAATGCCTAATAAAAGCAGTGGTTAAATGTATGCTATATCTAAAGACTGCTGGCCGTAGAAATTGAATGTAATGATTAATTCCTCACGGAGCCTACGGGTTGTGATGTGAGATGGAGTAAGGGACAACTAATTCTAAGTGTCCCCCAGAGTCTCGAGTTTACGGTTTGTCGGGAACCCAGTCATGGCGGCTCTAGAAAAGACACTCACGGAGCTGAGTCAACTTGGATGTGAGTTGTAGACATCTTCCAAGGTTGAATAAACACTTCCTAAATAGCTTATTCCATTTGTGAGACACTACCATCCCCTGTGTTATCTTTATCCAACATATGCTTGTGTGTGTATTCCCTTTCCTACATCCAAATTATCACAGTGTTAAGTTAGTACAGTCATCCCTCAACCTTGGCTTACATTTGTCCACCTTCACCCATTACTAGCAAATTGATCACAACAATGAAGTGAGTATATTCTTGAGGTTCTATTATGAGCTATTATTATTTATAAATTTAGGTTGAATATATATTGTGTTTAAACCGCCAGTGAAATGCTACTTTATGATTAAAGTCTTGCTATTTGAATGACTAACGGAGCATGTCTTATCCAATTGCACTTGCAACATTTTGATGTTTTAGCTTGCTGCCTGGGTCATATTTTAGTCAGTTTTGACCTGGCCAAACCCAAATTGACCAAGTCAACCACAAGACATGAGATGAGTTAGACCAGTGATGGTAGAGATTGGTGATATATGGTCTTTCATTGCCCATCAGGTGGTTCCATGCAGCAGTTACAGGTTTTAGATGGTGATTTGTGATATTTTTATGAGTTTGATCATTTACAATTTTTTTTTTTTATCTGTATGGGCATGGTTATGGTACCAGCTGATTATACAAATATCCACATGGTGTATTAGTACTCATTTCTAGTGCATTTGGACCTTTTGAGTCCATTGGGATACTCAGTTTGCAGTTTCGGGCATTTTCAATTGAGATATTTTCCAGTTTATCACATTGGTGCAGATCGGCCATTTAAAATGGCCTGGTAGCAGAGTTTGATATTTTATTTGGTTCACCTAGGGCTCTACAGAGAAAGCATGGGGTCCAGACACTTATTATTACTATATTACCATGCTTCTGGACATTTTAGTGCAGTCAATTTTGGCCCCCAGGTATCGGGAAGTGAGCTACAAGCATTTTATTCTTTCACAAGTGATTTTTTGAGGAATAAAAAATGGTAAAATGGCTAAAGAGGAATTCAATTTGGGTTACTGAGGCAAGGAAATGGCATGAGGTTGATTTTCATGATGTGTGTGATGCTTCCCGCACCTTCTAGAGTAGGTTGTAGCATTCAGTGGGGCCCACACACTCTCCGGGCTTATATATTATGACTTTATTGTGTCTTTGAGGGGGCACGATTTGGCCATGTGGTCACAGTATTGTACCTTGATGATATTATTTTTATTATTGTGCCGGGGGGACACACTAGAGAAGGAATATTTCACCTCCTAGACCCACCGTGAGCTTATGTTGTGACTTTAGTCACTTTTATGTAGTAGGTCCCCCTAGGGTGACTTAGTTAGTGCGCCCTCTTCTATTTTTGAGTTGATCCATGTACTTTATTCATGGGCTCATCTTAGCCATTGATTTTCACTTATGTATCTTTTGATCTCAACCACTCGTTAAAAATGTGGTTAGGGTTTTGGTCTCTCCCATTGCTATTTAAAGGAGAGACCCCCCTCATTGTTAAGGGACTTGTTATCACATATATAGTAGCCGGGCTACCATACATTATTTTTTTGATTCCAGTACACTATTCAGCCAGTTCCCTTGCATTGAGATGCTGAGATGAGCATCAACTATGGATCACTATCAGTTTATGGACAACAATTTTATTCCCCATGCCATGACTGAGTCTCAAGACACTCAGAGACATGACCGGTGTAGCTATTTAGCCGTTTGCACAGAGTAGTCAGTAGTGCCCAGAGTTACAGCAGCAGTTTCAGAGGACAGGTGATGGTTCAGATGATGAGCATTCAGGTATATGACTCAGCAGGTATATTATGGTGTTGTGGTTATATTGCTTTTATTTCCATTCTAGTAACATGTCTTAGCAGCTAGTATCATGATCTGGCGATCATATAGATATGTGGACCTGGTTGTACTATATATATATCATATTTGTCCCTACTCAAACTTAGAAGTTCTTGGCATATACTCATTGGTTTTACCCTCCCTAGGGAGAATAGAGGTGATCATTCCCGCCATACTTTGGCTTGCTAGTGTTGGTTTCATTATTCACCGTCTTCTGTGAAAATCCTCACAGCAGATCTAAGAGATGATGTATACCTCACAAGAGTGATTACGATTAAGCAGGAAAATAGAAGAAGAGTGGTCAATGCAGTATAATGAGCAACATAATAATAATACAGTAGAACTCAGATAGAAGCAAAAATACTTCACACACACAAATTAATTAATCACAATATGGGCAAATAAATAGTACAATGCATGAGGGATTCGAATGCCTAAAGTGGCAATTCGAATTAACCTTCATGGAGTGATCAAAGGATCACTGGAGTGTCATCAGAGCACAATTGGTGTCATCGGAGCACAACTGGAAGTCTTCATCATCATCAGTGGAGTCATCAATGCTCAAGTAACTGTCAACCATCAGTCAAACTGAGTCTGGTAGGTGTAACTGAGTGTAACTAAGCGTAATTGAGTGTCACTGAGTATAAACTAAAGACAACTGGACTGGTAGGTGAAGAAGGGCGAGTTGCTTCCTAAAATCAAGGAAGAAGGGCGCATTAAGCAACTGGAGGGCTAAAACTGATCAGTGAGAAGCTCTCGGGGGCTGGCTAACTGAGGGCTAGGTGCTGGACTGATCACTGGGATGCATGCAAACCCTAAAAGTGCATGCATGACTGAAAATGTAAATGATCAAAATACTGGTGGGACTAGGATGGAGTATAGGAATATCCTAACACCCCCCCCTTAATCCATAGTGGGCCCTGGTAACTAAGACCAAAGGTCACCTAATACAATGAATAATAACAGTCAATAACCCAAGGAAGTGGGGAAAATTTCATGGGAAAAATACCCCCCCCCTCAAAACAGACTGTAAGGCACACATAAAAAATAAATGCTCCAAACTCAAGCAAGTGTGATGCTTGGTCATATGTTTGGAGGTATCTTCTTCTTGGGAGGAAGTGGATCATGCTCAAAAAGCATGTGCTTGTACTTGCTCTTCAGATCGAATGTGATGAGAACAAATCCAAAAGTATGAGGATGATCCTTGAACCTGTGATTCGAATCAGCTGAGGTAGGATCAAATCTTTGAATGTGCATATAGTCTTTTGTCTTCTCCTTCGAACCACCATGGGTGAGATTATGCCAAAAAGAACTATTACATGTTTGCTTGAAATCAAAATCAAATTTAAGACTTAAAAAACAGTTTCTTGAGATCTCCTTTGAACCAGCAGGGGTGAGATCAAAACCATCATATGTATGAGAAATTATCCCAAGTAGTGATTGCTTAGAATCCAAATTAGATCCAAGACTTGAATCATGGTTTTTTGAGATCTCCTTTGAACCATTAGAGGTGAGATCAAAACCAGTAATTGCATGAGAAATTATCCCAAGCGAATGGCAATGGCCATAATCTTCAATAACCTTTTGAAAGTATGAATTAATGATCATATAGTAGTAAGTAAGAGGTGACTTAATGATCTTATGAATGTTATGGAGTATAGGAATATCCTAACATCTTCATCCATCCATGACTTACCCAGTTTGTTCACTACCTTGACTTACTACTTGGCTAGTGGCATGGAGGACCTTTCCCCACTGTAGCCTCTGTATTGGATAAACTTCCCTGTTTATTGTGTCTTGGCTCTGAGATGGTGACAAAACTTACCTTTGGTGAGTTGGATTTCCTTGAGAAGTCCCCCTAGTCACTAAAGATGATGTTGGCTAAACCTGAAACTTTTAGTGCTGCCATTAATGCGAAGTATGGAAATAAAACGTTGTATCTTGTATGAATAGCCCATTCATGCAATGTGTTTCTCAACGCACATGAATGAAAGGTAAGCCAAATGAAAATGGCTATGAAGTATCAAATGTTATATCTATTGTGAAATGTAAATACCTAGGTAAACAAGATGTCTGTGACACACCTAGAAGTGCTCAGGTAAACAAGTTCCTTAAAAACACACCTGCAGCAAGAAGCCTCATGAAATATAAATCTATGCAATGTGTTTATAAACACACATAGATCAAAGGCTATGGAAACGTTAGGCCCAAAAGGAAATGGAACTTAAACTCTATATCAAAAAGATTGCTGGCCTCATTTGTATTATGGATTGTGCGCATCTTTGAAGGTGAATAATCACTCTTTGAACAACTTACCCATTTTTGAGACACCGCCATTCCCTGTGTTATTGCTTGTCCACTATATGCTATGGTGTGTATTCCCTTATCCATTTACGAAGTGTCACAGTGTTAAGTCAGTAAGTCATCCTTTGACCTAGCCATGTTATTCTTAGCTTTCACCCTTCACTAGCAATTGATCACAACTATGAAGTGAGTATGACCTTGAAAGTCTTGTCTAAGTAATAAATAATAATTAATGACCTATTATATTTGGATTTAGATCGTCAGTAATGATTGCTTTTTGTTATAATTGCTATTTGAATGGATTGTAAAGCATGTTTTAACCTTTGATACCTTGTAGCAGCTTGATGACAGTTTGAGTTATATTTTGGTCATGTTGACTTGGTCAAACCTAGTTTGACCAAAAGTCAACCACATGACATGAGGTGGCAGACCTTAGATGATACATGGTTTGGTACAGGTCACCATTGTGGGCTTATGCAGTGGTTTCAGGCTTATGATGATGATTTGTGCTTTTCAGCACTTTTACGAATTATTATTATTTGGTTTGTCGGATATGATGAGCATTTATTTTTGACCATGCAGAGGTCTATATGGTGCATGAGTACACACTTTAGATGGATTTGGACCTTCCGAGTCCAATGAGACAGTCTGTTTTCGGTTCCGGGCAGTTATGGTGATTTTTAGCCTCAGTTGGTTATCCTAGTGCAGTTTTGGCTTGTCGGAGGCCTTGTCAGAGTAGAGCAGAGATATGATTGGTTCACCTAGAGCACTATTGATGGAGGGGGTGGTCCAACCACTTGTTATTACCATATTACCCCCCTTCCAGACAGCCTGGTGATCTTACTTTTTGGAGCCATGCATTCCAGGAGGCAGTTTGGGCAGTTTCACACTTCCCGAGCCAGTCTAGAAATGGTAAAAATGGCTACAGAGGAATTCGATTTGGGCTACTGAGGCAAGGTTATGGTATGGGATGATTTGTGATGATGAGTAGGATGTCCTCCACACCTTCTACAGCAGTTTCAGCTTCATCGGAACCCACATCCATCACTTATGGCATTTTTTGATGATTTCTGAAGCCTTGCAAGGCTCACGACTTTCCCTGAGAGGCATGATTTGGTGTCTAGCATGATTATTTTTGGATATTATGCCATGGGGATTGACCAAGGGTGTTAAAAATTACCCCTTGGACCCACCATGTGCTAGATCTTATATTTTATCATTTTGATTTGGTGGGATCCCCTCTCCTAGGGCGAGTTTGTCCACATCTTGTTATAGTTTATTATTGATCCATGTATTGTATTGTTGAGCTCATCTCAACCATTGATTAGGTCTTTTGATATTTCAATCTTAGTTACTCATTCAAAAAGTGGTTAGGATTGTGGCCTCTCTCCATCCTATTTAAAGGAGAGAGCTTCTCATTGTAAAGGGGACTTTTGGCTCTGGATTATTGGAATAGAGAATTATTATTGCATCTATCTGTTGTGTTGTGGTGAATGCTTTTGGAGTTCGTTCGTTGTTTCTTCCCTTGCACTGGGTTTTTGGAGATCTTGCTTTGCTATCTTTTGTACCACGTTTTTGTCGTCTACAGGTGGAGGCCGATTTGGTTTGAGGAGGACCCCCCCTACTTCTTTGGAAGAGGAGGTCGCACTTGTGGGCTAGGGCATCATTTCGGCAAGCAAAGTCAACAATTTCTCATTTGATCTCTGCGGGAGTCTTCCTCAACAACAAGGCATTTACTTTCATCACTCAGGTATGATCTCAAGGTAATTTCTCATTCCATGATCTATCCATTTGTCTAAATGCTTCAAACCCTCATAATTTCAAAACCCTCATTTTACAATTTTTCAGATCTAGCAAGATCCACTTGGCTTTTGGGTATAAAATTTAAAACCCACCTCTATAGCATCCACGGCAATTCGGATCTATAGTTTGGTGTGGATTGGCCTTCATCCGACCCATTTTCCAAGGCAAAGAAGTTTCTCCAAGGGAGGTCGCACTTCCTAGGAGGGGTGAGTTTGCTAGGATCTAGCACCTGGGTAGGTGAGATCCCACTTGATCCTTCATCTCCACATTCTATAACCTACACATAGTGTGTCACTTCAGTAATTTTCACCTTGTGGGCCCCATTCCTCATTTTGAGGGTTGAGCCCCACTTGGGTCACTTTGTGATACATTTCAATCTCAGATCTACTGAGATCTAGCCATTGGATGATCCTAATTTTCAAGACCCACTTAGCTTTACACCTAGACATCCGACTCCATTTGGCCCATTTCCCAAGGCACTAATCTTCTCCAAGCCAATTAGACTTTTGTGGATTGTTGGGTTAGCTTGTGGTTTGATCCTTGTCTTCTTTGCTTGAGTATCTTGACATTGTCATATCCATCCATCAAGCTCATCTTTGGTACTGGTTAGCCCCAATTAGGTCCTTAACTACCCTGCATTGGACACGGTTCCCAAGGCAGTGGATTTTCTCATGATTGACTACTACCCTAATCCTGGATCTTAATTCAAACATCATAAGTCACTCACATATACATATTGGACCAAAGCTACACTGTTTAAACCCCTTGATCCAACCTATTACTCATCTTGTGACTTCATCCATAGATCTAGGGTTCACCATACACCTTACGTACTTCATCTTTATTTGATTTGATCTGGTGTCTTGGTTTGATCTGTCCTATCGGGAGTAGATCTGGGTCTCCCCCTTTGTTGTCTTGGGCTAGATAACATAAAGTGAAGATTGCCTCGATTGGCGTGACAACTGTTATCACACAACTTGTAGTTGCCCCTAAAGGTATCCCATCCGGGACGGTAGAGGAGATAGGCAACTAAAGAGGTGACCCAAGAAATGCCACGGTTCCCAATGTAAGGTGAGAGTCACGTCAACCGAGGCACTCTTCGCTTTAGGTCAGGGTATAACAAGACCTAGGGGGAGACCCTATGACCAATCACAGTTGATTGGATCCAAACAAAGGTTTCTAAGGTAAGGAAATGAGGAGTTACGGAAACCAATGCAAGGTTAAGTGGACCTAGAAGTTGAAGTATGGTTGAAGATGTGTAAGAGACTGTTAATGTTTCAACCTATGTATGATTTAGGCCACATGATGGGGTATGATGACTAGGTATAGTACCATATGTTTACACAAGTGGGTCTTCTTTTCTTGGGAAGTGTGAAATGGCCTTAAGTGGGCCCACAAGGTGAAGCTAGGTGCAATATTGTTACTAGAGGTTAGGTAAAGACTAGATCTATGGATCTAAGTTGATTCTAGGAGTACCCACATACTAGATCTAGGGTTTGACACAATTCCCAAGGAGTGCGACTTGCTTAGTGGAGGACTAGTGCCTTGTTTGATGGGTTAATGGGGTCAAAAAGTATGTCAAATTATAGATCGGGACACCTAGAAGCCAAGTCAAGTGGGCTAAATGAGATCTAATGGTTGGATCTTGCTAGATCTAGGTTTTCAAGTAATAACCTTAAGTGGACCACAATCTCTTGAAACAAGGAATGCTACCCCCAAGGCGGATCGTGACAAAAAGATAGTCTAGACCTAGGTTTCAAGGTATGGCCGTTCCAAATCTCCAAAAATCCCAAACACACACTTCCTCAAAGTGGACAAACTCACCTTCCCTAGGTAGTGTGACTTTTCTCAAGGAGGGTTAAAAGGTGGGTTTGATGGACCAAATCAAGTCCAATGGTCACCAAACTATAGATCCAAGTAGCTAGTACCCCGATCTATGCATGTCCCAAAAATCAAGTCAATCCAAGGGCTAGATCTTAGTAGATCTGAGTTTTGAGGTGCCAAGAAATTCAAAAGGGGGTTTTAACCCCTTAAAACATGGAAAGATGTCCACAAGGTAGATTTCACCAAAGTAAGAATCTGGGGGTAGGTTATCAAGTGTCTAGATTGCAAATCAAGTGGGATCTCACCTACCCATGTGCTAGATCTAACCAAACAAGCCTCTCACTAGGAAGTGCGATTTGGATTCAAGAGGGCTTTTTGCCTTGAAAAGTGGGTTAATTTTAAGCCAATCACCACCAAACTACAGATCCAACTAGGGGTGGATGCTATAGGGGTGGGTTTTCATAATCTTCTCAAAAGCAAGGCTAGATCTAAGTAGATCTAAGAAATACCAAAATTGGGGTTTTAATGAATTAGGGTTTTATGACCAATGAAGATAGAATGGATGAAAGAGGCGCATACCTTGTAGATCTTACCTCAATTGCTTATGGCCACCTTGCAAATTGATAGCATTCTCCTATGTGTATATTCAAGAGTGAGATCCAAGAGCTCCAAGCAAAACGTCCTCCTCCAAGATAGCCAAATCGTCCTCCTCCTACAAGACAAGATCAAAGAAACAAGTCAAGCAAGATGATTATGAAAATGGTAGAAAGATGTAATAGAAAGCATCAACTATGTCACAAAGATACAATAATGATACTCCCTGTCACAAGATCAACCCAAGAGAGAATATGTGGATCCCTCCAACAATAACCCTCAAGAAGTTGCCCTCCTCTCCACCAATTCGACTTTCCTGTAAAAAGATTAGTAGAAGCACCAAAATCCACAATGATACATAGAAGAGATACTGTATATTCAATATGCAAGAGAATCCACAATACAAGAGAGATGTGCTCCACAAAGAAATGTTCTATTCCAATATTCCAGAGCTCCAAAGGTGAGCTTTACAATGGGGGGTCTCCTCCTTATATAGGATAATAAAGACCAAAACCCTATACCACTCTACAATACTACATCAAATGAGTGGTTGAGATTAAAAGATCTCATCATACAATCAATTGCTAAGATGAACCATAACAATATATCACATGGATCACCCACTATAATAATAGCGCCCCCACTAAATGGTACAAAGAAGGGGTGACGTCATCCACTAGAGAAGAATAGGTGCCAAAATCCACCTCATGATGACTAGGACATGCCAAAATAAGCACATGGTGGGGCTAGGAGGCATCAATCCTTACTAGCTCATCCCCAAGGCACAATAAAATAATAAAATATGTCCAAGATAATATAAATGATCAAAACTGTCCTCAGAATCCATGACAGTCAAGCAGTAAATGTCCTCCTGTGATCAATGTGGGCATACCCACCTGGTGAAAACTGACTGGAAGGTAGTGATGCCACCCTGGAAGACCTCTGTGAAGACCAAATGCCAAAACCTTGCCTCAATTGCCCAAATCGATTTCCTCAGTGACCACTTTATCCCCTTTTTTAACTGCCTCGGTAACTGTGAAAGTGCCAAAACTGCCTCCTAGGGTACCAGCGTTGTCCATCTGAGCCCACCAGGATCTCCAGACGGGGGGGTAAATGGTAAAAACAAGTGGCTGGACCACCCCCTCCATCATCAGCGCCCTAGGTGAACTGGCCAATCATGGCCCCTATTGCTCAGGCTGGGAAATCAGCCCCAATTCTGGTCAACAAGTGTAAAACTGCATCAATCACTGTCAGAAGTGCTCGGAACTGAAAGATAAGTGTCTCAATGGATCCAGAAGACCCAATTCCACTAGAAATGTGTAGTCATACACCATGGGTTGCCCTAATGGGCCAGCTGTAGGGTCCACCATATATGGACAATGTATAATCTGCTGATCTGAAGTAGTAATAAAACCTGTTGAACTGGATCAATCATCATCTGCATCATATGTCCATCATATGATATCATCATCAAGCATGTGGTACCATCAATCATCATCAAATAGGCATCTATACATGGCCCACATCATCACAGATCCCCATAATATATACAACCAAGGATAAATCACATCAGTAGACTAAGACATGCTTCTCTAATCATTTTCACATCCTAGCTCAAAGTATAAGATCCATTCAGTGGCATTAATCAAGTTAACATATTCCGTTGTTATATAAAATTACTTGCACAGTAGTTCAAATGACAAACTCACCCATTGGACACGGTCAAACTGCTAGTGAGGGATGAAGGCTAGGAGCAAGGTTGGGCAAAGGGGTTGACCTGTCTAACTCAACTCAAAAATACTTTGGACTGGGAGAAAGGGGAAAGCTACAAACTCTGTGCTGGACAAAAGAACACGGGGAATGGCTGTGTCTCACAAATGGATAAGTTGTTTAGAGAGTGCTTATTCAACTTAGGCATCATGTCTACATCAAGTTGATCTAGGTTCATTAGGATCATTCAATTTTATTCCATGGCCTTTTTGGCCTACATAACCCTTCGGATTTCAGATGTGCTGAGAAGCACAACTAGTTGCAGCTTGCATCCAGGGCATGTTTTTTCAAATATTTATAAGGTCAGCAATTGTTTAGATATAGCTTTTAAGAACCATTGCTTTTTGGACCTTTCTTATATTCTTCGAGGAGTATTCTTAGCTGTTCATCGCTCTTGCCCTTTTTTTTTGTTTCCATGGGCGAATTTATAAGTTTCCATAGGTAGAACATGAGCTTTCAGTTTTAGCCAACAACATCTCAAGTGACTAGGGGGGAGTTCGAGCCAATGCCAAACATCGGGACAACCGACCAGAATGATTTAGGCCTACAATCCAACTCACCAAAGGCAAGTTTTGTCACCAACTCAGAGCCGAGACACTGAATACACAGGGATGCGGTCCAAACACAGAGGTAGAAAAATGGGGAAGTCCTTGGTATCAGAAAGTCAAGTGAGACAAGTCAGGGTTTAAAGTCAAACAGGAAGGTCATGTATGGATGGAGTCAAGTGAATATGGAGCCTACACTAGCAGACAACTGGTGTCAGGAAAGACCATATCTATGTAAGGTGAAAAACCAGTGGGTTTTGTTAAATGACCTAAATGTGCAAGCAATTGTCCATTTTATGATTTACAGTTCATTTTAAACAGTTTGCCACATCAGAAATAATATACCAAGCACATGCTGTAATCATGACTAAATCAACAAGATAATAATCCATAGTCAGTGATAACATATCCATCAAAATAATAATCATCGTGCACCATCTGAAACATTGCTGCAATACATCTCTAGGCACTGAACTGAAACTGTATGGGATAAAGGGTCACATCGGTCATCAAATCTGAACTCTCAAGGCTCAGCCTTGACACAAGGTCAAACATACATCTGAATAATATACTGCTCTGATCATGAGTGATCCAAAATATATAGCCATGCTCTGGAATAATGGAAGCTCTGGAATGTGCAGATATCCGCTGAACAAGGATAGTAGCCCCGCTACTATAGTGTGATAACAACAACCATCCATTGCGAGTCGACGCTATCTTGGTTGCACGTATTTGGTTTCCCATCCCCTCTGCCATCCATCTTGGATCCATCTCTAGGGGCAACTACAAGTTAGGTGATAACAGGACTTTTGGCTCTGGGATATTGGAATAGAAAAATATTTTACAAATCTGTTTTGATCTAGTTCTGGGTGATTGATATGTCAATTGAAACCAGTGTTACAAATATCGCCGATATATTGCCGACATCGCGATATATCGCGATGTGAGCTGCCCGACGATATTATCGGTAAATATCGCGATGTTTTGGGCGATAAAATCACGATGTGACAGGAAAAATCGTGAGTCGATGGGGTGCCTGCGGGGTCGTTAAAGTACAAAAACTCTTTTTTTTTTTTTTTCTTCTGAAGTTTGAACGACCTGATTCTAGGGTCTATGGGTGTGGGTGTGAAAGTGTGACGTCGTCGCCGGATTGTGGGCTCGTGGAGAAGCACAACCGCTGCCCATTACTTGTTGTTTGAGCCCTGTTGAGGAGATAGGGTGTTGACAGTTGGTTGGAGGAGAGTGGATGCGGAGGAGAGTTGGACGTGGAGGAGAGTTTGTAGTGGGATGCGGGTTGTGAAGGTCACGCTGTGGAAGAGAACGCTGGCAGGGAGGAGAGTTGGCAGTGGGACGTGGGTTGTGAAGGCCACGCTGTGGAAGAGAACGTCGGATGGGATTCCAAGCTTCCAACGGTTAAGGTATGTTGCTCGCAGCCATCTCTTTTCACATTTTTTTTTTAAATTTTTTTGATTTTACCCTAGACTCTACCGGTTGCCCTTCTTCCTTAATGTGCCCGACTCTCCATTAGTGACTCTGCACTCTGTCCTGAACCGATTCTTTGTATGGTTTAGGACATAAAAATTGATTTTTTTTTTAAACTTAACACAATTTACATCATAAAATTAATTACTAACACTGATACTAACTACTAATTACTAATTACTAAATTACTAACTCAGAATTAACAATTACTAATTTCCAGATTGCTTTAGAATTAATTAATTACATCATAAAACGAAAAATCAGAGTTTGTATCCCTATTTTCAACTTAACAAAGTAAAAAATTAAAATGTAAATTAATTGCTATTTTTCCTTGTTTGTCTGATTTGCTATGTTAAAAAACGTTTTTTTTATGTTGCAGGTTCAAACTTCAAAGTTTCAAGTTTCAACAAACATGTCGAAGACTTTAAATCCATTTTGGGAGTATGCAGAGCCTGTTGATCTACATAATTGACAAAAGCTAAAATGTGATTTGTGTGGGAAGGAGATGACGGGGGGATAAGTAGGCTCAAATACCACCTCACATATCTTTCAGTGCATGAGGTGGATATTTGTAAAAACTCCAAGCCTGAAATTATTCATAGGGCTAAACTCGCAATTGAATGTATTGGCAAGAGGAAAGATGAAAGGGAAGCTTTCAGGCAGGAACTTGGAATGAGAGTGTCATAAGGATCCGAGACAGTCGGACACACTTTAGGGGGAGGGAGGAGTGAGACCTTATCCTCATCTTCCGCCATGCCTACATCTACATCTCCTTTCTTTGTTCCGAGATCCGTGCTTAGTGGACAACCAGGTATAAGGTCAATGTACAAGATAAATGAGAAAAATGAAGCAGACAAACTTGTGGGTCGGTGCCTTTTATGGAGTGATATACCATTCCACTTTGCAAGGAACCCATTCTACATTCCTATGTTTGAGGCTGTTGCTATTGTTGGGCCGGGGTATAAGCCCCCCACTTATGAGGAGCTGAGAGGGCCCATCCTTGATAATGAAAAGGCTGATTGCACTTCTAGGTTGGAGGAGCTTCGAGATTCATGGGAGGTCACGGGATGCATAGTGATGTCAGATGGTTGGACTGATACTAAGGGTAGGATCCTTCTCAATTTCTTGGTTCATTGTCCCAGGGGCATAATGTTTATAAAATCTGTGGATGCATCTGCACATATCAAAGATGCAACATTACTATGTCAGTTGTTGGATGGGTTCATCCAAGAGATAGGTCCGCAACATGTTGTCCAAGTAATATCGAACAATGATGCGAATTATGTGGCAGCTGGCAGGATGCTTATGGATAGTTATCCTACTTTGTTTTGGATCCCTTGTGCTACACACTGTATTGACTTGATCTCAGAGGATATGGGAAAGATTGAGTTTATCAGGGATGTCATTGATTCAGCAAGAAGCATCACCAAATTTATATACAATCATGCTTCTATGCTTAGCTTGATGAGGTAGTTCACTCGTGACAGGGAGTTGGTTCGTCCCGCCATCACTCGTTTTGCCACTTGTTTCATCTCTCTATAGTCTCTCCTTACTTCTATGTGGGACTTGCAGACTATGTTCCTTTCACCTGAGTGGCGTGCTTTATCGATTAGCACTAAACCGGAGGGACTTGCCATATTCAAATTAGTGTCATACCAGGAGAGCTTCTGGGATGGGGTGAAGGAGGTGTGGCCATCTGTGAACCTTTGGTAAAGGTTCTTCGCTTGGTTGATGGAGACAAGCCTGCAATGGGCTACCTATGTGAGGCCATTCGTACCTCCTATGAGGAAAGGGGGTATGAGGGGCAAGCGAAGCAACAATTGATATGGGCGGTGATTGATCATTGATGGAACAACACACTTCATCGCCCCATTCATGCTGCTGGGCTATTCGTCAACCCTGCATTCTCTTACTCCTGTGGCTTTGGGTTTGATGCAGATGTAATGGATGGGTTCTTGGAATATGTCCAAAGGATGGTGCCAAGTGAATATGATCGTTTAGAGATTTCCAAAGAGTTGGAAGTCTATAGGAGGGCCATGGGAACATTTGGGTTTGATATGGATATCATTGATAGGAAGAACATAATGCCAAGTAAGCTTCACCTTGTTTCAAGTTCAACTTTCAAGAATGAAAATTCAATTTATTTATTTCTTTGTTTTAAATTTTAAATTTTCAATGTCCTCTCTTATGTTTCTAACTTTCTCCAATTCATTGTAGATACTTGGTGGGAAACCTATGGCAGACGAGTACCCCATCTCCAAAAGCTTGTTGTTCGGATCCTTAGGCAGAAATGCAGCTCTTCTGGTTGTGAGCGCAACTGGAGTGTATTTGACAAAATACACACCAAGAAGCGCAACAGGTTAGAGAATTTGAAATTAAATTCGAAATTCATTATCTATTGTAATTAATGTCCCATGGGTAATTCTAATTTATGTATTCTAAATTCTAATTTAATAAATTTACTGTCCTCATACAGGTTGGATACCCAACGCCTGAATGATCTAGTGTACGTCTCCTACAATATCAGGTTGTGGGTGAAGCAACTTGAGAAAAAACCTGAGGTGGAGGCCATTTCATTGGATTCCATTGACACCACTACTACATGGAGAGTGGAGATTGAGAAACCTGTTATGGAGGCAGCCCCTGATTGGTTAGAGGATGATCATGATACATAGGATCCCCAGAGTGAGATATGGGAGGATGAGGGGTTTGGCATTGAGAGTGTGCCACCACCGGAGCCATCAGTAGCACAACCACCAGTTGCATAGCCACCAGTTTCACAGCCACCAGTTTCACGGCCACCAGTTTCATGGCCACAATCTCAGCCAGAGGGACCCATATATAGGGGCAGTGGTAGCAGTAGTAGTGGTAGAGGACTTGATGAGGGTGACCTAGTACCTTATCATTCTTCTAGTTCTTTTAGAGTACATCAGTTTCCAGGCACTTCTAGAGGCAGAGGACACCAAAGTCCACGCCGACCACCACGAGCACCTGGGCTTTCTAGCTCTAGAGGCAGAGCCATTACTAGAGCGATTACCTTTACCTGTAGAAGGGGTAGAGGGAATCCATAGTTTACTTTATTGAGTTGATTTCATTGCATATGACAGTTGACTCTATGAGATACATTGATTGCATTTTTTTGGTGATTCATGAGTCGGGGACTCAAGATCCAGGACACGATTCATTTTTGATGTGTGATGTCTAGTGATACGTCTTATTATTTATACATCTTATATATCAATTTTCTTTCCATATGCATGTGGCAATGTGTTTAAACTTTATTTGATGTTCTTGTTGCTTTAGATGTTTAGAAAATTGAAAAAAATGAAGGACACGATTCATTTTTGATGTGTGATGTCTAGCGATACGTCTTATACATCTTATATATCAGTTTTCTTTCCATATGCATGTGGCAATGTGTTTATTTGATGTTCTTGTTGCTTTAGATGTTTAGAAAATTGAAAAAAATGAATATTTTTGTATTTTTTAAGTTTGCCGATATATTGCCGATATTTGCCGACATTTTCGCCGATAAATCCGATAATTTCTTTTTGGACCCTCGGCGATATATTTGCCGACACGACATTTGTAACACTGATTTAAACTACTTTTCCATTGCATTGAGGATATTGGTGATTGTCTTGCACATATTTGGATCCACGTTTTTTATCTGCAGGTGAAGAGGGCGAATTGAAGGAGGGACGCACTAGCTGAGGAGACTCACCTTGTCTCTCTCTCTCTCTCTCTCTTCTGTTGGTTTGGTTCAGGTAGTGTTAATGTCTTTGTACCTTTCATTCTTTGTGATCATTCTCGTCATTTGCATTTACCTTCATTGTTGCTTGCTAATTGAGTTTATCTCCTTGGTTTTGTAGGAAGAGAGGGGCGCATCAGTGGAACTGGGCAAATTCGTAGAGGCAAGATAAAGCATCAAATCTTCACTTGATCTTCGCGGGAGCAATCCTTGACATACTTTCATCAATTTCCATGGACCAGGTAGGCTTGTAAGGTACGTTATCTATTCTTTTATCTTACCCATCTGTCATATTCATTCAAACCCTAACTCTAAATCTTTTGGAAAATTCCTTGGGTTTCATTTCTTGGTTTACTGGCAAACTATTTCTGGGATTTTATCCTACGACCAATCCCCAAGTGGGTTCTCAAGGGCATCATGCTATGAGGACTCCATCTACCCTTTATGCCTAGGCACTGGTCTCTAACGCTTGCACCCTCCCTGGTTGGCCTGTTTTTCAGGGTTGTCTAACCCCTGTTTGTTGAGCTTCATACTTTGATACTGTCAGATCTTTCATCTAAGCTATGCTAGAAAGCCTAAACTATCAGATCTACTCTTTGGGCCACTTTCCCTGTTTTAAGGGTCACATTTCCTAAGGCAGTTGATTTTGATCATTTGTCTTAGCACTTGAATCCTGGAATCATACTTAATATCAAGTCACTGTGTTTAAATAATCATAAGTCAAAACTTATCTCTTAAGCCTCCTTAGTGACCTTGTTTCCTTAAATCTAGGGTTCATCAGCCCTCACCTTACGTACCCTATTTCATAGCTTGATCTGGTGATTGGGTTAGATCTCTCCTGTCGGGAGTAGATCAGGGTCTCCCTCTTTACTATCTGTGGCTTGGATAGTACAAACTGAAGAGTGCCTCGATTGGCGTGACAACCAATCCATTTTGGGGATCGAGGCCCTCTCGTGTCACCTATTTGGTTGCCTGTCCCCTATGCCATCCTGTACAGGATTATCCACTGGGGCAACTACGAGTTGTGTGATAACAGGAACTTTGGGATCAATCAAATATGTTTTCTCGTGATAATTTTTTGCTGTAAATTCTATATTTGATTAATAGTAAACAAGCATACTAAAGATCCTATCCTTCATTAATGACAATTTCCTGAACTCCTAACATGGATCAAAGTTTAGAAAACTTTGCTTCTGTAAGAGACTTTGTGAAGATGTCTGCAACTTGATAATTTGTAGGGCAAAAGAGCGCTTTGAGAGTGCGATCATGAACAAGCTTTCTAATGAAATGCATATGTAGCTCAATGTGTTCGTTGCACTGATGTTGAATTGGATTTTTGGAGAGCTTGATGGCACTTTGATTGTCACACCAAAGGGTAGTCGGATGTTGCTGCTCGAATCCAAAGTCCGAAAGGATTTGTCAAAGTCACAAAGTTTCTTGACTTGCATTAACTGTGGTTTGATACCTTGCTTTTGTTGAAGAAAGAGCAAGAGCTTGTTGTTTCATACAAGCACAAGTGACAGGTTCAGAACCAAGACTGGAAAGATAACCTGCAGTAGACTTCTTCTCATCAAGGTCGTCGACCCAATCTAAATCAGTGAAACCAACCAACAAAGGAGTCTCCCCTGAACTGTAATGAATCTCAAACTGAACTATACCCTGAAATTTGAATATATCGAAGTATCCTTTTTGCTTCTTTTCAATGGCATTCATGCGGCGTTTGCATATTGTAGGCGATAAGACCAACAACCCAAGAAATATCAGGTCAGGTATGAGTCAAGTACAAGAGACTACCAACAAGTTGATGATACAGGGTGGCATCAACTTCGAGTGAAGTGCAAGTGGCATAAAGTTTGAATTCAGAATGGAAGGGAGATGGGGTTGGTTTACAATCTTCCATGTGAAAGCGATGAAGAAGCTCACAAGCATACTTAGACTGAGAATGAAAGATTCCTTCTTTGGTTTGCAAGATTTGGAGGCCAAGAAAATAATGCAAACGTCCTAAGTTTTTCATTTTAAATTTCTTCTTAGGGATAGATTTCACATGGGTTAAAAGTTTATGGCTACTGCCAGTAAGATTAAGGTCATCAACATATAGAAAAAGGATGATGAGATGGTTTCTTACTTTCTTGGTATAGACATTGGGGTCAGAATGGCATCTAGAAAACCAGTGTCATGGAGAAAGCTATCCATTTTGGCATATCAGGATCAAGGATCTTGCTTAAGGCCATATGGGGATTTCTAAAGGCAACAAACAAGGGTAGAGTCATTCTGAACATAGCTAGGAGGTTGTTCCAGGTAATTATTTCCTACAAATCCCCATGCAAGAAGACCTCCCATTTAAGTGTGCACTAGTGTCATCCTCAAGATCTCATACATAATCATACATGCATTAGTATAATCTCAATACTATCAAAACATTATGATTCTAAATAATCTTAAACATGTATGGTTATAGTCATTTCATACACAGGTAATTTATCACAAGCGTTAGTATTCAAGGTTTTAGGGAGGACTTCTTTTACTCATGCATATTCTTATATGACCATAGGACTCTTATGGTTAGTCATATCATCAATCAAAGTAAGAAACATAATATGCATAAACTGTTGATTACTTAAACTTCTAACTTCAAGAATAATCATTATCATTCATAGAAAAGTATAGGATCCTACCACAAGGATTCTAACTTGATATAGGAAAAACATACCTAGATTATCATTCTTGCTAGTTATGTCTAACATACCCATATAATGTCTTTTTGTTCTTCTTCAAAGACTTGTGCTAGTAACTTGCATAACTCATAAGTTAACCATTGTAGAACCAAAATTATACATACCTCGTAAGTAGAGCTTCTATAATGGCTATGGATGCGTCTTTGTCTTCATGTCACCATGGTCATATGTTCTTGATCTAGAACTTGATTTGTCTTTCTTGATGTACCTTTCATATTAGCGGACAACATCGACCTCATACAACACCACAGTGCATTAGTACAATCATAAGTGTCATACCCCTAATCAATGAATATCTTCTATCATTCACATTCATTCATACTTTTCCTAGGGTGACAAGACAAGTCTAAAATTAATCAAGATTGTACTAACCTCAAATGAAGACAAACATATCATAAACTTAATCATGAACATATTTCAAAACGTACTTGTATCTCTTCAAGTCATACCTGTCGAGATTGCTTGTAGTCTTCTTATGTAAGGCCTTAGCCTTATCTCCCTCTAGAACTGGAACTTCTTCACTTATGCAAGTGTCCAATTCATTCTCTTCTAGGATTAACCCAATCCACTTTGATTTGCTGAAACTGGATCTGGAGCTGGATTAGGGTTTGTCAGAGAAACCCTAAAAATTCAAACTTTGAATTTCAAATTTCTGATTGGATTAAAAGATGTGCCTTGCTGAGCTGATCAAGTTGGTATACTTCAATTTTAAAAATTGCAAAATTTGACCCCTCAAAATTGCATTTGAAGCTTCCGAATCTTTTAGACAGGATCCTGAACTAGGGTTTGATAAAGCCCGGCTTTCTGCCCATCCAAAAGGTTCGATATTGTGTTCTAAACTTCGATTTTTCTGAGGAGCTTCTACTCGTGGTCACAGATTTCAAAAACTCCAACTTTTGCAGAAGCCCTAATTTTCCACCTTTTCGATCAAAATCCCGAACTAGGGTTTGATCAATCTCGGCCTTCTGCCCAACCAAAAAATTCGATCTTGGTCTCTAAATTTCGATTTTGATGAGGAGCATTCAGCCGTGGTCTCCGATTCCAAAAATTCCAACTTTCTTCGAAGCCCTAAATTCCTGCAGCAGTGACAAGCCAAGAATGAAGGTGCTCAGAATCCAATTATGTTTTGACAGAAATATGCACCTTATTGTTTCTGGGGCATCTCTGAAATTACGAATCCACAAGGTCTGAAACTTTGGCCTGTGGTAGCCTGACCTGTCTTCTTTCCAACCCCACAGGTGTGACCTCAATTGGATTCTCTCAGAGAGAGTTATGCCAAGTGTCGCAACGTGACCTGTTTATGGGATAAAATAGGAGAGCGAACTTGTACGGAGTTCCACGTGTCACTGTTTCAACTTCGGCCTCTGAAAAGCAGACCTATGAAAGTACCGTCCATGCCCTTCTTGGCACTTTTTACGAAATTTCATTTGGAGCTTCCTAGTCCAAGTTGCGACCTTTTTTCCTAGGTCACCTGTTTATGACTGAGATCTGGAAGAGGCAGAAACCCTAGATTGTACGGATCATAAAACAGAAAGTACATCGAATTAGATGCTGTGCTTCAGACACAAGGTACATGGGGATGTTATTTACGACCTGTAGGAGTTTCAGAACCTGAACCTTCGCCAAGATGGATTTATAGCGAAAGTGCCACAATGACTGGTTTTTGCTATATCAAGCCCTAGCTTCCAATTTGTCGCAAGTGCAACAAGTCTCATAAATGCCATACCATGCCTTCCGTTATGCTAGCTCTGATACCATGTTTGTTTTTCAACTTTTAATTCAATAGATCTAGGATCTTAATTGAAAGAACATGTATAGCATATCAAGTATAAGAGACAAGAGACAAGAGGCACGAAACATTTCACCGGGGAAAACCAAGAAGGTGAAAAACCCCGCAACTTCCTTAGAGATAGAATAAGCATCAATACAAGAATCACCATGATCAAACCCAAGAGATAGATATCTTCAACAACATGCTCCTCCTCCACTTGTGCGCACCCTCCTCTTCTCTCACTAATGCGAAGTCAGTGAATAATAGAATGTGTCAAATGAGAGAGTCACACTCTCTATTTATACTTTTACTTTCACTTGACCTTTACTCAACTAGGTCGGATTCAACTTAACAACTTAACAAAAACTAACTCTGGGCTGACCCCACTAGGGTGGTGTTACCAACTTGTTTGTACCTTAGTTGGATTATCTGAAGAGCCGCCATTTGACAAACATGATGAATGTTTGTACTCCAGTGTATCAGAGGATCCAGCATTTGTGACTAGCCAGGTTTGTTTTTTGAGTCGACATGACCATGGCCCCATGGGGTTTGTAATAAAGTGTGCTAGTAGGATCTGAGTGTCTCAGTTCCCCATGACTTGATTAAGAAACTAAGGTATTCCAGGGAGTTTTTTCACTTATCAATTTTACTTTGCCTATAGCCGAGTTATAATCGATGAGGTTTTCTCCCGCTTCTCCAAAGCTGGAATGCCCGATTTTGAAAATTTTAAGCCATGGGGGGTTATTAGAGTCCAACTAATGTATATAAGCCTACTAGACACTATTAGAATAGGTGTTGGTCATGTCCCAAGTCTCTAGGACCCTCAGAAAAAATTTCGAAATTTTTTACCAGGTCCGTCGAAATTTGGATTTTTAATTATTTTTTAAATTTAATAAATTTCTCTATAGTTTAAATAGAGAAATAATAATTTGTAATATGTCAGTCATCCAGGGTCCGAATTCAGTGATTGATGGCTCGTTTCATAAGCCAAAAATCACACATGACCTATGGACTAGCTAAACCCAAGTTTCGGATGTCATTTAGGCCTCATAAATAATATTTTCTCTAAAAAAGCCATTTACAGAGAAATTATTAATTAAAATAATAAAAATGATTATTTTGGAGATAATCCAAATCTCTCCAAAATAATCCAAATGGAATAAAGTAAAAGGCTAAATGACATGGCACTAGACACTCATGATGATTCAAATCAACTCCAAGTTCATCCAGTTGAAGGTACAGGCAGCACAAGCTTATCCACTAAAGAGAATTCACCCTCCATGCATGCAAGCTCGATTTTGGTGATGTGGAGTAGGCATTTAATGGTTTTTGGTTGGTATGAGTTGCATTGAATGGGAGTGGGGGCGCCTTGCCTAGGTGGAGGCCACCTCCCACTCCCAACTACTATGATTGCAATCAAATCTTAGTTCAAACTCCAAGCACCTACCTCAAGGTTCACGCTAGCTCCAAATTGCTCATGTCATTCCTCTTTAGAGCTCGACTTTACCACATGGCACGTGATTATTTGATGGGAGATATCTCCAATGTGGAGATGAGGGGCGCCTTGCCTAGGTGGAGGCCGCCTCCTCATCTCATTAACTAAGCTCGACTTTTGTGATTGGATGTAACTCCAAGACTTGCAGTTTGATTGGTTGGACGAGTTGTGATTGGAATTTGTTTAGTGTTAGTTGGCATTTGGCTCTCTTATGAATGCCAATTCGATCTAGGGTTTTAGTATGTAGCCTTTGCTATATAAGAAAGGTCTTTTAGGCTTGTTCTTCATGGAGATTTTGAGCATGAACACTCTGCCAAAATACAATTGTAATATTTGTTTACTTTTTTGAATAATATATTGACTTTGGAGGTCTACACAAGTGGCTTTGGGGATTGCTTTCACATTTCTTGGTGATATTCTTCTCACCCTATCTCTCATATCAAGTTTTTGCAATATTTAATGTATGTTCTATTAATCATAGAAGTATATTATTCGGTTTAAACTTGTTTGGTTTAAGGGTTTTTGCAGGATTCATTAGGGCGGAGAATGACTTGGAGATCAAGTTGCTTTTTGTTTTCAAATGGTTATTAGCTTCTAAATCAAAGGTTTTCTTGCAGGTTTCCAAAGGATTCATTGTTCAAAAGAAAGAAACATTTCTAAAAGAGCTCTAGTCTCTTCCTCCATCAAGCAGCTTTCAAAACATCTTGGTTACCTTACCTAAGCTTACCTCTTCAAGCCCACCTCCATTAGATAGTCTCACTCACCCACTCGCTTGGCCCTTTCTCTTCTCTTCTATTGCATTACTTTGCCCTAGATCTACCTCTACTTCCACCCATTCGTTTTACTTCATCCCTTTACCTTTGCCTTCATCTTTAGCCCTTAGCTCCATTCGTTTTTCCCTTCCAAAAGTTCCTTCCTCCATTCGTCCACCTTTAAAAAAAGCCCTAAAACATTTAAAAAAAACCAAAAACGATTTGTTGAGTTAGTATTAGCTTCTTTTCTTGTTAGTCTTAGTTCTTTTGTATCTCTCAAAGTAGTTAGATCTCATTTTATAGATCAATCTCATGCATTGAAATTTTGTCTTAGAAGCATTCTAGATTGAGGTTTTAGTTCCCATGTTAGAGATAGAAATTTTTTCATAAAAATTTCTTAAATTTTTTATAGCTCAGATCTTATTTCTAGTAATTTTTAAGCCACTTTCGTTCGCTGGTCCGTTTGAGGCATTTTTTAATGTATTTCCTTGTTTTAGATCTAATTTTGCAAATATAGACTTAGATTCAAGTTTTGTTTATTTTTCTAACACTGAAGGGTGCATTGAGTTTTGACCTTCTTGTAGGTACTTTGGAAGTGCAAAAGATTCGAAAAATTTGAAAAGAAGAGATACAAGCTAAAGTAGCAAGAACTCAAACCAAATACAAGGAGGATCAAATATACAAATCTATCACTCACTATCCTTTGTAATAGCTATCAAGAGCTAAGTTAAATTTTTCAAGTTTTATTTTCATTCCAAAGTCCTTCAAGGTTTCAAAACCCAAAGCAATTGTACAAGATTAATAAAAGTTCAAGTGGAGGAGGCCTCCACTTTTTTGGTTTTCTTCCCCATTTTGGGGAAGAGTGTGGTGATTGGTTAGATTATATCTTTTACTTTCTGCTTTAGAGTAGTCTTTATTTTCGTCATACTTCTCTTCCAAGTTTTGACTTGAGGTAGTATCCTTGAGATCTCATCTCAAGGGCAGGACCACATAATTTTGTGGTTCCTCCTCTCTCCCTGTTAGTTTTTTTGGCAGAGCTTTCAGCTAGCTGGAAGTTCTCAAGTGTTAGCGGTTATAGTGGTTGACCTTGTTCGGAGGTTGATCCCACCTTTAGAGTAAAACTGTTGGTAGAACACTAAATTTCGTTTTCTGTTATCTTCAAGCATCTTATATATCTTGTAGTTGTTATCTGTTACTTTCAAGTCACTTTAAACTTTCTTTTCAAGTTTCACAATTGCTTTATTTCTTGCAATAAAATAAACAAAGCCTCTTGAACTTGGCCAAATCCAAGTCAAGACCACTCTCTGTCGGAGAACATTGTAGATTTGCATTTTTCCCTTGCATTAGGCATTTTAGAGTAGAAAGTCTCCTAAATTGTGGTCTTAAGACTAAGTCAAGAGCGCTCTCTGTCGGAGGGTTGAACAAGTGCTCTTAATAATTAAAATACTTCAACTCATTTTTCCCCATAATTAATTTACTTTGGTCGATTGTCCAACACCCGTATACTCTGCCAACTTGCGAAGGTTGGGCTAGTACTCAGAAAGGTGAAGGACTTGCTAAACTTACAAGTGATAACATAATTAAAATTTGACCCAAAACCAAAACCAATATCAAATCACTGAGGTGCTTCCTGAAACAGGTGGTGCCGGGAATCCACTGTCAGACTCGAGGGCGGTCAAGCCGTAAGTACACTTGTCCTCTTTGCAATCTGGGTGCTCTTGACATACCATCTAAGAGGTTGCCAGTATTTGTTCATGGTTAAGGTTCCACTCTTTTGATATCCTTGGTTTTAGCCTTAATAATCAAAGATCATTAAAATTTTCAATTTACCAAGATGATCTTCATAGCGATCTCACAAACAACATTCTTTCAAGATCCACACATTCAGCATCACAATCATCTTTTCTGTGACTCCATAAGGCACTGGTATTTACATTTTATATCTTAATCAGGACCATTTGTCCTTGTGTTAATTTTCATGTTGTGAATGCTTTACTTTGATTATAAGTCTTGAAATATACTGTTAATCTCGTTATTTCATTTTAGCAACTGTTGTCACCTAAACTGTAGTTACCCCTATGGATGTATCCATTCATGGATGGCAATAGGGAAGGGCAACTCAAAAGGTGCAACCACGATCACCTCGACCTCCAATAGATGGTTGTCACGCCAGTCGAGGCAACCTTCACTTTATGTTATCTAGCCCAAACAACAAAGGGGGAGACCCGATCTACTCCCGACAGGAGAGATCAAAACCAAGACACCAAATCAAGTTAATTCTCAGTGAAGGAAGGTGTATGGTTTATCCTTGACCTTAGGATGAAGTCACAAGACAAGTGAGGGGTTCAATGAGTATAGCTTTGGTTCATTATTGATGTGAAAGTGACTTATAATATTTGAAATGAGATCCAGGATTAGGGTACTAGTCAATTGTGAGAAAATCCACTGCCTTGGGAACCGTGTCCAATGCAGGGTAGTTTAGGGGTTGAATTGGGGCTAACTAGTACAAGTGACAAGCTTGATCATGATACATGATGACATCAAAGGGTTTAGTTCACCACACAAGGGTCAAACCACAAGTTAATCCAACAATCTAAGAAAGTCGAATTGACTTGGAGGGAGGCCAGTGCCTTGGGAATTGGGATAATGGAGTCAAAGTGAAGTTAACTTGTGGTTAAGGACTCCTATTGCATGAGACAAGTGGGAAATTAAAGTCTTGATGGATGAATAGGTCTAAATCTAGGTTTGATCTAAGTGGACCACAATCCCTTAAAACAAGGAATGCTATCCCCAAGGCAATATTTGACAAGGTAACTTACTAGACCTATGTTTTGAATTATTCCCGTTCCAAATCCACAAAACTCTCATGTACCCACGTCCTAGAAGTGGGACAACTCCCTTCTCCAAGGTGGTGCGACTTTACCCAAGGAGGCTAAAATGTGGGATAAGTGGGGTCAAGACAAGTCCAATGGCATCCAAACTTTAGATCCAAGTGGTTTAAGCAAGTGAGTGTATGGATCTACAATTTCAAGGCAATCCGATGGCTAAATCTTACTAGTTCTGAGTTTGAAGATACCAAGTGGTCCAAAATGGGGATTAAATCCCTTAAAATGTGGAATAGGGCCCACAAGGTAGAAATCAGAAAAGTGACAATCTGGGGGTAGGTTATTGGATGTGTAGATCATGAATCAAGCGGGATCTCAACTACCCACATACTAGATCTAGGTCAACCCACAAAACTAGGAAGTGCGCCCTTGCTTGGAGAGGCTAAATGCATTGGGAAGCGGGTCAAATGGAGGCCAATCCTCACCAAACTATAGATCCGGGATGCCGTGGATACTATAGAGGTGGGTTTTAAATATCTTACCCAAGAAGCCCTTAGATCTTAGTAGATCTGAAAAAATGTAAAAATGAGGGTTTGAAGAAATAAGGGTTTTATCAATTTATGAGCTATGTCAAAGGATTGGATCAAGATAAGAGAAACAAACCTGTGGATCTTACCTGGGTAACCTTGTAGATGCCTTGATGATGATGATCTATGCAAACCCGATCAATTTGAGAAGCTTTGAGGTAGTTTTCTATGCAATCGATTTAGTCCAAGAAGTCAATGCGCCCTCTCTCCTGCACAACAAACGTCAACAATATCAGATTTGATATAATCAAGAGATAAGACTAATGCCACAAGAGAAGTAACAGAAAGATAGCATAGATCACAATGATACTAATGATAACCCCCTGATACAAGCAAATGCCAAGAAAGTTGATTTGAAGAAGCCTTGCAAAATCGCCCTTGTTGAAGTCGCCCTCCTGTAGACAAGACAATGATTTCCAAAATAGATAGATCTTACCACAAATTCCAAATGCTAGGTTGCAATAGACTTTCCAATCACCATCTAAGAACACCAGATGCAAAGGAGACCACAAGAATTTCCACAAGAAAGTTTTTCTATACCAATAATCCAAGAGCCAAAGACCCCTTACAATGAGAAGCTCTCTCCTATAAATAGGAAGGAGAGGCCTCAAAACTCTAACCACTTTTTGATTGAGTGGCTAAGATTAAAAGATACAAATGTCTAATCAATGGTTGAGATGAGCTCAACAATAAAATACATGGATCGCTCATAAAATATAACATAAGTGGACAAAATCGCCCTAAAAGAGGGGAATCCCACCATATCATGATGACAAAATATAAATAAGAAGCTTATGGTGGGTCCAAGGGGTAATTTTAGCCACCCTTGGTCAATCCCCATAGCACAATAATAATAAAATAGTCATCAATATACCAAATCGTGCCTCTATGGACAAATCGTAGGCCTCGAAAGACCTCCGAAATCATCAGAAAGTGCCATAAGTGATGGATGCGGGTCCCGATGAAGCTGAAACTGCTGGAGGAGGTGTGGAAGACATCAATCCATCATCACTGATCATCCCATGCCAAAACATTGCCTCAGTAGCCCAAATCGAATTCCTCAATAGCCATTTCTACCAATCCTGAAATGCCTCGGGAAGCGTGAAACTACCCCAAACTGCCTCCTGGAGTGCCTGCGTTGTCAAGGTGAGGGCACCAGTGTGCCTGGGAGGGGGGTAATATGGTAAAAACAAGTGGTTGGACCACCCCCTCCAAGCACAGCGCCCTAGGTTAACTGAATAAAAATTATCTCTGCTCTGACAGGGTCTCCGGCAGACCAAAACTGCACTGGGTTAGCCTACTGAGGCTCAATCATCACTGTAAGTGTCTGGAACTGAAAACAGACAGTCTCATTGGACTCAGAAGGTCCAAATCCATCGAAGATGTGTATTCATACACCATATGAGTCTCTGCATGATCAAAATATATATCCAATATACCGGAATAGGGCCAATAATAATAATCTGTAAATGATCAAATACTGCTGTAAACCAAGAATCATCATCATAACCCTGTAGCTGCTGCATAGAATCATCATGTACATGTACATAGACCATATATCATCCATCCATATCATCACAAGGTCCAACCATCTCATGTCCTATGGTTGACCTTGGTCAAACTAGGTTTGACCAAGTCAATATGACCAAATATAACTCAGACCATCATCAGAAGCTGCTGCAAAGTGTCAAAGGTTAATGCATGCTCTACAACTTATTCAAATAACAATTATAGTACACTGTAATCATTACTGGCGATCTAAATCCAAATATATAATGTCATTAATTATTATTATTACTCAGACTAGACTTTCAAGATCATACTCACTTCATAGCTGTGATCAATTTGCTAGTGAAGGGTGAAGGCTAAAATAACTGGCTAGGCTAAGGGATGACTTGACTGACTTAACATTTTGACACTTTGGCAAAGGGAAAGGGAATACACACCATAGTATATACTGAATGAGCAACAACACAGGGAATGGCGGTGTCTCACAAATGGGTGAGTTGTTCTAAGAGGGTTTATTCACCTTTAACAGATGCGCACAATCCATAATACAAATAAGGCCAGCAATTGTTTTGATATAGCATTTAAAGTTCCATTGCTTTTTGGGCCTGAAGTTTCCATAACCTTGATCGTTTATAAACACATTGCATAGATTTACATTTATTTTAGGCTTTCTACTATAGGTGTGTTTTTAAGGCACTTGTTTACCTGAGCACTTCTAGGTGTGTCACAGACAGCTTGTTTACCTAGGTATTTACATTTCCAAAAGATATAACATTTTATTTTCATGGCCATTTTCATTTGGCATGCCTTTCATTCATGTGTGTTTAGAAACACATTGCATGAATGGGCTTTTCATACAAGATATAGCATTTCATTTTTTCCAGATTTTGTATTCATGGCAGCACTAAAAGTTTCAGGTTTAGCCAACACAACTTTAGTGACTAGGGGGAATTCACAAGGAACTCCAACTCACCATAGGTAAGTTTTGTCACCAACTGAGAGCTGAGACACAATAGACAGGGAAGCTCATCCAATACAGAGGCTACAGTGGGGAAAAGATCCTCTATGTCACTAGTCAAGTAGCAAGTCAGGGTGATAAACTAAAAGGTAGGCAATGGATGGATGAAAACAATGAATAATGGAGCCAACACTAGCAAGCCAAGGTATGGTGGAATGATCACTTCTATTCTCCCTAAGGAGGGTAAAACCAATGAGTATGAATAGTGAACTTCTAAGTCTGAGTAGGGACAATATAATATATATAATAAGATCAACCAGGTCCACATATCTATATGATTGCCAGATCATGACACTAGGTGCTAAGACATGCTATAAGAATAAATATAAAAGCAATATAACCACAACACTATGATACACCTGCTGAGTCATATACCTGAATGCTCATCACCACTACCAGTAGCATCATCTGTCCTCTGAAACTGTTGCTGTAACTTTGGGGACTACTGACTGCTTTGTACAAATGGTATAATGGCTACCTCAGTCATCTCTCTGAGTGTCTTGAGACTCAGTCATGGCATGGGGAATACAACTGCTGTCCAAAATCTGATAGTGATCCAATATAGATGCTCATCTCAGCATCTCCAATGTAAGGGAACTGGTTGAATAGTGTACTGGCATCAGAAAAATAATGTATGGTAGCCTGTCTACTATATATGTGATAACAACAACGTGGATTGCTTTGTTATCCTGTGCTTGTCTCATCTTTTAATTGGTCTGATCACAATAAACTCCTAAACAACACCCATCCGCATCATTCACACTTAAAACCTAAAAAACACAAGAGTCTTAGTGAAACTCTTTGTAGGGACTGCCCCCCTTCGCTTCGTTAGGAGTTAGGCTAAACGGAGGAGCTAGGATTCAGGTGACAGTACCTGGCTCATTGCTTGCCCCCAAGGCCACACCTCTCCCCACTTTCCAGTGAGGGAGATATGTTTCGAAAGATTTCCGTTGCTGGTGTGCAGTTTGGCGGACAACAGGTGGTCTAATAACCGTTTGACCCACACAACTCATACAGGGCCGACCCCAGCAAGGTGGTCTAATAACCCATCAAATATAAGTTGCGACACTTGCAAGTACAACTGACGCACTTCCAATCGGAGGAATAATACATCTTCGTTGGGGATACAATAAAGTACAAATATAATACATACAATATACAAGTGAATATCTTCCAAAGTTACAAATACATCAACAGGAGATGCAAACTAGCTCATCCCTTAGTCCAAAGTATGATCCCTTGATCTTGAAGAAGGGGGAGATGCAAACTAGCTCATCCCTTACTCTAAGACAATGATCCTGAAACTTATACACAAGAGAGCTTAGATTTAGGATGTTAGTATAAAAATAAATCAAAGAGCATGTATTATAATTGACTAAAGCATGCTACTTCAATATCATTCAAATACCAAACAACAAGAAGTAAATTGAAGACAACAATTACTTGCCCTATGTGCTTGAATAAGCCCTCTAAGCGAGATCCAATACTCAAATAGATAAGCATGCATAAACAATGAACAATATTATCTCATTTAGAAACAATGAACCATGCATGCACCAAGTGGACCTCCAAAGTCTCAATCTTTATTCCAATGTTGAACAAAAGGCAAACTACTTTACAACAGTCCAACAGAGGTTCGTTGCAATTTTGTCCACCCTAAACAAGAGCAAAGAGCTCTTTATTTATACAGAAACTGAGAGAGAGCAATAGGCTAGGTTGAATACCATGAGAGAGGCCAAGTAGGCACCTTCACGAACAAACTAAGAGCTCACATCGCTGATTGAAGAGAGACTCACGCGAGGATGAAAGCTTGGAGTGATTGTTAGGTAAGTGGGTGAGGTGGAGCCCCTCTCCATAGGAACCCACGCCCACCATCCTATTCACGCTTACCAAACCCGTGAGCTCAACCACCTGAAGAGAGCCACGCCCTCTCAATGCTCATGTCATCTCCCTTCATGGATTCGTATATCCAAAGTCTTGGCTTTATAACATATGTGTTTTTAATCCATGATATGATGGTACACCACTTACGCGATTGG
The DNA here is from genome assembly GCA_027924585.1 of Larix kaempferi. Lineage (NCBI taxonomy): Eukaryota > Viridiplantae > Streptophyta > Pinopsida > Pinales > Pinaceae > Larix > Larix kaempferi. The sequence goes on from BSBM01000866.1 coordinate 6,185,216, forward strand.
ACCCTCATCTTATAGCTCATGCGATTTGATGGGGCCCACGTGAAGGAGGGGGTTCATACACTTTGAATTAATTCAAAATTTAAACTTTTGATTTTTATAACATATGCTTTAATCCTCCAATGTAGTTGCACACCCTTTGAAAACCACTTCAACCTTTTCAAATCAAATTTTTAATGTTTTTTGACTTATTTTGATTTTTTGTCAAAGTGCATTTTGTCTTTTTTCTGGCAATTAAATGCCAAAATGTAGCATCTTTAGTGAAAACTGGCCCAGAGGCGATGTAACTACCCAGAATCTGAAGACAGAGGGTGCTAGGGTAAAGAGGACACTTTGAGCGCCAAAACAAGCCTCCCCATGCCAAATTCCGCCTCCGGATGAGGGTTTTATCACACTTTGAAAAATTTCATTTAAACCATTAAAAAATGTTCCAAATTACGGAAAAAATTATTTTTCTCGGAATCAAACGAAACTCCTAGGGGACCTAGTGCATGTTCATACGACTCAATCGAGATGGCTAACACGTAAAAATTCATATACACAAGACTCTAATAACCACCTTAGGTTTTGACCACCATGGAAAATACTCTAGCTTTGGATGTGTGAGTGAAAAACTCAAGAATTAAACACGATTGAAGCGCAATGCATAATTCCTAAGGAAAAAACACTCTAGACTATCCCCCAGACGATTAAACCTAAGGATAGCCGAGTCTTTTATAAAAGGACCTCGTTTAGACCAACTTTTTACATTTTCCTCATGGGGGTATGAACATGCATTTATTACAAATGGGGCAAAATTGACCTGAAAATGACTTATGAACTTCTGAACAATGACAATGAACATTGAACACGTTCATGAAATTGGCGGCTCACATGAAATCCATCTATTGTACAAAATAGCTGGTAATAGACCCCACAGAATGCTGTAAGCTGTGCCGGAAGGTGTGGGATGCATCATGAATAAACCTCATGCCAATTCCTTTCCTCATTTGCCCAAATCGATTTCCTCAATGACCATTTTATTCCATTTTTAATCCTCGGAAAATCACTTGTAAAATCAATAAAATGCCTGTATATCTCTACCTGGTGCCCTGATCACAAATTTGACTGTACCAAGGTGTCTGGGGGTGTGGTAATATGATAATAACAAGTGGCTGGTCCACATACTCCCTCTATATCGCCCTAGGAGAACCAAATAAAAATCCAACTATGCTGTCAGGCCATTTTATAATGGCAAATTTGCAATAAAGTTATAATCTGAGTGAAATGTCGTCCAGAAGTGCCTGTAACTGAAATTTGAGTGTACTAGTGGACTCAAAATGTCAAAATGCACTAGAGATGATTACTCATACACCCTGTGGCTAACTGGATAATCATCTGTAGTCTCAACCATGCCCAAACAGATAAAAATAATGGTTTGTAAATATTAATAACAATAAAAATCCATCAAACCATCATGTGAAACCTGTGTCTGTTGCATGGAACCATCAAATGGGCATCAAAAGACCATAAGTCATAAACCTCGAACATCACTTGTCCAACTCATCTCAGATCCTATGGTTGACTTGGGCAAACTGGGTTGGACCAGGTCAAGACTGATCAAAATATGACTCAGGTTTAAAATGCCTGATGCTGCAAGTGCAAATGGATACAGTATGTTATTTTAATCATTCTAATAGCAACACTCAAACCATGAAGTATTATTTCCCTGGCAGTTAAGCAATAATTATATCTAATATAAGTAGAAACAATGAACTACTTAAAACAAAACTTCAAGAATATACTCACTTCATGGACATGACCATTTTGTTAGCAATGGGTGACGGAGAGCAATGCAAGGCTAGGATAAGGAAATGACTTTCTTGACTCAACACTGTGATACTTTGGATAAGGGAAAAGGAATACACACTTAAGCATATGTTGGATAATAAACACATAGAGAATGGGAGTGTCTCACAAATGGAATGAGTTGTTTAGAGAGGTGCTTATTCAACCTTAGCAAATGTCTACAACTCACATCCAAGCTGAATCTAGCTCCGTGAGGATCTTTGCTAGAACCACCGTAACTAGGTGCACAGCTAACCGTAACATGAGGTTCTAGGGGACACTTGGAATTAGTTGTCCCTTACTCCATTTCACATCCCAACCCGTAGGCTCCGTGAGGTATTAATCATTACATTTAATTATGGCCAGCAGTCTTTGGATTTAGCATACATTTAACCACTGCTTTTTAGGCCTTAGGACCTGTTATCACACAACTTGTAGTTGCCCCTGGTGGTATCCTATCCGGGACGGTAGAGGAGACAGGCAACTAAAGAGGTGACCCAAGAGATGCCACGGTTCCCAAGGCAAGGTGGGAGTCACGTCAACCGAGGCACTCTTCGCTTTAGGTCAGGGTGTAACAAGACCTAGGGGGAGACCCTATAACCAATCACGGTTGATTGGACCCAAACAAAGGTTTCTAAGGGTAGGTAAATGAAGAGTCACGGAAACCAATGCAAGGCTAAATGGACCTAGGAGTTAAGGTATGGTTGAAGGTGGTGTAAGAGATTGTTAGTGTTTCAACCTATGTATGGTTTAGGCCACATGATTGGGTATGATGACTAGGTGTAGTACCATATGTTTACACAAGTGGGTCTTATTTTCTTGGGATGTGTGAAATGACTTTAAGTGGGCCCACAAGGTGAAGCTAGGTGTAATGTTGGTACTAGAGGTTAGGTAATCACTAGATCTATAGATCCAAGTTGATTCTAGAAGTACCCATGTGCTAGCTCTAGGTTTTGGCACAAATCCCAAGGAGTGCGACTTGCTTTGAGGAGGACTAATGCCTTGTTAAATGGGCTAATGGGGTCAAAAAGTATGTCAAAGTGTAGATCGGGACACCTAGAAGCCAAGTCAAGTGGGCTAAATAAGATCTAATGGTTGGATTTTGCTAGATCTAGGTTTTCAAGAAAAGACCCTAAGTGGACCACAATCCCTTGAAACAAGGAATGCTACCCCCAAGGCAGATCGTCACAAAAAGATAGTCTAGACCTAGGTTTCAAGGTATGGCCGTTCCAAATCTCCAAAAATCTCAAACACCCACTTCCTCAAAGTGGACAAACTCACCTTCCCCAGGTAGTGCGACTTTGTTCAAGGAGGGTTAAAAGGTGGGTTTGGTGGACCAAATCAAGTCCAATGGCCACCAAACTATAGATCCAAGAAACTAGTACCCCGATCTATGTATGTTCCAAAAATCAAGTCAATCCAAGGGCTAGATCTTAGTAGATCTGAGTTTTGAGGTGCCAAGAAATTCAAAAGGGGGTTTTAACCCCTTAAAACATGGAAAGATGTCCACAAGGAAGAATTCACCAAAGTAAGAATCTGGGGGTAGGTTATCAAGTGTCTAGATTGCAAATCAAGTGGGATCTCACCTACCCATGTGCTAGATCTAACCAAACAAGCCTCTCTCTAGGAAGTGCGATTTGGGTTCAAGAGGGCCTTTTGCCTTGAAAAGTGTGTCAATTTTAAGCCAATCACCACCAAATTATAGATCCAACTAATGGTGGATGCTATAGAGGTGGGTTTTCAATATCTCTTCAAAAGTAAGGCTAGATCTAAGTAGATCTAAGAAAAACCAAAAACAAGGGTTTTGATCAATTAGGATTTTTATGATCTAGAAATTATGGATGATTCACGGAAGAAGAAGATCATACCTCTTGGAGCATACCTGGATGAAGAGATGAATGCTAGTTGAGACGAGGATTACTTTGCCAAAGATCAAATGGAGAATTCTTGAAGCCCTCTTGCCAAATCGATTTTCCCAAGCCACATGTGATTCCCTCTAACCTGTCAAAACCAAGGAGCAAAGCATCAATTAGTTTAACATGTTGAAGGTAGATACAAGTAAGAGAGATATAAACAAAGAATAGTTGACACAAAGGCAAAACTACTCCCTATCAAACCAAAACGTCTTCCTCCAAGCTTGAAGGGCAAGCCTCCCCACCAATTCGCACTTGTCCAAAAACGTCCTCTTAACCTGTAAATAAGATATGGCAAATATGCAAGATAGCTACAATAGATCCTCAAGTGCAATGGACAAAACCATTTACAATCGAAACAACCAACATCCACTCCAATCCAAGCATGTACTCCGAAAGATAGAAATTTTATTCCAAGAGCCAAGAGCCAAAAATCTCTAGATGAATTTTTACAATGAGAGGCTCCCTCCTTAAATAGGATGGGGAGAGAGTACAATCATAACCACTTTTTACATGAGTGGCTAAGATTAAAAGATCATAAGATCTAATCAACGGCTAACAATAAATCATAACAATATATCACATGGATCACCCAACATAATGATAGCGCCCTCACTAAATGGTACAACAAGGGGGTGACGTCATCCACTAGAGAAGTATAGGTGCCAAAATCCACCTCACGATGACTAGGACATGACAACATAAGCACATGGTGGGGCTAGGAGGCATCAATCCTTACTAGCTCACCCCAAGGCACAATAAAATAATAAATAATGTCCAAGATAATATAAATGACCAAAACTGTCCTCCAAATCCATGACAGTCAAGCAGTAAATGACCTCCTGTGATCAATGTGAGCATACCCACATGGTGAAAACTGACTGGAAGATAGTGATGCCACCCTGGAAGATCTCTGTGAAGACCAAATGCCAAAACCTTGCCTCAATTGCCCAAATCGATTTCCTCAGTGACCACTTTATCCCATTTTTTAAACTGCCTCGGTAATTGTGAAAGTGCCAAAACTGCCTCCTAGGGCACCTGCGCTGTCCATCTGAGCCCACCAGGCTCTCCAGAAGGGGGGGTAAATGGTAAAAACAAGTGGTTGGACCACCCCCTCCATCATCAGCGCCCTAGGTGAACTGGCCAATCATGGCCCCTGCTGCTCAGGTTGGTAAATCAGCCCCAAATCTGGTCAACAAGTGTAAAACTGCATCAATCACTGTCAGAAGTGCCCAGAACTGAAAGATAAGTGTCTCATTGGATCCAGAAGACCCAAATCCACTAGAAATGTGTACTCATACACCATGGGTTGCCCTAATCGGCCAGCTGTAGGGTCGACCATATATGGACAATGTATAATCTGCTGATCTGAAGTAATAATAAAACCTGCTGAACTGGATCAATCATCATCTGCATCATATGTCCACCATATGATATCATCATCAAGCATGTGGGACCATGAATCATCATCAGAAAGCATATATATATGGTCCACATCATCACGGATCCCAAGAATATACAACCAAGGATATATCACATCAGTAGACTAAGACAATGCTTCTCTAATCATTCTCACAGCCAAGCTCAAAGTATAACATCCATTCAGTGGCATTAATTAAGTTGGCATATTTCGTTGTTATATAAAAATTGCTTGCACAATAGTTCAAATGACAAACTCACCCATTGGACATGGTCAAACTACTAGTGAAGGATGAAGGTTAGGAACAAGGTTGGGCCAAGGGGTTGACCTGTCTAACTTAACTCCAGAATACTTTGGACTGGGAGAAAGGGGAAAGCTACAAACTCTGTGCTGGACAAAATAACACGGGGGATGGCTGTGCCTTACAAATGGATAAAGTTGTTCAGAGAGTGTTTATTCAACTTAGGCATCATGTCTACATCAAGTTGATCCAGGTTCATTAGGATCATTCAATTTTATTCCATGGCCTTTTTGGCCTGCATAACCCTTCGGATTTCAGATGTGCTGAGAAGCACAACTAGTTGCAGCTTGCATCCAGGGCATTTTTTTCAAATATTTATAAGGTCAGCAATTGTTTAGATATAGCTTTTAAGAACCATTGCTTTTTGGACCTTCTTATACTCTTCGCGGAGTATTTTTAGTTGTTCATCGCTCTTGCCCCTTTTTTTTGTTTCCATGGGCGAATTTATAAGTTTCCATAGGTAGAACATGAGCTTTCAGTTTTAGCCAACAAAATCTCACGTGACTAGGGGGAGATCGAGCCAATGCCAAACATTGGGACAACCGACCAGAATGATTTAGGCCTACAATCCAACTCACCAAAGGCAAGTTTTGTCACCAACTTAGAGCCGAGACACTTAATATACAGGGATGCGGTCCAAACACAGAGGTAGAAAAATGGGGAAGTCCTCGGTATCAGAAAGTCAAATGAGACAAGTCAAGGTTTAAAGTCAAATAGGAAGGTCATGTATGGATGGAGTCAAGTGAATATGGAGCCTACACTAGCAGACAACTGGTGTCAGGAAAGACCATATCTATGTAAGGTGGAAAACCAGTGGGTTTTGTTAAATGACCTAAATGTGCAGGCAATTGTTCATTTTATGATTTATAGTTCATTTTAAACAGTTTGCCACATCAGGAATAATATACCAAGCACATGCTGTGATCATGACTAAATCAACAAGATAATAATCCACAGTCAGTAATAACATATCCATAGATCACACAACACCATCATAATAATAATCATCATGTACCATCTGAAACACTGCTGCAATACATCTCTAAGCACTGAACTGAAACTGTATGGGATAAAAGGTCACATCGGTCATCAAATCTGAATTCTCAAGGCTCAGCCTTGACACAAGGTCTAACATAAGTCTGAATAATATACTGCTCTGATCATGAGTGATCCAAAATATATAGCCATGCTCTGGAATAATGGAAGCTCTGGAATGTGCAGATATCTGCTGAACAAGGATAGTAGCCCTGCTACTATAGTGTGATAACATCTGGCTCCAGCTGGGACAAGCGCTCTAAGGGAGAGAGCGCTTGAGAACCTCAGAATCTCTGGTCTCGATTTGCTCTGCATCAATCTTCAATCCAGCACTGCACCATCCTTGCTTTCAGCTTTATTTTGCACCTGTTCCTGCTCTCACAAACACTAGAATACCATCATGGAGCATGTATGGGACAAATATATAAAATAAAACTGAAAATGACTTCTACTCTAAAACATAAACTGAAATGTGCCAAAATATAAACTAACATGGCATATATTATTTATTCATCATTTATTATTTTTATTACTGTGCAGGAGGAAAAGAGAACTTCTTCTAAACAGGCAATCTCAACTTGCACAGGAAGCCACACATAAATGACAACTAAAATTTCTTAAGCGTATGCAGGAGAAGAGACAAGCTTAGGAAGGAGCAAGGCTCAACTCAATAAAGAAGCAAAACAAGCAGACACTTCAGGCAGAAAAAGGAAAAGGGACAATACTCATCACACAGAAAAAGAAAAACCACACAAATCCTACTGCTCAAGTGAGCTTATTCAGAAGCTACCTACTCTAAACAGGCACGGCAAGGCATAGTAAGGAGGGTCAGGGATGATAATCCCTTAACTCCCTCTGGTTGATAGGGAGTAAAATACGTTGGCCAGTCCCAGTGGTGAGAAAACACATCTCACCCATGCAGCGCTCAACAGTGAGTGGTCCAACCCAAAAGTCACCTGATCCCCTGGATCGTATATAAAATAAATCATTAGGTATTACAACCTTATCACCAATTTCGAACCTTTGGTGATTTACAGATTGAGGGATGGCTTGAATAACATGGTCAGGAATAGGTTGGATATCTGAATTACATCGAGGTTGAGGTGCTATTGTGCTTGAATTCCTATTAGGAGGAATTGCATCAAATCTGGGAGGTCCACCGTTCAAAGCTACAACTACCCTACCAATCAGGACTTCTCTCACTACTCTCCTAGGAGGACTTTCTATTTGTGGGTGAATGACATACTTTGGAGTTTCCCCCACAGTCCAAAAGTCTCTATCAACCTCCTCATCTATTTCAGCATGGGCTATGGGTGGCGGGTTTTGATTTTCAATACTTCTGCTACTACCCTCTCCAGATGGGATAGGAATGGTCATATTTTCTAAAACTGTCATACGGTCAGTAGGAAGGGACATATGATTAGGAACTGTGCTAGGTGCGCTTTGAGCCCTCATACCAAAAGATGCTGGTGAAGAAACATGAGAGTGAAATGAGTCTATGGAGTCCATATTCTCCTCACCAGTAGGCAATTCTCTAGGCAGAAGGAAACTAGGGTAAGGTGGAACTTGGTTTGGCTCAGAGGGTTCTTCCTGACGAATGGCTAGATTATTCAAAGAAAAGTCTTCCCCATGGTCATCATGGGTTGAGGCATGTTCTTGCCAACTCATAGAGTTGTCATTCATCTGCCTCAAAACCCCATCCTCCAAGGACAAATGGGACAAATGATCAGGCACATCAGAAAAGTGATAATCAATCAGTTCTTCATCACTCCCCCCAGGTGAGGGAAGGTGTGTTTCTTCATTGTTATTTGTCCAGGGAGTAATGTGAGGTAAGCCTTGTCTTCCTCTTTCTGTGTTAAGGTCAACTAGGAAAAACCACTCATGCACTGTCCTAGGTATATACTCACCCCTTCTAATTCGATCAAAGTTATCCTCAGAAGTGCTTAGTTGAGTAGGAGGCACAGGTTGTTCAATGTTTGGCCCTACACTACTAGGTTGGTTCGAAGTCCTAAGCTCTTCTGACACTTCACCTCGAATGGACTTAGGGTCAACAGTAATAGTTCTTTCCCCTTCCGAACTAGGATCATCATCATGGCCACCCATGACCATAAAGATACCTTCAGGTAATAACTCACCCTCACCAAAAGTGTTCCTCATACCATCCTCATAATTCTCAAGATGCCCATCATAAAATGGCTCCCGATACACCCTAACGAAAGATCCATCAGAGTTGGGGATAGTAGCATATGATAAATCCATCTGAAGATGTCCCCCTAACCCAGCGGACCACTTCCTACAAAGGAGCATACCATAGGCTGGAGGGAGATCTATAACTACTATATCCATTAGCATGGATATGTCGGGGCATGAAAACAAGTCAGCTCTTAGGTTTTTGATCAAGCCAAAGACTTTAACTGGTTTAGAGTCAATCCCACAAACGTTCCCATAAGGTCTAGTTATTTTTAATCCCATGGCTTCCATGACTTGCAAAGGCATCACATTCATGGAGGCCCTAGAATCCAACATATAATTATGAAGAAGGATATCACCAATGCGAAGTGTAAGATAAAATGGTTGGTGACCCCCATTCTTCCTTTCATATAGGGCAGTTTGGATGTTAATGGGAGGGTCATCCTCTTCATCAACCATATCACAAGGTGTTGGGTTTTGAGAAGATGAACCCTCGCCACTACTTGTGGCAGTCTCAGGGATACTCTCGAAAAACTCTACCACTTGGTCCTTTATTGATGGGATTTTCATTAACTCAGTGAGTGGAATGTTATGCATGACTTTGTCCAATTCTCTCTCGATGTTGATATCAAGGTCATACTCAGGCAAAGGGAATGGCTCACTCATTGGACTAGGAAACTCATTGTTTCTCTTTTCACTAAAAGGTATAGGCTTTTGGCCATCCTTTCTTCGTTGATAGGTTTTATGGGGAACTTGGCCACTACTAACTCGCTCAGTAGCATAGATGGGACCACTAGGGTTGGTTTCTTCTATGGTGTCTTCTTCATGATCAATCAAAATCCTCCCGAAGTCTTTGTCAAATTTTAAGTCATCAACCCAATTAATGTTCTTTGGAGAATCTGGAGTATCATCACCATGGGTGGTATACTCAGGATCTTCCAACTTTTGCTCTTCAGACCAGTTTATGATAGGAGGTTCTTGCTTCATAGGGTTTCTTCTATCACCTTCATTAGGCTTCTTTTGTTGATTCCAATAAGGTTTAGGGCCATAGGGCTGCCTATATCTATCCCCCTCTCTGTTCTTGGCTAGGTCCCTAGTTAAGAGGGTTAAGTTTTTCATCATTTCATGCATGCTCTCCATCATTTCATTGGGATCTTTGCTAGGTTCCTTATTCTTCTTAAACTTAGGCTCAGATCTGGAGGAGGAAGGTCCACTGATTAGGTCAAAGAAATTTTGTTTTCCCATGGAGGCAGCGTTTGCCTTAGCTTTCTTAGCATTATCTTGGGTTATCTTCAAACTACTAGGGTCTTTGTCTTTTAGATGGTAACCCAAGTATCCTTCATATGCATTGAGGTAATGGATCAAGATAGCTTGATCAAGGGGCCTTATGTTACTTGGGATGTTGGCAACAGTTTTATCAAAGCGTTGGTTAAACTCATGGACAAACTCATTCTCCTTCTTTTTGATGTCAAAAAGTTGGTGTAAAAGGAAACGCCCATCAAACTTGACTGACCACTCTTGCTTGAGTTTATCGGTGAATACATCATATCCATTGATTGATGATGCAGGCAAGCGGTCAAACCATTTGCGAGCATCACCCTCCAAGGATGCAAAGAGACCCCTTATAAACACATCCTCTTCCTCAGCCCCATAAGCTTCCATATGAGCCCAAACATTGTCTATGTGGTCCTCAATAGAGGTGGCACAGTTGCCATTGAATTTTGGGATCTTTTCAAAGTACTTGTCTGGCATACTATGGGGAGCACCCAAGATCTGAGAGAAATCTAAGGGAGAAGCCCTAGCCTTGTGTCCAAAAGCACGAGCAACAGGAGGATTTTTTGGTTGTTGTTACCGGAGTTAGATTGACTTTGTCCAGCCATTGGGTTGACTAGGATTGAACTAGAATTATGATTAGGAGATGAAGGAGGAGCCGAATTGAACAAAGGGGATCCCAAGACACGGTTTGGAGAGTCTGAGTTAACAAGTTTCCAAAAGAAGTTAGATGATTGGGCTTTAGGATCTCTTTTGTGATAGGTGAGTGGGGTTCCTTCTAATTGATTTGAATTTGATTTACTTCGAGTGTTGTAAGGATGATTATGAGCTCGTTCCTCAGAGGAGTCACGATTAGGAGTCGCCATGTAGATTTTTTAAGCTCTACTACCAAGAGGAATGTCGTTTAAAGTGCAGGGAGAGAAAGGACACAAAGGTGTGTTGAACCAAGGTAGGCCTCTACCTCCCTGGCAACGGCGCCAAAAATGTTATCACACAACTTGTAGTTGCCCCTGGTGGTATCCCATCCGGGACGGTAGAGGAGACAGGCAACTAAAGAGGTGACCCAAGAGATGCCACGGTTCCCAAGGCAAGGTGGGAGTCACGTCAACTGAGGCACTCTTCGCTTTAGGTCAGGGTGTAACAAGACCTAGGGGGAGACCCTATAACCAATCACGGTTGATTGGACCCAAACAAAGGTTTCTAAGGGTAGGTAAATGAAGAGTCACGGAAACCAATGCAAGGCTAAATGGACCTAGGAGTTAAGGTATGGTTGAAGGTGGTGTAAGAGATTGTTAGTGTTTCAACCTATGTATGGTTTAGGCCACATGTTGGGTATGATGACTAGGTGTAGTACCATATGTTTACACAAATGGGTCTTATTTTCTTGGGATGTGTGAAATGACTTTAAGTGGGCCCACAAGGTGAAGCTAGGTGTAATGTTGGCTGGGAGTGGGAGGTGGCCTCCACCTAGGCAAGGCGCCCCCACTCCACTCAATGCAACTCCATACCAACCAAATCTCCATTAATTTCTAACTCCACATCACCAATTCGATTTTGCATGCATGGAGGGCGAATTCACTTGAAGAGACTTGACTTGTGCTGACTGTACGGTTGACTGAAGCTCAGTGAAGTTGATTGGAATCATCTTTAATGCTAGGTGCCATGCCAACTAGCCCTTTATTTTATTCTTTTTGGATTATTTTGGAGAGATTTGAATTATCTCCAAAATAAACAATTTTATTATTTTAATTAATAATTTCTCCATAACTGGGTTTTTTGAGAAATTATTAATTATGAGGCCTAGCTGACGTCCGAAACTTAGGATAAATTGGACCAGGGATCATGAATGATTTTTGGCTTAAGGTTAGAGCCTCCAATCATCAAATTCGGATCCCGGACGACTGACATATTACAAATTATTATCTCTATTTAAACTATAGAGAAATTTATTAAATTTAAAAAATAATTAAAAACCCAAATTCGATAGACCGGGTAAAGTTTTTTTCGAATTTTTTTTCTGAGGGTTTTATGGACCTAGGACATGACCGACACGTATTCTAACAGTGTCTAGTAGGCTTATATACATAAGTTGGACGCTAATAGCACCCCATGGCTACAATTTTCAAAATCGGGCATTCCAGCTTTGGAGGAGCGGGAGAAAACCTCATCGATTATAGCTTGGCTATAAGCAAAGTATAATTGACAAGGGAAAAAACTCCCTGGAATACCTTAGTTGCTTAATCAAGTCATGGGGAACTGAGACACTCAGATCCTACTAGCACACTTTATTACAAACCCCATGGGGCCATGTCGACTCAAAAAACAAAACAGGCCAGCCAAAACTGACTAGTTACAAATGCTGGATCATCTGATACACTGGAGTCAAACACTTATCATGTTTTTCAAATGGCGGCTTTTCAGATAATCCAACTATGGTACAAATAAGTTGGTAACACACCCCATTACAAATGACTCTTAGGGGATCTATTGCCCCGACTTACATGGGAGGATTTACCTCAATGACTTTACATAATAATAACATCCCAACGGAGGAATAAAACATCTCCGGATGAATAATAACACTCTCGCTTAACGAGAAGGATATTCTAACAACATCTGCATGAGCAAGGAGTCATTAACTACATCACAGTGATACATCTATAAATCATTGGAAGTTTTCTTCAATCATCATCAGTAACTCAAAACAGCTACTGGAACATCTTCGATATCTTCAATACTGGAACATCAATATCTTTAGTACTAAGTCTTCATCTTCTGCAACACTCGATCACTCGATCAACTACAACAACATCATCATCTGGATCTCTCGATCAACATCATCATTTGGATCTCTCGATCAACAACATCATCTGGATCTCCCGATCAACGACATCATCTAGATCTCTCGATCAACAACGTCATCATCTGGATCTTCCGATCAACAACATCATCTGGATCTCTCGATCAACAGCCTCATCGTCTGGATCTCTCGATCAACAACATCAACATTTGGATCTTCCGCTCAACAGCCTCATCATCTGGATCTCTTAATCAACAACATCATAATTTGCAACACACATGATCCAATTATGGGATGATCAATCCCTCTCACTTTAGGACATAAGTCCAAGGATGATACAATCCTGATCTACTTACAGGATGATCAATCCCTATCAATTTAAGACACCTCAACATGTCTAAGGACGATGCAATCCAGATCTACTTACAGGATGATCAATCCTTGTCAATTTAAGACACCTCAACATGTCTAGGGACAATGCAATCCGGATCTACTTACAAGATGATCAATCCTTATCAATTTAAGACACCTCAACATGTCTAGGGACGATGCTATCTAGATCTACTTACAGGATGATCAATCCTTATCAATTTAAGACACCTCAACATGTCTAGGGATGATGCAATCCAGATCTACTTACAAGTTACAGGATGATCAATCCTTATCAATTTAAGACACCTCAACATTTCTAGGGACGATGCAGTCTGGATCTACTTACACGATGATCAATCCTTATCAATTTAAGACACCTCAACATGTCTAGGGACGATGCAATCCGGATCTACTTACACGATGATCAATCCTTATCAATTTAAGACACCTCAACATGTCTAGGGACAATGCAATCCGGATCTACTCACAAGATGATCAATCCTTATCACTTTAGGACATAAGTCCAAGGACGATGCAATCCTGATCCACTTATGGGATGATCAATCCCTATCACTTTAGGAAATAAGTCCAAGGACGATGCAATCCTGATCCACTTACGGGATGATCAATCCCTATCACTTTAGGACATAAGTCTGGATGATGCAATCCTCTCGTCCTCTTAGACAAAGTCTAAGTACCACTTCATCGACCTCATCGTCGGTATAGGTATCCTCATCATCGACCTCATCGTCGGAACAGGTAACCTTATCATCGATATAGGTATCCTCATCATCGATACAGGTATCCTCATCATCGTATCCACATCATCGATACACGTATCCATATCATCAATACAGGTATCCTCATCATCGACCTTACCGTCGGTATAGGCAACTTCATCATCGATACGGGTATCCACATCGATACCAGTATCCAAATATCATCATCGAGCACATCACTCCCCCTTTCGAGGAGGGTCCTTCTGAACTACACCAAGCTTGTCTCAGAAATGCTCAAACTTTACTTGAGACAGAGGTTTGGTCAATACATCAGCAACTTGCTCATTAGTGCTCACATACTCGAGCTTTATCGCTCCTTTTTGCACCATATCCCGTATATAGAAATATCGGATCTCTATGTGCTTTGACATATCATGGAACATTGGATTCTCTTTCATCTTGATACAAATCTGGTTGTCACACAGGATCACAGTGGAGTCCATCTCTAAGTCAAATAGTCTTGACAACAGCTTCCTAGGCCATATGGCTTCACAACTAGCAGAGCAAGCTGCTATATATTCCGCTTCAGTTGTGCTGAGAGCCACATTGGACTGCTTCCTGCTAAACCACGAGATCATAGCAGATCCCAAACAATAACATCCACCCGATGTGCTCTTTCTGTCTGAGACACTTCCAACCCAATCTGCATTTGTATAACTGTTATCACACCATAGTAGCAGGGCTACTATTCTTGCTGAGCAGATATCTGCACATTTTAGAGCTTTGCTTTTACAGAGATTGGCTATGATGAGCTTATATTTTGAGATAACTCATGATCAGAGCAGTGTATTTTGTCAGACTTATGTTAGACCTTGTGCCAAGGCTGAGCCTTGAGAGTTCAGATTTGATGACCGATGTGACCCTTTATTCCATACAGTTTCAGTTCAGTGCGTAGTGATGTTATTGCAGTAGTGTTTCAGATGGTTTATGATGATTATTATTATGATGTGATATAACCTATGGACTTCTGATTATTGACTATGGACTATTATCTTGTTGTTTTGGTCATCTTCATAGCATTAGCTTGGTATATGATTTAGGATATGGCAGTACTATTAAAATTAAAAATTGAATATCTTGTATGATGTTATAACTATTAAAATGGATGTATCACTTGTACACTTAAGGTTTTCTGACAAAAGCTCACTGGTTTCATTACCCTCTTATGAGCATAGATATGGTCTTCCTAGACATTCTTGTCTGCTAGTTTAGGCACCACCTTCATTTGACTCCATCCATCCATGACCTTCCCAATTTGGCTTTCACCTTTGACTCATTTCTTGACTTTTTGATACAGAGGACTTCCCCATTACTACCTCTGTGTTGGACCGCATCTATGTTTGTTTTGTGTCTCGGTTCTGAATTGGTGACAGAACTTGCCTTTGGTGAGTTGGATTGTAGGCCTAAATCATTCTGGTCGGTTGTCCCGATGTTTGGCACTGGCAGAAGTCCCCCTAGTCACTTGAGATGTTGTTGGCTAAAACTGAAAGTTCATGTACTACCTATTGGAAATCTTTATAAATTCGCACATGGAAATGGTAAACTCTAGAATGTGTTTTTAAACACACGTGAGTAAAGGGCAAGAGCGATGAACTGCTAAAAATACTCCTCGAAGGGTATAAAAGGGTCCAAAAAGCATCGGTTACTCAAAGTTATATCTATTATTGCTGACCTTGTATATGTACAAACAAGCTCTGGATGCAAGCTGCGACTAGTTGTGCTTCTTAGCACATCTGAAATCCGAAGGGTTATGTAGGCCAAAAAGGCCATGAAATGAAATTGAATGATCCTAATGAACTTGGATCAGCTTGATGTAGACATGATGCCTAAGTTGAATAAACACTCTCTAAACAACTTATCCATTTGTGAGGCACAACCCTTCCCCGTGTTATTTGTCTAGCACAGAGTGTAGCTCCCCCTTTCCCTGTCCAAAGTGTCACCTAGTTGAGTTTGGCCAAGTCATCCCCTTTGCCCAACCTTGTCTTAGCCTTCACCGTTAGTTAGTAGTTAGACCATGTCCAATGGGTGAGTCTGTCATTAAAGCTTATGTGCAAGTGAAATATAAATAACATAAATATCTACATGTATTAAACTGCCATGGAATGATGATGTACTTTAAGCTATGCTGCGAATGTGATTGAAGGAACATGTCTTTAGTCTATTGATATAATCTTGTCCTTGGTTGTATGTTGACTCGGTCAAACATAGTTTGACCATGGTCATTCTTGGGATCCGTGATGATGTGGGGCATATATGCTTATGGATGATGAATGATTGTCCCACATACTCTTGTTGATGGTACCATATGATGGACATATGATTCAGATGGTGATTGATGCAGTTAAGCAGGTTTTATTATTATTTCAGATCATCAGATTATGCACTATCCATATATGGTGGACCCTACTGTTGACCCCTCAGGTCAACCCATGGTGTATGAGTACACATTCTTAGTGGATTTGGATCTTCTGGATCCAATGAGACACTTATCATTCAGTTCCGGGCACTTCTTACAGGGATAGAAGCTGTTATCCACTTGTTGACCAGATTTGGGGTTGTTTTCCCAACCTGTCTAGTAGGGGCCATGAGAGGCCAGTTCACCTAGGGCGCTGTATGAGAAGGGGGTGGTCTAGCCACTTGATTTTACCATTATACCCCCCTCCCAGAGAGCTTGAGCTTGGTGGGTTCAGTTTGACAGTGCAGGCACCTTGGGTGTCAGTTTTGGCAGCTTCACAGTTATCGAGGCTAATAAAAAATGGAATAAAAGGGTCAATGAGGAATTCAATTTGGGCAATTGAGGCAAGGTTTTGGCACTTAGTCTTCACAGAGGTCTTCCGGGGTAAACCCCCTATCTTTCAGCCATATATCATCAGTTAGTGGGGTCCACAGTGGTCATAGGAGGTCATTTGCTGCATGTCTCTATCAGTTTTGGAGACAAGATTTGATCATTTGTATTATCTTGGACACATTATTTGATATTATTGTGTCATGGGGATGAGCTAGCAAGGATTGATACCTCCTAGCCCCACGATGAGCTTATTGAGTCATGTCCTTGTCTTATGAGGTGGGCCCATGTGTCTTAGTCCCCTCCGAGTGATGACGTCACCTTCCATGAGTCACTTTAGGCTATGACGTCATCCCTCTTTTGAGTGATCCATGTAATATTATGTGTAGGCTCATCATAGCCTTTGATTTGATTATGAGATCTTTTAATCTCAACCACTCATCTTGTTGTATTGTAAAGTGGTTTTGAGATCTAGGGTTTTGGTCTTTATTATCCTATATAAGGAGGAGACCCCCTATTGTAAAAGCACCTTTGGAGCTCTTGAATATTGGAATAGAATACTTCTTTGTGGAGCTACTTCTCTTGTCTTGTGGATTCTTTTGCACTTTGAATATACAGTATCTCTTCTATGTATCATTGTGGATTTTGGGGCTACACGTTGTTTTCCTGTAGGGAGGCCGAATTGGTGAAGAGGAGGACGATTTGAAGAGGGTTATTGTTGGAGGGATCCACATATTCTCTCTTGGGTTGATCTTGGTGACATGGAGTATCATTATTGTATCTTTGTGACATAGTTGATGCTTTTTATTACATTTCTTCATAATTTTCATAATTTTCTTACTTGGCTTGTTTCACTTGATCTTGTCTTGTAGGATGAGGACGATTTGGCATCTTTGGAGGAGGACATTTTGGCTTGGAGCACTAAGATCTCACTCTTGAATATACACATAGGGGAATGCTATCAATTTGCGAAGTGGCCACAAGCAATTGAGGTAAGTTCTTCAAGGTATGTACCTAGATCCATCCATTCTTCTTCATTAGTCATAAAACCCTTAAAATCAAAACCTTTATTTTTAAGTTTTCCTAGATCTACTTGGATCTAGCTTGGCTTTGGGGATAATAAAAAGAACCCACCTCTATAGCATCCACGACAATTCGGATCTATAGTTTGGTGGCATTTGGCCTTCATTTGACACATTTTCCAAGGCACATTAGCCTCCTTGAGGGAAGTCGCACTCCTTGAGGGAAGCTAGTGGGGCTAGTTCCAAGACTTGGGTAGGTGAGATCCCACTTGATTTGCACTTATCTATTTTGATAACCTACCCCTAGTGCTTCACTCCTTTGATTTTTGCCTTGTGGGCCCTGTTATCACATATATAGTAGCCAGGCTACCATACATTATTTTTCTCATTCCAGTACACTATTCAGCCAGTTCCCTTACATTTGAGATGCCGAGATGAGCATCTATATTGGATCACTATCAGATTGTGGACAGCAGTTGCATTCCCCATGCCATGACTGAGTTTCAGGACACTCAGAGAGATGACCGATGTAGCCATTATACCATTGGTACAGAGCAGTCAGTAGTGCCCAGAACTACAGCAGCAGTTTCAGAGGACAGATGATGGTACAGGTTGATGTGCATTCAGGTATATGACTCAGCAGGTATATTACGGTGTTATGGTTAGATTGCTTTTATACTTATTCTTATAGCATGTCATAGCACTTAGTGTCATGATCTGGCGATCATATAGATACATGGACCTGGTTGACCTATTATATATATATATTACTGTCCCTGCTCAGACTTAGAAGTTCACTATTCATACTCATTGGTATTTACCCTCCTTAGGGAGAATAGAGGTGATCATTCAACCATACCTTGGCTTGCTAGTGTTGGCTTCATCTTTTCATTGTCTTCATCCATCCATGGCCTACCTTTTAGATTATCACCCTGACTTACTACTTGACTAGTGGCATGGAGGACCTTTCCCCACTGTAGCCTCTGTATTGGATGAGCTTCCCTGTTTATTGTGTCTCGGCTCTGAGTTGGTGACAAAACTTACCTATGGTGAGTTGGAGTTCCTTGTGAATTCCCCCTAGTCATTAAAGTTGTGTTGGCTAAACCTGAAACTTTTAGTGCTGCCATGAATACAAAATCTGGAAAAATGAAATGCTATATCTTGTGTGTGAAAGAAATGCCAATTGAAAATGGCCATGAAAAATAAAATGTTATATCTTTTGGAAAAATAAATACCTAGGTAAACAAGTTGTCCATGACACACCTAGAAGTGCTCAGGTAAACAAGTGCCTTAAAAACACACCTGCAGCAGAAAGCCTAAAAATAAATGTAAATCTATGCAATGTGTTTGTAAACACACATAGATCAAGGCTATGGAAACTTCAGGCCCAAAAAGCAATGGAACTTAAATGTTATATCTAAATAATTGCTGGCCTTGTTTGTATTATGGATTGTGCGCATCTGTGAAGGTAAATAAACCCTCTTTAAACAACTCATCCATTTGTGAGACACCGCCATTCCCTGTGTTATTGCTCATTCAGTATATACTATGGTGTGTATTCCCTTTCCCTTGCCAAAGTGTCACAAAGTCAAGTCAGTCAAGTCATCCCTTGGCCTAGCCAGTTAATTTAAGCCTTCACCCTTCACTAGCAAATTGATCACAACTATGAAGTGAGTATGGTCCTGAAAGTCTAGTCTGAGTAATAATAATAATTAACGGCACTATATATGTGGATTTAGATCGCCAGTCATGATTACTCTGTGTTATAATTGTTATTCGAATAAGTTGTAGAGCATGTATTAACCTTGACACCTTGCAGCAGCTATGGATGATGGTCTGAGTTGTATTTGGTCTTGGTTAGACCTAGTTTGACCATGGAGGACCATGGGACATGAGATGTTAGACCTTATGATGATATGGATAGATGATATATGGTCTATGTACACATACAGGATGATTCTATGCAGCAGCTACAGGGTTATGATGATGATTCTTGGGATACAGCAGTGTTTGGTCATTTACAGATCATTATTATTGGCCTTGTTCCGGTACATTGGATATTTATTTTGATCATGCAGAGATTCATATGGTGTATGAGTACACATCTTGGATAGATTTGGACCTTCTGAGTCCAATGGGACAGTTTGTTTTCAGTTCCGGGCACTTACAGTGATGATTGAGCCTCAGTAGGCTGTCCTAGTGCAGTTTTGGTCTGTTGGAGGCCCTGTCGGAGCAGAGATGACTTTTATCCGGTTGACCTAGGGCGCTGATGATGGAGGGGGTGGTCCAGCCACTTGTTTTTACCATATTACCCCCCTCCCGGACACATTGGTGCCCTCACCTTGACAGCGCCATCACTCCAGGAGGCTGTTTGGGCAGTTTCACGCTTCCCGAGGCATTTCAGGATTGGTAGAAATGGCTATTGAGGAAATCGATTTGGGCTACTGAGGCAAAGTTATGGCATGGGATGATCAGTGATGATAGATCGGGACCTTTCACACCTTCTCCAGCAGTTTCAGCTTCATCGGGGCCCGCATCCATCACTTATGGCATTTTCTGTGGATTTTTGAGGTCTTTTGAGGACCACGACTTCACTAGGGAGGCACGATTTGGTACTTTCATGATTATTTATTGGTTATTGTGCCATGGGGATTGACCAAGGAGGGATAAAATTACCCCTTGGACCCACCATGAGCCTCTTATGATAGTTTGTCATCATGATTTGGTGGGCTTCCCCTCTCCTAGGGCGACTTTGTCCACTTATGTTATATTTTATGTGTGATCCATGCATTATATTGTTGAGCTCATCTCAACCATTGATTAGACTTTTGTATCTTATAATCTTAGCCACTCATTCAAAAAGTGGTTAGGGTTTTGGTGCCTCTCCTTCCTATTTAAAGGAGAGAGCCTCTCATTGTAAAGGGTCTTTGGCTCTTGGATTATTGGTATAGAAAAATATTCTTGTGGAAATTCTTGTGGTCTCCTTTGCATCTGGTGTTCTTAGATGGTGATTGGAAAGTCTATTGCAACCTAGCATTTGGAAATTTGTGGCAAGATCTATCTTTTTTTTGGAAATCATTGTTTGTCTACAGGAGGGCGACTTCAACAAGGGCGATTTTGCAAGGCTTCTTCAAATCGACTTTTTTGGCATTCGCTTGTATCAGGGGGTTATCATTAGTATCATTGTGATCTATGCTATCTTTCTGTTACTTCTTTTGTGGCATTAGTCTTATCTCTTGATGCATCAAATCTGATATTGTTGACGTTTGTTGTGCAGGAGAGAGGGCGCATTGGCTTCTTGGACTAAATCGATTTGCATAGAGACTACCTCAAAGCTTCCAAATTGATCGGGATTGCATAGATCATCATCATCAAGGCATCTACAAGGTTACCCAGGTAAGATCCACAGGTTTGTTTCTCTTTCCTTTATCCAATCCATTGACATAATTCATAAATTGTTAAAACCCTAAATACTTCAAAACCCCCATTTTACATTTTGTCAGATCTACTTAGATCTAGTGGGTTGTTGGGCATGATATTGAAAACCCACCTCTATAGCATCCACGGCATCCCGGATCTATAGTTTGGTGTGGATTGGCTTCCGTTTGACCCCTCTCCCAAGCCAACTTAGCTTCTCCCAAGGAAGGCGCACTTCACCATTTGAGCAAGTTGACCTAGATCTAGTTGATGGGTGTTTGAGATTTCACTTGATTTGACATCTACACATCAAATAACATACACCCAGGTTGTCCCTTTCTTGAAATTCACCTTGTGGGTCCCATTCCACATTTTAAGGGATTTAATCCCCATTTTGGACCACTTGGAATACTTAAACTCAGATCTACAAAGATCTAACCGGTGGATTGCCACGAAATTATAGATCCATACCCCTACTTGACTGATCTACTCGGATATAAAGTTTGGATGCCATCCGACATGACTTGACCCACCTAAACCCAAATTGAAGCCTCCTTAGGGAAAGTCGCACCACCTTGGAGAAGTGAGTTCACTCACTTCGAGGAACTGGGTACTTGAGATTTTTGCAGATCCGGAATCAGAATAATTCAAAACCTAGGTCTAGACTGTCACTTTGTCAAATTTTGCCTTGGGGACTGCATTCCTTGTTTTAAGGGATTGTGGTCCACTTGGGTCAAACCTAGATCTAAACATATTTAACCATCAAGGCCTATACTGTCCACTTATCTCATGTTGTAGGAGTTCTAAACCATAAAGTCAACCCTACTTTGACTCCACTTCCCAATTCCCAAGGCACTGGTTTATCTCCAAGACAACCCATTCTCCTAGATTGTTGGATTGACTTGTGGTTTGACTTTTGCTTGGTGAACTATACCTTTGAAGACATCATGGACCATGGTCAAGATTGTCTCATGTACTAGTTAGCCCCAATCTGACCCCTGAACTACCCTGCATTGGACACGGTTCCCAAGGCAGTGGATCCTTTGACATTGAACTAGTACACTAGCCCTAGATCTCACTACAAACATTATAAGTCACTCTTACATTCAATTATGAACCAAAGCTATACCTATTAAACCCCTCACTTGGCTTGTGACTTCATCCTTAGGTCTAGGATAAACCATACACCTAACTTCACCTAGAAATACCCTGATTTGGTGTCTTGGTTTTGATCTCTCCTGTCGGGAGTAGATCGGGTCTCCCCCTTTGTTGTCTGGGCTAGATAACATAAAGTGAAGGTTGCCTCGACTGGCGTGACAACCATATATTGGAGGTCGAGGTGATCGTGGTTGCACCTTTTGAGTTGCCCTTCCCTATTGCCATCCATGACTGGATCTATCCATAGGGGTAACTACATCTTAGGTGATAACAGGCCCATTCCTCATTTTGAGGGTTGTGCCCCACTTGGGTCATTGGGTGATGCATTTTCAACCTTAGATCTATGGAGATCTAGCTCACATTGGGGCATGCCACTTAAAACCCACTTTGATAATTGCCTTAACTACCCCGATCTACATTTTGGCATCATTTGGATTCCATTTGCCCCCTCATATCAAGGCACTAGTCTCCCTTGGTCAATTCGCACTCCTTGGGGTTATTGTCATTTGCTAGATCCCATAAGTGGGTGTTGCCTAATCCATATTGGATCAATATATCCACATCATCAAACACCCCTTAGTGCCATATTACCCCTAACTTCACCTTGTGGGTCCCATTTGGACCATTTCCATATTTTAAGGAATTGGGCCCCACTTGTGTATTTTCATGGTACTAGATCTATCCATTAGGTGGCCTTATTCATTCATTGGTTGAAGTATTAGTCACTTCTTAAGCCTCTTCAAACCACACTTAACTCTTGGGCTCACCTAGTCCTAATCAACTCATTGGTTTCCGTAACTCACCTTTTGACACTTTTCCCTAGGAACCTTTGGGTTAGTCAATCTTCCTTGATTGGCAAGGGTCTCCCCCTTGGTCTTGACTTGTCTTGATCTAAAGTGAAGAGTTCCTCGGTTATCGTGACTCCCAGCTTGCATTGGGAACTGTTATCACACCATAGTAGCGGGGCTACTATTCTTGTACAGCAGATATCTGCACATTCCAGAGCCTACATTTTTCTAGAGCATGGCTATACATGTTGGATCACTCATGATCAGAGCAGTACATTATTCAGATTTTATGACCTTGTGTCAAGGCTGAGCCTTGAGAGTTCAGATTTGATGACTGATGTGACCACTTATCCCATTACAGTTTCAGTTCAGTGCCTAGAGATATATTGCAGCAGTGTTTCAGATGATGCACGATGATGATGATGTTGTATGATTTATGGATATGTGCTCACTGACTGTGGATTATTATCTTGTTGATTTAGTCATGGTCATAGCATGTGCTTGGTATATTATTCCTGATGTGGCAAACTATTTAAAATGAACTGTAAATCTTAAAATGGACAATTGCTTGCACTTTTAGGTCATTTAACAAAACTTACTGGTATTTCACCTTTACATAGACATGATCTTTCCACCGACACCAGTTGTCTGCTAGTGTAGGCTCCACACTCACTTATCTCCATCCATACATGACCTTCCTGTTTGACTTTAAACCCTGACTTGTCTCATTTGACTTTCTGATACTGAGGACTTCCCTATTTTTCTACCTCTGTGTTTGGACCACATCCCTGTTTATCTAGTGTCTCGGCTCTAAGTTGGTGACAGAACTTGCCTTTGGTAAGTTGGATTGTAGGCCTAAATCATTCTGGTCGGTTGTCCCGATGTTTGGCATTGGCTCGAACTCCCCCTAGTCACTTGAGATGTTGTTGGCTAAAACTGAAAGCTCATGTTCTACCTGTGGAAACTAAATAAATTCGCCCATGGAAACAAAAAAAGGGCAAGAGCAATGAAAAGCTAAAAATACTCCTCGAAGAGTATAAGAAAGGTCCAAAAAGCAATAGTTCTTAAAAGCTATATCTAAACAATTGCTGACCTTGTGAATATATAAAAAACATGCCCTGGATGCAAGCTGCAACTAGTTGTGCTTCTCAGCACATCTGAAATCCGAAGGGTTATGTAGGCCAAAAAGGCCATGGAAATAAATTGAATGATCCTAATGAACTTGGATCAACTTGATGTAGACATGATGCCTAAGTTGAATAAGCACTCTCTAAACAACTTATCCATTTGTGAGGCACAGCCATCCCCCGTGTTCTTTTGTCCAGCACAGAGTTTGTAGCTTCCCCCTTCTCCCAGTCCAAAGTATTTTTGAGTTAAGTTAGACAAGTCAAACCCTTGGCCCAACCTTGCTCCTAGCCTTCATCCTTCACTAGCAGTTTGACCATGTCCAATGGGTAAGTTTGTCATTTGAACTAGGGTGCAAGCAATTTTATATAATCACGGAATATGTTAATTTAATTAATGCCACTGAATGGAATTTATACTTTGAGCTTAGCTATGAAGTGATTAAAGAAGCATTGTCTTAGTCTACTGATGTGATTTATCCTTGATTATATATATTCTTGGGATCCGTGATGATGTGGACCATGTATGATGATTATTGGTGATGATTTATGGTCCCACATGTTTGATGATGATATCATATGATGGACATATGATACAGATGATGTTTGATCCAGTTCAGCAGGTTATTATTATTACAGATCAGCAGATTATACATTGTCCATATATGGTGGACCCTACAGCTGGCCCATTAGGGCAACCCAGGGTGTATGAGTACTCATTCCTAGTGGATTTGGGTCTTCTGGATCCATTGAGACACTTATCTTTCAGTTCCGGGCACTTCTGACAGTGATTGATGCAGTTTTACACTTGTTGACCATATTTGGGGCTGATTTCCCAGCCTGAGCAGCAGGGGCCCCGAGAGGCCAGTTCACCTAGGGCGCTGATGATGGAGGGGGTGGTCCAGCCACTTGTTATTACCATTTATCCCCCCTCCCGGAGAGCCTGGTGGGCTCAGATGGACAGCGCTGGCACCCTAGGAGGCAGTTTTGGCACTTTCACAGTTCCCGAGGCAGTTAAAAAATGGGATAAAGTGGTCACTGAGGAAATCGATTTGGGCAATTGAGGCAAGGTTTTGGCATTTGGTTTTCACAGAGGTCTTCCAGGTTGATCTCACCATCTTCCAGTCATTTTTCACCATGTGGGTATCTCCAGATTGATCACAGGAGGACATTTACTGCTCGACTGTCATGGATTCTGAGGACAGTTTTGGTCATTATTATTATATTGGACATATTTTTATTATTTCATTGTGCCTTGGGGTGAGCTAGCAAGGATTTATACCTCCTAGCCCCACCATGTGCTTATTTTATCATGTCCTAGTCATCATGAGGTGGATTATTGTACTTTATACCCCTCTTGTGGGATGACGTCACCCTCTATTGTACCATTTAGTGAGGGCGCTATTGTTATGTTGAGTGATCCATGTGATATTATGTTATGGATTCATCTTAGCCATTGATTATGTTGTGAGATCTTTTAATCTCAACCACTCATTTCAAAAAGTGGTTTTGAGATCTAGGGTTTTGGTCTTTATTATCCTATATAAGGAGGAGACCCCCTCATTGTAAAATCATCTAGAGATTTTTGGCTCTTGGCTCTTGGAATAAAATTTCTATCTTTTGGAGTACATGCTTGGATTGGAGTGGATGTTGGTTGTTTCGATTGTAAATGCTATTGTCCATTGCACTGGAGGATCTATTGTAGCTATCTTGCGTATTTGCCATACTTTATTTGCAGGTTGAGAGGGCGACTTTGACAAGTGCGAATTGGTGGGGAGGCTTGCCCTTCAAGCTTGGAAGAAGTCGTTTTGGGTTTGACAGGGAGTGGTTTTGCCTTTGTGTCAACTATTCTATGTTTTTCTCTCTCTTGCTTGCATCTACCTTCAATTTGTTAAACTAATTGATGCTTTGCTCCTTGGCTTGACAGGTTAGAAGGAATCACATGTGGCTTGGAAAAATCGATTTGGCAAGAGGGCTTCAACAATTCTCCATTTGATCTTTGGCAAAGTAATCCTCGTCTCAACTAGCATTCATCTCTTCATCCAGGTATGTCCCAAGAGGTATGATCTTCTCTTCCTTGAATCTTCCATAATTTCTAGATCACAAAAACCCTAATCAAATTAAAACCCTTGTTTTTGGTATTTCTTAGATCTACTTGGATCTAGCCCTCAATTTGAAAAGATATTGAAAACCCACCTCTATAGCATCCACCCCTAGTTGGATCTATAGTTTGGTGGTGATTGGCTAAGAATTGACCCATTTTCTAAGACAAAAAGCTCTCCTTGACCTAAAGCGCACTTCCTTGAGAGAGGCTTGTTGGGCTAGATCTAGCACATGGGTATGTGAGATCCCGCTTGATTTGACAACTAGACACTTGATAACACATACCCATATCCTTACTTTGGTGAAAACTACCTTGTGGACATCTCTCCATGTTTTGAGGGGTTGAAACCCCCCTTTTGACCTTCTTGGCACCTTAAAACCTAGATCTACCAAGATCTACCCATTGGATTCATTTGAAACTTTGAAGGAACATAGATCGGGGTACTAGCACCCCGGATCTACACTTTGGTGGCCATTGGACTTGGCATGGTCCACCAAACCCACTTTTTGCCTCTCCTTGAGAAAGTCGCACCCCTTGGGAATTTTGAGTTGGACCACTTCTAGGAAGTGGGTGTTGGAGATTTTCGTAGATTTGGAATGCCCATGCCTTAAAACCTAGGTCTAGACTATCTTTTTGCCCCGATCTACCTTGGGGATTGCATTCCTTGTTTTAAGGAATTGTGGTCCACTTTTGGTCATCACTCAAAAACCTAGATCTAGTAAGACCTAACCATTGGATCACATCCATTTCACTTGACTTGGCTTCTAGGTGTCCCGATCTACATTTTGACATCTTTCTTGACTCCATTAGCCCACTAAACAAGGCACTAGTCCTTCCCCAAGCAAGGCGCACTTCTTGGGATTAGTGTCCAACCCTAGATCTAGCACATGGGTAATCCTAGAACCAACTCTAACTTATAAATTTATCCTAGATCTAACCTATAGTACCACCCTCACACCTAACTTCACCTTGTGGGTCCATCTAGAACCATTTCACATTTCCCAAGAAACTAGACCCATTTGTGCAAACATATTGGTACTATACCTAGTAATCATACCCCGTCATGTGGCCTAAACCATTCATAGGTTGAAACACTTATTATCCATCACACCACCTTCAACCATACCTTAACCTTTAGGTCCACTTAGCCTTGCATTGGTTTCCGTAACTCATCACTTACCTACCCTTAGAAACCTTTGTTTAGGTCCAATCAACAGTGATTGGGGTATAGGGTCTCCCCCTTGGTCTAGTTATACCTTGACCTAAAGCGAAGAGTGCCTCGGTTGACGTGACTCCCGCATTGCATTGGGAACCGTGGCATCTCTTGGGTCACCTCTTTAGTTGCCTGTCTCCTCTACCGTCCCGGATGGGATACCTCTAGGGGCAACTACAAGTTGTGTGATAACCATGGCATCTCTTGGGTCACCTCTTTTGTTGTCCATCTCCTCTACCATCCCGAATGGGATACCTTTAGGGACAACTACAAATTGTGTGATAACAATAACCATACAGTCTGAAGTCATGATCTCCAACATAGTATAGACCAAAGTCTATCATACCTCTCAGGTACCTCATCACATGCTTTGCAGCTACTAGGTGAACACATCCAGGCTCAACTAGATACTGACTCAGGGTGTTCACATCAAAGCATATATCTGCCCTAGTATTTGTTAAATATATCAACAAACCAGTCATCTGTCTGTAAACTGTAGAAACCACTGCCCATCATCCCAAATTTCTACTTCGCATTTTCCTTGGTTAAGGAAAAATCTCATTTGATCTCAGCCACATATCTAATCACAAGAATCATGCCAAGATTCTTTAACTCTGAGATCTACTCCCTCTTAAGTGGATTATTGTCCTCCCTCTGTGACTGAACATCATGCACACTCTGCATCGAGTGATCTTTTGCATATCTATTCGTGCCATCTCTCGTCAGATGGGTCTACTGATATGAGCCTCAAGATCACTCGAACTCTATGGTGAGTCCCTTCTTGCATCCATCTAAGAGAAGAATGTCATCTGTATATAGAAACCATCTTCAACCTTGTAGCAAAGATTGAAATCCGCATCACCCATGGTGATCATCAAGCTCATGAAATGACTATCGATCCTGGGCACCTGTTGAACCCGTACAGAGCCTTCTTCAATCATGTGAATCTCTATCGAATCCTGGGAGTTTGCTCGATTCGCACTTCTTCTTCAATTACACCATTCAAGAGAACGGTCTTGTTATCCATGGGTGTAATCTATCTCTGGAAGTGTGTCTAGCCACTTGGAGCAAACATCTTTTCATGATCCTCTCCCTTTTTTTAAGAGAATCCTCTAGCCATGAGCCTTCTATCGTACGTTTGATTTGTAAGTCTTCTTGTTGAACATCCATCTCTTGTTCTTTGGAGCAGGTGTTCATCATCCTTTTTTTGTAGATCATAGCACATGATCTTTCCTACAAATCAAATTTAATTACATGATTAGTAACACTTCATAATCATCAAATCATGTTGACGTGATATCCTATTATGCATACCGATATGATTCACATAGTTATGCAACTATCTTGACCAATACTTTGGCACAACACTTTTCCATATCCTGTATGCATACAGTGGCTATCTAGATGCCTTCCATCTCTACCAGAGCATACTATTAAGAGCGTGCGCAACTCCCAGCATGTTAGCAAAGAGGTTTCATTCTAGATAAGCAACAATGGAATGTTTGTCCAACTTACCCATCATATGCATATTAGTAGTACTCTTCAATGCTATATGAATGCTTACACTATGCATGATATATTTCTTGATTCTAGGAATACAAATATGCATACAACTATTATGAGCAATATCATTAACTATTCAGAGATTCAAGAGGTAATTCAAATAACTCAAATACTATCTTTTATGTTTGTGTGGTTGTCTCCCTCATGATCTCTATTTTCCCTTTATGATAGCATCATGATTATATGTCTTTGAACTTCTATCCATTCTGTATCACTATGCATGCTTAAGTGTGTACTAGTTTCATCATTGTGTATTTCCTCAAGATCTCATACATAATCATACATTCATTATTATAATCTTAATACTATCAAAACATTATGATTCTAAATAATCTTAAGCATATATGGTCACGATCATTTCATACACAGGTATACTTATCTAAGATCCTAACACAAAGTAGGATTCTAACTTGATATAGGAAAACATACCTAGATTATCATGCTTGCTAGTTATGTCTAACATACCCAAACAATGTCTTCTTTGTTCTCTTCAATGATTTAGAGACCTTGTGCTAGTAACCTGCATATCTCATAAGTTAAGTATTGTATAACCAAATTATACATACCTTGTAAGTAGAGCTTCTATGTGATCAATGACTATGGATGAGTCTTTGTCTTCATGTCATCATGGTCATATGGATTTGTCTTTCTTGATGTACCTTTCATGTTAGCAGACAAAATCATCCTCATACAACACCACAAGTGCATTAGTTTAATCATAAGTGTCATTACCCTAATCAATGAATGTCTTCTATTATTCACATGCATTCATACTTTTACTAAGGTTATTAGACAATCTAAAATTAATCATAATTGTACTAACCTCAATAATATGAAGACAGACAGATTTCAAAACATACCTGTATCTCTTCAAGTCATACCTGTCAATATTGCTTGTAGTCTTCTCTATAAGGGTAAAACCCTAACCATCCAAGGTAGATCACTTGTAAACATCGTATATAGGTTCATGGTGCTAGGATGATAAATATCAGTGCCATTTAAACCTCCTTCATTGTTTCCCTATGAGTCTCCCAACTTTGCTAGGGTTTCTTCTTACTTGGAAACCCTAATTTTCAATCTCCTTCCTCCCACAACATTTTGATGGAGGATTGATATCTATGATGAATGGATTCCAAATCCATTTTCAAGGTTTCCAATGTTGCATAAGATGTCTCCAACATTGTATCAGGTCATGCCATACCTAAAAACTGAAAACCCTAAGTGAGAGCTTTTTCCTCCTCTTCTTTGATTTCCTCTGTTGAGTCATTTCAGATGTGCCGTATTGTTTCTGGTGCATCTATGAAATTTCGGATCTGTAGGGTCTGAAACTTCGGCCTATGGTAGCCTGACCTGTCATCTTTCCAACCCCACAGGTTTGAGCTTCATTGGATTCTCCATCAGAGAGATATGCTCAGTTTCCCAACATGACCTGTTTAAGGGATGAAACAAAATATCGAACTTGTATGGAGTGCCACGTGTCATTGTTTCATCTTCAGCCTTTGAAACTCAGACCTGGGAAACTACAGTCCGTGCCCTAACTGTCACTTTTTATGGAATTCCATTTGGAGCTTCTAATCCCGAGATATGACCTTTTTCCCTAGGTCACCTGTTTAGGACTGCATTCTGGAAGAGGCAGAAACCCTAACTTGTACGGATCATATCTCACAAAGTACAACGAATCTGAGGCTAAAACTCAGACACAAGGTACAAGAAACTTTCATCTTCGGCCTGTCCAAGTTTTAGATCCTGAACCTTTTCCAAAATGGATTTATAGTGAAAGTTCCATGATGACTAGGTTTTGCTATACAAAACCCTAACTTTCAAATTGTCGCAAGTGAAACAAGTGTCGTAAGTGCCATACATTGCCTTCCTTCAGGATAGCTTTGATACCATGTTAAGATTCAATATTCTAAGATAGATAACATCAGTATTCAATTCAATTTCACAATAATAGCATATACAGGATCACTGAAAGAACAACAAGCATAGCATAAACACAAGAGACACAATTTATCCTGAGAAACCCTCATGGGGTAGAAAACCCAACAAAACTTCCTCAATATAGATGATCAACAAATACAAAGATGTAATCCCCAAACAAGAGCTCCTTCTCCTCCTTTGCAGATCTCTCTCTCTCCTATGTGAGTTTCACAAGTGAGTGAGTGTGTGTTTAAATGAGGAACACACCTCCTCTATTTATACTTTACATTCACTTGACTTTACACTTGACAGGTCGGCCTCAATAGTTTATTCTCTTGCTGACTAGGCTGACCCCTCTAGGGGACATAAACACCCCATTACAAATGACTCTTAGGGGATCTATTGCCCCAACTTACATGGGAGGATTTACCTCAATGACTTTACATAATAATAACATCCCGATGGAGGAATAAAACATCTCTGGATGAATAATAATAAAGTACAAATAGAATATTCTTCGAAGTTACAATATTTCAACAAAGTGTAACCCTTATATAGTATGAGGTGTAACACTATCTATATATAAAGTTGTATCACAGAGGTTTGAGCAACCAGTTGATAACAATTATGAAGAAATACTATCAGCTGATCATTTTAAATAATAGTGACTCGCAGACCCTCTTCATTGCACCACATGTATGGAAAGTGGGGCTAGCATAGAACAATTATTTTGGCTGTCTCAAAGTGGAAGGTGTACAGAAAGTTAGAAACATCTTTGGTTTTTTTTCAATACTGCAGGTATAGGTTAAGGAACACCTCCAATAGATAGTTTTTATAAGGCAGATTTCCTTATCAATAAGAGATCAATGTTTCTGTAGTATGGGAAATTCCCTTTACTCTTTTTAGTTCAGTTTTTGAGGAGTAGCCTTCACATTCCCGCAGTATGTTGTTATTGATTTATGCTCGAGTACCATGGAACTACTTTTTTGGTCATTTGTGGACATTAATAAAACAGTTTTATCTTATCTTTCGAAGAATTGTATAAGATTTTCATAAACATGGAAGCTCAATTTTTTTTAAAGGAATAACAATAAATACTCAAATGGGAGCGTAGCATTTGGAATTTGACACAAGTGTGTGGATTAAAATGCTTATAGCTTCTGGGCCTAAGTGTTTTCCCCTGTTTAATAAATGAATATCTGATCAGAGATTTCAAAACTGGTTTATCTTTATTAGATATCTGTTTCCAATGTTTGTAAACAATTTTACACAAAGAATCTTATAAAGGCCGTATGTTAACAAGATTTTCAATCTTGGTAACTGATTTTTTATTAAAGTCATCCGAGTGAACAATTCTTATTGCCTAGTGCAACAGCTCAGAGTTCCAAATTAACCATTTTGATGTCCAAAGAACTGCATGGAAGATACGTATGAGGCTTGTGTTTGATGAAGGGATTACTAATACATCTTCTGTAATAGGAGCAGCGATTTTGATCTCCTGTTATATTTTCCATCTCTCTTATTGATACTTCAGCTGCATAAGACATCGATTTTTAACATGCATGTTTCTATTCTTGCTTTGATGCTGATAACTACTTTATATAGCACTTGTAATTCATAATCTGTGAAAGTCAGAGGTAATCCATGAGCGTGCACCCAAGCTGATTGCTATGCTAAAATGAGAACAATGGGAAACAATTAAGGAATTTGGTTTGGGGGTTTCTCTATATTAACACATTGTCTCTTTGCTTGTGCAGATTGAAATAAACATCCCAGAGTTGAACCCTGATATGGTAAGATTTTCTCTTAATAGATGGTCAAAAAAATTATGTGTACTTGGGGTTTTGTAAGCTTACCTTTAACATCATATGTGTGCAGGATGTGTACAGAATTGGCACTCTGATGGAGCTCGTACGAGTAATTGCTCTCACTTTTGCTGATGATGGGAAGCGTGTAAAGGTAACTCTTATCAAATTATTGCATTGTATAGATTTTATAGAGGACAATCTGCTCAAGATAACACCCCCTGGCAACTGATTATTTTCTCTCACAGCCTATTAGTTATACTTGTGTTTGTAACTATGATTGGTTCTGTTTGATATATGGGGCTATCTTTTTCTTCTTCTTCTTCTCTTAGGTTTAAGTTTTCTGTTGTACTTTTGGGGGATGACTTTTGCGTTCCCCTTATTGCTATTTTTATATGCTGTACATTAGAGTCCCTTTCACCTATTTTAGTCATCAGTGGACATTAATATAATTTCATTACATTTCATTTCATTGTAATCTGTGATATCCTCTCCTCTGATTAGGTCCCTTTTCTATTATATTTTTCACAGGTATGTGTCCAGGGTTCCATGGGTGAAGGTGTGATGGTTGGAATGCCGCTGCAATTGGCTGGAACTAGGAAGATATTGGAATTCATGGACTGGGGTGAATATGATGCAAAGGGAACATTCATCAGCATTGGTTCGATAGGTATTTCATGTTTGAGAAATTGCATAATTAACACAAGAACTGTAAATGGATTTTAATACGAAATTCCCTAAGAGCCACTGAAAATATTTTGCTGTTCTCAAGTTATGACTAATCAATAGCAATATTTTATTTAATCTGGGAAGAATTAAAACAAGATCACATGATTGAGAGATTCTCCTTTTATATCAATGCCACCTTCTTGAGGAATCATAAGAGTATAGCTGCATATATGGTTACACAGGTTCCTCAATTATGACAATACTAGTTGAACTGCTCCTAAAGAGAAAGCCCAGCTACCAACCAAATCCTCACCTTATGTGATAAAGCCCTAAATCACAAGTAAGACTTTGAAGGAACTAGGAGGGGCATCCCACTGTCACCATAATAGATCCACATCTCACTTTAGGTCGGCTCTCCTCTAACACAAGGGGGATATCCCTAGATTAAGATTGCTAGACTTATGTAATGGAAACAGGGTGAAATGAAGAGTTTGTTAACTCTTAAACTAGCATGCATGATTAAAGTCTCAAAGATGCATACTAACCGGGGGGGTACACCAAGGGAAACAGGCTAATGTCACCACACCTATCCTCTCTCACTTTAGGTTGGCTCTTCTCCAACTCAAGGGGGAGTGTTCCCTAGGGTAAAGGCAATGAGGAGCAAGGTGATTCTAAGAGGGTTTCCCTAACAAAGGTTTTTAGTATAGATATATACAATAGGATGATGGGAGGATAAGGGAACCCACATCAAAGGACCAATGTCAATCCAACCTGAGGCAAAATGGAGTCAATAGGTCATTAATTTAGAGGGCCTTTCTTCAAAGATCATCTAGAAAGAGTAAGTGCTCCGGGCCTCCAACCCTTCCTCGATGTATTGGAGGGTTCAAATTGCGATCACAATGGGAATGACAAGTCCCTCTGTTACTTCTTTCCTTAAGTGAAACCCTATACTAGAAGGGGTTAGATTTGCAAAATCTTGATGAGGATTAGTACAATGAAAAATCTCCTTCGATGGAAGAACTTCAATTGAATCTAGAATGAAACCTTACCATAGATCTCGTTTTTGCACAACCTAGCAGCCTTAACATTGTAAGGATTAATTGACTGCTAAGCTAGAAAAACCTCAAGAATCTACCCCTAAGTGTACAACATTAAAAGCATAAAAAATTTAAGTACTTGAAAAATATAATCTTAAGAAAGGACTAAGTACTTAAATGGAGACTAGATCTACGGGCTTGAATAACTGGATCTAGCTAAAACGAAGCATACTTTGTAAACTAGTTTTAGATCTTCTAGAAAAAATCACTACTTAGCTAAGCATGCTAGATTGTAACCAAAAGAAATTCAGATTTAAACATGAAGGAGAGAGGGAAGAAGAAGAGAGCTCAAGTCGAATGTTCGGATCTATGGCATCCAATGGTGGGAAGTGGAGAGACTATGTCCTTCGAAAGTGTTTGAAGAGATGGGAGAGCTAGCCTTCACACCATATCCAAGCAGAGATTAAGCATACACACAACCATCAACCGAACACAGGAATTGGACCAAACATTTAGTCAGTTTGTATTCATCTTGATTGGTTTATTTATACATCATATATGTGGTTGGAGCGGTTGCACCCGCTCCAACTGCTTCTTTAACTAGATTATTACATAAGTAAATAATGACAACTAAGGAGCCCGAAGGGTCCCCTCCAACATCTCCCCCACCAACAAAGCCTTTCTTCGTCACGAAGAAAACAAGAACAACCATGAATTGTGATTCCTTTAGTCTTTGTCAGCAATCTGGTAGTGGTCAATCGAGCCTCACCCTTTCACCTTCCTGCCGGTAATCTCCATCGGTTCAGGAACTTTTGGGCTTCCACGCTCTACCTTTACACCAACTCACAAACTGCCTTTAAACTTCTAAAATGACATTCAAGATATGCTTATGTATTTCAGTATCGGGGGCTTGATCATTACAAGTGTTCTTCGTGTCATCGTTACACTCATCTTCTGTGTGCTGTAAGATGGTTCTGCTTGAGTGTGTTAACTTCATCTATTGTGAGGCTTCCTGCAAGTTTGTGAGTATTTCACTGCTTATGGTCGATGCCGACTGCTAATGGTCGATGGCCCACTGACTCGACTCGACTCGACTAACCATGGTCGGCAAGAAATCGACTTGATTTATTTTTTTACAACTTCGACCAATGGCCACTTTATATTACCTCGACCACTTTTTCAAGACCTTATTACAAATATTGATGGGGCCGACCAAAATGAAGTGTCCATCATTTCGACCACATAGTTAAGAGCCGACCAATTTTTAAGGGCTCAACCAACTTGACTGTTTGAATATTGACCTTTTTTTACAAATAAAGTGACCCGACCATTTTAATCCTGACATTGTTGACCAATTTTAACATTCAATCATCGACCATTTTGTAATGGTTGACCACTTATAAAATATTGACCAACACATATCGACTAACTATGTTTTATGCGTTGTCGCTATTGAAGTATCAAGGAAAATTTAAAAATATATAAATTTATCGACTCGAAGACTAGCCAATAATACCATAATCGACCATAATGTGAGAGTTTGACCAACAGATGTTGACCATACTTCGACAAGCGACTGACTTTTAGCAGAAGTTGTTGGCTACCATGGTGATCGACGCAAAACTTCCTTGGCCGATGACTATCTTCCATCTTGTATTAATCGACCAGTTTTCCAACAACGAAAATGTGTTGACTATCGACCACTCAGTGCCACATAAGTCAATAAAGTGACATATATTAAGACTCTCGACCGAAATTTTGATCCTTTGAGCTACTTTTGGAATAAAAACTCATTGACGTAAAACCCTCAACGGATTATTAGAACCTCGATGAAGTTAGGAGTCGGCCATATGAGGTTACCCAATACAAATGCCGACTCAGATAAAAATAGCAAACCAATAAAATTAATTTGCAACAGTCGAGTTCTCGGTTTTAGCGAGTAATATAGATATAGTAGGTCGATGGTATGGTCAAAAAAATGCTTCAATCGGTAGACTGTCTTCGAAAACCAGGACCATAATTCAAAATCTACTTCTAGTCGAGCAACTTCTAGTCAAGCAGAATGGTCACACGCATGAGCAATTTTGTTGGTTTTCCACGCTATCTTCCAGGTGCGCTCCACTCCTGTCCGCTGCAATGTAATGTATACTCAGCGAGCTAGCATTCAAATGGTACTCTGCGAACTTCACCAGGATTCTTTTTCGAAGAAAGCATGTCTTCCAATGCAAAAATCTTCAATACCAGCAGAAATGGTTAGGATGTCGAGTACCAATAGGGCGCCTTCCAAATGTGGTGTTGGCGGCCGAGTGAAGAATTTGATCCTTCATATTGTAATTGATATGAACGAGACCAGCAACTCATCATAGCGATATAGCCAAAACATATAAATTTTGATTATCAACTAGCTGCAAATCATCGTTCCTTATCGTCTTCTTTGAATCATAATATGTTGGTGGATGGAATATATTGCCACAGAATGCCATTTTGTAAAACAAAATATGGATTTCTTGACTTCGTGTCGATATAATTTCTTATTGATAGCAAATTATGATGATCACTGAACCGACTAGAATAGCTTTAGTCTTCAAAATGTGAGAAATGAGTCTAGTTGGCATATTAGTAGGTCTGACATATTTGAACGCAACACTCAGTGGTCGATGCATAGCTTCCCAAGACAACAACAACTTTGAATGATAGGTCTGGTTTGGAAGAGATCATTGTTCCAAACAACGAGTCTGCTTTAATTCGGCATGATTGCTTCCACGGGCAGTTGGTTGCTTCAGTCGACGGCTCTAGATGTAGCCAACAGATTTTTCACCAAAAAAATATTTATACAAATATTCGTACAAGCGATATTTTTATTATGAAATGCTGGCTTCATATGAAACCGACTTTATCTTTATATACAAGCATAAAAAGTATATATCTTTATCTGTAAGCTCGCGCAAGCATAGTCATCGCAGAAGACTAGGATTTAAATTTTCAGGCAGGATCTTCAAGAACATTATTTCTTTATAGCAACATCACGCAGCATCATCATTTCTGAGTATTTCATGCAGGGTACTGTTATCACACAACTTGTAGTTGCCCTTGGTGGTATCCCATCCGGGACGGTAGAGGAGACAGGCAACTAAAGAGGTGACCCAAGAGATGCCACGATTCCCAATGCAAGGTGGGAGTCACGTCAACCGAGGCACTCTTCGCTTTAGGTCAGGGTGTAACAAGACCTAGGGGGAGATCCTATAACCAATCACAGTTGATTGGACCCAAACAAAGGTTTCTAAAGGTAAGTAAATGAAGAGTTACGGAAACCAATGCAAGGCTAAGTGGACCTAAGGGTTGAGGTATGGTTGAAGGTGGTGTAAGAGATTGTTAGTGTTTCAACCTATGTATGTTTTAGGCCACATGATTTGGTATGTTGACTAGGTGTAGTACCATATGTTTACACAAGTGGGTCTTGTTTTCTTGGGATGCGTGAAATGGCTTTAAGTGGGTCCACAAGGTGAAGCTAGGTGTAATGTTGGTACTAGGGGTTAGGTAATGACTAGATCTATAGATCTAAGTTGATTCTAGAAGTACCCATGTGCTAGATCTAGGTTTTGACACAAATCCCAAGGAGTGCGACTTGCTTTGAGGATGACTAGTGCCTTGTTAAATGGGCTAATGGGGTCAAAAAGTATGTCAAAGTGTAGATCGGGACACCTAGGAGCCAAGTCAAGTGGGCTAAATGAGATCTAATGGTTGGATCTTGCTAGATCTAGGTTTTCAAGAAATGACCCTAAGTGGACCACAATCCCTTGAAACAAGGAATGCTACCCCCAAGGCAGATCGTCACAAAAAGATAGTCTAGACCTAGGTTTTAAGGTATGGCCGTTCCAAATCTCCAAAAATCTCAAACACCCACTTCCTCAAAGTGGACAAACTCACCTTCCCCAGGTAGTGCGACTTTGTTCAAGGAGGGTTAAAAGGTGGGTTTGGTGGACCAAATCAAGTCCAATGGCCACCAAACTATAGATCCAAGTAGCTAGTACCCCGACCTATGTATGTCCCGAAAATCAAGTCAATCCAAGGGCTAGATCTTAGTAGATCTGAGTTTTGAGGTGCCAAGAAATTCAAAAGGGGGTTTTAACCCCTTAAAACATGGAAAGATGTCCACAAGGTAGAATTCACCAAAGTAAGGATCTGGGGGTAGGTTATCAAGTGTCTAGATTGCAAATCAAGTGGGATCTCACCTACCCATGTGCTAGATCTAACCAAACAAGCCTCTCACTAGGAAGTGCGATTTGGGTTCAAGAGGGCTTTTTGCCTTGAAAAGTGTGTCAATTTTTAGCCAATCACCACCAAACTATAGATCCAACTAGGGGTGGATGCTATAGAGGTGGGTTTTCAAAATCTTCTCAAAAGCAAGGCTAGATCTAAGTAGATCTAAGAAAAACCAAAAACAAGGGTTTTAATTAATTAGGGTTTTTGTGATCTGGAAATTATGGATGATTCAAGGAAGAAGAAGATCATACCTCTTGGAACATACCTGGATGAAGAGATGAATGCTAGTTGAGACGAGGATTACTTTGCCAAAGATCAAATGGAGAATTGTTGAAGCCCTCTTGCCAAATCGATTTTCCAAAGCCACATGTGATTCCCTCTAACCTGTCAAAACCAAGGAGCAAAGCATCAATCAGTTTAACATGTTGAAGGTAGATACAAGCAAGAGAGAGAGAAACATAGAATAGTTGACACAAAGGCAAAACTACTCCCTGTCAAACCAAAACGACTTCTTCCAAGTTTGAAGGGCAAGCCTCCCCACCAATTCGCCCTTGTCCAAAATCGTCCTCTTAACCTGTAAATAAGATATGGCAAATATGCAAGATAGCTACAATAGATCCTCCAGTGCAATGGACAAAAGCATTTACAATCGAAACAACCAACATCCACTCCAATCCAAGCATGTAATCCAAAAGATAGAAATTTTATTCCAAGAGCCAAGAGCCAAAAATCTCTAGATGAATTTTACAATGAGAGGCTCCCTCCTTAAATAGGATGGGGAGAGAGCATAATCCTAACCACTTTTTGAATGAGTGGCTAAGATTAAAAGATACCAATGTCTAATCAATGGTTGAGATGAGCTCAACAATAAAATACATGGATCACTAATAAAATATTATGTGAGTGGACAAAATCGCCCTAGAAGAGGGGAATCCCACCAAATCATGATGAAAAAATATAATAAAGGGCTTATGGTGGGTCCAAGGGGTAGTTTTATCCCTCCTTGGTCAATCCCCATAGCACAATAATCAATAAATAATCATCAATGTACCAAATTGTGCCTCCATAGTCAAATCGTAGGCCTCAAAAAGACCTCAGAAATCCTCAGAAAGTGTCATAAGTGATGGATGCGGGCCTCGATGAAGCTGAAACTGCTGGAGAAGGTGTGGAGGACCCCGATCTATCATCACTGATCATCCCATGCCATAACCTTGCCTCAGTAGCCCAAATCGATTTCCTCAATAGCCATTTCTACCAATCCTGAAATGCCTCGGGAAGCGTGAAACTGCCCCAAACTGCCTCCTGGAGTGCCTGCGTTGTCAAGGTGAGGGCACTAGTGTGTCCGAGAGGGGGGTAATATGGTAAAAACAAGTGGCTGGACCACCGCCTCCATCATCAGCGCCCTAGGTCAACCGGATAAAAATCACATCTGCTCTGACAGGGCCTCCGACAAGCCAAAACTGCACTAGGACAGCCTACTGAGGCTCAATCATCACTGTAAGTGCCCGGAACTGAAAACAAACTGTCTCATTGGACTCAGAAGGTCCAAATCCATCCAAGATGTGTTCTCATACACCATATGAGTCTCTGCATGATCAAAATATATATCCAATATACCGGAAAAGGGCCAATAATAATAATCTGTAAATAATCAAATACTGCTGTAATCAAGAATCATCATCATAGCCCTGTATCTGCTGCATAGAATCATCATGTATGTATACATAGACCATATATCATCTATCCATGTCATCATAAGGTCCAGCCATCTCATGTCCTATGGTTGACCATGGTCAGACTAGGCCTAACCAAGTCAACATGACCCAATATAACTCAGACCATCATCATAAGCTGCTGCAAAGTGTCCGAGGTTAATGCATGCTCTACAACTTATTCAAATAACAATTATAGCACAAAGTAATCATTACTGGCGATCTAAATCCAAATATATAATGTCGTTAATTATTATTATTACTCAGACTAGACTTTCAAGATCATACTCACTTCATAGCTGTGATCAATTTGCTAGTGAAGGGTGAAGGCTAAAATAATTGGCTAGGCTAAGGGATGACTTGACTGACTTAACTTTGTGACACTTTGGCAAGGGAAAGGGAATACACACCATAGTATATACTGAATGAGCAATAACATAGGGAATGGTGGTGTCTCACAAATGGATGAGTTTTTCAAAGAGGGTTTATTCACCTTCACAGATGCGCACAATCCATAATACAAATAAGGCCAGCAATTGTTTAGATATAGCTTTTAAGTTCCATTGCTTTTTTGGCCTGAAGTTTCCATAGCCTTGATCTATGTGTGTTTATAAACACATTGCATAGATTTACATTTATTTTAGGCTTTCTGCTGCAGGTGTGTTTTTAAGGCACTTGTTTACCTGAGCACTTCTAGGTGTGTCATGGACAGCTTGTTTACCTAGGTATTTATTTTCCACAAGATATAACATTTTATTTTCATAGCCATTTTCATTTGGCATGCCTTTCATTCATGTGTGTTTAGAAACACATTGCATGAATGGGCTTTTCATACAAGATATAGCATTTCATTTTTCCAGATTTTGTATTCATGGCAGCACTAAAAGTTTCAGGTTTAGCCAACACAACTTTAGTGACTAGGGGGAATTCACAAGGAACTCCAACTTGCCATAGGCAAGTTTTGTCACCAACTCAGAGCCGAGACACAATAAACAGGGAAGCTCATCCAATACAGAGGCTACAGTGGGGAAAAGATCCTCCATGTCACTAGTGAAGTAGTAAGTCAGGGTGATAAACTAAAAGGTAGGTAATGGATGGATGAAGACAACGAATGATGGAGCCGACACTAGCAAGCCAAGGTATGGTGGAATGATCACCTCTAATCTCCCTAAGGAGGGTAATACCAATGAGTATGAATAGTGAACTTCTAAGTCTGAGTAGGGACAATAATATATATATAATAAGATCAACTAGGTCCACATATCTATATGATCGCCAGATCATGACACTAAGTGCTAAGACATGCTATAAGAATAAGTATAAAAGCAATATAACCATAACACAATGATATACTTGCTGAGTCATATACCTGAATGCTCATCAACCTGTACCATCATCTGTCCTCTGAAACTGCTGCTGTAACTCTGGGCACTACTGACTGCTCTGTACCAATGGTATATTGGCTACATCGGTCATCTCTCTGAGTGTCCTGAGACTCAGTCATGGCATAGGGAATACATATGCTGTCCAAAATATGATAGTGATCCATAGATAGCTGCTCATCTCATCATCTCAAAGTAAAGGAACTGGCTGACATGTGCTATGGAATCTGAAAAATAATGTATGGTAGCCCGGCTACTATATATGTGATAACAGGTACTTTTGCTTGCAGGCTTTTGGTTAGTCTTCAACACGGAGGCACAGTCTTTGATCTCCTATTTGCAAGCTTCTTGGTTAGTCTTCAACAACGCATCAACAATCGAGCAACGTTAGCATTTCTTTGATTCTTGCAGGGATTCTTTCTCCTCACGATCTTTTGCAGGTTCGATCCAGCTTCCATGCGTTGCTTCTGTCACCCAGATCGCATGAAAGAGGCAACGACATCAGATGTTAGAAGCTAGCCTTCACACCATATCCAAGCAGAGATTAAGCATACACACAACCATCAGCCGAACACAGGAATTGGACCAAACTTTTAGTCAGTTTGTATTCATCTTGATTTGTTTATTTGTACATCATATATGTGGTTGGAGCGGTTGCACCCGCTCCAACAGCTTCTTTAATTAGATTATTACATAAGTAAATAATGACCACTAAGGAGCCCGAAGGGTTCCGTCCAACAGAGAGTCAAACTAGATCAGCCGCCTCTTCAAACTAGGAAACTTGCACAGCTAACAATACTTGCAAAAATGGGATTAAATTTGGTACTTCCCGTTGCCGCCTAAAAC
This sequence comes from Larix kaempferi, assembly GCA_027924585.1. Lineage (NCBI taxonomy): Eukaryota > Viridiplantae > Streptophyta > Pinopsida > Pinales > Pinaceae > Larix > Larix kaempferi. The sequence goes on from BSBM01000866.1 coordinate 6,227,930, forward strand.
ACACTTGACCACAGATAAGTCTCCCAACTGCTATGTGTGTTCTTGAGGGAAACTATGAGTGTAGAACCTGTTATCACATCCATAGTAGCCGGGCTACCGTGATTGCAGAGCAGATTCTTGTACATTTTTGAGCTAGGCTTTTACATCTTTTGATAAGATCAACATATGATGAGCAGTATGTTTTGATGATCACTCACATATCAGAGCAGCCCCAGATCAGACATGATGAACCTTATGCAAAGACTGAGCCTCATGACCTCAGATTTGATGACTGAGGTGACCATTTTCATTCCGTACAGAGCAGTGCAGTGCCCATAGTTTCAACAACAGTGTTTCCAGTGATTATTGATGATCCAGATGGCAAGTATAGGTATATGGCCCAGTAGGTATATAGTGTGCATTGGTTATGATTGTTTTGCTCTTTTGCTCATCATAGTAGCTTGACTTGGTATCTAGTGGTCATGACCTGGGGGTATATATATATATATATATATATATATATATGGACATGGTTGCTTAATGATTATGATTATGGTCTAATTACTCAGAATTAGAAGCTCTTGTTTATACTCATTGGTTTTACCCTCTTAGTAGTATGGACGTGATCATTCCCACCATTTATGGCTTGCTAGCTTTGGCATCACCTTTCACTTTCTCCAACCATCCATTCTCTCCCATCTTTTGGTTTTCACCCCGACTTACACCTCAGCCAGTGATATGGAGGACCTCCCCGCTTTTGCCTCTGTGTTGGATAACATCTCTGTTAGTTTGTGTCTCGACTCTGAGTTGGCAACATAACTTACCGAAGCCTTGATGCTTATGGGCTAGGAGAACCCGCTGGTGTTGGTTCCTGAGCTTAGGTGAGTTGGATTTGATGCCTTGACCTCTTTAGTCGGTTGCCTCGATGTTTGGTCCTGATTGTGGATAATCCCCCTAGTTGCTTGAGTTGTGTTGGCTAAACCTGAAGCAAACTGTACTACCATCATTAAATGCATATGTAAACTATTATCTTATCTTTTGTGCAAGCCCATGGAAACAAATTAAAACTGTGCTTCTCAGCACAATGAAAGAGGGCTATGGAAATTGAAATGTTAAAGCACCCTGGATAAAAGTTGTGATTAGTTGTGCTTCTAAGCACATGCAAAATCCAAAGGGTCCTAAAGGCCTAATAAACAGTGGTTAAATGTATGCTAAATCCAAAGACTACTGGCCATATGATTAAATGTAATGATTAATACCTCACGGAGCCTATGGTTGGGATGTGAGATGCAGTAAGGAACAACTAATTCTAAGTGTCCCCTAGAACCTCAAGTTACGGTTAGCTATGCACCTAGTTACGACGGTTCTAGCAAAGATCCTCACCGAGGAGGATTCGACTTGGATGTGAGCTGTAGACATTTTCCAAGGTTGAATAAGCACCTCTTTAAACAACTTATTCCATTTTTGAGACATTGCCATTCCCTGTGTGTTTATTATTCAACATATGCTTAAGTGTGTATTCCCTTTCCCTTATCCGAAGTATCACAATCAAGTCATCCCCTTATCCTAGCCTTGCATTCTTCACCCTCACCCTTTGCTAGCAAAATGTTCACGTCTATGAAATGAGTATATTCTTGAGGTTCTGTTTTGAATAAATGATTATTTAAACTTATATTTGATGTAATTATTGATTAACCGCTAGTGAAATGATGCTTCCTACTTTAAGTGTTGCTATTAGAATGATTAAAAGAGCATACCTTAACCATTTTCCCTTGCAGCATCAGGCATTTCTAGCCTGGGTCATATTTTGATCAGTCTAGGATCTGGGATGAGTTGGACTAGTGATGTTTGAGGTTGATGATTTATGGTCCTCTGATGCCCATTTGATGGCTCCAAGCAGCAGACATAGGTTTCACTTGATGGTTTGATAGATTTTTATAGTTAATATTATTTACAAACCATTTATTTTTATTGGTCCGGGCATGGTTGAGACTATAGATTGATTATCCAGGTAGCCATAGGGTGTACGAGTATTCATCTCTAGTGCATTTGGACCTTCTGAGTCCACTGGTACACTCATATTTCAATTACAGGCACTCCCAAACGAGATTTCACTCAGATTGTCACTTTACTACAGATTTGCATTATAAAATGGCCTGGCAGCACAAATGGAGTTTTATTTGGTTCTCCTAGGGCACTATAGAGGGAGTATGGGCTCCAACCACTTTTTATTACCATATAGCCATACCCCAGACACTTTGGTACATTCAGATTTGTGCTCGGGGCACCAAGCAGAGAGCGAAAGGAATTTTATTGATTTACAAGTGGTTTTCCGAGTATAAAAAATGGAATAAAATGGTCATTGAGGAAATCGATTTGGGAAAATGAGGCAATGGATTGGCATGAAGTTTGTTCAAAGGTCATTCATGATGATTCCCACACCTTCTGGCACAACTTTCATCATTCAGTGGGGTCCACAGACTCCGGGGCATTATTTTGATGTATTATTCTACTGTTGAGGGGGCCACGATTTGGTCACTTGGTCACTTTGTAGTGTTATTGAGTCATATCTTTTATCATTGTGCCATGGGGTGATGTTAGTGAAGGACATCAATACCTCCTAGCCTCGCCATGTGCTCCTTACACTTGTCCTAGTCGTCTTTTATGTGGTGCGACCCCCCTAGGGCCACTTTAGTGAGTGCGCACCCCCTCCTTGGTGAGTTGATCCATGTGTTATTGCTCCAGCTCATCATAGCCATCGATTGTATTATTTTTATCTTTTGTATTATTTTTATCTTTTGATCTCTCTCATTCCTATTTAAGGAAGAGACCCCCTCATTGTAAAGGCACCTTTGGGCTCTTGGATTTTCGGCATAATAAAGAATATCTTTTGCAAATATCTTGGATGCTTTGATGAATGTTCTTGCAAGTGAATATACAATCTTTTCTTTGTGATATCTATTATCGCACAAGTTGTAGTTGTCCCTAATGGTATCCCATCCGGGATGGTAGAGGAGATGGACAACTAAAGAGGTGACCCAAGAGATGCCACGGTTCCCAATGCAAGCTGGGAGTCACGTCAGCCAAGGCACTTTTCACTTTAGATCAAGATGAATCAAGACCAAGGGGGAGACCCTATAGCCAATCAAAGATGATTGGTCCAAAACAAAGGTTCCTAGGGATATGTGAAATACAAGTTACGGAAACCAATGCAAGGTTAGGTGGACCTAGAAGTTTAAGTATGGTTGAAAGAGGCTTAAGGGATGACTAGTGTTTCAACCAATGAATGATTTAGGCCACACAATGAGACCAAATGACAAGATCTAGTACCATGAAACACACAAGTGGGACCCACTTCCTTGGGATATGGAAAGTGGTTCAGATGGGACCCACAAGGGGAAGTTATGGGTGCAAATGGTACCAAGGGGTATGCAAAGAGTAGATCTATGGATTTAAGATGAAATTAGAGATACCCACATATGGGATCTAGCACTTGACACTAATCCCAAGAAGTGCAATTGCCTTAGGTAGATTAGTGCCTTGAAATAGATGGGCAAATGGAGTAAAAAAGATGTCAAAATGTAGATCGGGACACTTAAGATGCAAATCAAGGGTGTTGATCATGATCAAGTGAATGTAATGGTTAGATCTTGCTAGATCTAATGTTTCACTAAGTGGTCCAGGTGGACAAAAACCCTCAAATTGAGGAATGATACCCCTAAGGAAAAAATCCACAAAGTGAGACACTAGACGTAGGTTTCAAGGTATGCTCTTCTCAAATCAAATGGGATCTCAACCACCCAAGTCCTTGAAGTGGGCCAACTCAAACCCCTAGGAAGTGCGACTTTGCCCAAGGAGGGCTAAATGCATGGGAAAGTGTGCCAAATCAAGTTCAAAAGCGACGAAACTTTAGATCTGGATGGTTTATGCTATTATCAATGTGGATCTTGAAAATCAAAGGGATCTAATGGCTAGATCTCCAGAGATATGAGATTGAAGATGCATCACCAAATTGACCCAAGTGGGGCACAACCCTCAAAATGAGGAATGAGGCCCACAAGGTGAAAATCAATGAAGTGAAGCACTAGGGGTAGGTTATCAAGTACGAGGATCATGAATCAAGTGGGATCTCACCTACCCATGTGATGGAACTAGCTTAACTCACCTACCCAAGTAGGGCGACCTCATTCAAGGAAGGCTAAGTGCCTTGGGTGAAGGGCCAAATGAAGTCCAAATGCCACCAAACTATAGATCTGAATTGCCATGGATACTATAGGGGTGGGTTCCTTTTATTATACCCAAAGCCAAGCTAGATCTTTGTAGATCTAAGAAAAAATGAAAACAAGGGTTTTGATTTTAAGGGTTTGTTGACCAATGAAGAAGAAATGGATGGATCTAGGCACATACCTTGTAGAACTTACCTCAATTGTTTATGGCCACCTTGCAAATTGATAGCATTCTCCTATGTGTATATTCAAGAGTGAGATTTTGTTGCTCCAAGCCAAGACGTCCTCCTCCTAGATGCCAAATCGTCCTCCTCCTACAAGACAAGATCAAGTGAAACAAGCCAAGTAAGATGATTATGAAAATGAGGGAAAGATGTAATAGAAAGCATCAACTATGTCACAAAGATACAATAATGGTACTCCCTGTCACCAAGATCAATCCAAGAGAGAATATGTGGATCCCTCCAACAATAACCCTCTTCAAATCGTCCTCCTCTCCACCAATTCAGCCTCCCTGCAAGAAAACAAGATGTAGCTCCAAAATCCACAATGATACATAGAAGAGATACTGTATACTCAACATGTAAGAGAATCCACAAGACAAGAGAAATATGCTCCACAAAGAAGTGTTCTATTCCAATATTCCAGAGCTCCAAAGGTGAGCTATACAATAGGGGGTCTCCTCCTTATATAGGATAATAAAGACCAAAGCCCTAGATCTCAAAACCACTTTTTGAAATGAGTGGTTGAGATTAAAAGATCTCAATACATAATCAATGGCTAAGATGAATCATAACAACATAACACATGGATCACTCAAAATAGTGCTGATGTCATAGCTAAAAGTGACTAAGTGAGGGTGACGTCATCCTCTAGAGGGGGCAAAAGTACATGGGCCCACCTCATATGACTAAGACATGACATATAAAGCACATGGTGGGGTTAGGAGGCATCAATCCTTGCTAGCTCATCCCCATGGCACAATAAAATAATATAATATGTCCAAAATAAATACAAATGATCAAATTTGTCCTCAAAATCTGTGAGAGACATGCAGTAAAAGGCCTCCTGTGGCCTATGTGGACCCCACTGACTGATGAAAACTGGCTGAAAGATGGGGGGTTCACCCTGGAAGACCTTTGTGAAGACCAAGTGCCAAAACCTTACCTCAATTGCCTAAATCGAATTCCTTAGTGACCCTTTTATTCCATTTTTAACCTGCCTCGTTAACTTTGAAGCTGCTGAAACTGCGCCCTAGGGCACCAGCGTTGTCAAATTGATCCCACCAGGCTCTCCAGAAGGGTGGGTAAATGGTAATATCAAGTGGTTGGACCACCCCCTCCTCATACAACGCCCTAGGTGAACTGACCTCTCATGGCCCTTGCTGTTCAGGCTGGGAAATTAGCCCCAGATCTGGTCAACAAGTGGAAAGCTGCATCTATCACTGTCAGAAGTGCCCGAAACTGAAAGATAAGTGTCTCATTGGATCCAGAAGACCCAAATCTACTAAGAATGTGTACTCAGACACCATGGGTTGCCCTGATGGGTTAGCTGTAGGGTCCACCATTTATGGACAGTGCATAATCTGATGATTTGAAGTAATAATAAAACCTGCTGAACTACATCAATCATCATCTGAATCATATGTCCATCATATAGCATCATCATCAAGAGTATGTGGGCCCATACATCATCATCAATAAGCATACATGGCCCACATCATCACGGATCCTAAGAAATGACCATAGTCAAAATGGGTTTGACTAGGTCAATATATAACCAAGGATAATCATATCAATAGACTAAGACATGTTCCTCTAATCATACTCATAGCTTAACTTAAAGTACAACATCATTTAGTGGCATTAATCATATTTGTTCATTCCGTTGTCATTTATATTTACTTGCACAATAGCTTAAATGACAGACTCACCCATTGGACATGGTCTAACTGCTAGCTAAGGATGAAGGCTAGGAACAAGGTTGGGCAAAGGAGGTGACTTGTCTAAACTCAACTAAAAGACACTTTGGATTGGGAGAAAGGGGAAGCTACAAACTCTGTGCTAGACAAATAAAACACGGGGAATGGCTGTGCATCACAAATGGGTAAGTTCTTTAGAGAGTGCTTATTCAACTTAGGCATCATGTCTACATCAAGTTGATCCAAGTTCATTAGGATCATTCAATTTCATTTCATGGCTTTTTTGGCCTACATAACCCTTCGGATCTCAGGTGTGCTGATAAGCGCAACTAAGTGCAGCTTGCATCCACGATATGTTTATATATATATATATATATATATAAGGTCAGCAATTGTTTAAATATAGAATTTAAGAACCATTTCTTTTTTGGACCTTTCTTATACTCTTCGAGGAGTATTTTTAGTAGTTCATTGCTCTTGCCCTTTACTCACGTGTGTTGATAAACACATTCTAGAGTTTTTAGTTTCCATGGGCGGATTTACATATGTTTCCATATGTAGTACATGAGCTTTCAGTTTTAGCCAACAACATCTCAAGTGACTAGGCAGAGTTCGTGCCAGTGCCAAACATCGGGACAACCGACCGAAATGATTTAGGCCTACAATCCAACTCACCAAAGGCAAGTTCTGTCACCAAATCAGAGCTGAGACACTAAACAAACAGGGATGCGGTCCAAACATAGAGGTAGTAAAAGGGGACGTCCTCAATATCAGAAATTCAAGTAAGACAAGTCAAGGGTTAAAGCCAAATAAGGAAAGTCATGGATGGATGGAGTCAAGTGAAAGTGGAGCATAAGCTAGCAGACAACTGGTGTCAAGAAAGACCATAGCTATGCAAGGTAATAAACCAGTGAGTTTTGTCAAACAACCTAAATGTGCAAGTAAAATGTCCATTTTATAATTCATCAACAATATAGTTCATTTTAAGTTTTACAAACTTTTCCACATCATGAATCATATACCAAGCTCATGCTGTAAACATGACTAAAGCAACAAGATAATAATCCACAGTAAATGGTCAGAAATCCATAGGTCATAGAACATCATCATAAGAATAATCATCATATATCATCTGAAACATTGCTGCAATACATCTCTAGGCATTGAACTGAAACTATATGGAATAAAGGGTCACATCGGTCATCAAATCTGAACTCTCAAGGCTCGACCTTGACACAAGGTCTAACATAAGTCTGAATAATACACTGCTCTGATCATGAGTGATCTGAAAATATAAAGTCACCATAGCCAAGCTCTGAAGAAATCTAAGCTCTGGAATGTGCAGATATCTGCTAAGCAAGAATAGTAGCCCTGCTACTATGGTGTGATAACAAATATAATTTCATATCTTGTTTTCTCCAAACGTTTTTCTGCATGGAGGCCGTGTGGTAGAAGAGGAGGGCACTTCCCACACGTTCCGGCACAACTTTCATCATTAAGTGGTGTCCACACACACTTCGAGGCATTATTTTGATGTATTATTCTACTATTGAGGGGGCCATGATTTGGTCACTTGGTCACTTTGTAGTGTTATTGAGTCATATCTTTTAACATTGTGCTATGGGGTGATGCTCTTGAAGGACATTAATACCTCCTAACCCCACTATGTGCTCCTTGCACTTGTCCTAGTCATCTTTTATGTGGTGCGAGTCCCCTAGGGCCACTTTAGTGAGTGCACACCCCCTCCTTGGTGAGTTGATCCATGTGTTATTGCTCCGGCTCATCATAGCCATTGATTGTATTATTTTTATCTTTTGATCTCCACCACTCGTTCATAAAGTGGTTAGGGTTTTGGTCTCTCTCATTCCTATTTAAGGAAGAGACCCCCTCATTGTAAAGGCACCTTTGGGCTCTTAGATTTCCAGCATAATAAAGAATATCTTTTGCAAATCTCTTGGATGATTTGATGGATGTTCTTACAAGTGAATATACATTCTTTTCTCTGTGATATCATTGTGGATCTTGTTTTCTCCAAATGTATTTCTGCATGGAGGCCGTGTGGTAGAAGAGGAGGGTGAATTGAAGAGGGCACTATTGTTGGGAAACCCCATATCTCTCTCTCGGATCAATCTTTGTCTTAGGGAGTATCTTTATTGTATCTTTTGGACATCTTGATGCTACTTGTTTCATCTTTTCTTTCGTATAAATTCTTTCATGCTTGATCGATTCTCATTACAGATCGTTTTTGGCAGGGAAGGGCGCACTAGTCATCTTGGACGGATAGCGATTTTACGTGGGGAAGCTGGATCTCACTCTTGATTGCGTCATTTTGTGAAGATTATCAATTTGCAAGGTGGCCGCAAGCATATCCATGTACGTTTCGAAGTATTTTTATTATTTTGGGATCCAAACCAATCGTCACTATTAAAATTCACTGTTAAAACCCTCACTTAAATTTGTAGAAATTCTCTAGCTCAAACAACTTCAAATCGTGGCGAATGATTTCTGGGTTTTCATCTTAATGCCAAGCATGAAGTGGGTTTCCTAGGGCGTTATGCTTTGTTGACTCCTCTGGCTCAAATCCCAAGGCACTAATCTCTAGCTAATGCGCCCTCTCTGAGTTTGCCCCCTTTTCAGTTGTTTGATCGCTCTTTTTCGCTTATAAGATGTGATATTTTCAGATCTATAGTCAAGTAGTGTTAGGAAGCCATTATCCACTCAAATCTACCTCTTGGGACCATTTCCCCTAAATTAAGTATACATTTCCCAAGGCGGTTGATTTTGATCATTTGCCCTAACACATATATCCTGGATTTGCACTTAATCCTGAGCTATTGTAATTGAACTAATTAACTTTTATATTTCATCTTCCTTAAGCCTCTCAATAGTTCAATTCCTTAAATCTAGGGTTCTTCACCCTTTAGTTCATTTTTACTGTTTGACTTGCTTGTTTGAGTGTTTGGGTTAGATCTCTCTTTCCAAAAGTAGATCAGGGTCTCCCCCTTTGTTATCTATGGCTTGAATAGCAAGAAGTGAAGAGTGCCTCGATTGGCGTGACAACCAATCTACCTAGGAAATCGAGGCCCTCTTAGGCGTCATTGGTTAGTTGTCTTTTTCTACCATCCTGGATATGACCTTTCAAGTAGAAAACTACACTCTGTGTGATAACATAACCCACTATCACCTCGATTCTAAACTCCTCCGTTTAGACCCCAACTCCAAAAAGGTCAAGGGGGGTTGTCCCTACTTACTAAGATTCTTTTATGAGTGTCTTTTAGAGTTGTAATTTATTCAATGTTCATATGACAAGCATTTGTGCAGAGATGCAATAAATTAATGACAAGCAAACCTTTTTAAACAATAAACCAAATATAATTGCAAGAGAGAAAATAAACGATTCACTAACAAGACCAGTGCCTACTTTACTTGGGTTATGGAGTCACAGATATAACAAGAGCAGGATTTTCAAAGATACTAAAATTGCATTAAACCATTCACCAACCACTATGATCAAAATATCACATTTAACATTAACTTGTAGTAAATGATTGAATGAATGAATGGTGCTTGTAACAAGATTGAACCAAATTTGAATGCTTTCAAAGTAAAGTTCTGAAAATAAAATAACAATTGTAGTGTTTTGCAAATGGTCCTGTAAATTTTAATTAGTTTTAAGTCTCTCTTTAGCTTAGGGGAATTAAGATTTGTGCTAGAAAATAAATGCTATTCTATTGTCTACCTATTGGCCAGATTTTCGGTCTTGAGGCCAACAAGGAGAGATAACCCACTCAGATTGCTTAGAACAGCTCCTTGAATGTTTGAAATAGCTATCTCTCGCAGGTTTGAGTCCTGCTACCTTATGATTTGCTCTCAACAAGAGAGTCTCATAGTTGAATTGGCTAACTTGCTGAAACTAAAACTACACTAAGATGCAAAACTAATCTATAATAAATTCCAATAGCTGAAACAAACAATTTAGTAGTGATGAGTTGGACCAGTGATGATGTATGATGATGATATATGGTCCTAAGCACATGCCATCAATGCATCGCTCTACTGTGAAAGGTCCCACCCATAAGTCATCAGCTTGTCCCGATCTTATATGCAATAAATAGTTGGGAATGATGACTTGACTTCCTGTATGAAAATTATTTCTGTTGACTGATTCAGGAATAATTCCAATGTTACGAATAGGCATGGGATGGATTTCAGCGGGGTTTTGCGGTTGAGGTGTGACAATTCTCGAGTTTCTTCCAGAAGGAACTGCATCAATTCTGGGTGGACCACCATCTAAGGAAATAACAACTGTGCCAATAAGGACTTCCCTATCTTCCCTTCTTGTTTCTTGGATTACCTCATTTGGCTCCTCCCCATGAGGAGACACAATTCTTTTAACAACCTCACCTACAGTCAAGAAGTCCCTATGTTCTTCCAAGGGAGGTGGCTCTCTAAATATGACAGTGTTATGACTAGAACCTTCCCCTGAAGGAACAGGAATGACCATGTTTTCCAGTCTGGGAGAAACTGACTCAGAATGAAATGTGGAGGAAGTAGGAATGTGAGAAAGATCATGAGTATGCTGACTAGATGACTCAGATGGTAGGAGGAAACTAGGGATATGCGGATATGTAGATAAAGCATGGCTTTGAGGCTCTGAAGGAGTTTGAAAAATAGCAAGGTTATTTACATTATAGTCTCCTTCAGGAGCATCATTAATTAGGGCATCCTCTTCCCAACCTAGAGAGTTATCATGGACTTGAATAAGGCTACCGTCTTCTAGAGATAAATGAGATAAAGAATCTTCTGTATCGGAGTAATAAGTGGCTTCAGGCTCTTCATTTGTTTCAACCCTAGTAGATGTTGCAAGATTGTTTTCCCATGGGTAAATGGGTGCAAGCCCCTGGCTTTCTCTCTCTCTATTGTGATCGGTCAAGGCAAACCACTCCCTAACAGTGAAAGGAATTCTTTCTCCCCTCCTAATATCATCAAACTCATCTTCATGTATTGGGTTTTCAATGTTCTCCTCATTGTGTGTTTGCTCATGAAAGTTTTCTATTGGGGGAATTTGTTCTATGCTTTGATCATCAAGCAAACTCTCATCTCTTCCTAGATTTCTTATGCCATCCTCAACCCCTTCAAGTGTGTGATTTTCTATAGCGGGTTCTTGAATGGTTTCATTGTTTTGTTCGTGACCTTGAGGTTGATTTTCATATCTTCTCAATTCATCTATTTCCTCAACAAATTCATTTCCAACTGTTCTTGTTATTTCGATCATTTGCTTGTCTTCCCAGAAAGAATCAGAATCTTCCATGACCATACACATACTTTGATCAACTTCATATAATTCATCCTCATCTTCAACAAGGTTAGTTTTGGCATTACTTAACAATTCATCCCCATATGTGTTTTTCAACCCTTCATCAAAAGATTCGACATGCTCATTATAACAAGGTTCTCTGTTAACCCGAATCAAAGCTCCATCAGGGTTGGGAACACAAATAAATGATAAATCCATCATAAGGTATCCACCTAGACCAGCTGCCCATTTTCTAGATAAAAGCATTCCATATGCTGGGGGTAAGTCAATGACAAGTACATCCATCATAGTAGAAATGTCTGAACATGCGAAAAGATCAGCCCTAAGGTTTTTAATCAAGCCATAAGACGGTACTCGTCGGGAATCTATACCACAAACATTTCCATAAGGCCTAGTCACTTCAAGTCCCATTTCCTTCATGACTTGTAAAGGCATAACGTTCATTGCTGCTCCAGAATCCAACATACAGTTATGAAGGAGCATGTTTTGAATATGCAAGGTAAGGTAAAAGGGAGAGTGACCACCGCTCTTTCTTTCATAAATGGCTGAATGGATGTTTATTGGCGGATCCTTTTCTGTTTCACTAGGTTGTGTTCCACTAAGTTTTTGGATATGACATGATTCAAGGACCGGTTCAGGAGTTTTCTCTTGGCCAATACCATTGAAAAATTCCTCTACTTGGCATCTAACAGAGGGCACCTTCATTAACTCAGTGACAGGGATGTTACACATTATCTTGCTTAGCTCTTTCTTCATATCAATCTTAAGATCATAATCATCTATGGCAAGATCTTCTTCTTCCTTTTTATCTTCATCAATCTTTTTATGTTTATCAAGGAAAGAAGGCTGGGAGGTACTTCCTCGTTTATAGATTTGGTACTTTGGTTGCTCTTTAGGTTTTGGGAGTTCTAAGGCACAACAGGTGGAGCTAGGTTCTTCAACTATATCATCTTCTTGCTCCCATGGCTCTTCTTCTAAAAGGATTCTTCCAAAGTCTTCATCATAAGATAAGTCATTTATAAAGTTGATGTTTTCTGGTTGGTCATCATGGTCAATGGTGTCAGAGGGTATTTCTTCTTCTTCATCACACCAATTGACTTCTTTCTTTTCAGAATTTTCTGGGTACTCAGGTTGTCGTCTATCCCTATCCCCATCAGGCCTTCTATTATTATTCCAATAAGGTTTAGGGCCATAAGGATTCCTATGTCTCTCAGGGTCATTCAAACTTGCCACATTCTTAGTTAGGACAGTTAATTGTTTCATCATTTCTTGCATGACTTCTAAAGTGTCCTTGGATTCCTTCGGCACACTCACAGGTTCCTTTGGTTTTCGGAGTCTAGGGTCAGATCTGGAAGTGGATGGGGTAAATTGATCGAAAAAGTTTTGTTTCCCCATGGATGCTACATTTTGCTCAGCCATCTTAGCATTTGATTGAGCGGTCTTTAAGTCATTTGGGTTTTTGTCCTTTAGCTGATAACCAACCCAGCCCTCAAAAGCATTTAAGTAGTGAATCACAACTGCTTGATCTTTTGGTCTAATTTCTTCAGGGATAACAGCTACAGTCTTGTCAAATCTTATGTTAAACTCATGGACTGTTTCATTTTCTCTTTTCTTGATGTCAAAAAGTTGGTGTAAGAGAAATTTCCCATCTAACTTTCGGGACCACTCACTGTTTAGCTTGTTGACAAAGTTGTCATACCCATCAATGGATGAGGCAGGCAACCTGTCAAACCACTTCCTAACATCTCCTTCCAAGGATGCCAGGAGACCCCTCATGAACACATCTTCCTCAGATGCTCCATATGCTTCCATGTGTTCCCATACTTTATCAATGTGGTCTTCAATTGATATAGCGGATACTCCATCAAATCTGGGAACCTTTTCAAAATACTTTTCAGGCATGTCATGGGGTGCACCCTGGATTTGGGAAAAGTCTAAAGGAGATGGTTTTGCCTTTCTTCCAAAAATCCTAGGAGCTTGTGGTGGAGGAACATTCTGGTTTCCCGGGTTTGTTCCGGCCATTGGATTTGGTAAGTTTGTGTTTAAGTTTGAACTAGGAGATGAGGGAGGAACCGACTTGATCAAAGGGGATCCTGAAGCTCTGTTTGGAGAATCGTTAACCAATTTCCAAAGGAAGTTAGATGGTTGTGCTTTAGGATCTCTTTTACGATATGTAATTGGGGTTCCTTCAACTTGATCTAAGTTTACTTTACTTCTTGTGTTGTAAGGATGTAAATGAGCTCGCTCCTCAGCGGAGTCACGATTGGGAGTCGCCAGGTAGATTTAACTCTTCTACCAAGATATGTGTCGTTTGTATATGCGGGAAGGACTAGGGCAAGCTATTGCCTCCCCGGCAACGGCGCCAAAATGTTTGGCAAAGAGAAAGGGGAGGAAAGCTTTTTTTTTTTTTTTAAATAATATGTCGGACCAAGGTAAGCCTATTGCGTCCCCGGCAACGGCGCCAAAATGTTTTCACCTAAACTGTAGTTACCCCTATGGATGGATCCAGTCATGGATGGCAATAGGGAAGGGCAACTCAAAAGGTGCAACCACGATCACCTCGACCTCCAAAATATATATGGTTGTCACGCCAGTCGAGGCAACCTTCGCTTTATGTTATCTAGCCCAGACAACAAAGGGGGAGACCCGATCTACTCCCGACAGGAGAGATCAAAACCAAGACACCAAATCAGGGTATTTCCAAGTGAAGTTAGGTGTATGGTTGATCCTAGACCTAAAGATGAAGTCACAAGCCAAGTGGGGGTTCAATAGGTATAGCTTTGGTTCATAGTTGATGTGAGAGTGACTTATAATGTTTGAAGTGAGATCTAGGTCAATGTCAAAAGATCCACTGCTTTGGGAACCGTGTCCAATGCAGGATAGTTAAGGGTTGTATTGGGGCTAACTAGTACAAGAGACAAGCTTGACCATGGTTCATGATGTCTTCAAAGGTATAGTCTACCATGCATAGGTCAAACCACAAGTCAATCCAACAATCTAGGAAAGTTGAATTACCTTGTAGAGAAACCAGTGCCTTGGGAATTGGGAAGTGGAGTCAAAGTGGGGTTGACTTATGGTTTAGGAATCCTACAACATGAGATAAGTGGGCAATATAGGTCTTGATGGTTGAATGTGTCTAGATCTAGGTTTGACCCAAGTGGACCACAATCCCTTAAAACAAGGAATGCTGTCCCCAAGGCAAGATTTGACAAAGTGATAGTCTAGACCTAGGTTTTGAATTATTCCGGTTTCAGATCTGCAATAATATCAAGAACCCAGTTCCTAGAAGTGAGTGAACTCACTTCTCCAAGGTGGTGCGACTTTACCCAAGGAGGCTTAAATTGGGGTTTAGGTGGGTCAAGACACGTCGGATGGCACCCAAATTTTAGATCCGGGTAGATCAGTCAGGTAGTAGTATGGATCTATAGTTTCACGGTAATCCGATGGCTAGATCTTACTAGATCTGAGTTTTAGTGTTCCAAGTGGTCCAAAGTGGGGTTTAAATCCCTTGAAATGTGGAATGGGACCCACAAGGTGAATTTCAGAAAAGTGACAACCTGGGTGTATGTTATTTGATATGTAGATGTCAAATCAAGTGGAATCTCAAACACCCACCACCTAGATCTAGGTCAACTTGCCCAACTAGTGAAGTGCGCCTTGCTTGGGAGAGGCTAAGTTGGCCTGGGAAGGGGATCAAATGGAAGCCAATCCTCACCAAACTATAGATCCGGGATGCCTTGGATGCTATAGAGGTGGGTTTTCAGTATTATGCCCAACAATCCACTAGATCTAAGTAGATCTGAGAAAATGTAAAATGGGGGTTTTAAGATATTTAGGGTTTTAACAATTTATGAATTATGTCAATGGATTGGATAGAGGAAAGAGAAACAAACCTGTGGATCTTACCTGGGTAACCTTGTAGATGCCTTGATGATGATGATCTATGCAAACCCGATCAATTTGAGAAGCTTTGAGGTAGTTTCTATGCAAGTCGATTTGATCCAAGAAGCCAATCCGCCCTCTCTCCTGCACAACAAACGTCAACAATATCAGATTTGATGCATCAAGAGATAAGACTAATGCCACAAAAGAAGTAACAGAAAGATAGCATAGATCACAATGATGCTAATGATAAACCCCTGATACAAGCGAATGCCAAGAAAGTCGATTTGAAGAAGCCTTGCAAAATCGCCCTTGTTGAAGTCGCCCTCCTGTAAACAAACAATGATTTCCAAAAAAGATAGATCTTGCCACAATTTCCAAATGCTAGGTTGCAATAGACTTTCCAATCACCATCTAAGAACACCAGATGCAAAGGAGACCACAGGAATTTCCACAAGAATATTTTTCTATACCAATAATCCAAGAGCCAAAGACCCTTTACAATGAGAGGCTCTCTCCTTTAAATAGGAAGGAGAGGCACCAAAACCCTAACCACTTTTTTGAATGAGTGGCTAAGATTAAAAGATACAAATGTCTAATCAATGGTTGAGATGAGCTCAACAATATAATACATGGATCACACATAAAATATAACATAAGTGGACAAAGTCGCCCTAGGAGAGGGGAATCCCACCAAATCATTATGACAAAATATCATAAGAGGCTCATGGTGGGTCCAAGGGGTAATTTTATCCCTCCTTGGTCAATCCCCATGGCACAATAACCAATAAATAATCATGAATATACCAAATCGTGCCCCCAAGGTGAAGTCGTGGTCCTCAAAAGACCTCAAAAAATCCACAGAAAGTGCCATAAGTGATGGATGCGGGCCCCGATGAAGCTGAAACTGCAGGAGGAGGTGTGGAAGGTCCCGATCTATCATCACTGATCATCCCATGCCATAACTTTGCCTCAGTAGCCCAAATCGATTTCCTCAATAGCCATTTCTACCAATCCTGAAATGCCTCGGGAAGCGTGAAACTGCCCAAACAGCCTCCTGGAGTGATGGCGCTGTCAAGGTGAGGGCACCAATGTGTCCGGGAGGGGGGTAATATGGTAAAAACAAGTGGTTGGACCACCCCCTCCATCATCAGCGCCCTAGGTCAATCGGATAAAAGTCATCTCTGCTCTGACAGGGCCTCCAATAGACCAAAACTGCACTAGGACAGCCTACTGAGGCTCAATCATCCCTGTAAATGCCCGGAACTGAAAACAAACTGTCCCATTGGACTCAGAAGGTCCAAATCCATCCAAGATGTGTACTCATACACCATATGAATCTCTGCATGATCAAAATAAATATCCAATGTACCGGAACAAGGCCAGTAATAATGATCTGTAAATGTCCAAACATTGCTGTATCCCAAGAATCATCATCATAACCCTGTAGCTGCTGCATAGAATCATCCTGTATGTGTACATAGACCATATATCATCTACCCATATCATCATAAGGTCCAACATCTCATGTCCCATGGTCCTCCATGGTCAAACTAGGTCTAACCAAGACCAAATACAACTCAGACTATCATCCGTGGCTGCTGAAAAGTATCAAGGTTAATACATGCTTTACAATTTATTCAAATAGCAATTATAACACAGAGTGATCATGACTGGCGATCTAAATCCAAATATATAGTGTCGTTAATTATTATTATTACTCAGACTAGACTTTCAGGATCATACTCACTTCATAGTTGTGATCAATTTGCTAGTGAAGGGTGAAGGCTAAATTAACTTGGCTAGGCTAAGGGATGACTTAACTGTCTTGACTTTGTGACACTTTGGCAAGGGAAAGGGAATACACCATAGTATATACTGAATGAGCAATGACACAGGGAATGGCGGTGTCTCACAAATGGATGAGTTGTTTAAAGAGGGTTTATTCACCTTCACAGATGCGCACAATCCAGAATACAAACAAGGCCAGCAATTGTTTAGATATAACATTTAAGTTCCATTGCTTTTTGGGCGTGAGGTTTCCATAGCCTTGACCTATGTGTGTTTATAAACACATTGCATAGATTTACATTTATTTTTAGGCTTTCTGCTGCAGGTGTGTTTTTAAGGCACTTGTTTACCTGAGCACTTCTAGGTGTGTCATGGACAACTTGTTTACCTAGGTATTTATTTTTCCAAAAGATATAACATTTTATTTTTCATGGCCATTTTCAATTGGCATTTCTTTCATATACAAGATATAGCATTTCATTTTTCCAGATTTTGTATTGATGGCAGCACTAAAAGTTTCAGGTTTAGCCAACACAACTTTAGTGACTAGGGGGAATTCTCAAGGAACTCCAACTCACCATAGGTAAGTTTTGTCACCAACTCAGAGCCGAGACACAATAAACAGGGAAGCTCATCCAATACAGAGGCTACAGTGGGGAAAGGTCCTCCATGTCACTAGTCAAGTAGCAAATCAGGGTAATAATCTAAAAGGTATGCCACGGATGGATGAAGACAATGAAATGATGGAGCCAACACTAGCAAGCCAGAGTATGGTGTAATGATCACCTCTATTCTCCCTAAGGAGGGTATGTACCAATGAGTATGAATAGTGAACTTCTAAGTCTGAGTAGGGACAATATGATATAAATAATAGGTCAACCAGGTCCATGTATCTATATGATCGCCAGATCATGACACTAAGTGCTAAGACATGCTATAAGAATAAGTATAAAAGCAATCTAACCATAACACAATAATATACCTGCTGAGTCATATGCCTGACTGCACATCAACCTGTACCATCATCTGTCCTCTGGAACTGCTGCTGTAACTCTGGGCACTACTGACTGCTCTGTACCAATGGTATAATGGCTATATCGGGCATCTCTCTGAGTGTCCTGAAACTCAGTCATGGCATGGGGAGTATAACTGCTGTCCACAATCTGATAGTGATCCAATATAGATGCTCATCTCAGCATCTCAAATGCAAGGGAACTGGCTGAATAGTGTACTGGAATGAGAAAAATAATGTATGGTAGCCCGGCTACTATATATGTGATAACAGGAACTTTACCCAAGAAAAATACTGGCAACCTATTAGGTGATAGGTCGGGAACACCCAGATTGCAAAGAGGGCAAGTGTGCTTGCGGCTTGACTGCCCTCGAGTCTGACAGTGGATTCCCGACACCACCTCTTTCAGGAAGAACTCAGTGATTTTGTCTTTGGTTGGGGTTTTGGGGTAAAATTTTAATTAATATTATCACTTGTGAAATTAACAAGTCCTGCACCTTTCTGAGTACTAGCCCAACCGTTTCCGGTTGGCAGAGCATACGGGTGTAGGGCGAAAACCAAGATAAATTAATTAAAAGGGAAGGTGTGTGTTGAAAAGTTTTATTATTAGAGCACTCGTTCAACTCTCCGACAGAGAGCGCTCTTGACTTGATCTTATGACCGTAGTTCAAGAGACTTGCTAAATTAAAATGCCTAATGCAAGAGAGATGCAAATTCTAACAATGCTCTCCGATAGAGAGTGCTCTTGACTTGGATTTGGCCAAGTTCAAGAGGCTTTGTTCATTTTAAGAAGCAAGAAACAGTTGTGGTATAAAATATTGAAACTTTGTGAAATTCAAAACATGTGATAGCTCAAATCGATGGAAATACTGCTAACATACTACTTGCAAAATAAAATGAGATAACAGAAATATCTAGTGTTCTACGAAGCAAAAATTTACACTATAGGTGGGATCAACCTCCGAACAAGGTCAACCACTAGAAGCCACTAGTCTTGGAAACCTTCCAGCTAGCTGGATGTCCACAAGAAGCTAATGGGGGAACGAGAAGCTACCACAAGGCTATGTGGCCTTCGGGATGCAATCCCAAAGTTAGCTCTTCTCTAGTCAAGGCTTGGAAGAGAAGCGACAAAAAATAAAAATGAAATTAGTCTAAGACAAGAATTATAAAGATCTAAGCTAAGCAAAACTAACAAGCCCAACACTCTTCCCCAAATGGGGAAGAAGACAAAAAAGTGGAGCCTTCTCCACTTGAAAATTTTATTAAACGGTTACAAGTGCCTTTGGGGATGAAGCCCTTGAAAGGTCTTTTGAGAGAAAAAACTACTTAACAAAAACAATACTTTATGAGCCCTTAATGGCTAATTACAAAAAGGAGAGTATACAAGATTTGTTATTGTGGTTCAAGTCTTCTCCTTAGATGCACTTTGCTCTTTCTTTTGAATATGGTTCTTATCAAGCTTTTATCCTCCTTCAAAGAGATCTACACAAGCTCAAAATCACCTCAACAATGCACCCGTTAGATATTAGTCAAAATCCAACTTTTAAAAAGAAATACAAAGATTAAAATCTAGCTTATATGCAACAATAATTTTTCCAATGCAAACTTTTGAATTCTATGACATGAGATCTAAGGCCCTAATGCTAGTTTTCAAACCCTAAGCTAGAAAATACTAAGTAAAATTGTTAAAGATCTAATCTATTGCAAAAAAGACAAGATCTATACTTATGAAGTGAATCTACACTAACCAAACTTTTACCAAACTGTTGACTGTTTTTTGAAGTATTTTAAGGGCATAATTTTGAAGTAGATAAGAGGGATAAGAACAGGGATGGAGAAGGCAGGCAAACAGGGAATGAAGACTGCTGCAAAATGCAAACAATGGGCAAGAATAAATGCTGGTAATGGGCAGTGGTAAGAAAAGGGCAGCAGACTGTAACAAATAGGTGGGGATTGTTGCCAACTAAGTTGCACTTGGTTGGATTATCAAGCGAGCGGGCAGAGTGGAACATGACACATGTTCAATTTTGGTGATTTGATATCCAGCTGGCCTTTTAAAGGGCCCCGTTTTATTTTTATTTTTTTCCACATGTCCATGGCCCTGCGGGGTTTGTAACAAAACGTGCTAGCATGGTGTTTTGTAAAAGACTCGGTTCCTTAGGACTTTTTGGCCAAGTCAGGTATTCCAAGGAGTTTTTTCACCTATCTATTATGTCTTGCATTAGTGCATAACATAATTAATTGGTTTTTCTCCTGCTCCTCCAAAGCTGGAATGCCTGGGGAGGCTGACGGGTCTTAGGGAGTTATTAGAGTCTATGGGTCAATGTATATGAACATGCTAGGCGTTAATTTTGAGTCATATGGACATGTGCTAAGTCCCCCTAGGTTGTTTTTTAATTTTCGGCAAGTTTTAATTTTTCCGTAAATTGGGCCATTTTTTAATGGTTCAATTAAAAAATTTGTAATTGGCCTTCAAGGGGCGTCTGGAGGTATTTTTTGCCTTAGGGGTGCTCGTTTTCTAACTCAGAGCACCCCCTAAACCCCTAAACCCACTTTTTCTAAGGTTTGGGTGCTTCAATATTTTCCTATGGCCAAAAAACCCAAAAAAGTAAAAAAAGTCATAAAAAAATCAAAAAAGTGAAAAAATGACTTAAAAAATTATTAAATTTTTGGAGTAATGACAACTCAGTTTTGGACCAGCACTATTATAGGATGATATTGGGCTGATTTGAAAGGTATTTGGCAGCCCCATAAGTGGAGGATTTCATGCCCATTTGAGAGGGGCGCATTCACTCTATGAGAG
Organism: Larix kaempferi; assembly: GCA_027924585.1. Lineage (NCBI taxonomy): Eukaryota > Viridiplantae > Streptophyta > Pinopsida > Pinales > Pinaceae > Larix > Larix kaempferi. The sequence goes on from BSBM01000866.1 coordinate 6,248,861, forward strand.
GGGCGCACTTATGGAGTGGGCAGCCCACGTTTTTGGGAATGGGCAGCACTATTAGTGTTGGCTGCTAGCACGAATGGTGCTGCTATGGGCAGCTAAAGACATGGGGATGGCAGCCCCATCCCCTCCACCTTCTATGCCACCACTCCCTCTCTCACATTAGCAAGTGCGCCCCCCTTTACTTGGTTGTTTCTCTATAAATTGAAGCACTCTCTCCATTGTTCACTAGCGAGAATTGGAGCAAGAGACTTATGACTGTAATATTTTTCTCATTTGAATAAAAGAAGACTTTGGAGGTCAGCTTGTGGTGTTTTCTCACATGTGGATGTAATATCTTGATTCATTTCCCAAGATGACTTGTGCATAAGTTTCATTCTTCAAGGGTGTGGTGTGCTCATCTATGAGATAAGTTGTTTTCAATTTGTTTATTGTAGCATCTTAGTTTCTTGTGAGTATATATATATCTACACTTAATATTTTGTTTGGTGAGATCTGTGATGTGCAGGTGTTTTCTTGAGTTGGCAAGAAGGAGGATCTTGTTTGTTTCCCCTTTTTACTAACCATTGTTTGCAGATATAGTCCCTTCAAACATCACTGAACCATCTTCAAAGCTTTGATTTTCAACAAGGATTTGTTCCATCTCTCTCTCTCTCTCATTCAAAAAATAATCAAATTTTATGGTTATCTAGTACTTTCTTTTCAAAAACTAGTTTAAGTTGTCAAAATTTTTCAAGTTTTTCTAAAGTAGTATTAGATCTGATTGCAAAGTATTATCTGGCTGCCCTAGAGCTTGAAATTTGCAGCCATTAAAGGGCTAGCAAAGATCCCAAGTAGACAAGCCCCATAGCTTGTTTTACTTGGTTATTTTTCGTCATTTTTACTTAGTTTTTAACTTAGAATTTTTTGGGTTTTTTAGGAGGTGTTCCAAAGACACTCTTAAAGTGTTTTTTGGGCATCTTATACTAATTATTGCTTGCTGGTTTGCAGCAAAAGACGAACAGGTAGGAGGAAGTGCTGCCAAAATTTCGAGCATCCAGGCGATCCGGAGGACAAATTTCCATATTTTTCAAAACCGGTCATTTTTTCCTATAATTTTGTAAGCCACCAAGTCACATTAAGTAGACTGGGGCACTTCTCTAAATCATTGTAAACAATTTTAAACGAGAGCAAGTGGGCTAGCCAGCGCCCATACCCCATCCCCCCAGGGGTGGCCTGTGTCGTCTCATTTTCATGGCGTGATTTTTAGAGTAGTTTATTTCTTTGTTTTCCGGCATTTAATAAAATTAATTAGGATTAAAGTAAACCTTGTTGGTCCGTTCCACTGGCGGGCCACAAGTTCACTCATAACATAGTTTTTCACATTTTTTTACAAACTCATAACGCCCCCCTTGCTTTCCCGAAGTAGGGTTTCTGTATGAGGGCTTGCCCGAAATACGTGCCTGAAAAGAGACTCCTGGGGTTTTAAAAAAAAGATAAAATTTGGGTTCATAAAATTTTTATAAAAATACCAAGGTCTTCTCCCGTATGCTCTGTGGCCAACTTGCAGCTTAGTCTGATCCAATTGGTACACATCAGAAAGGAGGGGATGACTAGTAATAGGATCTAACACCGCCCTAATAAAAAATCCTTTTGTGAAAATCCGGCACAACGCGTATTTTGTTGTCGTGGGCAAATTTCTCAGAAGGCTTGGGACCACATTGAGTAGTGACCTCTTGGAAACCGTTAGGCTTGCCCTCGTTGGTATAGCATCTGAACACCTCCTCGAGACTCCGATTCAGCCCAAGCCTGAGAGGGAAGCCACGCTTCAAAACTCCGGACATGTTCCCCCGTACCTTGCGTATATTGGGAACCCCCCTGCCATAATAAAAAGATCACCATCACATTAATTTTAAAATAAACCAAGAACACTCGCACAACATCTACTTTTCTGCTTATGCATTTGATTATTGACTCCATTATAAGGCACTGGTCTTGTTTAAATTTTATTTTATATTATTGACTAATGTGCAGTTAAATGATGGTTATTTTAAAATGGGAGTAAATGATGAATGACTGTTTTATTTGATCAAAGTATATGTTGTTTATTCTTGGTTACCAAAAATATTTTCCTAACTCCTAGGTTAGAGGCCTTAGTTTCTTTTTATTTTTTAGGGTCCACCCCCCTTGGCTTCGCTAGGAAAGCCTAGACGGAGGAGTCGAGTCCCAAGTGACAGCACTTGACTCTGACTTGCCCCCAAGGCCACACCAGCAGCTTGAAGACTTCTGCTGCGTTTTCCCCAGGTGTGGAACCAGGCGGCAATAGGGATCTAGTGGACGAGAGCTAGGAGATGAAATGTGACGATAGCAAGAAGGTGAAATGGGACGAGAGGAGGGATGGACGAGAGGAGGAAGGAGAAGAGGGACTAGGGGAGGAAGCTAGGATGGACGAGAGGTAGAATGGTAGGAGAACAAGAGGGCAAAGCAAAACGAGCCACAAATAAAGGCTAGCTAAGCTAAAATCTCAAACTTGGAGAAAAGTTTGGCTTTGGATTTCCACAGTTTAGATGGGTAGAACAAGTAACCGATTGAAATTTGTTTGAAGATTGCTTGATGGAAAGAAAACACATAAGACTCCTCTTTTGCTAGTGCTTAACAAGTATAGAGATCTTTGGCCAAAAATTGGGGTGAAGGAGAACCTGCAAAAGCTCACAAAACCATTAGCAATACTTGCAAATAACATATGATTTAAGCGAATAGAAAAGATATACATGCACGTGCTAGATTGTTAGCCTTCTAAGCATATAGATCAAAACTAAATAATCATAAACATATGAAAAAATGACACAATATCACCTCAAGAGTGTGATGAAACATGGCCACCAAGAGCCCCCAAGAATTTGACCTCCAAAGTCACAACTTTATTAAATATAATTTCAAATACAATTGCTCAGAGTTTCGATGCATAAAGATCCCTCTTCATGAGGCAAAATGAGCCTCATTATATAGCAATAGAAGACTACCTAAAGACCCAAGTCGAATTGGCTTGAATGGAGCCAATGGTCACCTAACCTCAATCGAATTTCAATCTATCAGCTCTCAACCAATCAAAATATCAATCAAATGAGTCTCCACCTAACACAAGTCGAGCTTGGAGATGATGTGGATGGGGAGGTGGCCTCCACCTTGGCAAGGCGCCCCCCATCTCACTTTGGAACTATCACCACGCTAATAAGTAGTTGCCATGTGTAGAACTCGCCTCAAGAAGGAGATTGACGTGAGCATTGGAGGTAGGTGCTTGGAGTTTGAAACAAGATTCGATTGCAAATCATGGTAGGTGGGAGTGGGGGGTGGCCTCCACCTAGGCAAGGCGCCCCCACTCCATTCAATGCAACTCATACCAACCAACAAACCCAATTAATACGACCTCCACATCAGTAACTCGATTTTGCATGCATGAGGGCGAATTCACTTGAGGAGCTTTGACTTATGCTGACTGTATAGTTGACTGAAGATGCTTAGAGATGATTGGAATCTTCATAAATGCTGAGTGCCATGTCATTTAGCCTTTTACTTTATTCCATTTGGATTATTTTGGAGAGATTTGGATTATCTCCAAAATAATCATTCTTATTATTTTAATTAATAATTTCTCTGTAAATGGCTTTTCAGAGAAAATATTAATTACGAGGCCTAAATGACATCCGAAACTTGGATCTAGCCGGTCCATAGGTCATGTGTGATTTTTGGCTTATGAATTGAGCCATCAATCACTGAATTCGGACCCCGGACGACTGACATATTACAAATTATTATTTCTCTATTTAAACTATAGAAAAATTTATTAAATTTAAAAAATAATTAAAAACCCAAATTCAACGGACTCGGTAAAATTTTTTCGAAATTTTTTCTGAGGGTTTTATGGACTTAGGACATGACCGACACCTATTCTAACAGTGTCTAGTAGGCTTATATACATTAGTTGGCCTCTAATAACCCCCCATGGCCAAAATTTTCAAAATCGGGCATTCCAGCTTTGGAGGAGCGGGAGAAAACCTCATCGATTATACATCGCCTTAAGCAAAGTATAATTGACAAGGGAAAAAACTCCTTGGAATACCTTAGTTGCTTAATCCAGTCATGGGGAACCGAGACACTCAGATCCTACTAGCACACTTTATTACAAACCCCATGGGACCATGGTCATGTCGACTCAAAAAACAAAACAGGTTAACCAAAAATGGCTAGCCACAAATGTTGAATCATCTGATACACTAGAGGCAAACACTTATCATGTTTGTAAAATGGCGACTCTTCAGAAAATCCAACTATGATACAAATAAGTTGGTAACATCTGGCTCCAACTGTGGGACGGGTGCTCGTTTGATTTATGGTTCAAAAAGAGTACTCAAGAACCCCAGAATATCAGTTTCCTGCACAAAAACGGAAGTGTCTTAGTAAAACATCTTCAAAAAATATTGAAAAAATGAAATACTAACATAATATTTTTTCTTTTTTTCAAAAGTATACATGAAAAATAAAATCTTTTTCTTTTTTCCAGCATATATATGAAGTATGATACAAAAACTAACATATGAAACTATGATACATCAATACGGTACAAAGATTGCAAAATTTTTGAAAAAGATAAGGTTTTAGGAATCTCCTGAGATGACCCCTTGGTTATCTTGAATGTTGTTCCGATAAAATGGTTTCAGATGTTTCCCGTTTCTGGCCAATGGTATCATCTCTCCATCCATGGTATTTAGAAAGAAAGAATGTGTTCCGGCCTGATAACGTATGATAAAAGGTCCTTTCCAAAGGCTGTCAAATTTTCCATGGTTCCCTGGCTTTTCTCCTCTCTTTTCCCACAAGAGAAAAGTGTCCCCCACCTGGAAATCTCTAGGCTTAGCTGACTTGTCAAAAATGGTCTTCATGCTTTCCTGATGTTTTAACATTTTGTCCAATGATGTCCTTCTGCTTTCATCAAGTTCAATGATTTGGTTTGCCCTGTCATCTAACTCCAATTTTTCGGTACCATAATTAGTCAACATTTTGTAAATGGGTATTTGCATGTTGAAAGGTAATGCTGCCGTGATGCCATAAACAAGTTCAAAAGGAGATTTCCCAGTGGAATTCTTCTTGGTGATCCTATCTGCCCAAAAGGCATACTTGATTTTGCTATCTTAAGATCTCTTGTTATCTCCCACAGTTTTCTTAAGGATGGTCATCAAATTTTTGTTAGAGGACTCTGCAAGTCCATTACCCTGAGGATAATAATCAGAAGAGTGTGATAGAACAATACCATACTTGAAACAAAAATCATTCATTTCTGCCGAACTGAAAGCCTTGGCATTGTCGGTTGTTATTTTCAAGGGAGTGCCAAATCGGGTGATGATCCTGTCTTCAATGAAATCCATGATAACCTTTTCAGTGGCTGTTTTGGTGGGTATAGCTTCTACCCATTTAGTGAAGTAATCAGTTGCAGTAAGGATCCAGCAAAATCCATTGCTAGAGTTATCCTGGAACTTGCCAATAAAATCAAGACCCCACTGTTGAAAGGGGGCAATGACAACTACTGGTGCGATAGGTAAAGCAGCCAATTTAGGCTTTCCCGTGAAAAGTTGACATTCCTGGCAATATTTGACATGTTTGTAAACATCAGCGAAAATAGCTGGCCAATAATAACCTGCTCTCAGAATTTTGTGAGCAGTTGTGTTTGCTGCATAGTGGCCCCCACAAAATCCTGAGTGGAACTCAGTCAAGATCTTTTTGGAATCCTGCTCGTGCACACATCTAAGTATCACATCATCAGGGTTTCTCCAACCCAAACTCTCCTAAGTGAGGCAATACCTGGCAGTTTTTAACCTAAGAGCTCTTCTTTTATGTCCCTTGAGATGATCTGGGACATCTAAATGCAGCAGGAAGTAAATGATGTCGGAGTACCAATGATTGTCTAGGTCTTGTAAAGCTGGTGTCATGCGAGGATCGGATGAAAGGTTTGCACAACTCATGTCAATGGCTTCTTCATTTTTCTGAGTTAGCATCTTTGCTAGGCCCTGACCCTTTATTAGTTTAGTGGGTCGAATCTCCAAATCATATTCCTGGATTTTTGATACCCATGTGCCTCTTGTTCCTAAGCAATCCTGTTGGGATAGGATGTCTTTTACTGCAGCATGGGGGACATACCCTATAACTCTTGAATAACCGATGTATGTCCTGAAGTGTTTTAAAGATTTTACCAAGGCATAGGCTTGTTTCTCCATGATAGTATATTTTAATTCCGAATTCTGGAGGGCTCTACTCATGAAGGTAATTGGTTGCTCGAACCCTTCGAAGTTCTTCTGGAGCAACACACCAGCAATTGTGTCTTCTGAAGCAAAAGAGAATATCATGAATTCTTTAGTGTAGTCGGGGCTGACTAACACAGGTGATCTAGAAATAGCATCTTTGATGGTTGCAAAGGCTTCCTTTCCTTCATCATCCCAGACAAATTTAGCATCCTTTTAACAACCGTTGCATGGGTTTTACTAGCTCGGCTAAATTTGGTATGAATCTTCTTATGAAGTTGATATGACCATTAAAAGATTGGAGACCTTTGACATTTCTAGGAAGGGGAATCTTCTGGATAGCTTCCACTCTTTCGGGGTCAACCTTGATCCCGTCTTTGTTAACGATGTGACCCAAAAGTTTGCCTTCCTCGATACCAAAGACTGATTTTACCGGATTTAAAGAAATCCCATATTCTCTGCATCTTTCGAAAACTTTCGTAAGGTGACCAACATGGCTAGATCTTTCTTTGGAAAACACAGTCAAGTCATCTTGGTAGATTTCAATGATTTTTCCCACCAATTCCTTGAAGGCATAATCCATGGCCCTTTGGAAAGTAGCCCCAGCATTTGTAAGGCCAAAAGGCATTCTTAGATATTCGAAAGTTCCCCAAGGGGTTGTAAAGTATTTTTGTGTCTCTCACCCTCAAACTCCTAAACAACACCCATCCGCATCTCAACATCAAATAACATATAAAACACAAGAGCGTTAGACAACTCTTTGTAGGGACTACCCCCCTTGGCTTCGTTAGGAGTTAGCCTAAACAGAGGAGCTGGGATTCGGGTGACAGTACCTGGCTCATTGCTTGCCCCCAAGGCCACACCTCTCCCCACTTCCCAGTGAGGGAGACAGCTTTCGAAAGATTTCTGCTGCTGGTGTGCAGTTTGGTGGACAACATCTACTATCATTTTTTCAACATGTTAGGGTTTCATTGTGGCATGCGTATTCAATCCTTGTTGTCTTAACCATTCATGAACTTGCCCATGACTCCATTTTTCACTTGATGGATTTGCACTAGTCTCTTGGCCCTTCCATCATCCTTTTTTCTATACATAAGGACAAACTTTTTGCTAAGATATCTCTTCACATAACCTTTTCCTTCGTTGTCGTAGCCTACCGATCCTATCCTATGGAAGCCCCCCTTGAGTTGGAGAAGAGGCAACCTAAAGTGTAGAGAGTGAGTTATTGAGGTGACAGTGGGTAACCCCTCTAGGTCTCCTAAGGGCTAGCATCATTCTTTTCGGCTTCAATCACACATGCTAGTGTGGGAGATAACATAGAGTATGTTTAATGGATTGGGTTCATAACATTGGTGGTCTCTACTTTTGGCTTGGGATGGAAAACAACTAGGAAACATGTTTTCCTCTTTTGGAAGGTATACTACTCTTGTCTGGGATTGGTTTCCTTGGAGAGATTTGAAAAAGGAATTCAATCTTTCCTACTTTGACAGAATGGTCTTGGGATTGGTTTCCTTGGAGAGATTTGAAAAAGGAATTCAATCTTTCCTACCGATCCTATCCTATGGAAGCCCCCCTTGAGTTGGAGAAGAGGCAACCTAAAGTGTAGAGAGTGAGTTATTGAGGTGACAGTGGGTAACCCCTCTAGGTCTCCTATGGGCTAGCATCATTCTTTTCGGCTTCAATCACACATGCTAGTGTGGGAGATAACATAGAGTATGTTTAATGGATTGGGTTCATAACATTGGTGGTCTCTACTTTTGGCTTGGGATGGAAAACAACTAGGAAACATGTTTTCCTCTTTTGGAAGGTATACTACTCTTGTCTGGGATTGGTTTCCTTGGAGAGATTTGAAAAAGGAATTCAATCTTTCCTACTTTGACAGAATGGTCTTGGACTAATCAAAGAACTTAGTTTGGATACTCTCATGTTTAAAATAGGTATATTTTCTACTTTGAACTGGTGGAAGGACTGGGTCTAGAACTGCACCATGTCACACAAAAGTTTCCCCTTCCTATGCCTATAGGCTATAGCTGGTTGGTCATAGGACCACAAATAATGAAAGCTTGAATATGTGGTGGATTCAGAATTGAAGCTCTCGACCTGGTTAGTAAGGCTGAGCAAAATCTGAAAAGCCTTATTAAGCTTAGGAAGCCTTTTTTTGTCTGGTCTCTGATCCATCAAGATCAAGCACCAGGATAGACTGGACAAGATAGGCCCTTTTGGACTTTTATGTGGAGAAGCAAACCATTTTACACCATTTATGGTTGTGTGCTAAAGCAGGTTTCTAATTTGTTGTAGAAACCAGTTAGCATTTTAGATATGAAGAAGGCACTGCTAATGGATGTTTTGAATTTTCAGCTATTCCTGAGTTTAATTGTGCCATCCTGTCTAAAAATATGATCAGCTTTAGAAGTCCTGTCACATCACCATCATATGCTGTTCTTATCCTAGAGAAATAAATAAATAGAGATTTCAAAGTTACGTGACTCACATCAAGAGTCAAGATATGTAGAAGGGATAATGTAGCAGTAGATGCACTTTTTCACTATTGAAGTAAGCCGATTGCTTACTTGATATAGCTTAGATATTTACAGGTTCGAGGAAACATAGCATGAAAGCAACGATCAAATTTGTTTACAGGTGTAATTCCTATTAGTCTATTTCTAATGGGTGCATATACCTTGCTTTTAAATTTATCAGCTGTATATATGATTCAGGAATTATTTCAGTCTGAGAACTTTTAGAACTGGAACAATAAGAAGATCTCCTGAAGTCAAACTTATTTACTGCTAATTGTGTTTTAGTCTTAGACTGTGTAGACTCTTACGAGCAAATAGAATTTGAGTAGGATTGAAGGAAGCAGAATCACAGATCAACTTTTTCCAAGTTTAATGTTTTTATACTGTCTATTATTCGCTCATTATGGAGATTTTCTTATTATTATATGCACTGAGATTGGCTGGCATTGTTTCTCTTACAGGTGCCAAAGAAGTTACTGATGAAGATGACATGTTCATTTTATTGGCCCCTCAAAATGCCGTGGGCAACTGTATTATTGATGTGAGATTTTTCTATTGCAGTCCTTTCCTGTTCGTTGATAAATGATATCATTCCCTGTTAATTATCACTTATGAATACCTACTAAATAGCTATACATGCTGCAAAACACAGAATAGAAAAAAATCTACTTTTTGTATTTGATTGTATATCTTCACAATTGAATGGCAGGACTTGCAAGCTATGGCCAAAGCAGCTGGTTGTCGACCTGTGATACTTGTTAATCCTCGTCTCAAGGCTAGTTCTCAGTATCTGTTTCTACATCTAAAGACCTTAGCTTAGTTTTTGTTTCTTTAGTCTCTTCAAGCTTCTTGACATTTTTGTATAGTGGATAATTTATGATCAGATTTTCCTTGGCATTGAAGGAGCCGAAATTGTAATCTCTCTCTACAAAAATAGTTCAGTGTTTTTCTGATGGTGTAACATCCCAATCTCGCAATCTATTATTACTAGCTTTCAAAAAATTCCATAAGTAGGACTTGGAGTTCAGAATATTATTGTTGCCCAGTCATCAACTAACAAAGAAATTGGCAGTTGCTGAATCAGAGTATTGAGGCCTCATTGATGTCAAATGTATTTAGATTTTTGTAGATCTCGGATTTGGGGAAGAAAATTAACTGTTTGTATTAATGCCTAAGACATCAGAGAAAACATTATGTAATGAACTTTTATAAGGAGCAGATAATGAACTTCTAATTAGTTAAGCTATTAGCTAAACCAATGTTGAAAAAGTTGGCATCGGCAAAAAGTCGGCAAGGGTCCCGATTACAACTTCTCGGCAACATCGGCAAAAAAATCGGGAAAAATCGGCAAAAGTTGACAAACATTAAAAAATACAAAATGCATTCATTTTTTTCAGAATTTTAAACATATAATGTAACAATAACATCAGATAAACACATTGGAACATAAATATGAAGAAATCACTAATATATAGATGTAGTGGATGCAAATAACTCGGAGTGGTTTGATTTTAATGACTCGGACTGTTAAAAAATACATAAAATTTTACAATTTTAATGAAAAAAAATATATATTAAAGATTCCAAGCTATGATTCCAAACCATTAGAGACAAAATATTATCAAAATGGCACCAAGCGCAATACATATCTAAATCAAAATTGAAAAAACATAATCATCAAAATCATTGTCTATGTTGAGATCATATTCATCAATAGCACCATGTTCCCCCACCTCTAGGCTCTGGACTTTGCCTCTGCCTCCAATCTCGAAGTTTATCCTCCAAGGACATCAATTAACACCCTACAATTTTGTTGAAACTTCTTAATCCAAGCGTTAAAATAAGGTAGAAAGAGCTTCCCATGCTTATTAAGTGATTTTGCTTGACTGAAGGGTACATTTTTTTATTAAGGTCATGACAGTGGAATTCAAACAACTTTAACAATCAGGCATCGACACCACCAACATCAAGGTACATAGAGAGTTTGATGTACTTCATTAAATTCCAATCCTTTACCCACATACATGATAGAATCCACTGGAAATGTTGGAATCCTGAAATCCTGAAAACCATTAAGTTTGTTGAATTTTAAATGGGATCTAAAAGCCTACTTTTTGCATATGAAGTCTGATGAGGTTGGAACCACTCAACATCCTGAAACAATTAATGGTAATGTTAAAAATTTAAGTAAAAGTGACATTCTCTTTATCTTTCATGTAAAAGTGACATTCTCTTTAATGGAAAATGAAAGATAAAGAGAATGTCACTTTTACATGAAAGATAAAGAGAATGTCACTTTTACTTTAAGAATTTAACATTACCATTTAGTATTGTTGACATCAATGTTACATGTACAAAACTCATCAAATTTATAAAAAAAAACCCGAGTTTTTAAAACTGTGAAAAAGCCTGGGCGGTTTTTTCCATCAACTCGCGATTTTTTCGAAAAAAGCACCGATTTTTTGAAAAAGTTGGAAGTCGCCGATTTTTAAAAAAATCGCGATCTTTAAGTGCCGATTTTTCGGCAGAGGTAAAACCTTGCGACTTTTTCAAAAAGTCGCGATTTTTCTGCGATTTTTGCAACGTTGAGCTAAACTATGATGTTGCACCAAGTCTCTAGTATTGCTGGCATAGGGATGGGTGATGGTTCCAATTAATGCTGGAGGGTATCACAAAATTACTAGAATAGGGACGACAAAATTATATTAGAAGAATTGAAAATTCTGAAAGAAATTCGATTAAAATTTAAAAGTCTCCAAAATTTTCTGGGAATTGTTCACCTAAACATTACATGTGTAAAGAAGAAAGTATAACATGAGATACTACTTAAAATGAAGAAAGATCCATCAGATGATTAATATGAAATAAAGCTAATCAACTTTTTTAATTTAGAAGTCCTCTTTAAGTTGACCCTGTTACCAACTTATTTGTACCATAGTTGGATTATCTGAAGAGCCGCCATTTGACAAACATGATAAGTGTTTGACTCCAGTGTATTAGATGATTCAACATTTGTGACTAGCCAGTTTTGGCTAGCCTGTTTTTTTTTTTTGAGTCGACATGACCATGGCCCCATGGGGTTTGTAATAAAGTGTGCTAGTAGGATCTGAGTGTCTCGGTTCTCCATGACTTGATTAAGCAACTAAGGCATTCCAGGGAGTTTTTTCCCTTGTCAATTATACTTTGCTTATAGCCGAGCTATAATCGATGAGGTTTTCTCCCGCTCCTCCAAAGCTGGAATGCCCGATTTTGAAAATTTTAGCCATGGGGGGTTATTAGAGTCCAACTGATGTATATAAGCCTACTAGACACTGTTAGAATAGGTGTTGGTCATGTCCTAGGTCCATAAAACCCTCAGAAAAGATTTCGAAATTTTTTTACCGGGTCCGTCAAATTTGGGTTTTTAATTATTTTTTAAATTTAATAAATTTCTCTATAGTTTAATTAGAGAAATAATAATTTGTAATATGTCAGTCATCTGGGATCCGAATTTGATGATTGAAGGCTCTAACCTTAAGCCAAAAATCATTCATGATCCCCGGTCCAATTTATCCTAAGTTTCGGATGTTAGCTAGGCCTCATAATTAATAATTTCTCAAAAAACCCAGTTACAGAGAAATTATTAATTAAAATAATAAAATTGATTATTTTGGAGATAATCCAAATCTCTCCAAAATAATCCAAATGGAATAAAATAAAAGGCTAGTTGACATGGCACCTGGCATTAAAGATGATTCCAATCAACTTCACTGAGCTTCAGTCAACTATACAGTCAGCACAAGGCAAAACTCTTCAAGTGAATTCGCCCTCCATGCATGCAAAGTCGAATTGGTGATGTGGAGTTCATATTAAATGAGTTTTGGTTGTTATGGAGTTGCATTAAATGGGAGTGGGGGCGCCTTGCCTAGGTGGAGGCCACCTCCCAGTCCCAACTACCAAGATTGCAATAAAAGATATGCTAAACTCCAAGCACCTACCATATTGCTCACGGCATACCTCTTTGAAGCTTGAGTTTACCACATGGCATTTGATTATTTGGTGGGAGATACTCCAAAGTGGAGATGAGGGGTGCCTTGCCTAGGTGGAGGGCACCTCCTCATCTCATTAAATGAAACTCGACTTGTTGGGTAGAGATCAACTCCAAACTCGGCATTGACTTGGTGTGATTGAATTTTAGATTGGAATTCGACTTGTGTTAGGTGCTATTGGCTCCATTCAAGCCAATTCGAATTAGGGTAGGCTAGCTCTTGTGTTTTGCTATATAATGAGGCTCTTTTTCCTCATTCTCTCATGGAGTTTTTGGCATAGAAACTCTGGTGAAAATTGTAAGCTCTTTGATTAATAAGATATTTTGAGACTTTGGAGGTCATTTGATTGGGTTTCTTGGCATTGTGTCTTCATCTCATATGAAGTAATATCTCTCTCACCCTACCCTTATTTGCAATTTTGATTATTATGCTTATTGAGGACTAACAATCTAGTACTTAGGCTTTTAATCTCTTGCTTTGAGTGTTTGTGTTTTCAGGGAATTCATCTATTGAGAGCTTTTGGCATCTAATACCTTCACCATTCAAGTGTTCCATTTTTTCTTTAATATTTTGTTTTGCAGGGTTGCGAGCTTCTCCAAGTGTTTTTGACTTCTCCAACAAAGCACTCAAACAATTTCTTTGGTTACTTTGTCTACTAGATCCATCCTACTTTCAAGTTGTGGAAAATTCAAGTCTATCCTTCTCCAGGCTTAGAAATCCTATCAAGTTTGTCTCTTGCTTTTGACAAGTTTGATCCTTGCCTCGTTTTCTCTTCTCCCTTTCTTCCACGCGCTCCTCCTTTTTTTTTATCCATTTGCTCCTCCATCTAGCCATTCATTCTTCCATTCCTCTTCTCATTTGTCCTTCTCCCTCTCTCTTCTCGTCTCCCTTACCTTACCTCTCCTCCTTCCTCTCATCCATATCCCTTAGAGCATCCTCTTTAAATCTTACCATTCGTCCCTCCTTCTCCATCTCCTTTCGTTTTGCTTCTCCACCTTCCCATTCGTCCACCTTCCAAAGTCACAACAAAACATAAAAACAAAAACTTGTTAAGTATTAGAGTTAGCTAGTTGCATTTTCTTTTGAAAAGTTAGTAGTTAGATTTCATTTATTTGCATTAGCATTGTTAGATCTCATAGATTCTTTTGTTTGCATCTAGATCTCTTTACAAAGTTGCATTTCATTGTAAGTTGCTAAACTTTAGTATCTAGTTTCTTTTCTCTTGCAAGTTTAGATCTAGTTTAGTTTCAAAGTTTGTTTTGTCTTTCTAATACTAAAGGGTGCCTTGAGTTGAACTTTGTTGCAGGTACTTTGAGGGAGAAAAGATCTTTGGAAGTTTTGAAGAAGGGATATCCAAGCTAAGCAAAACATCAAAAAGCCATAAGGACGATCCAAAACATGAAAACATCATTTGTTATCCTTTGTAAAAGCAATTAAAGGCTTGTTTCAATTTGTTTTCCAAGTTTTATTATTCTCTCAAAAGACCTTTCAAGGGTTTAACTCCCAAAGGCATTTGTAATCCATTTAATAAAAGGGTTAGGTGGGATAGTGCCTCCCACACTCAGTTTCTCCTTCCCCATTTGGGGAAGTTTGTTCATGCATGATTAGATTAGTCTTATTTTCAGTTCTTAGATTAAAATTTGCTTTATGTACTTAGATAATTTCTCTTCCAAACCTTCGACCGGAAGTTGTATCCTTGGGATCCCATCCCTGGGGCAGGACCACATAATTTGTGGTTACTCTTCCTTCCCCGTCGGTTTCCTTGGTAGAGCTTTCAGCTAGCTGGAGGTTCTCAAGTGCAGGCAGTTCTAGTGGTTAACCTTGTTCGGAGGTTGATCCCACCTTTAGTGTAAAATTGTTTTGTAGAACACTAAATCCTTCAGTTATTTCATTTTATGTTGCAAGTAGCATGCTAGCTGTGTTTCACATCTATTGAGCTATCACATGATTTTAATATTACAAAAATTCAATATCCTATTATCACAACTGCCTCTTGTTTCATAAAACGAACAAAGCCTCTTGAACTTAGCCAAATCCAAGTCAAGAGCACTCTCTGTCGGAGAGCATTGTTAGATTTGCATTTTCCCCTTGCATTAGGCCTTTTAAAGTAGGAAGTCTCTTGAACTGTGGTCTTAAGACTAAGTCAAGAGCGCTCTCTGTCGGAGAGTTGAACAAAGTGCTCTTAATTTAATAAAATATTTCAACCCACATTTTCCCCCTAATAAATTTATTTTTGGTTGATTGTCCAACACCTGTATGCTCTGCCAACTGGAAACGGTTGGGCTAGTACTCAGAAAGGTGGAAGACTTGTTAAGTTCATAAGTCATAACTAATAAAACTTTCACCCCCATAACCAACCAATCCGGAGTTGAGCGATAAGATAAGTTTGGTGGGTAATCTCCTAGTTGGGGGCGCCGGGGTTCCATGCTTACCTTCTAGTTTGCTGGTTAGCATTGCGCGACCTGGCTAGAGCACTGGGTGCCCCGACATGTCCTTGAACGGAGGCACTTGATACTGTCTTTCCGGACATTCTCTTGATATCCTTGGTTTTATCCTAATAATCAAGACCACTAAAATCTTCAATTTACAAAGATAATCTGCTCAACGATCTCACGAACGACATTTTTTCAAGACCCACACTTTCGACATCACAAGCTTTACTTTTCTTTGACTCCATAAGGCACTGGTTATCTAAAAGCTTATATATTGATCAGGACCATTTGTCCTTGTGTTTATTTCATATTGTGAATGCTTTAGTGAATTATCAGATCTTGAATCATATTGCCATCTTGTTATCTTATCTCGCAACATGGATTGCTTATTATCTGTTGTTCATCTTTACATATTTTTGGTCTCATCACAAGAAAACTCCTAAACAACACTCATCCGCATCACCCCATACAAAAAACACTTAAACACTAGAGCCTTAGTGAAACTCTTTTTTAGGGACTACCCCCCTTGGCTTCGTTAGGAGTTAGCCTAAACGGAGGAGCTGGGATTCAGGTGACAATACCTGGCTCATTGCTTGTCCTCAAGGCCACACTTCTCTCACTTGTAGTGAAGAGACAACTTTCGAAAGATTTCTGCTGCTGGTGTGCAGTTTGGCAGACAACAGACCCCATTTCTTAAGACTTTAGAGAGTATTTGAGACTCGGAAATCAAATGGTAGTATTTGAGATATGAAGCATGGGAAGAATGTGGTCGAATCCTTAGTACACATCAGAATTTAGAAAATTGACCATGCAATTGCAGGTTTAAAGGGATGAGCATAGTGTAGTATTAAAATGCCTTTGGGGGCTGCACATTTATATACAAATTGGTTTGCCCGAGAGAAGAAGACTGCCATGTACAGACTGAAAAGAACAGGCTATTGCATGGCATTATGGACAGGGGAGAGAACTATGGCATCTGGCCATGGCCAGATCCAAGCCTATTGAGGAGTCTCCTATTGATTTTGTAGACTCAAAGGAAAGGGGCACATTGCAAGCAAGAGGTAAAGATGATGATGCTCGGGTTTATTCACGAAGGAATCGGTTTAGGGATTGATCTCTGTTAGAATTTTTTCCTTCAGATTGTGAAGATTTAAATGGATACGTTAAGGTTGTGTTGTCACATCCATAGTAGCTGGGCTACCATGATGCAAATTAGCATGTCAAAGGAATGAGCCAGTCCTTAGTACATGAGTTGAGAATTTCTCAGCAGTGGTGGAGCTATATTTCCGAGCTATTCAGAGCATTTTCACTAGTCCCCCTTGTCATGACTGAGCCCTTCATGACCCCATTGAGATGTATTGGTTTGGTTATGGTTCACAGAACAGTAGAGCAGCAGTTGATACATCTCCTTTGCCCACATACAATTAGAGTTGTTCTTCACAATTGTTTTAGAGACAAGTATATGGTTGAGCAAGTATACATCTTGCATTAGGGTGTTGTCATTTGTCTCTTTTGTCTATATTAGTAGCTTTGACTGGACACTTAGTGACTGATAGTGGTGATGATTTGTGGCTTTTGGTATTTATTGTGGACTTGTCATCATGAGTAGTTGAATTGTCTTGATTGTGAGACCTTAGTATATGCTCATTGGTATTGCATACCTTGTACAAACCTGATCCTTTCCTTGCTTTGTCTAGTACCATCTTTCACTTCCTCAATCCATCCATTCTGCTTCCATCTTTGATATTCTATCCCTGATTGATGACCTAGACTTGTGAGATTGAAGAGCCTTACCCCACTTTGAGCATTATGCATGATGGACTCCATGTTTTGCTTGTGTCTCGGCTCTGGGGTGTGTGGCTTGGTTATGGATCTCGTTCGTCCCCTTTTTCTTGTATGATGCCTTCTGGATTGGGTTCGTTTGTTGAAGTAGTCTTGTCACCGGGTTGTCTCGTTTAGTCTTCAAAGCAAGTATTCCCAGATGCAGATGTGGAACAAATGCTATATCAAAATGACTGCAAAAAGGCTAGCTGCGACAAGTTGTGTTTCTAAACCCTAGGTCTAAGTGAAATCAAATAAACTTTTCTATAGCTAGTCAGTGGCCAAGGGAGAACACTCATCCTTTGTATGATGTAAGGCCATTTTCCCCACGGGGCAACAGGGTGGTCACTACATCGTACCTATGGACGATGGCGGGCAATGCAAGTAAGATCGAGTCATTATCTAGGGTCCACAAGGCTATCCAGGGAACTTTCCCTTGGAGGATGGCTGGCGAAGGAAAGGTTATCTTATGTAGTAAATGTGAAATGTCATGAAATTCAAATCAAATAAAAATGTATGCTTGTCTAAAGTCTACTAGAGGCAACTCAAACACTCTACCCATATGTGAGACACCTCCCTCCCCTAGTGTCATCTATCATGCATATGTCACTGTGGTTTCCTGTGTCCCTTTTTTCTCTGAGAGATCACATGGTCAAGGTCAAATAAGTCACCCCTCTAAACCTACGCCTTGTTGTATCCACCTCACCCAACTTATCATGATAATCAGTTTTGTAAGTGAGCATATGCCTAGGATTTCATGATGGATTATGAAGCTATTCTAGTACAAGTCTGACTTTTATTGTTCATGATCTCCACTGTATGTGTTGCTTATGTTTTAGTTAGGTTGTTAGTATAGATAAGAGAGCATGACTAACCCCTTATGCATGCAGGATCAGTTGGTTCTCAGCTTAGCTATTATTTTGACCATTTTTTACTTGGTCAACCCAGTTTGACCATGGTCAACATATGGTCCTGGGTGACTTTGGATCCGATGGTTTGATTTTGGTGTTTTTGGCACCTATGGGCATCCACTACTGTGTCCCATACTTCAGTTGGTTATTATATGCTATGGTTCGTGGTTATTTTTATTATTATCAGTTATATTGGGCCATATTTTATATATTGGATATGGATGAGCTTATTGATTTTTCTACAGATGGATCCATGGGGTGCTAGTAGTCACCTATAGTGAATTTGAGGTCTCTGATCTTATTTATGCATTCAGATTGATGATCTGGGAAAAGGAAAAGCATGATATGGGTTGTTTTATCATTCAACAGTGTTATTAACAAATTAATCAAGTAATAAAGTGACCATAGCCTAGCCAAGAATTTGATTTGGCTAGTGAGGGGAAAAGAAATGACTTGGGGTGTGATGTTATGATGTATTGAGGCCTTGGGGACCACATTTCATGATTATATTATTTGATGGGGCCATATGTTATTTTCCTCACCTAAAGAGGGTATTGTCTCCATCGAGGTGCACTCGGTGTTGGGGGTATTATGGCTATGAAATTATATTGTGTTATCATTGTACATGGGGGCTCTGTTATCACCTAAACTGTAGTTACCCCTATGGATGGATCCAGTCATGGATGGCAATAGGGAAGGGCAACTCAAAAGGTGCAACCACGATCACCTCGACCTCCAATATATGGTTGTCACGCCAGTCGAGGCAACCTTCACTTTATGTTATCTAGCCCAGACAACAAAGGGGGAGACCCGATCTACTCCCGACAGGAGAGATCAAAACCAAGACACCAAATCAGGGTATTTCCAAGTGAAGTTAGGTGTATGGTTTATCCTAGACCTAAAGATGAAGTCACAAGCCAAGTGGGGGTTCAATAGGTATAGCTTTGGTTCATAGTTGATGTGAGAGTGACTTATAATGTTGAAGTGAGATCTAGGATGAGTGTACTAGTTCAATGTTGGAAAATTCACTGCCTTGGGAATTGTGTCCAATGCAGGGTTGTTTAGGGGTAAGATTGGGGCTAACTAGTACATGAGACAAGCTTGACCATGGTTCATGATGTCTTCAAAGGTATAGTTTACCATGCATAGGTCAAACCACAAGTCAATCCAACAATCTAGGAAAGTTGAATTATCTTGGAGAGAAACCAGTGCCTTGGGAATTGGGAAGTGGAGTCAAAGTGGGGTTGACTTATGGTTTAGGACTCCTACAACATGAGACAAGTGGGCAATAGAGGTCTTGATGGTTGAATGTGTCTAGATCTAGGTTTGACCCAAGTGGACAACAATCCCTTAAAACAAGGAATGCTATCCCCAAGGCAAGATTTGACAAAGTGATAGTCTAGACCTAGGTTTTGAATTATTCCGGTTTCAGATCTGCAATAATCTCAAGTACCCAGTTCCTAGAAGTGAGTGAACTCACTTCTCCAAGGTGGTGCGACTTTACCCAAGGAGGCTGAAAGTGGGGTTTAGGTGGGTCAAGACAAGTCGGATGGCACCCAAATTTTAGATCCGGGTAGATCAGTCAAGTAGGGGTATGGATCTATAGTTTCACGGTAATCCGATGGCTAGATCTTACTAGATCTGAGTTTATGTGTTCCAAGTGGTCCAAAGTGGGGTTTAAATCCCTTGAAATGTGGAATAGGGCCCACAAGGTGAATTTCAGAAAAGTGACAACCTGGGTGTATGTTATTTGATGTGTAGAGGTCAAATCAAGTGGAATCTCAAACACCCACCACCTAGATCTAGGTCAACTTGCTCAACTAGTGAAGTGCGCCTTGCTTGGGAGAGGCTAAGTTGGCCTGGGAAGGGGATCAAATGGAAGCCAATCCTCACCAAACTATAGATCCGGGATGCCTTGGATGCTATAGAGGTGGGTTTTCAGTGTTATGCCCAACAACCCACTAGATCTAAGTAGATCTGAGAAAATGTAAAATGGGGGTTTTAAGATATTTAGGGTTTCAACAATTTATGAGCTATGTCAATGGATTGGATAAAGGAAAGAGAAACAAACCTGTGAATCTTACCTGGGTAACCTTGTAGATGCCTTGATGATGATGATCTATGCAAACCCGATCAATTTGAGAAGCTTTGAGGTAGTTTCTATGCAAGTCGATTTGGTCCAAGGAGCCAATGTGCCCTCTCTCAATGATGCTAATGATAACCCCCTGATACAAGCGAATGCCAAGAAAGTCGATTTGAAGAAGCCTTGCAAAATCGCCCTTGTTGAAGTCGCCCTCCTGCAGACAAACAATGATTTCCAAAAAAAAGATAGATCTTGCCACAATTTCCAAATGCTAGGTTGCAATAGACTTTCCAATCACCATCTAAGAACACCAGATGCAAAGGAGACCACAAGAATTTCCACAAGAATATTTTTCTATACCAATAATCCAAGAGCCAAAGACCCTTTACAATGAGAGGCTCTCTCCTTTAAATAGGAAGGAGAGGCACCAAAACCCTAACCACTTTTTGAATGAGTGGCTAAGATTAGAAGATACAAATGTCTAATCAATGGTTGAGATGAGCTCAACAACATAATACATGGATCACACATAAAATATAACATAAGTGGACAAAATCGCCCTAGAAGAGGGGAATCCCACCAAATCATGATGATGAAATATCATAAGAGGCTTATGGTGGGTCCAAGGGGTAATTTTATCCCTCCTTGGTCAATCCCCATAGCACAATAACCAATAAATAATCATGAATATACCAAATCGTGCCTCCATAGTGAAGTCGTGGTCCTCAAAAGACCTCAGAAATCCACAGAAAATGCCATAAGTGATGGATGCGGGCCCCGATGAAGCTGAAACTGCTGGAGAAGGTTTGGAAGGTCCCGATCTATCATCACTGATCATCCCATGCCATAACTTTGCCTCAGTAGCCCAAATCGATTTCCTCAATAGCCATTTCTACCAATCCTGAAATGCCTCGGGAAGCGTGAAACTGCCCCAAACAGCCTCCTGGAGTGCTGGCGCTGTCAAGGTGAGGGCACCAATGTGTCCGGAAGGGGGGTAATATGGTAAAAACAAGTGGCTGGACCACCCCCTCCATCATCAGCGCCCTAGGTCAACCGGATAAAAGTCATCTCTGCTCCGACAGGGCCTCCAACAGACCAAAACTGCACTGGGACCGCCTACTGAGGCTCAATCATCACTGTAAGTGCCCGGAACTGAAAACAAACTGTCCCATTGGACTCAGAAGGTCCAAATCTATCCAAGATGTGTACTCATACACCATATGAGTCTCTCCATGATCAAAATAAATATCCAATATACCGGAACAGGGCCAATAATAATGCGCTGTACATATACAAACACTGCTGTAACCCCAGAATCATCATCATAACCCTGTAGCTGCTGCATAGAATCATCCTGTATGTGTACATAGACCATATATCATCTATCCATATCATCATAAGGTCTAACATCTCATGTCCCATGGTCCTCCATGGTCAAACTAGGTCCAACCAAGACCAAATATAACTCAGTCCATCATCCAAGGCTGCTGAAAAGTATCAAGGTTAATACATGCTTTACAATTTATTCAAATAGCAATTATAACACAAAGTAATCATGACTGGCGATCTAAATCCAAATATAGAGTGTCGTTAATTATTATTATTACTCAGACTAGACTTTCAGGACCATACTCACTTCATAGTTGTGATCAATTTGCTAGTGAAGGGTGAAGGCTGAATTAACTGGCTAGGCTATGGGATGACTTAGCTGTCTTGACTTTGTGACACTTTGGCAAGGGAAAGGGAATACACCATAGTATATACCGAATGAGCAATAACACAGGGGATGGCGGTGTCTCACAAATGGATGAGTTGTTTAAAGAGGGTTTATTCACCTTCACAGATGCGCACAATCCATAATACAAATAAGGCCAGCAATTGTTTTAGATATAGCATTTGAGTTCCATTGCTTTTTGGGCCTGAAGTTTCCATAGCCTTGATCTATGTGTGTTTACAAACACATTGCATAGATTTACATTTTTTCTTTTAGGCTTTCTGCTGCAGGTGTATTTTTAAGGCACTTGTTTACCTGAGCACTTCTAGGTGTGTCATGGACAGCTTGTTTACCTAGGTATTTATTTTCCAAAAGATACAACATTTTATTTTCATTGCCATGTTCATTTGGCTTGCCTCTCATTCATGTGTGTTTAGAAACACATTGCATGAATGGGCTTTTCATACAAGATATAGCATTTCATTTTCCAGATTTTGTATTGATGGCAGCACTAAAAGTTTCAGGTTTAGCCAACACAACTTTAGTGACTAGGGGGAATTCACAAGGAACTCCAACTCACCATAGGTAAGTTTTGTCACCAACTCAGAGCCGAGACACAATAAACAGGGAAGCTCATCCAATACAGAGGCTACAGTGGGGAAAAGTCCTCCATGCCACTAGTCAAGTAGTAAGTCAGGGTGATAATCTAAAAGGTAGGCCATGGATGGATGAAGACAATGAAATGATGGAGCCAACACTAGCAAGCCAAAGTATGGTGTAATGATCACGTCTATTCTCCCTAAGGAGGGTATGTACCAATGAGTATGAATAGTGAACTTCTAAGTCTGAGTAGGGACAGTATAATATATATAATAGATCAACCAGGTCCATATATCTATATGATCGCCAGATCATGACACTAAGTGCTAAGACATGCTATAAGAATAAGTATAAAAGCAATCTAACCATAACACCGTAATATACCTGCTGAGTCATATACCTGAATGCACATCAACCTGTACCATCATCTGTTCTCTTGAACTGCTGCTGTAACTCTGGGCACTACTGTCTGCTCTGTACCAATGATATAATGGCTACATCGGTCATCTCTCTGAGTGTCCTGAAACTCAGTCATGGCATGGGGAATACAACTGCTGTCCACAATCTGATAGTGATCCAATATAGATGCTCATCTCAGCATCTCAAATGTAAGGGAACTGGCTGAATAGTGTACTCGTAGATTCCCCACTCAAACTCCAAACACTTCTCCTAAAGGAATTTTAAAGAAAAATAATGTATGGTAGCCCGGCTACTATATATGTGATAGCAAGCTCCTTAGGGAGACTTAGACCCCTAGGCAACCTCCCCATCTCATATCTTTATGTTATATCTTATGGTATGTTGATTAGCTTGGGTGCCTTATGGAAATCAACCCCCCTTTGATGATAGCTCGATGTTGACATGTTGAGACTCTCTCCACCATTAATTTAGTTGGTTATGTTTTGATCCTAGCCATCCATATTTTTGGGACTAGGGATTTTGCACTTAGAGATCTATTTATTCGAGAACTCACTCATTGTAAAGGACTTTTGGCTCTTGCTTGAATACAGAGAAGAAATTCAACTTGCCTATACTTGTGATTTCATTGGTGGATGTTGTAGTTGATGTTGCTATCGATCTTGCCTCTACATTAGCGATTTTTCCCCACGTTTTGGCATATATTGTGATGAAGTTTGCATGCAGGAACAATTTGCCTTGGTGAAATCATCCTTCTTTGTCACTGGATCAATTTGATAAGGGAGTTACCTTGTTACAATTTTGCTAGTCATTTGTGCAAGTTTCCTTCCAGTTTGTCTCAGTTGCATTTGTTTCTCTTGTCATACATTATTCCATTTGAACTTACATTCTTGGTTTTGCTGGCAGGGGCGCATTTGTGGAGTTCGATGGTCAGGTTGAAGCATGGAAATGGATCGCTATTTTGTAGATGCGTGAAGATCATCAACAACAACTTGGCATCTCTTGAATCTAGGCACATCAAATCCTTTCTCTCTCGTCTTCTTTTTATTCCATTTGTCAAATCTAAATAAAAAATCAAATTTTTTCATTTTAGTTTGTAGATCAAATTTGTGTGTTGAAGATCGAATTTCTTTGGGCATTATCATTTTGGTTAAGGCGTTTTTAATCAAATCTGGGTGTCATGTCTAAAGCCCTCGTGATTTTCATGTGAAAACAATTTTGATTAACTGTGGGGGGTTGAATCCTTTGGGAAAGGCCGAAAGTTCTTGG
This sequence comes from Larix kaempferi, assembly GCA_027924585.1. NCBI lineage: Eukaryota > Viridiplantae > Streptophyta > Pinopsida > Pinales > Pinaceae > Larix > Larix kaempferi. Next base: position 6,272,918 of record BSBM01000866.1, read on the forward strand.
TGTTACCTTTGTTTTGCTTGGACGTCTATCTAAAACAATCCACAAAGTCATTGTAAAACCCAACAATTGCTTTTCTAAATTCGTATGGACAAATTGTTATGAATGTCGAAGGTCGTTTCAGTTGCAGACAAGCTTGAATTCATTATGGAGGGTTTTGACTATCCATAAAATGAACTATTCCCTTCAGACTAAACTCATATCTGAATTTGCAGAGGGTCATTTCACTTGTTGAGTACTGTATTCACTATTGGCATCCTACGATTTGGGTTAAATCTTATTTTATAACAAAAACGAATTTATCTGGAAAGTCTGAAGTCGGATTTTGGTTTAATTACAGTGGTCAAAAGCACCTTTGTTTGTTAACTTCATATTTCGCCCCCAAAATGTGAAATGTTGGGTTTACATTGCTTGGTTTCATAATGTTTGGCAAGTATGATGGATTCATTTCTCTTAGAGACAGAGTATGGTCGCTTTTCCCTTCGAAATTTTCATTAAAAAATACTCTAATCTGAGTCGCGATTTTGTTACAAGTCCATTTGTGGGAACATGAAACCCTTTCAATTTTGTGGTTGGTCAAAGTATTTGTATCTTGGGAATTTACAGTTGATTTTAAATTCGTGTTGTGCAACCAAAATTTGGTTGACTGCATCATGTAAAATCCCCTTTGAATCCAATTCTTTGTAAATGTTTTTCCTCAGGATTTCAAGAGGCCGATTTTGTCACTTAGATGCAAATTTGAGGATTAGACTATCGTGGGTTATGATTTGAAGTTGATACTTGTAGTATTGAGTTCTTTTTCCCTTAAAATCGAAATTGCAATTGGTTTCGAAATCATTTTTGGGGTCTGTTATCACACAACTTGTAGTTGCCCCGAAAGGTAATCCTATCCAGGATGGTAGAGGTGCTAGGAAACTAAATAGGTGACTCAAGAGGGACTCGATTCCCAAGATTGATTGGTTTTCACGCCAATCGAGACACTCTTCACTTTTTGTTATCCAAGTTCCGGATAACAAAGGGGGAGACCTTGATCTACTCTTAGAGAGAGAGATCTAAATTAGACACTAGATTAAGATATTCAATGATGAACACTGATGATCCCTAGATTCAAGGAAAAAGTTACTGTAGAGGCTTAGGTAAGATGAGATATGAAAGTTAATTAGTTCAATTATAGTAACTCGAGTTTATAAGTGAATCTGGGATATAGGTGTTAGAGTAAATGATCAAAACCAGCTGCCTTGGGAAACGTGTACTTAAAAGATGGAAAATGGTCTTGTTATCACACAACTTGTAGTTGCCCCAAAAAGTGATCCTATCCAGGATGGTAGAGGTGTTGGGAAACTAAAGAGGTGACCTAAGAGGGCTTTGATTCCCAAGGATAAATGGTTGTCACGTTAATCGAGGCACTCTTCATTTTAGATCAAGCAAATGCAAAACCAAGGGGGGAGACCCTAGCTAGCTAATGAAGGCTAGCGAACCCACTCTAGACACTCTAGGGAAATGTGAAGTTGAAGAGAGAGAGAGAGAGACCAAGCGTAAGTAGATCTAGATCTAGGGAAAATGGGTGGCAACTAGAGTTAGGGCTTGATTGAGGAGGCTTATGAAAGATGTAAATTCTCAACCAAGGTATGAATATGCCACTAATGGAGTTAAACAAGTAGATCTAGATAGATATAATGACAATTTAAAAGACCCAAGTGGGGTCCACCCTTGATTTATTCAAAATTGAGTGAAGTGGGCCCACTTGGTGAAATTAGGATAGGAAAGGCACTAGAAGGTTTTCCAAAGGATGGATTTGGAGTTTGGAAGACAAAATGGAAATACCCAAATGACAAATCTGTGAAAATGACTAAGAACCCACAAGTGCGTCCTCCCCTAGAGATGGCCAGTGCCTGGATCGAAGGGTAAATGGAGTTGGATTTCCACCAAACTTGGTCTCTAAGGTTCATTAATTATTTAAGGAGTGGGTTTTAGTTATTAAGCCAAAATTATCGCCAGATCTATCATATCTATATAACTAGGATTTTAACAATGAGGGTTTTAAGTGGCCAATGGGTAAAATGCATGAAAACCAATACACACCTTGTAGATCTTACCTCAAATGCTTGCGGTCGCCAAGTACATTGATGATCATTTCGATTAGTTATAATTCCAAGCAATATCTAGTTGATTCCAAGCTAAAACGTCCTAGCCCAAGGAGGAAATGTGTCTTCTTTCACTTGCAAATTCAAACAACCCAAGTTAGATTTGATCTACAGATTAAAGAGGAACTATGCATGGCATATCAAAGAAAATAAATCAATGGACGAATCACAATTGACAAACTCCCTTCAAGATGAAGACGCCATGCCCAAGAGAAGATGGGGAAGCCCCTCAATCGCCCCTCAAAGCAAGTCGCACCCCTGCACAAGATGAATTCGGCCTCCCTTGAAGATGTTGAAATCACTTGTAAATCACTTAGATGTCTAAAAGAAAAGATGTCCAGTCATGTACGAGAACATTCATCAAAGCATGAGAAGCAGATTTGGAAAATAATATTTTATTCCAAGAGTTCAAGAGCCCAAAGGTGCCTTTACAATGAGGGGGGTCTCTTCCTTAAATAGGAATGAGAGAGAACAAAATCCTAACCACTTTTTGAATGAGTGGTGGTGATCAAAATATAAAACAATATTTCAACGGCTAAGATGAGCCAGAAATACAATACATGGATCAACTCACTAAAAGAGGGGGTGCGCACTCACTAAGTGGCCCTAGAAGGTCGCACCACATGATAAGTGACTAGGACAAATGTAGTAAGCACATGGTGGGGCTAGGAGGTGTTTATATCCTTCACTAGCATCACCCCATGGCACAATGATAAATAATATGACTCAATAACATCACAAAGTGGCCAAGTGACCAATTCGTGCCCCCCTCAAAAGCATAATAAATCATCAAAACAATGGCCCGGTGTGTGTATGGACCCCACTGAATGCTACAAGTTGTGCCGGAAGGTGTGGGATGCATCACAAATAACCTCTAAACAAACCTCACGCCAATTCCTTGCCTCAATTGTCCAAATCGATTTCCTCAGTGACCATTTTATTCCATTTTTAATCCTCAGAAAATCACCTGTAAAGTAATAAAATGCCCATAGCTCTCTGCCTGGTGCCCCGGGCGCAAATATGACTGTACCAAAGTGTCTAGAGGTATGGTAATATGTTAATAACAAGTGGCTGGAACCCATACTCCCTCTGTAGCACCCTAGGAGAACCAAATAAAAATCCAACTATGCTGTCAGGCCATTTTATAATGGCAATTCTACAATAAATTGACAATCTGAGTGAAATCTCATCCGGAAGTGCCTATAACTAATATTTCTGTGTGCCAATGGACTCAAAAGGTCCAAATGTACTAGAGATGAGTACTCATACACCTTGTGGCCACCTGGATAATCACCTGTAGTCTCAACCATGCCCGGGCAAATAAAAATAATGGTCTGTAAATAATAATAACAATAAAAATCCACCAAACCATCATGTGAAACCTATGTTTGCTGCATGGAACCATCAAGTGGGCATCTATAAATAATCAGAATTAGACATCACTGGTCCAACTCATCTTAGATCCTACGGTTGACTTGGTCAAACTGGGTTGACCAGGTCAAGATTGATCAAAATATGACCCAGGCTTGAAATGCCTGATGCTGCAAGTGCAATTGGATAAGATATGCTCTTTTAATCATTATAATAGCAAGACTTAAAGTATAAAGTAGCATTTCACTGGCGGTTAAGCAATAATCATATCAAATATAAGTCTAGAATTAAAATAATCAATTACTCAAAACATAATCTCAAGGATATACTCATTTCCTAGACGTGACCATTTTGCTAGCAATGGGCGAGGGTGAAAAAATGCAAGGCTAGGATAAGGGAATGACTTTATTAAATCAACATCGTGATACTTTGGATAAGGGAAAAAAAATACACACGTAAGCATATGCTGGATAATATACACATAGGGAAAGGCAATGTCTCACAAATGGAATGAGTTGTTTTGAGAGGTGCTTATTCAACCTTAGCAAATAGCTAGAGTTCACATCCAAGCTGAAACAAGCTCCGTGAGGATCTTTACTATAACCGCTGTAACTAGGTGAACAACTAACCGTAACTTGAGGTTCTAGGGGACACTTAGAATTAGTTGTCCCTTACTCCATCTCACATCCCAACCCATGGCTCCGTGAGTTATTAATCATTACATTTAATCATGCCCAACAGTCTTTGGATTTAGCATACATTTAATCATTGCTTTTTAGGACTTAGGATCCTTTGGATTTTGCATGTGCTTAGAAGCACAACTAATAACAGCTTTCATCCAGGGTGCTTTCACATTTCAATTTCCATAGCCCTATTTCATTGTGCTGAGAAGCACAGTTTTAATTTATTTCCATGGGCTTGCACATAAGATATAATAATAGTTCACATATGCATGTAATGATGGTAGTACAGTTTGCTTTGGGTCCAGCCAACACAACTCATGCAACTAGGGGGATCATCCACAATCAAGACCAAACATCGGGGGAAACCGACCAGAGAGGTCAAGGCATCAAATCCAACTCAGGAACCAACACCAGCTTGTTCTCCTGGCCCAGGAGGATCAAGGCGTTGGTAAGTTTTGTTGCCAACTCAGAGCCAAGACACAAATCAACAGGGATGCTATCCAACATAGAGGAAAAAGTTGGGAGGTCCTCCATATCACAGGTTGAGGTGTAAGTCAAGGTAAAACCAAAAATGGGAGAGAACGGATGGATGGGGAAAGTGAAAGGTGATGCCAAAGCTAGCAAGCCATAAATGGTGGGAATGACCATGTCCTTACTACTAAAGAGGGTAAAACCATTGAGTATAAACAAGAGCTTCTTATTCTGAGTAATTATACCATTTAGATAATCATTAAAACAACCATGTCCATATAACACACACACACACACCCACACCCACACCCACACACCCACCCACACACCCACCCACACCCACACACCCACCCACCCACCCACCCACCCACACCCCCACACACACACCCACACACACCCACACACCCACCCACCCACACCCACCCACCCACCCACCCACCCACCCACACACACCCACACACACACACACACACACACCCACACCCACCCACACCCACCCACACACACACACCCACACACACACACACCCACACACACCCACACCCACACACACACACACCCACACACACACACCCACACACACCCACACACCCACCCACCCACCCACCCACACCCACACCCACACCCACCCACCCACCCACACACACACACACACACACCCACACACACACACACACACCCACACACACACACACACCCACACACACACACACACACATATATATATATACCGCCAGGTGAAAGGATGGATGGGGAAAGTGAAAGGTGATGCCAAAGCTAGCAAGCCATAAATGGTGGGAATGACCATGTCCTTACTACTAAAGAGGGTAAAACCATTGAGTATAAACAAGAGCTTCTTATTCTGAGTAATTATACCATTTAGATAATCATTAAAACAACCATGTCCATATAACACACACACACACACACACACACACACACACACACCCACACACACACCCACACCCACACACACCCACACACACCCACAAGAGCTTCTTATTCTGAGTAATTATACCATTTAGATAATCATTAAAACAACCATGTCCATATAACACACACACACACACACACACACACACACACACACACACACATATATATATATATACCGCCAGATCATAACCACTAGATACCAAGTCAAGCTACTAAGATGAGGAAAAGAGCAAAGCAATCATTACCAATGCAAATCATATACTTGTTGGGCCATATACCTCTATCTGCCATCTGGATCATCAATAGTCACTAGAACATTGCTACTGTAGAACTCTAGGCACTATTACACTGCTCTGTATGGAACAAAATTGGTCACCTTGGTCATCAGATCTAAGGTCATGAGGCTCAGTCTTGGCATAAGATTCATCATATCTGATCCGGGGCTGCTCTGATATGTGAGTGATCACCAAAAGTACTGCTCATCATAGCATGATCTCATAAAAAATGTGTAAAGGCCTGGCTCAAAAATATACAAGAAACTGCTCTGGAATCATGATAGCCCGACCACTATGGATGTGATAACAGGTCCCAAGAAATAGATCTTACAAGTTTAGGGCTTTCTAGTAGAACTTGGTAATAGATCTGACAATATCACAATACACAAGATCGGAAAAAGGGTTTAACCACTCAGAAGACCAACAAACTAGGGAGGGCGCAAGCATGGAGAGATTACTGCCTTGGTAAATGGGTAGATGGAGTCCTCAGAGCTAAAGCCCTTGAGAATCCACTTGGGACTAAGCCAAAGGATGAAAACCAAGAAATGGTTTGCCAATAAACCAAGAAATTAACCCTAGAGAATTTTTAGAAGTTTTCGGTGTTACTGTTTTGAAGTAAATGACAGATGGATAAGTTAGAGGAAATAAAAACATACCTTTTTTAGCGCACCTGGATGATGAGAATGACTACCGATATGACAAGGATTACTCTTGCAAAGATCAAATGAAGTTTTGGTGGTTTCTCTTGCTCACACAATTTGCCCAAGTCCACTAGTGCGGCCCTCTCTTCCTACAAAACCAAGGAGACAAAGCTCAATTAGCAAACAACATTGAGGGTAGATGCAAATGAGAATTAAATGATAGAGAATAATTGGTACAAAGACAAATTTTTTCCCTGTATAACCCAAGATTTGACAAAAGGTAGCAATGTGAGCCTCCCCACCAATGTGCCCCTCTCCAAATCGTCTTCTTCAACCTACAAATCGAAATGTTGGAACAAAAATGCAAGATAACAACCAATATCCTTCAGTGCAATGGAAAAGTAATTTCAATAACCATAGCCAAGCATTCAATCCCAAGATCACAAGCATTTACTCGCAAAATATTTCTTTGTATTCCAATAACCAATAGCCAAAAGTCCCTTTACAATTAGGAGGGTCTCTTCCTTAAATAGGAATGAGAGAGACCAAAACCCTAACCACTTTTTGAATTAGTGGTGGAGATCAAAAGATAAAACAATAATAATCAAGGACTAAGATGAGCCGGAAATACAATACAAGGATCAACTCGTGAATAGAACATGACTAAGTGGCCTTAGGGGGTCGCACCACATGACAAGTGTAATAAGAACATGGTGGGCCTAGGAGGTGTTTATATCCTTCTCTAGCATCTCCCCATGGCACAATGATAATTAATATGATTCAATAATATCACAAAGTTACCAAATGACCAAATCGTGGCCCCCTCTAGAGCATAATAAAACATCAAAATAATGGCCTGGAGTGTTTGTGGACCCCACTGAAAGCTGCAAGTTGTGCCAAAAGGTGCGGGATGCATCACAAATAACCTCCGAACAAACCTCACGCCAATTCCTTGCCTCAATTGCCCAAATCGATTTCCTTAGTGACCATTTTATTCCATTTTTAATCCTCAGAAAATCACCTTAAAGTAATAAAATGCCTATAGCTCTCTTCTTGTTTCCCCGGACACAAATATGACTGTACCAAAATGTTTGGGGGTATGGTAATATGGTAATAACAAATGGTTGGACCCCATACTCCCTTTGTAGGGCCCTAGGAGAACCAAATAAATCTCCAACTGTGCTGTCAGGCCATTTTATAGTGGTAATTCTGCAATAAAGTGACCATCTTCCTGTAATCTCACCTGGAAGTGCCTTTAATTGAAATCTGAGTGTGTCGATGGACTCAGAAGGTCCAACTGTACTAGACATGAGTAGTCATATACCCTGTGACCACCTGGATAATCATCTGTAGGCTCAACCATGCCCGGACAAATAAAATTAATGGTCTGTAAATAATAATAACAATAAAAATCCATCCAACCATCATATGAAACCTGTGTCTACTGCATGGAAGCATCAAATGGGCATCATAGGACCATAAACAATCAATCTCGAACATCATTGGTCCAACTCATCTCAAGTCCTACGGTTGACTTGGTGAAGCTGGGTTGACGAGGTCAAGATTGACCAAAATAATGACCCAAGCTAAAAATGTCTGATGTTGCAGGTGCAAATGGATAAGATATGCTCTTTTAATTATTCTAATAGTAGGACTTAAGCGTAAAGTAGCATTTCACTGGCGGTTAAGCAGTTAACACATCAAATATAAGACTAAAACAATCAATTACTCAAAACAGAACCTCAAGAATATACTCATTTCATGGACGTGACCATTTTGCTAAGAATGGGTGAAGGTGAAAAATGCAAGGCTAGGATAAGGGAATGACTTTACAGAAACAACACTATGACACTTTGGATAAAGGGGAAGGGGCATACTCACTTAGGCATATGTTGGATAATATACACATAGGGAATGGCAGTGTCTCACAAATAGAATAAGTTGTTTTGAAAGGTGCTTATTCAACCTTTAGCAAATGTCTACAACTCACATCCAAGCTGAAACTAGCTCCGTGAGGATCTTTACTAGAACCGCCGTAACTAGATGCACAACTAACCGTAATTTGAGGTTCTAGGGGACACTTAGAATTAGCTGTTCCTTACTCCATCTAACATCCCAACCCATAGGCTCCGTGACGTATTAATCATTACATAATATCATGCCCAACAGTCTTTAGATTTATCATATATTTAACCATTGCTTTTTAGGCCTTATGACCCTTTGGATTTCTTGTGTGCTTACAGACACAATTAATTGCAGCTTTTATCCAGGGTATTTTCCATTTCATTTCATAGCCCTCTTTCATTGTGCTGAGAAGCACAGTTTTAATTTATTTCCATGGGCTTGCACAAAAGATATAAGGATAGTTCACACATGCATGTAATGATGGTAGTACAGTTTGCTTAAGGTCTAGCCAACACAACTCAAGCAACTAGGGGGAAACCGACCAGAGAGGTCAAGGCATCAAATCCAACTCACCTAAGCTCAGGAACCAACACCAGCGGGTTCTCCTGGCCTAGAAGAATCAAGGCTTCGGTAAGTTTTGTTGCCAACTCATAGCCGAGACACAAACAATAGGGAAACTATCCAACATAGAGGCAAAAGTGGGGAGGTCCTCCATATCATAGGCTGAGGTGTAAGTCAATGAAAAAACCAAATCTGTAAGAGAACGGATGGATGGAGGAAAGTGAATGGTGATGCCATAATTAGCAAGCCATAAATGGTGGGAATGACCACGTCCATACTACTAAAGAGGGTAAAATCAATGAGTATAAACAAGAACTTCTTATTCTGAGTAATTAGACCATTTAGATAATCATCAAAGTCCATTATATATATATATATATATACCACTAGATCATGACCACTAAATACCTAGTCAAGCTACTAAGATAAGTAAAAGAGCAAGGCAAATATATCCAATGCACAACCATATACCTGTATCTACCTTCTGGATCATCAAGTAGTCACTGGAACACTGCTGCTATAAAACCATGGGCACTATCACATTGCTCTGTATGGAACAAAAGTGGTCACCTCGGTCATCATATCTGAGGTCATGAGGCTTAGTCTTGGCATAAGGTTGATCATATCTGATAGGGGGTTGCTCTAATATGTGAGTGATCACGAAAAGTACTGTTGATCAGAGGCTGATCTCATAAAAAATATGTAAAGCTATGTTGCACGAAACTCCTAAAATGCCCACGTACCGGTACCAGAAACTCGCGGAAACTTGGAAACTTCTCGGAAACTTCTAGGAAACATCCAAGGGTCCATGAGCGGCTTGGGACCCATAGGAAATAAAAAAACACCCTGGTTTATGAAAAATGAAAACAAATTTACCTCGAAATCGTTTCTAAACCTACCTACAAATTAACCTCATTCTTATTTAATTGTGAGATAATGTGTTATTCAAAAAAACTATATATTTAAATATATATATCGTGTTTCCCCCGACGTACCCATTTTTGGGGGTCACGTTTCCAGGCATTCCCGTTTTGGAAACTTGTACACGTTTCCACGTTTCATGCAACTTAGATGTAAAGGCTTGGCTCAAAAATATACAAGAAACTGCTTTGCAATCATGGTAGCCATAGGCTCCATTATTCCAATTAAATCACTAGTCTTTTACGAATTTGAAGTGCCCTTAGGGTTCGAGTTTCTCTCTCTGCATGAAATGCATATTGACTTGCTCTTGTCGATTAGCTTATCTTTCATAACAAGTCTTTCATACCTAGGGTGTATTTAATCGTTATCCTACATCCTTATCCTAGATCCTGAACCTTAACTCAATAACCTTTCTTGATCTAGGATTTCGTTTGAGGTGTCCCTCGTTGCTCCATGAGAGTATAAAGTGACAAGAATCCTGCTCGGAGTGACAACTGATCCATACTCAGGGAGTAGGATCCTTGAAGTGTCACCCTTTAGCTACCTTAGTCTCTTTGCCATCCTAGATAGGATCTGTTTGTCGGGTAGTTATAAGTTGTGTGATAACAGGCTGTAGTTCGTTCCTTGAGATTGAAGCTAGTGCAGATTAGATGGAGTGGCTGTGATTGCCCTCCACTAGGGTACTGTTATCACACAACTTGTAGTTGTCCCTAAAGGTATTCCATCCGGGATGGTAGAGAAGATGGACAACTAAAGAGGTGACCCAAGAGATGCCACGGTTCACAATGCAAGCTAGAAGCACGATAATCGAGGCACTCTTCACTTTAGATCAAGACTAATCAAGATCAAGGGGGAGACCCTATCCAATCAATGAAGATTAGCTAACCCAAAGGTTCCTAGGGAAATGTGTAAGATGAGTTACGGAAAGCAATGAGTGAGTTAGATTAAGTGGACCCAAGAGTTTAAGTGTGGTTAAAGAGGCTTAGGAGGTGAGAAGTGTTTCAACCAATGAATGACTAGGGCCACTTATGAAGCTCAAATAGATAGATCTAGTACCATGAAAACACACAAGTGGGGTCCACTAATTAAAAAGTGGAAAATGGTCCAAATGGGGCCCACAAGGTCAAGTTAGGGGTGGGATGGCACCAAGGGGTATGCAATGATGTAGATCTATGGATCTAAGATGAATGAGGAAACACCCACATATCGGATCTAGCCAAAAGACAACTAGCCCAAGGAGTACGATTTACCCAAGGGAGACTAGTGCCTTAAGATGAGGGGGCAAATGGAGTCCAAATTTCACCAAACTGTAGATCAGGGTAGTTTAGGCAATTACCAAGGTGGGTTTAAAATGGCATGCCCCAATATGAGCTAGATCTCCATAGATCTAAGATTTAAAATGTATCACTAAGTGACCCAAGTGGGTCTCAACCCTCAAAATGAGGAATAGGGCCCACAAGGTGAAAATCAACAAGGTGAAGCACTAGGGGTAGGTTATTGTTATCACACAACTTGTAGTTGCCCCTAGTGGTATCCCATCCGGGACGGTAGAGGAGATGGGCAACTAAAGAAGTGACCCAAGAGATGCCATGGGTCCCTATGCAAGGTGGGAGTCACGTCAACCGAGGCACTCTTCGCTTTAGATGTAGATGAGTCAAGACCTAGGGGGAGACCCTATAACCAATCAAAGATGATTGGACCCAAACAAAGGTTCCTAGGGATGAGTAAATGATAAGTTACGAAAACCAATGCAAGGTAAAGTGGACCTAGAAATTAAAGTATGGTTGAAGGTGGTTTGAGAGATGATTAGTGTTTCAACCAATGTATGATTTAGGCCACATGATTAGTTATAATGACAAGGTGTGGTACCATGTGTTACACAAGTGGGTCTTACTTTCTTGGGATATGTGAAATGGCTTAATGTGGGCCCACAAGGTGAACTTTAGGGATGCAATTGGCACTAGAGGATGTGCAATGAGTAGATCTATGGATCTAAGTTGAAATTAGGAGTACCCATGTACCGGATCTAAGGTTTGACACAATTCCCAAGGAGTGCAACTTGCTTGAGGAGGACTAGTGCCTTGTTGGATGGGCTAATGGAGTCAAAAGATATGTCAAAGTGTAGATCGGGACACCTAGAGGTCAAGTCAAGTGGGCTAATTGAGATAGAATGGTTGGATCTAGCTAGATCTAGGGTTTCATGAAATGACCCTAAGTGGACCACAATCCCTTAAAACAAGGAATGCTACCCCAAGGCAGATCGTCACAAAGTGATACTCTAGACCTAGGTTTCAAAGTATGGCCGTTCCAACTCCACAAAAATCTCAACCACCCACTTCCTCAAAGTGGACAAACTCACTCACCCAAGGGAGTGCGACCTTGCTCAAGGAGGGCTAAAAGATGGATAAGGTGGACCAAATCAAGTCCAATGGCCACCAAACTATAGATCCAAGTAGCTTATGCACCGATCTATGTGTATCTAGAAAATCAAGTCAATCCAAGGGTTAGATCTTACTAGATCTGAGTTTTAAGATGCCAAGTAGTTCAAAAGGGGGTTTTAATCCCTTAAAATGTGGAATGATGCCCACAAGGTAGAAATCACCAAAGTAACAGTTTGGGGGTAGGTTCTCAAGTGTGTAGATTACAAATCAAGCGGGATCTCACCTACCCATATGCTAGATCTAACCCAACAAGCCTCTCCAAGGAAGTGCGATTTGGTTCAAGAGGGCTATATTGCCTTGAAAAGTGTGTCAATTTTAACCCAATCACCACCCAACTATAGATCCAACTAGGGGTGGATGCTATAGAGGTGGGTTCTTAAGATCTTTTCAAAAGCAAGGCTAGATCTAAGTAGATCTAAGAAAAACCGAAAATGAGGGTTTTAATTAATTAGGGTTTGTGACTAATGAAGATAGAATGGATGAAAGAGGCACATACCTTGTAGATCTCAATTGCTTGTGGCCACCTTGCAAATTGATAGCATTCCCCTATGTGTATATTCAAGAGTGAGATCCAAGAGTTCCAACCAAAACGTCCTCCTCCAAGATAGCCAAATCGTCCTCCTCCTACAAGACAAGATCAAAGAAACAAGTCAAGCAAGATGATTATGAAAATGATAGAAAAATGTAATAGAAAGCATCAACTATGTCACAAAGATACAATAATGATACTCCCTGTCACAAGATCAACCCAAGAGAGAATATGTGGATCCCTCCAACAATAACCCTCAAGAAATCGCCCTCCTCTCCATCAATTCGACTTTCCTGCAAGAAAACTAGTAGAAGCACCAAAATCCACAATGATACATAGAAGAGATACTGTATACTCAATATGTAAGAGAATCCACAAGACGAGAGATATGCTCCACAAAGAAGTGTTCTATTCCAATATTCCAGAGCTCCAAAGGTGAGCTATACAATAGGGGGTCTCCTCCTTATATAGGATAATAAAGACCAAAACCCTATACCACTTTACAATACTACATCAAATGAGTGGTTGAGATTAAAAGATCTCAATACATGATCAATGGTTAATATGAACCATAACAATATATCACATGGATCACCCAATATAATGATGACGTCATAGTATAAAATAATCATGGAGGGTGACGTCATCACTAGAGGGGGTAAAAGTACAAAAAATCCACCTCATGATGACTAGGACATGACATAATAAGCACATGGTGGGGTTAGGAGGCATCAATCCTTTCTAGCTCATCCCCAAGGCACAATAAAAATAATAAAATATGTCCAATATAATATAAATGATCAAATCTGTCCTCAAAATCTGTGACAAACAAGCAGTAAAAGACCTCCTGTGATCGATGTGGGCCTACCCACATGGTGAAAACTGGCTGGAAGATAGTGGGATCACCCTGGAAGACCTATGTGAAAACCAAATGCCAAAACCTTGCCTCAATTGCCCAAATCGAATTCCTCAATGACCACTTTATCCCATTTTTGTACTGCCTCGGTAATTGTGAAAGTGCCAAAACTGCCTCCTAGGGCATCTGCGCTGTCCAACTGAGCCCACTAGGCTCTCCAGAAGGGGGGGTAAATGGTAATAACAAGTGGCTGGACCACCCCCTCCTCATACAGTGCCCTAGGTGAACTGGCCTCTCATGGCCCCTGCTGCTCAGGCTGGGAAATCAACCCCAAATCTGGTCAACAAGTGTAAAACTGCATCAATCACTGTCAGAAGTGCCCGGAACTGAAAGATAAGTGTCTCATTGGATCCAGAAGACCGAAATCCACTAGGAATGTGTACTCATACACCATGGGTTGCCCTAATGGGCCAGCTGTAGGGTCCACCATATATTGACAGTGCATAATCTGATGATTTGAAGTAATAATAAAACCTGCTGAACTGCATCAATCATCATCTAAACCATCTGTCCATCATATGATATCATCATCAAGTATGTGGGACCATCAATCATCAATAGGTATATATATATGTGGCCCACATCATCACGGATCCCAATAATATAGAACCAAGGATAAATCATATCAGTAGATTAAGACATGTTTCTTTAATCATTCTCACAGCCAAGCTGAAAGTATAACATCCATTCAGTGGCATTAATCAAGTTAGCATATTCCTTTGTTATATAAAATTACTTGCACAATAGTTCAAATGACAAACTCACCCATTGGACATGGTCAAACTGCTAGTGAAGGATGAAGGCTAGGAACAAGGTTGGGCCAAAGGGTTGACTTGTCTAACTTAACTCAAAAGTACTTTGGATTGGGAGAAGGGGGAAGCTACAAACTCTGTGCTGGACAAAATAACACGGGGAATGGCTGTGCCTCACAAATGGATAAGTTGTTCAGAGAGTGCTTATTCAACTTAGGCATCATGTTTACATCAAGTTGATCCAGGTTCATTAGGATCATTCAATTTCATTTCATGGCCTTTTTGGCCTACATAACCCTTCGGATTTTAGGTGTGCTGATAAGCACAACTAGTTGCAGCTTGCATCCAGGGCATGTTTTCATATACATATAAGGTCAGCAATTGTTTAGATATAGCTTTTAAGAACCATTGCTTTTTTGGACCTTTCTTATACTCTTCGAGGAGTATTTTTAGCTGTTCATCGCTCTTGCCCTTTTTAGTTTCCATGGGCGAATTTATGAGTTTCCATAAGTAGAACATGAGCTTTCAGTTTTAGCCAACAACATCTCAAGTGACTAGGGGGAGTTCGAGCCAATGCCAAACATCGGGACAACTGACTAGAATGATTTGGGCCTACAATCCAACTCACCAAAGGCAAGTTTTGTCACCAACTTAGAGCCGAGACACTGATCATACAGGGATGCGGTCCAAACACAGAGGTAGAAAAATGGGGAAGTCCTCGGTATCAGAAAGTCAAATGAGACAGGTCAAGGTTTAAAGTCAAATAGGAAAGTCATGTATGGATGGAGTCAAGTGAATATGAAGCCTACACTAGCAAACAACTGGTGTCAGGAAAGACCATATCTATGTAAGGTGGAAAACCAGTGGGTTTTGTTAAATGACCTAAATGTGCAAGCAATTGTCCATTTTATGATTTATAGTTCATTTTAAACAGTTTGCCACATCAGGAATAATATACCAAGCCGATGCTGTGAACATGACTAAATCAACAAGATAATAATCCACAGTCAATGATAAAATATCCATAGATCATACAACATCATCATAGTAATAAACATCATATACCATCTGAAACACTGCTGCAATACATCTCTAAGCACTGAACTGAAACTGTATGGGATAAAGGGTCACATCGGTCATCAAATCTGAACTCTCAAGGTCTAACATAAGTCTGAATAATATGTTATCAATTGATTTGTACAATAGTTGAAACCTTATTGAGCCGCCAGTGTTGGAACACATCAGTGTTTACTTCCAGAGTATCTGGGTTTCAGATATTTGGGTCTAGTTAGTTTTGGCTAGCCAGTTTTGTTTTTGAGTCGACATGACCATGGCCCCATGGGGGTTTGTAATAAAGTGTGCTAGTAGGGTCTGAGTGACTCGGTTCCCCATGACTGGATTAAACAACTAAGGTATTCCAGGGAGTTTTTTTCACCGTCAGATTATACTTTGCTTCAGGCAAGATATAATCTCTTGGTTTTTCTCCCGCTTCCTCCAAAGCTGGAATGCCCGATTTTTGAAATTTTTGCCATGGGGGGTTATTAGAGTCCAACTATAATGTATAAACCTACTAGACATTATTAGAATAGGTTTTGGTCATGTCCTAAGTCTCTAGGACCCCCAGAAAAAATTTCAAAATTTTTTTTACCGGACGCGTCGGAATTGGGGTTTTTAATTATTTTTAAATTTTAATTAAATTTCTCTATAGTTTAAATAGAGAAATTTGAGTCTGTAATATGTCAGTCATCCGGGGTCCGAATTTAGTGTTTGATGGCTCGTTTCATAAGCCAAAAATCACAGATGACCCATGGACCAGCTAAACCCAACTTTCGGACGTCAATTCAGCCTCATAATTAATATTTTCTCTAAAAAGCCATTTACAGAGAAATTATTAATTAAAATAATAAAATTGAATATTTTGGAGATAATCCAAATCTCTCCAAAATTAATCAATTTGATTAAAATAAAAGGCTAAATGACATGGCAATAGACATTTATGAAGATTCCAATCAACTCCAAGTGGTTTAAGTCAACTATCCAGTC
Organism: Larix kaempferi; assembly: GCA_027924585.1. NCBI lineage: Eukaryota > Viridiplantae > Streptophyta > Pinopsida > Pinales > Pinaceae > Larix > Larix kaempferi. Next base: position 6,289,504 of record BSBM01000866.1, read on the forward strand.
ACCAGCAAGAGATCTCCTTAAGCCAATTCGCCCTCTTCCATGCAAAAGTCGATTTGGTGAGTTGTCAATTGTTAAATGGTTTGGTGTATTTGCATTTAAGTCCAGAGTAGGCGCCCTCATGACTCATCAATCACCATTAGCTTGGCTCTCCTTGCAATTCGAGTTAGTACCTACCTTTTCTCCACTTGTCACCCACCAACTAACTCACACCCCTCCTTCAAGCTCACGTCATTCTACCCTAGCCTCACGTGTATCCTTGTTGTAACTTGTTTATTGGATAGTGATACTTCCCATACCTACCACCAAAGTCGAGCTTGCCACCTATCCTTTCAACCTACCAATAAGTCGAGTTGTCCATTTGTATAGCTCTCCAAGCTTGGATTGGATTGGAATTCGAACTACATGTCTATTTTCATTGGCTCTCACTCAAGCCAATTCGACCTAGGGTTTTAGGCATTAGTTTTATTATAAAGAGAGGCCCTTTGGGGTTATTATCTCATGGAATTTTTGATGTAAAGTTACTCTGCCATTTTTGTGATTGCAAAGCCATTGGCTTAAAGAAATAAAAGCGACTTTGGAGGTCTATATGTTGTCAAATACTTTTCATGGAAATGTCTTCATAATATCAAGGTGAATTTGTTCTTGTTATTTGCTTATAATTTCATATATTGATCTATAATTTGCTTAGAAGGCTTTCTTAAGCCCATAGGATGGGCATTTGAATACAAGTTGTCCATTTATGTTTGGTTCAAGTGTGATTTAGAAGGAGTAGACTGTAGTTGGAAATACCTATACTATTCTAATCCCACTTTTATTATGCATACTATTATGATGGAGATGTGTTTATGAGTGATTGCTTGTGCAGATCCCACAGGTTTGAAGAGAGATTTGAACTAGGTTGCATCTTTCATCTCTTCAAAAGGCCTACATTTTTCTAACAATTTGTGTGTGCTTCAGGATCTTCCCAAAAGTCAATCTCACAACATCAAAAATTTGGTTAGAAGTGTTAGATTCAAAGATCCATCAATTTATTCAAAAACACTCTATTTTTACCTTGGTTACCTTAGGCTATCTTCTTCAAGCCCTCTTGTCTTCTCCTTGAATCCTTTTGATTTGCTTGCTAACCCATTCCTCCTTGCCCTAGTCTAGCCCTAGCCATCCCTTCTCTTTCCTCTCGTCCCACTTTATTATTCCCCTCTCCCATTCGTTTTTTACCATGTCTTTTGTCTTCCATCTAGCCCTCGTTTTTGCCTTCCATCTTGCTCTCGTCTTAGCCTACTTTGAGTCCTTTTTGCCTCTCGTTTTTTGTCCCTCCATCTTTACCCTAGTATCCCTTACGTCCACCCTAGTTTCTCCCTTCACTAGCTCCTTCACCTCTTCGTTTTTGCCCTTAGGTTACTCCTTCTCCCCTTCTCGTCCATCCTCTCTTTGGCCCTAAAACACAACAAAAACAACAAATAGATTGTTAGTGGTAGTTAGTGGCATTGTTTCAAGGTTACTAGTGTAGATCTTATGCTTTGTCATTATCTAGTTTCACTTTGCTAATATTAGATCTAGTTTAAATTTCAAATTTTGTTTTATTTTCTAACATCTAATGGGTATTGGAGTTGCTTGTTTGTGATAGCTTTTTCTTTGAGAAAAAATAGCATTGAGAAGAGTTGAAGCAAAGTGAAAGAAAGAGACTTCTAATACAAGAAGCCATCAAGAAACCAAAGGGACGATCCAAACCAAGAGATTAGTATTTATCCTTTTGTAATAGATCTTAAGAGTTTGTTTTAATATTTCCCAATTTATTTCTCTCGAAGTCCTTACAAGGGTTTCATTCCCAAGGGCATTTGTACTCTCATAATAAAGTTGCAAGTGGGGTTTTTAAGCCCCGACATTCACTTCCCCCATTTGGGGCAGTCTTGTAGTCTTCATTGAGTGGTTTGATTTTCTAGTTTAGATCTCTAATATGCTCTTAGATTAGTTTTCATTTCAATAAGTTATCTTGGTTATATTTTCCGATTTACTTACCCCCATGCTCTCCCGAGTACGGTCTTTGACCTGAAAGAGATTCTTGGGTAGATTAGAGCTTGTTTTCTGTTTAGTACTTTACTTTTCATCTTGTATTCTCTCTTCCAAGCCTTGACTAGAGTAAAACTAACTTTGGGATTGTATCCCAAAGGCCACATAACTTTGTGCTAGTTTCTCGTTCCCCCATCAGCTTCTTGTGGACATCCAGCTAGCTGGAAGGTTTCCAAGACTGGTGGCTTCTAGTGGTTGATCTTGTTCGGAGATTGATCCCACTTTTAGATTAGAATTTGTGTGGTAGAACACTAGATTTTTTCAAGTTTAATTTATTTGGCAAAATAGTATTGTTAAGCAATATTTCATATCTTTCCAATCTATTACATTGTTTAATCATTTCAAGTTGAAATTTATTGCTTTTACAACACAACCACTATTTGCTTCTTAAAACGAACCAAAGTCTCTTGAACTTGGCCAAATCCAAGTCAAGAGCACCCTCTATTGGAGGGCATTATTAGTCTTGCATCTTTTCCCTGCATTAGGCATTTATTAATTAGCAAGTCTCTTGAACTGTGGTCATAAGATCAAGTCAAGAGCGCTCTCTGTCGGAGAGTTGAACAAAGTGCTCTAATAATAAATTTTTTCAACCCATAATTCCCTTTAATTAATTTATCTTGGTTTTTGTCCTACACCCGTATGCTCTGCCAACCGGAAACGGTTGGGCTAGTACTCAGAAAGGTGTAAGACTTGTTAATTTCACAAGCGATAACATTAATTAAAATTTTACCCAAAACCCCAACCAAGACAAAATTACTGAGTTCTTCCTGAAGAGGTGGTGCCGGGAATCCACTGTCAGACTCGAGGGCGGTCAAGCCGCAAGCACACTTGCCCTCTTTGCAATCTGGGTGCTCCCGACCTATCACCTAAAAGGTTGCCAGTGTTTTTATTGGTTAAGGTTCCATTCCTTTTGATACCTTTGTTCTTAACCTTAATAATCAAGACAACTAAAATCTTTAATTTACCAAGATAAGCTGCAAAACGTTCTCAAAAACTTTTATCTCAAGCACTTGTATCAAGCATTTTACAATCACTTTTACATTTCTGACTCCATAAGGCACTGGTCCTTAATCACAATATTTTATTTGCTTAAACATCAATATTGGAGTACTTGTTTTAATTGTTGTATAAAGAGTGATTCATACTTGATCTAGTGTATCTCCTATCTTTTCTTGCAACTTGGATTGCGTTATCTTGGTCTTTATTAAAGTATTATTGTGTCTCTCACTTTCAAAAAACTCCTAAACAACACCCATCCGCATCACAACACCAAAAACATTATAAACACACAAGAGCCTTAAACAACTCTTTTGTAGGGACTACCCCCCTTGGCTTCGTTAGGAGTTTGCCTAAACGGAGGAGTTGGGATTCAGGTGACAGTACCTGGCTCATTGCTTGCCCCCAAGGCCACACCTCTCTCACTTGTAGTGAAGAGACAGCTTTCAAAAGATTTCCGTTGCTGGTGTGCAATCTGGCGGACAACATAATACACTGCTATGATCATGAGTGATCACAAAATATACAATAATCATAGCCATGCTCTGAATAATGGAAGCTCTGGAATGTGCAGATATCTGCTAAACAAGAATAGTAGCCCTGCTACTATGGTGTGATAACAGTTATCAAGGTAGATCTATTCAAATCAAAGGGGATCTCACCTACCCACCACTTGGAACTAGCCCCACTAGCCTTCTTCAAGGAGTGCGACTTCCCTTGGAGAGACTAATGTGCCTTGGGAAATGGGTCAAATGGATGCCAATTGCCACCAAACTATAGATCCGAATTTGTAGTGGATGCTATAGAGGTGGGTTCTTAATATTATCCCCAAAGCCAAGCTAGATCCAAGTAGATCTAGAAAAAAGTAAAGGTTTTTATTCAATGAGGGTTTTGTGATCTAAGAGAATATATGGGTAGGATAGAAGAATGTCATACCTCATGGAACATATCTGGAAAATGAAGATGGAAGAGGCTTGTGATGAGGATTACTTCCCACAAAGATCAAATGCCAAACTTGATGAGCCCTTCTTGCTAACGTTTTGCCTCCTTCAACCAAATCGGCCTCCCTATTCTTTTCAATCAAGGACACAAAGATTAATCAATTGACAATAATGAAAGTAGATGCAAACAAAAGAAATGAATAACATGAAATTGTTGGTGCAAAGACAAAACAACTCACTGTAACCCAAAACGACTTGTTGAAATGAGCAGGGTAGGACTCCCCACCTATGCGAATTGCCCCAAGACATCTTCTTTGCCTGTAAAAAAATGTTAGTTGAAGATAAATTCCAAGATGGCCACCAATGTCTGTTAGTGCAGAGGAAGAAGCATTTACAATCACCACAAGCATTCCAACTCCAAGATCCAAGATGCCCAAGAAAGTATTTTTATTCCAATAGCCAAGAGCCAAAAATCTCTAGATAGCTGTTACAATAGGGGGGTCTCCTTCTAATATAGGATAATAAAGACCAAAACTCTAAACCACAAAACCACTTTTTGAAATGAGTGGTTGAGATCAAAAGATACAACATAATAATCAATGGCTAAGATGAGCCTAACAATATATCAAATGGATCACTCAAAAGGAGGGTGACATCATCCCTCAAAAGTCTCTAAGGAGGGTGATGCCATGCCTCAAAGGGGGCTAAGTAACATGGGCCCACCATATATGACATGGACAAGACTCAAAACACACATGGTGGGGCTAGGAGGTATCAATCCTTCACTAGCTTGTCCCCATGGAACAATAATATAAAATAATAGGATAATGACATGTCCAAATAACATAAATGATCAAAATCCTGTCTCCAAAACTAAGAGAGACATGCAGTAAAAGGCCTCTTGTGGCCACTGTGGACCCCACTGACTGATGCCAACTGATCTGGAAGAAGGGGGGTTCACCATAGAAGACCTCTGAGAGAACCAAGTGCCAAAACCTTTCCTCAATTGCCCAAATTGAATTCCTTAGTGACCTTTTTATTCCATTTTTTAATCCTCTTGAAAACCCTGAAACTGTCCCAAACTGCCACCCAGGGTGCTTGCGCTGTCAAACTGAGTGCACTAGGCTGTTTGGAAGGGGGGTATAATGGTAAAATCAAGTGGTTGGACCACCCCCTTCCTCTGTAGCGCCCTAGGCAACAACTGGCCTCCAAGGCCTCTGCTGGATAGGCTGGATCAGCATGCCCAAATTGCTCAACAGGTGGATAACTGCTACTATCATCATCAGAAATGCCCGAAACTGAAAGATAAGTGTCTCAATGGATCCAGACAACCCAAATCTACTAGAAATGAGTACTCATACACCATGGGTTGGACCGTGGGGCCAACTGTAGGGTCCACCATACCCGGACAGTGTAAAATATGATGATTTGGAAATAATAGTAAACTGACGAACTGCATCAATAATCATCAGAAGCATATGTCCAACATATGGAATCATCAATAGTTGTATGTGGGACCACAAATCATCATCCATAAGCATAAGTGGTCCATCTCATCATGGATCCCAAGAATGACCATGGTCAACTATGTTTGACTAGGTCAAAATGCAACCAAAGACAAGATTATAACAACAGACTAAGACATGTTCCTTTAATCACACTCACAACTTAACTTGAAGTATAAACATCATTCCGTGGCAGTTAATACATATATATTTTTCAATGTTATTTATAATTTACTTGCACAAAAAGCTTAACAGACATACTCACCCATTGGACATGATCTAACTGCTAGCTAAGGATGAAGGCTAAAGACAAGGTTAGGCAAAGGGGATGACTTGACCAAACTCAACTAAGTGACACTTTGGACGGGGAAAGGGGAAGCTACACTCTGTGCTGGACAAAATAAGAAAGGGAAGGGTTGTGCCTCACAAAGGGATAAGTTGTTTAGAGAGTGCTTATTGAACTTAGGCATCATGTCTACATCGAGTTGATCTAGGTTCATTAGGATCATTCATTTCATTTCTATGGCCTTTTGGCCTATATGACCCCTCTGGAATTTCACACGCGCTAAAAAGCACAACTAATCCCAGCTTGCATCCGGGGCATATTTACATATACAAGGTCAGCAATAATAGATATAACTTTTGATTTACCATTGCTTTTTGTACCTTTTTATACCGTTCGAGAGGTTTTTTAGCAGTTCATTGCTATAGCCTTTATTCACGTGTGTTAAGAAACACATTCTAGAATTTTAAGTTCACAGGCTTTCATAATACATTTCCAATACAAGTAGTACATGAGCTTTCAGTTTCAGCCAACAACAACTCAAGTCACTAGGGTGATTTCTGCACAGTGCCAAACATCGGGACAACTGACCAGAATGATTTAGGTATACAATCCAACTCACCAAAGGCAAGTTCTGTCACCAACTTAGAGCCGAGACACAAAACAAACATGGATGCGGTCCAACACAGAGTTAGAAATGGAGAAGTCCTCAATATCAAGAAGTCAAGAAGGCAAGTTAAGGGTGAAATCCAAATCAGAAAAGTCATGGATGGATGGAGTCAGATGAATGCGGTGCTTAAGCTAGCAGTCAAAGATGTCAAGGAAGACCATATCTATGCTCACAGGAGGGTAATGAAACCGATGAGTTTTGTCAGAAAACCTTAGTGTGCAAGTAATACATCCATTTTATATTTATAACATCATCCAAGATATTTCATTTTATTTTAAATAGTATTGCCACATCATGAATCATATACCAAGTCAATGCTATGAAGATGACTAAAACAACAATATAATAATCCAGAGCCAATAATCAAAAGTCCATAGGTCACATCATATCATAATAATCATCCATAAACAACTGAAACACTGCTGCAATAATAACACTGGGCACTGAACTAAAACTGTATGGAACAAAGGGTCACATCGGTCATCAAATCTAAGCTCTCAAGGCTCAACCTTGGCACAAGGTCTAATCAAAGTCTGATACATATACTTCTTTGATCCATAAGTGATCTCAAATAACAAGCTCATCATAGCTGATCTCTGTAAAAGCAAGGCTCTGAAAAGTGCAGATATCTGTTCAACAAGAATAGTAGCCCAACTACTATGGTGTGATAACAGGTACAAGAATTGAATGGGTGGAAAGTAAAGATGGTTTTTAAACTTAAGGGATGCAATGACCTCATTGACCTACTTTTGTGGTCATTAGTTGGACATTAATAAAATTATCTTATGTTATCTATACTAGTGTTGGTGTTACAGGATGAACTAGTAGGGCTAGTGTTCGATGAATAGATGTATGGAAGATGTGATCACTGTCACATTAGTCACACACCCAACTTCTTTGGAGTGTCGTAACCTCCAAGGGGAGAGCCCTTTAGTTGCTCTGCAAGATACTTAGGACAAAGACTATGTCTTCTAGATAACGATCTTAGTGACCAGTGCCTTTTAATCAATCAATTCTATGAATGAAGAAGACATACTAGATGGATAAAGTGTGTGTAGAGACTAATGTAAAAGATACCCAATCAAAGTAGTGTTCAATTCAAGATGTATGGAATTAGTAATAGAGGCATTCAAGAACAGTTTAGCATAAAGAGATTATTCACCAACCACTTTAATCACTTTTCCATTGAAAAATAGAGGACTGATACAATGATAACAACAGTAGTACAGTATGACAATTCTCTTTATGACAGTTAGAGCAGCAGTTAGGAAATCAAAGATGTGTATAATATATGATCAATGCACTCAATGTGAACAACACAACTTCAACCTTCAGTTACTATTCTCAGCAGTATAGGAGAGTCAACTTATATGCAATAAATGAATACTTCAGACTTGTGTGTAAGCAATATTGTATGTATTTTCAAACCTTTATTTCATCTCTCTCTAACAGCAATGAACATCTACTTTTGAATGACCTTCAATATGTTTTGGTGTTGTCTTCTTGTGGTAGGTATGAAGGACCGTCAAATATGACAGTCTGCAATATTTTGCAGACTTTGTGGCAGCAGGGTTAGGGGCTGTCTTAGGGCTGTTGCAGCCCTATTTTGGACAACCCAAAGGAGGCCGAGACAAGAGGAGGAATGAGGATGGAGGACCAAGCCCCAAAAGGCAAGATTGAGGGTGTTAGGGACAGACACGAAGGTAGAGGGGGGAGAAGGAAAGAAAAAGAGGGAAGGGAAGAGGAAGAGGAGAGGAAGGAGAAGAGAAAGAGAAGGGGGCCGAGAGTGAAGAGGAAAGAGGGTGGCCGAGGTAGGGAAGATGGAAGGCGAGGGTGAAGGAGGAGGAAAGAGGAGAGGGCAAGATGGGAGGAGAGGAGAGCGAAGGCTTAGGAGGACGGTAAAGTAGGTCGCTAGGGTTTTTGGGGTAGAATTTAGGTCTAGGGTTTTAGTTTTTTAGGGTTTTCTATGTACAAAAACAGTAAAAAGGATTAATTCCAAAAAGAAAACGTAAAATTACACAAATTAATATTTACACTTGTACAAATAAAGGTTTTAGGCAAAAGAGTGACAACTTAGGGTTTTAATGGATGATACCCTTAAACCCTAGCTCTAGAGGAAGGTGACAAGCCTTCCGACTTTTGGAGTTATTTCTCCTTGTCTACTAAATTAGGGATTCTTGTAACAACCTCTAGGGTTTGTTACAAGAGCCTGATCTAGGGAAAAGTTGGAGACCCAAGGCTAAACTTTGTGAAAACCTCCTCTAGGGAGCGCTTCCACCATGCAAAGAGGATAGAAGGTAGATAAAAGGCTCTATTTAGAAAAAATGCAGCCCTAGGGCCACCATTCAATCATTCAAGAAGCAAAAATTTCACCTATCAATCATCAAGCAAGGCTAAAAGGACTAGACTTACTTGAGCTTGTGTTCTTCCAACAATTCTGGCATCCACCAAGCATTTGCACACCAAGAGAAAATCCAACTTTCACCCAAAAGGGCAAGACAAAATCCCTTCAAGAGGTGCACATCACTTCACTAGAGCTATCTTGGGTAAAAAAGTAATGTAATAGAATTTTATCCAATGAGTTGTGATTTGAAAATGAAGTGAGGAGTTCTATTTATATGTTTCTCAACTCACTTTGCAAAAATAACCACGTTGACAGGCCAAATAAATGTCAATGTAAACATATAACATGAAATAATATAAAATAATCTAAAGATGGCCTATAGTAGGCTTAAAGTAGGCTACCTAGGGTATTTTCCCCCTAGGTGCAAAAAAATGCTAAAAATGACTGAAACTGAGTAGAACGCTTCACTTTGAGAGGTGGAGTGAGCAAGGGGGGATCGTCATGCCCCATCTAACCCCAATAATGCTGAAAATCTCTTAATGTCCCCCCTCAAATAGCTTGTGGGCTTGGTGACCAAAAGGTGATGTCATCATGAAAACTGTCCAAGGAAGGAGGGCGCTCTGCTGGAAAGGGACCAGGAAGGGTGCATTAGGTGACCGGAACAGGAGGCAAGAACCTTAGAGCTAGATAACTATCACCGGAGTAGAAAACAAGTAGTGGGTCATGTGACCCAGTGACCCACTCCTAGGAGCCCCAGACACCAACCTCAGGGCTACAAGCCCTATAATGAGGTAGTCAGCAATGCCACTAAGCCATAGTACTCCTAAGAGAAGAACCAAAGGGTCTTGTTATTACACAACTTGTAGTTGCCCCTAAAGGTGATCCTATTAAGGATAGTAGAGGAGCCAGGCAACTAAAGAGGTGACCTAAGAGGGCCTCAATTCCCAAGATGGATTGGTTGTCGCACCAATCGAGGCACTCTTTGCTTCTTGCTATCCAAGCCCCAGATAGCAAAGGGGGAGACCCTGATTTACTCCCGACAGGAGAGATCTAAGCTAATCACTAGATCAAGCTATTCAATAGGGTACGTAAGGTGACGAGTGAAGAACCTGTTATCACACACATAGTAGCTGCGTTACCATGTGAGCAGAGCAGATATTTGCACTTTTCATAACTTTTCCTTTACACTTTTTCAGTGAGATCAGCTATGATGAGTAGCATTATTTATGATTACTCACACATTAGAGCATCTTTGTATCAGACATTTAGTAGACCTTATGCCAAGGATGAGCCTTGAGACCTCATATTTGATGATCGATATGGCCTTTTATTCCATACAGTTGTAGTGCATTTTTCAGTATTTCAGATACAGTGTTCTCAGTGGTTATAGTTGGTTCAGATTTACAGATGTTGATTGATGACTCATTATATATATGATGTGCATTGATGTTATTACCTTGTTGTTTAGGTCATTTTGATAGCATTGACTTGGTATAAAGTAATTATGATCTGGCAGTGTATTAAAATTGAAATGAAATTGGTTATGGATTATATGTATTGGTTGCATTATTGACATTTGGAAACTCTTGTTTTATACTTGTTGGTCTTTACCTTCATATGAATGTGAACATGATCATTTAGTGTCCTCCTGACTTGCTAGCTTAGGCACCATCTTCACTTGTTTCCATCCATCCATTTGTCATTTCCCATATATTGATCTTCAACCTGACTTACACCTTGACTTGTGATATGGAGGATCTTTCCTACTTCTGCCTCCGTGTTGGACATTGCATCCATGTTTATTTTGTGTCTTGGCAACAATACTTGCCCTTGGTGAGTTGGATTTTATGCCTTTATCATTCTAGTCAGTTCCCTCGATGTGTGGTTTACATTTGTGGAAGTCCCCCTAGTTGCTTGAGTTGTGTTGGCTAAAACCTAAAGCAAAATTGTACTACATATGGAAATTATTGTTATATCTTGTACAGTCCAATGAAAGGGGCTATGAAATTGAAGTGAAATTCAAATGTATGAAATGTAAATGCACCCCGGATGTAAGTTGCGATTAGTTGTGCTTGTAAGCACATGTGAAATCCCAGAGGGGTCATATTAGGCCTAGAAAGCAATGGATAAATGTATGCTAAATCTAAAGATTGCTAGCCATGGAATTCAATGTAATGAAAAGGTCCTAAAACGCAGTGGTTAAATGTATGCTAAATCTAAATATTGTTGACCTTATTGAAACTTTCCTCATTGAACCTATGGGTTATGATATGAGATGGAGCAAGGGACAACTAATTCTAAGTGTCCCCTAGAACCTCAAGTTACGGTTAGCCTGACACCTAGTTCATGGTGGTTCTAGTAGTAGACAAATTTCTCCCAAGGTTGAATAAGCACCTCTCTTAACAACTCATCCATTTGTGAGCCACTGCCATTCCTTGTGTACTCCTTGTCCAACACATGCTTAAGTTTATAACACCATGTCCCTCATCCAAAGTATCACAGTGTCAAGTCAGTCAAGCCATTCCTTTAGCCTATCCTTGTGTCTTTAGCCTTCACCCTTTGCTAGCAATCTGATCATGTTTATAAACAATTATATTCTTGAGATTCTTCTTAGAAGTAAATTATTTAACTAACCTCTTATTATTTATTAACTGCCAGTGAAATGATGCTTAATACTTTAAAGTCTTGCTATGAAAATGATCTAGAGAGCATGTCTTAACTATTTGCACTTGCAGCAGCATGGCTTCTATAGCCAGGGTTATATTTTGATCAGTTTGACTGGTCAAACCTAGTTTGACCAAGGTCAACCTTGGGATCCGTGTTGAGATGGACCACTTTATGTATGATGTTGATCTATGGTCTTCTATATACCTTTTTGATGATTCCACATGATGGGAACATGCTTCAAATGATGATTGATGCAGTTTTTCATGATTATTATTATTCCTAGATCATCATATTTTTACTTGTCCGGGTATGGTGGACCCTACAGATGATCCTACAGGTTATTAGGAGGTGTATGTGTACTCATCTCCAGTGGATTTGAGTCTTCTGGATCCATTGAGACACTTAGCTATTAGTTTCAGGCACTCCCAGGCATGTTATGAGCAATTTTTCACCTGTTGACCAGTTTGGCCATGTTGGTGTGGCTTGTCCAGCCAGATCATTGGAGGCCAGTCGTTGGCTAAGGCGCTACAGGGGAAGAGGGTGGTCCAACCACTTGTTATTACCATATTACCCTCCTTCCGGACATGATGCCACAGTCAGTTTGACAATGCAGGCACCAGACAGTCAGTTATGGGAAGTTTCAAGGTTTTTCAAGAGGATAAAAAATGGAATAAAAAGGTCATAAAGGAATTCGATTTGGGCAATTGAGGGAAGGTTTTGGCATGAGGTCTGCTTTGAGGTCATCTATTGTGTATCCCACACCTTCTAGATCAGTTTGCAGTAGTCAGTGGGATCCACACAGTCAGCAGGATGTCTTTTGATGTATTTTTTTCTCAGATTGGGGGGACAAGATTTGATCATTTGTGTACTTGGACATGTCATTGAGTTTCATCTTTTATTATTGTGCCATGGGGTGATGCTAGTGAAGGGGAATAATACCTCCTAGCCCCACCATGTGCCCCTAGTCACTTGCCCTAGTCATCCTATGTGGCACACACATGTATTAGTCCCCCTTTAGTCATGACGTCATCCCCCCTAGGTTCTTCTTAGTCATGACGTCATCCCTTTAGTGAGTGATCCATGTCATATGTTGTATTGGCTCATCTTAGCCACTGATTATATTGTTGTATCTTTTGATCTCAACCACTTATACATAAAGTGGTTAGGGTTTTGGTCTCTCTCCTATTTAAGGAAGAGACCTGTTATCACATATATAGTAGCCGAGCTACCATACATTATTTTTCTGATTCCAGTACACTATTAAGCCAGTTCCCTTGCATTAAGATGCTGAGATGAGAATCTATTATGGATCACTATCAAATTTTGGACTGCTGTTTTATTCCCCATGCCATGACTGAGTCTTAGGACACTCAGAGAGATGACGAATGTAGCTATTTAGCCATTTATACAGAGCAGTCAGTAGTGCCCAGAGTTATAGTAGCAGTTTCAGAGGACAGATGATGATTCAGACTGATGAGCATTCAGGTATATGACTCAGCAGGTATATTATGGTGTTGTGGTTGTATTGCTTTTATTTCCATTCTCTTAGCATGTCTTAGCATTTAGTATCATGATCTGGCGATCATATAGATATGTGGACCTGGTTGTACTTATACATATATATATCATATTTGTCCCTAGTCAGACTTGGAAGTTCTTGGCTTATATTCATTGGTTTTACCCTCCCTAGGGAGAATAGAGGTGATCATTCCTGCTATACTTTGGCTTGCTAGTGTTGGTTTCATTATTCACTGTCTTCACCCATCCATGACTCACCCAATTGGTTCATTACCTTGACTTACTACTTGACTAGTGGCATGGAGGACCTTCCCCCACTGTAGCCTCTATATTGGATGAGCTTCCCTGTTTATTGTGTCTCGGCTCTGAGTTGGTGACAAAAGTTACCTATGGTGAGTTGGCTTAGTCCCCCTAGTCACTAAAGATGTTGGTGGCTAAACTTGAAACTTTTAGTGCTGCTATTAATGCAAAGTATGGAAATGAAATGTTATATCTTGTATGAAAAGCCCATTCATGCAATGTGTTTCTAAACACACATGAATGAAAGGCAAGCCAAATAAAAATGGCTATGAAATATCAAATGTATATCTTTTGTGAAATGTAAAATACCTAGGTAAACACGCTGTCTGTGACACACCTAGAAGTGCTCAGGAAAACAAGTGCCTTAAAAACACACCTGCAGCAAGAAGCCTAAATAAATGTAAATCTATGCAATGTGTTTGTAAACACACATAGATCAAAAGCTATGGAAACTCTAGGCCCAAAAAGCAATGGAACTTAAATGCTATATCAAAAATATTGCTAGCCTCATTTGTATTATGGATTGTGCGCATCTATGTAAGGTGAATAAACACTCTTTAAACAACTTATCCATTTGTGAGACACTGCCATCCCCTGTGTTGTTGCTTGTCCACTATATGCTATGGTGTGTATTCCCTTATCCATTGCCAAAGTGTCGCAGTGTTAAGTCAGTAAGTCATCCCTTGACCTAGCCATGTTATTCTTAGCTTTCACCCTTCACTAGCAAATTGATCACAACTATGAAGTGAGTATGACCTTGAAAGTCTTGTTTGAGTAATTACTAATAATTAATGACATATTATATTTGGTTTTAGATCACCAATAATGATTGCTATTTGTTATAATTGCTATATGATTGAATTGTAAAGCATGCTTGAACCTTTGACACCTTGCAGCAGCTTGATGACAGTTTGAGTTATATTTTGGTCATGTTGACTTGGCCAAACCTCAGTTTAACCAAAAGTCAACCACATGACATGAGGTGGTAGACCCCGTATGTTACAGATAGATGATATGTGGTATGGTATAGTTCACCATGGTGGGATTATGCAGTGGTTGCAGACTTATGATGATGATTTGTGCTTTTTAGCATTTTTTACAGATTATTATTATTTGGTCTGCCAGATATGATGAGCATTTATTTTGGACCATGCAGAGGTTTATATGGTGTATGAGTACACATCTTAGATGGATTTGGACCTTCTGAGTCCAATGAGATAGTCTGTTTTCAGTTTCGGGCAGTTACAGTGATGATTGAGCCTCAGTAGGCTATCCTAGTGCAGTTTTGGTCTATCAGAGACCTTGTCAGTGTAGTGATGGGATTCACTTGGTTCACCTAGGGCACTGTGCATGGAGGGGGTGGTCCAGCCACTTGTTATTACCATATTACCCCCCTCCCAGACTCATTGGTGAGCTCACCTTGACAGCGCAGGCACTCCAGGAGGCAGTTTGGGCAGTTTCACGCTTCCTGATGCAGTCCAGAAATGGCTACAAAAGAATTCGATTTGGGCTACTGAGGCAAATTTTTGGCATGGGATGATCAGTGATGATGAGTGGGATGTCTTCCACACCTTTTCCAGTAGTTTCAGCTTCATCGAGACCCACATCCATCACTTATGACATTTTCTGATGATTTTTCGAGCCTCCTAAGACTCACGATTTGTCCATAGAGGCACGATTTGGTACTTTGATGACTATTTTATTGATATTGTGCTATGGGGATTGACCAAGGGTGCCTAAAATTACCCCTTGGACCCACCATAAGCTAGATCTACTATTTGTCATCATGATTTGTTGGGATCCCCTCTCCTAGGGCGATTTTGTCCACTTATTGTTATATTTTATTAGTGATCCGTGTATTGTATTGTTGAGCTCATCTCAACCATTGATTAGATCTTTTGATTTTTTAATCTTAGCCACTCATTCAAAAAGTGGTTAGATTATGGACTCTCTCCCTCCTATTTAAAGGAGAGAGCTTCTCATTGTAAAGGGGAGTTTTGGCTCTGGATTATTGGAATAGAAAAATACTATTGCATCTATCTATTGTGTTGTGGTGAATGCATTTGGAGTTCGTTCGTTGATTATTCCTTTGCACTAGGTTCTTGGAGATTTTGTCTTGCTATACTTTTGTACCATGTTTTTGCATCTACAGGTGGAGGACGATTTGGTTTGAGGACGTATTGGTAGGGGAGGACCCTCCCTACTTCTTCTTTGGATCTCTTTGTTGGTAACAGGGAGTATTATTGTCCTAGGATCTTCTATTTCATGTTATCATTGCTTTTCATTTGTATTTCCTCCATTGTTGCTCAACTGATTGAAATCGCTTTCCTTGGTTGACAGGAAGAGGAGGTCGCACTTGTGGGCTAGGGCATC
The DNA here is from genome assembly GCA_027924585.1 of Larix kaempferi. Classification (NCBI taxonomy): domain Eukaryota; kingdom Viridiplantae; phylum Streptophyta; class Pinopsida; order Pinales; family Pinaceae; genus Larix; species Larix kaempferi. The sequence continues at coordinate 6,305,168 of BSBM01000866.1, forward strand.
ATTTCGGCAAGCAAATTCAACAATTTCTCATTTGATCTCTGAGGGAGTCTTCCTCAACAACAAGGCATCTCATTCCAACACTCAGGTATGATCTCAAGGTAATTTCTTTCTCCATGATCTATCCATTTGTCTAAATGCTTCAAACCCTTACTATTTCAAAACCCCCATTTTACAATTTTTCAGATCTCGCTTGATCCACTTGGCTTTTGGGTATAATATCTAAAACCCACCTCTACAGTATCCACGGCAATTCGGATTTGTAGTTTGGTGAGGATTGGCCATCATTTGACCTGCTTTCCAAGGCAAAGAAGTCTCTCAAAGGGAGGTTGCACTCCTTGGGAGAGGTGAGTTTGCAGGGATCTAGCACTTGGGTAGGTGATATTCCAGTTGATCCGTAATCTACACATCCAATAACCTACCCCCAGTGTGTCACTTCAGTGATTTTTTCCTTGTGGGCCCCATTCCTCATTTTGAGGGTTGTGCCCCACTTGGGTCACTTTGTGGCATACTTCAATCTCAGATCTACTAAGATCCAGCCATTGGATTGTCCTAATCTTGTAGATCCACCTACCTCTATACCTCAACATTCTAGATCTATAATTTGGTGGACATCTGACTCCATTTGGCCCATTTCCCAAGGCACTGATCTTTCTCCAACCCCATTCGACTTTCTGGATTGTTGGGTTAGCTTGTGGTTCGACCTTTGTTTTGGATGCGTGAACCCCTTGACATTGTCATATCAATTCATCAAGCTCACTTTTGGTACTGGTTAGCCCCAATTTGGACCTTAACTACCCTACATTGGACATGGTTCTCGAGGCAGTGGATTTTCTCACAATTGACTGTTACCCTGATCCTTGATCTCATTACAAACTTCATAAGTCACTCACATAAACATGTTGGATCAAATCTACACTGTTTAAACCCCTTGATCCAAACTATTATTCACCTTGTGACTTTATCCATAGATCTAGGGTTTACCATACACCTTACGTACTTCATCATCATTCGATTTGATTTGGTGTTTTGGTTTGATCTCTTTTGTCGGGAGTAGATCTGGGTCTCCCCCTTTGTTGTCTTGGGCTAGATGACATAAAGTGAAGATTGCCTCGATTGGCGTGACAACCATCCATTGGGAGTCGAGGCTATCTTGGTTGCACCTCTTTGGTTTCCCTTCCCTTCTGCCATCCATCTCGGATTCATCTCTAGGGGCACGTACAAGTTTGGTGATAACATTTTGGCATTGCTGCCGGGGAGGGTAGAAGCCTACCTTGGTTCGACATATCATTTGTCACTCACTCTCTCCTGCATTTTAAACGACATACATCTTGGTAGAAGAATTTAAAGACTACTTGGCGACTCCGAATCGTGACTCCGCTGAGGAGCGAGCTCATTTACATCCTTATAATACTAGAAGTAAAACAAACTTAAATCAAGTTGAAGGAACCCCACTTACCTATCACAAAAGAGATCCTAAAGCCCAATCATCTAACTTCTTTTGGAAACTTGTTAACTCAAATTCACCAAACCGTGTGTTGGGATCTCCTTTGTTTAATTTGGTTCCTCCCTCATCTCCTAATTCAAACTTAAACACAAATTTACCAAATCCAATGGCCGGAACAAATTCTGGAAACCAGAATGTTCCTCCTCCACAAAATCCTAGGATTTTCGGAAGGAAGGCAAAGCCATCTCCTTTAGACTTTTCTCAAATCCAGGGAGCACCCCATGACATGCCGGAAAAGTATTTTGAAAAGGTTCCCAGATTTGATGGAGTATCTGCTACTTCCATTGAAGATCATATTGATAAAGTATGGTAACACATGGAAGCATATGGAGCATCTGAGGAAGATGTTTTCATGAGGGGTCTCCTTGCATCTTTAGAAGGAGATGTTAGGAAGTGGTTTGACAGGTTGCCTGCTTCATCCATTGATGGGTATGATAACTTTGTCAATAAACTTAATAGTGAGTGGTCCCGAAAGTTAGATGGGAAATTTCTCTTACATCAACTTTTTGACATTAAGAAAAGAGAAAATGAAACAGTCCACGAGTTTAACATAAGATTCGACAAGACTGTAGCTGTTATCCTTGAAGAAATCAAGCCAAAAGATCAGGCAATTGTTATTCATTACTTGAATGCATTTGAAGGATGGGTTGGTTATCAACTAAAGGATAAGAACCTAAATGACTTAAAGATCGCCCAATCCAATGCAAAGATGGCTGAGCAAAATGTAGCATCCATGGGGAAACAAAACTTTTTCGATCAATTTACCCCATCCACTTCCAGATCTGATCCTAGACTTCAAAATCCAAAGGAACCTGCAAGTGTGCCAAAGGAATCAAAGGACATGTTAGAAGTTATGCAGGAAATGATGAGGCAGTTAACTGTCCTAACTAAAAATGTAGCAAGTTTGAATGATCTTGAGAGACATAGAAATCCTTATGGCCCTAAACCTTACTGGAATAACAATAGGAGGCCTGAAGGGGATAGGGATAGGCGACGACCTGAGTATCCAGAAAATTCTGAAATGAAGGATGTTAATTGGTGTGATGAAACAGAAGAAGAACCTTCCGACACCATTAACCCTGATGACCAACCAGATAACATCAACTTTATTAATGGCCTATCTTATGATGAATACTTTGGAAGAATCCTTCTAGAAGAAGACCCATGGGAGCAAGAAGAAGACATAGTTGAAGAACCTAGCTCCTCATGCTGTGCCATAGATCTCCCAGAACCTAAAGGACAACCAAAGTATCAAATTTATAAACGAAGAGGTAATTCCCAACCTCCTTTCCTTCACAAACATAAGAAGATTGATGAAGATAAAAAGGAAGAAGATCTTGTTGTAAATGATTATGATCTAAAAATTGATATGAAGAAAGAGTTAAGCAAGATAATGTGTAATGTCCCTGTCACTGAGCTAATGAAGGTGCCCTCTGTTAGAAGCCAAGTAGAGATTTTCTTTGATGGCATTGGACGAGAGAAAACCCCTGAGGTTGTCTTAAAATCCTGTCATATCCAGAACCTTAGTGGAACACAACTTAGCAATGTGGAGAAAGATCCACCAATAAACATCCATTTTGCAATTTATGAAAGAAAGAACGGTGGTCACCCTCCCTTTTACCTAACCTTACACATTCAAAACATGCTCCTTCACAATTGTATGTTGGATTTCGGAGCAGCAATGAATGTTATGCCTTTACAAGTTATGAAGGAAATGGGACTGGAAGTGACTAGACCTTAGGGAAATGTCTGTGGTATAAATTCCCGTCGAGTGCAGTCCTATGGTTTGATTAAAAATCTTAGAGCTGATCTTTTTGCATGTTCAAACATGTCTACCATGATGGATGTAGTTGTTATTGATTTGCCCCCAGCATATGGAATGCTTTTATCTAGGAAGTGGGCGGCTGGCTTAGGTGGACACCTTATGATAGATTTATCATACATTTGTGTTCCTAACTCTGATGGAGCTTTGATTAGGGTGAACAGAGAACCTTGCTATAGCGAGCATTTAGAATCATTTGATGAAGGGCTAAAAAACACATATGGGGATGGGTTATTAAATAATGCAAAAACCAACTTTGTTGATGATGAGAATGAGCTTTGGGAAGATGATCAAAATATGTGCATGGTCATGGAAGATTTTGATTCCTCTTGGGAAGAAGAGCAAATAGCTGAACTTGCTAGAAAAATTAATTTGGATTTACTTAGAAATGAATTTGCTGAGGAAATAGATGAGTTGAGAAGAAGTGAAAATCAACCTCAGGGTCAAGAACAAAATAATGCAATCAATCAAGAACCAATTATTGAAAATCAAGCACCTAAGGAAGTTGATGATGGCTTAAGAGATATAAGAAGAGATGAACGTTTGCCTAGATCAGTCATTGAAATGAATGCACTTATTGATAGTAATCAAAGCTTGGAACCAATTCTCCCATGGGAAAATCATCATGAGCAAACAAATGTTAAAGAAAATGTTATTGAGGATCCTATCCATGTAGTTGATGAATTTGGTGACATTAGGAGGGGAGAAAGAATTCCTTTTACTGTTAGGGAGTGGTTTGCCTTAACTGATCATAATAGAGAAAGGGAAAGCCAAGGGCTTGCACCTATTTATCCGCGGGAAAACTGTCCTGCAGCATCTACTGTGGTTGAGACAAATGAGGAATCTGAAGCCTCCCACTATTCTGATGTAGATGATTCTTTGTCTCACTTATCTCTAGAAGATGATAATTTAATTCAAGTTCATGATAATTCTTTAAGTTGGGAAGAGGATGCCTTAATTAATGATGCACCTGAAGGAGACTTTAATTTAAACAACCTTGCTATTTTTCAAACTCCTTCAAACTCTCAAAACCATGTTTTATCTGCATATTCTCATGTCCCTAATTTTCTTCTACCACCTGAGTCATCTAGTCATCATATTCATGATCTTTCTCACATTCCTAGTTCTTCTACATCTCATTCCGAGTCAGTTTCTATTGGTTTGGAAAGCTTGGTCATTCCAGTTCCTTCAGGGGAAGGCTCTAGTTATAATATTGTCATATCCCATGAGCCACCTCCCTTGGAAGAACATAGAGATTTTTGGACTGTAGGTGAAGTTGTTAAAAATATTGTGTCTCCTCATGAGGAAGAGTCAAATGAAGTAGTCCAAGAGACGAGAAGAGAAGTTAGAGAAGTTCTTGTTGGCAGGATTGCTATTTCATTAGATGGTGGTTCACCCAGAGTTGATGCAGTTCCTTCTAGGAGGAGCTCAAGGATTGTCACACCTCAACCATAGAACCCTACTGAAATCCACCCGATGCCCATTCGTAATATTGGAGTTATTCCTGAGTCTGTCAATGGAAATAGATTTCCTACAGGAAGTCAAGTCATCATTCCCAACCATTTATTGCATATTAGATCGGGACATGTTGATGACTTGTGGGTTGGGCCATTCACAGTAGAGCGATGCATTGATGGCATGTGCTTTCTGACCACTGGTAGTGGGCGACGTATTTTGTGCTTTAGAGATTTTTGGCTCTTGGCGATTGGAATAAAATTCTATCTTTTGGAGCAATGCTTGGATCTTGAAGTGGATGTTTGGTTATGATGATTGTAAATGATTTTTCCATTGCACTGGAGGATATCTTGTAGCTATCTTGCATCTTTTGCCATTATTTTGATTTACAGGTGAAGAAGACGTCTTGGGAGGAATGCGCATTGGTGGGGAGGCTTTCCCTGCAAATTTCTTTCAAATCGTGGATCAAACAGGGAGTGATTTTGTCTTTGCACCAACCATTCTTTGTTATCTATTTCTAGCTTGTATCTACCCTCCTTTTGTTTGACTATTTGAGCTTTGTCTCCTTGGTTTTACAGGTATAAAGGGGCACACGTGTGGGCTTGGACAAATCATTTTGGCAAGAGGGATTCAAAATCTTCCATTTGATCTTTGGGAAACTAATCCTCATCATAATCGACATTCATCTCATTATCCATGTACGCTTGAAGGGTTAGTATTTTTCCTCCTTGGTTTATCCATTATTTCTAGATCTCAAAACCCTAAACTTCAAAACCCTCATTTTTTATTTTTTAGATCTATGGAGATCTAGCAACTTTTTGGGCTTAATAATTAAAACCCACCTCTACATTAGTCACAACATTCCCGATCTATAATTTGGTGGACATTCGACTCCATTTTCCCTTCCATCTAAGGCACTAGTCCTCCTTGAAGAAAGTCGCATTCCTTGGGTAGGTGGTCTTTTGCTAGATCCCACATGTGGGTAGTGCCAATTCTTCATTGATTCATTAGATACACTCATTTGCAAACCCCTTTGTGCCTTCCTTCTTTGATTTTCACTTTGTGGGCCACATTTGGACCAATTTCCATATTTTAATGGTGGACCCCACTTGGATCTATTATTTTGGAACTAGATCTATCTAGATCTATCACTTTAATCCCATAAGCGGCCTTCATTTCTCCTTGGTTGAATATTTACCTTGCCTTAAGCCTTTGTTATCACACAACTTGTAGTTGTCCCTAAAGGTATCCCATCCGGGATGGTAGAGATGTTGGACAACTAAAGAGGTAGGTGACCTAAGAGATGCCACGGTTCCCAATGCAAGCTGGGTGTCACGATAACCGAGGCACTCTTCACTTTAGATCAAGACTAATCAAGATCAAGGGGGAGAGCCTAGCCAATCAATGAAGACTAGCTAACCCAAAGACTCCTAGGGAAATGTGTACAATGAAAGAAGGAGATGAATGGTGAGTTAGATCTAGGAAAGCTAAGTGGACCCAAGGGTTAAGTTGTGGTTGAAGAGGCTTAAAGAGTGACAAATGGTTCAAGCAATGAATGACAAGGGCCACCTATGAGATTCAATTAATAGATCTAAAGATGACTTAGTACCATGAAAATTAGCCAAGTGGGACCCACTCCTTAAAAAGTGGAAAATTGGTCCAAGTTGGGTCCACAAGGTCAAAGTTGGAAAATAATGGTACTAGGGGTATGCTATGGCATGGATCTATGGATTGGCCAATAATTAGCAACACCCAAGTGTGGGATCTAGCAAAAAGCCACCTACCCAAGGAGTGCAAATTGACTCAAGGATGACTAGTGCCTTGGATGTAGGGGCTAATGGAGTTAGATGTCCACCAAAATGTAGATCGAGATAGTCAAGGTGCAAAGCAAGGTGGGTTTTCAAGATCAAGAGCATGCCATGGCTAGATCTCACTAGATCTAATGCATCACTAAGTGACCCAAGTGGGGCACAACCCTCAAAATGAGGAATGGGGCCCACAAGGTAGAAATCACAAAAGTGAAGCACTAGGGATAGGTTTTCAAGGTTGATCTATTCAATGCAACAAAAATCTCACCTATCCACATTTAGGAACTAGCCCAACTAACTTCCTCAAGGAATGCGACTTCCCTTGGAGAGGCTAATGTGCCTTGGGAAATGGGTCAAATGGAGGCCAATCACCACCATGGGTTGCATTTAAGCTCTTGATTTTTTTGAACAATTGTTATCCATGGTTGCTTCTGAGCGGCCAAGGACTTTTGGTTGATTGAAAGTTTTTGACTTCTCAAAAATTGTTGGGTATCCTCATCAAATCCCTCATCAAGCCTGTGAAAGGTTGTCTAAATTTGACGGAAGTCATGAGGTATCTGCTAAAAGGCACCTTGAACTTTTTAGGGAAGTTATCAAAGAAGTTTCTGAGGATGTGTATATGAAACTGTTGGCCCCATCTTTCCAAGAAAGAGCTGAGCTCTAGTTCTTGAATTTGACAACCAATAGCATTTCCGGATATGACATGTTTGAAAATAATATCTTAGAAAGATGGGGAAATGAATACGATGATCAAATCCAAGATCCAAGCCTCCCCCTTTCCCATCCTATTGTCGAAGTAATTAATAATCAAATATCAATTGATTTGTCATCATACGGAGATGATCCCTCCTGCCGAACTTCTTTTGAGGATGAGTCTTCTACTTGGAAGTCTATCGAAATTCCTTTTTATGAGCAAATCCCTAATCAATGCATGAATGATGAAGTTTCAAATCAATTCTTAAGAAGCCCTAGTCTCGATCCTGGAGATTTTTCCAAGGTTGAGCTTTTAATCAGCGAATCTATTGAGGATCCCCTTGAAGAAGAACCCCTTAATCATTCCGTCATTAATGATCATTCAATTTCATATCACCTTATTGAAGGAAAAGAAAATGGGGGCATAATCCAAAACCCTTTTGAAGTAATTTCACGTGATCATTGTGCAAATAATCAGGATGTTGTAAATAAACTTGTTAATTTTATCTCTGATCAATCCAATAAAAATGATCATTTGTCCTCATATGAATTTAATGATAAATCAATGGAAGAACAATCTCAAGATGAGGACGAATTAGTAAATTGCATTAGATGCTCTAGTCATTGCTCAACTTCTTATGGTGAATCCTTAAGTTTTCCTTTTTCCATCTTTAGTCAAGATAACTTTAGCCAATTCTTGAAGTTAGATAGTTATGGTGAATCTTGTCCTCAAATAGTAAGTATTAGATTTAATAAAAAACTTGAAGTCATTCCTAGAACAAAGAGTGCTACTTTGAAAGGCCTTTCCTTTTGTCGAATTCCAAGGTCAAATTTTTTTATCCATCTAGGAGAATGTACATATTTTCAATCCACCCTCCCATCCCAGCTTTTTCAATCTTCTTTGGGTTTGTGGCCCAATCAATCTTTTGCTTTTGAAATTTTTAATAGGGAGTATGAGCATTTTCCTGTAATTAGAGAAAAAGTACTTCATTTCCCTTTTCAATCACTTTGGAACAATAATGCTTGTTGTCAACTTATCAATCATTCTTGGTGGCTAGAAAAGGTGTTTAAAGATCAGTTTCATCTTTTCTCTATTTTTGAGCATCAAGTGGGCTTGATTTTGATTTTTTATCTTCAAAGCTTAAATTTGTCCCCATTTGGTTTTTGTTTCATCATCAATCCCCGAGAGAAGCAAATTGAATATGTGAGAGAAGTGAGTGAGGAAAGTAGTTTGTGTAAAAAGAATTTGAATCACATGCCATATGTTTTCCCTCCATCCATTTTAAGCAATCATTTGCATAACTTCTACGATCCAATCAATTCTTTGATGGAGGATGTTTGCATCAATCATTCTTCTCCTTGGCATGATTTCTTGTTGTACCATTCAAGCCCTTTTGAAATTTTTGAACAAACCAGGAAGATTGTGCTATCAAATTCTCTAATCTTTAACCCAGTCCTGGCTTGTTTTATTAACAAAAATCAAAGAATAATTATTAACCTGTTTGATGAATGGTTGCACTGGATTTATGATTTTACTTAGCATTTGTCTGATTGGTTAGAGTAGGGTAGGTAGGCTTTTGAATAAGCTCACTTGAGCAGTAGGATTTGAGTGCCTTTTGCTTTTTCCAAGTGCTGAGTATTGCGAGTCCTTTTGCTTTTTTTTATGAGCCTTTTGATTTTTTTCTGAGTGCTTTTTCCTGAGTTGCTTGAGTGAGTTGAGTCATGCTCCTTCCTAAGCCCTCCTCATCTCCTGCATTCACATTAATAAAAAAAATGAAAATGTTAAAAATTTCCATGAGTTAGTACTTTCATTTTATATGCATTTTATTTTGGCTTTAGAGTAGAATTTCATTTATGTGGTTCATTTTGGTTTATTTTTATTCCATACACGTGTCACGTGGTATTTTGCTTTCCATGAGTACAGAAACATGTGCAAATAAAGTTGAAAGCAAAGAAAGTTGAGTGCTAGATTGAAGATTGATGCGGTTAGTGTTGGGGACCAGAGATTCTGAGGTTCTCAAGCACTCTCTCCCTTAGAGCATGTTGCCGCCTAATACACACCTGGGGGGGACACGGCAGGAAACCTTCAAGCCGCTCGGTGTGTCCTTGGGGGCAAGTGAGAGTCAAGTGCTGTCACCTGATTACTCGACTCCTCCATCTAGGCTTACTCCTAGCGAAGCCAAGGGGGGTGGTCCCTATGAAAAATAATCTAAGGCTTTTAATCTACAACAAAAGATAAAAGTCTATTCTAGGAGTTAAAGATGACGAGATGATAAAATATAACAACAAAGCACTGCTTGTGAATTAAATCAAATAGCTAACCCAACATAAGATAAATAAGCATTCACGACATTTATGATTGACTTAAACACAGAAAATTAAAGACCAGTGCCGAAAATGTAAAAATGCTTGTAAGTACTGTTGTGTGGGGTTGCTTGTGTAGTCTCAGTGAAAGTATTGCAGTGGCTCGGTTGGTAAATTTTATAGTTTATTAAATGAGTAGTTAAGGAGTGGGTTGATTCTTGGTTTGGCCCAAAAGAAAACCTAAACTTCGAACTGAGTGCTCTAGCAACCTTACCAAGTGTCCAACCAGGTGAGGATGAACCCGCTTAAGAACCTGCTGACTCTGTGGATTCAGTCCATGCAACCTCCCGAGTTCTTAGAATTGGATTTTAATGGATTGTCCTATTAACACTAAATACCTTACACCCGTTTCTCATTGAGCCAACTGTTCCGACTAAGCTGCAGTGGTCAAGAGCATACTCCGAGTTTGGGGCGTTGTTCGTTTTATTAAATAGGTATGAGTGGATGATTAATCTACACTAAACCCCAAGCATAAAGCAAGGGGGGTTAATTTTAGGATTAAATTTTAAGCACAGAATAATAATTCGAAGAAAACACAAAAGCATGTAAAATGATAAACGGGTCCTTGGAGGACGTTGTGTGCTTGAGTGTGTTATTTAATTACTACTGCTTGAATGAAAACTAATCTAAAACAAAAAATAAAAAATAAAAATAAAAAAATAAAAAAAAGGGTGCGAATCCCCCCTGGGGGGATTGGGTTCAGGCGCTGGAATTGCCTGCTGTGCTCTTTTTATTTTTTTGATTACAACTTGGAAACTTAAGAGAAATACTGCTTTCCCTTTGTCATTAGGGAACAAGTCAGTTTACAATGTTAGAATGATGTAAGGGAGGTAAAACTAGCTCCCCGGATGGTTACTGTTATCACACCATAGTAGCAGGGCTACTATTCTTGTACAGCAGATATTTGCACATTCCAGAGCTTCCTTTATTCCAGAGCATGGCTATATATTTTGGATCACTCATGATCAGAGCAGTACATTATTCAGATGTTATGACCTTGTGTCAAGGCTGAGCCTTGAAAGTTCAGATTTGATGACTGATGTGACCACTTATCCCATTACAGTTTCAGTTCAGTGCCTAGAGATGTACTTCAGATGTGTTTCAGATATTGCATGATGATGATTATTATGATGATGTTGTATGATCTATGGATATGTTCTCACTGACTGTGGATTATTATCTTGTTGATTTAGTCATGATCATAGCATGTGCTTGGTATATTATTCCTGATGTGGCAAACTATTTAAAATGAACTGTAAATCTTAAAATGGACAATTGCTTGCACTTTTAGGTCATTTAACAAAACTTACTGGTATTTCACCTTTACATAGACATGGTCTTTCCACCGACACCAGTTGTCTGCTAGAGTAGGCTCCATATTCACTTGTCTCCATCCATACATGACCTTCCTGTTTGACTTTAAACCCTGACATGTCTCATTTGACTTTCTGATACTGAGGACTTCCCCATTTTTCTACCTCTGTGTTTGGACCGCATCCCTGTTTATTCAGTGTCTCGGCTCTGAGTTGGTGACAAAACTTGCCTTTGGTGAGTTGGATTGTAGGCCTTGGCTCGAACTCCCCCTAGTCACTTGAGATGTTGTTGGCTAAAACTGAAAGCTCATGTTCTACCTGTGGAAACTAAATAAATTCGCCCATGGAAACAAAAAAAAAGGGCAAGAGCAATGAAAAGCTAAAAATACTCCTCGAAGAGTATAATAAAGGTCCAAAAAGCAATAGTTCTTAAAAGCTATATCTAAACAATTGCTGACCTTGTATAAATATATGAAAAACATGCCCTGGATGCAAGCTGCAACTAGTTGTGCTTCTCAGCACATCTGAAATCCGAAGGGTTATGTAGGCCAAAAAGGCCATGGAAATGAAATTGAATGATCCTAATGAACCTGGATCAACTTGATGTAGACATGATGCCTAAGTTGAGTAAACACTCTCTAAACAACTTATCCATTTGTGAGGCACAGCCATCCCCCGTGTTCTTTTGTCCAGCACAGAGTTTGTAGCTTCCCCCTTCTCCCAGTCCAAAGTATTTTTGAGTTGAGTTAGACAAGTCAAACCCTTGGCTCAACCTTGCTCCTAGCCTTCATCCTTTACTAGCAGTTTGACCATGTCCAATGGGTGAGTTTGTCATTTGAACTATGGTGCAAGTAATTTTATATAACCACGGAATATATTAACTTAATTAATGCCACTGAATGGAATTTATACTTTGAGCTTAGCTATGGGAATGATTAGAGAAACATTGTCTTAGTCTATTGATGTGATTTATCCTTGATTATATATGTTCTTGGGATCCGTGATGATGTGGACCATATATGATGATTATTGATGATGATTTATGGGCCCACATGTTTGATGATGATATCATATGATGGACATATGATGCAGATGATGTGGACCATATATGATGATTATTGATGATGATTTATGGGCCCACATGTTTGATGATGATATCATATGATGGACATATGATGCAGATGATGTTTGATCCAGTTCAGCAGGTTTATTATCTCTTCAGATCAGCAGATTATACATTGTCCATATATGGTGGACCCTACAGCTGGCCCATTAGGGCAACCCAGGGTGTATGAGTACTCATTCCTAGTGGATTTGGGTCTTTTGGATCCATTGAGACACTTATCTTTCAGTTCCGGGCACTTCTGACAGTGATTGATGCAGTTTTACACTTGTTGACCAGATTTGGGGCTGATTTCCCAGCCTGAGCAGCAGGGGCCCCGAGAGGCCAGTTCACCTAGGGCGCTGATGATGGAGGGGGTGGTCCAGCCACTTGTTATTACCATTTATCCCCCCTCCCGGAGAGCCTGGTAGGCTCAGATTGACAGCGCTAGCACCCTGGGAGGCAGTTTTGGCACTTTCACAGTTCCCGAGGCAGTTAAAAAATGGGATAAAGTGGTCACTGAGGAAATCGATTTGGGCAATTGAGGCAAGGTTTTGGCATTTGGTTTTTGCAGAGGTCTTCCAGGGTGATCTCACTATCTTCCAGTCAGTTTTCACCATGTGGGTATCTCCAGATTGATCACAGGAGGACATTTACTGCTCGACTGTCATGGATTCTGAGGACAGTTTTGGTCATTATCATTATATTGGACATATTTTATTATTTTATTGTGCCTTGGGGTAAGCTATCAAGGATTTATACCTCCTAGCCCCACCATGTGCTTATTTCATCATGTCCTAGTCATCATGAGGTGGATTATTGTACTTTATACCCCTCTTATGGGATGACGTCACCCTCCATTGTACCATTTAGTGAGGGCGCTATTGTTATGTTGAGTGATCCATGTGATGTTATGTTATGGATTCATCCTAGCCATTGATTGTATGATGAGATCTTATAATCTCAACCACTCATTTGATGTAGTATTATGAAGTGGTATAGGGTTTTGGTCTTTATTATCCTATATAAGGAGGAGACCCCCCATTGTAAAGCTCACCTTTGGAGCTCTGGAATATTGGAATAGAAGATTTTTTGTGGAGCACATCTCTTTTGGCTTGTGTATTCTCTTGCATATTGAATATAAAGTATCTCTTCTATGTATCATTGTGGATTTTGGTGTTTTTGCTAACCTTTTGACAGGAAAGTCGAATTGGAGAGAGGAGGGCGACTTTTTGAGGGTTATTGTTGGAGGGATCCACATATTCTCTCTTGGGTTGATCTTGTGACAGGGAGTATCATTATTGTATCTTCGTGACATAGTTGATGCTTTCTATTACATCTTTCTACCATTTTCATAATCATCTTGCTTGACTTGTTTCTTTGATCTTGTCTTGTAGGAGGAGGACGATTTAGCTATCTTGGAGAAGGGCGATTTGGTTGGAGCACTTGGATCTCACTCTTGAATATAAACATAGGAGAATGCTATCAACTTGCAAGGTGGCCATAAGAAATTGAGGTAAGATCTACAAGGTATGTGCCTCTTTCATCCATTCTATCTCCATTGGTCATAAAACCCTAATTAAATCAAAACCCCAATTTTGGTATTTTTTTAGATCTACCCTTGCAATTGAAAAGATATTAAGAACCCACCTCTATAGGATCCACCCCTAGTTGGATCTATAGTTTGGTGGTGATTGGCTAAAAATTGACACACCTTTCAATGCAAAAAGCCTTCTTGAACCTAAATCGATTTTCCTAAGAGAAGCTTGTTGGGTAAGATCTAGCACATGGGTAGGTGAGATCCCACTTGATTTGACATCTAGACACTTGATCACCTATACCCATATCCTTACTTTGGTGAAAACTACCTTGTGGACATCTCTCCATGTTTTGAGGGGTTGAAACCCCCTTTTGATTTTCTTGGTACCTTAAAACTTAGATCTACTAAGATCTACCCATTGGATTCACTTGAAACTTTGAAGGAACATAGATCGGGGTACTAACATCCCGGATCTACATTTTGGTGGCCATTGGACTTGGTTTGGTCCACCAAACCCACTTTTTGCCCCTCCTTGAGAAAGTCGCACCCCCTTGGAGTTTAGAGTTGGACCACTTCTAGGAAGTGGGTGTTGGAGATTCTCGTGGATTTGGAATGCCCATGCCTTGAAACCTAGGTCTAGACTATCCTTTTGTCTCGATCTACCTTGGGGATTGCATTCCTTGTTTTAAGGAATTGTGGTCCACTTTTGGTCTCCACTCAAAAACCAAGATCTAGCAAGATCCAACCATTGGATCTCATCCAAACCATTTGACTTGGCTTCTAGGTGTCCCGATCTATACTTTGACATCCTTCTTGACCCCATTAGCCCATCCAACAAGGCACTAGTCCTTCTCCAAGCAAGGCGCACTTCTTGGGATTAGTGTCAAAACCTAGATCTAGCACATGGGTAATCCTAGAACCAACTCTAACTTGTAGATCTAACCTAGATCTAGCCTATAGTACCATCTTCACACTTAACTTCACCTTGTGGGCCCACCTAGAACCATTTTACACTTCCCAAGGCAACAAGACCCACTTGTGTAAACACATGGTACTATACTTGACAATCATACCCCATCAAGTGGTCTAAACCATACACAGCTTGAAACACTAACTATCCATGATACCACCTTCAACCACACCTTAAACATTAGGTCCACTTAGCCTTGCATTGGTTTCCGTAACTCATCATTTATTCACCCTTTGAAACCTTTGCTTGGGTCCAATCAACTGTGATTGGGGTATAGGGTCTCCCCCTTGGTCTAGTTATACCTTGACCTAAAGCGAAGAGTGCCTCGGTTGACGTGACTCCCGCATTGCATTGGGAACCGTGGCATCTCTTAGGTCACCTCTTTAGTTGCCTGACTCCTCTACCGTCCCGGATGGGATACCTCTAGGGGCAACTACAAGTTGTGTGATAACAGTTACGGACACCTCCGAATCTCAGACTTTGAGCTTTAAAAAGCTCGGACCTGCTAAAAGACAAAAAAAACCAGCGAACTAAATTAGTCTTAAAAATGCCAAGAAACACTTAAAAAGTGTCTTTGACGTTGCTACAAAAAATTGCAAAAATTTCTAACTTAGCTAGCAACCTAGAACTAGATAAAAATGAAGCTATTAGACTCTTTAGATTGCTACTTGCTTAGATCTATTAATCAAATGAACTTTTAAGCAAGATTTAGATTTAAATAGGACAGTAACCGAGATAGAATAAAAAAATGGATCTAGAAAAGTGAACCCATGGGGGTTGAGTGTTTTGAAGAAAGGACAATGGAGTCAAGCTCCTAGATGCACCGATAGGATCGAAACTTGGTTTGTATTTACTGAATGAAGGCACGATCTAACATGTTCGTGGACTTCTCCAGCTTAGGCTACATGTGAACAGCTGCAAACAACTAGCAAGGGGATAAGAGCATATGTGTAGATAATTAAAAGAAAGCAGCGATGCAATGAATTCAAACAAGAAATTACATTACTCTTAGCCTTCTAATATTATCAACATGAATAAGCAAACTATACAGTATTACTTAAAAATCTTATAGAAGATAGCTTCCCTTTAAAGACATATAATCCCAACAATACTAGCTATGAAACATAATACAGTATACCTCAGATGTACAAGCATGAAGATCCAACCAAAGACAATCACCAGACTAGCCTCCAAAGCCTTCTTTATTAAACTCAGAAAAATATTACAATACAAATATCAGCAGAGGTTCCACACTTTCCGATCATTACAATGGAGCCAAGCTCCTCAATATATAGCACACCATGCACAAACTAGGGCGCAAAACCCTAAGGAGCTAGATTGTAGAGCAAGGAAAGCTCTCATCCAATGGTGTTGTGCCTCATCATCAAAGAAAAACAACCAAAAATGGAAATTGCCTTGTTGAAGCAGCTCACACGTGAGAGGATGAGAGCAAGTGGCAAGTGATGATGTTTCCACGATTATGCTTTTGAGTGATGGCTGCAATTGGTTAATTAAATTAGAAACCTATCCAAGCTTTCTGCCACCTCATAACAGGTAAGCCGCCCACCAATTTGCATATATCCACAACCAAAATTGAAAACGGCAGTTAGGAAATGGCCCCCCCGTGAAGAGAGATGGCGAATCACATGATGTTTCCCTGCTGCGTTGGAAGGTGGGCTCAATTGGAAACTAGCTAGAAACTTATCCAAAATCTAGGATGCAGCCGTGGAGAGAGCTGGCCCACACGAATGTAGAAGGTAGAC
Organism: Larix kaempferi; assembly: GCA_027924585.1. NCBI lineage: Eukaryota > Viridiplantae > Streptophyta > Pinopsida > Pinales > Pinaceae > Larix > Larix kaempferi. Next base: position 6,321,502 of record BSBM01000866.1, read on the forward strand.
TCAAGAGATGGCTCATGCTTACGTTGGACAATCGTTGGTGATTTAATTAGAAACTTATTACTTGTGTTATGCCACCTTAGTGGAAGTAGGAGCCCACCACATAGTTGACTTCTCCTTCAACAGAAACGCTCACGGCCAGGTGGATGAAGATGGCCCCACGTGAAGATGGTTCTACGTAGCTTGAAATATGAGATACTCGCCCACACTTCAAATTTGATTTTTAAAATATGGCTTTGACCTTTCCATAAAGCTGCCCACCTTGAATTATAATATAAGGTTTAAGATCAATCGCCCACCACATAAATAATACCAAGTCACTTGATGCCCACGTGAGGAAATCCGTACGGTTGGGTATTTGAATGCTTCAAACTTTAGATTTGTCAAAAATTAAATGCCTTGGTACTTTAGTAAAGTCGCTCCTCTTTTAGTGATGTCATGCCATGTCAATTAACATGTGCATTATTCAATTTTTAAATAACTTTGACTTTTGACCATAGTGCATTTTGATGCATTTTTTAGCATTAAAGTGCCAATCTGAAGCTCTGATAGGCAAAACTGCTCCACGGGGCGCTTTGACTGCCCGAAAGATAGGAAAACTGGGTACTAGAGTAAAGAGGATGCTCTGAGCTTGAAAATGAGCATCCCTGCGTCAAATTCCGACTCCGGATAAGACTTTTATCACCTTTTGAAATTTTTTAATTAAACCATTAAAAAATGGCTTAAAAATGCGGAAAAATATTTTTTGTCGGAATTGGCTGAAACTTCAGGGGAACCTAGTACATGACAAAACGATAAAATTCTAGCGCCTAGCATGTTTATACATGTTACAAAATGGGCTCTAATAATCCCCTAAGGCCTAACCCCCACTTTGGGCATTCCAGCTTTGGAGGAGCAGAAGAAAACCTCATCGATTATACTCGGCTAAAGGCAAGGCATAATCGACAAGGGAAAAAACTCCTTGGAATACCTTCTTTGGTTGTCAAGTCCTAGGGCACCGAGTCACTTAAAGACCACCATGCTAGTACGCTTATTACAAACCCCATGGGGCACAGTCATGTACTACAAAAAACTGACAAATGTGCCCTGAAAAGGCCAAACTTGGAACTTCTGAAAAAGGCACAAGTAAATGTGCAATACTAGCGGCTCACTGAAATCCAACTGTAGTGCAACTCAATTGGTAACAGAGCACTTGTCCCAGCTGGAGCCAGATGTTATCACACACAAAATAGCTGGGCTACCATGTGAGCAGAGCAGATATCTTCACTTTTCAGAGCTTTGCCTTTACACTTTTTTAGTGAGATTAGCTATGATGAGCAGCATTATTTATGACCACTCACACATCAGAGCATCTTTGTATCAAACATTTAGTAGACCTTATGCCAAGGTTGAGTCTTGAGAGTCAAGACCTCAGATTTGATGACCGATATGGCCTTTTATTCCATACAGTTGCATTGCAGTTTTCAGTATTTCAGATACAGTGTTCTTAATGGTTTTAGTTGGTTCAGATTTACAGATATTGATTGATGACCCGGTATATATATGATGTGCATTGATGTTATTACCTTGCTGTTTAGGTCATTTTGATAGCATTGACTTGTATAAAGTAATTATGATCTGGCAGTGTATTAAAATTGAAATGAATTTGGTTATGGATTATATGTATTGGTTGCATTACTGACATTTGGAAACTCTTGTTTTATACTTGTTGGTCTTTACCTTCATATGAATGTGAACATGATCATTTAGTGTCTGCCTGACCTGCTAGATTAGGCACCATCTTCACTTGTCTCCATCCATCCATTTGTCATTTCACATATATTGATCTTCAACCTGACTTACACATTGACTTGTGATATGGAGGATCTTTCCCGCTTCTGCCTTTGTGTTGGACATTGCATCCATGTTTATTTTGTGTCTTGGCTCTGAGTTGGCAACAAAACTTGCCCTTGGTGAGTTGGATTTTATGCCTTTATCATTATAGTCGGTTGCCTTGATGTGGTTTAGATTTGCAGAAGTCCCCCTAGTTGTTTGAGTTGAGTTGTGGTGGATTGATAACAATAAGTAGAGCATGCTTTTCTCTTTGACCATGCTCCGTTCGAAGAATTAGTCTAACTTTGAAATTTCTTCATTTACAGGACATGCCGAGCGCAGGGGGAGTGATGCAAGTAAGTTTATTAGTTACAAGTAGTGTTGAAAATCATTACCTATTATGCAGGAATTCAAACCAGAATTCCACTTTTTATTTATTTAATCCCAAAATGATTTTTCCTATTTATATAATTTATATTTTATTCTTTGGTACAGTTAGTAACATTTATGGTATTTAACTTTGAATATTCTTTTCAAACTCAAGACTATAGGAAGAGACAAGAGGATGGAATTTGCAGAATCTTTTTCAAATTGCTACTACTTCCGGCTGCTTTATAAAGTAGGCACCCAATATCCAATAGTAGGTGCTTTAAGGTAAATCACATTCTTATTCCATGAAGGTCAGTGGTAAATAAAGGATTTCGTTTGAATAGGCAGCAATAGTCTGAGATATGTGTTTGTATTGAGATCTTATGGGGTTTATTCTGTAAGATAATAGTGGAATCTTCTTTGTTATAATAAGATGTGAGCCACAAAATCTCAAAAGTTTGATGTTTGTGGTAATCCTTACAGACATGTTATAACTTATGATCTAACATAGATTATTGAAAAATATTAACATTAGCACAGTAATAAACAGCATTCTGGTTAGAGATATCATTACAATTAATCAGAAATCATTTAACACGACAGTTTTAATAGTAAGCATGTTTATCACATCAAAAGGAATTGTCCTATGATTTTGGGGAAGTTGTGAACAAATCTATAACAAGGGTTGAACTTGAGCTAATGATCACTAGATACTTTTCTAGAGATACATTTATTCCCGTTACTTGTACTCTTATTATTCCTTGTAATGCATTGATCTGTGTCTGTGTTTGCAAAGGTATGTGCATGTCTATGTCTATTGACACACATCTATAATGAATATAGGTCTGCAAGGGTATGGTTAGCCTTGCATCATGACACTCAATAATCACAATAATGACTAACTACTAAATCAGGGTAGGCGATTGTTCCTAGGCTTAGCATTTGCAGAATTACTTGTGTCTTGAGACATCAAACAAAAAAGGTGGTTCTGGATCTCAGTGAATTTTTTTTTTGAAAATGATTCCTATATTATCTCAAAGAAAAAAATAATTACAACAGAATTGAAGATAGTTACATCATACAGACAACAGGAGAACCATGAAAGTCTAGGTTGACAATAGGTAGAAAGGCGATAATATGGGCTTGGGTCCCCATGGGGAGGGACTCAAAATCACCATAGAAAGTATGTTGGTGAACTCATAGAAGTAGAGCCCTTTCCTGCTTAAGACTCTGTAAATCCTTAAGATAAAGGGGATGAGAAACCTCATTGAAAGTAACTTTACAGTGATGTCACAAAAATCAATCGCAACCAAACAAACTGAAAGCCAAAGTTATTCATGGCTATCATTAACTATCCAAGTATTCCTCAGGAGGGTTCCCTTCTGAGGGAGCAGATCTACAAACTGAGACTGAAATTCAGCTTGAAACGACCAAAAAGCTCCGGCAGACTGACATTTCCAAAATACATGTTGCATTGTCTCCTTATTAATGCATTCACATAGGTTGAACTAGTAATTCCATCTTTGTGCAACTTGTTACCAAACAAATTAGTACCCTTCTGATAGGTCATGAGAAATCGGTGCTAAGATTGAAAACTTCTCAGGAGATGCACCCATTGTCACCACAATGCACTCTCCTCTCTCTTAAGGCCTGCTCCTTTGGCCATGGGAGGCTTTCCAAATGCGGATAGAAGTAGCCCTGTAAGATGTAACAACAAGGACAACACTACTTCTAGCTAAACTCTCCTACTTTGATTAGTAAACCGGTGCCTTAATGGAGTCAATAAAATATTCAATAAATTCTCAATGACAAAGGAGGTTAGGAGCAATGTAACTTGGTACTTGTTATCACATATTACACATACGGGATCTACTTCTCATATTGACAGAGCAGACCACATTTTTGAGCAAGTCCTTACAGTGGATGCAGTATCTCATCAAATAGTATCAGAGGATTTGAGGATTATCTCACTTTTCAGCAGTTGGATCAGATGCAGTGATAGAGCATCAGAGGGGTTACCTTTGTCATTTTGAGCCCTCTTCATGTCATCCCTGTCATACATTTTAGACCTTGGTACAGTGGACCTTCATGTTTATCTTTATACAGGTGGGATCTCATTTTCCTTGGCCCTCTAGAGTCAACATAGGTGGATACTTTGCAGCTGTAGTTTAGATCAGGTATATGAAAAAGGTATTGTTATCACATACATAGTAGCTGGGCTACCATGTCAGCAGAGCAGATATCTGCACCTTTTTGAGCTTTGCCTTTACACCTATTCAGTGAGATCAGTTATGATGAGTAACATTATTTATGATCACTCACACATCAGATCATATTTGTATCAGACATTTAGTAGACCTTATGCCAAGGCTGAGCCTTGAGACCTCAGATTTGATGACTGATATGATCGTTTGTTCCATATAGTTGCAGTGCAGTTTTCAGTATTTCAGATACAGTGTTCTCAGTAGTTATAGTTGGTTCAGATTACAGATGTTGATTGATGACCCAGTATATATATGATGTGCATTGATGTTATTACCTTGTTGTTTAGGTAATTTTGATAGCATTGACTTGGTATAAAGTAATTATGATTTGCCAGTGTATTAAAATTGGAATGAAATTGATTGTTATGGATTATATGTATTAATTGTATTACTGACATCTGGAAACTCTTGTTTTATACTTGTTGGTCTTTACCTTCATATGAATGTGAACATGATCATTTAGTGCCTTTCTGACCTGCTAGCTTAGGCACCATTTTCACTTGTCTCCACGCATTTATTGATCTTCACCCTGACTTACACCTTGACTTGTGATATGGAGGATCTCCCCGCTTCTGCCTCTGTGTCGGACTTGCATCCATGTTTATTTTGTGTTTCTTCTCTGAGTTGGCAACAAAACTTGCCCTTGGTGAGTTGGATTTTATGCCTTTATCACTCTAGTTGGTTGCCCCGATGTGGTTTAGATTTGCGGAAGAACCCCTAGTTGCTTGAGTTGTGTTGTTTAAAACCTGAAGCAAAATTGTACTATATATGGAAATTATTGGTATATCTTGTATAGCCCTTTTTTCACACAACTTGTAGTTGTTTCTAAAGGTATCCCATCCAGGATGGTAGAGTTGTTGGACAACTAAAGAGGTGACCCAAGGCTTGCCACGGTTCCCAATGCAAGTGGGTGTCACGATAACCGAGGCAACCTTCACTTTAGGTCAAGAAGAATCAAGATCAAGGGGGAGACCCTTGCCAATCTATGAAGGCTAGCTAACCCAAAGATCCTTGGGGAAATGTGTAAAGGAGATCAATGGTACAAGATTTAGATGTAGAAAGATAAGGGGACCCAAGATGGTTATGGCTTGGTTGAGAGGCTTAAGCAAGGGACAAATGTTTCAACCAAGTGTATGATTAAGGTCACTTATGAGGTTAAGTAAGTAGATCTAAAGAGGAGCTAATGCCATAAAAATTACCCAAGTGGGGCCCACCCCTTAAAAAGTGGAAAATGGTCCAATAGGGCCCACAATGTCAAAGTTAAAGTGAAAGGAACTAGGGGGTATGCTATAGCATGGATCTATGGATTTGACAAAGAATGAGCAATACCCACGTATGGGATCTAGCAAATGGCCACCTACCCAAGGAGTGCGACTTGCCTTAAGGAGAACTAGTGCTTTAGTTGGAAGGGAAAATGGAGTCCAATGTCTACCAAACTATAAATCGGGATAGTTAAGATGATTTTCTAGGTGGGTCTTAAATGTCAAGCACAAGCCATGGCTAGATCTCCATAGATCTAATGGATCACCTTGTGACCCAAGTGGGGCTCAACCTTCAAAATGAGGAATGGGGCCCACAAGGTGAAATTCAACAAGGTGAAGCACTAGAGGTAGGTTTTAAGGGTTGATTTATTCAACGAAGCAAAAATCTCACCTACCCACGTCTTGGAACTAGCAAACTAGCCTCCCTCAAGGAATGCGTTTTCACTCAAGGAGGACTAGGTGCCTTGGGAAATGGACCAAATGGAGTCCAATCACCACCAAACTATAGATCCGGATTGTCGTGGATACTATGAAGGTGGGTTTTAAGTTTTATCCCCAAAAGCACGCTAGATCCAAGTAGATCTAAAAAACTGTAAAAATGAGGGTTTTAACTTTAGGGGTTTATGACCAATGAAGATGAAAGAATGGATCTAGGTACATGCCTTGTAGAACATACCTCTAATGTTTGTGGCCACTTTTGCAAATTGATAACCTTCTCCTTGTGTGTATATTCAAGAGTGAGATCTAGGGTCTCCAAGCCCAATTGTCCTCCCTCAAAGATGACCAAATCATCCTCCTCCTGCTAGACAAGATCTAATGAGAAACAAGATGTTATCACATATATAGTAGCTGGGCTACCATATCTTTATTTTCAGATTCCAGTACATTTTTCAGCCAGTTCTTGTTATCACATATATAGTAGTCGGGCTACCATACATTATTTTTCTGATTCCAGTACACTATTTAGCCAGTTCCCTTGCATTGAGATGCTGAGATGAGCATCTACTATGGATCACTATCAGATTATGGACAACAGTTTTATTCCCCATGCCATGACTGAGTCTCAGGACACTTAGAGAGATGATCGATGTAGCTATTTAGCCATTTGTATAGAGCAGTCAGTAGTGCCCAGAGTTACAACAGTAGTTTCAGAGGACAGATGATGGTTTAGATGATGAGCATTCAGGTATATGAATCAACAGGTATATTATGGTGTTGTGGTTATATTGCTTTTATTTCCATTCTCTTAGCATGTCTTAGCATTCACTATCATGATCTGGCGTTCATATAGATATGTGGACCTGGTTGTACTATATATATATCATATTTGTCCCTACTCAGACTTAGAAGTTCTTGGCCTATACTCATTGGTTTTACCCTCCCTAGGGAGAATAGAGGTGATCATTCCCGCCATACTTTGGCTTGCTAGTGTTGGTTTCATTATTCACTGTCTTCATCCATCCATGATTTACCCAGTTTGTTCACTACCTTGACTTACTACTTGACTAGTGGCATGGAGGACCTTTCCCCACTGTAGCCTCTGTATTGGATAAGCTTCCCTGTTTATTGTGTCTTGGCTCTGAGTTGGTGAAAAAACTTACCTTTGGTGAGTTGGATTTCCTTGAGAAATCCCCCTAGTTATTAAAGATGTTGTTGGCTAAACCTGAAACTTTTAGTGCTGCCATTAATGCAAAGTATGGAAATGAAATGTTGTATCTTGTATGAAAAGCCCATTCATGTAATGTGTTTCTCAACACACATGAATGAAAGGCAAGCCAAAATAAAATGGCTATGAAGTATCAAATGTTATATCTATTGTGAAATGTAAATTACTAAATACCTAGGTAAACAAGCTGTCCGTGACACAACTAGAAGTGCTCAGGTAAACAAGTGCCTTAAAAACACACCTGCAGCAAGAAGCCTCATGAAATGTAAATCTATGCAATGTGTTTATAAACACACATAGATCAAAGGCTATGGAAACTTTAGGCCCAAAAAGCAATGGAACTTAAACTCTATATCAAAAAGATTGCTGGCCTCATTTGTATTATGGATTGTGCGCATCTGTGAAGGTGAATAAACACTCTTTGAACAACTTACCCATTTGTGAGACACCGCCATTCCTTGTGTTATTGCTTGTCCACTATATGCTATGATGTGTATTCCCTTATCCATTTCCAAAGTGTCACAGTGTTAAGTCAGTAAGTCATCCTTTGACCTAGCCATGTTATTCTTAGCCTTCACCCTTCACTAGCAAATTGATCACAACTATGAAGTGAGTATGACCTTGAAAGTCTTGTCTGAGTAATAAATAATAATTAATGACCTATTATATTTGGATTTAGATCACTAGTAATGATTACTTTTTGTTATAATTGCTATTTGAATGGATTGTAAAGCATGTTTTAACCTTTGACACCTTGCAGTAGCTTGATGACAGTTTGAGTTATATTTTGGTCATGTGTTAACCACAGGACATGAGGTGGCAGACCTTAGATGATACATGGTCTGGTACAGGTCACCATGGTGGGCTTATGCAGTGGTTTCAGGCTTATAATGATGATATGTGCTTTTCAGCACTTTTACAGATTATTATTATTTGGTCTGCCGGATATGATGAGCATTTATTTTTGACCATGCAGAGGTCTATATGGTGTATGAGTACACACTTTAGATGGATTTGGACCTTCTGAGTCCAATGAGACAGTTTGTTTTCAGTTTCAGGAAGCTACGGTGATTTTTAGCCTCAATTGACTATCCTCGTGCAGTTTTGGCTTGTCGGAGGTCCTGTCAGAGCAGAGCAGAGATATGATTGGTTCACCTAGAGCGCTATTGATGGAGGGGGTGGTCTAGCCACTTGTTATTACCATATTAGCCCCCTCCCAGACAACCTAGTGATCTTACTTTTTGGAGCCATGCACTCCAGGAGGCACTTTGGGTAGTTTCACACTTCCCGAGGTAGTCCAGAAATGGTAAAATTGGCTACAGAGGAATTCGATTTGGGCTACTGAGGCAAGGTTATGGCATGGGATGATTTGTGATGATGAGTGGGATGTCTTCCACACCTTCTCCAGCAGTTTCAGCTTCATCGGGACTCACACCCATTACTTATGACATTTTTGATGATTTTTGGAGCCTTCCAAGGCTCACGACTTTCCTAGAGAGGCACGATTTGGTGCTTAGATGATTATTTTATTATTATTGTGCTATGGGGATTGATCAAGGGTGTTAGAAATTACCCCTTGGACCCACCATAAGCTATTTCTTATGTTTTATCATTGACATGTGGTGGGACCCCCTTGTTATGGGTGATTTGTTCATTATTATATTGTATTAGTGAGTTGATCCATGTATTGTATTGTTGAGCTCATCTCAACCATTGATTAGATATTTTGATCTTTTAATCTTAGCCACTCATTCAAAAAGTGGTTAGGGTTATGGCCTCTCTCCTTCCTATTTAAAGGAGAAAGCTTCTCATTGTAAAGGGGACTTTTGGCTCTAGATTATTGGAATAGAAATTATTATTGCATCTACCTGTTGTGTTGTGGTGAATGCTTCTGGAGTTTGTTCGTTGATTCTTCCTTTGCACTGGGTTTTTGGAGATCTTGTCTTGCTATTTTTTGTACCATGTTTTTGTCATCTACAGGTGGAGGCCGAATTGGTTCGAGGAGGACGTATTGGTAGGGGAAGACCCTCCCTACTTCTTTCTTGGGTTTCTTCGTTGGTAACAGGGAGTATTACTGTCTTTGACCTTCTATTTCATGTTACTATTGCATTTCGCTTGTATTTCCTCCATACTTGATCATTCTGATTGAATCGATTTCCTTGGTTTGACATGGAGAGGAGGTCGCACTTGTGGGCTAGGGCATCATTTTGGCAAGCAAAATCAATAATTTCTCATTTGATCTCTACGGGAGTCTTCCTCAACAACAAGGCATCTACTTCCATCACTCAAGTATAATCTCAAGGTAATTTCTCATTCCATGATCTATCCATTTGTCTAAATGCTTCAAACCCTCATAAGTTAAAACCCTCATTTTACATTTTCTCAGATCTAGCAAGATCTACTTGGCTTTTGGGTATAAAATTTAAAACCCACCTCTATAGTATCCACGGCGATTCGGATCTATAGTTTGGTGTGGATTGACCTTCATCTGACCCATTTTCCAAGGCAAAGAAGCTTCTCCAAGGGAGGTCGCACTTCCTAGGAGGGGTGAGTTTGCTAAGATCCAGCACCTGGGTAGGTGAGATCCCACTTGATCCTTCATCTACACATTTGATAACCTACCCCTAGTGTGTGACTTCAGTGATTTTCACCTTGTGGGCCCCATTCCTCATTTTGAGGGTTGAGCCCCACTTGGGTCACTTTGTGATACATTTCAATCTCAGATCTACTGAGATCTAGCCATTGGATGACCCTAATTTTCAAGATCCACCTAGCTTGACACCTCAACATCCCTGATCTATAATTTGGTGGACATCCGATTCCATTTGGCCCATTTCCCAAGGCACTAATCTTCTCCAAGCCAATTCGACTTTCCTGGATTGTTGGGTTAGCTTGTGGCTTGATCCTTGTCTTGTTTACTTGAGTATCTTGACATTGTCATATCCATCCATCAAGCTCATCTTTGGTACTGGTTAGCTCCAATTTGGTCCTTAACTACCCTACATTGGACACGGTTCCCAAGGCAGTGGATTTTCTCATGATTGACTAGTACCCTAATCCTGGATCTTAATTCAAACATCTTAAGTCACTCACATATACATATTGGACCAAAGCTACACTGTTTAAACCCCTTGATCCAACCTATTACTCGTCTTGTGACTTCATCCATAGATCTAGGGTTCACCATACACCTTACGTACTTCATCTTTATTTGATTTGATCTGGTGTTTTGGTCTGATCTCTCCTATCGGGAGTGGATCTGGGTCTCCCCCTTTGTTGTCTTGGGCTAGATAAGAGAAAGTGAAGATTGCCTCGATTGGCGTGACAACCATCCATTGGGAGTCGAGGCTATCTTGGTTGCACCTCTTTTGTTTCCCATCCCCTCTGCCATCCATCTTGGATCTATCTCTAGGGGCAACTACAAGTTAGGTGATAACAGTTCCCTTACATTGAGATGTTGAGATGAGCATCTATATTGGATCACTATTGTGTTTATGGACAACAGTATATTCCTATGCCATTACTGAGTCTCAGGAAACTTAGGTTTGATGACCGATGTAGCCATTTAGCCATTTGTAGAGTATTATGTATTGCCCAAAGTTGCAGCTGTAGGTTCTCAGTGGACAGATGATAGTTCAGATGGTTTGTGCACAGGTATATGACCCAGGAGGTGTTATCATGTGTTTATGGTTATTATTGCTTTTATACTCGTTCTTATGGCATGTCTTAGCACTTGGTGTCATGATCTGGCGATCATATAGATATATGGACTTGGTTGTATTATTTATTTATCTATGTCCTTGCTCAGACTTAGAAGTTATACTCATTGATTTTACCCTCCTTGGGGAGAATAGAGGTGATCATTCCCACCATCTTTTGGCTTGCCAATGTTGGTCTCATTATTCACTTTCTCCACCCATCCATTACTTTCCAGTTATGGTTGTTACCCTGACTTACTACTTGACTAGTGGCATGGAGGACCTTCCCCCACTCTAGCCTCTTTGTTGGATGAGCTTCCCTGTTATATTGTGTCTCGACTCTAAGTTGCCTAAGTTGTGTTGGCTAGACCTGAAACAGATAGTACTACCATCATTACAATGTGTCTGGAAATGAAATGTTATATCTTAAATGAAAGCCCATTCTAGAATGTGTTTCTTAACACACGTGAATGAAAGGCATGTGAACTAAATGAAAATCCAAGAATGTGTTTTTTAACACACATGGATCAAGGCTATGGAAATGTACTAAAGGCCTAAAAAGAAATGGTTTAACAAATGCCATATCTAATGATTGTTGGCCTCACTTATAATGATTTTTTCCTCACTAGCTTGCTAGTTATCATGTGAGATGGAGTAAGGGACAACTAGATCTAAGTGTCCCCTGGAGTCTTGAGTTACGGTTTGTCGGGCACCTAGTCATGGCGGCTCTATAAAAGATCCTCACGGAGCTGTATCAGCTTAGATGTGAGTTGCAGGCATTTTTCAAGGTTGAATAAGCACTCCTGAAACAACTTACCCATTTGTGAGACACTGCCTTCCCCTGTGTTACTACTTGTCCAACATATGCTTTAGTGTGTATCCCCTTTCCATTTCCAAAGTGTCACAGTGTCAAGTTAGTGGTCATCCCCTAGCCTAGCCTTATAAGTTTTCAACCTTCACCCACCACTAGCAAATTGATCACAGCTATGAAGTGAGTATAAGTCTTGAGGTTCTAGTCTGAGCCATAATAACAATATAAAACATTGAATATTTGGTTTTAGATCGCTAGAGAATTGATTACTATATGTTATATTGCTACTTGAATGATTTGTAGAGCATGTCTTAACCTTTTTAACACTTGCAGCAGTTTGATGTTAGCCCGGGTCATTTTATTGGTCATGTTGACTTGGTCAAACCTAGTTTGACCAAGGTCAACTATAGGACATGAGGTGGATAGACCTTGGATGATGCAGATGGATGATATATGGTCTATTACAGGTCAATAGGTGGTTCCATGCATTGGTTACTGGTTCATGATGATGATCTGGCATTTTATTATATTTGATCATTTATAGATTATTATTATTTTTATCTGTCCGGGTATATCTAAGATATTATATGATCATGCAGAGATCCATATGGTGTATGAGTACACACGTTTAGTAGATTTGGGCTCTCTAAGTTCATTGAGATAGTTGGTTTTTCAGTTCTGGGTAGTTACAGTTGGTATTTTCTTCAGTTTATCATTCTGGTGCATATTTGCCATTAAAAATGGCCTGACAGAGCAGTTCCATGATGTGATTGATTCACCTATGGCGCTACAGAGGGGATATAGAGTGTAGCCACTTGTTTTTACTACATCGCTATGTTCCCAGACATGTTGGTGTAGTTAGATTTGGCCCTAGGTGACCAGGTAGAGAGTTACAAGCATTTTTATACTTTCCAGAGGATTTACAAAGGATAAAAAATGGTTAAAATGGCTATTGAGGAAATCGATTTGGTCTATTGAGGCAAGGAAATGGCATGGGAATTGTTTTGATGATGAGTGATGTCTTCCACCCCTTCCACAGCAGTTTCAGCTTTCAGTGGGGCCCTCACACATCTCTCCGACACATTTTATGGTTTTTTGGAGCCTTTGGAGGCTCACGACTTTCCCAGAGGAGCACGATTTGGTGCTAGGTTGAGTCATATGTTGTTATTGTGCCATGGGGACACACTAGGGTGGTCAGATATTGCCCCTTAGACCCACGATGAGCGAGTTATCATGTTTATTTAGTCACATTGAGTGGGACCCCCATTCCTAGGGCGATTTTGTCCATGTATGTTATATTTTTGAGTTGATCCATATACTTTATGTTGAGCTCATTTCAACCGTTGATTAGAACTTTTATATCTTTTAATCTTAGCCATCCATTCAAAAGGTGGTTAGGGTTTTGGTATCTCTCCTTCCTATTTAAAGGAGAGCTTCTCACTGTAAAGGAACCTTTGGCTCTTGGAATCTTGATAATAAAAACTATTTGCAAATATTCTTGGATCTCCTTTGCATTGATATTCTTAGATGGTAATTGGAAATTCAATTGCATCCTAGCATTTGAGAGTTTGTGGTAATATCCATATTTTTCGTGGAAACATTGTCTTGTCTACGGGAGGGCGACTTCACTTGGACGTTTTTGCAGAGGCTTCCTCAACTCGTTTTCTTGGCTTTGCTTGTATCAGGGGGTTTTCATTAGCATCACTGTGATCTATGATTTCATCTTGTTATTTCTTCTGTTACATTAGTCTATTTATCTTGATGCATCAAATCTTATATGGTTGACGTTTGTTGTGTAGGAGAGAAGGTGCATTGGCTTCCTTGGGCAAATTGATTTGCATTGGATACTCACTCAAATCTCCTCAAATTGATCGGGAAGGCATAGATCATTATCATCAAGGTATCTACAAGGTTTTCCATGTAAGATCTACAAGTTTGTTATTTATTTTGGGGTTTCAACCCATTGGCCATTTCATTTTACTGTCAAAACCCTCACTTAAAATAATCTAAAAATTCTCTGGGTCAAACCACTTGGCATTTTGGCAAAGCTTTTCTGAGTTTTTCACCTTAGGGCAAACCCAAGGTGGGTTCTCCTAGACGTCATGGTTGGAGGACTCCACGCGGCCCAAATCGCTAGGCACTAATCTCCTAACCCTTGCGCATTTCCTGGACTGATCAATTTGCTTGTGGTTTGATGCTTGTTCTGAGACTTGCGTGTTTTGATATTGTCATACCTTCCTTCAAGTTTATCCAAAGGTACTAGATAGCCCCAATCTTGTTCCTAAACCTCCCTACATTGGACACGGTTCCCAAGGCAATGGATTTTTATATCATTTGTTGGTACCTTGATCTTGGATCTCTCAATTAAGCCTATAAGTCACTTGTATAATCTTATTGGATCGATTTCATATCTCATAAGCCTCTTGATCCAATCCATAACTCACCTTGTGACTTCATCCATAGATCTAGGGTTTACAATACCTAACACCTTACGTACTTCACTGTGTCTGATTTGATCTGGTGTTTTGGTTCGATCTCTCCTATTGGGAGTAGATCTGGGTCTCCCCCATTGTTGTCTTGGGTTAAGATAACATCAAGTGAAGAGTGCCTCGATTGGCGTGACAACCATCCATTTGGGAGTCGAGGCTCTCTTGGTTCACCTCTTTAGTTGCCCATCCCCTCTACCATCCCTACGGATCAACCTATAGGGGCAATTACAAGTTTGGTGATAACACAAGCCTAGCAAAAGAATTATGAAAATGATGAAAAGATGAAGTAGAAAGCATCAACTATGTCACAAGGATACAATAATGATACTCCCTTCAACTAAGGACCAAACCAAAGCAAGATATGGGGTTTCCCCACAATAGCCTCCCTTGAAGTCATCCTCCTCTCCACCAATTCGGCCTTCCCTATAGAAAACGAATTGAAGGCCCAAGAACCATAATGATACACAACAAAAATATTGTATATTCAACTTCCACAAGAATCCATCAAGACAAGAGAAGTAGATCCACAAGATAGTATTTTTATTCTAATCTTCAAGAGCTCCAAAGGTGCCTTTACAATAGGGGGGTCTCTTCCTTTTATAGGAGAGAAAGACCAAAACCCTAAACCATTTTTGAAAATTAGTGGTTGAGATCAAAAGATATAACAATGTAATCAACGGCTAAGATGAGCCAACATAACAATAGACATGGATCACTCAAATAAAGGATGGCGTCATGGCTAAAAAGCCTCTAGGATGGGTGACGTCATACATGGGGGTGGCTAGATACATAGGAGCCACAACATAATGACATGGACAAGTGACTAGGAGCACATGGTGGGGCTAGGAGGTATTATTCCCCTTCACTAGCATGTCCCCATGGCACAATAATATAAAATATGACTCAATGACATGTCCAAGTATACAAATGATCAAATCCTGCCCCATCATCAGAGAGAGAAATACAATAAAAGAGCTCCTGTAGCCCATGTGGACCCCACTGACTGGTGCCAACTGATCTAGAAGAAGGGAGATACACCATGGATACCTCTGAGCAAACCAAGTGCCAAAACCTTGCTTCAATTTCCCAAATCGAATTCCTCAAAGACCCTTTTATTCCATTTTTTTAATCCTCCAAGAAACCCTCAAACTGACCAAAACTGCCTCCGGAGTGCCTGTGCTGTCAAACTGAGTGTACCATCATGTCTGGAAGGGGGTTAATATGGTAAAAACAAGTGGCTGGACCACCTCCTTCCTCTGTAGCACCCTAGGCAACGACTTGCCTCCAATGCTCCTGCTGGACAGGCCACATCAGCATGCCCAAACTGGTCAACTGGTAGAAAACTGCTAATATCATGCCCAGGAGTGGCCGAAACTAAAAGATAAGTGTCTCAATGGAATCAAAAGATCCAAATCCACTAGAGATGAGTACTCATACATCTCATGATAACCTGTGGGGTCATCTGTAGGGTCCACTATACCTAGACAGTGTAAAATATGATGATCTAGAAATAATAATAAAAATGACCAACTGCATCAATCATCATCTGGAGCATATGTCCAACATATGGAATCATCAATAGGTGCATGTGGGACCATAGACCAATATTATAAAGCATAAGTGGTCCTGTTATCACATATATAGTAGTCGGGCTACCATAAATTTTTTGTCAAATTCCAGTACACTATCCAGCCAGTTCCCTTACATTGAGATGCTGAGATGAGCATCTATATTGGATCACTATCAGATTTTGGACAGTATATCTATTCCCCAATGCCATGACTGAGTCTCAGGACACTTAGAGAGATGACTGATATAGCCATTATACCATTTGTACAGAGCAGTCAGTAGTGCCTAGAGTTACAGCAACAGTTTCAGAGGACAAATGGTGGTTCAGGTGATGAGCACTCAGGTATATGACTCAGCAGGTATATCATTGTGTTATGGTTATATTTCTTTTATACTTATTCTTATAGTGTGTCTTAGCACTTAGTGTCATGATCTGGCGATCATATAGATATGTGGACATGGTTGATCTTATTATATATATTTTATTGTCCCTACTCAGACTTAGAAGTTCACTATTCATACTCATTGGTTTTACCCTCCCTAGGGAGAATAAAGGTGATCATTCCACCATACCTTGGCTTGCTAGTGTTGGCTCCATTATTCATTGTCTTCATCCATCCATTGCCTACCTTTTAGTTTATCACCCTGACTTACTACTTGACTAGTGACATGGAGGATCTTTTCCCCATTGTAGCCTCTATATTGGATGAGCTTCCTTGTTTATTGTGTCTCAGCTCTGAGTTGGTGACAAAACTTACCTATGGTGAGTTGGAGTTCCTTGTGAAGTCCCCCCAGTCACTAAAGTTGTGTTGGCTAAACCTGAAACTTTTAGTGCTGCCATGAATACAAAATCTGGAAAATGAAATGCTATATCTTGTATGAAAAGCCCATTCATGCAATGTGTTTCTAAACACACATGAATGAAAGGCATGCCAAATGAAAATGGCCATGAAAATAAGATGTTATATCTTATGAAAATGTAAATACCTAGGTAAACAAGCTGTCTGTGACACACCTAGAAGTGCTCAGGTAAACAAGTGCCTTAAAAACACACCTGCAGCAGAAAGCCTAAAATAAATGTAAATCTATGCAATGTGTTTATAAACACACATAGATCAAAGGCTATGAAAACTTCAGGCCCAAAAAGCAATGGAACTTAAATGCTATATCTAAATAATTGTTGGCCTCATTTGTATTATGGATTGTGCGCATCTGTTAAAGGTGAATAAACCCTCTTTGAACAACTCATCCATTTGTGAGACACCGCCATTCCCTGTGTTGTTGCTCATTCAGTATATACTATGGTGTGTATTCCCTTTCCCTGTTCCAAAGTGTCACACTGTTAAGTCAGTCAAGTCATCCCTTAGCCTAGCCATGTTATTTTAGCCTTCACCCTTCACTAGCAAATTGATCACAGCTATGAAGTGAGTATGGTCTTGAAAGTCTAGTCTGAGTCTTAATATTAATTAATGACATTATATATTTGGATTTAGATTGCCAGTAATGATTACTTTGTGTTATAATTGCTATTTGATTAAGTTGTAGAGCATGCATTAACCTTTGACACTTTGTAGCAGCTTCTGATGATAGTCTGAATTATATTTAGTCATGTTGACTTGGTCAAACCTAGTTTGACCAAGGTCAACCACAGGACATGAGATGGTTGGACCTTGTGATGATATGGATAGATGATATATGGTCTATGTACATGTACATGATGATTCTATGCAACAGATTTATGATGACAATTCATGGTTTACAGCATTATTTGATCATTTACAGATTATTATTATTTCACCTGTTCCAGTACATTGGATATATTTTATGATCATGCAGAGACTCATATGGTGTATGGGTACACATCTTCGATGGATTTGGACCTTTTGAGTCCAATGAGACAGTTAATTTTCAGTTCCGGGCACTTACAGTGATGATTGAGCCTCAGTAGGCTAACCTAGTGCAGTTTTGGACTGTCGGAGACCTTGTCAGAGCAAAGAGGATTTTTATTTGGTTGACCTAGGGCGCTGTGCTTGGAGGGGGTGGTCCAGCCACTTGTTTTTACCATATTACCCCCCTCCCGGACACACTGGTGCCCTCACCTTGACAGTGTAGGCACTCCAGGAGGCAGTTTGGGGCAGTTTCACGCTTCTTGAGGCATTTCAGGATTGGTAGAAATTGCGATTGAGGAATTCGATTTGGGCTACTGAGGCAATGTCTTGGCATGGGATGATCAGTGATGATGGGTTGATGTCTTCCACACCTCCTCCAGCAGTTTCAGCTTCATCGAGACCTGCATCCATCACTTATGGCACTTTTTGATGATTTCTGAGGTCTTTTAAGGCCCACGATTTGTCCATAGAGGCACGATTTGGTATATTGATGACTATTTTATTATTATTGTGCTATGGGGACTGACCAAGGGTGGCTAAAATTACCCCTTGGACCCACCATAAGCTGCTTATTATATTTTGTCATCATGATATGGTGGGATTCCCCTCTCCTAGGGCGATTTTGTCCACTTATGTTATATTTTATTAGTGATCCATGTATTTTATTGTTGAGCTCATCTCAACCATTGATTAGACATTTGTATCTTTTAATCTTAGCCACTCATTCAAAAAGTGGTTAGGGTATTGATGCCTCTCCTTCCTATTTAAAGGAGAGAGCTTCTCATTGTAAGGGGTCTTTGGCTCTTGGATTATTGGTATAGAAAAACTTTCTTGTGGAAATTCTTGTGGTCTCCTTTGCATCTGGTGTTCTTAGATGGTGATTGGAAAGTCTATTGCAACCTAGCATTTGGAATTTGTGGTAAGATCTATCTCTTTTGGAAATCATTGTCTTGTCTACAGGAGGACGACTTCAACAAGGGCGATTTTGCAAGGCTTCTTCAAATCGACTTTCTTGGCATTTGCTTGTATCAGGGGGTTATCATTAGTATCATTGTGATCTATGCTATCTTTCTGTTACTTCTCTTGTGGCATTAGTCTTATCTCTTGATTGCATCAAATCTGATATTGTTGACGTTTGTTGTGTAGGAGAGAGGGTGCATTGGCTTCTTGGACTAAATCGACTTCATAGAAAACTACCTCAAAGCTTCTCAAATTGATCGGGTTTGCATAGATCATCATCATCAAGGCATCTACAAGTTACCCACGTAAGATCCACAGGTTTGTTTCTCTTATCTTGATCCAATCCATTGACATAGCTCATAAATTGATAAAACCCTTATTATTTCAAACCCTCATTGTTACATTTTCTCAGATCTACTAAGATCTAGTGGGTTGTTGGGTGTAATATTGAAAACCCACCTCTATAGTATCCACGGCATCCTGGATCTATAGTTTGGTGAGGATTGGCCTCCATTTGACTTCCTTCCCAAGCCAACTTAGCCTCTCCAAGTGAGGTCGCACTCCTTGGGGAGGGTGAGTTACCCTAGATCTAGTTGATGGGTAGTTGAGATCCCACTTGATTCATGATCTACACATCCAATAACCTACTCCCAGATTGTCACTTTTCTGATTTCTACCTTGTGGGCCCTATTCCACATTTTAAGGGATTTAATCCCCATTTTGGACCACTTGGTATCTTTAAACTCAGATCTCGTAAGATCTAGCCATTGGATTGCCTTGAAACTCTAGATACATACTCACTTGATCAACCTACGTGGATCTAAATTTTGGATGCCATTGGACTTGTCTTGATTGATTTATCCCACCTTTTAACCTCCTTGGGTAAAGTCGCACCACCTTGGAGAAGTGAGTTGGTCCACTTCTAGGACATGGGTACTTAAGATTTTGTTTGATTTGGAATGGGCATAATTCAAAACCTAGGTCTAGTATATCACTTCATCAAATCTTGCCTTGGGGATAGCATTCCTTGGTTTAAGGGATTGTGGTCCACTTAGGTCAAACCTTGAATCTCTAGATCTAGACCTATTCATCCATCAAGACTTTAATTGCCCACTTGTCTCATGCAATAGGAGTCATCAACCACAATTAATTTCGCTTTGACTCCATTATCCCAATTCCCAAGGCACTGGTCTCTCTCCAAGTCAATTTGACTTTCCTAGATTGTTGGATTAACTTGTGGTTTGACCCTTGTGTGGTGGACTAAACCCTTTGATGTCATCATATAACTTTATCAAGCTTGTCACTTGTACTAGTTAGCCCCAATTCAACCCCTAAACTACCCTGCATTGGACACAGTTCCCAAGGCAGTGGATTTTCTCACAATGAACTAGTACTATAATCTTGGATCCCATTTCAAATACTCTAAGTCACTCTCACATCAATAATGAACCAAAGCTATATTCATTGAACCCCTCACTTGTCTTGTGACTTCATCCTTAGGTCTAGGATAAACCATACACCTTACTTCACTTAGAATTAACTTGATTTGGTGTCTTGGTTTTGATCTCTCCTGTCGGGGGTAGATCGGGTCTCCCCCTTTGTTGTCTGGGCTAGATAACATAAAGCGAAGGTTGCCTCGACTGGCGTGACAACCATCTATTGGAGGTCAAGGTGATCGTGGTTGCACCTTTTGAGTTGCCCTTTCCTATTGCCATCCATTTATGGATACATCCACATGGGTAACTACAGTTTAGGTGATAACAGGTCCATCTCATCACGGATCCCAAGAATGACCATGATCAAACTATGTTTGACTAGGTCAAAAATACAACCAATGACTAGATTATAACAAATGACTAAGACATGTTCCTTTAACCATATTCACGGCTTAACTTAAAGTATAAACATCAATCAAGTGGTAGTTAATACATAGATATTCAATGTTATTTATAACTTACTTGCACCAAAGCTTTAAAGACACTTCATCCAATGGACATGGCCTAACTGCTAGCATAGGGTGAAGGCTAAGGACAAGGCTAGGTAGAAGGAATGACTTGACCAACTTAACTAAATGATACTTTGGATGGGGAAAAGGGGAGCTACACACTGTGCTGGACAAGATAGACAAAGGGAATGGCAGTGCCTCACAAATGGATGAGTTGTTTAGAGAGTGCTTATTCAACCTTGGAAAAAATGTCTACTACTAGAAATGTCACTCATGGCTCTAGGGGACACTTCGATTTAGCTATCCCTTACTCCATCTCAAATCATAACCCGTAGGCTCAATGAGGTATTTTCCCATATAAGGTCAGCAATCATTAGATTTGGCATTTGTTTAACCACTTCTTTTTAGGACTTTTTATTTATTTCATGACCAGCAATCATTTAGTTATAGCATTCATTTTTCCATTGCTTTTTAGGCCTAGCACAACCCCTTTGGGATTTCACATGTGCTAATAAGCAAAACTAATCGCAGCTTGCATTCGGGGTGCATTTACATTTCCAAGGATTTCATTGCATTGCATTTCATTGTTCTTTTCATTG
The DNA here is from genome assembly GCA_027924585.1 of Larix kaempferi. NCBI lineage: Eukaryota > Viridiplantae > Streptophyta > Pinopsida > Pinales > Pinaceae > Larix > Larix kaempferi. The sequence continues at coordinate 6,342,832 of BSBM01000866.1, forward strand.
GGCTTCCATTAGTTTCAAAGGTAGTACATTTTGCTTCAGGTTTTAGCCAACAAGAACTCAAGCAACTAGGGGGAATTCCGCACAAAACCACACATTGGGGCAACCGACTAGAATGATAACGACATAAAATCCAACTTACCAAAAGGCAAGTTCTGTTGCTAACTCAGAGTCGAGACACAAAACTAACATGGATGCTATCCAACACAGAGGTAGGATCGGTGAAGTCCTCCATATCAAAAGTCAAGAAGGCAAGTCAAGGTGAAAGCCAAAACAAGGAAGGTCATGGATGGATGGAGTCAAGTGAATGTGGTGCCTAAGCTAGCAAACATAAATGTTAGGAAATACCATGTCCATGCTCATAGGAGGGTAGTGAAACCAATGAGTATAGTTAGTAAACCTTTAAGTGCAAGTAATACATCCAATTCATTATTTAAATCCAATCAAGATAGTTCATTTCATTTATTAAATAATACTGCCACATCATGAGTTATATACCAAGTTAATGCTATGAAGATGACTAAAACAACAAGATAATAATCAATGCTAACAATCACAAGTCTAATTGTCATATCACTGCATATCAATAATCATCATCTAGAACCAATGAAACACTGCTGCAATAATAACAACTAGAACTCTGGGCATTGAACTAAATCTGTATGGAACAAAAGGTCATATCGGTCATCAAATCTAAGCTCTCAAGGCTCAGCCTTGGCACAAGGTCTACACATTGTCTGATATAAGCTCCTCTGATGTGTAAATGATCATAAATGATGCTGCTCATCATAACTGATCTCTGTAAAGGCAAAGCTCTGAAAAGTGCAGATATCTGCTCAACAAAAATAGTAGCCAAGCTACTATGGTGTGATAACAAGTCCAATGAAAAGGGCTATGAAATTGAAGTGAAATTCAAATGCTATGTAATGTAAATGCACCCCGGATGAAAGCTGTGATTAGTTGTGCTTATAAGCACATGTGAAATCCTAGAGGGGTCATATTAGGCCTAAAAAGCAATGGATAATTGTATGCTAAATCTAAAGATTGTTGGCCATGAAATTCAATGAAATGAAAGGTCCTAAAAAGCAAGGGTTAAATGTATGCCAAATCTAAAGACTGTTGACCTTATGTGAAACTTTCATCATTGAGCCTGCGGGTTATGATATGAGATGGAGCAATGGACAACTAATTCTAAGTGTCCCCTAGAACCTCAAGTTACAGTTAGCCTGACACCTAGTTCATGGCGGTTCTAGTAGTAGACAATTTTTGCCAAGGTTGAATAAGCAGTTCTCTAAACAACTCATCCATTTGTGAGACACCGTCATCCCTTTTAGTGAGTGATCCATGTCATATGTTGTATTGGCTCATCTTAGCCATTGATTATATTTTTGTATCTTTTGATCTCAACCACTTATTCATAAAGTGGTTAGGGTTTTGGTCTCTCTGTCCTCCTATTTAAGGAAGAGGCCCCTCTATTGTAAAGGCATCTAGAGATTTTTGGCTCTTGGCTATTGGAATAAAATTCTATCTTTTGGAGCAATGCTTGGATCTTGAAGTGGATGCCTGGTTATGATGATTGTAAATGCTTTTTCCATTGCACTGAAGGATATCTTATGGCTATCTTGTATCTTTTTCCACTAATCGTTTTTTACAGGTGAAGAGGCTGATTTGGTGGAGTGCGCATTGGTGGGGAGGCTTGCCCTGCAAACTTCTGTCAAATTTGGGATCAAACTAGGAGTGATTTTGTCTTTGTACCAATCATTCTCCATCTTTTACTTCTAGCTTGTATCTACCCTTGTTGTGTTTGACTGATTGAGCTTTGTCTCCTTGGTTTTACAGGTACAGAGGGGCACACGTATGGGCTTGGACAAATCGTTTTAGCAAGAGGGCTTCAAAATCTTCCATTTGATCTTTGGGAAAGTAATCCTCATCATAATCGGCATTCATCTCATTATCCAGGTACGCTTGAAAGGTTAGTATTTTTCTTCCTTGGCTTATCCATTATTTCTAGATCTCAAAACCCTAAACTTCAAAACCCTTTTTTAAAATTTTTCAGATCTATGGAGATCTAGCAACTTTTTGGGCTTAATAATTAATACCCACCTCTACATTAGTCACAACATTCCCGATCTATAATTTGGTGGACATCCGACTCCATTTTTCCTTCCATCTAAGGCACTAGTGCTCCTTGAGGCAAGTCGCAGTCCTTGGGTAGGTGGTCTTTTGCTAGATCCCACACATGGGTATTGCCATTTCTTGATGTGGGTGGACATCCGACTCCATTTTCCCTTCCATCTAAGGCACTAGTCCTCCTTGAGGAAAGTCGCAGTCCTTGGGTAGGTGGTCTTTTGCTAGATCCACCCATTTGCAAACCCCCCTAGTGTCTTTCTTCTTTGATTTTCACCTTGTCGGCCCCATTTGGACCAATTTCCATATTTCAAGGGTGGACCCCACTTGGATCTATTATTTTGGCACTAGATCTATCTAGATCTATCACTTTAAACCCCATAAGTGGCCTTCATCTCTCCTTGGTTGAATATTTATCTTTCCTTAATCCTCTTCAACCAAACCCTAACTCATTGGGCCCACGTATCCATTTTAGATCTAGATCTAACTTCATCTTGACCTTCTACCTTTTCATCATCACATTTCCCTAGGAGGTCTAGATTGAGTTTGCTAGCCTTCATTGGCTAAGCTAGGGTCTCCCCCTTGGTCTTACTTAGGCTTGATCTAAAGTGAAGAGTGCCTCGGTTAATGTGACATTCATCTTTTTTTTTTTAACCATGGGAACAGCAACCTCCCAAGGGTATATCCAATAGCCCGCAAGCCAGATATACCAGAAACTTGTGACTCAACAAGGGCCGAGACGTCTCGAGACCCTTTATCTCAGGGGAGAGCCTTTATCCCAGGGGTCTCCTACCCTTCGAGCCTTGTCACAACGAGCCAATGAGCAACCATACCCCCCGTCGGTTTTGAGCCTGTGACCTCCTTGGAGATAACACATGTTCTTAACCATTAGGCCCACTCAGGTGCTCTTAATGTGACATTCATCTTGCATTGGGAACCGTGGCATCTCTTGGGTCACCTCTTTAGTTGTCCATACCTCTATCGTCTTGGATAGGATACCTTTAGAGACAACTACAAGTTGTGTGATAACATTTTTGGTGCCATTACCGGGGAGGTAGAGGCTTACCTCAGGTGCCTGCAAGTATCCATGCATAATTCATATCTTATCACATCTGGTCTTGTAATTTGATGGTTATCATTTGTATTCTTAAATTTTTCATAACCATCCATTTTCACTCATCTCTCCCCTCTATTTTAACAACATATCTTTTGGTAAACAAGATCAATAGTTTACCTGGCGACTCCACTAGTGATCGATCCTATCATAATTAGAACCCATGTGGTGAATCAATTGGCATTTGGGATTTTTTCTAGTAATTATCATCCATGGCTACTTCTGAGCGGCCAAGGACTTTCGGTCGATTGAAAGTTTTTGACTTCTAAAAAATTGTTGGGTATCCTCATCAAATCCCTCATCAAGCCCGTGAAAGGTTGTCTAAATTCGACGGAAGTCTTGAAGTATATGCTAAAAGGCACCTTGAACTTTTTAGGGAAGTTATTAAAGAATTATCCATAACCCATGAGGATGTGTGTATGAAACTATTGGCCTCATCTTTCCAAGAAAGAGTTGAGCTCTGGTTCTTGAATTTGATGACCAATAGCATTTCCGGATATGACATGTTTGAAAATAAATTCTTAGAAAGATGGGGAAATGAATACAATGATCAAATCCAAGATCCAAGCCTTCCCCTTTCCGATCCTATTGTTGAAACAATTAATAATAAAATATCAATTGATTTGTCATCATCTGAAGATGGTCCCTCTTGCCCAATTCCTTTTGAGGATGAGATGGGGGGGGTCAATCAGTATTGTTAACTTTTTACCTTTTAACAACTTATTAAACTTTAATCAAAACATGGAATCAACAAGATACACAAAAACACATAATTTATCGTGGAACCCCAATTGGGTAAACCACCAACACTTTCTATACTGCAAAATTATGTTTACAATAAGTTTTGCAAGCCACAACTTGCTGGAGACACCAATCCCCAAGTTTCTCAGCCACCACTGAAGGATGCACCCACACCCTAGTTTATGCCTGCACCTACAGACAAGGATACACCAATACCCTGATTTTCCAACCACTACTGGAAGGAGGCCAAGACCCCTCTTGCAGGCATGTAGCTTGCCCTAGTACCACCCTACCTCCCTTGCTTGATATTATTAATACTTCTCTGGTCTTCTTCAACTTCTGTCTCTTTCTATCTTGACTTGGTCTCTGCCTTGCTACTATAAGGATCTTCATTGCCTTTTTACTTTGCTGGTCTCTGTCTTTTATTCTGCTTGACTGTGCACTCCTTGGTCTCTGCCTCTTCTTACTGTAGCTGCTACAAAAGTCTTCACTGGTTTTTTGCTGGTCTCTATCTTTTGTTTTACTCTTGCTCTACTTTAGATCTTCATCATTCCCCAGACACAGTTTATTTGATCTTTATACTGCTTTAGATCAGCATCATTATTTAACCATAGAGACCCTCTTTAATACTAGATGTTCATTATTTGTCTTCTTCAACAAACTCGACTATAGAGCCATCTTCTTGCTTCTTAAAATATTCATTATCCATCCACAAAAGAGACACGCATTTCGAATGACTTTGTTTTCTCAATATATATACCTCTCCAATAGTCATGTGTGTTCTTTGGAAATAACACAACTCTTCAAAACAATGTGACCCTTTTAAAAACACGACTCTTCATTTACAATCACTTTTTAATTATATCTTTTTATTTAACCTTTTACTCCAACAAAAGGTTAAATATTTCTTTATTTCTTTTCAGCAACAAGTTTTCCCCCTTTTTTTTAATTTTTAATTTTTATCTTTTTATTTAACTTTTTACTCCAACAAAAAGGTTAACTACTTATTTCTTTCCAGCAACAAGTTTTTCCCATTTTTTAATTTTCAATTTACATCTCTTATATATTTTTATTTAACTTTTTACTCCAACAAAAGGTTAAATATTTCTTTATTTATTTCCAACAAGTTTTCCCCCTTTTTTTAATTTTCAATTTACATCTCTTATATCCTTTTTATTTAACTTTTTACTCCAGAAAAAAGGTTAAATATTTCTTTACTCTCACGTGCTTTAACATATATTTTAATTATATGTTTAACATATAGGAAACTTGTCCAAAATTTGAAGGTCATGTCTCTTCATTAAGAATTTAACTAACATCACGTCCTTATCTTTTATAGAACATCATGACTTTTCATAAGATGTGCCTCTTTATGTTTTATAACATATCACTTAATTCTTATATTTATTCTTAACAACATGCAACTTAATAAAGTATTACCCATCATAAAACTTCGTTGACTTCATAGTTGTGAAACTTAGCAAGGGATTCTAAACCACCGATCACTTCATATGTTTTATAACATATCACTTAATTCTTATATTGTTATTCTTAACAACATGCAAACTCAACATTTTTCTTGGTTTTGGCAGGTTAATAACTTGCACGTGTGAACACTAGGAGAGGATCTGATCTCATGGCTGAATAGCCAGTTCATCAAAGAACATGATCATACCATCTTTGGATTTTACTGACACACACACACTCTGTGGCAGGCATTTGAAAATAGCCTTCCAACTTGTTTAATTTCAACACTTAGACAAAATTGTCAAACCCTAGTCATTACTGTGCCAGGAGGCATTTTGGCAAACTCATATTTCACACGTGTGAACACCCATAGGAAAACTGTCTCCTTGGCTGGATAGCCAATTCATCAATGAACATGTTCTACACTTTCTGATGAATTTATCATCACTCAGACAGGCTTGGGCCGGCATTTCAAAATGCCTTTTCAACCTTGTGAATTTTACACTTAGTCAATTATAGGACTTCCTCCAAAACTTATTCTGAGACCCCTTTTTGGTAGATCCATAACTTTGTCTCCAGACATGTTCAAGGAGAACTAAGGCCATGGTTAGATAGACAATCAAACATACTACAATACCCCCATGTGCTGCGGGAATTTACTCTAACCCATAAATTAGGGCGGGCATCTTTCTGAGGTGATTTAGTCATTTTTGCTTGCTAAACCCCTGTTTTGGCAGGTCCATAACTTCTCCCTCAGGTATGTTCTGGACAAAGTGAAGACATGGTCAGGTAGGCAAAACAACAATCTACAAGAGCCCCCCTATGGTGCGGGCATATATATTCTCCTATAAATTATGGCGTGCATTTCCTTAAGACAGTTTTTACTAAATTTCCAATACTTAGTTGTTTTCTTGTTTTTCACCAAATTGCCATATTTTTCCAAAATGATGTCAGATTGCTATAATGACTTCTTGGTAACTCCAGAACACCATCTTGTGTTTTTCCGGCCTCATCACACATGCCACATCACCAACCATGCCATGTCATCACTACCAACCATGCTACATCATCATACATGCCATCCTTTGACTTTCACTGAGTTCACTCTTGCCATCATGTCCTTGGTTATTCCTTTGTCATCACTGAACTCCTTTTGACATCAATGACAACCATATTCCATATTGCCAACATGATCCTCAAGATCCAGTGAATGAACTAGTTTATGAAGAGGAAGAACTCGATACTTATGTGATCTTATCTAACACTTAAGCACCTATCAAAGAAAAATATAAGGAAGAAAGAGTTAGTGAGATTTGGAGGATGAACTTTGATGGGGCTCATTCTAAGTCAGGAATTGGGGCAGGGGATGTGTTCACTTCTTTGAAAAATGAAACTTTTAACTTCGCATTCAGGCTAGAATATGAAACAACTAATAATGTGGCAGAGTATGAGGTGTTTCTTTTAGGCCTATAAATTGCTAAAGATGTGTGGGGATTAAGATTTTAATAATTCTTTAGGTCAAAGGCCAGTTTGCATACAAGAATGATAGGGTAAAGAAATATAAAAATGTGATTTGGGACTCAATGGAATTTTTTGATGCGTTATCCTTAGAAGAAGTCTCAAAAGGACATAATCGTCAAGGAGATGTTTTAGCTGTATCAGCCACTACTTTTCAATTGTGTGATGAATTGATAAAAGGACATGGTAAAATGGAAGTAATTTTCAAACCTATATTGGATAACTTTAAGCATTGGCAGGTTTTTAGTAGTGTTATTAGAATCAATCCAGTTCTAGAAAAATCGGTTGGTCTGACAGGTTTAGGCCCCAACTGGTTCAAACTGCCACCCTGAATTGGAAATGGACGGTGGCCAGTTTGGTACAGAACCGGCCTTTTTTCATCTGACCAATCGGTTTCATATGGAACCGACCATTTGTGTACGTCACTGACAGCCATGTTTGTGGGCCCGCGAAATTCAAATTAAGAAAAAACAAAATAGAAAAAGCCTACTCTAATAGCAAAAAACCTAACCTAATCTAAACAATAATCATTAGTAACAATAAATGGTAATATTAAATTCTTAAAGTAAAAGTGAGATTCTCCTTATCTTTCATTTTGTATCATTTTATTTAAATTTTTAACATTACTATTAATTGTTTCAGGATGTTTTAGAGTGGTTCCAACCTCATCGGACTTCATATGCAAAAAGTAGAACTTTAGATCCCTTTCAGAATTTAACAGATTTAACAGTGTTAAAGGTTTTAGGATTGCAATGTTTCCATTGGAATCTATCATGTATGAGGGTAGAGGATTGCCATTTAATCAAGGGCATCAACCCCTCTATGTACCTTCATTGGGTTTTATATGCAAAAAGTAGAATTTTAGATCTCATTCAGAGTTTAACATACTTAACAGTGTTCAGGGTGTTAGGATTGCATTGTTTCCACTAGATTCTATCATGAATGAGGGTGGGGGACTGTCATTTAATCAAGTGCATCAACCCCTCTATGTATCTCGATGTGTCATGTCCTTTTCTGAGTAATCACTCCAAGGAAGGACTTTTAGCCTATTTAATTCTCATAGGCTATAGTAGTTGAAAAGAGGAAATTAAATTATTTAATGTCACCAAGCAAAAGTAACATTATGAAGTGACGTTGAGTAATTAATTCATAATGTGACTTTTGTAAAAGTCACTTTGTTATTTAAAAGGGAAAAAGGGTAAAAGTGGGAAAAAAGGGTCAAAGTGAGAATAAAAGGGCAAGTAGCCTCATTCTCTCATTCATTCATGTTATTTTCACTTTTGAAAAAGAATTTGAGAGCTCTTGTGGCTTTTGCTCTTGGGACATAAACCCTAAGAGAAAAACTTGGTTTCAGTGGTGAAACTATCCACGATTCCACCCTAGCTGAGCAGTGAGGGAAATATCACTTAAAATCATTGAACTTCATTGCTGTGATTAGGACACAAGTTTGTTTACAGATTGGAGGAATCGGGGCTGAGTTTCAGTGATTTCATGAAGGGGGCGCACTTGGACAAGAGGGTGCACTAGTTAAAAGGAGGCACATGGATTCATTCTTTTTCTTGCTGCTGTTAGGAGACTATTTGAAGAGGACGCATCACCCAGACTTGAACACTGAAGGAGGGATGAGTTGACTGTAGAAAGACACCTTGTTTCCAAGAGGGATGCTTTGACTGTCAAGTGCCTCAAGTGTGGTAGAAAAGAGGGCGTTTCCTTCACTGTGGGTGCTGCAAGCTCTTTTGGGGGTAGAGTTTCACTTGTTTGGGGGCCAAATTCCGTTGTGATGAGGGCACAGATCTCTGCTAGGCATTGGAGCATGTAAAGTTTGTTATCTCAGCTGAATCGTGGGGTTTTAGAGGTCGCAGTCATCACTAGAGGAGGTTGCACTTCATGTTGGAATATCAAGCAGCTTGTTGGGGTCACATCTGATGTCAAAGATCCACTGTACAGAACCGATTTGGGACTGATTTTTCTGAGCTGGGTGCTATCTCCATCATCCTCTAGCTGAGAGTGGACATCTACAGCCATCTGGGCATTGGAAAGAGTTCAGATTCAAGCAGTCAAGGGGCATGCCACCTATCATCACTCCCAGTTCTGATATATCAGTGTAATTTGAATTGTTTAATTCATACCATACTACTGTTACAGCTGTTAGAAATGTACAGTCATCCCTATGTGTTTATGTGACTGGCTTTTTTATTTTAAATGCAAGTAAACATATTTACTGAGTCCCTTAACTTTCCAAAATTCATACTGTGAGATCTGAAACAAAATATAAAATATACTCAAAATAGTAGCACTAAGCAGTCGATCAGTTTTGGAGAACAGTACAGTGATGTTAAAGCAGTGATCATCAAGTGTTTGTCAAAAGTCATAAACCATATTACACAAGCAAATAGCATAAAAACCAGACCAGATCTAGCGTGGGTCATTACACGATGTTGGTGGTGCTCATTGTTTCGTAACATATAATTTTGCACAAAGTATTTAGACAATACTTGCTACAAGATACCTTGTTACTAGGGATTTTGACTTCGTACATTTGCTCTTCATCCCCTACATAAGAGTCTGACTTCGTCTTGGTTCTTCAAGTGCAACTAAATATACATAATAGAAAAAGGTAATGCATATGTATAAACAGGAAGAACAAAGAACCACACATTCTTTCCTTTATCTTCAAGCTTTTGCTCCAGCAATTAATTCAAGGAAGACATGCCAGCAACTCAATCACTTTTCTTAATATCACACGACATTAGGAACTTTTTGACTTCAGATGAAATATTATTTGAACTAAAATGACATGCATCATACTTGATTCTTGTGTGCTAGATAACTTGATGCATCCTTAAATCGGGCTTTAATTTGATAATTCCTCATGATTTCAGAATGTGTTATCCATATCCTTATGAACTTTCCAAAAGGATTGATACTGAATATGGGAAGGAGAAGTATGTGAGTCTTGCAACATTCACCGAAAAGCCGACATCAGAACAAATAAATGATGCCTTTAGTGGCAGATTAAGGTTTGTTACCATTTCACTACTATACTCTTATCTGTAATTTTTCCAATAATAAGGTGATTTATGTAGTTACAGCGTTAGACTTTGTACCTAAGTGTGCCCAATTTTAGTAACTCCATATATCCCATAATTTCTAGGATTCTCTCCATAATATGTTTTTAATACCTCACCTCTGTTTCATCTCCCACAGGAAGAAGGAAAGTACACCGACGGGTTTTTGGTGAGAAGCCTTACTCTTTTTTAATGAAGTTCCCTTCTGATGATTAGTGTTGAATGCTATATTTTGAAGAGGCTCTTAATTCGATTTAACTTGGTTGGCTTTTAAACATTGCTTTGCAGGGGTCTTTTGAGTAGTATTTTAAGCTAGATGTGGAGAAAAAATGGATTGCCATTGCAGAGAGAATGATACATATATGGTTTGAATTTTTTTTGAGTTCTATACCAGAAATATTTTGTTTTAGATAAAATGTATTTCTATAAGAGATTCGAATCCCAACTACTCATTTTTTATCACTATTGGTTACATGTTTTCGACAGTTTTGTCAAAATTTGTCACACAATATTTGCTTCTGAAGGAAGATAATATGCTTTAATCTACTATTATGGTTATGGTTATGGCCATCTCGGCAGAAATACTTGACTGCAAGCAGTTAATGGTGAAGCAGAAGAAAAAAAATTGTCAACTATAAATAGTAGCTAAGTCAGAAAAGTGCATCTAGATGTTACCACAGAATACAATATGAGAGAAACATATACTTGCTTGAATCTTCTGTTCTGCCTGCCAAAGGTAGGTGAGGAATCTAATCATGTTTCCAACACTTGAAGATGATGTAGAACATTTTTGTTATGATACATGCACCTCAGCAATGCTTCATAATTTATTATCGGCGTATTCATTGTCATACTATTCTCGAAGCTGTATAGATTGGTACAAGGAAGTAAAGAATCGTGCATAGAACGAATCCCAATTAGATGATCCTGAGTTTGTCTCCATTGTAAATAGGTAGTTGAAAATTAGCTTTCCATGTTACAAGAGGATCTGTTTCATGGAAAATAGTGGGATTTTAGAGAGCCTAAAACTCAATGCCCTATGAGAGTGATGTATGTATCTAACTTGCTGCTTTAGTGGCCTTTTGTATTTTGTAGTTTTATTTTGAATAAAAAAATAAAACATTTCCTTGTGAAAATGTAACACAATAAGCAACTTTTCATGTGAAGTAAGATGTTGCCGATTGTGTAATACTGTCACGGTCACCTAAATTCTATGTTAGAACCACTGTAAGATAATGAAATAGCCAAAGTCAACTGAATTTAATGGAATTTATTTAACTAATTTGCAGTAATTCATTTTAATGATAATTAGTGAAAGGATATTAATAGATGGATAAAGAAGAAAGATGTCAGGGTTAAGCACTCCTTTAGCTCCCGAGTATGAGATTATATTAGTCACCACTAGTGGCAAACCTCACCTCTGTACTTGTAAATTTTCTGCTCGACATTGAGAAGAAGTCATAGGTGTAATAACCCTTATATTGATAAGCACTAGGGGCCCATTACCTGGTTGCATTTTGTTTTTTGTTTTCCTAAATTGTTTTGACACATAAATAAACATCTATTATAAATATTTTTTCAAGCAATCATCAGTATCACACACAAATCAACAACCAAAACGACAGTCATATTGCAGTGGAAGTGGTGATAGGGAACCTACCCAAAGTGTGTTTATCTTGGATCAAGAATCATTCTACTATGAAGCTTCTCTGGGTTGAACTAGGTTCTTTGATAACACTTCGATGATCACCAGCACAAACATGGCTCTCAATCAAGTTCTCACAAAATGGTTCAATAAGAACAATATTAATGACTTTACTTTGAATCAATCTCTTTAAGGGGATCAATTTGGCATTGGTAATACCACAGCAACAAGATTGGACTATGCTTGAATACCATGTGAGAAATTTTGACACTCTTAGAAATTACATAGACGTGCCAAAACTTCAAGGGAAAAGAACTACCAAATGCATTAACCACTTTGATAATCACACCTAAAAGTTAGTTAACTATAATACCAATGAAAATTTATTGGCCTTAAAGACTCTAGAATTTTTTTTTTTCAATTCATAGTGGTATCTAATTTGCACAAGTCTTCTGCAAATGGTCCAATCTGTCAATGTTACGCTACACTACACTATCGCTAGACATGATTTTAATGATAAGCGGAAAATATTTAGATGTTTCCCACTTTAGATGTAATAAGAAAAACAATTGAACTTGAGTAAACTAACGAACAAAATAGATAGAAACCAGTTATGTAATGCAGCATGCCATTAATTCTAGAAAAACCAATTTTATTAATTGAAAAACTGCAATGTATAATAAAGGTAGAGAGAGTATTCGGTTTCCTTCCATGGATTTCCAATCCTCATTGTATTTTTGTTTATCCCATAAACCAATTCAGAGCACTAATGGCTCACATAAGCTTACAACCTCTAGCCCACTAGATATTTGGTTTCATTATAATAAATTAAACTCGGTGCATGTTGCCACAAAAAACCACACCTAGGGGGAAGCGCAACAGAAATCTTTAAAGCTGCCAGGTGTGTCCTTGGGGGCAAGTCTCGAGTTAGGTGTTGTCACCTCATCCTGGCTCCTTCGTTTAGGCAAAATCCTAATCAAATCTAAGGGGGTTAAACCCTTTGAAAGAATTTTTAAGGCTCTTAGGTTATTTTTAGTTGTTAAGGATGGAAGTGATTGTTTTTAGGAATTTTTGGAAAGAAACATTGAAACAAGCTTATTGCAAAAATGTGAAATAGTTCGACAACATATATAACATCAACATATAAAGATTAATCAACAATAGTGAATTGGCATTCAACAAATGAAATATATTGTTGCAACTTGGGTATGAGGGATGATGGAGTCAAATAAAAATAGTGCTGCTGAAATGTAACGTGTTTTGCAATGTACTTGGTCAGTTTAAATTTATTGGGATGACGAGTTGATTACGGAAAAAGGGGATTCCCGATATACCATGAGGTATTGGGAATGTGTCTGGATTTCACTTTGTGTGGTTCCACAGAAGGACATGTGGGCTAGATAAAGTCACGGGGAGATGTACAACACTACACCAAACGAGGGTGTGGCATGACGGCGCCCCGCGGTCACTTTCTAATGGTTCTTGTTTGCTTTGCAAATTTTTCCCACAACAAAATGACTTTGAAATTAATGTCGGATTTCTGTTAAGGGAGGTTAATTAAACAGTTTGTGAACTAATTACTAGTCACTTCAGTCCCTTTTGATGCACCCAACTGGTCGGACGAACTGCAGAGGTGCATAGCATATGGAATGGGAGTTTTGATTGCTTTTAAAGGTTTTAACAATGCTTTTGTATATGGAACATAAAAACAAAGCAAGAAAATGTTTTATAATTACTACCTACGAATCTCTTCCATGGTTCCATACTCGGGCAAGCCCTTATCCATGAATCGTCATTCGAGAATGCGTAGGGGTTAATATTAGTTTTTCCCCCAAAAATGTAAAGCAAAAGAGTGAAATCAAATCTAGATCTAATTGCGAAAAATAAAAGCTAATCTAGCAAAAATACTAGCTAAACCATAAAAAGTAAAAGAGACAAATACAGGCCTTCCTTGGATGGGGAAGGGGGTTGTGGGATGACGCAAGGGTGCCTTCGACAGGAAGGTTCTTGCTTAACAATTACACACAACACACATGTTCACATAGACAAGATGCAAACAACATGCCAGAAGCTGGCTTATATTACTTCTTTGAATCGGTTACAATGCAAACTGCAAAGAAATGAAATAACTAACTGTCGGCCTTGGCCGTTACAACATAGAAGTAACTGTGTACTCTCTCAGTGTGTCGATCTCACCCTCTCCTGGTTCACTGTGAAACTCTGAGCTATGGCTCGATCTTCTCTGCATTCGGAAGTTGTGTGACTGTTCTCTCCTATCTACAGAACTTCTCCCTGAACTTTGCTCTGCTCTGCTTGACTCTCCAAAATGCCAAGTCGTCCCTCAACTGATCCAAACTCCTTGGTCTTCTACTTTGTGTAAATTTTTCCGAGTTTTGCAACTTACTGATTTATGTCACATTTCAGTGGTTTTCATTTCCAACCGGTTTTGCATAGGTTGGAAACTACTTATGAAATTTTCTTAGACAATTAAACACGCTGTAAAATTACTCTAACAGGTAGAAAATCAATTTTAACAAGCACACCATAAAAATATAGACTCAGAATTTTCGGCAATTGTGCTCTGGAAAAACCCCCACAGGGAAAACCAGTTAGAGAGATTTTTATTATTACTTCAGCAATAAATATAGAACAACAACACAGTGAAAATACAATTTATCTCCACCATTAAATGCACCCACAAACTACCTCGATTTGTGTGCACAAAAGCTGCCTCAAAATTTGTGCAAATTCTTGTCTTGGTTTCTGTGCAAATATGAACCTCAATTTTTGTGTTGTACTCTTCTCGATTTCTGTGCAGACACACCCTCGAAATTTGTGCTATACTTTTCCAGATTTCTGTGCAAAAATAACCTCGAAATCTGTGTAGGGAGGACACTGGTACGGTCTGTACGGACTTGTTTTTCTACACCTGTCCTTTCCTAGAAAATTGTGTTGTACTATCTAGATTTATGTGCCCTTCTTTCTCGAAAACTGTGCCTGGGTTAATGCCTCGAAAACTGTGAAGATAGTCTCGAAATCTGTGCCCAGGTATGATCCTCGAACAATGTGCAGAAATAAATGTTGTACAGTTTTTCATCCTTGGGATTTGTGCTAGTAATAAATACCTTCACCTCGAAATCTGTGCCAATAATGAATGTTGAACTTGTGCCTTGATTTCAAAGCCCACTGTGACTAAAGGTTGTCTAGAAATGCGTGCCCACTCCAAGTCTCTCTTTCTATCTCTTCTCTTCACTTCAATCTGCAAAAGTGAGTCTCCTTGCCTCTCTCAAACCTTTTTGATCAAACCCTAAGTGAGTTCTAATCCAACAGTCAAGATTTGATCTAATCTAATGGTTGAGATTGAATGAGTGAAAATACCTTTTATTTAAATCTCATAAATAAAATTCACTCACTCACTTAAATTTATCAAAAAATGACTTTCATTTTATAAAGTCTCATTAAGTGCATTTAATGTGAGGGTCACATTTTTCCCCCTTCTAAACGACATTAGGAAAATGTCATTTGGGGAACACTTCCCTAGGTACAAAAGCTAACACTCCCTCTTACCGAGGAAGGTGTTCTGCACCACTCCCAACTTATCTCTGAAGAAGACAAACTTCCCCCTCCACAAAGACTTCGTCAGGATATCTGCTACCTACTCATCAGTGGAAATATACTACAACTCAACTGCTCCTCTCTGGACGTAGTCTCGGATGAAATGGTACCTGATCTCAATGTGCTTTGACCTGTCATGGAACACCGGATTCTTAGAGAGCTGAATGCAACTCTGATTGTCACAATAGATCACCGTAGGTCTAAGTTGTTGATCAAATAAATCTACCAATAACTTGCAAAGCCACAATGCCTCGCAAGTAGCTTGTCTGGCTGCCATGTACTCAGCCTCGGCAGAACTCAATGCAATGGACTTCGGTTTCCGACTGAACCACGGCATTGCTGCCGAGCCCAAACTGAAATAACAACCGGAAGTGCTCTTTCGATCCCTCACACAACCTACCCAGTCTGAATCTGTGAAACCAACCAAGCTGACTCCACTCAAACCCCTGTAGGCCAAACCATAATCCACTGTACCTGCTAGGTATCTCAGCACATGTTTTGCGATAGTCCAATGTACACTCCTAGGCTCCACTATGAACTGGCTAAGAGTGTTCACCGCAAAATACAAGTCTGGCCTAGTGTTGACCAGATACATCAATGATCCAACGAGCTGACGGTAAAGTGTAGGATCCACCAACTTACCCTCAGAAGCATGAAGTTGCTTCCAGTTGGTGATCATAGGTGTAGACATAGGCCTATAGTCCTCCATCCGAAATCTCCTTAGAATATCAACTGCATACTTCCCTTATCCCAGGAAAATATGTCCAGGCTCCTGCCAAACCTCCATCCCCAAATAGTAATGCATCAGCCCAATATCAGTCATCTCATACTCAGCTGCAAGGTCTCTCTTGCAATGTGCAATGAGACGCTCATCTCCAGTGATAAACAAGTCATCAACATATAATAGAAGAATGAGAGGATCTCCACCAACCACAATGTAGTAAAGGTTGGGATCAGCCTCACTTTTTTGAAAGCCCATCGAAGTCAAGTATGCATCGATCTTGGAGTACCAAACTCTAGGAGCTTGCTTTAGTCCGTACAAGGATTTCCTCAGCCTGCACACATGAGAATCTCTCCCATGAATCTCGAATCCCTATGGCTGCTCTAAGTACACCTCCTCCTGCAGAAGACCATTGAGAAACGTGGTCTTCACATCCATCTGGTGGATCTTCCAACCCATCTCTGCTGCTATAGATATAACTACTCTGATGGAAGAATACCAAGCAACTGGCACAAAAGTCTCATCATAGTCAACTCCCTCAACCTGTGAAAACCCCCGAGCCACAAAACGAGCCTTGTACTTCTCCACACTGCCATCTGTAGCATGCTTTATCTTGTAAAGCCACTTGGAAATCACCACTGACTTCCCCTCAGGTCTCAGCACTATCTCCCAAGCATCATTCTTCATGATGGAATGGTACTCTTCCATCATGGCATCTCTCCATACCTGATGCTGAGAAGCCTCCTCAAATGGGGAAGGCGCAGAGTCATGAATACTCGCAACAAGAGCCATCCCCAATCTGTCTGGCATCACTACTGTCCTGATCTCCTCCTGGGGTCTACCAAATGCCTCTGCTTCCTTCAAGGTATCCTGAAGCCACTCAGGCTTCCTCTTCCTTGAAGGCTCCTCCCAAACGGGTCTATCCTCATCTGAGGAACTCCCAGAAGCAGAAGGTCCAACACCCCAAGGACCAGTGCATGATGAACTAGTCCCTGAAGAACCTGTAACCTGTGAACTTGAACCTGTACCTGTCCTTGAAGTACCTGTCTGTGATGCACCTGCAACAATTAATTAACAAGAAAATGCGAAATAGCAGAAATGACAGAACTCAGAATCACTTTTATATTGATCACAGGCCACTTCGAGGGGGCAACCTCCTTTGAGCAAGCTCAATACAATTAACTTCACGGTGCCTTCATAGGTCTCAACACACACTTATATACTAATTCTAGGCGACAATACTATGGGTCAAAACCATGGGCCGTCACAAACTATGGATCAACAATACTATGGGCGACTTACAAAGCATATGCGCCAACAACAATAACATAAACTATTGATCAACAAATACTATGGGACGACTTACAAAGCATACGCGTCCAACAACAACATACTAACAAAGTAAAGACATGGGTTCCTAACATCCCCTCCCCCTTAAAAAAAGCTTTGTCCTCAAAGCTTTAGATGTGGAAATTGTTGTTGAATTTGAAGGAGTGGTTCCCATGTAGCATCCTCTGGTTGCATGTCGTGCCACTGAATTAAGACCTCTGTGATAGAGCGAGAGCGAAGCTGACGCGTGCACCGATTGAGGATGGCCTTTGGCTCAAAAAGGATGGATCCTTCGTTATCCAGTTCGGGTAAAATCGTTTGTCCACTGATGTTGGTGCCAAGAACTTTCTTCAGACAAGAGACATGAAACACTGGATGAATGCGGGAAGGAGGAAGTTTCAATTTATAAGCAACGGACCCAATCTTCTGAAGAATCCAATATGGCCCATAGAACTTTGGAGCAAGCTTATGACGCCCTTTGAGTTTCAAGGATGATTGTTTGTACGGATGGAGACGAAGAAAAACCATATCGCCGACTTGAAAAGTGCGCTCAGAACGGTGCTGATCAGCTTGTTGCTTCATGCGATTTCTTGCCATGTGAAGATTGTCCCGCAAAATGCGAAGAATCTGATCGCGGTTTCGAAGGACCGTGTCAACTTCCTGAACTGGTGAACTGGTGTGGGTGTATGGAAGAAGAGCTGGAGGTGCCTGACCATAGACTGCTTCATATGGGGTCATTTTAGAGGCAGTGTGGTAAGAGGTATTGTACCACCATTCAGCGAGAGGGAGCCATTTTTCCCACTGATGTTGTTGTTCCGAGGTGAAGCAACGAAGATAATTTTCCAATCATTTATTGACAATTTCAGTCTGACCATCTGTTTGTGGGTGATACCCTGAACTCATCTTCAGTTTGGTGCCAGTGTGGCGAAATAGTTATGTCCAAAAATGACTGGTGAAAGTCGCATCACGATCCGAGACAATGGAAGAAGGGATGCCATGAAGACGAAAGATCTGGTCCAGAAAAATTTGAGCGACGGAGGAGGCTGTATAGGGATGGCTGAGAGCACAAAAATGACTATATTTGGAGAGGCGATCAACCACAACGAGAATCACTGTCTTCCCACCAGATTTAGGGAGCCCGTTCAATTAAATCCATAGAAATATCTGTCCAAATCCATGTAGGTATGGGCAAGGGTTCAAGCAATCCTGGAAGGAGTGTTGTTTCATCCTTATTGCGCTGGCAGGTATCACATTCGGACACCATCTGTTGAATTGTCCTTTTCATGCCTTGCCAAAAGAAGTTACGTCGTGCTCGTTCATACGTTTTGAGGAACCCAGAGTGCCCTGCCGATGGAGAAGCATGGAGTTCATAGAAGACAGCCTGTTGAAGATATGTGCTCTGGGGAAGCACCAGACGACCCTTGTATCGCAGAGAAGCACCATCCCAAGAGTAATGTGGTACAGCAGAAGGGTTGTTGGTCAAGCGTTGGATGATTTGAGATAAGGAGGAGTCATTGACATAACCCTGTTGAACAGATTGCAACCAATTTGGAACAGGCATAGAAATAGCTGAAAGAGAACCTTGGGCCTCAAAAGTGTGAGAAAGAGCATCTGCCACAATATTGTCTTTACCCTTCTTGTAAGTGATCTCATAGTCATAACCCATGAGTTTGCTAACCCATTTCTGTTGTGCCGGGGAGGAGACACGCTGGTCCAATAAATATTTCAGACTCTGGTGATCAGTCTTGATGCAGAAATGATTCCCTAATAGGTATGGGCGCCACTTCTGTACTGCATGCAAAATAGCCATCATTTCCTTCTCATAGGTAGAGGCAGCTAGATTCTTACCTAAAGGGCTTTGCTGGTGAACGCAATGGGGTGTTCATCTTGAAGGAGAACAACACCAAGTCCATTGCCGCAAGCATCACTCTCAATAGCGAAGGGCTTGGAAAAATCGGGCATAGCTAGCACAAGTGTAGTACACATAGCTTGTTTTAGTTTGTCAAACGCACACTGAGCAGCAGGTGTCCATGTGAAGGCATCCTTTTTCAATAAAGCAGTTATGGAGCTGCAATCTTCCCATAATCCTTGACAAACTTGCGGTAGTAGCCAGTCAACCCCAGAAAACCACGAAGGCTCTTGAGTGTCTGAGGATGCGGCCAATTGTTCATGGCATCGATTTTGGCATGATCCACGTGAACCCCTTGTGCTGAGATAATGTGCCCGAGATACTCCACTTCCTTTTGTCCAAAAACACATTTAGACTGCTTGGCATGGAGATGATGGTCAGAGAAAAGTTGCATGACAAGATCCAAATGCTGGAGATGTTCATCCCATGTTTTACTGTAGATGAGGATATCATTAAAGAATACCAGAATGAATTTCCGCAAGTAGGGTCGAAATATTTTATTCATTAAGGCCTGGAATGTGGAAGGAGCATTAGTGAGGCCAAAGGGCATGACCAAAAACTCATAATGGCCATCATGTGTGCGGAAAGCTGTTTTAGGGATATCATCCTCATGAACCCGAATTTGATGATACCCAGAACGAAGATTCAACTTGGAGAAAAAGTGAGCCCCATGAAGCTCATCAAGAAGCTCATCAACAACAGGAATTGGAAACTTATCCTTGATGGTGAGGTGATTAAGTGCTCGGAAGTCAATGCAGAGGCGCCATGACCCATCTTTTTTGTGGACAAGAATAACTGGAGAAGAAAAGGAACTAGTGCTTGGGCGAATAATACCTTGCTTTAATAAGTCTCGAACGAGCATTTCAATCTCTGTTTTTGGTGAAATGGGTAGCGATAGGGCCTGATGTTGGGAGGAACGCTGCCAGGAAGGAGCTGAATACGATGGTCTTCTGGCCTGGAAGGTGGCAATCCCACTGGTTTAGCAAAGATACATGTATATCGATCCAGAATTTGTTGTAGATCCAAAGGAGTAGTGGAGACCGCTGATGGTTGCATCTGGATGGAATGGATCTGAGCAATGACACCATGTGAATTCTTCTTGAGGAGTTTTTCCATGCGATGTGAACTGATGATGCTAAGAGAACCTGGTTGTAATCCTGTCAATGTGTGTTTGTGTCCATTGAGGGAAAACTGCATCCAAAGTTCAGCAAAATCGCATAAGATAGGGCCAAGTGTGCGTAGCCATTGAGTGCCCAAAACCACATCACATCCGCCTAAGGGCAAGGCAAACATGTCAGAGCGCAAGGTATAATCTCCCATAGAGATATGCACATTTCGACACTTCCCTTTGCAAGGTAAGGTGCCCCCATTGGCAACCATGACTTCAAAGTTGGAGCGAGGATGGATAAAACAATCAGCTTGTTTGGCGATCCGAGGGTCAATGAAATTATGAGTGCTACCAGAATCAATGAGTATTGTAAGAGGAAGCTTCTTGAAGTAACCCCTGACCCGCATTGTTTGGGGGGTGGTGATTCCAGCTAAAGCATGGAGAGATATCTCTGGCTGGTCATCCTGAGACGGAGGGTCAATAAGCGGTTCCTGAATGTCGACCGGAGCATCCAGTGTTTCTGGATCTTCGTCACCAATTTCAGAGGCAGGCGGAGACTCCACATCCAAGAGATAGAGCTTTTGCTAAACACATCTATGTTCCCGAGTGAATTCATCACAATTATAGCAAAGCCCCTTTTCTCTGCGTGCTTGCATCTCTGTTTCAGACAAACGCTTGATAGGAGTCGGTCGAGGAGCTTGCGGTAGAGGTGGTCACTGAGAACCCATATTTCGGAAGGGAACAAAAGTGGGCTTGGAGCGTTGTTGGGCTGCAATCTTGTCTTCTGCCAACTTAGCCAACCCTAGTGCTTCCATCATTGTGTTGGGACAGAACATTTTGACCTCAGAGTGGATGGCATCCTTTAGACCACTGATAAAACAACTCCGGTAAAAGTCATCAGACAATCCTTCAGTGTGGTTGGCTAGATTCTCAAATTCGGTTTGATACTCTCTCACAGTGCCAGTTTGGCAAAGTTTAGTGAGGCTCCTGTGAAGTCATCAAAAGCACTAGGACCAAATAGTTGCAAAAGGAGCTGGCAAAAGTCTGGCCATTTGGGCTCTGGATGAGCCTTGATGTACTAACGGTACCATTGAAGAGCTTCCTGTTCCAAATGAAAGGATGCCAATGGAACTTTGTTGACATCCAAAGTATTATGCAAACTGAAATACTATTCTGCACGATAGATCCATCCAGTTGGATCGGTACCATTGAAGCGAGGAAAATCAAGCTTCGGACCACGGAAATTGCTGGAAGAAGAGAACCCATTGTTTGTTGAAGACTCGGACTGCCGTTTGTTGTTCATAGCTGAATGTTCAAGATGGAGACCGAGAAATTTTTCATCCAGATCCTGGAGTTTGGCTTGGATGGCTGCAAGTGCGTCCTCCATGGTTTTTGCTCCTGCACGGGTGACAACCATAACCAGGATTTTTTTTATTTATTGACTGGGTAGGAAAACAAAAACAGAAACTACTTCAGTAAAGGAAAATCTAGACTTGGGAAAAAATCAGAAGGGTAATTGGAGTTTGACTAGGTTTTGGACACTGTTGGGTGGACAGGGAAGCAAAAATGAGGATTTCATAAGCGGGGTGAAAGAATGGGAAAATTTGGCAGAGGGGAACAAAGAAGCAAAATTCAGAAAGGAACTCTGTGGTAAAATTTTAAGGTGATTGGGTGAAATCTGAGGAAGTTATGGCAAACCCTAAAAATAGACAAATGTGGGATTTCGGGCTTTGGGAAGGGGAATTGGGGATAGGGTCCTCAGGACTGAAATATGCAGAATGGGATGACAGGGTTTCCCTGAAAATTTCAAGGGAAACAGAGTGAAAATAAGGGATCTGGAACAACGCCGAATGGATTGAAAACAGTTGAATGTGGAACGGGTTGCAAAATGGATCTGAAACGGTGCAGCAGTGATCGACAATAGTTCAGCTGAAAGTAGATATGGACCCTAGGTATGTGCGGCTTCCTAACAGTTCAGGGGTTTCACTCGGCCACCAATGCTGTCTGACGGCTTGTGTATTGGGGCAGTACCCTTCACTCCACGACTCAGGTAAAACTGATAACCGCTTTGCCACAAACGACAGCTCTTGGTTTACCTCACGGGTGGGAATTAGTCAATCAGGTAGGGGTCGTTGCCATTTTCGCTGGCAGGTCCTCTCAATGGGCCAGCTACTTCGGGGTTCCTGTGGTACTCCTCACAATGAGTTTTAGGGTTTATGTCCAAGTACTTCCCATAGTTAAGCGGATAGGGATTATTCCCAAATCCGAACCTGCAACAGATGCGAAAAAGAATTTGGCAGAAATTTCACCCAGCGAGCCCAAGAAAGTGCTCTGATACCAAATGTGATGCACCTGCAACAATTAATTAACAAGAAAATGCGAAATAGCAGAAATGACAGAACTCGGAATCACTTTTATATTGATCATAGGCCACTTCGAGGGGGCAACCTCCTTTGAGCAAGCTCAATACAATTAACTTCACGGTGCCTTCATAGGTCTCAACACACACTTATATACTAATTCTAGGCACCAATACTATGGGTCAAAACCATGGGCCGTTACAAACTATGGATCAACAATACAACGGACGACTTACAAAGCATATGCGCCAACAACAATAACATAAACTATTGATCAACAAATACTACGGGACGACTTACAAAGCATATGCGTCCAACAACAACATACTAACAAAGTAAAGACATTGGTTCCTAAAATCCCCTCCCCCTTAAAAAAAGCTTTGTCCTCAAAGCTTTATATGTGGAAATTGTTGTTGAATCTGAAGGAGTGGTTCCCATGTAGCATCCTCTGGTTGCATGCCGTGCCAGTGAATTAAGACCTCTGTGATAGAGCGAGAGCGAAGCTTATGTGTGCGCCGATTGAGGATGGCCTCTGGCTCCAAAAGGATGGATCCTTCATTATCCAGTTCGGGTAAAATCGTTTGTCCACTGATGTTGGTGCCAAGAACTTTCTTCAGACAAGAGACATGAAAGACTGGATGAATGCGGGAAGGAGGAAGTTTCAATTTATAAGCAATGGACCCAATCTTCTGAAGAATCCAATATGGCCCATAGAACTTTGGAGCAAGCTTATGACGCCCTTTGAGTTTCAAGGATGATTGTTTGTACGGCTGGAGACGAAGAAAAACCATATCGCCGACTTGAAAAGTGCACTCAGAAGGGTGCTGACCAGCTTGTTGCTTCATGCGATTTCTTGCCATGTGAAGATTGTCTCGCAAAATGCAAAGAATCTGATCGCGGTTTCGAAGGACCGTGTCAACTTCCTGAACTGGTGAATTGGTGGGTGTGTATGGAAGAAGAGCTGGAGGTGCCTGACCATAGACTGCTTCATATGGGGTCATTTTAGAGGCAGTGTGGTAAGAGGTATTGTACCACCATTCAACGAGAGGGAGCCATTTTTCCTACTGATGTTGTTGTTTCGAGGTGAAGCAACGAAGATAAGTTTCCAAGCATTTATTGACAATTTTAGTCTAACCATCTGTTTGTGGGTGATACCCTGAACTCATCTTCAGTTTGGTGCCAGTGTGGCGAAATAGTTCTGTCCAAAAATGACTGGTGAAAGTCGCATCACGATCTGAGACAATGGAAGAAGGGATGCCATGAAGACGAAAGATCTGGTCCAGACAAATTTGAGCGACGAAGGAGGCTGTATAGGGATGGCTGAGAGCACAAAAATGACTATATTTGGAGAGGTGATAAACCACAACGAGAATCACTGTCTTCCCACCAGATTTAGGGAGCCCTTCAATGAAATCCATAGTAATATCTATCCAAATCCATGTAGGTATGGGCAAGGGTTCAAGCAATCCTGGAAGGAGTGTTGTTTCACCCTTATTGCGCTGGCAGGTATCACATTCGGACACCATCTGTTGAATTGTCCTTTTCATGCCTTGCCAAAAGAAGTTACGTTGTGCTCGTTCATACATTTTGAAAAACCCAGAGTGCCCTGCCGATGGAGAAGCATGGAGTTCATAGAAGATATCCTGTTGAAGATCTGTGCTTTGGGGAAGCACCAGACGACCCTTGTATCGCAGAGAAGCACCATCCCAAGAGTAATGTGGTACAGCAGAAGGGTTGTTGGTCAAGCGTTGGATGATTTGAGATAAGGAGGAGTCATTGACATAACCCTGTTGAACAGATTGCAACCAATTTGGAACAGGCATAGAAATAGCTGAAAGAGAACCTTGGGCCTCAAAAGTGTGAGAAAGAGCATCTGCCACAATATTGTCTTTACCTTTCTTGTAAGTGATCTCATAGTCATAACCCATGAGTTTGCTAACCCATTTCTGTTGTGCTGGAGAGGAGACACGCTGGTCCAAGAAATATTTCAGACTCTGGTGATCAGTCTTGATGCAGAAATGATTCCCTAATAGGTATGGGCGCCACTTCTGTACTGCATGCAAAATAGCCATCATTTCCTTCTCATGGGTAGAGGCAGCTAGATTCTTACCTGAAAGGGCTTTGCTGGTGAACGCAATGGGGTGTTCATCTTGAAGGAGAACAGCACCAAGTCCATTGCCGCAAGCATCACTCTCAATAGTGAAGGGCTTGGTAAAATCGGGCATAGCTAGCACAGGTGTAGTACACATAGCTTGTTTTAGTTTGTCAAATGCACACTGAGCAGCAGGTGTCCATGTGAAGGCATCATTTTTCAATAGAGCAGTTAATGGAGCTGCAATCTTCCCTGTAACACCCCGTTTTGCAATCAGTTGACGACACTGTGGACATGGTTCTATTATTTTGCCGATATATATATGTGTGTGTATGATGATAGTGTTATGATCGATAGTCATGTTTAGATAGGTATCATGTGTTAATTATGTCAAATATATGGAATTTACTGAATGATGGGTACGTGGATACCGTTACAGTTATATGTTGAAAATAATGAATGTTATGCCAGGTGCATGGCGAATGAACAAGTTTATTTTTGTTATGTTATGATGAAATATATGTGTGTACATATCGAGGATTTATGCACGATATTCTATATTGTATGTCGAGGACTGACTTACAGGTTGAAACGGCTAAGTGAAAGTTGGATCCTACGAGGTGGGAGGGCCTCGGGGACACGGACTTCGAAAGAGAAAATGGTATGCGAGTGATGCATTATTTTCATATGGTTATTATGCTGTTTATTATGATGTATGTTATGACATGGGTGGGGTAGGGTTTCAGGAAACTCAACTGCCCAGATCGGTTATACGATGACAGACCGAGTACAAGTGCAACGTTGTTGTTATGTCGAGGGACATAGTCCCTTGTTCCATTAGGGGGGTGGAGGCTTTACCCACCGTTTATCCCCGAAACCCAGATTCATGGGAGGGCTGTGCTACGGCGTGCTCCCCAAGGTGTGTGATGATGACTGGTGGTTGCCTGCTGGGGAAGCTTGGTCGATGTAGTCGACACTTCCGCTTACGGGTTCTAGCTGGAACCGGTCATGACTTGACATTCCAGGGTAGTCCAGCAGAGGACATGATAGGATGTGGAAGTTAGTGATGATGTAGGTAGATAGGTGTAGTGTGAAGTAGGGGGGTGAAAAAAAACAAGATCTAACTGTAAGTGTGTAAAACCCTTGGTTAGTATGTGTCGTAAATCAGTAATGTATGAATGGTCGTAATTTGGATTTTGGTTAATGGATTTGTACCTTGCAAACTATGTTAAAACATGTGTCGGTAAAAGATAAGTTCCTGGATTATGATTGATGTATGTGAATTATTACTTTTAGTGTACTTACGTGAGGAATGTAAGCAGTAGCTACGCTTACGTAACTCGCCTACATAGTATAAATTACATGAAATATTGTTGAGTAATAATGTTAATTAGTGTCGCTTAATGATTAATTTATGTCGTTTAGTAATTAACTATTGTTGATCAATGTTAACAGTGTCGATTAAAGTTAATAATGATTACTAATGTTAATAATGTAGATTAACGATTAAATTTTGTGGATTAAGATTAATAAAGTCGATTAGAGTTAATAATGTTGATTAATGATTAGCTATTGTCCATTAATAATTAATTGTTGTTGATTAATAAGCAAAGCTAAGGTTAACCGAGATAGTGACTAATGCAATTGATTAAGATGCTTGATTAATTGTTAAGAAGTTTAATTACAACTAAGATGTAATTAAAATGGAACCAGGTAAAGTCGATTAAATCTTAGTTAATTTTATTTAATTAGTATAATTACACGTTGATAATGTTATGAATTACATTGATGGGATTATGGTTCATAATTGATAAATTGAATTAGTTAAATTTATAATTGGAGGGAATTAACATATTAGAAACATTAGAAACCATTAAGTAAATGATTAAGTTAATAGTAGTTAATCAATTGACCATTACTGTTAATTAAATTAAATTGGTGAACCAACCGTAAATTTAAACTATATAATATTTATGTAACATTTATTATTTATTAATTAAATGGTCAAAAATGGAAATATGAGTTAGGATATGTTTGAATTATTATATTAAGTAAAAGAATTAAATTTAATTGAATTGAAGTTATGGTTGAGAAGTGACCCCAACCAACACTTTTAATATTAATTTAATATTTAAAAAGTCCAAGTCCAAGTTGAGGGCTCGAGGACTTACATGGTAAATGAATGGATTGGATGAAATTTAATTTAGGGATAGGGGTAGTAATGTGAAGAAGAGTCGGAAAACTTAGTATAAGATGGTGAAAGGGGGAAGGAGAAGGGATCCTTTTTTTACCTTAGGATTTTGGAGAAATTGGGAGAGGAGAGCTGCAAAGAGGGGATTTGTTGGAGTTTGTTTTTTTTTCTAAAGGGATACAGCAGCTAGGCTTGTACTCGGTTTGGGCTCGGGGGTCCAAAGGGGTACCTTTGGAGCTGGGTGGTCAGCGAGACCTCGCCAGTTGGTAGGGTGGCAAAACTGGTTCGGTTGGTTGAGTTTCAGAACTGTGAGGAAGGCTTTTGACTGCAGGAAAAATGCAAGGAGAAAATGCAAACGAGAACAGCAACAAAGGGGATCTGCAAGCTACCTACAGGTATTTTCCAGCAGGTATGTTGATTATTTCTACCTTGTCAAATTCAGTTGTAAGTTAAATAAAAATGGTTATATGCTGAAATTATAACCTGCTTCCCCGCACAAACGGAATTGGTAAAATATGTTTGCTGTTGAGAATGAAAACCAGTAATTTATGTTAGAATAATAACTAGAAAATATATATATATTTTGAAGCTGTAAATACTGTTTTTACAGCTAGTAGGAACAACATAAATTAGAAAACATAAATTTAAAACGAAACGTAAACAGTAGAAGACAGATTTTATTTGAGAGTTGTAAAACAAACAAAGGACCCTGGTTGGGGTCTTACATATGGTATCAGAGCCATGGTTCCAAATCTGGAACCAGAGGGCTCATTACAGAAGCTGTAAAAGCTTGTTGCGGAAGCCTTAGACCTGCATAAAACAAGGGGGAGAGTTAGGAAACTGGTATTTATAATTATTTACATAAATATACAAAAAAAAAAACTAAAATCCCTATTTACATAAATGCAAAATGTAAAGTATTTACACTTGTTTATTATCTAATTGATATTCTATAATATGACAGATTAGATAAATTTTACATATTTTACATTCAATTTATATTAAATATTTTCTAAATAAAAAAATAAAAATAAATATTAAAGAAACAAGCATGAAATTATTTCCACATGCAACGAAGGAGGTAACCACACATAACGCTTTCAACATGGGATTTTGGAATTCTGTGGTGATGAAAGAAAATCTATAATGACACTAAGACTCCTTTTGATATTTATGTCGACCTAAAAGTTGAGCACATGAATATTATAAGGTTATATCGATCCAAATGCTTAAGGAATGAAATAAGCATTATATGTTGTAGGGAAATGCTATTATATTTGTTTAAACCAAATATTATACGTAAGCTGATCTAAGTGTGTCAATATAGACAAGGTATGAGATTGTATCTTATAATATGAAGATTATATATAAGATCTAGGGTATTAAAATAAATAAAAACAAATAAATAAAATCTTCTACTGGAGACAGCCATGGTGGCCTTAGTGCTGCGTCCAGTGGCCATGGTAGCCATGGAGCAGTAGCCTAATAAGCATGTTCATAGAATCACCTAAACCCTTATTTATATAAGGTGTAACCCATTACTCCATCATTAAAAAAAAAAAAGGGGGTATTACACATTGACCTTAACTACAACCTGGCCCTTCTATCATGAGCCATTTGTTGGACATGATGTAGGCGTTGTCGATTTGACCATAATTAAAGTATCCATAATATATAACTATAGACTACGTTCTGAAGCTTGAGTTTAAACTTCAACAGGGTTATTATTTATTTAAAGTATGCCTACAACAAAAACGTTGTTTACAAAATTTTCAAATTAGAGTATACAGCTAATAATAATCTTCAAAATAGATACCAGGCATATTTTAATAGCTAATGGACACCTCTATGGCCGACATTTTCCACACAAACCAGATATTACCTTAAATTTACAGGATAACAGTAAACGGATCTCTAATCCGCCGACATTACAAAACCTAGCCGCCGAAAAAAATAAATCTTAATCTCAAGCCTTAAGCAGCTGCCTCTTTCAAGCTAAAAGAACCACAGTCGAATGTTGATACAGCCAAATATACGTTTGCTTAGAAATTATTGCCGTATTTTGCTTAAAATTTAAAGAAAAAAATAAATAAATAAATGAAAATAAAAATTTGAAGCTCGCTGGTCGAGCTAGGGCACGGCCATGGCCTGCCAGGGCGCAGCCCTGCGCGGCCATGGACCGGCCAGGGCGCAGCCCGGTGGTCGTGGACCTGCCAGGGCGCAGCCCTGCGCGGCCGTGGACCGGCCAGGGCGCAGCCCTGCGTGGTCGTGGACCTGCCTGGGCGCAGCCCTGCGCGGCCATGGACCGGTCAGGGCTGAGGCCGGGGCCTGGGCGTGCAGCCCGGTCAAAATCCTTCGGCTATGGCCTGGGCATGCAGCCGGCCTGCAAAAAAAAAAACATTATACAGATAAAGAAATAAAACTCTGATAAGAAATTTGCGGAAACTGTCTCTAAATCTCTCTTAACTCAGCAAAATATGCGGCATGGGCGCTACCAGCTCGAGCTGGGAAAGAGTGGAGGGCACCAGCTGAGCTGCGGCCACTCCACTCTGCAAAAATAAAAGATAACCTTATAAACCAAAACAATAAAACAAAAAAACAATGAATACCCCCTACAAAAAAAATAGCAAGCTAGGGGATGTCACCTGAGGAATCTGCAGCTCGTTGAGTTGAAGAGAAACAGAGCAGCGCTGTCTTGGTTGCAGAGTTCCACCATTGCCTATCGAGAAAGAATGGCAGAGCTAGGTCCGCCTAAAAGTGAACGAGGAAATGAGCTAAAATTAGGGTTTACTCCCTAATGTTTGTGTATGGTTCTATTCGCATGGCGGTGGGCTATTTGGAGGAGGACGCATGGTCCCTCTTGTAGCGGCCACATAGCTTCTAGGGTTGAGAAGGCAAGCCGTGAATTTAGGGGGTTTTAAAACAAATAAATTATTTTGTTTTTAGTTATCATTTATTATATTATTTAAAAAAAAATAAAAATAAATAATATATATAAATAAATATATATATATATATGTATATATAAAAAAAAAATGAATAATATATATAATATATATATTTAAAATTTTAATTATTGCCTAGAATAATCGTTGAAATATTTCGCTATATTAAATATATATATATACATGTCCAAATTTATATTAGAGAGTGCTTTGTGAGCCACGTCACACTTCATCCAAATTTCATGTTCAAAGCTAAGGTTACAAATACTCGCCAATGGAGAGCTACGGGTAATATACCAACCATGCACTATTAAGCGGGTTAGGTGGGCCACACTTTAAACCACTAAGCAAGTGTTACAAAGTTTTTTTGTGAGGGTCCATTTGTTGATGAAACACCCTTTAAGGCTATGTCTAAAAAAAAAGGGGGGGGGGTTAGAATATCTATATATAAAACTTAGACCATCATTAAATAATAAAGCATAAAAGATAATTAGGATGACTACCATGATGAGGGTTTTAGCGTATGGCTAAGATTAGAGGGGCATAAAAGATAATTATAATGGTAAGATGAGATGATATGATATTTAAGGTTTAGACGATAAGGTAGGATAGTAGAAATTACCATTATGCCGAGGGGGAATTTGGTAGGATCGATATATATATATATATATTAATGTTTTGGAAACGACATTTCATTTGGGGTTGACATGATATGTAGTCATTCAATGAAATAATATGACATTGAAAATTAATAGTAATAATTAATATAGCATCGTAAGAGTAATAACTATAAAATTGGATCTGATCAACATGTATTCGATAGAGATATGTTATATCAGTTTACTTTCTACTACACGGTGAGAAAATGATATTCTTGGGATGAATTCAAAAAAGGGAAGATGATCTCGACATTTATAACATTTATATGGTAGATGAAATAATAAAATAAATAAATAAGACGATTACATAATGTAAGGTATATATAATGTTAATAAAACATAGCAATGGCATGGTAATTTACACATAGTTCTATGTGGTTATTAATACAAGAAATAATTCAAAAGAGAGAGAGAGAGAGAAGAGGAGAGAATTGGGAGAGAACTATAATGCAAAACCAATATATGGTATAAATATAATAAAAAAATAAATGCTAATTAACTAATGTTAATAAATGTTAGTGTTAGTTAATTAGTGTTATTGAATGTTAGTGTTATTGTATGTTAACTAAATAGTGTTAAACTAAGACCAACTAATTAATTTGGAGGGAGGATAAATTAACACTAAAAGGGTTATTTTATTCTTGAAACTGTTCCTTGCCGAAACTTCGACGTGTAGTCGAAGGGGCAAGACGGATCCGAAATCTCGAAAATGAAACACCACGGACACTAGTATGACGAGCTGATCGTTAGGATACTAATTCTACCCCCTAACCTAAATGTTTGGTAAAACGACACTAGACCTAAAACTTAGATTATGTTTTTATTTAAATTATTAATTATTAATGAAAAACGAGGTAGTAAACATTAATTAAATATCTTGAAGAATTGATGGCGACCTGATGAGGATTGTGTGGAGTCCAATACCTAAACCTACGTAGAACTGTTGCAGTATGTCTAGTACCGGGTGGCCTCAAGATGGCCTGATCGAAACGTCCTGAACTATAGCTCTTAGAGTAAAAATGCTCGTAAATTAGTCATGAGGCACTTTTGAATTAATTGTTGAGTTGATGGTAGATTAGTCATGATGTCATTGTGTGCTAATTATCCTATTATTCCATGTAGCAGGGATAAACATGGTAAGAACGCGAGCAGGTCGGGGGCGAGGTCAGGCTACGGCGTTACCTGAGCCGAGTGTGCCGGCACCATCGCCAGAGACCATTCTTATACTGCGCTCGTTGGAAGCGATAAATGAAACGCTCAGGGGACTAGCACAGAGAGGAAGTACTACCTCGGAGGTAGAGGTGGAGGCCCCTCCACTAAGGGAAGAAGTTCCTGTGGTAGAAGTGAATACTGTACCAAGAAATCCGCATCAGGATATCAAGAGGGAACTTCAGAAGATAAGGCTTCCAGAGTTTTCAGGGGGTCGATCAGGAATACGAGCAGAGTCGTGGTTGGAGGAGATGACCAGGTGCTTGACCTTGCAGGAGTACACCTCCACGTCCAAGTCCAAACTGGCCATATTTCAACTAAAGGGGGCCGCTTTGAACTGGTGGGGAAACCAAGAAAGGCAGCTACACCTTACACCGGACACGGTTCCCTGGGAACTGTTTGTGGAAAAATTCAAGGGGAAGTACCTACCCGCATCCTACCAGGAAGAACAAGCAGGGGATCTTCATGCCTTGGTACAAAGGCACCTATCTGTGGAGGAGTATGAAGAGAGGTTCATGGAATTGGTGAAGTATGTCCCATACTTGGACAATGACGAACGCCAGGTTGAGCGCTTCGTGTATGGGATCAATGCCAAGATCAGGGCTCAGGTACGGATGTGGAAACCAACTTCGGTCGCCGAAGCAGTAGATTGTGCTCATTACACTAAGGAGATGTTGGGTGCAAAGGCCATCAGGTCATTCAACTCTCAGCAGTCAGGGTTTGTGGGGAAGGCCCCTCGAAGCTATCTTCGGGGAGGATATGCGAGGCCACCTCCCTACGGGAATAGGAGCACACCAAGAGTCGCAGCGGTAGACAGATCAGTGGCAACTAGGGCAGTGCCCCAGTCAGCCACGGGAACTCACCAGGGTGTGAGGAATTTCAGAGGATCAGCTGGTAGGGGAAGGGGTCCTAGGGGGAGGAACCCCTCTCAAAGGTCCGAATGGGTTATCTCGCCCACTCCATTATAGGTTGCTTGTTGGGGATGTGGAGGTCCACATTACCAGCGTGACTGTCCCGAATTACGATCTGGTACAGTGCATCGAGGAGGAAAAGCTCCAATGGGGAGTGGAGGTAGTAGGCATCAGATCTTAGCTGCAGTAAACAACCACCAGGCAGAGCACCAATCCACTATAGTGGAATCATCAGGTACGGTCAATAATGTCAAGCTTAGAATATTGTTTGATCCTGGTGCTACTGATAGTTTCATTTCTCCATATGCATTAGACAAATGTGGGTTGGCAGCCTACGAGCATGACGATTTCAGCTTAGTCGAAATGGCTTCGGGGGTAAAGCAAGTAGTAGGACCTAGTGTCGATAAGTGTGTGGTGGATCTCGGGGTGTGTGTTACACAAGTCAAAGTGTACGTCACCACCCTCGGAACTTATGATCTCATCATAGGTATGAATTGGCTTGAGGAACATCGAGCTTTCTTGGATTGTTATGGAAAGAAAGTTCTTTGCATTAATGACAACTGAGAGGCCATCAAGATCCAGGGTATCAAACGGAAGGTGTCCCTACGTTTTATATCAACGATGAACGTAAAGCGATGTATGCGACAAGGATGCCAGTTGTACATTGTTGAAGCAGTAAACAGTGAGAAGGGACCCTCCTTTGATGACTATCCAGTGTTAGCCGAGTTCAGTGATGTATTCCCAAAGGAATTACCTGGGTTACCTCCTAAGAGGGAACTTGATTTTACCATTGAGGTAAAACCCGGTTCAGAGCCAACGTCAAAGATACCTTACAGGATGACGGCCCCAAAACTTTGTGAGTTGCAAATGCAGTTGAAGGAATTGCTAGATCTAGGGTTCATTAGACCAAGTATTTCACCGTGGGGTGTGCCAGTAATCTTTGTGAAGAAGGATGGTTC
This sequence comes from Larix kaempferi, assembly GCA_027924585.1. Taxonomy (NCBI): domain Eukaryota; kingdom Viridiplantae; phylum Streptophyta; class Pinopsida; order Pinales; family Pinaceae; genus Larix; species Larix kaempferi. Next base: position 6,376,517 of record BSBM01000866.1, read on the forward strand.
CTTGCGTCTTTGCATTGATTACCGAGATTTGAATAGAGCCACCGTGAAGAATAGGTACCCGATACCTCGAATTGATGATCTCTTTGATCAAATGAAAGGGGCGATAGTCTTCTCAAAGATCGACTTACGATCAGGTTACCACCAGCTATGGATTAAGGAAGGTGATATACCTAAGACTGCTTTTCGAACAAGGTTTGGGCACTATGAGTTTGTGGTGGTACCCTTCGGTTTGACAAATGCCCCAGCCGTATTCATGAGTCTCATGAATAGCGTGTTCCGAAAATACTTAGATCAGTTTGTGCAAGTCTTCTTGGACGACATCCTCATCTACTCCAAGAATGAACAGGAGCACGAGGAACACTTGCGAATAGTGTTGTCATGCTTAAGGGAGCATCAATTGTATGGTAAGTTGTCCAAATGTTCGTTCTATCAGAAGGAGATCCATTACCTAGGGCATATAATTTCCGGTGAGGGAATTTCTGTGGACCCTGAAAAGGTGAAGGCCATAATGGATTGGTCCGTGCCAAGGAATGCGCATGAAGTAAGGAGCTTCATGGGGTTAGCCGGTTATTATAGAAGGTTTGTTGAGGGTTTCTCAAAAATCGCGAAACCCATAGCTACCCTACAACGTAAGGGCACTAGGTACGAATGGACAGATGAATGTGATGCCGCATTCGCCGAGCTGAAAAGACTATTGACGAGTGCACCAATTCTATGGGTTCCAGATATGGAGAAGGAATTCACAGTTTGCATCGATGCTTCAAGGCAAGGTTTGGGTGCAGTATTGATGCAGGAAGGTGGGGTAATAGCTTATGCGTTGAGAAATCTAAAAACACATGAAGAGAATTACCCTACTCATGACCTAGAGTTAGCTGCAGTGATGTTAGCTTTGAAGCTTTGGAGACATTACCTCGTTGGACGAAGCTTTGAACTCAAGTCTGATCACCAAAGCTTAAGGTATATCTTCACTCAGAGAGACCTAAATGCTAGGCAAAGGCGATGGAGCGAATTCATGAGCGAGTATGATTTTGGGATTTCCTACATCAAGGGGAAGGAGAATGTGGTAGCGGATGCCTTAAGCAGAAAACCAAGACTTTTTTCTCTTATACCTTTGAAGGTAGATTTGAGGGAAAGAATTTTAGGGCAGCTACTTGGGGATAGTTGGTACCTAAAGGTCACAGCGGCACTCCAGAATGGGAAACCGGTGGGACCAAAGTTTGAAGGCTATGAGTTGGAAGCCGATGGTCTATTACGGTATCAAGGGAGGATGTATATTCCTGAGGAGGGAGATATTAGAGAGACTATCCTTAAAGAAGCCCACAGAGCAGTGTATTGTGCACACCCGGGTGTAAAGAAGATGTATGCAGACATGAAGCAACTCTTCTTTTGGGTGGGGATGAAAAGCGACGTGGTCAAATTCATCGCTAGGTGCCTTGAGTGTCAGCAGGTAAAAGCTGATCATCACCACCCGGCAGGTCTGCTGCAGCCACATGACATTCCTATGTCAAAGTGGGAGGTTATCTCCATGGATTTCGTGGTGGGATTGCCTCTTACCTCTCATAGGCATGATGCCATTATGGTCATCGTTGACAAACTAACCAAAACTGCTCACTTCATTCCAGTTAAGGAGACCTATGATGTCACGGATGTAACACGTGTGTTCATAAATGAAGTTGTTCGTCTCCATGGGTTTCCCAAGAAGATTATATCGGATAGGGATTCCAAGTTTACATCCAGGTTTTGGACGAGTTTGCAGTCAGCGTTGGGTACTCAGTTGAACCTAAGAACTGCTTACCATCCAGAGACAGATGGGAAAACAGAAAGAGTGAATCAGGTGATGGAGGACATGCTTAGAATGTATGTCATGGATCAACAAACTCATTGGGAAAAGCACTTACCTTTGGTAGAGTTTGCTTACAATAACAGTTACCATAGCTCAATTGGGATGCCTCCATATGAAGCTTTATATGGAAGGCCATGCCGGACACCATTGAGTTGGGAAAGGTTAGAGGATCGAGTAATTATAGGACCTAAGTTGATTCAGGAGATGGAAGAACAAGTTGCTCAGATTAGACAGCGGTTAAAGGAAGCACAGGATAGACAGAAGAGTTATGCCGATGCGCATAGGGTTGACCGAAGCTACAAGGTTGGTGATGTAGTGTTCGTCCGCATCAGGCCTAGCAAAAGTACCATTAGGTTTGGGAAGGGGACAAAGTTGTCACCACGATTTATAGGACCCTTTGAAATTTTAGAAAAGGTTGGACCCGTCGCGTATCGTCTTGCGCTGCCACCCCATTTGCACAAAACTCATAATGTTTTTCATGTATCTGTTTTACGACATTATGTAGCTGATGAGTCACATAAAATAAATTGGAAGGAACTGCAGGTTTCGGACGAGGGAACCATCAGGTTCGAACCATTACTTATATTGGACCGCAGGGTTAAACAGTTGAGGCACCGTTTGGTGGACCAAGTTAAGGTCCAGTGGGACCGATATAGCCCAGCTTCTGCTACCTGGGAGGATGCAGAGACTATGCGTCGTGATTATCCCACATTATTTTGATCATAAATTCGGGATGAAGTTTCCTGAAGGGTGGGTGTATGTAACACCCCGTTTTGACATTACTACCTGAACTACTATTATATGTTGTATTTGTTTGACTGTGAGACCTCGTCAGTTGACGACACTGTGGACATGGTTCTATTATTTTGCCGATATATATATGTGTGTGTATGATGATAGTGTTATGATCGATAGTCATGTTTAGATATGTATCATGTGTTAATTATGTCAAATATATGGAATTTACTGAATGATGGGTACGTGGATACCGTTACAGTTATATGTTGAAAATAATGAATGTTATGCCAGGTGCATGGCGAATGAACAAGTTTATTTTTGTTATGTTATGATGAAATATATGTGTGTACATATCGAGGATTTATGCACGATATTCTATATTGTATGTCGAGGACTGACTTACAGGTTGAAACAGCTAAGTGAAAGTTGGATCCTACGAGGTGGGAGGGCCTCGGGGACACGGACTTCGAAAGAGAAAATGGTATGCGAGTGATGCATTATTTCCGTATGGTTATTATGCTGTTTATTATGATGTATGTTATGACATGGGTGGGGTAGGGTTTCAGGAAACTCAACCGCCCAGATCGGTTATACGATGACAGACCGAGTACAAGTGCAACGTTGTTGTTATGTCGAGGGACATAGTCCCTCGTTCCATTAGGGGGGTGGAGGCTTTACCCACCGTTTATCCCCGAAACCCAGAGTCATGGGAGGGCTGTGCTATGGCGCGCTCCCCAAGGTGTGTGATGATGACTGGTGGTTGCCTGCTGGGGAAGCTTGGTCGATGTAGTCGACACTTCCGCTTACGGGTTCTAGCTGGAACCGGTCATGACTTGACATTCCAGGGTAGTCCAGCAGAGGACAGGATAGGATGTGGAAGTTAGTGATGATGTAGGTAGATAGGTGTAGTGTGAAGTAGGGGGGTGAAAAAAAACAAGATCTAACTGTAAGTGTGTAAAACCCTTGGTTAGTATGTGTTGTAAATCAGTAATGTATGAATGGTCGTAATTTGGATTTTGGTTAATGGATTTGTACCTTGCAAACTATGTTAAAACATGTGTCGGTAAAAGATAAGTTCCTGGATTATGATTGATGTATGTGAATTATTACTTTTAGTGTACTTACGTGAGGAATGTAAGCAGTAGCTACGCTTACGTAACTCGTTTACATAGTATAAATTACATGAAATATTGTTGAGTAATAATGTTAATTAGTGTCGCTTAATGATTAATTTATGTCGTTTAGTAATTAACTATTGTTGATCAATGTTAACAGTGTCGATTAAAGTTAATAATGATGACTAATGTTAATAATGTAGATTAACGATTAAATTTTGTGGATTAAGATTAATAAAGTCGATTAGAGTTAATAATGTTGATTAATGATTAGCTATTGTCCATTAATAATTAATTGTTGTTGATTAATAAGCAAAGCTAAGGTTAACCAAGATAGTGACTAATGCAATTGATTAGGATGCTTGATTAATTGTTAAGAAGTTTAATTACAACTAAGATGTAATTAAAATGGAACCAGGTAAAGTCGATTAAATCTTAGTTAATTTTATTTAATTAGTATAATTACACGTTGATAATGTTATGAATTACATTGATGGGATTATGGTTCATAATTGATAAATTGAATTAGTTAAATTTATAATTGGAGGGAATTAACATATTAGAAACATTAGAAACCATTAAGTAAATGATTAGGTTAATAGTAGTTAATCAATTGACCATTACTGTTAATTAAATTAAATTGGTGAACCAACCGTAAATTTAAACTATATAATATTTATGTAACATTTATTATTTATTAATTAAATGGCCAAAAATGGAAATATGAGTTAGGATATGTTTGAATTATTATATTAAGTAAAAGAATTAAATTTAATTGAATTGAAGTTATGGTTGAGAAGTGACCCCAACCAACACTTTTAATATTAATTTAATATTTAAAAAGTCCAAGTCCAAGTTGAGGGCTCGAGGACTTACATGGTAGATGAATGGGTTCGATGAAATTTAATTTAGGGATAGGGGTAGTAATGTGAAGAAGAGTCGGCAAACTTAGTATAAGATGGTGAAAGGGGGAAGGAGAAGGGATCCTTTTTTTACCTTAGGATTTTGGAGAAATTGGGAGAGGAGAGCTGCAAAGAGGGGATTTGTTGGAGTTTGTTTTTTTTTCTAAAGGGATACAGCATCTAGGCTTGTACTCGGTTTGGGCTCGGGGGTCCAAAGGGGTACCTTTGGAGCTGGGTGGTCAACGAGACCTCGCCAGTTGGTAGAGTGGAAAAACTGGTTCGGTTGGTTGAGTTTCAGAACTGTGGGGAAGGCTTTTGACTGCAGGAAAAAGGCAAGAAGAAACGGCAAACGGGAACAGCAACAAAGGGGATCTGCAAGCTACCTACAGGTATTTTCTAGCAGGTATGTTGATTATTTCTACCTTGTCAAATTCAGTTGTAAGTTAAATAAAAATGGTTATATGCTGAAATTATAACCTGCTTCCCTGCACAAACGGAATTGGTAAATTATGTTTGCTGTTGAGAATAAAAACCAGTAATTTATGTTAGAACAATAACTAGAAAATATTTATATATTTTGAAGCTGTAAATACTGTTTTTACAGCCAGTAGGAACAGCAGAAATTAGAAAACATAAATTTAAAACGAAACGTAAACAGTAGAAGACAGATTTTATTTGAGAGTTGTAAAACAAACAAAGGACCCTGGTTGGGGTCTTACATTCCCATAATCCTTGACAAACTTGCGGTAGTAGCCATTCAACCCCAAAAAACCATGAAGGCTCTTGAGTGTCTGAGGATGCGGCCAATTGTTCATGGCATCGATTTTGGCAGGATCCACGTGAACCCCTTATGCTGAGATAATGTGCCCGAGATACTCCACTTCCTTCTGTCCAAAAACACATTTAGACTGCTTGGCATGGAGATGATGGTCAGAGAAAAGTTGCATGACAAGATCCAAATGCTGGAGATGTTCATTCCATGTTTTACTGTAGATGAGGATATCATCAAAGAATACCAGAATGAATTTCCGCAAGTAGGGTCGAAATATTTTATTCATTAAGGCCTGGAATGTGGAAGGAGCATTAGTGAGGCCAAAGGGCATGACCAAAATATCATAATGGCCATCATGTGTGTGGAAAGCTGTTTTAGGGATATCATCCTCATGAACCCGAATTTGATGATACCCAGAACGAAGATCCAACTTGGAGAAAAAGTGAGCCCCATGAAGCTCATCAACAACAGGAATTGGAAACTTATCCTTGATGGTGAGGTGATTAAGTGCTCGGAAGTCAATGCAGAGGCGCCATGACCCATCTTTTTTGTGGACAAGAATAACTGGAGAAGAAAAGGAACTAGTGCTTGGGCGAATAATACCTTGCTTCAATAAGTCCCGAACGAGCATTTCAATCTCTGTTTTTTGGTGAAAGGGGTAGCGATAGGGCCTGATGTTGGGAGGAACGCTGCCAGGAAGGAGCTGAATACGATGGTCTTCTGGCCTGGAAGGTGGCAATCCCACTGGTTCAGCAAAGACACCTGCATATCGATCCAGAATTTGTTGTAGATCCAAAGGAGTAGTGGAGACCGCTGATGGTTGCATCTGGATGGAATGGATCTGAGCAATGACACCATGTGAATCCTTCTTGAGGAGTTTTTCCATGCGATGTGAACTGATGATGCTAAGAGAACCTGGTTGTAATCCTGTCAATGTGTGTTTGTGTCCATTGAGGGAAAATTGCATCCAAAGTTCAGCAAAATCCCATAAGATAGGGCCAAGTGTGCGTAGCCATTGAGTGCCCAAAACCACATCACATCTGCCTAAGGGCAAGGAAAACATGTCAGAGCACAAGGTATAATCTCCCATAGAGATACGCACATTTCGACACTTCCCTTTGCAAGGTAAGGTGCCCCCATTGGCAACCATGACTTCAAAGTTGGAGCAAGGATGGATAAAACAATCAGCTTGTTTGGCGATCCGAGGGTCAATGAAATTATGAGTGCTACCAGAATCAATGAGTATTGTAAGAGGAAGCTTCTTGAAGCAACCCCTGACCCGCATTGTTTGGGGGGTGGTGATTCCAGCTAAAGCATGGAGAGATATCTCTGGCTGGTCATCCTGAGACGGAGGGTCAATAGGCGGTTCCTGAATGTCGACCGGAGCATCCAGTGTTTCTGGATCTTCGTCACCAATTTCAGAGGCAGGCGGAGACTCCACATCCAAGAGATAGAGCTTTTGCTGAACACATCTATGTCCCCGAGTGAATTTCTCATCACAATTATAGAAAAGCCCCTTTTCTCTGCGTGCTTGCATCTCTGTTTCAGACAAACGCTTGATAGGAGTCGGTCGAGGAGCTTGTGGTAGAGGTGGTCGCTGAGAACCCATATTTATGAAGGGAACAAAAGTGGGCTTGGAGCGTTGTTGGGCTGCAATCTTGTCTTCTGCCAACTTAGCCAACCCTAGTGCTTCCATCATTGTGTTGGGACAGAACATTTTGACCTCAGAGCGGATGGCATCCTTTAGACCACTGATAAAACAACTCCGGTAAAAGTCATTAGACAATCCTTCGGTGTGGTTGGCTAGATTCTCAAATTCGGTTTGATACTCTCTCACAGTGCCAGTTTGGAAAAGTTTAGTTAGGGCTCCTGTGAAGTCATCAAAAGCACTAGGACCAAATCGTTGCAAAAGGAGTTGGCAAAAGTCTGGCCATTTGGGCTCTGGATGAGCCTTGATGTACCAACGGTACCATTGAAGAGATTCCTGTTCCAAATGAAAGGATTCCAACGGAACTTTGTTGACATCGAAAGTATTATGCAGACTGAAATACTGTTCTGCACGATAGATCCATCCAGTTGGATCGATACCATTGAAGCGAGGAAAATCAAGCTTCGGACCACGGAAATTGCTGGAAGAAGAGAACCCATTGTCTGTTGAAGACTCGGATTGCCGTTTGTTGTTCATAGCTGAATGTTCAAGATGGAGACCGAGAAATTTTTCATCCAGATCCTGGAGTTTGGCTTGGATGGCTGCAAGTGCGTCCTCCATGGTTTTTGCTCCTGCACGAGTGACAACCATAACTAGGATTTTTTTTTTTTCGATTGACTGGATAGGAAAACAAAAACAAAAACTACTTTAGTAAAGGAAAATCTGGACTTGGGAAAAAATCAGAAGGGTAATTGGAGTTTGACTAGGTTTTGGACACTGTTGGGTGGACAGGGAAGCAGAAATGAGGATTTCAGAAGCGGGGTGAAAGAATGGGAAAATTTGGCAGAGGGGAGCAAAGAAGCATAATTCAGAAAGGAACTCTGTGGTAAAATTTTAAGGTGATTGGGTGAAATCTGAGGAAGTTATGGCAAACCCTAAAAATAGACAAATGTGGGATTTCGGGCTTTGGGAAGGGGAATTGGGGATAGGGTGCTCAGGACTGAAATATGCAAAATGGGATGACAGGGGTTCCCTGAAAATTTCAAGGGAAACAGAGTGAAAATAAGGGATCTGGAACAGCGCCGAATGGATTGAAAACAGTTGAATCTGGAACGGGTTGCAAAATGGATCTGAAACGGTGCAGCAGTGATCGACAATAGTTCAGCTGAAAGTAGATATGGACCCTAGGTATGTGCGGCTTCCTAACAGTTCAGGGGTTTCACTCGGCCACCAATGCTATCTGACGGCTTGCGTATTGGGGCAGTACCCCTCACTCCACGGCTCAGGTAAAACTAATAACCGCTTTGCCACAAAAGACAGCTCTTGGTTTACCTCACGGGTGGGAACTAGTTAATCAGGTAGGGGCCGTTGCCCTTTTCGCTGGTAGGTCCTCTCAATGGGCCAGCTACTTCGGGGTTCCTGTGGTACTCCTCACAATGAGTTTTAGGGTTTATGCCCAAGTACTTCCCACAGTTGAGCGGATAGGGATTATTCCCAAATCCGAACCTGCAATAGATGCGAAAAAAAATTTGGCAGAAATTTCACCCAGCGAGCCCAAGAAAGTGCTCTGATACCAGATGTGATGCACCTGCAACAATTAATTAACAGGAAAATGCGAAATAGCAGAAATGACAGAACTCAGAATCACTTTTATATTGATGATAGGCCACTTCGAGGGGGAAACCTCCTTTGAGCAAGCTCAATGCAATTAACTTCACGGTGCCTTCATAGGTCTCAACACACACTTATATACTAATTCTAGGCGCCAATACTATGGGTCAAAACCATGGGCCGTTACAAACTATGGATCAACAATACTACGGGCGACTTACAAAGCATACGCGCCAACAACAATAACATAAACTATTGATCAACAAATACTACGGGACGACTTACAAAGCATATGCGTCCAACAATAACATACTAACAAAGTAAAGACATGGGTTCCTAACACTATCACCTGAACCACTAAACATGTAGAAGTTGTACCTGTACTCTGTGATCCAGTCACTCCGGAAACCTGTGGACCTAATACCTGTATCGAAGAAGCCTGTGTCAACTGAGGTGTGGGAGCTGGTGGCTCCCGCTGTTCTAACTCTCTGGACTTCTTGAAGGCTCTCTCCTCATCAAACTTCACTTCTCACCTCACTACAACTCTCTTCTGGCCAGGAATGTAAAGCCGATATGCCTTCAAAGTCTCATCATAACCCACAAAGATACCTCTCTCTATAGTGGACTCAAACTTCGTCGTCTTCTCAGAAGGGACATGAGAGTAAGTTAAAGAACCAAATATATGAAAGTGGGTCACCTCAGGCATATTTCCTGTGTACATCTCCTCTGGAGTCTTTCTCTCCAAAGCACGGTGAGGACTCCTGTTCTGCAAATAAATTGCAGTGCTACATGCCTCTGCCCATAGAAAGAACGGTAACCCCTGATCATGAAGCATAGCTCTTGCTGCTCCCACAATCGACCTGTTCTTCCTCTCTGCTACTCCATTTTGCTCAAGGGTGTAAAGAATTGTCAGCTATCTCTGTATACCCTCTTGTCTGCAAAAATCATTGAACTCCTTGGAGGTATACTCACCCCCATTGTTCGATCTCAACATCCGGAGCTTCCTCCGTGCCTGCTTCTCCACAAGGGCTTTGAACCCTTGGAAGACACTCAGAACTAGGTGTGACTTCTTGCTCCTCAAGAAGTAGATCTAGGTCTTCCTGGAGTAGTCATCAATGAAGATGACGTAGACCAATGACATAGGACCGCAAATATCAGAATGGATCAAGTCAAGCACTCCTGCTGCTCTCGTGTCACTACTTGGAAAAGCAGTCTTGGTGTACTTTCCCAAAGCACACCCTCTGCACACATCACTCTGCTCAGTGCTAAACTCGGGTAAACCTGTAACCATGCTCCTCAACAATCTCAGAGCTGGGTGATGTAGGTGGGCCATCCTTCGATGCCATAGCTCACATAGCTCACTGCTACTGCTGTGTGCTAGAGTGTACTGCGGCTGAAACAATAGCTTATACAGCTTTCCACACCTAACCCCAATGTCCATGGGGGTAGATACACCTGTAGTCCTGGGGAAAACTTGCACTCTCCCATATGAGAAACACACCCCAAGACCCCTGTCCTCAATAGTGGAAACTGAAACAAGGTTCTTCTTCAGCCCAGGGACATACAACACATCCCTTAGAATCGTGGGACTCATAGACTCGCTCTGAAATGTAATAGTCGCCCGACCAACTGCTCTAACAATGGTGTTGTCACCAAAAACCACCTCCACATCTCTACCTATTTGTGATAGCTCTGAGAACATCCTTCGAGATCCAGTCATGCGGCTCGAGGCTCCGCTATAAATGTACCAAGTACTAGTGGTGGATGGACTCGCCTGATGGCCTGCCAACAATGAATGCTCAATCTCCATGTCCATATCTATGCTGGTGGCTAAAGAGACTCTCTCTCTCTCAATCTGTCCATCATATAGGGAAAACTCCCTATGAAACCTATCTCCAAAGTCATCAACCTCTGTTGAGGCTGTTGTTTGTTGTCCCTTCTTCTTCTTCTTGTTTGGACACTGTGAAGCATAGTGCCCAAACGTCTGACAACCATAGCACTTGATCTTACTCAAGTCCTTCTTCTGCCCACCCTGCTGCTGCTGCTTGGCCCCACCCTTCTTGGGACCCTTCTTCTTCTACCCCTTTGTTTTCAATGCCATGTTCTCCTCATTTACCCCACTCTGAGATAAACTGCCCTGTACGAGACCTCTCCTGGTCTCTTCCTGCACAAAGTCATCCCACAGTCTCTCCCAAGACAGTAGGTTCTCTCTACCCACTATGGCCTGCACAAATGCACCCCAGGGCTTTGAAGCGCCATTCACTAATGTATGTACAAGCTCAGTAGCAGATACCACCTCCCCAACCGCTGCCAGTTCATCCCGAACTGCAGATATCCTGGTAAGGTATGCTGTCACTCCCTCTCCTCCATTCATCTTTATACTCTTGAGTTTCTCCTTGAGAACCATCTTCCGGTTCTCATTGGTACTCTCATACAAACTAGTCAAAGATGTCCACATCAAGTGTGCCCTAGTCTTGCTTGAAATGTGAAGGATTATGTGGTCTTTAACTGCATCAAGGATAATCCTCCTAGCCTTACTGTGCTTCTTGTCGAAGGCTGATAGTGCTGCTGCATTTGTAGCAGCGGGAATCTGAACCGGGTTTGTTGTAGTATTCCTAACCACCTCCTCCTAAAGTTCATTCTCCTCTAATATCAGTAAAATTCTGGCCTTCCATGGCACAATGTTCACTGTCCCATTCATCCTATCGTCCAACCTAAGTCCTGTAGCCATCTCTACTTCAACCCAACAGAGTGTTGTTCACTAACAGAAGAAAATCACTAAAATTTTTGAGTTCTGAAAATTTCTGTGTGTTTGCAAAATATCATTGTTTTATGCCCCCTCGCTCTGATACCATGTAAATTTTTCTGAGTTTTGCAGCTTGCTGGTTTATCTCACATTGTCAGTGGTTTTCATTTCCAGCCGGTTTTGCATAGGCTGGAAACTACTAATGAAATTTTCTTAGACAATTAAACACGCTGTAAAATTACTCTAACAGGCAGAAAATAAATTTTAACAAGCACACCATAAAAATATAAACTCAGAATTTTTGGTAATTGTGCCTTGGAAAAACCCCCACGGGGAAAACCAGTTAGAGAGAGATATTTTTATTATTACTTCAGCAATAAATATAGAACAACACAGTGAAAATACAACTTATCTCCACCATTATATGCACCCACAGACTGCCTCGATTTCTATGCACAACAGATGCCTTGAAATCCATGCAGATTCTTGTCTTGGTTTCTGTGCAAATATGAACCTCGATTTTTGTGTTGTACTCTTCTTGATTTCTGTGCAGACACACCCTCGAAATTCGTGCTGTACTTTTCCATATTTCTGTGCAAAAATAACCTCGAAATCCATGCAGGGAGAAGGACACTGGTATGGTCTGTACGGACCTGTTTTTCTTCACCTGTCCTTTCCTAGAAAACCATGTTGTACTATCTAGATTTTTGTGCCCTTCTTTCTTGAAAACTATGCTTGGGTTAATGCCTAGAAAACCATGAAGACAGTCTCGAAATCTATGCCTAGGTATGATCCTCGAACAACGTGCAGAAATAAATGTTGTACAATTTTTCAGCCTTGGGATTTGTGCTGGTAATAAATGCCTTCACCTCAAAATCTGTGCCAATAATGAATGTTGAACTTGTGCCTCGATTTCAGAGCCCACTGTGACTAAAGGCTATCTAGAAATGCGTGCCCACTCCAGCTCTCTTTCTCTATCTCTTCTCTTCACTTCAATCTGCAAAAGTGAGTCTCCTTGCCTCCCTCAAACCTTTTTGATCAAACCCTAAGTGAGTTCTAATCCAACGGTCAAGATTAGATCTAATTTGATAGTTGAGATTGAATGAGAGTGAAAATACTTTTTATTTAAATCTCATAAATAATATTCACGCACCCACTTAAATTTATCAAAAAGTGACTTTCATTTTATAAAGACTCATTAAGTGCATTTAATGTGAGGGTCACCTTTTTCCTCCTTCTAAGTGACATTAGGCAAATGTCACTTGGAGAACACTTCCCTAGGTACAAAAACTAACACTCTGTTGTTGCTGTTTTCGAGACCACTGCGATCCCCGAGACACGCATCCAATGTCAGTCGATTCTTCCACGATCCTGGAGACCTGCAACTATTAGCACCCCAACCGTGCTGCACAGCCTCTGTCTGTGACGACATCTGCCATGTCTTCACCCACCTGCAATAACTGCCACTAACGTCCTTAGAAACCCCGAACTGTTGCTAATTACTCTCCTTGACTTCTACGCATCCTTCTGAACTGCTACAGTAAACCATCACATCGGCCATACTGTCTTCTGTCAGTTCGACTCACCTATCAGCTTCACTCTGCGCTTAGGCTTCGCAGTCCGCCCCTTCCTCCTCTCTTGGCTCATCCCCAACTTGTCGGTGTCATGGTCCGACAACATGTCGACCTTACTGCAACTTTGCGGCAACTTGTCGTCTGTCGACATGGACATGTCGATTCTCGATCTTCGCACTCCTGTCGACTGCTTCGACAGTTCTCTGCTCAGCTTATTGACTTTGACAAGTCAATCTGCTTCAAGCACCAACGGTCATCGACACTCCCTCTGGTCGATCTCCTCATGTCGATCAACTTCGACTGATCTTCCTAGGCCCTAATGCTCCTGCATCATGGGAACTGTGTAGCCCGCTTTCTTTAAGTTTATTACAAAGTACAAAAATGTAAAAGAATACCTTTGATCTTTATAACTTAGATCAAGGAGGTTTACAATGTATTGAAGAAAGAAGAATTAAAAGAAAAGGCACTTATCTGCTTTTGATGGTTTGCTTGATGGACTTTTAGCTCAAAATCCTTTCTCTTTTTCCTTCAATCTAAACAAACCAGCAAACTAAATAAAGGTTATTAGTGGATTAATACATATAAATACATAAAAAAATTACAATCTTGTACTTGGAAAATATTCAATAAAAACTAGTACACAAGCACTTGGCATGAAATAGATCTAGATCTATGATAAACTTGAAAATTTTAGATCTATTTATAAAGCAAATGGATTCAAAATGAAATTCTTTTAAATATGATCTACTTGCTTTTCTTAAACAAAAAGGAAAAGAAAGGGGTTGATTGATTTTTTGAAGGGATGGAAAAGATTGAACCAAGCCACAACTTGAGGGGGTGGAGATCATGAGTCCCTGCAAAACAAGATTGTTAACGAAACGCTAAAACCATGTATTGAAAAAGGAAGAAGATCCAATTGAGCTCTGCTTCCCTATTCAACATTTTATCCTACACAATCTCAATACACACTTACAAGAAAGAGGGGGATCAAATATGGTAAATAAATTGGTAAAAGAACATGAAGAGCATTAGTAGATCTGAGTACACTTGCTACTTCTTAACCTTTAACTAACATGTTACAATTAAACAAGTCAAAGCCTATGAATGTTTATTCATATGGGCTTTGTTGCCTCCTAATACACACCTGGGGGGGATGCGGCAAAAAAACCTTCAAGCCGCTCGGTGTGTCCTTGGGGGCAAGTGAGAGTCAAGTGTTGTCACCTGATTACTCAACTCCTTTGTGTAGGCTTCCTCCTAGCGAAGCCAAGGGGGGTGCTCCCTATGAAAAATGAATCTAAGGATTTTAATCTATGAAAAAGAAAAGCTTATTCTAGGATTTTATGATGAAATCACTTAATCAATATACCATAAGTCACTGCAATATTAAATGAAAATCCACATATTTTAAGATGCAACACCATTCATGACATTTTGTAAAGATTGATTTAAACAAATGAAAAGTAAAGACCAGTGCTAGTGAGAATGGAGCGCTTGAGGGGGTTGCTTCTGTGGTCTCAGTGAAAGTATTGCAGTGTCTCAATTGGTAAATTTTATGATTATTAAATGAGTGGATTAAGGAGTGGGTTAATTTTGGTTTGGCCCAAAATGAGACCTAACCTTTGAGTTGAGTGCTCTAGCAGCTTTACCAAGTGTCCAACCAGGCGAGGATAAACCTGCTTAACAGTAGCTTGCCGACTCTGTGGTTTCCACCCATGCAACCTCTTGAGTTTTTAGGATTCGGTTCTGATGGGTTTTCCTATTAAAACTAAGTACTTTGCACCTGTTTTTGGTTAACCTTATTGTTCAAACTGAGCTACAAAGGCTAAGAGCATACTTTGGATTTGGGGTGTTGGTAAGTTTTATTAAAAATATGTGAATGGATGATTAATCTAAGCTAAATCCCAAGGGTATATTTTCTTCACACCCAAAAAGTGATGGAGTACTTCGGTAGATCAAGGAGGTTAATTTTATCTTGAAAGTTTGTAGAACAAGATTGTCATTTATTTTAAAGTGAATGATTAATCTATACTAAACCCCAAGAGTATATTTTATTTCACCAAAGGTGGAGTACTTTAGTAGAACAAGGGGGGTTAATTTTACTTGAAGTGTTTTAGAACAAGTTATGGTTTATTTTGTAGCACTTACGTAAAAAATTGTAAAAGTTTGTAAGTTCCCCTGGGACGCCTTGTCTGCTTTGTGAATGTTATTTAATTACTAATAACAAAAAGTAAACTAGTCTAAACCAAGAAAGAAGAAAAATGCGAAAAATTAAAAAATGTGAAAAACGTGAATCCCCCTAGAGGGATTGGGGTTTAGGCACTGGAATTGCCTGCTTGTTCTTTTTATTTTTTTCGATTTACAAAATGAAATAGAGATGAATTACTGCTTTCCCTTTATGCTTAGGGACAAGTCACTTTACAATTTATTTGAAGAAAAATGATCAACACTTGAACTATTGGTTTTTGGAAGTGTTTAGGGAGCCTTGATATGGTAAATTTCTTGGTTCTTTGGGTTTAATCTGCAAAAATAAAATATCAGACCATCAAACAAAGTTAATCACAAATGATAAATCAAAACACTTTAAGAGTGTTCTGACAACTTAAGCTACATGCAACTAGTATGTAAAAACAATGTTTTTGGGGCAATTTTTGAACTTAAAGCTAACTTTTAAATGAATTTAATTTTTAGGACTGATATTTTAAATACAAAAACCAGTGAACTAAAAAAAGGTAAGATGCCTACAAATCACTCAAAACTCAAACTCTTTGTGATGCAAACTAAGCCTAAGACAACTAGATCTAAATGATGCAAATAAAATAAGACAAAAGGAACTAGTAAGACAAGCTAGAGAGCTTGCCTTTCTAGGATCTTTGGCTGCCCTCTTTCAAGATGCAAGCCAAATGCAATGAGCCTTAGATGCTAAATGAATCTTTGATAAACAACTCTTCTTTATCACAACTAGATTTTGAAATTTTTTAAATGCAAGCTTTGAAGAAGAGACTTTCACTAATGTAAAATGAGATTTAGCCTTTTAAAATTTGTACGACATTAATGAAACAATACTAGATCTACTTCTTTCAAACTAGATCTAATAGAAACTAGAACCGGTAATCAAAATTTTTAGGAGAGTTTTTGAACGAAGGTGATATAACCCGTTTTGAGTGAGAAAGATTGGGCGAATGGAGACCATATGCAAGTGAATACGTGAGGGACTACGCTTCCTTTTAAATGACTTTGAATATTGACAAACTAACATGTATGTCTTCTCAATGAGTTTCGATTACCTACAAGAAACCTCACAACAAACCTTGCACAAGAGGATTAAAAGGTGCCAATATAAATCATAAAAAATATATCTTGAAACATGGGCATTCAAACAAGATATGAACAATGGTAAATATATGCTTCATATAATTGATAATAAAGAACAAAATATAGATTCTATTCTTTACCCTACTGAAATGATAGATTTCCTTCAAAGGTCAGCACGAATCCGAGCAATAAACAAAGCTTATGAAGAGACATAGATTACCTCCATGGGATTTAAAGCATTAGACATCCACACATTTGATACGAGTCCACAATATAGCCTCCAAAGCCTCTCTTTATTCTCAAAAACACAACAATGATATACAATACAGGGGCAGAGGTTCCACTTTCAGATCGTTTAAAATGGAAGAGAGCTCAGTTTATATAGCAATTTACAATGTAGAGGGGGCCAAAACCCTAAGGAAGATGAATGAGTGAGAGGGAGAATTGAACTCACGCTTGAATGAGATGGTATGGCCTTGATTGGAAGCCAAACCAAAGGGATTGTGCCACCTCTCCATGAGGTAGGCTCATCCCTCCTCGCTAATATCACCACCGAGAGATTGCTGTCGTGTGGAAAAAGGTTTCCCATGTGAGGGTGGACTCATCCATAAGGTGGGAGTCAACGAGAAGCCAAGCTTTGATTTAGGATTTGATTGGTGGCCCAACCAAGGAGAATGCGCCACCTTGAATGAGGTAGGCGCACTCCATACTAAACATATCACAACCAATCCTTCGAGTTGTCGAGTGGATGACGCCCACGTGAGGATGGAAGCTGGATGTCTTATCTTCACAAACTTTGGATATAAAATAATAACCCACCACATGACTTATTACGAAATTATTTAACCTCTTCACCTAATCGCCAATCATATGTGACATGTTGCCATGTCATTTTGTCACATGTTTATTCCAGTTTTTTATTTTTAAAATTTTTGTACTTAGTGCATTTTGATGCATTTTAGCATTAAAATGCCATTTTGTAGCTCTGATAGGCAGAACTGATCCTTAGGACGATTTGAAATGCCTGAAACATAGGAAAAATGGGTACCAGGGTAAAGAGGATGCTCTGAGCTTTAAAACGAGCATCCTTGCGCCAAATTCTGACTCCGGATCACACTTTTATCACCCTTTGAATTTTTTCATTTAAACCATTAAAAAATGGCTTAAAAATGCAAAAAAAATATTTTTCTCGGAACTGGCTGAAACTCAGGGGGGCCTAGTACATGACAAAAATACATTATTTTAGTGTCTATCATGTTTATAAATGTTACAAAATGGACTCTAATAATCCCCTAAGGCCTAACCACCACTTTGGGCATTCCAGCTTTGGAGGAGCAGGAGAAAACCTCATCGATTATACTCGACTAAAGGCAAAGCATAATCAACAAGGGAAAAAACTCCTTGGAATACTTTCTTTGGTTGTCGAGTCCTAGGGAATCGAGTCACTCAAAGACCACCATGCTAGCATGCTTTATTACAAACCCCATGGGGCGTGGTCACTTATTACAGAAATGAAAAATATGACCAAAATAGTCCAAGGCTGGAACATCTGAACTATGATAAGCACAAATAATTGTGCAATACTAGCAGTTCACTGAAGTCCAGTTGATGTGCAATTCAGTTGGTAACATCTGGCTCCAACTATGGGACATGTGATTGATCTTTCCTAAGAAAGAAGATCATTCGAGAACTCCAAATTCTTAGTTTCCTGCATGGAAACATAAGTGCATCAGTCCCATATACATGAAAAATAACCAAGTTAAACATCTAAATTGCAACATTTATTCATAAAATGAAACTATTGTACATAAGAAAAATTCAAACTAATGTACCAAAGAAAGTAAAATTAGTATACAACAATAATATACATAAAATAAATCTAACTAAGAAATAAAATGCAGGAGTAAGGTTTAGAAATTTTGATACAAAATGCCCCCATGGGCATTAGATATTTTCACTGTAAAATAGTTTGAGAAAGAGTTTCTGCCTGCTACTTGATGAATGAGATAGGGGCATGTCCAAAGACTGTCAAATTTTCCATGTAGTCTAGGCTTTTCCCTTCTTTTATCACATAGTAGAACTGTGTCACCAACTTGAAATATTCTTGGCTTAGATGACTTGTCAAAATTCTTGTTAACCTTCTCCCGATTCTTTATACTTTGATCCACCGCCCTTCGTCTGATTTCATCCAATTCAACTAATTGATCCATCCTATATTGGGATGCATCCAGATCTATGTTGCACTCCTCTAATAGCTGATACACTGGAAATTTTAGATGAAAAGTTAGAGTAACATCCAATCCATAAACTAATTCAAAAGGAGACTTTCCTGTTGAACTCTTCCTCGTGATCCTATCTGGCCAAAGTGCAAATTTGATTTTGCTATCCCAGGTTCTCTTGTTATCTCCAACAATTTTCTTAACAATGGTCATTAAGTTCTTATTGCTAGATTCTGCTAGACCATTACCCTAGGGATAGTAGTTTGACGAGTGTGATAGGATGATGCCATATTTAAAACAAAAGGATGGCATTCCTCCTAAGCTGAATTCCTTGGCATTTTTGGTGGTGATTCTAGCAGGCACACCAAACCTAGTGATTATCTTATCTTCTAAGAAATCCATGATCACTTTCTCGGTTGTTGCTTTAGTGGGGACAACTTCCACCCACTTGGTGAAGTAATCAGTGACCGTAAGGATCCAAGAATAACCATTGCTAGAGTTATCCTTAAACTGGCTAATGAAATCAAGACCCCATTGTTGAAAAGGGGCTTGGACAACCACAGGTTTAAGAGGCAAGGCTGCTAACGTTTGTTTTCTCATAAAAAGATGACACTGTTGGAAACTTCTGACATGTTTGTGGACATTTGAAAACAAAGTGGGCGAATAATACCCCACTCTTAGGACTTTATGGGTTGTTGTCTTGGCCGCATTATTCCCTCCGCAAAATCCAGAGTGAAACTCAGCCATGCGTTTTTTAGACTCTGGCTCATCAATGCATCTTAGAATAAGACCATCTAGATTTTTCCATCCCAGCCCATCCTGGGTGATACAAAATTTTGTGGACTTCAACCTCAAAGCTCTTCTTTTATGGCCCACAAGATGATCTAGGCAAGTGAGGTTGGTTAAAAAGTAAATGATATCATAATACCATGGAACCTATTCTAGACGTTGAAGCTCATATGATCTGACATGTGCTGACTCAGTGTTGTGACATACCATCCCTAAGGCCTGTTCATTTACCTCAACCATCATGTGGGCTAAACCCTGGCCTTTGACTAACTTGGTGGGTTTGATTTTTAGGTCGTACTCCTAGATCTTGGAGACCCATTTACCCCCAATCCCAAGACAATCATGTTGTGATAAAATATCCTTAACCGCCACATGAGGCACATACCCTATAACCTTAGAGTATCCGGTATACATTCTGAAATGCTTAAGTGATTTGGCAAGGGTATAAGCTTGTTTCTCCATGATAGTGTACTTAAGCTCAGAATTCTGTAAGGCTCTACTCATAAAGGCTATGGGTTGCTCCTAGCCATCCTTATTCTTCTACAACAAAACTCCAGCTATGGTGTCTGGTGATGCAAATGAAAAGATTTGGAAACCTTTGGAATAATCAAGACTGATTAAGACAAGTGATTTGCAAATAGCATCTTTAATTTTACTAAAGGCCTATTTTCCTTCTTTATTCCATTCAAACTTAGTGTCCTTTTTTAGTAGTTTTTGCATAGGATTCATTAACTCTGCTAAGTTTGGAATAAATTGTCTGATAAAGTTGATTTTCCCGTTGAATGACTGTAATGCTCTTTTATTACAAGGAAAAGGAAATTTCTTTATGGCTTCAACCCTCTCTGGTTCAATCTTGACCCCATCCTTTGATATGATATGACCAAGTAACTTTCCCTCGTTGACACCTAAGACAGACTTAGCTGAGTTTAAAGATATGCCGAATTTTCAACATCATTCGAATATTTGTCTTAGGTGGCCAATGTGATTAGTTCTTTCCTTAGAAAAAACTGTGAGATCATCCTGATATATTTCTATAATTTTACCGATTAGCTCATTGAAGGCATAATCCATGGATCTTTGGAAAGTTTCCCCAACATTGAGTAATCCAAAAGGCATTCTAAGATACTTGAAAGCACCCCATGGGGTAGTAAAGGTTTTCTTATGCCTTTCTTCTTCGTTGACCACTACCTGGTTATAACCCGAAAAACCATCCAACATCAACATCATTCCCGAACCAGTTATCCTTTGAAGTAAAGTTTCCATATTGGGAAGAGGGTAGTTGTCTTTTAAGCATGCCCAATTTAGGTTTCTAAAATCAATGCATAGTCTTATATTTCCATTTTTCTTTCTTACGACAACTAGATTTGAACACCATGAGAAATGTCTAGTTGGGGATATGATTCTTGCTGCTAGCATCTTTTGAAGCTCCTTCAAAACTATGGGGGGCACCTTGGGATTCATTTGTCTCAACTTCTGGCAAAAAGGTTTGGCATCTTCTTTCAAAGGGATAGTATGTTGGAAAACATCTTTCCGATATGACTTGAGCTCATCATAAGAGAAGGCAAAAACATCCTGATATTCCCGAACTAGGCTTATAAGGTCATTTCTTTCCTTTTCACTTGTACCCTTACCAATTTTGATTAGCTTAGGTTCAGTTTCAGTCCCAATGTTGATCTCTATGTGATTTCTAGCCTTTAATACTTCCTTTTCTGGCTTATGCCTATCCTGTTTTTCAAAGATGTGCTCTCATTCAATTATGATTTTAGGTATAGCATTCCTAGGGTTGTCTTCTTCTTCCTTATAATCATACTTCTCTTCTGTATATCCTATCTTACAATTAGTGAACTCTTGGACATTGTGTATGAATCTAAGGATTTGCTTGTCATCTTTGAACACTTGCCAATGATCTACATTATCCGGGATGGATGGTCTGAAATTAATCTTAAATTTCCCATGGCCTTTGATTAACTCTTCAGTTGGCTGAAGGGTTGAGGCTGCTACCGCTAGTTGATCTGCTTCTTTATTTTCTTCCCTAGGTACAGATGTGATGTTTAGGGCATCAAATAATTCCATTGTATCCCAACAAGCATTCCTATACTTCTTTATATTTTCACTCTTGCATGCAAATATGTTCTTGATTTGACAAATAACTAAGTTTGAATCTCCTTTAATAGTCAAAATTTTAATACCCGTGTCTTTATCTATTTCTAGACCCTACAAGAGTGCCTCATACTCTGCAACATTGTCTGAAGCATCAAACTCAAGTCTGAAAGCAAAATTGAAAGTCGGTTGAGATGGAGAAGTAATAACAATTCCCGCACCCTTTCCTGATCTTGAAAATGCACCATCAAAACTCATATTCCATATTCCATTTTCTCTATCATCGTTTATCTTTTCTTTAATGGGAGCTAATGTGTTTTCAAAAATAGAATAATTACCAAAACTGTCCGCCTCATGAACGTATTCATTATCTAGCACATTGGGGTGTTCAACTTGGAATTTCCTTTCCTTTTCCCTATACAACCTAACATGAGCATCTTCATTAGTTGGGATCATAGTGTAGGTCCAATCCATCTTGATGCAACCACCAAGGGAGGCAACCCATTTCCTAGATAACAACATCCCCCATGTGCTTGGGACATCAATCACAACTACATCCATAGTCACATTAACATCAGGATAGGAAGCTAACTTAACATGTAAGTTCATGATTATTCCTATGACATCAATTTCTCGGGAATCCATTGCACATACATTCTGATATGACCTTGTGACTTGTAGGTTCAATTGTTCCATGACTTTTCTTGTCATGATGTTGGATGCATCTCCAGAATCGAGCATGCAGTTATGGAGCAGCATGTTGTTGACAACTAAGGATGCATAAAAAGGAGGATGCTCTTACTTGCGAGGATCCATACTATGCAAAATAACTGTAAGGTCTTCATTGAATTTCTTGGGAACATTAGGAATAACAGGTTTAGGTTTCTCAGGGATGACCTCTTTAGGTTTTTCTTCAATTCTATCCTTAGTCTTTTCTGGGACCGTTTCCTTAGGTTTCTCATATACAATTTCTATGGGTTCTTCAATCATGTTTCCACTAGCTTCTAAATATTCTATCAATCTATCCTTTTGACCTAACATTTTAATGACTTCAGTTACATGAACAACCATTTTAGCACCACGAAGCCAGCTAACCACATCAACATTTATCTATGGGGAAGGAAGATGAGTTACCTTAGGAATATGCAGATCTGATTTGATAGGGATGGCAGTCTTTCTTCTCTGATAGGTGAAGCCTTTGAACTTCACTAATTCTCTGATCTCCTTGGGTGTAGGTTTCTCTCCATAAATTTTAGTAACATTGTCCTTTTCTTGTGCCATTTCTTTAGCTTGTTTCCAAATATCTTTTGACACATTGTGAGTTTTACCAACATGATTGATATACTCAGGTTGATTCGAATATCCTACAAACTTGTTGACCTATGGAGGACCTTGTTCATTTATATAGTTGAACTTATGACAAGTTGTCTCATCATGAAATTCATTACAGGCCCTACAGAAAGGAGGCACCTCCTCCATAACCATGTTGGCTTATTCAAGTTGACTAGGGATCCTCTGATTATTGGATAGATATTTTGGCTTCCATTCATTGTTCTGTCTGGGAGGATACCTATTGGAAGGCACATGAGACTTTTCTGTTTCCATAGCAATAAGTCTATTTTGCATGGAATTCATTTGTGTAGCATGATTGGCTTCCATAGCCTTAATCACATCAGTCAATTCCCTTAGAGGATATTTTGCTAGGTCCTTAGAGGATCTTTTGCTAGATATTTGTTGTTAGATTGTTTCGATGAAGTTCCTCTGGTAAAACCTGGAATATTTGACTTTCCGGATGATTGCATATTTTTATCAATTTTCTCTGATATCACTTGGGATCTCTTTAGATTGGTAGGTTCTTTGTCCCAAAGCTAATATCTCATCTCTCCATTGAAAGACTCGATATAGTGAATGAGGATCAAGCCATCTGGAAGCTTGATCTCGGTATGAAGGATGGAAATGAGGTTATTAAATCTCTTATTGAATTCTTCCATTGTCTCATTTTCATTTTTCTTCATGTTATTCAGGGATGCTAGCAAATATTTGTCTTCTTTTTTATCTCCCCACTTGTTCAGGAAGCCCTTTTCGAACTCTTTAAAAATTTTGTAGCTGTCAGCATCTAGGTCTAAAAACCAATCAAAGGCATCTTCTTCTAAGGATAGCGCAAACAGCTTCATCTGCACATCTTCATACTTAGTGTTTAGGCACCATTTATTATTACATTGTGAAAAACATTTTAAATGTGGCTTAGCACTTATGGCATTGTTACCCTGAGATGAAGGCAACTTTTTCAATTGCCTTCTCAGTTACGACATGAGGGTACCCTACAATTGCAGTAAAGTCTAAAGGGATGAAAAATTCTCCCATGTCTTCTGGTGGATTGGACTCCTCAAAAAGATGGTGAATATTTGAAATTGACTCAAATCTAAGATGTTCGAGTATTCTTCGAGAGTTTTGCTTATTTAATCTTCTTCTATATACCTTTTCAGGTTCAGGAATAAGATTGAATAACCCTTTCGAATTTCTTCTTGTTGAATATCTCGTTGAATTATATAAAAGTGGAGTTGCCAGATGGAATGAGTAAATTTCAAATTTTCACAAGATACATCAAACAAAATAAAAACAACAAAAATAAAAAAGGTCGTGACCTGGGAATAGAAAGGCTTATCCCTGGCAATGGTGCCAAAATGTTGCCTCCTAATACACACCTGGGGGGGACGCAACAAGAAACCTTCAAGCCACTCGGTGTGTCCTTGGGGGAAAGTGAGAGTCAAGTGTTGTCACCCAATTACTCGACTCCTCCATCTAGGTTTACTCCTAGAGAAGCCAAGGGGGGTGGTCCCTATGAAAAATGAATCTAAGAATTTTAATCTATGAAAAAGAAAAGCTTATTCTAGGAGTTTATGATGAAATCACTTAATCAATATACCATAAGTCACTGCAATATTAAATGAAAATCCACATATTTTAAGATGCAACACCATTCATGACATTTTGTAAAGATTGATTTAAACAAAGTAAAAGTAAAGACCAGTGCTAGTGAAAATGGAGTGCTTGAGGGGGTTGCTTATGTGGTCTCAGTGAAAGTATTGCAGTGTCTCAGTTGTTAAATTTTATGATTGTTAAATAAGTGGATTAAGGAGTGGGTTAATTTTGGTTTGGCCCAAAAGAGACCTAACCTTCGAACTAAGTGCTCTAGCAGCTTTACCAAGTGTCCAACCAGGTGAGGATAAACCTGCTTAATAGTAGCCTGCTGACTCTGTGGTTTCTACCCATGCAACCTCCCGAGTTCTTAGGATTTGGTTCTGATGGATTTTCCTATTAAAACTAAGTACCTTGCACCTGTTTCTGGTTAACCTTATTGTTCAGACTGAGTTGCAAAGGCTAAGAGCATAATTTCGGTTTGGGGTGTTGGTAAGTTTTATTAAAAAGATGTGAATGGATGATTAATCTAAGATAAACCCCAAGGGTATCTTTTCTTCACACCAAAAAAATGATGGAGTACTTCAGTAGATCAAGGGGGTTAATTTTATCTTGAAAGTTTTTAGAACAAGATTGTCGTTTATTTTACAGTGAATGATTAATCTATACTAAACCCCAATATTATCTTTTCTTCCACCAAATGTGGAGTACTTCGGTAGAGCAAGGGGGGTTAATTTTACTTGAAGTTTTTTAGAATAAGTTGTAGTTTATTTTGTAGCACTTAGGTAAAAAAATGCAAAAGATTGTAAGTCCCCCTTGGATGCCTTGTGTGCTTTGTGAATGTTATTTCATTACTAATAACAAAAAGTAAACTAGTCTAAACCAAGAAAAGAAGAAAAATGCGAAAAATTAAAAAAAATTGAAAAATGTGAATCCCCCCTGGGGGGATTGGGGTTCAGTTGATATAGTAATTTACAATGTAGAGGGGGCCAAAACCCTAAGGAAGGTGAATGAGTGATAGGGAGAGTTGAACTCACGCTTGAATGAGATGGTGTGGCCTTGATTGGAAGCCAAACCAAAGGGATTGCGCCACCTCTCCATGAGGTAGGCTCATCCCTCCTCGATAATATCACCACTGAGAGATTGTTGCCATGTGGAAAAAGGTTTCCCACGTGAGGGTGGACTCATCCATAAGGTGGGAGTCAACGAGAAGCCAAGCTTTGATTTAGGAGTTGATTGGTGGCCCAACCAAGGAGAATGCGCCACCTTGAATGAGGTAGGTGCACTCCACACTAAACATATCACAACCAATCCTTTGAGTTGTCGACTGGATGACGCCCACATGAGGATGGAGGGCAAATGTCTTATCTTCACAAAATTTGGATATAAAATAATAGCCCACCACATGAATTATTACGAAATGCTTTAACCTCTTCACCTAGTTGCCAATCATATGTGACATGGTGCCATGTCATTTTGTCACATGTTTATTCCATTTTTTGATTTTTAAAATTTTTGTACTTGGGTGCATTTTGATGCATTTTAGCATTAAAATGCCATTTTGTAGCTTTGATAGGCAGAACTGCTCCTCGGGACGATTTGAACTGCCTGAAACATAGGAAAACTGGGTACCATGGTAAAGAGGATGCTCTGAGCTTGAAAACGAGCATCCTTGCGCCAAATTATGACTCTGGATCACAATTTTATCACCCTTTGACTTTTTTCATTTAAACCATTAAAAAATGGCTTAAAAATGCGAAAAAATATTTTTCTCAGAACTGACTGAAACTTCACGGGGGCCTAGTACGTGAAAAAACGACATTATTTTAGCGTTTAGCATGTTTATAAATGTTACAAAATGGACTCTAATAATCCCCTAAGGCCTAACCACCACTTTGGGCATTCCATCTTTGGAGGAGCAGGAAAAAACCTCATCGATTATACTCGGCTAAAGGCAAAGCATAATCGACAAGGGAAAAACTCCTTGGAATACCTTCTTTGTTTGTCGAGTCCTAGGGAACTGAGTCACTCAAATACCACCATCCTAGCATGCTTTATTACAAATCCCGTGGGGCATGGTCAATTATTACAGAAATGAAAAAGATGGCCAAAATAGGGCAAGGCTGGAACATCTGAACTATGATAAGCACAAATAATTGTGCAATACTGGTGGCTCACTGAAGTCCAGCTGATGTGCAATTCGGCTGGGAACAGGCTCAAAGGCCTTCTACATAAGATTGATCCACAAAAATCATGTAAAAGAAAAAGCGACTATGTTAGATTATACTGCAATAAAACATGCATGCATCAAAAAGATAGACTTTGCAAGATCATGGAATTCCAAAGCCTTTCACTGATTATATTACTTGAGAAAATGTCACATAATACAATAGCAGAGGTTCGATGCAAATCCCTCGTAAATGATGGAGCAAAACCTTGCTTAAATATGAGAATGGACACCTTGCTTAAATATGAGAATGGACACCTTGCTTAAAAATCTTCATCGTCGACACCCCTAACTTCCATATGATCCCAAAGCATTTGCAAATGACTTTCGATTGATCCAATATAAATGGGGCAACCTTTCAAGGTAATTATTCGGCATAGGATGGGGTGCCCCATAAATTTCAAAAAAGTCAAAAGGAGATGGCTTAACTTGTGTTCTAACTACTCTGGCTTTTCTAATAGGGATTTGATTTGGATGTCTAACAGGAGTACAAGAATCACTCAACTGAATGCTTTGGTTTCAAGGCCTTGGATGATATTGACGCTTAATTGGATTAATTGGGACAACATTTTCACTCACGGAATGAGAAAAATGGTGGGAATCATAAGAATTATGATATTCTGGCTCACACCTAGAATCATTTTCATAATTACTCCCATATTGATATGTTGAATGGCTTTCATCTCTTTCCTCCAATTTCCTTTTATATTGAGAGAGATTCTCATATATTTCATTCATGCATCTTGACATTTGAAGGAAAACATCTGAATCCATTATGATTTCTAAATTTCAAAATTGAAAGATGGGTATGGGGTCGTTCCTCAATGGAGTCACGTTTTGGAGTCGCCAGGTAAACTATTAATCTTGTTTACCGAAATATATGTCATTATGAAAGTGGGGAGAGATGAGTGAAATGTGATGGTTATGTATGATTTAGAATTATAAATGATAACCATCAAAATTTTAAACCGGATGTGATAAGATATGAGATGATTGCACAGAAACTCACAGACACCTGAGGTAAGCCTCTACCTCCCCGACATCGATGCCAAAAATGTTATCACACAGAGTGTAGTTGTCTACTTTGAAGGTACTATCCAGGATGGTAGAGGAAGACAACTAATCGGTGACACCTAAGAGGGCCTTAATTCCCTAGATAGATTGGTTATCATGCCAATCGAGGCACTCTTCACTTATTTCTATCCAAGCCACAGATAACAAAGGGGGATACCCTGATCTACTCTTGGAAAGAGATATCTAAACCAAACACTCAAACAAGCAAGTGAAACAGTGAAAATGAAGTGAAGGGTGAAGAACGATATATTTAAGGAATTGAGCTATTGAGAGGCTTAAGGAAGATGGAATATAAAATTTGATTAGTTCAGTTACAATGGCTCAGGATTAAGTGCAAATCCAGGATATATGTGTTAGGGGAAATGGTTCCAAGAGGTAGATCTGAGTGGATAAAGGATTCCTAACACTACTTGACTATAGGTATGACAATATCACAACTTACAAGCAAACAATGAGCAACCAAACAACAGAAAAAGGGGCAAACTTAGAGAGGGTGCATTATCTAGAGATTAGTGCCTTGGGATTTGTTCCAGAAGGTGTCAACGGAGCATGATGCCCTAGGAAACCCACTTCATGCTTGGCATTAAGATGAAAACCCAGAAATCATTTGCCACGATTTGAAGTTGTTTGAGCTAGAGAATTTTCAGAAATTTTAAGTGCGGGTTTTAACAGTGAATTTTAATAGTGACTATTGGTTTGGATCCCAAAATAACAAGAATACTTAGAAACGTACCTGGATATGCTTGTGGCCACCTTGAAAATTGATAATCTTCCCAAAATGAGGAAATCAAGAGTGAGATACAGCTTCCCCAAGCAAAATCGCTATCCCTCCAAGATGACCAGTGTGGCCTTCCTTGCCAAAAACGATCTATAATGAGAATCGATCAAGCATGAAAGAAACTATACGGAAGAAAAGATGAAACAAGTAGCATCAAGATTTCCACAAGATACAATAAATATACTCCCTGAGACAAAGATCGATCCGAGAGAGAGATATGCGGTTTCCCCACAATAGCTCCCTCTTCAATTCGCCCTCCTCTTCTACCACATGGCCTCCCTGTAGAAAAGCGTTTGGAGAAAACAAGATCCACAATTATATCACAGAGAAAAGATTGTATATTCACTTGCAAGAGCATTCATCAAAGCATCCAAGAGATTTGCAAAAGATATTCTTTATTACGCCTGAAATCCAAGAAACCAAACGTGCCTTTACAATGAGGGGGTCTCTTCCTTAAATAGGAATGAGAGACCAAAACCCTAACCACTCTATGAATGAGTGGTGGATATCAAAAGATAAAAATAATACAATAGACAACTAAGATGAGTCGGAGCAACAATACATGGATCAACCCACTAAAGAGGGGGTGCGCACTCACTAAGTGGCCCTAGGGGGGTCATACCACATAAAAGATGACTAGGACAAGTGTAACAAGCACATGGTGGGGCTAGGAGGTATTAATGTCCTTCACTAGAATCACCCCATTGCACACTAATAAAATATATGACTCAATAACATCACAAAGTGACCAAGTGACCAAATCGTGGCCCCCTCAAAAACAAAATACATCATTAAAATAATGCTTCGGAGTGTGTGTGGACCGCACTAAATGCTATAAGCTATGCCAAAAGGTGTGGTATGCATCATGAATGACCTATGAACAAACCTCATGCCAATTCCTTTCTTCATTTTCCCAAATCGATTTCATCAGTGACCATTTTATTCCATTTTTTATCCTCGGAAAATCACGTGTAAATTGATAAAATGTTTGTAGCTCTCTTCCTAGTGCCCCAAGCACAAATATGACTATAACAAAGTGCCTGGGGGTATGGCTATATGGTAATAACAAGTTCTTGGACCCCATAACCCCTCTGTGGCGCCCTAGGAGAACCAAATAAAAAACCAACTGTGTTGCCAGGCCACTTTATAATAGCAAATCTGTAGTAAAGTGACAATCTGAGTGAAATTTCATCCGAGAGTGCCTGTAACTGAAATCTGAGTGTACCGGTGGAATCAAAAGGTCCAAATTATCTAGATATGAATACTCATACACCCTGTGGCTACCTGGATAATCAATCTATACTCTCAACCATGCCTGGACCAATAAAAACAAATGGTCTGTAAATAATAATAACTATAAAAATCCATCAAACGATCAAGTGAAACCAGTGTTTGCTGCATGGAACCATCAAATGGGAATCAAAGGACGATAAATCATCAAAATCAAATATCATTGATCCAACTCATCTCAGATCCTGTGGTTGACTTGGACAAACAAGATTTGACCAAGTCAAGATTGATCAAAATATGACCCAGGCTAAAAATGCTTGATGTTTCAAGTGAAAATGGGTAAGGTATGCTCTTTTAATAATTCTAATAGCATGACTTAAAGTAAGAAGCATCATTTCACTGGCGGTTAATCAATAAGTACATCAAATATAAGTTTAAATAATCATTTACTCAAAATAGAACCTCAAGAATATACTCATTTTATAGATGTGAACATTTTGCTAGCAAAGTGTGAGGGTGAATAAAGCAAGGCTAGGATAAAGGGATGACTTGACTGACTCAACACTGTGATACTTAGGATAAGGGAAAGGGAATACACACTTAATCATATGTTGGATAATAAACACACAGGGAATGGTAGTGTCTTACAAATGGAATGAGTTGTTTAGAGAGGTGCTTATTCAACCTTGGAAAATGTCTACAACTCACATCTAAGCTGAATCCAGCTCAGTGAGGATCTTTGCTAGAACCACCATAACTAGGTGCACAAATAACTGTAAGTTGAGGTTCTAGGGGATACTTAGAATTAGTTGCCCCTTACTCCATCTCACATCCCAACCCATAGGCTCTGTGAGGTATTAATCATCACATTTAATCATGGCCATCAATCTTTGGATTTAGCATACATTTAACCACTGCTTTTTATGCCTTTAAGACCCTTTGGATTTTGCATGTGCTTAGAATCAAAACTAAACACAACTTTCATCTAGGGTGCTTTAACATTTCAATTTCCATATCCCTCTTTCATTGTGTTGAGATGCATAGTTTTAATTTGTTTCCATGGGCTTGCACAAAAGATAAGATAATAGTTTCCATATGTATGTAATGATGGTAGTACAGTTTGATTCAGGGTTATCCAACACAACTCAAGCAACTAGGGGGATTATCCACAATCAGTAACAAACATCGGGGAAATTGACTAGAGAGGTAAAGGAATCAAATCCAACTCACCTAAGCTCAGGAACCAACACTAGCGAGTTCTCTTGGCCCAGAAGAATCAAGGATTCGGTAAGTTTTTTTTCCAAATCAGAGCCGAGACACAAACTGACATGGATGCTATCCAACACAAAGGAAAAAGCGATGAGGTCCTCCATATCACTGGTTGAGGTGTAAGTTAGGGTGAAAACCAAATATGGGAGAGAATGGATGGATGGGGAAAGTGAAAGGTGATGCCAAAGCTAGAAATCCATAAATGGTGGGAATGATCACGTCCATACTACCTGAGAGGGTAAAACCAATGAGTATAAACATGAAATTCTAATTCCGATTAATTAGACCATTTAGATAATCATTAAACAACCATGTCCATATCACATATATATATATATATACCACCAGATCATGACTACTAGATACCAAGTCAAGCTACTAAGATGGGAAAAGAGAAAAGCAATCATAACCAATGCACACCATATACCTGTTGGGCCATATACATACACCTGCAATCTGGATCATCAACAATCTCTGGAAACACTACTGTTGAAACTCTGGGCATTGCACTACTCTGTATGGAACAAAAATGGTCACCTCGATCATAAAATCCGAGGTCATGAGGCTCAGTCTTGGCATAAGGTTCACTATGTCTGAACTGGGGCTGCTTTGATTTGTTAGTGATCATAAAAAAATATTGCTCATCATAGGTTGATCTCATCAAAACTGTGTGAAGACTTGGCTCAAAAATATACAATGAACTGCTCTGCAATCATGGTAGCCTGACTACTATGGATGTGATAACAGTTCCCACGTGGGAATTATGTGGGTCACCTCATTGATGTACCGTCACACAGAGCCACTCTTGTATTGGTCGTGGTTTTGTCATTCCCATATCATGTATCTACGCTTGTAGTCTAGTATCCATGATTCCAGTCATATGTTCAATCTATCCTGTCATGGATTTGCAATGTATTGGTCGGAAACCATGCTTTGAGTCCATTGTTTCGAGCATGGGTATGCCCGCCTCGAGGGTTCTTAGATATATTTTTTATGTTTCCTTGCAGCTCTTCTCCAGTTCCCTTCCAGCTATCTCTGCAGACTTATTGGTAAAGTGTTTTAGCCATCAGATTCCTTCTGACCTTGCACTTTAGGGGGCATCTGTTATACCTCCACTTGTCACTTTGTACACCATTGAGATCTTTCATTCCATATGACCATGAAGAACATGATGTTCATACCTCCTAAGAGTATTGAGACCCTTTTTCACCTTGATGGTCCCCTCCTTAGTCATACTTGGAGGAAAATCCACCACCTAGGGGTCGAATGCCACTTCACCAAGCCCAAATTAGAGATATTTCTGCGCTCTTCCCATAGTGCAAGGTGCGAAAATACAACATTTTCGTGCTTTGCACATCTTTGTGGGCACGGAAATTTCAACATTTTCACGCTCTGCTCAGTTCTAGAGGCACAAAAATCCCTCAACAACCACTTTCCTTGGTCTTTGGATCTTGAATCTCGAAGATATTTTTATGGGATAGGGATTCCTTTCGAATGCCATTTCAACCAAGTCTGTTTCTTCAAAAGCCTCCTCCCATTCAATTCCTTTCCACCCTATTTTGCTCCAAGGAAATAATGAAGCAAGAGGAATCACTTTAGGTGATACACACCTTGAGGTATCAGCAAGAAAAGGCAGAATTTGTCAAGCTAGATAAACATATACACAACTAACTTCATCTTAGGAAAGTGGCCATGGAGGAACAACCTCCCATAAGGAGTATGGTTTTTGAAGTATTGTAATATGATTGGAACTTTAATTTATTTTGACTTTGAACATATTATCACTATATTTTTAGACAATAGACAATTTGATTCATTTTTGGCATATTTATGATATTTCGAGAGACACAAGTGATATTTTGGGTATATATTTTTTCAAATGATTATATTGCTTTAGTTTCATGGCGATGATGAGATGGCATAGTATACTTTTATTTTATGGAGGCATAAGAACAATGTGGAAATATAAATAATAAAAAGAGTTACTTAAGGGCTCCCACCTATTAATTTTTATATTATTACTACTTTTATCATACTTGTCCTATTTAATTATGATTATTATTACTCTCTAACTTAAAAGGAAGTTTAACTACTCAAACTGCCTCATTCAAGACTAATTGATACTTTTGATTCAACTATAAACATAGGGTAATAATTCCACCTATCTTGCCTTATCCTAGCAAGATTAAAAAAATTTGGTTTAAGGATTTGCCATTGTTTTTTCATCAACATGATGATTATTTTCACCCATTTGACCAGAGAAAACATTAACATGTTTATCATCAACCCCCTGAACATCCTCACAATTTTGATTTTCAACCACATAATGATCGCATGATTTCCACTCCAATGAGTTTTGATTATTATTACCATATCCTTTTATAGTGACTTGATTAAGACCTGAATAGTAGCCAAGATTATTTAAGCATTTGATTCAATGTGTTGTCAACCACACAATGATTATGGAGTTGCTCTTCTAGAGTTGCATTGATATGTTCACAAGTGAGATCCAGAGCTACAAAAGTTTCATTTGAGGAATCACTTAAATATTGATCATGATGCTCTTGTTCGTGATCATTTGATTCTTGTCTAGGGTCATATTAAAATGATCATCAATCCCTTCCCCAGAAGCAATAACAGATTATTATGAATGATCTGATAAATATCGCTTTTAACTTTAGCATGAGGTTTTGAATGATTATTCCTAAAATACTTTGTGACATTCCTGTTGATTGAAGTCCCACTTATAGGTTGAATCAATGGGGATTGCACAAATGGTTCGGGAGATCCAGCATCCAATTTATAAATAAAATCATCGGTCTTATTATCCCTATCAAATTGATATTCAATAACATAACCATTACATGATTGACCTTCTGAGGATTCAATCAATGGTATTTCCCCATTTATCTAAGAAAATTTGTGTAAAAATATCATACCCCGTGATACTCTCGGTTCTTAGATTTAAATATCATTCACAATCTTTCCCATCTAAAGTAGTAGCAAGAAATTTCATAGAAACATCCTCATGTTCTATACGCCAATCCAATTTGACATCCCATAATTGTGCAAGGTGATCAACAACAAATTCCTCCTTATCCTCTCTAAAAATAGGTAATCTTCCATATACTTTATTTGGGAATTCGTTAAGATATCCAACTATTTCCGAGAAATCAAGAGGATCATTCAACCTTTTATCTTGGACACAGATCCTTAGATAGGTTTGATATCTAGATTCTCATTTATTTGATAGCTTTCTCAAGGAAGTTTGGACAACTACTTTAGAAGGTTCCACCTCCAATTGATGAGGAAAAATGTGGGCATCATAATATTCTTCATATTCAGGTTCATACCCATAGTCATACTCAAAATTACACTCATATCGGGATCATGATTTCCACTTATCATCCCCCCCACTTAATATTAGAACATTTTGGGTTAACTCTCTTAAGGATTGTGCAAGAAGGAGACATACATATGAATTCATTATGATAATTATTTACTTTAAACTTCCCTAGTCTAGTCTCAATATGGGTTTTCCAGCGGAGGCATGTTGTGGAGTCACCAGATGGAGAGAAAAACACTACACCAAAATGGATGTCATTAAGAGCTAGGGAAATAGAGGCGCCAAAAATGTTGTTGGAAGCAAAATTGGCAAAGAGAGTATAATAAACCAAGCAAATATGTCTCCCTAGCAATGACACCAAAATTTTTGTCACAAAGTCTAGTAGTCTCTTTAAAATGATAGAGAGCTTGACCACTACACTAGTGATAGATCAAACACTTGCCCCAAGGAAGGTGTCACACTAAGAAAGGGTCTCTCTCTTTAGGATTCTTGGTTTCAATTGAAGAAAAGATGGAATAGCCATGGGAGGTGTCCCTAGTTTTTCTTTCTCAAGTACTAACTATTACCCACCAAGTTTCACTTGATGGAATTTTAGTGAACCACCGAGGATTGAACAAGTCAATTGTTTAGTATCGATGTTTAGAATTCAATGTAGGCCATTTCTGGCCCCCTTTTTCTTTTTTACGCATGATCATATCCCCTATGCATAATTGTAATGAATGACATAACATGATGACTTCTTGTAAAAGGATTGGGTTTCCTAGTACTTAGTCATCAATACATTACTCAAGAGTGTTTTTTCCTTGTTAATTATATGTTGCTTTTCAATGACTTGTAATTTTCGAGTTTTTCACTCTTGATCCTCCAACGCTAGAGTAATTGTCTTGGTGCTTAGGCATTAGGGGGTTATTAAAGCCTAGTGTCAATGCATATTACCATGCTGGTCATTATTTTTTATTCATATGAACATGCGCTAAGCCCCCCCTAGGATTCTTTTAGTTTTCTGTAAAATAAAATTTTCCCATTAAAAAATGGGATATTTTAATTGTAAAAATTAAAAAAGTCATAAACGTGGTACTAGGTGGTGAAATTTTCGATGGGGGTGCATATTTTCTAACTTAGAGCACCCACTTTACTCCATGTACCCACTTTGAGAGTAAAATTAGTGATTTGTAATCACTAAATATGATTTTCTCTCGAAAAAGTAAAAAAAGACCAAATAAACGTGAAAAATCAGATCCCATAGATTAGGGAAACATGTTTGGGACATGTTTTAGTCTGTCACTCAGTCTAGTGAAGTGGTGGCATCCTGATGGAGAGTTAAGAAGGATTTGGAGGCAGTTAACTAAGGATTGTATTTGTGGTTGATATCTCCATGAAGGAGGGCACACTTCTCCATAATGGGGGCGTATTTCCCAAAGCACATGTGGAAAATTTGAGAGGGGGAGTGATATGTGGCACATCTCACTCCCCTTCTCTACTAAATCATCTCCCTAACTCTAATTTTCCCTCACTAAACTATTGACACTTGGAAAAGGTGCCTCTCTTGGGAATTGCGCCCTCTTGGGCCCTCATTTGTTATTTAAGGAAGGATTTGGCTCCATATTTTCTCACGGTCAGAGGACCAGAAGGATACCTAATCTCTTCTCTTATAATACATATTATTTTTTGGAATAAAAGGCTTTGGAGGCAGGTATAGTGCATCAGTGTTTGTGGATAAAAATTTCTTTGTTTATAAGGTAACTTGTTGTTGCTTATTTTCTTGCACTTGTTTGGTTAGTTGCGGGCCTGCAAAGGGATCTATCTCCCAGTGGGGTAAAATAATTTTTATCTTTATTATTCTCTTATTGTTTGTTTTTTGTAGATCTCTTAGAGATGCATGTAGTTTTGGTATAAATTCCATGCTATCCAAGTTTCTACTACCAGCAACAAATTTGGGTTTAATCATTTCTTTGTGCAAGGATTTATAAGTAGTTGCAGGTGCCTAACTTGGAGAAAGGGATGAGAGAGTAAGTAACCTCCTCATATTCAAGAACTTACAAAGAATCATAGTCCCTCCGCTCTCCACCAATAGACTCCACAATACAAAAGTTCCCAAGCTTTCAACTTCTTTCTATCCATCTCTCCTTCACTTCATTTAAATTATTCTTTGGTTATTATCTTGCATGCTTAGTCAAATTAGTTTCCTTTTAAATAATATCAAAATCTATTTGGTTATATGCATGCTTTTGACTAGATCTAAGTATTAAAGCTTAATCTTTGCAAGTAGATCTAGCTTGTAATTCTATCTTTCAATCCATTCAAAAGTTTATCTTTCAGTACTTAAATCTAGTAAATGTTTTATGATTCTAACACCTTATTTAGCACATTTGGTGGCTGGTTTTACCTTTTTTATGAACAGGTAAGAGGGAGTGCTGCTGAAAATGCAAAGATTCGGACCATCCAAGACCCCAAGAGCACCCTACTTTTGTTGAAATCAATTTTATGAAACTTGTAAGCTCGTTGGATCCTAATATTTAAAAGATCAAAGGAATCCACCCAAAAATTGTAAAAATATCATAAATAAAATAATGGCCTACCCAATGCCTAGTTCCCACCCCCTAGGGGGAATCCGCATCATTTTCGTGGCGTGAAACTTTTTCCTGTTTTCTTCTTTTCCTTTTTATTTTAGTTACTAACCTTAGTCTAACTTTCTTTTCTTAGTTTAAAGTAGTTAGTTGTTTCATTTATTTTCCATTTTCGCAATAAAGCAATTAAACCTTTGTCATTTGTCTATGAGTATGCTCTTATAGTCATTGCGGGATTTTCCTAAGATAGTGGCAAACAATCAGAAGCGAGATACTTGGCAGTAGTTTAATAGGAAAATACACCTAAATCATTATTTTCTAGGTGAGATGTTATAGTGAACATACTGCAGAGTTAGAGGGGTGCCTAAAGTAGACTTTATGTCTCCCCCTACTGGACACCTAGTACTGTTGCTCTATAATCACTTGTGAGGATAATTATGAAGTGGTACAAACCCAAAATCAACCCACTCCTAATTAGATCACCCATAATAAATTAAAAATGACCAAGAGGATTGCAAAACATTTACTTTTTAGCAACATCCATTTACTTTCTCGACACTGGTCTCATTAAGGATTCTTTGCTTAAGTGAATTCAACATGTTGTGGTTGATTAATCATTCTAGAGCTACTTTTTAATTCATTATTGTTTCTCTTGATTCAATATTTTTTCAAACTCCTAGATTTAATTTTCGTAACTTAGCTTAATAAACCTTAGTTATTTTATTAGGGACCACCCCCCTTGGCTTCACTAGGTGTTGTCCTAGACAGAGAAGTCGGGTGTTAAGTGATAGCAAGCCTGACTCGAGACTTTCCCAAAAGGATGCATACAATGGCTTGAATATTTCTTCCATGTTAACCCGAGGTTCATATTAGGCGACAACATTTTTGGTGTCATTGCCGGGGATAAATATTTTTATTCTCAGAACACGACTTTTGATCTTACTTTTTTGTTTTTGCTTTGTTTAATGAATCCTTTAAAGTATATCTTTAGTTTTTCATTCGGTAGCTCCACTAACTTTTTTTCAATTTTTAAAACAAAGAAAAGCGAAAAATAATAAAACTTTGTGAGAGTTTTATTGCACTTTTTTTTTCTCACATAACGACTCCATTGAAGGGATAAAACCTTGTTTCTCATAAATTCTCGAGAATTGTTGTGTGTAGAAATGAGCACATGCGACACAATGAAAATATTTAAAGTTCATTGTTTGACAACTCCACCGGTTTAGTACAATATATATTACATGGTCATTTCATATATATGTTACTGATAGATGATATGAATAATGAAGAGTTTGGTGCTCAGATTGCCAGATATTTTTCTCCCATCGATTTCTCGAACATCCCAGGTTTTCCTAACTTTGATCATGACCCAAATGATGTATATGATTATACTCCGATATTTCATGGAAATGGTGATTCAACCCCCCTAAACATCATATCTTTCCTTCAATTTCTGGGTGATTTCAACATTTTTCATGAGGATAATATTATGTAGATGTTTGCTAGTACTCTGGAAGAAGATGCTTATTATTGGTTTTATAAGGATCTCCATAATAAATGCATTACCTCCCTTCCAAAATTCTTCAAGGATTTTTTTAAGAAGTGGCATGAGGGTGAGGGTGATATGAATAGCCTCCTTGAAAGGGCCTTTGCTATCATGCCTAGAAAAGAGCATCATGTGGAGGCCTTTGTACATCCTGAAGATTTGATGAGACTAGAGGATCCCACATCTTCTGCTATTGAGCAGCACATCCCAAATGACCCCATTGAGGAAACATATAAAGGGCCTATGATTGAATATACTGTTCAAGAACCGCCTTGTGTCAGCATGATAGAAAAAATTGAATATTTGGAGATGCCTCTAGCTTATTTCAGTAAAAGTAATGACATTTGTATGCCAAACCTACCTCCAGAAGCCTTAACAAAATCACATGAAGGGCCTTTGATTGAATGTATTGTTGAATACCCTCCTCATGTTCCCATTATTGGAAACATTGAAGATGTGGAATGTCCTCAAGATTATTTTAGTGAAGGGGATGACATTTGCATTCCATATTTTTCTCAGAAAGAAACCATTAAAGAAGTTAATGAATAAATTTAGATGAAGCTTGTAATGTGCATGATGAGACTTCTCCTTATTCTCCACATGGTGATGAAGGTTTGAATAGTTTAGATCCTTTTAACATATTTGAAACCAGGCCTTCTAAAGATGATTATTGCATACATGAAGAGGACAAGTATAGCCAAGGATATCATGATATTGATGAAGACTCCCCCATTTTTGACAAGGATGTGGATGATGACTATTGGACATACATTTAAAGGCCCATTTATGATATATCCAGAGAAGGGAGTGTTGATTCTGATACTTTTGGAACTCTTGGTATGGAAGAGGAGCATCCAAACTATTTTTGCAATCATTCTTATATACACACAAGTACTAGTAATGAAGACCTGGAGAAGCAGTGTATTGAAGAGTCATATATGATGTAGCCGGCGGAGTTCCAGTCCCAGCCTTCATCTTTGCATGAAGAAGACTCTCATCATTTGGAGCATATTGGGGTTTATGCTAATACATAAAGTTTTCAGCAAGGAATTCTTATCATTCTAGATGAGTATGATGGAGTGGTTGGTCTACCTCAACATATAGATATGTTCATAAATCCTTTCCAATCTTGGATAGAAGAAGCCTACAGGAGGACTTGCCATTTCTGGATGGGGTTTGATGATATGTCACATGCTTATGATCTCCCATCCAACCCTCCCATCCTGAATATTCAAATAGGTTTGCATTTGTTAATAAAGGTATCCTTGTTTTGGCTGGTATCCAAACACATTGAAAACAAAATTTAATACTCATAAAATTATTAGGTGGTTACATTGGATTTCTAATTACAACTAGGATTTTTCCTCATATCATGCTTAGAGTAGAAAAATAAGCTATTTAAAATGAACATTTACTCAGCATTTTTTTCATTATGTCTTTTCTGTACTTAGGAATAATAATCTCTTTCATTGGTTGGTTTCATTTTCTTTTCTTTTGAGTAAAGCAACTTATGTTTCATTGGATTTTATAAGAACCTGTGCTACTAAAGGTTTGGTCTGTCAAGTTGAAATGT
Source organism: Larix kaempferi (assembly GCA_027924585.1). Classification (NCBI taxonomy): domain Eukaryota; kingdom Viridiplantae; phylum Streptophyta; class Pinopsida; order Pinales; family Pinaceae; genus Larix; species Larix kaempferi. Next base: position 6,416,415 of record BSBM01000866.1, read on the forward strand.
TTTTACAGGTTATAGAAACCAGATATTCTGGAGTTCTTGCATGCTCTCCTTTCCTAAATATTAGATCGAGCACACATCCTTGAGTAGGATCCATATGTTACCCACCAAGTTGCACTTGATGGACATTCCATGATCCGTTTAAGATTGAACAAGTCAGTTGTTCAGTATCAGTGTTTAAAAGTCCATGCGAGCAATTTTTTACCCCCTTTTCTTTTTTACGCATGTTCATACCCACTTTGAGGAATTGTAATGAATGACGTAGCATGATAGAATTTTGTAAAAGGATTGGATTTCCTAGGATTTAGTTATTAATACTTACTCTAGAGTATTATTTCCTTATTTATTATATGTTTCTTTTTAGAGACTTATAATTTTCGAGTTTTCCACTCAATCCTCCAAAGCTAGAGTAAATGTCTTGGTGGTTAGGCCTTAGGGGGTTATTAAATCCTAGGGTCAATGTATATTACCATGCTAGTCATTATTTTTTAGTCATATGAACATGCGCTAAGTCCCCCTAGGATTTTTTTAGTTTTCCGTAAAATAAAAATTTCCTATTTTTTTAACAGGATATTTTAATTGTAAAAGTTAAAAAAGTCATAAAAGTAGTACTATGAGGTGAAATTTTCCATGGGGGTGCTCGTTTCCTAACTTAGAGAACCCACTTTACCCATTCACCCACATTGAGAGTAAAATTAATGATTTTTTTATCACTAAATATGATTTTCTCAAAAAAGTAAAAACAAACGAAATAAATGGGAAAAATTAGCATCCCATAAATCAAGGAAACATGTTTGGGACATGTTTTAGTTTGTCACTCATTCCAGTGCAATGGTGACATCCTGATGGAGAGTTAAGAAGGAGTTAGATGCAACTAAATAAGGATTGGATTTGTGGTTGAGATCTCCATGAGGGAGGATGCACTTCTCCATAATGGGGGTGCATTTCCCAAAGCACATGTGGAAAATTTGGGAGGGGTGTATCTCTTGAGTGATATGTGGTGCATCCCACTCCATCACTCTCCTAAATCATCTTCCCTAACTCCAATTCACCCTCAACAACCTATTGACACTTGGAAATGACATCTATGTTGGGAATTGTGACCTCTTGGGCCCTCATTTTTTAATTTAAGAAAGGCTATGTCTCCTTATTTTCTCATGGTCAGAGGACCGGAAGGCTTCCTAATCTCTACTCTTGTAGTTAGTATTTTTTTTGGAATAAAAGGCTTTGGAGGAAAACCTGTGGTGTAGTGCATCAGTGTGCATGGATAAACATTGCTTTCTTTATGAGGTAACTTGTTACTACTTATTTTCTTATACTTGTTTGGTTAGCAGTGGCCTTGAAAAGGGAGCTATATCCTAGTAGGGTAAGAGAATTTCTAGCTTGATTATTCTCTTATTGTTTGTTTGTTGTAGATCTCTTAGAGATGCATGTATTTTTGGTATAAATTTCATGCTTTCCAAGTTTTTGTAGTTGACAACACCTTTGCGTTTAAAATCATTTCTTTGTGTAAGGATTTCTAAGTAGTTGTAGGTGACTAACTTGGAGAAGGGTTGAATGAGTAAGAATACTCCTCATTTTCAAGAACTTACGAAGAATCATAGTCTCTCCGCTCTCCACTAGCAGAATCCATGACCCAAGAGTTCCCAAGCTTTCAACTTTTTTCTATCCCTCCCTCCTTCACTTCATTTAAATTCTTCTTTGGTTACTATCTTGCATGCTTATTCAAAGTAGTTTCCTTTTAAAGAATCTCAAAATATAGTTGGTTAAGTATGCATTATTTTTACTAGATCTAAGTATTAAATCTCAATCTTCGCAAGTAGATCTAGCTTGTAAGTCTAGCTTTCAGTCCATTCAAAATTTTATCTTTTGGTACTTAAAGATAGTAATTTTTTTATGCTTCTAATGTATCATTTAACACATTTGGTACGAATTTGGTGGTTGTTTTTACCTTTTTGATGAACAAGTAAGAGGAAGTGCTTCCAAAAATTCAAAGATTCATGCCATCCAGGACCCCAAGAACACCCTGCTTTTCTTGAAATCAATTTTATGAAACTTGTAATCCTATTGGATCCTAATATAGAAAGGACCAAAGGCATCCACCCAAAAATTGTAAAAATATCATAAATAAAATTAGTGGCATACCCAGTTCCCAGTTCCCATCACCTTGGGGGGATGAACTACATTTTCGTGGCATGAAACTTTCTTTGTTTTTGCTTTTCCTTTTTATTTTAGTTACTAAACTTAGTGTAGATTTTTTTTCTTAGTTTAAAGTAGTTAGTTGTTTCAGTTATTTTTCTTTTTTGTAATAAAGTAATTGAACCTTAGTCATTTTTCCCTGAGTACGCTCTTGTAGTCACTACGGGATTTGCCTGAGCTGGTGGACATCAATCAAAAGCGGGATACTTTGCAGTAGTTTAATAGGAAAATACACCTAAATCATTATTGTCTAGGTGAGAGGTTACAATTAACATACTACAGAGGAAGAGGGGTTCCTAAAGCAGACTTTATGTCTCCCGCTGCTTGACACCTGGTATTGTTGCTCTATACTCACTTGTGAGGATAATTATGAAGTGAGGCAAACCCAAAATCAACCCACTGCTATTCAAATCACCCATAATAAATTAAAATTGACTAATAGCATTGCAAAGCATTTACTTTTTAGCAGCATCCATTTACTTTCTCGGAACTAGTCTAATTAATGATTATTTGCTTAAGTGAATTCAACATATCATGATTGATTAATCATTTGAGTGTTTCTATTAATTCATTATTTATGCTCTTGCTTCATTATTTTTTCAAACTCCTAGGTTTATTTATCGTAACTTAGTTTAATCAACGTTAGTTATTTTATTAGAGACCACCTCCCTTGGCTTCACTAGGAGTTGGCCTAGATGGAGGAGTCAAGTGTTAAGTGACAACAAGCTTGAATCGATAACTTTCCCTAAGGATGTACCCAATGCCTTGAATATTTCTACCACATTAACCTAAGGTGCATATTAGGTAGCAACACTGACCACGACAAAGTCTCATGTTTCCAAACATAATGACATAACTGCTTTTAGGATGGGAAATCCCAAGGTAGTTGGGTAGTCTAGGAAAAATTCAAAATGGTACCCTGGGGGGATTTTTTCCTAGTATTAAAATAAATAAAAGCAACAATTGAAACAAGTCCAAAGACAAATCCAACAAGCAAGATGCAAACAAGAGGTGAACTGGTAACTGCCCGAGATGATATATGGTCTTTAAGCATGTAAATGATTACTGAAACAAGTATGTAAGGTGGATGGGTTGATGTATGTACTTATATAGAGTCTAAACCAACACAAAAAAATCATCCAAATGAAGCTATAAAAGAGGCCTAAGGACTTATTATACTAGGTGGTGATTTCCAGCTTTATATTTTAGGTGATTTAATAGATTTTGGACACAAAAACACTCACAAAGATGGATATAAAAGCAAATAAAGGAGCTGTGTTGATTTTAATATTATCCTAGCATACAAATATCCTCATTGTGCTTGAAACTAGATCTAGAATAACACAGCACAATGAGGAAAAATGGACCCAAAAATCATATTTAATGGTTGAAAATTACTGCTAATATCAGTGCCTATCCTAGGGGGAATATGGAGTAGAAAAAAATATTCAAACAAAGAAAAGACTCCGCAATAATGATTGAAAATTATAGCCACTGAAACTAGACTCTAAACCCCCCACATGCTCAACAAAAAAAAAATGAAAATCTATGAAAATTACTTGACAAATGACTTTTTGTCATATTTTGATTTAAAAATAAATAGTACCACTTTCCTCTACTTAGGATGATTGACTGAGTATTCTCTTCTCTTCAACAAATTCTGAATACAAGCTAAGTTCTCCTTGCTTGGGGTGCATTTGGTACTCCTTAGCTCTCTCCACCTTCCACACACAAATATAAATAGTTGAAGAAAAAATAAATCAAATCCGACTAAGAAAGATAAAGATTGCATGCAAGGTTGAAAAGGAATGCTAGAGTTTAAAATATGGTTTAGAAGCAAATCGTTTTCTTCACACAGAGCACCCCCCTTCTTCAAGGAACCAAGGACTTGCTCCAATGGATCTCCATTTAACGTGCAAAACAAAATGAAATCACTCTCCAATTTAGAAAAAATACACCAAGTAGCATATATTATGGATTGCCAAGAGATGAAATCAATGTTTCCATCCAAAGACAAGAGTGCAAAAGTCACAAGAAGTTTCATCTCTTTGTATTTCTAGAAAATGGCCAAGAATCCCTAACAAATGGGAGGTCACTCTCTTTTATAACTTGAGATTGATCCAAATCCCTAATTTAAAGAGAATGACAGTTGTGATTACATCTTGAGAGTGAGAGATCAAGGGCTGAGATCTTTTCTCACTTTTAATTTTGTTGTCAATGATTTTCTCTATGAGGGGAGTGAATTGCCTCATTATTCCCAAGTACAATAGAATAAGTTACAACTTATAATTTGTATTTGTCACTAGGGACACTATAGGGTCCCCTTCGTGACTCATTACATCTTTTACACCATGGAAAATGCTAAAGTACAATTTAATATATGCCCAAGCTGCCCCCTTGGAGAGAGGTGCTCCCCACCTAGGAGACCATGTTGAAAGTGAAGTGGGTAATTCCATAATTGCAATATGATGCTAAATATGTATTTAGGATGCCAAAATAAGAAGACCCGAGTCATCACTTTCCTCTTCTAGTGTCTTGTTTCCATACATCTAAAGACTTAGGAATTTTTTAAATTTAACCTTGGGATAAAAATAATTAAGGTACAATTAATTGGATCATGGAATTTCCTTTCCTGGAAGGAAAATCTAATGCTACAGATGAGTTCCTTGGCCTCAAAAACCATAGAATGCATTATACTTGTGCCAATATCCAATGCATCATGAGAGATCAACTCCAAATATTTAATGTTTTACTTAGGAAAACCTTAGGAAAATATTCCAATTTAATCCATTAATTCAATTTTTCCACATACATTATTTGGAGGGGTCTAACTGGCCTCCAAAGGTTGAAGTATGACATCTGATATATCTGTGAACACCCCATACTGTTGTTTGTCTAGTTTTACCAAGTCAAACTTGGGGTTGACCATGTAAAAAAAGTCAAACTTTTGTGACATTTTGACCAAGGTGAAAAATGATGGGACAATCATCTGCATAGCCTATAGAGGTGAAACAAAAGTAAATTATAAGTAATATTGATGAACAACTAAACATTGGATCATATCATGTAACAAGTGATTAGTATGTGACTCCTCATATGACATGTCAGCATAGCACAACAAACTTAGAAACACACCAAGTACAAGTACATGAGTTATATACATGTTACCCTCTAGTCAAAATCATCTCACAATGTTGCAAAGATTAGCCTTGCCTCAATGGTTGGAATGGGTGGTGACAGAGTCAAAATATTAGGACACATGGAGTGTTGATTATTGGAAGGATTGAGTTTCTCTTAGGGATTAAGGGAAATAGGTATCCTCTGTGACATTTTATAGTTTAGCAGAAACTAGGGAAGCAAGGTGTCTCATAAATGGATGATGTTCTTAGTAGGCACCCCTTTTGACTCTAGCAAACCCCCCTTTTATTCACATTACAAATTTTTATTTTCAATGATTTTTCTTTTGATGCTTTTGTTTTTTTATATTGATATTTCTTTGGAGATATTTTTTCTTTTGAAATCCTTTATTTATCTAGTGGCTGAGAGGTACTAGCCCTGGATAGCCTTATGGACCCCAGTTATGACACAGACTTAGATCCTCTAACTAGACCTCCTAGGCTCAGAACTCAACATCGGTTGACCTTCCATTGACTAGACTATCTAGGATTAGGACTCAACATTGATGGATATCCAATAGGAAGGGTTGAAGCTTCATATAGCTTTTTCACACACATCATAGACAAGACACCAGGGAAAATGTGGAGGTCATCCTAACTAAGAGGTCATAGAGGGGGATATTCCTTGCATTTCTTAGTTGTATCCAGATCAACATGGATTTATAGTATGCAATACGGAAGGGATGGAAAAAGGGATGATGTAATCATGGGAAACCAAAGGGTTAGGTAATGGTCTAAGCAACATTGTAGATACCTTCCAGAGAACAACATGCATATAATACACAAACTAACACTAAATATACTACTGAGCTAGTGTCCTACTCATCATATTTATCAAATAATCCTCGATTATAGAATAGATCAAAATGCAAGTTAGTCCATCAATATCACCTATAACCATCCATATAATAACCTCAAGGAACACCATGTAGTATAAAATATAACATGTAGGATATATCATCTATTGCTATTGGGATGCATTGGCAGTCAAAATCCAATCATCTATCAAATAGTAGAGAAATCCCCTGTAACCAAGGTTCCAACATGTATGGCAAGGTTCCTCAAAACCAGTAGGTAGAAGACTTGGGATCCTACTCTGACACACTTCCCACTCAACTTATTCATCCATTATATCAACCCATAAATATCAACCATATGCATTTGATGCTCTATCTTTGGGACTCAACAACACTAGACAAGTTCAAAAATGTGGTTTGCTTTGGCAAAAATTAGGGATAATCCCCCCACCACAATATCTGTTATAATAACTAGCACATAGTTATGTTACCAATGCTAATCTAAAAAGGAAGCACATCGATGATAATCAATGATTGTACAAGCAAAAATTGTTGCATCGGTGACCTATAAAATACCTTGGATATTCAAATATTGGTCAGTTCATCACAATATATCTTAATATATTATTTGATGTAGCTCATGTAGAAAGTGTCATGCGTAAATTCTTGGGAGTGGTAAATTCTTGGTGATTATGGCCACGATGATTGTGTTCTTCTCATATGCCTCATTTTGTATCATTTTTGCCTGTGTTTTGGAGTTCTAGGTTGGTGTTTTCTTAGCCCCTACTCTTTCATCTCAAGTTCATCTATGTTTTTCAGTTTGGCATGGGAGGGTATTTTTGGTTGTGTTCTTGTTGGATTTCTAGTTTTGTTCTCTTTTTTGTCTTTTCATCATGGAATATCACTCCCAATGAGGCGATCATGAAAATGCCGTCACAAATTAATCAGATGCCAACTATTCCCTCAAATCCATCTTTTTGGGTCCCACTCAGCCTCTTCTGGTCAAAGTCAACTTGGCACTTTTTTGAGGAAAAATTCAAATATTACTAAAAACTAGAAAAAAAGAAAAAAAAGAAAAAAAAGAAAAAAAAAGAAAAAAAGAAGAAGAAAAGGATAAAAGGGAGGGCATGCCACACATTCCCATCATGCAAAAAAAGAGAGAAAAAAATAAAAAATCAAAAGGATACTTTTCTCCTTCTCCCTACCTAATTTACTAATTCACTGGTTGGAGATATACAACACTGGAATGAAGAAGATTCACTTACCTTCAACCATTAACAAGGCCATACAGGTACCCCATGTACCCTCTTTCATTGTTGGGTTTGTTGTTTACAGTGTTGGGTTTGTATATTGAAGATTGATTTTAAGCTTCAAAGGGTGGATCTCATGAAGTTCATCAGTTCATATACTTGTTTTAATTGCTCAAAAAGTGTTGGCTATGAGTTATTTGCTTGTTGGTATGAGTTTTCAAGGGTTTAAATTCATGGTTGGAATGCCAAGTATGAAGGTTTTAAAACCAAAATTTTGAGCCTAAGACAAAAAATCTGAGTTATGAGGAAAGTTTTTTGAGTGTGTGTAATGTTGAGTATGAAATTTTATGAGATGGAGGTCGTTGGTTTGAACCCATGACCTCCCCCTTTTCCTCCTCTTCTTTCAAAATTTTATCTAATGTGCAACAAAAAACTCTCTTTCTCTACATATGCACACTATTGCACCACAAAGGACATGTTTTCTTCTTTGTTACATCCTCATGCCCCTCCATCATCATGAATGGGGGGACCTTTGATCTGTTTCCTCCTTTGAACCACCAATAAAGGTGCCTTTGCCTCCACCACCACTCAAAACAAAGGAAAATGGTGGCTCATTGTCCCACGACTTAGGAAGAGCTACCATTCAACAAAATTTCCCTCAATATACTAATAAATTTGAAATTTGAAATATAAATTCATATATGGGTTTTAAACATAGGATTAATAACCTTGACTTTTTCCAATAAGAGTTCTTGAACTTGCTAATGCCATATCTTCCTCATATGGAGGTCATTTTTCACTCAGAAAGAACTAAAAAAACCATGTCAAAGTCTGCTTCACATCTACAATGTTCCCACTCCAAAAATTTTGAATTTTTCTACCAGAAACAATGACCCTATTTTGGGCATATAGGGTAGTGGTTGGAAAAGCAATTTAATTGAGGGATTTCTAGATTGAAATTCTTGATTATGAAAAGACCCATTTGAGCTAGGGTTGTGAATATTAGTACCAGCTAGCTGCTTCATATTTCATCCTTGAATTTTAAATATTGACCTCAAACTTTGTTTTCATGCCCCTTAGAGAAACCCTTATTTTTGACCTTTTGACAACAAAATATCGGTCAATTTGAGCCTAATTTGAGCCAAACAAAATGCGGAAAATCCATAAAAATGAGGAATATATATTGAGGGTAGGAAATTTCAATTTCATCTCTATTTGTAAAGGGAAAATGAGTAGAAGAAATTGAAGTCTAATAGTCATTTTTCCCAGTTTAAGCACGATCCATTGCTAGTTCTCAAAATTAGTCAAGGATCTTGTTTAGGCCGTGAGTGGTATTTCCTCCCACTTCAGCCACTAATGCTAAACAATTTCATTTCCCATAAATCAAATTTCCTATCTATGTGCCATGACTTCTAGCTCCTCTAGAAGCCATTTTGGTAGCTTGTGGGCCCTTTCAACCCTCAAAGTTTGTGCATCCATCCAAGGAAAAACTAGAAATGTTCAATGAGGGAGAAAATTCGAGAGCACCTTATGATGATATAGCACTCCAAGAAGTTTTGTTTTGAAAGGGTTTTGTGAAAGCCATTTCTTTCTCTCAAATTGTAACTCTTTTATTGAGAAAAATAATATTACATTATTTCAAGTAGGACAAAAGTATATTTTTGAAAAAAGTCAAAACTAGTTTGACTTGAAATACTTGTCATTTATCCAAAAGTGACAAGTGTCTTGTAAACATTAAATATCTTTTGACCTAAGTGCATGTACCTAACTCTTTCCTCTTGTATATGTGTGTGTGTGTGTGTGTGTGAGGAGGGTCATTTGTGATAGTTAGGAGATGAAACAATATATATACCTAAGTGCATGTACCTAACTCTTGCCTCTTATATATATATGAGGACGGTCATTTGTGATAAGTTAGGAGATGAAAGAATATAACCAAGTGTTATTGGTTTTTACTTTGGGGTCTTAGTTTACACTTTCTTATTCTCATTTCATAGTTGTTAGGTGTAGTTTGTATGCATATTAAGGGCCGATGGGTAGTTATGGTTGCTAAGTGTTAGATATATCTTGTAGGGATTGGTTAGCTAGTTGGTATTTGTAATATACTTGGGTTTATGTGTTTTCTTCTAACTCTTAACAATTATGGTTTATGTTTGTATGATTATGTATACATGTTTTCTGATCAACAAAAGCACATGTATACCTTTTGTTGGCAATCATTTAGAAGGTATAGGGATCTATCAAGAAATCCCTTAGGTCATCCTCTCCTTCCTGGTCCAAGTGGTCATTATCTTCCCTTTCTTTCCTTCAATTTTCATGTGTATTTGCCTCTTTTTCTATTGCTTCCTTGAATTAGCAAGTTGACCATTTTTTGGTTGGTTTGGTTACTCATGGACAACTATAGTATATGTTGTTTATTTCCTTTGTGCTTGTAAAAATCATTTCCTTTTCATTTTTTAGCACTTTAAACATAAAAAAATATTGCCTAGATAAATCCCTTCACTCAGTTGTCCTGGTTGCTCCTTCTAAGAGGTAGGGAACCACCCAAAGACCTATTTGATGTATTAATCTCAACATGACAACATGCAAAAAGTATGAACAACCACTTCGATTTCATTCTTTTTTTCCTCTTCTTTGTTTTGCAAATTGGTTGCTAAGTTATACAAGAACCTACCCCACTGTGAATATTTGCACTTATTCTCAAGTAGTTTATTTCAATTTTCTAACAAAAAATCGGCCTAGTAACCAAGGAACTAGCTAGCTATTTATTTGCACATGGCGAATCTACTGCTGGCGAGGGAAACCAACCACATTCCTCTAAAATACGTAGATTATATTTTTGCGTGATCCTTTTTTTTAATTTCAACTATCTGTATTTTTATATTGCTACCTTGAAAGGGACCCAAAAAAATCAAAATTGCAAAATCTCTTAAAAAGATACTAGCAAAAAACAACATAAAACCAAGCAGGGAGTCATCCCATAAAAAAATAACATATGTTATTTAGATACTTAAATTTTTTCATCCCACTATAGGGATTATCTACTACTATATGTACTTAGATTATATTTCAATTTTGTACTTAGAGTAGATTTTAGTTTGACTGGGAGATACAGTTGTGAAAGCAATTCATTATCTCACCACATAGATGGCATGGTCCTGCATTTTATTTCAAAAATTTCAATTTCTATAACTCTAAGTGTCAAATCCAGGGAATCCTAATCAATTCCCCCTCGTGGATAGGTTCCTTAAGTGTCAACAGAGTGGGTGTTTTGCTGGATGTTTTTGAGTTCTCTTGACAGTTGCGAAGTAGTGACTAGTTTTGTCTTCTTGAGATATTACACTATTTGGGTAAGTTCAACTAAAATCCTTGATGTGGGAAGGTATCTCAAAATTATTCCTTTTCGCAGGTATCCTTCTCTCATCAAGGCGGATTTCAGAGCTTGAAAGTGCTAGTGATGAGGAAGGGATAACCCCTCTTCCTTAGAATTGCATGGGGTACACTCTACTTTGACCAAGTGTTGTGCATCGACTCACTCTTCTTACACTAAGTGGTAACATATGCGAGGTAAAATGTGTGATTCTACCCAAGAGGAACTTCATAATGGTGTAGTTTCCTTTGCATGCATGAATAAAACAGATGAAATTTCATAAAATATTTTAATAAAGTTATCCTTTGGCTAGTATTCTCATTACTAATACCAAGCCAATTTTAGGGATCGTTAGGTTGCACAGAACCCAAGATCACTCATCTATAATGCAAGGACTCAAATCTACAGGCCATTAACAACTAAAAACATGTGTTTTCATATGGTTGTATAAGCTTTTTAGGCTACTGAATTTTGATTTTTGAAATCAATGCAACCATCCTCTTGATCACTTGGCATATTTTTCTAGTTGTAATATGTATTTTAAAAGTAGATTTTGGGTGAAGAAACTTATATTTTTTTGTCTATTTTTTGGATTTATATAATTTCCATCCCTTTAAATTTACATTGTTGGAACATTATAGGTCTTTTTCGGGCCCTTTTGGAAAATAAAACTTGCAAACTCTTTTATCATATGAAGTGTCATAGACCTCGATGGATCCCTTGTTTCCAAGCAAACTAGCTATGGACTACAACGTTCCAACCCAACCATAGGTCTCTGCCCAACCTGTAGTATTTCAACACTCAGAGACCAACCCCAAGCTGGGGCTATGTATCCACTAAGAAGGGACTACCCAGGTTTTCTCACAACTTTGGTTTCACACCAATAGTCATGCTAAGTCAACACACAGTTGGGTTTATCAAGCATGCCAAGAGACGAGGGAGGAGGAAGCTAAGCAATGAGCTCTACCACAGAGCTCCAAACTAAATCAAGCAGTCTTCACCGGGTTTATAAAGCGGTTCCAACCTATGTTCTCTCTTCTGCACTGTGTCATCCATGCTTGGATCTCCCCAGGGTTACGGTCGAAAGGCTCTATCCCGCGTTTACGATTTTGGGCTAATAGATATGCGTTTCTAATGGGTTTCTGAGCATCTCACACTATCCAAATTTCCCCCAAGGTTCGGGTCTAAGGATGCCCCAAAGGATTTCCCCTCCCACGCCGATTTTTGAGCGATCTTGGCTCTGAAAATTGTGATTTTCTCCAAATCGCGGCTTCTCCTTCTCTCTCCCTGCTCCGTCTGTGTATTTCCCCCCCTCCCTCTAGAATGAATCACCAAGTCCTGGGTATGAGAGAAAACATCCTCACTTGAGGTGGAGTGACCTATGGGACAAGCAAATAGAGCCCCATACCCTGCCTTACGGATTTTAGGGTTACCCCATACTCCATCGACCTCATGAATAGTCCTCCTGCAGTACTATCTTATAGCAGCAATAAATGACAGCTGGGACAGGTCAAAGGGGTTCTAAATATGACCTTTGGAAGTCTATGGTTCAATCCCACAACCCCCTCACCTATCCCTAGTGGATACATAGTTCCCCGTCATTTAGTTGCATCCATAGCCATCCCCTTAGTATTTTATTACATGATATTTACATCATTTTACAATTTCCATGGCTTAATAGCACATGGATCACACAATGTCAAATACTTGCCTCTTAAAGCTGAGCATTCACTAGCGGGGCCTTGGCCTTGAGCTCCATGCTAGGAATTATACATCACATACATGCAATGTTTATATAAAAGCCAATATGTACTAAGGGTCAAAATGGGGGCATTACATCTCCCTCCCCCTTAGAATAAAACCGTCCTCGATGTTCCAATACTTGGAATACATACACAATTTACATATGTCCAAAATTCACAAAAGTGTGGCAGGTGTGTCCTGCATTTCATCTTTTACTTTGTGCTTCCAGGACCAAGTCCTTGGTTTCGACAGGCTTCTCCTGCTAGATTTGACCTTCCAACTCTACAACAACCCCTTCCTTTTCTTTACCTTACAGCTGATCTACAAGTCTAGAAACTTCATGGCTACAATTCTTCTTGTTGTCCTTTGTTGGGCAGCTACGGAGGCAATGATTTCCTCCACATTCCCAACATTTCAGTGGCTGCTTTTTCTTTACCTGCTCCATTTCCCTTGAGTCTTCCATCCTTGAGAGTTTCTTAATGGGATGATTGGGTGACTGCTTCTTCATTGACACACTGTCCTTTCCACTGCTGATAGCTTCCATAATTCCTTTTACCTCATTTTGCAGACAAATAATGTCCTACAAAACCTTGTGGTTCATCTCATTTTGTTGCTTTTTTATCTTGAGCATTTCCCATATTTTTTCTTGGGTTTTGGAAATTGTTTGAAGAATATTTTCATCCAAATCTAGTAGCCTTTGGTCTGCTGCTATGATCAATGTGCACAACTTTCCACACTTTGCTTACTAGCAACACTTGTCTTGTAATAGTTGCAACCAACTGATCTACCTTTCACCTATGAAATTCATCATTGCAATTCTTGTTAGGCCAAGCACAACATAAGCATTAAGATCAGACAATTACTTTCCCAATTGACATAGAAATTTCATGCTTTAGCCATGAGAATTCCACACATTTCATGCTTGTCCAACATACAAATGAACTCATTCATGTTCATCCTTTCACAGGGAATTAACTAATTCAGGATTCAACATTTATTTCAAGCAAAATAAACAAAACCAACTTTCAGTCATAACATGCATTCTACAATTTTCTTTTTTCTAAAATGCATCAATCAAAAGGGAAAGAGAAGAGTAAGAGTTTCCCCCTCTTAATATTGTTCCAATCTGGAGCCCCACCACACGGTGGTTCCATGCTCCTTGGTCTCTTTCACTTTAACTGTGAATGCTTGACTTCACCTTTCTTATTTTTGGCGATACCAATTAGTGTCTAAGGTTTGTCCAAGGATTCTTAACCAGGGAACCCTTCCCCATGATTCCCTACAGAACCTTTGGCTGCTAGGACCCACACAAGTCCAGTAGCACCACTTTCCATTGATACTCATACTGAGCTCCTTAGGACAGTCACATGTCCAAATGTGTCCTTAGGATGCCTTCCAGGTTCTTTCTTCCAACAATACCTACACTCAAACATTGAGTCAATTCACATGTCAAGTTCATGTTCATAGGGTTTATCTCTAAACAAGATTTTAAAAGAAAAATCATATACAAACGTATATTCATATGAAATAAGCAAGAAGTTGCAAGATAACCAAATACTTATCTGTATTGGATACCTTCACTTTATTCCACATACTCCTTTGCTTTACAATCCTTGGATCACCTGTGGATACAATAACGAATGTTTGGCCAGCACATTGGCTCCTCCACAACATTCAATGCCCAACCAATGCACTGGTTGGATTTACCAAGCGTTTATGGTGCCAAACTAGTCCCATACTTGGTTTTCCCTCTCCATTTCCAAGCCAACACTTCCATTTGGGTTAACAGGACCAATGGAAGGAAACTGCACCATAACATTCAATGCTCAACTAGTGCACCGATTGGATTTACCAAGCATTTATGGGGCCAAACCGGTCCCATAACTAGTTTTCCCTCTCCATTTCCAAGCCAACACTTCCGTCTAGGATAACAAGCCAATGGAAGGAACTGCACCATGACCATTTACAGGTCAAGGGCTCTACTACGGAGCCATAGGCATCTCCATGCGCTCTATCCAGCCTCGCCACCCACTTCACTTTTCTCCTTAGCACACATTACCAATTGAAAGTGTAATACTTGAAAACACAAGATGGGTAGGTAAGCTCGTCATTATTGCTGATATAAAATTGTAACATACTTCATACAAGTTCACTCTCTAATATTGAAACACCAGGAATGTGCCCATTCCTTTAGGGTGTAGTCAATGTTGACAACCATAACACAACACAACACCTGAAAGGTGTGCACCCTTTTCTGATGTGAGTCATGTAGGTCCTAATCACACTCAAGCAGTCTGAAAGAAAACATGCACACTCAAGCAGTTTGAAAGAAAACATGCACACTCAAGCAGTCTGAAAAAAAAAATCACACTCAAGCAGTCTGAAATAAAAACACATAATCACATTCAAATCTGAATTTACAATTCTATTCACTACATAAATTGAATTTAATTAACCATGAGGCCATCCTCATATTGTTTGGATTTTGTACGTGGTATCACTTTTTCCATTATTGTTTAGGCTTGCTCCCATAGCATATACATTCACCTACAACATGCCCTCTTGACACCATTATGGAGAGCCAAACAACCATTAGTACTCATTAGAAAAATCTCAAATTTACAAATCTGAAATTTAATTTTCCAAACCCTTGGTGAGTATCCATGCACATAATCATTTCATTGCAGCATTTATAACAGCCACTGGGGTGATCTCAGAATTATAACGAAACAATAATTCAAACACTATCTGCTGTTAATATCTCAAATGTAATGAAATACAATTTTATTATATGCATTTTATTCACAATTAGATTCCAAGATACAGTCACATGGTCTATGCTATTCAACAAAATGTCCAATACTTATGATTACACAATCATATCCATTCATGCAACTCTATCCTCCCAATAGAGCACTCTAGTAGCCCATCAAACACAAGTACCTTCTTCATGCAATTCTTTTCCCATAGCATCTCATGAAAGGATCTTAGAATTTTTAACAATTCCACTATTTCATCTATTATCTAGTTTCAATGAAATGTACACCATAGCCATACATCCACACAATGCATATTAACATATATGTAACCACACATATGCATGCATAATCAACAAGATTAACATAATATCTTTTAGTGTACATTTACTTAATGCACCCAATACACTACAACATTCATCTTAAAACATTCTTGTGCCTACACAAGTTTCTTAACATGGTAAGTTGGACACCCTACCTAATGCTTCAACACAATACCCAACCATCTCCCTAATCACTTGGTTAACTAATTGGGTGCCTTCCTTATCCACTCAAACAACACATCAGGAGTCCTCTCACTCCTTGGCTGTTGGCAAGGAGATTTCATCCCAATTTAACACCAATAGGGAGTTCATGGGATGCTTGTTGAGCACTGCAGGCTTCACAACCCAACATTATCATGGTTTCACACATGGCATGCTCTTATTTATTATGGATGCATTCAAAATTTTAAACAGTCACATGGTATAATTCCCATTTCTTTACTACCACATACCTCACCATACCATGTGGGATGTCATTCACATAAATGCATTCACTATTACATGCATACCATTTTCTGATGATTGAAACATGGTTAAATGATTCTTACCCATCCTTTCTCAACACTTGTACAATCAACAAAAATAAACATTACATGCATGGCTGCCATCAACATACCATATGATGTTACCAGATCAATTGGCCTCTTACCAAGGACTACATAGTCATTCCACCAACTCCTTGATCATGGATTTGTGCTCCATCCTTTCTTCACAAGGATGTTGGTCACATGCAATATCATTATCAACATCTTTAGCCATGTTTCTATTATCTTGGTCCTTTTTGTTGAAATGAAGAACCACCAGAAACAACACTTTCATCATTTCTCAAAGCAAAGTGTAAGTAAGGCATCTCAAAAATATTTTCTCCATATCCTTGTTAGGTGTGCATTCAAATTGTAATGCATTGTGCTCATTAACAACTTTTATCAATATGCAATACCCTATGCAAGCACACATAAGTTTACATGAAGTATGCATTATCTCTTGATATACCTATTGTGCATACACATTTCATATATCTAATCTATTGCATTTTCAACATTCCTATACCATAATATCATATATATATATAACTCAGAAAATGTAAATATAACAATAAGAGACGAGTTGAGGAATTCTCCCTCTCCAATTCCTCATCATAGCATGGAATTCCTCTTCCACATTAGAGCTAACCCAATTTCATGGCATCTATGCCTGTAACTCATGCTTTGGCCCAAAGCAGCCCCAGTGTTGTAACATTGGGCTCTGATACCATTCTGTCACGTCCCCGATCCCCTCAGTGTCCTTTAGAGTGATGGGGGAAAAACCTGTTGGTATTTCTTTTAAACTATCCAAAACTGATCTACAACTCTGCCATTTCTTACACAGCCGCAATGATCTCAGTCCACAATATGCAGCCGCAAGTCGAAAATCGGGAGATGGGACATCAATAACATAGCATTGAAAACACCTCTCCAACTTCCGCAATTCTGTAATCCGCGATGCGGGATTCGGAGATTCAGAGCGCCAATTGCACAGTGTCGAAAACACCTCTCTGACTTCTGCAATCCACAATGCGGGAATCAGAAAGTCGGAGCGCCAATTACACGATGTCGAAAATACCTCTCTGAATTCTACAGTTCTGCAATCCGCGATGCAGGACTCGGAAAGTCGGAGCACCAAATACACAGCGTCGAAAATACCTATTCGACTTTCGCAATCTGTGATGTGGGACTCAGAAAGTCGGAGCGTCAAATATCCAATCCTCGAATATTTATGCTTCTGAATTACGCACTCCGCATCCGCGATGCGAGAGTCAGAAAGTTTGGACACCAAACACACAGCGTTGACGAAATACCCCTCTGACATCCGCACTCCACAACCCGGTGTGCGGGAGTCGGAAAGCTAAAACTCCAACTGCAAGGATTTCCACTTATGAATTCTGCACTCCACAGTTTGTGATGTGGGAGTCGGAAATTTAGAACTCCTAACATCACGCCGAGAATTCACACCTCCAGCTTCCGCGATCCGCAGTCTGCACTGCAGGTTCGAAAGGTCGGAAGTCAACCAATTACCCCTGTTATAGAAAACTTCCCAAGCCAATATATTCTTCATCCTAAGTCCATTTTGGGAAAATCCGGTGCCGTTGGAAAGTTATTGGAGAGCCTTGAAAAACTTCATGATCCTATGCTGCATTCGATGACTCTGATCCTGTCCTTATTCCAACCTAAAATGTGGCCCCAAGCTTCCTCAAGGCCTCTTCTTCACTCTGCAAGGCTCTTATACTACTCTGGCATAGCCTCTTCCCTTGATTTAATCCACAAGGGAAGCATGAACACCACAGGGGAATGTCTATATCTTCCCCAAATCCATGGCTGAACCTTCTGAGCATCCTGGCCTTTACATCACCTAGTCCTATTCATCAAGGCACAAATTAACATATGTACAAATATAAGAATGTAGATGTACAGAAGCATGCTAAGTAACTCATGTATGCATATTTATACACCGATAAACACAGGGGAATAAAACATCATACAAGGGATTAATCCCCTTCTCATGCAAATCACAGACTTTATCATCTAACATACATCATTTAGCTTCCACAATACAGTCAATAATTAAACATTGCAGAACATAGAATGAGCATGATTCAAAGATAGAGAAACCTTATCTTTGAGATGAAATCACTAAGCAAATTGGCTATGGACTGCAACGTTCCATCCCAACCATAGGTATCTTCCCATCCTGTAGTATTTCAACACTCAGAGACCACCCCTGAGCTGGGGCTATGTATCCATTAAGGAGGGACTACCCAGGTTTGCTCACAACTTTGGTTTCACACCAATAATCATGCTAAGCCAACACACAGTTGGGTTAATCAAGCATGCCAAGAGACAAGGGAGGAGTAATCTAATCCAGTGAGCTCGACCACAGAGCTACATACTTAATCAAACAGTATTCACCAGTTTGATCAAGCAGTTCCAACCTATTCTCTCTCTTACGCACTGTGTAATCCACACTTGGATCTCCCTAGGGTTACGGCCGAAAGGCTCTGTCTCGCGTCTGTGATTTCAGGATAACATATATGGGTTTTTGACGGGTTTATGAGCATCTCACACTCTCAAAATCGCCCCCAGGGTTTGGGTATAAGGATCCCCTAACGAATTTCCCTTCCCACGCCGATTTCTGAGCGATCTTGGCTCTGCAAATCGTGGTTTTCTACAAATCGTGACTTCTCCTTCTCTCTCCCTGCTCCGTCTACGTCTTTTTCCTCCCTCCCGCTAGAATGAATCACCAAGTCCTTGGGATGAGCGAATAAATCCTCCCACGAGGTGGAGTGACTTATGGGACAATCGAACAGAGCCCCATACCATGCCTTAAGGACTCCATCGACCTCATGAAAATTCCTCCTGCAACACTATCTTACAACAGCAATAAATGACAGCTAGGACAGGTCATAGGGGTTCTAAAGATGACATTTTGCAGTCTATGGTTCAATCCCACAACCCCCTCTCCTCTCCCTAGTGTATACATAGGTACCCCTCATTTAGTTGCATCCATAGCTAGCCTCTTGGTATTTTATTACATGATATTTACATCATTTTACAATTTCCATGGCTAAATAGCACATGGATCACACAATGTCAAATACTTGCCTCTTAAACCTGAGCATTCACTAGAGGGGCCTTGGCCTTGAGCTCCATGCTAGGAATTATACATCACATACATACAATGTTTACATAAATTCCAATATGTCCTAAGGGCCAAAATGGGGACATTACACACTCTTCAAGCAATTGATGTCAGTCATTTCCTCATAATTCAACACATAAGTATAAGACAAGATAGAAGCTATATATTGGGTAATTGACTATCCTCTTTACATTATTCCTATTTCTTTGATCTTGATCTCTATATCCTTCCTTGCTGTGATGATGGATTGTGTATCGCAGATCCTAAACATTGAACCAAATAACCCTATCACAATGAATCTGAAATCCTTTAGTAACAATATAGAAGTTATTCACTAATTTTATTCGATAGGTGTTATAGTTCAGTTCCCATTTTTATTTCCATTGGATTATGGATCGATAAATACCATCAAAATATTTGTGTATACCTTGTATTTCCCTATTCCAGCTTTTTTACCTTAGTTGAAGAAGTCATTTTACTCTCATACTTCACTCTTCATTTGGAGAAAAAGTGTAAAAAAAGGAAGCTACTTTTGGTTGGGTTCCTATCAGAACTTATCTGAAATAATAGGATATGGTAACCTCACTCTTGTGATCTCGGTCACATTACCTGATTACCCCACAAGCTAGCAGGTAAGAAACATCCTAATACTAAGGAAATTGCATTCCCTAGTATCATAAGAAGTTAATGCTCATGAAAATTAGCAAGTGGTGAGTTACATACATCTGGGAAACCATAGAAACGCGTTACACCTATTACCTCAAAAACTAGCACCCTTCCATAATCGAAGATAAGTGGACCCAATTCAAGTATGTGGACCCAACTAAGGTATGTGGACCTAGTCGTAATATGTGTATCCAGTGCTCTGATCATAAACTCTTCAAGAAAGTACACCCTATGTCACCTTAATGTAATCTGATTCCTCTGTAGACCCTGCTCCTTGGGCCACAGGAAGCTCCCCAAATGATGGTAAGGATAGTATTGTAATGACATGAAAAAAAGACAATTATATCCCTACGATACCTTCTTCTTGTTAGTATATGAGTGCCTAATGGATTCAATGAAATATATCTACAATAAACATTTAATTTTGGAAGGATAGAAGAACTTATGAATATGTAACTTATTGCTGCAATTTTCTATAGAAAAAAACAATGATAGAAAAATGGAGATACCTCCCAAACGACCCATCAAAATTTCACAATTTTTAACTCTCAACAACTGTCAAAGAGGGGAGCACCTATAACCCCTAGGGTGCACATGTTTTAGTGGATGGAAGGCCTAATTTGGAGCTTATGTAAGCTACAGGTCTACATTTTTCCACAGTGAAAAACCAACGATAGAAATTTGGTGATATGTCTCGAACCAACCATCATAATTCCTTTACGTCCAGATGATCATCAAAGAAGGTCACACCTATCCACTCTAGGTATACTTCATTTGATGGATGAAATGTGTGATTTGAAACTGATGTACATGCTATAGGTCTGCAACTTATCAAAGTCAACAAAACTAGTAGAAAAATGGGTGATAAATGACCAAGCGACCAAAAACGTTGGTCACCATGTGAAATAAATGACTAAACGACCAAAACAATTGGTCACCACAATGTTTTTAAGTGAAATATGACCAAATTTGAGCAATTTAAGTGATCAACTAAAAATGACTAAAATAAATGACTAATTTAGTCATGGGATATCAAATATGACTAATTTAGTCATGGGATAAAAAATATGACTAGATAGTCTAAGTTAATAATTCTATAAGATGCCATAATCAATTAATATTTCCTTATACATCACACACAAATTAAGATTATCTATATATAATATAATAGATGTTTCTATGCGTCTCTAGATATGTCAATATTGTAATTGTAATAGACCTAATTAGTTTGTTGCAATGACTAAGGGGGTCTCTAAATCCTTATGCAACATTAAAATTTACAAAATTGTAATAAAATTATTACAATTTTGTAAATTTCAATGCTGCAAATGGATTCAGAGACCCCTGACCCCCTTAAAAGAGTCTTTAAATCCATCTATAACTTTAAAATTTACAAAATTGTAATATTTTACTCTCATAATTGCAATTATCCATTATTCAAATAATTACTACAATTTTGACAATAAATTTTTACAAATTTGTAAATCTAAATATAAGCCGCATCCACAAAGAAGAGATCTAAAACTAATCTTTACACGAAAAATGTTTTTCGGTCAAAGAAGAGATCTAAAACCAATCTTGATCGAATAAATTTTGGCGTGCTCTGAATCCATAAATCAAGATACACTCGTAAATAATGGAGAGGATGAGATGTTGTACACCTGGCATAAATTCCACTAATATGAGATCAGTACAGGTGTCGGATGACACCCCCGAGCTCAATCACATCATAAAAACGGAAAAAAATTTGTATGTACGACAAACATTAATATATCCCCGTGGGTGCTATAATGAGTTTAGTTTTCAACCTTCTTAGGATCTCATATGGAAAGCCATACAATGAAATTAAATTTATTGAAAAATATAGAAATAGATTAATAAACCAACAACTCACCCTTTTCCAACTTAATCTTATTGAAATTCGATAATTTAACTTTTTCTTTGAAATCATTAATTTTGATGATTTAAATTTTTCATTAAAATTGTTAATTTCGATTTTGAATGGAGTAATGTTGATCATCATAATAGAGAATACATCTTACTACTTTTTTCACATGTACCCTTCAAGGATTCTTGAATACTCTTGAGTTCTTCCCTAAGTGGCATATATATGTTGTGATGGAACCAAAATCATATTTTGTTTATGCATTTATAATAATATAATAATAATAATAAATCATATTTTATTTATTTATTTATGTATTTATAATAACAATAATAAAAATAAATTTTATGTTTCTCACATCAATATATAAAATCTAAAATACAATAATCTTTATGTCAATAAAAATAGTTATAAGAAAGTGATACCTTATACTAATGGTTGATTAATTGCAATAATATTTTTATATAAAAATTGTATTATTTGAGTGGGACTAATAGTTGAGAGTATGTGTTTTCTCCTAAGAGATTATAAGTTCAAATGTTAAGGGGATGAAATATGTACACCTTCTGAAGGGATCCATTGCCCCAAGAATAATAGAGTCTCATATACCAAATTAATGTTTAACTTAATTGTGACCTTATAAAATATTGTACCCCACAAATAAGAAAGTTTCATACACCAAATTAATATTTAACTTAACCATAACCTTAAAATTAAATTATTTATATTTTTATTATAAGTTTTTTTTCCTTAAAAATTTAAACACCATTTAGTAAAAGCTCATACACCAAATAATTAATACTATTTTTTAGCAACGTGTATCATTTCCATTGGGTCTATGACGTGTCCAAGGTTGCCAATGAGATAGATGATATAAAAAATGAGTAGGAAAAACTAGATGTCCAACCCTTGTAGTGAAAATGTTAATTTCAATCATTTTGAAGAGAAATAGTACATGATTGCACAAAAGAGGCCCATTCTACAGCCAGGGGGTGATGTGTAACCGCATAAAAAATAATATTTAGGCTATTTAAAACATTTACAACTGCATACATATAAAACTACATAAATTAGATAAATTAAAACTATTCCTTAACATTTGCACTTTAAAAAGGGGTTTGCATTTGGAGAGATTTGATCCTCTTGTCATAGATCCCCTTTAAGATGGATCTATGTTGGTTATATTCATCTCTGCTCGGTACATGTCTATAAACGCTCGACTTTGTCATCAATGTTAGGTTTAGATGCATACTTCTGGTGGTGGCCTTTAAGGGTTTTAAGGAGTGCAGATCAGCGATCTCCTGCAACATATCTAGAGTTTTCTGCAATTATGTTTGTAAGATATGTATGTTCCCTTAGTTTCTATGCCCTTTTGTTCTTGAATTATAAATTTTATTTAATTTCCTGGTTCCACATTAAAACATGTATATGGAACTCTCGAGACATGTTCAATTTGATCCTTTGGGAATCATGGATCTGTGTCTTGTTTGAATGTCCAATACCCACGACAATCATGGATTTGTGTCTTGTTTGAATGTCCAATACCCATGACTTGAGACTGTTCATGAAGTTCCTTATTGATCAGTATAAACAGGTTATCAAACTGATTGATATATTTTGCAGGTTTGTAAATGTTATATTTTAAAGATTTCTTTCAAACAATATTCTCCAATTATTTTAGGGTTTTTATTTATTTGAGTGATCAACAACTTCTCTTTTAGTGTTTTATTTATTTATTTATTTAAAATCTACTTCGACGGTCTTTAGTTACAAATCCGCTAGTAAGGGATATCGATTCCATAAACTTTATATAGGACCTGCATCTAGATTTATTTGCAAATTGGTAACATCACTACATCATCATGTACTTTGGGCTATTGAACCCAAATATCTGCAAAAGAGTCTTACTTGATTTACCTCTTACTACAGCCCACATCACCTCGAACTGTTTGAGTTATCTATTAGTTGGTTTTATCAATCCTTCCATGCTTGTCGAATGTAGTATTGTTGTTGTTAATAGTGCAATAATATGTTTTATCAATACTTCCAAAACTTGTGAACGGAAGACACTGTAACACTTTGAGACAATCGTAAGTTTCTTAGACAGCCTGTGTGACCTTCAAATTACAGAGAATAACACGATGAATTCTTTTGTAATGGGTGAATGTTACCTGCGGACACTAAACTAACTCCAATGTCCTGTGCATAGTCTCCTTTCATCCCGTGGTCCTTTTGAAATATGCCCTATGTGCACCACAACTGTGGGGTTTTGGAAGATTAACACCACGTAAGAAAAACCCACCTTCCAATATATAATTGTTATCATATTTTTAAACTAGCCAACAAGATTAATTGACCGTTGATTAGGGTTACTATTAACATGCAAATGACACTGAGCTCGACCAAGCTGCACCGAAGACCAGCCAGATACGTGTCAGATCGTTCGATTTAGACCCTCGAATTTAGTTGGAATATGCCAACCCTTTATTTCAGAATACATGGTCGAAGCTATATAGTGACACAGTGACAGGGTGCACAATTTTCATAATCATACGACCTTGTTGGTAAAAACACAGCCAAATTCCTTACTGCCCAAAAATATTTTTTTAATGTAGTACTATTTTCTATATATTCCCCCGCAAGAGCTCTTCCAATCAAAACAATAGACTTAACGAATTGTGCCTGCCGGTGATCTATCGTGGCATCCAAATTTCATTTAATTTCCACGTAATTGGGTGCGCCTTTGTCATCATTGGTTTTGGAAATTCTCGTAGGAAGGGATGTCTATTGTTGAACAGGGACCAGATTAGTAGTTGTCATAGTACTGATCCCAAACAACCACCAAATAATGACATAAAAACACTCAAATATTATACATAAATATTTCATATTAAGTGCAGTAAAACTTTAAATTATGTTAAAAAATTGTCCATTAATTGACTGGGCCAAAATGTGTCCATAAATAGTCTTTATGTGCAAAAGAGTACAAAACATCTTGTCCCAACTACCTACATATCTTCTTGCCCATATGAAAGTACATGAACTAAAAAATAACCCTCATCGTATTTGCCACCAGTGCAAGGTACCTATCAAATCAACCCCCCGGATCTCTATTGGAGCCATCATAGAATCCATTGGTGCTAAATATCCCAGGCCACATCCGTACCTATTCAACAAATGACACCTTGAATGTCAGCCATAACTGCATGGTAGTTCAACAATTCAACCCAACGTGTTCAATAAATGACACCTACCCATTAAATGCACCCATTAAACAGATGAAAGCACAAGGATCGACCATGACAAATTCCCAGCCATTGGATCACATTTAAATCAATCCACAACACACATTCAAATTTGAGATATTGCAATCCATGTGCACTTTTCTTATCAATCGAATTCAACAGCAAACAACTATAAAAGAACCACAACCCTTACTGAAGTTGCATTTCAGACATTCAAACTGCAGAGTGTGTGCACAGTGGAGACATACCATCAAAGAGTGTGTGCACAGTATAATCAGGTAACTGCATAATAGTATTGTTACTTCTATTTCTGTTATAATCAAGTTCAAATTTTATGTTACTTCTATTTTTGTTATTTCTATTTATGTTATAACCAGCTTCCAGTTTCCTTGTACAATTGGCTTCCCTTATAAACTTGCAAGGAGTTGAAGGCATGGCAAGAGTCAGTAATTCAAAGAGAACAAGTCGTCGACTGAGCAGGGGTGCCCAGCTACGCTGCACCTCATAGGATGAGGAGAGGGTGGATCATGGAAATGCAAACAATGCTCTCAGCAATGTTGTTGAGAATGGCCATGCGGTGGTCGAGGACAATGTTGTCCCACCATCAACCACAGAGCCACCGTCAACCACAGTTCAAGGTGCAAGTTCAACCAAGAAAATCAATGCAATAAGAGGCTCTACAAAAGAAGACATGTTAGCTGTGATTGATGATATAGAGTTCAATGGATATTCCATTTGTGCAACTGCTAAAAAATATAGGGTTTCTACCTCATCAGTACATTATTGGATAAATGGGCTCACACATACAAAGTGCAGAGGGCCTGTTACAGTTATGAGTGAAGAGGAGGAGGCCGAGGTGGTTCAATGGTGTAAGGAGATGGTCCAAATGGGACATGGGCTAGAGCTAATACAACTAAAATCCACAGTAGCTCAAATCTGTCAAGGGAGGCCAAATCCCTTCAAAGATAGGTTTCCTAGTAAGTCATGGTGGTTTGGGTTTAAAAAAAGACATCTAGACCTTGTGTTACGTACATCCGAGGGCCTAGATAGAGACAAGGCTCTAAATCTACGCCGTGCAATTCTGACTAAGTTCTATGCCACCCTTTCTAGTGCATACGAGAAACATTCTTATGCTCCAAACCATATATGGAACTGTGATAAAACAGGCATGAAGGAACTATGGCATGTGGGTAATTTCCAAGAGAGGGAGTCGTAATGTGCCAAAGATCTTGCCTAGGAGTAGGGAGTTGATCACTATTCTATGCTGTGTCAATCCAATTGGTGCTTCAATCCCTGGATTTTATCTATTTAAACGTAAAACTCAACTCAAAAACTATATACAAAATTGTGAACCAGGTGCATGCATGGCTGCACATCCCCATGCATGGATGACTAAAGAACTCTTTTTGAATTGGATTACTCACTTTGCTGCATCTATACCAGGCGGTGTCTCACCTGTAAATAGACACCTGTTGGTTTTAGATGGACATGGAAGCCACATTGTTGTGCAAACAATTGAGGAGGCTAACAATTTGGGCATCGACCTGTTGACACTACCTACTCATACCACTCACAGATTGCAACCCCTAGATGTCAGTGTGTTCGGGCCTTTCAATAACTATTTCATGGGTGAGTGAGATTCGTGGATGGAAAAGAATCTAGGGGTGGAGGTAAAAAGGTTTGAGCTAGCCGAGCTTGCAAGTAAAGCCTTTAAAAAGGCTCTCGCACCTTCAAATATCAAGGCTGGGTTTAAGAGGACTGGAATATGGCCACTGAATTCTGAGGTTCTCATGCATGATACTAGTTGTAGCCATGCATTTGAACTAGATGGTCAGGAAGAAGGGGATGTCCAAGCACATGTTGATGGCCAAGAAGATGTGGAAGTAGAGGAAGACATTGTTGCTGCTGATAATATGATATCCCTCTCTCAAGGAGGACCCTTCTGTGGTGATGATGATGAACATGTAAGTGAAACACAATATAACAATGAACTATTTGACAGTAACATGGAGGTTGTTATACCAACTAAAACACTTGCAACTTCTGCATGTGTTCTTCTTAATGTCTCTATTGATCATGCAACTGTCAATGAGAATGTATTTGGAAATGACAACGTTGATCATGCTCCAAGAAGCAACAATGGCGAATTGACTTTGCCAAGCCAGGTAACCCCACCATCATGGTTGGAAGAAGCCATGATGAATTTGGACAAAAATAATGTCTCGAGAACCAATGAAGAAAGCGTGAACATGCCTTCACAACCAAGATAATTGGACGATGAAATTGTTCATTATTTTGTGGACAATGAAAATCTCGAAGAAGATACTCTCCATAATGAGGTTTCAACTGAAGAGGACAATACGGTTCAAATAGATGTCCAAAACATTGACCCAAATATTGAAAGGCAAGTGTCAAGCAAGGAGCATCAAGTATCAACGAAGGGCTAGTTGCTTGGTTGGTTCCTAAAGCTACTAGTAGAGAGAGTGTTAGAAAAAAGAAGGCAAGCAACAACTGGCAATCTTCGTCTATGCCAAAGTTCACAGTTACTCACCTCATAAGACTATATAAATCTATTAGTTAGAAACTTGAAATCCAGGATTTAAAACAGAAAAAGAAGGATTTAGCCAAAGAAAAGAAGGTTGCAAGGATTGCTGCAATAGAACTTCGAGCAGGGGAAAGGCTTGAAATGGAGAAAGAAAGACAAGAAAAGGCCCATCAAAAACAGGTGGCAAGGCAGGAAAAATAATTGAGAAAGGCTTAACAATTGTTTAAAAAAGAACAAGGGCTGGCAGAAAGGGTTTCCATTGATGCAAACATAGTGGAGGAAAGCAGGATGATGCCAAACACATTGGAACATATTGCAGATAATACTCCATGTTTTCAAGACCTCCTAAACATCCAAGTCCCCCGCTATCAACAAGTGCGAATGCCCACTTTATTCCCTCCTACCATTGCAGGTGTCAATCGTATGTATGATTATCGGGGGGCTCCACCTAATGCAGGGGTTAGTAGCACAAGTGTGTACTGTGGCTACTTAATTCCTCCTTGGCTACAATAAGCAAATTGGATATCATATGGAGGCAATAAGCCACAACCTAATCATCCATTGTTAGGTAGGACAACCAACTTGGCTCAAGCAAGAAACTTAACAAGATTGGGTTATAAAGATCTTGGAAGACATTAAGCATAGGGGTGTCATATAGGGGTGCCATAATTTTTATTGTGACCACATTGCAATGTGGATTTTGTAATCACTGACTCTATTGTTTGTAACATGGCCATTTTGGATACAATCCTAGGCCATTTTGGATACAATCCTAGGTCATAGCATTCCCTACTGTTTGCGGCATTGTAATCAAGGGTTTATCATACGGTTTAATATACCAGTTATGTGTTATTAGTTATTACTGGCATTTGCTTGTCTCGTGCAAAACATGTAAAACTATTATCAATTATTCAATTATGCCATGAAAACTATTATCACTTATTCAACCCATAAAATCTTCATGCAAAATGCAATTTCATCATTTCAACAGAACGATGTAATGTGCCCTAATTAAACATTTCATCAACAATTTTTCCTTGAATGCATAACAATTATGCCATGTAAACTATTATCAATTATTCAACCCATAAAACCTTCGTGCAAAATGCAATTTCACCATTTCAACAGAACTTTGTAATGTTCCCTCAATAAACATTTCAGTAACAATTTTGCATATCCTCTATGTATTTGACAAGTCAACCCAGTCAGTTAGGAGAATTCAGACTAGTTGGGGAAAAGTCACCTCAACGGAAGAATATAAATAGAGGATGAGTTGCTCATTTGTACTCACTCATATCACTCATACAAGTTCACATAGGAGAGACAGAGAGAAGTTTGCACAAGTGGAAGATAAGCTAATTTTGTCTTGGGGTTTATCTTTGTACTTTGTGAATTCCATATTGAGGAAGTTTTGTCGAGGTTTTCTCCATTGTGGTTTCCTCGAGATAAATTTTGTGTTCATTGTTCTTGTTGTGGTTGTATTTATTTCAGTGATAGATTGTTTAATGTTATTATGCTAAGCAAGTAGAAAAAAAATAACATGGTATCAAAGTAGACCTGAAAGAAAACATTGTGCAGCCTTCGCAACTGCAAATACTAGGGCTTCTTATTCCGGGAGCTCTCTCCACAGATCAACTGAAAAAGAGGGTGCATCTAACTCGCCCCACTAGGGTGCATCTTTATGTCAAAGCATAATTCAATTATGAGAATTTTCATTTTTGGGTCCCCATTGCAGCCCAAAGAAACTAGGGCATCAAGTTTTTGAATCATCTGCTCACAAAATTATGAGAAGGAGTACTTTGCTCAACTCACCTTGGGGAGGCAAATTTTCTCATCCAATTAGTTTTCCAAAATAGGGTTTCTCTGTCAAACCCTAGATCAAGGAAGAATCAGTTTTCAGAAGGACAATTTTTCTGGTAAGTCTCAAATCTATTCTATTTCCATCTGAAGTTCTCATTATATCAAGATGAAAAACAATACCAAGCTTGATGAGAATCTTGAGGGATATGAGAACTTCAGGGCATGGAAATATAGAGTCATGCTCATTCTTGAAGAACATGACCTAGAAGGCTTTATAAAAGAGGGACTTACAAAACTAGAGGGAGATGAGGCCAAAGCAAGGCATAAGAAGAATATGATCAAGGCTAAGAGGATCATAGCTGATTCTATCAAAGATCATTTGATGTACCTCAAGTATCCTCAAAGAAGACTTCAAAAGAAATGTTTTATGCTTTGACCAGCCTATTTGAAGGGAAGAACATTAATAGGAAGATGACCTTGAGAAATCAACTCAAGGGTGTGAAGCTCCTGAAGTCTGAGACTATGCACTCATACTTCTCTAGAGTGTCCCAGATCAAAGAACAATTAGAAGTTATTGGAGACATGGTATAAAATTTTGAAGTTGTGATGACCACTCTGAATGGTCTCCCTAGAAATTGGGAACCCTTTGTTCGTGGAATAGGTGCTAGAAAGAAATTGATCCAGTTCAGACAACTATGGGAAGAGTGTGTGCAGGAGGAATAAAGAATATCAGTAAGAGAGGATAAACTAAATGACAATGGAGATCAAGCTTTGGAAACTCATGCCAAAGGTGGAAGGAAAAGGAAGAGTGATGTACGTACCCATGACCACTCTCCCAAAAGATCTCAAATGCCTAAACGGAACAAGAGGTTCAAGAGATATCTCTCCTCAATTGAAAGTTACTCTTGTCACAAGACATGACACTTAGCAAGAAATTGTCCATCCAAATCTGAACAACCTAAGAAGCAAAAGAAGAAATTTCATGCTCATGCAACAGAAGATAGTGAGTATGATGATGAAGACAAAACCAAAGAATATGAAGACTCCAGTGTAGAGTATGTGCTAATCTCAGCACTCATTGGTTCAGTATCTCATGGGAGTGATACTTGGCTAGCAGATAGTGGAGCCTCAAAACATATTATGGGATACAAAGAATCTCTTGTACATCTCATGCAAAAATATTCTCCACACAAAGTAAATCTTAAAGATGAGTACCAATATCCTATCAAATGAATGGGAGAGGCCACTTCCAAATTGGACTCTGGAAATTCCATGAACATGAAGGAAGTACTATATGTTCCAGGTTTGAAGATGAACCTTCTATCTATTTCAACATTAGATAAGAAAGGTCTTAGAATTGCATTTGTAGATGGTGAAGTTATTATGTGGCCAAAGGGGAAGACTATCAATGATGCAGTCATCATTAGAGTAGAAGAAGGAGAAATTTATAAGCTTAAGGGTCATGCAGATTCAGCACTGGTCACCAGTACCATGAGCCCCTGTGAACTATGGCATAGAATACTATCTCATGTACACTACAAAGCCTTACCAATAGTAATTAAGGTGGTGACTGGATTACTAGAAATCTAGGTTGATCATGAAGGAGTGTGCAAAGGATGTGCACAAGGAAAAAGTACAAAGAACCCATTTCCAAGTAGTGACAACAAAGCTAAAGGTATATTGGACATTATTCATTCTGACATTTTTGGACCTATGTCTACCACTTCATTAAGCGGGTATGTTTACTATGCTTCTTTTATTGATGATTACTCCCACAAAACATGGATTTATTTTCTAAAGAATAAGAATGAAGTTTTTGAAAAGTTTAAGGATCTTGTAGAAAACCTCTCTGAAAAGAAGATAAAGATACTAAGGATAGATAATGGAGGGGAATACACTTCAGGAGATTTCAAATATTTCTGTAAACAAGAAGGGATTAAGAGGGAGCTTACTATTCCCTATAATCCACAACAGAATGGTGTAGCTGAAAGAAAGAACAGAACTATCGTGGAAGCAGTGAAGGCCATGATCCATGATCAAGACCTACACATCCACCTATGGGTTGAAGCAACTAGAATTGCAGTCTATGTACAAAATATGATCTCTCATAGTGCTCTTGGAAACAAGACCCCAGAAGAGATGTTCACCATTACGAATCGTGAAGTCAGTCATCTAAAGATATTTGGATGTCCAGTATTTATTCACATTCCAAAAGAGAAGATATCAAAGTTGGAAACTTCGGGAAAGAAGGGAATATTTGTGGGTTACATGAGCAATCAAACGCTTAGTGTATCTACATTCCAGGATTCTTCTAGATTGAGCTTAGATAGGATATTACATTTGATGAAGAAACAACTTTCAACAAGTCTAAGAAGACTCTTGAAGATGAAGAGGAGCATGAATCTCCTATAGTTACAAAAACCAATAATGTACCAAACATAAATATTGAAGAGGAACCTATTCCAGAGGATCATGACATGACAGAACCTAAGAGACCTGAGGAGACACCTCATGAATAAAATACACGAAAGAGAAGAACAACTTG
The DNA here is from genome assembly GCA_027924585.1 of Larix kaempferi. Classification (NCBI taxonomy): domain Eukaryota; kingdom Viridiplantae; phylum Streptophyta; class Pinopsida; order Pinales; family Pinaceae; genus Larix; species Larix kaempferi. The sequence goes on from BSBM01000866.1 coordinate 6,448,387, forward strand.
GGAACGATAAATAATACAATATGTAGGTAGATATGGTGCCACAGAAGGAAGTAAGAGACCAAGGCCATATTCTAGTTATGTAGCCTTGATGTGTGGCCTTGTTGAAGAAGAACCTACATGTTTCGAAGATGTGGCAAAGAAGAAAAGAACATGACCTTGGAATTAGAAAGAGCACACTATTTGAGACTTCTGCAAGGAGACTAGGATCAAGAGAGATCCTACCAAACAAACAAATATAAGTACTTGAATTTCCTCTTTTTGTATTGTCCTTTTGTTCACATATTTATGTTCCTAGATTTAATATGTGTATTATGCATGTTAGAATTTTTACATTGATGGAAATAATATGCATGTCATGGGTAAGTTGCCTATGGTATTGTACAACATTCCATTGCTACTTATCTAGAATGAAACCTCTTTCCTGACATATTGGGAGTAGTGCACGCTCTTAATAATGTTATGGTAGATATGGAAGGCATCTAGAAAGTTATCCTATGAATACGGGATATGGATGAATGTTGTGTTGAAGCATTGGATAAGATAGTTGTATGACTATGTGAATTTTTCATTATTAATATGTTTTGGAAACTATGAAATGTTTCTAACTATGCAACTGAATTTGAATTGTAGGAAATATCGTAAACGATCACCTACAAACAAACAATGATGAGATTTGTTTCGTAGAACAAGAATTATGAAAAAAAGTATATTACAGAAGTACAAAGCAAAAAGAGGAAGTCGACTATGACGATATGTTGCTCCAGTGGCCAGACTCAGTGGTGGATATTACACTAGATAGATGGTGTAATCAAATTAGAAGAAGATATCGAGCAACCTCCAGGACTTGGGACTCTCTATAGAGAACCACACGTGTTCATATTGAAGAAGACTTTGTATGGGCTCTGAAGGTACCCATGGGATAGGATGATCACCTGGAGTGATGATGATGATTGGAGATCCTTCGAAAGAAGGAGTGGGGTCTGAAAGGACCTCCCTCGAAAAAGGGAGTGATCATGATGTGATTCCAGTTCTTAGGTAACTAATGCCAGTGTGATACCAATCCTGAGGTGACTGAAGATCAGTATTGGTTGACTGATAGAGTTATAGACCTTAGGTGACTAATGCCAGTCCTGAGGTGACTGAAGATCAGTACTGGCTAAATGATAGAGTTTCAGTCCTTAGGTCATTGATTCCAGTCCTGAGGTGATTGAAGATTAGTACTGGCTGACTGATAGAGTTCCATTCCTTAGGTGATTGATGCCAGTCCTGGGGTGACTGAAGGTCAATATTGGATGACTAATAGAGTTGCAGTCCTTAGGTGACTAATTCCAGACTTGCGGTGACTGAAGATTAGTACTAGATTACTGATAGAGTTCCATTCCTTAGGTGACTGATGCCAGTCCTGAGGTGACTGAATATCAGTACTGGCTGGTTGATAGAGTTCCAGTCCTTAGGTGATTGATGCCAGTCCTGAGGTGACTGAAGATCAATACTGGCTGACTGATAGAGTTCCAGTATTTAGTTACTAATGATTGATATTGTTGTTCCATTATTTAGTTACTGATGATTGATATTGTTGTTCCAGTATTTAGTTAATGATGATTGATATTGTTGTTCCAGTATTTAGTTACTGATGGTTATTGTTGTTGTTGTTCGAGTATTCACTTACTGATGAATGTTGTTCCAATACTTTATGACTAATGATTGATGTTGTTCCAGTGTTCAAACACTGATGATGATATTCCAGCAAACGATGATGATGATGCTGATGGTGATATTCCAGCAGAAGACAATGATAATATTCCAACAGACGACGATGATGATGATGGTGATATTCCAACAAAATACAATGATGATGCTTATGGTGATGTTCCAGCACGAGATGATGATGATGATGGTGATATTCCAGCAGAAGACAATTTGATGATGCTGATGGTGATGTTCCAGTAGACAATGATGATGCTGATGATTTTCCAGCAGACGATGATGATGTTGATGGTGACATTCCAGCAGAAGATGATGATGTTCTTGCATATGATGATACCCCAGACATATGATGATCCAAAAAATTCCTACGACATATAGAGATTCACAAGTCAGTTGTGAAGTTGTTGATGTTTCTTGCAGAATACCTTCCTAGTTAAGAGGGAGTGTTAAAGAAATGTAACTGCGGAAGATATTCTAAATGTATTTTTCTATTGTATTATTGTATTCCTCCTTCAGCAGATGTCATTGATAATGTAAGAGTCATTGAAAGAGTCAATGTAAACCCTAGGTATTGTGTCGGCCTAGAAGAATCCAAAAAAGGTTATTATATTATGTATTTGACAAGTCAGCCCAGTCAGTTAGGAGAAGTTGGCCCAGTTGGGGAAAAGTCACCTCAACGGAAGAATATAAATAGAGGATGAGTTGATCATTTGTACTCACTCATATCACTCACACAAGTTCACATAGGAGAGAGAGAGAAGTTCTCACAAGTGGAAGAGAAACTGATTTTTCCTTGGGGTTTATCTTTGTACTTTGTGAATTCTATATTGAGGAAGTTTTGCCGGGGTTTTCTCCATTGTGGTTTCCCCAAGAGAAATTTTGTGTTCATTGTTCTTGTTGTGCTTGTATTTATTTCAATGATAGATTGTTTAATGTTATTATGCTAAACAAGTAGAAAAAACTAACACACAAAGAATATGAAATCTTTCTTCGTGAAGATAAATTTCCTAAGATGCTTCATTCCTAATTTTGCTAAATTTGAAAAAATTCTAAATCAACTAATGCAAAGGATGTTAAGTTTAAATGAGACTCTACTACATGCCATGCTTTCAAGTAGGGAAAATATTGAATATCCATAATTTTCTCAAAGTGTAGAAACTTTGGTGAATCTTACTAATTCTGAAATTTGCAACCATGAAATGTTTGGCGATTTTTTTGTAAAAATATTCAAAATTTTAAGGAATTTATATAGGTTTTGGATAATTTTGGTGACTTTTATACTAAAAAAACTATCCCATGGAATTTGGGAGAATCATTTTTGAAAAAAAAGGGAAATTGGTGAATCTTTTTTTGGAAAAAAAGTCAAAAAATATCCCATGGGATAAATCCCCCCCCTAAAAGTTGCCCTTCTTTCAAGTCTAGTAAACTTGCTATTTCTTCTTCACCTCTAGTGATTAGTTTTGATCAATCCAAATACTTCTTCATATATACTAACCTCTGAAGACCATTTCTGCAATTTTATTGCAGAAAGACAATAATGAAAACCTTAATCCAATTTCCTTCTTGAGCCTAAATTTAAAGACACTTTAACTAAAATATTCCCATTTTGAGAAACATGGATATTCATTATTTAAATCCTTGGAATTTTTTAGACATTACATCCAAGGTCACAAAATTTAGGTCTTCATACCTACATCTGGCTTAGTCATTTCTTGGAACCAAACCAAGTTGCACAATAAGTGGTCCAAATGGATCATGTTCATGCAAGAATATGACCTAGGAACTAACAAAAACCATTAGGTGAATATGGTTGGCTAAATTTCTAAATAAATAACTTGCATCGATCATAGATGAATTAGATCAAGTAGAAGACTTGGTTGCTTTCTAAGAAATGGCTAATGAAACTGAGTTGGCATTATGACCATGGTATGAATATATCATATACTCTTTTTTTATCAGTGGTGTTTGTCCACCAAATATGGATACTAAATCCAAGTGAACACTTCTCTTACAAGGGGTATTACACGACCAAATCCTTTATATGAGATGGATAAATAGAGATTTTTCCCATTTCCTTACTCCTAATCAAGCCTAAATGACACTTGAACAATGTCATTTTGGAGTTTGTGGAGGTAATTTTTCAGCCAAAAATATTGCAACAAAAGTCTTGCATGTACTTATTATGGACCTTCCCTCCATCAAGATGCACTTTCAATGGTTCGAAAGTGTGAGGCTTGCAAACATTTCATTGGTAAGAATAAATTAGCTTCCATGTCTCTTAATCCCATTGAAGTACAAGTCCCTTTCATGATATGGGGTATGGATTTCATTGGGATATTATCTCCACCTTCTAGTGCAGGTCATATATTCATCTTGACTGTTGTTAACTACTTCACCCACTGGGAAAATACGTTTCCCTTAGGAAATCTACTAAACAATAGGTTGCAGAATTTATTGAGCTTAACATTTTGTCTCACTTCAGGACTCATGTTGAAATATTGATTGATAATGGATCGGTTTTCATGTCTGATGCCATGCTTGACTTAGGTATCACGTATGGCATACAACGTTTTTGAGCCTCCACCTAATATCCCAGGGTAATGGATTGGGCGAATCAACCAATATAAATCTTATTAAGATCCTTAAGAGAACAATCAAAGACAACAAGTGATATTGGCATAAAAAATTAAACTTTTTATTATGGGCTAATCAATTCACACCCAAGAAAATTACGATCCAAAGTCCTTATAATTTGGTGTATGGAATCCCTACTATTATTCCTATTCACTTACAAATTATAGCCTTGAGTTTGGCTATTGTTGATTTAGAAGCCAGTTTCTGTAAAATTAGTCACAGCAGATCTAATGAACAAGTAAATCAATCACAACAGATGAATATAGAAAATATGGTGTAAAACTGTGCAAAACATGCAACAGTGCTCAATATCCCAGAAAGGGTGAATGAATTACAATAGAATACAATATCTGTCAATGAGCAATTCGAATTGACTAAGTAGGCCATTCGAATCACTGAATGGAGTAGCTTGACTCCAACTAGGAGTCCTCATCATCAATCGGTGGTGCTCATCAATGCACAAGAACCAGTCATCCAGGTGTCAATCTGAGTCTAACTGAGTGTGTCATGTGTAACTGAAGTGTGTAGCACTGATTAAGGGAAGGAGGCTCAGTGGGGGGCGCATGGGAGACTAACTAAAGTCAGAACAAGTCATCTAGTGAAACTGGAGGTCCAACGGAAGTGAAACAGTCAGTCGGGAGTGAAACTAGCCTCAAATCAGGGAGAATCGGAGCTAACTGAATGTAACTGAAGTGGAACTGCAGTGGTAGGTGAACAAGTGCGCCCTTCTCTGGCAGTAGGTGAGAAGTGGGCGCCTTTCATCCTAGGAGGGCTAAAAATCTGTAGTAAGTGGCTCCCGGGTGCTAGAATGAGGTGTCTAAGGTGCTGGAGGCATCAAACTGGTGACTGGGATGCATGCAAGTGCATGCAGGTGCATGCAAACCCTAGATTTTGCATGCAAACCCTAATTGCATGCAAGATCCTGAAAAAGATGATGTGGATATCCGAACACCCCCCCTCAAGCTAGACTATGATGTGCAAAAAAAATAATGTGCGGCCCTGGTAACTAAGACCAAAGGTCACCCCAATACAATAATCCCAAAAATGCTGAAAATAAACTAAGTGAGGAAAGAGGGAAAACCCAATGGGAAGAAAGCCCCCCCCTCAAGCTAAAGCATAATAATGAATCAATCTGTCTCCACCATGATGGAACTCACCCCCAACAGTGAACGGAGGTAAGATAACTTCTTCTTAGTGAAGCTCTTGGTGAAGATGTCTGCAATTTGCTCATCAGTAGGGCAATATTGCAGAATGATGGTGCGGTCATGCACCAACTGTCGAATGTAATGCATATGAATCTCAATGTGTTTGGTCCTCTGCCGCTGAACTGGATCTGTGGAGATCTTGATAGCACTTTGATTGTCACAAAATAGGACAGTCGAAGTAGTGCCACCAAAACCAAACTCGGAAAGAATACCCTGCAACCAAACTGCCTGAATGCAGGCATTGACTGCCCCTCGATACTCTGCCTCTGCTGAAGAAAGTGCAATGGCTGCTTGATTTTTGCTGGACCAGCAAATAGCACCATGACCAATCATGAAAACATAACCGTAAGTGGACTTCCGATCAATGCTATCACCTGCCCAATCTGAATCAGTAAAACCAATGAAATCTAGCTCAAAATCTACAGCATAATGTATGCCAAACTGTCCCGTACCTTGCACATACTGCAAGATCCGCTTGGCTGCTCGCCAATGAAGCTCATGTGGCTGCTGCATATATCTTGACACGGCACTCACGGCATATGAGATATCAGGCCGTGAGTGTGTCAAATAAAGTAGTGAACCAATCAACTGTCGATACATACTGCAATCTGCAAGCGGTGTAGAATCTCCCTCCTCAAGACTGGTTCCTGAGAGGAATGGGAATGGGGATGCCTTACATTCAGTCATATTAAACTTCAATAACAGGTCGGAATCATATTTTTGTTGAGATATAGTGATCCCATCAAAATTTTGAGCTATCTTCAAGCCCAAAAAGTGACTCAGCAAGCCCAAATCGCTCATGTCAAAAGCTAGATTTAAGGCAGATTTTAGCTTGTTTATTGAAGTAAGTGTGCTACCAGTAATGAGAAGATCATCAACATAAAGTACAATAACCAACAAATTACCTTTAACTCGCTAAAGATACACATTCGGATCAGATTTGCATCTTTGGAAATTCTGAGAAAGAAGGAATGAGTCCATCTTTGCGTACCAAGCTCTTGGGGCCTGTTTTAACCCATACAAAGATTTCTTCAATCTGCAAACTAATGATGGATCTGATGTGTAGCCCTCTGGCTGCTGCATATATACCTCTTCAGCAAGGTCTCCATGTAAAAATGCACTCTTCACATCCATGTGGTGCACTTCCCAGTGCTTGGATGCGGCAACAGCTAAAACAAGGCGGATGGAATCCATCTTTGCAACTGGTGCAAAAGTCTCAGTGTAGTCCACTCCTTGGACTTGGGAGAAAACTTTTGCCACCAACCTTGCTTTGTATTTTCTGATAGAGCCATCAGCAGCAACTTTCGTGCGGTAGACCCATTTACACTTCACTAATTTTCTTCCAGGTGGAAGAGAAACTAGCTCCCATGTGTTGTTCTTTTGAAGAGAACTGTACTCTTCATCCATGGCACTTTGCCATCTCGGATCTCGGTGAGCAGAATAGTATGATGTGGGATATGAACCAGCCATCAAATAACAAATCTCAGGAAGTAATGGATCAGCAATAGATAGTGCCATACCTGCTCTTTGAAAGTCTGCTCTTGTTCGTCTCGGATCAGCAGGATTTCCAAGGTTCGAACCAGCAGATTGGAGAGTGTTTTGGGCCCACTTTGGTAACTGAGGAGGATCATAATGGTCGGATTCCGAACCTGATATGTCATGATCATCATATGCTGCTACAATATCAGAAATATCAGAACTCATACCTTCATTATCGTTGCACGGATCTTCTTCTGGTGAAGGCGGTGAATCGGCAGTCTCTTCCTCGACTAGTTGCAATTCTTGAAGCGGTTCTTCAAATTGCACACTGTGCTCTATGAATATCTTTTTAGATCTGATATCCATGAGTTTATATTCTTTTGATTATTCCCCATATCCTATCAATATGCACTCGGTACTTTGTGGATCCAAAGCTCATCTCTTCTCAGAAGAGATTCTAGCCCATGCAGTAGAGCCAAAAACTCTCAAATTTGACACATCCGGTTTGTGACCAAAGAATGCTTCGAAAGGAGTCATACCTTTCACGGATGAATGTGGAACATGGTTCTGTATATATGCAGCAACATTGATTGCTTCAGCCCAAAGATTTGCAGCCAAACCTTTTGATTCAATCATGCATGTAGCCATCTCTTTCAGTGACCGATTTTTCCTTTCCGCTACACCGTTCTGCTGGGGTGTGTAGGGAACTGTATGTTGGATCTGAATTCTGCTTTGGGCACAAAGTTGCAGCAACTCAGACTTGATATATTCCCCACCATTATCCGATCTAAGATCTTTGATCTTGCTCTCAGTGGTGGTCTCAACGGAAGCCTTAAAATCCTTGAATTTTCCAAGCACTTCTGACTTGTTTTTGAGAAAGAATACCCATGTAAAGCGGGAAAAATCATCAATACATGTCAAAACATACCTTGAACCATTTAATGACATATGGGGCAGCGGACCACTGATATCAGAATGGATCAATCCCAAAATAGTAGAAGCTCTGCTAGCTTTGCCGCGGTCGAATCTGTGCTCGGGGTGCTTCCCAATGATGCAACCAGTGCATATTCCCTTCGAGGAACGGAGTTGTGGAAGCCCATCTACCATGGATTTGTTTGATAACAGTAGAAAATACTTATAATTAAGATGTCCAAATCTTTCATGCCAAAGCCTACTAACCTCATTACCATGTGTGCGAAGAGCAGTGGGCTTTGCAAGCGGAATAAAGTGTGAAAACTCATAGCATTTTGCAGTGTGATTTGCCTTTCCGACTGCAACTAGTATTCCACTTTTGATATTAGAAATTTCAACTGTATTAGGGCTGAATGTAACTTGCTTTGGTTCACCAGTGTGTGTCATTTGATACACAGAAAGGAGATTTGAATCCGAGGAAGGCACATAGAGAACATTCTGAAAGCTTCCATGTTCTACATGAATCGTACCTTTGCCCTTTGAAGAAATTTTTGAGTCATCTCCCAAATGGATGGGGATGGAGCTGTTTGGATCGAATGAGGAAAAAGAATCAATATTTTCAGCCATATGATTTGATGCACCCGAATCTATCAAGAGAGTAGTGGGCTTCGAAACCGTTGCCATGAGTGCTTGTCCTCTTTCATGATCATCATTCCTATCCTTCTTCCTTGCACCATCGGGAAGAGTTATGTTGTTCTTTTCCAAAAGGAGGGCCATTTGATCTATAGTCTTCTTCATACATGAACTTTCGGGATGAAAGCCACGATTGCAATAAGTACATTTAGATTTTTGGTTACCTTCTTTGCCCTTTTGCTTGAACTTCGAACTGGATGGTGCATCTGTTTGTTTGCCTTTGTCTTTTTGCTTGTGAGGCTCGAATTTGGGCTTCTCCTTCTTTTGCTTTCCTTTACCATTCGAGATCTTGGGTCCTTGAACATATAGGGCTGAATCTTTGGAGCTTATGGACCCCATTTGAATCAACTTGTCATGCTCTTTTGTGGCGGACTCAATGAAGGCATTCAAGGTAGGCATCTTCCAATTCGGGGTAGTTAGCCAACCGGAATTGAAAGTAGAGACAAATACCGAATAATCTTTACCAAGCTTGCTTAGAATGGAGAGGATCAATTGTTTGTCCTTTTTGATAACTCCACTGTTCTTCAACTGCAAGTTCAAGTTCTTGAATTTTGTGAAGAATTCATTGATGGTCTCGAAATTCTCAGGACTAAGGGCAATCAATTCATTCTCTAATTGAAAAGCCCTAAGCTCATCCTGCTTGCCAAATAATGTTTCAAGTTGCTCCCATATAGCTTTTGGAGTCTTCAATCCGCTGAGATGGAAGTGAAGATCTTTGGAGATGGAGAGACAAAGAAGACCATAAGATTCATCAAGCTTGTTGTAGTGTTTGGTTCGATCTGACACATTGTTTGGCTCCAATTCAAGACCAAGAGTGACTCGATAGTAACCTTTTGAATGTAATATGATCTCCATATCATCTTTCCAATCAAAATAATTGAATGGGGTGAGGATAGGCTTTGAAGAAGAGTATTCCATTGCTAGGAGCGAGTCAAACTGATGTAGATGAGCTTGCATGCAGAGTGTAGCGAATGCAAAAGAGGAGTTTGCATGCACAGTGTAGCGAATGCAAAAGAGGAGCTTGATAACCTACAAATCACAATCAAACCAAGAACAGTAAGGTCGAACAATCCACCCTTTTAGAGTTGCATCACACCTGGGATTGGAGATCAAACAATGTTGAATGGGTCCAATGTATCAGATCCAGGAATTATGTGGAAACTCAAGCTTCTGGAGTGGTATTGGATGTATTTTCAAGCTTTGCATGCACAAGAGCGAATGCCCTTGAGATATCTCATGCCAAAACTTTTTGCAATTTTTGAGCAATTCAGTCAAATCTTCTTGTAGAAACACCTGTAGAAAAGAGATCTTGTCCCTGCAATGGCTCTGATACCATGTAAAATTAGTCACAACAGATCTAATGAACAAGTAAATCAATCACAACAGATGAATATAGAAAATATGGTGTAAAACTGTGCAAAACATGCAGCAGTGCTCAAAATCCCAGAAAGGGTGAATGAATTACAATAGAATACAATATCTGTCAATGAGCAATTCGAATTGACTAAGTAGGCCATTCGAATCACTGAATGGAGTAGCTTGACTCCAACTAGGAGTCCTCATCATCAATCGGTGGTGCTCATCAATGCACAAGAACCAGTCATCCAGGTGTCAATTTGAGTCTAACTGAGTGTGTCATGTGTAACTGAAGTGTGTAGCACTGATTAAGGGAAGGAGGCTTAGTGGGGGGGCGCATGGGAGACTAACTGAAGTCAGAACAAGTCATCTAGTCAAACTGGAGGTCCAACGGAAGTGAAACAGTCAGTTGGGAGTGAAACTAGCCTCAAATCAGGGAGAATCGGAGCTAACTGAATGTAACTGAAGTGGAACTGCAGTGGTAGGTGAACAAGTGCGCCCTTCTCTGGTAGTAGGTGAGAAGTGGGCGCCTTTCAGCCTAGGAGGGCTAAAACTCTGTAGTAAGTGGCTCTCGGGTGCTAGAATGAGGTGGCTAAGGTGCTGGAGGCATCAAACTGGTGACTGGGATGCATGCAAGTGCATGCAGGTGCATGCAAACCCTAGATTTTGCATGCAAACCCTAATTGCATGCAAGATCCTGAAAAAGATGATGTGGATATCCAAACAGTTTCCAGCATTTACAACATGGTTTGACAACCTAATAAACCTAGAGGAGGTTAGAAAAGATGAATTCCAACACCTATAAAAGAAACAAGAACTTGTCAAATGGTCATTTGTCAAATGGTAAGAGAGTTGCAACAATAAAATATAAAGTAGGATATGATGTGTTATTGTGGGACAAAGAACATGAAACCCCATCCAAACAGTGCAAGTTTGATTCATTGTGGTTGGGTCCTTAACAATTTACAAGGTTTTAGGGACCAATGCTTTTAGATTGAAATCCCTAGATGATGATCCATTACGATTCCCAGTGAATGGTCACCACCTAAAGTTATTTTATGCTTGAGATACCTTGTCCATCCTATACATATGTCACCTCAATCTAATTTTTTGTTTGTATATATCTTTCCTTGCTTCAATTTTTAGAATTTGGTTTGTTTATTTTAGCTCTGACTGTACGTCTCTTGATATCCCTTTTTATTTTTGACCTTTTCATTTTAGTGTTGTAGCTTACCTAGTTTTCCTTAAGCTTTAAGATTGTTTGATTTTGGCATGGAAATTAGGTCTCTTGTCACCTTATTACTGATTGAAAAAGTGTCATCCTAGGGAGCCTATGACAAGTTCTCCTCCTAAAATAAATATGTTACTTGATGTCACCAAAAATTGGTTTAAGCTTTTTTGTTAGTAGATAAAAGGAAGTCAGTCAAAAAGTGACTTAGTGAGGCTTCATTGTTAATGTGATAGCTAACATAGATAATGGAAACTATCCTACGCTCAATCCTTTGACATGGAAAATTACAAACAACTCGGTTTCAATTTCAAAGCATAACACTCAAGAGATTTGGGATTTTCTAGCAATGATTGACATTTTTCATATTTATTTTTCCCTTGATTGATTGGTTTTCTTGCTAGTTTATTTCTCACGCAAGTCACTGTTTACAAAATAAAAACATTTTCTTATTTATTTGTCAAGTATTAAGGTAGATATGCCACATTGTGTTGAACCAAGGTTCCCCTTAATCCCCAATTCTCAAATCTAATCCATAATCTGAGTGAGGGACCTACAACACTTGAAGCCACATTGCTCAACAAAATCTAGTCATATCCTATTCTTCCTTTCTTTGTGAATCTTAGGAACAATTATTTTGTATGCTTCTTCTGCACCACTTTCATTCTTTGAATCATCCCTAATGTGAAAATGGTCATTATACAATAATTTATCCCTCCTTCCAACCCAACTCAATCACTTCAAAACATATAAATTTTACCAAGTTTGATCACTTCTCATGTAGGTGATTCCATGGTTTGACAAGCCTTGGAAGGAATTTCCCCTCTGGCACTAAGAATGTTGACCCAAAAATACATTTTGGGCTTAACATGATATTTCACATTGTTAAATATTCTTGGGACAATAGGAGGGTTGCTTCAAGCAATCTTTCAAAATCAAGTTCTAGTCAAAGAAAGTGTTAAGGTTCATTCTCATCATGACTATTTCCCCATCAAAGTGTATCTGTGGTTTATATTTAGTGAGTAGGATAGTGTTCATATTGACTTTTCGGGGCAGTAAAGAGTATCAATAAGCAGTTTGGGTCTATTAGTCAAGGATTAGAGAAAGTTCCAGAGGTTGAATGCCATATTATTCAAGACCCCTATACCAAATTTTGGGGTTCAAGTAAATCTAAATGGCTATCATATTTTAGTATTTTCTAACTTACTATCACCCCTTGGGACATAGTTGTAGTAGCCATTAGGGCCACATTGTTCAACCAAGCCTCATTGGTAATCAATTGGGTGTAAATCGACCTCATTTGACTTATTTTAGGCCCCCACCTTTTGAGGCCTTGAGGAGGCCATCCCTAGGTTATTTTTAAGAACGAGAACACTTCCATCTCATTAATATTTATTTCCAAGATAATAAGGTAATATTTCAAGAGTTATAAGTATAGTTTACAAATATTTCATCATTGGTCCCATTCATTGGTCAGTAAAAGGGGTCAATGGAAGGAAAGTATTCTTCATGTTATATAATAATTTATGTTGAAATTTAGAAGAAAAAAAATGGATATAACTTATAGTGGTCAGGATAACCTTTCCAATGAGACCTCTTATGCTCAATTCTAACTTCGTATGCCTAGTCTACAAAGGTCCCAAGTTGTCTAGCCCCTAGGGTGCCAAAATCCACAACTTGCACTTCTTGGTCAAACTAGATTCAAATAAAATAATATATCAAAAGTGTTGTCTAATTTAAGCATATAGATCTCATATACCTTTCCAATGATATATTGTTTTCCTAATTGTGAGCTCTGGTTGTGTTGGCCCCCCAACAACTTCCCCTTTATTTTTTCAAATAAAGTCTCCCCATGTAAATTTTTGTAAATGCTTAGCTTTTGGTTTCTTTTCTTTTTATCTTGCTTGATTTGTTAGGTGGGGTCATGGATTTCTTCTTTTGATCCTTTACTCTTTGCACCAACCTTAGTTGCTTGAATCCTTTTGGCCTTTTGGATGCTTAAAGACGCTTGCATGCTTTTATTGAGTCTTTTTAAAATGACACTATGTTTTGGTTTGCAAAAATCATATCAATTTGGTGTTTCAACAATGTCATGAAACTTGGCTTTCTCTTCAATGATTAAAAGAGCACATTGACATTCAGATTAATTATCTAAATGTGATTTTATTTTGAATGACTTTTGCCATGAAAGAATATACATTAAGGAATGAAATTGGACTCTTGGTTTTGAATTTGAATAATCTATCGAATGTTTTTTAAGCTTTAATTTTTTTTCATTTGTATTTTGAGCAAATTTAAATATTTAAATTAAGGCTTACTCATTTTTATTCATTCATAATTCATTCCCAAGTTTAAAAAAAATCCATTAAAAATTAAAGATAAATTGTTTGCTCTCATTTAAAAATAAAAACAAAAATATCAATTTCTTTTAACAAACCTTCAATATAAAATTGTGCTCTCTTTATTTGTGGAAAAATGAAATAATTTTATTTAAGTCTTCTTAAGTACAAAATCATTTTTTCATAATACTTGAATGCATTAAAGAACAAAGAACAAGATAAATACTCAAGTGGCATGCTATAAACGTAAGTATTCTTTCTTAATGGCTTTTTGAAAATTCATTTAAAAGTAATCTTTTTAACTTATATTGTCATATCTTTCTTTAAAAGGGGTCATTGATTTTAAAATAAGACTTATACTTTAGACAAGATACCTTATAAGCTGGAATACCCAACCTTGGTTCTCTCATATTTGGAATATTGAAATCTTGAATATAGGATTGATGATGTATGATGTCTGCATGACATATTATAACAATTTTCCAATTTATTTATGATAAAGGTTTCGTTATAGTTTCATTTATAAACGAAATTGGGAAATGTTTTCGCCACCCTCATATTGTCTTGTGCAGATTTCAAAATGATAATTAATAGCAAGACCATGATTTCATCCTCCATTTGGCAGCTAAGAAAGGATAGCATTTCGAGCTGTTGCTTGATTCTGTGAAGATTTGTCTTCACTCATAGAAAAATATTTTCATCCAATCACTGGTTATTTTCTTAGAAGGCAATTTAAATGGTTGATGATTTCATTAATATATCATTGATTCCATGATTACAAGTTTCATATCTCGAGATGCTAATAGTCATTAATATTTTCGCAGGGGCGACATTGCATACATATTTATCGATGAAGATAAAGCGTGAACATAGAGCAGATCTTTATACTTAGTTTATGATATTTAAATAATGGGTATATGTTTTATCATTAAATATTTGATTGCACGAAGAGTACGAGGTGCTTATAATTTAGTATAGGAAAGATGTGTAACGTTATGTAACGTAATGATGTTAGTTTATTTAGGGTGGATCTATGTTGAGGTGTTTATAATTCAGTATCGGAGAGATGTGCAACGTCATGTAACGTAACGATGTCGACTCATTTAGGATGGATCTATACTGGTTAATGATCGAGCAATGCCAAGATGTCATTTAGAGTGTGTCGTTGCAAAAAAAAACGTCTGGTATGTGTTGTTGCAAAGAAAAACGTCTATAGAGAGGGATCATCAATGTGACATAAGCAACGTGATTTTGCACCGAAATTATAGGCATATTGAATGTTTTGGAAAAATGTAATTACGAGCTAATTGCTTATCTAGTCTGCGTCGGCTCTGTCAGTTATTCAGTCAATCTTTTTGTTAGTCTGCAATGTCAGTCAGTCAGACAGTCTGCAGCCAATCCGGCGCACGCCTCATTGTATTTATGTAATAGCGTTTGTATTCCGCATGTCAAAAATTCTTAGGTAGAAATTAATTGCAATCTTTAATGTAACTTAGTAGCTTCCAGGTGAAGCGATCTCAAGTCGGTGATTATGTAATTCCTATAAGTAGAAGTAGATAGTTGAAACACAAAGAGAGATGTGTGAGGAAGAAGAGAAGAAGTGAAGAGCCCAAGCTCTGTAAGAAGAGTGAAATGAGAAGAAGCTCATACCTGTGAAATGTATGAAGAGCCCAAGCTCTGTAAGAAGTGAAAGATTATAGTAAAATCTCATCTCCATGTATTGTGGTCAAGTTGCTCTATTTTGATACGGTAATATATATAAGTACATAGTTTTATGTATTCATTCTCAAGAATGTTGAATGTTGCATGTCGCACATCTTCTCTAGATTTACTTGTGTAAAAGTTGTTTACATTTATGGTGTATAAAAGAAATCAAGATTTCCAAATAGTTCATAGTATTAAAAGTTATATTTTAATGAGGAGTAACTTCGCATAAGTTTCATTTTATATTTTGGTTCTTATGTCTACTTATGCGAAGTAAAAATGTGTTGATGAAGTTAAGAAGTTACGCAAAGTAAAAAAGATCTTCAAATCAAGAAGTCTGCGAAGTAAAGTATTTTGTGAAGTTAAGAACTTCACATAAATGTAAAGTAAATTTATTCAAAGTTAACTACGCATAAATGGGAAGTAAATTTATGAAATACGAAGTTAATTTCCGTCAAGCTAGTGTTTGGCGAAGTGAAGTCCTCAGTGAAGTAAAATTTGGGGTTCCCTATTAAATGATCGGAGAAGTCCAAAGCAAAGAAAAAGAAAACTTTTATTTACTGCTCAGTTCATTTTTTTTAACTATGCAGTATGATTTTCCCTTGATCTGGTATCAGAGTGTGGTTTACGGAAAAATAAATTCTATTTACAAAAATGGAAAAGTGATTAAGAATGGCTTCCACTTCTTGTAATTTGCAAACTCCAATATTTTCAGGTAAAAATTACGAATATTAGTCTCTAACTATGAAAGCTTTGTTCATAGGTCAAGATGTATGGGAAATAGTCCAGAATGGCTATGTAGAACTAGCATATCTTACAACATACAACAATCTCACACAAGATGAGAAGGATGTCTTGAAGGAACATAGGAAGAAAGATGGAAAGGCATTGTTCCACATACATCAAGCAATGCATGAATCCATACTCCAAAGAGTAGCAGCAGCGACGTTCGCTAAGGAAGCATGGGACACACCGGAAACTTCTTATCAAGGCTTGAACAAGGTAAGGACTGCCAAACTACAAATTCTTAGAAGAGACTTTGAAGATCTCTATAAATGAAAGATACAGAGTTAGTAGAATCATTCTATAATCATGTTATTGGTTTGATTAATCAAATAAAGTTTCATGGAGAAAATCTAAGTGACCAAAGAGTTGTTGAAAAGGTTCTTAGAGTTCTTCCAAAGAAATTTGAATATTTAGTTGTGACCCTGGAGGAAAACAAGGATCTGTCCCAATTTACTATTGATGAGTTGTAAGCCTCACTTCTCAATCATGAACATAGAATCAACAGATTCGATACATCATTAGAAGGTGCATTTGCAGCACAATCATCCATAAGTCATGGAAGAGGCAAGGGAAGATCAAACTCTAGAGGTAGAGGAAGAAGTTCTTTCAGAGGAGGTCGCAGCAGCAACTCTGCATATGTCGCTGGTAGAGGTCAAAATCAGATCCCCAGTAATCCAAGTGGACAAAGGTACGATAAATAAAAAATTCAATGTCATTACTATAAGAGGTTTGGACACTTCGCATATGAATGTAGGAAGAAGTAGTACGACCAAGGAAAGTAAGGCCAAACACAGTCAAGCAACAACAACACTCTGAACAACTTATTGTTCTTAGCATGTGCATCTCCACTTGAATGCAATGATGTCCAAGAAAGTCCAAATGACTTATGGTATTTAGACTCAAGCTGTAGCAATCATATGATTGGTAATTTAAATCTATTTTCTAGTCTAGATAAATTAGTTCAAATTGATGTCACACTTGGAAATAATATTCAAGTCACTGTTTTGGGTAAGGGTATTGTTGATATTCTAACCAAACAGGGGGAGTAGAAATTTATGCCTGATGTTTATTATGTTTAAGGTTTAAAGCATAATTTGATGAGCATTGAACAACTGATTGAAAATTTTTACAGAGTTCACATGACAGAAAAGCATTGCTTGATTAAAGACATATATCTAAGCAATCTCTTAATAGTCGAAGTGCAGATGACAAGCAATTGCTTGTTTCCTTTGAGGATAAGACCAATCATAAAAGGAAAAACAACTAAAGTTGTTCTGTAATGTCCCTAAAAACTGTAAAAATTAAGAAAAAAACTGTGTGGGCTAAAGTCGTCATTCGGATCAAATATTTATTAAATTAACTTCAGCATTGGAAATAAATAGAAGACCTATCACTTATAATGTGTATGTAAAGTTATACTCTTGTTTATGCTACTCTTCTTTGATTAGTTGACGTAAATGGTATTATTAAGGTCTCCGGAAGAACTGTTCGATGATGATCTTAATACTCTATGACGAGCCAATGTTTATAGTTATTTTTTACGCACTTGTTGTTTGGCTAGTTGGATGTGTGCCTTATTACTACTCAAATGGTTTATTTTTAAAGTGTAAAAATTCTTCCTTTAAATGTATCTTTGTAAATCCTCAAAGCTTGAAGGGTTTGAGAAAGGTGGCAATGTGCCTGGCTTACTTAGCTATATGCTAAAGCATACATTTACCTTTGTTTTGTTGGTGCTTTTAAAAGAGTGATTCTAAGCCTAACACTTTAAATTTGCAACAATATAAAAGATTATTGATAAAACGTAAGTGTGAGATTATTGTGCTATGGTGGTAGAATCGAACTGGTAGAAGACTGTCACTCTCTACTATGGAGAGTGGGTAAGTATTTCGATACTAGTGGAGGTGGGTGGTATTAAATGTTTCCCATGAGCTGGCCATGGAATCGTGATGCCCAGCTGTAGTAGGGTAAACCCTAAGCAACTAGTTGGTTTTGTTGTAGTTTTACATTCACTGGTTTGGTGGAGGGAGAGAAGGGCTCTCAGGATTTGATATGGCCATGGGGCCTGCGTTAGGCCATGAGCATTGCTCAGGCCTGCACTCCTCCAATTGACAGGGTAGCGCGTGGTCAATCTAAGGTAAGCTCTGTATCCCTTGGTGCTTATCAATTATTTTACCAAGACTTCGATTCAATGCTTTACGTTTTGTGGCTAACACATCAATTGTATTTTGGCAGGGTTTTTGACACTGGAAGTTCGAGCTCAACGTGGTGGAGTGTTTGAAGCAGAGGGTTGTTAAGGCTACGAAAGTCCCTGGGTAAGCCTGGCCCATCGTGACCCTTCCTCCCTTCATGTGAAACGTTGTCTATTCTGGTTGCTTGCTGAGGCGTTTGCTCACTATGTAAATTGAGATTGGTAATCCATTCGGGGTTTTGGCACTTATTTGAAATGGTCAGTTTTCTTCTTGGTAACTCATGGGAAGACTTGTTGTATGGGCACTTGGTTCAGTAAGAATTATAAGCTACAATCTCGGTTTAAGTCTGAAGCCTGTAGAGACGTTTTTGGAACAGAGGATGTCCAATTTGGCTCCTAAAATGTGTATAAATTGGCTATGACTCTTGTGGTTGTAATTTCGATTTATAAATAATATATAATCGTTATTTTGGCCTATGTTTGGTACCGGAAAGGAACTCATTATTCATGGAAATGTTTTGTAGTTATTTTGTTGCTCCTGTAGGATGCGTTTTTTACTCTGTGTGGTTTTTAATACTAAATCTAGAAATGGTTGAATGCCCTCTGTTTAGTAATTTACGTTTTTACTCTTTAGAGAATCTATGTTTGGTTTTGGCAAAGCCCTAAGGTTTAGCGATGATTTGGGGAAAGTCTGAGTTTACTTCTGATTTGATTCTGGATGTATGCAGTAAATGCATCATTCTTAGTTTGAAGGCAGAGCCTCTTATTTATAATTTGTTTTTATTTATTAAATTATGCGTTTGAGTTTTGAGAGCAATGCTTCTGTGTATTTATGCGTTATTAATTTGGAAGGCAATGCCTTTGTATAATTTATAGGTTATGCGTTTTAGTTTTGAAATCGATGCTCCTGTATAATTCATAATTTATGCGTTTTAAAATGAGAGCAATGCCTCTGTAGGTGAAAATAAAGAATGCGTTTAAATAATATTTATGGGCAAAGCCCTAATTCTGTTACGCATCATTTGTTTCCTTGTATATCTTTTTTGAGTTGGGAAAAAATAATGGGATAAACCCACGTTGTAGCATGGCTGAACCTTCCAAGCGTTGATTGGGTTGTAGCTCAGAGGATTCGATTGCTGAACCTGAGTATTAATAGGGTTTAAATGTTGTTCTGTGGTTGGCACGATTTGACTGTAATTAATGGTTGTGCTGCGTTGATGTTAAAGCAAATTTTATTTGCGTTTGCAAATCTCTACGAGATATCTGTCAGAAATCGATTCTTAATTTACTATTAAAATAAATGGTTTGGTACTATGTGTGAGTTTGATTTCAATTAAATCTGAAACCTAAGTTTCTAGGTTTGGGAAACCAAAGGAAATCGATCTCTTGTATGGGATGATTCTGCTATAGATTTGACTCTGTTTTTGGGTGCATAAATATACTTTCATGAATTGTCCAGGGTTTGGACATTCATACAAAATCTTTTTTTTTTTAAGTAAGGACAATTTAAGTATAGTCGTTTGAGCAGTCTGAGATCTATCACAATCTAGCGTTGCTAGCTCTGCTAGATCGTAATCCTAAATTAGAGAAAGAGAGTTTGATGTTTTAAATAACACTTATGCATAAATTAAATTTTAAATGTTTAAAGATAATTGATGTTTGACCTGGGGAGCCAATGCTTCATCCCTTTCTCCCAATGCATAAAGATAACCAACATTCTATGGAAAAGAAAATTGCAGTGCCATTATAATTAAATCCTAATTTTTCCATCCTAGAATAAGTTTGAAATATAAACAAAATTCATACATGAGCTCGGCAACTTGGATCTCCTTTTGTAAATCCTGCACACCTCAAACATTGGTTAATGGAAACAATATGTTTAGCTAACTTGTACGATGAGAACCAAATAACTTTGGAACTGCCACGTTCCTCCGAACCATGACCCATAACCATTCCTGGTTCTAAATCGGATCCCCCCGAGCTGCCTCCAACATGTAAGAGATCCTAGAGAACCTAAGGCAGACAACGCATTGCAATTCAATCCTAGAATATTACTCTTCCAGATTTATGGGACAATTTATCTCTTGGTACCATAAAAAATGATAATAAGATAGCTCCTCTCTTTGGGAACTGTTCTTGTATTTATAGGAAATTTTTAGAATGGGAAATTGAGTTAATAATAATATTTTTAATATTAACTTTAGTTTGATTTTTAGTTTGAATTATAACATATAATTAAAAGTTTATTTAATTATAAACTTTAATTTTATCTAGGACTTTTATTTTCTTCCTTTTGAAATTATTAAAGGAACTTTATATTTAATTTATTTAATTTATATGAATGAGCATACTTATATGTATAATTCAATTTAAGTGGATATAGTTATTTTACTTTATATAACTATGTGTTCTTTTATTATTGTCATATATTCTCATACCTATATGTAAATAATATCTTTTATATACATACATATATTTTATGCATACCACTTTGTACATAAGTGAGGTTCTTTATAAATAATCATTTTCATTTATTTAAGTAGTTATATAACATTATATATCTAATGCTTTATTAAATAAGGCCAACTCTTTTGACAAGGCCTTTGGTAGGTTTGGATGGTCGACTAGGTTAGGTATCCCTAGATCCCTTACATGTTGGATTACCTTGTATTTTGTGGCAGTTTCCTCAGTCTTTTATGAGAGATGAGTAGTGATTCAATTAGTCAAATTAAACAAGTATGATTATTGGTGGTGTTATTCAGAGTCTTCCTTAACTCAACACCTTTTAAGTAAAGTAACTTCGGGTGCTATTCAGAGCTTATGCTCAACACTCTTCAACGGACGTTACGCTAGTGCAATTCCAGAGCTCCTCTCTCAACACTAGCACTAGGATTTATTTGTAAGATACACCTAGGGATACAATGGTCAAAGATCTGATGCTCCAGAGCTTATGCTCAACATCAAGTTGGAGTGCTTCAGGGCTTATGCCCAACACTCTATGTACATCAGGGCTTACACCCAGCACATAATAAAAGTCATCTATGTACATCGGGGCTTACGCCAAGTACATAGGTCATCCATGTGCTCTAAATCCTATGCTCAACACATCATCAAATTCAATCATGCATACCAAAACTATGCAAATTATATAACAAAGATCATCTCAGTATATTAGGGTTTGTACCCAATCACATAATAAACAACAATCAAGGACATCGGGGCTTTATGCCCAGTACATAACAATAATTTGCATCTGTCAGGGTCCATGCCCAAAATATGTATATCTATAACCAAGGCAAGTCATGTGCATCGGGGCTTATGCCCAGCATATATAACAAAAGTAAAACATGTGTATTGGGGCTGCACCCAGTATATATATATCATCAAAATAAATCATATGCATCGGGGCTTACGCCCAATATGTAACATAAATATAATCAACAAAATTTAGGATATTACATGTTCATGGAAGTCAGAATGAAAATTCTAGAGCTGCATTCAAAGCAGAAAGTAAAGAAGCATAAATTCATTGCGACAAGGAAGAAAAAGACAACAAGAAAGAAATGCAAGCAGTGTTTCAAACAGAAATAAATGATGAATCTTGGTTGTGGCACTTCAGATTTCGACATCTGAATTTTGGTGGGTTGAAGCTATTGCACATGAAGGACATGGTGAAAGGATTTTCATTAATTGAAAAACCAGAGAGAATTTGTGAAGGCTGTATTTTTGGCAAACAACACAAATAGACTTTTCCTGATGGAAAATCATACCGAGATCGCACACCACTTGAAATTGTGCAATCTGATATTCGTGGACCGATGCAAACACCGTCCTTGGGAGGATGCATTTACCTTCTCACATTTATTGATGATTTCACAAGAAAAACATGGGCATATTTTCTAAAACACAAATCTAATGTGTTTGGTTGTTTTCAGCAGTTCAAGGCACTTGTGGAGAAGCATACTAGTTACAACATCAAGATCTTAAGAACATATAGAGGTGGTGAGTATATTTCAAATGATTTCATAAATTTTTGTAAAAATCATGGCATACAGAGGCAATTCACTGCGCGGTATACACCACAGGAGAATGGTATCACAGAGAGGAAGAAAAGAACCATTATGGAGATGGCGTGCAGTATGTTGGCAGCCATGCATCTATCAAATGAATACTGGGTTGAGGCAGTGGAAACTACTGCATACATCATGAATCGATGTCCGACAAAGAGCGTGAAGAGCAAAGTTCCGCAGGAAGCCTGGACAGGTATGAAACATAGTGTTTTGCATTTAAAAGTTTTTGGTTTTGTAGCATACGCACATGTTCCAGATGAGCTAAGAATGAAATTAGACAATAAGGACAAAAATGAATTTTTATTGGGTATTCTGAAGACACAAAAGCATACAAGTTATATGACCCTGTCACAAAAAAATTTATTATTAGTTGAGATGTTCAATTTGTAGAAAATGAAGCATGGGATGGAACCGTAGAAAAGAATGTTAAAATCGTGTTACATGTCGAACATGATGACATCGCAGAAGATGTGGTTGAGACTCTGCATGTGAATCAGAATGTCGTAGCTCCGTCTACTCCCAAGACAACACGACATGTTTCAACACAAGGAAATCCGACACAAGTCACAGTTCAAGCTACTCCGACAAGCACACCAAGTGCGCAACAAACTCCATCAAGCATTTCGCGAAGTTCGACATCATCAACTATGACAAAGACAAGAAGTCTGCATGAGATATATGAGACTGGTACACCCAATTCATTCTCAGTTTTTGCATTATTTTCTCAAATTAATGATCCACTAACATTTGAAGAAGTTGTTGAAGATAAAGTTTGGGCACAAGCCATGGATGAAGAAATAGAATGCATTGAGAAGAATCAAACATGGGAATTAGTCGATGTTCCTAAGGACAAGGATGTGATAAGCGTCAAATGTATTTATAAGACCAAGCAAGATGATGATGAAAATGTGCAGAATCACAAGGAAATATTGGTAGCAAGAGGGTTCACACACCAACCTGGCATAAACTTCAATGAAACTTTGGCACCTGTAGCACAAATGGACACTATCATAACAATTTTGGCCATCGCAACACATAAAACATGATCTGTTTACCAAATGGATGTTAAGTCTACATTTTTAAATGGTTGATTGGAGGAGGAAGTATATGTGGAGCTGCCACAAGGCTACGAAGTCCCAGGACAAGGACACAAAGTATACAGGTTGAAAAAGGCGCTCTATGGTTTGAAGCAAGCTCCTAGAGCCCGGTACAGTCGCATTGACTCTTACCTCATTTAGAATGGATTTCACAGAAGTGAATGTGAACCAACGTTGTACACAAAAATCAACAAGCAAGGTAATAAGCAAATTGTGTGTGTGTATGTAGATGATTTAATATTTACTGGTGATCTTGGCATAGAGGAATTTAGATCAGTCATGGAAAGTGAATTTGAAATGACTAATTTGGGGCTTATGAAGTATTTTATGGACATTGAAGTCCAACAGACTGAAAATGGTATATTTATATCTCAGTCGAAGTATGCAAGTGATGTTTTGAACATATTTAAGATGTTAAATTGTAAGACAGCTCCAACATTAGTGATAACAGGTTTGAAATTGAGCAAGGATGATGATGGATCCAATGTAGATCCTACGCTGTTTAAAAGGCTTGTTGGCAACCTTATGTATCTTATAGCAACAAGGCCAGACATCATGTATGGAGTCAGTTTAATCTCAAGATTCACAGAGTCACCAAAAGAATCTCATTGGCAAGCAGGTAAAATAATTCCGAGGTATGTAAGTGGAACAAAAGACTTTGGTATTTTGTATTCAACCTTAGAAAATTTCAAACTCATTAGATACACTGACAACGACAATGGAGGCAGCATAGATGATAGAAAAAATACGCCCGGTAATACATTTCATTTAGGAACAGGTGCTGTATCATGGGCTTCAAAGAAACAACCCATTGTAACTCTTTGTTCAGCAGAAGCAGAGTAGCAGCCACAAGCGCAACATGTCAAGCCGTTTGGATGGGGAGGATGTTAAGTGATCTGTAGCATAACCAACAAGAACCCATAGTCATTTACTGCGACAACAATTCAGCTATCGCACTATCAAAGAATCATGTGTTCCACAAGAAAAATAAGCACATCGACACAAGGTATCATTTTATCAGAGAATTGATAAACAATAAAGAAATCTGTTTAGAATTCTACAGGTCTGAAGATCAGGTAGCAGGCATCTTTACCAAACCATTGGAAAATGACCCATTTCAATATATGTGAAGTTCTTTAGGAGTGACAAGTTCTACACAGTGAACTTCATCATACACAGAGCATGTTTCAGCTTTGAAACATTTTGTAAAAAAATTATTTTTGTTTAATGATCTCCATCTGCTCATAATTAAGGGGGAGTGTTGGAAAAACGTAATTACGAGTTGATTGTGTATCTAGTCTGTGCCGGCTTTGTCAGTCATTCAGATAGTCATTTTGTCAGTCAGTTAGTCAGTCAGTCTGCAACCAATCCGGCGCACGTCTTATTGTATTTATGTAACCGTGTTTGTATTCTGCATGTCAAGAATTCTTAGGTAGAAATTAGTTGCAGTCTTTAATGTAACTCAGTAGCTTCCAAGTGAAGTGATCTCAAGTTGGTGGTTATGCAATTCCTATAAGTAGAAGCAGATAGTTGAAACACAGAGAGAGATGTGTGAGGGAAGAAGAGAAGAAGTGAAAATCCCAAGCTCTGTAAGAAGAGTGAAATGAGAAGAAGCTCATACCCGTGAAATGTATAAAGAGCCCAAGCTGTGTAAGAAAAATGTGTTGATGAAGTTAAGAAGTTACACGAAGTAAAAATGATCTTCAAGTCAAAAAGTCTTGAATTAAAGTATTTCGCAAAGTTAAGAACTTCGCGAAGAAAAATAAAACTTTCATTTACTGCACAGTTCATTTTATTTAACTACGCCCTATGCTTTTCCCTTGAGAGTGGTTTTCCAACAGGTTGTAATTTAATGTATCATTAAAACATGCATCTAATTCACCAAAACGCCGGGCTTTTCTTAAGGAGAAATATGTGCAATCTCAACAAACCTCCGGATCGCAGTTTTCTTATGTGTATAATCACACAAACACGGACTCTCTATATCAATATATCAATAGCGTCATTAATCTTGGAATGGTTGTTTATGCAGAGGCTTCCACCAAAACTACTTCATTTATTGCATGAAGTCAAAACTTCATAAGTTGGAAGTTAATAGAGGCGAATTTTATGCGCCATAAAGGGAGGAGAATACGCTGCGGCTGGCACTCACCAACATAGAAAATCTATTAGATCGATATCGCCAGCTTGCCATGTAACCAGTTGTCGAAATTCTCATTACTAGAACGCAGAAGAATCTCACGTCACACATCTCTGCTAATGAAAGAATAGCGCGCACCAAAGAAGATCAATAGCTGATTGATATCCGAGATCACTGAACATAAGAGATCACGTCCGTAGTCATTAAAGATGAATAACACCTAGTTTGTGACGACTTTAATATGATTTTGTGAATATAAGTTTGTCACTTGTGTCACTTTTCATGTTTGTTAAAGATTAGTATAGTCACTTAATTTGTGGTTCGTGAACATCCATAGGTCACAAGTTAAATGAGCAAGTTATTTATTACTTGTTCTCCATACTTGGTTGTAATTACAATCAATCTTAACAGTACATTTGTCCCATCCTCCTTCAATTTAGAAAAAGCATAGATGGTAGTCCACCCCAAATTCTAAGATATAAACACCTATTGTTGTAATAAAGAAAACTTCAATATCATTTGAACCCATTTTAAAAATGAGACCATCTGCACATGAAAATTATCCACATCCACGTTGCTGTATTTTGTTAAGAGACTCAAGGATTCTTCATTCTCTATCAGCTTACATAGAATGAGAAAGCACCTTCAATTTATGATCACTAGTTCTTTATGTCATCATAACAAACTCGAAAACTATAAAAAACTACAGAGATTTTCTGGAGCATAAGAGTTGTGATCCTTTACTGACATATCCAGTATATGTTCTAGTGCAACACGAAATTAACAATGATTTTTTACGGGTCATAACGTGAACATGGAGTTTTACTATCGTTTAAATCATTTACTCATCACGGTTAATCGACTTAATGAAAGGAGACGATGTTTATTTTTTTATTCTATTAATTTATTTATCTGTTTCATTTCTTTATTTTCCGTTCTTAATAGATTGTTGTTTATTATGAGCAGATATATCGAGGCATCGAGGATTAGGGAAATAGTAATGCGATAATACTGTCAATAGATAGTGATCTGTCTAACTACCGACGTAGAATTCGACGGGTCAGTCCGTTGAAGGAATTGATGGCTATAGCTAATATTTTGGAGATTGTTATTGGTCTTCATGGCCTATAAAAGAAGGCAATTCGACTGCCTATAGGGAAGGTCTGTATGATGTTGGAGACATTTTTTTTGCTACTATGATATCTTTTTGTAATTTCTTTATTCTGAACAAAAATGTGGAGATGCTTCTGCCAAGATCGTTTTTTTTGGAGATCGATGAAACTCTGTAACTTTCTTTTAGAGAAGGTAATCGATAGCCAGAGAGGATTTTTACAATTGTCTCAAACATTCAACTGTAAGTGTTGGAATCCTCCAAGATTATTGTAAATAATGTAAATAATTTCAATTTTAGTTATAGAAGACGAGGAGTCTTGGAGAGTCCAAGAGATCTTTTGGAATCACAAGTCCAAGATTCTCCCATATAATGTGTAAATAAAAGCTTTGGATGATGAATTAAAGTGAATTCGGGAGGGTGTGGTCCACTCTCGGCTTCCATAACTCCTGTAGCTGGCATTCTGTCCGATCTGCCACTTTGCCCGGTCCTGGCACAACCAGCCTTCTACCATATTCAGCAACCCCATACATTTTTCTGCTACATCGTTCTGCCACATTCATGATGGTCTCACTCTGCCTGGAGATAATGCTTCTCTCCTGCACCTAAAACCTAATATTTTTGTGGTATAGCAGCGTAACCCTAATTTCCATCCAATTTGTGCATAGTTGTTGCTGCACACTCACGCGACCCCATCACTGCTGCGACTCCCTCATTTAATTGATGCGACCTGGTGTATGAGAAAATTCACGACCTTGTGCTGAAGAGAGACTCCAGAGCACTGTTGAATGCGTTATTGAGTGCATTGATTTAGAGATTTTATTATGTTTGTTGCGACGTTGCACATCGTGGAGAGCTACAATTATGAGTCCTCATTGTGAGCAGCATTCTCACTGTGAGTTGCATCCACTTCTTGTGTGTTGCGCCCGGTGGAGAAGTTGGTTCAAGAACCATTGTGAACCACTACGACCTTCCTCCAACTATATGAAGGTGTTCCGTATTGCTACATCGTTCTGCCACATTCATGATGGTCTCACTCTGCCTCGAGATAATGCTTTTCTCCTGCACCTAAATTAACCTATTTTTTTGTGGTATAGTTGCGTAACCCCCTAA
This sequence comes from Larix kaempferi, assembly GCA_027924585.1. Lineage (NCBI taxonomy): Eukaryota > Viridiplantae > Streptophyta > Pinopsida > Pinales > Pinaceae > Larix > Larix kaempferi. Next base: position 6,476,149 of record BSBM01000866.1, read on the forward strand.
TATCCATCCAATTTGTGTATAGCTGCTGCTGCACACTTACGTGACCCCATCACTGCTGCGACTCCCTCATTTAATTGTTGCGACCTGGTGTATGAGAAAATTCACGACCTTGTGTTCAAGAGAGACTCCAGAGCACTGTTGAATGCGTTGATCAGCTTGGATCTGTCGGATGCATAGTTAGAGATTTTCTTATGTTTACTGCAACCTTGCACATCGTGGAGAGCTACAATTATGCGTCCTCATTGTGAGCATCATTCTCACTGTGAGTTGCATCCACTTCTTGTGTGGTGCGCACGGTGGAGAAGTTGGTTCAAGAAACATTGTGAACCACTACGACTTTCCTCCAACTATATGAAGGTGTTCCCTATTGCTCATATGTAGAGCTCGACCTCTCTTCCTGCGAGGTGGAGATTACACCCTTGCAAACTGCCTCTCGTGGATACTACGCTCTTGCAACTTGATTCTCGTGGAGATTACAGCCCTTGCAGACTCCTCCTGAATGCCCAAAAATGTTGGAAGAACTACGTAGAAGGACTCAGAACCCGAGATTGGAAAGCTATGACCCGTACGTTGATGGAAAGTTGTTGATGTTGCGTATTGTTTCTTGGTATGGATGTGATATGTGAAGACTCCATTTCTTTCTAACTGTGTGAATGTAAAAATTTTTAATACATTTGTTGAAACCCCTAATTTCTACGTGGAATAAATTAATGCTATTTGGGCTTCATTTGTACATTGTATTAATACTACAAAATTTATGATGCGACTTCATTGAAATATGGTGGAGACTATGAAAATAATTTAATGTTTTTGAAGACTATTCTACCTATTTTTTATTGTTAGCCAAGCTGTTTGAAGGCTGTTTGAGGTAGGAAGACTACTGCACTGTGTTTTCTTCTGAGCATTGAGGACATTAACCCACTGTGATGCGCCATTTCTCAAAGACCTTTTGAGTTAGATTTGAATATACTATTGTATTTGAGCTAGAGTAGAGATAATTGTAAAAAGTGAATGTAATTTCATTCTCAATAAAGATTTGAGAGTGCTGCAAAATACGATTGCATAATTAAATTGTAATAAGAACATTTTCTAAAGAAGGGAGCAAAAATTTAAATCTACACCTTCGTATCTTTTTTGCCATATATTCTGCTTAAAAGTTGTAGGTTGAAGTCCAAGCTGCAGAAGATGCATTCACTAGCATCCATAGTTGGTGCTACCCTCCCAAGAAAAGACACTTATCAAGAATGGTCAAGGAAGATCAATGATATATTCGTCTACAATGATCTGTGGGATGACATATGTGTAGGAAAAACCATTCACATCGATGAAGGCTCATTCATCAGTTCATATCCAAAACCTCCAACATTAGAGAAAAAACTTGTTATTTGGCGGACCAAAGACAAGAAAGCCTTAGCCATGATCTCTACTACTATCAGTTATGAGGTGAGCCATTTTCCTGCAAAATCATGCTTTGAAGCTTTAAAGACTTTAAAATATTTGTATGACTCACACTTTGAAATGGAAGTGATTCAACTAATGTCAAATCTATTTAGTTTGGATGTAAAGGATAATGATCCTATGATGGTTGCATCTGAGATGAGATCAGAGCAACCATGCACAAGATTCAAGCCTCTGATATGAAACTAGACCTTCCACTTCATCATTTGTAAAGTCCCTTTATCCTACTCACTCCAACTATCTTGAATCTCTACAAGCAAGTGAAAAGTTCAAATACCTCACATTTGATACCCTGGTAGAGAAGATTGTAGACAGAGAGAAAGCATTTGGAAAGAAGACAAATGAGAATACTGAAGAATCTCTTCTCAGAAAGAAAAGAACAATCCCAAAGACCCTTCCAAGGGAGAAAGCAGCAAAAGAGGCAGAGGAAGAAGAAATTTCAGAGGTAGAGAAGGAAGAAACAACTCATGTAAAATATCATATTTGAAGTGCAAGCGCTGCGGTAATAGTGGACATGAAGCATATCAGTGTTGAGATTCTTGTGACTCCATCAAAGGAAGACATAACCAGAATAAAAAAGAAGTGCATAAAAACCAAAAGGTTGGTAATGCCCCTAATTATGCTCATTGTATTATTGCACATTGTAATCTTGGAATTAATGAAATAATCTCTCTTTCATTTGACAAAGATTGTTGAATGCTTGATACTGGTGCACCATCTCATATGACTTAGAAAAGATTGTTTTGAAGAACTGAATGACATTGTATATGGCATAGTGTACTTAACAAACAAATCTAGCCTCAAACCAAAGGGAATTGGCTCATCAAGCTTAAGTTGCCTAGACTCCCTGATTTTATGTTAAAGAATGTTCTTTATATTCTAGAGTTGTAGAGAAGTTTGTTGTTCTTGGTGTAGATTAGACAACAAGGCCATTGCATCCACATGTTCAATGTAATTGTAGAGATAAGAAAGTGTTCTGACAACAAGGTCATCATTACCAACTATGAAGATGGACAATTGTTGAAGTTGAGGGGCTCTTTTGCAAGATTCAAAACTTTCCTAACTCTCTGAGCATGAAGAAGGTAATATGCCATCCAATTTACTATGGCATTCTATATTTAGTCATGTGAATTATCCTAACTTCATGATCTAGTTTAACCACACATTTTTTAAGGCACCTAAAACCTAAGAATGACCCCACCCTTGGTCTCAATCAATTTGAATTTCTCAACCCAAATTTATTCAATATTTTAACTTTGCATTCATCACTTTGTAAGTATTCATTCATGTTCATTTTTTAATCATACCAATTCCTAGAATATAAAGCATATGTTAAAGATATTCAAGGTAAGTAATGTTTTAAAATGAATTGTACATATCAATCATATTAACCTACTACTATATGTCTTATCTTTTATAGTACCAATCATTGAAAATATCTTTTAAAGTATCACTCATGGAAAAAATGAATTTAGAATTTCAAAGGTATACATTAATTACATAACAAGTCTCACTTCATACATCACTTAATACATTGTTATAATATATTTCAGAGGCGAAAGTACAAAATGATTTATTTATTTTCCTAAGCCATGACAAGACATGCCTCTTCCATAATAGGAGTCTTAATCCATCATTTTTCTCATGTATTACTTTCAACAATATTCATATGGTTATATCCATAGATAATATTAATTTAACTTTAAAAACCTACTCATGAAATATATGCAAATAATAAACTAGTGAAGTGAGAAAAAATTATTAGCTTCCATTTAATTTTCAATTAAAAGCTCATATTTTAAGATTAAATCCAAGTAACTTAATATTTTTTACGTAAATACTCGTATCATTACTTTTGACTAAAATTCATGAATGCGTCTTAATAAAATTTTAAGCTTATATCAAATAGAAAACACATAGATGCATTTCAACCTTCGAGCATCGAACCCAAATTACAAAACTAACTTACAACGTTTTTCACGTAAAAAAGTTAATGTTTTAATATGATATATGGATATTTGATATTTGTTATATATATATTTTTGTGTGTGTCTTAATATTTTATAACATAACTCTTTCTTATATATAACCAAACATTTATTGAAAATTTCTGGATTTTACATAATTAAAAACTACTCTAATAAAAGGAGCCTATCTCTAGAACATGACCTCGATTTGAGATATTTCAGAGCCTATCTTTGGAACATGACCTCGATTTGAGATATTTTTGGTGGAAAATTAATCATCATTCGATTGTTTTGATTATCCATATAGCAAATTTGTAGTTACAAACAAATTACTAAATTAAACCATTTTTTCATTCATACATTTTTATAACACTTTGATAACAAACTCTAAAGAAGTACACTTTGATTCGTATAGGTGTACAATTCTCTATAGAAATACACATTAATCTCTCAAGAGTTCAAGAAATTAAAAAAACATAAATCCTAATCTATTTCTTTAAATCTCAGGTACATTTATCATTCATGAATTTTCATAAATAGTTTGCATACATCTTTGCCACACAAAAACTCAACAAATTATACAGCTAACTTATAAAATCAAATGAATAGCTAATAATAACAACCTTACATTTTAGCAAAACATAAACATATTACCAAAATAAAGTTTCATGGAAATGAGAAAAGAGATAAGAAAATTAGAAGAGAGAGTTTAGATGTAATTAACAAGCCCCTCTTAATTAGTATCCACCTATAAAAGCTTGATTTATCGTATTCTTCAATCTTTTCATTTGACATTCCATGCACTAGTTTTATTATTGCCATAATCCAAGCCATTTATCCTTCAATGCCAACCTATTTTCAAAACTAGATACAATGAAGTTTATCTTCAACCAAGATAAATATACACATAAAATTCTCCATTCACACATAACCATCTCTTTATAATTCCAAAATATTGTTATACATAATTCTTAATTAATTTTAAAATCCCATCTAGAATTAAGATCAACCAGAAATCCATATACCCAAATATGAAATTTATAATATTTTATATCTATATAGATTTATGCCTCCAAATGCTAGCATTTTCTTTCCTATGCCAACTAGTTTTCCTCCTAGCCTTATTCAATTATTTTTTTTCCCATGAGAGCCTTGAACTATGTAGACCCACAACCAATATCTTGAATGCCAACCAGCTTTCCTCCTAGCCTTATTCAATTAATTTTTTTCCCCTTGAGAGCCTTGAACTATGTAGACCCACAACCAATATCTTGATAAAATTTTAAAACTAGGATTAGTATAATGGTGAGTCCAACTCATACTAAATTTAGTATGAATGTTATGGCTACATTGATGGATAGATTCTTTAACAAACTTCAACCTAAACAAGTGTAATACACCTAGTTTTGACTTGGAATGTATTTAACCAAAATTATATAAATGATGTAAATATGCTAGTGCGGATTTCTAGTGCGGAGCTCAAGGTCAAGGCCCGACTAGTGAATGGCTAGGCATGTATGATATACATATTTTTATTTGGACTATTTGGTTGTCTTATCATGCTAATTTAGAATATATGTAAATATTATGTGCATAAATAATAAAATGGTCCAACAATGGCTATGTAAAGAGCACCAAAGGGGATATCATTCCACCAGAGGGGAGGAGGAAAGGGGGTCTATGGGAGACTAAATCCTTGCTTCCAAATGTCAACCTTAGAACTCACCCAAATTATGTCATGTGCCTTGAATAAGCCAATTATATCCTTTTTGACTATTTTCCAATCATTGAATAGATGTGTGAGGTTGGTGAGAAAAGTCATCTCACACAGTTATTGAAGCATGAGGCTGAATTCACTTTTGTAACAGTTCTTTCATAATAGAAGTTAATTGCAGCTACCAGGAATTCTTTCTTCTACTGTCAGAAGCTATGTTAGTTGTCTTTTCACCATTTTCTCATATCCCTTAGAATCAACCCTCATTATCTCATTATTTCATGCAGATCTACACTAGACAAAGCTCTCCATTACTTTCCATGAAATTACCAGACTGTTTTTAACCTAGAAATTTGAATTTGGAGAGAGTGTTGTAGATTTGGAAGTGAAAATTGAAGGTTGTACATGAGCAAAGAGGTTAGGAAAGTTGGAGACCCTTACCCATTGAGTTCTTCTACTCATGGGCGTTTGAGAAGTCACGAATTGAAGCTACAAGTGGTTCTATAGCATCATATATCAAATTGGACTTCTTCTATGCACACACTAGAAGCACTATGCAAGATGGATCGCCCAAGAGAACCATGGCGCGGGGTAGGGGATGCTTTAGCCAAGAAGGGTGTTGTGTGGGGAAGGTATTGTGAAAGCCAAGGCTGTGCAGGCTAAGTGAGACCCCAGTACAACTCTATCTGAGCATTTGGCTAAGCATAGAGAGCATAATGGGTTTTGGGATAAGAGAGTGAGACTCCAATACAATTCTATATGAGCATTTGGGTAAGCATAGAGAGCAAAATGGGTTGTGGGATGAGAGAGAGAATCCTGTAGGTGTTTCCTTTGCCTTGGTGGCCTGATATCCCGTCATGGGGGTGGCCTCTTAGCAAAAAGAGTATGCTAAACAGAGTGCCTATGGCTGGGTGGAAAATCGCTTTTACATAGCCAGTTGCATTTGAATATGAAATGTTTTTATTCGATTCTTGTGATCATTATGTTGATAAACGCATGTTGTGTGTGTGTGTGTGTGTATTGAGTTTAATTCCACTGTGTATGTTTATTTACATTTCTACACACATTTTATGTGTTGAAATTCGTATTATGGCTTTGAGGCAAAATTTGAGAGCCTAAAACCAGCTAGTGTCCCCTCACAATGGTCAGTTTGGGTTAAGGGACATTACAACAATATTCAAGCTAGCTAATGAATGAAATTATGGGTTAATAAATATATGTGAGTGTAGTAACAACTCCCCATGCCATTCATTTCTTTCCCCAACCCATGGGATCCTCCCTCTATTTATAGACGTACCCTAACTCCACACCTCACCTACATGAAGAATTCATCATTTTAAAAGTTCCACTAATTAAGATTAATCACCCCTTTAGGTATTTTTACCAATGTTTTCCTCTTTTATACTTTTCCTTAATTCCCCCCCTTTCAGATTTATATAATTTTATTTGAGTTTTCCCTCCAAGGTGGGTAGTTAAACTCTCAAACAAATTTCTTCATGGGGATCATTAAAGCTTCCTTGCCTTAATTTTGATTATGGAAGAACTAGTTGTTGGAGAGTAAGGATTCCACTCCATTACTATGTTCCTTAAACATGAAATATCAACTCCACGTCAACATGAGTACTCTTCCCACATATTCTACAAAGAGAGACTCCATGCCTCTATGGAGACATGGTTGTGATCTACACCCATATATGGGCAAAATGTTAAGGCATTACACTAGTGCCCTACACATGCTACAATCACATACATATTAGGTAGATCAACATCACATAATTATCATAATAATTTGATTTATTAATATCACCAATTATTCTATATGGATATTTACTATTTGACTCCAAGCCTAGAGTTCTTCCAAACAACCATTTTCACTTGTGTCACCCTTAGATGACCAATGTCCAATACCACTAAGCTTAATGTAATCATATCATGGCACATGCAAGCATATATTAAATATAAGAAATATAATATCGATGAATGTCAATTGGTTTAATTAGTCTTTCATGACATTTAATTTGTCTTTCATAACCTTCTCTTCATTCAATCAACTCCACCTAGGAGTCTTATAGGTCTTGATCACTTGCCACAACTCACACTTGTCCATTGAATTTTCTTTTCATGATTTAAGCGTATATCTATCACAATGTATCTACTAATCAACTCAACAAATATGTATATCAAATACATGCCATCAATCAATTGCATTTCATGCCATATATCTAGACAATAGTTAGAAACCTAGTCATTAAAGTCTTTGGTCAACTCATATTAACCTCCAAATAATTTTCAAAGAAGAGTTAGGAAAGGGGCATTAGAACCAAGAATATATAGCTAGTGTCAATGCCATTGAACTTCTCCAATGGCTATGAGAACATCCCAAAACACTTAGCTATGGGTACTAAATAGTTGGAAAGTGGTTAATTAATGTAAAGGGTCATCCTTATTAAATAAGAGCACAAGTTATTAGGCTTTTGAAAAGCCAGCATGCTCTCAATAAGAATGATATATGAAAGTTAATGGACTCTCCATTTGAAACCAAACTTATAACTTATAATTGGATGCAAGTGGGTCTACAAAAATAATTACAAATCAATGGCTCACGACAAACATAAAGCAAAGCTTGTGGCAAAAGGTTTTACACCAAAAGACTTATGAGGAGACTTTTTCTCCCACAACAAAACGGGCTACCGTTTGTACACTTGCTCGAAACACAGATGAGCTTGCTCATTATGGAGATAATGGTCATTATGGAGAGAGAATGAAACGTTATATTTGGTTATATATTCGAGCTGAATATATAAAACTGTACCAGAGAAGAGGAAGTGGAATACATAAAAATACAATCCATAAAATCCAAAAAATAAAAACTACAGTCTAAACAGTTATCATTATTAAAAACAATTAACCTGATGTAAAAAACAATATTATGATAAATCTCATATGTAATAGATCTTTAACCTTACTAAAACCAGCTCTCTATTGATAGACTAACAAATTGTCAAGTGGCAAACGCACGTCTATAAACATATGGACTTGTGACAATACTTTTGCATCAACATAATTGCTTGCATTAACATTAAAACAGATTGTGTATGCATATAATAATTGTAATGTGTACCTGACGATGGTGGCTAAATCTGTATCATTATCATTGCATATTTAAGTGGCTATGCCCTAAAATAACAGGTAGTTGAAACCACAGGTAAGTGGCTATGCCCTAATATACATACCAGCTGAAAATATGGTTCCGAGAAAGTTTATCATGCACCAATGAAAGAGGAAGTGGAATATTTCTTTAAACAAAAAGACTTGTGACATGATTTTGCATCAACATAATTGCCTTTTAATTAACGTTAAAACAGGTTGTGTATCCGTATAATAATTGTAATGTGTACCTGGACGGTTGTGGCTGAATCTGTACCATTATCATTGCATATTTCAAGTAGGGCTGCTATATTCTATCATGTTCAATGGTAAGAAACATCCATTGTCAAAGACGCTTCAAACTTTAAAATCAAATGAAGACTGCACTTGTTTCAGATTAATAAGAAAAATATTGATTGCTGTAATGAGGAAAGAACTCAATAGTTTCTATCTGAGAATATTATAAGAGGCCTTAAAACTGAAAAATGGCCATACATAAACTAAAACCTTTAACATCCAACTCAGGTTACTGACAATCTTTGAAGTCAGCAGATAAGATTTTGAGGGCTGTTGGTTTCCCATGGTAAGGAAACTTCCATTTTTCCTGATAAGCAAGGCCATAGTTGGGTGGCTGCTTGCACGTACTCCCTGTTGCAGCTTTCACTGGCGAGCAATCGACAATAATGTTATAAACTGCCTGGCAATATTTGCAGTTGTTGGTCACTTCCCCCAACACACTGTCCTCCCTTACCACAGATGAAACAAAACTCAGGTCCTTCAACGAGCACAGTTCATTGGTTACGGGAACTGTAATATACGAGAAGCATTATTCAGACTAAATCAGATGTTTGTAAATCATTCAGATAAGAAAATGATTCATAACAGTAGCTATCACTTTGAATAGCAGATAATAAATTGATCCATAACTCTTACCTGTTCGGAGTTGAGAACCTAAAGATGGATCTGCGAATTTCCTCCCGAGTACACACCTTGAAACTGATATTGATAACAGTAGTTAATAACACTAGTTATCACTTTGAATGGAAAAATGAAATCCATTGAGCTATACCTAACTTTTACCTGTTCGGAGTTGAGGACTTAAAGATGGATCTGCAAATTTCCTCGCGAGTCCAATACACCTTGAAGTTGTTTTGGATGGGCGAATATTCGCATTCAAAGACGATGCCCCCGTACACAAGAAGAGTTGTGACGCAGAAGGACAGAACGAGATTAAGAATATCACGAAGACGAAATTTCGAAAAGCCATTGCGGTGGAGTCGCGTTAGTCTTCAAGATCTGGAAATGTCGAAGTGAATACGAAGAACTCGTTATCTGCCTCCTCTATCACCCGCGGTATTATATAGAGGAATGGTTCGTCCGTTTGACCTAATCCTTGCACTGATGGTCGGGTTGACCAAATCCCTTGTCACTATCCGTTTAGTAAAGTGGGCAAAGTGGTTTAAAGTGGTTAAAATTGACCATTTCCTATTGTTATATAATTAATTTTGTCTCTGCAAGTGGTTACCACAACTAGGTTCTGTGGAAAAAAACTAGGCCTGATGGTTTAGTGCAACTGCACTTATGGTGGGTGGGGGTTATGAGTTGTGGGGTCTATTTCTGTGGGGTGTAGGGGGCATGGGTTATCTTTGATTCACATATCCTACTTAATAATAGTGAAAAAAATTAAAAACAATGATAATACTAATAAATTAATATTTTTAATATAATTTTAATAAAAAATTGTATTTTTAATTAATTAATATTAAAATTAATTATATTAATGAGAAATTACATTTACAATATATATTTAAAAGGCTTTTTAATAAGATTAATTTGAATAATTCGTGAGATGTGATTACACTCGGTGGTAGGTCATGGTTAAGACACCCTTAAGGAGAAAGGTCACCGGTTCGAAACCTGGCAGAGATTAAAATCCAACCATGTTAAGGGGCACTGGTTTGAAACCTGGCAGAAATCAAAATCCAACCATGTTAAGGGTTGGTGTGGCATGCAAGTTAGGGGTACCACTTGCCAACCAAAAAAAGATTAATTTGAATAAATTAATATTAAATTTATTAATAATTTATATGTAAAATGGAGTAAGTTAAAAAAATGGACAAACTCAACCATTTTTCACTTAAAATTCTTTTCCAAATATAGTAAAGATTATTTTTAATAATATAATATAAAATTTATTAACAATTTCTATGTTAAATGAAGGAGTAAGTTAAAAAGTGGACATACTCAACTAATTTTGGATTAAAAAATTCTTCTCCAAATTTAATAAGATTAATTTTATTAACAATTTCTATATTAAATGAAAGGGTAAGTTAAAAGTGGACAAACTCAACCAGTTTTCACTTAAAATTCTTCTCCAAATCTAGTAGGAATTAACTTTAACCATGGAATTTCTCCCTTAGGGGTGTTAACCCATTTTAAGAAGGGTGAGTTCTTTTGAATTTTAACAAATTGTATTGATTAGGGTAGAACTTTATTTAGACCCAACCACCTGCTAGTCCCTCACCTTCTCGACTTTGCCATCGACGAGGCTCCTATGCAGGGAACATGTCAGCTGGGGGGGCACACAAAGATGCTCCCCAAAAGTGTTGCAATGGGGGCGCACTAGCGGGAAGAAAACAACCACGCGAATGTGCCTAAGGCAACGCGCATGCACAGCTAGGTTCGGTACCAAACCAGGGCGCGTGCACGTTACTGGTGCGTGCGTGTTACTGGTGCGTGTGCGCTTAGGTGCATGCATGCGCTCCTGTTAAAAATTATAAAAAAAGAGGGCAGAATGTTTGTCATTCCACTGTTTGCAGCCGAGCGCGACTGCTTCTCCATGTGCCCGTCGCTACAAGCCACCCAAGTTACTCACTGCACTCCACAACCATCCAAATCCATCCACCAACTCGTCAACAAGTGAATTGGTAGGTAATTTTCATCCTTTTTGTCATTTTATTCATTGTTTTTTGTTTTTTAAATTTGTAATAATTCCCAAATGATTAAAACAATAAAGAAATTTTCAATTGCAGATTGTAAACCCACACAATGAATGAACAAAACATTAGCATGGAATCTAATGGAACATAATAAAATACTAATCCTGGAACCAATGAAAATCCTGAACCAAATCCAAATGACCAGGAAAATCAAAACCCCCAACCAAATGTTGACCAAGATGAATTGAACTATTATGTAAATGAAATAAGAGTGCACACTCGAGATCTAAGAAACACTGTGGAACCATCTCGAGTGTCCCTTTCCACCTCAATTGAGAGTTCAATTGAATCCCTCATCCATGCACATCGCCAATTGACTGACATGACTGATTATAGAGCTAGGATGCGGGAGTATTATTCCACGGGCATTTCCAAGGAGGAAATAAAATATTTGAATATTACAAAGGCCCAATTGTACAGTATGTTCATCGATCCAAGAACACAACAACCACCCGAGATTAGAAATCCATGTGTCTGCATGGATTGGTGTCATTTCCAACCATGGAGGGACAATTGGATGCAGAGGTGGTTCATGGTTTATGATAAACCTTGCAATAATAGGGAGGTTCCACAGTACTTCCTTCGGCAATTGTGGGCTCAGTTTCAGCTTGGTTTACATGTCAACTACTTTGACATAACCGAGTTCCAGGGTGTTGGGCGTGGTTCTTCCCAAGATCGACCTGCTACTAGGAGATACCCATTGAGAGGGCCACCACCTCCTAGGCACGAACCCAACCCCTCTCCTCAGCCGCCTCAGTTACCCCACAAAATTGATCAGATCGAGGGAACAATGAGGAGTGTTGCACGGGGACTGCTTAGACATACTGCCTTTGTAGCAGCTACTACAGTGGAGAGACAGGATGACCCTGATAGAGACGCAGGTGCAGGGCCTTCAGGACAGAGCCAGGGTAAACCTGTGATCGGTGGTAGCCATGTTGGGCCTTCTAGTTCCACTGGGACAATGCCACATCTTTGTCCTCATTGCGGGCACACTTGCCCTGACCCGATCGAGGGTTGCTATATGGAGCAGGTTAGCACTTTTTTTAATGTGTTTTCAATCATCACTTGATAATTTGTAAAGTAATTTTAAAGTATTTGTCCTTGACTTAAACTATTATTTCAATGTACAACTATTTAGAGTCGAGATGCCGTCATGGGAGAATGCAGCATCTCCCAACCTGGATGCAGCAATGGCAGCTGCATTTGAAATTGCGGCACCTCACATGGAGGTATTTTCAGTACCCCACACAATATTGTTATTAATTATGGCATTTCTATTTTTATGTATTTATATTTATGACATACACAATGATAGTTCATACAATATTTTTTAATATTTTGATTGACTAAATAATTACTTGTTTAATATGTTTATAATGTGCATGCATTTTGGTGTCCATAGGTATGCACGCAGTACTCTGACCAACCATCTCCACCAGGGTTTGACAGATCTCCATATACACAGGTACAATGTGTAGTTAAAAGTATGCTTTTAATTTGAAATGTTATGACATACTATGGTTTAATTTGATTTTTGTTTACTAAACTATGATATTAGAAATTTGTATGCAGGGGACGCCAACAGCTACAGGCCACCTTAGTCCCATGTTTCCACCCTCTCCCATGAGTCGACCCCCTCACTTCCATCTAGAGCCCTCCCTCCGTCCACCCCCTCCCTTCCATCCACCCTCCCCTCTCCATCCATACTCCCTCCTCCGTCCATCCTCCCCCATTCGTCCACGCCCCCCCGAGTCTATACATCCTCCCCCGTTCATCCACGCCCCTTCGTCTATCCATCCTCCCCCATTCATCCACACCCCCCCTTCCATCCAGCTTCCCTTCTTCATCCACAAAATCCCTTCTATCCATCCTCCTTCCTCCATCCAATACCGCCCCCCCATTCACCACACCTCAACATCCCCCCTAGCCCTTCTAGGTCGATACCCACTATCGTACAGCGTTAGTCTTCAAGATCTAGAAATGTCGAAGTGAATATGAAGAACTTGTTATCTGCCTTCTCTATCACCCGCGGTATTATATAGAGGAATGGTTCGTCTGTTTGACCTAATCCTTGCATTGATGGTCGGGTTGACCAAATCCTTTGCCACCATCTGTTTAGTAAAGTGGGAAAAGTGGTTTAAAGTGGTTAAAATTGACCATTTCGTATTGTTATATAATTAATTTTGTCTTTGCAAGTGGTTAGCACAACTAGGCATGCTGGTTTTTGTGGAAAAAAAACTAGGTCGATGGTTTAGTGCAACTGCACTTATGGTGGGTGGGGGTTATAAGTTCTAGTGTCTATTTCTATGGGGGTGTAGGGGGCATGGGTTACCCTTGATTCACATATCCCAATTAATAATAGTGAAAAAAATTAAAAACAAAGTAGCTAGAGGTATATAGTAATGATAATACTAATAAATTAATATTTTTAATATAATTTTAATAAAAAATTGTAGTTTTAATTAGTCAATATTAAAATTAACTATATTAATTAGAAATTACATTTACAAGGCTTTTTAATAAGATTAATGTGAATAAATTAATATTAAAATTATTAATAATTTATATCTAAAATCGAGTAAGTTAAAAAATGGACAAACTCAACCATTTTTCACTTAAAATTCTTCAAATATAGTACAGATTAATTTTAATAATATGATATAAAATTTATTAACAATTTTTATGTTAAATGAAGGAGTAAGTTAAAAAGTGGACATACTCAACTAATTTTGGATTAAAAAATTCTTCTCCAAATTTAATAAGATTAATTTTAAATTTATTAACAATTTCTATGTTAAATGAAAGGGTAAGTTAAAAGTGGACAAACTCAACCAATTTTCACTTAAAATTCTTCTCCAAATCTAGTAGGAATTAACTTTGACCATGGAATTTCTCCCTTAGGGGTGTTAACTCATTTTATGAAGGGTGAGTTCTTTTGAATTTTAACAAATTGTATTGATTAGGGTATAACTTTATTTAGACCCAACCACCTGCTAGTCCCTCACCCTCTCGACTATGCCATCGACGAGGCTCCTATGCAGGGAACATGCCAGTTGTCATGGGCATCACAAGAAGCCTCAGTGATCCAATATCTTCACCAAACACAACATAGAGTGAGTCTCAAACATATACATAACCAAAAAAAACATAAATATTCAAACATGGAATCAAAAAGTGTGTAAACATAACCATGATACCCAAATATGGAAATTGAGCCATTGCACGTAGGTGGGGGAAACTTTAGATCGCCATGGTAATCCATGCCATTCCATAGATATCACTTGATCACTTCGATCCTTTGTCTCCAAACTAATAGGTAGTGAAGCATGAATATATGCCCCACCTCCCCACCACCTTCCTTGCGTATCATTGTGGCGAGAAAATGATCTAGGGATCCCTTGGACCCCTTGAAGGAAACACCACATGAGGATGAAGGGGTAGGATCCACTCGAAGAAAGATTCTCCTATAGGTAAAACCCCATGTCCCTCCACGACGGCCTTGGTCGTCAAGGCATGCATGTTGGTCAACAACAAGTGTGCCCAGGCGACCCATTCCCCTCCTAGAACTCACTCCACCATATATCATGTGGGTCTTTGAGACCCCCAACACTTTAAGTACGATGGTCGCAACTTCCCTAATAATGAGATCTTCCCTCCTCCCTACCACCTTCGTTGGGCATCATTGTGCCCAGAAAATCATCTGGGGATCCCTCATCCCCCTGGAAGGCACCACCATAGGGGTACAAAGGGATAGGATCCACTCAAATAAATAGGAGCAAAGATGCTCCCGTAGGTAAAATCCCATCTCCCTCCACGACGGCCTTGGTCATCAAGGCATGCATGGTGGTCAACAACTGTTAAGCCCTAAATATTGGCACATTACCCCTTATGTAGTGGCACATTACCCCCTTTATTATGGTGCATTACATATTATTGATGTCAGCTTGGGTCTATTAGTTTTTATTGTACCCCTTTGTCTCCTATATATAGGAAGGATACCTTTTCATTTTAGTCATCATTCTATCTTGTCTTGTCTTATGTACATAGTACATTATGTAAGGAGGTTCCTTCCTCAAAGAGAATTGTTATTCAGCTCAGTTATTCATTATTAAGTCGTGGATTACTTTCTTTTGGTCTATTTTTGCTATTTTTATGCTATATTTGGGATTTGGCTGCATAACATTTGTTATCAAAGCTCTTTCCTTGGGATTGGTTTCTTCAAAATGAGACATTGTATAATTTTCACTATAAGTTTTTTTCTACAAGGATTCATAAAGCGATATTAAAAAACCATTTCCAAAATAGGTCGAGATATATGTGGTCCAATTTTCATATCCTAATACCGTACGAGTTCAGAGATATTTTCCTCAGAATCTAGGGTTTTTGACTAGTCCAAAAACTAGTGTTAAACATGTGTTCTAGGGAAAAAGGTCATCTAGGGTTTGAAAGATCCAAATTGAGTGAGACTTGTTGCATCATAAAGAATAAATACCACTATATTTGTGGTAGGGTTTTTAGACTAAGATCCGATATATTGGACATGTGGAAGACCCTAAAAGTTCTCTCTTATGGAAATACCTAAAATAAGAAGTGTTGGGATATTCGCAATAAATTCTTATTGGTACATACCTTTCAGCGACCACGCCATCTTTTATCTCGTGAATTTCCCACTCGTTTGTTTCTCAGTTCAATGATTAATGACACCATAATTAGGTCATACCTAGGGCATTGGATAAAGGACACATCAGGCCAAAGTTTCAGACCCAAAGGAGTAGAAATTTCAAATTTACCTTAGTTACAAGTCATCCATAAAACAATCTTCCAATGAGGGTTTGAAAAAGGTATGCCATTTTGAATTTGAATAGCTTTGAGTAGAAGGATATAATTCTGGTGAAACCTAGGGTGTGATATCTATTTTTATTTTTTAAAATGGCACCATAAGGAACTCCCCTCAAATCACCAGAGGATCCATCCCCCGATGTACGATTTAAGGAAAGACCTATCTTTTCGAGTGTCCAAGTTGGAAGAGATGATTAAAGGGACTATAAAAAAAGTTGATTTAGTTAATTTAGAGGAGAAGATGAATAAAATGGAGGAAAATATGAAAGGTTTGGTGAGAACAACTGATTTACTCAATTTAGAGGAGAAATTTAACAATATTGCTAATCTCATATAAAATTCAAGGGATACTCCACCTACAAGTGATGATGTGTTCCAAGATACTCAGGAGCATAAAGATAATTTACATGTTGAGAAACATTCCATGAATAAGAATATTCCAAGAGGAAATTATTCTAGTAATGGAAGTCATCAGGGATGGTCACCAAAGGGTACGCAACTTCCTAAAATTTACATGATAAAGTTTGATGGCAATGATCCAATAACATGGATATTCCAGATGGAGCAATTCTTTGATCTACACCAGGTGCCAACTTTGCAAGAGGTAGCTATTGCATCCTTATATTTAGAGCCTGATCAATTTGAATGGTACCAATCGCTTTGTGATTGTAAAAAGGACTCTATTATCTCATGGTATATATTCATAGAAGAATTTATTCCACATTATGGGGATATAAATAGAAACACATTCTTTAGATAGTTGGTAAATCTAAAGCAAAAAGGCCCAGTTATAGAGCACATCAAGGAGTTTCAGAAGCTAATTCTTAGGGTGAAGAATATTTCAGAAAAAAATAATTTGTTGGATCAATTTATTGGAACTTTGAAGGATAACATCCAACATGAGGTTCTCCTTTGGGAACCTGAGTCCTTGGAGCATGCATTCAGGGTGGAAAGAAAAGTTGAAAACAAAATTATGGAAACAAGGAAGTCTACCACTTACAACTATAAAGAAGGAAGTGTGGTCTCAAGTCATCCACAACATACAAGGTTGACACCACAACAACTAGAGGAAAAAAGAGAAAAAGGGTTGTGTTACAGTTGCGATAGAAAATATATTAAGGGCCCCAAGTGCACTGAGAAGAAACTATTTTACATAGATTGTGAAGTAGAGGAAGAAAATGAACAAGAAACACCAAAAGAACAGAAATCATCTCAGGATGAAGAAATAGAAGATACTACTTCCGAAGAGATTAATCCCACCATATCTTGTCATGCATTCACTGGAATTAACACTCCTCAAAATATCAAGATCGAAGGATATATCAAAAATAAAAAGGTAACAGTGTTGATTGATTTCGGTAGTACTCATAATTTCATTCACTATAAATTAGCCAAGGTTCTCAATTGCTTTTTATATCCAACACCAGAGTTTCAAGTAATGATTGCAGATGGAGGAACTATCAATTGCTAAGGAAAATGCCATAATATCAATGTCACTATGGGGGAATATGTATTGAATAGTCCAGTGATTTCTATTTCGAATGGGGGTGATGATGTTGTATTAGGATTTCAATGGTTACAATCATTGGGAACAATGGCTATTAATTTTCAGAAGCTTTTCATGAAATTTTTATGGGAAGGAAAATAATATGAGTTAAAGGGTATCACAGTGAAACCAAGTAAGGTGATAATCTCTAATGGTATGAAAAATTTGATAAAAAGGGGACGTCAAGGTGTAATTGCACAATTATGCTCATTAGATTTTCAAACATCTAATCCTACTATTTCCCCAGATCTCCAAAAGGTGATTGATAAGCATTCCAAGGTATTTGAAGATATTCCAAAAGGTATTCCACCTATTCGAGATTTTGATCATCCTATTCACTTAATTCCGAGAAGTGTTCCTCCTAACATCGGACCTTACATATACCCCTATGGACAGAAGAGTGAAATTGAGTGTATGGTTGAAGAAATGTTAGAGGTCGACATAATTAGGACTAGCCAAAGTTCTTACTCTGCACCAGTGGTAATGGTACACAAGTTGGATGGATCATGGCGTATGTGTCCAGATTATAGAGAGCTCAACAAGATCACCATTAAAGATAAATTTCCCATTCCTGTCATTGATGAATTGTTAGATGAATTACATGGAGTAGTTTTCTTCACAAATTAGGATCTTCATTCTAGATATCATCATATTATAATGAAGGAGGAAGACATTCCAAAAACATCATTCAGAACTCATGAAGGCCATTATGAATTTTTGGTCATGCCATTTGGTCTCACGATTGCGCCTTCCACATTTCAAGGTTTGTTAAATTCCACTTTCAAGTCTTTCCTTATAAAATTTTTGATAGTATTATTTGATGATATACTAATCTATAACAAGTCTTGGGAAGAACATGTTCAACATGTTGACAGGGTACTAAAACTACTAAAGGAGCAAAAACTAAATGAAAAACCTTCCAAATGTTTCTTTGAGGTAAAGGAAGTAGAATATTTGGGTCATATTGTATCTCATGAAGGTGTCAAGGTAGACTCCAACAAAATTAAAGCCATGATGGACTGGTCGATTCCCAAAACCATGAAGAATATTCGAGGATTCTTAGGTCTCACAGGGTACTATCGCATGTTTGTTCAGAACTATGGAAGAATATCAACACCTCTAACAACATTATTGAAGAAAGATGCATTTTCTTGGACTCCAGAGGAAACTCAAGCTTTTGAACAACTTAAGGAGGAAATGTGCAAAGCTCCTGTTTTGGACACACCAGACTTCACAAAAAACATTTATTGTGGAATGTGATGCTTCAAGAAATGGCATTGGTGTTGTTCTAATGCAAGAAGGGAACCTGCTTGCTTTCACAATTAATCCAATAAAGGGAAATCACTTATAGAAGCCCATTTATGAGAAGGAAATGTTGGCAATTCTACATTCTCTTAAGAAATGGTGTCCTTACCGAATAGGTAGACACTTCAAGGTCAAAACAGATCTTGATAGTCTGAAATACTTCTTGGAACATAGATTATCTTCGGAAGAGCAACAAAAATAGGTAACCAAGATGTTGGGATATGACTTTGAAATCATCTATCGAAAAGGGAAACATAATTTGGTGGCAGATGCACTTTCCAGAAAAGATGAAGATGTCGGGGCATTACTTTATACAATTTCCATTCTACAACCCGATTGGGTAGTAGCAGTAAGGGAAGAATGAAAAAATGACCTGTTTGTGTAGATGCTCATTCAACAGCTACATGATGAACCACGTGTATCATATACTTTTGTGTGGAAAAATGATTCACTATGGTATAAGGATCGCTTATATTTATGCAAAGAATCCAACTCAAACAAAAGGTCCTCTTGGAATTACACACCTCTCCTATAGGTGGGCACTCCAGATTGCTGAAAACTTAGCATGTGGTCAAGAAGAATTTTTTTTGGGAAGGTCTTAAATCCGATGTTCAAAGGTTCATGGTCGAATTCTTAGTTTTCCAATAGAATAAGGTAGAAACAGTTAAGAGCTTGGGACTTCTACAACCATTAGACATACCTTTCTAGCGTTGGGAAGAAGTCTCAATGGATTTTATCACAGCTCTACCCAAGTTAGAAGGAAAGAACATTATTATGGTGGTTTTTGATAGACGCATTAATTATGCAAATTTTTGTGCACTCTCTCACCCTTTTAATGGAAGTACAATAGCCACAACGTTTCTGGAAACAGTTCAGAAGTTACATGGAAATCCAAAGATTATTGTAAGCGATAGAGATCCAATTTTCATTGGAAAATTTTGGACTGAATTAATTTCTTGTTTGGGTACCCAATTGGCTCACAACTCATCTTATCATCCTCAATCTAATGGGAAAATTGAGATAGTGAACAAATGTTTGGAAGGCTATGTTTGTTTCTTTGCATATGATAAAAAAACACAGTGGGTGAAATGGTTATATTTGGAAGAATGGTGGTACAATAATTCCTTCCATACATCATCAAAAATGTCTCCATTTATGGCACTTTAAGGGTACCAGCCTCCATCTATCACATCTCCCTTAAATGGAAAATCTAAAGTTCAAGCTGTGGAAGATCACATAGAGCATCAACAAGAAGTTCTCCAAATACTTAAGGACAACCTAGCTATGTCATGAAACAGGATGAAACAACAAGTTGATCAACATCAGAGTGAAAGGATTTTCAAAGAAGGGGATTGGGTATTTATGAGGCTACAACCTTACAAGCAGATGTCCCTCAAGCAACTAAATAAGGACAATAAATTAGCACCCAAGTATTATGGTCCTTATAAAGTGTTGTAGAAGATTGGTAGTATGGATTACAAATTGGAGCTCCCTTCATCTTCAAGAGTGCATCAAGTTTTCCATGTTTCTTTCTTAAAGAAGGTAATAGGAGACAAGATACCAATTCAAACAATATTTCTCGAGCTTGATGAAGAAGGAAGAGTCATATTGGAACTTGAACAAATCACTGAAACAAGGACCAAACAACTTTGTAATTGGGATATTACTGAGTACCTTATCAAATGGAAGAACCTTCTAGTGGAAGATTCGACATGGGAAGATGAGTCCTTCATACAGAAGCATCCACAACTAATAAAGCATTGAGGACAACACTTGTCTAAAGGGGAGGGGCATGTTAAGCCCTAAATATTGGCACATTACCCCCTATGTAGTGGCCAATTACCCCATTTATTATGGTGCATTACATATTATTGTTGTCATCTTGGGTTAGTGGGTCTATTAGTTGTTATTGTACCCCTTTGTCTCTTGTATATAGGAAGGATTCCTTTTTCATTTTAGTCATTATTCTATCTTTTCTTGTCTTATGTAATTAGTACATTGTGTAAGGAGGTTCCTCCATCAAAGTGGATTGTTATTCATCTCAATTAATCATTATTTAAGTCGTGGATTACTTTCTTTTGGTCTATTTTTTGCTATATTTGGGACTTGGTTGCATAAAAACAACAAGTGTGCCTAGGTGAAATAGGCCCCTCTTAGGACTTGCTCCATCATATATCATATGGATCCCTTAGACACCGAGATCTGTAAGTATGATGGTCACAACTACCCTAATAATGAGATACTCCAATAAAGAAACAAGGATGCCTCCGACACTCTTGGCACCTTGACGACCACTGCAGTATTGGACGAACAATTTTCCAATCATCCTTTGACTACCTACCGACAATTGCATCTCTTTCCAGATCCCTCATGTTAGTAGCCTCATCAAAATGTGTATATCTTGGTGCTCGAGAGTCACTACCTCACTTCCAACTAGAAAATAGCCATTTTGGTGATCCGACATTCCCAACAACTCATGCATGAGTTTCTCCCTATACCTCGTCATTGATAAAAAGAAGAATTTCAACAACCCTACATCTCGTAGGCATTGCTAATCTACAAGGTCATTTTTTACATCCCGCAATAATACATTGTAGAGGCTCTCATGCCACTCATTGGCCATATCTACTAATAATCAACTTGCAACCACAAACCAAGTCAAGAAATCACATTGGTACTCAAAGAGCGACCCAAGAAATCATGAAAAACCATATGACATTTTTGTCAAAAATCACGTGCAACCGTAAGGGTCCATCAGATTAACCCACACGCTCTACCCACTTGGGACACCAATGTCCTTGGTCATGCGACTATGTGGGTACATGATGCACAATTGCATGGTCAAGTCGCATAGGAGATGCATGGTTCAACCGTGTGACTGTCCCATGAAAAATAACATGCTTAAGATGCGTGGCCAATCCATTTAGCTCCCACATATTTCCTGACTATCAAAGGAATAGCCACATAATTCCACGCAGTTGTTCCTTCAAAATCCACATGGCCAGTCGAAAAACCCTCCATCAGGTTGTATAGCTCATTAGGGCACCTAAAGGAAACATTAAGCTAGAAAAATAGAAGAGCTATTCACAAAGGCATACCTACAAATTGAAAAATCAAAATCCACAAGTCCAATCTCCTAGAAATAATGAAAAAATATCCTGTGGCATCAAAATATAAAATGGTAAGAATGATTTTGAAATGTCGACCCCACCCCTATTTATAGGCCAAATCACCCAATTTTCAACAATCTTGTTCGAGAGATCCATAGTTTTGTTTTATGAGTTGTTAGCACCACCATGATCAGGATCATGTGCTCTTCAACATGGTACTATCTATTTTGTTTCCCTTTAAACTTCATATGGGACCCATTTTTCGATCATTTCTCTAGGTATAGTTATGTTTCATGTTAATTATTTTTGCACTTATCAAATTTCTAATCATGAACTATTATGCTTTGGTATGTGTTTCATGTGTGCCAAATTTTCACTAGGAAGCATATTCCCCCTCATCAAAAGGCGCAAGAGACCCACTCATAATTATATAATATCAACCCTGCATATAGGCAATGTGTCCCCTTTATTTACAATTCACTTATCTAGTTATCCCACTGATATCCATAAGCCCCCCATCCCGTAATAAATACAATCACCAATGTTGTTATTGGGAAATATCATGATCCCCCATGGGTGTTTGAACCATTAAAACCCCCTCACATTCTTACACCCATGATGTTGAACCATTAAATTTGTGGAATTTGATAATTCACCATGTTTGTCAAGTAAAACCATAATTCTTCCCTTTGCATCTTCTTGATTCCCCTCTTAGATTCCCCGACACAACGAGTATGTTTATGATCCACATCTAACCTCTCAATCAGTAGAACATCTAAGTTTCTCTCTATATCATCAACCTCTGAGAAGACCATAAAGGGTCCCCACTCTTTAAACATGCCAATATCAGTCAATCATCCTTGCAGGGACACTCTACATGGTATTTATTCATTGGGAACTCATCTTCTCATATGTACAAAATACCCACATAATTATATTTTGTATAAATTGGTTCCCAGGCTCACTCAAAATGTGGGAACCCCATTACATTATATTATTCTTTTGGAATCACCCCTTGGTGACCCTTGATCGACATACTTGTGTACATACCAATTTACACCTCCAGTTTTTCCATCTAGGTTCACTATCCCATCATTAGCCTTCATATGACAAGACCCACTTAAAAGAAACCAATTTGTAGTATGTTTACCCTTATCACTTCTTTCATTATCATTTGAAGAATGTTTCCATACACCAGTCACCTAATTTACTCTGATCAAGGGAATTCATGAGACCTATGCTTACTAGCATGTCTTGTTTAATTTCTATCAATATCCTAGTTGGTTACAAAATGGTCTTCATTAATCTTGTGGTAAGTGTTGTGTATGCTTGTCATTGATATCAAAGAAGTTCATTAATGACAAAGGAAAAGTATATTAAGTCGATGCGTAAAATTGGTCGACGCCATATTTAGTTGATGCTTAAACTGGTCGAAGCCATATTTCATCGATGTGTAAAACTGGTCGAATGGTGGATGCCATATTTAGTCGATGCGTAAAACAGGTCGAATGGTCGATTCCATATTTAGTCTATGCTTAAACTGGTCGACGCTATATTTAGTCGATGCTTAAAACTGGTCGACTCCATACTTAGTCGATGCATAAAACTGGTTAAAGATGTCAAAGCTAAAAAGTGGTCGATAGTCATATGAAGTCGATCGGTGTTAACTGCTTTTATTATGGTCGAGTCACTATAAATAGTGTCAATAGTCAACCTCTTATCGACTTATTATCGGCCATTGTCAGTTGATTCGAAGCCATAGATGTAGTCGGCTAGTCGGAGTCGCAGTCAACAAGTTAGAGTCACGAATTCAAATTCATAGTCATAAATTCGAAGTCACGAAGTTGAGATTGGAATCAGCGAGTCGGAGTCGGAACAGAGGAGTCTAAGACACCGAATTAAGAGTATATATTTAATGTTTCAACACCTGACATCAGAATCAACAAGTTGGAATCGAAGTTGGCATGTCGAAGTCGTGGTTGCAAATTCGAAGTCTTTCATAATCGTGCTATTAATTTCGTAGGTTAAAACATAGAGGTAATTTCGAATTAGTTTAAGTGAGGTAATTGCAAGTTGAAGGGCTGCGATGGAGATTTGTGACTGTTAGGTCAAGAGGTGTGATTGAGGGTATATAAACAATGTTTTATTTCTTCAAATGAAGTGTCTCTGTACATTAAAATAGAAAATCAGAAGGTGTACAGAAAACAAAGGACACATAATCATTTAAAGGGTGGTTGGGAGGCACAAGGAGAGGATACAAAAGCCTGTAGGAAGTCATAGCTTCCTTCCAGTTGTTGTTGGTAAACAGGGTGTTGTTGCATCCTTCAGTTGTAGCTTAAAATTTTGGGTGTTGTTGCATCCTTCAGTTGTAGCTGAAAATATTGGGTGTTGTAGCATCCAGCAAGTTGATTCTTGCAAATACTTGTAAATATAATTTTGTAGTAATATAAAGTGTTTTTGGCTTTCCCAATTGGGCTTCCACGATAACATTCTATGTTCTGTTTCTATTGTTGATTTTATCTTAAAAGTGATAAAAATTGAAGAAATATTGAAATACTAAGTCACCCCCCCTCTCAGTCTTACTTGATTTTCCAACAATGGGTATTAGAGCATGTGTCTTCACTAAAGTCTAACCACTGGAAGAGAGATATTTAATCACTATGAATCAACAAGGAAAAATGTCCTCCAAGGTTCCACTATTCAATAGTGAGGATTATGCATTCTGGAGTGTTAGGATGAGAAGTCATACAATGTCTATTGGAATAGAAGTATGGTTATCTGTAGAATCAGGGTATATATCCAAAGTCTCCTCCTAGAAATATTGAGGGAATAAAACAATTTGGATACAATGCAAAAGTTGTTAATGCAATTCTGGCTGGATTAAACAAAATAGTCTTTGCCAAGGTGATGCATTGAAAAACAATGAAGGAGATCTAGAACACATTGCATAACATCTATGAACGAGACACCAAGGTAAAAAGGGCCAAACTCTAGACTTATAAAGCTCAATTTTAAAGTCTAAAAATGAAGGAAGAAGAGAACATTTCATAATATCTTGAGAGAATTGATGAAATTGTTAATGCAATTCAAGGGCTAGGAGAAGAATTGGAAGAAATGGAAATAGTTGAAAAAGTACTAAGATCACTTCCAATGATTTAAAATCCTAATATTTCCACCCTAGAAGATAGAGAAAATCTTGACAAGATCACCATGGAAGAACTATATGGGATCCTCATAGCTTATGAGATGAGGATTGGACAAGATAATTCTCAAAAGAAGGAAGCAACTTTTAAAGCATCAAAAGTAGCTAAGAAATCTAAAATGAAGATTCAATCAAAATACTCTGATGATGAAGAAGTACTTCTTGTTAAAAATATTAAGAAGGGTACTGGTAAGTACAAAGGGAAATTGGCCTTAAAATGCTTCAACTGTGGGGGAATTGGTTACTTTTTTTCCAAATTCCCTTATCCCAAACAAGAAGACAATGATGAGTACATTGAATATTTCAAGAAGACCAAAAGGAGTTTTAGGAAAAAAACAAAAATAATACCTTTTACTCCATGGATGATAGCTGCTCAAATGAGTCTAGTGAAGATGAAGAAGCAGAAGTTGTATTCATGGGAATAGAGAGCGAAAACCCTGAAGAAGAATTAGAAGGAGTAGTAGATCTTGAAGCAGAAATCGTAAGTTCTATTGATGAATTAAGGAAGTATAACAGGATGTGCAAACAATTAAAAACCAAAGTAACTGAGTTTGAAGAGAAAAAAAATGATATTGAAAGAATTATTGTTGACTTAAAAAATCACCTTCAAGAAGCTAAAAAGAGTGAAAATATTATAGCACAACAACTCACGAAAATAGAGAAAGAATTAGAGAAATTTGAAGTTGAAATGGTCTCGCTTAGAAATAAGATTGATGAAGAATCCTTTCAATCAAAATTTAAGAGCGGCTCAAAAAATCTAGATGACATCCTAAGTTGCCAAAGATCATCCAGTAATAAAACCAGATTAGGTTATGACAAAGGAATGAAATTAGAACAATCCTCTTCCATAATACAAGATGGAAATAAAAGGAGTTATGATACTATACTCAAATACATAGTTGAAAAGGAAGATAGTAAAAATTTTGCTTCTTTTCAAAATGAAAGTAGGATAGGAAAAATAACAAGAAGACCATTGACAACCAGAAATCTGCAACTCTTTTTGGTTAATTGTTATGTCTGTAACAATTTTGGGGATAAATCAGTTGATTGCAGGATGTACCAAAAAAATAATAAGAAATATCCCTATAAAGACAATTCTAGTGATCTTCCAAAAGGAAGAAGTCAAAATTCTTTTGCACCCTTACAAAGGTATGACATGGAATGTTACAAATGTGGTAACTATGGGCATATAGTTAGAAAATGCAAATTAGTGATTCCTATTGAAAAAGGAGCCACAACTAAAGACAAGGAGCAAAGAAAGGCTTGGAAAAATATAGAATATGTGAAATATAAATGTTTGATAGCTCTATGTGCCATAGAAAAGAAAAATCTATGGCATGTGGATAGTGGATGTTCAAAGCACATGACAGGAGACCCAAGCAAGTTCATAAGTCTAAAACGAGATAAAAAAGGAAAAGTCACTTTTGGAGATATTTTATCTTCTAAAATAATTGGAAAGGGTACAATGTCTCTAAGAAACAAGGTTAAAGAAAAAAATGTTTTGCTAGTAGAAAACTTAAAACCTAATCTCCTAAGTGTGTGTCAAACTTGTGATCAAGGGAAAATTTGCATATTTGACTCCAAGAAATGTGAAATCGGAAGAAAAAATTCAGGAAAACTTATTGGGACTGCTTTGAGAACTCTAAGCAATGTATACATCCTAGAAAATGAAGAACAATGTTACATGAGTCAGACTGATGAAAGTATGTTGTGGCATAGAAGGATGGGGCACTTGAAATTTGACAATATTGTAAAATTAAGTAAGAAGGGAGCTGTAAGAAACTTTCCAAATATCATAAAACCTCCAACCTATGTTTGTAGACATTGTCTTCATGGGAAACAAACAAAAGCAAGATTCAAGATCAATGAGCATACAACATCATCGCCATTGGAAATAATTCACACTGATCTCTGTGGACCTACAAGGACTAAAAGCATGCAAGGTGAGCATTACTTCATGTTATTCATTGATGATCATACAAGGATGACTTGTTTGACATTCCTCAAGGAAAAATCAGAAGCCTTTGTGAAGTTTAAATATTTTAAAGCACTAGTTGAGAATGAAACAAATCTTAAAATTAAATGGCCAAGGTTAGATAATGGTGGTGAATTTACCGCAAATGAATTCAATGATTTTTGTGAAACGCATGGAATCAAAAGGAAGTTTTCAGCTCCAAAAAATCCTTAGCAAAATGGAGTTGTTGAGAGAAAGAACACGATAGTTCAAGAAGCAGCCAAAACCATGCTGGATGAAGCTAAACTTCCAGATGGCTATTGGAGAGAAGCAATACATACACCTGTTTATATACAAAAAAGAGGAAATCTCAGAGTAAATAATGATAAAAATCCTTACAAGCTATGGTTTGGCAGGCCAACATCAGTCAAGTACTTTAGAGTCTTTGGAAGTAAGTGCTACATAAAGAGAGATGATGATTATCTTGGAAAATTTGACTTCAGGATAGATGAGGGCATATTTCTTGAATATTCATCCACCAAAAAGGCATATAGATGTTACAATATAGAGTCACACAAGATCATAGAAAGTGCAAGTGTAATTGGTTATTACACTAAACCAAGAAAAATTAAAATTCAATAAAATGAGGATGATGAAGAAATTGATGGTGAAGAGAAAGACAAAGATTCTCAAAAGGAGGAGCTTTTTAAAGAAGAAGAGAAAGATGAAGATTCTGAAAAGAAGGAGGCTTTAGAACAAGAAAAGGGAGAAAAAGAAGATGAAGAATCACATGAAAGTGAATACGAAGACTCTCTTAGATCTGATACAAAAACACCATCTAGAAGAATTGAAAAGAATCATCTTGAAACTCTAATCATAGGTGACAAGGATGTAGGAGTTAGCACAAGAAGAATAATGATGTTTCAAGAACAAGCATTAATCTTGTTAGTTGAGCGAAAAAAAATTGCAGAAGCTATCAAAAATAATGATTGGATCAACGCTATGAATGATGACTTGGACCAAATAGAGAAAAACCAAACTTGGGAACTTGTCCCAAGACCGAAAGGGGTGAATGTTATTGGTACCAAATGGGTTTTCAAGAACAAGTTTAATGAGGATGGTCAAGTCATAAGAAACAAATCCAGACTAGTATGCAAGGGATATGCTCAAATAGAAGGTATTGACTTTGAAGAAATTTTTGCACCTATGGCAAGACTTGAAGCGATTAGAATGTTTGTAGCATTTGCATGCTACAAAAACTTTAAGGTATACCAAATGGATGTAAAATTTGCATTCCTTAACGAAGAACTTGAAGAGGAAGTCTATGTTGAACAACTTGAAGGTTTTCTCTTATCAGAAAATAGAGATTATGTTTGCAAACTAAAAAGGGAACTCTATGGCCTCAAACAAGCTCTAAGAGCATGGTTCTCAAGACTGGACAAGTACTTGAAGAAGCAAGGATATATAAGAGGGGCCACTGACAATAATCTATACATAAAGTTTGAAAACAAAAAACATGATCATTGTTTTTGTCTACATAGATGATGTCATATTTGGAAGTGATCTACAGATTCTAAGTGTAAAGTTTGCTTCAGAAATGAAGAAGGAGTTTGAAATGTCAATGTTGGGTGAAATAACATTATTCCTTGGTTTACAATTCTCACAATCATAAAAATGGATCTTCATCTCTCAAACCAAGTATATCAAAGATATGTTGAAATTTTTTAAAATGGAAGACTCAAAACCTAAAAATACTCCTATGGTCACTAGTTGTAAATTAAGCAAGGATGATGAGTCTTTGGAAGTAGATCATTCCATGTATAGGTCAATGATTGGTAGCTTTCTATATGTAATAGCTACAAGACCATATGTGATGCAGTATGTAGCCTTGGTTGCCAAATTCCAATCATCCCCCAAGAAACACATGTGGCAGTAGTAAAAATAATCCTTAGATATCTAAAAGGAACTATGGAGTATGGTTTATGGTATCCAAAAGGAAATGACTTCAATATAAAGGAATTTACTGATGCATATTGGGAAGGAAGTATTGATGATAGAAAGAGCACTAGTGGAGCAACATTTTACTTGGAGATTGCTTGGTATCATGGTTAAGCAAAAATAAGTCCTCCATTTCACTTTTTAGAACAGAAGCTGAGTATATTGATGCCGCATCATGTTATACTCGAGTCATATGGATGAAACAAACATTAGAAGGTCTACTTGTGAAATATGAGGACCCAATTGTGATACACTGTGACAACACGAGTGCTATAAACATATCCAAGAATCTAGTTATGCACTCAAAGACCAAGCACATTCCAATAAAATATCACTTTCTAAGAGAAAAAGTGTCACAAAATGTTGTCAAATTGGAGTATATTGATACAAAGGAACATATTGCATACATATTTACTACGCCACTAAGTGGAGGGTCCTTTTCCTATCTCAGGCAGAAGCTGGGGGTTATCCCTCTTCCTTAGTATAAACTAAAGATTGTACCTTGTCACAAAAAGATGGATATAGTTGACAGGGGGAGAAATGTGGACAGAGGGATTTTTGAGATCCTTTGTCATTAATGTCAAAGGGGGAGAACTTTGAAGAACTGTTGCCATCATTGAAAAATGGGGAGAATGTTGAGTATGATTGTCATTGATATCAAAGAATTTCATTAATGACAAAGGAGAAGTATATTAAGTCGATGCGTAAAACTGGTCGAATGGTCGATGCCATATTTAGTCGATGCTTAAACTAGTCGACGCCATATGTAGTCGATGCGTAAAAATGGTCGAATGGTCGATGCCATATTTAGTCGATGCATAAAACTGGTCAAATGGTCGACGCCATATTTATTCGATGCTTAAACTGGTTGACGCCATATTTAGTCGATGCTTAAAACTGGTCGACACCATACTTAGTCGATGCATAAAATTGGTTGAAGATGTCGAAGCTAAAAAGTGGTCGAGAGGCATATGAAGTCAATCGGTGTCAACCGCTTTTATTATGGTTGAGTCATTGTAAATCAAGACAATAATTGACCTCTTATCGACTTATTATCAGCCATTTCCAGTTGATTCGAATTCAGAGATGTAGTCGACTAGTCACAACCGCAGTCGACAAGTCGGAGTCACGAAGTCAAATTCGCAGTCGAAAAGTCAAAGTCACGAAGTCAACATTGGAATCAATGAGTCAGAGTCGGAACAGAGGAGTCGAAGACGTTGAATTAAGAGTATATCTTTAATGTTTTGACACCTAACATTGGAATCTACAAGTCAGAATCGGATTCGAAGTGTTTCATAATCGTGCTGTTAATTTTGCAGTTTAAAACATAGAGGTAATTGCGAATTAGTTTAAGTGAGGTAATTGCGAGTTGAAGGGTCACGATGAATATTTGTGACTGTTAGGTGAAGAGGCACGATTGATGGTATATAAACAAGGTTTTATTCCTTCAAATGAAGTGTCTCTGTACATTAAAATAGAAAATCAGAAGGTGTACAGAAAACAAAAGACACATAATCATTTAAAGGGTGGTTGGGAGGCGCAAGGACAAGCTACAAAATCCTGTAGAAAGTCATAGCTTCCTTCCAGTTGTTGTTGGTAAAGAGGGTGTTGTTGCATCCTTTAGTTGTAGCTGAAAATTTCGGGTGTCGTTGCATCCTTCAGTTGTAGCTAAAAATCTTGGGTGTTGTAGGATCCAGCAAGTTGGTTCTTGCAAATACTTGTAAATATAATTTTGTAGTAATAGAAATTGTTTGTGGTTTTCCCAATTGGGCTTCCACGATAAAATTCTTTGTTCTGTTTCTATTGTTGATTTTGTCTTAAAAGTGATAAAAATTGAAGAAATATCTAAATACTGATTCACCCCCCCACTCTCAGTATTACTTGAATTTCCAACAGTAAGACCCTTCTCTCACTACCTACTTCAGATATCATTGACATCAGATCCCTTTTTGGGGATTTAAAACAATTATGATTGTACCTTGGGTTCCGTTCTCATCAAAATAAGCATCCACCTAAAATTAAGCAAAAAAATTCATGATTCCTCTTTGCCTCATTATTCTCCCCTATGTTCTATTTCAACAAGTTCATCGCATAAAGGGGAGTCATACATTATAGTTTTAAAAACATTCAAATTTATGATTAATGATAGTTATCCATCTGACATAAGTAGGTTTCCCACTAGACATCATCATTATTATTAAGGTTCTCCACCCCAATGGGTTTTTCACAATCATCAATAGTTCAACTTCTTCAGCATCAACAACATCATCAACAGTCCAAGCCACATTTACTCATAATGGGATTGAAGCCACCTTCATCCCTATTTCTATCTATTCATAGAGTTGAATCCTTGCTATATGCTTAATGTAATCCAGTTTGACAAAATTTCATGAGAATAGGCATGACTACCTAATTTGTATAAACAATTATTTTTATGTGTCATCTATCCCTTTCTTGCTTCAATAATAATCACCAATATCCCCCCTCCGGGTATTCCTTCACTCAACAATTTCTAGCTTACTATCATAGTTTAGAATATTAGCATGATGGAAAGAAAAAATGATCTATTTCAGTGATATACATCCTTCCTAACCTCACAAATCAAGGGACATCTATTATCACCCAAATCTCACACACATGCAACATTCTAACCATTATTGCAAAAGGACATCATCAACATATAACATGCAAATCATTAGCATCATCTTCATCAAAATTCAGAATGAGAATTGAACCTTAGAATGACAAAGTCCACCATTTTGTATAATCGTACGATTTTTTTCTTGATACCCACATAGATCCGCATGGGAAAATTCTCAAAACCCACATGGTTGTGCCACTAAGTGGAGCATTAACTCTCTACAATGTATTCAAGGCTCACAATAGCATTTTTCACTCCAAGAATTTGAATTGGCCTCTTCACATGCTTGGGAGCATTCATTAGCTGCATGATTGTACCTTTGGGAAAACTTCATGATATGGAGCATTCCAATTGAGAACTAGATGTTTCAATACCTCCATTTGGCTTATAAAAGGAATCCATGAGCATGCATTCAACAAGAGAAATCTAGAGCAAGGTTTTTCTACAAAGAATTTGTACAAGAGCTCATATTTCACATACATTCTCATCACCATTTGGAATTCAAAGATCCCTAGACTTCTTCCTCAAGATTCAAGTGCTTCTCCTCATCATACCAAGTTAGTTAGAAAGAAATTTGCGATGGTTCAAAATAACCATCTTAAGGGATATTTTGGCCTACCATTGGAGCTGCATTCTTCTAGGTGACACCATTTGTATATAACCTTTACCATTGGACAATACTATATGGTTGAAGCAAACTCATTCTCTTTGATTTCATGGTATTAGCACTTGTCAATCTTTTATTTCATTCTTCCTTATTGAGTTTTTATTTAGAGTGTTAGTGCATGGTCTACTAATCATCACTTACATTGTTTCCTTGGTTAAAACCTCCAAGGATAAGGGAGGATTGCTCATTATTGTGGTATTTTTCTAGAAACAATATTGATCCAGGATATGCTTCCTAGGAATATGTGTGGCAAGCAACATGGTGTTCTGTTTAAGATATGTTAAAATCATGATATCATTACATGTAACATGCAGGTATTTGATGATTTATGCTTATTAATGTAAAATTATGAGATCACGTGTCATTTAACATGTAACTAATTGATGATTCATGATGGTTAATGAAATGATTTTATGATATCCTCTGGTAGTAGCAGACAATTAATGTTGTATGATATTTCACAATATGTTGTTCATGTGATAACACTTGGCACTTAGCATAGGATACTTGAAATTCATGTTGTTCCCTGCCTTTCATGATTATATTATGAGGGTGTTGTTTTAGTGATAAGGATATTTCAAGATGATTATATAGTGTTATGTTTATGCAATTCTATTTGGGAATGTAATAGCATGCATATAACACATTATACAACTTCACGAGAACTCGACATTGTTCTCCTTTTTTTGGGGGTCAATTTTAGTAGTTGTTTTTACCGCCATTTAAGAAAGTGTGTATATTGGTAGCACCATTTTTCGTTTTGAGCCCCTATTTTGCAATTTTGAAACTTCATGGTCATAAAAAAAATTAATTTTAATTTACAACTATGTTTTTCCAAGTTGATGAGAACTCGAAATTGTTGTCGTTTTTTGGGGGTTCAATTTTAGTAGTTATTTTTACCTCTGTTTCAGAAGCTGTGTATACTGGTAGCACCATTTTTTCGTTTTGAGCCCAATTTTTGCAGTTTTGAAACTTCCTGGTCATAACAAAATTTTAATTTTATTTACAACTTTATTTTTCCAAATTTTACAAAAAAAGTACATTTAGTAGCTTGTTATCATAATATATATATATATATATATATATATTTTAATTTTTAAAAGCAAATTAGAATTAGAAAATAGGAGCACAAGATGCTATTTTAGGTAAAACCCCTTCTCCCTCCATGACGACCTTGGTCATTAGTGAATGAATGTTGGTCAACAACCATGCTAAAGTAGTCCTTACCATGCATCAATCGTGCATACTAGTTTGCATAGGTAACTCAGTCGCAAAAACTACTAGCTTGATAGGCATAAACAAGTTTACGAGTTTCTACCATGACCTGTTACTCTTCAGCCTTTGTCTTCAATCTTGTAGGTTTCTCTGTAGTTAGCGAGTCTTCATTATGAGTCTTCATTATGGCTCACCATCCTTTCCTTGGAAAACACTCCATAGTGTGAGCATCTTACCTTCTGCGCTCCACTTCCCTACCATTTCTTGACCTTATGGCCTTTGAGTTCACAACCCAAACACTTTTTTGCAATTCTATATTGAGGGGGATCAACGAGTTCAGTTGTTCTAGCATCATCGTCTTTTCATTAATCTCTTTTTTGTGTGATGTCGGATGTCTCCTACTTGAATGTTGTCTTCGTCTATCATTGTAGTGAGGAATTATATTTCATGCAAGTTGATTACTTTTAATATGCATGGTCATGCTCAATGCTCATGATCATGTGATTGCTCTACTAGTCATGGTAAATTACTTTGGACTCAACTTAAAATATGGCTTAATGCAACTTACAAAATTTATGTCAACTAAGGGTGACTGAGTCATCTAGAGTCCGACTTGTATTACAATGGTAAAGGAGATCACCTACCTTAATGACTCACGTTTAACCCCCTATGTTCTTTAATTGAATTCATATTTTACAATAGAGTCACTAATCATGACTCAATCGACACAATCACTGAATTGACTATAACTTGGATATGTACACATATAATATTGCTTACATTTTTCATTATTTTCATGGTATTCTCAACTTAACGTTATTAAATACTCGACTAAAATTGACTAGAGATTTCAAGGTTCTTAGCATATCCATAGCAATATATCACATAAGAAAGAACCATGTATGATATAAATAGTTCAACGAGTACTATACTAATGACTCGACCTGGTCCACACCATGTTGCAATATAATCGATCAAATGCCAAACAACAAATATACACATGGAAAATGGAAACAATATGTAATTCTTAATTCACTGATCAACATAGATATTGAGTGTCAGTCTAATCCATATGCAATCAACTAGTGGTTGGTCTAATCCAAAGATGGTCGATGGTATTCTTATCTCACAATAAATCAACAAAGGGAAATGCTACCATGCGATAATGACCCTCGACATAGAGTCTAATTTCAAGAATTTGGAAACTTGATAGCTGCGATCATTGACACTCAGGAATAATATTTGATATTATAAGTGATGCTTAAAAACGAAAATCAATAAAATGCATCAAAGAAAGATCAAATCTAGTCTCAATCAACTGTGAACATCTAGAGAATATGTCAATATGGGTATTGGAGCCATATATCAATCAAAATATGTATCGCTACCACAATGTCAAAGAAATATTGTGGAGTTAGAAGCTAGAAGGATTACCGCGATTATCACTTGCAAGATTTTTATTTTTTTCTTGTCTAGGAAGAGTCACCAAGTAAAAAATATTCAAGAACGCCTCAGGATCAATCTTCTCCTGCATAGTTCTTCATTTTCTCATCTTGTTTGAGGTTTGAACCACCCTCACTCACTACTTTGGTCACCTAGAAAAAATGAGGATGCTAATGGCACCAAGATGTTGAAATCCTCAGCTTCAACCTTCAGTCAACCTTCAATCAAGAAAAGATTAACATATGCACACAAAGAACCATCAAGATAAACATGTTGGGAAGGTTAACCAATAGATTGTATTCATTCTTGAATATGTTACTTATAGAAAGATATATAGGGTTGGAGATGTTACACCCACTCCAACTACTCATTTGTTAAGGTTCCTTTTAATATACATTAACTAGTATATTATAAATAATATAATGATGACATTCATGGGACCTAAAGGGTCCCCTCAACAACATTAAAGAATCTTTGCATGCATGAAAAATGGATTCATCCATGTAAAGGAGGGAAGGGGACCTTTTAAGGGGGAGAATGGAACCAGTGACACACTTTTTTTGGGTGGGTGGGGGATGGGAGGACTATATTCCAAGAGAGGGAGGAGGAAGAGGCAGGAGAGGGATTAGGCTTGGTACAACTTCATTGGTTGAGGGATCGAGGATCTTGAATTCTAGCTGAGGGGTAGTTTGGGTGGTGAGTCATCCCCCACCTTGTTATTACAGGATTTAGGACCGTTACAAGAGAGGATTTTTTTGTCGTTGTTGGAAATCAAGCTAGTAGGAGAGTATTGCAAGTCAAAGGATTGAGTTCTAATCCAATTAATTTATTCCTTTCCTTTTTATTGGTAATGCTCAATAAAAAAATACACACACACACACACATATGAAGGAATTTTTTTGGTGTTCTTGTTTTTTTATGTATTCTACTATTATTTTTGTAGATTTCAAAGTTTTGAAAATATATAAAATTATATTCACTGTATTGAGGTTTTTCAAATGGGTTATCAAACTAAGTGGGCATGATTGTGGGAATAAATCCATGGTTAGGCATGCTTGGCGCATAGTACTCTTGGGATAAAGGGAAATTTTAAGGATACATAATTTTGTTAAAGTGTAGAAACCTTAGCAAATTTTACAAATTCTTAAGTTTCCAACCATAAAATGCTTGGCCATATTTATGTAGATATATTCAAATTTCTAAGGATTTTATATGGTTTTTGGACAATTTTGACAATGTTTAGAGTAAAATATTTTTATCTTAAGGAATTTGGGAAAATCATCTTAAGAAAAAATGGAAATTAGTGAACTTTTAAATAAAATAAAAATGGAAAATTATCCCATGGGTGAAATTTCACCCCTAAAATTTCCCTTACTTGGGATGTAATAATAATTAACATAGTCAAGCCATCGTTTAATATATTTTACTATAATTACCTCATGTTTGAGTTTGGTAGACAACTATTGAATTATTTTTGTCGATACTTGATCACAATTATTAATATTTATTTTAAGTGACCAATGTAAACAATGGTTTCCCTAGGGTGACTTAGGTTGACTTTGGTTGTCTATAGTGGAGTTTTCTTAAATATATTGATTAATATTAAATCCATTTACTATGGTTGATTAGACTTTAGTGCGATTAACTTTTTTTATCTTTGTTCAATTTGATTGACTTTGATTAAC
Source organism: Larix kaempferi (assembly GCA_027924585.1). Classification (NCBI taxonomy): domain Eukaryota; kingdom Viridiplantae; phylum Streptophyta; class Pinopsida; order Pinales; family Pinaceae; genus Larix; species Larix kaempferi. The sequence goes on from BSBM01000866.1 coordinate 6,513,039, forward strand.
TCTTTTTTTCATGTGGTTCACGGTAGTGGAGATAAGAGCTCGCCACATCAACGGAAACACCCCCGGTATTCTATGAAGAATGTCGGAAGGACAGATATGTTGTTTCTACAAAGGTGGCTCAACAAGAGCATCAAATAATCCCATTTAAGATCTAAACATGTCACTTACAAGGATTGAACCTGGTTGGGGATGGTAACAATCATTCCTGCCAACCACCCCAGCTACCTCCAATGGACAAACTTTGATTAACTCTTGTTTATCATGGTTGAACATTATTGACTTAGGATTACTATGATTACATTTGGTGAAATTTGCTTCACATACACAAAAAGGACAAGTTAAGTGCACCTTAAGTAAAAAATGATAGAAATATTTTAAAGAAGCATAGGAAAAAAGGATAGTACTTCCCAAAAAAAAGTGTCAATGTTAAATGACACATGTATCCCATTTCCTATTTCCCTCGTGGTATTGTACTATCGTTATTACTTCTTCAAGCAAAATTGTTTATGGATATTATTATATCATGTATTTTCCATTTCATTATTTTACATACATAACCACACCATGGTGATGCCCATTTAAATCCTCTATTTTTTCACACAATTTCACATGAATTCTTGAATTCTTTGTTGATTTGAACCACTACAGGTTCTGCTCATTTTCATTTTTACCTTATCAGTTATTAGACTATCATTCATCATCCTCTAACTAGGTATGTGGATCCCTTTAAGTATGTTCAATCTTTCATGGGTCAAAACAACCCATATGGCATCAATTTTGTGCTCATTGAAGTCATATTTCATTGTGTGGGTGCAATACCACATGTAAACCCTACTTTTGTTTGTTACATCATGTCCCAAAAATTCTACTTGGAACCCATAAGCTTCTCTACTTGCATTCTCTACCCAGAAATTCATAGCCCTAGTTATTGAAGTATCTAATGGATTTAGCACTATTAGGTCTCTTCAAGTCCACTACACAACTCTTCTTTGTCGGTTGTTATATCCTAGAGCTTCTACAAGTCATTTTAGGCAGTTAAATAGCTTCACAGGAATTTTACACACAAAACTTCATACTGATCCAATATCGGTCCTTTGCAAAGGATGTATTCTCTACATTTCAGTGGATCCCACGCTCGTAGCTTAACTTCTTGTATTACAAAGTCCTCAGACTTATTTTTCCAATGGGCACCAATATTGAACATGTCTCTTTGATACTTGTGTATCCATGCAATTAACAACATCTTGTTAGAAACCAGTTTATGGTAATGGAACCATTTGTTGGTGCAAAATGGAGACTGAGGTTCTTGTGCAAGTGCCAACAAAGGGCATTATTGTAGTATAGTGTGCTAGAATTTGCAATCCCTCGAAGGAGAAGGTCTCACCCAAAGCATAACCTAGACCTGCATATGACGAGGAGGGTTAAATGAAAATATTTACTAGGGTTTGTTCCATTTATTCACAATATTCTTACCATGCATGTTTAATCAAACAAATAACATATTTATGCAATAGAACAAGGTTGGAGAGTGGAAGAACCAATACATTGTAGGTGATGTTAAGGCCATCATACATGACCAAGATTTGTTGATGTTTCTGTGTGTAGAAGCATGCAATGCAGTAGTATACATCCAAAACATGTGTCCTCAGAGGATTTTGGGGGACAATACACCAAAAGAGGCAATCACTGGTGTGAATCCAGAGGTGAGTCATTTATGCATCTTTAATTGTCTAATTTACATACATATACTAGTGGATAAGAGGACCAAGTTGGAACCCTCTAGTAGGAAGGGTTTGCTTGTTGGCTATAATGAGAATTCAAAATCCTACAAGATCTATATTCTAGAGGAAAGAAATAAATTTTTTAGCAGGGACGTAAAGTTTGACGAATAATTTCCATACATGAAGTCTCATGATCCTATTCTAGTGACATAGGATGAATATCAAGAATCTCTGAAGGTTGAGCCATTGTCACCAGTGACTTTCAGTTCGTGGAAGCAACCTTTAGATGCAGAGGAGTATCCACCAACTTCTAACAATTATGTTAGTAGATGTCGATGATTCATGCAATAATTGAGGGATGATCAAGAGAAATTTGAGGCTCCTAGGAGTTCATTTATGGAGAGAAAACCTCTGAAGAAGTTTCTAAACTACATGGAATTGATGAGCAACATTATAGATTCTGATCCTCCTAGTTTTTAGGAGGAAACTAACTAGCAGGTTTGGAGGGATGCCATGGTGGAAGAGTGTTATTTTTTCATAAAATTATAGAATCACTAGAAGTAAAAAGTACAGAGACAAAGAACACGAGAATTTATCTTTGGAAATACAATCGAGATAAAATCCAGCAACCTTCGTATAGAGATGAATAACTCTGAGAAAAAAGTACAATGATGGGAGAGAAAAGGTGGAAGTAACTTCCAAGTAGAAACCCAAAAATGTCTTTTCCTAGATGCAAATGAGAATCTCTCGCCAAGTGGTGCGAACTTGCTCAGTTGAGTGATTGAATAATGAGGTGAAATTCCCTCTATTTATATAAGTGCCAAACTGGCTTTTTCCTCAACAGGGATGACTTGTTTAACTTGACTGAGCCACCTTCTTTTGGGGATCAATAAATAAATTTTTATTGTATTCTTTTCCTTGGGTAATTTATCCCCAATGTTTACATTGATTCTTTCAAGGGTTTAATTAATTACATAAAGATCATCTCCCGTAGGAGGTACAAATCAATACAATACAATACAATAAGAATAACTTCTAAAGTTGCACAAATTCCAACACTCCCTCTCAACAAGGATGATCCAGGAGGATATTGATGGCCACCCACCTATTCCACTTGGACCCCCACCATTGTTTCTTTAGTTTTTCAGTTTCCTTAATTATAGCACAATTTACTATTTTTGGCATTTTTCGGGTCCTAAACTTCCGGAGCCGTTTTGAGGCCCTAAATGACATTTTTTAGCATATGATGGTTAGGAAAATATGAGACCATTTTAGACTTAATATTTTCCATTTATGGATGTATTCATTGAATAGATCTTTCTAACGATGTATCATGCGTGTCAAACAGAGGTAGTATGCCAAAGTTACGACCTCAGGAAATTGATGTACCAGGTTACCCAACGGGGCCCATAGTCTGGCGTTTCACCTCCTAGGGTTAGGTTTTTGGATGTGTAGGGTTTCCCTTGTTTCTCAATAATATATAGGCCTTCGAGCCTGATTGTAACAGAGAGTTTAGAGGCATGTAGCCGCCACATCTCTTCTCAGAGATAAGCTACCAACACTCTATCTAGTTTATTTCCATCCTGTATGTAAACAAGTTTCATTTCTTTGATTAATGAAATGAAGTGCTATTTCCGTTGCATCTTTGTTTTTATGGATATTTGTGTATTCCGTTGCATTCTTGCATAAATCCGGATCAATGGTATCAGAGCAATCTGCTCTTTCTCGATCCTTCTTTGCATGTCCCCAACGAGGGCGGGGTATAAGGAGTTAGGGCTCGATCTGGTTGAACCTTTGCAATATCAGCCTCGCAAACCCCGACGGTCGCCCATGGGGGATGAAAAGAAAGATGAGGGCGTAGAAGATCCTATCAAAATGTTGCTCGAGGAGGCCCTTGAAAAACAAAGGAATGTGATGATGGATAACTTTTCCCAGATCCTTCAACGACTTCCCATTGGCGGTGCATTTGCATCTAGCAGCCACTTTGGAGGCACAACCCCTTTTAAGGTACAAGTAAACTTTGACATTCCCATATTTGATGGCCGAATAGATGCAGACACCATAGATAGATGGTTGAATCTTTAGAAGGATATTTCTCGGTTCATGACTTTTCCGACTGAGAAAAGATTACTTTTTCACTACTCAAAGCTGCCCCCCATGTCAAGGACTAGTGGGAAACCTACCGTGAGAAAAAGGACGAGGAGGAACCCTCTCTGTTCTCAGTCGTACCCACTTGGAATTCTTTTTGAGACGCCATAAAGGAACAATATTATCCCATGGGGAGCTATGAGGACAAGTACATACAATGGACTACGCTGCGACAACAAAGAGATCAAGATGTGCATGAGTTGACGAATCTGTTCCATACCCTGCGCACCAAGTTGGGTATCAAATATTCAGAGAAACATTTGGTGTTGAAGTACCGCAGTTGTTTACACAGATACATTCAGGAGGAAATGGAGTTCCTTGATATCTCCTCACTTGGTACGGCATACCGGTATGCTGCCAAAATTGAGCAAAAATTCAAACAAAAGAAGCGAGACTTTGGATCTGCGAATCAGAAGCAAGTGAAAGGTGCCCCCAAACCATAGAACCAAGGACAAATCCAAGGCATGGCGACTCAAGACAACTTGCCAAAGCCGCAAGCAAAGAGAAACACTACGAAGCCGAAGAAGGAAGTGGGAAAGTGGTGTGAGTTCCATAAGAGTCCCACTCACAACACAAGTGAGTGTTGGGCCAAGCATTCACTGGTGGCTTCTGAATCAGATGCATACTATGACACTGAATCAGAACCCAAGAAGGGGAATGACAAAGGGAAGAAGATTATCTATGCAGAGCCCAATGCCACCGTTGCCACCACGAAGATCCAAAAGGAAGAACCAAAAGATTCATAGGAGGAGGAGCGTCTCTTCCACTCCCAGATTTGGGTATAGGGTTCCCCGCTACAGTTCATTGTCGACAGTGGGAGCCAAAAGAACCTCATTTCAGGAGAGGTCATGAAGCGGTTGGGCTTGACGACCACAGCACACCCGCAGCCGTACACCATCGGGTGGCTTCACCAAGGACGGGATATTCGCATAAGCCAACAGTGCCGCCTTCCCTACAACATCAAGCCCTTCACCGATGAGGTATTATGTGACATTGCTCCTCTTGATGTTTGTGATGTATTATTAGGCCAACCATAGTTATGGAAGCGACATGCTGTGTATGAGTCTCAGCCTCGCGCTATTATTATTACATTGGGAAATAATTTGTACAGGATACCAGAGCTACCACCGCCTGCCACTATCTCTTTGGTTACTGCAAAACAATGCAGTAAGCTCATTTCAAAAACTGGGAAATTTGTTTTCTTGATGATCCGCCCTCAGGGCAAGAAGAAGATCGTGGCCACGACCTCCAGACAGGGCTCCTCCGCCCAAAAACAACAAATGGACAAGGTCGTGGCGGAGTACCGGGACATATTCACCTCACCCACAAGGGTGCCTCTGCACTGTCAGGTCAAGTACCCCATCGATCTGACCCCAGGTGCGCCGCTACCCAATGGACCGATCTATCGATGCTCTGTTTTGGAGAACGATGAAATCAAGAGGTAGATTCAGGAGCTGCTATAGAAGGGTCGCATCCGGCCAAGTTCATCACCCTGTGGGAGCCCGATCGTGTTGGTACAGAAGAAGGATGGGACTTGGAGACTTTGTATTGACTATCGGGCGCTGAACAAGATCATTGTCCAGAATAGGTACCCGATCCCCCGGATTGATGACCTCCTGGACCAAATTAAAGGGGCAAAATATTTCAGCAAGATCGACTTAAAGTCCGGGTATCACCAAGTACCGATCGAACCAACCGATGTGTGGAAGACTGCCTTCAAAGCCAAGGAGGGCCTTTTCGAATGGATTGTCATGCCTTTTGGGATGACGAATGCTCCCGCAACCTTCATGAGACTAATGGACGACATATTGCGGCCACTCACCAACTCATTTGTAGTAGTGTACTTAGATGACATCTTGATCTTCAGCCAGACTTGGGAAGAGCATCTCCACCACATCCAACAGGTCCTCCAAACACTTCGGAAGCACAAGCTGTGTGCCAATTTGGACAAGTGCACTTTTGGCATGACCCAGGTTCAGTATCTGGGATACATTATTGATGAGTGGGGGGTGCATGTGGATCCAACCAAGATCCAAGTCATTCGGTATTGGCCAGCCCCAACCACTCTAACATAGCTTCGCAACTTTCTGGGTCTTGCTAATTTCTACTGTAGGTTCGTGCTGGGATTCTCTCATATCACTTGGCCCTTGAGTCAAGCCACCAAGGGAGAAGCGAAAGAAAATTTCTTCTGGTCGGAAACTCAACAGAAGGCATTTGTAGAGTTGAAACATCACCTCTGTTGTGCCCCAGTGCCCACATTACTAGACTTGCAACAACCATTTGAGATCAAGACAGATGCCTCTGACTATGCTATTGGGGCCGTCCTTACTCAACAAGGGCATCCAGTGGCATATCACAGTGAGACACTATTCGACACTGTTCGACACAGTCCGCAAATATCCCACTTATGACAAAGAGATGTATTCCATTGTACAGGCTTGCCGACAATGGAATCATTACATTTTGGGAAGGAAATGATCATCCACACAGACCACCGACCCCTGCAGTTCATACAGACCTAAGGGAAGTTACAAAACGATTGCCATCAGAAGTGGTCCACATATCTACAACAGTTTCATTTGAACATCAAGTACAAGAAGGGCAGCACCAATAATGTTGCAGACTGCCTCAGCCGACCACCGATTGTGACAATAACCACCATGCTCAACTCTTGTGGGCACGAGACTTCTGATTGGCCACTTCTCTACCAGAGCGATCCAGAATTCAGCCACACATACAAGAGGCTCTTGGAGGGAAGTCAAGTTCCAAATTTTCACCTCCAGGATGCACTACTATGTCACATGGGACACCTCTGTGTTCCTTCAAGCGAGCATGCCAAGATGATTTGGGAAGCGCACTACAGTCGGGTCGCTGGGCATTCAGGGTCGAGAGAACAGTGGCATTACTGTAGAAGTATTTCTATTGGCCGAACCTTCGATAGGACATTGGGAAGTACATCCGATCCTGCACTGCCTGCGCCATTTCCAAACCATCCATTAAGAAGCAAGGACTCTATCCTCCGTTGCCTACTCCTAGTCAACCTTGGGAATCCATCTCCATGGATTACATGTTGGGCCTTCCTTCTACTAAGCACGGCAACGACTGTGTGTTCGTGGTCGTCGACAGATTCTCAAAGATGGCCATAATGGTGGCCTGCAAGAAGAATATCACAGCATAAGCCACTGCTAAACTCTTCTTTGAACGAGTGTGGGTACACTTTGGGATCCAACAATCTATCATCTCAGATCGGGATAGCAGGTTCCTTAGTACATTTTGGTCTAGCCTATGGTCAATTCTAGACACCAAGCTCACAAAGTCCACAACTTTCCATCCCCAAACTGATGGCCAGACAGAGGTCGTCAACAGGATGATCGTCCACATTTTTCGCATGTACAACTCAAAGCATCCATGCACATGGGATGAGAGCCTCCCCTATGTAAAACATAGCTATAACCGGGCCCTCCACAGCTCAACCGACCACAGCCCCTTTCAGGTGGGCTTGGGATTACAGCCACTATGTCCCATTGATGTAGCCATGCCATTTGCAGCTACTCAGACTGATTCGGCTCATGTCCATTTTGAAGTTTCCAAGGAGAGCAAATTCATTGAGCGCATTCAACACATTCGCCAACAGGTTCATGACATATTGGACAGAGCCAATGCTAAGTACAAGTAGTGACATGATCAGCATCGGGTGAAACACAACTTCTAGGTGGGCGACAAAGTGTGGCTACATTTGCAAAAGGAGTGCCTCGCTGGACCCCACCGTAAGCTTCGCCCGCTCCGATATGGTCCATACTCCATCACCAAGGTTGTTGGGGACAATGCCTTCGAGCTCAGTATTCCACCATTCCTTGGTCTGCACCTAGTGTTCAATGTGGACCACCTTCGACCCTACTTTCCACCTCTAATAGACACATCAGACGTGATAGAACAACTCACACCAACAGAGTTAAAACCAGACTGCATGGAACAAGCCACAACTAATCAGATTATGGACACACAGATCAAGAACACCCACTAGTAGAAGATCCAGTTGTATCGAGTTATCAAAGCAGGCCAACTCATTCACCAAGGAAAGTGGCTAACCAGGGACCAAGTTCAGCAGAAGTTTCCTCATCTCATGGAGGGACTCAACGCAATGGGGACCATTGCTTCCTAAGGGGGGAGGAATGATCCAGGAGGATATTGGTGGTCACCCGCCTATTCCACTTGGACCCCCACCATTGTTTATCAGTTTTTCAGTTTCCTTAATTATAGCACAATTTACTATTTTTGGCAGTTTTCGGGTCCTAAACTTCCGGAGCCGTTTTGAGGCCCTAAACGAGGTTTTTTCAGCATTTGATGGTTGGGAAAATATGAGTCCATTTTGGACTTAATATTTGATATTTAAGGATGTAGTCCTTGAATATATCTTTCTAACGATGTATCATGCATGTCAAACGGAGTTAGTATGCCAAAGTTACGACCCCGAGAAATTGATGTACCAAGTTACCCAATGAGTCCCATAGTCTGGTGTTTCACCTCCTAGGGTTAGGTTTTTGGATGTGTAGGGTTTCCCTTGTTTCTCAATAATATATAGGCCTTCGAGCCTCATTGTAACAGAGAGTTCAGAGGCATGTAGCTGCCAGATCTCTTCTCATAGATAAGCTACCAGCACTCTAGCTAGTTTATTTCCATCCTCTATGTAAACAAGTTTCAGTTCTTTGATTAATGAAATGAAGTGTTATTTCTACTGCATCTTTGTTTTTATGGATATTTGTGTATTCTGTTGCGTTCCTGCATAAATCCAGATCAAAGGAAGGTATTCTTCGGTCATCATCAGCATCACGATCATCTAGATTTCATCTATCCATCTATACTATCTCAATCATCTCTATAGATGTTGAAGGTTGTCAACACAGTCTCAGTCCTTCGAGAAATGTCATCATGCATCAAATCCACCAGTCCTTCGGTGAGTCCAAGAGTATCCTCTCCATCCTACCTAGATGTATGAGAGATAATCTTTACCATCTGCTTTACCATATTCTACATGTCTGTCTCATCTGCCGATGGGATCCTACCATACCTGGCTAAGAACCTGGACGAGAAGAGGTGAACGACCATATACTACCTGTTCGTCTCATCTATCGATGGGATACTCCCATACCTGGATGAGAACCTAAAGGAGTAGAGGTACCCGTGCAAGCATCACATGACCATATAATACTTGTACATCTCATCTGCCGATGGGATTACTCCCATACCTGGTTGAGAACCTGGATGAGTAGAGGAACCTATGTGTAACCTGACCATCTACTACCTTTTTGTCTCATATGCCGATGGAATTACTTCCATACTTGGCTGAGAACCTAGATGAGTAGAGGCACCTGGATGGAACCTGACCATCTACTACATATCTGTCTCATCTGTTGATGGAATTATTTCCATACTTGGCTGAGAACCTGGAGGAGTAGAGGTACCTGGGTGAAATCATGGTAAACATATCTATATCATATTTCCCTCTCAAGGAGGGACACGTTCTCTTCTACTCCAAGTCTTCTACAAAAGTATTCAAACTTTATCCTAGGAAGAGGATTGGTGAGAACATCTGCAACCTGGTCATCTCTCGGAACATACTATAACTCGTGTGCACATTTCTGCACCATATCACGAATGAAGTGATACCAAATATCTATATGCTTCGACTTGTCATGGAATATGGGATTCACTCACATATGCGCACAACTCTAGTTATCAAATTGAATCATATTTGGCTCTGTAATTTGTACAAAAAATCCCGCAAGGAGTTTCCAAATCCATACTGCTTATGGGGCTATTGTACTAGTAGCCATGTACTCAGCCTCTACAGCACTGAGTGCTACTGAGTTCTTCTTCCTGTTGCACCAGGAAATCATTGTAGACCACGAACTGAAGCAACATCCAGAAGTAATCTTCTTATCTGCAGTACATCCGAACCAATATGAGTCTGAAAATCGCTGCAATCTCAAGTCACACTCTGAAGCATATCTCAAACCATATCCCACAATGCCACGCAAGTATTTGAGCACATGTTTTGCAACAATCCAGTGAATTTTCCTCATCTCACACATGAATTGACTGAGAACATTCACAGCAAAACATATATATGATCTGGTGTTCATCAGATACATCAAGTATCCAATCAACTAGCGATAAATAGTGGGATCAATCAAATTTGAATCTGAAGTAGAATCCCTCAACTTCTTCAAATTTGCATCCATTGGAGTAGCCATGGACTTGTAGTCCATTTCGAATCTCTTCAGAATATCTATTGTGTATTTTCCTTGACCTAGGAAAATATCCTTCTGCCTCTGCCATACTTCTAATCCCAATAAGTAATGCATCAATCGAAGATCCTTCATTCTGAACTCAGAGGAAAGTTTCTTCTTACACCATACGACAAGTTTCTCATTTCCAATGAGAAACATGTCATCAACATGAATGACCAAAATCAGTGGCTCATAATCCACAACCTTGTAGTAAAGGTTTGGGTCTGCATCACTCTTGGTTAATCCTAGACTCACCAGGAATCTGTCTATCTATCCATACCAAGCACGGGGTGCTTGCTTGAGTCCATACAGATCCTTTTTTCAGCTTGCATACATGAGACTCCTTTCCATGGACAACAAACCATTTTGGTTGTTCAATATATTCTTCTTCCTCAATAACACCATTGAGAAAGGTTGTATTGACGTCCATCTGATGCAACTTCCATCCCATATCTAAAGCAATAGCAATGATCGATATGATTGTTGAAATATTGTAACTTCGAAGAATATTCTATTGTATTTTATTATTGTAATTTATTCGGAGATGTTTTATTCCTCTGTCGGGATGTTATTATTGTATTTGGTCATCATAGAGTCATGAGGTAAAACCTCCTTTGTAATTCAGTTGATAGAACCCTCCAGAAAGTAATATTATATTGTTTTGAGTCTTCCTAGGTAAGTCGTCCCAGTTAAGTTTGTTGGGGCCGACCTAGTTAGTGAAAAAGTCAAGTGGAAGATAAAGTATAAATAGGAGTGATGTGCTCCTCATTTGGACACACACACACTCACTTTTGTAATTCGCATAAGAGAAAGAGAGAGAGAGAGAGATCTGCAAGGAGAAGGAGCACTTGTTTGGGGTTGTCTTTGTACTTTTTATCATCTATATTGCGTAAGTTTTGCTGGGTTTTCTTCTCCTAGAGGGTTTCCCAGGATAAATCTGTGTCTATCTTGTGATTGTGTTTCTTTTAGTGATCCTGTATATGCTATTGTTGTGATATTGAATTGAATATTGATTTTATCTATCTTAGCATATTGAATCTTAACATGGTATCGGAGCTAACCTGAATAGAACAACTTTCACAAGGTGAAACTCTCTCTCTTCTCCCTCCAAAAAGAAATTAGGGTTTCTGTCAAAGTTGGAATTTTGGAAATATGATTGCATAGAAAGGTGCGCCTCTCCAAAAGAAAAATTTTGAGCCCTAGATTGAAATTTGTGAGTGGGTATATATCTGGGAAAGTCAAACCCTAGTTTGACTTTGGACAAGAAAAACCAGAAAACTGCAGATCAGAATTTCACAAGTCAATTTTGAGAGGTTAAAATTTGGAATCTCCAGAAATCAAGTGTACCAGTCAATTTTCCTCAGTCAAGCTCATATCCTGGTAAGGTCAGCTTTGCATTTTGAGAAATTTCATTTTTTGGTGACCTCCTAGATAAGATGGCCCCAAGCAATAAGCTTGAGGATAAGCTAGAAGGCATAGAGAATTTTCGAGCATGGAAATATAGGATTGGCCTTATTCTTGAAGAGAATGATATTGCCAAATATATCGAGAAAGAAGTTGCAAAACCTGAAGAGGATGAAGCTAAAGAGAAGCACACAAAGGACCTGATTAGGGAAAAGAGGATCATTGTTGATTCTATCAAAGAGCACTTGATTCCTCAAGTGTCATCCAATAATACCCAAAAGGAGATGTATGATGCCCTAGCCAGAATGTATGAAGGAAGGAACATCAACATGAAGATGAATTTGACAGCTCAATTAAAGAGTACCAAGATGTGCCAAGGAGAATACATCGAATACTACTTCACAAGGGTCTCCGAGTTCAAGGAGGAACTAGAAGCCATTGGAGACTCCTTTTATGAAGATGAGCTAGTTATGACTGCTCTCAATGGTCTCACTAGACCTTGGGATTCATTCATCTGGACTATGTGTGCTAGAAAGGAAAGCATGAAATTCGACATTGTATGGGAAGATAGCATCCAAGAGGAGGTTGGAGTATCCAATAGAGAAGCTATACTTAAAGAATATGATCAAGCCCTAGCCACCCATACCAAGAGAGGAAGAAGTCAATCTAAGTTCAAGAACGAAATCCACAAGCCTAGTCTCAACCTCCCAAGAAGTTCCAAAGGACAAGAGGAAATAATCCAAGAAGAAACTACTCCAACTTTCAATGTTTCAATTGTGACAAGCTAGGACACATTGCCATAAATTGTCCATTGAAGAAAGAATAATACAAGAAGAGGAACAACAAAAAAATACATCATGAACACCTAGCTGAAGCTGAAGATGAAGAAGAAGAGGAAGAAGGACCTCTAATAAAACAAGCAAAAGAAGAAGATGCAGAGGAGTATGTATTATTCTCTTCACTCTCTGGGTCTGTGACACCTAGAGAAGATACATGGATTATTGATAGTGGTGCTTCAAAGAACATAACATGACAAAAGAAAACTCTGTCAAAACTTGAAGAGAAGAACTCTCCTCAGAAAGTATCATTAGGAGATGAATATCAATATCATATCAAAGGAATTGGTGAAGCAAGCTACAAGCTTGATTCTAGAACCCCCATGAAGATGAAGGAAGTCTTATATGTACCAGGTTTGAAGAAGAATTTACTTTCTATCTCAAATTAGATATGGAAGGATATAGGGTTGCATTCATAGATGGACAAGTACTTATGTGTCCCAAAGGAAAATCAATTGAAGATGTAGTTGTCATTGGTGAAGAAGAAGGAGGCTTATATAAAGTCAATGGACATTCATAAACAACCCTTGTTCATGAGACCACTAGTCCAAGTCAATTATGGTATATGAGGCTTTCTCACATCATCTAAAAAGCACTACCCCATGTGAGGAAAGTAGTGACAGGATTACCAGATTTGAAGATCAATCATGAAGGCATTTGCAAAGGATGTGCAAAAGGAAAGAATATCAAGAATCCATTTCTGAAGAGTGAGACAAAGACTAAAGGTACTGTGGAATTGATCCATTCAGATATATGTGGTCCAATTCCCTCCACATATTTGAGTGTTTATGAATATTATGTTACATTTATTGATGACTATTCAAGAAAGACATGGATATATTTCTTGAAATCAAAGGATGAAGTATTTGGAAAATTCAAGGAATTCAAAGCCTTGATAGAGAATCATTCAGAAAGAAGAATCAAGATACTCAAAACAGACAATGGTGGAGAATATACTTCAAAATATTTTGAAGCCTTTTGTAAATAAGCTGGAATCAAGAGGGAGCTAACTACTCCCTACAATCCTCAACAGAATGGTGTTGCGGAAAGAAAGAATAGGAACATTATGGAAGCAGTCAAAACAATGATACATGATCAAGATATTCCAATGCATCTATGGGCTGAAGCAACAAGGACGACAATTTATGTACAAAATAGATTATGCCATAGTGACCTTGGATTCAAGACTCCAAAAGAAATGTTCACAGGAAAGAATCTTGAAGTGATCCACCTCAAGATATTTGGTTTCCCAGTATATGTTCACATACCAAAAGAAAAGAGAACCAATTTAGACCCTTCCGAAAAGAAGGGAATATTTGTTGGAGACTGTGAAGTCTCCAAATCCTTCAGAATATACATTCGAGGATTCCATCACATGGAGATTAGTAGAGATGTAACATTTTATGAAGAATCATATCTCAAGAGAACCAGAAAGTGCCAGCATGAAGAAGTATATGAAGAATATGTACCTCCCAGAAATGTAGAAGCTACACCCTCCACTGAAGATGAAACACCAGAAGACCATGATATGCTTGAAACCTCAAGAACCTCCCACTATGAATATTTCACGAAAGAGAAAGCCTTCTTGGGAAAGAGAAATTATACAAGAGGCAGAGAAGTATGGAGCTCCAAAAGGCTCCACAAGAGTAAGCAAGAAGCCAAAGCCATTTTCTAGTTATGTGGCTTTGATGTGTGATATTGTAGATCAAGAACCTACCGGTTATGAAGAAGCTATATAGAAGAAAGAATGGGTAGAAGCAATGACGGAAGAATACAAATCAATAATGAAGAACTATGTTTGGGATATCGTTCCCAAACCAGAAGGAAAAAGTGTGGTATCTTCCAAGTGGATCTACAAGATAAATCATGTAGTTGATGGAAGTATTGAGAAATACAAGGCAAGGTTTGTGGCTAGAGGATTCTCTCAGAAAGAGGGAATTGATTATGAAGAGACATTTGTGCCATTAGAAAGTTACACTTCCATTAGAACCATCATGGCACTTGCATCCATGATGAAGTGAAGTTTACACCAGATGGATGTGAAGACAACTTTCCTGAATGGTGTGATTGAGAAAGAAGTGTACATAGAACAACCACAGGGATTTGAAGTTGAAGAAAAATATAATCACGTATGCAAGTGCTCTGTATGGATTGAAGCAAGCTCCTAGAGCTTGGTGCAGAAGGATGGATAGATTTTTTATGAGCTTAGGATTTACCAAAAGTAAATTTGACCATTACCTTTACTTTAAGGTTATAGATGATGAACCTATCATATTATTGTTGTATGTGGATGATTTATTTCTGACAGGAAATGAGAAACAGATTGTAGAGTGCAAGAAGAAGCTCACTGAATAATTTTAGATCAAAGACCTTGGATTGATGCACTATTTTCTAGGTCTGGAAGTATGGAAAAACCCAAAAGGAATCTTTCTCAACCAGGGAAAGTATGCTGTGGAAATCCTAAAAATATTTGATATGTTGGAATGTAAATTCGTGGCCACACCCATGGATACCAACCTGAAGTTGTTAGCTGATGAATTTTCAGAGTCAGTGGATGTGACTCAATATAGACAGATTATTGGGTCTTTGATGTATCTAAAAAATACGAGGCCAGATATATGCTTTATTATGAATACCCTGAGTCAATATGTAGTTGAGCCTAGACGTATTCACCTGTTAGTTGCAAAGCATGTGATGAGGTACCTGAAAGGTATGATAGAATTTGGTCTATACAATGTTGGAGATCATGACTACAGATTGTATGTTTATATAGATGAATATTGGGCTGGAAGGGTCTCAGATAGGACTAGCACCTCAGGTGGATATTATTGTCTGGGATCCTCCATTATCTCATGGTTTATCAGGAAGCAATCCAGTGTTTCTCTCAGCACAGCTAAAGCATAGTATATAGCAGCTTGTTCTGCTAGCTGTGAATCCATATGGCTCAAAATGTCATGTTAGGTCTATTTGAATTGGATTTGGATACCACGGTGATTCTATGTGACAACCAGTGCTGTATAAAGATGATGAAGAACCTCGTGTTCCATGACAAGTCCCTCGTGTTCCATGACAAGTCAAACCACATAGAAATCCAGTATTTTTACATAAGGGATATGGTACAGAAGGGAGTTATAAAGCTCCAGTATGTGAGCACTAATGAGCAAGTTGTTGATGTGTTGACTAAGCCTCTGTCTCGAGTGAAGTTTTAGTACTTCTGTGACAAGATTGGTGTGGTTCCAAAGGACCTTCCTCGAAAGGGGGAGCAATGATGATGATGTTGCAGTGGGATTGTATCATCTCTAGACATTAGTCCTAAAGTGATCCGGATAATTTTGCCTCTGTGATGTAGCTGGGATTGTATCATCCCTGGACATTAGTCCTAAGGTGATTCGTGGAATTTTGTCTCAGTGATGTCGTTGGGATTGTATAATCCCTAGACATTAGTCCTAAAGTGATCCGCAGAATATTTTCTTCGTGATGTGGTTGGTATTGTATCATCCCTGGCCATTAGTCCTAAAGTGATCCACATAATTTTGTCTCCATGATGTGGTTGGGATTGTATCATCCCTGGACATTCGTCTTAAAGTGATCTGCAGAATTTTTTCTCTGTGATGTGGTTCGGATTTAATCATCCCTGGACGTTAGTCCTAAAGTGATCGTCAGACTTTTGTCTTAGTGATGTGGTTAGGATTTCATCATCCTTGGAATTATGTACTAAAGTGAGAGGGATTGATCATCCTGTAATTGGATAATGTGTGTTGCAGGTTATGTTGCTGCAGATGATGTTGTTACTGATTGAAAGATCAAGAGTTGTTGCTGATCAAAAAATCAAGATTTGTTGTAGATGATCGAGAGATCAAGTGTTGTTGTAGATGATCGAGTGATCAAGTGCTACAAAAGATGAAGATCAAAGATGAAGACTCAGTGTTGTAGAAGATGACGCTCCAGTAGTGAAGATGTTGAAGATGTTGACCCATCATATGTATGTTTTCATGTATGTATGTTCTGGTTAATATAGTTAGTTTTTCTCCACCCATCTAATTCAACAAAACTATTTGATTAATGGCTTTGAAGGCCTTGTCCTATCTAGATATTACTAAGTTGTCTTGAGTGAGGAAATTAGTGAGTGGGTTATTCATCTTGATCCAATTATACTCCATCATTAAAAATAAGATTAAGTTACTAGTCTCTTTCGATTGCAACCTAGAAAGACTCTTGGAGAGCTAACACGACTGCTTTGAATAACTCTGTGCATTCAGGAAAATCCGCATCCCAACTGGTGTTCGTTGGATGAAATCGACACACATTACCACTCTTTCCCATGGCTACTGAACTTAATCACCGACTACCTTCTTGGAGGCGAACACAACAAGAACTTAACAAATCCGAGAATACGTGGCTACCTTTGTCTTCAGCTAATTCGGTGGTGAATCATCATGAACTTCACAGTTGTTATGATATAACAAACAGCTTCCTCGAGGTCTTCGATCATCATAAAAAACAATGAGCCAATACTTACTATGAATTAACCACGACCTTCCATCATTTTGGATTCCAACAGTGCTTTCATATATGCAATCTGGTAACTATGTTGCCGGAATGTTTTCATATAAAAACTTTGCAAAATCTTCAACATAGGAGTTAGGCCAAATATTAATATGTGTTTGAAGACTTAAAAAGAAATGAAATATTTAATAAACCAACTCTTATAACATGAAATAAAGTAATAAAACTATGGTTATGTAATAGAAATGAAAAAATCAATAATAAAGCAAAAATAGAAAGCAATGAAAAATTAGAAACTAAGAAAAGACTAGGACTAGGTACAATTCCAGTCCTAACACGAGTCATCCCAATTGTAGATCTGAAGTAGAAACCCTAGCAGGAGCTAGGTCAAAAATTAAAGTTGGATTCTTGAAAAACTGAGTCCACCTGGAGATGTTCCCTAGCAAGGAAAGTTGAGAGAAGGTAGGGTCGATCCAATACTGTGGAGGGAGTAGGTCAAAAACTAAAACCCTAATTTTTGCGACAACTACAGAATTAGGTCAAAAAATGAAAATTCTCAGAATTGGATTCTGCGTTCACCAAAAGATGCACCCTTCCTAGAGAGAAATTTCCAAGGCTCTTTTTCTACCAAATTTATGAGTGAAGGCCTTGAAAGATGAAACCCTAGTTCGGGAAATGGATTCTTCTAGTACTGCTCTGATACCATGTTAGTTTTTCATACAATTATAGCATTATAGTTCAATTGTATAAGATCAATAGGATCACTAGAAGAAATGCAAAGCACAGAGATAAAGAACACGATAATTTATCCTGGGAAACCCTATCGGGAGAAAACCCTGCAACCTTTGTATAGAGATGAATAATTTCGAGAACATAGTACAATGATGAGAGAGAAATGGTGGAATTACTTTCCATGTATAAACCCCAAAATTTCTTATCCTAGTTGCATATGTGAATCTCTCTCCAAGTGGTGAGAACTTGCTTGGTTGATTGAGTGAATAATGAGGTGAAATTTCCTCTATTTATACAAGTGCCAAACTGGATTTTTCCTCAACATGGCTGACTTGTCTAACTTGACTGGGCCAACTTGTCTTGGGGATCAATAAATAAAGTTTTATTTTATTCTTTTATTTGGGAATTTATCCCCAAGGTTTACATTGATTCTTTCAAGGGTTTACATAATTAATTACATCAAGATCAACTCTCGTAGGAGGTACAAATCAATATAATAAAATATAATAAGAATAACTTCTAAAGTTGCACAAATTCCAACAAAGAGTACAACTCCATCATGAAGAATGATGTTTGGTACATTATGAAAAGATGATATGGAAAATCAGTAGTTATTTCCATATGCATATACAACATTAAACATGCAGCGAATGGAAACATAGAAAAGTACAAAGCGAGAATTGTGGTGGGAAGGTCCTCTCAATAAGAGGGAGTTGAGTATGAAGATACTTTTTCTCTATTTGTTAGGTACACTTCGATTATAGAAGTGATGTATTTATTCTCCATTATGAGACAAAGGATACATCAAATGTATGTGAATACACCTTTCCTTAATGGTATAATTGAGGAATAAATATATAGAGAGAAACTATAGGGCTTTGAGATCAGTGGGAAGGAGTCCCATGTGTGCATGCTAAAAAATGTATTATATGGACTCAAGAAAGCACTATGAGTGTGGTATTATAGGATTGGTGGATACTTGTAGAGTATGATCTTCACTAAAAGTGAAGAAAATCCAAAATTATATCTCAAATTTGGTGAGGCGGACCTCCTTATTTTGGTGTTGCATGTAGATGGCATGTTTCTTATAGGATAAAATAATCTCATTGCAAGGCGCATGGAGGATATGGAAACTAAGTTTGAGATGGACATATGCATGATGCATTATTTCTTGGGTTTAGAGGTTTGGCAGATACTATGAGAGAATTTTCTTGGTCAAGGTAAGTGTGGATTTGAGATCCTAAATAGATCCTGGATGAAGGACTGTAAACTCTAATAGCATCATTTGCCACGTTATATGTATAGATGCACATTTTTGCCTTATCTATGATCTCCATCCCCCTTGCAAACTTCCTTGTCCTATTGTGGATCATTTATGATATCCCTTAGTAAAAAAACCTTAAGAAATCCCATTTTTATGTTCATATGCACCCTGTCAATGTATGTCCTATGCCATACACACCTTTGTAGTGTATATCTCACATATGAGCCTATTTTGAGGTAAAAATTATAGTTTTTCATGAAAAGAAATATTTTTCATTGGTTCTAAACTCCTTTTTCTTGTTAATAAATACCCCTAACTTCCTTAACTACCTCCTCAAAAGTATAAAAGAGGATAAAGAGAAGTTGAGGAGGAGAAAACACCTTTAGCATCATTATTCTGCCATTTTATGCATAGAATCCACAACCCTAATCCTGAGTATGTAATTTTTTTCCTTTTCTAGAAATTTACATCTCGAGCTATCTTCACCTTTGATATAGTAGTAAAAAATTTATCATTTCACTTTCTTGGACTTCCTTGAATGGAGCATGAATAAATATTGCAATTGTGTGATCGAGGTGAAGGAATTTACCCTCCAATTCCAGAATAGTGACATAGTGAAGAATAGGTCAAACAATTCTTAAGTATTGTTGTTATATTTATATACAAAGATTTCTTTTCTCTCAAATTTATGTTTATGATATTTTTATAACTTAATATATTTAATTTCAGTCAAATCTCTCTATATTTGGAGCCATTCGTTGTTGTGTTTATGTTTCCTTCTTGTTTACAGATATTCGAGAGAGTAACCGAACTAAAGATTCAAGAAGGGGATCTACTTTAGATGCTACACTATAGGAAGGTTTCTTGTTTCCTTTTTTCAATTAGATATTGGTTCTAAATTTTTATTTTGAATGGATTTTCTTTGGATTCAATTGGATAGTTTCTTTATGGGCTTCACTCTGTGATGACTATAATTGAAAGTCATTAGGGGATTTTCCCCCAAAAATAAACCCATGGACATGCCTATGATCACTAATCTTTGTTGGGTTTTAATACCTATTTACAATGAGCATGCATATTGATTCATATAGTTAAACAAAATTAAACATTAAGCAATGACACACAACATATCACATACAATACACGAAAAATACCTTGGAAACTCCTCTACGGAGGAAAACCAACAAACTAGTGATCTTTACCACTAATCTAATAATAAACACTCTGAACAAACTTTAACAACCGTGATTTACTATATAACAAATCACACTTCATGTCACCATTCTATTTACATAGCCATTACATCTTTTTTTTAGTAATAAAAAAAACAACACTTTTGTTATTCAAAAATATGAATAAAAAAGTACATTGTCTCATCTAATCATCTCTAAGATAGATGTGCCTACCTTCATCATATAACATAGAAAATACCACAGTCCAATAGAAAATGCAATACATACACTAGCTCATGGTACACGAGTTAGTTAGATCTAACTACTCATTAATGAAAATCCATAATTTCCTAACCACTTTTAGTTATTCTATTACAATCAAATTGACCCAATCAACCTTTGGTCAGTCTCCCATTGAGCTTCTAGTCACGTCAATGTTCGTCGACTAAACAACTATTATGATTGGCCAATCAACCAAACTTCCATTGGTCATTGATCCTCGACTCCATTCAACCTACAAACCAATTGACTATCGACTTCGACAGTCAATTTCATGAAAATAATATAACATTCCCAACAATGTGAAGAAGGTCACTACTTCATATTCAAATATGGTGCATCCCACATTGTATAGGGAATTAATAGGTTCCTTGATGTATTTGGTCAATGCTAGGACAAATATATGTTTTCTAGTGAACACATTGAGCTAGTTCATATTGGCACTAGTACATGTGGACATTTTTCCCACAGAAAACCATTGTTATTGCAACACTTTTCCGTTGCTATAGTGACAAACAGGACTCTTTATTTTTGTGGCACTAATGTCGTCGCTGTAGCAACACTTTCCAACGTTTGTGGCTATAGCCACAAACATTCGTTGCTATAGCGATGGATGTTTATATTTAAAAAAGAGAGTAAATGAAGCGATCTATATCTCTCTAGCCATGAACATTCGTGGCTATAGCACCGACAGTTCGTGGCTCGAGCAACGAATGGCCATATTTAAAAGAAATAAGTGATCCGATATCCATCTCTCTAGCAATGAAAGTTCGTGGCTATAGCGACGGATGTTCATATTTAAAAGAAATAAGTGAACTGATATCCGTCTCTCTAGCAATAAAAGTTCGTGGCTATAGCGACGGATGTTCATATTTAAAAGAAATAAGTGATCCGATCTCCGTCTCTCTAGCAACGAAAGTTCGTGGCTATAGCATTGAAAGTGCGTGGCGATAGCGATGGATGTTCATATTTAAAAAAAATAAGTAAAGTGATCTTTGTCTCTCTAGCAACGAACGTTCGTAGCTATAGCACCGAAAGTGCGTGGCTATAGAGACGGATTCACATATTTAAAAAAAATATGTCCATTGCTATAGAAACGACAAGTCCTGGCTAATTTCGACGAACTTGCTATACTAGCGACGAAAATTTCCGTCGCTAGTATAGCAAGTTCGTCGAAACTTGCTAGCGCTTGTCGTCTCTATAGCGACAGACATGTCTATTTTTTTAAAAACTAGCAATTGTACCTCGGGGTGCAATAAAAGAACGTTGTATTGCTTCGGCATACCCATAATTTGTTGTTTAAAATTGTTCTTTCTTCAACAAAATAATACTATCAATTAAAGATTCCATTGAAGAAATTCTATATGCAAAAGCCATGGAAAGCTCCTCATATTTTTCTTGCAAAAAAAAATTAGTTGATAGAGCCTTGCATATTTACTACTGTCAAGGCCAGGAGGATAGAGAACCTAACGGCCATAGCATTGCTAGAGTGAAGTCCAGAAGAGTGGTGAATTTAACCACTTTGTCACTATGAATTTTATCATTTTTGTGGCATGTTCATAAGTTAATTGCCCATTATAAGTTGGAAGGCTGACAAATGCTTCACTACAAGGTACCTATATATAAGAAGATATGTTGAAATGCCTATAACTTCTTTGTGATGTTTATTACCACAACTGGAACAAACAACCAAAGTATGTGCCAAAGAATTGTATGTTGCCACAACTGGAACAAACAACCAAAGTATGTGCCAAAGAATTATATGGCAATGGCATGCTATTATATTCTTAAGTTAACCGCCAATTAGCTGTTCAGTTGAAAGCCTGCAAGATGCTTTATTACAAGGAGATATGCTGAGTTTTAAGCGTGGTGATGCTATCATAATTTTTGCAGACCATATCATAAGTTTGCAATCTCAATCCGCTCCCCCCAACATATGGCAATGTTGGCCGGTATGAAGAGGAAGACAATGCTTTCCATATGTAAGAGGAATTTAGTTACTGCCCATATCATTCCCCAACACTCCTTCCACACTTTCAATGCCATTGCCGAGACCCGCATCAAAGAATTATGTCACACCAACAAGCTTCAAGAGGCACTGGACACCTTCAAGCATCTGCTTTCAGCTAATTCTAAATCCAAGCCCGCTGTCATCACATGCAATCTTTTGTTAAGTAGCCTAGTCCAGTGGAATCGACATGAATCAGCATTATCTATTTACAAACTGATGATTAAAGTAGACATTGTTCCAGATTTGATAACTTTGAACATTATCATCAATTGTCACTGTCAAACAGGTCGAGTGGATTATGCATTCAAAGTGTTTGAAGAAATGGAAGCACATGAGTATATTTCAGATGTCATAACCTTCAGTACTCTCATCAAGGGGCTTTGCAGGGAGGGCAGGATAGAGCATGCTGTCAAACTTTTTAATCAAATGGTAAGTAAAAGACAGGCTCCTAATCTTTTTCTATATAATACCCTACTAGATGGACTCTGCAAGATAGGGAAAACCCATCACGCATTTGTGTTATTAGCTATTATGCTGCAAAAAGGCCATGAGCATAATGCAGTCACGTTTACAACCTTAATGGATGGTCTATGCAAAGAAGGTAAACTCCAAGAGGCCAAGAAACTATTGTATCATATGTTGAACAAAGGTTATGGCCTCGATGTCGTTACATATAATGCCCTGATTAATGGTTTTTGCAAAGAGGTCAAGTTGGACGAGGCTATGAATTTCTTCTATGACATGTCCAACAGAAGCATATATCCTGATATTGTCACATACAGTATGTTTATTGATGGTTTTTGTAAGAAAAACAAGTTGGACTAGGCTAGGAAGCTCTTCCATGAAATGACTAGTGAAAAAATATGCCCTCATATTGTCACATACAGTGTGCTTATTGATGGTTTCTGTAAGAAAGGCAAGTTGGAGGAGGCTATGGAGATCTTCTATGAAATGTCCAACAAAAATGTGTGCCCTAACATTTTCATATACAATGCACTTATTGATGGTTCAAGTAAGGGACGCAAGTTAGATGACGCTGGGAAGTTCTTCCACGAAATGGCTGACAATAACATATGCCCTGATGTTGTCATGTACAGTGCGCTCATTGAGGGTTTTTGTAAGGAAGGCAAGTTGGAGGAGGCTATGAAGTTCTTCCATGAAATGCCCACCAAAAACATATGCCCTGATGTCGTCACTTATAGTGCACTTATTGATGGTTTCTGTAAGGAAGGCAAGTTAGAGGAGGCTAGGAAGCTCTTCCATGAAATGTACAGCAAGGACATACACCCTAATGTTGTCACATACAATGCACTGATTGATGGTTTTTGCAAGGCAGGAAAGTTGGAGGAGGCTATGAAGCTCTTCCGTGAGATGCCCAGAAAAAACATATGCCCTAATGTTGTCACGTACAATGCACTTATTGATGGTTTCTGTAAGGAAGGCAAGTTATAGGAGGCTATGAAGCTCTTCCATGAAATTCCTAACAAAAACATACATGCTAATTTTGTCACATACAATGCACTTATGGATGGGCTATGTAAGGAAAGCAAGTTGGAGTAGGGTGTGAAGCTCTTCCATGAATGGTTGAGCAAAATCATATGACCCAATGTTGTCATATACAATATGCTTATTGATGGTATGTATAAGGCAAGGAAGCTCTTCTATGAAATGCTCAACAAAAGGATATGCTCCAAAGTTGTCACATGCACTGCATTTATTGATGGTCTCTGTCAGGAAGGGCAATGGCCGGAGGCCACCAAAGTGCTTCATAAAATGCTGGATAAGGGATACAATCCAAATGATATTGCATACGATGCTCTTATTGATGGTCTTTGCAGAGAAGGCAAGCTTGAAAAGGCTCTGTTGGTTTTAGATGTTTTGGTGCAAATAGGTCATCAGCATAATGAAATCACATACACTACAGTTATACATGGGTTCAGGAAGGTGGGTGATTTAGAGAAGGCCAGGGATCTCCTTCAAGAGATGTTGAAGAAAGATTGTAGGCCTGACCTGGTTAGCTATAATAAATTAATTGACGGACTCTGAGCATTACAGGATATACGAATGTTAACACATTTTGCTCACCTTCTGTATGAAATTTTCCATCATGAATGAAGACACTATGGATATTGGAGGATGTGCAACTATTTAAATTGATCAATGTTGGTATGTAGTTGGGCTTAGCCAACCCACAATTAATAATGCATATCAGCCATTTGTAACAGAAAATTGGAAAATCATCGTCTTCCAAATTGCAATTGAAGGATGCAACTGAAGAGCATGAATTTTTTATTTGAATGTAACTAAAAATAGCTCATCATCCAACTATAGAAAGTGCAACAAACATTTTCGGCCATCTTTTTCAATTTATGGAGCAAGAAGTAGGGAAAAGTACTGATAATTGAGTTGAGTTGAGAGATCACAGCTAGGGAAAGGTTACCTTATGGTGTCCTCCTCCCATTCCCTGTCAGCTATTGTAAATAGTTTAGTTTTTCTAAAAATGAAGGATAGCCTGGTTTTGTTGACTGCCAATTTCATTTTGTTTTGATGTTAATGCGCTTTTATGGAATTTGATTATTTTCAGATCTCCCAGTGCTATAATATTGAATTAAAAAAAGAAAACTGGAATGGATAAATTTTGTATGTAAAGGGAGCTGCGGTTGAACCGAACAGTGAGATAATATAAAATAGGAAAAAATAGTCTAATGAAAAGGATTCAAACATATCCAAAATTTCAAAACAAAATGCTAATTATCTAAGAGGATTTAGAAGTTTTGGCACAGTAGCTAAAAAGTCTGTTAGTATAATTCCTGATAAACTGGTCTAAAATTAATACTGTTTTGAAAAACATAAGAGAACCTAAAATTTGAAAGAAAACATGACCACTGATGGCCTCTTGCTTGATGTCTTCCTGAATAGAGAGCTTCAAAGATGGATTTGCATTTGGCATATCTTCATAAACCCGTTTCACTGTTTCCTCTTCTTTGGCAACAATTCTCACAGACCCGGTGGAGATCTTCAGATGAGACACCCAAGACTGAGAGATTCTGGCCAAACCAAGAACCAGCCGATGTAACATGTTTATATCTGCTTCCAATATCTCAATCTTTTGGTTCTTGCAAGCTACCAAGTCAGATAATTCGTCAGCCTTGGCCTTTCGAGCATCAATCTGTGGCATGATTTTGCTACTGGGGTGAGAGAGTGCCACTTGGAGGTCCTCAATTTTCCTAGCATTTCACCTCTGTACCCTGTGCAGCTCAGAGATCTCACAAGGAATACAGTGGCTTGACTGCCAGTGCTTGTCCATAATACACAAATGCCTGATAATTTCCAAAGGGAATGAATGGTACATCAACTTGCTCTCCAAGCAATCACTCAACTATGGCCCACTACTTTTTTGGTCAAAATATCCTGAAACTGATCATCAAGAAGGACAAATCTGTAGGTCAAAGTAATGTCATGAAAAATCACAAAGGCAATCTTGGGAAACTTCTTATAGAACATGCAAAATCCCTAGTTTTGATATAATTTTTGGGTCTTTTGGAGTGACATGAATTTGACCCCCATGCTATTCACCACAAAGGGAACCCAAATATGACCAAGCCATGAAACAAAGAAACCCTATCAGAAATGTTGATTGTGAACTTATTATATAGTGATTTCATTCTAGCCACTGCAATGAACAGTAAGCCACTTTCTTGTTTTAACATTTAAGGTACAATATTAAGTTGTTAAGAAAGTTTATTAACAAAGAAAACTTATTTTTACACCATCTAACACAAAGACTATATTTATATAGCTGGTTTATTTATTTTCTTCTGAAATATTATCATGCAATTTTATTCAATATCATCTCACAATTGAAGGAAATTTGTATTGTATAGAGGAGAATGTAAGGGTTTGAAAGCAAACCTGCTCACCCAATGTTGCAAAATTTGCAGAAAGCATAGAAGGAGAGACGATGATGCCAGTTTTGGAGAACTTGTCAACTCGGGCAGATTCCTCACTGTAGAAAGAACATTCCTGTATAAAAATGCCAAAATCAATGCAAATAATATTAGCTTTTGATATCCAAATGGCCCCATGATCTACATAAATACATACTAGTACGAAGAGCAAGGAAGCAATTACTATATTGAGATCTATTTCAATTTTCAAGGAACTGAAATTTAACGATTTAATGTGAAAATTTCAAAATCTATAGAACACTTCTAAAAAGTAGAAATGGTGATTCCCAAGTCTCTCCATTAAAAGGTAAAGCCTGTTCTCTAATTTATAATGGATTTGACAACTTCATGATGCCATTCATATTCCAAACAAACTCATTCTATACTCAAGCCCTTTAGTTGGTGTGAACTGTCAACTCCCACTTTCATCACTTAACAACAAGCAATCTCTACTTTCTCTGCAAAATAATGTTTCAACGAGGGAGATCATGAGTTCCTATTTGTGTCTTTTAAAGCCTTAATTAACTCAAGAATTTTAATCTACTTTGTTATGCACTACAGTCCACCACATGATAAGCTAGGAAGAGTTTAAGCTTAGAAATCTATAATGATTGTAGGGAATGTGAAACAATTAACTCCTCTTTTTTTCTTTCTGAAGACAATATAGTAGAATGACATTTTTGAATGGATGCCTTCATTTGGGAAAGCCAGTCAAAGGGTACTTTCTAGGGATTGTGAAACAATTACAGACTCTTTTCTACTTAATTAAGTAGGGAAATTTTGGACACACACCTTCATTTGGGGAAGCTAATCAAAAGTGTTAAAATTCCACCATCCAAAAGTCTCCACATTCCAACAATTTCTGGACTTCAGAAGAGTCTCTTTCAAGGGAATTAAATGGAGAGGAGCAACTACTCATCAATAATTTTTCCCACCTCAACGAGCCCTTGAAAAGTTGCAATTGAGATGTCAATCCCTTAACACCCCAGCAAAAGGATGCAAAAAAGGAGTAATATTAATAATGATGCACAACACTGCACCAATCTAGCAGTCATTTGTACATATCTATTGTTCCTGGTGCAAAACAAATGCTTGGGATTAATATAGCATCTCAAAATATGGTGGATTTTTTGTTTTAGATAAAACCTTGCACTTAATATGATCACATTTCTACTAAAAAATTTATATAAGGTATACTTGACTTAAGCAGGCATAGTTCAATGCTCAAATATAACTCCATCCTTATTAGGCATCCTCATTTTCATTGTGGCTTTGGTGGTTTGCAACAATGACATGATGTTTTGAACATTGCAGTTAATCCATATCGGACCTAGTTACCTATGACACTTTCTAGTTTGTGTCCTCCACCTGCCTTGAAGAAAAAGCAAGCAACCCACACAGGGATGGCCTCTGTCACGTCCCCATTTTGACCCCCTTTGTATTAAATTGTAAATGATGTAAATATGGTAATTCAATCATGGTGAGGAGCTCAAGGCCAAGGCCCCACCATTGATTTAGCGTTTTATGTATCAGCAATTAAAGAAATAGATTCCTATGGTTCTTGTGCTAGATGGGCACAATGTAAATAAGACATCATGTAAATACGAATTTTAATGAAAAATACCCACAACTAGCTATGCAATGCAACAAAGAGATGGGGCATGATTCTACAAGGAATAGGGAGGGAGATTATTCAAACCCTTGGGCCAATGGTGTTAATCCATGTGTCAATGGGGAAACCCATAAACCACCAACTACCCTTTTTGTCTCATGCACCCAATCATTTAATTCTTCCAAGAAATTGGTTAAGGCAGTTAATGCCTTGGAAATGAAGAAGTATGGCAGCCAATTTCGTGCATGGGCAAGCCATCAACCTGGAAATTCGTGTTTTTGCTTGTTGGGCAAGAAAACACCCACGAAATGGTGCCCAAAGCCATTCTGAACAGTCAGTCTTCTCTCATTCACGCAGTTGGAGCTAGCTGGGTCTTTCCCTACACGTTTTTCATCCAAATCCTGCATTTTTCCATGCCTGGGAGTTCGTTTTTGCATATACAGTAGCCTGGGAGAGAAGGGCCACGATTTGGGGACTGTATGGAGGTCGTTTTGCCCCCGAATGTCGAAGGACGTTTTTCTAAAAATGGATTTGGCTTCCCTGGGTTGTTTCCCAACTTCCCATTTCGTTTTTGTGGGTTCCCACGTTTTTCTGAGTTAGCTGAAACCCCATCTCATGCATTCCATTGTGGAAAATGTTTTCTTCATGCTCAGTAAGTGAATTTTGCTGCTGTGTGCATCCTTGTTTGGTTGTGAACCTGTGAGCAAGAAACTGGAGTGGTAGTGGATAGAATTGGCTTGATAAACCTAGTGTAGGGAGTAACCTCTCAATAAGATCAAGAGGGCTGGCTACTTTTCTATGCACACCCTGAGAACACTAGAAAGGAAGGTATGGCTTGAGGGACTGTGTGGCAGTGAAGAGAATACTTCCTTGTGATTGGGTGTGTAGGCATTGTGAGTGCCAAGCTGAATAGATCTGGGAGAGGTACCCATAGCTCTGTGGTTGAGCTCACTAGCTTAGCAATTCTTCCCTTCCATGTCTTAGCAGCCTGATAAACCCAATTGCAGATTGGCTTGGCTCATATTGGTGTATGCTTGGCTATGAGTGAGTCTACTGTTCCCTGTTTCCTTGTAGAGATCATGCCCAGCTCGGGGGTGGCAGTGGTGCTGAGAAATTGAGGAGCACACTGGCCTACGGTTGGGTGGAACGTTGCAGTTGCATAGCCAGTTGCGTGGGACTACTTTCGCATAAGATGAGTATTCTCTTGTGTATTAACTTGCAATTACTTATTGATGAACATCTTAAATGTATGATGGGTGTGCAATTCTTGATATTCCACTGTGATTTTTCTTAAAATCATACTTTTCCATATGTCTCTGTTATATTATGAGAATGCTTATGGTTAAAAGTTTCATGGGGCTAGATGCCCAGTTTAGTATCACGCCCGTTATGCACTTTCACATGTATAAGTTTATTTTAATTTGAACCTTTGTTTTCAATCAATGGGGGCTGGATGCCCGGTTTAACCTCACGATCCTCTCCATCTAGCTGGTAGGATGGGAGGGTACGTGACAGCCTCACCAAAAACATGTCAAATGGAGAACGAGTATAATTAACCATGTCTATATTATAAAAAGCATGACATAAATAAACTTGATGCAAGAGACTCTACTGCCTGACTAAATTGGTATTGGGGTTTTGCTCGTGATCTCTGTTGTGATTGGAACCATCAAAAGTTTGGGAATATGAAGTGATAGGCTTGAATTTCACAATGAAGGGAGATATGCCTCTGATTTTTTTCCGTTGAAATCAGAGCTATATCTGAAATTGACATTCTTTAGAAGTCGTTTCCTTGCACACTTTCTAGTTTAATTTTCAGCCATATAGGATTTCTATAGCATGCATCTAGGCAATCCTCTAATACCATTATTTTAGATAATATTATGCCCTCCTCAAGCAAAGTTAATGACCCCATTAGCCCAAAGAAACAATTAGCCACTAGTCTTTCCTTTCTCATCACCAAAAATATTAATTTCAAACACTTTTCCACCTTTGTATTATGGAAATTGCATTTAATTTTCTGTTTTGAATGTTTTGTATTTTGTATTACATTTAAATCAGAAAATTTATTTCCAACTATACATATTATTCTAGGAACCCCATTCAAGATCTCAAACTAGACTAGAAAGTTTGATTTTGTACATGCTGGAAATTTGATTTTAAACTTCTGTTTTTAAGTTTTGTGCAATTTCAGCACTTTATTTAATTCAGAAATTTTATTTCTAGCATTGCATTTGTCTAGGAACCTTACTGGGCATCTCAAACTAGAAAAAACCTTACATTTCTGCATTCTGGAAATTAGATTTAATTTTTGTTTTGACTCTTGAGTTTTCTGCACTTTCAACAATCAAATCAATTCAGAAATTTTAATTTCCAAATTGTATTAGAGTCTGAATACCTCATTTCTAGATCTTAAATTTGACTATTTTCATCATATTTCCTATTTGGAAATTTAATTTTCTTTTCATTTTAAATTTCTACATTTTTAGCAAGTAGTTTAAGCATTTCCAACAAGTAATTTGCAATTGAGAAATTGAATTCTTATTTCTATATCTCAAATTTGCTCAAACACATCACTCCTATAAATCAGAATAGTCCAGCAAATATTGACATCATATGGATTAGATTTATACCAAATCTTGACACTTTCAAATTTTCAATCATACTCTATTATACTAAACTTGTATACTGGTTTGTAAACCTGAACCTTAACTTGATCAAAAAACCTACACGAGATTATAAGCCAGATATAATTCAATTCCAAAAAATTACAATACAAACCTTAGACCTTGGACTTAGACTTTATCTCAAGGAAGCTCCCTTGTGTTGAAGAAGAAAAAATCCTAAACTTGGGAAAGAGTTGCTGAGGTGACAGTGGGCAACCTTCCTAAATCACACAAAACTATATCACCTCGGTGCTTGGGACTTTACACTTTGTGTGCTAGATTTTGTTGTAACACACCCCATTTTGATGATGACATGTTTGATGGGGATCGATTAATGATTAATCTTCTCTATGACAAAAAGTTCTACAAGGCAATGCAAATCAAGGGACTTCAACACTGTCCTAGACTTCATTCCCCTTGATGATGAAGATTTGAACATGAATGTGGTTCGCTCTCTGAATGGGAGCTTAGCTTCTCATGCTAGCCCATTCTTTGTAGACAGGATCCCGCATAATCCTAAACAAGTTTTGCCTCACAAAGACATTCCCTTTCACCAGTGTACTCCACAGTTTGGGTCACTACACAAAATGGAAGATGTCACCACCCATGGTTGTGGGGCATCCAATTCTAAACACCACTACTATTAATGATTTTGTTACAAATCGCAATAGGGATGCTAAGATGAAGCAACTGGAATAGAGCAAGGCTAGCCAAGGTATCATTCCTTCAAGGCTAGCCAGAGTGTCATTCAATCTATCTCATGCTAGAGGTTATGGGCTTGTAGAGGAATCACATTCAACCACAGAAGCCCCATTGTGGCTCAGATCTACCTTCAAAGCCTATTGAGGACCAAGTAAGCCTTCCAAGCATAAAGTCAAGCATTAGTCCCAAGCCATGTGAATCGCATGGTAATGTGTCTGAATCTGATGGGGACTTATTTTTCATGAATAGTAACAATAAGTATGAATAGGGGTGTCATGACCTCAAGCATAAGAGGGTCATTTTGTTCTTTCTTCACAAAATGTCTGATGAGGCGCCTTTTAATAAATGTGTTATTTTGAACTGGGAGACCAAGGGATTTTCTAGAACTTGTATTGGGGCCTCGAGTCCAAGTACCTTTTCCTTCTATTTAATTTAGATGTGGTTGCACAAAATGTGACTCAATATTACACCTGGAACATTGTAGGCTCGTTAGCATATGTTAAAACCTGGTGCTCTAACTTTAACCCCGAGGATAGGTCTCAAGCACATTGCCCATTATGGATTGACTTTCCTAGAATCCCCGCTAATCTCCAACCTCCTGTGGATTTGTTTGCTCAGGTAAAGTATTGATATTTCTTTGATGGTTGCCACACCTCCTTCAAAGCCAACAAATGGGTTTACGTAGAGGTAGAATTGATGCAGAAGCTCCACTTATTCCTTTCACTATCCACCACCGATGGGGTTCATCAAATAAGGGATTACAAAAATAAACTTCATCGGGCAATCAAAAATAAATCCTAGTGTAGAGGATGTCGAGGCCTAAAAAAGGAATTGAAAGGGAAATGTATTATGGCATTCATGGGTGTATTGAGGGAAATATCAAATAACATAACAAAGGTTGAAAGGTCACCGCAAAGCTAAGTTGCACTAAAACGGATATGGGAACAAATACAGATATGAGGAGGGGAACATATACGACAAATTTTCAAAAAAGTTGCACACACACACACACACGGGTGCACACACACACATATCTATATCTATATCTATATCTATATATATAGATATAGATATATATATATATAGATATGATATATATATATATATGGATATGGATATAGATATATATATATATAGATATATATATATCACCATGAAGACATACTTAATTCAAATTACCATTCATCAATTAGATTTAGAGGAATTCATGTTGGATATTGCACCATCTTGAAGGAGCATCTTGGAGGAGGGGCATTGGACCCAAGAGACCTCATGCTTGGAGGACACACCACCTTGGGGTTGGGAAAAACCCTAACATGACACTTGCCATCCTTGTATTGTAGAATTCTCCATATAGGATTTCCCTTTTTACTTAGGTCTATGGTTACTTATGTGGAACTAGTCCATGTTTTATGTTAGCCCTCCTCACCTATTCTATATAAAGGGAGGAGAGAGTATTTTCCATTACTTACTATCAATGTACTCACTGTTCCATATTTGTAATTGTCTTGAAGAAGTCTTATAGGGAGCAAGACCTAGGATTTGAGATGTAAACGCTAGAGAAGACATGAAGACAACTGCTAGCACGAGGGATGAGCCTGAGTCTTAGCAGATATGTGATACAAGAAAAGAAGACCTAGGGTTTGTGTGATGTAAATGCTATAGCAAGAACATGAAGCATTCACCAAATTTAATATCTTAGTGGTTGTATCCCAACAAATCCACAAACTCACTCCCATGCTCATGCATCTTAGAAACATGGGGGAACATTGGTTTTAGCTAGTCATACAAATGATAAATTCATTGGTTGTTTAATTTGAAATGTCTATAATTGTATACCTTTTGTACAATGTCAACTTATCTATTACAACAAGACATTGCTAATCTACCAGCAATTGGCTGTCATATTCCACTACCAGCAAGGAGGTCCATTAAGTGCCCAAGAGACAGCCAGAGACAAGTGAGAAAATATAGCTTTCTCCATGAATTTTAGTCATCCTTCATTTCACTCAAATACAAGATGTTTTTGTAGTGTAAAGTCCATATAATTTCTTAAGCATTGCCTTCTCTTTCTGTTAAAATTTATAGTTATATCAACTGGCAATCTGAACATGATGTATTTGAGAAATAGTGTCAACTAGGAGGTATTTACCACAAGGTACTCAGGAATTATTTTAGTATGATTAGGATCATAACAAGGGTCTACGCTATAAGAAACTTGGGTATGATAACTTCATCTCACACCAAAACCAGTCTCACTAGATCAAGTTAGATAAACATAGGTGTTATGCTAAAAGACCGCTTAATAACCTAAGAGAATTAAAATAGATTTAAGAAAGACAAAACAATTGTATTGTTATAGTGATGAAAGATGTTAACACCCAAAAAGTGTTCACTACCTCATCTACCACATTATATGGCTCATTTGTCCATTTTCCTACCATATTTCCCTTAAAAACCCAAAAAAATCCCACTAAAAAGCCTCCAAAAAGGCCTAAAATGCCTCCAAAAGGCCACAAAACCCTTAAAATAGCCTCAAAAATGTTAAAAAACCCATTTTTTCTCCAAAAATATCCAAAATTCCTCCAAAAATAGCAAAAAACCCCTAAAAAGGGAAGAAAAATATAAAATAATGAGGAAAAGGAGGAAAAAAACCCTATACAGCTGCCCAAAACCATGTGTTTCCCAAAACCATGGGTCAGCACTCCACCACCAAAAAACTATAAATAGGTGATGGAGATCCCTTATTCCATATCCACAATCATAAGCACCCTTACTCTGTCAAAATCTCTCTTGAAACCCTAGTTCACCATTGAACTACTTTCACCTTGAGAGCCACTTTTGGCCCATTCCCACCATTGGAGAAAGAGAAGGAGCACATTGGAGCTTGGAGCAACCCTCTTGGACATTGCAAGGAGCTTCATCAACCTTCACATTGAAGGTACTATCAATACAAAAAGCCATTCTTTACATCTTTTGTTTATGTTTAATGCACAATGTTTACAATAGTTTATATCTTTGTTTTAGCTTAATAATTTACATTTACTGAACTGCTACTAAGGAGTCCATTCTCCTTAGTAGGTGCTCATTCGGACAAGCTAGGGGTAAAACCCTAGCTACAGTTTTGGCGACTCCCCTAGATTTTGAATTTCTGGTTTCCGTTTATAATTTTTTTTTTTTCCTTTCGGCCGCCGTACATCGCGTTTTTTCCCTCTGCAGTCGCGTCCCGACCGCGTCTTTCAAGCCTTTACCCGCGACCCGACCGCGGCTCTCAGACTGATTCCGACGCCCCGCCGGCGGATTCAAGTCTGTTACCTGCGATCCGACCGCGGCTAATCAGCCTGTTTACTGCGATCTGACTGCGCCTGTAGGCCAATTTCCCGTGTCCCGACCGCGCCTTTCAGCCTCTTTGCCGCGACCCGACTGCGTCTTTCACCCTGTTTCCTGCGTCCCGACCGCATCTGTTGGTCCGAAAGCCGCGACCTGACCGCGTCTGTTTCCCTCAAACCCGCGCTCCGCCTGTTCCGATTTGCCACCGACCCGTAGTCTAATTTCTGCATTTTTCCCTGTTTTGAGCCCAGCCCCTTTTGCTGCAATATTTTCTGCATCTGAACAGCCTTCTGTCCTACCTGCAGCCTCACTTCCTTACAGCCTTTCTGCAACACAATTTCTGTTCCCTTTACAGAATTTTTAAAAAAATTTCAGTATTTTTTAATTCAGAACATTTTGCAAGTTCAAGTTTCAATTTAAGTATTATTGATAGTTGGAAGTTGCCCCCCTTATGGCACTTCTATTTTGGGTTCATCACCTCACGAGCACACACTCTGTCACATAAATCAAGTGAGCCTTAAAAAGTACCTAATTGAACCAACATTCTAACCCCACTTGGGGAACACAAAAGAATCATTGTAGTTAGGTAGGATCGGGGGGATAGGCTTCCAATAACACCCCTCGGTTATTTCACTTGAGACATAGTTGTTGTCCAAATAGGGAACCAAAATCCCCTAGTACTTTTTGGCACGGTCACGACCAGTTTATCAGAGGGCCTCTCCCTTAGGAGGGTTGAAGTCGGGAGACTGGTTTCGGAGGCTTGAGTGGAATACCGCACTCCATTCAGTAACCGAAGGGCTACCTTTCGCGGTTCGCGGGATATCCCTGTATAGGGGTATTGCGGTCAACGGACTAAACGACAGATTCACCTTTCTGGACATGTCATGAACGGGGTATCTTAGTTGCCATTCTTCTAGGATTGACTACCCGGTGTCCCTCCCGGTAGGGGGATATCATAGCCACTTGGCTTTCCTACTCATATTGTCTGACTTGGATTTCATCACCTTGCAGAGGATATGTTTAGTTGAGTCAGAATACTTTTAGTTAGGTGTTTGCATGCTCCTTTACCTCCCTTTGGTCTAGTGAGTCCACCATTTTTTATTTTTAGGAAACCTGCTGCTTGTTGGTATTCTGACCATCTTTGTTGTTACTCCACCTATTGTAGCACAGCTGTTGCAGTGGGTGTTTTGAGTTGGTTGTTGGCCTGAGTGCCTTGTTTTTGAGCTCTCCTTCTGCACACTCGGTTGCATTAGGGTTTTTTGAGCTGTTTTTACTCACCTCAAACCACAGAGATTAGACATCATCTGTCACCATTGAGTCCCCGAGACATTCTCGGTGCCTCAGGGGCGAGCCCCCACAGCACGGTTCTCTTGACACCACTCGTCATAGATTCCGATCATCATCCGTTGATACCACCCATCACAGATCTAGAGCCTTGTCACTTGACTCCACTCGTCAGCGACGTAGGTCTCCGTCACCAGATATTGACGCTCCTTACTTTACCTCGGATTCTGACGAAGAGTCTGAGAACCCTATTTACACTGCCCCTACTAGCCCCATGGCTGGCACGACTTCCACTCCTTTTGTTATAGGGACCATTGGTGGCACATCCACCACTACACCAGTTACTACACCTGTTTTGGGTATGCCCTCCATGGGACCCTCATCTACCGTTCCCCTCACGGTACCTATTCCCGCAGCGGTAATCCCTATCCCCACTACATCAGTGGCTCACACTACCCATGGTGGTGCTGGACCATCCTCCACCACCTTAGTTCCCCCACTTGGGGGCACCATCCCAAATCCTGTCCCTCCACTTGGGGGCATTGGCCCCAACTTGGTCCAACCCACTACTGTGTCACATCCTCCTTCTAGTTTGCCATTCATGGCTAGCCTCAACCTACCTGACTTAGCCAGATTGACCAATGACCCTATCAGACACGACCCTGCATGACCTCATATGCCTACCAAGCTTCCCTCGGACATCCCTAAGTTCGAGGGTAAGGCCGGTGAGGACCCACAAAACCATATCATGTCTTTCCACTTATGGTGTTCCTCTAATTCCATAGTGGATGACTCTGTTCGCCTCCGTCTCTTACAGCGCACCTTCACTGGCTCTGCAGCCAAGTGGTATATCGAGCAACCTCATGGGACCCATGCCACCTTTGCTTCCCTTGCCTCGACCTTTCTGCAGTTCTTCCATTTGCCTGTCCGCTACGACGCGGGCGTTGAGATCCTCCTATCTTGTAGACAAAACACGGCTACCCATATCACGGACCATATCCATGAGTGGCGTCGACACCGTAGCTTATGCAAGATCAAACTAGACGACCGTATCTTCCTCGATTGGTTCCTTAAATCCCTTCTCCCTGTTATTGCTAAGGATGTGGCATCAAAAAGACCCCAGTCTGAAGAAGAGGCCATCCTTAAGGCCCAACAGTTCGACCTCATTTACGCCCAGTCGGGTTACCTTTATACCATTATACCTGACGCCCCTCGCGGCGAGTCCTCCCAGCACGATGCGCCGGGGGCATCCCACGCTGCAGATGGTATCATTGGCCGTGTTTCTTCGCATCCTCAACCATTTTCCATAGCACGTCCTACCCCTGGCCCCGACCTTTCGCGGGCCACCTCACAGTCTGGAGCAACCAACTCGTATGCTCCCATGACACATCACCACCACCATGGACCCTCATGTCCTCCTCAATGCTTCGGTCATGCGACTCCCGCTTATGCCCCCCCAGTCGCACCTCAGCCTTACTACCATCAGCAGGCTGCCCCAGCTCCTGCGCCTTCACAAGCCCAACCCGCTTATTATCCGCCACAGGCAGCACCTGCGGCAAACCCACAACCTGCTCCGCAGCCATATCAGCAACCCCCTCAAGTTGCTGCACCTGCTCAGCCTCAACCTGCATATCATCCACCGCAGCCTGCTCCCACACCTGCGCAACCTCAGAATCCACCTGCTGCCCAAGGGCAAGTTTACGCCCAACAAAACCCGCAGCAAAACCAAAACAACCAACGTAACCAGGGTCAACAGAACCGCGGCAAGGGCCGTAATCGGGGGAATAACCAACCTGCAGACCAAGCTGGGCAACCGGCGAATCCCCCCGACAATAATAATGCAGCCCCTGCTAACCAAAACCCTGATCGCCCGCCCAAGCAGGCTAAAAACCCCAATTTGCGAACAAACCACCCTTGTTCTATTTGCGGGGTCTATGGCCACTACACCCATGCTTTCCCACACTTGGAGCGAGCTAGGAAACTCTGGGTTGACGATGCCCACCGCCAAGGGCAGGCAGCTCCTCAGGCGCCTCCTAACCCCCCTCAACCTCAGCAGACACCTTTGGTGCTGCAAAACCCATTACCAACCCAAGGCGTCGTGAACACTCAGCCGTTGGCTCCCCCTCAAGCCAACGTGCAACCCCAACAGCAGATCACGTACGCTGCTCCCGATCAACCCATGTTTGACGCGGGAACTCACCACTTGTTGATGATGTCATCCGCTGACGTCAACCTTCAGACTCGTCGAAACCAATATGGCTCCACTACTGACGTACCTCCCACAGATAAACCTACTAACGCTCATCCCACCGATCAAGCGTTACGTATTCCTCCACCTCCACTAGATGGCGCTCCCAAAGCCCCTCGTTTCCCACTTCGCCGTATCAACAATAACCCCAATGCGCGCGCTGCGTCAAACTACAACATTGTAGACGACCTAGCCCAATCTCCCACAACCATGTCTGCGTTAGAAGTCTTGAAGAATTGCCCTTCCCAGCGCAAGACTTTACTCTCCGCCATTGGGGGGATTGACCCAAATGATTCGAATTTGATGGCATTTGATTTAGACCAGTCTGAACCTCGCATGCCTTCCACCCTAGCATTCCAAGTTTCTGTTTCCATTCGGAATCTTGTCATCCATCGATGCATCATCGATGAAGGTGCCTCTACATGTGTTATGTCTACATTCGTATGGCAAAAGTTGGGATCCCTCACTCTCCAGCAGTCCACCACTGCATTACGCGCCTACGACGGTCATTCGGCTCAGCCCCAAGGCCTCCTAGCCAATGTCCCCATCCAGTTAGGTGGCAAAACCGTCCTCATTGACATTGAGGTAATCAATGCCCAATTGGATTATAACCTTTTACTTGGCCGCAGCTACATGTATGCCATGCGGGCGGTTGCCTCTTCCGTCTTTCGCACCATGATGTTCCCCCATGAGGGACGTGTGGTTAAGGTTGACCAGCTCACCTACTATGATCCCAACGCTCCCGCGGCACCTGAAAATGTTCTCCCCATGGTGGAACAACCTGTTTCTCGTGCCACCACCTCGTTTGTTTCCTCTATGGGGCCTGGAGTCTACTCAGATGCGCCGATGACCTCCACCTTTCAATCCATTCCTCCCCCGGCATCTACGCCCGACGTGTCTGACTTATGTACCTTGTCCCATGACAGCCAACCACCTAACAATCAACCACCCTTGTTGCCTAAACCACCATTGGTACCTAGCCACATTGGTGTTACACCCATCCATACGATCCCCTTCCTAGTCCCTCCATCGGGAGTAGTAAGCGCCCCGGTCATGGCTACCCTTAGCCTCTCGGGGTTAACCTTGGGATTACCCGTATGGTATCTTTCGCCTCCCGTTCGCCCGCCGACACCTGATATCGTCCTCCAACCGGTGCAACCCATGGCTACTACCACTCAGCCACCCCCCGGTGTCTCTACCCCTTCGTCCTCCACGACTCCCCCTCCTACTCCCAAACCCACTGGGGGCAGAGGGCCACAACCTTACACTGCTGTACCACCTCCCAAGACAGTAAAAAATCCTCCCGTATTTCGTGCTCCTCCCAAATGCTCGCTGTGCGACGAGTTGGGCCATGCGACCCACCAATGCCCATAGTTACCAGCATTACAGAAGCACATGCAGATGCTCAACGATGACCCTAACATCCCAACTGTCGAACTAAATCCCACTCCGAAGCCTAAAGATAAGTCCCTACGTACCAACCACCCCTGCGCCATATGCGGTATTTACGGGCATTACTCACACCATTGTCCCGATCTCCAGGATTACAGAGCGGCTCTCTATGAGATGAACAATCTGGATCTCGAGACGGCACCACCTACTATTGAGTAGATATACCCCCCGGTCTCTTCCCCTTCTGGAGAGGTTAATATCATCTATATGATCTCCTCAACCACTACCCCCTCGTCAACCGATTTGACGACGCAAACTTTCCGTACTGATGAGGAAGTTCTTGAGGCCCTTACTGCCCTGGATTACCCCTGGGACGACATGCACCACCGTTCCTACTTTATCCCAGAAGAATCCTCCTCTAGCACAGCTACCCAATTCACAGTTGAGTCCAAAGACTTCCTCCCCACCAAGGTCGACTGGTTGAAGGACCCTATTCTTGCTCCTGACTCCTTCGAGGAGGGTAACATGACCAACATCTCACCTGTCATCCAAATTGATATCGCTGCCCCAGGACGTGCCCCTGAACTCATCACTTTAGGAGCCTCCTGCTGTGAGCAAGAGATTGAGGAATACAAAACACTCTTCAGGGAATTCCGTGATGTCTTTGCCTGGTCCTATACCGAAATGCCCGGTCTTGACCCTGCCATTATAGAGCACCACCTTGACACCTCTGAGTCAAGGGGCATAATAGATTACCCCGACCCTGGGATAGGGGGCATGATCCATCACTTTGACCCTACCCCATCACATTTATCTCAGCATGTCAATGAATCCATCGTTCAAACCAACACATATGTGATCCACAATCACAAACCCCATGCACATAGCATGGGGGCAGGTCATTAACCCTGCTCACTTTTTTACATTTGTGATCTCAACCATTTTTGAGGTCACATATCACTTGTAGATTTGATTTGATACACATAGTTCTTTCCTTTGACCATTCTGGAGTCCTTATGACCTCCATTTTTCGCACCATTTGCACTGCCAGATTCATTTTTTCGTGCTCGTGATGATGCTTGAGATCATTTCTCGCTCTCACCCCCCGATTTTTTGGGTATTTTTTCAGACGCCACTAGTCGCCTCGGTTTGTGTGCCACATCGGCCGCTCTCCATTTTTCGCATGTTTTATATCATCGGATTCATTTTTCTGAGCTGGTGATGATGCTTGAGATCATTTCTCGCTCTCACCCCCCGATTTTTTGGGTATTTTTCCAAAACGCCCTCGTCGCCTCGGTTTGCGTGCCACATCGGCCGTTATCTGTTTTTGACACCCTTTATATCGCCGGATTCATTTTTTCGAGCTCGTGATGATGCTTGAGATCATTTCTCGCTCTCACTTGGTACAATTTCAACATTGTGTCCCGACACCTTGCTGCCTCGGTTTGCACGCCACATCGGCCGCTATCGGATTGTTCCACACTTTTACATGAGCCATTCACTCCTGTCATACTGCAAATGTTTCGTTATTTTGCCACCATTTCAGTCACCCCGCAAGGAGGCCCATCAGTGTTCCACACCTCCCCTCGTTTTTGGTCACCATAAATCTGCCTTGATCGAACACTTCCTCCTTGCCTGGCCATTCCTTTTGTTCGGTATAATTTTATCCCTTTTTCGGGCCGGACAAGTCCTTTACGAAAAAGGCACTTAGGGAGTTTCCGTTAAGCTCTTTTCTGACTCCTAAAAGAATAAAAATATCGCCGAGCAATCTTGCTTCCTTTCATGCTCGCTAAAGTACCTGAAAGGGCGTCTATCTGGTATAAGTTTAACCCTTTTCCGGACCTGGTAGACTAATTATGAAAAAGGAATACTCTAGTCACACCGGCTAGAAGAGTTCTTCATTGCATCCTTTTATGCTTCTTTGGGCCTTGGAGACTAAATCTACGAAAAAGCAACCCCCTAGAGTCTTCTTACTTGCTTTTCGACTCTCTAAAATTGAAAGCAACCACGAGCATGAACTGTCCTGGGCTCGTAAAATCCACACGACAGTACCATTCCATCATTTCAGAGTCTTCTTATTTGCTTTCAGACTCCTTAAAATTGAAAGCAACCACGAGCATGAACTGTCCTGGGCTCGTAAAATCCACACGACAGTACCATTTTACACACACTTCTTCTAGTTCCTTAACCCATGAAGAATTACCCTCCCGTGCCTCCTGGCACTATGATCGATCATCTTGGCAGCACCCCCAATCAGGTCGCCTTTGTTCAGAGTATTCTGCAGTCTCCTGCCATTTTACCACAGCTTGAGTCTCCCTCAGACCAGT
The DNA here is from genome assembly GCA_027924585.1 of Larix kaempferi. Lineage (NCBI taxonomy): Eukaryota > Viridiplantae > Streptophyta > Pinopsida > Pinales > Pinaceae > Larix > Larix kaempferi. The sequence continues at coordinate 6,554,910 of BSBM01000866.1, forward strand.
CACCTTCCCAGATCCAATACAGCTATGATCCCTTTCCCATTAGTCAGTTTCATATGCTGCCAGATCATTCCCATTATCATACTCTGAACAAAGGAAGTTTGAGTCCACCCACTCTACTTGCCCAGTTGTCTCCCCATAGTTTGTCAGCCCTGCCATCAGTACTATCACATTTCGGTCCTGTACCTCGCGCTCCTGTCAAGGAAACATCATTGCCTTGATAGTTTCATGTCTCCCTCTGTCGACGACAGCTCCTCTATTCCATAGGATAGGCCCAGAGGTCCCTACACCTTGGACTTATCACCATCTGTGGTAAGTGCCTACGGACCCTTCTGAGAGGAGTCATCATTGCCTCTCTGAGTGGTTGTTTCTCACATGCTCGACTTCAGCACCTTGATCGCATCGTTGAGGATCGCGTAGGATTATATCCCATCAGTTTTTAGTCGAAGACCCCGGATTTCCCTTGAATCTAGCACATTGGTGAGTCACTTCGGAACGCCCAGTTATATGTTCCCGTGGATGTCCGGGCTGCGTTGGCGATTGTATTCGGAAGCCATCCAGCTATATGCTTCCTTGAGTACCCAGGTCTATTCCAGTTCAGCATACCATCAAGGTTGTTGCTCCCAGTCATTATGATCCAGCAGCTCATCAGTTCCTTTGGTACCACACTCAGCAGCACTGTTGATGTTCCAGTGCACCAGTTCTTCAGTTTACACATGGTCCACCCAGCAGTATGTCCCTGCTTTGTGTCCCCTCTGGACACCTATGATGTACATAGTGGCTATGTATCTTACAGGTCCCCCTTTTTCGGGCCTTACAGTTCTGTTTATGTATCTTGATACGAGCATGGGTATGCCCGCCTCGTCCATATATTGAGATTATTCCTCAGTTAGTATTTTAGGTCATGTATATGTCAGGTCCCCATTTTTTGGACCCCATTGTTATTGTTCTGTTATATCCTGATACGAGCATGGGTATGCCCGCCTCGTCCATATGATCAGATGATTCCTCATCCATTATTGAGGTTATGTACTTTTAGTTCTTGTAGTTGTTCGGGATCGTTGTTCCGGGCTTCAGTTTGTTTCTTCTCTTCTCTCCACACCGAGGAAAACCATTCATCACTTATGATGTCCATCGGCCATACGATGAGCTCCTGCCCTCGCACATCAGGGGGCAATCTGTTAACACCCAAAAAGTGTTCACTACCTCATCTACCACATTATATGGCTCATTTGTTCATTTTCCTACCATATTTCCCTTAAAAACCCAAAAAATCCCACTAAAAAGCCTCCAAAAGGCCTAAAATGCCTCCAAAAGGCCACAAAACCCTTAAAATAGCCTCAAAAAGGTTAAAAAACCCATTTTTTCTCCAAAAATATCCAAAATTCCTCCAAAAATAGCAAAAAACCCCTGAAAAGGGAAGAAAAATATAAAATAATGAGGAAAAGGAGGAAAAAACCCTATACAGCTGCCCAAAACCATGTGTTTCCCAAAACCATGGGTCAGCACTCCACCACCAAAAAACTATAAATAGGTGATGGAGATCCCTTATTCCATATCCACAATCATAAGCACCCTTACTCTGCCAAAATCTCTCTTGAAACCCTAGTTCACCATTGAACTACTTTCACCTTGAGAGCCACTTTTGGCCCATTCCCACCATTGGAGAAAGAGAAGGAGCACATTGGAGCTTGGAGCAACCCTCTTGTACATTGCAAGGAGCTTCATCAACCTTCACATTGAAGGTACTATCAATACAAAAAGCCATTCTTTACATCTTTTGTTTATGTTTAATGCACAATGTTTACAATAGTTTATATCTTTGTTTTAGCTTAATAATTTACATTTACTGAACTGCTACTAAGGAGTCCATTCTCCTTAGTAGGTGCTCATTCGCACAAGCTAGGGGTAAAACCCTAGCTACAAAAGATATAAGTGAATTAAAAGCAACTTTGTGAGAGAAACATAATGGCCTTAAGAACTTACCAAGACAACAAGTTAGGCTTCATGTAGGGAATTTGAAACAAGATTTTATACTTTAGTACAAAGAAAACACATTGTATCTAATAAGGAGATTGACTGGTGTGGTCTCCACTTAGAGAGCATATAGGGATTTTTTTCTGGCAACTAATTTAGTATGTATTTGATCTCAAATTGATGATTTCATTATTTTTTAAAGCTCATTAGGAGTAGTGGGAGAAGCAGAACAACTACATCTTTCTGCACATTGTCAATGTTGTAAATTATAATATGTCTAAATAATTTTATTTTATTGTTCTCAGATTGGTTGAACTGCTTATTACACAGAGAGAAGCTAGGTTCATTCCAAAGCCTAGGTGGGGGCGGTGGTTGATCCATCAAATGATCATGTTTGTGTGTGATAGTGCATTGATTATAGGCATCGGCGCAGACAAACCTAATGTAGGGATTTGATATGCACCTCAAGGTTGCCAAGATCAAGGATCCATATATGAAGTTCACACAAATGGGCGATGCATCAAATGTTAAAAACATAGTCACAGCATGTTAGGCTTGATGTGAGGAATTTCAAGAAATATTTTCTACTTTATAGCAAAGGAATATAATGAGATTGGTTGATGAGGTCTCTGCCTAGCAATTGCATAGTGGGATTTTTTTTCCAGCAAATACAATAATATGTATTTGGTCTTAAACTGATGATTTCGTTATTTTTTAAAGCTCATTAGGAGCAGTGGGAGAATTAGAAGAACTCCATCCTTTTGCACATCATTAATGTTACAATAATTCTGAAGAATTTTATTTAATTGATCTGTGACAACAATGAACCCTTGTTTAAACCCTATGTCAATAGCATACACACCAGCATGCCTGAAAAAAACAGAGTTTAGCTCAGACTCTAACCGTGATACCTGAAAATGCCATGATGAAACGCCAATGGGAAGGGATTAGCTTGAAATGCCCTAGTGGCTCAACTCTATGATCAAAACGTGGAAGAAATTTGTGTTTCTTGGTTGCAGGTGCAGGGTGAAACTCCCATTGATAACGGTTGAGACTTCATTTTTTTTTTATAGGAAGGTTGAGAGCCTACGGTGGTAGTGACCCATCGCACGCAGATCTGTAGGTAACTCATTGGGCTAGAGGTAACACAATATGCCGGGGGTTTATAGCGTACAGAGAAATCTAGTGGGAGTGGTTCTGGGATTGATTGACATAATTGATATCAATAGGAGGAAGAAGCCAATTGTGGCAGTGACCCATAGTTAACAACTAGGCTAACTCGTTTGGTAAGTGCCTCTTCGGTTTTAGCATCCTTCCGGTCACCACTTGTTCATTTCCAAACCCCCATAACCCCATTAACAAATAGTTCATTTCCAAACCCCCAACCCTGGTGTACAAAATGTGCATTTCAGACTTACCAATGACATCTCGCTGGCCTCCTCTGCAATGGTGTTGATTTCTTAGTCTGGAATCCCTCCTCTGCAATGTTCTTGGCGGTCTCACCTCCCTCCTCTACGCTGGTCTCTGCTCACTCGTCTCTCTTGGAGGTATAGCCTCCCTCCTCTACATGTCTCTGCTCACTCGGCTCTACACGTCTCTGCTCACTCGGCTCTCTAGACGGTCAATCGAGCTATGGATGTGCACGCAGGAGTCATCATATTTTTTGGAATATAAACCACAAAATCTCTGCTCACTCGGCTCTCTGGACGGTCAATCGAGCTATGGATGTGAACGTGGGAGTGTATCCCCAATGTGCACGCGGGAGCATGAAATAAAAGTGGTCATATGGAAGGTCAATGAAGGTGTAGAAAAGAGACCCTATATTTTATTATATCAAACAAATGAAAACTTACTAGAAGAGCCATTGGATATGTGACACAAGGCATTTTAGTTGGCTCCAAAATGGAAGCTAACCCAAGGAAAAAAACTTATATATGTCACATAGTATTCACCAAACCTTGAGTCTAGAATAACCATCGGATAACACTTTTGAAAGTGTTCATGTAGAATATCAAGCAAAGTATAGAATTGGTGATAACTAAAGGTTGTTTGAGGAAAAGGATTGGGGACAATGAACCAAACTACATTTTGTAAGGATGCATTATTGAAAGACATATATGCTAAGTATATAGGATCTATAAAATGTAATGCGACATCACTTGTAGAATAGTGCGGCTAAGAGTCAGATGGGACCCCTAAAGGTTTGGTAATATTTCTCTAACAATATGTTAAATGATGTCTTATGCAAGGGAAAAAGGTTAAGATAAAGCACTCAAATCTTAACTTGATCTAACAATGAAATTCTTGACACCTATAATTAGATATTTTTTTGAAATATCTAAGAAAAATCACCTTAAGAGAACTCGTCTCATGCAAGGGGTCAAATGGAGAAACTAGACTCTAGACTTGATACAATGGTATTGAAATTATTGACAATTAGCATCATATTTTCAATCACAGGATCTGAGAAGATCCTGTAAAGGAGAAGTTTCCTTATGAAAAAATATAATAATTTGACGGAGTCCATGCAAAGAGAAATCCAATTAGAGTTGTGGAAATCAACAAAGTTATCAACCAGTTTCTAATTAATATACAAGAATAATATTAATAAAAATAGATAAGGCTAAATAAAACCTAAAAGTAGAAGAACACATTGGGTTCAAACAAAAGGCTAAAGAAGGTAAGAATAAAGAGACAACTTAAATGGCAAAGGAGAAAATGGCAATTGCAATTGTAAAGAAGGTTCTTTGCACACAGGGGTTAAAGTACAAGAATTTGTTGAAGTAGTTTTAGAACTAACCAAATCATGCCCAAATGAAGCAATTTTTCTTGAAGTAGTGTTACCATCTAGGGTATTACATAATAAATAAGTTACTAGTAGTGCAGCCATTTAACCATGATATACAAAAAAGTACTGTACATGCATGCATACATAGGAGGAGAAGGATAAATAGTAATTACAGAACTAACAACAATAGTCTCTATTAATATACGATCAACAATAAACCAATAACCATTACATCTCAGGTTTTTGTTTATTTATACATTGCAATAGATGAAGGTAGTTATAAATTCGATAACTACCTTGGTTGGTTGACCCAACTAGTTAGTTGAATAACTTAGCTACCTAATCGATTAAATCACTTGGTTGATAGCTACCTATATTACAATGCTTTGGTTGACTCTTTATTCTAGTTGACTAGGCTATTAGGCCCCTCCAACATCCCCCTTATTATCAAAATCTTCTTCGCCCCGAGGAAGGGAGGAGATGGAAATAAAAAATATAACAAAACAAATCTAGTATGTAATCATGGCTTATTAACCTTAACAATATTGGCCATGCATGTGTCCATTGAGGGATAAAGTTATTGATACTATGGGGTCCAATAATTCAAATCTTGGTCAGGAAAGCATTGGTGGGTTGTAAACTGAAATTTGAGGAGAGATTTTTCTCTTTTCATCCAAATAGAAATTTGTACATATGCAGGAAATTTAATTTAGTTGACCTTCAAATGATCAACATTCTTCCAAGGCTTGTTCTATTGGAACACTAAATCTTTTCATTTCTACCAAGTACCTCATATTATCTTGTATTTATGTATCTTTAATGCCAACCAAATTGAGATTATATTCTTCTTGCATGTGCTTAATAGGTGCCTTCCCCAAGATGCTTGCTTTATTCCAAAAGGCCGCGTCCATCCCAAGTTACCATGTAAGAACCCTTCCTCCCTAAGGGGGACGCATTCACCTATCCATCATTGTCTAGATTATTGAAGCAATTGTTGAGGGTTCCTCATTTCCAATTCATGTTTGACTTCAATGTAATTGTTTGTGGACATATAAATGTATCTTCCCAACTCTAGGGATTCATGCATTAGTATTTTAATATTTTCTCACCTTGTGTGAACACTTTGTATTTCTATATAATACTAGTTGGTATTCCCAAAAAATATTAATCCATTTTCTTTCCAAAGATAATTAGTGTGCTCTTTATTGTTCTTATTAATATTGAATATTATCTAGGTTATTTATCCTTTAGCTGGTGCACTCCCTCTCTAAACTAGTTTTTATAGGTTACATAGATTAGAAATACACCAAATGGTATTGGATCATTGGTATAGGACATTATCTCTGTCAGAATTATATGTTCAACAACTCTCTCAGCTAATTAATTCTTTAGAAGAAGAATTCCATATCTATTTCATTAGAGTGTGCCTTCCCACCCAAATATACATTGACACCTACTATAAGGCTCTCCCTGACTTTGGTTCAACATTGAAATGGAATTATCGTATGGGAAAGTATATTGTTTATGTGGAACTGTTCCATGGAAACCCAACACTTCCACCTAAATCATCCCCAACCATTACATCTCAACAACAAGCAAATTCACTCCAATGGGATTGCTAACTCTAGTGCACTAGTTCCTATCCCTCTCCAATAGGGTTTTCCCTAATTGTCTCAACACTAAATAATTCAAATTTGTATTTACTAGACTCCACAATCTTTATTCGGCATTTCGTGGCTATAGCGACGATTGTACTTTTCGTGGCTATAGAGATGAAAGTGCGTGGCTATAGAGATGAAAAGTTAATCCGTGTCTATAGAGACGATCGTCTAGGGAATTTTCAATTTTTTTCCAAAAATTTTAACTGTTTTTCCACGAAAACATCAATTTTAACTGTTTCGTGGCAAACTTTCATGGGACTTTTGAGCCATATGTAGTAGTGTGGAGTCGAGGAAAGAGAATTGGGTAGAAACAAAACATGTACTCTATACTTGAGGGGAATAGTGGAGTATGGCTTGAGATATCTTAGATATGGTGAGGTGAATTTATAGGGATATGCAAAATCAGATTGGGAAAGTAGTGCATCATATAGGAAGAGCACCTGAAGGGGTTCCTTCAACTTGGGATCAACGATGATATCTTGGTTCAATTGGAAGCACACTTATATGGTACTTACCTCAATAGAGGTAGAGTATATGGAAATGAATACAATGAATTATGAGTCTATATAGCTGTGCAAGTTGCTCGCAAGTTTATTTGATCGAGAGTTGGATCCCATGGTCATTTTCTATGATAATTAAAGTTGTATCAAACTCTTTTAGAATCCATATTTTCATGACAAATCCAATCACATTGAGATCAAATATCACTTCATTCAAGACAAGATTTAAATGGGGAGTGAAGCTCTAGTATGTACCCACAAATCAATAGGCTGTTGATATTTTTACCAAACCCTTACAAAAGGGAAATTTGAAGCATTTAAAGACAAACATGGATTGGTGCATAATTCCTTCCTTGCTAAGAGTGTGTGGTGATGTTTGTATCTCACATAAGAAATTCCACACAGGTTTAGTGTCAAACAAGTATGAAATCTTCCAAGTAAAATCTATTTTGTAATTTACTTTATTATTAAAGTGAAATTCTTATATTTAGTTGTTGAGTGTAATAAATTGTATTTTTAATACATTAGTGATTTAGACTAATCTCAATTGTACATCTCACCAAGAGATTAAGGTTTTGGTAGAGTAGGATTTAGCTAGAGTATAAAGGCAAGTCAAGGTAGAGGGTTAAGACACATGAATTCATTCCTTTCTAAAAGAAAGTTTGGTCATAAGATGTATAAATTCATCTAAAAGTGAAGTTAGAGCACTGAAGAGGATCCCAATTCAATAACCATGCAGATTTTAGTGAGCACTGAAGAGGATCTCGTTCCAACAATTGCACTTACCAAAGTTACAAAGGTAGGAAAACATCTCCATCTTCATTGTCTCTCCTTAACAACCCTGGCATAATGATTACATAAACAACAAAAAATCACCAAGCTACGAGGAAGAGTACAAGTCCAAAAGGTCCTAGTATTGTAGCTATCTTCGGTACCACATGTAATGTCCCATCAGACTATAAGACACCATACTAGGTATGAAGGCCAAAAATAGCACTATATTCATGTTCTAGTTTAACCGCCCATTATTTAAGACACTTAGAACCTAAGAATGACCCCGTCCTTTGTCTCAATCAATTTGAATCTCTTAACCCAAATTTAGCCTATTTAATCATGCATTCATTACTTCCTGAGTATTCAATCATGTTCATTTTTTAATCATACCAATTCCTAGAATATAAACAATATGTTAAAGATATTCCAAGTAAGTAATGTTTGAAAATGAATGATACATGCTAATCTTATTAGCCTACTACTACCCATCATCTAAAAAATGAATTTAGAATTACAAAGGTATACCTTAATTACATAACATCACTTAATATGTTGTTATAATATATTCCTCATGTGAGAACAAAATGCTTTCAATTTTTTTTCTAAGGAATGGCAAGGAAAGCCTCTTCTATTATAAGAGTTTGAATCCATCATTGTAATAATGCATTACTTTCAACAATATGCATATGGTTATATCGATAAGATTGTTCAAACTCTAAAAGCCTACTCATGAAGTATACACAAATAATAAATCATTGAAATCAATAATAGCCCTCATTCTAATTTCCAATTGAAATCTTATCTTTTAAGATTGAATTGTTCAAGTAACACACCTAATATTTTTTCCTAAATACTTAGAGAATTCCTCAAATCCATATGAAAAATCATGGATGCTTCTTAATAAAAAAATTACATTTAATATCAAATAGAAAACATAGACACATTCCAACCTTCAAGCAATTCAAAGTTACAAAATTAACTTGCAATGTTTCCATGCAACGAACAATCAATCTGGGTATTTGATTGTCATCAGAACCTAAGCGAAAACCCTCTCTTACCCATGTCATGAGTTAGAAAATTAACTTACAATGTTTTCATGTAAGAAACAACAATAAATCCCATAAACAACTCATATGTTTTAATATCATATTTATATATCTACATCTATCTATATTTGATATTTTTTTGTGTGTATTTATATATCTGTCTTAAGACTATATACAAAAATTCTCTCTTATCAATGTCCTACATTGTAAAAAAAAAAGTAATAACCAAACATTTACTAAAAATAACTTTAAAATTTTGTATTTATTATCTATATAATAAATTTGTAGTTACAAACCAATCAATTAGTTAAACTAATTTTTCATTCACTCCAAATATATTATTTCCTTATAACATTGATCTATGACCATTAAAGACTTACCATTATTTACATAAGTACACATCAACATTTTAAAATTTTAAAGTTTTATATATTTAGGAAATTAAAAAATATTAATTCCTAATAATTTTTTTAAAATTTGAAATACATTCCCATTCACAAATAGTTTGCATAAATTCCCTCCTAAAACCCAACAAATTATAGAGCCAACCTAATATCACAATTCACAACCTCTTGCATAAATAATTAACCAACATCATAATGCAATATAAAATCAAATGAAAAGCTAGTAATAGCAACCTTACATTTTAGCAAAACATAAACTCACAACCAAAATAGAGTCTAATTGAAATGAGAAAAGAATTGAGAAAATTAGAAGAGAGAGTTTAGATGTCATTAACGAGTCCCTCTTACTTGGAATCCACCTATAGAATTAGAAGAGAGAGTTTAGGTGTCATTAGCGAGCGCCTCTTAATTGGAATCCACCTATTAGAAAAATGATTTATCGTATTCATCAAGTTTTTAATCAGCCATTCTAGGCAACCGTTTAGTGCCATAATCCATTCCATGCTATTTATCCTTCATTGCCAACCTTTTTTCAAAACTAATTACAATGAAAGATTATCCTTTGAAATTAAGAATAAATACACATAAAATCTGGATCCTATTTTCAAACTAATTACAATGAAAGATTATCTTCTGAAATTAAGAATAAATATACACATAAAATCTGAATCACGAATAATTTTAAGAACACCTCCAAAATTTATATGTATAATAAATGGACGAATCTTCCTAATATATAGGAAAATTTGAAGGCTATTTTATCAATAATTTGAAGGCTATTGTGTAACATTTTACACTGTGGAGTGATTATGGCATCCACAAACCATTATTACAACATGGAGTATCATCCAGACCCACAACCTTAATACAATGTATGAATTCCCAATTAGCTTATTTTCCAAATCTCTCATTTTTAAGCTACCATCTAAGAAAAAAATAACCTACTTATCTATTTATGGATAGAAATGACACTTTTTCAATTCTTTTGTTGACAATCAAAATATGAATTGTGTCTTTTAATTTAGAGTTTCTAGAGTTAGTTAGAAACTTGCAATGGTTATTAGAAATAAGAACATACACTAACAAGAATAGAAAGCACATTGATGCATCATCACACATATCATTAAAACTACTCTATTAAAGACTACTTTTCCTTAGATAAAGTGAGGAGGTGTTTGTATCCATGTCCTTGAAAATTTTGAAAGCATGCAAAATGTGGAAATTTTTTTTTAGCACCCTCATTGAATGCAAAAGACTAGATATCTAATAGCATAATGTCTACATCTCAAGTGAAAGATGGCCTGTACATATTATATACAATCATGATGGAAATGAAGTATCGTGTTACAACTAAATAATATATTAATCATACATAACTAGATCCATTTTTGGATGATGATAGCAATTACGCATCAAAACAAATCACCAAAAAAAATTTCACTTCTAAATGACCCTTACAAAAAACACAATATCGTAAAACAAGTACCAAACCCAACAAATTTAGGAACCATAGATAAAATTGACAAACTTGGCAATACAAATAAAAAAATCCACCAATCACGAACTTTTCAATACAAACCAGAACGCTCGGGACAACTCTACAAAAAAACAACCAAAATAATGACCACTCCACTATAGCCCCACCATTATAATCAGTGTGTATTCATTTATATTACACTCTAATTAACGCTTTAGATCCAATAATAATTGCATAGCAAGATCCTAATAAAAGCACATTTTAAACAATTGGGTCAAATTCAATTTGAATATATAAAACCTGTGGCGTCTCTCCATCAAGAGTAGCATCCACTAACAACATATAAATGTCAGTCGACAGTTTAAACATGACAAGGCATAAAATAAATCATATCTTTTGAGCTCTATAACACTTTCACGGAACCAATACTCCTAGGATAGAATAAAACCATAATAACATTGAATGAGCCCTAGAATCAAGAGTGCCCTAGAATTCAAGTGGCCTAAAAAATCATCCATGATAAAAGCTAAATTTACGATATAATAATCTATTGTAACTATGGATAAAAAGCATACCACGTTAATTATTATATACAAAGCATGATGTAATTTTGTATTCTCTGATAAATTGCATGTGTGGCATGCCCCTTCAAGACCTAAGATTTCAGCAATGGAGATGTTATTGGAAGATTAAAATGTCAAGAAAAATAAGCATGAAAAGTGGAATCGCATCAACCAAAAACTTCACCCTACAAGTGCAATCCGATGTGGGTGAACCATGAATCATTGTAGCCTTTATATAGAACAAAATAGCCCTTGAATTTCCCTCCAATTCTAGAAATCGAGGGCTCAAAGAAGGTATCACATGAAATTGACTAAAAATATAGGCAAATGCAACCATATATGTCTGAATTACAAAGGAAAATGGAAGGCGAGATGACTCTTGGGAGTCTCCATTAATAAAAATTCTAGGAGAATGAATGATTTCACTAGAATTTGTCTAGAAATTGGAGACAAAAAATAGAAAATAAGAAAATAATCCATTAATTTTTTGTAACCTCCTTAATATAGCCCCTAAAATTATCAATGATCCAGATTCACCCATAACCATCTCCTCATAATTCCAAAATTTGTTTCTACCAAAATAATTCTTAATTAATTTCAAAACCCTATCTAAATTTAAAAATATGAATTTAAACAAATGTTTATGAATCAATTCTAGCATAAGCTTCGCTTGGTAGATCACCTCTTCCGAAATTATACAAAATTATACCTTAGAGGAAAATGCCATATCTAGGCTATAGAGACCGAAGGCTTTTCTGAACCAAGTGTAATCATGTCAATCCAAGCTAAAAAATAATAGAACAAATTCTTCAAAGTTTTGACAAATATCACATCAGAAAGAGAAAGAATCAGTATGACAGCCAGGCCAAGATTTTTTTTTAACCATGTGCTTCCTCGATATATACACAGATCCACTTTTTCATTACAGAAAGATTATGAAGCGTTATTTTTGGTTATTACATTTATAGGTGTTTATGTATTAGAATTTGGGGTGGATTATTATCTATGATTTTCTAGATTGGAGGATAGGATAAGCGTACGGTCAAGACTGATTTTATGGACATTGGATAACTAGTAGCTCATTCATGGATAAGAGACAATAACTCATGCATAAATAACACCCAGTGATAAACAACCAATTTAACAAAAAAAATAACATGTAGTTGAAACCACAGGTCAATGGCTATACCCTAATATATATACCAGCTGAAAATATGTTTCAGAGAAGGTTTATCATGCACCAGCTAAAAATATGGTTCCGAGAAGGTTTGTCATGCACCAAAGAAAGAGGAAGTGGAATATTTCTTTAAACAAAAGGACTCGTGACATGATTTTGCATCGACATAATTGCCTTTTAATTAACGTTAAAAAAGGTTGTGTATCCGTATAATAATTGTAATGTGTACCTGGACGGTTGTGGCTGAATCTGTATCATTATCATTGCATATTTCAAGTAGGGCTGCTATATTCTATCAAATTCAATGGTAAGAAACATCCATTGTCAAAGACGCTTCAAACTTTAAAATCAAATGAAGACTGCACCTTGTTTCAGATTAATAAGAAAAATATTGATTGGTGTAATGAGGAAAGAACTCAATAGTTTCTATCTGAGAATATTATAAGAGGCCTTAAAACTGAAAAATGGCCATACATAAACTAAAACCTTTCACATCGAACTCAGGTTACTGACAATCTTTGAAGTCAGCAGATAAGATTTTGAGGGCTGTTGGTTTCCCATGGTAAGGAAACTTCCATTTTTCCTGATAAGCAAGGGCATAGTTGGGTGGCTGCTTGCACGTACTCCCTGTTGCAGCTTTCACTGGCGAGCAATCGACAATAATGTTATAAACTGCCTGGCAATATTTGCATTTGTTGGTCACTTCCCCCACCACACTGTCCTCCCTTACCACAGATGAAACAAAACTCAGGTCCTTCAACGAGCACAGTTCATTGGTTACGGGAACTGTAATATAAGAGAAGCATTATTCACACTAAATCAGATGTTTGCAAATCATTCAGATAAGAAAATGATTCATAACAGTAGCTATAACATTGAATAGCAGATAATAAATTGATTCATAACTCTTACCTGTTCGGAGTTGAGAACCTAAAGATGGTTCTGCGAATTTCCTCGCGAGTCCAATACACCTTGAAGTTGTTTTGGATGGGCGAATATTCGCATTCAAAGACGATGCCCCCGTAAGCAAGAAGAGTTGTGAGGCAGAAAGACAGAAGGAGATTAAGAATATCACGAAGAGAAAATTTGGAAACGCCATTGCGGTGGAATCGCGTTAGTCTTCAAGATCTGGAAATGTCGAAGTGAATACGAAGAACTTGTTATCTGCCTCCTCTATCACCCGCGGTATTATATAGAGGAATGGTTCGTCCGTTTGACCTAATCCTTGCACTGATGGTCGGGTTGACCAAATCCTTTCCCACCATCCGTTTAGTAAAGTGGGCAAAGTGGTTAAAATTGACCATTCCGTAGGCCTGATGGTTTATGTGGAAAAAAAAACTAGGCCTGATGGTTTAGTGCAACCACCACTTATGGTGGATGGGGGTTATAAGCCTGGGGTCCATTTCTGTGGGGTGTAGGGGCATGGGTTACCAAATTCACATATCTCAATTAATAATAGTGAAAAAAATTAAAAACAGAGTAGCTAGAGCTATATAGTAATGATAATACTAATAAATTAATAATTTTAATATTATTTTAATAAAAAAAAGTATTTTTAATTAATCAATCTTAAAATTAATTATATTAATTAGAAATTACAGTTACAATATATATTTAAAGACTTTTTAATAAGATTAATTTGAATAATCCATGAGATGTAGAACAGTGGGTGGTGGGTGATGGTTAAGACACCCCTAAGCGGAAGGTCACTGGTTTTGTGGTTTCTTAGCCAATGGCGAACCCTGCAAGTCAAGGATACCACTTGCCAAAATAAAAAAATATTAATTTGAATAAATTAATATTAAATTTATTAATAATTTATATGTAAAATGAAGTTAAAAAATGGATAAACTCAACCATTTTTCACTTAAAATTCTTCTCCAAATATAGTAAAGATTAATTTCAATAATATAATATAAAATTTATTAACAATTTCTATGTTAAATGAAGGAGTGAGTTAAAAAGTGGACATACTCAACTATTTTTGGATTTAAAAAATTCTTCTTCAAATTTAATAAGATTAATTTTAATAAATTAATATTAAATCTATTAACAATTTCTATGTTAAAAGAAAGGGTAATTTAAAAGTGGACAAACTCAACCAGTTTTCACTTAAAATTCTTCTCCAAATCTAGTAGGAATTAACTTTGACCGTGGAATTTCTCCCTCGGGGGTGTTAACCCATTTTAAGAAGGGTGAGTTCTTTTGAATTTTAACAAATTGTATTGATTAGGGTAGAACTTTATTTAGACCCAACCACCTGCTAGTCCCTCACCCACTCGATTATGGCATCGACGAGGCTCCTATGCAAGGAACATGCCAGCTGTGATGGGCATCACAAGAAGCCTCACTGGTCCAATATCTTCACCAAACACAACATAGAGTGAGTCTCAAACATATACATAACAAAAAAAACATAAATATGTGAACATGGAATCAAAAATTGTGTGAACATAACCATGATACCCAAATATGGAAACTGATCCATTGCACGTAGGTGGGGGAAACTTTAGATTGCCATGGTAATCCATGCCATTCCATAGATATCACTTGATCACTTCAATCCTCTTTCTCCAAACTAATAGGTAGTGAAGCGTGAATATATGCCCCACCTCCCCACCACCTTCCTTGGGTATCATTGTGTGGAGAAAATCATCTAGGGCTCCCTCGGACCCCTTGAAGGCACCACCACATGAGGATGAAGGGATAGGATCCACTCAAAAAAATGGGAGCTCAAAATTCCCCTGTAGGTAAAACCCCATGTCCCTCCACGACGGCCTTGGTCATCAAGGCATGCATGTTGGTAAACAACAAGTGTGCCCAGGCGACCCATGCCCCTCCTAGAACTCACTCCACCATATATCATGTTATCATGTGGGTCTCCAAGACCCCCAGCTCTTTAAGTACGATGGTCACAACTTCCGTAATAATGAGATCTTGCCTCCTCCCTACCACCTTCGTTGGGCATCACTGTGCCCAGAAATTCATCTGGGAATCCCTCATCCCCCTTGAAGGCACCATCACAGGGGTGCAAAGGGATAGGATCCACTCAAATAAATAGGAGCACAAGATGCTTCCATAGGTAAAACCCCATGTCCCTCCACAACGGCCTTGGTCATCAAGGCATGCATGGTGGTCAACAATTGTTAATCCCTCAATATTGGCACTTTACCCTGTATGTAGTGCCACATTACCCCCTTTATTATGGTGCATTACATATTATTGATGCCAGATTGGGTCTATTAGTGGATCTATTAGTTGTTATTGTACCCCTTTGTCTCCTATATATAGGAATGAGACCTTTTCATTTTAGTCATCATTTTATCTTGTCTTGTCTTATGTACTTAGTACATTGTGTAAGGAGGTTCCTCCCTCAAAGAGGATTGTTATTCATCTCAATTATTCTTTATTAAGTCATGGATTACTTTCTTTTGGTCTATTTCTACTATTTTATGATATATTTGGGACTTGGTTGCATAACATTTGCTATCAAAGCTCTTTCCTCGGAACTGGTTTCTTCAAAACGAGTCATTGTATAATTTTCACTATAATTTTTTTTTTACAAGGATTCATAAAGCGATATTAAAAACCCATTTCCAAAATAGGCCTAGATATCCGTGGTCCAATTTTTCAAATCCTAATATTGTATGAGTTCCGAGATATTTTCCTGAGAACCTAGGGTTTTTTACTAGTCCAAAAACTAGTCTTAAACATGTGTTCTGGGGAAAAAGGTCATATATAGGGTTTGAAAGATCCAAATTGAGTGAGACCTATTGCATCAGAAAGAAGAAATACCACTATATTTGTGGTAGGGTTTTTAGACTCAGATCCAATATATTGGACATGTGGAAGACCATAAAAGTTCTCTCTTATAGAAAGACCTAAAATAAGAAATGTTGGGAGATTCGCAATAAATTCTTAATGGTACATACCTTTCAACGACCATGCCATCTTTTCTCTCGTGAATTTCCCACTCATTTGTTCCTTAGTTCAATGATCAATGACACCATAATTAGGTCAGACCCGGGGCATTGAATAAAGGACACACCAGGCTACATCAGGCTGAAGTTTCAGAGCCAAAGGAACATAAATTTCAAATTTACCTCAGTTACAAGTCATCCATAAAGCAATCTTCCAATGAGGGTTTGAAAAATGTATGCCATTTTAAATTTGAATAGCTTTGAGTAGAAGGATCTAATTCTGGTGAAACCTAGGGTGCGATATCTATTTATATTTTTTTAAATGGCACCAAAAGGAAGTGTAAAAACTCACACTCCCCTCAAACCACTAGAGGATCCATCCATGACGTACGATTTAAGGGAAGACCTATCTTTTCGAGTGTCCCAGTTGGAAAAGATGATTAAAAAGACTGCAAAAAAAGTTGATTTAGTTAATTTAGAGGAGAAGCTGAATAAAATGGAGGAAAATATGAAAGGTTCAGTGAGAACAACTTATTTACTCAATTTAGAGGAGAAGTTGAACAATATTGCTAATCTCATATAAAATTCAAGGGATACTCCACCTACAGGTGATGATGTGTTCCAAGATACTCAGGAGGATAAAGGTAATTTACATGTTGAGAAACATTCCATGAATAAGAATATTCCAAGAGGAAATTATTCTAGTAATGGAAGTCATCAGGGATGGTCACCAAAGTGTACCCAACTTCCTAAAATGGACATGAGAAAGTTTGATGGCAACACTAGTACAAAATGAGAGATAAGTGACTAGGTGACTAAAAACTTTAGTCACCACAATTTTTTCAAGGGATAAATGACCAAAATTGAGCAATTTTAAGTGAGAGAACTAAAAATGACTAAGATAAATGACTAATTTAGTCACAGGATAAAATATACAACTAGGTAACAAGTGACTAAAATAAAAATGACTAATGTAAATGACTAATTTAGTCACGAGAATATACATATGACTAGTTAACAATGACTAAGAATATGAATTAGTCGTTTATGTTAGTCATTTTTAGTTATGTCACCTTGGCAATGAAAAATTATAATTTTGAAAATGAATTTGTGCAATTTATTAAATTTTAACACCACAGATGGATTCAGAGACCCCTTTATTTAATATTGTAGATGGATTCAGAAACCCCCTGCTATTTACTAAATTTTAACATTGTAGATGGATTCATAGACCTCCTGGGGTCTCTAAATCCATCCACAATGTTAAAATTTAGTAAATTTTAACACTATATAGATGAATTCATAAGAGAGCCCCTGTGTCACTTGATAACACATTTTCTTCTTTCAAGACATCTAGTGAGGTCCTTATATCTCTAGATGTAGCTTGTTGTGTACTCTAGCCTCAAGCCTCTTCTATAAATGCAATATTGTTGACATCATGTGGAACCAAAATTATAGACTCAATTCATTGCATGAACTCAATCCTAAACATGCTATGTCGACCAATATCCCCATAGCCATTTTTTTCTGTCATTAAAATATGTATTAAAACTTACAATATATAAAAGTTTGCAGTATATGGAAGATGAATCCATGTAAGCCTTTGAGCTCAAAGAAACCCATTTCTTTATGACAAGACCAATGAGAAACACTATCTCTAAGAAACCCTCAGAAGAGTATTTATCACCTCTGCCATTCCCCAATACTAGGTTGCAACACCTATATCACATCATGTGTGTTTGATATAATAAGTTATTGCAATATTATTAACTGCTCTTGTTTCTTCGATAATCACCCACCGTGGATATAATTATATTTTTTTTCAATATGGTTCATGGCTCTAGAGATCGCTACATCCACGAATCCAAGCCAAGGGGGCCCACCCAAAGAGACCTCACCCCTATCAGCATTGCTTCGATTCCTAACACCGAAGGACCCAAAGAATTAAACCCTCGACCTAGACCTTGTGTTGTCTTCGTCCTGGAAGATCCAAAAAACTAATAGTTATAATTATATAAAATACTAATACAAATAATATATATATATATATTTTCTAATTTATTTTATTTATGTAGTTATATATATATATATATATATTACTACATAAATAAAATAAATTAGAAAATATATTACTACATAAATACAATAAATTAGAAAAACATAATAAAAATAATTCATTTGAGGAGTTTCAATTTTAATGCCCAAATTAGTTGTGGAGAAGAAAAATTCTCCAAGCAATGGGAATTTCAAACAAGGTCTATGCAAAAGAGGATTCACGTGTTTGATGAAATTTCTTTGCAAGATATTGTCAATAATTTGTTCTCAGTCTAGCCGAGGGAGTATTCCATCACATTATCAAATCTCAAGGTTTATTTCTCATATTCAAGAAGACGTCTAACAAAAAGTAGATTATCATGTACTGAGTTTCTTCCTGTGTTCATTTTGTTTCTCATTACATTAGCCTTAATCTTATTTTCAGTATGCATTGTAATCTCCATTGTAATGTTTGCTCACATGCACATTTATCGAATTTCATTGACCAAGCATGCCTTGCAAAACTGTAGAGGGACAAATAAGGGATTAGAGCCGAAGCCATGGGGAGATGTGAGATGAGCAGGTGATATTCAATCCTGGATGGTTCCTCTAGAGGAATATGAGGGTTGAATATGAGATTGGAATCCCAAAATTTCATTTACAAAACCTAGAGCTCCTCCATTTCCAAAAATACAAGCTCTTGAGCCAATCCTAAGACTCAAGACACGGGTTCCTGCCAATATGGGGGGTCCTGGGCCTGAGCCAGCTCAAAGCCCCAGGCATAGTAGTTCTTGTTTTGGAGGATTAAAAGGGATTTTTGAGGATCCGAAGGAAGAATCACAGCATAGAGGTCATGGTGGTAAGGCTGTGGTTTTGGAGAGTTTTGATCGGCCTAGCACTCCAGTTCCCACATTTGAGTTCAAGCTGTGATTTGGGGCACTTTGGTCTTTGTTAGCTTCAGCTACCAGGTATGGGCCTGAAATTGATCCCTTTTAAAAAATTTCATATGGGCTTCTTGCCGACCATTTTCATATATCTTAGTATAGCTTCCGATTTCATGCAGTTTCCTTCCCTACTATACATGCTTATCAAAAATTGTAAGAAATCAAATCTAGCTTTCACCCATTTTATTTCATGCTATTTAACATATCAAAAGCTTGATGAATGGAGCCATGCCTTCCATAGATACCAATCATGGTATTGTAAATCACCAAGTCTGGGGAAAAACCCTACCTTTTCAACTCTGAAAAGGAATCTTCTGTCTCCTTTAAGAAATTGCACTTGCTGTATACAAGCACCAGTGTTTTCAGAAGTACCCAACTATGATAAATGACTCCTGACTGTATATCTTGTGCAAGGGATTTCAACCACACTATATGTTTACCATTGACATAAGCATACAACAAGGAAGCATACACATTTTCATTTGGTTTATAACCCATGTCCTTCATATCTGCAATAACAACTTCTGCTTCCTGCCATTGTCGTTTCCTAGCTAATGCATTCAGAAGAGCATTGTAAGTAGAAAGATTGGGACAAAATCCTACTTTTATTATTTGGTTATATGTTTCTAGAGCCAGCTCAACTAATGCACACTTATCCTAATCCCCAATCATAGTATTATAAGTTTCCCGAATTGACATGAATCCAGCTTTCTTCATTTCCTTGAAAACTCTAGCAACGTGCATATGCTTACCATTTTTCCTGCACATAGCCACCAGAGTATTCCATGTGACTCTATCAAGGATATAGCCACTAGAACTCATTTCATCAAACGTTGACATCATCTGTTGGAATTCATACATAGAAATGATAGCATTGAAAGTGCAGAGATTAGGATGACAATCTGCCTTCTTCATCTGTGTGAATAACTTCAAGGATCTCTCCTCTTTTCCTTCCTTGCCAACTACAGATATCAGGAATGTGTACGTAAAAACATTGGGCTCAACTCCTTTACTTACCATTGTGTCCATCAAAGAAGCAACTTCGTCACAGAGTCCAGCAGTATAGTAAGCTGGAATCAATTCATTGACAATATTGGGTTGGCACTATTTGCTTCTATCCATTTCTGTCAAAATATTCAGAGCTTCTCCATGCAACCTTGCTTTGTCATAGACATTAAGAAGCTCATTGTATGTGATTCTACCAGGGGCACATCCTACTGCCTTCATATCTTTGAAAATATTTGATGCTTCTTCACACAGCTCACCTCTTCCACAGGCAGTTGTGATGGTATTGTAGGTGTATTCATCAGGCCTAAGTCCCTGATTTATGGGCATTCCCTATATTGTTACAATTTTGGTTAAAACATTTTCTTAAACTTTTTTTAGTCATTATCCTCACCGTTCGAAAATTTGTGTGCATGAAGTGATATTTCATTATTTATAAATGGGATATGTCAAGGTGTGGCTTTCAAGGATATAAATGTTGATAGATATCACTCTGCAGCTTGTATTTACACCTTTCCAAATCAACCTAACTGTACAGTATAGTTCAATTTTGGACCTAAATTTGATTTCCTTTTTGAGGACTTTGGCAATTGGCCCCTGCCTAAGGCCATGAGTAAGGTTCCTTATGGAATTGATGGACAAGCACTACAACATGAGGAACCTCTAGTTGAAAATGGTCATTATTCAGAAAAGAAAGCCTAATATTTCGGTATATTTTTTCACTGTAGAACTTAGATAGTATACATTTGTTGCTGGTAGCACTTACCTTTGCATAAAAAACTTTAACCCTTGGAGTATGTTAGAGTAAATACCTTTTCTATGTTTGCCACATTATATTTATCCATAATGATTATGATTGTGTGTCCTTTCGAACATTCCATAATTTGGAAATACTTAGCTAATAGTGTTGAGCCTCCTTAACCTAGTGACCTTGGATTCCTATTGGGGTGTAATTGCAGTGTTAACTTTTTTAGCTTGAATTTTACTATATATATAATGTGTGTAATTAGAGGTAAAGGGAAAATAATAGGAATAACATGGAAATTTTGTAACAAAGTGAGTGTGAAGCAAGGGATAATTGTGCTCATTCCATATTAAGTAATGAATTTAATCTCAATCGTTTCTATTTAAATTGAAACTTTGTACCCATATTGAAGTCATCCCTTATCAATGCCTCCTCGAAAGTGATAGGTGCATGGAATATGGATCTACAAAAATCTGAACTGCCAAAAATTACTCAAGAATTTGTATACCACTATAAAATAATATTTTAGACACATTTGAATGACCAATGAGCACAAAATTTTGTCTTTTGGCCAATGACAAAAGACATGTAAACCCACTCCCACTCCCAAGATGATAAAGCAAATATACAAAACAAAAACACATGTTTAAGGGTATCCTTCCTAGATAGAAGGCACGTTTAGGTTGCAAAATTACTAGGTTTTTCCATCTATGGTGTAGAGGAAAGCCTTCCATTATAAGGGACCAAACAAATATTGCCTTCTTCAAAACAACCAAGTCTTGTGTTTAGAGTCTTAAACTAGAGGTGCCATATCTTATGAAGTCTATTATGAAGGCTTATCTTCAGAGATAGAAAATGATATCCATTGATAGGTTTATATTTTTTAAAGGATTTGGATCGGTACCAATGGCCCAATCACTCCCACGGGGGGTTCACTAGCGAGGCAATATCATGTCACGTCCATTCATAGTAGGGGTTTGAATACTCCTAAAAACCTCAAAAATATATTTCCTAGTATTAAGGGGTCAAGGGGGGGTTTTAATTTGACATAGTAATATAAATATTGGGGCTTATTTTATTTGGGTGGGTTGAGGAATAACCTCCAAATCGTGGGATGTATTCATACCTCCAAATAATGAGCTCAATTCATACCTCCAAATCACGGGTTGGATTCATACCAATCCTATTTTTTGCAAAAGAATAACCTCCAAATCCCAGGCTAGATTCATACCTCCAAATCATGGGATGGATTCATCTCATTTTCTAACCACTGCTAAGGTATAACCTCCAAATCGTGGGCTAGATTTATACCTCCAAATCATTGAACTTATAAAATCTTCTTTTTTTTAAATAATTTTCTTCATGAATGGGATTTATCTAAGCTTTCATTGGCCCTAGGTCCATGAAAATGGGTAGTAAAAAAGTAGAAGAAAATAATAAAATTCATAAATGTGATCTTTGCCTTGATGAGATGTGCTCTTAAACTCCTAGTCAATTGTGCCTCCATCCATAAATGTGATTTGTCCTTTTAAATTCCTAGTGTTGTTTGAATAATTTAATGTGATATGTGCCCCCATTTGGTTGTTGAGGTTCACATTTTTATGATGCAAGCAATTTTCCCATCGATATTTTGTCACCCATTGAATTCCTTGTGGTGCCTTCATAGTTTTCTATTTATTTTATACCACTTGCAGTCCAGCTGGGAAGGAAATGTTTGGGAAAATACTGTCTCCATAGTTTTTTATATTTGTATCGAATTCTGGTTCTTCTCCATGCATCTCCCATGTAGATGCGTAAATCGACCTATACAAATTTCTATGGGTTTAAATTCTCTACTCAGCAGCACTGAACTCAACAATTGAACTTTTTTTTTTTTTTCATTTTGCACGAATCAAGATCTACATTTTCGTGGTTGTTACAAATTAAAAACAAAACAAAACAAAACAATCATCCTCTAAAAGCATGTCTCCCCCCCAAAAAACTTATTTTTTATCCACATAAGGGCCAATTCATGTAGAATAAATAAATAACGAAAAAGAAAAAAAATAAAAAACATATTCCATCTTAGATATTTGCATACCTCCGTTTTCATTTTCTCTTAAGCATCTATATATACTTTTCTTTTGAAAAAAAACAAAAACAAAAGAGGATTGGGAGAACTCCAATGCTCAATGGTTGTTTCAATCAAACCTTGCTCCACGACAACCAAGAAAAGTGAGATCAATCTTTCTTGGCTCACTGGAACCAAGAAAAGTTAGATCAATATTTCTTGGATAATTATTTCTTTCAACTTTTTGTATTCTTCTTTAACATTTTCACATTTCCAATTAGGAATAGTTGTTAGGTTGAATTATATTTGGCACATTCATAATTGTAATTTTAACTCTTATATGCAAGGCATCCATCTTAATATTGTATTGGAACCAACATGAACATAGGTGAAAATATAAATCCTTATTTACATACCCTATGTGTCCTCGTTACCATGAAATGATATCATATAAGTTTCACCATCTCTATATCTTTATAACTATTGCATGCTTGAAACTTAACAATGGATATTTTTCCCTCTCCCTTAAAGATAAAAAAACTAGATATAACCCAATAAAAGGTAACTAAATGTTGTTAATTCCCTTGCTTAAAAGAATAAATGTAGAGGAAATGGAGGCAATTCATTGCATCTTCTGAATGACCCAAATCCAAGCTATGCATATGATCATATGGTGTTATTGGAAAGTAAGAGGATTTTTTCTATGTTCATTTGGGTTCAAAAATCAATGATGTTTGTTTTGATAGGAAGGCAGGAAAGTCCATCCACGAAATGGTTTCAATTTTGCATTTTTATGGATTTTAATTTATTCAAAAACATGAGCTCTCTATGTATATACCTGTATTTACATGATATAAAATTGGTAGATTGGCAGGTTGTGGTGTGAAACATCTATAATTCTCATATTTTCTAAGCATTGCACTGACTATTGGACTATCAGTCTTTTACACTCTTTATTACATTGATCTCTTGACTAGGTTTCCTTTTATGCATTTTTACTTCCCCATTACTACTTCGTTGGGTCTTCCACTATCCAACGCTACAAATTGATTTGTCACCCCTGTAATCTCGGTGGGATCATTATTAGCATTATACTATTATTTTATTTAGCATATTATTTTCTTATACTAAGATGCGTTAGGGCTCCTATTTGTTACAAATTGATAATCTTATATAAAGGGGGTATAAAAAATGGGTTTATAAAAATGGATACCTACAATATCTAGTGAAACTACGGAGTTTTCTTAATTGGAAAGGTATATTGGGAGGGGGGTTCAAAAATACAATTTTAGGAGGCATTTTCCAATATTTAATGAAATTAGGGATATTCTTTAATATCATGTGAACGATCGTGCTATGTAACAGTTTCATTAAGTGAACCCCCCATGATCAGTCCATCAAGTCAAAGGGTATGAAGTCCAATATTAATGAAAGGGTGTTTGGAACAAGTATGTTGATCCTTTCCAAAAGCAATTTGTCAGGAGTAGCAAGTCAAAATTCCGCTTTCGAAATTGATTAACCTTTCTAGTATTTATCTTGATAGTGAAATATATCAGTAATCATTTGCAAGCCTCTTTTAAGTTTTAAGCAAGCACTTGGTTGAGAACCAAGTAGTCTCCACTAAAGTCTTGTTATAGAAAAGCATGACAAGTGACCACCATAAAATATGATCCTTGAACGAAAGACTGGATCAAAGGGAATTTACTTTCCATTGGAGCCAAGCTTAATTGATGGCTTGCCATGCTCTCTAGGTGCTCTTGGCTAGAGAGTGGTGCCTGCAATATGTACATGTGGAGTGACGTGATTTGGCATCATGTGACAGTGAGGTTCTTAAGGTTGTAGACTGGTAACATGATCACCGCTTTGGAGAGTAAAGTAAAATTGCTTCTAATAAAGGATTTGGAAAGCTAAAAAAAATAGTAATATCCAACTAGTAATTGCATGAATTGGAGCACTAAAAATAGCAGTATTATCCAACTAGTAATTGCATGAAAAAGAGTGATTCCATCACTCCAATGAGCCTCAAATTCAATGTTTTCTATCCATGAGGGGTTTTGGTTTTCTCTAAGATAGCATGCAAGGTATATTTAGCGTTGCAGTTGCACATGACACAGATGTTTGGGCCCTGAAATACTTGCTTAATGAGGTTGTTGTAAGTTAGGATGTAGTTATTCGCTAACATCCAATTGAAGCATCTAATTTTGAGCGGGCAGTTCCAACTCCAAATTCTCAGAAACCAAGGGCACGGACCATATGTGCTAGAAGAGCCGGCAATAAACTCATAGGCCTGTTTTACCGTGACATCCCCTTGGCATCAATCGCAGGCCCACGTGAACCTGCAATTATCTTCAGAAAGGAGAATGCCTACGTGTCTTAGAGCAGCCATGAAGCGGGATAAAAGTCACACTTGGAGTTACTTTCAATGCATGAATAATACCTAGTAAATAAATAAAATCCCACTCCCATACCAAAGTTGAGCTTAGAGTTAACTTCAACGAATGAATAATACCTAATGAAAAAAATATATTACCCATCTTATAATTCCCACTCCCATACTCAATGGATGAATAGTACCAAATAAACAAAATACATAACCCATCTTATAATATTCCCATCAATTTTAGAAAGGAGGGTTAAGTAATCTTACCAATAAAGGCTTATTTTTTCTTTTAGAAAGTGGGCTAACCTAAAATTAATTGGCTATAATCCCTTTTCTCCTATTATGTAATTAGCTATGACCCCTTCTCTTCTATTATGGCTAATTGATTCTCTGGAAATCTATGCCCAATTTATCCACGTGATATGCTTTCCTATTGATTCGCCTTTTTACTTGGCTTTGATTTTCCTATGTACTCATAAAGTTACCTCCTTAATATAGGATTTTTAAAATTATAATTATATAACCATAAAACAAATTATAATGCAACATGTAATATTGGACTTTATGAACATTCGAACCTAAATCGTCGACCCACCTCTGCTCGACTGCATTCATGGCCGATTATCCTGAACTCATGGACATTTCATCCTCCAATTATGTAGATAACGATTCAAGTATCCTGTTGGAGCCAACTAACCAGTCCAAGCAAGCCATTGGCGCCAAATATTTGTCGTTGGCGGGAAGCAAGGAGGGTTTTGTGGGTTCTAAGAAGCAAGTAGTTGTGAATTGGATCTAGAGGCATTTTTGGGCATTTATTTGGCTACCATTGACACCCATTGAGGAAATAGTGTTTCCTATTAACCATTTTCGATGGTTTAGAATTTGGGTACTTAATTGTCATTGCTGCCATGGATAAAAGATCATTGGAGAGAAATTGGAGGCTCTTGAAGAGGTGGGCTACGAATTCTGTAGCTTTGGAGTCAAAATATCATTCTTCCCTTACAAATTCGCAGGTTAGTTTCTTGTTTTTTTGTGAAAATTTAGCTTATGCATGTCTCTGATGGTAGTCAGTCTCCATTCTTCCTCACTCATTTCCAGTGCTTCTGTCTTCCGTGATTTCCAGTTTGACTACTCTTTATGAAAAATAAACTCAAATTCTGTAATAACGGATGAAAGGGTAACTTGTTACAGAGCAGACACTTTCCTAAACCCTCCCTTCTTTATTGAATACAAGAATGGAACTACTCGCCATCAAATGATAAGATCCAATCAAGGCATGGATATAATAACAAACCAATATGTTAGTGTGTACTAACCCCCACATCCAGAGTTGGAAAAAATGGTATCCCTTATACCAACAACTGTACCTACCCCCACCACAAACAAAACTTGGCAGCTCAGGCTGAGAAATAAATGAATCGGACAGCCACATTGTGTGAGGAAACTCTCTAGGAAAAATGCTAAAGAAAAAAACCATAGTAAAACTTAATGAGTTCATCGAAACAAGAGAAATTTAGCCACATATAATCCAAAATGGGATTGGATTTGTAGAAAATCTTAACAGTAAAGGGCCTAAAGCATTAAAATAGATTATAAATTATCATAGGGTAGTGACAACAAAGAGGTGCAACTCTTATGTGAATGTCCCTACTCCCACACTCACATGTCCTAGAAACTTGGTGGAACACTGCACCAACTACAATTAGAACTGGTTTTACACCCATGGGAAATGTATCACCTATACCACGAGTGATTCGTTGAGTAGATGATATCAACACTAATTATCATGATAAATTAATCTTTTGAAATTGTAGTGATAATTGGTAAATTCTCGCCCTGCTCATGTCAATTTTGCCTTAAAACTAGATTCTTGGTCTTTTAATCGTCATTTGCAAAAGTGAGTTATGGGATTGAAATCAGTGGGTATTGTGAGTTCAGCCAAGAAACAAAGGAAAATATTTTTTTTTCATTGCCATCAACCAAGAAATTGTGGAGTGGGGATTTACTTTGGTCTACCATATCCTGTAAGGATATAATACTTATGACTCTATGGGTTAGATCCTATTTTAGTATCAATGTTTGATCTTGACTCCATCGCCATTGAATAGTCACTGGTCTTGAGAATCCACCATATCAATTCTAAAATATATTTTAAACATTATAATTAGGGAATTCCCTCTTGTGCCAGAGGAGAACTAGCCTAAGGAGTGGGGAAGAGTTGTTGGGTTGACAGTGGACAACCTTTCTAAGTGCCTCTAAGGTTGCACTTGGTTTTGAGGCTTTGAATACCTTTGAGTACAGGTCTGGGAGGTAATAGGTTCGTTAATGGGGGAGAATTTTCACTTGGGAATTAAATATCTACATAATATGTGTTGCTTATGGTGGAATTATTTAACTTTTCCCACCGGTATGAATGTTTATCTCCTCTTATTACATGGAATTTCATAACTTTGTCTTGTCAGTTGTGATGTTCTATCAACACTTGTGAAAGGTATTGGTGTTGGTGCACTTACCTGACTTGAATAAAATTAGGTTAAAATGGCAATTCGTTGTTGTTGATGGCATTTAGTTGACATTTGCAAGAGAAATTATTGCAGTGTGTTTGCTGTCAACATTGCAAAAACAAGAAATTTGATTTTGGTCTTTTACTTGAGAAGCTTGAGGTTGATACTTTACAAAGAAGATTATGATCATTAAAAAATAATCTAGATGTCAATGCAAAGAGGATGATGGTTTTGGAAAGAGAAGCTTGATGTGGACAGTCTGCAAAGAGTATTATGGTGTTTGCATGAGAAACTCTGCACCAATGCTTTGCAGAAAGGGTTGATGTTGGGGATAGAAAGGACATTTTATTGTTGGTATATATTCTTGTCAATCCTTTTGATTTCTATTTTGTTGATTCATTTAAGGAAAAGTGATTCCAGGGCCCAAGGTAATTAGCAATTAGTGTCAATGCATTGGAGTGGCATTTTGTATTTCTATGTCATAATGATTGAGAAAGAAGTAGCTGCTAATAGCAAAATTCTACCTGTGTTTTTCAGTGGAACTATTGTAAGTGGCACCCTTTGACTTACATGTTTATTTATCCATACTATGATATTTCTTAGAGGGTTGTTGGTGCATCAAAGTTATTTCTATACATAGTTGTAGAGGAGACAACATGTGATTGGCTTCATAGTTAATGCTTGTAAACAATGTTTCACATTATAAGATGTTGACTATTTTATGAGAAAAAAGATCTTTCTAGGTAGTGCTTGATACTTGTTTATGAGTCTTTGTTGGTGGGTTGATGTTGATAAAGAGATAGGTAATTAGGAACTTGCGATAATGTGTTTTGCATTGACATTTTTCTATTTATGTGTCATAATGATTAAGATAGAGTATATGCCAATAGCAAGAATTTGCCCATGTTTCAATGGAACTATTGTTAGTGGCACCCTTTTATTTACATGTTTACACTTCTGATAGGATTGTTTACATGTACATGATAAGAATATATTATAGACTGGTAGATACGCTCTTGCACTCTCTTTCCTCTTGTTTGATGTGATATTTAGCCCATGTTTTCTTGTTGGTCATGTTATATTTTGATTTATGCATGAGCTTTTTAAAGATATCTACTCACATGGGAGATTTTAGTCTGGTTTTCCTGTTTTTATTCCAATAATAACTTGTGTTGGCAATTGCTCTATCTGCATATTTTATTTACAGATTCTTTATGTGCATATTCCTTCTCGACACCCACCTTCATTTCCAGAGTTGAAGTTACCAACACATGTGCGGGTGACTTATTTACATTTTCCTTGTTTTTACTATAGTCCAAAAATTTAAAATGGAGGAATTTACACCTATGTGATACTCTTGGATTGTATCTATTATGTCAGAATACTTCTTATACTTGTTTTTCTGTAGCATAGGTTTTCTTAATCAATTTATTATAATTCCTTATTATGTGTGCTGCATGGATGTCCTTCTTGTTGAGAAATTTACAAAGTTTGAGTACATATTGTTGTTGTTGAATTCTGTTTATTACAATATATCCTTAATATCTAAAATGTATTTACTCTGGATTTTTGATATCATGGAACTAAACTTACTGCATGTTAGTCGTAGGCTTTGAAAAAGTTCACGATAAACTTATTTTTGTTCATGAAATAAAAGCATTTCAAGGAGATGGATAAACTCTAAACTCCTAAGAAAAGTTGCATAGTTAGAGACAAAATAGCACACGTATTGATCCACTTCCCATTGTATACATGTTTCAAATAGAAACTTGGAAATTTGAGGCTAAATATAATCATTTCATAGAATTTGAAAGTGTGTACATAAATGTGGAAATGTTACAGCATAAATTTATTATACCATGGAATCGATGTTGGCACTCAAAGATATATTCTTAAGGATTCAACGATTGATTGGAAATTCCATATGCTTCATCCATTTGACTATAACACTTTTCTTTTTCAACAACAGAGTTTGGTTCAGCCTCAATCCCCATAGTGTTTATGTATAGACCTTTGCAATGTGCAAGAGAATCACTACCTTTGATTGGTTCAAGCACACTGATTATGGTGCACATCTAGGAAGGCTTCAGTGTGCATTGTCCAAGGACCCATGCATGTCTAGAATAACATTGGGAGTTATCCCCATGTTCCTCATAGGGGTAGGTAGCCTAGAAAACTATTATAGCATTGGAGTGGGTGAAGTTGTGGATCTATAAGCCTTTCAATGCAAAAGCGAGCTTGCAAAAAGAAACTATTGTTTTTCAGGGATTTTCCTCTAGTGATCTGCAGTTACTTGAACATAAGAGAAGAGGGCCCAGTATTTGAATCCTTCTATAGAAGAGGTCTGATTCAGGATGTTTTTGAAAATGAATAGCCCTGAAATAAGAAATGAATTTGCAGAATTTGTTGTATATATATTTTCCACCTACGGACATTCCCGAGTGGTGCTATCAAAATCTACTAGAAATGGTTGTTTTTCTCATCTCCAAAATGCAGCCCAGAAGCATATATTGATGAATGAACACACCCATGAGCACCATCAGTCCTCTCTAAATCAACTTCCAGTTTCAAAATGAATCTAATCTATTTCTACTCATCACAGGCTTTGCAAACAAAATTCAAATTGGCGTCAAGCAGATTTGAAACCACTGTTTGTTTGTTCTCCAATGTTGAAGTTGTCTTCTCTCTCATGTTGCTCATGGGATCTATTAAAACTCATCTCTAGTGACTTCTTTGAGTTGTTACCATTTGCTGATGTATAGACCTGTGTTTTCTCACATCAATACAATCTTTGGGCCTTCTCATGGAATTTTTATGGCATCTGTTCACCTTCACACTTCTTCATTCTTCATGTATGTTGTCCTCTCCAAATGTTTGCAACTTTATTACGTTCAGTCTCTAGTACCTAATGTGACAAACTGGAAAATGTACAATAGACACAAAGTGCAACAATTCACAGTTCAACCATATCATAACACTTGCACAACTCAATTAGTTTTCCATTATGTGACAATTGTAAATAAGAAAACCGTTAGGATGATACAACTCTCTAAGCTTCTATTGTTTAATAATGGTTTTTCAACCACATGTAGGAGATGGGGTCATATCTAGCTTCAATAGCTTAAGAATTTCTTTAGAAACAAAATTGCCAAATGATTCATCTATTGCTTCACCTCCCTCATCTCAGTATATTTTTCCTGCTAAAATTTCAACACTCCCATCTGAGACTAAATGCCAACCCAAAGGATTGTTGTTTTGTATTTCTTAGACCAGTTATTACCATGTTTTATGAGAAGCCACAACCAAAGCAAAGGAACTCCCTTCCATAGAACCATTTGGTAAGACGTGCTCTTATTTATTTATTATTCTACACAAACATGTACACAGCTAAGTCATAAGTGTAAAATTACTTCATCATGAAATTGCTTTGGGGATCTTCTAATAATACTTGTGCACATTAATTTATTAGCTTTTTATATCGCTCTTCTTTTTCAAGTGTTCCAGGTTCAAAACTTTGAAATAACTTGATTTCTAGTCAGACGAGAGTACACTGAGGTGATATGGTGCTTAGAAAGCCCTATGTTCCGAGGCTATTTTTTTAACACCGATACATAACCGCAAATGTGGTGGATAGGAACAGAGGTCACATAGTTGCAATTGCTTCATCAATAGACAGGGAGCTGAAAAATCACTTTGAATGTAAAAGAACATGTAATGCTAAAGCTGCAGCAGTAGTTGGAGATGTTCTGGCAATGCGGATAAAAGTGGAGGGTCTTCCCAAAATTTACTCCAATGTTCAGAAGGATCTCAACAAAGGCTTCAAAAAACAAGCTAAAATCTTGGCATTAATCAATTCTTTGAGATCCCATGGAATTAATATTATTGATGATTCTGGCCTTTAGTATCTTTTGTTTGCTAATTTGATACCCACTGTATATTTTTCCATCAATTAGTTTAGATACCTGCAGAGCAAACTTTGAGGGATTCCTCAAGATTTTTTTTTGCAGAAATGAATGTTGAAGCAAAACAAATATTTAGCCATTAATTATAGAGAATTCAGCTGAAGAGTCTGTCTGGAAAATATCAATCATTTAGGCCAACGTTTCAGAGAAATTTTCTTATTCATGAATTTCATTTTAATTATTTTTGTGTAAGTAGGAAACTGGTGAAAATAGCCACTGAAGTTTATATCATCACTAGAAAGGGGCATGTGGTCAGTTGGCAAGTTATTCAAACTGTCTTTCATACCCAAAATTCCGTACTTTCCCCAAAATTCCGTACTTTCTCCAAATTCCTTGTAGATGCACATTGCAAACAATATCATAAGATATACTTGAATAGACCGTCTGACCAAGGTCTATGCACGTGATTTAGCAGGTTTACTGCTGTCTATATAGGAGTGTTGTTCAAAATGTGACTAAGAATGACACAAATGTGACTAAGGGTTGCAAATTTGAGTGAGAATGGCCTAAGTGATATAGTAGCTAGTATTGAGAATTCCTTAACTTCAATACAACAATTGACTAAAACAGATCCATCACCATTACTGATTGTTCATATAGTTGATGTGCTATACAATTATTGCGTTAGTGTTCATTTATTTAATGGAAACTAGAAAAGTGATCCCCTTGATGCAATACTAGTTTGTTTAAGATTGTTTGCAGTATTACATCAGGTAGATTTGCCAAAAACAGTTAGTGAAGCTTTTCCAAAGTGTTTGGACACATCATGTTTTGCAAGATTCAAATGTACTGGTGGATTGAGATTTGGAGATATTTTGCAATTTACCTTTTTGTATTGTGTAATAGGTTGTCATTGCCTTGGACATTTCCATGATGTGGTTTGCAAGATGGTCTCCTGTGAATTTCCATGATTTGTTTTGCATGATGGTCTCCAACCCCATATGCTCTGGATCTATTCTGGGATGGAGAAATTTGTAGTCTACTGTCTGCATTTTTTTTGTTGTTCTTCAGATTTATTATACTGTTACCTGACACCTGATGTGCTTCTCTCATTAACCTACTTATTGTGGTCATTCGTTGGAAATTAATAAAATTATCTCATCTATAACTTGTGACCTTTCCTTTCAAAATGATATGCAGAAAGGAAACCATCACAACAAATCAAATTCCCATCCAGTCCACATAGGTATTAGGCAGCATTCACCACTGTTAAAATCCTCTCCATCATTCACCTGAGAATTTGTAAACTCATTCTATCCATTTTTACAGTAACTACGCTTGTATTATGAGATGGAATTGTCTAAATGAAAATTTGTGTTTTCAAGTGTCACTTGACCTGGATTGAACCTCCTCTTCCCATTTGCTTTGGTACAAGAAACCGTCTTTCTTTTCAAATAGTAGGGATTTCTTCCAATCAATCTAGATGCACCAGAAGAAAAGTTCACTTTCGCATCTACATTGTATCTTGTTCAAATTTTACCCTCATGCTGATTTTTGTTCGAACTTCCTCGGCCTCCATGTTTTCATCACAAATAAACTGAAAAATTATTAGCTTTGTGGAAGGAAATATGGTGTAGTACTTGACATTCAAAATCTTTAAATGAGAAATTTTCTATCCCAGCTGACTACTAAAACATTGAGTTGAAATATATTCTACAAGATAAACTGGCCATGTTACTACCTATAGGAAATTCAATCAAGTTTCCTAAAACATTTTGATGCCTTATCATTTCCCTTAGTTGAAAGTGTTTCTAGATGACACCTCACATCCTTTAAAATACAAATG
Source organism: Larix kaempferi (assembly GCA_027924585.1). Taxonomy (NCBI): domain Eukaryota; kingdom Viridiplantae; phylum Streptophyta; class Pinopsida; order Pinales; family Pinaceae; genus Larix; species Larix kaempferi. The sequence continues at coordinate 6,588,604 of BSBM01000866.1, forward strand.
TGCACATTGTCTAGAAGTGTATTTGCATACTTATAGTTTAAAGCTCCCACAAAATGATCAAGAGTGAAGGGACTCAAAAATAACAAATTGTTGAATCTTCTGAGATAGATATAAACAAAAAATAGGCCAGGAACTCAACTCTCTGGTATAGAGAGATCTCTCGAAGACTGAGGCAAGGTTTCATGATGAAGAGATGATATAAATTGTCCCAAAGGATCCCTCTAATATAACAGAAGCATGGAATTTTTTAAGCAGAACCTAAATGTTGCTTAAAATTCTTTTTGATGGGATCATTTATGTACCAGTGAATATGAACTTCTGTGAATGTAAGCTGTAAGGAGTTGATAAATCTAATTAGAGCGTAGGGTTAGCATCTTTTGTCTAAAGATCACTATGAAGTTGTGTTCATCAAGTCTTTTTAGTAAATATGTATGGCCGGAAGAGGAAGCCATCTGGTTGATGTGCTTTGTACTTGGGAGTGACCTTAGAGTTCCAAAGGTTTAAAATTGGAGGAGAAAACCACACTAGGTGGATTCTCATGAGAAAGTTGTACTTTGACAGTGTGTTTTGATTTGTACTTTGAAAGTTCAGGGTGGCTTTATTTCCATGTGCCATCAGGCTCGCATGGGAGTGTTCCATTTGTGCAGTGTGTTCACATCTTCGAAGTTCCTTACAGACTGCCTTGAGTTCTTCCTATTACACTTGTGATTTTCATCACAACATTTGTGATTTTTACCACATGACAAGGGTTTGCAGGATGAAAGCTATGGAGCATACTCCATTGGATGGACTAGGGGTACGCACTTTCATTGATATTGTTTCCATTATGAAAGTTATGCTTGCACCCATGTGCCTAGCTTGGAGATGGTACTATCACTTGATTGATTTAGTGCTTTGGGTTGGAGGAGACTCACTTCCCCCTTTTTAGATTGTCATGTTTTGATGGCTCATATATTGGTGCTCTCTTCTTATTGCATACCTTTTCTTGATAGATCAACATTCAAGTAGATTATTTCCGATGACTTCCATGAGATGTTTTCTCGGGTAATGGAGCGTCTTACTTCACGTGGTTTTTCTTAGCATTATGGTGTTGATCTAGGTATACTTTCTCATTATTTCTAAAGAGCACTCCATTATGCACAATGTTGTATGATGATCTAACTCTTAAGTTAGAATATGGTGGTATGAGGTGATACATGGTTCTTGTGGAGGAATGACCTAGCACTTTTGTGGTTTGGCACGAGGATGATACCTTGGCATGATTGGCATCCTTGTTTTAGGAGATCGATCTTCTTGTACACTCTTTTCTAGATGGTTATAGCCCTCTCAACAATATTAAATTCCTAGTGATATGTCTTACCTATGCAAGCTTCTTCAAGCAATTGAATTCATGTACATGTGATAACTAATCTTTCAGCTTTTATTAAAGGATATAACTAGCAACTAGCTATGAAGTCTCGTCTAAACCATCCTAGATCCATATAATTTATCTGATTTTGAAGGTTTAAAAACTATAAGTTTGCACTTCACATTTCCCCCATCTCCCCAACACCGAGCTGGATGCACATCTCAACACAATGATGAGAAAAATAGGGCTCATAGGTGTGGTTGTTGGTTAAATTAAAAAACATGAATGATAAAAAGTAGCATAGTTCACATTAATATGTATCTAGAAAGAAAACCCATGGCATGTTGTCCAATATTAAACACATCATAAGGATAAAATTTCACTAGGACAAAGTACCAACACCTATTAATTTCCCCTAACCATATAGGCTACAAAATTTACTCTTTCAACCCTAACCACTCTTATTTGCATGCCAAATGTTGAATTTGAAGGTGGAAACTGTCATCATAATATTAGGCTAGCGAGTGGACAGATGGGGAAGAAATCCAAACTCTTGCTATATAATACACCGGGAAATGGTTGTTTTACTTCTTACACACTAGAACTTTGGTACCAAACCACTGGAACTCAAAAGTATTCAAACAATGCTAAGTTTAAATTTCAAATTTAATGGCACAAGTCATGACTTACATAGTTAAGAGATCCTTTTAATAAATTCACAAGATGAGAAAACAAAAATAAAAAATGAGGTTGACTGACAATCAAATAAATGTCTAAATCTTATAGCATAGTGTCCATTGCATCTGATTTCATAACAAGATTTTGTTGCAGCCAATGAAAATACTTTTTGTCTCTTGCAGGAATCTTTTGGTGTAGTATGCACAGCAAGATCCTTTGCACAGGAGGACTAAAAAACTTACGTTATGCAGAAAAAGTAGATGAGACTTTGAAGCTTGGCCTTAAACAAGCTGTAAGTTTCCAAATATTCTAGGTAAATTATGGGCTTGTGTATGCTCCTTTACCAGGAATGGAAATAATTTTGTAGAACATGTTGTGAAATATTAGTTAAGTCCTAACAATGCAGGCTGGTTTATTTTTATCCTTTCTATGAGTAGAAGGTTGTTGGGATATTTTATGGAGGCATGAGTGGAGCATCCACATTGTCTGTAGTTATTGTCGTTATCTATGGTGCTTTCTTGACCATTTATGGGTCCATGACGACTAGAAATATCACTTCTTTTATTATTTATAGCCTCATAGGTCCATTGTATATAACCTCCCACATTTTGATTCTCCATTTGTAAATACTCAATATAGATCTATAAATATATGATGTGTTTTTCAAAACAAAATAAATGGTGCATGGTAGTTACTAGTATCGATCTAAAGAAAAATTGATATTTTCAGGATTATTTTGTCTAAACGATTTGTTCTTCCTTGCAAGTGGTAAAAAGCTAGGTATGACATATAGTTCAGTTCAAATTAATAGATTTTTTAACATTTATCTTATGCTTTATTTAGTCAGTTCATCTGTATATTCCCTATCAGGATTGTATACAACAACCATGAAGATTGCTAGAGCAAGTCGATGATTTTTCCAGATTCTAGATCGTACTTCAACCATGCCAAAATCAGGAGATAAATGTCCTTTACAGTAAGAGTTAGAAATAGAGATATTTTTGCACTCTGATGTTCTTCATGCACTGGGAGTGATATTATTGTTTAAAGTTTTTGTCGACAATAAGAGTAGATACAAATTCAAAGTAACTAATCACACTTGCTATAAGTTAGAAACTATGGATGGAGTAGCAAAATACACATAACTAGGCAGATCTACTAGGTTCTTAAGTAATTATAACAAGATAATATGGATACTGGCTGTGACAGAGACCAAGATGATGGAGAGGTTGAATTGGATGATGTGTGGCTTGCTTATCCTTCACGGCCCAATAATATGGTTCTGTAGGTACTAAAAAGATTCGTTATGTATGGATTTATATTATTTGCTTGCATTGACATTTCATATTTCCAATTTAATAAAATTGTTTATGAAAGATCAATTATGAAACACAATTGCTATTAGTTTTCCATATTCAGTTTTGCATGAAATTAGATGTCACGTAGTGAGAAATATAGTTAACTACATGATAAGTATTCAGCCTAGTTGATGCAATTTATGCCAAACCATACACTGTCCATTCATTGACTCATTAGTTGGATTAGAGTCAATGTTGGTTGATATTTTTTAGTTAAACTACCATAGAGGTAAATGTTGATTTGTATTCCGACATGTGAATCTGATCAACATCTAGATTGAAATGAATGTCAATTATCATATTCCAAGCATTTGGGGATTGCCTTAACTCATAAAGAGTCATATAAACATGATGTTTTTCACCTGCAACCTAGAAACCTTGTGGTTGATGCACATAAATGACACTCTTTATTTACATCTTGCAAATCCTACAAAGATCATATTCCCTTGGATGGAACCAACTTGAATGTATTTTACTTTGTTGTAGGAACAAACTTTTTTCATTATTCATGAATGCATTCTTCCACTTTGTTTTTTTCCTTCTTGCCGAACCACAGTTCAAAAGAACTTTGAAAAACATACAACAAAGCATAATAAACCTGCTATACACACTACTTACCTATGTTTTTTCGCATTATGTAATCTGAGTTTTGTCCACCCCAGTGATCCTTTCCTTGTCGTATTCTTTTCCATAACAGATCTGAAGACTGATATCTTAATAACAGAACTTGGAGTTTCTATCCCAGAATTGCATGAAATGCATGTGCATAATCCCGTTCTAAAAGGTGGACAGAGTGTCTGCAGCGAAGAAGCTGAAAAAACTGCTTCACTACTCCTAGAACAAGAGAGATCGAAACAAATGGTTCGTGGCTTGGAACAGGAGAAATCGGAAATGGAAAATACCTTGGAGGACTTGAGAGCTCAACTGCAAAGCAAAACACTGGAAACTACATAGCAGAATCTTCATGAATCTGTTGAACAGAAAGATGCACTTGTAGTTGCCAGTGATATAGAGACAAAAGCAACTCACATGGAATACTTGGTAAAAGCAAGTGGTTTGTTGGAAGAGAAGCTTCAAATATCCCAAACAGAGGGGGAAGATTTGACAAAGAGCAGGAATCAGTGTACACTTGATTTTAACACTCTGCAACATAAATTTGATGAGGATCTTAAAGAAATGAGCTTGGATAATGGAAAAATCAGAATTGATCTTGAGCAGACAAAAAACAAATTGTCATCCTTCAGAGAAAAGCTTAGTCTGGCCATTGCTAAAGGGAAAGGATTGGTTCAGGAACATAATACAATAAGGAAATCATTAGTGGACAAGTCCAATGAGCTAGAAAAATGTTTGCAGGAATTGCAGAAGAAAAATGATATATTGCATGAAACTGAAATGAAAGATTCCAAGGATGTTATAGCGTTGGAATTGGAGCTAGAAGATATTCAAAATTCTACAAGTGATTTTCGAGAATCAATTTCTAACAAGGGCTCACTTCTTCAGAAAATTGAAAATGTTATTGGGGAGATGAATTTTCCAGAGGTAATCCACTCCAAAGAACTAATTGACAAAGTTGAATGGCTTGCAAAATCATCTCTTGAAGCAAATACCACTACACTCTCAAGCAGCAGAGATTTGAAAATGACTGAATGGAATGACGCTAATGTTACAATTAGAAAGTTGTTTGAAACAAGTGTGGATGATGACAAAATTGAGAATAGTTGTCTTGAATATCTAAAAGAAGAGTATGAGGAACTACAGAATAAATACTATAGTGTAGTTGAAAATTCAAATACACTGGAGAAATCTTAGTTGGAAAGGAACCATCTTATTCAAAGATGGAACAGATTCTTGATAATGTTGATATGCCAACATCAATGCGATCAACTGATTCATAATTTTAGATTGAATGGCTCAGCAGAGCACTAACTTAGGCCCAACAAGATGCAACTCGTTTTAAGCATGAAATTGATAATGCTCAAATAATTCCTGATTTATCTGCATTTGAACTGGAGGAATCAAAGAGGAGAATATAAAGCCTAGAGGAGAATATTTTTAAAGTAAACCATGAAAAATAGGAATATGTGAAAATCCTCGAGGAGCTTAATTCTAAATTTGAATCTCTAACCAAGAAAGTAGTTCAAGATGCATCCTAGGAAGAGAGTTTATGTGTTGATCAAATTATGAGTAGGTCTCCTTTAGAATTTACATATTATGATTTAGGACAACAATTCCCTCATCAAACTGTAAATATATTAGGAATTCAGGAGGTGGTATAATCCCCTGACATTCTCCTAGGACATGGATTTCTTCTTGGAAATTGGGGACAACTTTATTCTTCTGCAAGGCTACTATTCTTCCCTCTGTTTTATGCATGTCTTCATGGACCACATTTCTTCCATACAAAGATTCTGGTTGTGTTCTTCCATAATTGATTTTTTTTTTCACTTTCTTACTTGGCAACTCCTACAACAACATGAATTTCTTCTCAAACGAAGGAAAATTCCCCCAATATTCCATCCTCTTTAGAGAACATGTGACATATTGCTTTTAAGGAGATTATAGTTTCTATTTTCTATGAAATACTATTGACTTAACTCCATTTATTTTGTATTGAAGGATGGCAAGTCAGCATAACATGAATAGCAGTAGACCTGCTACTGTACAAATGAAAGGGCAGCTTGTTGTTAAAAAAAGTGGTTGTTGCTCATAAGACAATTCCTAGAATAATTTTTACTACAACTGGTTTTGAAGAAGCAAAGTTGAAGATAATTGTATGTATTTTGGATCTCAGACAGGAAAATGTCTCTAGCTGTCGAGAGATAAAAAATTGATAGACAATTAAAACAAATTTATTGCAAGTTGGATCTTGTATTCTTTTCTGTCTGTGAAGGGCGACAACTTGCTTTTGTTCCTGATAATTTGTATAGCCATGGATTATTGTACTCATGCGTAGTTTGTAAGATCATTCTTCTTTGAATTTTCATCATTGTCATAGTTGAATTGCTATATCTTAGAATTCTTTTAGTACTTGAAGCATTATTCTTGAATATGCTTGACATTCATTTTGTTCCCATGCAAAATTTGAATTCTTTTAGTACTTGAAGCATTATTATTGAATATGTTTGACATTCATTTTGTTCCCATGCAAAATTTGTTTGAATATCATCATTGTCAAGCAATAACAACTTCTTAAAGGGTGCTATCTCAATGGTAGAGCACCTGCCTAATTATAGGTAGGAGATTGGTTGTTTGATTCCTCCATACCCTATCATAAATTAGTGACTAAGAAAACGACTAAATTCACATATATACGACTATGAGTAGCTAATTTCCAGTATCTTATAGCGCGACTAACGTTTAGTCGTATTTAGCTTAGTCATTAATATGTTATCATCTATTAGTTTATTTAGTCGTATATTTGGTCATTAATTGTGACAATCAATGACTAAATCAATGAGTATCAATGACTAAATCAGTGACTTAATCAGTGACTATCAATGACTAATAAGTCAACCAATTAATGACTAGTGAAATACGACTAGAGATAAGATAGTGGAAATCGGATACTATCATTCACCAATTCAAAAATAGTCGTTTATAGTCGAATTTTAGTCATTTTTTCAGTCATTAATTTCTAATTTTGTACTAGTGCAATGATCCAATAACTTGGATATTCCAGATGGAGAAATTCTTTGATCTACACCAGGTGCCAACTTTGCAAAAGGTAACTATTGCATCCTTATATTTAGAGCCTGATAAATTTATAGGGTACCAATCGCTTTGTGACCGTAAAAAGGACTCTATTATCTCATGGTCTATATTCATAGAAGAATTGATTCCACATTAAGGGGATATAAATAGAAACACCTTCTTTAACTAGTTGGTAAATCTAAAGCAAAAAGGGCTAGTTACAGAGCACATCAAGTAGTTTCAGAAGTAAGTCTTAGAGTGAAGAATATTTCAAAAAATAATTTCTTGGATCACTTTATTGGAACTTTGAACGATAAAATCTAACATGAGGTTCTCCTTTGGGAACCTAATTCCTTGGAGCATGCATTCGGGGTGGAAAGAAAAGTTGAAAACAAAATTATGGCAACAAGGAAGTCTACCACTTAGAACTATAAAGAAGGAATTGCGGTCTCAAGTCATCCACAACCTACAAGGTTGACACCACAACAACTAGAGGAAACAAAAGAAAAAGGGCTTTGTTACAGTTGTGATAGAATATATAGTAAGGGACACAAGTGCACTGAGAAGAAACTATTTTACATAGATTGTGAAGCAGAGGAAGAAAATGAACAAGAAGCACCAAAAGAATAGGAATCATCTCCAGATGAAGAAATAGAAGATACTACTTCTGAAGAGATTAATCCCACCATATCCTGTCATGCATTTGCTGGAATTAACACTCCTCAAAATATCAAGATCGAAGGATATATCAAAAATAAAAAGGTAGCAGTATTGATTGATTTCGGTAGTACTCATAATTTCATTCACTGTAAATTAGCCAAGGTTCTCAATTGCTTTGTATATCCAGCACCAGAGTTTCAAGTAATGATTACAGATGGAGGAACTATCAATTTCTAAGGAAAATTCCATAATATCAATATCACTATGGGGGATTATGTATTGAATAGTCCAGTGATCAGGGTATTTTTTAAGGATTCTAATATTATACTTAAGTGTAGTATTCTAGGCGATTATTTTGGATTGAAAAAAACATATATATAGATAGGTAGGCAAATATTAAATATGAAACATACAATTTACTATTGAAAATTGTATTTTTTAGCGAATATTATGATAAAAAAACATATTTTATGTAAATATAGGCGCTCTTAGAGACTAAAAATGACCAAATAGTGAATTTATTTTTTGAAAAAAAGTCCAAAAATAGCCAATTGGTGAAATTTCGCCCCTAAAAATTACCCTGCCAGTGATTTCTATTCCAATGGGGGGTGATGATGATGTCTTAGGAGTTCAATGGTTACAATCATTGGGAACAATGGCTATTAATTTTCAGAAGCTTTTCATGAATTTTTTATGGGAAGGAAAAGAATATGAGTTAAAGGGTATCACAGGGAAACCAAGTAAGGTGATAATATTTAATGGTATGACAAAATTGATAAAAAAAGGGACATCAAGGTGTAATTGCACAATTATGCTCATTAGATGTTCAAACATCTAATTCTACTATTTCCCCAGATCTCCAAAAGGTGATTGATAAGCATTCCAAGGTATTTGAAGATATTCCAAAAGGTATTCCACTTGTTTGATATTTTGATCATGTTATTCACTTAATTCCGAGAAGTGTTCCTCCTAACATCAGACCTTACAGATACCCCTATGGACAGAAGAGTTAAATTGAGCATATGGTTGAAGAAATGTTAGAGGCCAACATAATTAGGCATAGCCAAAGTTCTTACTCTGCACCAGTGGTAATGGTACACATGTTAGATGCATCATGGTGTATGTGTCCAGATTATAGAGAGATCAACAAGATCACCATTAAAGATAAATTTCCCATTCCTGTCATTGATGAATTGTTAGATGAATTACATGGAGTAGTTTTCTTCAAAAATTTGGATCTTCATTCTGGATATCATCATATTATAATGAAGGAGGAAGACATTCCAAAAACATCATTCAAAACTCATGAAGGCCATTATTAATTTTTGGTCATGCCATTTGGTCTCACGAATGTGCCTTCCACATTTCAAGTTTTGATAAATTCCACTTTCAAGTCATTCCTTATAAAAATTTTGATAGTATTCTTTGATGATATATTAATCTATAACAAGTCTTGGGAAGAGCATGTTCAACATGTTGACAGGGTACTACAACTACTAAAGGAGCAAAAACTATATGAAAAACCTTCCAAATGTTTATTTGGGGTAAAGGAGGTAGATTATTTGGGTCATATTGTATCTCAGGAAGGTTTCAAGGTAGACTCCAAAGAAATTAAATCCATGATGGACTGGTCAATTCCCAAAACCCTGAAGAATATTCCAAGATTCTTAGGTCTGAGAGGGTACTATCGCAAGTTTGTTCGAAACTATGGAAGAATATCAACACCTCTAACAACATTATTGAAGAAATATGCATTTTCTTGGACTCTAGAGGCAACTCAAGCTTTTGAACAACTTAAGGATGCAATGTGCAAAGATCCTGTTTTGGACACACCAAACTTCACAAAAACATTTATTGTGGAATGTGATGCTTCAAGAAATGACATTGGTGTTGTTCTAATGCAAGAAGGGAACCCGCTTGCTTTCACAAGTCATCCAATAAAGGGAAAGCACCTATAGAATCCCATTTATGAGAAGGAAATGTTGGCAATTCTACATTCTCTTGAGAAATGGCGTCCTTACCGAATAGGTAGACACCTCAAGGTCAAAACAGATCATGATAGTATGAAATACTTCTTGGAACAAAGATTATCTTCAGAAGAGAAACAAAAATAGGTAACCAAGATGTTGGGATATGACTTTGAAATCATCTATTGAAAAGGGAAACAAAATTTGGCAGCAGATGCACTTTCCAGAAAATATGAAGATGTCAAAGCATTACTTTATGCAATTTGCATTCTACAACCAAATTGGGTAGTAGTAGTAAGGGAAGAATGGAAAAATGACCTATCTGTGTGGACGCTCATTGAAAAGCTACGTGACGATCCAAGTGTATCATATACTTTTGTGTGGAAAAATGATTCACTCACTAGTACAAAATGAGAGATAAGTGACCAGGCGACCAACAAAATTGGTCACCACAGCTTTTTCAAGGGATAAATGACCAAAATTGAGAAATTTTAATTGAACTAACTAAAAATGACCAAGATGAATGACCAATTTGGTCACAGGATATGAACTAAACTAAAAATGACCAAGATAAATGACCAGTTTGGTCATGGGATATGAACTAAACTAAAAATGACCACATAACAATTGGTCATTTATTTGGTCATTTTTAGTCGTGTCACTCCAACAATAGAAAATTACAATTTTGACAATGAATTTGTACAATTTACTAAATTTTAACACTGCAGATGGATTCAAAGACCCCTCTAAAGGGTTCTCTAAAGGGATATCTGAATCCTAATGCAGTGTTAAAATTTCATAGATTGTAACATTGTATATGTATTTAGAGATACGAGTGATGCTAATTGTGTCACTCGGTAAAGTAAAATTGCAATTTGACAATGAATTATTACAATTTACTAAATTTTCACACTGCTGATGGATTCAGAGACTCCCTAAAGGAGTCTCTGAATCCATCTCTAGTGTCAAAATTTAGTAAATTGTAACGTTGTAGATGGAATCATGAGAGACCCCATGTTCCAGTACCTCAATGACATTTTCTTCTTTCAACGCATCCATTGAGGTCCCTACAGCTCTAGATGTCGGTGGATGGGTTCACTGGCCTCAAGCCTCTTCTGTAAGTGCAATATTGTTGTCATCATGTGCACTAAAATTATAGAATCAATCTACATGAAATCAATTCTAACCATGCCACACCGACCATTATCCTATAGCCATTTTTTTATCATTAAAATATATATTAAAAACTTATAATATATAAAAATTTACAATATATCACTTGTATATTATTACAAAACATATATTATAATATTACATAATACCATTTTAAAAATTTGGATCGTAAAATTTTAATATTTGATATTTACAATTTCATCAATCTAGAATGAATTTTCCTAATTTTCATGCATCTTATAAGAATTGCTTCTACAACATACACCCTCCCTCACTAACCTTATATGGACACATGGTCAACACTATGGAGTTTATCTCATCCCTTGTAATCACACCATGTGATTCTTAGTGTATTTTGAAACAATGAACAATTCATATGTGACACTCAAGGAGACTAAAATAACAACTAGCATACCTCCAGAGTGGGGGAAATGAAACACTGAAAATACATTGATATGTTGTAAAATGAGAGAATGTTGTGTGTTTGTAAATAATATAATATTATGTTTTGAAAACAAATCTAGTAAATTTCCATTGCATTTTATATGTTTTTGTACTTGGTTTAAGAGTTTCTCATAGTCTTGAAGTGAGTTGGATGAAAGTATATTTTTTTCAATCATGCTTTTTCGAAGCATAGAAAATACATGACAAACATTAATGGACTAATATGCATTTTGGATTTCTTCTTACCATATCCTAGTAGGGCCAACACAATAATGTTATCTTAGCATAGAAAAAAAAATTCCTTGGCATATGCACATAAACAACTATAACCTACTGAGTATCATATAAAGAAGAATGGACCATGCTTTTCTTTTTTTTCACAAAAAAAATTCATACCCTTTATTGACAAAGTTACATTTTTCATAATCATGAAATAGAAATAGTGATACTGTAAGCTATAGAATTGCACTATTCCTAAGTCAAGAGAGATTTATGTTATAGTCTATGATTTTTCAATCATTTATCATATGTCATATAAGTTCTCCTATCTTTGATACATCATTCAAAACATCAAAATTGAATCATTCATCTATATAAGGAGTCTATTTATAACATTACAAAGTAAAAAAAATAAAGAAATAAAGATAGTATATCAAGTAGTAGCTTCACCAATGACATTGTCTTTAGATAATCTATTTATTGAAAGTGATGCAAGTCAAGCATTTAAAGATCCAAAATTTCCTGGATTATCCAAAATTCTTCAACAGATACTCAACTAATATATCCAGCAGTTGATCAAGAACGTGATTAGGAATGAAATGGACAATGCTTTTCACTATAGAGTTGTTGCTTTGTGAATTGATATATAGATGATAATGAACATAGATTTTATAGTTCTTTTCCATTTCTATCATTCCTTTGCAATAAATTAATGCAAAAATTAATATTTTTTATTTTTGTGCTTGCTACACTACTAGGCAACTATAGTGATCAAAAATTCAATTGATACCTATAATTGCTATCTACTTCTAGTTATATAGTGATCCGAAAGTCAATTGATACCTATAATTGTTAACTACTCCTAGTTATTTAACCCATGGAACCTTAAAAGGCAAGTTATTTTCTTGAGTTAATTGGCGAGGTAGCAATAAATAGGTTAGTGTTACCCATTGTAATAAAGTGGGCTTTCTTTTTATGTCCTTGACATGAAGTATTCGTGCAATGGTATTAATCAGCGTTGAGTATGAAATATTTTGTAGGTCTATGGTCCAAAGCATTGTGTAGGTTCTTTTTTTTTTTTAATAAATCAACCTTTTTTGTCATGACTTTATTGGCTCAGTAGAGATGATGTATGCCTCGTTTTCTCCTCCCGATGAGCCGAACTTAGTGTATCCTACTTATTGGATTCATCATCAGAGTTTGCAGTTAATGTATTTAATAAATGACTAATACATTAAGGTCAGAGTATCCATTATTATTTTCATTTATTATGTCCTTGACATCATGTTTTTGAGCAACAGTATTAATCAGGGCTGGCGATGAAATATTTTGTAGAACTATGGTGGAAATCTTAGTGCAATGTTTTAATTATTATTTTTTTTTAATAAATGGACTATTTTTTGAGGATTTCATTGGCTCAGGACAGATGACATTCGTCTCGTTTTTTCCGCTCCAAGAGCCAACAACGTGCTGAGGTAAGCGTATCTTACTTCCAGGATTTTCTATCAGAGCTATGTGTATAGGTTTTCAACCTTGTGATGTGATGGTTTTAATGACTTACATAATACTCAACGAAGATTCAAACTGCTCATCGGAGTCTGCTCTGTTTCATGTTCAAATCGGCCATCAAACAACTTCCAGGCACCCAACTTCAATTGAATTTTGAACGAAAAACTACAACAGGAATGGTTGTTGAACTTTAATGACATTTGTCAGCGAATTTAATGACCATCGTATTTGAACCGACGGTGGAAACCACTCACGATGGGCACTGAAGGCGGTGGATTTTCTGGTAGACAGAAACGGGGGACGAGTTTACATTTTCCAACAAACATGAATGGGGCGATTTAAGGTGTTGGTGTTGTCGATAGACAGAAACGGGGGATGGGTTTACATTTTCCGACAAAATCCTTTAGTCTACCACCCATAGAATCTTTAAAGAATTCAACGATGACGCTACATTGTTCCTCAACAAAACAATGGCAGCGTTAAGGTGATAAGACATCTTATCGATTGAAATTTGAAATACATTAAAATATTCATAACTAGAATATTGTATCTCAAATAAAATAAAAAATGTAAGAGGAATTGATCTGTCTATCCTTAACAATAGAGCAATTTCTTACTCCTTAATTTGGTTGACACATGTTTCTAGTTTTTTTTTTTAAACAGAGTCATCGGAAACTGCTTCCTCTTCCCTGTTTCGAGGTGAGAAATGTTTTAGACACTGAAACTCCTTGGAACTCTTTCGAAATGTTTTTAAAAAAGTTCTTGTCTAAAATACCAAAAATTACGTGTTTATTAGGAAAAAATGAAAAAAAAATACAAAGTTCCTAAAAAGGGAATAAAAAGGGAATATTGCTGACATATGACATGTTCGAATGTGAATCAACATAAAATATAAAGCATAATCCTAACGATTTCTCTAAATTAAGATGGTGTTTCTGCATTTGTAAAATTTTAAAAATATAAACTCCAAAAATATTTCAAACTTCAATGACTTGACTTTAAAGTTTAGACCCGACCATTCTTTCATTCTTTCTTTGCACTTGAACAAAACAATTGAGATGAATGGAGAGTTTTTTTATAACTACTTCTGGTGAGCATTCCTAGATAAGCGAGTTGTCTAAAACTGCTACAATTTCGCCCGGATAAAATCATTTTTTCTGACACGAATTTGCCAGAATCCGGGATAGAATTTTTAGAATCTCAAATAAAAGTATTAATCTTGCTTAATTCGGATGCCTTGAGGGTTTTCCAGGGTGCTGAATTCATCTAGATGTTCAGAAAAATGATTTAATCAACATAAATCGCCATATTTTTAGATTTCATATCGCTAGATTTCGACCATGTTTTGGGCCAAAAGCGAAATCATCACACTTTTAGACGGCTTCCTAGATAAGTGTACATATTCAAACTAAGAGATCTGAGTCCTAGATATGAATACGTATATTCAATGAATATTAGTCCTAGATAAGTGTAATATTCAAACTGAGTTTTTTTATAATGGCATTAGGTGAACAAATTTCAGGTTAAATTAGCAAACCAAAGTGTGCCCAATATATTGAGAAAATAATAAAAAATAAAAATAAAGTTGGCATTAAACATTTAAAAAAAGAAAAAGCATTGAGATTGAAAACATAGACATCATTAAATAACAAAAACATTCACAAACATCACTTTTTGAGCTAGGACATTGCCACCTTGTGGCTCGTGGCTCTTGTTGTTATTAGAATTTCCATTGCCATAAAAAACCCTCGTTTCACAGCAAATAATTGGCAGCTCGAATCTCGTCCTGCACCTATTTTTCGTCCATTTTTGGGCTAAAAGCATATACCTATTGTGCTCACAATCGGGTCTCGGATGGACTCAATCTGCAGATCTGCACCTGGGCTAACAGAGGCCTTTGATTTTTACAAATCTTACAAAGGTGAGTAGCTAAAGATCCCACATCTTTGTTTTTTGCTTTATTAGGGTCTGTAATCTGCGTCTCTGGTGTGGTTGTTTTCCCGAACAATTTAGGATTGATTCGGCCAAAGCAGGGACCATTTTGAGAAAACCTTCGGATAGCTAGCATTTGTTTTGGGGATAATGTGGAGATTTACTATCCTAGTAGGTGCGTTTAGGGAAGAATCGCGCAGAGGTCTGTAATTGATCAGATTAAACTACATTTAGAGTTTTCGGTGAAGTTGAACTGGCTAAGGTAGGTCCTATTTGGCTTTAAATCGGTCAATGGACATGTTCAATATAGTCGGCATGGATAGGGAACATTGTAGCTGAAATCAACTCAAATAAGGTGTGTTTTCCATAAAATCTATAAATTTAGGGGCTATTTTGCAGAAAACTATTGAGATAGGGTTGATTTTGCAGAGAACTATTAAGATAGGGTTGTTTTTTCGTAAAATAATCTAAGATAAGGTGTATGTTAGAGAACATATTTGAATTTAGAGGTTATTTTGCAGAAAATGATGAAGATAGGCAGATTTTCCGTAAATCAGCTAAGATAAGGTATATGTAAAACAATATATTTAAATTTAGGGGCTGTTTTGGGGGAAACTATAAAGACTGGGTAGGTTTTGACTAGAATTAGCTCAAATAAAGTGTATGTTATAGAAAATCTTTAAATTTAGGATCTATTTTGTAGAAAATTATGAATACAGGGCATTTTTTGCCTAAACTCATCTAAGAGAAGGTGTATGTAATATAAAATCTATAACTTTAGGCCCTATTTTGTAGAAAACTATGGATAGAGGACAAGTTTTTTCCGAAATCCAGCTAAAATATGGTGCATGTTATAGATTTTTTTTTAATCCAGGGGTTGTTTTGCAGAAATATAGTAAGGCTAGCTACATAAGATTGGCGAGGTTGCAACGCATTTTTTCTAGATAGACTAACTTTTAGGGGCATTCAGGGACAATAGTACTGGGAAAATAATATGCTTTTAAATAAATAGTCAATTATAGGGTTCTGTTTTCAGTGAATCAAAAAATTTGGATTCGCTTTGTAAAGTCAACAAATATAATTTTTTGCTAGGGACAAATTACTCGAGTTTAGTGTTGATTTGGAGAGGTGTGGGGGAAATCATCAGAAGCAAGAAAAAATTATATCATGGAAATCTAGATTCTACTCAACAATGAATAATCTGAGGTCAGTCCTATTTAATTGAAAATGAGGCATTGTGAAAAGAAGGGAACATTTTTTTATGGTGGAAATTTGAGCATTGCGTAGTTAGCAGTTTGGATTTGTTGTGCATCGTTATATGAATGTATGTGGCGTGTCTCAGTACACGGATCAGGCTGATGTAAAAATACTTTTTAGTATGATGCCATTGTACATGGTTATTGCGAAGAATACTTTTGTGTCAAGCTCTTGTAGCTAGAGTCATGCATGGATAAAGCATAGGGGATTACAGAGACAATCAACAAAATTGTGAGTAGTTTGGTAGAAAAAAATCAGTTAAGCTAAGGTCTATTTGATACAGCGTGATGAATAGGTTGAAAGTCATCTTATGCAAGGATAGCTAAGCAAATTATCCAATAAAATTGGGGTCTATTTGAAGCTAAGTTACAATAATAATGATAAATATGAATGAAAATGATCATAATAATGATCAATAGGAATGAAAATGAGAATATGGGGCCATTTTATTGAAAATTAGCTCAGTTGGTTACCATTTGACAGGAACAAGAAAGTTCAGATTGAATTGGGGATAATAAAAAAGCAACAGGTTTAGTTTGATGGAAGTCAATAGTTTTAGGGGAATAGTCCCGAAGTATATTAACAAAGTTATTAATTATAAAAAAGAAAAAAACCCAAGTTTTATATTCAAGAACGCATAAACAACATAGAAAAGAAATAAATCAGAATGAATTAGTCAAATAAAAGATAATAGATGAATGAGATGATAGAAAATAAGTGTACAGTCACGGGGCACTTTACAATATGAGCTTATTAATACATGTCATGGGGCACATTACAATTTGGCCTGCTTGTGGTCCAATGTAACAACAATAAATAAATATTAATCTAGAATATGTGTTCAGCATGTCACCATAGGGACTGTTATTGGGATTAAACATGGTAATGGAAATCAAATAGCAGAAAATGAATCAAATCCTTAATTTGAAATAGATCGTCAAATCTAAAATAGTTGGAGCAGAAGACAATTAAGCTTCATATTCTACACACTGATTTTTGGAGGCTTCCAACCTACAAGTCTATCTTAAAATATAATTCAACACAACATACACCAAACAGGGAATCCATAGGATAATATTTTTTAGGTCCAACATCGATACCTGCCTCTTTATGAAGATGGTCCAATGAAGTCTAGAGTAATCTTAATCTTGGACCCTTTGAGATTGCTTGTAAGCTTATCATGTGCCTTATCTCAGAATTTTTACCTTCCAAGACTACAGTTCCATAACTGCTATCATCTTCAACTGCATCCAAAGCTACTATTAGTTTCTATTGCACAATCCTCCAGACATCATCCACATCACTTTGGATTTCTTCCTTAACAAGCCTGACGATCCAACAATCATGAATTAGATTCTTGAAGATACGTCCAATCAAATAATAACTGCTATTAACATCCTGGTGGGTAACAATTACCACCAAGATTTTGATGGATAGTAAGTTAGTGGTTTACCAGTTGAGCAGTCTATTATTTGATGAGGAATCATCCTGATACACAGTTTCATTTTTCTTTTTCTGTGAATCTCGGGACCTTGGGGTAATGATTCCAGCCATATATGCTACGGCGTCAGTGGTTTCCAATAGCAATTCATCCACAGCAGGATTCCACTCCAAAGCCATTACACGTCTAAGATCTGCTACACCTCCACGGCATTGAAATCCAAAAAAATTCTACAACCCTTTGACAGGTTGTAGTTACTACAACTCCAAATTGAACCATTTGATGAACCAAAAAATTTAGACCTAAAACTGTAAGAATCCTTGGAACATGACTTAAAGGAGAAAATATTTTTCCGAAGGGTATGCTTACTTCTACTTGAATACTTTTCTCCAAAGGTCCCAAATGATAGCACCCGCAAAAAACAGGTCTTCTCAGAATTGTACAAAGGCATCCGAAGTAAGCCTTCCACCATGTCTCTTTTTGTTTGTTCTATGGAAAAGCAATTAAAAGTACATTGGCATCCATATTGTTTCAAGGAATGCCTTCTCCCAAAGAAAAATCCCTTCTTACTACCCCCAAAACATATATGTTTGTAGGTCGAATATGTGCCAAAACTATAGTCATTCATGCAAAATTGACTGGGTTTCTAGTGACGATAGACTGCACATGGAATAGCAACCCAGTCTACCATATCAGAAATATTACACGATTATAATAAGTAAGGAGAAAATAGTTCCCCCTAAATACCACTCTGGTTGCATTATCTTCTGTGGATACAAACAATCAGGCTAAGAAACATGCTTTTACTGCTGTCAAGCAGATATGTCGACAAAAATACCGGATGAAATTATTTAGATTTAAATACAACTCAACCACCATTTCCTTCAGTTCACACAAAGATCAAAGAACAATATCCTGCTATCAAGCACAAGGTCAAAAACAAATTGTTAGATGATTTGTTAAGTGCAACAATTCTTATCATCAAAGTAATAAACTAAGTACATGTAAGTACACAAATATTTCAGAAGTGAAATAATCAATAATAAGATGAATGATGAATGAATAAATAGATGAGTAAGTGTACAATCTATATGTGTTATTTATGCACGTCATGTGGCAATTAACAATTTTCCTATAAACGAGATAACCATACAAATTATAATTCAATGTTAATATTAGTAGCACATGTAAGTTTATCACAAGATGGGAGGCAGTGCCTTTGCATAGAGTGTAACCAATAAATTGTCCATCATTTATTTCATCATCTACTCTTATCAAATATTTCCACCTCTCATTTCATGATTTGCTGGTGGTTATGCAGAGAGACTTCATTATATAAAACCAGAAGCAAAACTGGACTTCGAAATGTGAATTCCAATGCTCATGGTTTATTGAAACAAAGATCCAATGCTTGCTCAACTGAAAGTGAAAAGAACTCAAGAGAAAGGACTGCAGGATCTCTTGTGTTTACAGATGCAAATGCAAATATTTGTTCCAAAGGGCATCGAAAATAAAATCAAGGTACATTTTCCTAATTGATTTAATGTATTTGTGACAAATCTGTTAGCTGATAATATTTTCAAATGGTATGTTGTGTGCAAGGTCGCATGGCCAATGTCTATTGAATTTTGGCCTCAATATATGTATGTGCTACGTGTGAAAATCCTCATAGCAAATCTAAGAGCTGATGTATACCTCACAAGAAAGATTATGATTAAGTAGGAAGATATAAGAAGAGTGGTCAATGCAGTGTAAATGAGCAACATAATAATAATACAGTAGAACTCGGATAGAAGCAAAATAAATTCACACACACTAATTCATTAATCACAAATGGACAAATAAATAATACAATGCATGAGGATTCAAATGCCAAAGTGGAAATTTGAACTAGCCTTCATGGAGAGATCAAAAGATCACTGTCCAGTGTCATCGGAGCACAACTAGAAGTCTTCATCATCATCAGTGGAGTCATCAATGCACAAGTAACTGTCAACCATCAGTCAAACTAAGTCTAACTGAGTGTGGTAGGTGTAATTGAGTGTAACTGGCACTAACTAAATGAAGGAGGCTCAGTGGAGGGCGCATGAGGAGCTAACTAGAGTTAGAATGGTTAGTCTAGTCTCACTGGAGGTCTATTGGAGTGATACAGCCAGTTGAGAGTCAGTCTAGCCTTAAATCAAGGAAATACCTGAAGTACAACTGAATGGTAGGTGAGAGAGGGCGCATGAGATGCATGTAACTTCATGCAGGGCGCACTAAGAACTAGGAGGGATGAAACTGATCAGTGAGAAGCTCCTGGGGCTAGCTAATTGAGGGCTAGGTGCTGGGACTAATGACTGGGATGCATGCAATTGCAAATAATGAAAATGTTGGTAGGAGTAGGATGGAGTATAGGAATATCCTAACACCCCCCTTAATCCATCTTGGGCCCTGGTAACTGAGACCAAAGGTCACCCAATATAATGAATAATAATAATAGTCAATAAACCGAGGAAATGGGGAAAACCACATGGGAAAAAAAACCCACCTCAAAATAGACTGTAAGGCACACACAAAAAATAAATGCTCCAAACTCAAGTAGGTGTGATGCTTGGTCATATGTCTGGAGGTATCTTCTTCATGGGAAGAAGTGGACCATGCTCAGAAAGCATGTGCTTGTACTTGCTCTTTAGATCAAAAGTGATAAGAACAAATCCAAAAGTATGAGGATGATCCTTGAACCTATGATTTGAATCAGCTGAGATAGGATCAAATCTATGAATGTGTAGATAGTCTTTTGTCTTCTCCTTTGAACCATCATGGGTGAGATTATGCCCAAAAGAACCATCAAATATCAATGATTGCTTGGAATCCAAATCAGATCCAAGACTTGAAGAATGGTTTCATAATATCTCCTTTGAACCATTTGAGGTGAGATCCAAACCATTAAATGCATAAGAAATTATCCCAAGCGAATGGTAATGGCCATCATCTTCAATAACCTTCCGAGAGCATGAAATAATGATCTTACAGTAGTAAATAAGAGGTGATTTATGAAGGAGAGCGAATGCATTACCTCCAATGGCTTATTTGACCTCCGAAACATTCAGTAGATCATGATGCAAACCAATAGACTCTGGTGCAAGAGAGGATTTAGGAACCTCTGCAATTTCTAGAGTGTGAGCTGGCACGGAATTCAAAATAGAATAAATTTGGAGCATGAGTGTAGAATCTGCAAGTTCTTCTTCTTTGTGGAAAAATTCAATATGAGATATGTTTGATACTAATTCACGATCAATGAGATCATAAAGGAGGGCGAATGCATCACTGGGCTTGCTCTCGAAAGGGTTTGGACCAATCCCTTCATTCTGCTTGCCAAATATTTCATCCAGTTGGGCCCATAGCGCTTTTGGAAATTCAACAGAATCAATGAAGTGGGGTACCATGCATCGAGACATAGCATACATCATGGCTGCATAGACACTGCCACCTTCATTTAACCAGTCATTCTCTTCTTCAGAGTATTCGAACTCTCTTTCAAAACAATAATCAAAGAGACCATGTCTCTTCAAATGTGCTATCATCTTTGGTTTCCATTCATCATAGTTGAATGGAGAAAGAGGAGGGATTTATTCTGAATACATGGAAGCTGAAGAAGACCTGCAAAAACAATAGAAAAAGTTTGGAACTGCTACTTCTACAAAAGTGCAGAAACTGCTACAACTGCTACACTCGAAATATTGATAATAACCTACAAAAAACTCTCAGGAATGGAGATAGACAATACTCTCAACATGCTCTGATACCATGTGAAAATCCTCACAGCAGATCTAAGAGCTTATGTATACCTCACAAGAAAGATTAGGATTAAGTAGGAATATAGAAGAAGAGTGGTCAATGCAGTGTAAATGAGAAACATAATAATAATACAGTAGAACTCGGATAGAAGCAAAATAACTTCACACACACTAATTCATTAATCACAAATGGACAAATAAATAATACAATGCATGAGGATTCGAATGCCAAGGTGGCAATTCGAATTAGCCTTCATGGAGAGATCAAAAGATCACTAGAGTGTCATCGGAGCACAACTAGAAGTCTTCATCATCATCAGTGGAGTCATCAATGCACAAGTAACTGTCAACCATCATTCAAACTAAGTCTAACTGAGTGTGGTAGGTGTAACTGAGTGTAAATGGCACTGACTGAATGAAGGAGGCTCAGTGGAGGGTGCATGAGGAGCTAACTGGAGTCAGAATGGGCAGTCTAGTCTCACTGGACGTCTATTGGATTGATACAGTCAGTTGAGAGTCAGTCTAGCCTTAAATCAAGGAAAGAACTGAAGTACAATTGAATGGTAGGTGAGAGAGGGTGCATGAGATGCATGCAAGGTGCACTAAGCACTAAGAGGGCTGAAACTGATCAGTGAGAAGCTCCCGGGGCTAGCTAATTGAGAGCTAGGTGCTAGGGTTGATGACTGGGATGCATGCAATTGCATGCATGCATGCAGAATGCATGCAAGACTGAAAATGCAAATAATGAAAATGCTGGTAGGAGTAGGATGGAGTATAGAAATATCCTAACACTACGTTGAAGATATGTTAGATATACATTACAAATACTCTAAATCTCATGCTCCCCAACTAGGTACTTAGTTTTTATGTTTCAAATTTGAATGGCCATTAGTGTTTGATTATATTGAGGTTTGTTAGTATAATTATTATATATATTACACTCTGATTTAGATAAAATCTTTAACAGGTAGTAGATGAAGAGATTAATCATTAATGTTCCCACAGCCCAGTTTATTTCTTGTAAATGGTGTCTTGGAGCATTTGATAAACTTTTATGTTATTTCTATGAAGGTCCTCGTTCTTCTATTCACATCTATAGGATAATATTATCAAGCTTCGGTATTGGATCTATCTGTTTGCAAAATATGTCTATATTTAGAAAAATATATTTACAAAGATCTGTACAAAAGGGATGGAAGGGTATATATAGTAGTGTTCAAAACCTCTTCCTTAGAGAAACAAGTGCTGAAACAACGTAAGAATAATCAGCAAGGTCCAAGGAATGGGTTGCACTGATCTGCAAAACTATTTTTTGGGCTTAGGTGTTCCACAATTATGACAAAGTTTTCCTTTTATCTTGTTTTCACTTAAATATGGTGCAAAGTTTGCCTGCAAAATGGTCTTCACTTGTTTCATTTTATTCAGAAACATGTATAAGTTTTTACGAAAGTATGATTTGCCATTGCCATTATTTCAGATTCCAATGTAAAAAATAAAAGTGTGAAAGATAAAAATTAAGGTCTGTGCATGTGTTTTCTAGTTTTCTTATTATTCTTATTATTATGTAATTCCTACACAGTTCATACCCAATTTGTAGGGCCTATTGAACTTTCAGTATATGAAACATTAAGACCTTATATTTATAATTTAGTTCCACAAATGACTGCTAACTTCAAATATTATAATAACCGTTACGTCTTTCATGTTGTCTTAAAATGCTTTCTGGTATATAACCCTGAGATCTTTTATGTGAATATTTCTCTTTGGTATGTCTGAAACCTATTTTTTTATTGAAATCATTACTCTATAAAAGTTTAAAGAAGTACATTAACTTAGTAATAAGCTTTGAACTTGTCATAATTTATTAAGTTGCACTGTGTAATATGTCAATGCATATTTGTTTTGATTGCAATGCTAAAAGTCCCAGTTGGGCTTCAGTGACATATAGAGTATTCATTTGTCTTGATTGTTCAACTATGCATCGGAGTCTTGGTGTTCATGTCAGTTTTGCGACTTAAGATGAAGCAGTAATCATACTATACAATTATGCTATTTTGTATCTTGATATTAGAATCAACTGAACAAAATCATTGAGTACAAGCCTTAAGTTGTTTGACATGGACTATAGAACTTTACAGATAAGATTGAAATGTAAATGTAAAAATTAGCTCATTGCTTATTGCTATGCTCTTTTGTCATTGCCATTACAATTATATGTGATATGCCCAATTGAGGTTATTTAGAATATTATAATTCATTTAAATAGGTCTATGTATTTAATGCTAAATGCTGGTTTTTAGTGCATATCACTGGCTTCTTTACCTCTTATACAGTTTTTATGGTCGTTTTTTAGATATGACTCAGTTATTTTCATTTATTTTTACCTTGATCTGAATGGTAGTGTATCCAATGTTTGTTCTGCATGGTGAATTTTTGTTGTCAAGACTCAAAACTGTTTTGGGTTCATGTTTCCATTTCTATTTTTTTCTCAGTGGGATTTTTTTCTTTTCTTTTCTCATATCTATAAATTTGTATTGTGATTGGTTGTGCTAAGGTGTTTTCTGGTTCATCTTCTTTTTGTTTCTTGAACAACTAAGTTTTTTCATCCTTTATCCTTCATTTTTCAAGAAATTTTATGATGTGGTGGGTTTGGTTGAGTGTCTATTAACAATAAATATAATCCAGGGAAATCTATAAAAAATGGTTTAGCCATCAAGATTTTGGAATTAGTCTTGTCTTCATGGACTTTTGTCTTTCGTCTGGCTCTGATACCATATATACTATTTTTATAAATGCAAACACATCATAATAATCTCAAGAAATGGTGGATAGAATGATACATGCCCAATATGTTTGATGCTACTGCAACAATTACACCACAAAGCTAGCACAAGTTAGGTTACCGATGTACTGAATAATAACAACAAGACTCCCAGGAAACAACAAGAATCCCACTTGAAGATAGGATCATAGTGTTAGTTTTTCAAAATTTTCAATCTGATCTAAGATATTAACTGAGAGAATAACATGTACAGCATATCTACAGCATATCAATCATGGACACAATAATGCAAGCACACAAGAGACACAGAGTTTCACCGGGGAAAACCAAGAAGGTGAAAAACCCCGCAACTTCCTCAGAGATAGATAGAGCAATGATACAACCCAAGTACAAGATATAGTCCTCCTAGCAGCAGCTTATCCTCCTCCACAAGTGCGCTGCTCTCCAATGAGTGTGTGAGAGAGAAGTGAATGATCAAATAGAGTGCCTCCAACACTCTATTTATACTTGACTTGACTTGCCTAATAACCTTTACTAGGTCGGCCTTAACTTAACCACACAACATAATGCTGACAGGGCCGACCCCCAATAGGGTGGTCTAATAACCCTTTAACCCACATGACTTATACAGGGCCGATCCCAACAAGGTGGTCTAATAACCCATCAAGTATAAGTTACGACACTTACAATATAAATGATGACACTTTCGTATAGAGGAATAATAACATCTCTATAGGAATACAAACACTTATGTATAGAGGAATAATAACATCTCTATATTAATACAATATACATATATGAAATACATTCTGAAGTTACAAATACATCAACACTTCCTCTTAACTAGGAAGGTATTTCTCGACATAGGTCTTATAGCACAAGTCTTCTTCTCTGGATCATCGTCACTGCATCATTGTCATCGTCACTACTGCTGCTATCTCAATCAATCTCTGAACTACTCATCATAGGAAGTTCTACAGAGCCAGTCCTTTTTCATACCGGATGTAGGCCCACCACCTGTAGGTATTCATCATCATTGGCCATACTGTGGAATCCTCGGGACTAATTACGTGCATCAACAAAATCTTGAAAGAGCATCCCAGGCATTTTACGAGCACACAGCTCAACCTATCGGATCTTCCAGGATCTTTTACATGTGACTGTCACAAAACCTTAAAAGAGTGTCTTGACAAGCAAGATCTCTAAAGAGCATCTGAGGCCTTTTTCATCCTGTCCAGATCTCTAGGACTTATTACATGTGACCCCTACCACAAAACCTTAAAAGAGTGTCTTTCCAAGCAAGATCTCTAAAGAGCATCTGAGGCCTTTTTCATCCTGTCTAGATCTCCAGGAGTTATTACATGTGGTCCCCACAAAACCTTGAAAGAGTGTCTTACCAAGCAAGATCTCTAAAGAGCATCTGATGCCTTTTACGTGACTAGCACAACCTATCCAGATCTCCAAGACTTATTACATGCTACACTTGCACAACCTGTCCACGGCCACAGAGTATCAACCTGATACTCACCATACATCGTCCTGAT
Source organism: Larix kaempferi (assembly GCA_027924585.1). Taxonomy (NCBI): domain Eukaryota; kingdom Viridiplantae; phylum Streptophyta; class Pinopsida; order Pinales; family Pinaceae; genus Larix; species Larix kaempferi. Next base: position 6,614,385 of record BSBM01000866.1, read on the forward strand.
GTACATGATCATCCTGATCATCATCACTGCATCATCCTGATGCATGTCATATGGAGAAACATCCTGAAGCTCGTCATCCATGATCATCCTGATCATACAATGCACCCACCTGATGCATACCAAGTATCTACCTGATACATATCATCATACATGATCCACTTGATCATACAATGTATCCACCTGATACATACACATATACATGATCCACCTGATCATACAATGTATCCACCTGATATATATCAACATACATGATCTACCTGATCATACAACATAGCCACCTGATACATATACAGATACATGGTCCAAGCATCCAACATGATGCATATACATATACATGATCCAACTGATCATAACAAGCATCCAACATGATGCATATACATATACATGATCCAACTGATCATAACAAGCATCCAACATGATGCATATACATATACATGATCCAACCGATCATACCAAGCATCCAACATGATGCATATACAGAGCAGTAACTGGAGCATCGTCCTGATGCTCATCATCCAGCGCTTACATCCATAGTTATGGGAACGATCCTCCTCTCACCATGCTTGGAATGGCTTCCAACAAATGTGTCCATCACTTCTTCCTCGAAGTGTCGTCAATCTGAAGAACACCAAGCCTCTCCTTGAAGTACTCAAACTTCACTCTGGATAGTGGTTTCGTCAGCACATCTGCAACCTGCTCATCCGTTGCAACATACAGTAGCTTCACTACTCCTCTCTGCACCATATCCCTGATATAGTGATATTTTATCTCAATGTGTTTCAACCTATCGTGGAACACCGGGTTCTCAGACAACTTCACACAACTCTGGTTGTCACAAAAAATACCAGTAGCCTCCAACGGGAGATCAAATAACTCAAACAGTAGCTTCTTAAGCCATACTGCCTCACAACTAGTTGAACAAGCTACAACATACTCTGCTTCAGCTGTACTCAGTGCTACACAGGATTGCTTCCTACTAAACCAAGAGATCACAGCTGATCCCATACTAAAGCAACACCCAAATGTGCTCTTCCTATCTACATCACTACCTGCCCAGTCTAAATCAACATAACCCTGCAAGTTAAACTTTTGATTCACATCATACTTGAGCCCATAGTCAATTGTACCCTTCAGGTACCTCAGAATATGCTTTACAGCAACCAGGTGAACACCTCTGGGATCCATCAGGAACTGGCTCAATGTGTTCTCCACAAAGCAAATATCTGGTCTCGTATTCGTCAGGTACATCAAGGACCCAATCATCTGACGATACATCATGACATCAACCGGATTAGATGAAGCATCACACAGAAGCTTCAGGTTCGATGCCATAGGTGTGGCCATGGCCTTGCAGTTCATCATCCCAAACCTCTTCAAGATCTCTACTGCATACTTCTCTTGTCCAAGGAAGATCCCATCTGCACTCTGCCACACCTCCATGCCTAGAAAATAGTGCATCATCCCCAAGTCCTTCATCTTGAACTCAGCAGCAAGCTTCCTCTTGGTATCGGCAATCAATCCATCCTCACTTGTAACAAATAGGTCATCCACATACAAAAGTAGTATCATTGGATTGCCTTCCTCAACCTTGTAGTAAAGGTTGGAATCCGTTTTACTCTTGGTAAAGCCCAAACTAGATAGAAAGTTGTCTATCATACCATACCAAGTCCTAGGAGCTTGCTTCAAGCCATACAAGGCTTTCTTCAACTTACACACATATGACTCCCTGTCATGTGTCTCAAAACCTAGTGGCTGATCCACATACACTTACTCCTCGAGTACACCATTCAAGAAAGCTATCTTGACATTCATTTGGTGTATCTTCCATTTCATCACTACAGCCAGAGCAAGTATTGATCTAATGGAAGTGTATCTGGACACAAGAGCAAAAGTCTCTTCATAATCAATCCCTTCTTTCTGGGAGAAGCCACGAGCTACAAATCTCGCTTTGTATTTTTCTATGCTACCATCTACATCATGCTTGATCTTATAGATCCACTTGGAAGTCACAATAGACTTCCCTTCAGGTCTTGGGACTGCATCCCAAACATCATTCTTCATGATCGACTGGTACTCCTCGATCATGGCATTCTTCTCGAATCCTGGGAACTTCAATATCTTCAATAGATAACTTTGTTGCTGAACAAATGTTATAGTCCTTCTTTTGTAGGTGATGGTGTATGATATTTCCTACAAAACAAGTTAAATTGCATGATTAGAAAACATCTCATAGTTTTCAGAACAAATTCTTACACATAAATAAATATGTCGTACAGTCATGCAATTATCTTAGCCAATGCTTCAATACAACATTTATCCATATCCTGTAACTTTCTAGATGCCTTCCAATCTCTACCAGAACATTGTTAAGAGTGTGCACAACTCCCAACATGTCAGCAAAGAGGTTTCGTTCTAGATAAGTAGCAATGGAATGTTGTACAGTGCCATAGGTCACTTACCCATCACATGCATATTAGTAGTATACTGTTCATTAATGCAATTATTCTAATATGCATAATACACACCCTAAGTCTAGGAACATAAGCATATACATCATTGAACAATATTATTTAAACAAACAAGTATGCAAGAAATGACAATTCAAATACTTATCTTTGTTTGGTTGTAGGGTGGACTCCCTCTCAATATTTGGTTTCTTGCAGGAACTACTGGAGTGTGCTCCCTCTTGATCTTTGCTTCCTGGATTACTTGTCCTTATATCCATCCTCGATCATTATGCATACTTACTAGTATCATCATTGTGTTATCCTCGAGGTCTCATACACAATCATGCATTCATTAGTATAATCTCAATACTATAAAACATTATGATTCTAAGTAATCTTACACATGTATGGTCAAGATCATTTCAAACACAGATAATAAACATTAGTATTCAAAGTTTTAGGGAATACTTCTTTTACTCATGCATATTCTTTATTTGACCAAAGGACTTTTCTGGTTAGTCATATCATCAATTAAGGTAAGAGACATAATATGCATAAACCCTTGATTACTTACATTTCTAACTTCATGAATAATCATTATCAACCATACAACAGTATAAGATCCTAACACAAGGTAGGATTCTAACTTGATATAGGAAAAACTGTTGGGTATGTTATATCTCTTCACATGGTCGCTGCTTGTACAACACCCATTGTACTCTTTTTCGTGATTTTCGACCCATTGTACTCTATCTAATTCTGGTAAAAGGAATTAGGGTTGTAACCTAATTCGGGTAAACGAATTAGGGTTTTAGATGCTGCAGAATACCATTTATTGTATTGTACATGTAAAATAAACATATAATGAAAAAGGAGCTATGCGGCTCTAAGTTTTGCTGGTTTTTTTCCCGGTTAAGGGTTTCCAGGTGAAAATCTCTGTGTAATGTGTGTGCCATTGTGTATTTTCTGTTAATGCTTAAGAATCGATATATGTTTGTACTTCACTGTTAAGGTTTTAAACTTACATTTGGTATCAGAGCATTGTTTGGGTTCAGAGGGACGCCTTTGTTTCCAAGGGTTTGGCTCGATATTGGATTTGTGATAAACCTGGTTTTAGTGGGAGCTTTGCAGCGGTGATTTATTTTTTCTTTAAAGAATGGCGAGCAGTTCTAGATTCGAGATTGAGAAATTTAATGGTCAGAACTTTGAGCTATGGAAGCTCAAGATGGAAGATCTTCTGGTAGATAGAGAACAATGGATCGCTGTAGATCCAGGTACCATGCCCTCTGGTGCGGTAAAAGAAGAATGGGAAAAGCTGGAAAGAAAAGCAAGGAGCACCATTCGTCTTTGCCTCGCAGATTCGGTATTGGTGAACGTATCTGGAGAAGACAGTGCAAAGAAGCTATGGGACAAACTGGGAAATCTGTATCAGTCAAAGTCCCTGGTAAATAAGTTATTTCTGCGAAAGAAATTGTACCTTCTGAGGATGACTGATGGAGACTCTGTATCAGAACATCTAAACGCCTTCAATACTCTGGTAAGTCAGTTGACATCTGTTGGTATTACACTTGATGATGATGAAAAGTGTATTAGTCTGTTGTGCTCTTTGCCAGATTCATGGGATAATCTGGTCATAGCTATTGGGAGTAATGCAACCACGCTAAACTTCGATGATGTGGTTGCATCCCTACTATCGGAGGAAATGAGGCGGAGATCCATAGATAGTTCAGCCAAGGATGCCTTATTTGTAAGAGGTCGCCCTGGAGACAGATCTAAAAATAAGTCTTCAGGTGCTAGATCTAAATCTAGAGGGAGATCTAAATCTCCAGGACCTTCTGTAAGAAAATGCTGGAAGTGCGGAAAAGCTAGGCATTACAAGAAGGATTGTAAATCGAAAATTACTGATAAAAGTAGAGGACCTAATGACGCTCCATCCGCAGATGGGAAAGAATCTACAGAGGAAGGAGGAGATGTGTATCTGGCATCTTCAAGTACACATGCAAAGCATGATTCGTGGTTGATTGACTCAGGTGCGTCTTATCATATGACTCCTCACAGGGAGTGGTTTTCTGAATACGAAAAGTATGATGGAGGAGATGTATTTCTGGGAGACAACTCGGTAGCGAAAATCATAGGTCGAGGAAAGGTCAAGCTACTGCTCAAAGATGGAAGGGTTAAAACTCTTCCCGGGGTTCTGCACATTCCAAAGTTGGCTAGAAACCTTATATCTGTAAGTAAAATGGATGATGCAGGTGTGAAAACTCTATTTGAAAAGAACACATGCAAGATGGTTCGAGAGTCATTGGTGCTGATGAGGGGAGTTCGGATTGGAACTCTATACAAGTTGTTGGGAAGCACCTTCAAAAATGGATGTAACAGGACTATTGTTTCTGAGGGTAAAAATGAAGGAGACAGAGTCCTTACTGTCTCTAGTGAGAAGACATCGCTATGGCATCGAAGGCTGGGACATATTGGAGAAAAGGGTCTTCGACTATTACAAGGTAAAAGTATGGCTGAAGGCATGTCTGATTTCACATTAGATTTCGATTTCTGTGAACATTGCTTATATGGTAAACAGAATCGGGTACGATTCTCATCTGGTGTTGTAAGAGCTAAAGGAATCTTAGAATTAATACACAGTGATGTTTTTGGACCTGTGCCTGTTCCATCACTAGGTAAATCTGTGTATTATGTTTCATTCATAGATGATTTATCAAGAAAAACTTGGATTTATTTCCTGCGTAAGAAATCTGAGGTTTTTAATAAATTCAAAGAATTTAAGGCTCTTGTAGAGAATCAAACTGAGAAGAAAATAAAAGTACTCAGAACAGATAACGGTGGAGAATTCTGTGAAAGTGAATTTGAGGAGTTCTGTAAAACGTGTGGAATAGCAAGGCAAAAGACTACTCCATACACACCTCAACAGAATGGGGTTGCGGAAAGGATGAACAGGACATTGATGGAAAAGGCAAGGAGTATGCTCAGTGGTGCAGGTCTAGCACAACAATTCTGGGCAGAAGCTGTTGACACTGCGTGTTACCTAGTGAATAGGACACCCACATCAGCGTTGGTTGACAAGACACCTCATGAGGTTTGGACTGGTAAGAAACCCTCTCTCTCTCATCTCAGAGTGTTTGGGTGTGATGCTTTTGTACATGTTCCAAAGGAGAAAAGGAGCAAGTTGGATAATAAAGCAGAAAAATGTATCTTCATTGGTTACAAGGATGGAGTGAAAGGTTACAAGCTGTGGAACCCAGTAAAAAGGCAAACAGTTTACAGTCGAGATGTGATCTTCAGAGAAGTTGAAAGCACTTCCAAGATTGAGGATGTACCAAAGGAAAAGGATTCAGAGAAGATACACTTTGATATCAAGGATGAAAGAGGTGATTCTTTTGAGGAACCAGATTCGTCTGAATCAGATAAGGAGTCAGAATCGTCTGAATCAGATGAAGATGCGGATCCACAGACTCCGGTATTGAGGAGATCTGACCGAGTAAGAAGGCAAGTTGAAAGGTACAGTCCCCCTGATTTCCGTTCTAATTTTGTGTTATCTATTACTGATGATGATCCTAGAACTGCTAAAGAGGCAATGGATTCAGAAGATAGTAAACTATGGAAGAAGGCCATGATAGAAGAAATGGATGCCTTGGACAAAAATGAGGCATGGGATGTGGTTGAGTTGCCAGAAGGAAGAAATCCTATTGGAAGCAAATGGGTATTCAAGAAGAAGTTAAATGCAGCAGGTAAAGTGGAGAAGTACAAGGCTCGACTAGTAGCGAAAGGTTATTCCCAAATTGAGGGCATCGATTTTGGTGAGATTTTTTCACCCGTTGCAAAATTGACTTCTATTAGATTTCTTCTATCTATTTTTGCTGCTTTTGATCTTGAAGTAGAACAGATGGATGTAAAGACGGCTTTCCTACATGGGAATCTTAATGAAGAGATCTATATGAAGCAACCAGAACGGTTTGTGGTGAAAGGAAGAAAGGAGCTTGTCTGTAAGCTGAAAAAGTCTCTCTACGGTTTGAAACAATCTCCCAGAATGTGGTATCAAAAATTTGATACTTATATACTGGGACTTGGTTTCTCAAGAAGCAAAGCTGATCACTGTGTTTATTTTAAGCTAATTGGTGATCATTTTATTTATGTAATATTGTATGTTGATGATATGTTGCTAATTGGAAACAACAAAGAAATCATCAAGGATGTCAAGAATCAGCTGTCATCTGAATTTGACATGAAAGATCTTGGTGCTGCAAATTTCATTTTGGGCATGGAAATAAAAAGAGATCGTGAAAACAGGAAACTCTGGTTAAATCAGAGGAAATATGTTGAAACGATATTGAAGAGATTTAATATGCAGGAAAGCAAACCAGTGAAGGTGCCCATTCCTGTAGGTGTAAGGTTATCTGCAGAACAGTGTCCCACTACACAAGAAGAGGTAGAGGACATGTCTCATGTTCCCTATGCTAGTGCAGTTGGCAGTCTGATGTATGCCATGGTCTGTACTAGACCAGATATAGCCCATGCAGTGGGAGTTTTGAGTAGATACATGTCAAAACCAGGAAAGGAACATTGGACTGCAGTAAAAAGGGTCTTCAGGTATTTGCGTGGCACTACAGATTCTGCAATCTGCTACCAAGGAAGACCCAGTCTGAACAGAGAGATAAATATACAAGGATTTGCTGATGCTGACTGGGCTGGAGATCTTGATCATAGAAGATCTACAAGTGGATACGTTTTTAATCTATTTGGAGGAGCAATCAGTTGGATGAGTAGAAGACAAGCTGTAGTTGCACTCTCAACTACAGAAGCTGAATACATGGCAGCTACCCATGCAAGTAAGGAAGCTGTATGGTTGCAAAGATTGTGTTCAGGTATTGGTTTTGTTCAGAATGCAGTAAAGATTGGCTGTGATAGCTCAAGTGCAATATTTCTAGCAAAGAACCCTGCTTATCACTCAAGGACAAAGCACATTGATGTGCAGTACCATTTCGTCAGAGACATGGTTGAACAAAACAAAGTGTTGCTGGAGAAGGTTGACACTTTGGTAAATGTTGCAGACTCTTTGACAAAGTCTGTGAGTACTCAGAAGTTCTCTTGGTGTAAAGAGAACATGGGCATTGTTGCCCTGAATTGTTGAAGTCATAAATTTCTCCTGTATGTGAAGAGAACAACAAGTGGGAGAATGTTGGGTATGTTATATCTCTTCACATGGTCGCTGCGTGTACAACACCCATTGTACTCTTTTTCGCGATTTTCGACCCATTGTACTCTATCTAATTCTGGTAAAAGGAATTAGGGTTGTAACCTAATTCGGGTAAACGAATTAGGGTTTTAGATGCTGCAGAATACCATTTATTGTATTGTACATGTAAAATAAACATATAATGAAAAAGGAGCTATGCGGCTCTAAGTTTTGCTAGTTTTTTTCCCGGTTAAGGGTTTCCAGGTGAAAATCTCTGTGTAATGTGTGTGCCATTGTGTATTTTCTGTTAATGCTTAAGAATCGATATATGTTTGTACTTCACTGTTAAGGTTTTAAACTTACAAAAACATACCTGGTTATCATATTTGCTAGTTATGTCTAGCAATGTCTTCTTGTTCTCTTCAATGACTTGTGCTAGTAACCTGCATATCTCATAGGTTAACCACTGTAGAACCAAATTATACATGCCTCGTAAGTAGAGCTTCTATGTGATCCATGACAATGGATGAATCTTTGTCTTCATATCACCATGGTCATATTTTCTTGAACTAGAACATGATTTGTCTTTCTTGATGTACCTTTCATGTTAGCAGACAACATCAACCTCATACAACACCACAATGCATTAGTACAATCATAAGTGTCAAAACCCTAATCAATGAATATTTGCATTCATAATTTTATTAAGATGATATGACAAGTCTAAATTTAATCAAGATTGTACTAAACTTAATGAAGACAAACATACCATAAACTTAATCATGAATAGATCTCAAAACATACCTGGATAAGTCATACCTGTTGAGATTGCTTGTAATCTTCTTATGTAAGGCCTTAGCCTCATCTCCCTCTGAAACTGGAACTTCTTCACTTATGCAGGTGACCAATCCATTCTCTTCTAGGATTAACCCAATCCACTTGATTTGTAGAAACTGGATCTGGAGATGGATTAGGGTTTGTCAAAGAAACCCTAAAAATTCAAACTTTGAATTTCAGACTTCTGAAAGGATAGAAAGATGCACCTTGATGCGCTGATCAACCTGGTATACTCAGAATTTGAAAACTGCAAAGTTTCACCCCTCAAAATTGCCTTTGAACCTTCTGGATCTTCTAGACACGATCCTGAACTAGGGTTTGATAAATCCCACCCTTCTTCCCAACCAAAAGGTTCGATCCAAAGCTCTAAACTTCGATTTTTCTAAGGAGCTTCCAGTCGTAGTCACAGACTTCAGAAATTTCAACTTTTGCAGAAGCCCTAATTTTCCACCTTTCCGATCAAAATCCCGAACTAGGGTTTGATCAAGCCTGGCCTTCTGCCCAACCAAAAAATTTGATCTTGGTCTCTAAATTTCAATTTTGATGAGGAGCATCCATCCGTGGTCTTTGATACAAAAATTCCAACATTCTCCGAAACCCTAAATTGCCGAAGCCATGAATGAAGGTGCTCAAAATCCAATTCTATTTTGACAGAAATATGCCCCTGATTGTTTCTACTGTAACTCTAACTTTTCAAATCTACAGGGTATGAAAAGTCTTCCTATGGTATCCTGACCTGTTATCTTTCCAACCCCATAGATCTTCCCTCAAATGGATTCTCTGAGAGAGAGTTATGCCAAGTGTCGTAACGTGACCTGTTTATGGGATAAAAAAGGAGAGCGAACTTGTACAGAGTGCCACATGTCACTGGTTCATTTTCGGCATCTGAAAACCTTACCTAAGAAATTACAGTCCATTCCCTACCTATCAATTTTTACGAAATTTAATTTGGAGCTTCCTAGCACAAGTTATGACCTTTTTACCTAGGTCACATGTTTATGACTGAGATCTGGAAGAGGCAGAAACCCTATATTGTATAGATCATAACGCATAAAGTATAGCGAACTAGAAGCTCTCCTTTGGACACAAGGTACATGGGGATCTTATATTTGACCAGTAAAATTTTCAGATCCTGAAACCTTTCCAAAATGTATTTATAGCGAAAGTGCTATGATGACTGGTTTTTGCTATATCAAGCCCTAGCTTCGCAAGTGCAACAAGTGTCATAAATGCCATACCATGCCTTCTTTCAGGCTAGCTCTGATACCATGTTAGTTTTTCAAAATTTTCAATCTGATCTAAGATCTTAACTGAGAGAATAACATGTACAGGATATCTACAACATGTCTACAACATATCTACAACATATCAATCATGGACACAATAATGCAAGCGAACAAGACACATAGAGTTTCACCGAGGAAAACCAAGAAGGTGAAAAACCTCGCAACTTCCTCAGAGATAGATAGAGCAATGATACAACCCAAGTACAAGAGATAGTCCTCCTAGCAGCAACTTCTCCTCCTCCACAAGTGTGCCACTCTCCAATGAGTGTCTGAGAGAGAAGTGAATGATCAAATAGAGTGCCTCCCGCACTCTATTTATACTTGACTTGACTTGCCTAATAACCTTTACTAGGTCAGCCTTAACTTAACCACATAACATAATGCTGACAGGGACAACCCCCAATAGGGTGGTCTAATAACCCTTTAACCCACATGACTTATACAAGGCCGACCCCAACAAGGTGGTGTAATAACCCATCAAGTATAAGTTACGACACTTACAATATAAATGATGACACTTCTGTATAGAGGAATAATAACATCTCTATAGGAATACAATATACATATATGAAATACATTCCGAAGTTACAAATACATCAACACGTAGTAACTTGTTTGTTACTTAGGAAACATGCCAAGTTGACTCTGCCTACTGGCTTGTCAAGAAACTTGCCACTGTTTGACATTACTAGGTCAAATTGGGAAGTCAGCTCCAATCAATTGCTTATGATTCTTCTCAAACTTATCAATTAAACATGGCCAATCTTAAGTCATATTAGGTCAAATTTGGTCAACATCTAGTCAAGCTTTCCATTTTTTCCTTTCTTTTTTCATTTTATGTAATATTCAGTCTTATGTATAAAATATTTTGTAATGAATAGTAAATATGTACCATGTCATTGCAAACTATGTACTCGATGGAATATTGGCTGAAGGAAAAATCAGAAATATCAAGGAAAAAAAACGCATCATGTACCCTATCTGCTATTGTTTTTTAGATTTTCAATGCTTAGGATTTTGGCTTTAAGCTATAATGTACGTTTACAACTTTTTTTACCCATTTACATGAGGATGCCTATTTTGATGTCCAAATTATGTGTTTGCCATAAAATGGTATTTGTATCTAATTTTTTATAGTAAAGTTTTGTACTATCTACTGTTCAAAACAAATACAACATTTTTAATGTGAAATCATTCACTTGAATATGTTACATGAAGCAGTGAACTATACTTCATTAAGGTTTAACCATGTTGTGTTGCATGATATATAATCATGGGAATTTTACTACTATTTGATTATTGAGTTTTCACATGATTGATTGTAAGCTCTAGCTCTATTCTCAAGTTTATATGTTATTTACTGAGTTTGAATATGGTTGATAAAAGGCTCTTGATACATTCTCAGGTTGAGGAGATGCAGTGGGAACTATCTCAGCTTTTGATAAAATTCGTCCCCTTATCTAGACCATCACAATCAACAGGTTCAATGTTCACGAACTTTTTGCAGCGTCTTGTTTGGAAGAACAGAGGAGAAGATCGTAACATGCCTCCACCTGGTCCTTCAAATAACTCTATTCTTGTTTCTGCATACACGATACTGCTATTTTTTTTGTTTAAGGGTTTTGGTATGGATGATACATGTGAATTAATGAAGGGGCCAAGACAGAAAGTAGACAATGGGATAGGAAATCTTCATCGAGGGGAAGCAAATTTTTCCTGTAGGCTTATTTCTAAAAGTAGATTCACATCCTATTGACTTTTCTAGATTGGGTGGGGATTTTACTCATCTTCTTAAAACTCATCCTATTGGTATTGAATATTTTGAGGAAATCCAATGGGATGAAGGTGAATTGGATGTTGAGGAGAGCAGTGTTACACATTCTACAAGGAAAAAAAATTGTGTTGTTCAGGTGTTGCTGCAACTTCTTTGAGCAGTGGGAAGAATCTTGTGAAATTGGTCAACAAGTGTTCTAGTAGTCATGGAAATACTATTCCAAGAAGGCCAACAAATGTCAGCACAGAATGTACTTCAAGTTGCTACAGTAATGAGATAGAAGATAAACCTAGTTCAAGTGAGAAGCCATATTTTGATCTTAGATATCAACCTATTCAACACTAGAAAAATGTTGGATCAAGTTCAACTCGAGTATTATCTGGTGCCCTAAGGGAAGAAGAATTGTTTGATACCATGGTGTTTCTCTATCATTTGTGCTTGGCCCCAAATTTTAAGCAGGTATGAAGATAGTAATAACTTGAAATTTATTTTCTATCTATAAGGTTGTCTTGGATTCTCGGCCAATTCTTATGATGATGTCTTGAGGTTCACAGTTCAGTTGCCTGATTTCATAAGTTCCTCTTTTCTTTTTAATATTTATTAAATCATTTTAGCAAGTGGATTCCTTACTGATAACTATTGATATGTTTACATATGCATCTTACCTTTATTGTTGGGTGATAGTCTTTATGAACTTGAGTTGCACACATGTGTTTTTACTCTTAAATTTCTATTCATATTCTTGTTAGTTTCCCATTATTATCTGCAATAGAAGCTCCACAAAGTTGATTGTCTTTGTTATTGAGGCTCAAGGAAAACTATAGAATGAAAAAGAAGTCCCCAGGAAAAAAATTACTCTCCAAAAGTTGACTATTTGATTTATTTAAATCCTTTTAACACTAAATAGAAGTGGGCCATACTAAACAATTTTTTGCTAAGAAAATGAGAACTGCTTATATTAAAGGGGTTCCAAACTAGATGAGAAGGTACATATATACAAAATATGTTGGGGGTAATTCTGATAAGGTTCTGACCATTGTTTCCCCATAATCACCTTTGGGCCTCCCAAGATCGTCCAGTCCACTAACTCTTATTGGAAAGTTACAAAAACTGAACTATACTTAATGTTAAAACAGATAAGCAGTGGTATTACTGCTCGTTGCGAAACTTGAAAACTTATAATAACAGAAAAATTCCAAATAGACGAAGATATTAACTGAGCCACCAGATTGGACTTACTACTATACCATAATGCATAATTTACAGTTGACACGTTCAAATTTTAAACATTTACTAGAAATCCCAAAGAAAGCCGCAAATAACATGGAATCAGAAACACAACTTACGCAATGGGGTCTATTAATGGAGGGGCTTCACCACTCATCTTCTCTAAAATTATGACTAGCTTGTTGTAGAGCTCATTCAGAATCAAGTCCATCTTTCACTCCTGTCTTTGTTTGGTTTCCTTGACCATTTCTTTGGTCTAATGATTATCCTTCCTTGCTTCATGTCTAGCCTTTCTAGCTTCTCATGTTTTTTTTGCATTATCCTCGACTTTGTCTAGATTCTCCTCCATTGTGTCTGCATTTCTTTTCTTCTTGTTTTCCAGGTGAAATCATCCATCAAGGGGTGATGAGCCTCATATTTGAATGCTACAACAACATGATAGATTCACCATGCAACTGCATTTTTGATTTGACAATACAACTACAGTCTTGATTTTTGAGAGATTTTGGCAAAAGAAGTTTATCACTAACATGACCCTTTTTGGTGACTATTGGGTAGTATTTCTTTCTTACCTAGTTATGTGACCATTTTTCCAGAATTTGGCAAGATGGTGTTAATTGTTGGAAATTTTATTCTCATATCAATCCATAAGGAATTGCATTTAAGCGTGATAGATCAATGGTAGAGCACCTGCCTTATAGGTAGGAGGTTGGTGGTTCGATTCCTCTATGCCCTATATATACTCTAAAACCACTAAAAAGAGATAAATGACTAAAAAAATGACCAAAATTTGCATATAAACGACCACCAGTACAACAAGAGAGATAAGTGACCAAAAAAATGACCAAAATATGCATATAAATGACCACTTTTGAGTTAGCGATCACTGGTAGCAAATTAGCGGTCATTTATCACATGACAAAAAATGTGGTCATAAATTTGGTCATTAATTGTGACAATTAATGACCAAATATATGACCAAATTAATGACCAAATATACGACCAAATATATGACCACAAGATAAGCTATAAATGACCAAGCTAAATATGACCACATTTTTGGTCGCGTGATAAATGACCGTTAATTTGCTACTAGTGGTCACCAACTCAAAAGTGGTCATTTATATGCAGATTTTGGTAATTTTTTTGGTCATTTATCTCTCATTTTGCACTAGTGACTATGGTATAAGGATCGCTTATATTTATGCAAAGAATCCCAACTCAAACAAAAGGTCCTCTTGGAATTACACACCTCTCCTATAGGTGCACACTCCAGATTGCTAAAAAATTACCACATGGTCAATAAGAATATTTTTTGGGAAGGTCTTAAATTCGATGTTCAAAGGTTCATGGCCGAATTTTGGTTTTCCAACATAATAATGTGGAAACAGTTAAGCCCGGGACTTCTACAACCATTAGACATACCTTTCCAGCGTTGGGAAGAATTCTCAATGGATTTTATCACAGGTCTACCCAAGTTAGAAGGAAAGAACATTATTATGGTGATTTTTGATAGACCCATGAAGTATGCAATTTTTTTTGCACTCTCTCACCCTTTTAATGGAAGTACAATAGCCACAACCACTAGTACAAAATGAGAGATAAGTGACCAAGCGACCAAAAAAATTGGTCACCACAACGTTTTCAAGGGATAAATGACCAAAATTGAGAAATTTTAAGTGAACTGACTAAAAATGACCAAGATAAATGACCAATTTGGTCACGGGATAAAAACTAAACTATAAATGACCAAGATAAATGAGCAATTTGGTCACGAGATAAGAACTAAACTAAAAATGACCACATAACAATTGGTCATTTATGTAGTAATTTTTAGTTGTGTCATTCCAGCAATGGAAAATTATAATTTTGATAATGAATTTGTACAATTTACTAAATTTTAACTCATTGGGATGCTCATTTAGAGGTTTCTCTAATAATTAGTGTCTTGGGTGTGGTGAGTTGATATCTAGATAACACATCATGTCTTGTATATAGTTTATCAAGTGATAGCTGAGTTCTTCTACATGTGGTTGAGTCGAGTCTCAGTCGATATTTGTCGTCTTTCCCTTTTGGAATTGTCATGTACTAAAGTTAGTGTCACTTTGTTCAGCTTGTTGCACTGGTTGTGTTCATATTTTGTTTGAACAAAACCATCACCATTTGACAATCTCGATAGTCTATTAAAGTTTCGACAAGTTCATGTATTCTGTGTCATGTTGGCTAAAAATTGTCAATTTCAAAACCTCCATTAATTCTCCATACGCATTCATTCACCATGGTTCTCTTTGCATCTGAGTTCAAAAATCTTTAAAGTTACCCTGGGTCCCTCCCTTACAAGAAACAACCAATATCCTCCATTTTGAAGAAAAAATAATTCCTCCAGTTTTGTAAAAATCCCTTTGTTCCCATCTCCTTGAATAATAATAATAATAAAAATACTCCCATAATCGTACCTAACCCCTTCTCCTTTCACATATAAAATAAATAAATTATCAAAAACCTTTTTCCCTTTATATTTTCACCCATATATAATATTAATATATCGTATAGTTATTATATATATATATAATTAATATATGTATACTATATAAGTGCCATTGCTTCTTTTGTTCTTTTCTTTTTGCTAGTTATGTTTCACATCGATCGAGGAGAAGAATTATGAACATTGAAGAAGCGAATATTGAACCAGGTATTAAATATTTATTCAGCTTCAAGATTATTGAAAAATTGTTCACCATAAAATCATAAATATGAAATCTCATGGTTGTGATTTTAAACCTAAAACCTTTTTATAAAAGCTTGCTTAAGAAATTGGCTTTGGGAGCATCAATCCTTGACATTAGTAAGTTGAATGAACCCCTCTCTGGAGCTCATATCTCTAGCATCTCGACTGCAATGTTAAAATTTAATAAACCAACATAGATCCATCTTAAACCCGTATCTATCAAGCATCGAGAGGGATCCAATTTCTTGTGGTGTATTTCTTTTTTTTTAAATTTAAACTCAAGAAATTTGATCTTTCTTGAGAAATTTGATATTTTCTGATTGATAGATCCGGGTTTAAGTTTTTATTTTATAAACGAACATCTATTTTTTAATTACTTTTCATAAAATTTTATTTTATGAACCAACATGGATTTTTTTAAATACTTTCCATAATTTAATTTTTTATTTTATGAACCGACATGAATTTTTTTAATTATTTTGTTAGTAACAAACGTTACATCACGATGCAACGTTACATGTAACGCTACACATACACGTTACAACATCTCCCCCATACTGGGATGTAGAGCACCTCGTTTCACTCGGTGCAATTAATTACTACCAAGGAAATTATTACTAAGGATGCGGTTAGATATACTAATTTAGGATTCTTAAAATATATCTATAGAACACATTTACTCCATTGCGATCACACTAAATTTATATAAGACACTCACTTATTTGGGGGATTTGTGGAGGGCTCCTTGTCTTTATATAGATAAGGAGGTCCGAAACAAATTCAATGACAAAAAATAGTCTCTTTGTAACAACATTTTTTTAATGCCAATAAAGCTTCCAACCCTATCAAACCCCAATTTACCCTTTTATCTCACATCAACATGATTTATAAAATCAAATAACAAAATGATAATGAGTAGGGTTCTAATCCCACCAAGATGTGAAATTAAGTCAACATCTTATCCCACCAACTAAACTAGAGACTCAATGCCTTGCCAAAAACCAAGTCCCATAAATGGTTGAGTTGGCGTTATGGCCCTTAGAAAATCTATTATCTTACAAGACTATTGAAATGACACAACTAATGATAGTGATTACTGTTGCAAAGACCCGGGATTTATCCCCTTGGTTAAGGATTTGACCATACTTAGACATCTATAAATTTGATTTTAGAAAATTTGCATTTGCATTTCTTTAGAAAGAGGAATATTTTAGGGTAATGGTCAACCTAGATTCCATTGATACAGTCGGTCACTCTTATTTTCTGTTATTGATGAAAATCTAACCACTATAATTACCCCCCCATAGAGGCCACAACGACTATGGTTCATTTAAATATGCCCTTGTAACCCCATTTTCTTGAACATATTTTGGATCAAAGAACACAATTTATGTTGATCAAAGAACACAATTTAAGGCCATGGATGAGGAATATGATGTGATGGTGGGAACTGGTCTAAAAGAATGCATCCTCAATGATCTCCTTTCGGTGGATTGGGTCAATGTGAGTTCAGATTCATTTGATTTTATAACCAGTATTTCAAATTCTTCAACAATGAATGCTAATAGTAACAATAAGGGATGGAACAGGGGTTAGGATATGAATGGCATATGCATGGGGGTATCTAGGGTTTCTGCATGAGGTTTCTTCTCTCGTGGAGGTTTTCAAACATCTTCAGTATGCAGATCTGAGGTTTTTTATCTCACGGAGGTTTTCAAACATCTAAGGTATGCGGATCTAATGCCTAACAAATGAGCCTTGATACATTCTTTTCTCTTGCGGATCTAGGGTATTTTGAAGTATATGGAGGTATCATATAAAATATATATATACCAAGGAATCCTTCTCATAATAAAAATAATATAATAATTTTAAATACAATGAGATGGAGTTCGCAAGAGTAGGTAATAATAAATAAAAATAATATGAAAATTTTAAAGACAATGAGATCAATAATTTGCAGAGTAAAGCTGATAGTAGAGATTGCAGAGAGTAAGTTAGCATTTAGCGGACATTCGAAGCTAGTTAAGAAATTAAACCTGATAGCCGAGGCCCTAAGGATCCATAGGTATGAGCCTTTGGCTTTGCGGACACTCGTTAGAACCTACATGTAACTAATTGATAGGACTAACTTTATCTTATGGCCATCAGATTGAACCAATGCTCCATGAAATTTGACACACCAATCCCAATGTGATGGGCTTTGTGGATGAGGTTGAATCCTTCCTGGGGCACTCCGCATTGTTTATTAGTCTAGTTTCCCAACTCGTTGAACACTGTTTGTTCCATATATTTTGCACAGTGTAAGAATGGTCATGGCTTCTATTTTCACTCTTCCAATTGCAATTCCATCATCCAACACGAGTAAAGGGCCACATTCATGGCTACCCCACTGCACGAACTCTACAAAAGGAAGAATATCGGAGAGGCAACAAGGCTTGAAAATGGTGGTCCTTGCAGCGAGTAGTGGAGGTGGCTACTGTGGGGGTAGCAGTAGCAGAGGCAGCAGCAGTGGGCAAAGCTGTAGCAGCCACGGGAAATCTTCAGGTCTTGATCTTCCCAAAATTGGAAAAGAGTTTGAAACCATGGTTGCCAGAGCCACCTTGAGTGAACATGAGAAGGAATACAATACTGTGGAGGTAGGTTTCTAAGACCGTGAACAAGCCCACAGAGTGAGTTTAGGCAATCTGTAATTCAATCTTGGGACTGTTGCCTGTTATCTTATTTTGATTCAAGCTACTTATTGCATTTGTGGGTCTATAATCGAATCACTGAACTAGTATTTTGATTCAACTGGTCACTGCATTTGGGTGTCTGTAATTAAATCCTTGGACTCAACCATTCAAATGGTGATTGGATATGTGGGTCTATAATTGAATGTTTGGATTAGATGCCCATTATCTTATCTTGATTCAAGCTGGTGGTTGCATCTGCGGAGCTGTAACTGAATCATTATAAATTATAATAGATGTCCATTATCTTATCTTGATTCTAGCTGGTGATTGAATGGGTGGGTTTGTGATTGAATCATTGGATTAGATGGCCATTATCTTATTTTGATTCAAGCTGGTGGTTGCGTGTGTGGTCTGTATTTGAATCATTGGACTAGATTCCTATTATCTTATTTTGATTCAAGCTGATCATTACATCTCCGGATCTGTAATTACATCATCAGACTAGATATCCATGATCTTATTGTCATTCAATTTGGTGATTGCATCTGATGGCTCTGTAACTGAATCATTGGACTAGATGCCTATTATCTTATTTGTATTTTTCATTCAATCAGGAGATTATAGAAAGAGTTTACTTTTTTCAGAACTTTCTGTAATTGATTCATTGGATTGGATACCCATATCAGTTTATATATTTTTTTGCTTCGTTGTATTGATGCCTTTCAGTTGACAGTCTGTTTGCCTGCTTTGATATCCAGATGAAGGGGAGCATTACTCGAGATGACTTTAAAGAAGTTATGAACATTGGGCCTTCAAGATTTGTAAGTGTTGTAAGAATTTTTCTGAATCGTGATGTATACAATGAATATATCTAGTCTATATAATGAACCGTATTTTGTGGAATTCGTAGCAAACATTGTCTACAAAGATATATTTATTAGCATTTGCCATTTGGGTGTTAGTTTGTGGTGTTTTAAACATGTTTAAAGGTACATCTTCCTGTAATGAGATTTAGTTATATGTCATCCAGAGGTTGAGAGAAGAATGATGACTGGATACCTTGATATTTCATTTGCAGGATAGTGTGGTTGTGTTTGTGTGTGTTATGTGTATGTTGTTTAGTATTGGGAAACTGGTGTTGTAAGGTTGCATAGACTACATTCCCCACTTTGTCTTAAGCAGCCAGTGCAGACCTCTAAAGCAATGGTGGGATTGTGGGTGCCTGATAAGCATGGAGTACACTTGATCCCTAAACTTTTCCATCTCAAAATCAAAATCAAATCCACAAGGTTTCCTTGGAATACTCTTGTGCGAGTTGTCGCTGGCTTTTAACTCAAAACTGGGGAATTCAAGCTTTCCGTTCAAGATTCCTCGTTGGATCCCTTAACCCTCTTCAGAATGAAAAGAGAGTAAAGATTGAAAATCTGGATCAACCAACTGGGATAATCTTTATCGAATATATGAATGAGGTTTATTCCACTCCTGATCCAGGACTGCTTGCTATAGAAGTACCCAATTTTTTTTTAATAAATGTCCCAGCTAAAGGTTATAACTTTTATCCCTTTCCCTTAGTAATGAGAGTAAGATTATCTTTCTAATGAAGTGTTGATCAGGACTTTTCCTGAGTAGAGTGGGTCTGCCTTGGCGCTGCAGGGCAAGTTATTTGGAAGTGGTCTATCTCAAAGAGGGCAGGCACTCAGTTATTTTGAATTTGTTTATTATTTTTCATGGTCATGACCATTGGATTCTGAGTAGCAGCAATGCACTATTTTTCAAAAGCATTTCAGACTATTGGCTTTGTAGCCTTTGAATTTTGAATATTCAAGTCTTCCGCTGAACTATTCTCTCAGAAGTATCTGGCAGATTGCTACAATAATCTAGACACTTTTCTATTGTCTTATGAATTATAGTGCCATCCCAACTCAAGACTCCTTGACTCTCCTTGTTCACTTCACTCAATTTAACCTCAAATCAAGAAGATTTCTAAGAATTAAGATGTCTTTAGTCTTAATTTGCTTCTACCCCTTACAAAGGGAGCATATTAATGACATAAGTAGCTGAAACTGTTGCAAATTTTAGAATGTAGATGAGGTCATGCTAATCTCAGATCCTAGATAACATCCCTCAGAGTTAATATTAATGGACCACATACTATCACTTATTCCCTTTGCACTCTGAACCTAATGTTTTGTTGTGTCCTGTAGGCTGAAGAAGGAAAGGGGGAAACAATCATTGATCTACAGGCGATGCTAAATGAATTAAAAAATGACAACTTTGCATTTGACAATATGGAGGATGTGTTTATCTAATTGAAAACTACAGCAAGGTATGTCTGAAAGATCCAATTGACCTTTGCCTGCCCATTTTTATTCTTTACATGAAAATTGGAATCAGGAAAATTTTGATCTTAATTGAAAAAATATAGATGATTAGTGAGTGTAGATTTTTGTAGTTCATATTATTCATACAAGTTTCAGAGAAAGCTACATGAGGATTTATGTTACGACGTTTTGGGTGAACCCATCACCCATCTTAAGAGAATTTGAGTACCAGTGTGAACATGAATCCTAAGCCGGTTTTGTCCAAAGCCTATATGAACAAGATATATATGTCAAGTGGATTCTAATTAAAAAATTTCCTGTATTAGCAATGAATGATTAAATTCATAATTCATTGTTGTACATGCAGGGGAAGTGACTTCATTGAGATCACTACAAGAGATTGTCCAATCCATACATGTAAAAGATTTGATTTTGCGAGGTTGTAGTCTTCTCCCTCTATTAAGTAGCTTCTCAACTCAATATGAAGATAAGTAGTTCTGGTAGCATAAGTCTCTAACATGAAGATAAGTAGTTATGGTAGCATAAGTCTCTAACATAAGTCTCCTCAACTCAAGGCCCTTGTTTTTGGTGACATGAAAGTTCTGGGAGGTCCATTGCTGTAATTAATGTGTTTATTAAAATCAACTTCAAGCTCAGTTTCAACATAGGAGAAAACAAGGAACAAGGAAAGCAGTGTGAAGAAGGCATCTGATGAAGCAGGAGATGGACTGATCCATACAACAATTCTTTGTATGGATATGTTATGCAAGTCGAGTTTTACAACAAAATGCTTGTCTAATGTACTTGAGGAAATGCTATCTGTTTCAAGCAATGAGGAAGAAGCTGTAGATGAAATTGATATTGAGATGGAGGACATTTATGAAAATGAAAGTGAAAGCCCAGAAAGTAAGCTAATTCACTTGTTTTTGTGGAAAAAAATCTGACCACTTTTGGTTGAGCTTTTCTGGTTTGGATGAGAAAAGCTCCTTCTGGGCTTCCTAGCAAAAATCTAGAAACTTTTCCATCTTCAATCAAGCTAGTTGTAGTCAGCAAACAAAACTCCCTGGTCCTGTAGGGTTGAATGTATTTCAAGAGCTCAAAGGGTTATTGTGAAGGTGTCTTTCACAACAGGTATGTAAACAACGTGATCCATGATATTTCTTTCTAGGTTATGACACATAGATTTTAATTACTTGTATAACTTCCTTCAACAGGCCATGAGTCAAGGAGGCTATGTAGAAAGGGCTTGTGAAGCTTGCACTAGTTGATCCTGAAGCTGCAAGGGCAGTCTTTGATCTATTATGGCCTCATTTCCTTGGATTTTGCATACCCCAAGAGGTGCTTGGTTAACTTTTTTACTGTGTTTTTATTTGCTTGATAAAATTGGCATGATGCCATAGCTTTTTGAATAACTTAAAGCAATCATGGAGTAGCTGAGATGCCCTTGCTAGAGATATACCATGGCCTTGCTAAGAACAAATACCTGATGAAGGGTTTATGGAAGCCAAAGAAGTCATTGAAGTGTACTACTCCTAGTTCTCACCTGTTGTAGTTATGCAGGATGGTGGACTCCTGCTGAAACTCAGTGCTTGTGTTAAATTCCAAAATGGTATAGTTAGTTTGGATGAGCCATTAGACTATCTACTTTCTTGTGTACATCAACTTCTTGTCCTTCAGCCACAGAATAAAACAAGTCGATAGTCAGAATAGTCATTGGCATGCTTTGGGTTTTCTTTATCTCAAGAGAACGAGGTATTTTGCCAATCTATTTACCCAATTTCAACACGCTGAAATATTGTAGACTAAGAACTAATGTGAGCATTTCAAGAGACGATTGCATTTAAGTTTTTAACATGCGGTTGGTGGAATCCCAACTGGAGAATCATTTGCAAATACCTTTATAAACCTAAGAAAGAGCTTACGAAGTTGCAAATTGGAAGGTGCATGTTTCAATACCTGATAAGTTTGATTATTTTTGCATGGGTTTCTTCGTAATTATGAGTTGTGTGGCATTTTGGCCATGTAATAATTTTTTTTTCACAGAATACAATTTAGATAAGACCCAGAATTTGTCTCTGCAAACTCCAGAAGGAGAAAAAAATGTTGAACAGGATCGTGTATTTTGGGGAATTTTGGAAGTTTTAATGAATATTGCAGTCTCAGATATGAAAAATGCAACTGATGCAAACCCTACAGAGGCTAAAAATGAACTTAAGCCGTGTTTTGATTTTGTTTGTCTTTTGAAGTGGTGTGACCTTCCATTGTTACAAAATCTGGGGCATGGCTCAATTTCTCCTTTAACCTTTATATTTGATTGAAAGGATTGGTTGGAACTGACATGCACGGTGCAACTAATGTAACTGGTAAAAGGCAATTATGGATGGAAACTGGTGAGTTATGTGACTGAGCCCAAATTCGTAGAGGGGACTTTCTAAAGTAGATAAAATCCTCTATGCATCTGCAACAAGTCTGGCCGTAGATATGGCATTAGCATTTTCCATCCCAATTTCAAAAGGCAAAACATAAGAGCTTATAATTTGACTATTAATCAGATGGAATTGGCGAGGCAAAGGTTGTACTGATCATAAGCTGCAATCATATTTTTACTATTCCAAATATCGCACGATCTGGGTTTTAATTGATAAAATCGTATTCAGATCTGATTGTAAATTAAGTCTTGTGTTTCACTTCATTCCTCTGTCTAGTTTAGTGAACGTGTCTTCTTTCCGATAGACTATGTGTTAAAACGCCCAAGTAGTTGGCCGCTTTGGTTGATTTCCCGATTTAGGGCGTGTATTTCAGAAAGAATATACTCCACTCGTGAGTAGAAGAGGAGTACTGTGCGTTGTCGCCAATCTTAAAAGGAAGTGCTGAGCCGTAAGTCTTTTATTAAATATATGTCTCCTGGACCTTGCCGAATATCTGTTACATTATTATAATTCTCTTTATAATAATGTTATGTTTGTTTAAAAAAACAGAATCAGTCATTTAACGTTACTTAAAACGAACCTTAAAGATTATTGTCTGCATTTATGTATAGTGGAGGTCCCACGCCAATGGCTGGCCACACCATCGTTTTGTAACTGCAAAGAACATCTAGACCTGTTTATTGGCATTTAGCGGCCTGTTGAAACGAATGGAAGCTGGGGTAGGTGTCATTTTTTTTAGGATCAAATTTGAATGTGTTGTTTATATAAACGAATAAAGATAATGCTTTCACGACCCACGACTGGCTTGATCCCTTGTAATATAAATTACATTTGAATTCATAGATCTCCTCATATTTGCATTTGGCAGTTAGTTAAGAAAAAGGAAAAGAAATGGAATCGAATGTTTAAGTTTGTTTCTAATAAAATGCTGCGGATTCGTTTGGTGAAGTTTATTTTAATAAACTTTAATTTTAATGTTGTGTAACCGAATGTTTAAAGTTAATTTTTAATAAAATATTGTGGAATCCTTTGGTAAGGTTTATTTTATTAAACTTTAATTTGAATGCTGTGGAATTTAATGTCTAAGTTTACTTTTAATAAAATGTTGTGGAATCGTTTGGTGAAGTTTATTTTAATAAACTTTCAATTGCATGCTGTACATGCTGTATAAATTGTTAATTAGATTACATTTGAATTCCTGGATTTTCTTTTATATTTACATTAGCGCTTAGTTGAAAGGGAATGGAATCAATTGCCTATTCTAGGAGTTTTCTTGGATGTTAAATCATATGGTCATTATTAATGGATAAACATTATAGTGGACCTGGTTCCTAAATATACGTCGACGATCAATTAGAAAATCCTAAATGTATGTCGACGAGAAATTAAAAATTGGAAGTATTATGTTTATAGCTTACTTAATTGAAATGGAGGAGTAGAGTATATTGTGTTATGATTACATTTTATATACATCCTAAATACCACTTTTGCAGTGGCAATCCCTTGAAATATAATTAATCCCTTAGATTAAATATATAGGAGCATACCATTTAGGATGCATGCAATGGTAGGGTTCGTGTCAATAAGAAATTTGAATGAATGTATCATACTCTCTTTTCATATTTAAAAGAATGTATTAATAATTCCAATTAAAGTATATACTATTTATCATGTTTAAATATCTATGTGATGGTTAGAATGAAAGGGCGTAGCCTAGTTTAAATGTTTTGTAATTATATTCTATTGTCATATTTTAAAAAAATGTATTAATAATTCCAAGTAAAGTGCATATTATTTATAATGTTTAAATATCTAAGTCATGGTTCAAATGAAAGGTTATATTCTAGTTTAAATAATTAAGATATTTTTGGTAAACTAAATATTATTTTTTGAAGATAAGTTTTATGGTATGAAATATTACAATTTTAGTTTTATAATTGGAAGAATATGAAAAATTATAAATTAGACTAGTAATTATGAATAACTTTAACAAAGCTTAAATATCTGAGATTTTGTTTTGTAAATTAAACTTTAGCTTTGAAGATGCAGTTTCGTGTTAAGGACTGCTTTGCAATTTCTATCTGATTTTGACTTTGTTGTCTAATGGAAGACTTTGTGTATAGAGGAAAGATTTGTTTTGCCTTTCTGGTTGACCTTAAAAAAAAAAAAAACACCTCTAATATGTGAACCCTACAGCTGTCTAATTCTAATGACGGATCCTTGTTCCTATTTTTTAAATATCGTTTAGAAGTTTTGAGTCCCTTCCAGGTTCTAGCCACGTCACCTGACTCCCATGATCCATCCTCGAGATTAATTTAATTCCTCATATTAAGTCTCCTATCTCAGCCTGTTTTTTTTACTTGAATATTTTTTTATTCTCATATCAATCCATAAGGAATTTTATTTAAGGGTGCTAGCTCAATGGTAGAGCATGTAGAGATAAATGACTAAAAAAATGACCAAAATTTGAATATAAATGACCACTAGTACAACATGAGAGATAAGTGACAAAAAAATGACCAAAATATGCATATAAATGACCACCTTTGAGTTGGCGATCACTGATAGCAAATTAGCAGTCATTTATCATGTGACAAAAAATGTGGTCATAAATGTGGTCATTAATTGTGACAATTAATGACCAAATATATTATCAAATTAATGACCAAATATATGATCACAAGATAAGCTATAAATGACCAAGCTAAATATGACCACATTTTTGGTAGCGTGATATATGGCCACTAATTTGCTACCAGTGGTCACCAACTCAAAAGTGGTCATTTATATGTGGATTTTTGTCACTTTTTGGGTCACTTATCTCTCATTTTGTACTAGTGAACATTCCTGGAAATAGTTCAGAAGTTACATGGAAATCCGAAGATTATTGTAAGCGATAAAGATCCAATTTCATTGGAAAATTTTGGACAGAATTAATTTCTTGTTTGGGTACCCAATTGGCTCACAGCTCATCTTATCATCCTCAATCTAATGGGAAAACTGAGATACTGAACACATGTTTGGAAGGCTATGTTTTTTCTTTGCATATGATAAACAAACACAGTGGGTGAAATCGTCATATTTGGCAGAATGGTGGTACAATACTTCCTTCCATACATCATAAAAAATGTCTCCATTTAGGGCACTTTATGGGTACCAGCCTCCATCTATCACATCTCCCTGAAATGGAAAATCTAAAATTCAAGTCATGGAACATCACATAGAGCACCAACAAGAAGTTCTCCAGATACTTAAGGACAACCTAGCTACATCACAAAACAGGATGAAACAACAAGTTGATCAACATCGGAGTGAAAGGATTTTCGAAGAAGGGGATTGGGTATTTCTGAGGCTACAACCTTACAAGCAGATGTCCCTCAAGCAACTAAATTAGCACCCAAGTATTATGGTCCTTATAAAGTGTTGCAGAATATTGGTAGTATGGATTACAAATTGGAGCTCCCTTCATCTTCAAGAGTGCATCAATTTTTCCATGTTTCTTTCTTAAAGAAGGTAATAGGAGACAATATCCCAATTCAAACAATCTTGCTCGAGCTTGATGAAGAAGGAAGAGTCATATTGGAACATGAAAAAATCACTGAAACAAAGACCAAACAACTTTGTAATCAAGCTATTACTGAGTACCTTATCAAATGGAAGAACCTTCCAGTGGAAGATGAGTCCTTCATACAGAAGCATCCACAACTAATCAAGCGTTGAGGACAACACATGTCTAAAGGAGAGGGGAATGTTAAGCCCTAAATATTGGCACATTGCCCCTTATGTAGTGGCACATTACCCCTTATGTAGTGGCACATTACCCCCTTTATTATGGTGCGTTACATATTATTGATCTCATCTTGGGTCTATTAGTTTTTATTGTACCCCTTTGTCTCTTGTATATAGGAAGGATGGCTTTTTCATTTCAGTCATTATTCTATCTGTTCTTGTCTTATGGACTTAGTACATTGTGTAAGGAGGTTCCTCCCTCGAATAGGATTGTTATTCATCTCAATTATTCATTATTAAGTCGTGGATTAATTTCTTTTGGTCTATTTTTGCTATTTTTATGCTATATTTGGGACTTGGTTGCATAAAAACAACAAGTGTGCCTAGGTGAACTAGGCTCCTAGGAATTGCTCCATCATATATCATATGGATCCCTTAGACACCAATCTCTATAAGTATGATGGTCACAACTACCCTAATAATGAGATCCTCTAGAAAAGAAACAAGGATTCATCCGACACTCTTGGCACCTTGACAACCACCACAGTATTGGACGAACAATTTTCCAATCATCCTTTGACTACCTAGCAACAATTGCATCTCTTTCTAGATCCCTAATGTTAGTATCCCCATCAAAATGTATATATCTTGGTCCTCGAGAGTCACCCTCTCATTTCCAACTAGAAAATAGCCATTTTGGTGATTTGACATCCCCAACAAATCATGCATGAGGTTCTCACTATACCTCATCATTGAGAAAAAGAATAATTTCAAAAAACCTACATCTCGTAGGAATTGCTAATCTACAAGGTCATTTTTTACATCCTCCAATAATACATTGTAGAGGCTCTCATGCCACTCAGTGGCCATATCTACTAATAAGCAACTTGCAACCACAAACCAAGTCAAGAAATCATGTTGGTACTCAAAGAGTGACCCAATAAATCATGAAAAACCACGTGACATTTTTTCATCAAAAATCACGCGCAATTGCAAGGCTCCATCAGATTAACCCACACGCTCTACCCACTTGGGAAACCAGTTTCCTTGGTCATGCGACTGTGTGGGTACATGCTGCACAATTGCATGGTCAAGTCGCATAGGAGATGCATGGTTCAACCGTGCAACTGTCCCATGAAAAATCACGTGGTTAAGATGCGTGGCCAATCCATTTAGCTCCCACATAATTCCCAACTATAAAAGTAATAGCCACATAATTCCATGCAGTTGTTCCTTCAAATTCCACATGGCCAGTCGAAAAGCCATCCATCAGGTTGTATAGCTCATTAGGGCACCTAAAGGAAAAACTAAGCTAGAAAAATAGAAGAGCTATGCACAATGGCTTACCTACAAATTGCAAAATCAAAATCCACAAGTCCAATCTCCTAGAAATAATGAAAAAATATCATGTGGCATCAAAATATAAAATGGTAAGAATGATTTTGAAATGTCGACCCCACCCCTATTTATAGGCCAAATCACCCAATTTTCAACAACCTCGTTCTAGAGATAAATAGTTGTGTTTTACAAGCTATTAGCACCACCATGATTAGGATCATGTGCTCTTCAGCGTGGTACTATCTATTTTGTTCCCCCCTAAACTTCATATGGGACCCAATTTTCGGCCATTTCTCTAGGTATAGTTATGTTTCATGTTAATTATTTTTGCACTTATCAAATTTCTAATCGTGAACTATTATGCTTTGGTATGTATGTCATGTGTGCCAAATTTTCACTAGGAAGCATATTCCCCCTCATCAAAATGCGCAAGAGACCCACTCATAATTATATCATATCAACCCTGCATATAGGCAATGTGTCCCCTTTATTTACATTGCACTTATCTAGTTATCCCACTGATATCCATAAGGTCCCCATCCCTTAATAAATACAATCACCAATGTTGTTATTGGGAAATATCATGATCCCCCATGGGTGTTCACACCATTAAAAACCTCTCACATTCTTACACCCATGATGTTGAACCATTAAATTTGTGGAATTTTATAATTCACCATGTTTTTCAAGTAAAATCATAATTCTTCCCTTTGCATCTTCTTGATTCCCCTCTTAGATTCCCCGACACAACGAGTATGGTTATGATCCACATATAACCTCTCAATCAGTAGAAAATCTAAGTTTCTCTCTATATCATCAACCTCCGAGAATACCATAATGGGTCCTCGCCCTTTAAACACACCAATATCAGTCAATCATCCTTGCAAAGACACTCTACATGGTATTTATTCATTGGGAACTCGTCTTCTCATCTATACAAAATACCCACATAATTATTTTTTGTATAAATTGGTTCCCAACCTCACTCAAAATGTGGGAACCCCATTACATGATATTATTGTTTTGGAATCACCCCTTGGTGACCCTTGATCGACATACTTGTGTCCATACCCCATTAACACCTCCATTTTTTACATCTAGGTTCACTACCCCATCATTAGCCTTCATATGAAAAGACCCACTTAAAAGAAACCAATTTGTAGTACGTTCACACTTATCACTTCTTGCATTATCATTTGAAGAATGTTGCCATACACCAGTCACCTAGTTTACTCTAATCAAGGGAATTCATGAGCCCTATGCTTACTAGCATGTCTTGTTTAATTTCTATCAGTATCCTAGTTGGTTACAAAATTGTCTTGGTTAATCTTGTGGTCAGTGTTGAGTATGCTTGTCATTGATATCAAATAAGTTCATTAATAACAAAGGAAAAGTATATTAAGTCGATGCGTAAAACTAGTTGAATGGTCGACGCCATATTTAGTCAATGCGTAAAACTAGTCAAATGGCTAACGCCATATTTATTCGATGCTTTAGTCGACGCATAAAACTGGTCGAATGGTCGACGCCATATTTAGTTGATACTTAAACTGCTTGAATCCATATTTAGTCTATGCTTAAAACTAGTCGACGCCATACTTAGTCGATGCATAAAACTGGTCGAAGATGTTGAAGCTAAAAAGTGGTCTATGAAGTTGATTGGTGTCAACCGCTTTTATCAGCCATTGTCAGTTGAGTTGAAGTCAGAGATGTAGTTGTCTAGTCGGAGTCACAGTCGCCAAGTCGGAGTCATGAAGTCAAATTCACAGTTAGAAAGTCGAAGTCACGAAGTCGACATTGGAATCAGCAAGTCAGAGTTGAAACGAAGGAGTCGAAGACGCTGAATTAAGAGTATATCTTTAATGTTTCGACACCTGACATCGAAATCGACAAGTTGGAATCAGAGTCGGCATGTTGAATTCGGGGTTGCGAATTCGAATTGTTTCATAATCGCGTTGTTAATTTCATAGGTTAAAACAAAGAGGTAATTGCGAATTAATTTAAGTGAGGTTATTTCAAGTTGAATGGTCACGATGAATATTTGTGACTGTTAGGTGAAGAGGAATGATTGAGGGTATATAAAAAATGTTTTATTCCTTCAAATGAAGTGTATTTGTACATTAAAATAACAAATCAGAAGGTGTATAGAAAACAGAGGACACAAAATCATTTAAAGGGTGGTTGGGAGGCACAGGGACAGGCTATAAAAGCTTGTAGGAAGTCGTAGCTTCCTTTCAGTTGTTGCTAATAAATAGGGTGTTGTTGCATCCTTTAGTTGTAGCTGAAAATTTTGGGTGTCGTTGCATCCTTCAATTGTAGCTGAAAATCTTGGGTGTTGTAGCATCCAACAAGTTGGTGCTTGCAAATACTTGTAAATATAATTTTTCGGCAATAGAAATTGTTTGTGGTTTTTCCAATTGGGCTTCCACTATAAAATTCTGTGTTCTGTTTCTATTGTTGATTTTGTCTTAAAAGTGATAAAAATTGAAGAAATATCGAAATACTGAGTCACCCCCCCTCTCGGTATTACTTGATTTTCCAACAATTGGTATCAGAGCATGTGTCTTCACTAAAGCCTAACCACTGGAATAGAGATCTTTTATCACTATGGATCAACAAGGGAAAATGTCCTCCAAGGTTCCACTATTCAATGGTGAGGATTATGCATTCTGGAGTGTTAGGATGAGAAGTCATATAATGTCTATTGGAATAGAAGTATGGTTATCTATAGAATCAGGGTATATATATCCAAAGTATCCTCCTACATATCTTGAGGGAATAAAACAATTTGGATACATTGAAAAATCGATTAATGCAATTCTGGCTGGATTAAACAAAATAGTCTTTTCCAAGGTGATGCATTGCAAAACAACGAAGGAGATCTGGGACACATTGCAGACCATCTATGAAGGAGACACCAAGGTAAAAAGCGCCAAACTCCAGACTTTTAAATCTCTATTTGAAAGTCTAAAAATGAAGGAAGAAGAGAAAATTTCAGAATATTTTGAGAGAATTGATGAAATTGTTAATGCAATTCAAGGGCCGGGAGAATATTTGGAAGAAATGGAAATAGTTGAAAAAGTACTAAGATCACTTCTAACGATTTACAATCCTAAGATTTCCACCCTAGAAGATAGAGAAAATATTGAAAATATCACCATGGAAGAACTATATGGGATCCTCATAGGTTATGAGATGAGGATTGGAAAAGATAATTCTCAAAAGAAGGAAGCAACTTTTAAAGCATCAAAAGTAGCTAAGAAATCTAAAACGAAGATTCAATCAGAAGACTCTGATGATGAAGAAGAACTTCTTGTTAAAAATATTAAGAAGGGTACTGGTAAGTACAAAGGAAAATTGGCCTTAAATTGCGTCAACTGTGGGGGAATTGGTCAGTTTGCTTCCAAATTCCCTTATCCCAAACAAGAAGACAATGATGAGTATGCTAAAGATTTCAAGAAGAACAAAAGGAGTTTTAGGAAGAAAAACAAAAAGAAGACCTTTTACTCCATGGATGATAGTTGCTCAGATGAAGAAGCAGAAGTTATATTCATGGGAATAGAGGGTGAAAACCCTGAAGAAGAATTAGAAGTAGTATATCTTGAAGCAGAACTCATAAGTTCTCTTGAAGAATTAAGGAAGTATAAAAGGATTTACAAAAAATTAAAAACCAAAGTGACCAAGTTTGAAGAGAAAAAAATGATACTGAAAGAATTATTGCTGACTTAATAAATCAGTTTCAAGAAGCTAAAAAGGTTGAAAACAGTCTAGAACAACAGCTCATGAAAATAGAGAAATAAATATAGAGAAGTTTGAAGCTGAAATGGTCTCACTTAGAAAGAATATTGATGAAGAATCCTTTCAATCAAAATTTAAGAGCAGCTCAAAAAATCTAGATGACATCCTAAGTTGCCAAAGATCATCCAATACTAAAATGGCATTAGGTTATGACAAAGGAATGAAGTTAGAACAATCCTATTCCACAATACAAGATGGAAATAAAAAGAGTTACGCTATTGTCCTCAAAGACACAGTTAAAAAGGAAGATAGTAAAAAATTTGCTTCTTTTCAAAATGAAAGTAGGACAGGAAAAATATAAAGAAGACCAATGACAAGCAGAAATCTGCAACTCTTTTTGGGTAATTTTTATGTCTATAACAATTTTGGGCATAAATCATTTGATTGTGCGATGGAATAAAAAACTAATAAGAAATATCCCTACAAAGACAATTCTAGTGATCTTCCCAAAGGTAGAAGTCTGAATTATTTTGCACCCTTACAGAGGTATGACATAGAATGTTACAAATGTGGTAACTATGGGCATATAGCCATAAAATGTAAATCAATGATTCCTATTGAAAAAGGGGCCACAACTAAATATACAGAGTAAATAAAGGCTTGGAAAAAGATAGAAGATGTGAAAGAAAAATGTTCGATAGCTCTATGTGCCACATAAAAGAAAAATCTATGGCATGTGGACAATGGATGTTCAAAGCACATGACAAGAGACCCAAGCAAGTTCATAAGTCTAAAATGATATCAAAAAGGAAAAGTCACTTTTGGAGATAATTTATCTTCTAAAATAATTGGGAAGGGTACAGTGGCTCTAAGAAACAAGGTTAAAGAAAAAATTGTTCTTCTAGTAGAAAAATTAAAACCTAATATCACTAAGTGTGAGTCAAACTTGTGATCAAGGGAAAATTTGCATATTTGACTCCAAGAAATGTGAAATCAGAAGTAAAAATTCAGGAAAACTTATTGGGACTGCCGTGAGAACTCCAAGCAATGTATACATCCTAGAAAATGAAGAAGAATGTTACATGAGTCATATTGATGAAAGTATGTTGTGGCATAGAGGGATGGGGCACTTGAACTTTGAAAATATTGTAAAATTAAGTAAGAAGGGAGCCGTAAGAAACTTTCCAAAGATCATAAAACCTCCAAACTATGTTTGTAGACATTGTCTTCATGGGAAACAAACAAAAGCAAGATTCAACATCCAAGAGCATACAACATCACAACCATTGGAAATAATTCACAATGATCTCTGTTGACCTACAAGGAATAAAAGCATGCAAGGTGAGCGTTACTTCATGTTATTCATTGATGATCATACAAGGATGACTTGGGTGACATTCCTCAAGGAAAAATCAAAAGCCTTTGTGAAGTTTAAATCTTTTAAAGCACTAGTTGAGAATGAAACAAATCTCAAAATTAAATGGATAAGGTCAGATAATGGTGGTGAATTTACCGCAAATGAATTCAATGAGTTTTGCGAAACTCATGGAATCAAAAGGCAGTTTTCAGCTCCAAAAACTCCTCAGCAAAATGGAGTTGTTGAGAGAAAGAACAAGACAGTTCAATAAGCATCCAGAACTATGCTTAATGAATCTAAAATTCCAGATAGCTATTGGAGAGAAGCAATATATACAGTTGTTTATATACAAAATAGAGGACATCTTAAAGTAAATAATGATAAAACTCCTTACAAGCTATGGTTTGGCAGGCCAACATCAGTCAAGTACTTTAGAGTCTTTGGAAGTACATGCTACATAAAGAGAGATGATGATGATATTGGAAAATTTGACTCCGGGATATATGAGGGCATATAATTTCTTGGATATTCATCTACCAAAAAGGAATACAGATGTTACAATCTAAAGTCACACAAGATCATAGAAAGTGCAAGTGTAATTTTTGATGACACTAAACCAAGAAAAAATAAAATTCAAGAAAATGAGGATGATGAAGAAACTGATGGTGAAGAGAAAGACGAAGATTCTAAAAAGGAGGCGTTTTTAAAAGAAGAAGAGAAAGATGAAGATTCTCAAAAGCAAGAGGATTTAGAACAAGAAAAGGAAGAAAAAGAAGATGAAGAATCACATGAAAGTGAAGACGAAGACTCTCCCAAATCTGATACAAAAACACCATCTAGAAGAATTCAAAAGAATCATCTTGAAACTCTAATCATAGGTGACAAGGATTCATGCGTCAGCACAAGAAGAATAGTGATGTTTCAAGAATAAGCATTAATCTCATTAGTTGATCCAAATTTTTTTGTAGAAACTATAAAAAATAATGATTGGCTCAACGCCATGAATGATGAGTTGGACCAAATAGAGAAAAACCAAACTTGGGAACTTGTCCCAAGACCGAAAGGGGTGAATTTTATTGGTACCAAATGGGTTTTCAAGAACAAGTTTAATGAGGATGATCAAGTCATAAGAAACAAAGCCATACTAGTATGCAAGGGATCTACTCAAATAGAAGGTACTGACTTTGAAGAAATTTTTTCACCTATGGAAAGACTTGAAGCCATTAGAATGTTTCTAGCATTTGCTTGCTACAAAAACTTCAAGGTATACCAAATGGATGTAAAATATGCATTCCTTAATGGAGAACTTGAAGAGGAAGTCTATGTTGAACAACTTGAAGGTTTTCTCTTATCGAAAAATAGATATTATGTTTGCAAACTAAAAAACGCACTCTATGGCCTCAAACCAGCTCGAAGAGCATGGTTCTCAATACTAGACAAGTACTTGAAGAAGAAAGGATATAGAAGAGGGGCCACTGATAGTAATCTATACATAAAGTTTGAAAACAAAAAACATGATCATTGTTGTTGTCTACGTAGATGATATAACATTTGGAAGTGATCTACAGATTCTGAGTGTAAAGTTTGCTTCAGAAATGAAGAAGGAATTTGAAATGTCAATGTTGGGTGAACTAACATTCTTCCTTATTTTACAAGTCTCGCAATCAGAAAAGGGATCTTCATCTCTCAAACCAATTATATCAAAGATATGTTGAAATTTTTTAAAATGGAAGACTCAAAACCTGTCAGTACTCCTATGGTCACTGGTTGTAAATTAAGCAAGGATGATGAGTCTTTGGAAGTAGATAATTGCATGTATAGTTCAATGATTGGTAGCTTTCTATATGTAATAGCTACATGACCATATGTGATGCAATCTGTAGGCTTGGTTTCCAGATTCTAATTAGCCCCCAAATAAACACATGTGGCAGCAATAAAAAGAATCCTTAGATATCTAAAAGGAACTATGGAGTATAGTTTATGGTATCGAAAAGGAAATGAATTCACTCTAAAGGAATTCATTGATGCAAATTGGGAAGGAAGTATTGATGATAGAAAGAGCACTAGTGGAGCATCATTTTACTTGGGAGATTGATTGGTATCATGGTTAAGCAAAAAGAAGTCCATTTCACTTTTTACAACAGAAGCTGAGTATATTGTTGCTGCTGCTCATGTTGTACTCAAGTCATATGGATGAAACAAACATTAGAATATCTACTAGTGAAATAAGAGGACCTAATTGTGATACACTATGACAACACGAGTGCTATAAACATATCCAAGAATCCAGTTATGCACTCCAATACCAAGCACTTTCCAATAAAATATCACTTTCTAAGAGAACAAGTGTCA
Source organism: Larix kaempferi (assembly GCA_027924585.1). Classification (NCBI taxonomy): domain Eukaryota; kingdom Viridiplantae; phylum Streptophyta; class Pinopsida; order Pinales; family Pinaceae; genus Larix; species Larix kaempferi. The sequence goes on from BSBM01000866.1 coordinate 6,649,811, forward strand.
CAAAATCTTGTCAAATTGGAGTATATTGATACAAAGGAACAAATTGCAGACATCTTTAATAAGCCACTAACTAGAGGGTCCTTTTCCTATCTCAAGAAAAAGCTGGGGGTTATCCCTCTTCCTTAGTATAAACTGAAGATTGTACCCTGTCACAAAAAGATGGATATAGTTGACAGGGGTAGTTTTGATATCCTTTGTCATTAATGTCAAAGGGGGAGAACTTTGAAGAGCTGTTGTCATCAATGAAAAAGGGGGAGAATATTGAGTATGATTGTCATTGATATCAAATAAGTTCATTAATGACAAAGGAAAAGTATATTAAGTCGATGCGTAAAACTAGTCGAATGGTCGATGCCATATTTTGTCGATGCTTAAACTGGTTGACGCCATATTTAGTCGATGCGTAAAACGGGTTGAATGGTTGACACCATATTTAGTCGATTCTTAAACTAGTCGACGCCATATTTAGTTGATGCTTAAAACTAGTCGACACCATACTTAGTCGATGCATAAAATTGGTCAAACATGTCAAAGCTAAAAAGTGGTCGATATTAATATGGAGTCAATTGGTGTGAACCGCTTTTATTATGGTCAAGTAATCTAAATCAAGTCAATAGTCGACTTATTATCTTCCATTTCCAATTGAGTCGAAGTCATAGATGTAGTTGGCTGGTCGGATTCGCAGTCGACAAGCCGGAGTCACGAAGTCAAATTCGCAGTTGGAAAGTCAAAGTCACAAAGTCGACATTGGAATTAGCGAGTTAGAGTTGGAATGGAGGAGTCGAAGACGCTGGATTAAGAGTACATATTTAATGTTTCGACACCTGACATTGGAATTGACAAGTTGGAATCGGAGTTGGCATGTCGAAGTCAGGGTTGCGAAGTCGAAGTGTTTCATAATCGCACTCTTAATTTCACAGGTTAAAACATAGAGGTAATTGTGAATTAGTTTAAGTGAGGTCATTGTGAGTTGAAGGGTCATGGTGAAGATTTGTGAATGTTAGGTGAAGAGGCATGATTGAGGGTATATAAACAAGGTTTTGTTCCTTTAAATGAAGTGTCTATGTACATTAAAATATCAAATCAGAAGGTGTATAGAAAACAAAGGATGCATAATCATTTAAAGGGTGTTTGGGAGGTGCAAGGACATATTACAAAACCCTGTAGCAAGTCATAGCTTCCTTCCAGTTGTTGATGGTAAACAGGGTGTTGTTGCATCCTTTAGTTGTAGCTAAAAATTTTGGGTGTCGTTGCATCCTTCAGTTGTAGCTGAAAATATTGGGTGTTGTAGCATCCAGCAAGTTGGTGCTTGTAAATACTTGTAAATATAATTTTTCAATAATAGAAAGTGTTTGTGGTTTTCCCAATTGTGGTTCCATGATAAAATTCTATTTTCTGTTTCTATTGTTGATTGTCTTAAAAGTGATAAAAATTGAAGAAATATCTAAATACGGATTCACCCCCCCACTCAGTATTACTTGATTTTCCAACAATAAGACACTTCTCTCACTACCTGCTTCAGATCTCATTGACATCAGATCCCTTTTTTGGGAGTTAAAATAATTAAGATTGTACCTTGGGTTCCATTCTCATAAAAAATAAGGGTCCACCTTAAATTAAGCAAAAAGAGTCATGATTTATCTTTGCCTCATTATTCTCCCCTATTTTCTACGTCAACAAGTTCATCTCATCAAGGGAAGTCATACGTTATAGTGGTAAAAACATTTAAATTTATGATTAATGATAGTTATCCATCTGACATAAGTAGGTTTCCCACCAGACATCATCATTATTATTAAGGTTCCCGACCATAGTGGGTTGTTCACAATCGTCAATAGTTCATCTTCTTCAGCATCAACAACATCATCAATAGTCCAAGCCACATTTATTCATGATGGGATTTAAGCCACCTTCATCCCTATTTCTAGCTATTCGTAGAGTTGAATCCTTGGTGTATGCTTAATGTAATCCAGTTTGAGAAAATTTCATGAGAATAGGAATGCCTACCTCATTTGTATAAAGAATTATTTTTATGTGTCATCTATCCCTTTCCTGCTTCAATAATAATCACCAATATCACCCCTCGGAGTATTCCTTCACTGTCAACAATTGCTAGCTTACTATCATAGTTTATAATATCAACATGAGGGAAAGAAAAAATGATGTATTTCAGTGAGATAGGTCCTTCCTAAACTCACAAATCAAGGGAAATATATTATCACCCAAATCTCACACACATGCAACATTCTGACCATTATTGCAAAAGGACATCATCAACATACAACATGCAAATCATTAGCATCATTTTCATCAAAATTTGGAATGAGAATTGAACCTTAGAATGACAAAGTCCATTAGTTTGTACAATCGTACAAATTTTTTCTAGATACCCACATAGATCTGCGTTGGAAAATTCTCAAAACCCACATGGTTGTACCAGTAAGTGGACCATTAACTCTCTACAATGTATTCAAGGCTCACAATAGCATTTTTCACTCCAAGAATTTGAATTGGCCTCTTCACATGCTTGGGAGAATTCATTAGCTGCATGATTGTACCCTTGGGAAAAATTCATGATATGGAGTATTCCAATTGAGAACTAGATGTTTGAATACCTCCATTTGGCTTATAAAAGGAATCCATGAGCATGCATTCAACAAGAGAAATCTAGAGCAAGGTTTTTCTACAAGGAATTGGTACAAGAGCTCATATTTCACATACATTATCATCACCATTTGGAATTCAAATATCCCTAGACTTCTTCCTCAAGAATCAAGTGCTTCTCCTCATCATTCCAAGTTAGTTAGAAAGCAATTTGAGATGGTTCAAAAGGACCCATCTTAAGGGATATTTTTTCCTACCATTGGAGCTACATACTTCTAGGTGACACCATTTGTATACAATCTTTACCATTGGACAATACTATATGGTTGAAGCAAACTCATTCTCTTTGTTTTCATGGTATTAGCACTTGCCAATCTTTCATTTCATTCTTTCTTTTTGAGTTTTTCTTTAGAGTGTTAGTGCATGGTCTACTAATCATCACTTACATTGTTTCCTTGGTTAAAACCTGCAAGGATAAGGGAGGATTGCTCATTCTTGTGGCATTTTTCCAAAAATAATATTGATCCGGGATATGCTTCCAAAGAATATGTGTGGTATGCAACATGGCGTTCTATTTAAGATATGTTAAAATCATGATATCATGTGCCATTTAACATGTAGGTATTTGATGATTTATGCGTATTAATATAAATTATGAGATCGCGTGTCATTTAACATGCATTTAATTGATGATTCATGATGGCTAATGAAATTATTTTATGATATACTCTAGTAGTAGCAGACAATTAATGTTGTATGATATTTTACAATATGTTGTTCATGTGATAACACTTGGCACTTAGCATAGGACACTTGAAATTCATGGTGTTCCCTGCCTTCCATGATTATATTATGAGGATGTTGTTTTAGTGATGAGGATATTTCAAGATGATTATATAGTGTTATGTTTATGCAATTCTATTTGGGAATGTAATAGCATGCATATAACACGTTATACAACTTGACGAGAACCCAACATTGTTCTCGTTTTTTGGGGGGTCAATTTTAGTAGTTGTTTTTACCTCCATTTAAGAAAGTGTGTATACTGGTAGCACCATTTTTCCTTTTGAGCCCCTATTTTGCAATTTTGAAACTTCTTGGTAATAAAAAAAATTTAATTGTTATTTACAATTATGTTTTTCCAAGTTGATGAGAACCCGAAATTGTTGTCATTTTTGGGGGGATCAATTTTAGTAGCTATTTTTACCTCTGTTTCAGAAACTGTGCATACTGGTAGCACCATTTTTCATTTTGAGCCCATTTTTTGCGATTTTGAAACTTCCTCTTCATAAAAAAATAATAATTTTTATTTACAACTGTGTTTTTCCAAATTTTACAAAAAAGCTACATTTAGTAGCTTGTTATCATGAAAAATATATATATATTTTAAATTTTAAATTTTTATTTTTAAAAGCAAATTAAAATTAGAAATATATATATATATTTGGATTTTTATTCTTTAAATTTTCATCTTCATTAACTTATTTTTAAGGTTAAATTTGTAAAAACAAATTGAAAATTTTGAAAAAAAAAAACCAAAACTTAAAAAAAAAACTAAAAAACAAATCAATAAAAAAAAAAATTAAAATTAATAACATTTTAAAACTTTACAAATTTTAAATTTTAAAATTAAAAAAATTAAAATTTAAAATAAAATTTAAAAATAAAAAAACAAAAACAAAAACAAACAAAAAAATCCCCCTACCACCGACTACTTGGGTTGATACAGACTCTGTATGGGATGATACGTCGACTGAAAAGGCGTCGGATGGGGTAGCTTTGAGTAAGCCAAGGTCAAGGACTGGTTTCTTGGTAATTATTTCTTGCCAGTTTGGGAGAAGGGATGGGAGGTTGGAAATAAATAGATTGAGAGCATTATCTTCCTCAATTTTTTGTTGAACGAGATGGGGAAGGGTTTGTACCATACTTAGAATAAAAAGTGAATCTTTGGTTATAGGTGGATTAGATACCAGAGTTATGGAAATACTTGTTTCCTCCATTACAGTAGTCGGAGATAGTGGAGGGGAACTATTTGTTAAGTCGATGTGGGGTTTGAACGTTACCTTGAGTTTCTTTTGGGGCTTCTCCGCTTCCACAAATTTATTGAACTACTCATCGACAAAGACTTTGTTCTTTACTACATCCTCCAAAATTTGTGTAGCACTACTGATCAGTTCAGCTTCATTCTCTTCCGTCGGTTCTCTTATGATCATATTCCTTTTCCCTTTCCCTTTTGTGTCCTTGGTTTGTCGTGTCATCGAAAGTTCTTCTGCAACCTATCGAATATTTTCTTCCATGAGTGCATAATCTGGATTGTCGGACTAAGTTTCTTCATCTGAATGTTCAGTTGCATCCAGTGATTCTTTGTGAGGTGTAAGAGTAAGTGCTAGAGGTTGTGGCGCAACTGTAGGCTCAAATTGAAATGTAAAATTGCTCATGTATAGGAAGCTTTCATACTCTTCCTCTTTTTATAAGTCTGTTAGAGGTTCGACTATGGGAACGCCGACCTCTCGTGCTTGAACAGGAATTGTCAATTTTGTGTTGGATTTCCTGCTGAGCTCATTGAATATTTCGTTGAATGAAGGATAGTAGTCGAGAGGTTGTGCGGCGCTAGCTATGCCCTGCAGGTGCTAGACCGATGTGTGATCTAGTGCAAGTTGGATGTGCGTCGACGGAGGCAGACTTCGTCGAACATTCTGGGGTACTCTCCATCTAGTCGATCGAATTTTTAGCTTTTGAAACCAAACTTCCAGCCAAATCCTGACTGTCGAAGGTCCCATTCAGATGCCTCCATTTGTAAAGCATCGAAAGTTCTGCATAAAAATATTATTTTCGGTTGCAAAGTCCTTATTTCCAGCTGGTCAAATGTGTGACATGACTATCCAGATGATCAAGGATGGATATCGGATAGCCGTACTGTCTTCTTGGCACTTGCAGCATATATTTTTTATGATTCCAGCCAGGAATTCATCCCAATTGTATATTGTTTCCTTCGATGCCACATTCATCACAGATTCTAACATGTCGGTCTTAAGATCTGAACCTCGACCAGAACTTGAGAGTGTAGTGGAAACAATTCTAGCAGCTATCTTGTAATTTTCATATTTAATTTGATTGACGACTAAGCCTCTAGAATTCTTACCGGCAAGATTGTCTATGAATTCTTTGATCAACTCAGGCTTCTGTCGTGTCGGCACATCTTCTCCTTTGTTTGACAAGCCTATGATTCTGTGAATAAGTGTACCGTTTATTTCGAATGGGACATCAAAATAAAACTTTCCATTGTGGTATCGACTGACTATGAATTGTGCTATGATGTCTTTCAATCCAGAAAAATTCTCCAGCAAAGGTGCGTTCATATATTGTAAGATTGTGAAAGTCCTAATCCTTTCAGTTGGCTCTCTCTAGAGACCATTAGCTTCCTTCCCCCATTTACAAATATCGCCCTAGGTTCTTCTCCAATGAGGTTCTGAAACCTTGGTGTTCCAGATCAATTGAAGACGGGTTTCTAAGGGAGATTGAGCTCTCTCCAACTCTCGAACTTTAGTAGTAGTAGACCGAGTTGTCGCCTGACCTTTCTTGGGAGCCATGGAAGATACAGGGTTTTCTAGGTCACAATCTGGTTCTGGTAGCTCTGAGCTCTGGTTCTCAATCTCTCTGTAGAAGAGTAACCAGGAATCCTCGAACTCTGGATTTATAGCGGCAGAGTTTGACACAGTGGACCAGGAGGTAGATGGCCGCATTAACGCTTGACTTGATGAGGAATTTAAGTGTGAATGACATATTAACGATGCCTCGAGAACCATATCTCGAATTTGATACTCCATTGGTTGGCCATCCCGACTGCTTGTATTTGTTGCTTCTACGTCGGGTTGACGTTGGTGTGATTCCTTTGTGCTATCAAGTCGGCCAGACTTGGTCTGGTGATGTCGATGAGCTCGTTCATCCTGTCGACTGGTTCTATCATGTCGACACCTCTCCTGTCGATGGTCATGCGTCAGTATCTTGTTTTCACCAGTATTGCTTGTCCAGTCCCTTATCATAGTGAATCTGATACAACCTATTTTGAATGAATTGCTTAAATGACTTTCTCTCCCAGGTTAGTTACAACTATTTTATTTTATTTTATTTTCATGACTTGTATTGTTTTAGTCGGGCACCATTTACAAGTTTCTTGAAAAAAATACCTTGTAATGTTTTCAATCAGACTGAACCGTTGGGGTTTATCACTTCGACAATATAGGGCCCCATCCACTCCGTGTGCAACTTTTTCGGTTTCCCTTTTACGCAGATATTATAAAGCGATGCCAAATCACCAATTGATAGATTCTTCCATTTAATATTTCTATCATGGCATGCTTTTTGTTGTTGTTTATTAATTTGTTGGTGTTCCATTTCTATCTGTCGATTCTCGTCCAGTTTCGACAGTTGTAATAGTCGCTCTTGTCGTGCATCTTCAACATCAATGTGTAATACTACTGCAATTTTTGGGGCTTGTCATCAAAAATGCAGTGAAACAACTGCTTCTTTCCCATAGACAAGTGAAAAAGGTGTTTGACCCGTCGTTCTTTTGTATGCTGTTCTGTATGACCAAAGAACAATAGGTACTTTATCATCCCAGTCATCCTTCTCCATGTTGCACACTTTCATCAGTCCTCTTGTGAGTGTTTTGTTAAATGAGTCCACAATGCCATTAGATTGTGGATGATATGTTGTGCTTATTCTGTGATCAATTGCAAACTCTTTTGTTAATGCTTCAATAGTTTTGCAGACAAAGTGCGTACCTTGGTCACTAAGAAAAGTTAGCGGGCATCTGAAACGTGTAATGATGTTTTCATAGATGAACTTCGTAGAAAATTCTCTAGAACATTTCTCGGTTGGTTCTGCCTCTGCACATTTGGTGACAAATTCTACAGCAGTGATGATATAACGTGCACATGTCCGTCTTCCAAGTACTGGAAATGGTCCAATAAAATCAATTGCCCAGATTTCAAATGTTTAGCTTGGATTAATTGGAACCAAAGGCATTTATGTGCTAGGAAGCGGTCATGCCATACGTTGACATATATCACATTTAGTTACAAATTGTCGATAGTCTTTATGAACTACCGGCCACCAAAGTCCAACTTGCAGAATGTTCCTTACTATTATATCTGTGTGATAATGTCCTCTTGTCGGTCCATAGTGAGCTTCCGAAGTATACTCTGTCACTCATGCTCAAGTGTACACTGACGTAATACATCATCTAGGCCAAGTTTGTAGAGGAATCCGTTAATGAGGGTATAAGGTGCATATTTCATAGCAAGGATCTTCCTCTCCTTCTCAGTCATTCCTTAAGGAGATTTCCCATCCTCGAGAAATTGAGCAATTTATGCCACTTCTGAAGGGACAGCTTCAATTCGAAACAAATGTGCATCTAGAAAATCATCTTCTATCCCTGTCGTTTCCTCTCCAAAGTCAACTCTCAACAAGTGGTTGTTGGTTGTGGAGCCAGATATTCTAGTCTCACGGATGATATTGTTTCAGCCGTGTTTGAACCCCAGGTTTGGTTATGATCCCAGCACGATCCCCAGGGGGTCCGGGGGAGTTCACACTCCCCCAACTGGGGGGCACGGGGGCCAGCAGACCCCCGAGAAAAATTGTTGGGGTTGTTTTCGCCAACAGTTTACGAGCCCATGGTATTTTCCGATTGTATTTCCCTTATAAAAGAAAGATGTTGTAATACGGCTAGGGTTGATGTATTAGGTATTATGCATTGTAAATATCTCCTAGATCACGAAGAGAAACTCTGAGACAGTGAAGAGGAAGTGCAGCGGTTGTGCTGCAGGTTGTATCCCTTCACTTTGTTGGACGGTATAATAATAAGGACTGGCAATTTCAGCATGGACGTAGCCTATCTTGGGTGAACCATGATATATTGTATCTCTCTTGTAATGTGTTTGTGTGATTGTATTTTCATTTCTATTTATTTTTATTGCTCTACGATCCTATTTTTCTAATAGTGGTCTGTCCCGACATTAGCCTTTCCTGGTCGGATTATTACCTCAAATTAAAATTCCTGAAATAATAGAAGCCAGTGACACAACCTCCTGTGGTGCAATGGTTTATTGACTAGATACTTCAAAGCCTGATGATATGTGTAAAATATAAAAGGATTAGCCAATAAATAGTGACGGTATTTCTGTAGTGCAAATACCATACCTAATGCTTCTCTTTCTGTAGTGGAATAGTTTCTTTTAGCCTTGTTCAGCTTCCGACTGCTGAAAGCATTAATATAGCCCATTCCATATTCTCCGGGTTGTGTTAAAATAACGCTGACTGCTATTCCAGATGCATCAATATGAACATGGAACTTCACCGACCAGTTTGGGAACCAGAGGATAGGTGCTTCAACCATTTTTCTCCTCAAGGTATCGAATGAAGTATTGCATTCCTCCGTCCACTTGTATTCCTGATTTTCTTTTAACAACTCTTCGAGAGGATATGTCATGTCAGAGTAATGTCTTATGAACTTTCTGTAGTACCCTATATGACCCAACATAATTCACACTTGCTTCGGATTGACTGGAGGTTTTAGGTCAAGAATAATTTTTATTTTTGCATAATCAACCTTGATTCCTTCTTTACATACTACGTGGCCCAGCAATATACCAATAGGAGTCGCAAAAATGCACTTTTTAATGTTCAGCGATAATGGAATCTGTCGACAACGTTCCAGCATCAATTGAAGCCATTTGCAATGATCTCTTAACATTGAGTAGATTGTCCAGGCATTGAAATAGACAACCATGGTTTTGTAGATATACTCCTGAAAAGCTTTGACGACAATACGGGAAAAGACCGCTGGTGCGTTCTTCAAACCAAAAGGCATGACTTTATATGCGAACGACCCAAATTCACATACGAATGTAGTGTTTTTCTGATCTTCTTTCGCAATAGGTACTTGATTGTACCTAGAGAAACCATCCGTAAATGAATAACACTCATGCCTTGCAACTTCGTTAATAATCTCATCTGTGAAAGGAGTTGGAAACGGATTGGTAAGTGTTACCTTATTCAGTTCGCGGAAGTCGACACAAATTATCAGTCGTGTCGGGTTGTGCTTCTTTGGCTGAACAACCATCGAGCTCTCCCACTCTGATTGGTCGATAGGATATATAATTCCAGCTTCGAGCATACTATCGATCTCTTTTTTAACAATGTCTTTATACTTGTGTGCGAGCTTATAGGGCCTTTTCTTCACTGGTTTGGCGTCTTTTCTGATGTCGATTTTCATTTCACCCATCTCCTGCACAAGTCCTTTCAGATCTTTGTATTCAACGGAAAATACATCCTGAAATTCCTTGCGGAGGCTGGTGATTTCTGCAATTTGTTCTTCATTCCAGTAGTCGCCAATTCTCGCCATCTTTGGTTAGCCATCATTAGAGATATCCACTTCTTTTGTTTTGATCTTTGCATCCATCCACTTTGTAGCATGACTGTCATTTATTAGTATTTCGCCTTGCTTTATTTGTGTGAATGCAGGGAAAAAGTCTTTTTCTGTTAATCTTTCTAGTTCATCTTTCTCGACAATATCCATGCTAAAGACTGTTTTGATAGGATTTGACGTATTGGGGTAATCTTGTCTCCATTGAAAATTTTTCCCAATTGACTTCTCTGTTTCCAAGCTTATTCATGTAGAATGCTATATTTCCTTTGACGTTATGTTATGACAGGTAGTGGGTCGGAGAATAGTCTGCTTCTTTTCTATAGGTGCTATGTTTTCTGTCTGCTGCAGAAATTCTTTGATATGTTTGCTTGCTTCGACCAACTGCTCCTCCTTTGGAGAAAAATAGAAATCATTGATGAAGTTTTCTTTCAAATATTTCCATGTGAATGTTTCTCCTCTCACGTCTTCAATCTTATACCATTTATTAGGCAGATCGTCAAGTGTGCCAGGAAAGAAGTGAGGCCATGCCCTTTCATCTTTTTAACCCAGTTTCTTCCATTCTTTTTCACAACGATCGATATGGGCTTCAGGATTTTGTCCCTGTGTGAACATAGGGATGTTGGCATGAGTCGTCATCTTCTCTCCTCCAATCTTTCTACAAAAAATGTTGACGCATTGTTCCAGTTTTGGAGTCTCGACTGGTGGGTATACCACCATTTCGCAGCTTGCCCAATGAAAGTCTCAACCAGACTCTGTAGTCTACCTTGCTCTCCGACATGTTTTGAGACTTGTTCGATATGTATTGCTCCCGATTCACGTTCCTTGTATCTCAGTGCCGGATTATATGTCTATGCATTTTTGGCTGGTGCAAGAGTCGGGTATTCTCGAATTTTTCGCTTAAATATTCTTGGAGTGGTCGAGATTGAGAAAAATTTATTTACTTGTTTCTTCGAGATGGCTTCCACCGTCCAACATTCCTTTGCATGAAGATCATGATTTTCTATCTACCAGTCATAAATATCTGCATCGGAAATATATCCGATCGAAAGATGATCTCCAAGGTGAAGCTCTCATTGAGAATTTGGTTCGATATGATCTTCATTGTTATCTATTCGATAAAGCTATTGAATGTCATTATCTTCTTCCACTGGTTCCGACCAAGGTTCTCCCTAAGATGGGAAGATTGGTATAATAACCTTCTAACCATTTCCTTTTAGCTTGATGTGACCTTTATCTAGTGAAATCGAAGCCTTCATCTTTCGCCCCCAAGGTCGGCCGACCAAGGCTGGGAAAGAACTTGCATCATATTTAGGATTAATGATTTCAAAATCAACTTTTGTTGAGATGCCTTTGATATATGTTTCAATTCCCTTCCATACTCCGATCGGCTCAATAAGTCCTTAATCAACGAGTTTCAGATAAATACCTGATTCCTACAACTGTGGTCAATTGAGTTGGTCCCAAGTATCACGAGTCATGATATTGACTTGGGAACTGAAATCCAATACGACTTGGCGTACATGGTAGCCATTTATGTCAAGATCGACAAGAGGGTCAGCATCATTTTTTCTTTTTGATTAAGTCGAACAATGTTTTTGGTTTGTCTTTGCACGACATGTTTATGCTTGAATTTATGCAACAGGTCGATTAACTTTCCTACAGCTTCATCATTTGTGGTTAGATTGAACAATTCATTCAGTGCTTCTTGTCAGTTTTCTTCAGTGTCTTCATGGGCTGCTAATTCAGAAAATATGTCAGATGCATTTTTAAACATAAATTTTTGCTTAGTCGGATTTGGATAATCTTCTTTGGTTACTATTTTATTTATCTGTGGTCTACCTAGACCAATATGGGTACCTTATCTAGTAACAATTTGCAAATTTTTTGTTGAAAGCACATCATATTTAGGTACACAAGACAAGACATGAACATTCTTTTTATTATTGATTTTTTCAATCATGGTAGGGCAATCCTCTAAAAAGTGATCTCCTACCCCACATTTGGTACAAAAATTTAGATCGGTTCTTTCTTTATATTGGCATTCTGCATGTCGATGATCTTCACTAAGACATGTAAAACATAGACCAGGTCGATTAGGTGGGATACCACGACCACCATCGCCATGACCACAACACCGGTATCCTCCACACCTGTTATAGCTGTTATATCAACGATCATATATACGGTCATCATATCTGGGATATCTGTCATTCATGTTCTAGTTATATCGGTTATTTCTTCCATCATTTCGGTCAAATATGTCGTACCTTGGATTTATTTCGTTTTGCGGCTCGACAAAATTTGTTTGGTACACTGCATGGTAGTTTTGTCGATTCTTCACATTCAGATGGCATTTGTCAATCGAATGGGTATTGACTTCGCATATCTGGCACCATTTTTCTTTCTTATTCTTTAAATTGTAGGGGAAATCATTAGTGTAATGCAAGTCGTATTCTTTACAGAGATCGCAAAAGCAGCTGGTTTGAATAGGTTTGACTTCTTGTCGTCGATCCTCTATTCGATAAGAGTCTTTAGTGTGTCCTGCAATTTGACATGTAGTACACCATAGCTCTGGCCCTTTCAAATTCATGCTTCGAATTGCTTGCTCCATACTCTCAATGCGTTCATCGACATGTCTTTCAATGGAGACTAAAGGATATTCATCATCCATTTCAATCTCTAGTGTTGTCTTCAATGCATCTGCATAAGAAGTGACATTTTGTCGATGCACATGTATTTTAATTTTACTTATGAGACCAGCAATGAACCATTTAATTAGTAGTTTTTCTTCGATCTCATAGTCGATTTTGCTCAAGAGGTATTTGAACCTCTTATCATATTCCTTGATAGTTTATGTCGGCTTCTGGACTATTGTCTTCAGTCATTCGGCTACCAGATATGTTGCGTCTTCTGTCATGAAAAAGGCTAGGAAAATTTTCCTAATTTGCTCCTTAGTTGCATTTGGTGTTTTTGCAATATATCCCATATACTATGTCAATGCTTGTTTTCTCAAAGAGCCACCAAACTAAGCCAACTGTCGTTCTTCATTGGTGAGTTGGTTGGTTGTCCATATTAATTCACACATGAACCAGTGTCTTGTCAGATCTTCATCACCTTCATAAAATGGAAGGTGTGTTGTCGAGTGCGACATGTCTGTTGATGTATTAACTTGAGAATTAGATGGTGGAGTAGGTGGATTGTTACCGCAATCAGAACTTGGTGCTTCTTTGACTTCAACTAGCCGCTTATCAGGACTGGGTTCTCTACCTTCAAAACTAATGTCTATAGACTCTACTACTTTGCTTTGTCTTGGGATTCTTTCTGCTTCTACTGGTTCTATCAAAATCCAAGGAAAGTTCTTCTCAAACGGGACTTCATTACTTCTCGGATTCTTCCAAGTACTCATGGAGTCACTCAAATCTGGTATTGGAAGGGGGGGTGCTTCTTCATGTTCTAAGTACATTAGATGAAAACTTCTATTTGAAAACTTGGGTTGAAAACTCACCCAGTTTCCCTCTTCAGGTCGATGAATCAGTAATCTACTGACTTCATCACCTTCTTCATTATGACGACTCCAAATTCTCGACTGGCCATCATGGAGACCAAGATTTTCTTCGACAATCTCTTGCACTCGTACACTTTGGGTTAGCTGAAATGGAGAAGGGGGTGTCAACCTCTCGGGTATCTGAACTTGGAGAGCTCTACCATGCTCTATCCACAAGTCTTCATCCATCGGCGATGGGTTTTCATCGACACCTTGATCATCATGGGCTCGACTCGAATCTGGCATATTTCCTTTTGCATCTATCCCGATACTTTATCCTCACTTCTTATAGAGTGCACTTTCCTGCTCCCTTAGCTCTTCGTGTCATTGTCTCATATTTTCTCTTTCAATTTTTTGAATATCCTAAGTGCTTTTGTGACTTGTGGTTCTGTCTTTGTTAGATTTGTGAGTTCCTCCACTGCTGGTCATGTCGCCCTTTCATATGTTTCTTTTCATTAATTTCGGTACATCAGAACATGTTTTGCCACCCCCCAATGTCGTCCTGAAGCTTTCTAGACAACTGGGGAGGTGTGGGACATTATTTGTTCAAAAAGAATTCCCATTCGTGCTCTTTCACAAATATTTCCAACTGACGTTCTTTCTCCTCCCAATTAGAGTTCGGAAGGGGCAGGAGCAGCAATGGTCATGTCTTGACAATGTGCACAATGCCTTTGTCGATCAAAAATTTGAACAATAACGTCGACAGAGAACATAAGAATTGATCAGCTAGCTCGGTGAAATTTTTTTATTTATTTCATCCACAGAGATGTGTTCTTCAATCGCTTTCTCTTCACAGAAGTCGTCCGCAATATTTTCACACCATTCCGACAGATTCGTGCATCCTCCGTTGATCAACTTTGATAACAGCTTCCACTCTTCTTCCTCAACTAGTCTTTTCATCCAGTAGCTTTTTCAGGGAAGACGGCATGGACTCTACAAATTTTTCATAGGTCTTTGAGAAGAATATTTCTCTTGCTTGAATAATCATTAGCTTGTTCCTTTGCACATAATTATGCAGGTAGCTCATGATTTTCTTCTCCCACCAATCCTTAATATCCTGCTCCAAAATCATATGTCATGCTATTATTTCTGAATGCATCACCCAACAATGGAACCAATGTTGTATTCCCGTGGGTCACGAGGTTACCATAGATACATTATACATTATAAACAAGCATGCACGGTGATTCATATACAAGAGACAAGAGACCAATAGGGAGAGAGAAGCACAAGCCTTTATTAACTAGCAAGAGAAGAACACTACATAGAACAGATCTAACTTAGTCCAGTAAACAACTCAACAACCTATATATATGCATTTACAAGAGGTTATGTAACCGTCTGGTCGGTTCAACTGACCGACACGACCCAATTGGTCGACCCATCTGTCGACATACATTTACAATAGGTTGGACGGGGATCCTAGTCAACAGGTTGACTTAGGCTCCTCCAAAACTACCTCCACTAACCTGTATACCTTTACTACTATTACTAACTGCAAGTGACAAATTCATTTCTTACCTAAAATCATGGAGACATGCACAGCATCGTGGGTTCGACATATACCCTGGCCTAAGAAGGGCTATCTTTTTCTATCGAACTGAGATAGCATTTTTTTTTCCTTTTCTATGTGTGATAGTCATTTGATCTAGAATCCTTCACATATGTCTCTTTCTTCAAACACATATCATTATTCCTCTATCTCAGCCACAGTCTTGTTCCTACTCTCTTTCCAAAATATTTTTCCAGCAGGCACTAATCAAGTCTCTTCTACTGTCACATATTCTTCTTCTCACAACATTCTTAGCTCATTTTCTCTTCATTCATTCTTCCCTCCTTCTACTTAGACCCTCCTCTGGTCAACCCCTAGTTCCCCTATGTGTGCAGAGATGCTTAACTTCCAGGGTGAACTGATTCCAATATCATAGTCACTTTGTCGCATAACAACATCTTGAACCAAGTATACAATGACTTCAGGTATCTTCCGTGTGGACCCTTAAAAAAATACCTCTCAACTATGTTGTATGATTAGGTACAATCTATAGAAAACTTTGTAACATAACTCATCAGTACACGATCCAACCAAAAATCTACTCCGCATGAGATCAAGTTACTTACAATATTGAATTGTTGGAACAATTCAGGGGTCCAATTCCTTGGTCTCATAATGTAGAATGTTGGGTTCTATTCGGCTAACCTTAACAACCACTCTGCTAGAATTATAGACAACTCACAAAAGAATATCTCATGCAAATATGGGTATATATACTTTTGTACAGTTCTGTGTTGATCTGAAGGTTCTTTTTCTTGATCTTTGGCACATTTGTAATCCTTCGCTTGTAACCATTGTTCTATCTTCTCCTTATTTGGCCTCCATGGAACCATTAGTTAACCTCCTCCTTTACTTCAGTCGCATATCCCAATACCGATAACGTAACCATTTGTTGGTGTGCAATGGGAATCCACAGGTTACAAGGTAAATTCACCAACAAAACCCCAGATATCGGCCCTTTTGAAATCACCTACAAGTAGATGAAGTCTCACAAGAGGAATCTATGGGGACTACAAGAACCAATATTCTGCAATATTCAAGGGATAGAAGGCATTCATTCAATTAAACTACTATACATTCATATTATTTTTTAGAAATAGATAACATATTTATAGGGATTGATAACATATTCAATGTAATAACATAAACATAAATAGGTCATACACGTGCACAATAAACATAACATCTATCACATCAAACACATGAATTATATGCTCCAAAACAAGTTCTCTTCCATATTATTATCATGTGGACAGTATTATAAAACTTGTGGAATGCACATCAGAACTCTAATGCATCCCCATAAATACCCCAACATTACATAGCACAAGCACAAATACTACAAAAGATAATATCAAAAGAACAACCAAAGAGAAACTAATAAACAACCCCTAACCTAGAGATCCCTTACATATTTATGCATTTCAAAATGGGTTGAGCTCATTACAATGTGGACACAAGAGCCCAACTACTTCTAACTAACTTCCTCATTTTGTGCATGTTGGTCCTTAGGATGACTGGCTTGCAGTCCATCTATTTGTGCGCAGCTCCCAAAACTAGCCCAAAAACCTACTCTAATAAGCCACATTGACAAGGATGCCAACATATTTAAGTGGGGAAGAATGTTAGGACCCTAGACTTGAACGAAGACTTGGGTGCATGATTCCATCTCTAAGAAAGAGGATGCACCGAGAAGACTTGACAAGTTTTCACAGTTATCCTTGTGATTTCGGTATCCTTAGTGAAAAACTCATGAATGACAATCACGAGGTGGTTAGGACAATGTACGAGCATGCTAGATAAGAGGACTGTGTTAAAACATGCACAAGAATAGAAATATGATAAAAAAGGGTCATTAGTCAGTTCAAAAATATTCACTCCAAAGATTAAACTACATAGTACAATGGATAATGTCAATTCAATAAGAGAATTGCTCTAGATCCTAAAACCTTGCACGGTGATTAGGCTAGGCAATCTTAACCAAACCTCCTAGTGATCATTTATCATAAATCACCATTATGCTAAATCAATAATACAAATAACGGTGACAATTTAACTTTATGATTGGTAAGGTAATCCATAGCCTAACATTGCCCCCCTCAATCATAAATTTATGTATATGTATTAGCTAAGAAATAAACACTAATGCTGAAGTTGATATGCTAGATATTTTAGAAGCCCTAATCTGAGCTTCAATGAAAAATATACCTAAAAATCCATAAAAACCATTTTGAATGGTTCATATGAAATGAACTGGAAGAGATTTTAAATATGGAAGTGGACAATTGCCAATGTTTGAACATTTCCTAGTTACTTGACCTTCTAATTATTTTCCAAGTAATTTAGCTAGAATAAACTAGTGTCTTCTACTAATAGATGAACATGCAGTATCACCACTTTACAATCAATGAATCATTGAAGTGCTCTCAGAAAAATGACAAACAAATAGTGTCATTAGCATCCCAATCCTGTATCTCGTATCTAATTCTATCATCTACGGACTATTGTTTCCTATTTGGAAAATTGTTTGTTGAACTCTTCCATCTATAGACTATTGTTTCCCATTTGTGTTTTGTTTGTCAAAATCTTCCATCTATATGTTGTTGTTGTAGAAAATTGAAGTCTCACAACTCAAAGTGGGCATGTGGAGACCACTTTGTACTTATATTCCCCTCTATCAAGTATAAGGTAAGAAGGTTGAAAAGTTTATCTATTGCAAGCTGAGTCTTTACTTGATATTGAATTCTTTGGTAAGAATAATGGATCTTATTGACATGTTGATCCCATTGCCAAGAACTTATCCATCCATAATGAATTGTTTTATTTTTGTCTTTTTTCTTCTTTCGACATTTGTCTGAATGATGATTTGTCTTCCTGCAATAAATAAAACGATGGAGATCAAAACACTGATTCTCCATGTGACCAACTCTATCACAATGTTGGAACTTGGTATGGAATAATCTTGAATATGAAAGGTCACTTCCTTATCATATCCAATACCTATTCCATGCTTTTTGTTGTTGATTTCTTCCCAAGGTCTAATGATGGGCTTGGAAAGAGTATGCTAAACATATTGAGTTAAAATCCATGCGGTTTGATTTAATGCAGATTGTTGTATTTTTTAAAGGTTTTCTTTAGTGAACTCAAAAGAAAACTCTTGAAATTCAGGTTCATGAATAGCTTCATCTTTAGTTGAAATTGCTTTTGTAGTTCTTTCATCGAGTTGATCATGTGTGGACTGCTGATTGAAATCAATATTTTCATGATCATGATCACCATCATTATCATCATCCTCGATTAGGGGATTCTTATGAACCACTACTAGTTCCAAATATTCAATATTATTTTGTTGAAGTTCATCTTCAAGTAACTGAGTTTGGGTTTGAAGACGAAGGACCTTTGTTTTCATAAATTGCAAACATGTGATAACATTTTTCATTGTTTCATCTGTCATTATCATTAAATTACCCTTGGTTCTTCCAAGTAAAGTATCCAACAAAGAAACTAATTCCATTATTTGATCCATCACTCACATGTATTTTTAAACTTGCTCACTTACACTTCACGTTCACTTGTACACACTTGCTTGATTTAGTTTTTAGCAAGATGAGGGTGTCTTATACTACCGAAGATGCACCCCAACTTGAGATATTTACAATGAGATGAGTTTCAATCACTAAATTATGTTAAATTTTGACTCAACTATTTCAAAATGGACTTGGAGATACTGATGAATATTTAATCAAGCCTTGGGTGTTGGGTTCAACTGAGAATGCACCCCAAAATTACAATTTAACTCAAGTTTATATTTTGTACTTACAAATCAACTATTTCAAGTTATCACTAATCTTCATTACAAGTTAACTTACAACAAGCATTGTTTGCAAGTTAAAATTGAGCTTCAAATGTTCCACGATGTGTTGAGTTCATAAACTTTTCATTTTATTTGTCCATTGTTGATGTGATGACAACTTGAATGCTTGAATATGAGTGGTAGCTACTTGATTGCTTGAGGTTTATTATATTTGAATGGAATGAATTTTGATTACTTGTGCTTTGAATTGTGTTAAAAGCTAAAATTGTAAAATTTTGATATTACCTCTCTTGGGCTATATGCTATTCTTTAAATGTTGAGGTTTTTAATGTTTTTATAAAAACTATATGGCCTTTAAGGACAATTTGAGATCATATGTCATTGAGCACCTAAGACCAATGGCCAAGTCCATATTTCAAACACCACAAGGACTGAGAGCCAAGTCTACAACACTAAGAGTTAAGCCCGAATTCCAAGGATATGCCCAAGAGTTTTATTACATTCATTTAAAAACCCGAATTCCAAGGATATGCCCAAGAGTCTTATTACGCTCATTTAAAAAGTGTTGGGCCTATCAACGAGTGCTAGAGAACTATCACCAAGAGCATGACCAAATTTATGTCACATGCCAAGCATCCAGGATAGTGCACACATGGAGTGCCAACTAAGTGGAGGGGCCCAAAAGGCATGCACTATGCTTCGAAGGTATTATTAAACAAATATCAATATAAAGTGAAAAATGTTTGCATGGTAGCCTATGATGGATTCTTATTAGTGATTTACAATTGGCAAACCAACACACTTGATCAAAGGAAAAGTAATAAATAATAAAAGGCTAAGAACTCAAAATGAAAAGGTAACTTTTTTAACTACGAGAGGAGGATAAAAAGGAAGGGAAATTTTTTATTTTCGTCTCATATTTAGCTCATTTGTCATTATATTCCTTTGTGCAAGAAGCACTATGAAAGTATAATAAATGGGAAGCTCGAACAATTGAAGTTACCTAGTAATATCCTCATATTGCAGCCTACTAAGTGCCATGCCTCCTAAAAGGGAAAAGTTGATGAAATAAAGATCCTGCGAGGCGTCTCCAATTGTATGCCCATGAAGAATAAACAAGGAGCACCTTTATATTAGATTGAGACTTTGATCCATCCCGAAATAGGAAAAGATCTTGGAAAAAGGATAAAATGCTCATTTTTAGTCCCGCTATAAAAGAATAAGGGGTGTGCCCTCTGGGGGTTGTCCCCATTGTGAATAGAAAAAAGGGGAGGAACATGGGTTCTCTCCAAAGGTTGGGCATCCACAACAGAAGTAAAATAAATGGAATTAATTCATGGCATTTTGGATTGCTTACATATAAGAACTATATCCATAATATATAGGGTTATATAAGCAGTAACACTATACTCATAGCTTATTGATTACATGGTATTCAGACTACTAGTATCTACCCAATTGTTTAACTTGATTTCATAGATTCTTGAATGAGCAATGTGAATAGAAGCAAGCATATTGATATAATCTATACAAGGGCAGAGAATATGTGGGATACATCCCATGCATAACAACAAATAGAGTGCTACATTCAAGACAGAGCACGAGAGCCTGAATTTCGAGTTGAAATGCAAAGTATCGATTGCCAATTGTTAAGTGCTAAGGATGAAGCGCCCATGCCAAATGGTCGAGGCTGCCATCAAATTCCCAGGAGTTCAAGTTTCGAGTACAAGCAGGTGTCGAGAATCATTACCAACGAGCATGCAAATGCTCAGGTATAGAGGTGTTAAGAATAGAACTCACACTGATTACCCCATGAAGTTCGTGAATAGGTTTGGGACATTCTTTAAATTACAATTCCAAGTATTAAACACTGAAGAGAGAGCTAGGGTAATGATACAAGCCTTGAAGTTGTGCCAGCTGCAATGGTGTCATCAGTAATGTTGATTCTTGAAGGTTTGCTAGCTAACGGTTTGGATAAACCAAAGCTTGGAGTGTGAACTATTGTTGGAATAAACCCTCGATATCATTTCAACATAGGAAGCTCTCAAAGACTACATAGAGTGCACCCATGGAAACCGAGCATTATTAAATTTTTGAAGGATTTCTTGTCAAATGAAAGTAATTTTTAAATCTTCCTTGGATCTAAACACATCTATTTAAATTTTTCCCATGCAAGCAAAATATATGAATGGATATAGAACAAACTAATCAACTCGCCAAGAAAGTAGATTTTATGTGCCCAGGATGAGAGATCTCTCAAGCACCACCAATTATGGCCATTTATGGTTTTTAAGCTGTATAGAAAACAAGCCAATGGAAATTTCAGTTTCTTCCTTATCTCCAGTCAGAACCCAAACCTTAACCCCTGCTTCTCTCAAATATTCTATTGCTTCTAGAACCCCATCTTGCAATTTATCTTCAACCCTTGTGGCTCCTAGTAGGTTGAGATTGCATTAAATTAGACTTGAAGCTCTTCGAAGCAATGTTTCCCTATCAATTGGAGTTGTACTGGCTTCCTCATAGGGATGCTTCCATTCTTCAAGTTCTTCATCACTAAGCTTTTTTCCTCCCACAAGAAGTGTTTGTAGACCCTGTGACACATACTCATGCATATGGTTCTCTGTTGCTTCAATATATGTTACCGAAATGTTATTAGAAGTTTTGGACATAATACTGAGAATTGAACTATCTGCACCTTTTACCAAAACTTTCACAGTATTCTGAGGACGTCGAACTACTACTGACATTCTTTTGCACACGTTGTCAAACTCATGCAATCCCAACACATCCAATCTATTTTTTCAAAGTAAAGTGTGGAAATGAGAAAAAAAAGGAATACCCTGGAGTACACATTATATAAACAAGATTATCGAGAGAAAAATACTTATTATTGCATTATATACTCTCAATTTACATGCTAATTAAAATTAACTCTACATGACCTTGGAAGAAAAATTTCCAATGGAGTGTAGTAGACCACCTGAAAAAGCTTAGCCAATGAAGAAACAAGAAAATGGTACCTTTGTCTTTCACCTAATATATCAATCACAATGTGTCCTGATGTTCACTCAATAAGAGAATATCCATAAGCAGCAGCACCTGATACCAAGTCATGTTCATCAGGACACTCCCCTCGATAATCAATCAATCTTGCACCTTTCATTATAGTTGGGACTATTGTATTGCAAGTTGTCAAACTGAGAAAGTATTCATGTGCAACCTTTCTCTCATGTGTAGCAAAACTTTTACCTAACAATTGAACAAGTTCAACATCCACTTTTACCTCCATCTTTGGCTCCCAAACCTGTCTATCTAGTACATTTGTAGTGTCTCTAAGGAAAGCACCCAACAATACAAAGAAAACATCAGAAACAAAACCATAGCATGGCACACAGACTTGGAAAGAAGAAATTGAGAACTAAACCTGTAGTTGGTGGCAAATGTTGACCTGACAGAAATTATGTGTTCAAAGAAGCATAGCTTGAATGGTTAAGCACTTTCTCTTGAATGTTTGAAAACACTAGTAAAAAGTTCAGAAGTCAATAGATATTGTTTCAGGTCTTGATGATGGTGTCCAATTCCCTTGAAGAAGACACCCTAACATAGGAAATGGGGCCTTCAACATCAAAACCTTGGTGAATTGATAACTGAGCCAAATTTTCTAAAGGGAATTCAAAGAAGGTGATCAAACTATATCAAGGCATGCAAGCAGCTGGACTTGCTCCTGATAATAATACTTACAACATTTTAGTCGCTATGTACAATAGGCATCTTAGTAGAGAAGAAGCTTTTGCCATGTTGAGAGAAATGAAACGGTTTGGTTATGAGCCCACATTAAACTCATACAAAGAATTACTTTCTAAATGTGGTAGACTACAACAATGGGAACAAACTGAAAACCTATTCAAAGAGATGGAAATGATTTCTTGCAAATTAGACAGATCAACATACCATATCATGATAAAGGCATACAGGCGTGCAGGTGAATATAAAAAGGCAGACAATCTCTTAGGTGAGATGAAAAATTCAGGCATTGAGCCTAGTCTTGCAATAATGCATATGCTTATGGATTCATATGGAAAGGGTGAAGAGCCTGAGAGTTCAGAAAAAGTATTTAGGCATTTACATGATGCTGGTTTGAATTTGGGCACTGCATAATATAATTATGTTGTCAATGCTTACCTTAAAACTAGTGATTATGCTGCAGGAATCAAGAGCAACATCAAAAGAAACATCAAACAACTTCTTGGTAGTACTTCTCACAATCTCCACCAATTGCAGTTCATCCAACTTTTTCAGAAGCTGACTTGTACAATTACCATTTAATCAACTCCAGTGATAGTGATTGATCTATAGTTTCCTTGTACCACATAGTGAGTAGTAGTGATATTTCTGCACAGCTACTCTCTGATTCCATCATGAAAAATAATGGGCTGCCTTAGAAAAATGAAAGGAACAATTTGAAAAGTCATTATGGATGTCAATCAGCAATTCTGATTGGATCTTGGAAATCTCATTTTATTGCACATGCAAGGATGGATCTTGAAGGATGGCACATGATGGTAATCCCATGAGATCTATTTTAATAAAGAAAAAACTTGCCTCAAGCACCGGAACATATTGCAAAATGAAAGAGGTAACTACATTATTATGGAAGACATGAAATAATCTCTAATGAAGAACCCTTGTATATCTTGAAACAGTTTTCTCAACAACCTTTACATCATAATGTAAAGCAGTTTCAAGGTTGCTTGAGGTTAAACACAAATATAATATAGCAGGGAATTTACCTGCATCATAGCCCCCACATTCTGAGGCATCTTGCAACTGTTATTAAAACCATGTTACAACAACAAAGGCTAAAAGAATTTCATGGTGATTCATTATTTATGGTCATTGGTGAAAAAACTATAAGCTCACAGGTAGAATCAGGACAACATGAAAGTATAACCACAAACATTATTTTCTTCTATACCATCAAAGGTATTAGCAAGAATCCCATATCTGAACAGAGGCAAAATACAAAAATACTAGAAGGATGCTTAGGTGCATAACTGCATATGTGAAAAAATGTACAAGACTATGGCAGACAAAAAAATGTCTTGGAACCAAACATTATCATTGGGAAAAATGCCATACTCAAAATGTGAATTTAATGATGGGGAAGTGATGAGATCATGGACTTTCCAGAGATGTATGAAACAACAGAAAAGATTGATCACATGATAAAATTGTCAGTACCATGGAGAAAACCTCTTAGTGGAAAATCCTACAGTCAAAATGCAACTAAATTTGGTGTTGAATTGCATATGTAACAATGCAATCACATTGGGTATTGACAAACCGGCTTCAAAATGGGGTTAGTTGCAGACACATACAAAAATCTAAGGAAATAGTGAAAAAGTATCAATTTTCAAGTATAATCTTGAAACTCATAATCCATACACATGCCTGCAATAGCACAAGGAATCATATTATGCATGCATGTAGATATGCACATGCACACCTATATATAAAGTGTGTGCAAGAACCAAACATATGCATATTTCTCCAAAAAGGCATATTAAAGCAGCCATACTTTGCTCATGAAATCAATATTGTTAACAGAGTCTAATAATTGGTCCCTATTACCAGATAGTGATAAGCTTAAAACAGACCGCCCAACCAGCCCAAGCAAGCTCGTTCATCCAACCAATAATAACAAGGGTTCAGTAAGCAAGTAAGTAAGTATCTAAGCTTAAACAAAGTACACGTCAAATAAAAGAAGGCATTGTTTTATTGAACAGGGAGGGCTCTTTTCCTTTCCAGGAATGATCCCACAACTGTTGGTTCCTGTGCCACTTTAGTAATTCATCCTTCCAAAAATGTAAATACAATTGGTCTAAGCGTGAACTCACCGAAGTAAGGCCCGCCCTCCAAGATATATAAGTTCCGGTAATGGATCCGTCCAATATTTTTAAGGGTTATAAAAGAGATGTAGCGTACGCTAGGCGATTCCTTAGTAGCAGTAGGGCATATAACAACTATGATCCTTCCAACAAAAGGTAATACTCAAGCTCTAAATGACGTACCAAGTAAGATTCTATTTAATCATACGTATAAGATGAAGGGAAAAAAAAAGTGAATAGCAAAGCTGTAAGAAGTGTAGGGCTGAGGTAAGCTTAAGATTTTTGGTGTGAAATAGGCAGGTTGCCGTAGAAGTTGGGGTTGACGGGTTAAGTAAAAAACTCTGCTCTTAAAACGTCATTTGAGCGTGCTTCCAAGTAAAAATTGACACCTTAAGAGCTACAATTATGGAGATGGGTTGTAAAGGGAGGATGCTTATAGAAGTCAACTGATACTTACCTGAAGAAATGCCTTGAGGATTGAAATAAAAGTCAAGATAATGATACCATTTGCTAAGAAAGTCACCTGGAAACCACACCAAAACACACTTTCAGTGGAGGTGCAGAAGAGACGACACACCATCATGCTCTTGCAATATTTATTACTTACTAATAACCCTCTAAATATACCTAATGATTTCACTGATGGGAACATTATATAAAGATATGAGGCATTCTTCTACTTCGAGTGGGAAGAAGAACCTCATTACAGCAATAATTTTTTTTATGGATTTAGTATGTCAATAGGTTTCACTGGCATTAGATATTCACAACCCATTTTGAAGGCTAATAACTCAGCCACAAAACAATTTCTTTCAAAAAGTGTCCTTATCTAGTTTAAAGGTCCAATGGTGTTAAATGAGGATAGTCATTCTAAGAACAAAAACAGTTTCCCAGACTAAAATATAGTATGTCATTTACGCTAGTGCTACGTTTCATTCAGGGTGTCCATTAATTTTCATCAAGGCATTTCAAGAAAATGCATTCATCATCCTAAAACTAACAAATAAGTTTCGTCTATCTTGCGCATAAGTGGCTTAGGAGCAAATGAGATTTTGGTTTGGTTGAGAAGATTACAAAAGGGGAGGAAAAATCAGCACCAAAACCCTAGGATCAGGGCTAGGGTTTCTGAACCAAAATATATTGGAGGGAAAGGAAGGTTCCAAAGGAAATAGGATTAAGGAATCTTCCATACCCAAGCAAGCAAAGGGGAAGATGAAGGAGGACAAACAGAAGATGAGAAAAAGGTACAAGAGCACCAATGCAAAGACAATTTGTAGAAGGGGACAAAGATGGTGGTGATATCCTCACTAAACCTCAGCCCAAACCAAACATAATAACAATAAGGGCCAGGATGCAAGAGAACCAAAGGATAAGACTTCTCCATCTCTTTGAATGGGAATGGCCCAACACTATGTGTTGTTTAATGGAACAAGCAGTCGCCAATATGGATGGAACCAGGGGAGTTGGCTCTGCGGAAGCTTCTTACTATGTGCTCCCGCATTTGGCATTTGGTCTTAGCAATTACAACCTCATTTTTACGGGTTCACCCTAACATAGGAGCACACAAATTTATTTTTTTATGACTAAAATAGGCCATTCCATAAGGTTTCCCTACTTGCATCTCTGCTAGTACCAACGGGATATAGATATGATAAATATATAAGTTTATCTTTAGCTAGCAGTCTCTAGCTAGGGATTCCATGGAACCTACACTACAGAGTTAAACTGCTGGAAGTTGTAAATACTCTAACCTAGGCTCTATACATAGGTGGCATGGTTTCTTAGTAACGACATCATTATGGGTGATATGAAAAATAAACTCATATGGGAACATAAAGTGGATAAGTGGATTTTGTTCTTACTGAACTGTGCTTTTTATTATTATGAAGTTTACCTAGTGGGTAGGCGGGAGGATGCATTCACTATAGAATTCATCATGCAAGTCAGGTCTTCACACATGTTATCTCTAGCAGCCAAATGGGCCTTGAATTGTTTTTTAAATATAATCGCAAATGGACTTTCACTTGTCCATTTTTATAGGTTTCCTTCTTTCGTGTGGGGACAAGATCCCTTTACCTTCAAGATATAATTTGTTTGAAGACTTCCTTGCAAACCCTCGATTGCAGTTTCTTGGAAACAAAAGGGGGATATGCACCATGTTGCAGTTTCCTGGAACATGTGAATAATCGAATTTACAAAAATAAAAATGATGCAGTTAATTTTTTACATAACCACTGGGGATATGCACCATGCACTATGAACCAAGTGTCTCTAGCTGCCTCTCCTACTCCGGCTGCCAGATATCAATAGTCTCAACGATGTGGTAATCCCAGCATCGTGTTGCCCAGGTTGTAAGGGAGCGAACAAAATGCTGCCTCAGTTGGTCACGCAGTCCTCCAGCATGGTCGTTAAATGATAAAGTTGCCTCAGTTGGTCACGCAGTCCTCCAGCATGGTCGTTAAATGATAAAGTTCCTACAGGTACTTTTCCAATCTCAAAATATGAAAAGCAGTAGGAGAGTGATGGCCGAAAAATTGACATCACTCAGCTTGAGCTGCAGAATGAGAGATGGGGAGGCCGCAATGTTGCAGAATGAGGTGTTATATCTGGGTATTGAGACCATTAAACCATGCATTCAAAGATTAAATAAAACCCATAAATACTATGGAACTAAAGTGATAATACCTGAAGCATGATTGTGCTGCAATAGTTGAGCTAGGGTTTTGAACCCACCCCAAATATTGTTGAAAAAATTGATGGTGATTGGATGATATGAAGAAAAATCAAGAAGCTTATCACATAGAGATCTTTGAAACCATATCGAGAACTTTGCTTTATGTGCGCAATTAGTGGAGATCACATGGAGCTCCTTGCAACCATATGGAGAATTGTGTTCTTCTTTTTCTTAATTTGTTAATACTAGTTACATATATTAATTATATAAATATATATAATAACTATACAATATATTAATAGTATATATTGGTGAAAATATTAATAAATATATAATATTGGTTATGAATGTATTGATCTTTATAAAAAAAATTATAATTTTTTTAATGGTAATAAATATATGTTATTCTTCTATATATATATAAATTATTGGTTACATTAACTAGATATATGTAATTTTGAAATTGTATGTGAAATTTTTTATATTAATTAGATAGAAGTAGTTTGCATATCATTTGTAATTTGTGATTATATAGATGTAAAAAAAATTATTTTAATTAGATATATGTATTTAATTAAGTAGATATATATTTTTATGATTAGTTTTTTAGATTGTGAATTGTTGATTTAACTAAATGTAAAAATTAAAATTAATTAAAATAATTGGAAGAGATTTTAAGTAATTGAATATTTTTTTTAATTGATTAGTATAAAATTTGTTTAAAATAATCAATTTGTGAAATATTATAATTTAACTAATTAAAAAATTTTATTATTTAATTTTTTCTTTAAATAACCAATTTGTGAAATATTATAATTTAACTAATTGTAAATTTTTAATTATTTAATTATTATTTTTTAATTTGTAAAAAATTTAATTCTGAAGTTGTTAGATTCAATTACTAATGTTACACTTTGATGTTTTAATTTTAGTTTGGTTAATGATAGGAGCCCATGAGAAGGGTTTAACTGAGATTATGGGGGTATTTTTATTATTATTATTATTATTATTATTCAAGGAGATGGGAACAAATGGATTTTTACAAAAAGGGAGGAATCATTTTTTCTTAAGAATGGAGGATATTGGCTATTTCTTGTAAGGGAGGGACCGGGGGGGACTTTAAAGATTTTTGAACTCAGGTGCAAAGAGAACCATGGTGAATGAATGCATATGGAGAATTAATGGAGGTTGTGAAATTGACAATTTTTAGCTAACATGACACAAAATACATGAACTCGTCGAAAGTTTAATAGACTGTCGAGATGGTCAAGTGACAATGGTTTTGTTCAAACAAAATATGAACACAACTAGTACAACAAGCTGAACGGAGTGACAATAACTTCAGGATATCACAATTCCAAAAGGAAAGACGACAAATATCTATGACTCGACTCAACCATATGTAGAAGAACTCATCTATCACTTGATAAACTATGTGCAATACATGATGTATTATCTAGATATCAACTCACCACACCCAAGGCCCTAATTAGTAGAGAACCCCTAAATGAGCATCTCAATGATTCTCCTATCATCTAACACAATAGGTATTGGGATGGCCTCAAAGAAATGATCCCTTAGAAGACATGTATTGAAAAATAATCCAAGTTGTATACTATTAATGTTACAATTTACTAAATTTTAACACTGCAGATGGATTCGGAGACCCCCTTCTCCAAATCCATCTACAGTGAAGGGGGTCTCCGAATTCATCTACAGTGAAGGGGGTCTCCGAATCCATCTGCAGTGGTAAAATTTAGTAAATTGTACAAATTCATTATCAAAATTATAATTTTCCATTGCCGAAATGACACAACTAAAAATGACCAATTGTTATGTGGTCATTTTTAGTTTAGTTATTATCTCCTAACCAAATTGGTCATTTATCTTGGTCATTTTTAGTTTAGTTCTTATCCCATGACCAAATTGGTCATTTTTAGTCAGTTCACTTAAAATTTCTCAATTTTGGTCATTTATCCCTTGAAAAAGCTGTGGTGACCAAATTTTTTGGTTGCCTAGTCACTTATCACTCATTTTGTACTAGTGCAATGACCACCATCCACAAGAACAATGTCCTTAAACCCCCTTGTTCCATTTCGGGGTGTTCTAGGGATCAAGCAAAACGGAAGTCTTAAATTCTTCAAGTGATTTAAACAAATGATAAGCTCCCCATGCTCTTACAAAGTGGAATGTTTCTCCTCCAAACTATTACTAAAAAATTTGATAAAAACAGTTTGGCAAACCCAGAAACCATTTTACCATCTTTGACAAAAGGTGTTCACTCTATAAGAATTTTTAATTTGCCAAAATTATAATGCATATTTTATCTCTCTTGGGTTTGAGGCTAGGAGCCAATTGTGGGGCCTCTTGGCTGACTCGATGGATACCCACGTACCAACCGTACCAACCTTATGGGGGGTTCAATACCCCTTTAAAACCTCATGTACTCTATCGTCACAATTCTACTTGCCATTGGGAAAAACTCTTAGAACAACATTAAGGCTGCGCTTGGCTTGTGTTATATAGTGGTTGCCTTAGTGAACCGAAATAAAAAAAGGTGAAAACCCTTTGTCAAAGAGCAGTACTCCATGGAGAGGAACAACAACTTGATGAGCAGGTTGCGGTTCTGACCAGAGTGAGATAGGGAAAATCATGTTCCCAGAGGATGAGCCACAAATCATAAGCAAAGTGCTGAAGCACTAGTTGGAGGACTAAAAGACCATGATTATCTGCACCAACCACAATGTGAATGAAGATATCACATTTGTATAAATCATATATTGGATGTTGTGCTCCCATGCTTCTGTTATGCCACAATGTGAGATAAGAGGGGCTGCAACTATGGTGTTTCCACCAATTTCTTCATCATAAGATTCATGTGGCAACCCTTTGTTTGTATCCCAGTAGGGGATCTCTAAAAAACAAGAAAAACAAGAGGTAGAAACTAAGATAAAAATGACAGACCTTTTGATTAGCTATTGTTGGTGCAAATCGTGACGATTTGCTAGTGAAAAAAACAATCCACCAATTCAATCATGCTAATAACATGATTTGTTTTTATCACTATTGGCAATAGAAGTATCACTAACAACAACCACATTTTAAATGTGGTTGATATTCGTCGATCGACGTATATCAACAATGACTACACATTTAAAAGTGGTTGATATTTGTCGATTGGCCAATATCAACCACATTTAAAAATGTGGTTGTTGCTAGTAGACAGCCTGCCCCAGCCAAGAAATAACGAAATTAAAATTTTAATAAAATTTTTATTTATTTTATTATTAAAAAAATTACTTAGTAATGAAAACACATGAACAAATAATATAAGTAAATAGATAATCAATAAATAAATAAATAAAAATTAAATAATTAATATCAATATAAGTTCAATTATTTATACCTATTTCAGAATGGTTGACCTTAATCCATAGTTGACGCTCAACCATGGTAGACTTTGAACCATAGTTGATGCTCAACCATGGTGGACTTTGAACCATGGTTGACCATTGTTTAGGCATGGTTGAATTTAGTGCTTCATGGTTGACATAACCAAGAGAACATTGGTGTTGACCATGGTTGACATGAGGAGGAGATCATGGCCAACCATTGTTTGACCATATTATGAAACCATATTACGAAGTCATAAGCCATATACACCGATCAACGTATATAAGCCATATTAATTAATTAATTAAGATGGCTTGCTAGTTGACGGTCGGCGTGCGGGGAAGAATTGTTGAGTTTTAATTATTATTTATTATAATAATTATTTTAATAATTGTTATTATAAAAAATAATTATTATTATTTATAAAAAAAGAATATAATATAATTATTTATTATAATTAATAAATAAATAATATTTATTTATTTATAAATAAATAAATATTTATAATTATAAATAAATATTTATATTTATAATTAGTTATTTTATTATTATTTATAATTATAACTAAATATCCATAAATAAAATGGTTAATAATAATAATATAATGGTTAACCATGGTTGATCATGTTTGGTTGACCACGGTTGACAATTGTTAAGCTTGGTTGACTATGGTTGGTTGACCATTGTTATGCATGTTTGACTTTGCTTAATCATGGTCAACCAATGGTCAACATGATCGACCATGACTAACTCTGGTTAACCGTATATAAGCCATATTATTAATTATTAATATGGCTTGCTAGTTGAGGGTTGGCCTACAGAGAAGGATTGTTGAGTTTTTATTATTATAATAATTATTACTATAATAATTAGCAAGTCATATTAATTGATAATAATAATAATCAATAATAATGAATGGTTAACCATTGGTGAACCATTGTCAACCAAGAAGGTCAACCATGGTCAAAGAATAGTTAACCAATGGCAAACCAATGTCAATAATAGCCAACAATGCTCAACCGTAGTCAACCATGGTCAACCAATGGTTGACCCTGGTTAACCATTGGTAAACAGATGGTCAACCAATGTCAACCATTGGTTGATAGTTGGTCAACAATTGCTTAACTATGGTTGACCATTGGTTTACTATTGGTTAAACAAGGTTGACTTTTGGTCGACCATTGGCAGGCCGATTATTAGTTGACAATGGTTGAGGATTGGTTGACAATGGTTAACCATTGGTTGATCATTAGTTGACTATTGGTTAACCATGGTTGACTATAGTTGAATTTGGTTGACGAAGGTTGATTATGGTTGACTACAGTTGACATTAGTTGATTATGGTTGACTACGGTTGACATTAGTTGACTATGGTTGAATGTGGTTAACCATTGGTCGACCATTGTTGGACTATTGGTTGAGCATGGTTGATAAAGGTTGGCAATGGTTAACGTAAGTTAATTATAGTTTAATATGGTTGACCATTGGTTAACTATTGGTTGAACATGGTTGACTATTAGTCAACGATGGTTTACTATGGTTGACTATTGGTTGAATATTGGTTAACCATGGTTGACTATGGTTTACCATGGTTGAGTGTAGTTAATTATGGTAGACCATGGTTAACTTTGGCTTACTTAAGTTGACTTTGGTTTACCATGGGTTGACTTTTGTTAACCATGGTTGACTTTGGATGATTTTGGTTGACCCTGATTGACTATGGCTAGCCACGGTTGGCTATGGTTGACTTTGATTTGCCATAATTAAGTATTGGTTGACTTTGTTTGACTTTTGACTATGGTTTAGTGTGGTTGAAAATTATTGACTATGGTTGAATTTGGTTGACTTTAGTTAACTATAGTTGAATTTATTTGACTATGATTGACTTTGGTGGATTAATTGACTATGGTTGACTTTATCTAAGCATAATTGACTATCAATTGACCTTCTTTGACTTTTAAAATTGGTTGAATTTGGTTTGTTATGGTTGACTTTGGTTTCCTATGGTTGACTATAGATGCTTTTGGTTGAATATGGTTGACTTTGGTTGACTATGGTTGACTATGATTAAGTATGGTTGACTTTGTTTGACTTTGGTTGACTCTTGGTTAACTAATTCACTATAGTTGATGATGGATGACCATGGTTGACTATGGTCGACCCTCATTGAAAATGGTTGATTTTCACTAACCATGATTGATTATGGTTGACTTAGTTTGGCCTTAATTGACTAATGGTTGACCATGGTGGAGTATGGTTGAATTTGGTTAACCTTAAAGACTATTGTTGAATTTGGTTGAATATGGTTTACTATGGTTGACTTTGTTTGATTATGGTTGACTATGGTTGTCCTGGGTTAACCATGGTTAACCATCCTTTACTATCGTTGACTTTGGTTCACCATGGTTGATTATGGTTGACCATGGTTGATTTTTTGTTAACCATGGTTGACTTTTCCTGACCTTGGTTGACTTTGGTTGACCACGATTGACTTTTTTTTGTTGACTTTCGTTCAACATGGTTGGCTTTTGTTGATTTTCGATTGAATTATGTTTGACCATGGTTGAATTTGGTTTAATTCAGTTTGAATATGTTTGATGATGGTTGACTTCAATCTAAGGTTGTATTCAATCCATGTTTGACTTCATTCTACCGTTGAATTCAATCCATAGTTGACTTTCCTTCAAGGTGGATTGAAGTCCATTGTTGAATTCAATCAAAGGTTGACTTCAGTATAAGGTTCACTTCAATCCATGGTTTAATTTAATAGGAGGTTGACTTCAATCCATAGTTGACTTCAATAGGAGGTTGACTTCCATCCATTGGTGACCTCAATCCAATGTTGACTTCAAGGTTGACTTCAGTGCAAGGTTGAATTCAATCCATGAGTGACTTTGATGCAGGGTTGACTTCAATCCATGGGTGACTATGTTCCAAGGTTGACTTCAATCTATAGTTGACATCAATATAAGGTTGATTTCAATCCATGGGTGACTTCAATCCAATGTTGTATTCAAGATTGACTTCAATCTAAGGTTGAATTCAATCCATGGGGGACTTTGATCCAAGGTTGACTTCAATCCATGGGTGACTTCAATCCGAGGTTGAATTCAATCGAAGGTTGACTTCAAGCCATGGTTGACTTTAATCTAATGGTTGAATTCAACCCATTAATAATATTAATATTAATGACTTCACTCCATGGCTGACTTCAATCCAATATTGAATTTTAACCATGGTCGAATTCAATCCACAATAACATTTTTAAAAGTGCTTGATTGACTTTGAATCATGCTTGACTTCAATCTATTATTTACATTAACACAAGTTTTACTTCAATCCAAATTTGACTTTTAAGTAAGGTTAACATTGAACCACAGTTGACTTCAATGCACAGGTGATTTCAATCCATAGTTGACTTTTAAGCAAGGTTGACTTCAATCTATAGTTGAGTTCAAGCCATAGTCAATTTTTAAGCAAGGTTGACTTCAATCCATAGACAGCTTCTTAACCAAGGTTGACTTGAATCCATAGTTGAATTTTAAGAAAGGTTGACTTTGAATCATGCTCAACTATGTTTCCTATGGTTGACTATGGATGAATTTATTTGACCATGTTTCCTTTTGGTTTAACCTTTGATGACTTTGGTTGACCATGGTTGCCCATGTTTTCCTATGGTCGTTTCATGTCTGACCATGGTTCTGTATGAATAACTTTTGTTGACTATGTCTAACCATGGTCGAAGATGGTTGATTCATGTTTGTGATGTTTTACTATTGATTACTTATGATGTTTCAGTATGGTTGAATTTGGTCATGTGTTAATATGGTTGACTATGGATGATTTTGATCATTTGTTAGTATGACTATGGGAGTCTTTGATTATGTGTTAGTATGGTTGACTATGATTAACTTAGGTGAACAATGGTGAATAATATTAACACTGTTTGACCATGTAAAATTTTGGTTAACTTAACTTGAATACATTTGACTTTGGTTGAATATGGTTGACTATGGATGACTTTGATCATTTGTCACTATGTTTGACTATGGTTGTCCTTGATCATGTGTCAGTATGATTGACTATGATTAACTTAGGTGAATAATGGTTGAATAATATTGACATTGGTTGACCATGTTCAATTTTGGTTAACTTAACTTGTATATGATTGGCTTCGATTGGCCATGTTTTACTATGGTTGGCTTTGTTTTAGAGTTTTCCTCAAGGGTTATGTTTGATTGTGACAACAATTATGTTTGATTGTGAGTTTTTAAAGCAATGTGTTGGATTGCAAAATTCTTGAATAGTTGCAAAATATTACTTATGCTTACCATGGTTAAAAATGTCTCTTTACTTATATGATTTTTAATCTCTTTATGTTCAAACCTCATTAATATAAGATGCCTCTTAATTAGTTTAATAGATTTTTTTTTTTTAAATTGAGTTTGAAATTCTCTAATTTAAAATCTTAAACTAAAAAAATCCATAATATTTAAAAATTAATTATGAGATAAAGTTCAAAATACATAATCACATTGATATATTAATACTAATACTAATCATATTAATTAATATAATCATATTAGTTAATTAATATTAATGGTAACATTAACATAATTTAATATTAATCATCATTTAAACTTAATGTGAATATTGATATTAAAGTTACTTATATTACTATTGTTTCCTAATATTAATATTAATGCTAATATTAAAAAAAATTATAATTTCTTAATATTAATTATAATGTTAAACATTAATAATAATGCTAATGCTTGTATTTGTATTAATATTAATGTTAAAAAAATTATTAATATTTTCAAACATTAAGGTTAATAAAATTATTAATGCTAATATTAATGTTAACATTAATATTAATTATATTATATTAATATTATCAAATTAATATTATGGCATATATTAAAAAATTAGAATAAAATTAATATTATTAAATTAATATTAATAATATCAATAATATTTTTATCAATATTAAAATTAATAATATTGTTAATATTAACTCTTTATCAAAATAATTAGAGAATATAAAGTTGTTAAAGTGATCATCTATATAAAAACATTTACCCAATAATTTCTAACTATGAAAAATATAAAATAAATACCATAAAATATCATAAACAATTTATTTTATTTATTAAACATTATAAAAGACTTCAAATAAAAAATAAATTAAAATATCATAAACAATTTATTTTATTTATTTATAATTATAAAAAATATTAAATAAATAAATAAAATTTAATAAATAGAATTTCTTTATTAAATCATATTAATAAATAAACCAAGTTTAATAATTGACGAGTATACTCGATCCAAATCACTTAGTACTTTAAATTTTATTAAATACTTTAAATTCTATTGACTTAAAAAACACATTGGAGTGTATATATTATAACTCTAAAATTCACATATAAGTTTGCTTTTTTTTCCCAACTTGTTGGATCCAGTTTTGTTATTGTTGGATCCAAATGCATTCCCTCTTTCATAAAGAGAAATATTTTTTTCACAAAAGTAAACAAATACAATCTTAAATACAATAGTACTTCATCTAAACATCAACTAAATGGTCCCTCTATATCTACAAAGTCTACATAACAAAGTTTGATATAACAAAGAAGTGGTGACTTCTACTAACTTAATAGGTGATTAATAGCTGTGTAACTCTGCTCACTCCATCTTCCTGGCCGCTTTGTAAATGAAAAATAGAAAACAACTCACTGTGAGAATTCTACAGCTGCACTTTCTTCCAAAAGAAAATACGGTTACGGCTAGCATCTGTTTATTTTGAAATTGTTTCTACATAAATACTTCTCTATCCACATGGATGCAATTTTAGATCTGCTATCTTTTTTTGCATACTCCACTTCTAATGCTCATCATATGCTCCTCTCAAGCATGGTTTCATACATTTCGAAGGATAGCTGTTGTTGTAACTGCATTTCCTGTCTAAATATTTTGATAAACGCCTCTGCTTTCATATCTATCTCTTCTTCACACCCATGAGTTTCCTCATGCATTGATTCTATCGCCGGAATCTCGTCCAAATTTGTTAGGGTTTGTTCAAGCCCTCGCCTGATTATATCATGATTGATTTCTACGTCAATGGAGGGTGGCTTTCAAGAAATAGAGATCATATAATTTTCTGATCTCTTGGACTCCCCTTCTAAGCTGCTGCGACCTTCCGATCTGAAAACAGCATTCATCTTGCGTGATACTGACGCAATCATTTCCCTTTTTCTCATAGTATTTGACTTCTTTTTCAGTATGCTGCTGATGAGAGTCCAAACTTGTTTCAGAAAAACTGCAACCTCCATCTTTAAATTCTCACTTTTAAGCAAATGTGTGTATTTCACTTTACTTCACTTCAAATGTAAGCCACAAACAAAAAGCCTTTGCTAATTGAAAGGAGTTAGCTTATGAATGGAGGCACCAAAGCCACATATATATATAACAAATTTTGCAGGCAACCAGGGAGCCAAGAGTCAAAAGGAAACTAAAGGCATTTGAGTACTACGGAATCACGGAGGTAACTTGGGATGTTTAAAGCAAGGAATCTTTCTCCCCAAAAAAGAAAAATAAATAATATTGGAATGCTTTAGCACTTCATTGGTCAGATCCACAGGTTGTAAAGTAAGTGGAGACTACCTTTTACAGTCTGTTTAAAGGTCCAAAAGAAAAGCCAGTCACGCTGTTGATTATACAACTTTAGGAAACGGCATATTGCAATCCCCGAACACAAACAGAGCCGGGACCTTTGACGGGCTTGTTGTTTCAGACGATTCACCAAAGTGAAGAACACAATGACTATTAAGCAGGGAATGAATACGTTGAAGGATTTAGCCAGCAACGCCACCGCCATTGTACTGTGAATGAAGCAGAGCAGCAACGGGGTTAGACATTGAAGGGATCCATTAAATTTCTGGAATTTATATATAGGTAGCAACATTGCAAATGGAAATACCAGTCTGGAACAACCTGTTAATCCCGATCCAGCGGTGCGAAGAGAGGCTATCAGAAATTGAAACGATCAACTATTCATTTAACCCTATTGATCATTCATTTAAGAAGCCTGTTTTCCTCCCAGGGGTGCATGGGAATAGTATTTGAGATTAAATTGAGGCTTAATTTTTAGTTATTGAACAATTATATGTATATCTGAATTACCTGCCATGTTTTGATCCTTAGACCATTTGTAGTATCGTGCAGATAAGCACCTTCCACCATTATATTAGATTGGATCTTCATTATGTTAGGATTGGATCTTCATTCTTCATACCCAAGAATAAGAGTAAAGAAATTATGTGTTGATAGTATTTGCTGGTAAGGATAAAGATACATGCCAATAACTTCCTGTTTAGGATAAAGATGGATGCCAATAACTTTATAAGAAGATGGCATTTGTTTGGACTCACTGAGCAATGCAGTAGGCTTTAGATCACATGGTTTCTCTCAATCCACTTCATCCTTCTCCTTTCTTGGGTAGTTAGCCCCCTTGTTCCAATTGAAGTTGGAGTTAGAGATTTAGAGAATATACATGAGCATGTGGACTCTAATGTAGGGCATCCACTAAGAATAAACTTTGAGAATCTAGGAACAAATGGCTGGTATCTGTCCTCTGATTTGTATTTCATTTTGAATAGTCCAGGAGGAGGCATCCCTTATTGATCCATACATCCAAGGCCGCCTCAATGGATACGGCATGCAATATCATTCACAAAACTGTCATAAACCAACATGGCAAGTCGGAACAGAGCTGCAATGCAAGCAAAACCTATGCAGACTTTGACTCAGAAATTAAGCTTACATGATATAAGTTGGAGTGTAGAGAATGCCTTTTGTGGAAGTCTTCAGTGTGGTCGAATCAGAGATGAAACTTGAACTCTGTGCTAGTGAGAAATAACATTAACACAAACCCATCTTACCCAACCTCTCATATCCACCTTGATATACATATAAAGATGGAAGCAAAAGCCTATCTCTTATATGCATGGGATATATCAATAGATATTATAACAGATCAATCTAAACTAGTGTTTAACGTATAAATCAAATTTAGTACTGCATATGTAAGATATTAATATTGAGATTAGAAAATTAGTCATCACCCACCGAACCCTATAAAATGCATCTCTCTTTCTTCATAAAAATAATCTTGAATGGCACTAGATCCTCATCAACAAACTAAGTTAACCTCAAACACTTGAATGACACTAATGATCCACATCCACAATTTTTTATGCCGAGATGTAACTCACATAGTGTTGTGATTACTCCTGTTGTATAACCTCCGTGAAGCTTGATAACAACACTGGGAATTTGGATTTATAGGCCTTCAAAGACTTAATCCACTTCCTGAAATCATTCAAGAACAGATCTATTGGATTAGGAAGCATACAAAGCATGGCTAATGGGTTGGGAAATCCAAAACCACGGTTGATATCAATTGTTCAGAGCCACGGGTAATTAGAGGAGACATGGGTAATGAAGTTGGGAGAGAAGTCAAATGGACAAATTTCAGACAAGTCAAATAAAGTTGCAGAGAACCCAAATGGTTCCATGTCCAATTCAGTATTAAAACAATCTGAGAATTTGTAGATAATGCTGGCCCAATTGGAGAAATTGCAGATAATGCTAACCTAATTAGAGGTATAGGGAACCCAAATGGAGATAACAAGAATACTGCAAATAAGCTGAATCGAGTTGCAAAGAACCTAATAGAAAAAATGGGTGGCGGAATTACACAAATAACCCAATTCCAAATAAGTTTAATAGAGTTGCAAGGAACCCAATAGGATAAATGGGTGTCAAATATAAAGGCTAACATTAACAATAACACCGTTCTCTTCCTCGTTCTCGTTCTCAATAAGCACAGCGGATCCCGAGGAAGACCCTTCCTCGTTCTCAATAACCACGGCGGATCGCAGGACCGCCGAGGATGACGGATCGATTCCCTTCCCCACAGCGTGGCAACAGTGTGATTAGCAAAAAACTTAACCCAAATTTTGATTAGCAAATGGACTTTTCGCTTACCTGTTAGTAAACCCTCCTAAATTTGGGCATTCGATGATGTGCTCAACCAAAGAATCCGCCGCAATCCTTAATCACAGCCGCTCATCTTAATCCCTCATTAAAAGCTTGCGATCGCCCTCCATATACAAATGCTCATTGTAGCGCCTATCGGCGAAAAATGGTGATATCGGTTGAATCACTTGGTTTGGGTTGATTGATGCAAAGAGATGTGTAATATCATATCGTAGCTTCACTTAAAATCACATGGAGTTAAATATGGGCGGACGAAGACGCTTGCGTGGAGGCTCAGATATGCAAACCAGATCGTTGAATAATGGAGGTTGTGTGTTAAATCTCCGGTTCTTTCAGCAATTACCTCTTGAATGGAAGTACCAAATTTGCGTGAAGGCCCGAAACATTGTTGATTAATCCATATCCATACGGGTAGCAGATCGTTTAGGGTCGTTAAAAATATTTGCACACACACATGATGTGGAGCAACATCGACATCTTCGAGGTGATTTGTCTCTGCGTGGCTGCTTGTGAACTCAGACTTGTTCTCAATTTTCTTGACAACTGTGGCCAAACGAATTTCCATGCAACCGTCTTTTTAGAAAATTGTGTTAACCTAGAAGAATTTCTTAAGATTCAAACTTATTCATTTCCTGACAACCATCTCCATTTACACAATCATCACTCTGTTAAACAACAAACATTCCACGGCTTTTCTTCACATGCAAACAGATCAACTATAACATTCAATGGTAAAATTCAAACTCTGGAATTGTGAAACTTGCACCTTTTTGGTTGACAATTGACATATTTAATCTGGAAAGTTTCTTCCACTGTGTCTTTTTTATTGGTTTTCATTGCGTAAAAAATGGTGATTGTGTGCATTCTAAATCCGCCTTCTCTCCTTCCAGGAGACACGTATAGCGATCTGTGTATTTTGTTGGTGTGGACGGAATGCTTTAAAATTTTCTTACTCATATTCACTTAGATTGCATCTTCGAAACCATGCTCTTCGACTCAAACTTTTCATGGATGTTGGTATCAAATGTTCCATGGAAAATTATCATGGAGAGGCTAGTAGGAACTTAAGATTATAAGGCTCTCATATCATGTTAAAACGTATATAATAATAGTAATATGATGGAAACATTTTATACTTGTTCAATTGTATTCACTTCAAAATACAATTATATGGCACAATGGATAAAGCCATCTTAGTGAGAGAATTGCTCTAGATCCTAACATTTTGCATGGTGATTACCCTAGAAAAGCATAACCAAATTTCTTAGTTTTCATTTATGATAAACTACTAATATTATAAATAATTAATATGTATTGATGAATAGGAAAGGATGATCGACAAGGTTTTGTACTGCGGAATTTAGCAAGAGATGACATGATATAGTAATGTGGTGGTTGAAATGTCACCATGATAGGATAATAGCATTGAGGTGTGGACCAAAGGTATGTGAATTCCTACTACTTGAGAGCATGACCTTTGAGCGCTTAATGTATTGCACATTAAGTGATCGGTTGTTCAACTATACTTTTCTTGGGGGAGGCTAACAAGGTTTCCTATGGTTGGATGGCGATGATGCAACATCACCTATGGTGAAATGAACATACTCACATTCACATTCTACAAGTATAAGGTGTGCCTGGCTTGGATTCGGTAAGGACATGGGGATGAGGTGTGGTTGGGATGATACTTGAGTGATTGTTGATCATGCCTAACTACATAAGATATTAATAAGCCCAAAATGTATCATAAATAAGAAAAAACGTCAATATTCCAGGAATCTTTTTTATTTTGGGCATAACTTTTCGCTCATAACTTGGACTTGGGAGGACTTTAGACTGTTAGAAAACTCTTGAAATTCTCTACAACTTTCATGTTTTGATTTTTCTCTGATTCTTATCTTTTTTCCGGGGCAGGTATTTTAGTAAAAACAACATCTTTCAAAATATGCTTTTCTAAAGCATCTTTTGAAAGATGATTTTTTTACTAAAATTCTCTCCTCGGACAAACAGTAAGGAATCAGAGAAAACTCAAAATATGAAAGTTATAGATAATTTCAAGAGATTTCCAATGGTCCAAAGTTCGCTCAATTTTGAGTTACGAGCGAAACGTTATGCCCAAAATAGGAAAGATTCCTAGAATATTCACATTTTTTCTTAAATAGGATACATCTTAGTGTTGGGTAGAATGTTATCTTAGTGTTGGGTAGAATGTTATGTAACAAGGTCACAATATTGTCAAGCATCGAGTAAACTTATTGTGTTGAATGAGATGCTCAAATAGAACAATAAATCTATCCCATTACAACTTCACTTTAACAATTACACTATAATTCTAATGCGTTCAAATTAATAAACAAAAATTATTGTTTCATTGTCTAAAATAAGGTCATATATTGTATGTACTAAAGTGCTTGATCATTGTTTATGATATGTATGTTGAGTTGACCTTTTACACTTACATCACTTTTAATGTAATATATGCATTCATAGTAAATTACAATGTACCATAAAAAATGTGCCATTGATGTGGTATACTAAAATGTTGAGGTGAAACAATGTTTTAGCAATTGAATTAACACACAGTTGAAAAGTTTTGAGATGAGTTGCATATGACATGTCTACCATAACAAGAGAGTGGTGTTGTTCATGTGAAATGAAAATGATTTAACACATTAAGATTATATAATAGTAAATGTTTAGATGATCTTACATTTTTTTTCAAGAAGAAAAAACCTATACTCTTGTTATTCAAAAGATCAAATCAAAGAGTACATACAACCTTCATAGGGCCCATCAAAAACCGCCAATCTCTAATACCAACAGAAGCAACAAGGACGGAAACAAAACCAAACATCAGAGTTGTTAAAACAAACCCCGGGATACAAAAAAAAAAGAGCCTTATCAAATGATCTAAAAAAATAACTTCAACATTTAAGAAAAATAGTATAGATAACACTCAAATTCCAGGACATCCTCGATATGTTCTTCCCAATAAAGGAATACTTCCTCTGTCTTCAACACCTCTTTGGATAACCTATTAGCAATACCATTATGTTCTCTACATATGTGAGAGATATCCCAATTCTCGAATGAATCTAAAAGTTCCCGAGTCCTCCATATCCACTATTGAAGATCCAAAACCCGTAGCTTAGAACTATATCTAGCCCAATTCACAATTGTTGAAGAATCCCCAAAGATCTTAATGGATTCTATACCCACAGAAATAGTATATTTTAGTAGGCACCATAAAGAAACTAATTTTGCCTTTTTATTCGTGCCTGATCCAATATTTAGTTTAATCTTGAAACTATGTTCAGGATTTATTTTGAGAAGTACTCCCACTGCAAAAAATCCATCACATGCCGCGCCATAAAAAAATCCCCATACATCATAAATATCAAGAGTTTTTTTTTGTCTCCTACTATGACCAATCCCTGTATTTGGCATGAACTCCATATAATATTTTATTATTTTTATAGTGCCCAAAGAAATGGAAGGCTGTCGATCTTCAATGATTGCTTCATTCCTAAATCCCCGTATCATCCAACACACGAAAACAAGCAGAGTACGATGTGATATAATTTTTTTATACCAATTTAGTAGATTTTGATATAGAGTATCAGTCCCCCAAACCAACGGGAGTGTTACAACGTAATTTTCCACCTTGTGAGCATCAACACTCTTTGGCCTGCAGGATCCATTTTAC
Organism: Larix kaempferi; assembly: GCA_027924585.1. Classification (NCBI taxonomy): domain Eukaryota; kingdom Viridiplantae; phylum Streptophyta; class Pinopsida; order Pinales; family Pinaceae; genus Larix; species Larix kaempferi. The sequence goes on from BSBM01000866.1 coordinate 6,693,475, forward strand.
TGACTCAGATCCACTTTATATCCTCCAGACACACTTTTTTCCCTATTTTTTTCCTTGTACGCTAGCTGCATCACTACAGTGGGCGTACCCGCGAGTTGCATCACTATAGCCCACGGGTAGCATGTAAAATGGTAAAATTCACTAGTTAATTACTTTTTACTCCCAAAAAGCGGTCTTAGGGTGACCTTTGGCCCTCCATTTGCCTAGTAACGCCTCGATGTGTCCTTTCACTTACCTTGGGAGGACTATATATTGAGCACATATGGCATATGGAAGGGGGGAGAAAGGAGAGCAAGAGAACTCTAGTGGATTTTTTCCCTATCTTGAGTCTACACTCATTGATCCTTATAGTTATGAACCCCTTATGTTCACCTTCCAAACTCCTATCATAGTTTGAGTTTTCCATTCCATGGAGGATTGAAATGGTGGAGGCACAAGTGGAGAGACCCAGATCTTGGTTCAGATTGGTTGCCGACAAGAGGTCGTATCACATTGTACTTCTTGTTATTTATTAATAGAAATACTCATATTCTCGTCCATTAATGTTGTGAATGTTGTTTATATTACATTGGGTTGCATTTACTTATAATATCATGGACCATTGCTATTGATGATGTTAATGTCGTTTATATATTATATGCGCTTGTTGTACGTTGGCTGTCAAGACTAATTTGCAGGTTCAAGTGCACGGATTAAAAGCTCCAACAGTGATCTACATCAAACGTTTGGATCGAGGTTGCTTATGTTCTTCATTATCTTAGCATTGTCATTTATATAGCGTAGCATTGAGAATTGACTTAATTTCTGGTAGTCAGCTGTCTATTGTGGTCCACCCCAAGCCATAGGAAGTTTTCTCCAACACAAAAATGGCGACTCCGTTGGGGAGAACATCCATTTTTGGGTATTTTTTGAGCATTAGTCCTTATTTAGAGTTGTTGTGTGTCGAGTCTCTATGTCATTGATTGGCCATTAGGATACTCTATAGAAAACACCCTTTTTCTGAGCCATTGGACTCTTTTTCTGCTCATTTGCTTTTCCTTGTACGCGAGTGAGCCTAGTTCTGCTCGCGTCTACCCGCTTCTGTCTGCACTATAGCCTGCGGGTACCTGCAGGTATTCCTTCGACAGTAGCATACAACTCCGGGGGTGATTTGTTTATGGCCTTTCGTTGTTGCTAGGTTGATTCTAAGTGTTCCTGAGTCTTCTTTGGCCTTGTTCCTGACTGTTCCAAGCCTTGTTTGTGACGAGAACTCATCTTTTCTCTTGGTTTTGAGCCTCATTGGTTTTTATGCATTTTTAATTTTTAAGCTTATTCGATTGGCTGGGTCTTACTGTTTGGGATATGCTAGGTTGTCTGAGTGATTTCCTTTGCATTTATGTAACTGAGTAGTGAGATTTTGCTTGCATTTTTCATTTCATTATATTGAAAAATACAAAAAATGTTTTGCATTTTCCTGTTGCTTATAAGTGAAAATACAAAAAAAAAAAAAATTATGTACTGCATTTTGCATTGAGTGCTTGTTGCTTTCATTTAGGTTCTGCTTGTGCATTGAAAATATAAAAGAGTTGCATCTTTATTTCAAAACCATTGGATTGATTATCATTCTAGTGGCATTGTTTTTATTGGATAGATGAGTCTAGAGTTTGATGATTTTGCATACTATTGAGTCATATACATCACTAGTTTCACAATCATATCCTTTGAGTAACCACAACAATTAAAATTAACGCTTAATCTAAAATTGATCAGAATAATTTTATTTATAGGGTACACCAACTAGCATAGGTTTAGAGTCTTGGAATATATCATTGTGAGTAAACGATCCAAGACTACTAGAAAAAACATTATGTGTCTGACCAGGGAGTGGTGAAATCCATGGTATACATCGGTGTTCTTAGGAAGCTCTACTCAGACTAGAGTTAAGCACGAGGTCACGGGAGGTTGGTTGTGGAGATAGCCCTCCAATATCGGTTGAACGTGGGAGATATTTCCAGGGTTTGTTCGTATCTGGGGGCTCTTGGGGGATTTGACCCTCTTAAGTTTCGGGCTTAGCTACCCTACCCATATGACGGATCCCACCTGCAACTGTCCCCCTAAGCATTGGTTATACTGCGGTGACCATAGTTTCCTTACCTAGGTATCGCATAGGGTACTTGCAGTGGTTATGTTGTTTGTGTCCAGAGTCAGATAGGGGTTGGAAAGAATAGTTGTTTGTTGCTGAGGGTTATGGCCCTTTGCACGCAGTGAAGCCCGGGAACCTTTATAACTAATTCTGTTACCTCCGGCTACAGTTTGGGAGTCGCAAGCCTCTACTAGGCAAGACACACTGGCTCTAGTGTCGGGAGCTCATTTAGCCACTCTATTTGTCTACTCTTGGTTGTAGTTTCTCTAGGTGTGTGCTCTTGATTTACTATTTTTTATCGATAGTTGGCCGTTAGGGGACGTTGTGATTTTATATTCTCTCCAGAGATATCATGGCGTGGAGTCCTACTCTCTGGCGATCCCATCGGTTGGCTAGTTTACAACCGGCCGAGCTTTCATGCCGCGTTGCTAGGGGATGCCGGTGAGTTCCCTCCAAGTCTTCGGATTCTTACGAGACATACATCCTAGACGTCATGACTGCTGCACACTCTGACATGGGAGAAATCCCTGTGACTCCATCAGGTAAATTAAGCACACTTCAGACACCCCTGCTCCTCATGAGGCGTGGGGGGGTGACCCACCTAAGACCCAACCTAGTTTGTTTGGTCTGGATCCACCTGAGACTCAACCTAGTTTGTTTGGTCCAGATCTGCCCAAGGACAACCCGTTCGATCCTTCGTTTCCACATAATTATATATATGGGATGCCAGAGTTACATGATGACATAGGTCCTACGATCAACCCTACCACGTTCTCTTTTGGTATGCCTAACTACAACACAGTTGATCCTTCCACTGCATATGGTAGTCATGCTGGCACTAATCATGGTGTTAGCAACACTACACCCACTGGGGGCAATACCCTCACGGGGGGTACCACATTGTCCACTCACACACATAGTATGGGGACCAGTCGCATTCCTCCTAACAATGCCAATGTTGGAATGCGACCGCCTCCTATGACTACCCAACCTAATAGGAACATTGTTCGCAACACGACTCGCCATCCACCACCTAATACACATGCCACTGCCCGTTAACCTAGGACCACTTTCACAAATGTTAACGCTCCTCCCAACCACGGGGGTGGACATATACCGCATACTTTTACGTCCGCTGTCGCTACTAGTAATGCTAATGTAGGAGGTGGGAATATACCTTATCCTCATGGTCACAACACCACCATTCCTGCTACTAGTAATACCAAAGTTGGGGTTGGGAATACATCTCATGCTTATGGTCACCACATGACTGCGCATGCTAATCCTACCGCTTACGCTGGGGGTGGGAACATACCCTATAATCATGGTCATTACAACACGGTTCCCGCTACGAATAGTACGTATATGCCCCATAATTATGGTGGCAACCCTTACTACAATATAGTCGGTGTTGGCCATCAGTACAACCCACCTCAATATGGTGCTCAAAACACGTATATACTTGCTTACTCTCACACGGGTCAGGTCGGAGGAGGTTATCAACCTTATGGCCATGGTCACGCTTATGGTCAGTCAGGACCGCATTATCAACAGTTTAATGCTAATGGTCAAGCATTTGGTCCTTCTTATCCTTCAGGTTCTTACAATCAACCTTTTATGGGGGCTTATAATCAAGCTTTTGAGCCGCAGTTCCTGTTCCTTGCATGTTTGAACCTTCCAGATCTTTCGAAGCTCACGAATGATCTGGTGTGTCACGACACTAATTGGCCTCCGGTCCCTACCAAGCTCCCTTCGGACATTCCTAAGTTTGAGGGGAAAGGTGGTGAGAATCCGAGTGATCATGTCACAACGTTTCACCTTTGGTGCTCTTCCAACTCGTTGAACCATGATTCCGTTAGATTATGACTATTTCAACACACCCTCACGGGGGCAGCTACGAAGTGGCATGTTGAGTTGCCTGCGAACACTTATAGGAGATTCAATGAGATCGCTTTGGTTTTCTTGGATCATTTCCAGTTGCCGGTTCATTACGATACTAGTACTGAACTTTTGTCTACCTTCCATCAGAATAAGGCCACATATATTTCTGACCACATTCAAGAGTGTCATCAACGGAAGCGATTAGTGAAAGCCGACATTCCTCTAGAGTTTCTATTGGAATGGTTTCTCAAGTCTCTACTTCCATATATTGCTAGGGAAGTTTTGATGTCCGGTATTATGACTGAGAAACAAGCCATCTTAAAAGTCCAGCAGTTAGATTTACTATACTCTCAATCTGGCATTTTATATGACATTATTCTTGATGCACCGCGCACAAGACATGAGCCCAAGACAGTTCCTGGACCGCATGCCGATGGCATTGTGGGATCCGCAAGTACTCTCCCTGTAGATTTGGTGGCTAATCAAATGCAAAATTTGTCGCTCAACCAGTCTACTCCCGGAAAGGTTCACACCTTGTCCACTTCCACCCCATCGTTCGATGTACACACTGTGCAAATGACAAAACCATCGGGTAACCAACAGTCTATTGGTAAGAAGAAGGGGAAAAATAACCATAAGGGTGGAAACAATGGGAACAATAATAGTAATCGCAATACCCCTCGTAAAGAGAATGCCAACCCTCCTCGGGAAGGCAGAAATGTTGGTGAGGACCGTAAACCTAGGTGTAAGGTGAAATTTCCTTGTAAGCTTTGTGGGGAAGATCATCTTACTCACTTGTGTCCTCGAATCGAAGAAGCATCAAAGCGTTTGGCACAGAGCCCAGCTATGTTGAAGGATCCCCTTCCTCCTCATCATCAATACATGGCTTCGCATGCTCCCACCGTTGGTTATGGACCTAATGAGACTCCAACGTCTTCTTCCAATACTAGTGGTTATGGATGCATGAATATGGTCCAATCGGAGGTTAGTGTTGCTACTCGTCAATGCGATTATGGTGCACCACAACCGAACATGGGGAATGAGCCTCCCCCTCCTCTTGATAATTCCTTGCATATTGAGAAGCCCTCTACTATGTCGCGGATACTGAAAGGTGTTCTCAAGTGCTCTATGCATAATCCCAATGCTCAAGCTGCCAAGAACTACTCCATTGTAGAAGATTTGGGCCAAACTTTGTGTGCCATGTCGACTCTTGAAGTTTTACAGGCGTGTCCTTCTCAAAGGCATGCCCTTTTGAGTGCTTTAGGAGTTCAAGATGGGGGTAGTCCCAATGTTATTATGTTTGATACTACTGACATTCAACCTTGCTTACCTTACCATGTGGCTTTTCAAATCCATGTGGAGTGCCTTCAGAATTTTGTCAAAAGAACGGTGGTTGACGAAGGTGCTTCTGTGTCAGTAATGTATTTATCTTGTTGGAAATCTCTAAGCTCTCCTCCCTTATCCACATTTAGTACCATGCTTACTGCAGTCGACGGTCAGTCTTTTAAGCTATATGGAATTCTTCCTTCCCTTGTTGTCCTCTTGGGTGGGAAAGCTGTGCCAATTGAAGTCGAGGTGGTTGATGCGCCCATTGACTACAACCTTATACTGGGTAGGAATTGGATGTACGCTATGAAAGATGTCGCGTCTACTGTATTCAGAGTTATTTGATTTCACACGAAGGCAAGATTGTGATAATCGATCAATTGGATTTCGTTAATATTTATCCCACAGCATCCACGGGATTAGTGGTCCCCCAAGTTAAAGATTCTCAACCGGCAACTGGGAACATTGGTGTAGGATTGTAACCCTCATTGATGGGATCTTTCGACCTACCTGTACCAATCTCCTTCATAGGAACCATCTCCGATGATGCTCCTTCCTCGCTAAATCATATACTTTTTCGGACATCGTATTTTAGTGATCCATGGAATCTACCTTCCACAAATTCCCCATCTGGAGATGTTACGCACATTGGAGTGGATATGCCCTTGTCTAGAGCAGAGCTTTTATCTCAAGATATTCAACAAGCCACTGCACAACCGGATCTCTCTTCTTCATGGACAGAAGAAGAAGATCCCGTTATGCTGCCCGCATGTGCAGTCGACCCATCTTGTTCACATGGTTGCCTCGATGGTATTTTACCTTCAGATGAAGTTTTTATTGAGGCAATGAGTGGTGAGGACATTTCGTGGGGGGATATTTATCATAGATCTCATTCCCCTCCTACCCTTGATCTTATTGAACAAGATGAGCCTATAATACAATCTGCCACCCATTTGGATTTGGATCCAGTCACAATCTCATCCAGCCCTGGTTTGATGTTTGAGTTTGATGAGTCTTTGAGCTCTCCTATAGATCCGCAAATCAGTGCTTCTAAAGAGTTTGATTCTATTTCTAGAATTTCCAACTCCCATGATGATGAATTTGCTCTTGCAGATTCTTTCACATCCTTCAGCTTTGCTCTTCATTTTGAAGATGATCATTTTGATCCCTCAGGTATTGGTACTATGGCACCTTCATTGGTTAGCTCTAACTGCGTTATGTCTGAGGTTAACAATAGTGAATTTGAAAATGTTTCTACCGCAGTGAATTGTATCAGATTTTTCTTTACGTACGTTTTAGATATAATCTTGGTACTTATGTTTCTTGGAGACAGGATTCTTAGCTGGACTTATACTTGTTTACTGGTCCTTTTCGACATTTTCTTCGGTCATGGCAGGCATATTCGAAACTTGACATATAGGTTTAGGCCTCCCCATTGTTAGGATGCATTTGAACCTTTTTCCATCCGAATTCGCAGACACTCCCTAAGTGTCCTTATCTTGCTCATGTTCCTTGCATTATGCATAGCTTTGCTCCATGCGCTTGGAACTAGTCTCACATGTCCCTGACACTCATCTGCTCCCATTACGAGCATTCTTCCATCTCTCCTTTAAGCTGGTTAAAAACAGTAAGGAGGTCATGAGTTTACTTTTTTGGGCTCATTAAACCTTTATGAAAAACATTTTTATAAAGTCTTTTTTAAGCCCTTGTTAGACTTTTTCAAATCAAAACAAGATTGCCGAGTATACTTGTCATTTCATACTTGTTAAAGGATTTGAAGCGACATCCACTTAGGTATAAGTTTACCCCTTTTCCGAAACTTTTTGGATTAATTACGAAAAGGTATACTCTAGTCATACGTGACTAGAAGAGTTCTTCTCTCATTATTTTACACTTTTTTGGGTGAGGAGACTAACTTTACAAAAAAGGACTCGCCTTTTATGTCGAGTTGTGATTGCATTGCATTATCCTGCTTGCCGCTTGAGCCTTGTGCCGACTCCCGCTTACTCACTTATTAGCCATGTGCCTGAGCACTTTACCTTTCGAGCCAAGCAGAGCCTTAATTTATCTTTCACAGCTTGATGACCCTTTACCCTAAGGGAACATTCCCCCGAGTGTCCACATCCTACACACGCTTCCTTGCATTGATCATAGGTATGTTCCACTGCTTGGGACTAGTTTGCTCTCCATTTGACACTCGTTCCCTCAATTTTTGTATTACAAGCAATTTTATTCTTTTTTAATCTTTTCCAAATATGAAAAAGACCAAACAAATCAAATATTCCAAAAATCCGGATGGGATTATGGTTACTACTTCTAGTTGGCAGTTGTTTTGTTGCCTTTGAATAGAGCATTCATTGCACTCCATCCATTATGAGTCAGGACTATAGTTGGACCTCAAGAGCTGTACTTGTTTCACAGTTTAGTCCACCGATTGGTTAAGCTTCCATTCATTATGAAGCCCTTTGTGATGCCTCCTGCATCGCACAGCCTATATCGATTCTATGTTGCCTGATTCTATCCATCTGCTTATGCTCTTGTTCAAAGGAAGTCCTAAAACTAGAGTCGGCCACTCCTCAGATCTCTTGACTATTGCATGTCAACCATCCTTATTAAGTCAATCCGTTTCACCTGAGTTCTTCCAAATCTTTCAGCGTAGCTGGTACCTCGTGCTGGTTGATGGGGGATGCCTTAATGCCCTCCTTCCAGCGAGTCTCATTCCGTCGACTTCAACCCATTTATTCCAGAACTTGAGGCTTAGAGTTCAGTTGAGTACCTTGAGGCTTGCAGTCATTAGTGGTAGGCTCTCTCGCCATCGACAGTTTTGGGAATACATCAATGTCCCCTGATCGATGGATTCATCTTAGTGCTCGACTTCAACACATCTATTCGCACTTGGATGATTGTGCTCTGTGCCTTGATGCCCATTTTCATTATGGGTGGGTTATCTCACGTTTTTTAATGGTATACATCATTAATCGGTAATCAGACGATGTCACATCAGGTTCGACCTCAACTCCTTTATTCACTTGATGGGACTTGCACTGTCGAAGAATTGTGTAGAAGACTCCAGGCGATAGTGGCATTCAATATGCTACTTATGATTATGACTTTACATCTGAGATATCACCTCTTAGATATCAGCAGTTTGTACCTCCAGTTTGCACCAGTTGTTTCCTTTTCAGTAGGAGACCATATCTTACTATAGAGGTATCATGGCTGTGTTCTCTTATGACATTCACTATGTACTTCCTATTCATGGCCATTGTATCAGATTGTTGTACTATACCGACATGTACTCAGGGATACTATTGTATTATGATGAGCGATCTTCTCCTTCCACTTGTGTCTCCATCACTCCAATTCTGAGATTTATAATGCATTTCGGCCATCGTAGCATCAATCTCTGACCTCACACATTAGGGGGCATCTGTTATAATGTAATTTTCCACCTTGTGAGCATCAACACTCTTTGGCCTACAAGATCCATTTTACTAACTCAGATCCACTATATATCCTTCAGACACACTTTCTTCCCTATTTTTCCCCTGTACGCTAGTTGCATCACTACAGTGGGCGTACCCACGAGTTGCATCACTATAGCCTGTAGGTAGCATGTAAAATGGTAAAAATCACTAGTTAATTACTTTTTACTCCCAAAAAGCGGTCTTTGGGTGACCTTTGGCCCTCCATTTTCCTAGTAACGCATCGATGTGTCCTTTCACTTACCTTGGGAGGACTATATATTGAGCACATATGGCATATGGAAGGGAGGAGAAAGGAGAGCAAGAGAACTCTAGTGTATTTTTTCCATAACTTGAGTCTACACTCATTGATCCTTGTAGTTGTGAACCCCTTATGTTCACCTTCCAAACTCCTATCATAGTTTGAGTTTGCCATTCCATGGAGGATTGAAGTGGTGGAGGCACAAGTGGAGAGACCCGGATCTTGGTTCAAATTGGTTGCCGACAAGAGGTCATATCACATTGTACTTCTTGTTATTTATTAATAGAAATACTCATATTGTCATCCATTAATGTTATGAATGTTGTTTATATTACATTGGGTTGCATTTACTTATAATATCATGGACCATTGCTATTGATGATGTTAATGTCATTATATATTATATGCGCTTGTTGTACGTTGGCTGTCAAGACTAATTTGCAGGTTCAAGTTCACGGATTGAAAGCTCCAATGGGGATCTATATCAAACATTTGGATTGAGGTTGGTTATGTTCTTCATTATCTTAGCATTGTCATTGATATAGCATAGCATTCAGAACTGAGTTAAGTTCTGGTAGTCAGCATTCTGTTGTGGTCTACCCCAAGCCATAGGAATTTTTCTCCAACACAGGGAGATCCATAGTAGAACAAACAACATTCCACAATGTTTTTGAAAATAGACAAAGGATAAATATGTTCCACATATTCAGCCTCTGAGCCACATAGTATGCAGCAATTAGGACCATTCCATCCCCTACGAATTAAATTGTCCTAGGTACGAATAACATTCTCCAATGCTAACCAGAGAAAACACTTTAACTTCTGCAGGATTTTCCATTTCCATATTTTGACAAACCACCATTTAGGAACAGTGACAACATCCTAAGCAACGATCACCTTATAAGCAGCTTTTGTAGAAACATGCCCAGTAGCTTTATCTCCCATCCACACAATTTCATCATCAACCAAATGTAATCTAATGCCAACCAGATTAATTTTTGCAATATAATTTTCCCATTCCAGCAATCAAGCACTGTTAACACCCAAATCAGTTGCAAAATACTAATAAGAATTGGATTGGCTTAACCATCCAGGATTTTTAATCTGATAAAGAGAAGTATAGCCAATTTAATTTAAATATTCCAACATCCCTGCAGAAATTTTATAATCATCTGATAATCCCACCATAGGGTCAATGCCTATTTTGATATGCTTACCTGAACCAACCTTCCAAGCAATTTTGCAATTGATCCATCTAAAGGATTTCAGGAAACACATTCAAAAGTTTGAAGATTTCTCTTTCATTATCAAAGTATTTCTGATCCAATTTATAAAACCATCTTTTATATATTTCCCATGTAAGACATTGCTCCACAAACCCTTACCTAAGAGCCCACGCCACATACTTTTCATTCTTAGAGCATTACAAAACCATTCCAAGTGTTTTATATCCAAGCCACCCATATGTTTTGGCTTAGATAAACATTCCCAACTTACAAGATGCATTTTTTCCCCGCCATTGGTCCAAAACACAAGAAATTGAACATCCAATTTCTAAGTAGATTCAAGATAGATTTCAAATATTTGCCAAAGAGAACCAATATACAAGTATGCCAACCAAAACTGATTTCACAAGAATTGATCTCCCTCCCAAAGAGAGGAGTCTATACATCCAATTCCCAATCCTCTTCTCAAATTTCTGAACCAACCACATCCAGTCTCTTATCATGTAGCAGTTAGGATTTAAAAAATAGCCCAGGTATTTAAACCCCTCCTCAAGCCGAGAGGTGTGAAAAGGAAGAAAGAATGATATCATCTCCAATATTTGATTTTTTACCCAGTGATGAATAACTGTTGATTTTGTGGTGCCGGCCTCCATACCTGTTGAAAGACAAAAGGTATTTAGAATATCAAAGAAATATTTACATTCACCAATAGATGCTCTGCCAAATTGGATAACATCAGCAACAAATAAAATATGAGAAATAAAGACAGAATTTGCAATTTTGATTCCATGATTTTTTCTTTCCTTCCTTGAAGCATGCATCATATTACTCAATCCTTCAATAACAAGCAAGAAAAGTAAAGGGGACATTGGACAGCCTTATCTTAGGCCTCTTGAGATCTGAATTTTTTTGTTGGGGATCCGTATACAAGAACAACAAAGTTTGTAGAGGTTACACACACCATGGTCCAGTTTATCACCTCCAGAGAGAGACCAATCTGTAGGAGCATAAGTCAAAGATAAACCTAGTTTACCCTATCATATGCTTTGACCAAATAAATTTTTAGTATTATAGCATCCAAATCCTTTGTTTTTATAGAATGTAAGCATTCCTAAGTGATCCCAACTACATCCAAGATCTGTCTGCTTGCAAGAAAACCAAATTGTTCATTTGTCAACATTTATGAGTTTTTTTGCTTCATTATAAGAGCAATAATTTTGGTAATTATTTTGGATGCAAGATTGCATAGTGCAATCGGTCTATAATCATTGAAACAATCTGGCTTATTTCTCTTGGCCATGAATGTCTTGTTCAAATAATTTGAAAGAAAACCTTCAATCTTCGAATATTCAATGATCTGCAGTAAATCCGTGCCCATAGAATCAAGAAAAGCAAGAAAAATTTCTATGGTCCAACCATCAAGACCAAGGATTTTATCCCTCGCGAATAGCTTCAATATCAATTCAATTTCATCCATATTAACAGGATCCCCAATATTGTCCCCTTCTTCCCTTGAGAAAAGAGCAGGGAAATGTTTAATGACCTCTAATTGTGAACTAATTTTACTGTTACCCAGATCCTTGAATTTATTTTGGAAATGTTCCACTCCCACCTTTTTTAAGTCACCATTGGTATTGATAGATTGACTATTTTCCAATCTTAGATCCCAAATAGCATTGAAATTTCTTCTAAATGTAGCATAGCTATGAAAGAATCATGTATTTTTGTCCCCTAGGGTTATCCAAGTAGCTATGCTTTTTTGACGCCATATCATTTCCTCTTGGAACAACAAATTATTATTGTTATTCTCTTCAAGAGTAGCTAATTCTTCCTTCTGTTCTTCCGAAACATAAAATTGTGATTCGAATCATAAAAATTCATAATTTGATGCTCCATAGCTTTGAGATCTTTTTCACGTTCCACCTTCTTTATCTTTTCCCACTGAATGACCCACTTTCTTAAAACATCTAGTTTCATAACTAGAATGTCCATGGGATTTGTGCCCGCTGGAATACAAATTGAACCCCAACAGTACTTAACCATAAAGCATAACACCGAATCGTGAGTCTGCATATTATTGAACTTATACAGGAAAGATCTCGGATATTTCATCCCATCAACCTGGAGAATTATAGGAAAATGGTCTGAAATTTTTGTTTTGATTTCCCAAACACAATACTTCTTTAAAGAGCTTGCAAAATCCTCTTTCATAAGAAACCCATCCAGTATTTTTCTAATGGATGCCTCCCCACATCTACCATTACTCCAATTTGGTCCCAATTTTACCGGAGCAATATCAATAATGTTTGATTTCTCAAAAAAATTAGCAAAGAAATCCACTAGTGGATCAATATTGGCACCCGAACCCCAAATATCAGAGGTCAACAGAGTGAAATTTAAATCCCCGTCTATAATTAGAATCGAGATCCCAAGAAGGCCACAGTTTTCCAAAGCTCCAGAACACTTCCCTATTTTTATAAGGGCCATAACAGTTAAGTATGGAAAATTTTAAATCACTCTCTATGAACCGTCCCTCCATCAGGATACCTCCAATAGACCTATAGGTTTTTAATTCCAATACCTTTGGGTTCCAACCAAATAAGGTGTCACCTGACATACCACATGAATCAAGGGCATAAAACTCCCAACCAAGTAAGATTTTTGAGATAGTTCCTATAGCCTGGTCCGCTAAACACATAGTTTCCTGTAATAGAATGATGTCAAAACTAGTAGCCTTTAACAGCCAAGAGAGATCTCTATCTTTACCATCTCCCCCTGACTCCTTGAATGTTTAAGGAAAGAATGGACATTAAACACCCTCCTCACCAGGCAAGCTTGCTCTAAGGGCCTGAGGGGAAGAAACCAAATGACCCGAGGAGAGATCTTTAGAAGCTTCCTTTAATATGGCTGAAAAAGGGATAAGATGATCTTACATAAAAAAAGCTATATGAATATATATTATTCAATAATCTATTATTTTATTTTATTTTAAATAAATTTATTTATATAAATATATTTATATAAATATATTTAATAACATATTTTTTTATATTTGTTTTCCTTGGAAAAAAGCAAAATTTTATTAAAGAAGTTTTAACAAAATTACATTTGAATAATGCAACTGTGAATTGCATTTCATAAAACTGAAGCTCTAGGGCTGCTGGCAAAAACTAAGTAGTAATTATACAAAAATCTGAATGTTCAGAGAAAATACTATCGAAATAAACAACTTTCTATGAGACATATCAGGTGTAATAAGCTTATAATCTGCTTGTAAATGTTGGTCTAAACAGCCACAAAATATTATCCAGATCCAAGATGTGGTTGGGGAGGAATATCCAGTCCATCAATAAAGGGACGATGGAAATATTCAAAGAAAACCTCGTTTTGTAGTTCAACAATTTTCCATTGTCTCTGAGCCAAAAGAAGACCATCCTTGGAAATCTTATCTGCTAGAGCGTTCCTTTCCCTGTATACATGACGACATGTATAAGAAGAAAAATTTTCTTACAATCGATGAGTGTCTTCAATCAAAGTGTTTAAGAGGATAATTTGGCAATTCTAAGATTTGCTTATCTATTTGATAACATTCAAGGAGTCTCCAAAGATTTGAAGGCTAGTGCAACCTTTTTCAATGGAAAAACAGAGAACCAGTTTCAAATCCAAAAGTTCCACGGATTTGTTTGTGTCAATTCCCAAACCCATTGTGATTTTGAAATAAATTGTCTCATAAAGATATATGTTGGCTTACATAACTGTCTTGAGGTTTTCTATAAAGACCCAGGTTCTTCACGGTTCAACGAACCAACAAAACCCCTTTTCACGGACCCTTTCGGCAACAGTCTGCGAACAGACCGAGGTCTCACCCGAGGCGAAGTTATGGGGCGCTTGTGGAATCTAGTTTCCACACCCAAGTGATGAGTGCGTAAACAGATCTGATGAATAGCACGCTACGGGACTCACGCTGTGAACTGAAGACTGCGCGAAGCTTAACTCCTTCGTGGTCAACACTTACTCTATCACACATCCAAGGACTGCACAATGTTGGATGGACTTTCGTTGACAAGACAGCACAACTGATAACTACGCTTCCTGTTCAGACTTAACCAACTTCGGTGACCTTACTTAGGATTCCCTATCCATTCATCAATTGCCTTAGGTTGTTTACCTTACAATTTATGCAATATGACAACACACAATATACTGTGCACTTCCGGTGTTGTGCTTCAAGTGAATTGCACGGCACGAACTCCACTTACTTAAGTATTATCCTAATCTACTTATGCATTCATTCTGCCTTAGAAATATTTATGCATCTAACACTCATCCACATATGCACCACTTAACATATTATTCCCATCTTCATTCTTATGGCGAATACATATAAAAGTAACAACATACAAACTGATAAACGAGATCTTAAGCATCCATTGTAAGAAAATATATAGATTCAAACACATAGCAGTCACAGAACACAAAATTTAACGTGGTTCACCCCCAGGATGGGAGCTACATCCACAGGAACTGTTGTTATATTATTTTGTGAAGGGTACAATAGTTCCAGTCTGCGCACTCAGCTGCAGACTCTCTTCTCTCTCTGTAGCTCTCTGCTCACGTAGCTTACAGATCCTTTACAATAGCATTCAGCAAAACAAACAAGTATTGCTTAAGATTATACAATGAAGATCCAAGATTAACCCTTTCCCATACAAAATGTGCATTTTTATAGATCATGCTCGTAGGTCATGTCTTTACAATGCATAGGAAAAAACCCTAAGGTTTCCCAAAACTGTCGTGATTTTCCCTTAACCAGACTGTTAGGAGCTGATAGCGACTCTTCCGTCGTGGCCATCATCTGCACGTGGTCACGTCGCTTTCATCCTTCCTTGTCAACCGCATGCCGACTGTCACTTTCACCTTGTTGTTCCTTCTCTAATGGCCTTGTGCGGCCGGCTTACGTCGTGCTTCCCTTGCTCGTGTGACCGATCGCTTTCCTTCCGCGATACTCCTTACCCATCTTCTTGGTAATCATGGAATATCTTAACCAAAAATAGACCACCAATGGTCTTACCGGAATATGTGTCATTTTCCTTCCAATATTCTGCTTTGCCAGATCCCCGCGGATCAAGCTCTTCGTAGCGCTGTCTCTTCGTGGCGCTGTCTTCCTTTCTCTGTCGATGTTGCGCTGCGCTCAACTTCACAGCTCCCAAAACTGTCTTCACCAAAAAGTCTCCAGCTGAACTGCGCTCAACTTCGCAGTTCCAAAATTGTTTTGCCAAAATTTCCTTACTTGGGCCAGGCCCAACAGGTCCCTAACACTTACATGTGGCTCGTCCCCGCGCCACTTTCAACTTCTGGTTCTCCTAGCTTCTCTTCTTCCCGTGGAGCTAACTTAGCCGCAAACTCTTGATAGGTTGCACTCAGCTTTGCAACTGAATCCTTCGCATCTTGTTCAATACTTTTGGTGGTGTCTAACACATCTGGTTCTACATCATTCTCAGTGTGCTCGTTGACTGAATCATGTGTGTCACGGAGCTCTATCAGCTTTGCTTCTAACTTTTGTGTTAGTTCATGGGATTCCTCCTGGAGAGACTGCGCTTTATCTCCGACTTCAGTCTCCCTTTCTCTCAATACTTGAAGTTCCTTCTTCAGTTCTCTAACTTCCCGATATCTTTTTAGTCTCTCTCTTGCCTGCAGGGCCTTCACCTCCACATCGAGGGCTTCGAACTCGGACTGTTTTTCCTTCACAGTGTTTTGGACTTCCAGGAGCTTTGGGTCCTCTTCTAGTGTAGTAAACGTTCTTCCCGCCTCGTCCAACAAAGTTTGGCACTTAGCCACTTCACTGGCTATACTTTCTGCAGCAGCTTTTACTTCTGCTGCTCTAAGTTGTTGATGATCAGGTGGTGTCTTTGGTTAATTCTTTGCTTCCAAGGTAGCGATCTTCGCTTGGTAATCAATCTCCATGTCTTTCATCTCAGCCTTAAGATTGCTGACCACCTCGCCGATCTTAAGGATAGTGTCCGCAGGTTCTGGCTGCTCTTCGCATTTGGGTATCTATGCTACTACCGAAGTGACCGTATGCTCTAATCTCATTCATCGATCGTATTCATCTTGCAGTTGCATGGTCCTCTTTAAGCTTGATTCCTGCAGCTGCTTAAAATTTTCTTGTCTCTGATGGTGATGGGTCAGAGCAACCAAAATTCGATCATGGATCTCTTCGACAACCTACAAGTGCAGATTGTGCAGGCCCTCTAGTGGCAACATCACAATGTCGACGTCCACAGGCTCTATGTTCTGCGCGCCCGAAACCAACTGTTCGCGCGGTAACTTTATGCTTAGTGGGTCAAGCTAGACTATGCGTGACTTTGGTGGCAAGTTCAGGGTTAGAGGTACTTTCTTCGGCTGCAAGGTATCCCCTGACCTTCCTTCTGACTCTGAATCTCACGGCAAGGGCAAGGTGCGCTGAACTTGCTCAAACTTTTCTGTAATGCCTTGCAGTGTAGTCAGATTCTTCTACAGACTCTCTTGAATCGCTTCATTCTTTTTATCTTTGTCGGCCATCAGATATTCCATCTGCACGGTGACCATACATAGAAGCGATCATCTCATAATCATCATCATGGAGCTTGGCTTCTGACTGGCTCTTAACAGTTTTCTGCTTCTTTTTCTGTACCTTTTGCTGTACAGAACTCTCGGGTTCCTTCCTTTTCCCGACCATGGCTCTTCAACAATAGGTGTAGGGATTGGATTTCTCTCCTCGGAGTCACTCTTGATGTCCACAATTCATTCGACTTTAAATTCAGGTATCCATTCCTTCATAATGGTGTTGATGTCTTCTTCGCCCATGTGGTAGTTCCCTTGGAACCATTTTGGGTTCTTCTTCTGTGCTTTGCTGAAATGTAGATAGAGTGCATATCAGTGGAAAAATTGACAGTGCGAATATATTTAGCTGTTACCTCTTTTGATATCCACGGATTGGCAATAATGACTTCATGCAGCTGCTCGTAGTATGTGTAGAAGACTTCAGCTGACACGTGTTGTCTTTCTACTATCAAATTCGTCCAAAGGTTGGCATAGCGGGCTCCTTTACAATCATTGCTATCAGTGACCAACCCAACATAATGTTTCGGGTCCTTCCACCCTACAAATGCAATCAACACTATCAACCAGGTATAGTGGAATTTGCTACCATGTGTCTGCGTATCGCTCAATTCTTCTAGAAACTCATTTAATAGGTACTAACACCAGTTAAAACTTCCTCCCGTCGCGGCATTTTCCCCAAGGAGCACTGTGCCAGCGGGTACTTCAGTAGGTCTTTCTTTTCACAGAATCTTTCCTACTAGCAGTTGCGTTACGAACCGCGTAGCCTCATCGTCTATGTCATCTATGATGAAGCCTCTCTTTCCTTTCACAACGGTGTGTGATTTATTCATCTTTGCCGCAACCTCCTTGCCCCTGTTTTTTCCTTGAAAGAACTACTTGGGGTCCGCGCCTCGCTTGCTTAACCCCGTGATGCGATGGATTAGGTCGATGTTCAGGTTGACCTTGTGATCCAACCATAGATATCCTTGTTGGGTGTGCGACATCAGAGTGCGCACCACCGCATTCATCTCTGGTGTTCGGTCCAAGTGCAAGAGCGTCAACAGATTGAGCAATCCCGATTCGACTACTACGGATAACCAGTTATGCGCGACCAGCACAGAATTACCTTTTACATCCTTCCTCCAGCACATATACTGATCGTTGAAATTTCAGGAACTTTGGCTCAACCGGGTCCTTCTGCATCTGAAGTAGGTCGAAGTCTTCAGACTTACATTCTGCAATCTTCCCCAATAGATTTCCTTCTATCTTCACATGCTTCGAGATAGGTGAGAGTGGAATCTCATACTTCGCATTCTTTAACAACTTAATGGTCGGTGCATCCTCTGCACGCGGCGATATATACTGAGGGGTCAAATTAAGTGGTATTTCCTTATCACCCAGTAGAAGTTCTAGTGATATGGAGCTCATCATATTTGGTTTTGATTTCTCCGCTGCTATTCCTTTGCCTTTGTCTTGCATAACTGTAGAATGTCTCGGTGATCGTTAAGAACCATGTCCTTGCTCAGTAACAACTTTCTTAGCGGGGGTTCTCATCCACACTTCAATCCCTCCGTATTTAAACACCTTCACAGTTTCCCTAACTATGAATTCTTCCTCAATGCATGAAATTTCGAACATTCACTGGATAATCGCTCAACAAACTAACAGGATCACTTAGGGCTTACTATAAACAAATTCAAAGTATGGCTCGCAGGAAATTTTTAGAGTTACGGTAACGCCTACAATTCCAAATGCAACGATATTTGTAGGCGCGGTTGAGCCTTGGTTGCGCCCATCAATGGCTAGAAAAGCATTCAATGGAATATCCATTATCCAGATCCGCTAAGGATTCAGGTCCTTTCCTTCATTAACTACGCCAGAACGGTTATTTTTGCGTTAAATGCTCAAGCGGTCGTCGACAAAATCACTATATAATGGCTAGTTTTCCGATCGACATTCTAACGGCTAGTTTCTTGGAGTGTTGCGTTGAACTGCACGGTGGGTCATCACTACTCTAGCGCAGTCACTTCGCCATGTCAAGCTTCTTGGTTCTAAACATTGCATGTTCTCTACTTCATTGGATCTGCGCAACTACCTTTTTGAGCTTCGAGCTGCACGATTCTTCTTTTCTTTTTCTTTTCCCTTTTCTCTTTTCTCTCTCTCTCTCTTTTTTTTTTTAACTTCGCGGCTTCACACTATTGAGGGTTCTGTGAACCAGGGCTATCCCGATAGGGTTTTAGCATACTTGCATTGACTAATCCAGGTAGATTGTCTCTAGCTAACGTGGCTAACTGAACTACGCCACCGTTAGTAACATGTACAGCAGTATATGGACCAAGCCAATGCATCTTAAACTTTCCAGGAAATTTCATAAACTTGCTATCGTACAGGAGGACTAGATCACCTACCTGGAAGGACTTGTTCTTGATATGGCGATCATGCCATGCTTTTTCTCTGTCTTTCTGCACTTGTTGGTGCAATCCTGCGATAAAGCGATCTTCCTCCAACCCAACCAAGTGTAGAAGCCTTTCTTCTAGTGCCTCTTGATCTTCCATGCCTATAAATGTAGCTATTCTCAAGCTAGGAACAATGTACTCCATAGGCATCACTGCTTCCTGTCCATAGGCCAACCTAAAGGGTGTATGGCTAGTCAATTTCTTGCAAGTAGTTCTGTACACCCATAATACCGCTGGAATGTGCAGATCCTAGTCATCCCTGTTCACATTGCATACCTTTGTCAGGGCATGCTCTAATACTTTGTTGAAAGCCTCAACAGTTCCATTTGCTTGAGGATGGTATGGCGTATTCCTCTGATGATGAATGTGGAACTCTTCAGTCCGAGCATCAATAGTTCTATTCAGAAAATGAGTACCTTGATCACTCATCAAAATCTTCGGGCATCCAAAGCTAGTAAGGATGTTCTCAAAAATGAACTGCACGGCAGTGACTGCGCTACAGTCCTTCATTGGCTTCACTTCTTCCCATCTGGTGAGATAATCAGTTGCAGTAATAATATATCTCACACCAGTCCTTTTTCCCGATGGGTTAATTGGTCCTACAAAATCAA
Organism: Larix kaempferi; assembly: GCA_027924585.1. Classification (NCBI taxonomy): domain Eukaryota; kingdom Viridiplantae; phylum Streptophyta; class Pinopsida; order Pinales; family Pinaceae; genus Larix; species Larix kaempferi. Next base: position 6,713,405 of record BSBM01000866.1, read on the forward strand.
TGGCCCATTTCTCAAATACTTGAAGTGTCAACTGTGGATTTAATGGCATTTCGTCTCTTCTCGATGGCTTTCCTGTCCTTTGATAGACATAATAGTTCTGGCAATGTTCCTTTTCATCCTTGTGAATGGTGGGCCACCATAGCCCTGCTCGCAATATCTTCTACGCAGTGGTTCTTCCTGCATAGTGGCCTCCAGATATACCTGAATGTGCGTTAGCCAATATAAATGGCTTCTCATGCTCTAATACACATCTGCGCAACACTTCATCTGGTCCCAATTTGTATAGTTGTCCCGCGATTATGGTGAAGTCTGCTACTCTTACTACGAACTGCTTCTTCTGCTGCGTAGTAAACTCTGTTGGTGCCAACCCAGTATTGAAGAAATCGACAATGTCTTTACAGTAGTCACCTGTGATCTGTACAACAAATAATTGTGCATCAGGCAGGTTGTCTTCTAGATTGGTGGGTTCCTCTCCTGACTCAATTCTTGAGAGATGGTAAGGTCCTAAGTTCAATCTGCCTGGTTTAACTATAATTTCAAAGTCATACTCCTGGAAGAGTAACAACCATTTGCAGATTCTCCCCCCTAACATTGACTTATTGACCAGATACTTCAAAGCTGAGTGGTTAGTGTACATAGTGAAATGTGCACCGAGCAGATAGTGCCTGAATTTTTGCAATGCATAGACCATAGCTAGACCCTCTCTTTCAGTTGTCATATAATTATTTTCAGCAGACGAGAGCTTCCTACTCGAAAATGAAATGGGATGGTCAATACCTCCCTTTCATGGTTGTGCTAGTACAACACCCAATGCTATACATGAAGCATCAACATGGACATGAAACGGTTTCTCCCAATCTAGAAAAACTAGGATCAGCGTAGTTACCATTTTTTCTTTTAGCGTGTCCAATCTGTGCTCACATTCTACATTCCATATAAACTGCACTACTTTCTTAAGCAGTTTTTCCATCTGTGCATAACCTTTAATGAAATTTCTGTTGTAACCCGTGTGCCCCAACATGGTGCGAAGCTGCTTTATTGAGGTTGGTGCAGGTAAGTTAACAATCACTGCAATCTTTGCAAGATCAACCATCAGTCCTTGTCTACACATAATGTGTCCTAAGAGAATACCATAGGGCACACAGAGAACACACTTCTTTAAATTTAATGAAATTTTATGTTTCCTGCACTTAGCTAACATCATTCTCAGGTTTTCACAGTGGTTTTTCAGCAACCCAAAGACAGTCCAATCATCAAAATATGCTTCTAAAAATTTATGCATGAAATCTTTAAATGCTGCAACTACAACTCTGTAAAAGATGGCAGGTGCGTTCTTTAGACCAAAGGGCATTAATGTATACTGGAACGAACCCCATTCAGTAGCAAAAGTTGTCTTTTGTCTATCTGTTGGATCAATCCTTATATGATGATATCCAGAGAATCCATCAATAAATGAATAGGTCTCATTTCCTCCAACGTTGTCTAATACTTCATCTGTAAAAGGAATAGGAAATGGGTCAGGCAGCGAAGCATCATTCAGCTTCCTGAGATCCATGCAGATCCTGATCTCACCCTTAGTCTTCTTGTCTTGGATAACCATCGGGCTTATCCACTCTAATTCTTCAACCGGATCAATGATCCCTGCATCGAGCATCTTATCAAGTTCTGCCTTGACTCTTTCTTTATATCTAGGATTCAGTCTATAGGGCCCCTGCTTAACAAGCTTCACGCCTGTCTTGAGAGGTATCTTCATAACCCCCAAGTCACCCAAAATACCCTTCATTTCAGTAAATTTTGTTAGAAATAGATCCTGATATTCATGTAGAAGGTCTGCGATCTCCGCAACCATGGCATCATCCCAGTAGTCTCCAATCGATGCGAACTTTGACTCTTCACTTGTGCCAATGTTCACTTTTATTATCTTCACAGGTCCACTCATGTCTCGGATTTCCAGTAGAGGTCCCTCTACATTGCGTGCACCCTCTGACTCAGGTATATTGACGTTGCGCGGATCCTCCTCATCGCTTTCTTCTTCTTCTTCATTTTCAGCAATGTTATAGCATTCAAGGGCATGTTCTATCTGCCATTCCCATCATGGTTGTAGGTTTTTAGGTACTTTGATATCTTCAAACACTCTCTCTTTGAGTTCTTCCAATGCCTCGTTTATACTTGGGCATTCTACTTTGAATATGCTTTCTTTGAAAATTTGCAGAGCTTCATTTATGCTTGGGCTTTCATCTTCAAAGCTGAAAGTTCTCTGGAAGTTCGCAGTTAGGGTAGGCCAATCTGTAGTTCCTCTGCACAATTCCGTGTCTAGGTACAAGTTCTTTGGAGTTTGTTCCTCCAATGTATGCACAAACAGATGAACCCATTCTCTCTATGGTCTCTACTCCCATGCTTGTGAACAGATTTCAATATGCTCCCTTGGATCTGTTTGTCCATTATATTTTCCAAAGGGAAGTACAACCTTCTCAGCAAACCTGATCTACATCATGGTCTACAATGATCCCATGTGGTCAATGTTTGTTTATGCATAGCCCACCATCTGGAAGATGTCTCGCGCAGTGCCATGTCTAATGCTGGTATGCGATGTTCAGCTGCAACTGATACAGTATATTCCTGGATAAATGAATAAACATTAGATGAACCATCGTAGGTGGGGATTGGACTTACCTCTCTTCCAATCCAGCGCAACGACTTTGTGATCTGCGTGCATCTTCTTGCATATACTTAATGCATGTGGCTTTGCCAATTCTCCAGTCCTACGTCAGAGTCTGAGATGCAAGAACTATCACATCGCCAACTAAGTGCTCCATCCGCAGTAGGATTAATGTAGTCATCCTAATTTGCAGTCATCTTGTAGATGCGATCAAGATCCTCTGCTCTGGATTCTTCCTGAATCGGCTCACTATATATTTCTCCTTGTGCAGGTTCTAATGGTGCGATGACCCTTATGTCCTGTCCTTCAAAGATCATGTCCTTTGTTTTCAATTTTATGATGGCGAGGTTATCCATAGCCTAATCTATACCCAATAGTGCTGGATAAGGCTTTCTATCATCCACAATTTCAATAACCTCGAAGTCTGCATGACTTCGCACTCCATCGATATCAACAATAACATTGGCTAGTTTCCCAAAAGGTATGACTGCCAACTGGTTTGCCAATTTCAACTGTATGGGTGACCATAACAACTTTGGTCTCCCCATCTGCTACGATGTCTGCTTAGTCAAGACATTCACCTCTGATCCTAAATCAAGGATGATTTCATCCATCTCATAGTCTCCTATCTGCGCACTAAGCCGCATTTCTCTTTCTGTTCTTTTGTGTTTCTTGATGTGATGAACTGCGCTCTGGGAAGTTTCCATCTCACTGCGTAGTTCATACTGGTTCAATAGTTTTTGCAATTCCACTACAGCGTCTGCACTCTTTAATAATTTCATGCAGCTCCGTAGGAACTACGCAATAGAGGTTCTTGTCACTGCTGCGGTGCATGTTTGGTCATAAGCTGCTGGAATATCTTCCATATACGTTGTTTCACTTCGCAGTGGGATTCTTGGCGACCTAGGTGCTTGTTCTTTGAGTATGTCCCGTGCTTCTTCAAAGACTTCTTTATTTTTCTCTAGGTTAAAAGCAGGTGTCTTCCCACTAGCTTTTATGATCCAGATCATTTCAAGAGGGGTCTGCTTAGTTTCAAAGTCTCCAGAAGTCGAAGCTTATGCTTGCCTATCTCTTCCTGTCATAGCGCCACTTCGCATTACAACATTAATACTTGGATCCACAGCCCTTCTCTCTGCTGCAATCAACTGAATGTTCGGGTTCGGTGCATCTTGCTTTCTCTTCTACATTTCTGCATCTAACACTGGGCAGTCTTCAATAACATGGTCAAAATATTTACAATAGTTACAGGTAGTACATGGATTGGTATAATCTCTAGATAAGTGACCTGGCTAGCCACAGTTATAACAAATCATCTAGCCTCTTCCCCTTCCTTGTCCTGGGTTAGTCTTTGTTCCTCTTCCACGAAATCCTCCACGGCCTCTATATGCGCCTTGATCATACTGCGCATTATCTTGTTTCTACGGAGTCTCTTTTCGGACTCTGCATACTTCACCACCCTGCATATGGTCTACATCTCACTTTCTCTCCATCATGAGCTGATATGCTCTACAGTTGGATTCATCATGTCCCCCTGACTTACAGAAGTTGTGGTATAAATTCTTGGGGGTGCGCACATACTTCTGAATCAAGTAGCAGTCTTCTAGCCGGTCTCCTCTAGTTCTACAGATCTCACACCACGGTGCTTGGGTATGATTGAGTGGGTTTGGTGCTCCACTGTTAAGGTATTCTTGAAACAAAGGACAATGCTCTCTAGTGTGCCCTTCTTCATTGCATCCTGTACACCATACTTCTTGTCTTTGTTCTTTTCCCTTCTTCATGTCCTTCAACTGTAACATCAAGGTAGCTAGCTGAGTCTGGATCTGAGACATTCTTGTGCTAGTCTCTCCTATGGGTGAAGCTTCTAACTTCATTGCAATATCCAAGGCTTTTGCTTGCGAAGCCACCTTCTGCTGCATCAACGACAGTCTGATATGGGGCAAAAACGCTTCTATAAACCATTCTTGGTGCTATTGTGGTGCTATGACAAAACTTACTTGGTCCAAGAGTGTCTTAAACTTCTGGTCAAATTCCCAAACTGTCTCATTAGGTTTTTGCTTAATTTCCTTTAATTCTATTATACATTGGGATTCTGACTTTGGTTTCTTGAACTCACTTAATAGTGCAGCCTTAACCTCCACTAAGGTTCTATTATGTCCCTGAGAGTATTTCATGAACCAATTCAAGGCTCTATCTCTGAATGTAGTGACGAGTTGCGGTCGCTTCACAACATCATCTTGAACTTGCTTGACATTCCATATGGCTTCACATAGAAACCAATGTTGCTCGGGGTCCTCTAAACCCGTTCCTTTAAATATTGGAAGTTTGATATCATCGGTCATCCTTCTCCTAGGTGGTACAGGATTCTGTGCAGTGTTCTGAGTGGTGTTAGGGATATTACTACACGGAATGTTCTGAATCGGGATATTCTGAGTCAGGATAGTCGGATTCGGAATGGTCTGAGTCGGGATGGTCTGAGTACTCACTCCCACGGTGTTATTGGTATTGATGCTCTGAGGGTTAGGAATATTAACAACTGGAGGGTTCTGAACTGACGGATTCTGAGAAATAGGGGGCGCGGTACTTACAACTGGCGGATTCTGCGGAGTAATAGGATGATAGGTGGTTGATAGGGGTGCGATCTGACTATCAGGCGCGGTTTGTAAATCAATATCTACGCGGAGTCCATGTTCACTGGAAGTCTTCTTAGTAGTATACTTATATCTTTTTCCACTTCTCAAATTGTGTGTCTCTTCGTCATAATCACTATATATGTTATTGACCATTACAGATTCAAAAATTTATGTAAACTTTTACTACATTCTTAAAACGCCTTTCTCAGCTAAAATCATTTTAATGTATAAACTCAAATTGTTGAGGTACTTACCTCTAAAACCCTTGAAAAAATCTGCTTCTGTTGTGCTGTAGGACTTCAACATGTCCATAGTGAACTCTATCACGAAGCTTTCTAGTGTAATGTCAACCCAAAAGTCGACTGCTCGTGAAAGCGGACTATCTATTCCTTTGATCCTCGCAATGAGCTCTGGGGTCCACTTGGTAGGTACTTCTGGATGGAAACAATTCTTTCGCTTTGCGAGCCTCGATAACCACTTATGCAACTCATTTCCAAAGGATGCCCAGCAAATTTTGTGAATATCTTTCCACAGGTATCTGTTCAACCAAGCTACGTCAGAAAGATGTGGATGTTTATTTTCTTTCCTTGTGAAGTCTCTTTCTGTCTTATCACACCAGGCCCAAATCTCTTTCTTGTCTAGGTGCCAATTTTCTACAATCAGCTGAACCTTTTCTTCCGAGCACATCACTATTTCAAGCGCGACAACTCATCACCGATTCTTAGAGTGGCAATGGAACCATTTGTTGGCTTAAATAACTATCTTGCAGTTTTCTATAAAGACCCAAGTTCTTCGCAGTTCAACGAACCAACAAAACCCCTTTTTACCGGCCCTTTCGGCAACAGTCTGTGAACAAACTAAGGTCTCACCCGAGGAAAAGTAATGGGGGGGATGCAAAATCTAGTTTCCACAACCAGGTGATGAGTGCGTAAATAAATTTGATGAACAACGCGCTGCGGGACTCGCGCTGTGAACTGAAGACTGCGTGAAGCTTAAATCCTTTGCGGTCAACACTTACTCTATCATGCATCCAAGGACTGCGCGTTGTCGGATGGACTTTCATCGACAAGACAATGCAACTGATAACTACGCTTCCTGTTCAGACTTAACCAACTTTGGTGATTTTACTTAGGATTCCCTATCCATTCATCAATTTCCTTAGGTTGTTTACCTTACGATTTATGCAATATGAAAACACACAATATACTGCACAATTATAGTGATGTGCTTCAAGTGAATCGCACGGCACGAACTCCACTTACTTAAGTATTATCCCAATCTACTTATGCATTTGTTCTTCCTTAGAAAGATTTATGCATCTAACATTCATCCACATATGCACTACTTAACATATTATTCCCATCTTCATTCTTATGGTGAATACATATAAAAGTAACAACATACAAACTGATAAATGAGATCTTAAGCATCCATTGTAAGCAAATATACAGATTAAAACACATAGCAGTCACACAACACAAAATTTAACGTGGTTCACCCCCAGGATGGGAGCTACGTCCACAGGAACTATTGTTATATTATTTCGGGAAGGGTACAATAGTTCTAGTCTGCGCACTCAGCTGCAGACTCTCTTTTCTCTCTATAGGTCTCTGCGCACGTAGCTTGCAGAGCCTTTACAATAGAATTCAGCAAAACAAACAAGTATTGCTTAAGATTATACAATGAATATCCAAGATTAACCCTTTACCATACAAAATGTGCCTTTTTATAGATCATGCACGTAGGTCATGTCTTTACAATGCATAGGCAAAAACCCTAAGGTTTCCCAAAACTGTCGGTTTTCCCTTAACCGGACTATTAGGCACTGATAGCGACTCTTCCATCGTGGCCATCCTCTACGCGTGGTCACATCGCTTTCAGCCTGCCCTGTCGACCGCATGCCGAATGTCGCTTTCACCTTGTTGTTCCTTCTCTAACGGCCTTGTGCGGCTGGCTCACGTCGTGCTTCCCTTGCTCGTGTGACCGGTCGCTTCCCTTCCGCGATACTCCTTACCCATCTGCTTGGTAATCATGGAATATCTTAACCAGAAATAGACCACTGATGGTCTTACCGGAATATGTGTCATTTTCCTTCCAATATTCTGCTTTGCCAGATCCCCGCGGATTAGGCTCTTCGTGGAGCTGTCTTCCTTTCTATGTCGATGTTGCACTACGCTCAACTTCGCAGCTCCCAAAACTATCTTCGCCAAAAAGTCTCTAGCTGAATTGCGCTCAACTTCGCAGTTCCAAAACTGTTTTGCCAAAAATGCCTTACTTGGGCCAGGCCCAACAATATAGGACAACACCACCTCCACAGAGTTCATTTTGTGAGGCACCATCAAAAAAGCCCATGGGAGAGTTTTGTTTATGGGTTCCTCTTGGACAATTCGGATAGCAAGGGAGTATTTGTTCTGGGAAAATGGGAGAGAATATCAAGGTTGCGGGAGGAAATAAGTTCTGGGATCGATGGTTTCTCCATGAATATCTTTTGATTTCAAGCTATCCAAAGGGAAATATATTTGTTTATATATTTAAATATATTTATTTTTTATATTATTTTTCATTTTGGTAATTAAATATGTTGTTGATTTAAATTTATATTATATTTTTTTTAAATATAAATTTTATATTATATAATTTTTTTTTAATATAAAAGTTTATTTGATAATAGTAGAAGAGCTTTGCCATCTTATAAATTATTTAAGTTACGAGGATATGAAAAAAATCAAATTAAAAAAAATATATATATTAATTCATATTAATTTTATATGTTTTAAAATTCTTTATTAATAATAAAAATGTATATTTAAATACTAAAGTTACTATCTTTAATATATATATAGTAAGAAAATGAAACTTACCCAAATTAATAAAAAACAACTTACAAAAGTGGCCACTAACAGTTGCTACTAGAACTCTTAGAACTCTTATTACATGTACCATGTCATGAAACATATCATGAATAGACTTTTACATAATATGTGCTTACATTAGAATAGCATTTAGCTCAATAAAAACAGACTACAACAATGACTAGAAATGAAATCCATGGCATTTGGTTATATCCCATGGTAAAATTCATAGACAGCAAATGACACTTCATCAAGTAGGAGGGTTTGTTTGGAGAGAATTTATCTGCATGTTCAGGTCTGGTAGATATTTCTACATGTTCATGTCCTTGTAGATATGAGAGAAAAAGTCCACTCAAAAGATTGAAGCTAGGCCTAGATTTCCTCCAATAAATACCTTAGAAGGAGGGCTTGTTTGGAGGGTTTGTAGAGAATCTGTATGCATGTTTAGGTCCCAGTAGATATGAGAGAAATAAGTCCACTGAAAAGATTGAAGCTAGGTCTATGAGAGAAAGATGTCCACGGAAAAGATTGAAGCTAAGCCTGCATTAAGGAGAGCTTGTTTGGAGTGAATCTACTTGCATGTGAAGGAGAAAAAGAAGTCCACTCAAAATATGGAAGCTAGCCTATGAGAGAAAGAAGTCCACTTAAAAGATTGAAGCTGAGCCTGGATTAGGGAGGGCTTGTTTGGAGAGAATCTGCCTACATATTAATTTAATTAGGAGAAAAAGAAGTCCACTCAAAAGATAAAGCTAGGCCTATGAGAGAAAGAAGTCCACTCAAAATATTGAAGCTAAGCCTGGATTAAGGAGGGCTTGTTTGGAGAGGAATTGCCTGCATATTAAGGAGAAAAAGAAGTCCAGTCAAAAGATTGAGGCTAGGCTTGGATTTCCTACAATAAATACCTCAAAAGGAGGGCTTGTTTGGAGAGAATATGCCTGCATGTTCAAGTCCCTGTAGATATGAGAGAAAGAAGTCCAGTCAAAAGATTAAAGCTAGTCCTGGATTTCCTACAAGAAATACCTCAGAAGGAAGGCTTGTTTGGAAAGAATATGTTGTAGGTTCAGGTCCCTGCCATAAATACGTATGAAGGAAGACTTGTTTGGAAAGAATATGTTGTATGTTCAGTTCCCTGTAGAAAGAAGTCCACTCAAAAGATTGAAGCTAAAGATATGCATGGATTTCCCATGGATTTCCTACAATAAATACCCCCTATGAACCCAGGATTCTTTGTTGAAGGGACTAAAACGACTCCCCAGAGCTTAAACCAACCCTACTTGCATGGGCACCCAGCTAAACCACTGAGATGCCACAAAAAACAATTAATTACAAATTTACAGACACAGGAAAAATCACATAAATAACACACAGAAAAACAGGGTACTCTATCTTACTTCATTCGCTTATCTCTATATGTGTAAAAATAACAAGATGGGTCTGTTTTTTATGCAAAAATTCGCAGGATGGAACCATGCCTAATCCAAAAAATCTGCATTAAATCATTGACAAAAATACACCGCCTCACCGCCATGGTCAAAATATAATTCTTCTCAATCTCTGCTGCTGCTGCAAAGCGTTAACCCCCACCATCTCTATTCTGCTAGCTTCTTGAAGGCTCCAGAAATAATTACTGCTAACAATCTCCCCCTTAATTATTTCTTTGTAGGATTCAAAAATTGTTGCTGCATCCTACAGTGAGCAAACTCCTAGATTACCTCTGTGAAATTGAAACAATTCTGTTGCCAAGGGTTTCGTAAAAATGTCTACAAGTTGATCTCCAGACTTACAGTACTCAATACTGATTTCCTCATTATTTACCAGATCTCAAATGAAATGGTACCTGGTGTCAATGTGTTTGCTCTTCTTATGAAACAAATGGTTTCTTGACAGGGCAATGGCGGATTTATTGTCGCAAAATATCTTTGTGGGACCTTCTTGCTCATGCAACAGCTCCAGCAACATCCTTCTCATCCACACTATCTGACATGCTTCTCTTGTAGCTTCTACATACTCTACCTCTGCGGATGATAATGTCACTATGGGTTGTTTTTTGATGCCCATGCAACTGCTCCTAATCCACAGTTGAATACATAGCTAGATGAGCTCTTCCTGTCATCACTACTACCAGCAAAATCACTATCGGTGAAACCAATTAACTTAAAATTAATACTACCAGCATACAGAATACCATACTCAATTGTTCCTGCAATATATCTTAATATCCTTTTCCCAGCCTACCAGTGACTGTTCTTGGGTGACTCCATGAACCTGGAAACCAAGCTAACAGTGTACATAATGTCAGGCCTAGTTGCAGTTAAGTACATGAAGCTACCTACTAACCTCTTATAAAGAGTTGGATCTACCCATGATCCAATATCAGTCTTGCTAAGTTTTGTTCCAGCTGCAATTGGAGTTGCTGCTGGCTTACAATTCTCTATCTTGAACCTTTTCAAAATCTCCCTAGCATACTTACTTTGACAAATAAAAATGCCATCATCAGACTGTCTTACCTCTATACCAAGGAAATATCTCATTAATCCTAAGTTTGACATCTCAAACTCTATTTTCATGGATGATTTAAAAGCATCAATTAAGAGGTTACCTGCGAATATTAGATCATCTACATACAAGCACACAATCAGGATCTTCCCTTCCTAATTTAGCTTAGTGTACAAGGTAGGCTCACTTGGACTCCTACTAAATCCCTTATTGCACATATATTCATCAATTCTGCTATACCACACCCTGGGTGCTTGCTTTAACCCATATAGGACCTTCTTCAACCTGTATACTTTCTCTTCATGCCCATCAATTTCATATCCTAGAGGCTGCTTTACATAAAATTCTTCTTCCAAATATCCATTTAAGAAAGCAGATTTTACATCCATCTGATGTACTCTCCATCAATTTTGGGTTGCAATGGCTAAAACCATTCTGACTATATCAAGCCTTGCTACTGGCGCAAATGTTTCATTATAATCAATCCTGGGTTTTTAACTAAATCGCTGAACCACCAGTCTAGCTTTATGTTTTTCAATGTTCCCTTCAACGTTCAATTTTGTCTTGTAGACCCATTTAACACCAATGGGTTTCTTTCCCTCAGGCATATCTACAAGCTCCCAAGTATTGTTTCTCTCTATGGACTCAATCTCATTATCCACAGCATCAATCCAAATATCCTCTTGGACTGCTTCTTCAAAATTCAAAGGATCACAAGCAAGCAAAGCAAAATTCATGTGTTGATCTAACACTTCTTCTTGTTCATAAATTTCACTTAAATTCCTAAATTTATGACCCTTAATTCTATCCCTTAATGTTGCTAAAGTAGTATTAGAATCAGGGCTTACCTCTAGGCTAATACGATTTTGTCCACCATGTCCCGATGGACCTCCATGCTCTAGTGTTCTATGCGTCCTCAACTGCGCTGGACTTCCATTTGTCAATTGTCCTCGAGGAACGACTGCAATAGGTGTATTAACTTGTGGATTCTTCTCTCTACTCTGAACTTCTTGCTCAACTTCAATATCATCATCATGAAGGATCCTTGCTCCCCTTGCAACTGATTTAGCAATGCTATCATCCCAAGCTTCCTCTTCTTTGAAAGTGACATCTCTGCTGATCACTACCTTCTCCGTGATGGGATTATAGAGCCTATATCCTTTAGACTCATCACTATATCCTAACATGATACATTTCTCACTTCTATCATCCAACTTTGTTCTGATTTGCTTAGGAACATGTGCATAAGCAACGCACCAGAAAAATTCTCAAATGAGAGACATCACATTTCCTTCCACTCCAAGCTTCTTCTAGTATCGTATCTCTAACACTCTTGGTTGGACTTCTATTCAAAATGTAGACTGAACACACTACTGCATCTCCCCAATAGCTATTGGACAAATGTTTCTCCTTCAAACATATTTCGAGCCATGTCCATGATGGTTCGATTTTTCCTCTCGGCAACTCCATTCTGCTATGGAGTATAGCAAGTGGTGTATTGCCTCTTGATTCCATGATAGCTGCAATAATCAATGAAATCATTCAACATAAACTCACCACCCCTATCTGATCTGAGCACCTTTATGTACTTCCCAAATTCCTTCTCAACCATGGACTTAAATTTCTTAAACACACCAAAAGATTCAGACTTCTGCTTCAGACAATAAATCCATGTCTTTCTGCTGTAGTCATCAATAAAGGTTAGAAAATATAAGTTTCCAGCCAGTTATGGTGTTTTCATTGGCCCACACACATTTGTGTGTACTAGCTCCAGTGGAACTTTTGCTCTATATGGCACACCAGAGACAAACTTGTCTCTATGAGACTTTGCCATAATGCATCTCTCACATGAACTATCAAGTTGTTGAACACAAGGCAACCCCTTCACCATTTGCTTCCTTCGTAACAAATCAAGACCACCAAAATACAGATGGCCATATCTCAAGTGCCATAACCATGACTCATCTAGACTAGTAACTTTGCAAACATTTACACAGTCCTTCAACTCATTTCTCATAACGAGTGGGAACATTCTGTTCTTAGTCATTTCAACTCTAGCAATCATTTGCCTGGTTGGATACTTGTCCAAAATTGTGCATACTTTGTTCTTGAAAATTTTAGAGTATTTCTTTTCTATGAGTTGTCCAACACTTAAGAGATTACACTTCAAACCAGGCACATAGTAAACATCCTCAACTGATTTACTATCTCCATTCTTAGCATAAACAACAATCTTTCCTCTTCCTTCAACTTTGACTACATTGTCATTACCTAGTTTAACTTCACTGTCAATACTGGTGTCTAAACTGGTAAACAGAGCCTTGTTTCCAGTCATATGATTGCTGCAGCCACTATCCAAAAACCAAATGTCTTTGGATTTCATCTGTGTAACATTACATGCCAAAAATACTACATTTTGATCATCATCGGTTTCCTCAGTTATCTTGGTAGACTACTTACCAGCATCTGTTAGCTTCTTTTTGCACTTATTGGCATAATGGCCAAACTTTTTGCAGTAGTAGCATTGCATGTTGGACTTATCTATCCTCTGACCTGCTTGTCTACTATTGCTCCCCCTTGAACTAAGAGGGTATTGTTGAGATCTCTTCTCAAGCTCAAAACCATCTCTTGAATCTCTATGGTCCTAATTTTTGTCACTTCTTCCTCTACTTCCATATCTCCCTCTACCACTTCCTCTAGAAACTTGCATCTGCGTCTTGAATGCATGGTCAAGACTGTTGTCCTCATATCTACTCATCCTAGACTCATGAGCAATCAGTGAACCAGTCAGCTCATCTACATGCATCAGTTTGGTATCTTTTGACTCTTCTATGGAAACCACCACAGATTCAAACTTTTTGGGCAAAATTTTGAGAACTTTTTCAATCACTCTTTGATCCAGGAGATCCTCTCCATACTGCCTCAACTGGTTTACAATAGTCATGACCTCAGTCATGAATTGATCAACCGTTTCTGAACCTTTCATTCTCAAGGTATCAAAATCTCCCCTAAGATTTTGTAGCTTAACCAGCTTCACCTTGGTTACTCCTTGATAACTGGTCTCAAGGGTATCCCAAGCAACCTTTGAAGATTCAGCGTTGGACACCTTTGAGAAAATGGTGTCATCGAGACCTTGTTGAATAATGACAAGAGCCTTGTCATCCTTCTTTCTATGTTCTCTTAGCTGGTCACGCTCATCCTGTGTCAAATTGAACTCAGTTGCTTAATCCACTGGCTTTTGATAGCCTGTAGCTATATAACCCCATAAATCTTGAGAACGTAAAATAGTTCTCATTCTATTTGACCATGAGTCATAATTTTTCCCAGTCAGTATTGGAATCGTGGGCTGAGACAGACTGCTCGAAGCCATCTGTAGAAATCCCTGATTTCTGAATATGCCTTCAACAACAGGGTTAACCTTCCCTAGAAATTGTCTTGAACTGTGAATAGACCTGCTCTGATACCACTTTGAAGGGACTAAAACGACTCCCCAGAACTTAAATCAGCCCTACTTGCATGGACACCCAGCTAAACCACTGAGATGCCACAAAAAAAATTAATTACAAATTTACAGACACAGGAAAAATCACAGAAATAACACACAGAAAGACACGGTACTTTGTATTACTTCATTCGCTTATCTCTGTATGTGTAAAAATAACAAGATGGGTCTGTTTTTTATACAAAAGTTGGCCGGATGAAACCACTTACAAAAATCTGCATTAAATCACTTACAAAAATCCACCGCCTCACCGCCATAGTCAAAATCTAATTATTCTCGATCTCTGCTGCTGCTGCAGCAAAGCATTAACTCCAGCCGTCTCTGTTCTGCGAGCTTCTTGACGGCTCCAGAAATAATTACTGCTAACATTTGTTAGCCCATTCAATGACTATCTTTGAATCTCCCAATGCTTACAGCTTCCTTACATTGTTCTTACAAGAAATACCTCAGAAGGAAGGCTTGTTTGGAGAGAATATGCTGTATGTTCAGGTCCCCTACAATAAATACCTGTGAAGGAAGACTTGTTTGGAAAGAATCTGCCGTATGTCCAGTTCCCTGTGGAAAGAAGTTACTAAAAAGATTGAAGCTAAAGCTAAGCCTGGATTTCCTACAATATATACCCCATATAAACCCGGGTTTCTTTGTTAGCCCATTCAATGACTATCTTTGAATCTCCCAATGCTTACAGCTTCCTTACATTGTTCTTACAATACTTGCACCTCGAGGCAAAATAAGCGAAATAGGGAAGAGTCCACAGGGCTGAGAACTGAAGACAACAAACTGTAATACTGACCACATTTAACATCAAACTGTAAAACTGACCGCATTTAACATACATTAAAATGATGACATTTTAATGAAGCATAATATATGAAAACAGACGCAGGAATCAGTAGATATATGTAAAAGTAACTTTTTAGCATCCATAATCACTCAGGTTGGAGTAGTGCTACAACGGCCAGTTTCCACGGACTTAATCATGTGCCTGACGGGTGCAATTTCTGTACGAAGCCAAACGGTCTTGGAAGCTAAGAGCAATCTCATTGATCAATTTAAACCTCCAGACTGTCTCCACCTTCTCGGAAAGGTTCTCACATAGCAGACTTTCAGGCATCTGTACTAATGGATTTGGCGATGAAGTCGTAGACCAAATCCATTAGTTAATATACCTGATTGTATGCTTCGACAGAATCTTCCCCAGAAGGTGGAGACATTCGGACGATTCAATTGATCATTGACATCGCCGTTAGCTTCTAAGACGGTTTGGTTGCGTACATAAAATTTACATCCACTTCTAACGGACGGCCTGGATTTCCTTTGGACAAAACATCCAACCTGTTTGAATTTCTGTTCCGGATCCAAAAACACTATACCCACTTGCACCTATCAAGACGTTATATTTTTTAGAAATCTGATCAAAGTGTCTCAATTGTTGCAGTTTGCCATACATTCCTTGACTCGCTTGATCGACTTTCGATTTGATAGAAACAGGCATCGACAAGTCTTCCATAGTTCCTTCAAAATAGCTTGGCATTCAGATTCATCTCTTCCCATTTTTATGATAGCTTAAGCAGAGGCTTATTATAGAGCATATGCAACCAAAAAACCCATCCGAGCAAGATCACAAAACACAGCACCAACCAAAAAAACCATCCCAGCAAGACCCGATACGATAAAAGAACTCTCGCTAATGGCGATTTACACTGAACAACTCGGAGGAAATGTGAAGGAAAATACTTTACCCCATTAATCTTTATAGCCGGGACGGGCCATTCCTGGCAGCAAATTAGCTACGAAACCCCTTCTTTAATCCTGTGCAAATGTCCAGCCCAATAAGAGTAATGCATACAAGCATTCCAGTTAAAAGCTTCGATTACTCTGTAAACTCGATCGTGCACGGTGAGGGCTGGCTCGCTTTCCCAAGCTTCCATCACTGCCATGATCCTTAAGAGAACATAAATGGAAAGGAGACTAAGAGACAACTTAGATAATCAATACAACAATATGACTTGTTACGTGATTTGAGTCGATGGGCAACACATGTCAAACGGATATATAGACTTCGGAAGGTGTGAAAACCTCGCATAGTTATTCTTTATTTTTTTTAACCATGGGAACAGCCACCTCCAAGGGTATATCCAACAGCACGCAAGCCAGATATACCAGAAACTTGTGACTCTGCAGGGGTCGAGACGTCTCTTTCTGTGGAGGGTGCAACACAATTATTCTTTTTTTAACCATTGGAACAACAACTTCCCAAGGGTATATCCAACAGCTGGCAAACCAGATATACAATAACTTGTGATTCACAAGGGCAGACGTCCTCAAGCCCACCGAGGTGAGCCTCTATCCCCTACCCTTTAAGCCTTGTCACAAAGTTATTCTTACATATTCTTTGAGTGAGCCTCTATCCCAGGCGTGGCCTACCCTTTGATCCTTGTCACAACGTTATTCTTATGTCTTTTTTGGGTGAGCCTCTATCTGAGGGGTGACCTATCCTTTGAGCCTTGTCACAACATTATTCTTATGTCTTCTTTATTTAAACCTTGTCACAACATCATTCTTACGTCTTTTTTATTTGTTCCGCCAAAGATTTAATGGATTTGTTCAACATTTCATCCAAATTCCATTTTGAAAGAAATATTCTCAATAACTTTTCTTTCTTTTTTTAATATTTTCTTCCTCTCAAATTTAGTCACCCATTTTTCCAAGTAACAAGTAGAACTGTCATCTTCTATTTTTATTTTTATTTTCCCACAAATCCCAAACACCCACTATGCTAAACAGCAAATAAAACTATCCCCATAAAAAACACGAAAATTTAAAAAATCTTTAACCCCCACAAAATTTGTACCCTGACCTCTAATCAGATCGACCAGAAAAAAAACCCACAGAAACGCGAACACGTGAACAACCGCATAAAGCAAAAGATAAAGATAGGTTTTATTAAAGCGAGACCAGACAGTGATGTTCGCCTCAATTTCCGTTGAAGTGAAAGATATTAACTGACCCGCCCTGTCCTATACAGCTTTGGTGCTAAATGGTTGCTTTGTTGGGTTTAAACTTTAAAGGTCGACGATAGGATTCGCCCTAGGTTTTTAAATCTTCTTTTCATGGTGTACCTTTTTACATTTTTGTCAAATAATACAGATATCATCATCATACCTATATTATAATGTCCATACGGATTCCTACAACTTATCACAATACAAGTGGGATAACTGACCAATCGCCCCATTTTTTCTGGCGATTTGTTCTTTATATTTGGTTATAAAACTGGTGGAATCATAGTTCCATCTGATTTATTGTGGAACTATGCCATGGAACTGTGTTACTAAGGATTTTGATCCATTTTAAGATGACCCAAATCGTCGAAAGTCCAAAAATAAAACGAGAAGGGGTGGAACTATACTTCACCAGAAAAAATTTCGTCACAAACAAAGGGCGATTTGAATGCCAGTTATCACACGCCCAATACAACCATCATTAAAACCTTACAAATAAAGTGTTAACGTGTTCTCTCAGATGAGATTATCTTATCTAAAAAAAATTAAGAATAAAAAAGATAAAAACACAATAGTGAATATAAACCCACCTTGAAGTCCATTCATTTGAAAAGAGGAGATGAATTAAAAAGATAGAAACACAATATTGAATATAAACCCACCTTGAAGTCCATTCATTTGAAAAGAAGAGATGTAGTGGTCCAGTTACATAAAGAATCATGGATGAATGAAATAAAGAAATTTTGCTCATGATTAAACCTCAAAATTAGAGTCTACCAAAGTCCATTATTTTTATTTTATTTTTATAAATATCTTGTAAATAAATCTGAAATATTAATCATTTTTAACCATTACTTTATTTTATTAATGTATTATCCAATTTATAGTACATAAGTGTCCAAGTTTGTTATCTATGTTTCCATGTTATAAAATGTTGGGTGATATGTTTGTAAAAGCATTCAAATTTATAAATATTTTATATAGTTTATAAAGATTTTGAAGATTTTTAGAGTTAAAAAATGTTATTCTGAGTAAATCAATTTTTTTTTTTTTAAAGAGGAAATTGATGAATATTTTTTTCCAAAAGAAGGTCAAAAATTAGTTAATGGGATAAATTTCACCCCTAAAAAATTCCTTGTGACTAAATGACCTTAACCTCTACCCCATGCAAGCACATTAACCTCTAACTAGCTAACCCTTACCCATTATATCAATAACCCCTAACTAGCTAACCCTTACCCATTATATCAATAACCCCTAACTAGCTAACCCTTAGCCACTATATTAGAGATTTTCCCCTTATTGTCTTAAATATATTAGGGTAAAAACAATCTTTGAAACATAATTTTTGCTCAAAGTATTGATGAACATGTATTGGCTCGTCCTAATTTAAGCTTGATAGATGGATATTGCTAACCAGAATCCAAAGTTGGTTGAGTCTATTCCACCTATTACATGTGTTATATTGGTCGAGGTCATTCATAAGAGGTCAACTAACCACTGAATCCAAATCCCTCTTGTTCATAACCATTAACCCACTAACCACTAATCATCTAATTCTGAATCAATATAACTCCATTAAGCTCAAACCTTGATAGCCCCACAACCCCTTAACTCCTAATGGACCATAGCTACTAACTTGTATAACTTCATAAAACCCTAATCATTGTAACCCTATTGACCCCTAACCCCTATTCCATTAATCTCAAACACTACCACTAATTTTTAACTTTTATAACCAAGTTAATTTTTGACAATGAATATTCATCAATTGGTAATAGCTTTTCTAAAAATAATTTCTTCAAATTGACAAATTTTTCGTGTACAAATTTCTCATATTTTTTATATAAAAATATGTTTAACTAATCATATTTCTCAAAATTTATGAGGAATAATAGTAGAGTTTATGTTTTGTTATTATATATTTGTGTACATATACTATTTTATCAACCAAAATAATCACCTAAGCTATACTTAAATATAATATTTTATTGCTTCAAGTTTTTCCTACTTGATCCATTCCAAGACTCAATTAGTAGAAATCAACTTATTATAGTTTGAAGTCAACTTCATGGTTGAATCTTAGTTGACTCTTCATTTCAGTCAACCTCCTTTGTAAACTCTAATCAACCCTCAACTTAGTTGACTCATGTATACTTTTGACATGGAACATTCCTCATTGCCTCCTCGATCTGATCAAGCTTGTGGGGTAATTGAGGTGGTTGGGGAGAGGGGTTGGGGTCGCGCCTAGGAGCTGGTGGCCCTCTCAGTGGGTTCCTCCTGGTAGCATGTCGATCTTGGGTAGAGCCACGCCCAACACCCTAGAACTCGGTTATGTCAAAATAGTTGACATGTAAACCGAGCATAAACTCAGCCCACAGTTGCTGAAGGAAGTACTGTGGAACCTCCCTATTATTGCAGGGAGGTTTATCGTACACCATGAACCACCTTTGCATCCAATTATCCCTCCATGGTTGGTAAAGACACCAATCCATGTAGACACGTGGCTTTTTAGTTTTGGGTGGTTGTTGTGTTCTTGGATCGGTGAACACATTGTATAATTGGGCCTTTGTAATATTCAAATATTTTATTGCTTCCTTGGAAATGACCATGGAGTAATACTCCTGCATCCTAGCTCTATATTCAGTCATGTCAATCAATTGGCGATGTGCATGGATGAGGGAGTCAATTGAGCTCTCAATTGACGTGGCAAGAGACACTCGATATGGTTCCCCCGTGTTTTTTAGTTCTCGAGTGTGCACTCTCATTACATTTACATAATGGTTAAGGTCATCTTGTTCAACATTTGGTTGAGGGTTTTGGTTTTCTTCGGCATTGGGTCCAAGGTTTGGGTTTTCTTGTGTTCCACCGGATTTCGAGTTAATATTTTGTTCGCTCATTGTCTCAGTTTACAATCTGCAATTGAAAATTGGTCCATTGTTTTAAAAATTTGGGAATTATTAACAATTTAATAAACAAAAAAAATCAAAAAATTGACACAAAGAATGAATAAAATGACAAAAAAATTCGAATTTACCTATCCAATTGACGTGTTGATGAGTTGGTGGATTGATTTGGTGGGTTTTGGAGTGGAAATGGCCTCTTATGGTGGTTGTAGTCACGCGCACGTGGAGGGGAAGTCGCGCTCGACTCTAATGAGAAGAATGGGAGAATTCAGATCTGTTTTTTTTTTAACATGAGCGCGTGCTCATCCCTAAGCGCGCACACGCCTCGGTTTGGTACCGAAACTAGCAGTGCATGCACGCTGCCTTAGGTGCATGCGCGTAGTTGTTTTATTCCCGCTAGCGCGTCCCCGTTACAACGGTTTTGGGGAGCAACTTTGTGCGCCCGCCCGTCATCTAATTAATCAATAAAAAATTTCATTGAGTATGGTTAAAGAACATCATCCATGTACCTCATGAAATTACTACATGTATGTTTGTTAAACCAAAAGGCATGACTAGTGATACAAACATAACTTCCTTGGTTTTGAAAGTAGTTTTCCAAACACCTACAAGCTTTTTGGGGATTTGATGATATACAACTTGAGTTCATGTTTAGTAAACAAATTATCATCTTTTAAACAATCAAGTTTGGCATCGGCCGATCCGTTCCCTCTAACCAAACTTCCACTAGTTCAACCTAAATAATGTTAATGCCATGCATATAACAAGAACCAATGTGTGGTATAGTGGTTGGGGCATGGGTGCTCGTGGGTGGAGGTTCTAGTTCGACCCCCAACGACTCCACCATAGTTTTGGTATATTCGGTCTATATGTGGACAACTAGGTGTCTCCATGTGTCATCCTCGGGTTGGTGTAGAGCCCTGGTTTTAACACTTTTAGTCACACTTAAAGACCTCCTTTGACTGACTATTTGCACTTCCATTGCCTCGGTTTTTTATGTTTTTGATCATTCCAATAGTATAAGGACAACCCTTGAGCTCAATCCCTATAGGTATAAAAAATGCTCACATTTAGTCATTTTCCATCTCATTTAAACAAATTTATGTGTTATTATTTGCACATAATGATGAAGTTACATTTGGCATTAGCATGGTTGATTTTGTAGTGCATGGTTTAATTTTTCAGCGACATAGCTCAATCTTGCAACAACATGACCAATCTTGCAACAACAGTGATCAATCCTACAACAATGTAATTAATCTTGAAGTTATGTGCCTGATCTTGCAGCATCTATGACTGTTGTGGTAAATATCGCAATTAATGATTTCCTTGGTGAATTGCATGGCAGGACTTGGATTTCAATTCAACTAATATTCATGTTCGTATTATCCATTCCGGCTCAGGTAGTTAACTTAGAGCAGCTTTTTAGAGGGCGATCCCATGCCTATTGGCATGGAATCTTCCCATTCATAAATTAATTGTAAATTGTATTGGGAAATGATAGGAAATGGTTATGTTTCTAGTGATCTAATGGATTTACTTAGTTTCAGATCAGATGCCATTGAAGTATGTACTGAGGAAACTATAAAATTGGGGGTTGTTTGTATTGGGGGTTGGCGATCAAGCAAGTGTGTTTTTGGCGTTATCAAAATTTGTACCTGGGATTTTGAGATATCTATAATATAAATCTAATTGATGTGTTTACGATTAAATATCCTGATTTTTTAATTGGTTATTTGTGCCTGCAACTAGAGAAGGGTTCCCTTCATTCACATACACCTTTTTGTGT
The DNA here is from genome assembly GCA_027924585.1 of Larix kaempferi. Lineage (NCBI taxonomy): Eukaryota > Viridiplantae > Streptophyta > Pinopsida > Pinales > Pinaceae > Larix > Larix kaempferi. The sequence goes on from BSBM01000866.1 coordinate 6,735,244, forward strand.
GTTTTAATTCTATTTCATGTAGTTTTAATTTAACATAGTGATTTTTTGTATTGCTTATTAGAATAGACATAAGTTCAATAGTGTAAATCTAATTGGTTCGATATGGCTGTGGATTTGTAATCAGAGGCTTTTCTTTCAATAATTTGAATTTCCTTGAGTTGTTTATTTGTTTCCATAGAGCACATGAACTCTTTAAAATTACAGAACGCTTGAATCCTTGTTTGTATTGATGAGAACTGTAAGTTTTGTTATCTTTGGAAAAATGTCAATAGTTCAAAAGTCACAAGATGTTCTGCACTTCGTTGTTTGAACTATGTTGGAAAATAATGAATTTTGGAAGAACTTTGTTAGTTTAATTTGAGAATTTCCTATATTTTATTCAGTAGGTTTGCATTATTTGATGGCCTTGGTTGGCTTGTTTTAAATAGAGCAATTGTCTTGGAGTGGAATTTTAGAATTTCTTTGAGAATTTGCATCAACATTCAAGGGAACACAAAGAGTTGAAAACCATACTTACATGGTAATGTTGGACAATGTCACTCCTAGGAAAAACTAGAATTCATGTGTGCATCTTTTATTCATAATTTTATAGAAGTTTGGCATCCACTGGAAGGATTAGTATGGGGTTTTCATTCGGATTATTAACCATGTGAGATAGTACCATATTTTAGTATTTTTTTAGTTTTCATATTGTTAGGATAGGATTTAGAGTTTGGAAAGTTGATTTGATATTTTGGGAAGCACTTGGAAGTATTGTTTCTGCATATATTGTGCATAGTTTTGTTGAGATATTGTAACTTCAAAGAATATTATATTTGTACTTTATTATTCCGGAGATGTTTCATTCCTCCGTGAAGATCTTATTGTATATCCGGAGATGGTTATTCCTCCGTCAGAATGTGGTAACTCGGGTTATTAGACTTCCCTAGTGGGGGTCGGCCTTGTATGTGTTATGTGGGTCAAAGGGTTATTAGACCACCCTAGAGGGGTCGGCCCAGTCAGTTGTAGTGGGGTATTTAACCCATTGGTTAAATACGATCCTACGTGTACTTGTGTAAAAGATATGTCAGAGTAGTGTATAAATAGAGGAGGTGTGTTCCTCATTTGACACACACTCACTCACTTGAGGATAGCGCACTTGTGGAGGAGAGGTCTGCTATTGTGGAGGAGGAGATCATGTCCCAGGGTTTCATCTTTGTATATTGCTAGTCATCTATATTGAGGAAGCTTTGCTGGTTTTTCTACCCCATGAGGGTTTCCCAGGATAAATCTCTGTCTCTTGTGTTTATGCTATGCTTGTTGTTTCTTCAGTGATCCTGTATATGCTATTATTGTGAAATGGAATGTAATGCTGCTATTTTCTGTCTTAGAATATTAAATCTTAACATGGTATCAGAGCTAACCTGAAGGAAGGAAAGGTATGGCATTTACAACACTTGCTTCGCTTACAACAATTTGAAGGTTAGGGTTTTACATAGAAAAAACCAGTCATCGTGGAACTTTCGCTATAAATCCATTTTGGCGAAGGTTCAGGATCTGAAACCTTTACAGGTCGTAGATAACATCTCCAGGTATCTTGTGTCCAAATGGAACCCTCAGATTCGTTGTAGTTTGTAAGTTATGATCAGTACAAGTTAGGGTTTCTGCCTCTTCCAGATCTCAGTCAAAATCAGGTGACCTAGAAAAAAAGGTCATAACTTGGGCTAGGAAGCTCCAAATGAAATTTCGTAAAGAGTGACAGGTAGTACACAGACTGTACTATCTCAGGAAACGTTTTCAGAGGCCGAACCTGAACCAGTGACACGTGGCACACAGTACAAGTTCGCTCTCCTGTTTTATCCCATAAACAGGTCACGTTGCGACACTTGGCATAACTCTCTCTTAGAGAGTCCAATTGAGGTCAGACCTGTCAGGATGGAAATATAACAGGGCGATATGTCTTAGGAAAAGTTTTCAGAGGCCGAAGTTCAAACAGTGACACGTGGCACGCCGTACAAGTTCGCTCTCCTGTATTATCCCAAAACAGGTCACGTTACGACATTTGGCATAACTCTCTCTCAGAAAATACAATTGAGGTCAGACCTGTCAGGATGGAAAGATGACAGGTCAAGCTACTGTAGAAAACGTTTTCAGACCTTGTGGAGCAAAAATTTCGGAGTTATAGCAGAAACAATCAGGTACATATTTCTGTCAAAACAGAATTATTTTTGGAGCACCTTTATTCATGGCTTCCGGAATTTAGGGTTTCAGAGAAAGTTAGAATTTTTGGAATCGGAATCCAAGGCTGAATGATACTCAGGAAAATCAAAATTTAGAGACCAAGATCGAATTTTTGGTTGGGTAGAAGACCGGGCTTGATTAAACCCTAGCTCGGGATTTTGATCGAAAAGATGGAAAAATAGGGCTTCAGCAAAAGTTGGAATTTTTGAAGTCTGTAACCATGGCTGGAAGCTCCTCAGAAAAATAAGAGTTTAGAGCCTTGAATCAAACCTTTTGATTGAGTAGAAGGGTGGGCTTCATCAAACCCTAGTTCGGGATCCTGTCCAAAAGATCCAGAAGTTTCAAAGGCAATTTTGAGGGGTCAAATTTTGGAGATTTCAAAATTGAAGTATGCTAGTTTGATCAGCTCAGCAAGACACATCCTTCCATTCATTCGGAAGTGTGAAAATCAAAGATTGAATTTTTAGGGTTTCTCTAGCAAACCCTAATCAAGCTCCAGATCAAGTTTTAGGGGGAGTTGAGGCTAAGGCCTTACATAAGAAGACTACAAGAAGTCTCGACAGGTATGACTTAAGGAGGTTCAGGTATGTCTTGAAATATGATTCTTGATTAAGTTCATAATGTGTTTGTCTTCATATTATTTATTAGTATAATCTTGATTATTGTTAGAATTGTCTTATCACCCTAGTAATAGTATGAATGCATGTGAATGATCGAAGACATTCATTGATTAGGGCTATATGATTGTACTAATGCATTATGGTGTTGTGTGAGGTTGATGTTGTCTGCTAACAAGATACAGGTACATCACAAAAGACAAATCAATTTCCATGACCATGACAACATGAAGACAAAGACTCATCCATAATATTTTTTCTACTTACGAGGTATGTATGACTTTGTTATATTATGCTTAACCTATGAGACATGCAGGTTCTAGCTCAGGATCTCTAAATCATTGAAGAGATTGTTTAGGTATGTTGTACATAACTAATCCAGATATGTTTTCTTATGTCAAGTTAGAATCTTACCTTGTGTTAGGATCCCTTATATAAGTATACTTGGTATGATTGGTTATGCTTATTCATAAAGTTAGTAATCAAGGGTTTATGCATATTATGTCTCTTGTCTTGATGATTTAATTAACCAGAAGAGTACTATGATCAAACAAGAATATGCATGAGTAAAAGAAGACTTCCTTGAAACCCTGAATACTAATGATCATGACTATACATATTCAAGATTATTTAGAATTAGAATGTTTGGAGAATATACTAATGAACGTATGTTTGTGTATGAGCTCATGAGGATGACACTAGTGCACACTTGAGCATGCACAGTGGTACAGAATGAATACAAGTTCAAAAGACATATAGAAGATCAAGCGGGAGGAAACCACACAAACATAAAAGATAAGTATTTGAGTTGTTATTTGAAATAGTAAATGATATTTCTTGTATGCATATTTGTATTCCTAGAATATATCATGCTGAGTGTAAACATTCATAGAGCATTGAACAATATACTACTAATATGCATATGATTGGCAAGTTGGACAAACATTCCATTGTTGCTTGTTTAGAATGAAACCTCTTTGCTGACATGCTGAGAGCTGTGCACACTCTCGATAGTATGTTCTGGTAGAGATGGAAGGCATCTAGATAGCCACTGTATGCATACAGGATATGGGAAAGTGTTGTGCCAAAGTATTGGTCAAAATAGTTGCATAACTATGTAAATGATATCTGTATGCATAATAGGTTATCATGTCAATATGATTTGATGATTATGAAGTATTACTAATGATGTACTTAATTTTGATTTGTAGGAAAGATCATGATGAATTATGAACACTGAACAAGCGATGGATGTTAAACAAAAAAGATTTTCAAATCAAACACACTATAGAAGGCTTGTGGCTAGAAGACTCTCTTAGAAAGAAGAAGAGAATCATGATTAGATGTTTGCTCGAAGTGGCTAGATAAGACCATTCTCTTAATGGTGTAATTAAAGCAGAAGTGTGAATCAGGTTCTGTATGGGTTCCCAGGATCGATAGTAATTGATGAGAATACATGTGAGGATTGCATCATACTTGAACACAAGTTCTAAAGTGAGCCGTAGACAAGTGTCTCCGAGAAAGAAGAGGGATTGTATCATCCTTGAACACTTGTTCTAAAGAGAGCCGTAGATGTATGTCTTCGAAAATGAAGTCCTTGGTGGACATGAGAGGATTGGATCATCCCTGGACTTCAGTCCGAAAGAAGAGCCGTAGACGTATGTCTTCGTGAATGAAGTTCTTGGTGAACATGTGAGGGGATTGGATCATCCCTGGACTTCAGTCCGAAAGAAGATCCGTAGACGTATGTCTTCGAGAATGAAGTCCTTGGTGGATGGTTGAGGATTAAGTCATCCTTGGACGTAGTCCTAAATGTACGGTTGAGGATTAAGTCATCCTTGGACATAGTCATAAATGTACGGTGGAGGATTAAGTCATCCTTGGACGTGGTCCTAAATGTACGGTTGAGGATTAAGTCATCCTTGGACGTGGTCCTAAATGTACGGTTGAGGATTAAGTCATCCTTGGACGTGGTCCTAAATGTATGGTGGAGGATTAAGTCATCCTTGGACATGGTCCTAAATGTACGGTGGAGGATTAAGTCATCCTTGGACGTGGTCCTAAATGTACGGTTGAGGATTAAGTCATCCTTGGACATGGTCCTAAATGTACGGTTGAGGATTAAGTCATCCTTGGACGCGGTCCTAAATGTATGGTAAGGATTGGATCATCCTTGGACTTTGGTCCTGTGAACTGAGCCGTAGACATGAGGTCTCCGAGAATTGATAGGACTGGATCATCCCTGGACTTTGGTTCAAAAGGTACATGTTAGGACTGGATCGTACCTGGACTTCAGTTCAAAAGGTACATGTTAGGACTAGATTGTCCCTGGACTTTGGTTCAAAAGGTACATGATAGGACTAGATTGTCCCTAGACTTCGGTTCAAAAGGTACATGACTGGATTGTATCATCCATGGACCTATGTCCTAAAGAGAGCGGGATTGATCATCCTGTAATATGATCGTGTGTGTTGCAGGATATGCTGCTATGTATTAGTGAGAATACATGCTTTTGATGATAGATGTATTAGTGAGAATACATGCTTTTGATGATGGATGTATTAGTGAGAATACATGCTTTTGATGATAGATGTATTAGTGAGAATACATGCTTTTGATAATAGATGTATTAGTGAGAATACATGTTTTTGATGATATATGTATTAGTAAGAATACATGTTTTGATGATAGATGTATTGGTGTGGATACTAATACAGATGATCCAGATGATGTAGATCGAGATGATACAGATGCTGTAGATCGAGATGATCAAGATGCTGTAGATCGAGATGATCGAGATGTTGTAGATCGAGATGATCCAGATGCTGTAGATCGAGATGATTCTGATGCTGATAATCATATGATGACGATGTTGATGATCGTGAGGATCCAGATGTTGATGGTGTTGTAGTTGTTCGAGTGCTGCAGAAGATAAAGACTCAGTACTGAAGATGTTGATTCTCCAGTATTGAAGATATTACAGTAACTGCTTGAGTTACTGATGATGTTGAGAAAGCTTCCAATGATTTATAGATGTATCATGTATGATGTTGATGACTCCTTGCTCGTGCAGATGCTGTTATAATATCCTTCTCGTTAAGGGGGAGTGTTGAGATATTGTAACTTCAAAGAATATTATATTTGTACTTTATTATTCCGGAGATGTTTCATTCCTCCGTGAAGATCTTATTGTATATCCGGAGATGGTTATTCCTCCGTTGGAATGTGGCAACTCGGGTTATTAGACTTCCCTAGTGGGGGTCGGCCCTGTATGTGTTATGTGGATCAAAGGGTTATTAGACCACCCTAGAGGGGTCGGCCCAGTCAGTTGTAGTGGGGTATTTAACCCATTGGTTAAATACGAGCCTACGTGTACTTGTGTAAAAGATATGTCAGAGTAGTGTATAAATAGAGGAGGTGTGTTCCTCATTTGACACACACTCACTCACTTGAGGATAGCGCACTTGTGGAGGAGAGGTCTGCTATTGTGGAGGAGGAGATCATGTCTCAGGGTTTCATCTTTGTATATTGCTGGTCATCTATATTAAGGAAGCTTTGCTGGGTTTTCTACCCCATGAGGGTTTCCCAGGATAAATCTCTGTCTCTTGTGTTTATGCTATGCTTGTTGTTTCTTCAGTGATCCTGTATATGCTATTATTGTGAAATGGAATGTAATGCTGCTATTTTCTGTCTTAGCATATTAAATCTTAACAAGTTTCTCATCAGCTTACTAGCCTGGATTAACAATTAAACGATACAAATTATGTTAAATAATTTTCTCTACATTTTGGTTCCATTGTTGGGGATGCATTGAGAAAAATATACTAAAAAGTGTGTTTTGTATGTTTTCCATCATTTTAGACTCAGAGGAGTGAGAGCGGTAAGAACCTGTGTATCTGCTATAGACAGGCTCTCCCAAGTTTTGGTCGCGCTGGATGGTAAGTAGAAGTTTATTTTTATTTGGATTACATAATGATTAGGCGATATGAATAGGTATAATAATTATCCAGGTATATACCATACAAGGAAAACATATCTCATACCTATAACTAGTAGTGTTGTAAGAACTACCTGTAATACTAAGCCGGCGGGAAAATCCAGAAAAGGAGGGATACCAAAGGTGGAATTGTAAATATATGAAAATGGGTCTATGTTTGATCCTGAGAAAAAAGGGAGTCCTGCAGTTTTATAATCATCCAGAAAATCTTCTATAGTGCTATTGACCGAGCTTCTTTTTTCTGAAGGAACGAAATCATTGCTTAGTGGACAACCTCAGTTTAAATTTTAGATCAATCTATTACAAGATCTAGAATATCATTCCGTGACTTTTGAAGAACCTACTGCACATAAGTAGTATTTTGTACAATGGTATATGATGGGATACCATGAGCATGTGGGTACTAACATGGAAGCAGAACCTGTGACTTTTGCGTTCCCAATTAGGGATTCCATAGGAACCATGCCAATGAAAAATATTCCTTCCTATGCCCTACCAAAATTTAATGGATTGACTAATGAGGACCCAAATGCATTTCTATTTGAGTTTGATGTGCTATGTAGGATTTATTATTACTCTTTTAATGCCCAAAATTTGAAGCTATTCCCTTCCAAACTGAAAGGTACAACCCTTTGGTGGTTTATGGGTTTGACTAAGAATTTTATTTCAATATGGGATGAAATAAAGCAAAACTTCTTAAGGAAGTATCAGGACTACTTCAAGGAAAAAGATATCAAAGAAGAAATACTTGGGATGACTTAGAAGCATGATGAAATTTCGAAAGACTACATTGAACGGTTCCAGTATAAATTGCAGAGATATAAATAGAGTCAACATGGAAAGAGGTGTTGAGAACTATTTTGTTAAGGGGAATGAGGAAGGAATATTTAGAGGTCCTTAATTTGATGGGATAATGAGACATTTCCATACTGAAATTTGATGAAATATGTGAGCTATGTCATCATTATTCAACAGGAAGCTCTAATTCCAGAAGGGGGCCTAGAGATACTCCTTCTAAGTTTGTAAATATTAGAATTTAGAATGCACAACAATCACAACACTAGGTTCTAATACATGTGACAATCCAAACTATATCTAGATAGAAAAAATAACTTACTTAGAATTATTTATACAAAGAGATAGCAAGAATAGAGAAGAAATATTGGACAAAGCACTAGAGGAAAATCACTCCAGTGGGAAGTTTTCTACTCTGATATTATTCATCAACATGAGTACAATATATAGATTCTCTCAAGTGGAAAAATTGAGAGACTTAGTGGCAATTTGAGTAGTTCACCATAATGAGGGCTTACCTAGACTAATCCCCCACTAACTAACATTAATTCCATCCAACTCATACTTGGATCTCAAGAATTGGTCAATAATTGTTGATGTAATTGTAACTTCGGAATGTATTTCACCTATGTATATTGTATTCCTATAGAGATGTTATTATTCCTCTATACACAAGTGTCGTCATTCATATTGTAAGTGTCGTAACTTATACTTGATGGGTTATTAGACCACCTTGATGGGGTCGGCCCTGTATGAGTCATGTGGGTTAAAGGGTTATTAGACCACCCTATTGGGGGTTGGCCCTGTCAGCATTATGTTATGTGGTTAAGTTAAGGCCGACCTAGTAAATCTTATTAGGCAAGTCAATTCAAGTATAAATAGAGTGCGGGAGGCTCTCTATTTGATCATTTTTAAGTTTCTCACTCACACACTCATTGGAGAGTGGCACACTATTGGAGGAGGAGAAACTGCTGCTAGGAGGACTATCTCTTGTACTTTGGTTGTATCATTTCTCTATCTATCTCTGAGAAAGTTGTGGGGTTTTTCACCTCCTTGGTTTTCCCCAGTGACACTCTATGTCTCTTGTGTGCTTGCATTATTGTGTCCATGATTGATATGCTGTAGATATGCTGTACATGTTATTCTCTCAGTTACGATCCTAGATCAGATTGAAATTTTTGAAAAACTAACATGGAATCAGAGCTAGCCTGAAAGAAGGCATGGTATGGCATTTATGACACTTGTTGCACTTGCGAAGCTAGGGCTTGATATAGAAAAAACTAGTCACCGTAGCACTTTCGCTATAAATTCATTTCGGTGATGTTTCAGGATCTTAAAATATTACAAGTAGTATATAAGATCCCCATGTACCTTGTGTCCAAAGGAGAGTCTCTAATTCGTTGTACTTTCAGATTTATGATCTGTACAATACAGGGTTTCTGCCTCTTCCAGATCTAAGTCATAAACAGGTGACCTAGGAAAAAAGGTCACAACTTGGGATAGGAAGCTCCGAATAAAATTTCGTAAAATGTGGCAGGTAGGGCACGGACTTTACTTTCACAAGTACGATTTTCAGAGGCCAAAATTTAACCAGTGACACGTGGAACTCCGTACAAGTTCGCTCTCTTGTTTTATCCCATAAACAGGTCATGTTGCGACACTTGGCATAACTCTCTCTCAAAGAATCCATTTGAGGTCAAAACTATGGGGTTGGAAATTTAATAGGTCGGGCCACCACAGGAAGAATTTTTAGACCCTGTAGATCTGAAATGACGGATTTACACCAGAAACAATCAGGTGCATATTTCTGTCAAAACATAATTGGATTTTGAGCACCTTCATTCATGGCTCCGGGAATATAGGGTTTCGGAGAATGTTGGAATTTTTGTATTGGAGACCACAGCTGGATGATCCTCATAAAAATTGAAATTTAGAGACCAAGATCGAATTTTTTGGTTAGGCAGAAGGCCGGGCTTGATAAAACCCTAGTTCGGGACTTTGATCGGAAAAGTGGAAAATTAGGGCTTTTGCAAAAATGCGAATTTTGAAATCTGTGACCATAGCTGGAAGATCCTTGGAAAAATCAAATTTTAGAGCTTTGGATCAAACTATTTGGTTGGGTGAAGCTCTGGGAAACTCAAACTCTAATTTAGGGTCCTCCCCCGTGAATCCGGAAGATTGAGAAGCAAATTTGAGGGGTGAAACTTTGCAGTTTTCAAATTCTGAGTATACCAGGTTGATCAACTCATTTAGGTGCATCTTTCTATCCTTTCAGAAGTTTGAAATTCAAAGTTTGAATTTTTAGGGTTTCCCTGACAAACCCTAATCTAGCTCCAGATCTAGTTTCTGCAAATCAAGTGGATTGGGTTAATCCTAGAAGAGAATGGATTGGTCAACTGCATAAGTGAAGAAGTTCCTGTTTCAGAGGGAGATGAGGCTAAGGCCTTACATAAGAAGATTACAAGCAATCTTGACAGGTATGACTTATCCAGGTATGTTTCGAGATATGCTCATGATTAAGTTTATGGTATGTTTGTCTTCATTAAGGTTAGTACAATCTTGATTAACTTTAGACTTGTCATATCACCTTAATAAAATTATGAATGCAGATATTCATTGATTAGGGTTTTGACACTTATGATTGTACTAATGCATTGTGGTGATGTATGAGGTTGATGTTGTCTGCTAACATGAAAGGTATGTCAAGAAAGACAAATCATGTTCTAGTTCAAGAACATATTACCATGGTGACATGAAGACAAAGATTCATCCATTGTCATGGATCACATAGAAGATCTACTTACGAGGTATGTATAATTTGGTTCTACAATGCTTAACCTATGAGATATGCAGGTTACTAGAACAAGTCATTGAAGAGAACAAGAATACATTGCTAGACATAACTAGAAAATACGATAACCAGGTATGTTTTTCCTATGTCAAGTTAGAATCCTACCTTGTGTTAGGATCTTATACTGTTGTATGGTTGATAATGTTTATTCATGAAGTTATAAATGTAAGTAATCAAGGGTTTGTGCATATTATGTATCTTACATTGATTGATGATATGACTAACCAGAAAAGTCTTTTGGTCAAATAAAGAATATGCATGAGTAAAAGAAGTATTCCCGTAAACCTTGAATACTAATGTTTATTATCTGTGTATGAAATGATCTTGACCATACATGTTTAAGATTACTTAGAATCATAATGTTTTTGATAGTATTAAGATTATACTAATGAATGTATGTATGAGACCTCGAGGATAACACAATGATGATACTAGTAAGTATGCATAGAGATCAAGGATGGATATAAGTTCAAAGATAGGTAATCCAGGAAGCAAAGACCAAGAGGGAGAACACTCTAGTATTTCTTGCAAGGAAGCAAATATTGAGAGGGAGTTCAACCTACAACCAAACAAAGATAAGTATTTTAATTGTCATTTCTTGCATACTTGTTTGTTTAAATAATATTGCTCAATGATGTATATGCTTATGTTCCTAGACTTAGGGTGTGTATTATGCATATTAGAATAATTTCATTAATGAACATTATACTACTAATATGCATGTGATGGGTAAATGGCCTATGGCACTATACAACATTACATTGCTACGTATCTAGAATGAAACCTCTTTGCTGACATGTTGGGAGTTGTGCACACTCTTAACAATGTTCTGGTAGAGATTGGAAGGCATCTAGAAAGTTACGGGATATGGATAAATGTTGTATTGAAGCATTGGCTAAAATAATTGCATGACTGTATGACATATTTCTTTATGTGTAAGAAATTGTTCTGAAAACTATGAGATGTTTCTAATCATGCAATTTAACTTGTCTTGCAAGAAAGATCATATACCATCACCTACAAAAGAAGGACTACAACATTTTTTCCAGCAACAAAGCTATCTATTGAAGACATTGAAGAATCTGAAGTTCCCAGGATTCGGGAAGAATTCCATGATCAAGGAATACCATTTGATCATGAAGAATGATGTTTGGGATGTGGTCCCAAGACCTGAAGGGAAGTCTGTTGTGACTTCCAAGTGGATCTATAAGATCAATCATACTGCAGTTGGTAGCATGGATAAATACAAAGCGAGGTTTGTAGCTCGTGGCTTCTCCCAGAAAGAGGGACTCCTGTGTGCAAACTGAAGAAATCCTTGTATGGCTTGAAGCAAGCTCCTAGGACTTGGTATGGTAGGATAGACAACTTTCTATCGAGTTTGGTCTTTACCAAGAGTAAAGCGGATTCCAACCTTTACTACAAGGTTGAGGAAGGAAATCCTGTGATGCTACTCTTATATGTAGATGACCTGTTTGTTACAGGTGAGGATAGATTGATTGCCGACACGAAGAGGAAGCTTGCTGCTGAGTTCGAGATGAAGGACTTGGGGATGATGCACTACTTTCTAGGCATGGAGGTATGGCAGAGCACAGATGGAATCTTCCTTGGATAAGGGAAGTATGCAGTAGAGATCTTGAAGCGGTTCGGGATGATGGACTGCAAGGCCATGGCCACACCTATGTCATCGAACCTGAAGCTTCTGTGTGATGCTTCATCTGAGTCAGTTGATGTCACTATGTATCATTAGATGATTGGGTCCTTGATGTACCTGACGAGCACTAGACCAGATATTTTCTTTGTGGTGAACACATTGAGCCAATTCCTGACAGATCCGAGGAGTGTTCACCTGGTTGTTGTAAAGCATATTCTGAGGTACCTGAAGGGTACAGTTGATTATGGGCTCAAGTATGATGCGAATCAAAAGTTTAACCTGGAGGGTTATGTTGATTTAGATTGGGTAGGAAGTGCTGCAGATAGGAAGAGCACTTCTGGGTGCTGCTTCAATATGGGATCAGGTGTGATCTCTTGGTTTAGCAGGAAGCAATCCTGCTTAGCACTGAGTACAGCCGAAGTAGAGTATGTTGCAGCTTGTTCGGCTAGTTGTGAGGCAGTATGGCTTAGGAATCTACTGTCTGAGTTATTTGATCTCTCATTGGATGCTACTGGTATATTTTTTGACAACTAGAGTTGTGTGAAGATTTCTGAGAACCCAGTGTTCCATGACAGGTCGAAGCACATTGAGATCAAATATCACTATATGAGGGATATGGTGCAGAGAGGAGTAGTGAAGATCCTGTATGTTGCGGTGGATGAGCAGGTTGCAGATGTGTTGACTAAACCACTATCCAGAGTGAAGTTTGAGTACTTCAGAGAGAGGCTTGGTGTTCTTCAAGTTGACGACACTTCAAGGAAGAAGTGATGGACACATTTGCAGGAGCCATTCCAAGCATGGTGAGAAGAGGATCCTTCCCATGGCTGTGGATATAAGCAATGTGTGATAAGTATCAGGACGATGCTCCAGTTACTGCTCTGTATGCATCATGTTGGATGCTTGTTATGATCGGTTGGATCATGTATATGTATATGCATCATGTTGGATGCTTGTTATCATCAGTTGAATCATATGTATATGCATCATGTTGGATGCTTGTTATGATCAGGTGGATCATGTATGTTGATATGTATCAAGTGGATACATTATATGATCAGGTGGATCATGTATTTGTTTATGTATCAAGTGGATACATTGTATGATCAGGTAGATCATGTATGATGATAAGTATCAGGTAGATACTATGTATGCATTAGGTGGATGCATTGTATGATCAGGATGATCATGGATGATGAGCTTCAGGATGTTTCTCCAGATGATATGTACTAGGTGGATACATTGTATGATCAGGATGATCATAGATGATGAGCTTCAGGATGTTGCTCTAGATGATATGTATCAGGTGGATACATTGTATGATCAGGATGATCATAGATGATGAGCTTCAGGATGTTGCTCCAGATGATATGTATCAGGTGGATACATTATATGATCATGATGATCATGGATGACGAGCTTCACGATGTTGCTCCAGATGATATGCATCAGGATGATGCTATGATGATGATCAGGATGATCATGTGATGATGTACATCAGGATGATGTATGATGAGTATCAGGTTGATGCTATGTGGCCGTGGAAAGGTTGTGCATATGAGCATGTAAGTTGACCTGGGAGATCCGATAGGTTGGGATGTGTGCCCATAATCAGTCTTGGGATGCTATTTCGAGGCATTTCTCTGGGAGGACATGTAATATTTCCCTGGGAGATCCAATAGGTTAGGATGTGTTCCCGTAATAATTCCTGGGAGATCCGATAGGTTGGGATGTGTGCCTGTAATAAGTCTTGGGATGCTCTTTCGAGGTTTTTCCATGACCACATGTAATGTATCCCTGGGAGATCCGATAGGTTGGGTTGTGTGCCCATAATAAGTTTTGGGATGCTCTTTCGAGGTTGTGTGGTGGAAAATCCTAGATTTGTTCTAAGTCACATCCAGTATGAAAAAGGACTGGCTCTGTGGTGATAAATCCTAGATTTGTTCTAGGTCCCATCCAGTATGAAAAAGGACTGGCTCTGTGGCGGAAATCCTAGATTTGTTTTAGGTCCCATCCAGTATGAAAAAGGACTGGCGCTATGGTAGAAATCCTAGATTTTTTCTAGTTCCCATCCAGTATGAAAAAGGACTGGCTCTGTGGCGAAAATCCTAGATTTGTTCTAGGTCCCATCCAGTATGAAAAAGGACTGGCTCTGTGGTGGAAATCCTAGATTTGTTCTAGGTCACATCCAGCATGAAAAAGGGCTGGCTCTGTAGATGATGAAGACCTGTAGGTGGCAGGCCTACATCCAGTATGAAAAAGGACTGGCTCTGTAGAACTTCCTATGATGAGTAGATTGGAGATTGATTGAGATAGCAGCAGTAGTGACGATAATGATGATTCGATGACTATGATCCAGTGACGATGATCCAGAGAAGAAGACTTGTGCTAGCAGATCTATGTTGAGAAATACCTTCCTAGTTAAGAGGGAGTGTTGATGTAATTGTAACTTCAGAATGTATTTCACCTATGTATATTGTATTCCTATAGAGATGTTATTATTCCTCTATACGGAAGTGTTGTCATTTATATTGTAAGTGTCATAACTTATATTTGATGGGTTATTAGACCACCTTGATGGGGTTGGCCCTGTACGATTCATGTGGGTTAAAGGGTTATTAGACCACCCTATTGGGGGTCGGCCTTGTCAGCATTATGTTATGTGGTTAAGTTAAGGCCGACCTAGTAAAGGTTATTAGGCAAGTCAAGTCAAGTATAAATAGATTGCGGGAGGCACTCTATTTGATCATTTTTCACTTTCTCACTCACACACTCATTGGAGAGTGGTGCACTAGTGGAGGAGGAGAAGCTTCTGCTAGGAGGACTATCTCTTGTACTTTGGTTGTGTCATTACTCTATCTATCTCTGAGGAAGTTGCGGGGTTTTTCACCTTCTTTGTTTTCCCCGGTGAAACTCGGTGTCTCTTGTGTGCTTGCATTATTGTGTCCATGATTGATATGATGTAGATATGTTGTACATGTTATTCTCTCAGTTAAGATCCTAGATTAGATTGAAATTTCTGAAAAAATAACAATAATGCCTATGAGAGCCTTGAGTGGATAAGTATGAAGCTATGTGTGGACCAAAGTAGTGGAGCAGTGGTGGAGTGATGACTAGTGTCCATTAATTACCCAAAGAGACCAAATCAAGCTTATATTGTACCAAGGTTCCTTAAAACAGGGGATGGGTGCCTTATCTCCATAAAGAATTTAATGAGGTCACATTGACTACCAAAATGAAGGATGGTGGATGAACTTGTGGACGAACTAGGATAGATAGGATTTACCATAGTTCTAGGGTCAAATGTGAACCAACTATTGGTCCAAGACACCAAACTAGTCTATAGAAAGAAACACCTCATGAACTAGACACTAGGGAACCAAATAATGGTGGTTCAACCTTGTTCTAAACTACTTAGTAAAAATTCTAAGGTCTATGGCATGTCAATTATGGGAATATGTTCCAATAATAAAATCTATTGTAGGGATAGCGGTTACAAGGATTGAAATTGGTCATTTATTTGAAAATTTTACAACTGATATGTTTAGTTATTTAAGCTCATAGTTGGATGCTTTTTAGGCTAAGACACTTACTTCCAACTAAATCCCATGGAAGAAATTGATGCCATTAAAATGCCACCTTGAATCTAGATGGGGAGGTAAATGACTGGTGGTACCATGGCATGAGAACCTTGGGTCATGCCAATATCACTTCCTTATGAAGAATTCACAAGGAGACTCATTGATAGGTTTGATATAAAGGACCTTGAAATTATTTTTAGAGAGATATCCCAATTGAAGCAGATAGGCACACTAGAGGCCTATATTCAAATTTTCAAAAGATTGTAGTCATGGTAACAGACATCTCGGAAGGCTGCTTAATATTGTTGTACAATGAAGGCTTAACATAACCATTAAAAGGCTTGGTGAAGGCCTACAGACTTGCAACCCTGTTGGATTCCATTAGCAGAACTCGAGACCTATAAGATGCACTTCCAAGAACACGATTTCCTCCAAAAAAAAACTTTCCAGCTAAGTTCAAAGACAATAAGCCTTTCCAGAAAGATACAACATGAAAATACAAGAGGGATATAAATATCTAGGATGAGCTAAGGAGGAAGAGGCTATGTTTCACATGCCAATATCCTTGGTTCCATGTCATAAGTGTGCAAAGGGGGAGGCTCATTACATAGAATTTTTTACGAAAGTGAGGAGGAGGGTGATGATGGTGGAGAGCATGAACTAATTCAAGGAGATGGATATGAGACAACAAAAGAGGAACAACCACAACTTGAGTTAGGGAAAAGTGTTATTGGTGTTCTGCCAGGCATCCCTCTTACCACACTCTTAGATTCAAAGGAGTGGTGCAAAGCCAAACAGTCACAATGTTGGTTGATGAAGGATCCATTCACAACTTCGTTGATACTGCATTGGTGAATAGGAGGAACATGCCTACTGAAAAATTTGATGGATTCATTGTAATTATCCCAGGTAACAATTCTATGGATTGTTGTAGGTGGATTCCCAAGCTTCATCTCACTATAGGTAACTATATTGTGACATATATTTTTTATGTTGTAAATGTTGTTGATACAAACATATTTTTTGGGGTACAATGATTGTTTTCCATTGCAGAACATTCCATGATCAGGTTCTAGAAATGATATTTAAAGGGGGTGACGGGAAGAAAATAACATTAAGAGGCATGATCAATTATCCCAATAAAGTGGTTTTTGCGCATAATATGAGGGTTTTCCTAAGGAATGGGGACATAGAATGGGCAGTATAATGTTTGACCACAACTAAGAAACCTACACTAGAAACTACTAATCATGCAAAGGAATTAAGGAAATTGTTTCAAAGGCATGAGAAGGTTTTTGAATACCTTCTTCTAGGTAGACTACCAGATAGGGGAGTTGAGCATGCAATTGAGTTTGAGGTGGGAACTCAACCCATCATCAACCGAGTATACACGCACCCCATGAGTTTCAAGGATGAAATTTAAAAGGGAATTAAGGAACTTCTTGATTCGGGTCTCATAAGGCCAAGTTCAAACCCATTTGCATCTTCAGTGATTTTTCTGAAAAAGAAATATGGAACAATGAGGATGTGCATAGACTACCAGGATTTGAACAAGAAAACTATTAAGAACCAGTACCCTATTCCTTGTCTTAATGAGTTGATGGATGATCTACATGGGGCCAAGTTCTTTTCCAATATTGATCTTCGTTCTGGGTCTCATCGAATTCGAATGAGAGAAGAAGATGTACAAAAGAAAATCTTCCATTGTCACTATGGTCACTTTGAGTTCCTAGTCATGCCTTTTGGCTTGACTAATGCACCTGATACATTCCAATATTGCATGGATTGAATCTTCAACAAGCATATCCATAATTTTGGTTTAGTATTTTTTGATGATATTCTGATTTATAGCAAGACTTGGGAAGAACATTTGCATCATTTGGAAGTTGTACTAACCATTTTGGTAGAACAGTCCTTGTGTGAAAATTTGTCCCAATATGAATTTGGAATGAGTGCGATGTTGTATCTTAGTCATGTGATTGGAAAATATGGAGTTAAATTCCACATGGATAAAATCCAAACCATTTTTTATTGGAAAACCCCCAAAAATTTAACAGAGTTGAGAGGTTTCATTGGGATTTACACATATTATAGAAAATTTGTTAAGGGATTCTCATAATTGGTAGTACCGTTGACTAATATTACAAAGAAAGGAGACTTTGGTTGGTTAAAGGAGGCCAAAAAATACTTCAACAAGAGGAATTAAGTGATGAGTAAATGTCTGGTACTTGCTTTACTAGATTTCACTCAACCATTTGTGCTTGAATGTGATGTTTCAGGTGAAGGAATTGGAGCTATCCTAAGGAAAAATTGACACCCTATTTCCTTTGAAAGTATAAAGTTGCATCCCCATGAGCACCACTACTCTATATATGACAAAGAAATGTTGGCCATTATGCATGCCTTGGCCAAATTCCGACAATATTTAGTGGGAAACAAATTTGTGGTCAAAACATATCACAATAGTTTGAATCATTTCCTGACTCAAAAGGAGCTGAATGACAGACAACAAAAGTGGGTAAGCAAGGCCCGAGCCTATTATTTTGAGATAGAATATATGAAAGGAAGAGTAAATTTTGTTGCATATGCTCTCTATAGAAATCCATCTCTCTCCTTAATGGAAATGACAGTAGATTCGAAAGCTCAACTCTTGGTAGAATACTCAAAAAACAAGTTTGCTTGTGAGTTGTTGGATGGATTGATACATGATGATCAATACAAAGTCATCAATGAGTTTATTTACTACAAATATAGAATATATTTGGTTCCTAAATTAACCTTGAAACATAGGATTATGGAGGCAGCCCATAACTCCCCATTAGCAAGCCATCCTAGATATTTGAAGGCATATAAGCAAATAAGAGAAATATTCACTTGGAAGGGGATGAAAAATGATGTCTTGAAGTATGTGAGGGAATGAAGCACATGTCAACAAAATAAAGTAGAGCATACAAACCATGTTCGTATACTACAACCTCTACCCATTCTAGATAAAAAATGGGAAAGGCTCTCAATGGACTTCATCACTGTAGTACCCAAGGTACAATGTAAGTATTGTATATATGTGGTACTAGATAGACTCACTAAATTTGATCATTTCTTTGATGTCCCATCTACTTATACTGCTTCTTAAGTGGATGATTTTTTCTTTAGAGAAATTTCCAGATTGCATGGTTTTCCAAGAACTATTATTAGTGACATAGATATCAATTTTACAGTAGCATTTTGGAAATAATTTTTTAAATTGGTAGGAACAAATTTGACTCTCAGTACTAGCTACCACACCCAAACCGATGGAAAAAAAAGACAGAGTCAACCAATGGATATAGGGATACTTGAGGAATTATGTGACAAATCAGCAAAAAGATTGGATAAAATGGTTCCATTTGGGTGAGTTCTTATACAACACAACTTACCATATCTCCATTGGAATGTCACCATTTAAAGCATCGCATGGTTATGAAGATCCTATTTTCGTAAATCAATTTTTTGGAGATTATAGAGCCCCCAAAGCATAAGATTGCATTCAAGAGATTCAAGACATTCTGAAAACACTCAAGGATAACTTGCAAATAGCTCAAAATCAACAAAAAATATATGCAGGCCGGAATAGAACATAGCGTAGTTTTCAGGTGGATGATTTGTTATATTTGAGGTTGTAGCCATACAAATAGTCATCACTCAAGGATAAAGGGGATGAAAAATTGAAACCAAGGTTATATGGGCCCTATAATATTGTGAGAAAGGTTGGGGAAGCATCATATGAGTTGGAGCTTCCAAAAGGGAGCAATATACATAATGTATTCCATGTTTCATGTCTCAAAAATGAAAGTGGCCAGCAAGTGAAATTCACCATCGAGATTCCTCCCTTAGATGATGAAGGACAATTGGTATTGGTTCCCAAAAGGATTTTTAAGGTAAGGGAAAGAATATTAAGGGGCAAAAACATTAGAGAGTATCTAGTTCAGTTGAAATATTTACCAAGTGAGGAGGCTACATGGGAGGGTGAAGAAGTAGTGCGACACCCAAGATTGCAATTGTTTGAGGAAAATAAATATTTGGAGGGAAGGATTGCAATGTCCCATCCATATTTCCATTATGGACAGTACACTTACCCATTCAATTCACATGGGTTCAAGTGGAAATAAAATTAATCAGGAATTAATTTTCCTATAGTCACTATGCAAATTAAATTTAAATCAAGAAAGGGGGGGGGGTGGTGTAAGCCACAATTTTGCAATAATAATTGCCAAATATTTTTAATGATATGGAAATAGTGCAATCAGACTAGGAGGGTGCATAGGAGAGTGATTGGGATCCACTTTTGAAGTAACTCCCATCTAAGGTGGAGGGAATCCAATCATGAAGGCATCTTTGAAATTGTAACATCCCGAACTAAAAAAAGACCAAGGAGGGTGCACTAGTGGAAGTGTATACTGCAAGGAAACTCATGAATAATATATAGGATAAAAATAGACCACGAGGGAACACTAGTTGAGAGAAACTCCCAAGGAACCTATGACAAGCATCTATGCACTATGAAAAACATTTATGACACTATGACAACATCTATGACAACTATGTCAATGGAAGTCACTAAAAGTAGATAAGGGAGGTGCTTGAGGGGGAATGGGCCCACAAAATGAATTTAAATACCTCCCTATTCGAATTACTAAGGTTGGATAAGTCCTCATGTGGCCAAATAACATTATAAGGGAACCAAGAACATCATGAATGATTATTCTCTCAACTAAATCAAATTTTATTATTATTATGGGGAAAAATTCCGAGAATAAGGGGGAACTGGCCTAAATAATTCTATTAAATAGATGTGGGTACCAAGGGTAAGGGATTTTGATCATTTTTCAATTGAATTGGAGATCTTTTGAGCTTCTCAAGCTTGAGATAGTGTTCTCTTTTCCATTGTAACTAGTTTCGGTGGTGCAAGATTTCACCCTAGCTAGCCATGAGAGGAGGAATCACCCTGATTTATCTATGGATATTAATTGAGGGACGATTTTTCCCTTTTAATTTTCTGGTTCGAATTCATCTCAGTGTGTTTGGAATCTTATTTTGTAGCAGCAGTAGATTGTGGTATGTTTTCTTCAATAGTTCAAGTGTGTTGATGGTGTCTTGATGGAGGAGGACGCACAAGAGGCTGTGTAGATATCTTGGGGATTGATATATGGGTTATATTTATTATTTATATGATGGGTAATTCTATTTAATAATCATTTTTGAGAGAAGGGGTTGAAATATTACTTGTGGAGGGCACAACAATGAAGCAGAGTTACCCATTTGGAGCATCATTTTCCCTTCCTCTTCCACCAATTTTGTGAAAGCCATGTCTTCTCTATTGTAGCATATCTTTTCTTTGTTTTGTTTCTTATATATCACACCCTAATGTACACTCAAATAATTTTTAATAATTAATGAAAAATACAACATTTACCTCATGTATTGATCTATGTGCAAGCAATAGTTTCCTAGTCTAAAAATTTGCAAATTTTGGTTTATTAGCTAAAAGTATGTTATTGTTTAACCACCATAACCAGTTGTTTGGAAGTTATAAGTGGGTCAATTTGACGCATTTGGATGTGTATAATCCTTGCATACCACTTTTTGAAGAATTTGATTCAGTTTGGTATGTTTGGGGTCATTTGGAAACAATACATTTCTTTAGCATAATTTTGGTTTATTCGGTAAAAGTATGTTATTGTTTAACCACCATAACCAGTTGCTTAGAAATAATAAGTGGGTCAAGTTGATGAATTTATATGTGTGTAATCCTCGCATACCACTTTTGGAATAATTTGAGTCAATTTGGTAGTGCTTGGGATTGTTTGGAAACAATACCGTTTAGTAGCAGAATTTGACTAGTTTTGCTTAGTCTTGAATTAGGGTCGAGTTGGTTCAAAAAAACTGGTTCTAAGGATTGGGTATATTACAAATTCCTGCTCAGCCCATTCCAAATCCCAATAATAAATAATTTTATCCGACTTACAATGCTGGAATTCTTGCTTATCCTACTTTTCTGACCTATTATATTGCTCTTGCTTCATTGCAAGAAGTCTACACATTGTTGCAAGAAGTTCTTGTTTCATTACAAGAGATCACAGTAAGTTCAAGGAAATATATGAGCACAAAAGAATAAACAATAATAGAATAAATTGAGGAGGAGAATACCCCCACCATATATCAAACCATTCTTCCCAATCATCCATAGACCATTGCAGAAATGGTACCTCCAAAAGAACAACATCCTTCTCCATTTATCATGCCTCACTTCTCAGAAATATTAGAGATCAAAAAATGAGTAACCACACTTGAATTTGAATTTGTGTCCAAACTTAAAAATTTGTGCGTAAGGATCCCTTTACTGGGAATATATCCATATATGCATTTAAAACAACAATGAAGACTGAATTTGAGATAATATATTTGGGAATGTTAAAATATTTTCTTGGAATTGAACTCATGCAATCTAAAAATGGAATTTTCATTTCTCAATCTAAGTATGTCAATGACATATTAAGAAAATTTAGAATGTTGAATGGTAAATTAGTGGAAACACCATTGGAAATTGGTACGAAGCTTGGTAAGGAAGACAAAGAGTCGAATATTGATATGACAATGGATAAAAGTTGGTTTGAAGTCTAATGTATTTGAAAACTACAAATTTTATGGAGTCTTCGAAGAGTAATCATTAGCGGGTTGGAAAGAGTTTTTTACGATATATTACACGGACAACAAATTTTGGAATTTTGTATTCAACAAATTCATATTTCAAGTTGTACGGTTACTCTCATAGTGATTTCTCGGAAGCACTAATGATAGAAAGAGAACATTGGTTTATGTATTCAATTTTGGTTCAGGTGCAGTAGCATGGGTAGAATCATGTCAAACTGTTTGGTTGTGAAGATTTTTGTGTGATATACTACATGATCTTTGTGACAACAAATCGGCCATAGCACTCTTAAAGAATATTTTATCACAATAAGAGTAAGCATATAGATACTAGATTTTATTTCATCATAGAACTTGTTAATAATCATGAAATATGTCTGCAAATTTTCAAATAACGCAATGTAATTGCATGTTTAATGCACCTTGATTTTGGGTCACATGAACAAGACTTCCCATGTTTCAGAATGCTCTTCCATCCCATAAAACTCTAATGAATAGAAAATCAGCATATGTATAAATACCTTTTGTTTAATAACGTGATAGATTTTTTTTGGGTTTTGTTTTTTTTCTCATCACGTCTCCATTGTTCCAATAGTGGCTCAAGGAATAGTGTAGACCGAGGTATCATTTTTTTCCAATGTTCACATTTATAATGAGCTCTTTGTATTTATCAACAAGATCAACACCTAGAGGCTTTGTTTTAGACGTTGAGCCTACACTTGGAACAAGCACAGCCATATATATAAAAATCTTAGATATCACTGTTGAATACCTTATTGGATATTTCAAAAGAAAAGTGCGAAAAGAGTTGGAATTTAATTGGTTGTTTTGAGTTCTCAACAAGTGCATATTTGTAACTAGCACATCCACTTAACTTGTGGTTGGTGAACACCGATAAGCCACAAGTTAAATTCCATGTACAAATTATCTATTACTTGTAAGTGCCACATAGTTGTAATCACCGATTGTGTATTCCTTAGCTACTTGCTATCACCCACCTTCTTCTAGTTAAAAAGTTGTCTGCCATGAATTGCATGTTATCCATCCATTAACTATGATTTATCCATGCATCAACTACTAGTTATTTTTTATATTCTCTTTTTGTATATAATTGTTTATCTCTAATTTGGAACGACGCCCATAAAATGAATTTGGGCAGTACACTTGTCTCATACTCCTGCAATCTAGGAAATGCGTACTTGCTAGTTCACTCCAAATTCTAAAATATAAACACCTATCAGTGTAATTATATTGGACATGTGAACAAAAATGATTGGTTAGAAAAAATGAAAAGCAATTTAAAATTAGAGGCTCGAAATAAACTAACTAAATAGAAGGCACATTATGCACATGCTTGGTGATTCGGTATGCATTAAAACACAAACACGGACATGTTGGTACAATGTTTTGTATGAGATAATCCATAAGGGAAGAAAACTAATATGTAAAAGAAAAGATAGCAAACTTGTAAACTGAAGAGAGTGTATTTTATCTAGAGCAAAGGAGATTAGTGTTTGCAACTCTCTCTATATATATATATTCCAAGGCGACATTTCATAGAAGCTTTGTTTAGCTTCTTATTTTTGTCACAAGCTTTGCAAGAAATATTGAAGAGGTTTTAAAGTTTTGTTTGACATAGTTGTGTAGGATAAGTATTATGTTAATTGACTATAGTTCCCATTGTGTAGCAAGTATGTCTAAGAAAACAATCATTTTATAGAACATTATGAAGGAGAGTCAGTATTGAATACTAGTAAAAATGTTTCCTTTATTTGGAAATGTGGATAGTAAGAACTTGTAGTTGGTGCAAAAATAAACTATTTAGTTAGATTTGTTTTTCTAATACATTAGCTTGGTAGCCTTATTAGATTGATTTTGTAATTTCATTGTAAAAGTAATATATATATATATATATATGTCAATAATCAGTAACATTCCATTTGCATGTGTCCAACTTTCAATTCAGTTTTCTCTCCCTAACTTTCTTTTTGTCAAGATAGAAATAGATTAGATATTATGAGTCAAAAACATGTACAGGTGATGTTGGTTGTCCTACCACTGGGGAAACTAGACCAACCACATAGTCAAAGTTTAGAGACTAGTTTCCAAGTAGAATTGCGTTTAAAGAGTGTAAGAAAAACACTATTTCTATCATACCTATGCCCATCCACAAAATTTTTACATTTCCCAATATTCAAAATGGGGCTACCCCAGAGATTGGTGTTGACACTATGGTTCTGCTAGATCGAACTATCCTAAAAACTATAGCATATACTAACATTATTAAAATTGAAAAAAAAAACAGTAAGACCAATGATGAGAACTATCCCGTAAGAGAATGCATAATGCCAATTAGTTGTCATTGAATATTGTGATGAGAGGAGATCCCTTTATTTCACCGGCATATTTGCTTTCATATTGTTAGGTTTCCCCTTTGGGAAAATAGGAAAATTGGATGAAACAAAGCCAAATACAAGAAGATGCACAAGAATAAAGGCAAGCTGAATAGGAGTGAATGCTCAATGTTTCTCATTAACCAAATGTACATATATATACAATGAGAAAGGTCCCTTAGGTTTCATATTCCCAAGTGGACTCTTAGACTCACGAGTGACACTTAGTCTCCCTTGCACATTGATATTCCTCACACCGAGGATTAGACTCCAACAAATCCACCCTTAATCCGAAGGGTGTATATGCGTCCAAGAAAAAGAAGAGAGATGAATAAGTGGAAGTGTACAACTACCACTAGCTAAACATTTCCATCTCGAACATCCTTTACTAAGAAGGTTAACTAGAATCTTGCACATGCTTCTGCTAAATACAAGAGCTCTCTGAAGGGATGGTTTTTAGGTTGACCATCAACCAAAATAGGCTAGCAGAAGGCTAAAATATTCTACTATGTGTGTAGTTTAATGTTGACCACAAACTCTCGAACTTGGTGACAAAACTTGCTCAAAGGTTCTTTGGAATGGTTGGTATGGGTTGACACCAAACTAAGTGGAGAGCTGAAAACATGAAGTGAACAACTACAACTTGCTGAACATTTCCATCTTGACAACTGTTTACCAAGTTATCTAGAAGCTTGCACATGCTTCTTCTAAATGAAGGTTCTCTCGATACCGATGGTTTTAAGATGACCACCAACTCTAGAGCTCAGTCGAACATATCTCTTCACAGGCTCACTTGTTCCGGCTCGCTTGTACTTGCTCGCTTGTTACTGACGGTCTTCATTGACCCATGTTAGGAACAATGTGAGGAGAGGACAGTCTCATGGTGTTAGAACTAGACACAAAACACATGAGTACTCTATGTCATATATATCTCATGTCTTCATAATACATGCATATCAGAATCATGAATCTCTGAGTCTGTGGCTTCCCAAACTTGATACATCTCATGCTCGCTTGATATGACTTAGTTGAGGAAGGTTGTGAGTGTTTGTTGTCAGAAGGATTCAAAACTTGATGCTTGACATTTGTTAAATTTTGAGCATTAATTCACAATAATATAGGATCTTTACTAAGAGAATAACATATACAGTATATCAATGCATGACAATCACAATAAGCATGAAAAGCATCACAAGAATCAAAAGCATGAGAGACAAGAGACACAGAGTTTCCGTGGGGAAAACCCTAAGGTGAAAAACCCCACAACTTCCTCAGAGATAGAGAGAGCAATGGCTCAACCAAAGTACAACCAAAATACACTGAGATAGTCTCCTCGTAACATATGATCCTCCTCCTCACTAGTGTGCCACTTTTTGAGTGAGAGTGAGTTACTTTTCCGAATGAGTAAAATAGAGATCTCCGATCTCTATTTATACTAACCTTTTTTCCCAGTGACCTTATGGGGCCGACTTGTCTAGCTAGGTACATCCACATTATAATATATATAATTTAGGGCCGACCCCACATGGTGGTCTAATAACCCATCGGCAAGTACACACACTTGCGACACTTGTCAATCCACATGACGACACTTCCTTATAGAGGAATGACACATCTCTTATAAGGGTACAATAAATATATATAAAATACACAGATGAAATACATTCTGAAGTTACATATACATCAACACTCCCTCTTAACTAGGAAGGTATTTCTCGACACAGTTCTACTAGACAAGTCTTCTTCTCGGGATCATCGTCATTATCATCGTCACTGCTGCTGCTATCTCAACCAATCTATGAATCTACTCATCATAGGAAGTTCTACAGAGCCAATCCTTTTTCATACTGGATGTAGGCCCACCACCTGCAGGTCTTCATCATCACTGGCCATACTGTGGAATTCTCAGGACTTATTACGTGGATCACAAAACCTGGCTGCAGCATCCCAGGCTATTACGAGCACATAGCTCTACCTGTGGGATCTCCCAGGAGCACATTACATGTGACCCATCACAAAACCTGGCTGAAGCATCCCAGGCTGTTACGAGCACACATCTCTACCTGTCGGATCTCCCAGGAGCACATTACATGTGATCTCACCACAAAACCTGGCTGAAGCATCCCAGGCTGTTATGAGCACACAACTCTACTTGTCGGATCTCCCAGGAGCACATTACATGTGGTCCACCACAAAACCTGGCTGAAGCATCTGAGGCCTTTTTCATCCTGTCCAGATCTCCCAGGAGAAAATTACATGTGGTCATGGCAAAACTTGGCTGAAGCATCTGAGGCATTTTTCATCCTATCCAGATCTCCCGGGAGAAAATTACATGTCATAGGACAAAACCTCGAAAGAGCATCTGCCAGATATCCCAGGGCACAAATTACATGCCATAGGAAAAACCTCGAAAGACTATCTGCAGATCTCCCAGGGCACAAATTATATGTCCTCCCAAGCAAAACCTTGAAAGAGCATTTGCCAGATGTCCCAGGGTACGAATTACATGCCATAGGCAAAACCTCGAAAGACCATCTGCAAATCTCCCAGGGCACAAATTACATGCTTATCTGCACAACCTGTTCCATGGCCACAGAGTATCAACCTGATACTCACCATACATCATCCTGATGTACACATGATCACCCTGATCATCATCACTACAACATCCTGCTGCATGTCATCTGGAGAAGCTCGTCATCCACGATCATCCTGATCATACAATGCATCCATCTGATGCACACCAAGTATCTACCTGATACATATCATCATACATAGTGTATCCACCTGATACATAGATACATGATCCACACAATGTATCCATCAACATACATGATCTACCTGATCATACCTGATACATATCAATATACATGATCTACTTGATCATACAATGTATCCACTTGATACATATACAGATACATGGTCCAAGCATCTAACATGATGCATATACATACAAATGATCTAACCAATCATATCCAACATCCAACATGATGCGTACATACATATACATATAAATGATCCAACTGATCATATCCAGCATCCAACATGATGCGTACATACATATACATATAAATGATCCAACTGATCATATCCAGCATCCAACATGATGCATACATATAAAAATGATCCAACTGATCATACAAAGCAAAAACCAGAACATCATCCTGATGTTCATCATCCAGCGCTTACATCCACAGCCATGTGAAGGATCCTCCTTCCAACATGCTTGGAATGGCTTCAACAAATGTCTCCATCACTTCTTCCTCGAAGTGTCCTCGATCTGAAGAATGCCAAGCCTCTCTCTGAAGTACTCGAACTTCACCTTGGCTAGTGGCTTCATCAGCAAATCTGCAATCTGCTCTTCCGTCACAACATACAGGAGCTTCACAGCTCCTCTCTGCACCATATCCCTGATATAGTGATATTTGATCTCTATGTGTTTCGACCTGTCATGAAACAATGGATTCTCGGACAGCTTCACACAACTCTGGTTATCACAGAAGATACCAGTAGCATCCAATGGGAGATCAAATAACTAAGACATTAGCTTCTGTAGCCATACTGCCTCACAACTAGCTGAACAAGATGCAACATACTCTGCCTCAACTGTACTCAGTGCTACGCAGGACTGCTTCCTGCTAAACCAAGAGATCACACCTGATCCCATACTGAAGCAGCACCCAAATGTGCTCTTCCTATCTACTGCCAGCCCAATCTGAATCAACATAACCCTGCAGGTTAAACTTTTGATTCGCTTCATACTTGAGCCCATAATCCACTGTACCCTTCAGGTACCTCAGAACATGCTTTACAGCAACCAGGTGAACACTCCTCGGATCCGTCAGGAACTGGCTCAATGTGTTCACCGCAAAGAAAATATATAGTCTCATGTTCATCAGGTACATCAAGGACCTAATCATCTGACGATACATAGTGATATCAACCGGCACAGATGAAGCATTGCATAGAAGCTTCAGATTCGATGCCATAGGTGTGGCCATGGCCTTGCAATCCATCATCCTGAATCTCTTCAGGATATCTACTGTGTACTTCCCTTGACCAAGGAAGATCCCACCTGCACTCTACCACACCTCCATACCTAGGAAATAGTTCATCATTCCCAAATATTTCATATCGAACTCTGTAGAAAGCTTCCTCTTCGTATCTGCAATCAATTTGTCATCTCCTGTTACAAATAAGTCATCCACTTACAGGAGTAGAATCACAGGATTCCCTTCCTCAACCTTGTAGTAAAGGCTGGAATCCACTTTACTCTTGGTAAAGCCCAAACTAGATAGGAAACTATCCATCCTACCATACCAGGTTCTGGGGGCTTGCTACAAGCCATACAAGGCTTTCTTCAATCTGCACACATGTGACTCCCTGTCAGGTCTTGGGACTGCATCCCAAACATCTTCTTCATGATCAACGGATCATGGCATTCCATTTCTTCATCCCAGATCCTGGGAACTTTAATATCTTCAATATATATCTTTGTTGCTGGAACAAATGTTGTAGTCCTTTTGTAGGTGAAGATATACGGTCTTTCCTACAAAACAAGTTAAATTGCATGATTATAAACATCTCATAATTTTTAGAACAAATTATTTACACATAAAGAAATATGTCATGCAGTCATGCAGTTATCTTAGCCAATGCTTCAATACAACATTTATCCATGTTCCACAACTTTCTAGATGCCTTCCAGTCTCTACCAGAACATTGTTAAGAGTTTGCACTACTCTCAACATGTCAGCAAAGAGGTTTCATTCTAGATAAGTAGCACTGGAATGTTGTACAGTGCCATAGGCCACTTACCCATCACATGCATATTAGTAATATACTGTTCATTAACGCAATCATTATAATATGCACAATACATCTCCTAAGTCTAGGAACATAAGCATAATATTATTTAAACAAACAAAATAGGAAAGAAATTATAATTGAAATACTTATCTTTATTTGTTTCTTGGGTGGAATCCCTCTGAGTCTTTGCTTCCTGGTAGGAGCTGCTAAAGTAGCTTCTTCTACACCTTTCTGTTGTGGAATGTAGGAAGATGGTCAACTCCCTCTGAAAATCTACATCCTTGTAGGAGCTGCTGGAGTGTGCTCCCTCTTGATCTTTGCTTCTTGGATTACCTCTTCTGGTGTCTTGTTGTCCAATATCTTATGGGGTGTTCTATTCTGCACATATACAGTTGTTCTAGCTGCTTCTGCCCATAGATGCATAGGTAGATCCTGGTCATGTAGCATTGCCCTTGCTGCTTCCATGATAGTTCTGTTCTTCCTTTCTACAACTCCATTCTGTTGAGGATTATAAGGAGCAGTCAACTCCCTCTTAATCCCTGAATCACTACAAAGCTTCTTGAAGTCACCTGAGGTGAATTCTCCACCATTGTCGGATCTGAATGTTTTGATCTTCTTGTCAGTTTGATTCTCCATCAAGGTTTTGAATTCCTTAAACTTATCAAACACCTCATATTTGTTCTTCAGGAAGTATACCCAAGTCTTCCTGGAGAAGTCATCAATAAATGAGACATAGTAAACATACCCACTCAGAGAACTGGATGACATAGGACCACATACATCTGAGTGGATGATTTCCAGGATGTCTTTTGCCTTTCTTTCACTGCTTGGGAAATCCTTCTTAATGTTCTTACCTTTTGCACATCATTTGCAAACACCTTCATGTTTGGTCTTGATTTCAGGAAGACCCTCTACAGCCTTGCTTGCAATTGGAAGTGCTCTATAGTGCATAGGAGCAAGTCTTCTATGCCAAAGTTCACTTAGCTCCATGGATTCATGCACCATGGCATGTTCAGGTTGTCCCTTCAATTTATACAAACCTCCCTCTTGCTCTCCAATCATTACTGCATCATCCATGGTCTTTCCCTTTGGTCACATTAGGACTTGGCCATCCACAAATGCAACCCTCATACCTTTTGCATCCAATGCAGAGATTGAGATTAAGTTCTTCTTGAGCCCAGGTACATAAAGGACTTCTTTCATCTTCAAAGATTTTCCAGAATCTAGGTTGTAGGAGGCTTCACCACTTCCTGTGATTGGGTATTGATAATCATCCCCAAGTTTCACCTTATGGGGTGATTCATGTTCAGATAGATTCACAAAAGATTCCTTAAACCCAGTCATGTGTTTGGAAGCCCCACTATCAATCAACCAATCATTACAACCATGGGAGATGGTACCTGTGAGAGCAGAGATTAGAACATACTCTTCTTCACTTGATGAGTTATCATCACCTTCTTCCCTATCCTTCTTCTTGGGTGGTTCATCATCCTCGGCAGCATGAGCATGAAACCTTCTTTTGCTGCCCTTCTTCTTTTTGTTGGAGTTGTTGTTGTCCTTCTTGTTCTTGGGACAATTTATGGCAATATGTCCTTTCTCATTACAGGTGAAGCATATTCTTCTTTCTTTGAAGTGATGTGAATATTTCTTGGAGTGAGATGGCTCTCTCTTGGACTTCCCTTTCTTGGTGTGAGCTGTGAGAGCTTGATCTTCATTCCCCATCTTTTCTTCTCGTGCCACAAGCCTTCCTTCTTCTTGTGACCATTCTTCCCGTAGTCTACTGAAGGAGATCAACTTCTTCCTTGCACAAATTCCTTGGATAAAGGAATCCCATGACCTGGGTAGGCCATTTAAAGTGGTCATCACCACTTCACCATTCTCCACCATTTCATCCACTGCTTCTAGTTGTTCCTTGATCTGGGAGACACTTGAAAAATAAGATTGAATGGTTTCTCCATTCTGAAACTTTACTCCTTTCAATTGGTTCTGTAGGGTCATCTTCCGATTTATGTTCTTCCCTTCAAATAGCTTGGTCAAAGAGTCAAACATCTCCTTGGGTGTCTTTAGAGAGGACACATGGGGTATGAGATGATCTTTAATGGAATCAGCAATGATTCTCTTTGCCTTGACCAAGTTCTTCTTATGCAATACCTTGGCCTCTTCATCCTCTGGGATAGGGATGTCTTCTTTCACATATGAGTCCAACTCATTCTCTTCCAGGATTAACCCAATCCTATACTTCCAAGTTCGGAAGTTATCAGCTCCTTCAAGCTTATCCTCAAGCTTGGTGTGGTGAGACATCTTAAAGAGTACTTCAAATGGAAATAGAAAAGATTTAGATCTTACCACTTGAAATGCTGAAAACTGGATCTGGTCCTGGATTAGGGTTTGTCGAAAAAAACCTTAAAAATTCAAAATGTAAATTTGAAATTTCTGAAAGGATAGAAATATGCGCCTTGATGAGCTGATCAGCTTGGTGCATTCAGAATTTGAGATTAGCAAGGCTTCACTCTTCATATTTGTCTTTTTGTCCTCCCTGGTTCACTAGGGAGAGCCCTAAATTAGGGTTTGAGTTTCCCGGAGATCTACCCAGCCAAAAATTTTGATCCAAAGCTCTAAAATTCGATTTTTGTAAGGAGCTTCCAGCTATGTCTTCAGATTCCAGAAATTCCTATTTTTGTGGAAACCCTACTTTTTAGGGCCAAATCTGAAAATGCTCGGAATTGAATTCTGACTAGATAGATAGATGCGCCTTGATGAGTAGAGTCAATATACTATACTGCTTTTCAAAAATATGTGGAGAGAAACCCAATAAACAAGAAACTCAAGTTTCCGTCACTGCAAAATGTCTTCTTCTTAGGTTAGCTCTGATACCATGTTAAATTTTGAGCATTAATTCACAATACTCTAGGATCTTTACTGAGAGAATAACATATACAGTATATCAATGCATGACAATCACAATAAGCATGACAAGCATCACAAGAATCAAAAGCATGAGAGACAAGAGACACAGAGTTTCCGTGGGGAAAACCCTAAGGTGAAAAACCCCACAACTTCCTGAGAGATAGAGAGAGCAATGGCTCAACCAAAGTACAACCAAAATACAACCAAAATACACTGAGATAGTCTCCTCGTAGCAGATGATCCTCCTCCTCACTAGTGCGCCACTTTCTGAGTGAGAGTGAGTTACTTTTCCGAATGAGTAAAATAGAGATCTCCGATCTCTATTTATACTAACCTTTTTGCCCAGTGACCTTATGGGGCCGAATTGTCTAGCTAGGTACATCCACATTATAATATATACAATTCAGGGCCGACCCGACATGGTGGTCTAATAACCCATCTGCAAGTACACACACTTGCGACACTTGTCAATCCACATGACGACACTTCCTTATAGAGGAATGACACATCTCTTATAAGGGTACAATAAATATATATAAAATACACAGATGAAATACATTCCGAAGTTACATATACATCAACAACATTATGTTCCCCCTCTGTCAGGTACAACGTGAGGAGAAGAAGATGTCTCAACTACAAGATGTGTCAATACTCGTGAATGAACTCTCTAGTATGACTTATAAATATTCTTAGTTGTTGACGACCATTGCCAAGAAGCGATCCACCCATAGTGGATCTTCTCTCTTGCAGGCTTCTTCAAGCTGAAGCATATGTCTAATGAGTGTGTATGTTTTCCACAAGGCTTACAAGGGAGAAGATCAAAACAATGATCTTTCATATGGCCAACTCGATCACGGTGTTGGCATGTTGAACTATGAACTGATGTGGATGAAGATGAACTCTCATTGAGAAATACAACACTCTGAAATTGGATGGGGTTGGAGAAATTAAAAACGTGAACTGTTGTTAGGAACCCGTGTCAACCCTTCTCTTTACTTTCTTAGTATATTGTTGTTGGATGCATATGCTTTGGAACTTGTCCCGTAGTTTTTCTTGATCCATAGTTTGTATTAGGCCATGGTATTGACCCATAGTATTGGACGCATATGCTTTGTAATTCGTCCCGTAGTATTATATGTTCCATGGTATTGACCCATAGTATTGGACGCATATGCTTTGTAATTCGTCCCGTAGTATTATATGTTCCATGGTATTGACCCATAGTATTGGGCATAGAGTTAATATATAAGTGTGTGTTGAGGCCAATGAAGGCACGGTGAAGTTATTTTGTATTGAGCTTGCTCAAAGGAGGCTACCCCCTCGAAGTGGCCTGCGATCAATAAAAATATAATGTGAACTGATATATCATGTATTTCATCAATTAATTGTTACAGGTTATTCACATCTGATATCAGAGCACTTTCTTGGGCTCGTTGGGTGAAATTTCTGCCAAATTTTTTTTTGCATCTGTTGCAGGATCAGATTTGGGGATAATCCCTATCCGCTTAACTATGGGAAGTACTTGGGCGTAATCCCTAAAACTCATTGTGAGGAGTACCATAGGAACCCTGAAGTAGCTGGCCCATTGAGAGGACCTGCCAACAAAAAGGGCAATGACCCCTACCTGATTGACTAGTTCCCAATTGTGAGGTAAATCAAGAGCTGTAGATTGTGTAAAAGTGGTTATCATTTTTACCTGAGTCGTGGAATGAGGGGTATTGCCCCAATACGCAAGCCGTCAGACACCATTGGTGCCTGAGTGAATCCCCTAAACCATTAGGAATTCGAGCATACTTGGGGTCCATATCGATTTTCAACTGATAAATATTAGCTTACCTCTATCTAGAACTGTTTTTGATCACTTCTGCGCCGTTGCAGATCCATTCTGGAAAAAAAAAAAAAAAAAAACTCCATTTTTTGTCCATATCTCCCTTGTTTTAACTCCTTTTCCCTCGAAACTTCATTGATACCCTTGCAATTCCATTTTTCATATTCATTCCTGAGGACCCTGTTATCACCAAACTTGTAGTTTCTCCTAGAGTTGGATCCAAGGTGGATGGCAGAGGGGATGGGAAACCAAATAGGTGCAACCAAGATAGCCTTGACTCCCAATGGATGGTTGTCATGCCAATTGAGGTAATCTTCACTTTATGTTATCTAGCCCAAGAAAAAAAAGGGGGAGACCCAGATCAACTCTCGATAGGAGAGATCAGACCAAGACACCCGATCAAATCAAGTATGGATGAAGTACATAAGGTGCATGGTAAACCCTAGATCTATGGATGAAGTCACAAGATGAGTGATGGATTGGATCAAGAGGCTTAAGCAAATGTAAATTTGATCCAAATTGGTTATGTAAGTGACTTATGAGATTTAAAACTAGATCTAAGATCAGGGTACTAGTCAAAGATGAGAAAATCCATTGCCTTGGCAACCGTGTCCAATGCAAGGTAGTTAGGGACAAAGGTGGGGATAACCAGTAGCAAAGATAGGTTTGATGAGTGGATATGACAATGTCTAGGTGTTCAAGCAGTAATACAAAGACCAAACCATAAGCGAACTCAACAATCGAGAAAATTCATGAGGGCTTGGAGACGGATCAGTGCCTTGGGAAATGGGCCAAATGGAGTCGGATGTCCACCAAACTGTAAATCAGGGATGTTGAGGTGTAAAGCTAGGTGGGTCTTGAAAATTAGGATCATCCAATGGCTAGATATCAGTAGATCTGAGATTTAAATGCATCACCAAGTGACCCAAATGTGGCTTAACCCTCAAAATGAGGAATGGGGCCCACAAGGAAAGAATCAACAAGGTGAAGCACTATGGGTAGGTTATCAACTGTGGAGATCAAGGATCAAGTGGGATCTCACCTACCCAGGTGCTAGATCTAGCAAAAATCACCCATCCAAGAAGTGCGACCTCACTTGGAGAGGCTAATTTTCCTTGGGAAATGGGTCAAATGAAGGCCAATCCACACCAAACTATAGATCCAAATTGACGTGGATTCTATAGAGGTGTGTTTTAAATGTCTTACCGAAAATCCAAGTAGATCTAAGTAGATATAAAAAAATGTAAAATGAGGGTTTGATATATGAGGGTTTTAACAGTGAAGTAGTTATGCCAATGGATTGGAACCAAGACAAGAAGAAAAAACCTATGGATATTACATGGGAAACCTTGTAGATGCCTTGATGATAATGATCTATGCAAAATTGATCAATTTGAAGCGGTTCGAGGTAGTTTTCTAGGAAATCGATTTGCCCAAGGAAGCCAATGCGCCCTCTCTCCTACACAATAAACGTCAACAATATCAGATTTACTGCATCAAGAGATAAATACTAATGCTACAGAAGAAATAACAAGAGAATAACATATATGACAATGATACTAATGATAACTCCTTGATACAAGAAAATGCCAAGCCAAGTGAGTTAAGGAAGCCCTACAAAAATGCCCAAGATGAATTTGCCCTCCTGTAAACAAGAAAAAGTTTCCACGAAAAATATATCTGCCAACAAATATTCAAATTCTAGGATACAATAGACTTTCCAATCACCATATAAGAACACCAGATGCAAAGGAGACCACAAAAGATTTTTTGTATATCAAGATTCCAAGAGCCCAAAGACCCTTTACAATGAGAAGCTCTCTCCTTTAAATAAGATGGAGAGAAGCCATAATCCTAACCACTTTTCAAATGAGTGGCTAAGATTAAAATATAAAACGATCTAATCAATGGTTGAGATGAGCTCAACAATACAATACATGGATCACTAATAAAATAATACATCAATGGACCAAATCGCCCTAGGAGAGGGGGTCCCACCAAAAGTGAATGATAAAACATAAGATCTAGATCATGGTGGGTCCAAGGGGTAATTTATAACACCCTTGGTCAATCCCCATGCAAAATATCCAAAAATAATCAAGCTAGACACCAAATCGTGCCTCTTTGGGAAAGTCGTGAGCCTTTGGAGGCTCTAGAAAATCATATAAAATACCCAATGTGATGGGTGTGGGTCCCACTGAAAGCTGAAATTGCTGGAGAAGGCGTGGAAGACATCCACCACATCATCACAATCCATCCCATGCGAATCCCTTGCCTCAGTAGCCCAAATTGAATCCTTCAGTAGCCATTGTTACCATTTTTTATCTGCTTCGAGAAATGTGAAACTGCCCAAACTACCTCCTGGAGTGCTTGCGTTGTCAAGGTGAGGCCACCATGCTCTCTGGGATGGGGTTAATATGGTAAAATCAAGTGGTTGGAACACCCCCTCCATGCACATATCCCTAGGTGAACTCATAAACTCTCAGCTATGCTCTGATAAGGCCTATGATAGGCCAAAACTGCACTAGGATAGCCAACTGAGGCTAATAATCACTGTAACTGCCCAGAACTGAAAACAGACTGTCTCATTGGACTCAAAAGGTCCAAATACATCTAATATGTGTACTCATACAACATATAGATCTCTATATGGTAAAAAATAGATGCTCATCATATCCGACAGACCAAATAATAATAATCTGTAAAAGTTCTGAAAAGCACAAATCATCATCATAAGCCTGAAACCACTGCATAGAACCACCATAGTGACCTGTACTAGACCATATGTCATATCTCTGTACCATCTGAGGTCTGCCACCTCATGTCAAGTGGTTGACTTTTGGTCAAACTGGGTTTGACCAAGTCAACAATGACCCAAAATATAACTCAGGCTACCATCGTAATGCTGCAAGGTGTCAAAGGTTAAAGCATGCTTTACAATCCATTCAAATAGCAATTATAACAAAAAGTAATCATTTTTGGTGATATAAATCCAAATATATAAAGTCATTAATTATTATTATTACTCAAACTAGACTTTCAAGACCATACTCACTTCATAGTTATGATCAGTTTGCTAGTGAAGGGTGAAGGCTAAAAATAAAATGGCTAGGCCAAAGGATGACTTACTGACTTAACACTATGACACTTTGGATATGGAAAAGGGAATACACACCATAGCATATAGTGGACAAGCAATAACACAGGGAATGGCGATGTCTCACAAATGGGTAAGTTGTTCAAAGAGTGTTTATTCACCTTGGTGATTGCTCACAACCCATAATACAAATGAGGCCAGCAATATTTTTGTTATATAGTTTAAGTTCCATTACATTTTGGGCCTTTAGTTTACATAGCCTTTGATCTATGTGTGTTTATAAACACATTGCATAGATTTACATTTTATATAAGGCTTCTTGCTACAGGTGTGTTTTTAAGGCACTTGTTTACCTGAGCAGTTCCAGGTGTGTTTTTTAGACATCTTGTTTACCTGGGTATTTACATTTCACAATAGATATAACATTTGATATTTCTTTGCCAGTTTCATTTGGATTTTCACAATAGATATAATAACATTTCCTTTTCATAATTTGTATTCATGGTAGCACTATCTGTTTCAGGTTTAGCCAACAACATCTTTAGTGACTAGGGGGACTTCATGCCAATGCCAAACATCGGGACAACCGACCAGAATGATTTAGACCTACAATCCAACTCACCAAAGGTAATTTTTGTCACCAACTCAGAGCCAAGACACAATAAACAAGGAAGCTTATCCAATATAGAGGCTACAGCGGAGAAAGGTCCTCCATGCCACTGGTCAAGTAGTAAGTCAAGGTAAATGACAAACTGGGTAGGTAATGGATGGACAAAGACAATGAATAATGAGACCAATAATAGCAAGCCAAAGTATGGTGGGAATGATCACCTCTAATCTCCCTAAGGAGGGTAAAACCAATGAGTATAGGTCAAGAAATTCTGAGTCTAAGTAGGGACAATATGATATATATAAAAGTACAATCAGGGCCACATATCTATATGATCGCCAGATCATGATACTAAATGATAAGACATTCTACAAGAATGAATATAAAAGAAATATAACCATAACACCAAAATATACCTACTGAGTCATATACCTAAATGCTCATCAGCTGAACCAACATCTATCCTCTGAAATTGCTGCTGTAACTCTAGGCAATACTGACTACTCTATATAAATGGATAAATGGCTACATCGGTCATCTCTCTAAGTGTCTTGAAACTCAGTCATGGCATGGGGAATAAAACTGTTGTCCATAATGTGATAGTGATCCATAGTAGATGCTAATATCAGCATCTCAATGCAAGGGAACTGGTTGAATAGTGTACTGGAATCTGAAAAATAATGTATGGTAGTCTGGATACTATATATGTGATAACATCTAGCTCCAGTTGGGACAAGTTCTCTACTGAAAAGAGCACTTGAGAACCTCAGAATATCTGGTCCTCTAACTCTACTACTTGAATCCTTGATCCAACACTCTATCACTACAATTGCTTCCAGCATATCACCTACTACCTGTAAAATGGCCAGAGCTATACCCAACTCACATAACGGATGTCAGAACGTCGAATGTACATATATAAATCAAAATAAATAACAGTGCTAAAACTTAAATGCATAAAATATAAGTGCAGAAAACTAAAGCTAATCTTCTAACATAACTTAAAAAGTTTGGTTTTATTGTCCAAGAAAAGAAAATGACAAGTACTCATTTAAACTAAGAGCTTCAAAAGGAGCTAAGGAAAAGACAAAAAGGTGCCGGACTCAATGGCTGAAAAGACTAACTACTGCCCAAGCAGGCTTATTTAGTTCCTGCCTACTCTCTTCTACTAGGCAAGGCAAGGCTCATGCAACAGGTGGGAAGTAATGCTTCAGCAAAATCCCATTTACAAGGAGTTCAAGTTCGTCTCCATCCAAAGTCTCTAGATAAACAGATCCTTTCCCAGCTATCCTCAATACTCGATATGGGCCCATCCAAATCTTCTCAAATTTTCCATGGTTTCTAGGCTTTGCTTTCTGTTTTTTCCATAATAAAACTATATCTCCTATTCCAAATTTTACATCCCTGGTTCTTGTCAAAAGTTCCTTTAACTCTTTCTTGTTCAGTGACGGTTTTTTCAAATGCCATCCTTCTTACTTCATCAAGTTCTATTAATTTATCAATTCTCGCTTGAAAAGATTCTTGATCTAAAGTGCATTGCTGCAATAAGTCATATACAGGGATTTACAGATTTATTGGAAGCCTACAATCCTATCCATATACTAACTCGAAAGGGGACTTCCCTCTAATCCTTTTAACTATTGTCCTATCATCCCACAGAGCATACTTCAGCTTTGTGTCCCAACTTTTCTTATTTTCGCCAACCATTCTCTTCAGTAATCTTATTAGATTCTTATTACTAGATTAAGCAAGACCATTTCCCTGAGGATAATAGTTCGAAGAATGGGAGAAAGTGATTTTGTGATTCATGCAAAAAGTTGACATTTCTATTTTACTAAAAGCCGGGGCATTATCTGTTGTTATCTTTAAGGGACAACGATACCTAGACACAATATTTTCTTCTAAAAACTTTACAACTACCTCAACTGTGGCCTTCTTAGTTGGAATGGCTTCCACCCAGCGAGTGAAGTAATCAGTACAAGTTAACATATATTTATGTCCATTACTCGAGTTTTCACTAAAAGGTCCAACAAAATCCATGCCCCATTGTTGAAAAGGAGCCTCAACTACAACTAGATTTAAAGGTAAAGTAGGAAACCTTGGCTTCCCGGAAAATAATTGACATTCTTAGCAAACTTTGACATAGGAGTGCACATCTTTGAAAAGTGTTGGCCAATAATAACTGACCCTTGTGATTTTTGTAGCAGTTGTTCTTGGGGCATAATGTCGACCACATAATCCTGAATGCATCTCTTTTGTGATGGTTTTTGATTCTTCAGGATTAACATATTTCAAAATTATTCCATCGAGGTTTCTCCATCCTAAACCATCTTGAGTCAGAACATACTTTTCAGCTTTTAATCTTAATGTTCTTCTTTGATGATCCACTAAATAGTCAGGTTAAGATAGATTTCTCAGAAAATACAAGATATCTTTATACCATTCATGTTCTTCATCAATGTTTAAAATGCAAGGGCTCTTTTCACTCACAATATTGACCATACCACTATCTCTGTTTTCAGTTAAAAGTTGAGCCAACCCTTGACCCTTCACAATCTTGATAGGCTGGATTTCCAAATCATATTCTTGTATTCGTGGAATCCAATTTCCTCTAACACCTATACCATCTGCATGTGACAGGACATCTTTCATTGCTTGATAAGTTACATATGTTTTGATTTTGGAATATCCCACATACGTTCTAAAATGTTTTAAAGCTTTGACTAAGGCATAGGCTTGTTTTTTAGTTGTGGTATATTTCAATTCAACATCTCTCAATTTTTTACTCATAAAAGCTATAGGTTGTTCATGATTTTCATTGTTCTATTGCAATAAAACTCCAACAGTAGTATCTTCCGAGGAATATGAATAAATCATGAACTCCTTACTATAATCAGGACATGATAACACAGGAGCAGTTGAAATAGATTTCTTTAGTTTAGTGAAAGATGATTCGCAAGTTTTGTCCCAAATAAACTTCACATCCTTTTTAAGAAGGGAATTTAAAGGTTTGGCCAATTCTGCTAAATTGGGGATGAATCTTCGAACAAAGTTTATTTTTCCAAAGAAAGACTGCAGGGAAGCCACATTATGGGGTGAAACAATAGCATTAATGGCTTGGACATGTTCAGGATCAATCCTGATACCTTCCTTTGACACAATATGTCCCAACAACTTACCCTCATCAATTCCAAAAGTAGACTTCTTGGGATTCAGAGATATACCAAACTTTCTACACCGATCAAAAACTTTCCTCAAATGTTTTACATGATCCTCTCGCTCCTTGGAGAAAACTGTCAGGTCATCCTCATAGATGGCAATGATCTTTCGAATCAGATCATTAAATGCTTGATCCATAGCTCTTTGAAAAGTTGAACTAGCATTTAGTAATCCAAAAGGAATTCTTATGTATTCAAAAGTTCCCCATGGAGTTGTAAAGGTCGTTTTTTCTCTATCTTCCTTTTTAATACACACCTAATTATACCTCGAGAAACCATCCAACATTGACAACATTCTTGCCCCAGTAACACTCTGCAACAAATTTTCCATATTTGGAAAAGGGTAATTGTCTTTAAGAGATGCTTGGTTTAGATTTCTGAAATCAATAGATACCCTAATTTCACCACTCTTCCTTCTTACAATTACCGGATTAGACACCCAAGTAGTGTGTCGAACTGGTCGGATGATTCCAACAGCCAACATATTTTCAAGTTCTTTCTTGATCAAAGGGGCTAGTTTGGGATTAACATTTCTTAACTTTTTCCTATAAGGTTTAGCTCCTTCATGCAAAGGGATAGTGTGCTCAATGATTTCAGAGTCAAAAGT
This sequence comes from Larix kaempferi, assembly GCA_027924585.1. Classification (NCBI taxonomy): domain Eukaryota; kingdom Viridiplantae; phylum Streptophyta; class Pinopsida; order Pinales; family Pinaceae; genus Larix; species Larix kaempferi. The sequence goes on from BSBM01000866.1 coordinate 6,777,112, forward strand.
TTTAAGGTCATCATAGGTCCAGGAAAAAACATCCCTGTACTCCCTAATTATATTTTCAATTGCTTTTCTTTCTTTTGGGGAAGCATTCTTTCCTATCTTGACCATTTTGGGAGAAACTGGGGTTCCAATATTAATCTCTATGACTTCATCTACTGGTTCAGCTCTTTTACCTTTATACTCATCATGCCTATTGAAATTTTTCTCAAGAGGGATAGCTAATTTCATGACTTCAACATCTTGCAAAGATGAATTGTTTACCCTATCCTCTAGATCAACATTGCAATTTTGAAAATTGTCTATGCACTATAAAAATGCAATGATTTGAGCATCATCATCAAAAACTTGCTAGTGATCTTGATTGTTAGGCACCGAAGGTCTGAATAATACTTCAACTTTACAATTCTTCTCCTTAAGGTGATCTGGGATTTCAAAAGTGCATGCTATTATTGACAATGCATCAGCCAAGTGTTTTCCTCTCTAGGAACTGCTCGTATTGCAAATGCATCAAACTCTTCAATGGTATCCCACACAACATTTCTATAGTCTCTAAGTCTATTTTTTTTTGCTGCAAATTGATTCTTGACTTGAGAAACAATTAAGTATCAATCACCTATAACACTCAGGAATTTAATATTTAGATCCTTGGCAACCTCTAATCCCAAAAGCAAGGCCTCATACTCAACTACATTGTTTGTGGCATCAAACGCAAGACATAAAGAAAAATACTTTTCTTCTCTAGAGGGGGAAGTAAGGACAATTCCAACTCCGACACCATGTCTAGTCTTAGCTCCATCAAAATGCATTTTCCATACTTGGCTAGGAGGAAAAGGATGTTGTTGGAGCTCTTCCCAATAGTTAGCCAAAACCATATAATTCCCAACTTCCTCTGTAGGATGCATAGCTTCTTTGAAAAGATAATCAGGGGTCTCTACATGCTCTATCATAGGTTTTTCATTCATTAACTTATAAAAAGATTTTCCCCCAATAGGGATGGTTGCATAAGATAAATCCATTTGGATGCTTCCTCCTAATTTAGCAGCCCATTATCTTGAAAACAACATTCCCCATGCATCAGGTATGTCCAAAACCAAAACATTCATGCTTATTTTAATCTCAGGATAGGCAGCCAACTTCATTTTCAGATTCTCAATCACACCCTTCGATTGAATAGGCCTAGAGTCCATCCCACATACATTTTTAAACTGCCGAGAAGGATTTAGCTCTAGATGTTCCATTACCTTAAGTGGCATAATATTTACCTCTGCTCCTGAATCTAACATGTAATTATGTAAGATCAGCTGGTTGATTTCTAATGACCTTTACCACTATCAGTTACACTTTGAATCATTACAGGAGGGTCTTCCTCAACTGTCAACCTCTCAATATTTTTGACTTTAGGTTTGATTCCCAAGAGTTTGGTAGCTTGGTCAAAATATGAAGGGATTTTCAAAAGATCATCCAAGGGAACAGGGATATTAGGTTTAGATAAGAAATTACTTAGATCAACCTTTAAGTTGAAAGACTTTTCTTGGTCCTTGACATTCATCTTTAACCCTAGTAAATGCATTATCTGTGCTTTGATAGAAGGGATAACTATCAATTCCTTCAAAGATATCATGACAGAGTATCCAGAGAGTTTCCCTAGTATATTTGTATTTAGATTTTCCTATACTACAGGGGAAACTTCTTTGCTAGGAAGACTTGCTTGTTTTCTTTGTATTGGTTCCTTAATTTGAGGTCTAGTGGGGCTTGAACTTATTATCCTCTTAGTTGTTTGAGGAGACAATTTTCGAGGGTGATTATTATTCCTTAAAATACCCTTGGGAGAAGTACTTGGAGATTCGGCAGGAGCCTTGCGAATGGTATTCATTTGGTCAGGGGAATTTTCCTTTATAACAGGTTTACTATTATCTTGATTCTTTACATTATTCTTTGCTCGAGAGCTGTCACTACCCGATTATCAGAAAGTTTTCTCATAGACCTGGTTTGGAGGTATTCATTTGTATACACAATGACACATTCTCAGACAACTTATGGAGATGTTCATCACGTCTTATGTTTTCTTTTTGTTGTTTGAGAACTAAACCATACAAATTTTGAATCAGCTTACCCATTTCAACCATCATTTTCATGATCGTATCGTTTTCTGTGTCACTTTCAACAATACAAGGCATGACACTAGAAATTAGGATTTATACATTGGGTTCGGTCCTCAGTAGAGTTGCGGGGTGGAGTCGATAGGTGAAACACACAAGTAATTCACTGAAATGAAAGTATGTCGTAGGAGAGGTGAGATGAGTGAATTGAGTTGGTGATTGAAATAGTTATGGAATTAGAAATGGAATCACCAAGGCAAAATACTGGATGCTATAAGATAAGAGTTAACGCACAGGAACTCGTAGACACCGAAGGTAAGCCTCTACCTCCTCGGCAACGGCGCCAAAATATTATCACCAAACTTGTAGTTTCCCCTAGAGATGGATCCAAGGTGGATGGAAGAGGGGATGGGAAACCAAAGAGGTGCAACCAAGGTGGATGGAAGAGGGGATGGGAAACCAAAGAGGTGCAACCAAGGTGGATGGAAGAGGGGATGGGAAACCAAAGAGGTGCAACCAAGATAGCCTCGACTCCCAATGGATGGTTGTCACGCCAATCGAGGCAATCTTCACTTTATGTTATCTAGCCCAAAACAACAAAGGGGGAGACCCATATCAACTACCAATAGGAGAGATCAGACCAAGACACTAGATCAAATCGAGTATGGATGAAGTACGTAAGGTGCATGGTAAACCCTAGATCTATGGATGAAGTCACAAGATGAGTGATGGATTTGATCAAGAAGCTTAAGCAAATGTAAATTTGGTCCAACTTGGTTATGTAAGTGACTTATGAGATTTAAAACTAGATCTAAGATCAGGGTACTAGTCAAAGATGAGAAAATCCACTTCCTTAGGAACCATGTCCAATGCAGGGTAGTTAGCGACAGAGTTGGGGATAACTAGTACCAAATATAGGCTTGATGAGTGGATATGACAATGTCTAGGTGTTCAAGCAGTAAGACAAGGACCAAATCACAAGCAGGACTCAACAATCCAGAAAATTCGTGAGGGCTTGGAGAAGGATCAGTGCCTTGGGAAATGGGCCAAATGGAGTCGGATGTCCACCAAACTGTAGATCAGGGATGTTGAGGTGTAAAGCTAGGAGGGTATTGAAAATTAGGATCATCCAATGGCTAGATCTCAGTAGATATGAGATTGAAATGCATCACCAAGTGACCCAAGTGGGGCTCAACCCTCAAAATGAGGAATGGGGCCCACAAGGAAAGAATCAACAAGGGGAAGCACTAAGGGTAGGTTATCAACTGTGGAGAGCAAGGATCAAGTGGGATCTCACCTACCTAGGTGCTATACCTAGCAAAACTCACCCATCCAAGAAGTGCGACCTCACTTGGAGAGGCTAATTTGCCTTGGGAAATGGGTCAAATGAAGGCCAATCCACACCAAACTATGGATCCGAATTTCCATGGATGCTATAGAGGTGGGTTTTAAATTTGTTACCCAAAAGCCAAGTAGATCTAAGTAGATATGAGAAAATATAAAATGAGGGTTTTAATAGTGAAGTAGTTATGCCAATGGATTGGAACTAAGATAAGAAGAACAAACATGTGGATCTTACCTAGGAAACCTTGTAGATGCCTTGATGATGATGATCTATGCAAACCCGATCAATTTGAAGCGATTTGAGGTAGTTTTCTATGAAATTGATTTTCCCAAGGAAGCCAATGCGCCCTCCCTCCTGCACAATAAACGTCAACAATATCAGATTTACTATATCAAGAGATAAAGACTAATGTTACAAAATAAATAACAAGAGAATAGCATATATCACAATGATACTAATGATAACCCCCTGATACAAGTGAATGCCAAGCGAAGCGAGTTGAGGAATCCCTGCAAAAATTCCCAAGATGAATTCGCCCTCCTTTAAATAAGACAAAGTTTCCACGAAAAATAGATCTTCCAACAAATTCCCAAATGCTAGGATACAATAGAATTTCCAATCACCATCTAAGAACACCAGATGCAAAGGAGACCACAAGAATTTCCACAGAAGAGTTTTTCTATATCAAGATTCCAAGAGCCCAAAGACCCTTTACAATGAGAAGCTCTCTTCTTTAAATAGGATGGAGAAAAGCCATAATCCTAACCACTTTTCAAATGAGTGGCTAATATTAAAATATCAAATGATCTAATCAATGGTTGAGATGAGCTCAATAATACAATACATGGATCATCAATAAAATAATACATCAATGGACCAAATCACCCTAGGAGAGGGGGTCCCATCAAAACTGAATGATAAAAAATAAGATCTAGCTCATGGTGGGTCCAAGGGGTAATTTATAACACCCTTGGTCAGTCCTCGTGGCACAATATCTAAAAATAATCAAGTTAGACACCAAATTGTGCCTCTGGGAAAGTCATGAGCCTTTGGAGGCTCCAGAAAATCATATAAAATACCAAATGTGATGGGTGTGGGTCCCACTGAAAGCTGAAACTGCTGGATAAGGTGTGGAATACATCCACCTCATCATCACAAGTAATTCCATGCTAATCCCTTGCCTTAGTAGCCCAAATAGAATCCTTTAGTAGCCATTTTTACCATTTCTGATTTGCATTGAAAAATGTGAAACTGCCCAAATTGCCTCCTGGAGTGCCTGCTTTGTCAAGGTGAGGCCACCAAGATCTCTGGGAGGGGGGTAATATGGTAAACTCAAGTGGCTAGACCACCCCCTCCATGCACAACGCCCTAGGTGAACTCATCAATTCTCTGCTCTGCTGTGATTGGGCCTTTGATAAGCCAAAACTGCACTAGGATAGCCAATTGAGGCTAATAATCAGTATAACTGCCCGGAACTAAAAACAGACTATCTCATTGGACTCAGAAGGTCCAAATCCATCTAAGATGTGTATTCATACACCATATAGATCTCTGCATGGTAAAAAATAAATGCTCATCATATCCGGCAAACCAAATAATAATAATTTATAAAAGTGCTGAAAAGCACAAATCATCATCATAATCCTGAAACCACTGAATAGAACCACCATAGGGACCTGTACCAGACCATATGTCATATCTCTATACCATATGAGGTCTTCCACCTCATGTCCTGTGGTTGACTTTTGGTCAAACTGGGTTTGACCAAGTCAACAATGACCCAAAATATAACTCAGGCTACCATTGTAATGCTACAAGGTGTCGAAGGTTAAAGCATGCTTTACAATCCATTTAAATAGCAATTATAACAAAAATTAATCATCTCTGACGATCTAAATCCAAATATATAAAGTCATTAATTATTATTATTACTCAGACTAGACTTTCAAGACCATACCAACTTCATAGTTGTGATCAATTTGCTAGTGAAGGGTGAAGGCTAAAAATAAAATGGCTAGGCCAAAGGATGACTTACTGACTTAACATTGTGACACTTTGGATATGGAAAAGGGAATACACACCATAGCATATAGTGGACAAGCAATAACACAGGGAATGGTGGTGTCTCACAAATGGGTAAGCTGTTCAAAGAGTGTTTATTCACCTTGGTAGATGGTCACAATCCATAATACAAATGAGGTCAGCAATCTTTTTTATATAGAGTTTAAGTTCCATTGCTTTTTGGGCCTTTAGTTTCCATAGCCTTTGATCTATGTGTGTTTATAAACACATTGCATAAATTTACATTTTATATAAGGCTTCTTACTGCAGGTGTGTTTTTAAGGCACTTGTTTACCTGAGCACTTCCAAGTGTGTTTTTTAGACATCTTGTTTACCTGGGTATTTACATTTCACAATAGATATAACATTTAATATTTATTTGCCAGTTTCATTTGGCTTTTCACAATAGATATAACATTTCCTTTTCATAATTTGTATTCATGGCAGCACTATCTGTTTCAGGTTTAGCCAACAACATCTTTAGTGACTAGGGGGACTTCGTGCCAGTGCCAAACATCGGGACAACCGACCAGAATGCTTTAGGCCTACAATCCAACTCACCAAAGGTAAGTTTTGTCACCAACTCAGAGCCGAGACACAATAAACAAGGAAGCTTATCCAATACAGAGGCTACAGCGGGGAAAGGTCCTCCATGCCACTAGTCAAGTAGTAAGTCAAGGTGAATAACAAACTGGGTAGGTAATGGATGGACGAAGACAATGAATAATGAGACCAACACTAGCAAGCCAAAGTATGGTGGGAATGATCACCTCTAATCTCCCTAAGGAGGGTAAAACCGATGAGTATAGGTCAAGAACTTCTAATTCTGAGTAGGGACAATATGATATATATAAAAGTACAACTGGGTCCACATATCTATATGATCACCAGATCATGATACTAAATGCTAAGACATGCTACAAGAATGGATATAAAAGCAATATAACCATAACACCAAAATATACCTGCTGATTCATATACTTGAATGCTCATCATCTGAACCAACATCTATCCTCTGAAACTGCTGATGTAACTCTGGGCAATACTGACTACTCTATATAAATGGCTAAATGGCTACATCGGTCATCTCTCTAAGTGTCCTGAAACTTAGTCATGGCATGGGGAATAAAACTGTTATCCATAATCTGATAGTGATCCATAGTAGATGCTCATCTCAGCATCTCAATCCAAGGGAACTGGCTGAATAGTGTACTGGAATCTGAAAAATAATGTATGGTAGCCTGACTACTATATATGTGATAACAGACCCTATCCCAAATTCCACTTCCCAAAGCCAGAAATCTCACATTTGTCTATTTTTAGGGTTTGCCATAACTTCTTCGATTTTCACCCAATCACCTTCAAATCTTTCCACAGGGTTCATTTCCTATTTCTATTTTTTTGACTCTCTCTCACAAATTTTCTCATTCTTTCCCCCCGCTTCTAAACTCCCCATTTTTTGCTTCCCTATCCATTAGAAAGTGTCCAAAACCTAGTCAAACCCCAATTACCCATCATAATTTTTCCCAAATCCAAATTTTCCCTTACTAAAGAAGCTTTTGTTTTTGTTTTTCTACCCATTAAAAAAAAAAAAAACCTCCTGTTGAAGGTTGTCACCCGCACAGGAGCACAAATCATGGATGAAGAACTTGCAGCCCTAAAAACCAAACTCAAGGATTTGGGTGAAAACTTTCTCAACCTTCATCTTCAACATTCAGCCATGAACAATAAATGACATCCAAACATTGGGTTCTCTTCTTCCAACAATTTTCGTGGGCCCAAGCTTGATTTTCCTCGCTTCAATGGAAATAATACGACTAGATGGATATACCAGGTAGAACAATATTTTAGTCTGGATAATACTTTTGATGTCCACAAAGTTCCACTTGCATCCTTTCATTTGGAACAAGAAGCTTTTCAACGGTATCGTTGGTATATAAAGGCTCATAACGAGCCAAAATGGATAGATTTTTTCCAACTCCTTTTGCAACGATTTGGTCCTAGTGCTTTTGATGAATTCACATGAGCACTCACTAAAATTCACCAAATTGGCACCGTGAGAGAGTATCAAACATAATTTGAGAAACTCGCCAATCACACAAAATGATTGTCTGATGAATTCTACAGGAGTTGTTTTATTAATGGTCTTAAGGCTGAAATCCACTCAGAGGTTAAAATGTTCTATCCCAACACAATGATGGAAGTCCTAGGGTTGGATAAGTTGGGAGAGGACGAGTTCAAAGCCCAACAACGCTCCAAATCCACTTTTTTTCCATTCAGAAATATGGTTTCCCAACGAACTCCCATCACGCCATCTCCTTACGCAACTCCTATCAATCATTTGTCTGAAGCAGAGATGCAGGCATGTAGAGAAAAAGGGCTTTGTTATAATTGTGATGAGAAATTCACTTGGGGACATAGATGTGTTGAGCAACAACTCTATCTATTGGATTTGGATTCTCCACCTGCCTCTGAACTTGGTGAAGAAGCTCTAGATACACTAGATGATCAGGTCGACATTCAATAGCCTCCTATTGACCCTCTGTCTCTGGATGACCACCCAGAGATATCTCTCCATGCTTTGCCCTGAGTCACCACCCGACAAACAATGCGGGTCAGGGGTTACTTCAAGAAGCTCCCTCTTACAATACTCATTGATTCTAGTAGCACTCATAACTTCATTGACCCTCAGATTTCCAAACAAACTGATTGTTTTGTCCATCCTTGCTCCAAATTTGAAGTCATGATTTCCAATGGGGGCACCTTACCTTGCAAGGGGAAATGTCGCAATGTGCATATCGCTATGAAATATTATAACCTACGCTTTGACATGTTTTACTTGTCCTTAGGAGGATGTGATGTGGCTTTGGGATCTCAATGGTTACACACACTTGGACCCATCTTATGGGATTTTGTTGAACTTTGGACGCAGTTTTCAGTTAATGGGAAAAAACACACATTTACGGGCTTGCAACCAGGGTCTCTCTGCATCATCAGTTCACACACCTGGAAAATATCCTTAAGAACGATTCACATGGTGTCATCGCTCAGCTCCATTCGATTCAACTGCACCCATCATCGGTCTCCACTACTCCACTGGATAGATATGCATGTGTCTTGGCTGAACCACTGAGATTTCTGCCTTCAAGAGACCTTTTCGGTAAGAATTTAGCTGCCTCTACATTTGAGAAGGAAATGATGGTTGTTTTGCATGCAGTACAAAAGTGGAAGCCATACCTATTAGGGAATTATTTCTGCATCAAGACTGATCCCTAGAGTTTGAAAAATTTCCTGGAACAACGGGTCTCCTCCCCAGCACACCTGAAATGGGTTAGCCAACTCATGGGTTATGCCTATGAAATCACTTCCAAGAAGGGTCGGGACAATCTGGTGGTGGATGCTCCTTCTTGCACATTTGATGACCCATTTTTTCTTTCAACTATTTCTATGCTTGTTCCAAATTGGTTGCAATCTATTCAACAGGGCTATGACTTCTATGAACTCCATGCTTCTCCATTGGGAGGGCACTCTGGGCTCTTCAAAACGTATGATCGGGAATAGTGTAACTTCTTTTGGCAGTGATTGAAAATGACAATTCAACAGATGGTGGTTGAATGTGATACTTTCCAGGTCAACAAGGGTGAAACGACATTCCTTTCAGGATTGCTCGAACCCTTGCCCATCCCTACACAGATTTGGACAAACATTTCTATGGATTTTCTTGAAGGGATCCGGTGGTACAATACGACATCTAAAATGACTCCATATGAAACAATATATGGTCAAGCACTACCGGTTCTTCTTCCATACACCCTCAACAGTTCACTAGTTCAGGAAATTGAATCGATTCTTCGAAACCGCGATCAGATTCTTCTAATTTTGTAGGATAATCTTCACATGGAAATAATTTGAATGAAACAACAAGTCGATCAGCACCACTTTGAACACACTTTTCAAGCAGGTGATATGGTTCTTCTTCATCTACAGCCTTTCAGGAAATCCTCTCTGAAACTCAAAAGGCGTCAGCTTCTCTCTCAATCTATCACAGAGGCATTAATTCAGTGGCATAGAATGCAACTAGAGGATGCTACAGGGGAATCACTCCTTCAGATTCCCCATCAATTTCCACATCTAAAGCTTTGATGACAAAGATTTTTCTAAGGGAGAGGGGATGTTAGGAACCCGTGTCAACCCTTCTCTTTACTCTGTCAGTATATTGTTGTTGGACGCATATCCTTTGTAAGTCGTGCCGTAGTATTTGTTGATCCATAGTTTGTATTAGCCCATGGTATTGACCCATAGTATTGGACGCATATGCTTTGCAAGTTGTCCCATAGTATTATATGTTCCATGGTATTGACCCGTAGTATTGGGCATAGAGTTAGTATATAAGTGTGTGTTGAGGCCAATGAAGGCACGATGAAGTTATTTTGTATCGAGCTTGCTCAAAGGAGGTTTCCCCCTCGAAGTGGCCGACGATCAATAAAAATATTATGTGAACTGATATATCGTGTATTTCATCAATTAATTGTTGCAGGTTCTTCACAATTATCACTTCCTTGTCATATCCAAGACTGATTCTATGCTTGTAATGGATGATCTCTTCCCATGGTCTAATGATGGGCTTGGAAGGAGAAAGAAAAAACTTTGTGTGCATGTCTTCATCTTCTTTTTCTTTCACTTCTGTACTGGTGCCACTAATTTTCTCATGTGCTTTTGAGGTGACATCAATTTGTGCAGGATGCGGAACTGGATCATAAAGAGGATTATTCTGAACATGAACAAGTTCATATTTTTGAACTTGCAGCTCAAGCTATAGGAAATCAAGTGTATCTTTTGAATGTTGCACACAATCTCAAATGTGTGTGAGTGTGTTCTTGTCGATCATGACAGTGTCATCGACAGAGGAGAGAAGTAGAGTGTTCAGTAAATCTACAAGACCACTTAATATTGCCATTGATAAAGGACTCTCTCAAATTATTGAGAAGGGCTTCTTGCAACTCCGCCCTTTTATAAGCACTCAAACTCAGAAAATGAAAGGTGTTAGCCTCAGCCGAAAATGCACCCAAATACAATGCAACTCAATTTAATTTAATTTTGAATGGTACAAAAGAAACTAGTTGCAAGCTACAAAACTCAAATGCACTTACAACAATGAGGTTGAATCAACTTTATGCTCCAAAGTTGATGCTTTGAGTTCCTTGATTACGATGTGGATAAGTTGATGATGCCGATTCTATTTGATTTTGATTTTGTTGAGTGAATACATAAACTCTCCCCCTAAAAAAGCAAATAAGTTATCTATCTCTCTACAATAAAAATTTATGCATATATATTCATGGGAGTCTGTAGGTGCAGAATAGAATTTTCCAGCCAATGAATTATTCTAATAGCAATGACTCTTCAATTTCAACTTCAACTTCAACTTCAGAGTTTTCAAAAAATGTAGTTCAACGTATGTTTCTTCTGCACGCCAGAATTTGATAAACTTGCATGGGAACATGTACCATTTGGGTTGTACCAATAGGAGTAAACTATATGCACAAAGCAACCATTTAACTAAACCATAAAAGCAACAAAGACTCACTGAATCTATACTGGAGTCACATGTACCTCTCTGAAATATCAACATAAAATAAAGCACCTCTTACCTCAGCCTAAATCCGAATATACCAAGTAAAATAGCTCTTGTCAAAGGAAATATAAGACTCCCGTGTATGTACTCTTAGATAGGTCGACTCGATGCAACTGGGATATGCCCTACCGTGATCAACACAGCCACGGAGAATAGTTTTTGGCGTTTCTACGATGGTAGTATTCACATAGAAGCTTCGAAATGATAGCTGGAGCGTTGTATATGACATGGAGTCGAGCAGCATGCAAATTGGATAGGCATACAACCTTAGCGATAAGACGTAGTCTTCCCCACGCAACAATTATCAATGCAGCTCTAAGTCTCCACTTCATGCAATCAGAGAGAAATGAAATCGTAGTTATACCAAACCGATAGGAAGCTTCAATAGATTTCCATCAACGCACGTCGCAGCTCTCGATGTGGTAGGTCGCAGCTCCACAATATGGAATATCTGGGAAGAAAAGACACTTCAATCAAATGTATGTCACCTTCACGCAGCCATTGAATTACTCTTGGACGCATAGCCCATCTTTGGACTCAATCCCACGCAACAGTGTGAATGATGCTCACACGCAGCCCATGCAGCAACGCGAAGAGAAATCCATTAGCTCGAATCTTTGATAGAGAAAGCTCCATTCTTTGCAAGCGCCAATCGTATTTTATTCACAATAGAACATTTACAGTTGAGGCAGCACGGTATTTCATGCAATGGTCTCCATACAGCTATGGCAGGTCGCACCCAAATTTAGGGCAATCTCCACAAGCTTGCAGCTCAAATCGCAGTATATGGACACAACTCTTCAACGTGAAGGTCCCATGTCTTCACCGCTCAAATCGTAGTATATGGACACAACTCTTCAACGTGAAGGTCCCATGTCTTCAAGGTGAAGGTCGCAGCTCTCTTTCACACATTTCAAACAATTCAATGCAGTCCTCAAAGATATGTATTTCACTTTTCCACGGTATGAAGTCATTCACCATAGCTTTCCACCACGAGCTCTTAACACTTCAATGTAGCTTTCATGCAATTCATCCACACGTGGAGTTATCATTCTCCAAGCACTCTAGTGAACTCATATATCAATCTTTCTGACATACAAAATTTCAATGGAAACCAGGAGGTCGCAGTGTTTCCATGGGATACTGCACTGGAGTAATCAATCCAACACCAGTTGGACCAATAGTAGAAGGGTAGTCTCCCACTCGACCCAAGAAGAGACTTCAATAATAGATATATATATGCGTAGAGATGCAGTCTTCACTTCAAAAGTGAGGTCACATCATTGCCATATGATTCCACTAGTTAAGAAATGGTGTATACAAATCATTGGTTATCCAATTTTCACTATGGATTTTTCTCCTTCGTGCTAGCTTCTCCAAAACCTCTAAATGCATAGCTCTCACAACAAAGAAGTGCTAGGCTATACTCAATGCAGTCAAGGGCATTTACCAAGAGAGAGGTCATTCAAATATGTAGGGTGGTGTATGAACGCTCAGCTACAGGCTGCAAGCTTCAACGCATGTAACGCCCCCCTCACCCAATTCGACCATCAGAGGGGACGTTGGAAAATCCCGGGCTCTAATAATTCGCCCCAATGCATAATACGATTTTCAATAATAAACAGTGTGTGCATAAGCTTAATAAACATGCACAACGGAAATAAAAATCTAACCACACACATCTAGCATGCAATTACCAGCATAAACATTACAGGCATGAGATAAAATAGCTCAGATTCAAATACATGAGAGTACTTATCTTTAAGAAATTCAGATCCAAGCAGCTGGCTGTATAAGAGCATTTTTTCATCCAACCATAGGCACTCCGTCCAGCATATACTCTTTCTGCTGGGAGGCCACCCCCAAGCTGGGCTATGAGTCCACCAGGGTGAAGGAAGCAACTACAAGATTCTATCTCTCTGCCTACAATCCATTCTGCTCTTTGTCTTCTAATTTGAATTCCTGGGTTTAATACACAGTCTAGTAAAAATGGCCATCAACAACAATGGAATAACTCTATGTGGAGTAGCAACTTGCATGAGAGAAATGAGAATGGAATAATGATCATCAAAAGAGTGTTGACTCTAAGGATATGTGGTAATGGTGAAAATACAACTGACATGGCTTCTAACCATAGAAGAAATAAGACTGCTAACAACTGACATAACTGTCACAAAAGTGCAGTCAGTTCCATGCTTCAATAACTACATGAGGTGACTTTTCCCACGAACCACACACATGCATTAATGATTGGAAAAATGGTCAAAAAAGAATATAATTGGATTATTCCCATCACATGACAGAATTTTATGTGAGTTCTAAGGTTGAAACTTGGAAGTATAGGATTTGCTTTCCCATAGGCCCCCTTCCTCTTCTGCTCTGGTGGAATCATAGCTCCTTTGGTGCTCTTTACATAGCCATTGTTGGACCATTTTATTATTTATGCACATAATATTTACATATACTCTAAATTGGCATAAAATCCAACCAAACAGTCCAAATAACATCATACTAGTCGAGCCTTGAACTTGAGCTCTGCATTAGGAATTCACACTAGCATATTTACATCATTTACATTTTTAATGCAATGGGGTCAAAATTGGGATATTACAACGCAGCATGAAGATAAAGAGCACGTGTGATGATGGATAGTGGATTGTTGACATTGGCACATAGAAGGATAACAAAACGTTCCAGAAAATGAATTGTAATTTGGAGGAAGAGGATGTTAGAGCACACCAGACTGAGGACAGGAAATGTGGCAGGTCTGGTAGAATAATCAATATGCCATATTAACATACAAGTGCAGGGAAGAAACGTTCTCACGACTGACTATGCAGGTGCAGAAATAATAAATTGAGAGAATGGCACTGGAAAGTGAGCATTTAATATACTTGAGTATATTACCAAACCACAGAGAGTCAGGAGTCAAATGGAATATTCGTTGCTTACATTGCAGGCATGCAAACTGACGAGCAAGAAGAATTTTAGGTCTGAAAAAAAGCGTAGGTGTAGAAAATAAAAATGGTTACCTTATTGTAGGTTTGGCAAGACTAGAAACGCATGACTGGTCTCAGGCATATAGCATATCAACACATGACACACAGGATCCACTATAGATCTGATACCACTGTTAGGTTTCTCCTTTGGGAAAATAGGAATATTGGCTGAAACAAAGCCAAATACCAGTAGATGCGCAAGAATAAAGGTAAGCTGAATAGGCATGAACACTCAATGTTTCTCATTAACCAAATCTACATCTATATACAATGAGAAAGGTCCCTTGGGTTTCATATTCCCAAGTGGACTCTTGGACTCACGAGTGACTCTTAGTCTTCTCTACACATTGATATTCCTCACACTGAGGATTAGAATCTAACACATATGAAGTCCTCTTTTGCAGAAGACCGTACCTGTAGTTGTGTGTGATAGAATGTGGTTTAGATGAGCTCGCAGTGTAGGGTGGATGGAGCGTTAAATCTAGCTTCATGTCCCTCCATCCTTCGCAAGGATCTCCATGATCACCGCACTTGCTGGAATGAGCATGCTAAGGTACGAAGAGTCCACAACCATCATGCTACACAAAGCAAAGAGCTCGAAGGGCCATTGTTTTCTATGGATCATTCCTAAACCAATATCGCTATTGATGACCTCTATGTCCAAGGTCTCCCTCCTCGAGCTATGCAAAATCTTAAGTTCCTTCATATGCCTCATGGGACACTATTTGAGCCACCCATCACGTTGTTCAACCATCATCTGGGACATGAGCCAACTCTCGTCGGTGTACACCCAAGAGGGGATGCTCTCCCTAAATTAAAATAAAAGAAACTTTTATGATTTAAAAAAATCTATTCATATCAATAAGTAGTAGTATTCCATTTCATTTCAATTTGGTTTGTTGCACTATTGGGTTTGGTTTGCTGCACTATTGGATTGGTAAGTGCAAATTTTAAATTTTAAATTTTAAACTAAAATCAAAAGCCATTCAAAATCAATATTATATGTGTCATAGTAAATATATAATTTGAGTGGTGGGCCAACACTTAAGAGCATATGTTTCTTTCAAAGAAAAAATAGAAATAAAATACATACATATTTACATAGATTTTTCATATAAATCTTCACAAAAATGTTTTCTTCCTATACAAAATTTAAACAAAAATATTATCATATAATCGATATTTCATATGTTTTTTAAGCATTTAATAATGCTCAAAGTTTACTTGAGCATTTGTCTTTTAAACATTCAATCAATTTTGAAATATTCCATTGAAAACATGGCCTTACACAATAAAACATGGCCTTATTGTGTAGCAAGATGAAAACATTCATCATGATCATAACTAGTCAAAGCCTCATAGATTGGTTTTACCCGAATATGTAATTTTGTCTGCTGATGGCTGATGTCACCATCGAATTAAGACTTTGCAGAACCACTTTAAATAGGAAAATGTTTGCAAGTAATAAGTGAGGGTGACATCAAATTAAGACGTTGCGCAACCACTTTAAATAGGAAAATGTTTGCAAGTAATAACTGAGGGTTTTTTAGTATGGTTTTAAACACCTTTGCAAATGGACTTTGTTGGGCAAAGTCATAACCATGTCTTCTGGAAATGACAATCTTGTACTTTTCTATAAAATGAATATCTTGGCCTATTCTATAAAATTCAGACATCGCTTCCTTCTATAAACATGTAATGTGTTTGATTGTTATTATTATTAACTTTTTATATGAATGGTTCACTTGAACCAAATTAAATGAATATCTTACAATTTATTTCTAAAATCCATAAAAATTTTGGTTTGTTTGAAGAATACTATTCGATACAGAAGAAAAAATCTAATATGAAAATAATTTTAATCAAATATACATTGATATATAATAAATGTATATTTAAAATCATTGGTTTATTTCTAGACATGTTATTTCCAATCAAAGTTATTATTTAAAAGCAAAAATATAAAATATCAATCTATTATGATACAGAGAGTCAGGGTTGGAATTTGACGGGCATTTTGCCTGTCACAGGGCATTTTGCCCATTAAATACAGGTATTTTTTAAAAGAAACCGTCTACGTAAACGGCCAGGCAAGCAATGAAAACGTTTTTTTGACGTGTAACAATTTTCGCAAGACATCATTAGGTTTGGTAAAGCTGGAACTTGGAAGCTAAGAGATCTAGGGTAGCTGGAGCCTGGGTATCCCACTCAGTAGTACCGTAGTACGTCTAGGTGGCCAGTTTGAATAATGAACTGTATTTACCAATACCGTCCAGGCCCACTGGAGTCACGCCATCTGCAGCCATGCTAGCCCAGGAGTTAATGAAGACATTAACTCCTTCTACCATCTCCATGTACCACGGGCATGGGGCACCTCCTCTCGAGACTTTACGGATGAAATTTTTTAACCATGGTATTTGCAATTGTAAATTGGAATTTGGCAATTGGGAAGGACTAGGAGCAGGAGGGGTAGCCTCATAGTGGCAGGCCGCAGGGGACCTCAAACTCAAAGAGAACCTGGAACACTATAGTCTGCCAAATTGCCAATACCAGTGCCAGACTCCAGTGCCACTCCCATCGACCTGCAGGCTGCAGTAAGGTGATCTCTTACTCTGACCAGGCTCCGATCTCTACGGGTAAGTCTTCGAACCCATCACGAGTCAAATTTTAAATAGCTGTAGCTTGTAGCCACAAATTTCAAAATGGGTCTTATATGCCTAAACCCTAAACTACTGGAGTCTTATATGCCTAAATCCTTCCATGCCTTCCAGAGACCCCTGCTGCCTGCATCTTCACCTTGTAATATGTCTTCTTCACGTTGAAATTCTCAAGCTTAACTATTTCCTCGAACTTTGACATTATGTTACAATTACAAATGGGCTGAATAGACGTGAAGCATTTTTGGTGTTTTAGTTGTTTCTTTTCAAACAGATAGATCAAAGCTCCTTGAATAAGAAATGATATCAGATGCATTTAAGCATATGGCTTTTGCTTGCCATTAAATTTTTGTGATTTGGGTTTTGCTTGCCAATTGCCATTAAATTTTCACTTCCATTCTCTAGCAAGAAAAAACTGAGCAATTCTGGAAATAAGATTTGCAGCTTGTTGTCTAACGAGTCAACGACTCTAACCTTTGCAGTCTTGTTATTTAGTATCCAAGTAAATAATAATATTTGCAGCTTGTTTTTTAATATTTTAATAGTTTTTTATTACATATTTAGATGGCATTTGAATACCTTCCGGGCTCGGACATTAATTCACTATAGTCTACAAGTATAATGAAATCCTTTCAGCGCGTCACGTTTACATTACCATGCTTCTTTTCATTGATGTGGAAACAACTTTTATAATATTACCCAAAGTATCATCTTCCACATCAGGTTCTTGCATTTCCACCATAAAAAGTTCCGCCACATTGGTACTATGAACCAATAATATAACCCTTATCTCAGATCTGTCCAGAAGGGATGCTACAGTAATTGAAAATGCTAATTTATGGGAGTGCTTAGGATATATTCATATTTTGTTTATTCCAAGTTTGTTGTACAGTCCTACGAACTCGAAAATCTGTAAAAATATGCCCATAAAAGGGTCATCGTTGCTGGTTGCAATCCATGTTGTCATTTATTTTATTTCAAAATTTTCCATGTATGATATGCCTGAGTGTCATGTCTCATGCCCCAATGCATGCTATATGACTGTTATGAGTTTCCAGAATTGGCTAGTTGAGTACAAAGTTGATCTAGGGCTGAGTTTACTGCTAAAATTGACGTGAAATAATCCTCCAAAAGTGTCTCAATAAGTGTCCAAATATTATGTGAGAGAAGTCCTGTATTGTTCTTGCCATAAACCTCTCTTAAATTAAAACATATGTTAGTCTTGCTCGAGCAAGCAATAAATACCCAAACTCTTTGGATTTTTTTACAGAACAAAGCAATGAGGGAACCAGCCGGTCACAAGCCTGCAATAATTTACATCAATTAATTGTTTGATGCCTTTGCTCGACCATAGAAGGTATAGATTGCTCATTGAGGCTTCTGAGTCTTGGTTTAGGCTATGATTATTGAGTTGGATTTCATTTAGCATGTGACTTACTCATCGGTCCAAGTTTGTCCAAGTTTCTTCTAGCTCCATAGTTTTTATTTTATTTATTTATTTATTGAAAAATGTATCAATTTATATTTGAAGAAGGTTTTTGAAAATCCAAACAACCTAGAGTAAATGGGAAGGAGGTTTATTACAAATAGAAGGCTGCTGACAAGTACAAATAGGGTACAGTTCTCAACATTGTTAGGTTTATTAGTGACAGCTACTATGATGCCCAGATTTGTCCCTGTAGCAGCTGCAACTTGAATTTGTTTTTTTTCTTTACTATGCAAAAGATATATTCGATGCCAACAATAGTGTTTGCTCTTTTTGCCGTGGACAAGCATTTCATCATTTTTCCCATTTTGTCTGAGAATATGATTTCATTATTGGACACCTCTTCTATCATCCAAGCCAAGTCATGGTGTTCATTACTTTGTTCTATAACATTGAGTTCTCTTCTTTAGAAGTGCTCTTGAACAACTTCTACAACAAATCCTTAAGCAGTCTCCTCCTCCACTCTCTTTATTAAAACCTTTGCATGAAGGCTAAGTAGCATGGGGCAAATAAATAGTGCCCTTAGATCTTTTCCACATCACTATGAAACATACCAGCTCCCTCCATCATGGACCAACAATCTTCAATGCATTTGACATTTGGGGAACTTCTTTCTATTTTCTTGACTTCTTCTTACTCATAAATGCCCTTAATCCTTCCTATCAATCTGCTTTGCCTTTCCTTAGCTCTAATGGTCGTTTACATTCCTCTCCTAATTCGTTTCTTATCCCCTATAGGTGGAAGAAAGAACACCTACAGTGGAAGAAATCAAGTTATTGATGTGAGGAGGGTGTTTTAGTTGTTATAAAACTAGGTAATAAATTGAGTTTTTTGGTATTTTTTTGCAAACAACTGCGACAACTGTTAATGAGTAGTTTTTAATTTAAAACTTCATTATGGAAGGGTAATTTTTTAGTTATAACTTCATTATAGAAGGGTTAATTTCTCATCGAAACTTCATTCTTGAAGGCCAAACTTTTGGACAACACATTCTTTGACCGTAAGTATAGAAAACAAAAACGTCAAAAAAAATTTAAATTTGTATGACGGGCAAAGATGAATACAAATTCCAACCGTGGAGAGAGTGAGAGATACCAAATAGTTATTAATTATTATTTTGATAAAAAAGTATGAAATTAAATGAATTAATTTTCTACATTCAATTTTCCAATTATTCATATTTTGAGTTCAGCAACAACCCAAATCCCGAGAAGCTCTGGGTGGGAGAGCTCTCATTTCTCTTGCCGCACTTGGCCCTCGAGTAGCGTGGATTCGACTTGCGAGTAGCGTGGCCTATAATACCACCGCACTTGCACATCCGCTTAAAACCCACAGTGAAAAATCACTAAAAATCCTCCAATAAAAATTACTAAGAAGAATCTCCTGAAACGGAAATATAAGATTTGGGGAGATCGAATTCCATCCCTATCGGAAATATCAACATAATAAATTAATGATAAATAATTTACTATTGGATTAAATTTGGATTTTTCTATTTGCTTTAAATCGAGTTTTCGATGTAAATGAAAAGCCTTACAGAATTAGTAATATCAATTTGGATGTAAAGCGGAAAAAGCTTACAGAATTAATAATATCCATCAATAAAAAAACTTGAAAGTTTACATTTCCGCGAAAAGCATTTTTATTCTTAAATTTATTTTAGCAATTTTGATTAAAAGCAGTCTTTTTCTCCCATATTAGGCTTATTTAAGGGTGAAGGAGGATGGCAATAGCAATTCGTTTTCAATTGTGGTCGTGAACAGACATTTTAGGAAAGCAATAACAATGGCTTTTCGCAGTATCTTGTTCGTCATTCTGTGTTTCTCCTCGTCACAACTTTTTTGGTCTGCCGACTCGTTGGCTTTGAAGGGCAATCTTAGACAGTCTGAAATTAATTCGACTGACCACCACGTGAAGGCAATAAAAGAGCCTTCTTTATACGATGCACGTACGGGTTTTACAAAGTTATATTAAATTTGAATTGATCTGTATTTCTAATTTTATGATTTAAAGCATTTTTTTCAAACAGAATAGTGTGCTTAAATATCTGACTGATCTTGATCTTTATTTTGATCGTGTATGATGTAACGTTGTTGTTGTTGTGGTGGTGGTGTGCATCGAACAGCAAAGTGCTCAATCAGTAATATTCAAATAGTTTCGTACCCTGCCAAAAACGACCCCTCCAATGATTTCTCGGAGGCAGAAGTGTCCAACAACTGTCCATATTGCTCGGCTTGTAACATCAAAATCGATTGCTCGCAAGTGGTAGCTCCGTCACTGGGGAATATATGTGCACCACATATCTGCCTTGGTTATAGGGAAAAATGGTATTTTGGTTACAAAGGAAAACCAGTTTCAAACTTCAACGTCATATCTGTGGATTTCAATTATTGTACCTGATGTGATGTTACTTGGATCTATATCTCTAACATCTACATCTTTTATATTATCCGGTTAATAAAACATTGAACACTTGGTTTGTTATGATTTAGTATTTACCTTGTAAATTCTCATTTTAAACCTGTA
The DNA here is from genome assembly GCA_027924585.1 of Larix kaempferi. Classification (NCBI taxonomy): domain Eukaryota; kingdom Viridiplantae; phylum Streptophyta; class Pinopsida; order Pinales; family Pinaceae; genus Larix; species Larix kaempferi. The sequence continues at coordinate 6,797,917 of BSBM01000866.1, forward strand.
TCTAATTTATAGTGCTCAATTTTTAAAATAATTTAATTGTAAATGTGGTATGGCTTTTTATAGTGTTTATTCCTGGGTAGGTTCCTTCCAAATCTATAACTTCATTTACATATTTATTCACAATCATATGTAATGCACAAACAGTAGTCTAGTTACGAAAACAATACATCTATGGAAAACAATACATCTAAAGGTTGAGATTGTTACGAATATGAGGTTGATCGATTTAAATATCCAAACACGAAATTCTTTTGCAGGAATGTTCAGGAGCATCCTAATCCAAGGATTATTTTTGTTTAAATAAAGTTTTCGTCTTAAAATGGTTGGAACGTTTTTAGTCATTATTTCATGCATATTTGTGTAGAGTAATGTGTCTAAGGGTTTTTGTTCTGATTTTTTTGTTTTTTTAAACCATAACTATATACATTTTTCATATATCTGGAGAAAAATCAATTTTTTACACGGATTAAAAAGAATTAAAAACGTCTGAAAAATGAGCGGATGACTTCAAAATAATGATTAGCAATGAACTTCCAGAAAGAAAGATTGATTCTTTTTTTCTAAATTAATGAAACCCCAACATTATCAATATACTTAATTCAATTCTCCACTTATGTGTTAATATGATGTCACGGAGCAAACTTATTTATAAATTTTCGACCGAGTTAAAAGAAAAATGATTTAACCTAAGATTTCTAGATATGGACAAAAGGCTTAGAGAGGGGCATTATTTTCTTACTAAAAACAGAACAAAAAGTAAGAAAGGAACAAAAGCGAAAAGCTCACAGAAGAAGAAGAAAAGTTTGTAATGACCAGCTAAAGTTAAATTCAAGCTAAAGCAAGCCTTCGTATTTTTTGAAGAACGGAAACCTTTGGAGTCCCTGTAACTATACATTCATAGTCATTTTATATGAAAACTAATTGTTAAATTTTAAGTCTCTGCGAGTCTCGGTGTTTGCCGTTTAATTCCAATGTACGTGCCTTCAATGGCTGTCTGATTTATTTTGGACTGACTTGACTGTTGTTATTATTCAAACTCCATCATTATTGCGGCGTTTCTTATTAAAGCATATGAAAATAGAATATATAAAGCAAATAATATAATAAGACAATGAAATATATAGAGAAAATAGCCTAAATAAAAAATCTTTATCCATATTTAAAAGTGGATGTATGTTCACTTGTCTTTTAGAGGTCCAACTCCCAATATAGAGCTTCAAACATAATAATATTTACTTTGACAATATTCTACAATTTTTTTTTTTAAGCTTTTGTATATGAAGTGTTAAGATTAATTTAGGTACCTTGAAACCAAAACATATTACAATAAATCGCTGTGAAAATAGGATCATAATCAATCACAATGCATTTAGGCATGACGTGCAATTTAAAAAGTATTGTCCATAATGACTTAGGTTACTTTGTTGGTTGTAAATGAAAACTTTTAAAACAAAGGAATAACTATATGAATGGTTAGTTATGTCATTTGGATTAACTAGTGTACTTAGCACTTAGTACCTTTATCAAGATTGATGAATGAAATGATAAATCCTTATTTGGAAAAGTGTGTTGTTATTTATTTATATGATATTTTAATTTTCAACATGGAAAAATAAGATCATTTGAGTCATTAGAGACAAGTGTTGGAAATACCGAAACATTAGAAGTTACTTAAAAACCTACATAAATTTCATTTATGGAATAAGAGTTACTATACATGGGTTTTGTAATATCTGAAGAAGGGTTGAATGTGGATCCCAAAAAGGTAAGACAATTACAGAATGGCCTATTCCAACAAGTACATTTAAAGTGAGGAAATTTATGGAATAAGAGTTACTATACATGGGTTTTGTAATATCTGAAGAAGGGTTGAATGTGGATCCAAAAAAGGTAAGACAATTGTAGAATGGCCTATTCCAAGGAGTACATTTAAAGTGAGGAAATTTCATGGTTTGTGTTTTTTTTGGAAACTTTAGTTAAAATTTCAATTGTATTTATGCACTATTAATGCATGTATGAATGCACTATTAATGCATGTATGAATAGAGGAGAATTCCAATGGAATCCAACATCTAAAAATGGATTTGAGGTGCCAAAAAAAATTGAATGAAAAAGCAATATGGTTTTACTTATTTTTTAGAAAATTTTCCAAGTAGATTATGATGCTATTGGAACAACAATTAGGTAGTACTTAGTCAAGCAAGAAAACCAATTACATACTCTAGTGAGAAATTAAGTGAAGAAAAACAAATATTTATGTACAATTATTAGGGCCCTTGCACGAAGTTGAGGGACCTTTTAGGTGCAATCGTGCATTCGCAAAGCGTGCGAGAATTCAGTAAAACGAAAGCTCGTGCGCCTTTCTTAGAACTAGGCATGGGTGGGCTCTGAGCCTGCCATTTCAGTAACATGTAGGATAGGATTCAATAACACGCACGCATTATGTATCACTATAATGCGTGCGTGTTTTGGTTAATATAACAAAAACAAAAAAACAGTCCGTGGACTGCGGCCACAATTTGTTCACAGAAAACCGAAATGCTCAAGCGATCAAAGCTTCCAAAAAACGCCTTAGAGAAGTGAAGGGAGGGAAAATTCAAAGAACAAGGAGGGTGATTTCGTCTTGCAAGGAGGATTGGAAAGGTAGGAATCCAAACATTCATCCGTTCATCAATAAAAATATAAATTTTTATGTTCCCTAAATTAAAAATCCATGTAAATGAAAAATTCCGAAACTAAAAATTTTAAAAATTGTTAATTAACATATGGAAATTCCTCCATATTATCAATCCCCTTAATGAATTTTGCATCTACCTAAGCAATAAGGGATTTGAACCCCAACACCAACTTTTCTTCAATATTTTTCCCACATCTATTGCAAATTAGAAAAGAAAAATCATCCACCATTTGGCTAGGAGGAGGAACTATGGACTATAACCTACCCTATGTTTTTTTCCCACACATTCTTTTAACCTAAAAATTTCCAACCAATGCTTTTGAAGCCAACCCAATGGCATGATGGATTTTACATCATCCCCCAAACCCCAAGGCACTAGGTTCCCCTCCTTTGCAAACACGTCGCTTACTTTGTTGCTAAGATGAACTACCACATCTTTTTTGACCTCCTTCACCACCAAGAAACTCAATCAATGGTTTTGGGTCTTCATACCTAGGAACTGATAAGAGATTTACTTCATGGAACAAGTGTAGGTCAACCCTCACATTCAAAATCTTACCCCTTCTTAATGACGCATAAAACTTCACCACCAAATCTTCCTCATCATACACTAGATTTTGAGCAAGGAAATGGCCACGCACATGAAATGAATTAGATACAAAAGAGAAATTTTTGAAGGTAGAGTATGTCGAATAACATCTTCCCCAATACCTCGACTCTAGAAAGGTGTACATAAAGTGATTTTAAGGCCCCCATTGTCTCGATCCTTCATTAATAATTGAATTAGGAGCTCTCTGCCATCGATCAGTAATTGATTTACATGTAGTTGATCCTCACCTTCCACTTTGGTTTACATGTAGTTGTTATTATAGTATTTTGAGATGATGTTTATGTTTGTAATGTATTCGTTCTTTCACAAAGTTTGTACATTTTTCATTTATGAGAGATGTCATTAAAGCACATGTATATGTTTCTAATGATTTTTATTTTTATTTTTTGATTGCAGTGATGATTATGGATGCACATTCATAAATCCAAAGAGAAATTGGGAGGCTCAGAGAAATTCGAGCCTCAATAACTATTGTTGATGATAGGCACCATATGCTTGGATGCAAGGATAGAGACCTTTAGTAGGTCTAATGGTGCACTGCACGATATTGCTACATACAAAGAGAGAAAGATGCAAGATATGCTGATGGAATTAGCTACAAAGAAGTTAAGAAGTTGAAGATAACAAAACAACATATGTTTTCCCTTTTTAGAGATCCACGGACGGGTGAAATATTGAATGCAAACCAAAGGAATATTTCTATCGAGTGGTGTGCATATCAACCATTCATAGATAATTGGATGGACCCATGGTACATGGTTTTTTATCTACCACCACATAACAACAGGGAAACGCCAATATATTTTATGAGAAAGATGTACACAGAATTTGTTGTGGTGAAGCATGTCAATTATTTTGATATCTTGGAGTACTAGGGAGTTGGGATGGGGATGCCTAAAAAATGTCCCATTGCGAGGCACATAGATCCCAATCGCCCAGTAGCTCCACCTCGCAGGCAGCTACCCAGGCCAGATGTGCTATCTGCACATCAGTTGGTCCCAAAGACGCAGGAGTCATTCCTACTATTGGCATAGGCAGTTGTTCACCACAACACATATCTTCAAGGTGTGTACTAGGAAGGGCCATCGGAGCCACCATCTATGGGTGGATTAGACCCACCACTTATTAGTGGGGTAGATCCACCACCTCCTAGTGGGGTGGAGCCACCACCTTACAGTGGTTGAGGAGCATCTAGTAGTGGCACTAGACCTGCACATCTTGAGCACAACCGAGAGCCCCACCCATGCACAACATGTGACCATCCTTGCTTTGGTCCTGTCCAAACAGATGATACCTTTACTAGGTATTTTACACAGCTAAGTAAATGGTTAACAATTTACTATCATTTGTAAATTATTTTTCCTTCCTATACACATATATAGATTGCTAATATTTTTAATGATTTTAAAACTTGTAGTTTCTACAAGAAGGGCACGAGGGGGAAGAATTTTCCACTGATGATGCAGAGGATAGTCCAGAGGCTCTTGCACCAGCATCGTCTGATGTACAATATTTTATCATACCTTCAGCGAAAACAACTCACACTGAGGTAACTATTTCAACATGAGATTATTTTAATACATGAGTAAAGGGTTAACAATTTAGTGTCATTTGTAAATTATTTTTCCTTACTATACACATATATAGATTGATAATATTTTTAATGATTTTAAAACTTGTAGTTGCTACAAGAAAAGCATGAGGGGCAAGAGGCTCATGCAGCAGAACCTTCTGATGTACAAGATGTTTCCATACCTTCAGGGAAAACAACTCACATTGAGGTAACTATTTTAACATGACATTATTTTAATACATGTTAGTGTGTTAGCACATGTTTTTTAATTAATGCTACATGATCTAATATTTACAATTTTCTAAATTGTAGGTTGTAGATCCCCTTTAGAGGGAAATGATTTCATCTAGTGAGCTCCCCCTGGTGGGAATACAAGCGATAACGTGCCCATAGAGACACAACAGGTGGCAGAATGTTTCTTAGAATTTATTTAAGTATACAATACATCAGTAGGTATTTCATCATTTTCAGTTTGTTAATACATGTTATTTCATTGACTAATTCATTTCTAATTACGTCAGTAATTGGTGATTGTAGCCACCAACTTCTATACTTAGGAGATAGTCAGCAGTTGCCACTCCTCGTAGTCCAAATGTGAAAAAGGGACAAGTGTGTAAGAGAGGCTCCACTCCTAGAAAGGATGTGGATGTCCTCTATAGAAGACACACGTGAGATCCATCTACTCCTCACCTAACAAGGGTCATTGATGCTATAGTTAGTGCCGCATCTGTAATAGCCACAAGTCATACAGAGGTAACTATTTCAACAATTACAATGCATAGTATTTAACCATGTTACTATATTGTTTATTCATACATGTCTAACTATTTCCCCATTTGGTGATTGTAGCCAATAGCGGCAGTAGTGCCTGACCCCTCTACTAAATCCATGGTTTTGACCGGGTCTCCTCTTGTGGTGGGATGTTCATTAATGACCAAGTATTTTTATTAAATTTACCCAAACATGTTGATCAATGTTGAATTGTTGAATTAATTGAGATATGATCTTTTATTTGCAAAGCACAAATATAGAGAGGCCTTCCATGAGCACACCGCAAAAATCTATACCCTGACAGGATTTGGTGAGTGTTTTTCATAAATAATTTGGCCATAAGTTAATTTTTTAAGTTTGCTAATGGTAGGGTATTAGTGTAGTTATTTGATAAAAATAATGATCTTTTTTTTGCAGATTCCTAAGATGCAGAGCGATCCTAGGGAGATGGTCGATAGAGGAAAGTCGGGGAAAAACAAGCGAAAGATTGATTTTTGATGTTGCATAGTCCTGTATAAATGTATTTTGACATACATGTACACATTGGTGTACTTAGGGATACATGTGCATTGACAAGCCATTTAAGGGCCGACTACTTTGCCATATTTTGTATTACAAACATTCGGCTATCAATGCATGATACAATATATTCCCTATTTTCTCTTGAGTTTCCACTTCTGCTTGTGATGATTTATCTCTTCCACAAATTGATAAATTATTCTATTGAAATTTATATAATTACATTTTAAGCAATATTTATTCTCTTACATTTATTGCATTGATCAAGTAGTAACATCTCACCATTGTTTTATGAAAACACTATCTTAATGGAAAAAACTAATAATATTTTCAACAGTTCAATGAACTTAGTACATGCATGCTAATTTGATATCTAATTTAAAATTGTGGTTTTTGTCAACTCCAAGGGTTCATACCCATTGATCAGGATTATGGTTGTAAGGAAAATATGTTGCAAGGAAAATGATTTGGATTTTTCAAAATAAATATATGGTTGAAATACACACAAAGACCACTGGGCATGGAGTCAAAACTAGAAAATTTATGGACCAGCAAATAAACATCAATAATGATTTTTAAAGAGGCAAGATAGTCATCACATTACAATCAAAGTCTTTTACAGGTGATAAAGAAAGAAAGATATACATTCCACCAATAATGGGCACCAATTTTCAGATGAATCCACTATCGATTTTGGAGAAAGAATGGATACTTAGACCCAATAAATCAAGGCATAAACATATGAATATTGACTTATTTAACTTTCATCCAAGCATAGAAGATATAACAGAATGGAAAAGATAACAAAATAAAAAATACATAAACATAGGAGAAAAGAAAGTACAGACTGTAACTTTGATCAACACATGAATCTTTGTTCTGCAAAATGTGTTATTCTCTGCATGGTTTTTCATATTAAAAATAGAGTAACTTGAGACAAAAGTCTCTTGCTTTTAAAAAATTTCCTTCCCTTTCAAAATGATTCCCATTGTCTTTTATACAAAATATTTTGAAACAAAACCTAACTACTTCTTTTAACTAAAACTTAAAATAACTTAACTAACTGCCATATGTCTCTTGAGTTAAAGTTTATACATAAAAATATTACAAAATCTTTTCAAATAAAATTCTTCGAAATATTCATTTTTTATGGAACCCAACGGATACTTTCATGAACAAAGATTATATTTCATTCTTCCATATTTTTCGATCGTCGTCCATTGATCTGTTGTTATAAGATCATAGCTTTTCATCTCTTTGACCAGGACCTTCATATCAATATGATCTGCATAGGAAATTTCTAGAATTCTTTCGTCGATGGAAACTAATTTATTCATTATTTCAAAATATTCTTCAAGCTTTTCCATCAAAATTTTTCCTCTAACAAGATGATTCAAATGCTGAAATTTTCCATGATCCATTCTTATATCAAATAACAATTTCTTATAATCATCCTGGGAAATCGACTCATTGTTTTCATCCCAGAATGCAGGAAAACCTTTTTCAACCAATTTATCAAACTGTTTTTTAAACTCTGTCACTTGTCTCTTCATTGCTTCAGCTCTAGCTTCGACCCTTTCAATATGCGCATACTTCCCTAGAATTCTCCTCGCCCAAGTAATGATGGCTATCCTGTTTTGAATGACCATGGTATTCAAATCTTCTTCTGTCAAACCATTCAGGAAACTGATTGTACTTTGTGTTGTGTATTTAGGCTTCTTATTCATACTCTCTCTCATTGCAGTACAACTTTCCAAAGATTCTTTAGCCACTTTCTCCTTTATCCTCATGAATTTCAAGTATGGCCTGAATTTTTCTGCCTCTTTGATAATTAAATCCCACACCATGTGTTTGCAACCTTGCATAGCTGCCTCGCCTGTCACTTGGTTTGTCAATCTTTTGTTTGTTTCAATCAATTCTTTATATTTACCTTGCAGACTTTATTTGTTCATCTTTCTTTTCATTTTCTTCTTTTAATCTTTGATTTTCTTCTTTCAGCTCTTTAATTTCAATATCCTTCAAACTCACTTGGGACATAGCTTGTATAAGGCTGTCTGCACTGGTTCCTTCTTCAGCTTGACTAATACTTGTTTTCTGCTGAGCCAAATTTGATCATTTATTCTTCAAATCTTTGATTTGATTTTTTAAGCTTATTTTCTCCTTCTCCCAACCAACTTCATTTTCAACAAGTTTCAATAACTTAGCTATAATATCGTCCACTTCTTTAGATAATTTTTCTTTTTCCAGCTCCAATGCAGTCAACTCAGAGCCTTGAATAAGCTGAGTTGTCGGGATTTTTAATTTCTTTCTCAAATCTTGGATTGTATTTTCTTTTTCTTTTAACAATTTTTTTCCTGCATTCCCTCCAGTGCCACATCCAACCAAATCAATCAGCAACTTCGTGATTTGTTGTTGACGGGCTTTATTTTCTACTTTTTCTTGTTTCAATTGATTTTCTAACTTATCCACAATAATTTTCAATTTATCAATCTTCAAGGTTGCTTCCAAAAGATCGGTGTATATTACTTCCCCTGTTTTCTTGTGTAAAAGGATTTTTTCAGGCACAGTAATTTTCTTTAAATTGAATTTCATTTAAGTAACCTTGTCACTTGATGACACCACTAAATTTAAAGTATTTTCTTTAACATCTCGACTAGTAATCAAATTAGTATCTGGATTTTCCAAGCTTCTGCTTTTGGGAATAATTCATAGGTCTGTTGGGATGAAGCACGCTTGTCTTGGTTGTATTTGTCATACATATCCACTCTGGTTTGGAACTTGCTAAGATCTCCTACTTCCTTGGCCTCTTGAAATGTATATTCTTGTATTTGAACCTCTGGTATTACGTATTTGGTTTTTCCTTTTCCTTCATCATTTGTAAGTAAAATCAAATCTTGTTGTTCATCTAACTTAGGTATTTTTTCTTTTTCTTGCTCTTCATCTTCTAAATCAATTACATCCTGAAAGCTTCTTTTTCCCCAATAACCATAGTGCTCATTGTAGCTTCTAGTCCTCCTGTACATTCTACCAATAATAGATCTGTTCCTTGGAGACTTGCAGTTGCTTCATCTTCACTTTCATATTGTGATCAATTTGCCTTTTCATACATCCTTTCCACCTCTTAGTGATCAAAAGCCTTAGTATGATTACTCTATCTCCTTTTCGAAATGACATGAAGGGGATCATAATCAATGGCCACTTCCTTTTTGAAATCAATTTCTTCTAATAATTTTTCTATGTGCGAAATGGCATATTTATTCTTTACAGTAAACATACCTATTGTAAAAGGATATTTGATATCATTAGCTTTCTTGAAAAATAGAAAATGATTATCTTCCACAATCAATTTAGCCTAAGAAACTCAAGAGAAAAGAGTCTCAATGTCAAAAATGTCGGTAACATATATGGCTGATGTTTGAAACCATACAACCTGAGAACAATGTGATCTTTCGATAAAAACCAGTCTCCCACTGCCAAATCAGTAATCAAATGCATGAAATTCTTCATCTCAGGTAACACTCTGGGTAATTTTTCTACGAAAATCATTCTATACATCTCTGATAGCATGTAATTCATATAGTTAAACATATTATCTTCCAGAGGACTTGTAAAAATTATTTTTGGAAAATGTAGTTCTTCTTGACTGGCGAACATGACTATCTTCATCAGGTGTGATTGAAACCTAAAATGCCTTATGCTATGAAAATTCAGCATCTGTAAGTGAATTCTTTCAGACAAAAACTCCTCAAATTTGAGATGAGGTGTCTGACTAGCTTCAATTTAAGGTAAACCGATACTCATTCTAAATAACAAACTCAATTGAAATTCGGTCACCCATGCGTCTGTGTCGAAACCTAAAACAAAGCCAATAGAGAAAGAACAAGCTGAGTGTTTTTGCTAAACAGACTGACATCTATGGGATAGGGAGTATCAGTAATTTCCAAATTTGGTCTAAGGCAAGAAGTCATGAATGTTTACTTATTCTCAGAGGAGGACTGGCGATATACGTCTACAATTGACTTCTTAGAAAAGCTTTATGGTTTAGGAATTTGGGATGTAGGGACTTCTAGGGAATCTCTTATAAGTGAGGGTTCTATCTGGCAAACTATTCTGGTTTCTTGGGCGTTCATAATGGCTCGCTCAGATTATGAGTAATTAGATGCACTCCGGGGCATAAAATCTGGGAACAAAACCATTTGGTCAGGGAAAAATGATAGGAGGGACGACTGGTTGACTTTGTGCACATCCAAACCCTCCTCTTGCAAACTCTTCAATTTAACCTTAATCTCTGCAACTTATAACCTAATTGAAGTATCAAATATATCCCTGTCTCTATCTTCCAAAGCATCCCTAGCATTAATACTGTGTACATTTTGGACTTCTTCCATTTTTATCTCTTATAAACAAGCTTAAAATATTCTTAGTTCGGGTTACAAGGCCCTACCTGTCACTAACAACCATGCAATTTTTTCCTGCTCTGTCACTTTTTGCGCTGGCCACCCATCCAGAACCTTCTGATGTCGACAGTGCAAAGACAAATGTCAACTTTCAAGTATTTCTTTGCTATATATAACCCATTTTCTTTATCCTTCAAGCATATTTACAGGCACTCATTTTCCTCATCCGTCGATCTCACGTGCTGCAATCTTGATCGTCGGATTTTAACTTCTTTTAACACTTTGATGACCTCCCTCACCGTCCGATCATTCTCTAATCTTCAAATCTTAACTGTTAGATCTTAGTGCTATTGTGAAAAATGTGGTTTCGCAACTCTGAAAGTGGTTTCCAAAACCACCTTTATCAATGAGTTTTATCTCTGAAATTATTACCTTGAATACTTGTTGTATTTTGAGTTTTATTTCTGAAATTATTACCTTGATAATTCATGTTGTTATTTCCAGTACTTCTGAAAAACTTATTATTTCTTTTCTGTTGGTCAAAGTGTTTTCCTTTCCATATTGGTAAACTATCTCTTTTGTTTTTATTTTGATCAAAACAGAAATTAGCTTTTCTCATTGCCTCTTCCAATGTTTTTGGGTTATCATATTCAATTCTCTCTTTATACATAATAGGCAAACAACTCAAAAATCTTTGAACTTTTGGTTTCTCTTCAGTAATGTAAGGTACATAATGTAACAAAATTAAAAATTTACTGCATAATTCCTTCATAGTTACTATTCCAAGTTTTAAATCATAAAATTACTTGGCCTTTTCCTCATAATACTGTTCATATAAGTAATTTCTTTTGAATAATTTCTTAAATGAACTCAAAGTAATATTACGTTCATTTATGTTCTTTACTCTTTTAACATCTTGCCACCATATATCTTTCTTGTGGGACAGATTATAGATAGCCATTCTTGCTTTAAGTTCTATGGAGTAGTTATAAATATGAAAATATTTATGCATTCCAGACAACCATGCTTCGACTTCCTCCCCGGTTTCAACTTCACCATTGAACACAGGTTGTTTCATTTTCTTGAACTCTCTAGAAATTTCTTCATAATGTTTACTCTTTTTAGTCATTCGTTCTTCATCACTACTATCACTTGTATTATCTTTATGTTTATGATTTCTTGCTGAAATACCACTTGATGAATCACTGTCATTATCTATGAAAGTTAACTTTCTTCCCATACGTTTATATGATGGAGTTCTCTCAATTTCTTCATCTAACGGTTTATTCTTTACTGTTTCTTGTTCTATTAGATTAGTGAGCAACACATTATTTAACTCTTCCTGAACCTTCAATATCCATTTGTTATCTTCTTTATCACTTAAAATTTCTGCTCTTAATTCCTTAACAGTTTGTAAAATTCCAGATTGACTGTCATTTCTGTTATCATTTAAATCAACCCATAAATTATCGTTATTTATGTTTTGTTCAAGATTATTCTGTTCATGATTTTCTTTTTCATTGTGATGCGAATCTTTTTCAATAGATGTCTCTACTCCTTCCATTTTCCTGCAAAACAATGATTATATTTATGTTCGAGAAATACCATAAGAAAACATAAGTCAGTTTTGTTTTCTGTTTTAAAAATGTTCATGCGTGTTTGTGCCAATTTTCAGGCCTAGTTTTGTATCTGTGCTCTGATACCAATTTTTCACAACCCCGTTTTACTCAATTTAAAAAAAAAATTATATGTGCATGTTGACAACATAATTTCTTGTGTCGCGGGTATGAAATACCAAGAGGATGCAGTTGTGACTTCGCATCATCAATTGTTAAGGTAAATGTATTCATGTATTAAACATGCGTAATAATTATTAAAGTTATACTTGCGGAAATAAACCAGCCTTAGCTTGGCAAATACAGAATGATTAATGTTAACACTTGTTATTTCTATTGTCGCCATTTATTCTATGTGTTCATATTAATGGCAGCACCATGAATTATGTTCGTCGAGCTTCGTAAGTACAATCCAAAGTGTTGCGACCTAAAGACTATAAATGACAAATGCCATACTATGTTTATAAGTGTGATCAGTTTGTTCCTTACTTACTAATTACCATAGTATGTATGTGACTATATATCTATGTCCTGATATTGATACACTCTTGTACATAACTATATATACAATCTATGCTCATGTTATAAACTTACAAGCTTTTTCCAAAGTTCCATGATAATTCCATTTTACAAATATATTGATTAAACATATGATATGACAAATGTTAATATATATAAACTATATATATTAACCTAATGTATTTTAAACAATCCCATGTATAACAACTATATCTACCTATTAATATATGGAATCTACCCGACCATGCATAAACTATACAAGTCATTTGCCTATGCTCTTTCGAGCTTACCAATAAAGATTAAGGGTTTGTAACTATACGACCTAGGTTAAGCATGCTCTCACGATCCATGCTAACCCAAGATCGAACTTAGACTTATACATTATATGTCATATTCATATCATTAAAATGATTATAAATAATTCATACGATTTCATCATAGGTTTGATTAATGTTTTACCAACCCGATATGAAATACGATCCGATATATGTTTGGTTATGTTCCACATGGTTCTCAACTATAGTCGATCCCAAATGTATGTGTGGACCATAAGGTTGATTCTAATTATGCTATGATTAATGTGCATTTGCTAAGTGTCAAATCTTGTATGATCTCTGTATTAAATTGATATACGAATTGAACTGGAGTTAATACTTACTTCTTTGTTGATACTCGCAAGTCTTGTGGGAGATGACAACTCAACTATGGTGGATGAAGCCATGTGATGGCATTTACGAGGGAGCTATCACAATCATGCTCAACCTGTGTGGCTTTGCATCACACCGTTGATTGAGATATTCTTGGGATTGACTCAGTGCAATTCGGTTTTAAGCAAGGACCCCGGTTTAACTTGGCATTTTGTTTCATGGTGCAACATTATGCTGTTGTGCTAAGAGCCGAGCTCTGTGCAGGAAGCCATGGTTTATTTGTGCTTAGTGATTTGAAATAAATATGCCTTCAAACACATTGTGGCCTCCTTATGGAGTTTTCTAGGGTGTTATTACAATGGAGAACCCTGTGGGTTGCATTTATTCATTTGTTTAACTCTGAAACAATATTTTTTAGGTTTAATCATGATTTAACAGAGGTCGAGCCCAGTTTGGCTTTGTGGCTTCAACACTCACTCCATAGCTTGAAGCCATGCTTACTCTGTAATGGAATCTTGTTTATTTATGAATTTATACTTAAGTGTTAGCAGGTAAGGGTTCAAGGGTTGTTGTTCCACCTATAGATACCCTTTTGAATCATGTTTGCTTGTGCTCTATTTGATGATACAGCCTACTGAGAAAATGCACGGGCATTCATGGTTCATGAAACTCCTGAATATAGGTAAGGTTTCAACTCCTTGTTAAAATTTTTGTCATATATTTTACAGTACTCTTTTCATGTCCTAACATAGCTTCCTTTTCGTTGTGCAAATGCAACCGGTGACTTCGGGTTCACTGCCATGTCGGCATCTGTGACCCTATCAAATACCTACTCTTCTTTCTCATTTTAATACTTCTTCACTAAGTGTTTAATAAATAAATGAATTGGCCATAACCCTAACAGTCTTCACTGTTTGGTTACAGAGAGAGTTTCAAGTCTCAAAGGCGTTAGTAGTGGAACTGGCACGCGGCATTTACATACTACGAATTACCCGGTGGTGTCTCCCCACTCAAGTTCTATTTCCAGAATGTACATGCTTGACTCTATGCCATTAATTTTCATAGTGATAGATTAAACACTTTCATAAGTTTTGTTATGAATAAGAAAACAAGAGTGGAACCTTTTGTATTTCATCCTTGTGCATTAAATGCTATCCATTCGGCTCTGTAAAGGAATGAGTTTGTTTATGAGTTTGTAATTGCGATTTGATTCCACAACTTGAATAAAATGATGTGATTATCGGTCAACACTTAAACCATGTTAATGATTTTTTGCTTGAAGCCATTCGGCTCTATTTATTTATATAATGATATTACTAGTTAAAAGCTTCGACCTTGTTCAATATATGGCCTCATGACACTTGTTAATGTTTGTTGATATGGTTTGCTAAAAAAGCAAGCCTTACGGCTCTTCAACACTTGTTAACCTAGTTCTATTAATCGAATGTATTTATAAACATAAGAACCCTTTCGACATTCAACCTCATTTCGATTTATGTAAAATCCCTCTGGCTTCATTATGGATTCTTGATTTCTTGTTTATAAAATTCATATACATGTATTTACATTTGTTATTTTAGTTTACTATTCGAACGAGCCTCGTAGATCTGTTCTGAGATTGATGAAGGTAGTGAAATTCATACTCAGTCTTAAGGCTTGGAATAATTACTTGAAATAAAACTTACAATGGTTTATATGCTACGCATAAAACCACGAAACCCTTAGGAACCTCACGGTTCTGCTTAAAATTCGACCTTGCTACATAGATGTATTCATATTTAATATTGGGAAAATATTTCCAAGATATTGTTTGGTATCCTTATGGCTTTAACTGTTTGTTATCATGGTTTGCTAGCCAAGAATTACGACTCTGCTAAACTTGTATTGGTTTCATTAATCCTTGAGTGTTAAAACATTTTTAGACTTGAATAATATTTGAACCTTATAGCTTTGTGCTCTGTCTTGCTTGGTCATTATGTCTATTCTGTTTATATGACAACCATGTTTTACCCTTAGTATTATTCTTTTGTTGATTTCTTTGAAAAGTATTTAAATGTATTACATTGTATTATTACAATAACTCTGTGTTTATATGAGTATCGATATAGTTTGTAATCTAAAATATAATAGAATTATTGAATCTATTTTCTATATTTTTATTGACCAATCAATGGATATAATGAATAAAGAAAAATACTAACTCTGTAAATAAAATGATTAGTACAATACTTTGATTACACAAACCCTAGGTTTATATAAGGAACATTAACAAAAGAAGAAAATGTAATACTTTTAGTTTGATAACATTAATTCTATCTACAACAATATATTGATAATAACTTCTAGATTCCTAAATATAGGAAATATTAAAGAACATAATAGAATTATATAGATACATTCTTCAATAGGAAATAAATCATTTACAGAACATTGAAATGATATCTATAGTTCATTATTTGTAAATCATTCTACACTGTAATTAATAAACAGATGATGATAAAAGATGCAGAATACTACTAAAACATTAATAGAGCCTGACTGAAAGAACAGGCTGAATCCAATATGAAGTTCGTCGTTCCTCCCAACCGATCTTCTAGAACAACAACTTGCTGATACTGAAACCCCCGAGCCTGTTTGTTGGACCACAAGGACGAAGAAAACCAAAGGCAAACAGAACTATCACTCAGTTCTCAACTCAAATAAATAATTTCCATCTTCCATCCAAACCCCCTATTTGTTTGATGGGAATAGTTTAATAAACTATTTCCTAGGACTTAGGTCTATAATGAGCCTCCTGATCTAGAATCTCCACCTAGAGTTTTGACCTTAGAATAGGGATGATGCCTGCTGCATCTGTTGAGATATTAATTTGTGGTTTTCACCACTATGGGAATTCATCCCAACACATGTCAGTCGTCCTTGTGGGATAGAAAACACTCTTTCAACAACTACTTCAGATTGGATTCTCCTGTTTTCACTAGTACATATGGTCAATTTTGCCACAATTTTTTGTTGTAATAGCCACGAATTTTCATCCCTGTTGCAATGTTTGGGGTTTCTTTTTTTCGTGGAATGACATTCGTGGATATATGGACGAAAATTCCCCATTGTGGCAATAACAATGCTTCATAGTGGCCATGTGTCAACTACAAAACAGTTCTCAGATCTATGGAAAATGAATCCTGCCACGAAGTTTCGTCGCTATATCGACGTAATGGTCCTATAAGTTCCTCAAACCTACATGGAAATTTTTTTAAAGTTCCACGAATCATTGTCGCAGTATTCACGCAGTGTTTCACAATCTTTCATGGCAGGTTCAACACCTGCATGGAAACATTTTTATAGTTCCACGAATCATTGTCACAGTATCCACGCAGTGTTTCACAATATTTCATGGCAGGTTCAACACCTCTGTGGAAACATTTTTAAAGTTCCATGAATCATCGTCGTAGTATCCATGCAGTGTTTCACAATCTTTCGTGGCAGGTTCGGCACCTGCGTGGAAACATTTTTATAGTTCCACAAATCATCGTCGCAGTATCCACGCATCATTTCACAATCTTTCATGGTAGGTTCAGCACTTGCATGGAAACATTTTTTATAGTTCCATGAATCATCGTCGCAGTATCCATGAATTGTTTCACAATCTTTCGTGGCAGGTTCAGCACCTGCGTGGAAACAATTTCTATAGCCTACACCAAT
Organism: Larix kaempferi; assembly: GCA_027924585.1. Lineage (NCBI taxonomy): Eukaryota > Viridiplantae > Streptophyta > Pinopsida > Pinales > Pinaceae > Larix > Larix kaempferi. Next base: position 6,814,948 of record BSBM01000866.1, read on the forward strand.
GTTCGTCAATATAGCGACGATGCCTAGAAGTGTTTAAAATAAATAAATTTGCATGCATGTAAAATCATGAGGTATCAGCCTACACCTCTGTCTTCACCGGTTGTTTCATTTGACTTAGTTTGCTGTATCATTCATCAGAAACTCTACAAACCTAAGAGCAGAATTGAGGAATTCACTGAAGTTTTTTTTTACGGGCACAATGATTTGTGAATGCATTTGAGAACTGTTCAAAAACAGTGAAGAATTAGAATATGGATATACCAAAGTATGGCAAAAGGCTACTTGAGTTCAAGCTTGCTTAAGGACAATCTACAAGCAAAGCAGTTGTAGGCATATACATGAAGCTTATGAATATGTCCAGAATTGCTTCAAAGGGTGAAGACTCATCTATTTGTGAGCTGCATAATTGTCTCATTATGTTCACCATATTTTAAAGTTATTGCGAAAAAGAGGCTCACCCTGAACATCAAAAAATCCATAGATGGTCTTGCAAGTTGTTTTCGCATCCGCTAAAGCACCTGTAGAATCTACTAATGGCACATCAACAACTATGCAACTCCAACTAATCTTGCAAAGGTGAGATTTTAAGAAATAAGTGCAAAGACTATCTTCAAAAACTCTGTTATTGTTGACTCTACTACTTATGTAGATGGCATGAGTAAAACATTGATTTATTCTAGTAAGCATACTATGAATGAATCTAGACTACCACAATTCAGTCCAAAGCCAAGTAGGATCCATCCGCTGGGCAATGATCTAGTGGCAATTTTGACCTAAATTCAAAAAAAGTGTAGCACAACATGACACAGGATGGAAATTTGTCCATGGAGAAGGAACAATAACACATTATAAACTGTTTTCACATTTCTGGAATTGTTTCGTGCATTTTCCTATTGCATGCATGGATCTAGGATGCAAAGTTGTTTGATGTTGTCCCTTTTGGGGCTATGTTTCTTTTGGTATTTTTATTGTTTGAGCATTTTTATGCCCTTGGTTTTTTTTGGAAGCTACTTTTGCAACAAGAACATTGAATTGAAGATACAGTGAAAAGAAACACAATTCCTACGAAAATTCCAGAATAGTCTTATTACACTGGTGGACTATTGCAGTTTGGTGTTGTTTCCATTGTGTATTACTCAAGTTGTAAACAAACAACAATTCTATGGCCACAAACACAAGGTCATATTCCAATCACTATAGAGCTATTCCTAAACTAGGAGGGAAATGGGGACATTAGCGAATAAGACCAGGAGGAATTGTCACAAGGATATATGGATGACATTAATTAAATTATTATGTTATTTCATATTAATAGTAGGGTACTGTAACACCTCATATTGTATGAGGTTTCAAATTGGGGTTTTCAACTGTTACCTTGGAGCATCTTGATGGAATTGGGTATTAGTTAAGATTATTGAACATTGAGAGGAATGTAATTGGATCCATGGATTGTTATTGTAGCAACTTTTCCTTGTAGCATATCAAATGCAGAACAAGGCCTACATTTTGGTTCGATCTACTTAAAAAGAAACACAGTGAAGTAGATCCACATTAATCTGTGTAGAAGACACTAGTACAAAATTTGAGCATCTCTACAATCATAATGAGCTACAATTGGGAGGAAATCTGTAGTATGGTCTATCTGACAGCTAAGAATACACTATAAAACACTACAATCTGTAACATGTAATGTTTTGGCATAAATGAGCAGCTGGAGCATACCTGGAGGGACATATCCAACTGAGCCAACAATTGCAGAAATAATCCCTTTGATCTTAGAAGGATCAACAATCTTGTAAAGCTCAATATCACCTATTTGTGGCTCTGTAAAAGAATTCAAAAGAATTTTTTTGTAAGTGAGATCGAGATGGAAGATTGGCTATTGACACCCATGTAGAAAAGCCAAACCTTGCGCTACACCTTTAGAAATGCTGCAATAAGATGGCCAATCCAATACAGAAACATTACTAGTGTGAAGGAAGTCTGAGAGGTTTCCATTATGAGCATATTCATAGAAAAGGTAAGCACAATTTGTGTCTAGAACATGTGACAATGGTGTCAGGATTTAGGGATGTTGTAGCCTCCCCTTCTTCTTCAATTCTCCACCAAACGTTCGATAGTTTCCTGATTTGAAACTTTTGTCATTCCAGTTGAGCTTCTTCACAGAATAACTAATGCCAGAAGGCATGACAACTTTGTAATAGGTACTAAACTTGTTCTTTAGGAAGACATTTGCAAGATCTAGAGTGGCTTCAACACCCTTTTCAAAGTCAATCTTTAGCCTATGGATACTAATTGGATGAATAAAATGGCCTTCAATCTTACGGGCTAGTTGCAATTCTGGAATTTGATGATCGTCACACTTAAATTATTTGCATGCCATAATGAACAATGCAACTACCCCAATTGCAAAAATAACACCTGCAACAGCAACTCCAATTAACAAAATTGTCGAGACTTTTTTCTTTGCAGCAGTGGTAGGAGCAGAAACACATTTCCCACTGTAGAGACCAGAGTTTCCTGAAGATTTAATAAGCACTTGTTTTCCAAAATTTGGAAGGATGCCTATTAATCTATTGTTTGACACATTTAGTAGTGTAAGACTCATCATATTTGACAAAGAACCTAGAACTTGTCCTATCAATTTATTGTTGGAAAGATCCAAAATTTCTAGCATATACAATTTGGCAAGAGGACTGTGAATTGCCCCTTCTAGAGAATTGTGGCTGAGATTGAGTTGAGTTTGAAATTGCCCCTTTATAGCACATACAATTTAAACTTTCTTCTTGCAATATAATGCTTAAATAATCATCAAAAGAACCCAGAAAACACCTCTAATTATGCTTAATAAGATGATAAGAAGATTGTGTGGTATTGGTTGAGAAAGTTGGTCAAATGATGCATGATTGATTGTGCATGTGCCATCGAGATGATGATGATTATATTCAAAATTGAGTTGTAATAATTTGAAAGTAGCTGGGAATAGATTGGACTAGTACTAAAGACTTACCCAAAAGGATGATTGTGACTTGATAGTTGAAGTTATTAAGGAGCCACCATATGGCTAGTGGAAGTGGAGGTTATTCATGAGTTGTTGGAAAATATCTCCAGACACTTGTCTTCTCATCCATGTGAGAAAAGTAGCGAGGCACATGCAATTGTAAAAGGTCCAAAAGTTGCTAATATTTGTATCGTGGGGCTAATTATGTGCAAATGGTTGTGAAAGACAAGCCATGATTGATGCCTAGGAGGCCTATTATGTGCTATAAATATGCACATTGTATCAAGTGAATTTCAAGCAAGTAATATGAAATGAGTTTGAAATTCTCTCACTCATACTTTGCCTAAAATTGCAACCATATTTGCAAAGTTTCCCTAAAAGGAAGGATGACAAAAATTTGCACAAATGTACCATAGGCTCTATAAAATACTAGTTAGAGTAGGACACGTTAGTACATATGATGGGTTGAAATTCATGTGCCTTATTCCAGCATTCAAATGAAGTTCTAAGCACTAAACAAGCCACCTACAGCCATAAACAATTATGAAAGGTAGATCTAGGTTACCAAGTCTTTATGATAAGTAGTAACACAAAAAAATTTGTTCAAGTAGTTTTTAGACTTATCCCTTTTCAACAATCAATTCTTCAACTTCAAGTTTTGCCTTTTAATGGCACAAATCTATTGTAAAAAACTATTCCTCACTTCTGATTCAACATGCATACAGGTAACACTGATGTTGTCCCATAACACTATTCAAACTCAACTTCAATTTGGTCACAAAGAATAGGCTCAGTCTTCAAGTTATAACACAAGTCCTTTAAATATGCTATCAAGAATTATACCTTAGCTATATTCACTTCTTAAGAATGTCTATATGCTTCTATAATGGTATTTAGATGCTTAATAAAACTTTCTCAGAATCATTTATTATCAAACTTTTCATGAGCTTGTAAACAACAAACACAATCCTAGATAGATATCTCAAGAACTTGAACTAAATGTATAACATGAAGAATTGTATGCTGCAGTCTTAAGCACATGTGGATAGTAGTTGAATGGTGATCCGATCCAACATAATTTGCAGTCAACATATCCGGATACTAGTGTAAGCCTCTGTATCCATAATTTTCTTAGATAATAGTTTCAAAACACCTTGTAGTGGGGTCTGGCCTCCTAAAAGAATGAAATATTGTCACCATCTAAGGCTTAATACCTCATTCAATAAGACTAATCCTCCTATTGGACACCTTGTTTGTCATTGGAGAAACGTTTACAACAGTTTGAAGTGACATTTGGACACTATTGGGCATGTCTTGGACCCAAAAGTTTCATTTTCTTAACCCTTATCAAATGCATAGTCAAGGACTCCAACAATTCTGATAACCCACAAACATATACGAAGAATGATGAAGTTGGAATCAAGTACTCATCAAAATGGAAAAAAAGGGGATTAACATTGTTATAGGTCAAATCTGCACTTCTCCATCCCGTGATCACCTTGCCTTGTAGATCACACAAAAGCACACAAAGGATTGAAGAGCTTGATTGAATTAGATGACTTGCTTCCAGAAGTACACTCTTCAGCTGAGATTTTAGCAGTTTTTCCTGATTTTGACACATGTACACCACTCTCTGCATACAAGACCAGCATACTATACCCTACTCTCCTAAAAGGAAACCAACGTACACCTCCCAAAAATTTGTACATGCATGTTGTAAAGCATAAAATTTGCTTCCTGAACGCTACTCTTGTTGTATGAAACCCTGTTATCGGACAATCCACTCAAGCGGCGCGAGCAGGATCTCCCTAGCTCAAAGTGAGTCTAGAGCAAATAGAACAGACTACTAATGCATTTCCTAGATCTACTTAAGGATCAAGTACTAGATGTCTTACCTTTCACTTCACAATCCTTTCTCATGAATGTTGCTCCACATCTCACGGTCATCAGATCCAAGTTGCAAGACCTATCAAGACAAGAAACAAGAGAAACGAGTAAAAGACATCTATACAACAAGAGATCTAAGTAAACAATTAAGCAAGTAAACTACTCAATATCATCACACACATGAACAATATTGGTGGAAAGCATTTGTATTACTGCAAATAGAGGAGTACATAATAGAGATATAGAACTACAACCAAGGATTAACGTTGTAATCCTTCTCTGACAAAGCCGATTGCCATATCCTTCCAAGGAAGTATGAGTTCTCCAATCAGTGAGTGGAGATGTTCTAAGAGTGATTTCACGAGCATGTTGATGCCATAGCCTTCCTCCCCTTGGGATGGGAGTGAGCTTCATTTATATATGACTAAATGGATAGGGTATGGATAGGATAGGTTGAGAGATGGTAGGATAGGATTAAGGGATCTCTCCAAAGGTTTAGGAACCAAGTGCCAACTCTCCCAAGAGGTCAGGGATAGGGTCCCAAGTCAGCAAACTTTGAGATGGACCTCGAAGAAGCTATTTTTTCCATCTAGCTGACTTCGCCGCACCCTATAATGGGGAAAGGTGCAACGTCGCATGTTTCTAGTGTGCAGCCTGCGATGACCCTTCAAAACTTAGCACAATTGGGTACAAATCCTCCTAGGATGATTACTTAGTCTAGGTATCTTTAGGGGTGTATACACTGAATCTTATGATGAGTAGATTTTGGGTGTAACAGAATGCCCCCCAAAGCATGAAGCTATTGAAGATAGACAGGTGAAGTGCTTTGATAGAATTAATGGCAATAGACTTGTCGGATGAAGGACAATGCTGCAGTACAACTGACTATGAACTGACAATCTAATATGAAGTACAACATGGCTTCCAACCAATACATTGTAGATCCATGGTAGTAATGACCGACTGAACAAAATCATGGTTACTAGACACAAGCGTAGATCCATGATGAGATGATAACACAGCCATGACCAATACAAAAGTGGATCCGTGTGATATAACTCAATACAAACTCCATCTCAACCTGGGTAAAACATGACTCCCCAGGGTCTTCAAGCTGAACCCACAATGATACGAATCTATTTATGCGATTACAAATGTCTTGACGTCGAACATGGTAGAAACCACTTGATTACTGGCCATTGGTGTAAACCGTTAACAAGTGCGAGGGAGATCACCATTGATGTCAATGATTCCCAAGGTATCACAGTACATAGCATCAAACATGAATAAATGAGTTGAAGTCGAACGCAAGATGAAATCTTTCAATCAAGAGTCAATGATGTAAACTCATGATGAAAGTGAGGTAACCTGCCATTGAGGCATGCAGGGCCAAGGTACTTGATTGGTTTCTAGATTCAATCCTTGGATGATGAGTTGAAGTCGACAAGGATGAATCCGTCGAAGGAGGGCCATGATGAATCCCCCATCAATCGACATGAAATGCGACAAAAATGTATAGGGTAGATCGGATAGTACAGTAACATGAAAGAGTGACTCAGGGTAGACCGACGTGATGGCGGGTGTACTGACTATAGATGATAAATGATAGACATATTCTTGAACATGGGCATGGCATGACTTGGCAGTATTGACATGACGAGTGTGACACAAATTCTCAAAGCAACTGATGATGGAAGCTTTTCTTTGAACGACTCAAAGGAGTAACAAGACTCAGGAAATAAGTGGAAATCGAAGACAAATGGATGATCCAAGTGCTATATGCAAATGCAGATGACCGCCATGTTCAAGAACGACTACATACTGCCACTAATAAGGTATGTAACACAAACACTTTCCTTTCTCCCCATCATGAATGATGAGTGCCTCATGTGTTTTTTACGAGCTTGATGAGGGTAACCAGATGCTCGGTATATCTCATCTCATAGATGAGTCCAATCCCAAATCTTTTTCGAACCTGGGATAAGAGAGGTTCATCCCATGACGGGCCCTTCAATGTGAGAATTTTAACGAGTCCATATAAGGTAAACTCGGTCGTCATTCATGTTTAGAGAGTTTGAAAAGAACTAAAGAAGACTCCAACGGTCCTTTTTCATAAAGTTAGCCTCATCGCCCGAAAAAGGGTAAAACAACATGGGAGAGGACTCTTCCAGTCATGATTGGCTGAAGTATACCTTTTTCGTAATTAGTGCCTCCTGGTCCAAAAAATGGGTAAACTATCACTAGGAAGACAATCATTCAAATGCTTTTACAAGCGTGAAAGCATCAAGTTCGCTTGGAAATCTTTTCCTATTTAGGGAGTCTAAAAAGAGCTTTAAAAGGACTCCATGAACAACTTTGTAATGGTTGATGACCGAGTACAACAAAGGAAAAAGTAAACTCGGCACAGTTCCTTTTCCATAAATAGTCTAGCGAGGCAGGATAAAGTGATAAACCTATACTCGTTAGACACACCTTTTTAACTCAAATTTTTAACGAGCATGAGAATGGTATCAAAAGCACTCGGAATCTTTTTCATGTTTGAACCAGAGCATGAAAAAGTAAAAACTAAGCTCAAACCACTTTTCATGTTTCAACCAGAGCATGAAAAAAGTGAAAAGTAAGCTCAAATACTATCTTACTATTTTTAATGAGCTTGAAGATATGTTGGAAGAATGCTCATGATGTCTGCTTCATTTTTTAATGAGCTTGTAGCATAAAATGAACTATGATCGGGATAATTTTCATGCTTTATTGAGCTTCAAACCTAAAAAAGGAAAGTATGCTCGAAAATGTTCCCAATGGTGGATTTCTTCTCATCATGAAATCCAAAGGTTGGTGCATGCCCTCAGCATGATTGCTAGAAGTAAGTGACTTAGCTCCAACATGGTGTGGAGAGGCGATCGAGTTGAATTCAACGTAACTTCCAGAGGTTGAAGACATGCCCCCAAGCTTCATTTAATATGCCTAAGGCATAAGCGGGTGAAAAGAAGGTTTAGGTACTAAGTCTACGAGGAGACTCGACTCAAAGGGAAAGCATATGTTTCATTTTTTAACGAGCTTGACACAAGATTAGAACTCTGCTCATGGGAACCTATTTCATTTTTTAGCGAGCTTGACATAGAAAGGGAACTATCTTATAGGTTAAGGCCCATTCTTGGGTTCCTTCCCAACATGATGCCCAGAGATTGGTAAATTCCCCCAGTATGATTTCTAGCGGCTTAACATGTAGTGTTCCCTCAACATGTGTTAAGATTTAATATGCTAAGACAGAAAATAGTGGCATTACATTCCATTTCACAACAATAGCATATACAGGATCACTGAAGAAACAACAAGCACAACATAAACACAAGAGACACAGATTTATCCTGGGAAACTCATGGGGTAGAAAACCCAGTAAAGCTTCCTCAATATAGATGACCAACAATATACAAAGATGCAAAACCTGAGCATAAGCTCCTCCTTCTCCATAGCAGACCTCTCCTCCACAAGTGCGCCACTCTCAAGTGAGTGAGTGTGTGTCAAATGAGGAATACACCTCCTCTATTTATACAGTACTCCGACTTGTCTTTTACACAAGAACACGTAGGCTCGTATTTAACCAATGGGTTGAATACCCCACTACAACTGACTGGGCCGACCCCTCTAGGGTGGTCTAATAACCCTTTGACCCACATAACACATACAGGGCCGACCCCCACTAGGGAAGTCTAATAACCCAAGTTACCACATTCCGACGGAGGAATAAACATCTCCGGATATACAATAAGATCTTCAAGGAGGAACGAAACATCTCCAGAATAATAAAGTACAAATATAATATTCTTTGAAGTTACAATATCTCAACACTCCCCCTTAACGAGAAGGATATTATAACAGCATCTGCACGAGCAAGGAGTCATCAACATCATACATGATACATCTATAAATCATTGGAAGCTTTCTCAACATCATCAGTAACTCAACCAGTTACTGGGACATCTTCAATACTGGAACATCAACATCTTCAGTACTGAGTCTTTATCTTCTACAGCACTCAAACGGCTATAGCAACATCAATATCTGGATCCTCACGATCATCAACATCGTCATCATATGATCATCAGCATCGGGATCATCTTGATCTACAGCATCTGGATCATCTCGCTCTACAGTATCTAGATCATCACGATCTACAGTATCTGGATCATCTCGATCAACAGCATCTGGATCATCTCGATCTACAGCATCTGGATCATCACGATCTACAGCATTAGCATCTGGATCATCACGATCATCAGCATTGTCATCATACGATCATTAGCATCGGGATTATCTCGATCTACAGCATCTGGATCATCTCGCTCTACATTATCTGGATCATCACGATCTACAGTATCTGGATCATCTCGATCTACAGCATCTGGATCATCTCGCTCTACAGTATCTGGATCATCACGATCTACAGTACTAGATCATCTCGATCTACAACATCTGGATCATCTCGATCTACAGCATCTGGATCATCATGATCTACAGCATCAGCATCTGGATCATCTGAATCATCTCGATCTACAACATCTGGATTATCTCAATCTACAGCATTTGGATCATCATGATCTACAGCATCTGTATCCACACTGATACATCTATCATCAAAACATGTATTCTCACTAATACATTTATTATCAAAAGCATGTATTCTCACTAATACATCTATCATCAAAAGCATGTATTCTCACTTAATACATCTATCAAAAGCATGTATTCTCACTTAATACATCTATCATCAAAAGCATGTATTCTCACTAAATACATCTATCATCAAAAGCATGTATTCTCACTAATACATCTATCATCAATAGCATGTATTCTCACTAATACATCTATCATCAAAATTATGTATTCTCACTAATACATCTATCATCAATAGCATGTATTCTCACTAATACATAGCAGCATATCCTGCAACACACATGATCATATTACAGGATGATCAATCCCACTCTCTTTACGACATAGGTCCATGGATGATACAATCCAGATCAAGTTCCAGGATGATCAATCCTTATCACTTTAAGACAAGTCTCATGTCTAGGGACGATGCAATCCCATCCGTACATTTAGGACCATGTCCAAGGATGACTTAATCCTTAACCGTACATTTAGGACCATGTCCAAGGATGACTTAATCCTCATCCGTACGTTTAGGACCACGTCCAATGATGACTCAATCCTCAACCGTACATTTAGGACCATGTCCAAGGATGACTCAATCCTCAACCATACATTTAGGACCACGTCCAAGGATGACTCAATCCTCAACCGTACATTTAGGACCACATCCAAGGATGACTCAATTCTCAACTGTACATTTAGGACCACGTCCAAGGATGACTCAATCCTCACTTGTCCACTAAGGACTTCATTCTCGGAGACATACGTCTACGGCTCTCTTGAGGATGATGCAATCCTATCATGTCAACCAAGGACTTCATTCTCGAAGACATACGTCTACGGCTCTTTTGAGGATGATACAATCCTATCATGTCCACCAAGGACTTCATTCTCGAAGACATACGTCTACGACTCTCTTGAGGATGATGCAATCCTATCATGTCCACCAAGGACTTCATTCTCGAAGACATACGTCTACGGCTCTTTTGAGGATGATGCAATCCTATCATGTCCACCAAGGACTTCATTCTCGAAGACATACGTCTACGGCTCTTTTGAGGATGATGCAATCCTATCATGTCCACCAAGGACTTCATTCTTGAAGACATACGTCTATGGCTCTCTTGAGGATGATGCAATCCTATCATGTCCACCAAGTACTTCATTCTCGAAGACATACGTCTACGACTCTTTTGAGGATGATACAATCCTATCATGTCCACCAAGGACTTCATTCTCGAAGATATACGTCTACGGCTCTCTTGAGGATGATACAATCCTATCATGTCCACCAAGGACTTCATTCTCGAAGACATACGTCTACGGCTCTCTTTAGAACATGTGTTCAAGGATGATGCAATCCCCTTGTCACCTTAGACCCTGTCTAAGGACCATCCACCAACCTCTCTGTTGGCATCACCACATCATTGACCTCACTGTCGATGCGGGAAATCTCATCATAAGTGATCACATCACTCCCCCTTTCGAGGAGGGTCCTTCTTAACTATCTTAAGTTTGTCTTGGAAAACTTTACTTGAGGTAGAGGTTTGGTTAGTGCAATGGTAACTTGTTACGAATTCGAACATTAACCATATCTTTGTTGGCGGGGATTTCTACCCTATAGCAAGGAAACTAGTGCTATCAACTTGGTTGGGGTGACAGGTAAGTGTATTAATGTTATTACAGAAACATTCACAAAAAGAAAGAAGTTGTAGATTTTGGGAACACACCTTTTAACCTAAGTCTGATCCTAGCCTTGACTTGATCCCGTGTTCAACTTCCAAATCCACCTTCCCTTCAGCAAACCTGCAATAACAATACCTTTCTCAAAACATTTTGGGAAATATATAAAGCTTAAAAGAAACAAAAACAATGTTTAACATTCAGCATTGACCAAAATATATCCAAATTAAAATGCCATTTCATAACACATTCAAATTGGAACAAGAAAAACACTTCAACCTTTATTTGTCAAAAGTAGAATGATGTACAAGTATACCTGATAATGAAACAGGCTCCTGCAACTAGATTCTGGGCTATGGCTCTGCTCTGGCTTGGATGTCTTCAGCAACAACTCCTCCAATGCAAGTTTCTTCAAAGTTTTTCCATTAATCAATTTCACTAACTCCAATTTCTAACCCTTCTCCTTTAACCTTCTTGGTATTTATAGGATTAAAGAAGGAGTTCAGGTCGATATGTAGTTATGGAGGAAGTTGGGGGAGTTATAAAACTGCCATTAACTAATCCTCCTCGATGAATTAATTTATTTTTAAATCATCTTTTAAGATGTACGCGACTCTTCTTCAGTGGAGTAGCGTATAGGGCGCTACCCTAGTACTTTACAACTAGCGCTCAATCGATTTTAAATTGTGAGCGCTACTATGCTATACCGGAGTAGCGTATACTTGGATATGGGCGCTACTACTATACAGTGGAGTAGCGTATGGGCGCTAGTCTCTTTGAGTAGAGTAGCGCTCATATCTCAAAATGATATTTTTTGGGGTTTTCCAGTAATTTCAGGAAATGGAATGAGTTGTCATGTCATCAAAGGTCAACATGCTCCTCCATCCAAGTTGTCCTTTTGTGTGATCAACAGCTCAGGGTGATCACGGACGGAGAGGTGCAAGTTTGACCTATAACAGATGCCCCCTAATGTGTGAGGTCAGAGGGAAACGATGGCCGAAATACATTATAATCCTAAGCTAGAGGAGGAGCACAGAACCGCAGAAAACAAGTCACAAGAAACCTGCAACAAAGATCAAGGTCAGCGAGCAATTACATTTTTGACATCTTATAGATGTGTAGTGTGATACAACATGATCTCCGATACATAACAAGGAGATGTATATAAATCATGGCCACTTGAAATACAAGCGTGGATCCATGTCAAATTGAGAGATCATAGCCATAACAACAAACTGGATCTATGTCTCATGGAGAGCCAAAATATCTGTAAGGCTCAGTCTTGCGCAACTTGGGTGATAACAAAATGAGGTAATGTCATCAAAATCCCAAGGTCTTCATCCCACAACAACCCTAGGTACAAACCCTAACCATGTGAATAGATGAGCTGATAGTCGAACATGGGGGGTATCGTTTGATTACCGGTCATTGATGTATATCGTTAACAAACGCGAGGACTTCCACCGATAATGATGATGGGGTCCAAAGTACCAAGTACGATTCGCCAAATGTGAATAGATGGTCTTGGAGTCGAACACTTGGGAATCCTGTCGAAGAAGAGACATTGATGTATTCTCATCATTCAACAGCGAGGAAAATATGACTTTCAAATTGAATCAAAATTGAAACTAACCTACTATCAAAGCAAAGCAAAGAAACTTTCAGGTTCTCTTTATGAAAGAGTAAAAGCTACCAAATATGACTTTCAAATTCTTATTGATGTAAGCATGCCAACCATTGGGAAAAGAGTACAAAAACTGCTTTTAAATCCAAATGAAGCAAATGACCTACAAATAAGTATGGTTTGGTAAAGTCAGGTCTGCACATAAACAATGCAAACAAGGTCTTGAACAACAGCCAAAACACTTGAGCTTTCACTACAAAAGAAAAACTAAAAGCATAGGGGAGGATAAGAAACCAACCTAAAAGAGGAATTTCACTCAAATAGATACAAACAGGGTCAAGAAGACTCAAGAGGTTTCAAATCCAGTGGAAATGGGGCAAGCAAGTTCAAACAGACTCAAATTAGGGTACAAAACACCAAACAGGTCCACAACCGCCCAACTTGGGTCAACAAACCCCAAAACTTTCCAAAGAAGCCCAAATTGATCAAAAGAGGTTCAAATCATGAATTTAGGATCAGTACAAGGATGGGAGACCACTTACAGTGGTTTAACTCAGACCTAGGGTCATCAGGGACCCCAAAAAATGCAACCATAGCCTCCAGATTTGGGTCCACAACCCAAAAACTCAAAAAATCAAACCCAGATTTTGAGTGCTACTGTGTATGATGGAAACTAGCACTCATAGCAGTATGGGTGCTACTGTGCATAGGAAAAGTAGCATATGAGCACTACTATGTGGTACAAACAGTAGCGTACAGATGGAAAAAGTTTGAAAAATGGGTTTAAAACCCCCACACCTGGGTCCACAAGGGTTTGCAAGGGCTGGGAAGGGTCTATAGGAGCCAAAGAGGTTCAAACAAAGCCTACTAACTGATCCTAATCAAGAATATGAACAAATACCATCAAACAAGACTGAATAAATGACCTTGGATACCCCTAAGCAGTTAGGCTTTCCCCAGTGGAGTCTCCATTCTGTTGCATGGAAAATGCACCTATAGTTCAGGGGAGAAACTACCAACTTACGGTGATAAAGATAGACTTACAAGCATTCTGCAAGTACAACAAATAAATGAAGAGATTAGGGTTTATATATGTAGGCACCTCATTCAGAAGGTTGATCCTAGCTTTGCCTCCCTCGCTCTTCAATGCTTATCCAGTGCCGCAATGCCCAGACCTGCAAAACAACTTGATACCTTTCTCAAATACATTTGACTACATATATAAGACTGATATTCATAATAGAAGAAGACATCAGATTATAAACAAACTGTAATCAAATCTAAGACACATTAATGGGTCATATTTGGAAAGAGAAGAATGTCTGATCTTTATTGATGAATGAAAGCAAGTACATAAAGCTATACCTTCTTTCAAGCTTGGCACTTCACGAAACCTAGATTCAAGGTCTCTTGCTTCCGTTCTCCAAGGATCCCAGCCTCTAAGCAATTGTACTAGGGTTTACCAAAACTGAAGCACAAGAGAGGGGGATGAGGGTCTCCATTCATCCAACATAACTTTGTAATTGGGCTTAGTCCCCTCACATGGCCCTTCTACCCTCCTTATATAGTCAGTGAGGAAGAGGAAAAGAAGTTACAACCACTCAAGAGGTTTTCCAACCAACTTAACTTACTCGAATTTTGAGATTTTGACCAAAACAGGGGTGTATGCTGCTCTATAGTAGACAAAGTCATGTACACATGGCAATGGGTGCTAATTTAAATGAGACAAAGTTGCGTACACACGCTGTGTACACACGCTACTATTTCAACAGTGGAGTCGCGCTCATATTGAAAAATGGCCAAAAACAGGCTTTTCTGCTCATTTTCAGGAGATGGTTTGGTCTGGAAAAATGTTCCTAAGGGTCATATACATCAAATGGGTCAAGAATGAGGTAATTTCAACCATTTTTAGTGTCCCAAATGACTCCTCCATCCAAAAATGTCATGTTGTGTGACTGAACTTGTTCTCAAGAAGTGTCATCATGCGACCAAGGGAAGCAAGTGTCGTCACGGACGGAGAGGTGTCATTTCAAGCTATAACAATCTTGTATATAGAAATGTCAGATCTCTATGTGCTTTGACTTATCATGGAACATTGTATTCTCTGCCATTTTGGTACAACTCTGTTTCTCACATAGGATCATAGTTGGGTCCATTCTAAAGCCATACTGCTTCACAACTAGCAGAGCAAGCAGCCATATATTCCGTTTGTGCTGAGAGCCACACTAGACTGCTTCCAGCTAAACCACGAGATCATGGCTGATAAAATCCTCTCGATGTGTTCTTCCTGTCTGATACACTTTTTGCCCAATCAACATCTGTGTAGCCATCTTGAAGTCATGATCTCCAAGATAGCATAGATCAAAGTCTATCGTATCCTTTAGATACCTCATCACATGCTTTGCAACTATCAGTTGAACACATCTAGTTTCCACTAGATACTGACTCAAGGTGTTCACAGCAAAGCATATATCTGACCTAGTATTTGTTAGATACATCAATGACCCAATAATTTGTCTGTACAGATTTATATACACTAACTATGATGAGTCATTCACTAACAGCTTCAAGTTGGAATTCATGCGAGTGGTCATTCCAACATATCAAGTCCTTTTAATATTTCTCGGCATACTTTCCCCGGTTGAGAAAGATTCCTTCTGAGTCTTTCCATACTTCGACACCTAGGAAGTAATGCATCAATCTAAGATCTTTCATTTTCATTGAATGATCTTCTGCATATCTATCTGTGCCATCTCTCGTTAGATGGGTCTACTGATATGAGCCTCAATATCATTCGAACTCTGTGGTGAGTTCCTTCTTGCATCCATGTCATCTGTGTATAAAAACAATATTCAACCTAGTAGGAAAGGTTGAGATCCTCATCACCCATGGTGATCATTAAGCTCATCAATTGATTATCGATCCTGGGAACCCATACAGAATCTGATTCACACTTCTTCTTTAATTACACCATTAAGAGAATGGTCTTATCTAGCCACTTGGAGCAAACATCTCATCATGATTCTCTTCCTCTTTCTAAGAGAATCTTCTAGCCACAAGCCTTCTATAGTGTGTTTGATTTGTAAATCTTTTGTTGAACATCCATCGCTTGTTCAGTGTTCATCATTCATCATGATCTTTCCTACAAATCAAAATTAAGTACATGATTAGTAATACTTCATAATCATCAAATCAAATTGACATGATAACCTATTATGCATACAGATATCATTTACATAGTTATGCAACTATTTTGACCAATACTTTGACACAACACTTTCCCATATCCTGTATGCATACAGTGGCTATCTAGATGCCTTCCATCTCTACCAGAACATACTATCGAGAGTGTGCACAGCTCTCAGCATGTCAGCAAAGAGGTTTCATTCTAGACAAGCAACAATGGAATGTTTGTCCAACTTACCAATCATATGCATATTAGTAGTATACTGTTCAATGGTCTATGAATGTTTACACTCAGCATCATATATTATAGGAATAGAAATATGCATATAACCTGTTATAGACAATATCATTTACTATTTCAAATAGCAACTCAAATACTTATCTTTTATGTTTGTGTGGTTGCCTCCCGCTTGATCTTCTATATGTCTTTTGAACTTCTATTCATTCTGTACCATTGTGCATGCTCAAGTGTGCACTAGTGTTATCCTCATGATCTCATACACAAACATACATTCATTAGTATATTCTCAATATTATCAAAACATTCTAATTCTAAATGATCTTGAATATGTATAGTCATGATCATTAGTATTCAGGGTTTCAAGGAAGTCTTCTTTTACTCATGCATATTCTTGTTTGATTATAGTACTCTTCTGTTTAATTAAATAATCAAGGTAAGAGACATAATATGCATAAACCCTTGATTACTAGCATGACCAATCATACCAAGTATACTTATATAAGGGATCCTAACACAAGGTAAGATTCTAACCTGACATAGGAAAACATACCTGGATTAGTATACCTGCTTAGTTATGTCTAACATACCTAAACAATATCTTCTTTGTTCTCTTCAATGATTTAGAGATCCTCTGCTAGAACCTGCATAGTTTAAGCATAATATAACAAAGTAATACATACCTTGTAAGTAGAACAAAGATTATGGATGAGTCTTTGTCTTCATGTTGTCATGGTCATGGAACTTGATTTGTCTTTTGTGATGTACCTGTATCTTGTTAGCAGACAACATCAATCTCACACAACACCATAATGCATTAGTACAATCATATAGCCCTAATCAATGAATGTATTTGATCATTCACATGCATGCATACTGTTACTGGGGTGATAAGACAATTCTAACATTAATCAAGATTCTACTAATAAATAATATGAAGACAAACACATTATGAACTTAATCAAGAATCACATTTCAAGACATACCTGAACCTCCTTAAGTCATACCTGTCGAGACTTCTTGTAGTCTTCTTATGTAAGGCCTTAGCCTTAACTCCCCCTGAAACTTGATGTGGAGCTTGATTAGGGTTTTCTAGAGAAACCCTAATAATTCAATCTTTGACTTTCACACTTCCGAATGGATGGAAGGATGTGTCTTGCTGAGCTGATCAAACTAGAATACTTCAATTTTGAAATCTCCAAAATTTGACCCCTCAAAATTTCCTTCGAAACTTCTGGATCTTCTGGACAGGAACCTGAACTAGGGTTTGATGAATCCCACCCTTATGTCCAATCAAAAGGTTTGATCCAAGGCTTTAAACTCTTATTTTTCTGAGGAGCTTCCAGCCGTGGTTACAGACTTCAAAAAATTCCAACTTTTGCTAAAGCCCTAATTTTCCATCTTTCTGATCAAAACCCCGAACTAGGGTTTGATCAAGCCCGGTCTTCTACCCAACCAAAAATTCAATCTTGGTCTCTAAATTTTTTATTTTCCTGAGTATCATTCAGCCATGGATTCTGATTCCAAAAATTCTAACTTCCTCCGAAACCCTAAATTCCGGAAGCCATGAATAAAGGTGCTCCAAAAATAATTCTGTTTTGATAGAAATATGTACCTGATTGTTTCTGCTATAAATCTAAAATTTTCGCTCCATAGGGTCTAAAAACATTTTCCGCAGTAGCCTGACCTATCATCTTTCCATCCTGACAGGTCTGACCTCAATTGGATTTTCTAAGAGAAAGTTATGCCAAGTGTCGCAACGTGACCTGTTTTGGGATAATACAGGAGAGCGAACTTGTAATGTGTGCCACGTGTCACTGTTTGAACTTAGGCCTCTAAAAAATTTTCCTGAGATAGATCGCTCTGTTATCTTTCCATCCTAACAGGTATGAACTCAATTGGACTCTCTGAGAGAGAGTTATTCCAAGTGTCGCAACGTGACCTATTTATGGGATAAAATAGGAGAGTGAACCTGTATGGCATGACACGTGTCACTGGTTCACCTTCGGCCGCTGAAAAAGTTTCCTGAGACAGTGCAGTCTATGTACTACCTATCACTTTTTACGAAATTTCATTTGGAGCTTCATAGCCCAAGTTATGACCTTTTTTCCAAGGTCATCTGATTTTGACTGAGATCTGGAAGAGGTAGAAACCCTAACTTGTACTAATCATAAATTACAAAGTACAATGAATCTGAGGGTTCCCTTTGGACACAAGATACCTGGAGATGTTATCTACGACCTGTAAAGGTTTCAGATCCTGAAAATTCGCCAAAATGGATTTATGGTGAAAGTTCTACGATGACTGGTTTTTGCTATATAAAACCCTAACCTTCAAATTGTCATAAGTAAAGCAAGTGTCGTAAGTGCCATACCTTGCCTTCCTTCATGTTAGCTCTGATACCATGTTAATATTTAATATGCTAAGACAAAAAATAGTAGAATTACATTCCATTTCACAACAATAGCATATACAGGATCACTGAAGAAACAACAAGCACAACATAAACACAAGAGACACAGATTTATCCTGGGAAACCCTCATGGGGTAGAAAACCCAGTAAAGCTTCCTCAATATAGATGACTAGCAATATACAAAGATGCAAACCCTGAGCATAAGCTCCTCCTTCTCCATAGCAGACCTCTCCTCCACAAGTGCGCCACTCTCAAGTGAGTGAGTGTGTGTCAAATGAGGAATACGCCTCCTCTATTTATACACTACTCCGACTTGTCTTTTACACAAGAACACATAGGCTCGTATTTAACCAATGGGTTAAATACCCCACTACAACTTACTGGGCCAACCCCTCTAGGGTGGTCTAATAACCCTTTGACCCACATAACACATACAGGGCTGACCCCCACTAGGGAAGTCTAATAACCCAAGTTACCACATTCCGACGGAGGAATAAACATCTCCGGATATACAATAAGATCTTCAAGGAGGAATGAAACATCTCCAGAATAATAAAGTACAAATATAATATTCTTTGAAGTTACAATATCTCAACAACATGATTGCTGACGGTACGAGATGTGGCATGCCCCCCAAGCTTCATTTCATCTAAAAATGTTGCTTGTTAACCCAACTACCAACCTGGATACTAATATGAAAATGTTCAGCAAGGGGGGGAAACTAGAATTAGAGGAAATGAAGGTTCAAGTTCTAACTCTAGCGAGAGACTCGAACTAAAGGGAGGGAGATCTATTTCATTTTTACACAAGCTTGAAATAGACAATAACTATGCTTGAGGGGGGCCATCTTATTTTTTAACGAGCTTGAGATGGAATAAAACTATGCTTGAAGAGATGGTTTCATTTTTATGCAAGCTTGAAACCAAAGGTAAACTATGCTTAGAGGGGTCTATTTCATTTTTTAATGAGCTTGAGATAGAATAAAACTGTGCTCTAATGGATTGGTTTCATTTTTATGCAAGCTTGAAACCAAAGGGAAACTATGCTAGGGTTTTTGGTTTCATTTTTTAACGAGCTTGAAACATAATGATAAACCGTGCTCGTACCCCCCATCCTCAAGGGGAAGAAACCACTAAAACATGCGGAACATTTAGGGAAGTCTGATGACTAGGAGTCATATGATGAGTGGGTGTCACGAAAAAAGTTGATCAATGGTCACAATCCTCCCATCGTAGGGAAAATACATCACTTGAAAGAGTGTGGACATGATGGCTTTCATAGCATAGACATAATCACGTCGAAGGAGTATATTGAAATCTAAGGGACCTTGGACAACCATGACATGAATATAAATAGTTTTACCTCCCAAAGTGATAAGTAACTGAGGAAGGATCCCTAAAGGTCCAGTAGTCCTTGTATTGAAAGCCAAAATCTGGTCAGTTACTATCACAAGCTGAGGGGAACCTATAGCTTGCCAAGTAGTTGAGGATAAAATACTAACATAAGCTCCTTCATCAACTATCATACAAAATATTTCTTTATCGGAAACTCCTATAGATATTTGAAAAGGAATACTCGAAGGAAGACGAGATTCTGTTAGACCATTCCAATCAAAGGAAATGACCTCAGTACTTGGGGGGGTCCTGTAGGAATGGACAGGGTTTCCCATTGCCTAGGATGTTATGAACTGACAAGGAAAACATCAGCGGTTTCCAATTCACTCTCACTTGAAAGATATAATGAGACGAAGATTGTGTCATCGTGACTGCTTCAGTCCGAACTTTCTCCAATGAAAGAGCGGGATCGAGTGGAGATGACATCTACTCGATCTCTTCACTCTCGAGAGGGAGAGTGGGATCAATTATAGATGAAACTGAATTGATCACTTAGTCAACTAGTGGGCAGTCGAGGGACAACTTACTATCGCTTGTTGGAAGCACCTATTGAGAAGTAGTAATATTTTCCAACCACCGTGAAGCTTCATCCATGATTGGACAAAGTTAAGTACGATGCATGCCCTTGCATAGCCAGCAAGGGTCTGCGGCTCTACCCTTCTGACCCTTCACCAATGGGTCACTATTCGAGGGATTTTCATCAACATGATGGCCATATTTTGATGATACAATCGGTTTGGGGTTTTTAGACCACACTTCTGACACACGGGGAAGACCGGCACAATTCTTGAGAAGGTGATCACCCTTGCAAAGTTTGCAGGGTAACTTGGGATTACGAGGTGTTCTCATAGAATGAGTTCCATTAAAGGCAGATGGTTGATGCTTGGTCTCTTTTTTATCCTTCTTCTTCCTAATCTTCCTTTTATTCTTCTTCTTCTTCTCCACCTTCTTACTAACATCAGAGTTTTCAGTAGGAGAAGAGGAAGAGACGGAAGCCGATTCAACTTTCAATGGAGAAGGAGAAGGGTCACCATGAGATTGATGCTCATGTGGTGAAGGACCTAGGTTTGACACAATTCGTGCACTTGGTGTAACTTGATTGGAGAATAACCATACTAGTAATCCTATTGTCAATCCAGGAAGACTCAATGTACCCATAAAGAGAGGACCAACAGTTCCACAAGGGGGAATAAAAAATGGCACACCGTGGAAAGGGGTGCTTTGGTTGGTAGTCCCGGAAGAATCTTCCATATCTGACCTCCCTAAGAGACTCTAAAATACCACACAAGTCAACTACTACTCAAGTCTAAAAGAAACAAGCAAACTGTGTGACTAGGAGTGGATGAAAAGTCAGGATCCTCAAAGGATTATCAAGGCACCGCAAACCGTTATATACTAAAGGGTCCAACAATATGACGCGACAAGGAGGATTGGGATTGTACCCTTGCCTGCATACTCGATTACCTGGACAATATGTGCATGCTAATCTCCCTGAGTGTTGTTCTTGGTGTATTGCTTTGCCAAGACGGCCAAATGGTTAACTCAGTTGGTTTTAGGAATCCTAGTGGTGTCTCCTGATATATGCAAGGTACGTGGGAGCTCAAATCCGTAGTGGTGCTATCTAATGCGCAACCATTCGAAAAGAGACCTTCCGATATACTATCGAGTATGTGATACACCCTTCGATATACGCCAAGTACAGATTATGGTACTTGGTGGGTACGTGAAGGAGCTCAATATACCGATAAGTACGTGGAAGAATACAATACCCCCGGGATATAGTGCTGGCAAATGACGACAGCTGCCATGCTTAATGACGCCGGAACATGTCTCTAACTTACACACAAGTTGCTAAAAAATTTACCTATTTCTACTGTTAACTTTATCTTGGACGGTTAGGTTAATGCATGAGGTGAGTACATAATCGGAAGCATAATGCAAACCCTTGCTACATGCACGAAATATTCTTTTCTTTCAATGAATTCTAGCTATGAGAAGGAGAAATCGTTTTCCAATAGTATTGCCAAAACAAACTCAATGCAACACAATCCCAATTCAAACAAAACTTGACTATGAAAGTATTATTTTCCTTTTTCGACGAAACACAAAAAATCACAACACTACTATCCAAATCAAAACATTTTTGCTTTTCTTTTTCTTTTCAAATCAAAACAATAGTAGGTAATGAAAAGAGAGGATTCTGAAATGGAATATGCAAGTTTTTCAATTTCAGTTTTAATGGTCTAAAAGCAACAAAAATTAAAAATGCATCTATCTTTCCTTAGCATGAAATCAAATTTTCAAAAATCGAAACGTACTTTGAGTCTTTCAAGAAAATGAGCGATTCATAATTCAAGAAAAACACAATAGATCATACATTCATTCAACTTTTCCAAAACAAAAACGAAAACATTCCAATGCACAACAATTTTCTTCAATAATGCTCAAGAAATGATGGGAAAGAAGCACTTTTTAACTTTTCAATGTATGCACCAAAGAATAAATTTGATAGCAATTGATCTTTCAGATATAAATGACTGAAAATAAAACACTACTTGCAGCATTCGTACACTCAGAAAACTCGAGAAAAGACAAGCACTCGATCAAGCTGAAGGACACACTTAACTCAAAATCAAGCAGCAGCAAGCAAACCAAGCAAGAAAAGTTCAAACAAAATGAAAACAAGGTCTGGAAGCTGATCTAATGTAATAATTAAATCAGGGATGGAAGGAATGGAATGCAAGGGTGAGTGGATGAAGGTGAAGGAGACAAGAGTATCCACCACTACTAGTCTTCAAACTTGTCCAAGACGGAACCCAAAATCAATCCAAACAAAACCAAACACTCAAACACAAATCATAGGTGGGATCCCTGGTTGGATCTTGCAGCACAAAGAGAGTTCATACAACAAATCAAAGTTTAGACTGTCAAATGGAGAGGAGATTCCTGCATGCCAAATTTTGACAAATTGGCGCACTCTGTGCTTGTACACAGTGCGACGTCGCAGTCTACCTACACGGGAAGTGCGACGATGTCGCAGTTTACCAATGCAAGGGATGCGACGAGTAACTAACAAGTAAAGAATAGAGACTCAAAAATGACACAGTGTCGCTTTGTTCCCACTACCCAGGTGCGACAGGCGAAGTCTAAATTGAAAAATGAATCATATCTCTTAGTAATGAACCATGGAATGGTTTAGGAATGAGTTGTATAAACTCAGAGGAAGCAGATCAGAGTCTTCAATACGAAGATTTGATAGTGAAATCAACTCCAAGAAGTAAATGGAAAAAACAAAAAGGCTTGTGTCAAGCAATCAACTGAAAATGACTCTCAGATTGACAACTACTGACCAAATTCTATACTCCCTAGCATGGTCGCCAGATATGTTATCGGACAATCCACTTGAGCGGACGCGAGCAGGATCTCCCTAGCTCAAAGTGAGTCTAGAACAAATAGAACAGACTACTAATGCATTTCCTAGATCTACTTAAGGATCGACTACTAGATGTCTTACCTTTCACTTCGCAATCCTTTCTCCTGAATGTTGCTCCACGTCTCACGATCGTCAAATCCAAGCTGTAATACCTGTCAATGTGAAATTGCCCACATAAGATCCAAAGAGATGATGTAAACCTCACAATGAAATAATTTAGGAATAATAGAAGAAGAGACAAGCAATGGAACTTAGATCCAAAGAAACTCTGATTGAGGTAGAATAATTACACATGTTACTATTAACAGAATAATGAACTAGTAAATATACAATGCTGAGTATGAGGATTTGAATTCACTAGGAGGAATTCGAATTGGCCTTCACACACAAATCCATAATCAGTGGAGAGTCATCAATTCCTAACTAGGAGTCCACCTTCTCATCAGTGAAGTCATCAATGCACAAGTAATGATCAACCGGGAGTCAAACTGAGTCTAACTAAATGTGGTTGGTGTAACTGGCACATGGAAGCACTAATATAGTGAAGGAGGCTCAGTGGAGGGCGCCATAGGAGTTAAATGGAGTCATAATGGTCAATATAGTCTCATTGGAGGTCCAACAGAGTGATAAACTCAGTAAATAGTCAGTTAAGCCTTAAATCAAGGGAATAACTGAAGATAACTCAATATAAATGGACTGGTAGGTGAAGAAGGTGCCCTTGTCATGCAGTGAAGCAAAGGAGGTCGCATTAGTCACTAGGAGGCCTAGAAATGATTTGAAAGAAGCTTCGGGGGCTAGTTTGCTGAGGACTAGGTGCTGGGACTGATGACCTAGAATGCATGCAAAATGCATGCAAACCCTAATTTTGCATGAATGATTGAAAATGAAAATGATTGGAAATCTAGTAGGACTAGGATGGAGTATAGGAATATCCTAACACCCCCCCTTAATCCATCTTGGGCCCTGGTAACTAGGACCAAAGGTCACCCATACAATAAATGAAATGATAATAAAATACATAACTGTCCATAAACTGAGGAAATGGGGAAAAACTCATGGGAAAAATACCCCCCCTCAAAAAGAACAGTAAAATAACTCAAAGAACCATCATGCAGAAAAGAAAGAAGCTTTCATCAGTGAAAACTTTTGCAAAAGACTTGGCAAGCTGATCCCATACAGGAAGGTCTCCCACTGTGTGGAGGATGAAGCAAGTCTTTCATGAACTTTTTCTGTATCTGGAGCGAATGGAACATGAGTAGTCTTCCCAAAAGATGGAATAGAGAATCCCATCATCATGCTGCATCTCTTATGGAGAGATGGATGGCATAATGCAAGGTTAGCATGCTGTTGAAGTCTAGTAGTTCTTTAAGCAAATGAATCATCAACTATGTTCTCAGTAGTAGCAAGGACTGTGTGAGAACATATTTCTCTTGAATCTGGACTAAGAATAGGTGTTGGTTATGAATCTTCTTGAACCATGATCTCAACATCAAAATCTTGATCTTTTCTTCACTAGAATAGGAGTCATTGGAAGAGAGGTCATTGTGATCTTGATCAGAATCTGAAGGAATAGTTGGAGAGAAGGGCATGAAGTGTGAAATCATATGCCTTTGAGGCATGATTAGCAATCCCATTTGCTATAACCTTTCCAGTGGAGATTTCTGTAATCTCTACTGTGTATGGACCAAAAATTACTTGTTTTGGAGATACTGTATGAGTCATTTGATATACTGACAACAAATTAGATGTAAGAGAAGGAACAAATAAGACATTTTTGAACTTACCATGCTCCATATGAACTGTACCCAAACCTTTGGTAGAAATATGAGAGTTGTCTCCCATGTGAATGGTAGGCCCATCTTGGATATCCAAAGAGGAGAAGGATTCTTCTTGTGCCATCATGTGGTTGGAAGCTCCAAAATCTATGAGGAGAGATTTTGTCTTTGAAAAACCAGCCATCAATGCATGACAATCATCAGATCCACTTCCAAAATCAGACATCTTTGCTTCTTTTGGAAAAATAATTTGGTTTTGTTCAAGAAGCTTGGTTAGAAGATCAATCTTCTTATGCATGCATGCATGCTTAGGATGGTTTCCTCTCTTGCAGTAGGTACAATTTGGTATCTTTTGTTTGTCATTCTTGGATCTTGAAGATTTCTTGCCTTTGCCTTTTTGTCCCCCTTTTGCATTCGCTCCACTTGATTCACCAGCTAAAAGAGCTAGATTTCTGGAGGTTTTGATGGCACCCATTTGAAACAGTTTGTTCTCTTCTTGAGTGAGAGCTTCAATGAAGTCACTTAAGGTGGGAAACTTCCATCCAGGGATGGACATTCGAATAGAATGAAAGGTAGATACAAAGACAGAAAATTGAGATCCAAGTTTGCTCAATATAGAGAGTATCAATTGCTCATCACTTTTAGTGATGCCACATTGCTTGCAATGCAAAACCAAATTCTGAATTTGGAGAAGAAATCTTGGATGCTCTCGAAATTGCTAGGTTGAAGGGAAACCAATTCATTCTCAAGAATGTAGCCTCTCAGTTCGTCTTGTTTGCCAAAAAGACTCCTCAATTTTATCCATAAATCATATGGATACTTCAATCCATCAGCATGAAACAATAGATCATCAGATATATGAAGGCATATGAATCCAAAGGCTTCATCCATTTTGTTTAGGTACTTGATTCTCTTTTCAGCTTGATGTGGTATGGCATCTTTTTCCTCAACTACTCTAGTAAACCCTCTTGATTGCAAGAGTATTATCATCTTCCTCTTCCATTCAAAATAATTAAAAGGAGTGAGAAGTATAGAAGAAGGAGCATTCAAATTGCTCATCTTGATTTCTTGAACAAGTGCAAATAGAAAGCTACTGAATCTGCTGCTGCAACTGCTGGAACTTCAAAATACCTACAAAAAACTCTCAAGAATGGAGGTAGAATATACTCTCAAGGCTCTGATACCATGTGAAATTGCCCACATAAGATCCAAAGAGATGATGTAAACCTCACAATGAAAGAATTTAGGAATAATAGAAGAAGAGACAAGCAATAGAACTTAGATCCAAAGAAACTCTGATTGAGGCAGAATAATTACACATGTTACTATTAACAGAATAATGAACTGGTAAATATACAATGCTGAGTATGAGGATTCGAATTCACTAGGAAGAATTTGAATTGGCCTTCATGCACAGATCCATAATTAGTGGAGAGTCATCAATGCCTAACTAGGAGTCCACCTTCTCATCAGTGAAGTCATCAATGCACAAGTAATGACCAACCGGGAGTCAAACTGAGTCTAACTGAATGTGGTTGGTGTAACTGGCACATGGAAGCACTAATATATTGAAGGAGTCTCAGTGGAGGGCACCATAGGATTTAACTGGAGTTAGAATGGTCAATCTAGTCTCATTGGAGGTCCAACAGAGTGATAAACTCAGTAAAGATTCAGTTAAGCCTTAAATCAAGGGAATAACTGAAGATAACTCAATATAACTGAATATAACTGGACTGGTAGGTGAAGAAGGTGCCCTTGTCATGCAGTGAAGCAAAGGAGG
The DNA here is from genome assembly GCA_027924585.1 of Larix kaempferi. Classification (NCBI taxonomy): domain Eukaryota; kingdom Viridiplantae; phylum Streptophyta; class Pinopsida; order Pinales; family Pinaceae; genus Larix; species Larix kaempferi. The sequence goes on from BSBM01000866.1 coordinate 6,842,019, forward strand.
GCGCATTAGTCACTGGGAGGCCTAGAAATGATCTGAAAGAAGCTCCGGGGGCTAGTTTGCTGAGGACTAGGTGTTGGGACTGATGACCTAGAATGCATGCAAACCCTAATTGCATGCAAACCCTAATTTTGCATGCATGACTGAAAATGAAAATGACTGGAAAGCTAGTAGGACTAGGATGGAGTATAGGAATATCCTAACAGTCAAGACAAGAAACAAGAGAAACGAGTAAAAGACATCTATACAATAAGAGATCTAAGTAAACAGTTAAGCAAGTAAACTACTCAATATCATCACACACATGAAAAATATTGGTGGAAAGCATTTGTATTACTACAAATAGAGGAGTACATAATAGAGATATAGAACTACAACCAAGCCTTAACGCTGTAACCCTTCTCCGACAAAGCCGATTGCCATATCCTTCCAAGGAAGTATGAGTTCTCCAATGGGTGAGTGGAGATGTTCTAAGAGTGATTTCACCAGCATGTAGATAGCCTTCCTCCCCTTGGGATGGGAGTGAGCTTCATTTATATAGGACTAAATGGATAGGGTATGGATAGGATAGGTTGAGAGATTGTAGGAGAGGCTTAAGGGATCTCTCCAAAGGTTTAGGAACCGAGTGCCAGCTCTTCTAAGAGGTCAGGAATAGGGTCCCAAGTCAGCAAGCTTCTAGATGGACCTCGAAGAAGCTATTTTTGCCATTTAACTGACTTCGTTGCACCTTTTAATGGGGCAAGGTGAAACGTCGCATGTTGCTAGTGTGCAGCCTGCGACGACCCTTCAAAACTTAGCACAATTGGGTACAAATCTTCCCAGGATGATTACTTAGTCCAAGTATCTTCAGGGGTGTATACACAGAATCTTATGATGAGTAGATTTTAGGTGTAACAAACCCACGTACATATTAAGATGAAATCCAAAATATATTAATTTAACGAATTGGAATTAGTTGAAGTTGGTTCTGCAAATTCCCCAACCTCTCAATTCAACCACCTCTCTATCTAAAATGCCTACCTTGTCCCATAAATACAAGGAGGATCCATGAGAGGGGTGATTGACAATAGTCATAAAAGCTTGAGAGAATACTTGGAGGACTGTTATGCTGGAGGAATTCCCAAGTCAATGTGAAGAGCAGGAGCCTAGAGTCCGGTTGCAGAAGCACCTCGACACATCAGGTATACTTGTACTGATTTCATGCTTCTTTGACAATAAAAAGGTCGAAATACCCTTCCTGTCCCAAATTGAATGTCTAATAGATTATATGTTCATTTGGTTAATATTTGATTATATTTGATGTTATATTACTGTCCGATTTCATCATATTTATATATAGTCAAGATACGCTGAGCAAGGTATTGCCTTGTGTTGCAGGTTCGTCAAGTGAAGGATCAAGCAGAAGACCAAGTGAAAGCTAGGATTAGCCGTCGGTAGTAAGGTGCCTCTTTCTATACCTTGATCTATTGATTTGTAAGAACTAGTTGTAATGCAAGTAATGTATTTACCTGTCAACCCCGCCCAGTTGGTAGTGTCAATCTCCTCACTATAGGGTAGAAATCCCGAACAATAGACTGGCGACTCTGCTAAGGAGTAACCGCTTAGTTGTTCTTCTCTAGGAGACTTAATTTTGGTTTGCTTCCAGCCCATTTTTCAGTTCTGATTGTCTGAGAGGCCTTGTAGGTCTGTGTCATCTTTCCTATTTGCTTGATTCAACTCATTTTTTGGCTTGCAAAGCCTGTTTGCACTCTACTCAGGCATGTACGCTGGTCTTCCTTATTTACAGTAGCATTTTTTACCTGATGTACCCTGCTTTATATACTACATAGTAGAGTATTTTATTTGATGTACGCGCCTTTGTCTACTACATAGTAGTATATATTTCCTAGTATACGCTGGTTTATACATTGCAAAGTAGTGTATTTTCCTGTAGTGTCGAGTTTGTTGTTAGGGTTTGTTTCCAAGCTTTTGGTTTCTTTTCCAGCTTGTTGCTTTGCTTCCTTTACTGACCCCTGAGACCTTCCATGTCTCTTTTGAGTCTTGTTTGCCTCTCCAATATCTTTTTGCTCACTTGAGTGCTTTTTAAAGTGTTTTTACCGTTTATGAGCCCTTGTTTGAAGTTCATGCGCTATTCTTGTTGGACATAGCTGCATTCTTCCACCCTAGTTGCTGTTGCAGTCATACAGACCTGCATCATTAATGTTTGTTGTCTATTGCAACGTATAGAACACTTTCTTTTTGTCTTATCCTTTCCATTAGGGTTTGACTTCAAGGTTGAGTCCTTAGGGTTGCTTCTGAAAGGTTGCTTGGTTCAGACACTTGCTGATTGTTTTATCAGTTCATTTCAAGTGAGTCAAAGCCTCCTGATGTTCTTTCTATTGAGTCCGTGTGTTGTTAAAGTCATTCTTGGTTCGCTTGCTTACTTTTTGCTTGGCTTAGTGTTTTCTTAGGGTTTTTATGCTTAGGAGCAACCTATTTGGGTCTTCCTTTAAGTCACAAGTGCCTCTTTTCCCTGTTTCTTTTTTCGCTTTGTTTCCAAGCCTCAAGTTTTTCTTTTGCAAAAACTTGGTAAGTCAAGTCTTCATCGGGTCTCTTGATTCGTTTTCTTTGAACCATTTAGATGTTTGTCTTACACACGCTTTACATTTAGATCTTGCTTGCTTTTGTACAAAGTTCTCTTTATTTTATATTTATCAGAAAAGACAAAAAATTGTTCAAATAGCTTAATAGTAAGGTCGTGCATTATTTTTAGGTAGCTTAGTTTGCTTTGAAATATTAAAAAAGAAAATACAAAAAGATTTTGTTTTAGAATTACCTAGTTTTCGACTTCTGAAAGAATACAAACAGAAAAGAGATTTTTTTTGTAAATTTGAAAGCTTTTGCAGTTTACTTTCATAACAAACCATTCCACACACCACACTACAACCTTTGAGTAACAAGTAACCCTTAAAAAGAAATTATTAATAAAATTTATTAGTAAAATTTTTCTTTTTAGGTATACACGACATCAACTAGCTTAGGCTAAAGTTTCGAGCTTAAATCACCTTAAACTACTCGGAATTGGCTTCATTACTCAACAATCGTAGTATGAATTTCATTTAGGTAAATCCATTTATATCAAATAGTCTTGGGAAACTCTACTTAAACCAAAGCTAAGCACAAGGCCGTGGGAGACTGGAATTGTTGAGGATATCCCCTCACTTTCCTTTTGACCATAAACCAGAGTCGACTCACGTACGGGGGTCCTTTCGGACTTCGGGATTTGTTACCCTACCCATGCATTTCAACTAGGCTGATGACTATCCCCCCAAGTTATTTCATATTGATGGTAGCCTTAGTATCAGACCTTTAGGATTCTACACAGGTAGAGTGGGTGGTTATTCCCACTTCACCTCTGACAGACATGGAAGGTAACCCTCTGGCAATAATCTCGGGAAGGCGGTTTGGTGATTCAAGCACCTGCACCCAGTGGACCTCTGGAGGACGCCACATAATTGACCGTTGATACTCTGTTAGTTTGTTCTGGGCCCTGATCATCCTAGACTTACTTTCGAGAGTATTTGCCATCTATTTGCCTGGTTTGATTACCTAGGACCTTTTTAGTGGTATGCTCTTAGTGTCACTTATTTTTAGTTGGCCTTAGATATTTCGGGCCTATTGAGTTGAAAGCTATGGATAGCATCCCGGTGAGCACCAATCAAGGCACCCCAGTTGAAGGGGCTCCTTGTGCTTTTCCATTCATTGGGAACATTGGTACTCCCTTAATGGCTACCTTGAATCTTCCTAGATTCACTATAAGGCTACCGGTTTGGTTGTTTTCCACTCCGAATGCTTTGCATGCTCCTGATGGTTCTCAAGTAAGCACCTCACATCAAGAGCATCAAAACCCTATTCCTGTTTCACCAGTAACATCTTCTCCTCCTCCTTTGACCTCATGTGGTGAAAGTAGTAATACTAGTAACCAGCAGTCTAAAAGGAATAGATGGAGGAAGAATAGGAAGAAGATGCCAAAGCAAGGGGGCAGCCACCCAGCCTCTAAAAGTCATGCTGGGGGCACCCACCCAGCCTCTAAAGGTCATGTTGGGGGCATCCACCTAGCCTCTAGAAATCATGTTGGGGGCACCTACCCAGCCTCTGGAGGTCATGCTAGGAGGAAACTTTCAGTCACTGCAAATCATACTGGAAGTATGTCTTCAACCACTATTTCTCATGTTGAGGACACATCGTTGATCACTACTATTCATATTAATGAAAAGTCACCAGTTCCTGTGAGTCATATTGGAGACACTGAATCAGCCACTGCAAGTCATGCTAAGAAAGTTGACATTGTTGACAAACTTAATAAATAGAAGCTTAAGTTCACTTGTAAGTTTTGCGAGGGAGACCACCTTACTCACTGGTGCCCTCCTATTCCAGAGGTGCAAAGAGTGTGGTCCATAGTTCAAAAGTCTTCTTCTTCTGAGCAACCAGCCAATGCAAGTCATGCTGGGGGCAAGTTGTCAGCCAATACTAGTCATGCTAAGAGTACTGTTGTTGTTACGGAGTCTAAGCTTATAGGACACAAGCGAAAGTTCCATTGTAAACTTTGTAAGGGAGATCACCTTACTCACCTGTGCCCTGCCATTCCAAAGGTGCGGAGAGTGTGGTCCATGTATGAAGGATCCTCTGCTCCTGAATTGTTTATAGATTCCCAACAGCTGGATCAACCTTTGGTTGATGAAGTGGTTGAACCAATGCAATCTTTGGTCAAACCCACTCTTTCTTCAGAGAGTGAAGTGATCGAATCGATGCAATCTTTGACCGATCCCATCAGTCCTTCAGAGACTGGTGCACCTATCCCTGAAGTCTTCTGCATTACCAATTTGGATGTATCTGAAAATGGGGGCAATGCATCTATGCCGAGTAAACCCCTACCAAGCTCTGGGATCATTTCCTTTGATTGGAATAGTTTAATTGGGCCTCACCTTCCTTCTTCTTCACCTTCCCAAGTAAAAGTTGATATTAACAACCATAGAGTTCACCAATGTATTGTAGATCACCAATGTATTGTAGATAAAGGAGCATATGTTAGTATCTTATCCCCTTATGCTTGGAGAGATTTAGGTTTCCCTAACCTTGTTATAGCTGTTAATTGACCTTCGACATAAGACCTAGTGAAACGTTGGGATTCCTCCCTCAGGTACCCATTACTTTGAGTGGACAAACAGTCTCAGTTGATTTTATGGTTTTAAAGGACCCTATGGACTTTGATATGATCCTAGGGCGTGATTACATATATGCTATGTAGGCTGTGGTGTCTACGCTCTTTCGTGTGATGCATTTTCCTCACAACGAAAGCATTGTCACTATCGATCAGCTTACATTTGTTGATCCCTCTTATTACCTAACTATAGACCAAGTATGTTCTCCGTTAGTAGGCACTACCATGTCACAATCAAATTATGTGGCATATTGTTCCTTGAGTTCAATTTCTACTGAGAAGAAGCCTTTGAATTCATGCTTACCTACTTGGGACTGGGTCCCGGCAATTGACTAGGCGATGACTCCATCTGAATGTTTAGACATGTGTTCCATTTGGGATAATATACTTCCCTCTGATGAAGTTTTCCTAGAGTCTATAATGCAGTCTGCCATTCATTTAGACATTAATCCACTTTTGAGCATTCTTCCACCTTCACTTCGAGCTCGTTAAAAAACAGTAAGGAGGTTACAAGCATTTCTTTCACCCTCACTTCGAGCTCGTTAAAAACAGTAAGGAGGTTACGAGCATTTCTTCCACCTTCACTTCGAGCTCATTAAAAATAGTAAGGAAGTTATGAGCATTCTTCTATATCTCCTTTGAGCTCGTTAAAAACAGTAAGGAGGTCATGAGTTTACTTTTTCAGGCTCATTAAAACTTTACGAAAAATATCATTATAGAGTTCTTTCTCGCTCTTGTTTGACTCTTTAAATATGATAAGATTGCCGAGTATAGTTGTCTTTTCAGACTCGTTAAAGGATTTGAAGCGACATCCTCTTTAGTATAAGTTTAACCCCTTTCCAGAATTTTGTGGATTACTTCAAAAAAGGAATACTCTAAGTCATCTGTGGGTAGAAGAGTTCTCCTCTCATTGTTTTATACTTTTTCGAGGGAGCAGACTAACTATACGGAAAAGGCCTTTTGGAGCCTCTCTTTAGGGTTTTTAGTCTCTCTAAACATGAGAACACCAAGCGAGCATTCACCTACTTGGGCTCGATGTGAAATCCATGAGATGGTAAATAGAGGATTGTTTAAGTTTTTCAAACTCTATAAATAGGAAAACACCGGCGAGCATTAACCTACTTGGGATTGATATTAAAATCCACGAGTAGGTGTATGGAGTTATTGTTTAAGTTTTTCAGAATCCTTAAGATTGAAAACACTGGCGATCAAGAACAGATCGGCTCGATATTAAAATCCAGAGATCAGTACTATGGAGTATTCTTCTATCTGTTCTTCGAACTCTGTAAATAATGAAGAAGGTCTTGAGTCTTCCTCCCATGGACTCGTTAAATTCTTTACATGGTTGGACCTATTGAGTTTTCTATTTTTCTTGGAGTCATTAAATAAAAAAAAAGAACATTCTTTTACCAAAAAGAATAAGGGATAATAAGGGTGTATCGCATCTCTTTCAGTTTCAAAGGTAGTTAAGTTGGTCATATCTTTGAACATAGCACCTGCTTGAGTCTCTCATGTCAGTTGGGTTTTAGTTTTTGACCTTAGGGTGAACCTGATCTCCGAGTTGTCAACTCCCCCGGTTGGTTATTCTTCCAACCATATGGAGGGTATGTTATGTATCCTACATCGCAAACTTATATCATTTTCCCTATTATGTTGAAAACTGCCTAAGTCACTTTGTGTCGTGCTCACTGTTCAAGGATACAGCCTGTGTCGGCCATTTTGTAGTTTACCTTGACTTCATGTGTCGGCCATCATGGTGTCATTTTGTTTCATCTTGTTACTCGTCCTACTCCACATCAGCTCATACCTATGAGTGTTCCTCATGCTGGATGGTGGAGGATGCATTAAGGCCTCCCTTGCAGCGGACTTCTTCCCATCGACATTATCTCATTATGCTCTAGGAATGAAGTTTAGAGTTTCGGTTAGTACCTTGGGGATTGCAGTCATCAGTGGCAGTTTCCCTCACTGTTGAAAAATGGAAATACATCAATGTCTTTTATTTGAAAGGTTCCTCAATTGTTCGACTTCAAGTCCACTTATTCACACTTTTTAGGATTGTACTAGGTACCTTGGACCCCATTATCATAATCGATGGAAGTCCTCGCGTTTGTTAACGGTATACATCAATGACCGGTAATCAAACGATTCCCCCCATGTTCGACTTCAACTCATTTATTCACATGGTTTAGGGTTTGTACCTTGGGTTGTTTTGGATGAAGACCTTGGGACTCTGATAGCATCACCATATTTATGTTATCTCCCAAGTTGCGTAAGACTGAGCCTTACTCATTTTGGCTCTTTATGAGACATAGATCTAGCTTGTTGTTATGGCTATGATCTCTCTATTGACATGGATCCACACTTGTGTTTCAGTGGCCATGCTCTATATATACATCTCCTAGTTATGTATTGGAGATCATGTTACACATCTATATGATGTCAATATTGTAATTGCTCGCTGACCTTGATTGTTGTTTCAGGTGTTTCTTGTGACTTGGTTCTGTGGTTTCTTGCTCCTCCTTTGAATTGGACTTATAATGTATTTCAGCCATCGTTTCCCTCTGACCTCGCACATTAGGGGGCATCTGTTATAGTTCAAATCTACACTTCTCCATCCCATGATCACCTTTCCTTGTAGATCACACAATAGGACACAAAGGATTGAAGAGCTTGATTGACATAGATGACTTGCTACCCAAAGTACACTCTTCAACTGATATTTTAGCAGTTTCTACTGATTTTGACAGATGTACATCCCTCTCTGCATACAAGACCAGTGTACTGTACCCTACTCTCCTCAAGGGAAACCAACGTACACCTCCCAAAAAGTTGTAAACACATGTTGTAAAGCATAAAAGTTGCTTCCTGAACACTACTCTTGTTGTATGAAACCTGTGTACATCTTAAGATGAAATCCAAAATATATTAATTTGACGAATTGGGATTAGTTGAAGGTTCTTCTGCAACTTCCCCAACCTCCCAATTCAACCACCTCTCAATCTAAACTTCCTACCTTGTCCCATAAATACAAGGAGGATCCATGAGAGGGGTGACTGACCATAGTCATAAAAACTTGAGAGAATACTTGGAGGACTGTTATGCTGGAGGAATTCCCAAGTCAGTGTGAAGAGCAGGAGCCCAGAGTTCAGTTGCAGAAGCATCTCGACACATTAGGTATACTTGTACTTATTCCATGCTTCTTTGACAATAAAAAGGTCAAAATACCCTTCCTGTCCCAAATTCAATGTCTAATAGATTGTATGTTCATTTGGTTAATCTTTGATTATATTTCATGTTAGATTACCATTTGATTTCATCATATTTATATATAGTCAAGATATGCTGAGGAAGGTATTGCCTTGTGTTGCAGGTTCGTCAAGTGAAGGATCAAGTGAAGGATCAAGTGGAAGACCAAGTGAAAGCCAAGGATCAGCCGTCGGTAATAAGGTGCCTCTTTCTATACCTTGATCTATTTCATTTGTAAGAACTAGTTGTAATGCAAGTAATGTATTTACCTATCAATCCCGCTGATACAATACATAATTGTTAAGCAAGATAATAAGGCATCACACTCAGCTGGTGCACCTCCATACACCAAATCACCCAAGCTCCAAGACTCTGCAATTTTATTGAATCGAGAAGTTCAAAGTTGTATACAAAAGATGATCATTTGCAGAATTGGTCATAGCATCTTCATATTTTTAGTAGTCGGACAATTTTCTCAACATGGATGTCGATAACGTGAAATTTCCAGCCTTATCTCTAGTGTGGGGGATATGGAGGTGTCCGATCCATTCAGCATCTTCAATAACAACCTATTGATTCTTCCTAGAAGCAATATTTATATCATCACTGAAGCATCCTAGTTGCTCAAGTGTAGTACTTGTACATCAAAGAAGGAAACCTGGATAAGAGTACCTAGGACCAACAACAGATCAACCATTGATTAGGAAGTTGCAGAACATACTTTCACCAGGGACAAATATCCTAGAGACACTTGTCTTCTCATCCATGTGAGAAAAGTAGCGAGGAACATGCAATTGTAAAAGGTCCAAAAGTTGCTAATATTTGTATCGTGGGGCTAATTATGTGCAGATGGTTGTGAAAGACAAGCCATGATTGATGCCTAGGAGGCCTGTTATGTGCTATAAATATGCACATTGTATCAAGTGAATTTCAACCAAGTAATATGAATTGAGATTGAAACTCTCTCACTCATACTTTGCCTACAATTGCAACCATATTTGCAAAGTTTCCCTAAAAGGAAGGATGACAAAAACTTGCACAAATGTACCATAGGCTCTATAAAATACTAGCTTGAGTAGGACACGTTAGTACATATTATGGGTTGAAATTCATGTGCCTTATTCCAGCATTCAAATGAAGTTCTAAGCACTAAACAAGCCACCTACAGCCATAAACAGTTATGAAAGGTAGATCTGGGTTACCAAGTCTTTATGATAAGCAATAACAATTTTTTTTTTTTGTTCAAGTAGTTTTCATACTTATCCCTTTTCAACAATCAATTCTTCAACTTGAAGTTTTGTCTTTTAATGGCATAAATCTATTGTAAAAAACTATTCTTCACTTCTAATTCAAAATGCATACAGGTAACACTGATATTGTCCCATAACACTATTCAAACTCAACTTCAATTTGGTCACAAAGAATAGGCTCAGTCTTCAAGTTATAACACAAGTCCTTCAAATATGCTATCAATATGTTTCAATGCTTTGCAAATTGTTCTTCGTCAAGCACAGATTTCACATCCTTATGTCCTTTGAATAATCATAAGGCTTAAACAACATTTTGCAATTTATGATAAATTCAAAACTGCGCCATATCAACAGATTATAATGAGTTACACTAACAAGCAAACTAAAAAGATAAACTAATATTCAGTAACATGTAATAAAATAAACATATATGTCATATAAACAAAATAGAGATATAGTTGAAGATATGAACCTAGGTGTGAAACCATTCTTGAAAATATACTCAGAAGTGTTACTTTCATAAAAGACTGTTTGTGCCTCGGAGAGGCCAGTCTTCTCTAGGAACCAACTGACCCTACAAGAGGGCGTGTACAAACTAGAGAGAGAGAAATGACTGGTGTTGATTAGGTCAATGACAGTCAATCATAGTACATAACTCAAAAGAAATATAGTCACAAAAATTATAAACTTCAACCAAGTCTCAGCAGAAGAGAAGTGATTATCAGCACACCACAACTGATCATCGGTGATCAAAGTCAAGTACTCTATAAGACCAAAAATTCAACAAGGCGGTATAAAAAAAATGGAGGGTAAATGACCACATTAACCACAACTCAAAGAAAAGGTACCACAAGTCCAATAATAACTCAATCAAGGTGGGGAAGGTACAACAAGTATTTAATAACTCAATCAGTAACAGGTAATAAAATAAATATATTGATCTGAAGTCTGGGTACAAATATAAACAATGGTCATAAAATAAGAAAATATAAACAATGGTCATAACATAGGTGTGGGTAGTAGAAGACCCATGACCCTTAGAACCAAGGGTATGCTCCAAATTTGGCCAAACAACCATAGTACTCTATAAGAGAAAAACTTCAACAAGGTGTTTTTAAAAAAGTTACTCAAGGAGGGTAAATAACCCCATTAAACACAAGTGAAAGATAAGGTACCACAAGGCCAATCATAGCTCAATCAAGGTGGGGAAGGTACAACAAGTCATATCTCTCTCAAATGTAAAGCTGTTCTATATAACCTGAAAGTTCATCATCACAGTATAAGGAAGGGTGGTGGGATGCCAAATAAAAATATCCCTCATTTCTCTCTATGCAATCCTGATAGAATCACATAACAGATAAGTACCTTGTACTATAGAAAATAAAAGCCACCCGTGTTAACATAATTTTGAGCTCTATCAACTTCAGCACTCCTCTGTGGTCCTTGTGCTGAAGTTGGTCCTCGAGATGTAATGGCCAATGATCTTATAACATAATTTTCATCTCTTTCAGTAACAGTTGATAAAATAAACATATTGGTCATATAAAAATAAGAGAGGTATAGTTGAAGATCTCCATGTCAACATTTAACCAAAAATCATATCTGAAGTGTGGTACTATTTCTGAATAGTGCTAAAGCAATAGTAAAATATTTTACAACATAATTTTGATCTCTATCAACTTCAACACTCCTATGTGGTCCCTGTGCTGAAGTTGGTCCTCGAGATGTAACGGGCAGTAATCTTATAACATAATTTTCATCTCTTTCAGTAACAGTTGATAAAATAAACATATTGATCATATAACAATAAGAGAGGTATAGTTGAATATCTCCACGTCGACATTTAACCAAAAATCAGATCTGAAGTGTGGTACTATTTCTGAATATTGCTAAAGCAACAGTAAAATATTTTACAACATAATTTTGATCTCTATGAACTTCAACACTCCTCTGTGGTCCCTGTGCTAAATTTGGTCCTCGAGATGTAATGGGCAGTAATTTCATAACGTAATTTTCATCTCTTTCAGTAACAATTGATAAAATAAACATATTGATCATATAACAATAAGAGAGGTCTAGTTGAAGATCTCCACGTCAACATTTAACCAAAAATCATATCTGAAGTGTGGTACTATTTCTGAGTAGTGCTAAAGCAACAGTAAAATATTTTACAACATAAATTTGATCTCTATCAACTTCAACACTCCTATGTGGTCCCTGTTGTTGGCCCGATTTTGCAACCAGGCTTAGTGCTATGGGCACCTACTAACTAGTAGTAGCAGTTTCAATAGAAATAAAAACAATTAAACTAAATAAACAATACTTTTCATGGATCTAAACAAGAATCTAAGCAAATAATGTAAACATTTCAAAATCAAGAACAAGAAACATAAGAAATAATTTTTTGTATTGAAAAGTGGGGGGCAAGCAAGTGCTTGCGATATTACCTTCAATGGTGAAGGTTGATGTTGAGCAACTCCCAAGATGAGTAGCTCCAAACTCCAATAGGTCTCTTTCTCCAAGGTTGCTTCAATGGCTAAAAGTGCTCAGGGGAGATTTCAGCAGCATAAGGATGAGATAATGGAAGAATGGATGTGAAATGAGGAGCCCCTACCACCTTTTTATAGGTTTTGGTGGTGGGGAATACCATTTGTGGTTTTGTGGAAACCAAATGGTATTGACCAACATGGTTTAGGTACTTTTCCCTCCTTTTTCCTTTTTTGAATAAAATTAATATTTTTATTCCCTTTTTAGTATTTTTGGGAATTTGAACCCTTTTTGAGGGTTTTTTATGCTTTTCAGAAAAAATAATCTTTTTTAATGGAAAAAGGGGTGTACTAAGGTCTTTTGGTGACCTTTTGTTGGTTTCAGAGGCTCAGATGGTGGAAAAGTGGACAAATGGGTCATGTGAATAAGGGAATGAGCTAGTGAGCACTTTTTAGGTGTTAACAGATTGCCCCATGATGTGTGAGGGCAGGAGCTCATCGTATGGCCGATAGACATCATAGTTCTTTTGTCTTTTTTCAGGTTTTTGGGAAGGAGAAGAGACCGATTGGAGACTGGAACCACGGCCCTTGGAAGCTGCAAAAACAAAAAATATTACATGGCCTCAATGTGAATGAGGTATAATCTTTAATAATGGACGAGGCGGGCATTCCCATGCTCGTATCAAGACATATACAAAACAATTAGTCCCAAGAAGGGGGATCTAATACGTAAAGAAATATACTGGTACATCATAATGGTCCAGAGGGGACATGATTGTGGGATATACTCATGATCATGAATGATCTCAATAACTGATACACTGGATTAACTGTGGAACTGCTGAAACTGAAGGTGTCCAACATCTGTAGGGACTCAAAGACTATGAGTCATCTCTGAGAATTAATGTAACTGTATACTCAAGGGAGTATGAAACAGGTGTAAATCTGAATACTATCGCCATGCGCAACCCGGATATCCATAGAAAAAAGTGTAGCTGGTGTGATCCATAGGAAGACTCTCAAATGTGGAGGAGTCAGGAGGTATCCGGGGTCTTCGACTAATAACTGAACGGACCAATACCCTGTGCGAGTCTCAACGATGCGATCAAGGTGTTGAAGTCGAGCATGTGAGAAACAACCATTTGGAGAGACACTGAGGATTCCTCTCGAAATGATCCGTAGGCACCCATTATAAATGGTAATGAGTCCAAGACACAGGGACCTCTAGGTCTATCCTCTGGAATCAATGTGGTTGTCATCGACAGAGGGAGACCAGCAACTAACAAGGCAATGATGTTTCCTTGACAGGAGCACGAGGTGTAGAACTGAAGTGGTGTAGTACTGCTGGTAGGACTGACATACTTGTGGGGATGGGAAATAACTGGGTCAAAAATGGGTAGACTCAAACTTCCTTTGTTCAGAGCATGATGACGTGGTTGACCTGGCAGCGTAGGGAACTGACTTGTAGGTGTGGGGATCATCTTTTAGGGACTGAAGGGTATGTACTGACTCTGGGGGGGTGAAGCTGATGGTAGCTGTCGAGGGAGTTTCCGGGTGACATACTGCAGAATACTCTGAACAAAGGCGACCAGAATGGGGAAGCTGCTATGTGAGTAGACATGATCTGTCGTGGCGCCAAGAGGCACCATTCTTCCTTCTTCGTAGTTTTAATGAGCTCCAAGAAGGGACAAAAGTGTGCTCTGAAATGGTACGGTCCTGTGGATTTTGTGAGCCCAGGACGGCGCATGCTCATGGTTTCTTTCATGTTTAGAGAGTCTGAAAACGGTAAGTGGACTATGTTGGTGTTTCTTTTTCGTAAGTTTAGTCTCCAAGGCCCGAAAAAGGATAAAATGATGCGGATGGAGAACTCTTCTAGCCGATGTGACTAGAGTATACCTTTTTCGTAATTAGTCTACGAGGTCCGGAAAAGGGGTAAACTTATACCAGGTAGACGCCCTTTCAGATACATTTATCGAGCATGAAAGGAAGCAAGATTGCTCGGCGATCTTTTCATTGTTTTAGGAGTCAGAAAAGAGCTTAACAGAAACTCCCTAAGTGCCTTTTTCGTAAAAAGGGGTTGCTCGGCCCGAAAAAGGGATAAAATTATACCGAACAAAAAATGGATTGATGAGGGCGAGAAAAGGTCTCAAGCATCGTCATCAGTGCGGAAAACTGGATCCGGTGACATAAGGATTGTCGGAAACGGAGAACGACCGATGTGGCACGCAAGCCGAGGTGACGAGGGGGCGTGGAAAAAATGCCCGGGAAATCGAAAGGTGAGAGCGAGAAATGATCTCAAGCATCATCACGAGCGTGGAAAATTGAATCCGGCGATATAAGGCACGTCAAAAATGGGCTACGACCGATGTGGCACGCAAACCGAGGTGACAAGGTGTCGGGACACAATGTTGATATTGGTCCTGGTGAGAGCGAGAAATGATCTCAAGCATCATCAGGGGCACGGAAATATGAATCCGGGGGTGCACATGGTGCGAAAAACGGAGGTCATAAGGACTCCAGAATGGTCAAAGGAAATAACTAAGTTAAAAAATGGTTGTAAATAAAGGTGAGCCCACCAAGCCAAGGATGTAATGGTGGGGAGAAATGATTACCCGTGGGGGAAAAATACTAGGTGTATCAAATCAACTGAAATATACAAGTGACACGTGACCTCAAAAATGGTTGAGATCACGAATATGAAAAAGTGAGCAGGGTTAATGGTCTGCCCCCATGCTATGTGCATGGGGTTTGTGATTGTGGATCACATATGTGTTGGTTTGAACGATGGGCTCATTGAGGTGTTGAGATAGAGATGATGGGGAAGGTTCAAAATGATTGATCATGCCCCCTATCCCGGGGTCGAGGTAATCTATTATGCCCCCTAACTCAGAGGTGTCAATGTGGTGCAGATGTTGTCTCATATAGAGATCAATAGGGCATTGAGCAACTGCTGGCGGGGTGTTATACCATGAGGCTGTGGGTCGTGGTGGCATACTGAAGTGATGATATGATGATGGGGGATTCCCTTTGTGGGGTGGATGCCCCCAGTGTCTCCGACGAGGATCACGGTGATGATGAGTAGGCAAGGTTTTGGGCATGCCCCCATGTTGTGGACATGTGGTTTCCTGGTTGATTTGAAAGGGTTCAACCTGTGTGTCAAAGGGATCAATGGAAGGGGCCGACCGGACAGAGGGGTATCCAGTGGAGATCATATAAATGGCGGGGTCAAGGCCAGGCATTTCGGTATCTGACCAAGTAAATACATCAGTGAATTCTTGGAACAGTTGTTGGTATTCTCCGATCTCATGCTCACTGTGGGAGGTTCCTAATGTGATGGTATGAAGGGCACCAAGTGGGTCAGATATGTCAATGTGGATGACGGGAGAAATATCGGCCATGGGATCCGTTAACCAGTCGATTTTAGTAGGAAGGAAATCCTTGGACTCAACCGCGGATTGGGTAGCGGTGGTGGATGAAGTCTCTTCTAGGAGGAAGTATGGACGATGGTGCATGTCTTCCCCGGGATAATCAAAGGTAGTAGGAGTCTCAAGAACCTCTTCATCATTGCGGGACCTTTGAGTGGTCAAATCGAGTGATGAGGTAGTGGTAGTCGAAGAGATCATGTAGATGGTGTTAATCTCTCCGGATGAGGATGATGCGGGAGGGTAGATCTCCTCGATAGTAGAGGGTGCCGTCTCTAGGTCCAAATTGTTCATCTCGTAGAGAGCTGCTCTGTAGTCTGGGATGTCAGGACAGTTATGCGAGTAGTGGCCATAAATACCGCATATCGCACATGGGTGGTTGGTACGCAGTGATTTATCACGAGGCATAGGGTTTGGATCTAGTTTGACCACCGGGATGTTGGGGTCGTCGTCCAACATTTGCATGTGTTCCTGCAATGCAGGTAACTGTGGGCACTGATGGGTTGGATGGCCTAACTCATCACACAGCGAGCATTTTGGAGGAGCACGAAATATGGGGGGAAGTTTAACTGCCTTGGGTGGGGGAACCGCAGTGTATGGTTGTGGGCCTCTGCCCCCAGTGGGCCTGACGAATGGAGGGGGATTCGTCGACGACGAAGGAGTCGTGATACCGGGAGGTGGTTGGGTAGAAGTAACAATGGGTTGCACCGGTTGTAGGATGACATTTGGTGTCGGTGGAGGAACGGGAGGCGTAATATACCACATGGGTAATCCCAATGTTAACCCGGGGAGACTAAGGGTAGCCATAACCGGGGCGCTTACTACACCCGAAGGAGGAAATAGAAAGGGGATTGTGTGGATAGGTGTAACACCGACGTGACTAGGGACCAATGGTGGTTTGGGTAACAAGGAGGGTTGATTACCGGGTGTTTGTGAAAGAGTGCAGAGGTTAGCGACCTGGGTCTCCGGTGACGGTGGTGGAATGGCCTGGAATGTAGAGGTTATCGACGCCTCGGAGTAAAGTCTGGGTCCTACTGAGGAAATGAATGAGGTAGTTGCACCACAAACAGGTTGTTCAACCATGGTGAGACCATTTTCAGGTGTGGTAGGGGCCTTGGGATCTTAATAGGTGAGCTGGTCGACCTTGACCACGCGTCCCTCATGGGGGAACATCATGGTACGAAAAACGGATGAGGCAACCGCTTTCATGGCGTACATGTAGTTGCGACCAAGTAAAAGGTTATAGTCTAGTGGGGCATTGATGACCTCAATGTCAATGAGCACGGTTTTACCCGCCAGCTGGACAGGGACATTGGCTAAAAGACCTAGGGGTTGAGCCGAACGACCGTCATAGGCTCGCAATGCAGTGGTGGACTGCTGGAGAGTAGGGGATCCCAACTTCTGCCAAACAAATGTGGACATGACGCATGTGGAGGCACCCTCGTCGATGATACATCGATGGATGACAAGATTCCGAATAGAAACAGAAACTTGGAATGCTAAAGAGGAGGGCAGGCGTGGTTCAGACTGGTCTGAATCGAATGCGATCAGCTGTGAATCATTAGGGTCTATGGCGCCAATGGCAGAGAGCAAAGTTTTGCGCTGCGAAGGACAGTTCTTCAAAACCTCTAAAGCAGACATGGCTGCCGGAGACTGGGCTAAGTCGTCTACAATGTTGTAATTGGACGCAGCCCGTGCATTGGGGTTGTTGTTGATTCGGCGAAGGGGAAAGCGAGGTGCTTTAGAAGCACCATCGAGTGGAACCTGAGGTATACGCAATGTCTGATCAGTGGGATGAGCATTAGTATCCTTTTCGGCGGGGGGGGCCTTCAGTAATCGGTCCGTATTGGTTCCGACGGGTTTGGATATTGACGTCGGCAGTGGACATCATCAATAAATGGTGGGTGCATGAATCAAACATGGGTTGGTCAGGAGCTGCGTAAGTAATTTGTTGTGGTTGCACGTTGCCCTGTGGGGGGGCTAACGGCTGAGTGTTCACCAATCCTTGTGTTGGAAAAGGGTTTTGTAATACCAAAGGTTGTTGTGGAGGTGGTGGGGGGTTGGGTGGCGGCTGGGGAGCCGCCTGCCCTTGACGATGGGCGTCATTTGTCCATAGTTGTCGAGCTCGCTCCAGATGTGGGCAAGCGTGGGTATAGTGGCCATAGACACCGCAAATGGAACAAGGATGGTTTGTTCGTAAATTAGCATTTTTGGGTTGCTTAGGTGGTCGATCAGGATTCTGATGAGCAGGCGCCGCGTTATTGTTTTGCGGAGGATGGGTAGGTTGTGGAGCTTGGTTACGGTTTTGATTGTTTCCATGGTTGCGTCCTCTTCCGCGGTTTGGTTGCCCACCCTGGTTGCGTTGGTTATTTTGGTATTGGGGCTGATGTTGTTGTGCGTACACATGCCCTTGAGCATTGGGGGGATTCTGAGGAGCCGCAGGTGCGGGAGCAGGTTGCGGTGGATAGTATGCAGGTGGAGCTGGAGGTGGTCCAGTTGCGTGCTGGGGTTGTTGGTACCCCTGAGCTGGTGGAGGTGTGAGGTTAGCCGGTGCAACCGGTTGTGGGTAATGCATGGGCTGTTGTGGGAACTGCATGGGGTTTTGTACCGTAGGTTGAGCATAGTATGTAGGAGGTACATATGCTGATGGCGCTTGGCCATAACAATGTTGTGGACAAGAGGGTCCATGAACGTGATGGGTCTGGTTTGTTGGAGCATAAGAAGTTGTCGCTCCGGAACTAGATGTAGCTCTAGAAAGGTTTGGGGTGGGCATGGTGCTCACCATACTGAAAGGTTTTGCTTGCGGTGTAATTTGGCCAATAATGCCATCAGCGGCATGTGATGCCCCCGGTGTGTCACCGCGTGCAGAGTCACCTCGTGGGGCGTCCGGGATGATCGTGTATAAGTAACCCGACTGGGCGTAGATGAGATCAAACTGTTGGGCCTTAAGGATGGCCTCTTCCTCAGACTGGGGTCTTTCAGATGCTACATCCTTCGCAATGAGAGGAAGGAGGGATTTAAGGAACCAGTGTAAAAAGATTCGGTCGTCTAATTTGATCTTGCATAGGCTTCGGTGCCGACGCCAATCATGGATATGGTCAGTGATATGCGTGGCCGTGTTCTATCTGCAAGACAGTAGGATCTCGATGCCCGCATCGTAGCGGACAGGTAGCTGGAAGAATTGTAGAAAGGTCGAGGCAAGGGAGGTAAATGTGGAATGCGTCCCATGGGGTTGCTCGATATACCATTTGGCTGCGGAGCCATTGAAGGTGCGTTGTAAAAGCCGTAGGCGGATTGAGTCATCCACTATGGAGTTGGAGGAACACCATAGATGGAATGACATGATGTGATTTTGGGGGTCTTCTCCAGCCTTACCCTCGAACTTAGGGATGTCAGAGGGAAGTTTAGTGGGCATATGGGGCCAAGCAGGATCATGTCTGATGGGGTCATTTGTGAGCCTAGCTAAATCCGGCAGGTTGAGACTTGCCATGTATGGTAGACTAGCGGATGTGGTGACCGGAACCGGGACTTGCCTAGTCATTGTGGTATGGTGTAGGGGTCCAGTAGCGCCTATAGGTATGCTAGGTATGGAGGGTATGTGCCCTCCAAAAGGTGTGGCCTGATATGGGTTAGCGCTCCCAAGTGCAACCTGGGTTACACTTGGGTTAGGAATCGCACTAGGGATTCCTGGGATAGGGTTTGTGGAAACCGAAGGGGGTATGACCCCCATGTTGGGCATGCCCATGACAGGTGGTGGCCCTGTGCTAGGCATTCCTGAATGTGGAGTGTTACCCATATTGGGCATACCCAAGGGGGTGGTTGCTGCCGTGGATGGTACTACCGCAGAAGGGTCTGCGGATGTCTGACCTATGGTAGATGTAAATAGTGGATCAAATGGTGTTCCAGACATACTTGTGGTTGGTGGTAACTCGGTGGGGTTTTCGGATTCTACCTCCAAATCAAAGGTGAAGTGGGGTATGTCAGAATCGGATGACCGTCTAATTGATTGACGATGTGTCGAATCAAGGGATAATGCTCTGCGTCCGTGACGTGGAGAGCCAAGTGGACTAAACTCTGGGAGTTCGCCCCGTAGACGACGAGAACGTCTAGAATTCTCAATGGTGAGAATATGTTTTTTATTTAAAAAATTGTTTTAAGTATCAGGTGGTGATATATATGTAAAAGACTCAAAACCCTAATGCAACCAAGGGTGCAAGAAGGGGAGTGAAAAAATAAGGCTCACAGGCCAAAAAATCAATCCTCAAAAAATGCACTTATCCTAGCAGCTGTGCTACAATAAGTGGAGGAATGCAACAACCGGTCAGAATACCAACATGCAAGCGGCTCCTAGAAAAAATAGGTGTAACTAGACTCAAAAGGTGGTAAAGATCATGCAAACACCTAATCTAAAAGTCTTGTGACTCAAACAGACGATATCCTCTGCAAGGTGATGAAATCCAAGTCAGACAATATGAATGTAGAGACAACGGCTAGATATCCCCCTACCGGGAGGGACACCGGGTAATCAATCCTAAAAGACAGGCTACTAGGATACTCCGTTCATGACGCGTCGAGAAAAGGTAAATCTGCCGTTTGGTCCTTTGATCGCAATATCCCAATACAGGGATATCCCGAGAACTGCGAATGGTAGCCCTTCGGTTACTGAATGGGTTTCGGTATCCCACTCAGGCTTCCGGAACCATCCTCGCGACTTCAACCCTCCTAGGGGAGAGGCCTTCCCACAAACCGGTTGTGACCGCACCAAAAAGTACTAAGAGATTTTAGCTCCCTAATTGGACAACTTCTATGTCTCAGATGTATGAACTGAGGGGTATTATTGGAACACCTATCCCCCCAATACTACCTAGCTACAAGAATTCTTTTCGTGTTCCCTAAGTGGGGTTAAGAGTGTGTTCAAATTAGGGTACGTTTTAAGTCTTAGTTCAATTAAGTGATCGTGTGAGTGCATATGAGGTGTTGTAAACTGAACTTGGAAAAATTAAATGCTTTTAAGGGAAATTTTCAAAAAATAAAGGATTTTTCGAAAAATAACAAGCAAATATTTAAGACTTTTTTCACTAAAAGGAATTAATATGCTTTTTCAAAAAATAACTCAAAAAATAAAGGATTTCTTGGATTTATGAAAGCAAATAATAAACTCCTTTTTAAAAGAAATAAATGGATTTCTTCGTTTCAATAAAAATTGCTAAGGGCAAGATTCTAAAGAAGTAAACAAGAAAAAATTTGAATCTAGATAAAGAATGCAAAATGAGTCTTTCTTTCAATTTCTTGAAAATTTTTAAAAAGATTTCTAGGTATGCACTTTTAAATAGTAAAAAAAAATTTCAAATCTGTAAACTATGCAGAATTTAGTACTGTAAAAAATGTGCTATGGGCAGAAAGTACAGTAAAAAATATTTTTCAAAATCGGGATGGCCGAATGAAAAAATTCAGCCGCGCGGGTTTTGGACGAACAGCCGCGATGGGCCGCGCGGGTTTTGGCAGCACAGTCGCGATGGACCGCGCGGGTTTTGGCCACACAGTCGCGATGGACCGCGCGGGTTTTGGCCGCACAGTCGCGATGAGCCGCGCAGGTTTTGGCCGCACAGCCGCGATGAGCAGCGCGGAAAAATGCAGAAAAGTCACGATGGACCGCGCGACTGTCTGTAAAAAATCCGCGATGGACCGCGCGGAAAAAGGCAGAAAAGTCGCGATGGACCGCGCGACTGTGTGTAAAAAATCCGCGAGGCGGAAGCCGTGCACGGAAACCGAGAAACGAACCCGAAAATTGAAAATTTCGGGCTGTTTATGGGGCCAAATCTCAGAACAGCAATGGATCTGCTGTCTAAGATGGTAGATCTATGGATCTAAAGGTTAAAAATTCATAAAAACTAAGATTTAATGGCAAAGCTAGAGATCTAAAGTTCAAACCAAAGCGGAGTCGCCAAAAACTGTTGGCCCGGTTTTGCAACCAGGCTTAGTGCTATGGGCACCTACTAACTAGTAGTAGCAGTTTCAATAGAAATAAAAACAATTAAACTAAATAAACAATACTTTTCATGGATCTAAACAAGAATCTAAGCAAATAATGTAAACATTTCAAAATCAAGAACAAGAAACATAAGAAATAATTTTTTGTATTGAAAATTGGGGGGCAAGCAAGTGCTTGAGATATTACCTTCAATGGTGAAGGTTGATGTTGAGCAACTCCCAAGATGAGTAGCTCCAAACTCCAATAGGTCTCTTTCTCCAAGGTTGCTTCAATGGCTAAAAGTGCTCAGGGGAGATTTCAGCAGCATAAGGATGAGATAATGGAAGAATGGATGTGAAATGAGGAGCCCCTACCACCTTTTTATAGGTTTTGGTGGTGGGGAATACCATTTGTGGTTTTGTGGAAACCAAATGGTATTGACCAACATGGTTTAGGTACTTTTCCCTCCTTTTTCCTTTTTTGAATAAAATTAATATTTTTATTCCCTTTTTAGTATTTTTGGGAATTTGAACCATTTTTGAGGGTTTTTTATGCTTTTCAGAAAAAATAATCTTTTTTAATGGAAAAAGGGGTGTACTAAGGTCTTTTGGTGACCTTTTGTTGGTTTCAGAGGCTCAGATGGTGGAAAAGTGGACAAATGGGTCATGTGAATAAGGGAATGAGCTAGTGAGCACTTTTTAGGTGTTAACACCTGTGCTGAAGTTGGTCCTCGAGATGTAATGGGCAGTAATCAAATTATAAATAGTGATGATCATCGAAGTCATGATGAACATATCTAATATATCTAATATAAAGAGAATCAATTTTTCAGACTAATATATCTACATGCAGCACATATAGGAGTGATGATGTGTGAGAAAACACAAAAATTGAATATTAAAATACAAAATAATTATAAACAAGCATACAATGACTTGTGATGACATTTAAATTTAAAATTCAAATTCTAAGAAAATAAAAGATATAAATGGGAAAATTCCTAAGAGCATCACATAAAAGATAAGTACCTCGTAACTATACCAAATAAAAGTTATCTATGTTACATACTAACAATGTTTCATACTAACAACATCGATATCCATCAAAATACAAGTCATGAATTTAAGTTGCATCTACTTTTTCATTGATTTATGTTTTTTTGCATTGAAAAAAATTGTGAGTACGGTATCACAATCATCAATTGGCATAGTATTTACTGCGATATATCCTATTATTGTCTGTGTTTCCATGCCCTCATTTATGCCACTTCTTGTACGTCGCTGAGCAGGGCGTGGAGGCAGTTCTGAAGGGGTGTGAACTACAACAACGGAAATGAGCATATATATATGGAGTTGAATTATTATTGAAATAAATATTTCATTATTTTGATTAAAATTACAATATTTATCTTTACTATTCTCTGTAGATGTGACAACTGGGGTGTTAATTGGAGGTCTAGTTGCTTCCTCTTGCAGTTCATGCTCCTGAGATGCATGGTCTTCCATTGAAAGAAGAAAATTTATAAGTATATGTCAGGAAATATATATATCTAATCACAGTAGATATTTCTATTTCCAAAGCATACATACCAGAATGGACACTATGCTCCACACTATCATGTAACATGTTCACCCCAACATCAACTTGTACTTGCTGAGTACTGCTAGATTCACTGTTGTGGTTGCATTGTTGCTTAAAAACAAACATAAAGTTTTAGTTATGGGTGATATAATTAGAATTACTGAATAGACTTTAATAGTATACTACAATTGGTGATATGCCTGCATTTGCGTCATTGGGGATATTGGAGTCCACCCCAAGCTTTTCCGATGTTCAACCACACTTTTAAAACCAAACTTGCAACCAAGCTTTAGGTCTTCCTCGGTGGCAGCAACTTGGAATGTATTTCCCTGCAATGCATGATAACACATTTTAAAATTTACAGTATCAAAATCAGATATTTGTTTGGTACTGTTAAATAAATATTCCCAACAATTAATCATTTAATACTTACGATTCTTGCTCTTAGTTTTCTATAGCCACCCTGGCCCAATCTATGTTTCCCGCGCTTTTCCATTCTAGCCTTGGTTTCTTTGGAGGTGTCAGGTAGCCTATATATGCAAATTTTGAAAAACCTTAGATATAAAAAATCTTACTTAAAAGAAAAAAGAAAAAAATAATTGAGCTTATTTCAGTAAAAAGATGATATATGTTGTACCTTGCTTTACCAAGCTGTGGTTGTCTTCCTTGTTTTTTTAGCAAGTTCTCCTTTGCATAATCTATGAGTTCCTTCCACTCTTTCTCCGGAACCATGGGAGGGCGCTCATGCTTGAGGTCAGCTTGCAATCTTTCGCTATATTGGGCCCTGGTTATTTCAAATTCTCACTGGCTAACTTTGCAACAACTTTCCTGTTGAAATTATTTCCAAACAAGTTGACCATGTGGTCCATCAATTCATCTCTCTTATTGTTATCTTTTCTATTCCACTGTGTGTGAATGGTGGGGCCAAACAAATCCAAGTCTTTGTCATTCAAATGCCTATAGAAGACATTGTTTCCTACAAAAACATGTCATCCATTCATTTATAATAATTTCAACATATGTCTATTTCAATTTCATGATTAAAATAAATAAATAAATTAATAAATACCTGCAATCTTCTAAACCTTGATAGGAACACAAGATTCATCCACCAGAAAGGTGAAATATAGTGATCCGGTGCTTTTAACTCGTGCTGCTCTAGGAAAAGTTTCATGGTTTTCTACAATACGTTCATCTCCAGAGTCATGTGGAGTCCTAGGCTCCGTCTCCTCATGCTCTGGCATGGCATCATGCCCCGTATCATCAGTTCCCACGTCATCAATGGATTTGAGGGAAACCGCAGGAGTGGAAAAAAGCCTCATTGGTACATTGCTTCTTTTTTGTTGCATTGGACCATCACTGCTACCTATACCTATCTCGACAGGTTCTGATCTAGTACGGGTTTTAAAAATTCCTACAAACAATAAACTTTACTTTATCAGATCACTTGGAAAAATAAAAAACATAATATCAAATATGAAATCATGTCATAGCTTAAAAAAATTTGTGAAGATGCCACTTACACCATAAGATTGTATTTCATCTTGCAGCTGTTGAATCCTTGCCCTATTCTCTTGTGTCAAGGGCCTTTTGTGATCCAAGGAAAGCATTTCTATGTTTTCCTTTTTCAAGGCTGTTCTAAAAGTGTGTAGTGGGTCAGTGGAATAGAAAATGTATTCCTCAAACCCCTCATAACCCAGATCAGGTGCACATGACTAAATTCATTAAACAATAAATTAAATTAAGCAATATAATTTTAACATCATTCGAATATTGATATTGTAATGAAAATTAAGTTACTATTATGCACTAGCACTTACCTGATGCGGTGTTATGTCCGATGAGAGTTCATGATCAACCGGCACCGTGGAAGCAGTAGGTGCCTTTCCACGGTCCTGAATGAACTAGTAGTCCATCATAATGTCAGAAAAATGAACCAGTAATCCATCATAAGCTTAGAATAATGTGAATGTCAGTAGTGGACATTGAATGTTAACATACTAAATCAAAACATTTAGTTATTGTACATAACACTTAACTGACAGGCCACAGAGTGTGACCTTCCATGGTCTCCCTCGACCATGGAAGCAGCAGGTGCCTTTCCAATGGTGCCACCCTGACATAATAAATCAATAAATAAACGTTTACCTCATACTAAATAATTGTAACATAAACAAAAATGAGATATTGCATTAATATTTATTTTTACCTCGGAAGTAGAAGATACATGTTCTGCTGCATGTCGATGTGAAGACTCCTACCATATTTTAATGAGCATGCTATCATATGGAAATATTAACAATAAGCATGGAAAAAGCGAATGCTAACAGTGAAAATCGGAACATCTTGTTATTGTAGTCATATTTATTTGCTATATTTAACATTTACCTGACGAGGCGTACATTCTGACCTTCCACGGTCACCCTGGACTGTGGAAGCAGCATGTGCCTTTCCATTGCCTCCACCCTAAACAAATGTGAATAGTCAATAATTGCATCATAAACAAAAATGATATATTCATAGTAGTGTAATCACCATGTAATCACATGGAAATATTCATCATCAGCATGAATAAAGCAAATGACAACAGTGGAAATCGAATGTTAACAGAAAAAATGAAACATTCAGTTATTGTAGTCATGTTTAGTTACTACATTTAGCATTTACCTGATGAGGCATAGTTTCTAATGGTCCACGATTCCCCTATACCATGGAAGCCACATCTATTCTATTTAAGTTGTAATCGATCAACAACTCTTCACCTGCAAGTTTATTGCACATACAAATATACGATGATGTTCGCGTGCCTCGAATTCGCAATTTGGTTGCTTATTTGTTTTCACTAGTCGTGTACTATTTATAAAGCTAGAAACATTTCCAGACGCTCTTGGTATCCCATCAATATACATAGTTGCCCCTTTGTTTTTATTGTTTTCTGCTATTTGAATATAATTCGCGGCAACTCTGTATCTCTGCATACTTCGAGTATATTGGACCAAGATCAACCAGTTATTGTATCTGTATAGTGGTCCTACATACTCCATCAATTCAGTTACAGTTCCATAGCGAACCTTTATTCCATCCATGGAAAATAGTCCCAATCCATGTAAGGACGAAGGAGCGATGCGATACATCCACCCATTGACGAGGAAATCTATGTCCACTTGAGGTAGCATATTAGGTACCCATCGTTGCACTAGATGTTTATACCTCAATGGAAAATCAATGTCTCCTAAGCTCTCAGCATCATAATTACATGACCCACCGTTGGCAATAAAATATTTCATGCATCTATGAAATCTTTTCCTTATCTTTTCAGATCTAGTTGATATAAAACCGGTAGATCTAGTACAAATCGACTCACTTTCAACCTCTCAGAGTATATCTTCATCATCACTTGAGGAATGTAGATCTGACAGATACCTATTTGGTGGTACCTACACTCCATAAAACAAGAATAAAAAAGACGATGCTTTCTCTCTTCTTTGGAAGTACACATTTACTTAGTTAAACACATTTACTTCCCTCAAATCTGAGGCTTAGGTGGGACATGCCGAACCCTAGTGGATGTAGTGTTACAAATCTCAGCTGAATTTTTTGGTATTGGGATGACTATTTTTGGCAGGAAGAGACCAAGTTACGGTGCCATAACAAGCTGTCCATACGACACAACATTCATCCCTGTAGGCTGTGAGCTCTTTTGTGGACTGAGTTTGCATATTTGGGCGTCTTTTTCTCTTGTGGGTAGAACAAAACCACCAGGGACAACAAATTAAGGAAGTTAACTAGTATATCACCCAATTTTGGTCCTTCCAACACTGTTGGGAATATTATTGGAAACCTGCCCTCTTTCTTTGAATGGCATATTTTTGGCATCCTACCCTTCATTTTTAAAATTTACATGCTGGTATTTTATGCTAATGCATATGAAAACTATTTGTTAGTGAACTGTTTGGAAAAATCACTCAACTAAGAAACATTAATTGACTATATCAACCCAACAAACCATAACTACAGTGAGAGGGTCCACTCAGGAGTACATTGCAGCAGTGTTTGTAACTGTTTCATGTCAATACATCTTAACCAAATAATCATTAAAATACTACAGCAGAGAACGCAAAATACATCAGCTAACTTAGGTGAAATATTACACCTTACACATGTTGCAAATTTCAAATTCATGCAAATTGGCACTCAAATGGCCATGAGAAATTTTATTTTCAAAGACTATTTCCAGACATTATGTGTATATTGATTTTCCGACTATATTGGTTTTTTTTTTTAAACAAATAATAAATTTCAATCAAGAATGAGCATATCCATCAACCAAGCAGGAGGACCAAACTAGAAAAATGTCAACCTGAGAGCAGTCCCAAGTCGGTCACTTTGTTGAAGAAACTTCAACACTACCAGTTAGGTAAATGTGCTAATACAATTTTTGGTGACATGTAATGTAAGATAAACACATTAATCACAAAAAGGGGGTAACACACAACATCAAGAGAACTAGGCCAAATGTAGACAAGGCAAAAATATTGGTTTCAGGAAGCTTTTGAACATTGGTGTTTTACTCTGTAAGCCTTGGAGTACTCACTATATCCAGCAAAAACACCCTTTGAAATGGAGGATTTCAATTCAATCCTTTTCTCCTCGAGAATATGAATATATACAAAGCAACCAAAAAAACAGTAGTGTGACACCGAGGGTTTATCACTAATGAAATCTTCTTATAGTGTTTTGTTCTTCAATACCCTATGAAGATACCTATTCATATATGCTCCCATGGTTAATTTCCACAAATTTCTCTCTTAACTATTTATGGTAAATTCACTTGCTCCTAAAGTTGTAAAACAAGTTCTGGGTGGGTTTTCTAATGAAAAATAGGTTCCTGTAATAGCTACCAGAATGTACTTTCAGATTCAACCATACTTCTCTTTGCTGTCCCTTACCTATTAAACTCCTCAAATGCTTTTTCACCAATCCTACAATGGAAAGAACTAGGGTTTGCTCAAATATTAATAAACCAACAATTAGCAATAATCTTGTGTAAGCTATCACTAATTCACGAGTCTAAAGTGTGACTTTTACTTTTTATTAGTTGTAAAATGAATTTTGGGCATCCCATGCAACCTGTGGACAATGGAAGGCAATGAACATGCCCTATACCTCATGTATGGGAAGTTCTGGGCCATATAATGACAAGCTACAACCGTAATTAAACATATATGAGTAATGTTTTTAACATTAGTAGACATGTTTCACCTTCTAGCAGCCTCATCATTTAGTTCTAGGCCAGTTTTGTGGATGTGAGGTACTTTTGGGCACAAATTAAGACTATCCATGTCTTCTTACAACATGAGACACTTGCAAAATTTGAGGTATGCAAAGGCTAAGAGAAGAAATCATGGGTGTGTTGAGTGGAGTTTGGATAAGTATGAACCTTTTCATTGGATTTGCTCTGGGTACAACAAACTCCTGTAATATGCAGTAATTGGGCATCATGCCTTCCAATACAAACTTTTAGCACAAGTGACTCTAATAATCACAAGTCAGCTACGTGGGCATCATCTCTTGCTAGTTGACTAGTGGGATGAATTTGGGGTTTTGGAGCTATTTCATGCAATAGAACTGGATAACATTAGCTATTGAGGACTTTGAATTGAGTGTACCAAGGCTGATTTCCTCCCGAATGTTGTTATTTATTTATTTATCCTAATGGTGTCAATGACCTTTTTAATAGACTGTTATTAAGGTTTCTATGTCTCCAAATAACTACAAGATATGCCAAATAAGGGGAGCACTCTAGTCTCCCAGGAAAGCAAACAACCGAAGGATGCCACCTTAGCACTTGATAGTCAAAATCATAGAGGTCATTAATACCATTAGGATAAATAATTAAATAACAACATTCGGGACGAATGTGTTAGTTGCAATTAAATGTGTGGGGAATGTTATGTAAGACCCTCAAACAACCCTTATACACCACATGCGATTGATGCAAACATTCAAATCCTTGACAATTTAAGCCTTAACTTAAGTGAAATCAACAAGAGATACAAGTTTTGGAAAACATCTAAATTTTTTTATGGCTTTCAAAAGTAAGGTCTAAAAGTTTTTAGGGCTTTCAAAAGTAAGGTCTAAATTTTTTTATGACTTTCTTTTCAATCTTTATGACAATTTGAATGGACAGGCCCCACTCATAGCCAAATACTTTTGAGATATTTACAACTCATCGGAGTATAGGGGACCATATAATTCTTGAAAGACATTGGATTCAACAACCCATGCCTTTGAATAAACGAACCTCAGGACCACGTGTCTATTCTAATGCATGTGGACGTCTATGTGGGTTTTGAAAAGCCACTGTCGTTTTTTTTTAACGTAGTACCCAAGGATTTGGGCCTCAGTAAGCTTTGTCTAAAAAATATCTTTGACCTGTTCGAGAGATTCTCCAACTTCCTGTTTTAGATTATAAATAGCAGTTGGACCTAATGATGTCAGGTTGATGCCGAATGACCGCCACTAGTCTCTAGTCCAATTAGGGACCAACCATCCAGGATCCTCATGGATATGTGTCATTTGAGGTCCAAACTTTAGCATGGTATAATATCTTCTATCTGTATTTTCTTTTCTCAAAAATTTTCACCATAATTTTTTATATTTTTCATAAGTGTGTGTAGTACTTGGAAACCGGAGACTAGCATCTTGATGTGGCCATGCTTCCAAAGAACGTATTGTTTGTCTAGTCGTAGCTAGGGGTGAGGTGTAGAGCCCTCCTTCGAGATTAAGTTAAGATCATTTGAGGTCCAAACTTTAGCATGGTATAATATGTTCTATCTGTATTTTCTTTTCTCAAAAATTTTCACCATAATTTTTTATATTTTTCATAAGTGTGTGTAGTACTTGGAAACCGGAGACTAGCATCTTGATGTGGCCATGCTTCCAAAGAACGTATTGTTGGTCTAGTCGTATCTAGGGGTGAGGTGTAGAGCCCTCCTTCGAGATTAAGTTAAGATCATGGTATAGGTGAGATAACCAATTGCTTGCATCAGCTGCTTTTCTCAGGGAGT
Organism: Larix kaempferi; assembly: GCA_027924585.1. Lineage (NCBI taxonomy): Eukaryota > Viridiplantae > Streptophyta > Pinopsida > Pinales > Pinaceae > Larix > Larix kaempferi. Next base: position 6,872,242 of record BSBM01000866.1, read on the forward strand.
TTTTGTAAATCATCTCTGGTACAATACTAGATCCCATAGGCATTCTTCTGAGTTCTGGCACTAGTCTAATAAAAGCATCAGATCCCTGTAAGTTAGCATCTAATACTTCAACATGTCTCAACTCCCACCTAGGTTTCCAGTCTTGCATATAATCCAACCAACTCATATTATCATTGATAGTATAGATATGATTTTTTCCTCTGGTCCAAGTAGAGATTTTCATGTTTACTTGTGGGTTATGGGCCCACTGGATTCCACTTTGACCTTCTACGCTCTCTTTCCTCATGCTCGCTTGCACCAGCCTTGTTTGTTTCAGGCTCTCTTGTTAAAAATTAACAACATTCTCCTGTGTCAAATATTCTCTTATTAGTAACCATTGTGGTACTTTGGTGCAAATGTTTTTCCTAACTCATTGTTTCTCCATATTGTGTGCCTAGTGCCACTTGTCTATGTCAATGCATAAATCAACCTCTTCTTGGTTTGTGGTTCTAGTTGGCCTTTTTTTTGGCCTTGTAGTGGTTTTCTAATGTCACAGACATAGTCATTGACACATTAAAACAAAAACCTAAGCAGTGAGTGCATGACATGAGTGAGTGAATGAGTGAGTTTACCAAGGCTGATTTCCTCCCAAATGTTGTTATTTAATTATTTATCCTAATGGTATTAATGAACTTTTTAATAGATTGTTAAAAAGGTTTCTATGCCTTAAATAACTACAAAATATGCCAAAAATCTATGGATGACAATAGGGCAACATGGTCCACACAATTACAAAATACCTCAACCCAACACATTTGTTAAGTCCTAGTGTGTTGTCTAGAAGCATATTTATATATAATATGTTTTGAATTAGGCTAGTAGTGTGACTAATTGTAAAATCCAATTCTGCTACAAAAGATGATGGAATTTTCCCTAAACCATGGTCACCTTTGCACATGAACTTTCCTCCTTTGTTGGTTCATAGTTTCCAGTAGAGGAATTTGGAAACCATAATGAAAGTCTCTCAACCACGCATGTGTAATAAAATCATCAAATACTAGGGAATCATCATCATCATTGACAATCATTCAACCAGTTGCTCCAACCAATAAAACATCATGTCAACCCCACTAAAAATGTGATGAAATCACAAATGGACACCCATGAAAAATCAGGGGTAATAGTTGGAAATTTTTTTTTGTGAGCTATCTCATGGTGATGAATGTTCTCCTTGTTTCTCCAGGGCATTGGATAATTTGGGCATTCCTTCTGTGCAGTAATGAATTTTTGTTTGTCATCCATTTTCACCAGTTTGGTAGCTTGTCTTGAGGAGGTTCATTCTCCAATTCCCTAGCTCTGATGGGGGATTATGATATATGGATGGGAATTTGTTTTCATAAGCTTTATCTTGGTATGAAATGCTAAAACTAGTTCCCTAGGGATTAGAGCTATGGAAGCTTATTTATGAGAATTTGGTGGTTTTTGAGCCATTTCAACACATGGTTGGCCTTTTCTTATGGTATTTGGAGACCATTCTATGACAATGCCCTTGCTCCTTGGATTTTGGTTGATCTCTTAGCATGATTATTCATAAATTTTGGATGAGCACTCCTTTGGTTTTGGATTTGATTTACACTTATGAATGGATTAGGGTTGACTTGGGATAGAGCACTCCCCCTTCTAACCCTTTATGGATAATATGGTGCATCCATGCATTTGATGTTAGGGATGAGTGCAACCAGCCTCCAAGATAGATGTTAGGGCTGAGTGCAACCATTCCCATGTCTGTTATTTTTCTGCTTCTACCTCAAAAACTATTGTTTAAGGCCTCCTTTGCACCTAGATCTAACTAAAGATGCCTAGACCTACTTCTTTCACCACTGTACCTGCCCAAAATTAATTTTTATGCTACTATGGGATTGTTTGAGGGCATTTTTAGGGTTGCTTTGTACCCATAATTTATAACAGTGCCAAATACTATTGTTGATGACCTCCAAGGTTGCCTCGAATTGCTTTTCTCATGCCCTTGCTACATAGGACATGCCCATATTTGCATTTACAACTATTTTATGACTGTTTGAGGGTTAATTAAGACTCATGTACCTTCCAAACTTCCCAGAACATGCCCAAATTTATAGGTTACTATTATTTATGGATTTTATATGGTCATAAATGTTATTTAAAACACCCAAAATTGATTCTAAATATAAGGTTCTACCAAGCACCAGTTGCACCAGTTGCGGGACTTAGATAAAAAATAAGGTTCTACCAAGCACCAGTTGCGGGACTTAGAAAAAAATATAAGGTTCTACCAAGCACCAGTTGCAATGTTCTAAAATTGAGAAAGACAAACTATTCATAAGACTTATAGTCTTCAAGCATCTAGTTATTTGATTTCCTGCCTTTACATTCCTAGTTGTGTGAATATGATATTGAAACACTGTAAACATCAGATTAACTAGAATTAACTCAAGCATAGATCAGTACTTGAAATCTGGAACAAAGTACTGTGTCAGCAAGTGGATTTAGTCTACAAGATAAGGTAGCTAGTGTTTGTGTGGCAACAAGGCACTAAACAATGGGAGTGTTTATAGCTAAAACATTTATCAAATTACAAGCGATATAAATTACAATAAAAGAAAGAGAAGCATAAGAGATAGGTAAGCCATCATATGAGGGATAAATTATGGGCATGAAAACAACACTAAATTTCAAATCTGGGCACGGTTTGTGCAAGTTCTAAGCTTCATCCTCCATTTTTGGCCCTAACCTTCTAAAAGCACTAAGCAATTAGGAAAATGAGTCAGAAATCATCTTAAAATAATTTATGTGCAAATTTGGACAAAGGCAGTTAATGCTGGGCCCTTTTCTACCCTGAATCAACAACCGAACCTCTAAATTGGGTGAGCTTGTGATGAATAATAGTAGTAATGGGGCCTAAGACCAGTAAATAGGTATCATCTGTTGTATACTCTGTAATGTAGGGAAATACAAAAGACAGAATGTACACCTATTGAAGATCATGAAGTTATATATTATGGGTTGAATTTACATATTATGGGTTGAAATTGCATTCTACCAATGAATTGCCTACTGATACTGGACCTACTTCTGCTTACAATATGACTTTGGGTGCCTTAACTACTAGAAGTGAAAATAGTGTGTCCGTAGACGTTGATAGTGACAAGAGATAATCTTTGTATATTGATGGTGACATGAGTGATCTTGGACTTGAAGTTCACAAAGTTCCATCTTCTAATTTAGAGTTTTCATCTAATAATGGCTTGCAGGTTGATACTAGACCCACTTCAGTTTACAGTCTCCCTCCAGGTGCTAAAATTACTACTAGAAGTAACAAGAGAGAATTTGTAGATGTTGATGGAGATAAGAGTGTTGTAGATGCTAAGAATGACAAGAGTTTTCTTTTGCATACATAATGTACAACTGATGAAGTTCATGAATTTCCATCATCTGAGTTGGAATTACATGCTAATAATGAGTTTCCTACTGAAACCGGGGCTATGTTATCTTACAGTATTACTATGGGTGTTGAACCTACTATTAGAAATGAAGAATTAACATCTGTAGATGTTGATGTTGAGAATAGTGCTTTCATAGATGTTTAGCTGGTTGACGTTGGGGATTATGATTACATATAGACTAGTGGGGAGACTCTGGTCCAAGGAAATCAACCTACAATAATTGTTGAAATATCAGAGATAGGGTTTTTCCCTCAATAATTAGTAACGAATCATAAATCCATATGGAATATACCATGAATTCATAATCGGTCCAAATCTCAAACATATCATTCACCATATGCTGAAATTATTGATTATATAATACTAGTAACATAACGAGTTACATAAACAGTTATCCAATACAAATATCAATAGTTGGATGAGGATAGTGTTGCACTTGAATATGAATACATGTTGGATTCCCTTCACAATTACAGGTTGCTCAAATTCTACCAAATTCCCAACATGAGATCCCAAAAGAAATTGTTGCAATTGTTGGTGATTTATTGGGATCCTAATTAAAATGATTTCGTAATAGATGGGGAGGTTTTAGAGTTCACATTGGATTATCTATACTTCATCACCAGACTATCTCGGTGAGGATTTTTAGTTAAACTAAAAGGAGGTGGAAAGGGTGGACTGGTGCTCAGAGTACAAGGGTATGTGGACACTTGCTACTCCACAGGTACTATAAAGATCGAGATCCATATTTTGATCACGAACATAGATACTTTAACTTTGAAGGTACTCATGTTGACTATTGCATGAGTGGTAGGCTCGTCTGCTTTAAATTAGGCATCTGAAGCATAGATGTTTTATATAATGGAGTGATTGATACCCATGATATTTTATTGGTGCACTTATTGAGATGCATATCCAGCACTTCTAAATTTAGTTGTAGTTCTAGTTTACTAAGGTGAGCTCCATAATTTATAGATCTGCTAGGTTGTGGGTGAGAGTTAATAGGAGGCCAGTAAGACCTGTAGTTTAATATCCATACCCAGGAGCTAGTAGTGCTTGTAGCAGACCTGATGTCCTCACAAACAATCTTCATTCTAAATTCACGATCAGTTAAAACATGAAGGTTTTTGAACTAATTTTTTAGGTTTTGTGGGTTTAGGGACATTGATGCAAATGGGGATGTGTGCAGTGAGAAGGATGCCATTTTTCAAAATCAGGGTGTGGTGGTACATGGAGGTGCATAACAAAATAATAAATTTGTAAAATGTTATCTTTTAAAAACAAAACCAATGTTGTCAGGACTGGATGGTGGCTGGTAGAATAGAGGCGGTTTTGGGGGAAAAACTAAAATATAAGGGCAGACAAATAACACTGTCTTCGAAACCATAACATGAACAAAATTTACATAACTTGAGGAAGAAATTGCAATTTCTATTCCAGTTAAGATTTAAATTGATTTATTTATGTGCCTTCAGCACTGATACCATATTCAAATGATTCACATTAGAGATATTACAGTCTTGCCCTTATTTCTGGGCATGATCATCCAAAACACAGGAATTTACCCTATTTATTAATCTACTGAGATATCTGAAAAGATAAAACATGTGTGTTATCAAATATAACTAAACTTCTTGAACGGTCAAGGACAACAATCCATTCAAAGATTCCTCCAAATTCATGGTTCCTGCGTTCAAATATAGACCTTTGACTTTGACCACACACTAAGTAACCGAAACCAGGAAAACCTCACCCTAAACCCTACCTTGACAAATACTTACAACAAAATACTTAGAAATTAAAACAAGGGACAACTCGTAACTCTGCAAATACATTGCAACCACCTAATTCGCACCCAAAAATCCAGAGATTCGACTCAATATAGGAGGGTTTCAACTTACAGTTTCCATTGAGGGTCTGCGGGGATATGCAGACTCGGCCAGAGCACAGTGAAAGTTGCATAGTGAAGGAGGAGCACAGTGAAAGTTGCATAGTGAAGGACGAGCTCCGGCCGCCCCAAAGAAACCAAGTTCAATAGCCCTCATAGCAATTCAATAGTAAAATTTGCACAGTGAAGGAGGACACCGAATCGTAGCCAATTGCATGCAGGGGTGCCATCGAACCAGAGCAACAGATCAACGTTTTCGCCTAGCTCAACGGAGACAGGTATGTTTTGTTTGATGTTTAATAAATTATAATATCATATTAATTTCAATATTATAATTTCAACAATATATATTAATTAATTATAATTATTATATTAATTTCACCAATATTATAATTAATTCATATTTTAATTTCACAATGGTACCAACAATCCTAAAATATTGTGGTGAAGCAATGGTAATGTTTGAGATAAAAGGCCTATTCAACATATTTGAATGTTGGCTAGATGTCAATTTAATTGTATTAAAATTTTTCAAGATTCCTCTCCAAACAAGCATTTAACAATTCACTTAGTAGATACCACTAGTTCCCTTTGCAATTTGACATCAATAAGAGATAACCTTCCTTGATCCTTGAAAAGTATGCATATTTCCCTTGGACTAGTGGAATGGGTTGAGCACCTCAAATCTTAGAACAAAGGAACCACCTTAAAAAGTTCTCCAAAGTAGTAAAATGATAATAACAAGGGAATTAGAAAGATACATAGTAAATTATATGAAGAACCTCCATAAAAATGCTAAGAACCATGAAACATTTAGCAATTGAAGATCCTTGTACCACAAACTATGCACTTTTTCGTACATCTTTTCAAGGCACCATTCCCACATGTTTAACAAAGAGAGATTCACACCAAACATAATGTCTAAGTAGCAAACAATAAGTGTGTCTCCTACGTGTCACCAATGACATATTAACCAAGAAGGTTTATCCTTACCTCCAATCAACCAAAAATTAATCTTGTCATTACTAATGCTTATGCTATTCGCCATAAAAAAAAACATTCAAACAATCAAACGCTTTTTCAACAAGAATTTTGGAAAGTTAGATGGAAAGTAGGGAGTCATTTGAAAAGTAGTTTATTATATTTGACTTGAAGGAGTTAGATAAAATACACATGGCTAGAGTATATGTTGAAGAAGGTAAGGTCAACATACTTTGGAAGCAACAAGATGGTTATTGAATAAAAATGAGGTATAAATTGTTAAAAATGTTATATCTACCATTAAAACACCAACAAAATATGGTTTTTCATTAAAGAAAGTATTTAGTATCTACCATAAAGAGCACCAACAAACAACATATGTTGTTTCATTTAAGAAAGTATTTAATGTCGCTTGATATGTCATTAGCCTTAAGTCTTGTGACCATCATAACCTATTGAATAAATGTTATTCTAACTCATGATTTGAAAAAGAAATACTTGGTCTATCATTGCATTAAAAATATGAACATTGATGACAATATTGTTCAAAATATTATGACAATTTAAGTTACCAATCCATTTGTATAAAACTTATGATAATTGTTCTAATATTAAATAACCCAAAAATTAATACATAAATCTTATAACTTCATTTTCTAGAACATAAATTACCACTACAACCTCCAGGAACACCCACAGTATTGCACATTTAGAACATAAGATTAGAAAACTATTTTTCAAATATAACCAAGTTAATGAACAAAATGAACATATGGTGAGTGCATTTACTTTAACCTATAAACATTGTGTACCTATACTTCTCAACAATTAAATATCATTCATTTTCTTCTTCATCCAACTCAAAATTTGTATCAAGATCTGGTTCTGAATAGATATTGATGAAAGGATCATTCACATTGTCATCAGCATCAAAGTCATCTTCACTAATATAGTCATCCATATCGTCAATGAGATCATCGTCTGCTACATTTGCATGATCAACCTCTTCAACTTCTTCATCTAGCACATCGACTGCAGCCTGATCTGAATCATCATCATCTTCTTCTTCTTTGTGATTATCTTCATCATCTAGTACATGATTATACTTTATCAGTCTTCCTCTTGGATCGTATCGAACAACACATGACCAACCTGCTTTACCTGGTACCTCGGAGTAGTAGACTTGCCCACATTGACTTGCAAGAACATAAGGCTCTGTACCCGGTTCAAATGCCCTTGTATTAACCATGGTAAATCCATTAGCATGCTCAATAATAGTTCTTTCAGGATCACATTCATGCATCCATAGCCTGTACCACTTCACCTCAAACAAAACTATTTTAAAGGAGTTAAAATCACACTCAATAATGTCCTCCAAATGCCCATAGTACCTATTCTTGGTTTCTTCTGGATGTCTATCACTTCTAGAGGAAACATTGGTGATCTTAAACACTGCAGTTATCCCACAATCCGAGGTTTTCCTGTTATCATCTACCTTTTTTATACGAAATTTACAACCATTACACCACATAGCCTTGTGATGTTTCAACTGCAACATTGACAACATGTTAAAAATACATTGTGAATTAATAAACGTCATATAGGAGTTAGTAAATATAATTGAAAACTTAAACAAACGAAATGTAATTGGAAAAATGGATCGAAGTAACTAGAAAAAATGTGGGTAAAAAATTTACTTGCCTTTTTTTCTTTTAAACCATGGGCTAAATCAACTTCCCTTTGCTCGGTAAGGTCAGGAATTTGATGTCGAAGACGATGAGCTGTTTTAATCATTTTATTGACTCCTTCCCATGATAACCTACCAAAGAATTCTTCGTAGTCTTTTATCCAATGCTCCATCCAATCAAGGTTGTTTGCAATGTATAAATATAAATCATCCCACAATCGACCAACTATAGGATAAAATAACAATTCAATATCATTAATTAGATATCATTAAAGGCACATAGTGTAATATAGTTGAAAATGCATAATTATTAACAAGAGTTAAAAAATAGCATGATAATATAAAATTGGAAAAAATAAATGTGTAACATATTAATTCAACAACGTATAATAATAATTACCTTTCCTAGTCCTCAATGTACCTCTCCCCAATAGGACCTCCCCTTCAAATTTGTTGATGGATTTGAGATGCCAAATGCGAGGGACAGTCATATTTTTTGCTAATTTAGGTAGATATTCACTAGTGTACACCATGCATTGATATACCATATATCCTTCAACCATAGAACCCTCAGGATGCACTCTTTGTCTAACAAAATCCTTCAATGACTTCAACTGCCTCTCCACCATCCACATCGACCTTGTGTGTACTGGTCCACATAATTCAATCTCCTCAACTTGGTGTATGAGGTAGTGTTCTTGTGCATTGAAGAATGCTGGAGGTAGATACTATTGCATTTCACACATTAGTCGGGGAATTTCTCTCTTCCAATGCCTTATATCTTCTTTATTGATTTGTTTTGATGAAAGCCACCTACAAATGATGCAATAAAACAATAAATCAACGCATATATAATATTTGTGGGAAAAACATAATATGTCAATAAGTTCCACTACAAACCACAGACCAAGTAAATTTTCCAAGTAAAACATTACTTACCTCATGTATTTTCCAAGAACATAAATAATATGTTTTATGTTGTTGTCAAAGTTGTCTAGAAGAGATAAGGTAGAACATACTGTATGAAAAAAATACATAATTATTAATATTTATTTCAAAATAAGAGAATAAAATTAATAAAATAGTGCATACCGATAATGAAAGATATTATAGACTCATGATTACCTTAATGAATGTATGCCAATCATGTGTTTTAACCCCAAAAAAATCACCTTTTTTCATCAAGATATTCTTTATGTTTGACGAAAAACCCGTCGGAAACCTGATTTTTTTGATGACCTCTTTTACAATATTTCTCTGTTGCTCTGTCAAGCACCAAGGAAGACTAATATTTTGTTGACGGCCATTTCCATTAGAATTAACGATCACACTTTGCAATGCGTGATTAGCTTCTTGGATGTCACTACAAATATTTCCAATTTTTTCTTTGTCAATCCTTCCATCTAATATTCGCCATAACATTTTTGTTATGTTCTTGCCGATATGCATTGTGTCAAACAAATGAACTATTTGCAGGTGCTCATAGTATGGAAACCTACTGAATTGAATCGGGTAAATTTTGATTCCTTGTAGAGCCCATTCGTGCCTTAAAGACATTCATGAAACATCAACAAAATCAAATTAAAACTAATTAATCAATATAGGTATAACATATCGCGCTAAAAATAATTCAATACAAAAAAAAAATGGCATACCTTGATAGTTTCTATTATATTCCACTTTCCATAGGTGAGGTGTCATTCTTCATGGTTTTTTTGCATTCTCTTCTTTACCATTAAATTTTTCTTTGTCTGCAGTTCGATAACTATGGTTCTTAGGCAGAAAGTGCCTATACTGATCGAACACTTCCTTTGCTAAACTCCTTGAACGACGAAATTTTATCCTGGGACGGAAAGCTGGACATGCAAATTTACCCTTTGTTTGAAGACCTACAAGATATATGAATTGGTGTAGCAAATTAGAATTACAATTTAAAATAATGCATGATATTATCAACAGATATATAAAATATTAAGGAACAAAAGAAAGTAAGAACATACCACAAAAATGTGTTAACCCGGGATCATCATGAATTGTAAATGCAAGTATTCCATGGAATTGAAATCGTCTTTGCCCTATTGGTCTAGAAATATCATACATAGTGACGCCAGCCCATAACTTCAACAAATCATCAATAAGAGGCTCAAGATATACGTTCATATAGTTAACTTGGTAGTTTCCTAATTGGTCCAACATACATGATTAATTATATTTAGCACCTATATGTCGTTATATATAAAAGACATAATTATCATGCACGAAACAAATCAATGAAATATTTAGTGATCAGACTTTCAAGTAAAAAATTACATATTAATTAAATACCTAGAACAATCATTGCCAACATTGTGTGCTCTCTCTTGATCGACATCCAAGGAGGAAGGTTATTGTTTATAACAAAAATAGGCTACATTGAGTAGGTAGAACTAATCTCTCCAAATGGATTGACACCATCAGCTGCCAAAGAAAGTTTAACATTACGAGGATCTTCTTTAAAAATTGGCCACTTGTCTTTGATGTACCTCAATGCAGAACCATCTACAGGAATTTGAAGAACATCATCGTGACTTCTTTTCTTTGCATGGAAATCCATAAACTGTGCTATTATTTGACACCTGAACAACCCCTGGAAACGTGGAATTATCAGAATATATCGAAGAACTTTTTGAGGCACCTTTTTTGTCACTTTATCGGTTCGATACCTACTTGTTTGACATTGTGGGCATTCATTTTCTAATGCATATTTTCCATAGTATATCATATGATCATTAGGACATGCATCAATAGCTTGATACTCCATTCCAAATGCTTTCATAATGACATATATCTCTCGATATGTGCGTGGTAAAATATTTGAAGTTGGTAATAGAAAATCACCTAACAATCTACAAAATTCAAAAGAATAAATCAATGAAAACAATATTAATCAACAATATCGCATACAAACTTTACAAATTAGATAACAATAGCAACAATATTGGAAAAAAGTCAACCCTTTCTATAGATATTGTGAACAGGCATACAAAAATAATTAACAAATTACATACCTTAGTATCTGTGTCAGACAGGTGTTTGATAAACCGTTCAAAACCTTCAAGTTCACTAACAACAATATAACATATAGAAGATTTGTTTTTGAGCCTTCATAAAGAGGTTGATGTGACTTCTCGAGTAGAGGATCAACATCATGACTATCATCCTGGTTGCCCTCATCCATTGGAGCAAATGTATCTTGGATCAATCTATGTATCTCATCTTCCTTGTTTGTATCACTAATGTTATCTACATCCATATCATCATAAATAACTATTTGATCATCTTCAATATTCTGATGTAGAAGTTCATTAGGCTGTGAATGAGTATTTATGCTAGTACTTGGCAAATAACTCTCTAGAGGGCGACATTTTGGGGGCACTGTCTATAAATTTACAAACAACGTAGAAAAAATAGTCTATATAGAACATATAGTTAAAAAATAAGACATTTTACTGAAATTCATGACATGATGAATATTACAGTGAATATATTAAAAATTGAATAACGACCTCTTACCAGGCGACGATATTCATAACCCCCTTCAGCGTGCCCCTTCTCCCTACAATGTCTTTTAGCTGTTGTTATTAAAAGTCTTCTATTTTGCAAGCCCCTGCAATCATAGCAAGGACAATAACATTTTCCATCTCCTCTCGCCTTTAATGCAGCTCTAAACTAAGCAAGCTTGCTTGCATTTTCATTCATAGTGACAAATCCTTGTAGTGGTACAAGTAATTGTCTTACCTACACCATACCAAACAATAACTTGTCAATTACATCAGATATTATAAGTATATTTATGAAAGAATCTAATCCGGAATTAAAATGGATTTATGATGAATTGAAAATAATTGTAATTTTGTTTTGAAATTGGTATATAGTAATTCCTCTATTAATTTTAGCATTGCAATTTCATTGATTTAAATATTATATTAATTCTTGTTAAATCACATCCTTATAAATATATGAAAACAAAACAAAAAAAAGGTAAACATGTGTTAAAAAACCTTAAACTTGAAAATTCCATATTCATTGCTTATATGGTCACACTAAATAACTAATCCTATGGTGATTGGGTCTCCTTTATTAAACATGGTTTCTTTAAATCATAGGATGCTTTTGTTAAGACATAGTGTGCGAGTATTGGATTATAAGTGGTTGATATATGATTCACATTGATATACTGTATTAATTTAATAATAATGCATTATATGTATATTAATTGATATATAAATTCAAAATGTTTTTTAGAAGAAAATACAAATTTTTAAATTCTTAAATTATAATTTAAAAAAATATTATTATTAAAGTGAATTATATAATAAAATATATTATGAAAATCAATTTAAATTTTCTATACAAGTTTACAATCTTCGTGAACATCGCAACAACAAAATATTACATTAAGACATGTCTATATACATATAAATTATTATAAAGAATAAGATAATATAGATAATGTTTTTTAATATTAATATAAACATTGAATATTTTTAGGAAAAAATGTGTAGTCACATCCTTGTTCAAGTAACATTCATTTTTCACAAATAAAATAATTGTTTTTAATAATATATATATATATATAACCTAAAACTACTTTCTTATTGTGTTGAGAGGTGCTCTACAGCCCAGTATGAGGGAGATCTTGTGAGTCGAGTGTTTGTTGATATTGTTGGCCATAAATAAAATGTAATAATTAAAAGCAAAAAGTAATAATATGAGGGAGATCTAGTGAGTCGAGTGTTTGTCGATATTGTTGGCCATAAATAAAATGTAATAATTAAAAGCAAAAAGTAATAATATGAGGGAGATCTTGTGAGTCAAGTGTTTGTCAATATTTCCAGCCATAAATAAAATGTAATAATAAAAAGTAAAAAGTAATAATATGAGGGAGATCTTGTGAGTCAAGTGTTTGTCCATATTGTCGTCCATAAATAAAATGTAATAATAAAAATTAATAATTAATAATATGAGGGAGATCTTGTAAAAGCTCCTTGAGTGCAATACCTGAGAAGAGGTTTGCACCTCGGGAGATTTGATCCCTCTCGGCGCTTGATAGAGCCTAGGATTTGGATCTAGGATGGTATATACTTTCAATGTACAATCTTACGTCGTATTTAGGATCTATCACTCAATTGTGGACCACCTTGTTATAATTAGGGTCATTGTAGAGGAACAAAAATAATTAGTGAGCTTATTTAAGAAGCATCACAATTGTTTCATATAAAAAAAAAGCATCACAAACACAAAAATCACAAGCAAGAAAAGTACCACTTAATTTAATTAAAAAAAATGACTTTAGTACTAGAATGAATGTTATTTACCATGAAAATCAACTTTTTAACCTAAAATATTTAACTAGAATCTAGATTTGACAAGGTGATGCAATTCCTAAGTGAGAAGTATGTTGGACTTAAAATAGCATTTCAATGAATTTCCTTGCCACAACCATTTTATAATGACCTTTTGTGGGTAGAAAAAAAAAAAAGCAAGTTAACATGACCTATAAGCCAAAAAAGCAAGTTCTTGAAAAAAATATAGCAAGTTAAATGAAAATGATAGCAAGTTCTTGAAAAAAATATTAGAAAGGCAAAAAAGCAAGTTAACATGACCTAAGCCTCATTACTAAACAATATTAAATTCTAACCCTTATAAAAATATAGACAAAAAATCACACATTACTAACCTTTCAAGTTCAAAATCAGAGCTATGTAGAATATCCAAGCTCAAACAATCACCCCGCAAGTCCAAAATCCGAGCTCAATGTGTCGCAAGAATAGAAAATGTGTAAATAATGGTGAGAGTATGTAGTATATATAGCTCGACATTCGTCTATATTGCAATGAAAAGTGAAACCTAGAAATTTCGTCCCTATATTGACGAAAGTTTGTGGAACTTTAAAAATCGTGGATACTGCCACGGTTTTTCCGCCCTTAAAAAAAAAAATTTAATATTCATTTTTTTAACTCACGAATGTTGAAAATGTGGAAATATTTCGTGGAACAATCTGCTCATATGTAATAGTGTTTATTTATTAAATAATAAAATAACACAGATATTCTCAAACATGTGTCTTTGACCACACTTGGTCAAATAATTGTTCAACAATAATTAAAAACATTAATACAAAGTATTTAAACTTTAAATAAGGGTCTAGGGGTATTACATTTGTGCCATAGTTCATCCATTCTTGTAGAGTCGTGAACTAGATCTTGAGCTGGTGGAGTGCTCAACTGGTACAAGCTCTCCTCTCTTACACCAATTACCTTTTTTGTATCCATGCTTGAGTTATTGCGCCAAGCAAGTACTTTACCATTTGAAAATGCAACTTTATATCCTTTTTCCTCCATGGTTGATATGGATACAAGTTTTCTTTTCATACCAAGTCCATAAATCACATCACTGAAGTGTAGTGTATCGCTAGAATCTAACTGAAGGGAGGTAGCCCCAGATCCCTTCATAGTTTAGTTAGCATCATCTCCAACTACAACACGGAGATCAGAATCTTTCTCAACTAATTCTGAAAGATTTTATTTATAACCTGTGATATGTCTAGAAGCACCACTATCTATGAGCCATGTATCACTAGTGGTAGAAACAGTACCTGATAAGGCTGATATGAAGAATAATTCCGAACAATCATCATTCCTTTGCTTCTTGTGAAGGTGGTCTTCTTCGGATATTGCATCTAGGACCTTCTCATTAAGAAACTGCAGGAGATCATTTTCTTCTGGTGAGAGAAGAACCCTAGACTTCCAAGAGATGAAGTTGGAATCCCCTTCCAGATGATCTTCAACCTTCATTCCAGTCATCCTAACTGTAGATCTGAAGCAGAAACCGTAGTAGGAGCTAGGTCAAAAATGAAAGTTCGATTCTTGAAAAACTGACTCCATAGGGATATGCGCCCAAGCAAGGCGAGTTGAGAGAAGGTAGGGTCGATCCAACACCATGGAGGAAATAGGTCAAAAATTAAAACCCTAATTTCTGCTACAACTACAGAATTAGGTCAAAAAATGAAAATTCTCAGAATTGGATTCTGCCTTCACCAAAATATGCGCCCTTCCTAGAGTGAAATTTCCAAGGCTCTTTTTCTTCAAAATTTATGAGTGAAGGCCTTAGAAGATGAGACCCTATTTCAGGCAATGGCTTCTTCTAGTAGTGCTCTGATACCATGTTAGTTTTTCATACAATTATAGTGTTATAGTTCAATTGTATAATATAAAAAGGATCACTAGAAGAAAGACAAAGCACAGAGAAAAAGAACACAATAATTTATCATGGGAAACCCAATTGGGAGAAAACCCAAC
Source organism: Larix kaempferi (assembly GCA_027924585.1). NCBI lineage: Eukaryota > Viridiplantae > Streptophyta > Pinopsida > Pinales > Pinaceae > Larix > Larix kaempferi. The sequence continues at coordinate 6,887,599 of BSBM01000866.1, forward strand.
AACCTTCGTATAGAGATCAATATTTCCAAGAAGAGAGTACAATGATGAGAGAGAAAAGGTGGAAGTACTTTCCAATTAGAAACCCCAAAATGTCTTCTCTTAGCTATAGATAGAAGTATCTCTCCAAGTGGTGCGAACTTGCTTGGTTGAGTGAGTGAATAATAAGGTGAAATTTCCTCTATTTATACAAGTGCCAAACTGGCTTTTTCCTCAACAGGGATGACTTGTCTAACTTGACTAGGCCAACTTGTCTTGGGGATCAATAAATAAAGTTTTATTTTATTCTTTTCTTTGGGTAATTTATCCCCAAGGTTTACATTGATTCTTTCAAGGGTTTACATAATTAATAACATCATGATTATCTCTTGTAGGAGGTACAAATCAATACAATAAAATATAATAAGAATAACTTCTAAGGTTGCACAAATTCCAACAAAGAGTACAACTCCATCATGAAGAATGATGTTTGGGACATTATGACTAGACCATATGGGAAATTAGTAGTTATTTCCATATGGATATACCACATTAAACATGCGTCAAATGGAAACATAGAAAAGTACAACGCGAGGATTGTGGTGGGAAGGTCCTCCCAATAAGAGGGAGTTGACTATGAAGATACTTTTTCTCTAGTTGTTAGGCAAACTTCGATTATAGAATTGATGTCTTTATTCTCCATTATGAGACAAAGGATACATCAAATGGATGCGAAGACACCTTTCCTAAATGGTATAATTGAGGAATAAATATAGAGAGAGAAACTATAGGGCCTTGAGATCAGTGGGCAGGAGTCCCATGTGTGCATGCTAAAAAATGTATTATATGGACTCAATATAGCAATGTGAGTGTGGTATTCTAGGATTGGTGGATACTTGTAGAGTATGAGCTTCACCAAAAGTGAAGAAAATCCCAAATTATATATCAAATTTGTTGAGGCAGATCTCCTTATTTTGGTGTCGCATGTAGATGTCATGTTTCTTATAGGATCAAATAATCTCATTGCAAGGTGCATGGAGGATATGGAAACTAAGTTTGAGATGAAGGACATATGCATGATGCATTACTTCTTGGGTTTAGAGGTTTGGTAGAGACTGTGAGAGAATTTTGTTGGTCAAGGTAAGTATGGTTTGAGATCCTAAGCAGATCGTGGATGAAGGAATGTAAACTCTAATAGCATCATTTGCCACATTATATGTATAGATGCACTTTTTTTACTTATCTATGATCTCCACCCCCCTTGCAAACTTCCTTGTCCTATTGTGGATCATTTATGATATCCCTTCTTAGTAAAAAAACCTTAATAAATCCCATTTTTATGTTCATATGCACCATGTCAATGTATATCCTATGCATACACTCCTTTGTAGTGTATGTCTCACATATGAGCCTATTTTGAGGTAAAAATATCTTGTGAAAATAAATATTTTTCATTGGTTCTAACCTCTTTTTTCTTGTGAATAAATACCCGTAAATTCCTTAACTACCTTCTCAGAAGTATAAAAGAGGATAAAGAGAAGTTTAGGAGGAAAAAATACCTTTAGCATCATTATTCTGCCATTTTATGCATAGAATCCACAACCCTAATCTCGAGTCTGTAATTTTTTTCCCTTTTCTAGAAATTTACATCTCGAGCTATCTTCACCTTTGATCTAGTAAAAAGAATATCATTTCACTTTCTTGGACTTTCTTGAGTGGAGCATGAATAAATATTTCAAGTGTGTGATCGAGGTGGAGGAATTTACCCTCTAGTTCCAGAATAGTGCCGCAGTGAAGAATAGGTCAAACAATTCTTAAGTATTGTTGTTGTATTTATATAAAGAAATTTATTTTCTATCAAATTTACTTTTTAAGTTTATGTTTATGATATTTTGATAAATTAATACATTTAATTGCAGTCAAATCTCTCTATATTTGGAGCAATTCTTTGTTTTGTTTATGTTTCCTTCTTGTTTACAAATATTCAAGAGAGTAACCGAACTAAAGATTCAAGAAGGGGATCTACTTTAGACGCTAGAATATAGGAAGGTTTCTTGTTTCCTTTTTTCAATTAGATATTGGTTCTAATTCCTTATTTTGAATGGATTTTCCTTGGATTCAATTGGATAGTTTATTTATGGGCTTCACTCTGTGATGACTGTTACTGAAAGTCATTAGGGGATTTTGCCCAAAACAAAAACCCATGGACATGCCTATGATCACTAATCTTTGTTGGGTTTTAATACCTATTTACAATGAGAATGCATATTGATTCATATAGTTAAAAAAAAATAAACATTAAGCAATGACACACAACATATCACATACAATACATGAAAAAATACCTTGGAAACTCCTCTACCGAGAAAAACCAACAAACTAGTGATATTTACCACTAATCTACTAATAAAAACTCTTAACAAAATTTAACAATCGTGATTTAGTAGATAACAAATCACACTTCATCTCACCATTCTATTTCCATAGCCATTACAACTTTTTTTTTCCAGTAATAAAAAAAAACACTTTTGTTATTCAAAAATATGAATTAAAATGTATATTGTCTCGTCTAATCATCTCTAAGATAGATGTGCCTAACCTCATCATATAACATAGAAAATACCACAGTCCAATAGAAAATGCAATGCATACTCTAGATCATGGTACCCGAGTTAGTTACATCCAAATACTCATTCATGACAATCCATAATTTCCTAACCACTTTGATTTATTCTATTAGAATTGAATTCACCCAATCAACCTTTGGTCAATCACCCATTGAGCTTCTAGTCACTTCAATGTTTGTCGACTAGTCGTTGCCTTTGACCAAACAACTATTTTGACTGGCCAATCACCCAAACTTCCATTGTTCATTGATCTCCGACTCCATTCAACCTACAAACAAATTGACTATCGACTTTGACAGTCAATTTCATGAAAATAATATAATATTCCAACCAATATGAAGGTCACTACTTCATATTCAAATATGGTGCATCCCACATTGTATAGGGAATTAATAGGTTCCTTGATGTATTTGGTCAATGCTAGGACAAATATATGTTTTGTAGTGAACACATTGAGCTAGTTCATATTGGAGTTAAGGAAAGAGAATTGGGTAGAAACAAAACATGTACTCTATACTTGAGGGGAATAGTGGAGTATGACTTGAGATATATTAGAGATGGTGAGGTGAATTTATAGGGATATACACAATCAGATTGGGAAGTAGTGCATCATATAGGAAGAGCACCTCAAGGGGTTCCTTCAGCTTGGGATCAACAATGATATCTTGGTTCAACTGAAAAAAAAATTCTATGGTACTTAGCTCAATAGAGGTAGAGTATATGGAAATGAATACAACTACTTATGATTCTATATAGTTGTGCAAGTTGCTAGCAAGTTTATTTGATCAAGAGTTGGATCCCATGGTCATTTGCTATGATAATTAAAGTTGTATCAAACTCTTTTAGAATACATATTTTCATGACAAATCCAATCACATTGAGATCAAATATCACTTCATTCAAGACCATATTTAAATGGGGAGTGAAGCTCCAGTATGTACCCAAAAATCAATATGTTGTTGATATTTTTACCAAACCCTTACAAAAGGGAAATTTGAAGCATTTAAAGACAAACTTGGATTGGTGCATAATTCCTTCCTTGCTAAGAGGGTGCGGTGATGTTTGTAGCTCAAATAATAACTTCCACACAGGTTTAGTGTCAAACACGTATGAAATCGTCCAAGTAAAATCTATTTTGTAATTTACTTTATTATTAAAGTGAAATTCTTATATTTAGTTGTTGAGTGTAATAAATTGTATTTTTAATACATTAGTGATTTAGACTAATCTCAATTGTACATCTCACCAAGAGATTAAGGTTTTGGTAGATTAGTATTTAGCTAAAGTATAAAGGCAAGTCAAGGTAGAGGGTTAAGACACATTCATTCCTTTATAAAAGAAAGTTTGGTCATAATATGTAGAAATTAATCTAAGAGTGAAGTTAGAGCGCTGAAGAGGATCCCAATTCAATAACCATGTAGATTTTATTGAGCACTGAATAGGATCTCGTTCCAACAATTGGACTTACCAAAGTTACAAAGGTAGGAAAAAATATGCATCTTCTTGGTCTCTCCTTAAAAACCCTAGCATAATGATTACATAAACAACAAAAAAACACCAAGCTATGAGTTGGAAGAGTGCAAGTCCAAAAGGTTGTAGTATTGTAGATATCTCCGGTACCACATGTAATGTCCCATCAAACTATAAGACACAATACTAGGTATGAAGGCCAAAAATAGTACTATATATTCATGTTCTAGTTTAACCGCTCATTATTTAAGACACTTAGAACCTAAAAATGACCCCATCCTTTGTCTCAATCAATTTGAATCTCTCAACCCAAATGTTGCGTATTTCAATCATGCATTCTTCACTTCATGTGTATTCAATCATGTTCATTTTTTAATCATACCAATTCCTAGAATATAAAGAATATATTAAAGATATTCCAAGTAATTAATGTTTGAAAATGAATGGTACATGTCGGTCTTATTAGCCTACTACTACGAGCCATTGAAAACATGAATTTAGAATTACAATGTATACCTTAATTACATAACATCACTTAATATGTTTCTAGAATCTATTCCTCATGTGAGAGTACAAAATGCTTTCAATTTTTTTTCTAAGGAATGGCAAGGCAAGCCTCTTCTATTATAAGAGTTTGAATCCATCATTGTAATCGTGCATTACTTTCAACAATATGCATATGGTTATATTGATACGATTGATCAAACTCTAAAATCCTACTCATCAAGTATACGCAAATAATAAATCATCGAAATCAATAATAGCCGTCATTCTAATTTCCAATTGAAATCTTATCTTTTAAGATTGAATTGCTCAAGTAACAAACCTAATATTTTTTCCTAAATACTTAGAGCATTCCTTAAATCCATAAGAAAAAACATGGATGTGTCTTTGTAACAACCCTAAAACTCATAAAACCTACTAAATAACATTATAATATTAAATATGCATACAGATCTATGAACCATTACAAGAATCTGATAAATACAATGGATTTGATATCGTGTAAATCTATAAAAAACAGTATACAACAAGACGCATCATGCAATGAAAGATTTGTAACAACAGAGTGTATCTAATCAACAATATAACAGTAAATATGCTTATGAAAATCATACCTGGTTAGATGACCTAGTAGCTACCAATACCTCATAGCTCCAATAGTGCAACTGAAGGTGGGGGGACAACTCTCCACCCAACCAACCCCCAGCCAAAGGCTGAGGCCCCCGAGCCCCCAACAATTAACCCTATGCCGGTGCTATCTTGCTTTCCTCTCCTCGAGATCTCCTCTTCCAAGATGGCCAAAGACAAGAAAAAGACCCTTCTCTTCACTTCTTCTCCTCCTTTTATCTCCTCCTCCTCCCATTTTCTTAATTTCTTATTTAATGCAATTTGTTTTCCCTTATTTTCTTTCATATTTCTAATTATATTAGTTATCCCCTTTTATTTATTATCTTACATTATTTATATTACTTTATGTTAAATATTCTCTATATTTGTATATGAGGGTTGTTACATACTCTCCCCCTTCAAGAAACTTCATCCCAAAGTTATAATATACAAGCAATAAATACAATACTTATTTGATCAATCAATCAAGTAAATACTAGAATATATAGGTAGATAGTACTATTGTGAAGTTTAGAAATTTATATGTGTGGCCACCACATAGAAGTCTCCAAACCACACTAATACAATGAAATGCCCTAAGTTACAACATGCTCTTAAGTAATTCCCTATGAGTCTAGTATGCAACCATATCAACAATCATGCATCATACATACATAAGCATTAGATAATTAATTAATATTTAATGACTGTGTGTTTGTTTAATTCCTCTTTCCTTACTCATCCTCTCCCTAAGAATCATACCATCCGATCAACCTCCCTACACCTCCCCTCCAACTCCAAATGGTCCCGCCCGCCATGGTACAAGCCCTCTACTGTAACCTGTCTGCGGATCATACAGTAGGCATCAAAAGTTCCCTGGGAAGTTACCGCAGTATTGACACCTTTCCAACTTCTGGTAATAATACGGCCTCATCGGATTATAACGGAATATGGTCCTCATCAGTACTAGCCGACATCTGGTTTCCGGTACCCTGATCCTGATACTCCCGATACCCCCGATCTTGATATCAAGATCATTATACCCCACGCATCTCGGAAGGCTAGCCTAAACATCCTCCACAGCACCCTCAAGGCACTAGCTCCAAGCATCAGAAGTCCTTCTCCATAAACCTCCCTCCCAGTGAGTATGTCTCCAACTGTGGACCCTGGTCACATCAGAAGTTCTCCGGGAAGTATCCATGTCATTGCCACCTTCCCAACATCTGGTAGAAAAGTCAAGCGCTGCTGGCATAGAGCTAATTGTTGGGCTTGTCCCCCAGCCCATAATTTATTTATAGTAACCATTCTCATTCGTGGTTATGGGCTCCCACGAAATCATAGAATACTTAGCCTCATCATGCTATTTGAGTGGATCACCTGGAACAACTGGCACTTGCCATAATGAATAATCATTAATTACCATTTCTCAATATAATAATATCATGGATCAACCTTGAATCCTGTGCTGACAAGAATGTCTAGCTACCAGTTCATATTGCATTGCATTACATCATAAGCCATTGTCACGATAAGTCACGCCAAGTTTAACATCTAATGTATTTAGGTGCTTTTCGCTACCATTATAACATAAGTGGTCATGGTACTTTCATAATTTCACTAAGCATCTTATAAACATGTCATCATAAGTTGCCATTTTTCAACATTAGTACTATCAACGTGGAGTAACAACCAACATAATCCACCATCATGTCAAATATTCATTCTACCGAAGCAATAAGGGTTAGCATGAAACGATAATATACATGATACCAAATATCTTCACTAACACATAACATAGTTGTAAAATACCAAAATTACTCACAACATGCTTTCATACCATTTATGTGCCAAATGTCATTTATCTCTAGATGCAATGGTAAGCTATAAAATCATTTTATGTTCCACACATCATCGATCTTATAAAGCACCATAACGTCATGAAATAACATCAAGAAGTATCACATGCACAACCCAATCATCAATTTTACATGAATAATGCATGACCATGAATCACATGTCTATAAGGCATCATTCTAAGAACAACATGTAATAATGTCATATCATGTACCACATAACTTACATTTCGAGATGCCATAAATAAAACTATAAATTACCAATTGAGTACCAGCAATCAATGTATCATGTATCTCATATCCTATACATCTAGAAACCATAATAAACTAAGTATCCACATGAAATATACATCATGGAAACTAAGTAGCGACATGAAAAACTAAGTAGCATCATGAAATATGCAACATATGTGGTCTAACTTGAGTGAGCAAGGGGGAGGTTATGGTCACCTTGTCCTTTACAAGGTCCTCTTAACTTTTATGTATTTGCAATGTAAAACTTCTAATTAAAATTTATTACACAATAATCTAAATTATTGTACAATAATTAAAATTTATCATACAATGATCTAAATTACATATGGATTAATTAAAATTTATTAAACTAAAATTTAAGTTATTGTACAACTTGGTGTCTATAATCCTTTTGTGAGTTATGAAATGAAGATATAGGTGGTAGTCTTGTAAACCAAAACCTATAATGTCAAACACTTCAATATAAACTTTGTGAATGTGAACATAAGGGGTCTCTATTATCATTCCAAAACTAATATATTTATTTTTAAACGGTTCTGAAAGCAAATATATTTATTTTTAACCGTTCTGAAAGCAAAAGGAGTAAATATTGCTTTACCAAGGAAAGTATTAGGATTTTTATGAAGGAATCTTTTAATGCTTCTATGTGAAACCAACTCTATGGATTGCAACGTGTGAAACATGCATGGGTTGTCAATTATATCATCCTTTTATGGAGAATGATTGGGTTTCTCCATTGTTTCTTTGAATTTTGGTTTCTATTTTATTATTATTACTATTATTATTTAATTTCAAACCACAATAATGACCTAAACAGTGCTCATTCCCAAATGCACTTGAGCTCGGAGTCGCGTTTCTGCTTTTGTTTACATTGTATGTCAGAACCTGCTGTGCATAGAAGACAATAAATTATCAAATGTTTCACAATCCTTGGCCATATCAGTTTCCTGAAAATTATTATCACATAACCCTAGTAAGACCATATTTAACCCTAGAAAAGCCTAGCAGAAGTTCATAATAACTTTAGGCATTAATTTATTTAGATTTATGTGAGTTGTCCTGAAGCTTACCATGAGAATATCAAGAGAAGTTTATTTTTGATGTTGAAATTGCTGGTGATGCTTCTCAAACCAACTTTGTGATCAGTGCAACTGTGAATGCCTTTAAATAGCTTTTCATCATCAATATTTTTACCCTTAAGTGACTCATAGGATGGGAAGAAATTCAAACCATCTGCTCTGCTACCTCTACTAGAGATGAATTTCAAATTGTTTGTGTCGTCATACAGAGTACAAGGAGTTACTCCTTGCTCGGATTGTATTACCGCTATGTCTCAAATAAATAGGAAGTTTGTTCGTTGACCAATGTTCATTAATAGTATCAAGCACCTTGTAATGATTAGTATCGTGGAAAGTAGACAGTGGAGAACATTGGCAAAAATAATAGCAAAACGCCCATGTAGTCTCACGCGCAGACTTGCCGAAAATGCAAGTCGAAGCATAGTGAAAGAGGCGTTACAAAGCCGTCAGGATACACACCAGATGTTACAATTGAAGGTGATTAGGGAATCCTCACACAGTTGCAGGGAGAAGTGGCATGAAAGCCCCTAAAGACATAGGTAAGAGAGCCAAAACCCTAGCACATGAGACGTAGCCTCCAATATCGACACGTTGCACCATGAATGAAAACCTACACAACAGGAATTAGTCAGAGGGAAAATAACGATAGTGGGTAGGTGATTATGGCAAACACTTAGTGAATACATGGCACGAGAGAGCCGTTTTGGAACGAATAAGAAAAAGGGAGGCCATTATTCAAGACATGCAGAGTAGGTGGACAGGAGCTGTAGACTTACACCAATTGGACGTGGCATTTATTTTAGTATTGTAGGGGCTGACTACCCAAAAATGTATTCATTCTATATACCCAACAGTATTTTAGGGACAAATTTATTTAGGGTTATAATGCCACTTCGTTTTGTTTTTTTTGTTTTTTAAATTAATTTAATAATATAGCGCAACGTCCTATCTCAACACACCTTTGCGAAATTCAGTAAGGTGAGGATTACAATATCGTCATCGTCCAACACTTCCAAATGTCAAAATCCGTGCAGTGATTTAACAAGATCTGGGAACAGGAGACTATCAAGCTCTTTAAATATTCTAAGCCATAATATGTTTAAGATTCCTACCATAAACATATATGGTACGTACAGGCAAAGAATTGCAAAATAGAAGCTACTCCGTTAAGTGCACGATTATAGTTTAAAACTATTAATATGGGTCGACAATTACTTTAAATATTAAATGTAAAATTAATTCTGTTAAGTGCACCATCACAGTTTAAAACTATTAATATGAGTCGAAAATTAATTTAAATATTACAAGTAAAATTAATACAGATCGACATGATCAAATACTAACTTTAAATATTGAACATACAATTAATAACTGAGAACTGTACACATTACACTAGGTTTCAAAATGTGCCTAGCATTATTTTGTGGCTTACTTGATTGCATTTTACAATTAATTTTTGTTAAGAAAATTTTCATGGGAATAACTAAATTTTTCTTCTTGGAATGGACTGGAACTGGATCTCTTCATAACCCTAATAATTTAATCATTTTACAATTAATTTTTTTTTGTTAAGGAATTTTCATGGGAATCACTAAATTTTCTTCTTGGAATGGCCTGGATCTGGAACTCAACTCTGGGTACATACAACAATCAACTGACAACATACCCTAAATAACTTTGTGAAGTATGATGCCTTTCGGTATCAGAAACAATTGCTATAAGGTCTAATGCAAAATCCAGGAATGAATACCACTAAGCCGTAAAACAGAAGACAAATCCAATTTCAGAAAGAGCAATCAGTTGGTTGATCTTTAAATCCTTCACGAGATCGTCTGTGTACTCTATCAAAGCGATAATGGCATCAATTGGAAAAGGTTAAAAAAAAAAGCCCTCATCGTGATTTCATAAAATATTTTTACTTAATGCCTACATAAATAGATAAATATATATTTATTGACATAGTGAGGCGCCCGATCGAACGTTGCTTAGGTTTGTGGAAATGGGCATTACATTTAGTGGAAGGAAAGCTGATAGAACTAACTTTCTTATATATTTATCTTTGAATTCCTTGAGCCTCACCAGCTTAAGATAAATGACAAGACCAAAGAGGAACGCTCACAAGATGGAATCCCAATGAATTGATTGAAAATTAGGAAGGAGACTTAAGTCTGCAACATCTCCTTCCATATAATACTTGCCAGAGAAAATATCCATGCCTAAGCGAGATATATCTAAAATAAATATGTGTCAATTCAAGTTAAGATCTCATAACCTAGCAGTGGAAATTGAGATCTCCGGTCGATAGAAATTCAGGCTTACAACTCTCATACAACCAAACATAATTGAGAGCGCTATTTCGCTAAAGCATACAGAAAAATTCTTGTATGTCCCATCTTGTCCTTCAACCTGTTAAGTATTCAATAATGAATATCACAAATAGATGTATGACATAAAATTAACTCACAGCTTATCTTCCATGTCTTCATCAGAATCCATCAATGCTTCAAAGTTATGTTGTTCAATGATTAATTTATCTTATTACAATGAAATTTTAAGCTAGTTTGCTCAATGATTAATCTCTCTCCTAACCTACTGTACAGAGAATAGCTTGAATGTTTCCTAATACAAGTTCTGAGAGGATATTTTAAATGCCTCATAGCCATTGTGAAAGTTCATAAGATGGGCTAGGTTTGTGGATGTGATAGAATCCATTGCAATTAAATTGAGTACCATGTATGGAGAATTTAATGGTGGGAAAATTGGGTTAGATATCCAAACAATCCACAGTTACACGCTAAAGAGACCGCAAAAGTCCTGAATAGACCATTATTGACTGAAAATAACTAAAATTTAAAATTTAATGCAATGCAGATGGACCACTATGAACAATGGCGGGAGATAAACAAAAAATGTTGCTGTGAAAATTATTTGCCCAAGTCAGTAGAAAACATATATTGGTAAACACCAGTAAATGATTATATACCAGTCAAGGGCACTCAAGAGAGATGACTAAAGTCGCAGGGACAGAGAGAGAGCTAGGTAGAGGCAGAAACCTGGCAGCAAGAACGTTATGACAGAGGTAACAAAAAGAAATATCAAAGACAAATACAAGATCCATGCCCTCATCCGTCATGCAGAAGCAACATAAAATAAATATCAAAGGAAAATACATTGCGCTACTTCCTCCATCGTATGTGGTGCAGCCCCTGAACATGGGGTATGTTTCTGGAAGCACAGAGGGGCAATCACCACACATTCTTACAACCACAGTGATTCCAACAGGAGCAACAATTGTCTCAAGTGCGTTGACATCCAAATCCAATTAGCGCGCAGACTACGCTTAGGAGAAAACGTAAGGCAGAGTGCAGACAGACATGAAATAGGCCACGATTTGGCCGCGCCGCGGACAAGTGGGATAAGCTAATTTTCTTTTATAAAAAAAAACAGCTCTGATTTGTTTTCAGAAATTGTTATTTTTACAATTTTACAATATCAGTAATCTTAATTATCTCTCTTAATTTAAATGCCCTATTATGGAGCATACAACACAAACCCTAACGCCCAACAAGAATCACCACGGAAATCTATGTGGTGGCCAGGGTTTTAATACATAACGCTCAAATAGCATGCACCCATATAAATTCATTAATAGCCTGCATGCATATAACTCATTAACCTTTTAAAGGACAGTAAAGACAGAGGGATCTGTGAAGTTGTCCGAGACCAACGCCTCGTAGAAGGTGTCCGTTACACCATCGTAGAATGCATAGAGCCATGACTACAGTGCAGAGAAATGCATAGCTAAGAAGACCCAAGGCTCAGCATAGAAGGAGGAGCCTTTTTGTAACTCCTTCGATAGGAGAAAAGAGTTGTATCGATGGCGACCGTCCAACAAGTCAGCTTGTATGGCTAACTGTATTAGCACAGAGACCAAGAACAAACCAGGACTGCAAAGGCGCAGCTTGACAAATAGTAGTCCTATCAGTAGCATTAGCCAGTGGACAACCTACTGGCATCCTCTTCATTGTAGTGATCGAGCCAACATTGTCCATTGCTCGATTTCTCCTTGATAAGGCCGAGAGCCATTTAATAAATTTAATATGGAAGGAGAAAATGACGTGCTTCCCACGGAACGTTATGATGGAGATGTACTGTTTATTTTCTTGAAATTATATGTTCCAATACATGAAGCTTTTCGTTTTGTGTCGAACCTATTTTTTTTATGAATGTATAGTGAATTAAATGAGAGAGGACATTTCTGATTGAATATATGTGTAAGAGATGAGTGGTTAACATTGTTGGTAATAGGCTAACGTGGTTATTAGTTCGTATGTAGATCGTATGTAGATCGCTAAGGTGGTTATTAGTTCGTATGTAGATCGCTTGCATCCAACTCTGGATATAAGTTTTGTTCTTCATTCTTTACCCAGACCTGTTGGTCAACTTTAGTAAGGTATTGTAGAAGCGATTTACCTGTCCTTAATCAAAACTCACCCAGGGACTTCAAAGTATAGATCTTCAAAGCAAGGAAATAAAATACTAATGTTCAATGCATAAAATTCAATCACGCGTTTTTCAATGGGAGATTCAAACATATAAAATAAATTTTATTGGTTTTTTTTCCAAGGTAGACCTAATATTCCCAGATTACTTGGTCATGCCTTCTTGGCCCTTTCTGGTCTCAGTAATTACAAGCTAGTTGCATATATCCCTATGATGGCATTTCACAAATTCAAATCAAGTCTACATTCGTACTTTGTCTTCCATCTATGATTTAAAAATTCTGAAAATTGGACATGTGCACATGAATATTTCAATTCCAATCAACAAACTACTAGACTGGGATCGATTCTATCATTTGAAAGATCGCCCAGCTCCATGTAAAATGTAACATTCAATAGTAGAATGGAAACATGGTTATGATCTAATACCGGCTACAACATTGCATTATTATCAAACTATTTATGATTATAATAAATTCTATGTAGAGATCATGATAGTAATTTTTTAAGGCATGAGCTATGGGTGTAGTCTAAGTAAGGCTCCTATTGTGCTAGGAGATCTGGGTTCAAATCCCAGCACCCATTTTAACCTGTCCTAGTTTTGACATAAGCACTAGATTGAAGGTACATCCATAGATTTTTTCAATTTGAGCAACTTATAAAATTTAGATTAACTAGGAAAAGCCCATAGGTCTTGAGGGTTTGAACCATACCAAATGTAACAACCCTAAAACTCATAAAATCTACTAAATAACATTATAATATTAAATATGTATACAAATCTATGAACCATTACAAGAATCCGATAAATACAATGGATCTGATATCTTTTAAATATGTTTATGAAAATCATACTTGGTTAGATGACCTAGTAGCTACCAATACCTGATAGCTAGCTCCAATAGTGCAACTGAAGGTGGGGGTACAACTCTCCACCCAACCAACCCCCATCCAAAGGCTAAGGCCCCCGAGACCCCAACAATTAACCCTATGCCAATGCTATCTTGCTTTCCTCTCCTCCAGAGTTCCTCTTCCAAGATGGCCAAAGACAAGAAAAAGACCCTTCCCTTCACTTCTTCTCCTCCTTTTATCTCCTCTTCCTCCCAATTTCTTAACTTCTTATTTAATGCAATTTGTTTTCCCTTATTTTCTTTCATATTCCTAATTATATTAGTTATCCCCTTTTATTTATTATCTTACATTATTTATATTACTTTATATTAAATATTCTCTATATTTGTATACGAGGGTTGTTATAGTCTTAATAAAAAATTACATTTAATATCAAATAGAAAACACACAGACACATTCCAACCTTCAAGTAATTCAAAGTTACAAAATTAACTTGCAATGTTTCCATGCAACAAACAATAAATCTGGGTATTTGATTGCCATAAGAACCTATGCCAAAACTCTCTCTTATCCATGTCATCAAAGTTAGAAAATTAGCTTACAATGTTTTCATGTAAGAAACAACAATAAATCCCATAAACTACTCATATGTTTTAATATCATATTTATATATCTACATCTATCTATATTTGATATTTTTTTTCTGCATATCTATATATTTGTTGTCTCAAGACTCTGTACAAAAACTCTTATCAATGTCCTACATTGTAAAAAAATAATAACATTTATTGAAAATAACTCTACAATTTTTTTATTTATTATCTATATAGTAAATTTGTAGTTACAAGCCAATCAATGAGTTAAACTAATTTTTCATTCACTCTAAATGCATTATTTCCTTATAACATTGATTTATAACCCGTAAAGACTTACAATTATTTACAGAAGTACACATCAATCTTTTAAAGTTTTAAATATTTAGGAACTTAAAAAATATTAATTCCTAATCCATTTTTTTTAAATTTGAAATACATTCCTCATTCACAAATATAGTTTGCATAGATTCCCCCTAAAACCCAACAAATTATACACCCAAACTAATATCACAATTCATAACCTCTTGCATAAATAATTAACCAACTTCATAATGCATTATAAAATCAAATGAAAAGCTAATAATAGCAACCTTACATTTTAGCAAAACATAAACTTACAACCAAAACAAAGTCTAATGGAAATGAGAAAAGAATTGAGAAAATTAGAAGAGATAGTTTAGATGTCACTAGGGAGTCCCTCTTAATTGGAATCCACCTATAGAATTAGAAGAAGATAGAGTTTAGGTGTCATTAGTGAGCGCCTCTTAATTGGAATCTACCTATTAAAAAAATGATTTATCATATTCATCAGGATTTAGGCATTCTAGGCAACAGTTTAGTGCCATAATACATTCCATGTCATTTATCCTTCAATGCAAACCTATTTTCAAAACTAATTACAGTGAACGATTATCCTCTGAAATTAAGAATAAATATACACATAAAATCCAGATCATGGATAATTTTAAGGACACCCTCAAAATTTATATGTATAATAGATGGATGAATCTCCCTAATATATATGAAAATTTGAAGGCTATTGTGTAACACTTTACACTGTGGAGTGATTATGGAATCCACAAACCATTATTACAACATGGAGTATCATGGAGACCCACAAACTTAATACAGTGTACGAATTAAAAAATAACTTGCTTATCTGTTTATAGATACAAATGACACTTTCAATTCTTTTGTTGACAATCAAAATATGAATTATGTCATTTAATTTAGAGTTTTTAGAGTTAGTTAGAAACTTGAAATGGTTATTAGAAATAAGAACATACACTAACAAGAATAGAAAGCACATTAATGCATCATCACACATATCATTAAAACTACTCTATTAAATAGTACTTTTTCTCACATAAACTGAGGAGGTGTTTGTATCCATGTCCTTGAAAATTTTGAAAGCATGCAAAATGTGGTAAAATTGTTTTAGCACCCTCATTGAATGCTAAATACTAGATATCAAATAGCACAATGTCTACATCTCAAGTCAAACATGCCCTATACATATTATATACAATCATGATGAAAATGAAGTATCGTGTTCCAACTAAATCATATATTTATCATACATAACTAGATCCATTTCTGGATGATGATAGCAAATACACATCAAAACAAATTACCAAAAAACATTTTACTTCTAAATGACCCTTACAAAAAACAAAATATCGTAAAACAAGTACCGAACCCAACAAATTTAGGTCACAGATAAAATTGACTAACTTGGAAATACAAATAAAAAAATCTACGAGTCACGAACTTTTCAATACAAACTAGAACGCTTTGGACAATTCTACAAAAAAAAATAAAAAATAATGACCACTCCATTGTAGCCCCACCATTATAATTAGTGTGTATTCATTTATATTACAAATATCCCAAACATCAACAATAACAAACATAAAATATGAACGTATTCACTCTAGTTAACGCTTTAGATCCAATAATAATTACAGAACAAGATCCTAATAAAAAACAACTACGTCAAATTCAATTGGAATATATAAAAACTATGTGGCGTCTCTACATCAAGAGTAGCATCCACTAACAAGAGATAAATGCCAGCCGATAGTTTAAACATCACAAGGCATAAAATAAATCATATCTTTTGAGCTCTATAACACTTTCACGAAACCAATACTCATAGGATAGAATAAAACCCTAATAACATTGAATGAGCCCTAAGAATCAAGAGTGCCGTATAATTCAATACCCCTAAAAAAGCATCCATGATAAAAAAACATGATAAAAGCTAAATTTACAATATAATAACGTATTGTAACTATGGATAAAAAACATACCACATTAATTATTGGATACAAAGCGTGATGCAAGTTTGTATTCTCTTATAAATTGCATGTGTGACATGCCCCTTCAAGACCTAAGCTTTTGGAAATGGAGATGTTATGTGAAGATTAAAATGTCAAGAAAAATAAGCATCAAAAGTGAAATTGCATCAACCAAAACCTTCACCCTACAAGCACAATCCGATGTGGGTGGGCTCAAAGAAGGTATCACATGAAATTGACTAAAAATATAGGCAAATGCAACCATATGCCTGAATTACAAGGATAATGGAGGGCGAGATAACTCTTGGGAGCCTCCATTAGTGAAAATTCGGGGAAAATAAATGCTTTCACTAGAATTTGTCTAAAAATTCCAAACAAAAGATAGAAAACAAGAAAATAAACCACTAATTTTTTGTAACTCCCTTAATATAGCCCATGGGCTATATATAGCCCCTAAAATTATCCATGATATAGATTCACACATAACCATCTACTCATAATTCCAAAATATGTTTCTACCAAAATAATTCTTAATTAATTTCAAAATCCTATCTAGATTTAAAAATATGAATTTAAACAAATGTTTATGAATCAATACTAGCACAAGCTTCACTTGGTAGATCAAGTCTTCTGAAATTATACAAAATTATACCTCAGAGGAAAATGCCATATCTAGGCTACAGAGACCGAAGGCTTTTTTGAACCGAGTGTGATCAAGTCATTCCAAGCTAAAAAATAATAGAACAAATTCTTCAAAGTTTTGAAAATGATTTTTTTTTTTAACCCTGTGCTTCCTTGGTAGATCAAGTCTTCTGAAATTATACAAAATTATACCTCAGAGTAAAATGCCATATCTAGGCTACAGAGACTGAAGGCTTTTCTGAACCGAGTGTAATCAAGTCAATCCAAGCTAAAAAATAATAGAACGAATTCTTCAAAGTTTTGAAAATATTTTTTTTTTTAACCTTGTGCTTCTTCAATATACACTTACAGAAAGATTATGAAGCGTTAGTTTTTGTTATTATATCTATAGGTGTTTATATATTAAAATTTGGGGTGGATTACTATTTATAATTTTCTAGATTGGAGGATAGGACAAATGTACCATCAAAACTAATTTTATGGGCATTGTTCAAAATTCCAAAGAAACAATTATAAAAAAAAGAAATATAAAAAGTATTTGGTAGTTAATGCATGGATAACACGTATTGACAAACAACCCATTTAACTAAAGAAATTAACAAATAATTGAAACCACAAGTAAGTGACTATGCTCTCGTAAACAAGAAGAGTTGTGATGTAGAAAGACAGAAGGAGATTAAGAATATCACGAAGACAAAATTTGGAAATGCCATTGCGGTCGAGTCGCATTAGTCTTCAAGATCTGGAAATTTCGAAGTGAATATAAAGAACTTGTTATCACCCGCGGTATTATATAGAGGAATGGTTCGTTTGTTTGACCTAATCCTTGCACTGATGGTCGGGTTGACCAAATCCTTTGCCACCATTCGTTTAGTAAAGTGGGAAAAGTGGTTTAAAGTGGTTAAAATTGACCATTTCATATTGTTATATAGTTAATTTTGTCTTTGCAAGTGGTTAGCACAACTAGGCCAGTTGCTTTCTGTGGGAAAAAAACTAGGCCTGATGGTTTAGTGCAACTACACTTATGGTGGGTGGGGGTTATAAGTTTTGGGGTCTATTTATGTGGGTGTAGGGGGCATGGGTTACCCTTAATTCGCATATCCCAATTAATAATAGTGAAAAAAATAAAAACATAGTAGCTAAAGGTATATAGTAATGATAATACTAATAAATTAATATTTTTAATATAATTTTAATAAAAATTTGTATTTTTAATTAATCAATATTAAAAATTATAATATTAATTAGAAATTACATTTACAATATATATTTAAAATATTTTTTAATAAGATTAATTTCAATAAATTAATATGAAATTTATTAATAATTTATATGTAAAATGGATTAAGTAAAAAAATGGACAAACTTAACCATTTATCACTTAAAATTATTCTCCAGATATAATAAAGATTAATTTTAATAATATATTATAAAATTGATTAACATTTTTTGTGTTAAAGGAAGGAGTAAGTTAAAAAGTGGACATACTCAACTAATTTTGGATTAAAAAATTCTTCTACAAATTTAATAAGATTAATTTTAATAAATTAATATTAAATTTATGAACAATTTCTATGTTAAATAAAAGGGTACGTCAAAAGTGGACAAACTCAGCTAGTTTTCACTTAAAATTCTTCTCCAAATCTAGTAGGAATTAACTTTAACCATGGAATTTCTCCCTTAGGGGTGTTAACACATTTTAAGAAGGGTGAGTTCTTTTGAATTTTAACAAATTGTATTGATTAGGGTAGAACTTTATTTAGACCCAACCACCTACTAGCCCCTCACCCTCTCGACTACGCCATCGACGATGCTCCTATGCAGGCAACATGCGAGCTGTCATGGGCAACACAAGAAGCCTTGGTGATCCAATATCTTCACCAAACATAACATAGAGTGAGTCTCAAACATATACATAACAAAAAAAAACATAAATATTCAAACATGGAATCAAAAAGTGTGTAAACATAACCATGATACCAAAATATGGAAACTGAGCCATTGCACGTAGGTGGGGGAAACTTTAAATCGCCATGGTAATCCATGCCATTCCATAGATATCACTTGATCACTTCGATCCTTTGTCTCCAAACTAATAGGTAGTGGAGCATGAATATATGCCCCACCTCCCCAACACCTTCCTTGGGTATCATTGTACCGAGAAAATCATCTAGGGATCCCTCAGACCCCTTGAAGGAACCACCACATGAGGACGAAGGGGTAGGATCCACTTGAAGAAATGGGAGCACAAGATGCTCCTGTAGGAAAAAACCCATGTCTATCCATGACGGCCTTGGTCATCAAGATATGCATGTTGGTCGCCAACAAGTGTTCCTAGGAAACCCATTCCCCTCCCAGAACTCACTCCACCATATATCATGTGGGTCTTTGAGACTCCCAGCTCTTTAAGTACATTGTTCGTAACTTCCCTAATAATGAGATCTTCCCTCCTCCCTACCACCTTCGTTGGGAATCACTGTGCCCATAAAATAATCTGGGGATCCCTCATCCCCCTCGAAGGCACCACCACAAGAGTACGAAGTGATAGGATCCACTCAAATAAATAGGAGCACAAGCTGCTCCCGTAGGTAAAACCCTGTGTCCCTCCATGACGGCCTTGGTCATCAAGGTATGCATGGTGGTCAACAACTCTTAAGCCCTATATATTGTCACATTACCCATTATGTAGTGGCACATTACCCCCTTTATTATGGTGCATTACATATTATTGATGCCCGCTTGGATATATTAGTTGTTATTGTACCCCTTTGTCTCCTATATATAGGAAGGAGACCTTTTCATTTTAGTCATCATTCTATCTTGTCTTGTCTTATGTATGTAGTACATTATGTAAGGAGGTTCCTCCCTCAAAGAGGATTGTTATTCATCTCAATTATTCATTATTAAGTCGTGCATTACTTTCTTTTCGTCTATTTCTCCTATTTTTATGCTATATTTGGAACTTGGTTGCATAACATTTGCTATCAAAGCTCTTTCCTTGGGACTGGTTTCTTCAAAGCGAGTCATTGTATAATTTTCACTATAAGTTTTTTCTACAAGGATTCATAAAGCGATATTAAAAACCCATTTCCAAAATAGGTCGAGATATATGTGGTCCAATTTTCAGATCTTGAGATCGTACGAGTTCAAAGATATTTTCCTCATAATCTAGGGTTTTTCACTAGTCCAAAAACTAGTCTTAAACATGTGTTATGGGGGAAAAGGTCATATTTGGTGTTTGAAAGATCCAAATTGAGTGAGACCTAATGCATCAGAAAGAAGAAATACCACTATATTTGTGGTAGGGTTTTTAGACTCAGATCCGATATATTGGACATGTGGAAGACCCTAAAAGTTCTCTCTTATGGAAAGACCTAAAATAAGAAGTGTTGAGATATTCGCAATAAATTCTTATCGGTACATAACTTTCAGCGACCACGCCATCTTTTCTCTCATGAATTTCCCACTTGTTTGTTTCTCAGTTCAATGATCAATGACACCATAATTAGGTCATACTTGGGGCATTGAATAAAGGACACATCAGGCTGAAGTTTCAGACCCAGAGGAGCAAAAATTTCAAATTTACCTCAGTTACAAGTCATCCATAAAACAATCTTCCAATGAGGGTTTGAAAAAGGTATGCCATTTTAAATTTCAATAGCTTTGAGTAGAAGGATCTAATTTTGGTGAAACCTAGGGTGTGATATCTATTTGTATTTTTTTAAATGGCACCAAAGGGAAGTGTAAAAACTCAAACCACCAAAGGATCCATCCCCCGATGTACGATTTAAGGGAAGACCTATCTTTTCGAGTGTCCCATCCGGAAGAGATGATTAAAGGGACTGTAAAAAAAGTTGATTTAGTTAATTTAGAGGAGAAGCTGAATAAAATGGAGGAAAATATGAAAGGTTTGGTGAGAACAACTAATTTACTCAATTTAGAGGAGAAGTTTAACAATATTGCTAATCTCATATAAAATTCAAGGGATACTCCACCTACAGGAGATGATGTGTTCCAAGATACTCAGGAGGATAAAGATAATTTGCATGTTGAGAAACATTCCATGAATAAGAATATTCCAAGAGGAAATTATTATAGTAATGGAAGTCATCAACGATGGTCACCAAAGGGTACCCAACTTCCTAAAATTGACATGAGAAAGTTTGATGGCAATGATCCAATAACATGGATATTCCAAATGGAGCAATTCTTTGATCTACACCAGGTGCCAACTTTGCAAGAGGTAACTATTACATCCTTATATTTAGAGCCTGATCAATTTGTATGGTACCAATCGCTTTGTGACCAAAAAAGGACTCTATTATCTCATGGTATATATTCATAGAAAAATTGATTCCACATTATGGGGATATAAATAGAAACACCTTCTTTAGCTAGTTGGTAAATCTAAAGCCAAAAAGGCCTAGTTACAGAGCACATCAAGTAGTTTCAGAAGCTAAGTCTTAGAGTGAAGAATATTTCAGAAAATAATTTGTTGGATCACTTTATTGGAACTTTGAGGGATAACATCCAACATGAGGTTCTCCTTTGGGAACCTAAGTCCTTGGAGCATGCATTCAAGGTGGAGAGAAAAGTTGAAAACAAAATTATGGAAACAAGGAAGTCTACCACCTACAACTATAAAGAAGGAAGTGTGGTCTCAAGTCATCCACAACCTACAAGGTTGACACCACAAAAACTAGAGGAAAAATTAGCAAAAGGGTTGTGTTACAGTTGTGATAGAAAATATAGTAAGGGCAACAAGTGCACTGAGAAGAAACTATTTCACATAGATTGTGAAGCAAAGGAAGAAAATGAACAAGAAGCACCAAAAGAACAGGAATCGTCTCAAGATGAAGAAATAGAAGATACTACTTCTGAAGAGATTAATCCCACCATATCCTGTCATGCATTCACTGGAATTAACACTCCTCAAAATATCAAGTTCGAAGGATATATCAAAAAAAAAAAGGTAACAGTGTTGATTGATTCCAGTAATACTCATAATTTCATTCACTGTAAATTAGCCAAGGTTCTCAATTGCTTTGTATATCCAACACCATAGTTTCAAGTAATGATTGCAGATGGAGGAACTATCAATTGCTAAGGAAAATGCCATAATATCAATCTCACTATGGGGGAATATGTATTGAATAGTCCAGTGATTTCTATTTCTATGAGAGGTGATGATGTTGTATTAGGAGTTCAATGGTTACAATCATTGGTAACAATGGCTATTAATTCTCAGAAGCTTTTCATGAAATTTTTATGGGAAGGAAAAGAATATTAGTTAAATGGTATCACAGGGAAACCAAGTAAGGTGATAATCTCTAATGGTATAACAAAATTGATAAAAAGGGTACATCAAGGTGTAATTGCACAATTATGCTCATTATATGTTCAAAGATATAATTCTACTATTTCCCTGGATCTCCAAAAGGTGATTGATAAGCATTCCAAGGTATTTGAATATATTCCAAAAGGTCTTCCACCTGTTCGAGATTTTGATCATGCTATTCACTTAATTCCGAGAAGTGTTCCTCCTAACATCAGACCTTACAGAAACCCATATGGACAAAAGAGTGAAATTGAGCATATGGTTGAAGAAATGTTAGAGGTCGACATAATTAGGACTAGCCAAAGTTCTTACTCTGCACTAGTGGTAATGGTACACAAGTCGGATGGATCATGGCATATGTGTCCAGATTATAGACAGCTCAACAAGATCACCATTAAAGATAAATTTTCCATTCCCGTCATTGATGAATTGTTAGATGAATTACATGGAGTAGTTTTCTTCACAAATTTGGATCTTCATTCTGGATATCATCATATTATAATAAAGGAGGAAGACATTCCAAAAAAATCATTTAGAACTCATGAAGGGCATTATGAATTTTTGGTCATGCCATGTACTGTCCAAAAGTAGTGAACTATACAGATGAATATTTATTGCACAAAGACTATCGCATTCAAAGAGATTACAATGAGAAATATCTAGAGCAGAGTCAAAACAGAAGCACGCACAACAAGGTTTGGGTAAGGAAATCTCCTCATAAGTGTGTTGAAGATGCAGACAATCCAGGTGCATCTAATGCAACAAGCAATTGCTACCCTTCTAGCTAGTCCCATAAGGACTATGTGAAACCCCTGATTTCAAAACGATGCATCTTAAGGAATTTAATGGGATGTTAGTTAGGTGTGTGGTTAGAATGTGTCTATGGTTAAGATGTCTATCGCAAGTATTCATTATGTTCGCAAATGGTATGTGTTAAGTTGGTAACGTCACGGAGAAAGGAAAATTCAAGTGCATGCATACATTAAGTGGTTGAATATTTACACTACATATGATATATTATAGAATATAAAGTATCAATTTGACTTCAATAGTATAGACGCAAGAAGAAAATTTTTACATGAAAAATAAAACATTGTTGAAAGACATGAGACTGTGCAAAATGGATCTTTTCATTATATTCAAAATTGGGCATGATTACAAAATTGTATGACACAAGACTCCATGTCGAAGCCAAAAATGGTGTATACAAGAAGATGGTAAAAATGGAAAAATTGAGAAATTCCAAAGCATTCTACAACCACAGTTCACGCTCAAGCTCAGTCTCTGGATGGTTCACAAGACGTAGCTCCAAATCCACTAGCACTAGTGTAGTGCATTTGGAGAAAGAGTGCAGAGGAGGAAGTTGTAGAGTTGCAAACGATCATGGTTGAACCCGTTGAGACCAAATATGGGATAATTCATCCAATATTTGTTGATGCTAACATTCCATATTATCCACCCAATGAATCAAAAGAGTCAATTGCTCAGAATGAGCGAGATATATATATGACTGAGAAAAATGTTGTTGGTACTGAGTGTTGTCCATCTAGCGTTTCCCATTTCCCATATCAAATCTAAGTTGTGAAAACCCATACTGCTAAGACTGGATGGAAATGTGCACATTATCAAGAGATGTGTTCATTCTCTGGAAGGAAGAAGAAGAACCAAATGAAAGATCAGACAACAATGTTACACCGAACATAAAGAATGCAAGAGGAATTAAACCAAGCATTATTTACAGAAATATTATAGAGCTAAGTGAAAGACATTCACGCACATGAAATTAATTTGATGAGATATGTATTCAATGTCGCACAAGTCGAAGAAGGTAGTGGAGTCGCCAAAAATCAATGTTGGAGTTAATTAATTTTTGGAAACAATACAAACATGTGGAAATTCAATTCATTGCACCATACGATGGATTATGTTTCCCTAAAAGGTTCGAGTATCGAAGCGACACTTCATTGTTTCCACATGAATTAAGTATCATGTTTGGTTTTAGGCCGATTTGGCCGATGAATGAAAAACGTGCCAAATATTTGTTTGTCATGACAAGCGATGCGACAACAATAAATACAACAAGGCAATGCGACAGGAATTCAAGATGAAGGAATAATGCAACATATGTTTCAAGAAAGCAATCAAAGATAATTATGAAAGGACATCAGTACATAATTAAAGAAATAAACAAATGAAGCATTAAGTCAGGGGGAGTCATCCGTAAATACTATTGAGGTTGAATCTAACACACAAAAAAAGTGAGCATACATTGCACAAGAAGTGGCACCTCTTTTCCATTGATGTCAATGGGGGTGAAATACATGAAGATGCCAGACATAAAGCAAAGATGCATGAAGCTGACATGACTGAATTAATGCATGAAGATGGAACTGAAGAGATACAACATGAATATGCAGCTGACAGTAGACAACAATAGATCCAACATTAAAGGGAGAGATGCATGAAGCTACCTGGACTAAAATGCAATGCATGAATGCAGCAGAAGAAGAAGCATGATGATCATTGAAGACACAACATAAACCTGCAATAGACGTGAAAGAGCATGAAGAAGATCATCAAAGGAATAGATGCAACAGACATGAAAGAGCATGAAGCAGATCATCAAAGGAACAGATGTAGTAGACGTGGAAGAGCGTGAAGAAAATCAATTGGATAAATGGAATGAGGATGACTGAACATATGATCTACATGGAAGGAATAGAAAGCAACATGGTATGTGTAGAAGAAGAAGAATTGACAGAAGATAGTGCAGTATCCAAAATTCCAAATAACTTAGGAGGAGCATATACACAGGGGGAGCATTGTGATAAAGCACAGATGAAGCATACAATTCAAAGAATATTATACACAGCTTCATAAGGTGTTGACATTAGTGCAAAAGGGGAATATTCTTGAACTTTGGTTGTCATTGATGTCAACTAATGTCAAATAGGATGTCAACTAATTTAGCCCGAGTCATTGATGTCAACATATGTCAAATTGGATACAACATTCCTATAGCAGTTTGAAGAAGTATATTGAAATCACTTTGAAGAATTATATGCACAATATGGTGAAGGACATGAATGCTAGTTTGAAGAAGTATATGAAGAAGTACATTCATTCTGAATATGTGTGTCCAAGGATATAGCCTGCATGATGAGTCTGAAGAAGTACATAAGGAAGGTGTTAGGAACCCATGTCTTTCCTTTGTTGGTATATTTTTGTTGGACTCATATGATTTGTAAGTCGTCCCATAGTATTTGTTGATCCATAGTTTGTGTTATTGTTGTTTGGCGCATATGCTTTGTAAGTCGCCCGTAGTATTGTTGATCCATAGTTTGTATTGGCCCATGGTTTTGACCCTTAGTATTGGCGCCTAGACTTACTATATAAGTGTTTGTTGAGGTGTATGAAGGCACCGTGAAGTTATTTGTATTGAGCTTGCTCAAAGGAGGTTGTCCCCTCGAAGTGGCCTGCGATCAGTAAAAGTGATTTTGAGTTCTATTATTTCTGCTATCTTGTGTATTTTCATTAATTAATTGTTGTAGGTTCTTCACAAAAGGTACATCATGCATATCCAGTTCAAAGAAGAACACAAAGAAATGTATCCTACTACATGTGGTACCAGTGTTGTTATCAAATTCCACCAAATAGTACTCTATCATGGTAGCAGTCAAAGAACTAGTTGTACAATGGTACATGTGCGCAAGCAACCAAGGAGTTGGTTGAGCAAACCATACATGTGCACAAGAAGCCAAGGAGTTGGTTGAGAAAGTGGTACAAGTGCACAAGCATTTTGAAAGAAGACTTTGTAATGCACAAGCATTTCCTGGTAAAAGATCAGAAATGCATAAGCAATAAGAAATAACAAATGGTTGAACAATAGAAAGCACGCAATCCTAGAAAATTAAAATATTCTTTCAGTTAGTGGAATGTACACAAGTTCCTAGAAGGGTATAGCTATTCAAGTTAGTGTATGAGAAAATTACACAGCCGATGGTACAACATGTATGCAATTCTCACAAGTAAGGATGTTGAAAGGGTCAAAGTCCCACCAACCATAAGTTGGTTCATGCGTAGATTCTGCGAAGCATCAATACATCAGGTGCACATGTTTCACAAGTGATGACGCAACAATGGTTGAAGTATCACCAAGAAGAAGTTGGAGTATGCACAAATTCCACAAAGCATCAACACATGAAGGGTGCAATACCCACAAAGGATGGTATAGAAAAGGTTGAAGACACACCAAGTTGAAGAGCAAGGATGCGCACATACCTCAAAGCGATGGTACATAAAGAGTGCAAGAGTACACCACCAAGGTGTAATTCCGACTAAGTTGTGGACCATGAAGGTTCTAGACACAGAACAGATGACACATCAACAT
This sequence comes from Larix kaempferi, assembly GCA_027924585.1. Taxonomy (NCBI): domain Eukaryota; kingdom Viridiplantae; phylum Streptophyta; class Pinopsida; order Pinales; family Pinaceae; genus Larix; species Larix kaempferi. Next base: position 6,914,589 of record BSBM01000866.1, read on the forward strand.
CGTAGAAGATGACATGTGGCATATGCACAATCCATGAAGTATGGAAGAAGGGATGCCACAACCAACTTGTGGACATGTAATCCGTACAGGACATGTATACATAGAGATGTAGTTTGGAGATTTGAAGTATGCTTGATGGTGAGATCATAAGAGCTTCAAGTGAAGGTTACAGTTTGATATTCGGGGATTCAAAGGGCTTGAGGAAAGAACATAATGATCTAGTGAGGATCCAAGTGCGCACATGTAGCATAAACAAAGTACTGATGGTGCGCATAACAATGCTATAGATCTGTGATGGATGTGCAAGTAATGAAAGGAATAAATACTGAAGAATGTGCAAGTGCTCGATGTTTTGAATGGCAGTATTACAGTAAGCATGTCGATAGTCACAGACGTTGTAAAGATAGAAGCACAGTGACAACACTGAAGTATATCAGATGATGCACAGATGTCTAGATGAAGAATATAAGCATAAATGAAAGTGTGTGAAGTTGATAAATCCATCTGATATGCAACGACAAAACATAAGTAGGCTTCAGTAAGTTCATCATGATGAGGATTATCTTAGACAAGTGCATTGAACCGAAAGGATGAATCATTTGATGCATGGCCAATCGCAGATTGTCTAAAAGACCGTGGCACTTAAACATAATGGACACATGAGTAAGTATGCAGTTCCATATGTTACTAGTGTGTTAATTCTCAACAACAAACTAACAATTGAAAACATATTATCAATTGGTGAGAGAAGTTGCACTGTAGCAAATCGATAGAGATTACCTAAGCGTAGACTACGGTATCAACAAGAACACAATACATGAATTAAGACATCAGCAGAAGTGTTAAATTGAGAGGAATGAGAAGTCAAGTTATGTATGCAGCGCAATGATAGAGAATCAACTGCATATGAAGATAGCACACAACATAACTCATATCAGAATATCAGAAGTGTGCACGGAGTTGAATTTTAGTAAGACATAATAATACATTAGACATCAAGGGGGCATGACGGGGCAAGTAGGCATTGAGTAGGAGCTTGCTTCAAGTTGGTTCCTGTAAAATCACGAGGAGACAGGGGATCATAGCCTCCTTCCAGTTGGTGCTGGAGAAACACATGGAGGTGTAGCTTCCTTCAGGTCGGTGCCTCCTTCCAGTTGGTGATGGTAAACATAGGAAGTTGGTGCTTCCTTGAATGTATTATTTCTCATCATAAAGAAGCATTTTGTGGTTTTCTCCCATTTGGGTTTCCACGTAAAAATCATGTGTGTTATGTGTTCATTGTATTGGTGCATATATGAATGAATGTTTTATTTATCGATGCATAAGTGAAGATAAATATTAAGTAAAGGATAATTTGTTAAAGAAGGCAAAAACTATTGATAACTACGCTAATATTGATTCACCCCCCCCTCTCACTGTTAAATCGATTCCAACATGAACAATATTTTTATCTTCATCCTAGACTTGCTTTACTTTCCATATTTTCTCAAGAAAAAACAAATTCTAATATGGATCATTTGTCCTTTCTCCATGAAATAAAAGAGTCTGTAAGGTGGTGTCTACCCCTACCATTGGATTCTGTGTGGTATCTTGATTTGGTGCTTCTATATTACTTTGGATTGTCACACTACCTCCAATAACCTGGATACCTTTACTACTATTACTAACTATAAGTGACAAATTTTCATTTCTTACCTAAAATCATGGAGACATGCATGGTGTCGTGGGTTCAACATATATCCTGGCCTACGAAGGGCTATCTTTTTTTGTCGAACTAAGATGATGTTTTTTTTCCTTTTCTATGTGCGATAGTCCTTTGATATGGAATCCTTTTCATATGTCTCTTTCTTCAAACACATAGCAGTATTCCTCTATCTCAGCCACAATCCTCTTCCTACTCTCTTTCCAGAATATTTTTCTAGTGCGCACTAATCAAGTCTCTTCTACTGTCACATATTCTTCTTCTCTTAGTATTCTCAACTCATCTTCTCTTCATTCATTCTTCCCTCCTCTAGTCAACCCCCAGTTCCCCTATGCATGCAGAGATGCCTAGCTTCTAGGGTGAACTGATTCCAATATCATAGTCACTTTGTCGCACAACAACATCTTGACCCAAGTATACAATGAATTTAGGTATCTTCTATGTGGACCCTTAAAACATCCCTGTCAACTATGTTGTATGATTAGGTACAATCTATAGAAAAATTTGTAACATAACTCGTTAATCACGATCCAACCAAAAATATACTCTACGTGAGATCAAGTTACTTACAATATTGACTTGTTGGATCAGTTCAGGGGTCCAATTCCTTGGTCTCACAATGTAGAATGTTGAGTTCTATTCAGCTAACCTTAACAACCACTATGCTAGAATTATAGACAAGTCGCAAAAGAATATCTCATGCAAATTTGGGTATATATAATTTTGTAACCACAGTTCTGTGTTGATCTGAAGGTTCTTGTTCTGATCTTTGGCACATTTGTAATCTTTCGCTCGTAAGCATTGTTCTATCTTCTCCTTAGTTGGCCTCCATGGAACCAATAGTTAACCTCCTCCTATTGAAATATTGTAACTTCTAAGAATATTATATTTGTACTTGATTATTTTGGAGATGTTTCATTCCTCCGTGAAGACCTTATTGTATATCCGAAGATGTTTATTCCTCCGTCGGAATGTGGTAACTTGGGTTATTAGAATTCCCTAGTGGGGGTTGGACCTATATGTGTTATGTGGGTCAAAGGGTTGTTAGACCACCCTAGAGGGGTCGGGCCAGTTAGTTGTAATGTGGTGTTTAACTCAGTGGTTAAGTTGGGGACGCCCTAGTTAATATAAAATACAAGTCAGAGATGTGTATAAATAGAGGAGGTGTGTTCCTCATTTAACACACTACACTCACTTGTGAATAGCGCATAGGTGAGGGAGAGGTCTGATATGGAGTAGGAGGAGATCATGTCTTTGGTTTACATCTTTGTATTTTCTCATCATCTATATTGAGGAAGCTTTGCTGGGTTTTCTAACCCATGAGGGTTTTTCCAGGATAAATCTGTGTCTCTTGTATTTTTGTTGTGCTTGTTGTTCTTTCAGTGATCCTGTATATGCTATTATTGTGAAATGGAATGTAATGATGATATTTTCTATCTTAGCATATTGAATATCAACATGGTATCAGAGCTGACCTGAAGGAAGGAAATGTATGGCACTTACGACACTTGCTTCACTTACGACAATTTAAAGGTTAGGGTTTTGTATAGAAAAAACCAGTCATCTTGGAACTTTCACTATAAATCCATTTTGGCGACGGTTCAGGATCTGAAATCTTTACAAGTCGTATATAACATCCCCAGGTACCTTTTGTCCAAAGGAAATCCTCAGATTCGTTGCACTATGTGAGTTATGATCAGTACACGTTAGGGTTTCTGCCTCTTCCAGATCTCAGTCATAATCAGGTGACCTAGGAAGAAAGGTGATAACTTGGGCTATGAAGCTCCAAATGAAATTTCATAAAATGTGACAGGTAGTGCACGGACTGTACGATCTCAAGAAACTTTTTTAGAGGCCTAAGTTGAACTAGTGACACGTGGCATGTCGTACAAGTTCGCTCTCCTGTTTTATCCCATAAATAGGTCTCGTTACGACAATTGGCATAACTCTCTCTCAGAAAATCCAATTGAGGTCAGACCTATTGGGATGGAAAGATGACAGGTCAGGCTACCATAGGAAAACGTTTCAGACCCTGTGGATCAAAAATTTCGGTGTTACACCAGAAACAATTAGTTACATATTTCTGTCAAAACATAATTAATTTTTTAGCACCTTCATTCATGGCTTCCGGAATTTAGGGTTTCAGAGAAAGTTGAAATTTTTGGAATCAGAGTCCATGGCTGAATGCTACTCAGGAAAATCGAAATTTAGAGACCAATATCAAATTTTTTGGTTGTTTAGAAGACCGGGCTTGATCAAACCCCAGTTCGGGATTTTGATCGGAAAGGTGGAAAATTAGGGCTTCAACAAAAGTTGGAATTTTTGAAGTCTGTGACCACGGCTAGAAGCTCCTCAGAAAAATAAGATTTTAGAGCCTTGGATCGAACCTTTTGATTGGGCAGAAGGGTGGGCTTCATCAAACCCTAGTTCGGGATCCTATCCAGAAGATCCAGAAGTTTCGAAGGCAATTTTGAGGGGTCAAATTTTGGAGATTTCAAAATTGAAGTATGCTAGTTTGATCAACTCAGCAAGACACATCCTTCCATACATTCAAAAGTGTGAAATTCAAAGTTTGAATTTTTAGGGTTTCTCTGACAAACCCTAATCGAGCTCCAGATCCAGTTTCAGGGGGATTTGAGGCTAAGGCCTTACATAAGAAGACTACAAGAAACCACGATAGATATGACTTAAGGAGATACAGGTATGTCTTGAAATATGATTCTTGATTAAGTTCATAATATGTTTGTCTTCATATTGTTTAGGTTAGTACAATCTTGATCAATGTTAGAATTGTCTTATCACCCTAATAAAAGTATGAATACATGTGAATGATAGAAGACATTCATTGATTAGGGTTATATGATTGTACTAATGCACTATGGTGTTGTATTAGGTTGATGTTGTCTGCTAACTAGATATAGGTACATCACGAAAGACAAATCAAGTTCCATGACCATGATGACATGAATACAAAGACTCATCCATAATCGTTGATCACATAGAAGTTCTGCTTATGAGGTATGTATTACTTTGCTCTACTGTGCTTAAGCTATGAGATATGTAGGTTCTAGCACAGGATCTCTAAATCATTGAAGAGAACAAAGAAGATATTGTTTAGATGTGTTAGACATAACTAAGTAGGTATACTAATCCAGGTATGTTTTCCTATGTCAAGTTAGAATCCTACTTTGTGCTAGGATCTTAGTATACCCATGCATTGAATGATCATGACCATACATATTCAAGATTATTTAGAATTATAATGTTTTGATAATATTGAGATTATACTAATGAATGTATGTTTGTGTATGAGATCATGAGAATGATACTACTGCACACTTGAGCATGCAGAGTGGTACAGAATGAATATAAGTTCAAAAGACATATAGAAGATCAAGCGGGAGGCAACCACATAAACAGAAAAGATAAGTATTTGAGTTGTTATCTCTGAAATAGTAAATGATATTGCTTGTATGCATATTTGTATTCCTATAAAATATCATGCTGAGTGTAAACATTCATATAGCATTGAACAATATACTACTAATATGCATATGATTGGTAAGTTGGACAAACATTCCATTGTTGATTGTCTAGAATGAAACCTCTTTGCTGACATGCTGAGAGCTGTGCACACTCTCGATAGGATGTTCTAGTAGAGATGGAAGGCATCTAGATAGTCACTGTATGCATACAGGATATGGAAAAGTGTTGTGCCAAATTATTGGTCAAGATTGTTGCATAACTATGAAAATCATATTTGTATGCATAATAGGTTACCATGTCAACATGATTTGATGATTATGAAGTATTACTAATCATGTACTTAATTTTGATTTGTAGGAAAGATCATGAAGAATGATGAAAACTGAACTAGTGATGGATGTTCAACAAGAAGACTTACAAATCAAACATACTATAGCAAGCTTGTGGCTAGAAGATTCTCTTAGAAAGAGGAAGAGGATCATGACAAGATGTTTGCTCCAAGTGGCTAGATAAGACCATTCTCTTAATGGTGTAATTGAAGAAGAAGTGTGAATCAGGCTCTGTATGGGTACTCAGGATCGATAGTCATTTCATGAGCTTAATGATCACCATGGGTAATGTGGATCTCAACCTTTGCTACAAGGTTGAGGATGGTTTCTATATACACATGATATGGATGTAAGAAGGAACTCACCACAGAGTTCGAATGATATTGAGGCTCATATCAGTAGACCCATCTGACAAGAGATGGCATAGATAGATATGCAGAAGATCACTCTATCTAGAGTGTGAATGATTTTCAGTCACAGAGGAAGAATTGATAGCTTCTTGACAAGCTTGGGCTTTACCAAAGTAAAGCTGATCCTAACCTTTACCTTAAGGTTATGGATGATGAACCTGTTATACTATTACTGTATGTGGATGATCTTTTTTTGACATGGAATGAGAAATAGATCATGGAAAGCAAGAAGAAGATGGCTACAGAATTTGAGATGAAAGATCGCAGATTAATGCATTACTTCCTAGGTCTGGAAGTATGGCAAGGCTTAGAAGGAATCTTTCTCAACCAGGGAAAGTATGCTGAGAAATCTTGAAAAGATTTGATGTGTTGGAATGGCCACTCTCATGGATTCCAACTTGAAGCTATTAGTGGATGACTCATCTGAGTTAGTGGATGCAACTCTGTACATACAAAATATTGGGTCATTGATGTATCTAACGAATACAAGGCCAGATATATGCTTTGCTATGAACACCTTGAGTCAATATCTAGTGGAAACTAGATGTGTTCACCTGATAGTTGCAAAGCATGTGATGAGGTACCTGAAGGGTACGATAGAATTTGATCTATGTTATCTCCCAGATCATGACTTCAGATTGTATGACTACACAGATGTTGATTGGGAAGGAATCAGACAGGAAGTGTACATCGGGAGGATGTTATTATCTGGGATCGGCCATGATCTCATGGTTTAGCAGGAAGCAGTCTAGTGTGGCTCTCATCACAAGCGGAATATATGTCTACTTGCTCTGCTAGTTATGAAGCGATATGGCTTTAGAAGTTATTATCTGGTTTATTTGACCTAGAGATGCAACCCATTGAGATCTTGTGTGACAACCAGAGTTATATCAAGATAACAGAGAATCCATTGTTCCATGATAAGTCAAAGCACATAGAGATGTGATATTTCTATATACAAGATATGGTGCAGAAAGGAACTATAAAGTTTGAATTTATAGGTACTGATGAACAAGTTTCCAAACCTCTACCTCGAGTAAAGTTTGAGTATTTCCAAGACAGCTTGGTGTAGTTCAGAAGGACCCTTCTCGAAAGGGGGAGTGATGTGGTCACTTATGGTGAAATTTCCTGCATCGACAGTGAGGTTGATGATGTGGATATATATATTGGTGATGCCGACAGAGAGGTTGGTGGATGGTCCTTAGACAGGGTCTAAGTTGACGAGGGGATTGCATCATCCTTGAACACATGTTCTAAAAGGATTCGTAGACATATGTCTCTGAGAAAGAAGAGGGGATTGCATCATACTTGAACACATGTTCTAAAAGGATCCATAGACATATGTCTCCGAGAAAGAAGAGGGATTGCATCATCCTTGAAAACATGTTCTAAAAGGATCCATAGACATATGTCTCCGACAAAGAAGAGGGATTGCATCATCCTTGAACACATGTTCTAAATTGATCCGTAGACATATGTCTTCGAGAATGAAGTCCTTAGTGGACAGGTGGGGATTGTATCATCCCCGGACTTTGGTCCCTTGAATTGATCCTTAGACATATGTCTTCAAGAATGAATTCCTTAGTGGATAGGTGGGGATTGTATCTTCCCCGGACTTCGGTCCCAGAATTGATCCATAGATAGATGTCTTTGAGAATGAAGTCCTTGGTGGACAGATGGGGATTGTATCTTCCCCGGACTTTGGTCCCAGAATTGATCCATAGACAGATGTCTCCAAAAATTGATGATAGGACTGCATCATCCCTGGACCTCAGTTCAAAAGGTACGTGATAGGATTGCATCGTCCCTGGACCTTAGTTCAAAAGGTACATGAGAGGACTGCATCGTCCGTGAACCTTTGGTTCAAAAGGTACGTGAGAGTACTGCATCGTCCGTGAGCATTGGTTCAAAAGGTACGTGAGAGGACTAGATTGTCCGTGAACCTTTGGTTCAAAAGGTACGTGAGAGGACTGCATCATCCATGAACATTGGTTCAAAAGGTACGTGAGATGACTACATCTTCCGTGAACATTGGTTCAAAAGGTACGTGAGAGGGTTGCATCGTCCATGAACATTTGGTTCAAAAGGTACGTGATAGGACTGCATCATCCCTGGACCCTTGGTTCAAAAGGTACGTGAGAGGACTGCATCGTCCCTGAACATTTGGTTCAAAAGGTATGTGATCGAGATTGCATTGTCCCTAGACATGAGACTTGTCTTAAATTGATAAGGATTGATCATCCTGGAACTTGATCTGGATTGTATCATCCATGGACCTATGTCCTAAAGTGAGCGGGATTGATCATCCTATAATTGGATCATGTGAATTGCAGAGTATGCTACTAAGATGATCCAGATGCTGTAGATCGAGATGATGATCCAGATATTGTAGATCAAGATGATGATCCAGATGCTGTATATTGAGATGATGATCCAGATGCTATAGATCGAGATGATGATCCAAATGTTGAAGATCAAGATGATGATCCAGATGTTGTAGATTGAGATGATGATCCAGATGTTGTAGATCGAGATGATGATCCAGATACTATACAAGATGATGATCCAGATGCTATAGATCGAGATGATGATCCAGATGCTGTAGATTGAGATGATGATCCAGATGCTGTAGATCAAGATGATGATCCAGATGTTGTACATCGAGATGATGATCCAGATGCTGTAGATCGAGATGATGATCCAGATGTTGTAGATCGAGATGATGATCCAGATACTGTAGATCAAGATGATGATGGTGATGCTATTCGAGTGCTACAGAAGATGAAGATTCAGTACTGAAGATGTTTTAGTAACTGGTTGAGTTGCTGATGATGTTGAGAAAGCTTCCAATGATTTATAGATGTATCATGTATGATGTTGATGACTCCTTGCTCCTGCAGATGATGTTATAATATCAGTCTCGTTAAGGGGGAGTGTTGAAATATTGTAACTTCTAAGAATATTATATTTGTACTTGATTATTCCGGAGATGTTTCATTCCTCCGTAAAGACTTATTGTATATCCAAAGATGTTTATTCCTCCATCAGAATGTGGTAACTTGGGTTATTAGACTTCCCTAGTGGGGGTCAGCCCTGTATGTGTTATGTGGGTCAAATGGTTGTTAGACCACCCTAGAGGGGTCGGACCAGTCAGTTGTAATGGGGTGTTTAACCTAGTGGTTAAGTTGGGGCCATCCTTGTTAATATAAAATACAAGTCGGAGATGTGTATAAATAGAGGAGGTGTGTTCCTCATTTAACACACTACACTCACTTGTGAATAGCACATAGGTGAGGGAGAGGTCTGCTATGGAGTAGGAGGAGCTCATGTCTTTGGTTTACATCTTTGTATTTGCTGATCATATATATTGAGGAAGATTTGCTGGTTTTTCTACCCCATGAGGGTTTCCCAGGATAAATCTGTGTCTCTTGTATTTTTGTTGTGCTTGTTGTTCTTTCAGTGATCCTGTATATGCTATTATTTTGAAATGGAATGTAATGCTGATATTTTTTGTCTTAGCATATTGAATCTTAACACCTCCTTTACTTCAGTGGCATATCCCAATACCAATAATGTAACCATTTGTTAGTGCACAATGGGAATCCCTAGGTTACAAGGTAAATTCACCAACAAAACCCCAGATACCGGCCCTTTTGAAATCACCTGCAAGTAGATGAAGTCTCACCCGACGCATCTATGGGGAATACAAGAACTAAGATTTTGCAATATTCAAGCGATATAAGGAATTCATTTGATTAAACTATTATACATTCATCTTGTTTTATAGAAATAAATAGCATATTTATAGGGATTGATAACATATTCAATGTAATAACATAAAAAGAAACAGATCATATATGTGCACAATAAACATAACATCTATCACATCAAACACGTGAATTATATGCTGCAAAATAGATTCTCTTCCATATTATTATCATTTGGACAATATTATAAAACTTGTGGAATGTGCATCACAACTCTAATGCATCCCCATAAATACCCTAACATTACATAACATAAGCACAAATACTACAAAAGCTACTATCTAAAGAACAACCAAAGAGCAACTAACAAACAACCCCTAACCTAGAGATCCCTTACATATTTATTCATTTCAAAATGTTTTGAGCTCATTACAATGTGGACACAAGAGCCCGACTACTTCTAACTAACTTCCACATTTTGCGCATGTTGGTCCTAAGGATGACTGGCTTGCGGTCCATCTCTTTGTGTGTAGCTCCCAAAACTAGCCCAAAAACCTACTTCAATAAGCCACATTGACAAGGATGTCAACATATTTAAGTGGGGAAGAATGTTAGGACCCTAGACTTCAACGAAGACTTAGGTGCATGATTCCATCTCTATGAAAGAGGATGCATCGAACAAAATTGACAAGTTTTCACAGCTAGCCTTGTGACTTCAGTATCCTTAGTGACAAAATCTTGAATGACAATTACAAGGTGGTTAGCACAATGTACTAGCATTCTAGATAAGAGGACTGTGTTAAAATGTGCACAAGAATATTCACTCCAAAGATTCAATTATATAGTACAATGGATAATGTCAATTCAATGAGAGAATTGATCTAGATCCTAAGACCTTGCATGGTGATTAGGCTAGGAAATCTTAACCAAACCTCCTAGTGATCATTTATGATAAATCACCATTATCCTAAATCAATAATACAAATAATGGTGACAATTTAACTTTATGATTGGTAAGGCAATCCATATCCTAACATTGCCCTCGTCAATAATAAATTTATATATCGGTATCAACTAAGCAATAAACACTAATGTTGAAGCTAATATGCTAGATCTTTCAGAAGCCCCGATCTGAGCTTCAATGAAAAATATACCTAAAAATCCATAAAAACTAGATTTTGAAAGGTTCATATGAAATGAACTGGAAGAGAGTTGAAATATGGAAGTGGACAATTGCCAATGTTTGAACATTTCCTAGTTACTTGACTTTCTAATATTTTCCAAGTAATTTAGCTAGAAGAAACTAGTGTCTTCTACTAATGGGTGAACATGTAGTATCACCACTTTACAATCAATGAATCATTGAAGTGCTCTAAGAAAAATGATAAACAAATAGTGTCATTAGCATCCCAATCATGTATCTCATATCTAATTCTATCATCTACGGACTATTTTTTCCTATTTGGAAAATTGTTTGTTGAACTTGTCCATCTATCTACTATTGTTTCCCATTTGTAATTTGTTTGTCAAAATATTCCATATATATGTTGTTGTTGTCGAAACTTGAAGTCTCACAACTCAAAGTGGGCATGTGGAGACCACTTTGTACTTATATTCCCCTCTATCAAGTATAAGGTCAGAAGGTTGAAAATTTTATCTATTGCAAGATGAGTATTTACTTGAGATTGAATTCTTTGGTAAGACTAATGGATATTATTGACATGTTGATCCCATTGCCAAGAACTTATCCATCCATAATGAATTGTTTTCTTTTTGTCTTTGTTCTTCTTTCGACATTTTCCTGAATGATGATTTGTCTTCCTGCAATAAATAAAATTATGGAGATCAAAACACCGATTTTCCATGTGACCAACTCTATGACAATGTTGGCACTTAACATTCTAAACTTCAAAATTTGAAGTTAAATTTTTTTGAAGGAATTCAACACTCTGAAATTGGATTGGTATGGAATAATCTTAAATATGAAAGGTCACTTCCGTATCATATCCAATACCTATTCCATGCTTGTTGTTGTTAATTTCTGCCCAAGGTCTAATGATGGGCTTGCAAAGAGTATGCTAAACATATTGAGTTAAAATCCATGCGGTTTGATTTAATGCAGATTGTTGCATTTTTAAAAGGTTTTCTTTAGTGAACTCAAAAGAAAACTCTTGAAATTCAAGTTCATGAATAGATTCATCTTTAGTTGAAATTGCTTCTGTAGTTCTTTCATCAAGTTGATCATGTGTGGACTGCTGATTGAAATCAATATTTTCATGATCATGATCATCATCCTCGATTAGTGGATTCTTATGAACCACTACTAGTTCCAAATATTCAAGATTCTTTTGTTGAAGTTCATCTTCAAGTAATTGAGTTTGGGTTTGAAGAAGAAGGACCTTTGTTTTCATAAATTGCAAACATATGATAACATTTTTCATTGTTTCATCTGCCATTATCATTGAATTACTCTTGGTTATTTCAAGTCAAGTCTCCAACAAAGAAACTAATTCCATTATTTGATTCATTACTCACATGTATTCTTAAACTTGCTCACTTACACTTCACGTTCACTTGTACACACTCGCTTGATTTAGTTTTTAGCAAGATGAGGGTGTCTGATACTACCGAAGATGCACCCCAACTAAAGATATTTACAATGAGATGAGTTTCAATCACTAAATTATGTTAAATTTTGATTCATTTATTTCAAAGTAGACTCAGAGATACTGATGAATTAATCAAGCATTCGGTGTTGGGTTCAACTGAGAATGCACCCCAAAATTACAATTTAACTCAAGTTTAAATTTTGCACTTACAAAGCAACTATTGCAAGTTATAGCTAATCTTCATTACAGTTAACTTACAAAAAACATTGTTTGCAAGTTATAGTTGAGCTTCAAATGTTCCATGATGTGTTGAGTTCATAAACTTTTCATTTTATTTTTCCATTATTGATGTGATGACAACTTGAATGCTTGAATATGAGTGGTAGCTACTTGATTGCTTGAGGTTTATTATATTTGAATGGAATGAATTTTGATTACTTGTGCTTGAATTGTGTTAAAAGCTAAAATTGCAAAAGAATCATCATAGACAATGACCACCATCCACAAGAACAATGTCCTTAAACCCCCTTATTCCATTTCGGGGTGTTCTAGGGATCAAGCAAAATGGAAGTCTTCAATTCTCCAAGTGATTTACAAATGATAAGCTCCCCATGCTCTTACAAAGTGGAATGCTTCTCCTCCAAACTCTTACTACAAAATTTGATCAAAACAGTTTGTCAAACCCAAAAACCATTTTACCATCTTTGACGAAAGGTGTTGCCACTCTATAAGAAATTTTAATTTGCCAAAATTCTAATGCATATTTTATCTCTCTTGGTTCTAAGGCTAGGAGCCAACGGTGGGGCCTCTTGACTGCCCCGATGGAGACCCAGGTACCAACCTTACGGGGGGTTCAATACCCCTTTAAAACCTCATGTACTCTATTGTCATAGTTCTACTTGCTATTGGGAGAAACTCTTAGAACAACATTAAGGCTTCGCTTGGCTTGGCTTGTGTTTTTCACTCCAGTCATCAGATATAGTGGTCGCCTCAGTGAACCGGTCGTTCGGTGAGTGTGATTTCCAATATATATATATATATATATATATGTTGACATTATGGTAATAGAAGGGAAATTAACAACCCACATACCAAAATTAAAAAAAGGTGAAAACCCTTTGTCAAAGAGCAGTACTCCATGGAGATGAACAATGACTTGATGAGCAGGTTGCGGTTCTGACCAGAGTGAGATAGGGAAAATCATGTTCCCAGAGGATGAGCCACAAATCATAAGTAGAGTGTTGAAGCACTAGTTGAAGGACCAAAAGACCATGATTAATCTGCACCAACCACAATGTGAATGAGGATATCACATTTGTATAAATCATACATTGGATGTCGTGCTCCCATGCTTCTGTTATGCCACAATCTGAGATAAGAGGGGTTGCGATTACGGTGTTTCCACCAATTTCTTCATCATAAGATTCATGTGGCAACCCTTTGTTTGTATCCCAATAGGGGATCTATGAAAAACAAGAAAAACAAGAGGTAGATACTAAGAGAAAAGATAAGAGGGGCTGCGACTATGGTGTTTCCACTAATTTCTTGATCATAAGATTCATGTGGCAACCCTTTGTTTCTATCCCAATAGGGGATCTCTGAAAAACAAGAAAAACAAGAGGTAGATACTAAGAGAAAAATGACAGACCTTTTGATTAGCTATTGTTGGTGCATATCGTGACGATTTGCTAGTGAAAAACACAATCCACCAATTCGATCATGCTAATAACATGATTTGTTTTTATCACTATTGGCAGTCGAAGTAACAAAATGGTGATATCGGTTGAATCTGACACTTGGCTTGTGTTGATTGATGCAAAGAGATGTGTAATATCATATCATTGCTTCACTTCAAATCACGTGGAGTTAAATATGGGCGCATGAAGACGCTTGCGTGGAGGCTAAGATATGCAAACCAGATTGTTGAATAATGGAGGTTGTGTGTTAAATCTCCAGTTATTTCAGCAATTACCTCTTCAATGGAAGTACCAAATTTGCGTGAAGGCCCGAAACATTGTTGATTAATCCATATCCATACAGGTAGTAGATCGCACGGGGGGGTCAGTTGGTAGGCCATATCCTATCATGTCCATTCATATTGGGGAATAAACTATGATATGGAAATGAAAAAATATATTGCCCTGTATTAAGGGGCCGAGGGTGTTAACACCTAAAAAGTGCTCACTAGCTCATTCCCTTACTCACATGACCCATTTGTCCACTTTTCCACCATATGAGCCTCTGAAACCAACAAAAGGTCACCAAAAGACCTTAGTACACCCCCTTTTCCATTAAAAAAGATTATTTTTCCAAGAAAATCATAAAAAACCCTCAAAAAGGGTCCAAATTCCCAAAAATATTAAAAAGGGAATTAAAATATTATTTTTATTCAAAAAAGGAAAAAGGAGGGAAAAGTACCTAAACCATGTTGGTCAATACCATTTGGTTTCCACAAAACCACAAATGGTATTTCCCACCACCAAAACCTATAAAAAGGTGGTAGGGGCTCCTCATTTCACATCCTTCCATTATCTCATCCTCATGCTGCTGAAATCTCCCCTGAGCACTTTTAGCCATTGAAGCAACCTTGGAGAAAGAGACCTATTGGAGTTTGGAGCTACTCATCTTGGGAGTTGCTCAACATCAACCTTCACCATTGAAGGTAATATCGCAAGCACTTGCTTGCCCCCCACTTTTCAATACAAAAAATTATTTATTATGTTTCTTGTTCTTGATTTTGAAATGTTTACATTATTTGCTTAGATTCTTGTTTAGATCCATGAAAAGTATTGTTTATTTAGTTTATTGTTTTTATTTCTATTGAAACTGCTACTACTAGTTAGTAGGTGCCCATAGCACTAAGCTTGGTTGCAAAACCGAGCCAACAGTTTTTGGCGACTCCGCTTTGGTTTGAACTTTAGATCTCTAGCTTTGCCATTAAATCTTAGTTTTTATGAGTTTTTAATCTTTAGATCCATAGATCTACCATCTTAGACAGCAGATCCATTGCTGTTCTGAGATTTGGCCCCTTAAACAACCCGAAATTTTCAATTTTCGGGTTCGTTTCTCGGTTTCCGTGCACGGCTTCCGCCTCGCGGCTTTTTTCCAGACAGTCGCGCGGCCCATCGCGACTTTTCTGCATTTTTCCGCGCGGTCCATCGCGGATTTTTTACAGACAGTCGCGCGGTCCATCGCGACTTTTCTGCATTTTTCCGCGCTGCTCATCGCGGCTGTGCGGCCAAAACCTGCGCGGCTCATCGCGACTGTGCGTCCAAAACCCGCGCGGTCCATCGCGACTGTGCGGCCAAAACCCGCGCGGTCCATCGCGACTGTGCGGCCAAAACCCGCGCGGCCCATCGCGGCTGTTCATCCAAAACCCGCGCGGCTGAATTTTTCATTCGGCCATCCCGATTTTGAAAAATATTTTTTACTGTACTTTCTTCCCATAGCACATTTTTTACAGTACTAAATTCTGCATAGTTTACAGATGTGAAAATTTTTTTACTATTTAAAAGTGCATACCTAGAAATCTTTTTAAAAATTTTCAAGAAAGTGAAAGAAAGATTCATTTTGCATTCTTTATCTAGATTCAAATTTTTTCTTGTTTACTTCTTTAAAATCTTGCCCTTAGCAATTTTTATTGAAAACGAAGAAATCCATTTATTTCTTTTAAGAAAGGAGTTTATTATTTGCTTTCATAAATCCAAGAAATCTTTTATTTTTTGAGTTATTTTTTGAAAAAGCATATTAATTCCTTTTAGTGAAAAAAGTCTTAAATATTTGCTTGTTATTTTTCGAAAAATCCTTTATTTTTTGAAAATTTCCCTTAAAAGCATTTAATTTTTCCAAGTTCAGTTTACAACACCTCACGTGCACTCACACGATCACTTAATTGAACTAAGACTTAAAACTTACCCTAATTTGAACACACTCTTAACCCCACTTGGGGAACACGAAAAGAATTCTTGTAGCTAGGTAGTATTGGGGGGATAGGTGTTCCAATAACACCCCTCAGTTCATACATCTGAGACATAGAAGTTGTCCATTAGGGAGCTAAAATCTCTTAGTACTTTTTGGCGCGGTCACAACCGGTTTGTGGGAAGGCCTCTCCCCTAGGAGGGTTGAAGTCGCGAGGATGGTTCCGGAAGCCTGAGTGGGATACCGAAACCCATTCAGTAACCAAAGGGCTACCATTCGCAGTTCTCGGGATATCCCTGTATTGGGATATTGCGATCAAAGGACCAAACGGCAGATTTACCTTTTCTCGACGCGTCATGAACGGAGTATCCTAGTAGCCTGTCTTTTTAGGATTGATTACCCGGTGTCCCTCCCGGTAGGGGGATATCTAGCCATTGTCTCAACATTCATATTGTCTGACTTGGATTTCATCACCTTGTAGAGGATATCGTCTGTTTGAGTCACAATACTTTTAGATTAGGTGTTTGCATGATCTTTACCACCTTTTGAGTCTAGTTACACCTATTTTTTCTAGGAGCCGCTTGCATGTTGGTATTCTGACCAGTTGTTGCATTCCTCCACTTATTGTAGCACAGCTGCTAGAATAAGTGCATTTTTTGAGGATTGATTTTTTGGCCTGTGAGCCTTCTTTTTTCACTCCCCTTCTTGCACCCTTGGTTGCATTAGGGTTTTGAGTCTTTTACATACATATCACCACCTGATACTTAAAACAAATTTTTACATAAAAAACATATTCTCACCATTGAGAATTCTAGACGTTCTCGTCGTCTACAGGGCGAACTCCCAGAGTTTAGTCCACTTGGCTCTCCACGTCACGGACGCAGAGCATTATCCTTTGATTCGACACATCGTCAATCAATTAGACAGTCATCCGATTCTGACATACCCCACTTCACCTTTGATTTGGAGGTAGAATCCGAAAACCCCACCAAGTTACCACCAACCACAAGTATGTCTGGAACACCAGTTGATCCACAATTTACATTAACGATAGGTCAGACATCCGCAGACCCTTCTGCGGTAGTACCATCCACGGCAACAACCACCCCCTTGGGTATGCCCAATATGGGTAACACTCCACATTCAGGAATGCCTAGCACAGGACCACCACCTTTCATGGGCATGCCCAACATGGGGGTCATACCCCCTTCGGTTTCCACAAACCCTATCCCAGGAATCCCCGGTGCGATTCCTAACCCAAGTGTAACTCATGTTGCACTTGGCAGTGCTATACCAGGAATCCCCGGTGCGATTCCTAACCCAAGTGTAACCCAAGTTGCACTTGGGAGCGCTAACCCATATCATGCCACACCTTTTGGAGGGCACATACCCTCCATACCTAGCAGACCTATAGGCGCTACTGGACCCCTACACCATACCACAATGGCTAGGCAGGTCCCGGTTCCGGTCACCACATCCGCTAGTCTACCATACATGGCAAGTCTCAACCTGCCAGATTTAGCTAGGCTCACAAATGACCCCATCAGACATGATCCTGCTTGGCCCCATATGCCCACTAAGATTCCCTCTGACATCCCTAAGTTTGAGGGAAAGGCTGGAGAAGACCCCCAAAATCACATCATGTCCTTCCATTTATGGTGTTCCTCCAACTCCATAGTGGATGACTCAATCCGCCTACGGCTTTTACAACGCACCTTCACTGGCTCCGCAGCCAAATGGTATATCGAGCAACCCCATGGGATGCATTCCACATTTACCTCCCTTGCCTCGACCTTCCTACAGTTCTTTCAGCTACCGGTCCGCTATGATGCGGGCGTCGAAATCCTACTGTCTTGCAGACAGAACACGGCCACGCATATCACTGACCATATCCATGATTGGCGTCGGCGCCGAAGCCTATGCAAGATCAAATTAGACGACCGAATCTTTTTAGACTGGTTCCTTAAATCCCTCCTTCCTCTCATTGAGAAGGATGTAGCATCTGAAAGACCCCAGTCTGAGGAAGAGGCCATCCTTAAGGCCCAACAGTTTGATCTCATCTACGCCCAGTCGGGTTACTTATACACGATTATCCCGGATGCCCCACGAGGTGACTCTGCACGCAGTGACACACCGGGGGCATCACATGCCGCTGATGGCATTATCGGCCAAATTACACCGCAAGCAAAACCTTTCAGTATGGTGAGCACCATGCCCGCCCCAGACCTTTCTAGGGCTACATCTAGTTCCGGAGCAACAACTTCTTATGCTCCAACAAACCAGACCCATCACGTTCATGGACCTTCTTGTCCACAACATTGTTATGGCCAAACGCCATCAGCATATGTACCTCCTACATACTATGCTCAACCTACGGTACAAAACCCCATGCAGTTCCCACAACAGCCCATGCATTACCCACAACCGGTTGCACCAGCTAACCTCACACCTCCACCAGCTCAGGGGTACCAACAACCCCAACAGGCAACTGGACAACCTCCAGCTCCACCTGCATACTATCTACCGCAACCTGCTCCCGCACCTGCGGCTCCCCAAAATCCCCCCAATGCTCAAGGGCACGTGTACGCACAACAACATCAGCCCCAATACAAAAACAACCAGCGCAACCAAGGTGCGCAACAGAACCGTGGTAGAGGTCATAACCATGGTAATAACCAACAACATCAGCAAGGTCCTCCACCTCCCAATCCTCCGCAAAATAACAATGCTGCTCCTCCAGTTATTTCAGCAATTACCTCTTCAATGGAAGTACCAAATTTGCGTGAAGGCCCGAAACATTGTTGATTAATCCATATCCATACAGGTAGTAGATCGCACGGGGGGGTCAGTTGGTAGGCCATATCCTATCATGTCCATTCATATTGGGGAATAAACTATGATATGGAAATGAAAAAATATATTGCCCTGTATTAAGGGGCCGAGGGATATTAATTATGTTATATGGAAATACAAATATTTAGGGTATATTTTATTACATTTCATGTAGAAGCGGTGGAGGGGAGGCAGAGGGAAAATTAAAGGACAAGGGCATGAGGTATTGCATTTGATGGACAAGGGATACTCAATTGGGATGTAGGATGGTTGATGCTAGTGTTCTATTGAAGGGTTTTCATGTTTCTCATGTGCTTGGTTGGTTAATGGATCTTCAAATTGTTAATGGAATTGAGGTAATGAAGGATTAGTATTTCTATCTTTTATGTGATTGTTATCAGTTGGAAGTGTGGTTTGGGTGCGTATTTAATGTTTATAAATGATGTATTTTTTATGCCTTTAAATGTAGCTTTCCTCCTTGAGTCCTTTTTATTTTCTCTAGAAAATTCCTTTTGTGTGATCTATACAATCATCCCATCCATTAGAGAGCATCTAATTTTTGCATTGCGACCTCATGCAATCCTTGTTTGATCCCATTTTCCCATTGTATAAAACACTAGTCTCCAATTCCTTCATGACTCTTATATTTTACATAAACAAAAACACTTTGTTTTTCTAAAGTTACTATTCATTTTCACCATGTAATCCATTGTTAAACTCTAGTAATCCTACCCTAGGTACTCCACCTTTCAACTAGAGAAGAGATAGCTTAAAGAGACAAAAAAGGTTCAGTGTGGTGACAATGGCCTCCCTCTTAGTTGTCCATAAGCTATCATTGATTTTAGGAATTCAATATTAAGATGCTAGTTTGTGTGCTAACATGGAAGAACACACATCTCTAAGATGATGTATATATTATTAATGGCAAAAAATTGGTGGAGATTGAAAGATACAACTATTGGGTAGGAAACAATGGCTTATATGATCATCTACTTATTCTTATACAACTAGAAAAGGAGGATAGACAAACTTCATTTCCATTTAAATCTAATAATGATTGGTTGGCTAAGAAATATTTTAGACTTCTTATTACAAAAATGGAAATTTTATGATCCTTGTTGATGAGATTCAATTATGCTTCAATTTGCTTCCAATCTAAAACAAGTTAAGAAGTTAGTTGTAGGGAGAGCAAAGATGAAAATGGAAGAAAATCAAGTAGACCTAGAAAATGTAGAAGAAACATAACCATTCTTTTTGAAAATAATGTCAGAGGGTCTTCCAATGATGAAGAGTTGCTAGATTTAAAGACAATAGAGGATAAAAAATGAACTTTTAGATAAAAAGGAGATAGAGTGGAGGGTCAAAAGTACATCCATATCGTTTGAATAGGGGCATATTAACACTAAGTTATTTCACAATTATGGCAATTTTAAGAAATATGTATATACAATTTGGTCAATTGGTCTTTCTAATGGGTGAAAGGAAAAATATTTTGAAGAGGTTGTAAAATATAGCAAGGTTCATTTTCAAGATATTTTCAAAGATCCAAAATCCCCAAACATAGAAGAATTATGAAGGTGATAAGGATTTTCCTTAGAAGTTTTGACCAAGGGGTGAATGAGAGAATAGATGCAGAAGTTTTGACCATTTCCTATAATCATTCTATAGGATCCATTTAGACCATCTAACACCGTCAACATAATAAACACGAGATCCAAAATTTTATGAACACTTTATTCTCAATGATTGGATGTCCTTGTCAAAATCCATGTCAGTTTTTCTTCATACAATTTGAAATGCTTGAATGACTTGATATTTTGACCCTTAACTAAATACGTAATTATGGGGAGATGAAGGGGACTAGGCTGGAAATGAAAGAAAAGGATGGATTCTTTTCACTGTCCTTTAGGAATTGTTGCAACTCCTTCTTTCAGTGTCGATTTAGAAACAATTGGATCTTACAAAAAGAGATAATATCTAATAGAGCCACTATCTGGAATGAAAGAAATGATTTGCAAAGGCCAAAACATCGAATTTGAAACAATCATGTACAGGTTTGGGAGAGTATCTGAATCAGCGCAAAGCACCACAATGCAATAATGATTGAATACTATTCTCGGCCTCTTAACTCACAGATTGTTGTCCAGTCGATAGGTTGGTAGGTTTTTCTCATTGATCAAGATATTGTCATAGATTCTATACAATTACGAGAGCTACATTCATATGGTCGTGTAGCTATGGAATAGGGAGGTCGAGCGCTCTAAGGACAAGTGTAAGAAAAAATTGTTCCTTGTATGGATCACGAATGTGAGTATGAAGGCAATGACCTACACCAAAAAATAGAAAGCAACAGATCTGAAATTTTTTATGATCAATTGAATATGATATGCCAACAATCTTAACACAAACTGCAACACGATGATATCTGAGGCTATTAGTTGATTATCATAGATGTTGATGTTTGTATGAGTATGGAAGGTAATCCCAAAAGAGAAGTTGTGATTGGAAAAATTGCATGTAGTACCCATGGTAACAAGGAAGGACACATCACCAATTGGTAAAAAGGACACAATAATCATCAGGATTAACTATGAGCCTACATAACCCCTTGAAGCAACTTGATCAATGAATCACCCTCACAGAAATGGACAGAGAGGGTCGTAACCTTATACTATGTAGGTATAGGATAGATAAATCCTCTAAAACCAAACAAATCCTATGTGGAAATCCACAAAACTATAGCAATCCTACATTTATAAAATCTGATTTTTTTAAGATCATAAATTAATAAAAAACATGTTTATTATCTTCTTGTGTTTATTTATTCGTGTAAATCTAATAGTTAGCATGATATCATAAGTATTAATTTAATGTCTTATATGTCATGTAATGAAAAGGAAAACATTGTAAAAGTTATCACTTTAGTAGTCGAGGGACTACGTTACACGGATAATAATAATCCAAAGTAAAAACATTAGTCCATGGTTATGGACTCAAGTCCATCTAGACATATTGGCATTACATAATAATAATTATAGCATGGAATGTCTTACAATTCAAGATCCATGATGTGGCATTGTCCTTGCGCTATAGCAAATATGTCATTGTGAAATTCACAAAAGAATTTTAAGCCATCACTAATAGATATTCAAGAATTGGTGTGGTACAATTTTCATGTGTTCACACGCATAGGCTACCCACGCATTTGTTGTGTTACTTTATTTCCAAAAGTGGACTCCAATGCCAAGCATTCTTGTAGACATACAATTAATATAACCATCACTAACTTTTGTTTAATAACATCCTCTTCTACAACTAAGGATCTTGTGAGCATCATAAATAATTTTTACATTTAATCCACAAAATTCTAATATGCAAAAGCATACTTGCTTTGCTCAATCAATATAAATCTTTTTAATGTGATTAATATGATGAATTCAATACACTGAATGCAATCACACATATACATGCTCTCCTTGTGACAACCCCATAAACTACGATCTTAAGATGGTGCATACAAATAAAGGTGTTAAAGTGACCTATATGGAGGATGTTATTGTGAAGGATACACTTTTTCTAACATGCATGATATTAGGCACAAGGTCCTTATGGTTATGATAAAATCAAAGAGAGAAGATTTTATGATGTACCTCCACCTTATATTTAGTTAGTTGTGAGTAAAGGAAGATGTTGTTCGTAGAAATAAATATTGCTTTTACTCATTAATTTTAAATTGAACTATTTTGAACCTATACATATGTTTTTCTCATGTGTTGTTCTTCAACTAATGAGGAGAAAGTGAGAAGATTAGTTCATAATTTTTTCTTAACACATAAAATGAAAAAATATAAAAATTATAACCTTATGCAACATTAATTATTTTAGTGTTCAAAGTTTGATTTCATTTTTTGAAGGCAATTAATTCAAACTTCTTTAATTTTCTTTT
The DNA here is from genome assembly GCA_027924585.1 of Larix kaempferi. Taxonomy (NCBI): domain Eukaryota; kingdom Viridiplantae; phylum Streptophyta; class Pinopsida; order Pinales; family Pinaceae; genus Larix; species Larix kaempferi. Next base: position 6,937,528 of record BSBM01000866.1, read on the forward strand.
ATGTTTCAAACTTGTCATATACCTTGGTCATAAGAGAGACACATGAATATTTATTTTTTTAAATGGTGAAGAAATTTAAAAACAAAATCATATATTTTATTTTTAAAATTAAAATCTAATATAAAATTAATTATTTTTTAAAATAATTACTTATGTAAAATTAATAGAAATTTTATAAAAGTAATGACTAATATAAAATAATAATAATTTTTTCAGAATTAAAATATAAAATTATATTAAAAAATCTTGGAAATTTTATAGAAGGAAAATATTAATGTTTGATTAGTTTTGAGATAAAAAAGTGTGTTTGTATAGTTTATGTTTCCTTTTTCTTTACGAAAGGTGTGAGACAATAAATAATGAAAAATAAAATCTGATATCTATCATGATTTGACTCTTGGAGTGGGTCCTATTACTTTAAAACCTCGATTCTTACTTCTTGGGATTCTTAAATTACTTTTGTTTAATGAACGAGATATGAAATCCATTTGCAGGTCCTTGCTTAGCTATGTTATGTTCGTACCAGCATCGTATGAAGAGCGTGTTTTAGGAGGAATATACACAGAAAATTATAAATTTTATCCGAGTCGAAAGTATTCAGAGTCATGGGAACCGGATTACACGTGGCGTTCTCTTCACTGAATAATGATAAATAGCTCAAACTAGATGGGGTCAAGCTTCACTGGGATGATCTAACTATCCTGGATGCATTCCACATGGAAACTTTTGCCTCGTTCAATTTTAGCCGATCATCCATAGTTTTTACCTTTTTCAATTTTAGCTAGTCATCCAGCACATGTCCACTTCTACCAATTTACGAATGATATAATCATAACCTTGATAATCAACAACCATGAAATCCTGTACCCCAAATTAAATGAAATTCAGGACTTGGGATGCGATCTACTTTTGCATTCATGTTCGTAATTACATTGTAAGGCTTTTTTCAAATGAAGTGGACTCCCCCAATTTCCCTTTTCTTACGTTATCATACGATATTTACACTGACGATAGGGATAATTTTATCCATCAATTGAATTGATGTGCACCTCTTTAATGCTAACACTGGTGTGTTCCTTCAATGCAATTGATTACTTAGTTCAATGAAGATCTATGAGATCGTTCTTTACCTACTCCATTCAATGCACATCTGACAATTGAGGCGATGCATTCTCAGCTCTACGAAGCTTTAGATTTTCCTCCTTGATTACTCAGTTCAAAGAATATCTACGAGATTATTCTGCATCTACTCCCTTCCATGCAAATATGAAAATTGAGGCAGTGCATTCTCAAGTCTATGACACTCTAGCTTTTCCTCTGTTATGTTTTTAGTTCAGTTCACAGTTACAGTCTTCGAAAATGAATTTATGTTCCTGCCACAACAATTTGTAGCGGATAAAAATGGCAGTGGATAGAGTGAATATTTATTGCAATTCAATCTACGATTAACATCCTTCAACCTTCAGGTATGTTTCACATCCTTCCCCCTTTAGGTATGTTTCTATGAATTCCAACTTATGATGAAATGAAATGTTTCAATTCTCCCTATTCAAACGTTTGAATGAATTCCCAGTTCTAGCTTTAATGAACAAATAGAAAATTGGCTGCTTTGACTCTTGTCATGCAGATTTATATTCGTTTCATACCTAGATTTTATTTTATTTTATTTTATTTTATTTTACTGCTTTATCAATACCCCGCTTCGAGACACCAAAGGGATCTTTCAATACAAAAGAAACATCATCCATGCATAGATCGGTATTGAGATGATAAATATCCTTCATAATTTAAGGATGTCAGGGCTAGTTTGTGTACCTTGTGAAGTTGAAATACGTGAAATAACAAATATCTTTGTAATTGAAATACTTTGATACACCTAGGATCACATCATCAAATGATTTTGAATGAACTAGAGAACCAAGAAACCTCAAATATATCATTTTTCCAACTTTCCCTTGTTTATGCTATCGTGAAAATTGAATGAAATCACTATAATTATAATGTTATAATGGGAGAGGAAACATAGATTTAGGATTTTGACGATGCTTGGAATGACCTCAAGCTCCAAACCACTGTACTCCCCCTCGGTGTTCTTCGTGATGACGATAATGTTGACATTTTCATTCCTGTTGGGGAGGCCATGGGGATTTGAACAGTGGAAAAGGGAAGCGAATAGATCCAAATCCTTCCACAACTATATATCGAGAGAGCCGACACATTTCGCCGACAATAGTAGGGAGGTTGACCTTCAAACAGACCTTCATGTTCCGCTTGATGGATTCGATGACCTTGGTGGGGAATTTTTCCATGGAGGAATGCATGTCACAGGTCTCAATGTAAACAAGGTCGTGTATGTCCTTCATGACCTCCACTATGACGCCCGTTAGCAGGAGTCTAATGCCCTCTCCTAGTATGAGGGTCACCGCTTTCAGGGCTCCATCCCGAGGCCGAGGCATGTACATTACACCTAAACGATGATAATCATTCTTCAATTTCATCGGCGCCATTATGGATCTCAAAAGAAGAGAGGCAATCTTGGTGGCCATGGCTCTATGATTGGATCACCCCACACCTCAATATCATGACGAATTAATTGATGGTCTTGCGACTCGAACACGAGGCCTCGTCCTTTGGCAGCCAGACCTCATCGAAGGGAATACCAAAAGAAGCGAACAAAATATTACAAATTTGATTCCAGATCAACTTAAAATTTATGCAATATGAATCCCAGAGGAATATTTTCAACTGGTAGTAGCCTTGAGAGTAGCATTTGGTAGTGAGGACAAGGTAATTTTTTTCGGAGTTCCAAGAATACCTCATAACTGCTCTTCAACCAACTCTTGTAAATGGCCTGATCTATCTCCTTTTTTATTTCTTTTGTTTTTCAATACAAATGTGTAGTGCACAAATTTTACATAGCGGGGTCGCGTGGCAGGTTTCTCTTGAACCAACTCCTGTAAATGGCCTCTGCCTCCTTTTTGGTTTCTTTTTCTTTTCAATACAAACACTTAGTGCACAAATTTTACATTGTTGGGTCGCATGGCAAGCTAGCTTTGACACTTAGATAGACTTACATTGAGAATTTGGATGCATAACTTTCAGACCTATGCGTGTAATTTAACTCTCAACTTTGGTATGTATACGGTTTGGTCGACTTGTGAAATGAGATAAACAAAGTATCATTTATTCCATTTAGTAATTCGAAGATTTATTCATATGTTAAACTTATCTTTCATTCCTTATGTACTTTAATGCTTTAAAGCATCTTTAAACTAAGTTTGAGCATCTTTAAACTAAGTTTGTTGGGGGAAGATTTATTCATATGTCAAACTTATCTTTCATTTCTTATGTGCTTTAATGCTTTAAAGCATCTTTAAACTAAGTTTGTTGGGATGTGAAATACAACCCTTTTAGGTTATCCTTTGACCTTGTTTTCTCGTAAGAAGTAAATTTCTCATAGAAATATTTTCATAAGTTTCTTCATCTCTATGTAGTAGAAGATTTTAATAAGATATTTCATTTCTTTATATGGGAATATTTTGATAGAGCTAAGTAATATATAGAGAAAGAGAGAATTGTATAAATATTATTATGAAATGTATGTGTATGATATACATTAGATTCATATAATTTATGTAATTTTATTAAACTTTATTATGGATCGTTTTATATGTCAAACCCGTGATTTGGTATGATAACGGTAGAATTCATTATCATATGATTTTGATGAAATCTAACAATTTTGACTAATTTTTATATCTATCTTTTATAGAGTAACTTTATAGAGATCCCTGTCTACATATATCGTATGACCTTATCTCAACTTTATCAACCTAACATATTCGTCAACAAAATAGGGTAGAAAGATTGATCCTTTCATCATATTTGAACATTTTATTTATTTATAAAATATTCATAGAGCTTGTAAGACTTTAAAATTCATAAACATCAATTAAATGAAATATGGTTCTTAGTCATTTGGTAAAATGGAGTTACATTTAGATTTTGAATTAATTGAGACTTAGTAGTGTTGAAGAGAAAATTGCATTATTTATTAAGTTTAATATTATTTAAAAAATATGTCTTTATATAAAGGTATAAAAGCTTCCTTTTATCATTTTTTTAGTTCATGTGCAATATAGATAAACCATCTTTCAAATTAGATTGTGTGTCATTGTTTTAACTCATTTTTTTCTACATATAGCTACTTACAATATATTCTATGTTAAACATTTATGTATATCTCTTTTTCTTTGCATGCAATCACTTTAATGCATTTATTGATTAGTCATTTATACGTTCTTTGCAAATACACACATTTATTGTTAGCATTTTTATTTCAAACACTTACCATGCTTTGAATTCTTCTCTTCTTTTATGTACCTTACAAAAAGAAACATATACCATAATAATGTAGTGTTCTTCCTCAATATTTATGTTCATCTTATTTTCAAGCTTGCCCTTCCTTGATCTCCCTTTGTTTTTTACATGTATTCCATATAACATCCCTCTTATTGTTGAATATTGTAACTTCAAAGAATATTATAATTTGTATATTATTATTCCGGAGATGTTTCATCCCTCCAAGGTAACCCTATCATGTATCCGGAGATGATTATTCCTTCGGGGGTTTGTGGTAACTAGGGTTATTAGACCCACCATGTGGGAGTCAGCCCTGATCTTATATTTTAGGGGTTATTAGACTTCTCCAGGAGAGGTCGGCCCCACTAGGTATTTTGGACAGTCGAGAGTTAGTATAAATAGAGGAGGTGAACTCCTCATTAGACACACTTGCACAACTCAAAAAAGTAGCGCACTTGTCTGGGAGATCTGCTAAGGAGGTATAGAAGGAGGGAGCACATATTGTATTTTGGTTGATCATCTTATTGAGGAAAGCTTTGTTGGTTTTTCTACCCGATGAGGGTTTCCTAGGGTAAATTCTGTGTCTATCTTGTGATTATGTTTCTTTCAATGATCTTGCTAGTCTATTTGGTTTAAACTTAACATGGTATCAGAGCTATCCTGAATAGGACATCTTTCAAAAGGTAAGAATATCTCTCTCTCTCTCTCTCTCTCTCCGGTGAAAGTTAGGGTTTCAGCAAAAATTTGGTATTATTGAATTCTGGTTACATGGCTGGATAGCCCTTCTCAAAACCAATCTTTTGAGCCCTAGATCGAACTTTTTGGTTAGGTAGAACTCCGGGAAATCCAAACCCTAGTTTTACCAAAAGTGCGATAAGTCAGAAATTGGTTTCAGCAAAAAGTTGGCATTATTGAATTTTGATTACATGGCTGGATAGCCCTTCTCAAAACCAATCTTTTGAGCCCTAGATCGAACTTTTTGGTTGGGTAGAAATACGGGAAAGTCAAACCCTAGTTCTACCAAAAGTGCGATAATCCAAAAATTCTGTCCCAGGATCAGGAAAGGTAAAAAGGTAATATTTCCGAGTAAGTACTACTCTGTCTCTTATCTCTTGGACTCCCCCAAGAGAATATGGCTCCAAACACTAAGCTTGAAGACAAGCTAGAAGGTATAGAGAATTTTCGAGCATGGAAATACAGAATTGGTCTCATTCTTGAAGAGAATGATCTTGCTCATTATGTCAAAGATGAAGTTGCAGAACTGGAAGGAGATGAATCCAAAGATAAGCATAGGAAGGATTTGATTAGGGAAAAGAGAATCATAGCTGATTCTATTAAAGACCACTTGATTCCCCAAGTGGCTTCCAAGAAGACTCCAAAGGAAATGTATGATGCCCTAGGAAGAATGTATGAAGGAAAGAACATCAATAGGAAGATGAACCTAAGAACTCAGTTGAAGAGTACCAAGATGCAAAAAGGAGAATCCATTCAAGACTACTTCTCAAGAGTCTCTCTAATCAAGGAGCAACTAGATGCCATTGGTGATACTCTTGATGAAGATGAACTTGTGATAGCTGCCCTAAATGGTCTCACTAGACCTTGGGAATCTTTTATACAAACCATGTGTGCCAGAAAAGAAAGCATGAAGTTTGATGTAGTATGGGAGGATTGTGTTCAAGAAGAGGGTAGGGTAGCCAACAGAGAAGCTCTTCTCAAAGAGGATGACCAAGCTTTGGCCACCCACACCAAAAGAGGAAAGAAAGGCCACTTCAAGAAAGTGACCTACAAAAGGTCCCAACCCTCTCATAAATTCAAAAGGAAAGGAGGAACAAACTCAGAAAGAGACCTCTCCACAGTCCAATGTTATAGTTGTTTTAAACTAGGACACTATGCTAAAGACTGTACTTTTTCAGGAAAGAAGAAGAAGAAGTTTGTTCACAAAAGACATCATGCACATATGGCAGAAGATGATAGTGAAGAAGAAGAAGGAGAAGAAGAAGAAGAGGAGGAGGAGGAAATGCCTCAAAGGAAAAGATCTAAAGTAAAGAAAGAAGATCCAGAAGAATATGTCCTATTTTCTGCACTCTCTGGATCTGTGTCCCCTGGTGAAGGTACATGGCTCATTGATAGTGGTGCTTCAAAGCACATGACAGGTCAAAAGAAAACTCTCTCAAGAATTGAAGAAAAGTCTTCACCCCAAAAGGTATCTCTAGGAGATGATTATCAATATCCCATCAAGGGAATTGGTGAAGCAAGCTACAAGCTTGATTCTGGAACACCCTTGAAAATGAAAGAAGTTTTATATGTACCAGGTTTAAAGAAGAACCTACTCTCTATCTCAACACTAGATAAGAAAGGCTTTAGGGTGGCTTTCATAGATGGACAAGTACTCATGTGGTCCAAAGGAAAATCAATTAAAGATGCAGTTGTCATTGGTTGAGAAGAAGGAGGTCTCTATAAGCTCAAGGGTCATCCAGAAATTGCCCTTGTTCATGAAATCTCTAGCCCCAATGAGCTATGGCATAGAAGATTAGCTCACATTAACTACAAAGCCTTACCATATGTAAGCAAGGTGGTCATAGGATTACCAGACTTGAAGGCTGATCATGATGGCTCATGTAAAGGGTGTAAGAAAGGGAAGAATGTCAAGAACCCTTTCCAAAGAGTGAAACAAAGACTAAGAGCATTTTGGAGCTAATACACTCAGATGTATGTGGACCAATGCCCACCACTTCTCTAAGTGGGTTTGAATACTATCTTTCATTCATTGATGACTATTCAAGGAAAACTTGGATATACTTTCTAAAAGGTAAGAATGAAGTCTTTGGAAATTTCAAAGAGTTCAAGGCTCTAATAGAAAATCTCTCAGAAAAGAGAATCAAGATTCTCAAAACAGATAATGGTGGAGAATATACTTCAAAAGACTTTGAAGACGTTTGTAAAGAAGCCGAAATTAAGAGAGAACTAACCACTCCCTACAATCCACAACAAAATGGGGTTGTTGAGAGGAAAAATAGAACCATCATGGAAGCTGTAAAGACTATGATACATGAGCAAGATCTTCCCATGTATCTATGGGCTGAAGCAGCTAAGACAACAGTATATGTGCAAAATAGACTATCCCATAGTGCTCTTGATTTCAAAACTCCAGAAGAAGTGTTTACAGGAAAGAAGCCCAAGGTAAGTCATCTTAAAATATTTGGGTGTCCTGTGTACATCCACATTCCAAAAGAAAAGAGAACAAAGTTGGATCCTTCTGGTAAGAAGGGAATATTTGTTGGCTATTGTGAATCATCCAAAGCCTTCAGAATTTACATACCAGGTTTTCATCATATAGAAATAAGTAGAGATGTAACATTTGATGAAGAAGCAGCTCTCAAGAAATCTAGGAAGTGCCAACTTGAAGAAATCTATGAAGAAGATCCATCTCCTAGAATCACAGAGGCTGTGCACATCCCTGAAGATGATTCACCAGAGGATCATGACATGTTGGAACCACAAGAACCTCCTATTACAGATTTATCTAAGAAAAGAAGGCCAACATGGGCTAGAGATATTATTCAAGGAGCTGAAAGATATGGAGCTCCTGAAGGCTCCACTAGAGAAAGAAAGAGACCAAAGCTAGTGTCCAACTATATGGCCTTGATGTGTGATCTTGTGGATCAACAACCTACTAGCTATGAAGAGGCAGCTCAGAAGAAAGAATGGATAGAAGCAATGACAGAAGAATATCAGTCAATAATGAAAAATGATGTCTGGGATGTAGTTCCCAAACCAAAAGATACAAGTGTGGTTTCTTCCAAATGGATTTTCAAGATAAAACATGCTGCAGATGGTAGCATTGAAAAATATAAGGCCAGATTTGTAGCCAGAGTATTCTCTCAGAAGGAGGGAATTGACTATGAAGAAACATTTGCACCTGTTGCTAGGTATACTTCAATCAGAACTATCATGGTACTTGCATCTATGATGAAGTGGAAATTACACCAAATGGATGTTAAGACAACTTTTCTGAATGGTGTAATTGAAGAAGAAGTGTACATAGAAAAACCATAGGGGTTTGAGGTTAAAGACGGAAGCACTCATGTATGCAAACTGAAAAAAGGCATTATATGGGTTGGAGCAAGCTCCCAGGGCTTGGTATGGAAGGATTGACAATTTATTAACTAGCATGGGTTTTTCCAAGAGTAAAGCTGACCCAAATCTTTATCTCAAAGTGATGGATGATGAACCAGTCATACTGTTGTTATATGTAGATGATCTATTTCTAACCGGAAATGAGAAACAAATTATTGAAAGCAAGAAGAAGCTTTCTTCAGAATTCGAGATGAAGGATCTTGGATTAATGCACTACTTCTTAGGTCTAGAAGTATGGCAAGAACCAAAAGGAATCTTTCTGAATCAACGTAAGTATGTTGTGGAGATTCTAAAAAGGTTTTATATGTTGGAATGTAAACCCATGGCCACTCCCATGGAATCCAACCTGAAGTTATTAGTTAATGACTCATCGGAACTAGTAAACCTAACTCTATATAGACAAATCATTGGGTCATTGATGTATTTAACAAATACTAGGCTAGATATATGCTTTGCTATAAATACTCTAAGTCAGTATCTACTAGAACCTATAAAGGTTCATTTAATAGCTGCAAAGCATGTGATGAGATACCTAAAAGGTACATTGGATTTTGGTCTATATTATCTTGGAGGTCATGAACTCAGGTTACATGGTTACTCAGATTTTGATTGGGCAGGAAGTGTCTCAGACAGAAAGAGTACATCAAGTGGATGTTATGGTCTTGGATCTGCCATGATCTCATGGTTTAACAAGAAACAATCTAGTGTGGCCCTCAGTACTACTGAAGCAGAATATATAGCTGCCTGCTCTGCCAGCTGTGAAGCAGTATGGCTTCGGAAGCTATTATCTGGAGTGTTTGAATTAGAGATGGCTCCCACTGTGATTATGTGTGACAATCAAAGCTACATTAACATGACAGAAAATCCTGTATTCCACGATAAGTCAAAACACATAGAGATCCGATACTTTTATATACGAGATATGGTGCAGAGACGAGATATCAAGCTCGAGTATGTAAGCACTGAGGATCAAATTGCTGATATCTTGACCAAACCTCTGTCTCAAGTGAAATTTGAATACTTCCGAGACAAGCTTGGTGTAGTTCAAAAGGACCCTCCTCGAAAGGGGGAGTAGTATAGTCACTGATGATGAGATTGCCTCATCGAACACAAGGTCGATGATAACGTTACCTGTTCACTACACCTAGATACTTAGAAATATTTAGATTTAGGACTCTTATGCTTAGTTTTTACTTATACATGCTTTTGATGATAGATGTATTAGTGAGAATACATGTTTTTGATGATAGATGTATCAGTGAGAATACATGTTTTTTATGATAGATGTATTAGTGAGAATACATGCTTTTGATGATAGATGTATTAGTGAGAATACATGCTTTTGATGATAGATGTATTAGTGAGAATACATGTTTTTGATAATAGATGTATTAGTAAGAATACATGCTTTTGATGATAGATGTATTAGTGAGAATACATGCTTTTGATGTTAAATGTATTAGTGAGAATACATACTTTTGATGATACATGTATTGATTAATGTACTTGTATGGCTGAAGATACTTGTACTTGTATTGATGAGAATACATGTGAGGATTGGATCATCCTTGAACTCAAGTTCTAAAGAGATCCGTAGACATGATGTCTCCGAGAATGAAGTCCTTGGTGGACATGTGAGGATTGGATCATCCTTGAACTCAAGTTCTAAAGAGAGCCATAGACATGATGTCTTCGAGAATGAAGTCCTTGGTGGACATGATAGGATTGGATCATCCTTGAACTCAAGTTCTAAAGTGATCCATAGATAGGTGTCTCCGAGAAAAAAAAGGATTGGATCATCCCTGGACTTCAGTCCTAAAGTGAGCCGTAGACAGGTGTCTCCAATAATTGAAGATAGGACTGCATCGTCCCTGAACTAGGTTCAAAATGTACGTGACGGGATTGCATCATCCCTAGACATGAGACTTGTCTTAAAGTGATAAGGACTAATCATCCTGGAACTTGATCGGGATTGCATCGTCCCTAGACATGAGACTTGTCTTAAAGTGATAAGGACTGATCATCCTGGAACTTGATCGGGATTGCATCGTCCCTAGACATGAGACTTGTCTTAAAGTGATAAGGATTGACCATCTTGGAACTTGATCAGGATTGCATCGTCCCTAGACATGAGATTTGTCTTAAAGTGATAAGGACTGATCATCCTGGAACTTGATCAGGATTGCATCGTCCGTAGACATGAGACTTGTCTTAAAGTGATAAGGACTGATCATCATGGAACTTGATCGGGATTGCATCGTCCCTAGACATGAGACTTGTCTTAAAGTGATAAGGACTGATCATCCTGGAACTTGATCGGGATTGCATCATCCCTAGACATGAGACTTGTCTTAAAGTGATAAGGACTGATCATCCTGGAACTTGATCTGGATTGTATCATCCATGGACCTATGTCCTAAAGAGAGCAGGTTGATCATCCTGTAAATTGATTGGATGCTGATGATCATGTGATGACGATGCTGATGATCGTGCGATGACGATGCCGATGATCGTGCAATGACAATGCTGATGATCGTGCGATGACGATGGTGATGATCATGCGATGACGATGCTGATGATCATGCGATGATGATGCTAATGATCGTGCGATGACGATGCTGATGATCGTGCAATGACGATGCTGATGATCGTACGATGACGATGTTGATGACATTGATGTTCCAGTAACTGGTTGAGTTACTGATGATGATGAATTGAAGAAAGATTCTGATGATTTAAAGATGTATCATGTACAATGTAGTCGATGACTCCCTGCTCCTGCAGATGTTGTTATAATATCCTTCTCGTTAAGGGGGAGTGTTGAATATTGTAACTTCAAAGAATATTATAATTTGTATATTATTATTCCGAAGATGTTTCATCCCTTTGAGGTAACCCTATCATGTATCCGGAGATGATTATTCCTCCGAGGGTTTGTGGTAAATAGGGTTATTAGACCCACCATGTGGGGGTCGGCCCTGATCTTATATTTTAGGGGTTATTAGACTTCTCCAGGAGAGGTCAGCCCCACTAGGTATTTTGTACAGTCGGGAGTTAGTATAAACAGAGGAGGTGAACTCCTCATTAAACACACTTGCACAACTCAGAAAAGTAGCGCACTTATCTGGGAGATATGCTAAGGAGGTAGAGAAGGAGGGAGCACATCTTGTATTTTGGTTGATCATCTTATTGAGGAAAGCTTTGCTGGGTTTTCTACCCCATGAGGGTTTCCCAGGGTAAATTCTGTGTCTATCTTGTGATTATGTTTCTTTCAGTGGTCTTGCTAGTCTATTTGGTTTAAACTTAACACTTATTAATTTGGTCACAATCAAGTGCCTTTTCTCCTCCTCTCCTACTGTTGGATATGTCTCCCCCTACCAAAAACGAACGTGCACGTTCCTATCACTTGGATAACAAAGACCGCATAAATGCACATAGGCGCCATCTTTACCAAACAAAAAAAATGCCGTAACCATCCATATGAGATAATCTCATCTTTCCACCCCAATTGTCGAAGCATCCAAGCTTGTTGTTACAACCCATGCTTTTCCAGAACACAAACATGCAATTATAATTCCCTCCATTCAAACTTTAGATAGCACTTCCAATGTTCATGTCAACCATCATCCATCATCAAACTACCCTTCCACTTCTCAAATGACCTCTTCCCTAAAAAACCCAAATAACATCCCTCAACCCATCGCATTGGCCCATTGCTTCAATGGCAATACCATATCCCAAGCACAACTCCACTTTCAGTTGAGGCTAGATAAGATACCATCCATCCAGAAACACCACAAGCTTTAGTTAGTTGAATATGGTCCTTACACTATTCTTCAAAGATAGGGGATAGGGATTTCAAGCTATTCCTTACACTATTCTTCAATAGATAGGGACAAAAATTACGAGATGAATCTTCCACCTTATTGGAGGATTCACAATATGATCAAAATCAATCAATTAAAATTGTATGAACCATCCCATTTGGAGGAATATGTTTCTCTCTCTCTAGCCCCCTTTAAAGAAAGATATAATGTTGGACACTGGCTCTCAACATACTAGACACAAGATCACTAACACATTTTGAGTCAGTTTCGAAGGCCATATTCCAGCAACAACAAAATTAATTTTTGAACTCTCTTTGCATCAAGACTTCCCCATCTAGTGTTGAAAGTTGGGATCAAATTCCACAAAAATACACTCCCAACTCAAATGCAACGTGCTCTCAGCAAATAAGTCCAATTCTTATTTGAAGAACATGCCCAACGAAGAGGATGGTAAGGGGATTGATATAACCTTGAGCAACATGCCTCCATTGGAAGACGCTCATGATTCCACAAGAAAACACTCCCAGCTCAAATTCAACGTTCTCTCAGCAAAAGAGTCCAATTATCCCTTGAAGAACATGCCCAACACATATATATATTTTGTGAATTCATATAAATCTCCCATTAAAATACACATTGTTGAATTAGAATACATACTCCTATTCTTTCTATTATTTCACAAGTACTCCATTTTTAATAACAGTAATAAAATAAAAGAATAGAAAAAAATACATATATGTAGCATTCTTGAAACTTCTTGTGAAAACAATGGACCATAATCATCTTCCTCCCAACCGTAGGCTCGTCTCACAAAAATGGCCACCCCCAAGCTATTCATACCGCAGAGGATTGTGAAGGATTCTCCTACGGTTACATAAACACTCTGAAAGTGTTTTCTCAATGTAGTAATCTGCACACATTCATGGGCCTCACACTTAATCAAGGGCCTCTTGGCTTGTAACCCCCCAGTGAAGGAGTCCCTCCCTTTTTTTAACCTTTTCCCTCATTTTCCCCTTAATGGGAGGAAGTTAGATTTCTTGTGGGGATTTCTTGATCTAATTAAAAGAAATTGATTAATGTTGTTGAGCTAATCGTGTGGTAGAAAGAGAATAAATTAAATTTCCTTTTCTTTCCTCATATTTGATATTTAATGATACTCTCAGTGATCTATCCAATGTTTCCCCAAAAGTTATATTAATTCAAACCTACAATTACATAAGTCACTTTCTCAAAAATATTCTACACCAAAATAATTTGGTGTTTATGTCTTGTGATTACATAAGCAATTAAACAAAATAAAATACAATAATGAAAATTATTATTCTAGCCTAGGGAATATTACAAAAGCAATCACATTGCATAGTCTTCCAAATACTTTATCTTTACATGTTTTCAAAATTTAGAGCAATGCCCCCTTTAAAATTTTAACAATGGAAATGGAGAAGGTGACTCTTTTGAATACAATTTTCGTCATATATAACATCATAGCTATAAGCTAATATAGTACTCTTGACTTACAACTGATTTTGACTTATCATATCTTCCCTTTTTCTTTATAAAAATATATGTGAATGTTTATAATTTGTTTAAACTTTATGGATTGAGATAAAAAAAATCCATCCTTTCTTTTTTCTAGTGGAGACTTGAGTCTTTTTTTAAAGATCTCGGAGCAACTTTTGCGATTGCATTTGGATTTTTAAAATTCTGATAATATTGCAACTAATACTGTTAACACCGCTTTGTTTTTTAATTTTTTGTGGGGTTACTCTTTTTGTTGCTTAGCGAAGTTATTTAGATACGAGGTATGATTCTTGTAATAGCATGCACTACAATATTATAATTTTTTGGCATTGAGATAACCAGGGTGATTGTATTTTGTTATTTTATGCAGAATGTTATTGATGTGATGTCCAAAAGGTTAGTGTTTCCACTTGTTATCAATATTTATGCAAGATTTCACACTTTCTCCATAATTGAGGTTGAGTTTGCTAGTGTTAAAACTAACCCAGTCTTGTAACATTATACCTTTTGTTGTTCTATACGATGCCAATTTCCAAAGTGTGTTTATTTTCTAGATAGAAGTCACATTGTAGCCTATGAATTTGTTCAGCATGTTTGAATATGCATTTGGTTCCTCGTCAACTCTAAAGTTAAAGGATGTAGCTAATAGAGAGTTCTGGAGTTGAAGAATTGTATTGTATTTTGTGTAGGCATTCTAGTAAAAGATCTAACTCTTCATTTTTTAGGTTGGGGTTTAGGTGGGTATTGAGATTCAATCAAACCTTGTTCCACAACAAGCAAGAAAAGTGAGATCAATATTTCTTGGCTCACTGGAACCATGAAAAGTTAGATCAATATTTCTTGACTAATTGTTTCTTTCAACTTTTTGTATTCTTCTTTAATATTTTTACATTGCTAGTCAGGAATAATTGTTAGATTGAGTTATATTTGGCACATTCATAATTGAAATTTCAATTCTTATATGCAAGGAATCCATCTTCATATTTTATTGGAGTTGACATGAATATAGGTGAAAATCTAAATCCGTGTTTACATACCCTATGTGTTATCATTACCATGAAATGGTATCATATAAGTTTCACCATATGTGTATATTTTTATCTATTGCATGCTTGAAACTTAAGAATGGATATTTTTCCCTCTCCTCTAAAGATAAAAAAGTTAGATATAACCCAAGAAAAGGTAACTAAATGTTGTTAATTTGCTTGATTGCAAGAATAAATGTATAGGAAGTGGAGGCAATTCATTGAATCTTGTGAATGACCAAAATACAAGCTATGCACATGATCATATGGTGTTATTGGAAAGTAAGAGGATTTTTTCTATGCTCATTTGGATTCAAGCATCAATGATGTTTGTTTTGATAGGAAGGGAGGGAATTCCATCCACAAAAGGGTTTCAATTTTTCATTTTTATGGAGTTTAACTTATTAAGCTTATAGAAAACATGATCTTTCTATGGCTATATTTGTATTTACGTGATATAAAATAGGTAGATTGATAGGTTGTGGTGTTAAACATCTGCAATTCTCATCTTTTCTAAGCATTGCACTAACTATTGGAATATCATTCTTTTACATTCTTTGTTACATTGATCTCTATATTGGATTGCCTTTTACTCATTTTTCCTTTCCCATTATTATTTCATTTGGTCTTCCACTATCCAACGCTATAAATTGATCAATGGTCCCTACAATCTTGGTGGGATCATGACCAACATTATGCTACTATTTTATTTAGCATCTTGTTTGTTACAACTTGATAATATGATATAAAGAGGGTATTAAAAATGGGTTGATAAAAATGGATATCTATAATATTTGGTGAAAATAGGGGTTTTCTTAATTGGAAAGGTATATTGGGAGGGGGGTTCAACAATACAATTTGAGGAGGCATTTTCCAATACTTAGTGAAATTGGGGATATTCTTTAATATCCTACGAACGATCATGCTATGTAACAAGTTCACTGAGTGAACCCCCTATGGCAGATCGTTGAGGGTCGTTAAAAAAATTTTCACGCACACATGAGATGTGGAGCAACAACAATGTCTTCGAGTTGATTTGTCTTTGCGTGGCTGCTTGTGAACGTAGACTTGTTCTCAATTTTCTTGACAACTGTGGCCAAACGAATTTCCATGCAACTGTCTTTTTAGAAAATTGTGTTAACCTAGAAGAATTTCTTAACATTCAATCTTATTCATTTACTGACAGCCATCTACATTTTTCACAATCATCACTCTGTTCAACCACAAACATTCCACGGCTTTTGTTCACATGCAAACAGATCAACTATAACATTCAATGGTAAATTCAAACTCTGGAATTGTGAAACTTGCACCTTTTTGGTTGACTATTGACATATTTGATCTGGAAAGTTTCTTCCACCGGGTCTTTTTTCTTACTTATATTCACTTAGATCGCATCTTCGAAACCATGATGTTGGACTCAAGCTTTTCATGGATGTTGGTATCAAATATTCCATGGAAAATTATCATGCAGAGGCTAGTATGTTTTTAAGATTATAAGGGTTTTGATATCAGGTTAAAACATATATAATAACAATAGTCACGAGGTGGCAATGCCCTTGACATTGCTATTAGTTCAAAAGTGATGCTTGTGCATGTCTTTGTCTATTTAATGATATCTATGTTCTCAATCCTATTGTTTTTCATGAGCTTTACTTGTTCTCTTCCTTTTCTTCTCAATATGTACGCACATCTCTGTTTGCTAATTTAACCTTTGTAATTGCATTACAATTCATGGAAAGCTACATCATGATATATTCATGGTTGGAGAAAAAAAAACAATGCCTATAAAAAGCAATATTGTTGGACTTGAACAACCAAAATATGTTAGCAACCAATTCATTGCCGAGGCGAAAAAAAACATGCAACCACCAGGCTTTCTTGTTATTATGTTGGACTAAAGAATATCATGAGAGAATCTCTTGAGAAACAAATGCATGAGATGAAATGTCATTTTTTATTGCTTGCACAAGTTACTCGACTATGCAATGAGGACATATTGAAGGACCACTTTTGAAATTCAACATGTATGACAAAAGTTTGAGACTATGAGAATGCATTTTGTTGTCACCTGTTTTGTGCAAGGATTTTTTGTGGTGGAAAGAGATTTGTGTACATTTTTAATATATAATAAAATTAATTTAGGAACATTCGCATTTTTCTTGTAAGAATGAATATAAACAATTAACCATGGTAACATAAACAACTATAAGGAAAATTATAATACAAACTTAAACATATTCGAATTCCCTTTCACATACTAAATTACACTTATATGAACAATGAAAGCTACATTTAACTATCATTATCCTTTGAAATATAAATTATTAGAATCACTTTTTATAATTTCACAAGTTGACACAACACAAAATAATAAAATTGCTTTGACGTGTCAATGATTTATGTAATACTATTATAAATAATTAACACTATAATTTTTTTAAGTTGAGCTAGGAAATAATGGAATTTCTTTCCATATGCCCAAACAATTAGGCCATATGAGTTTACTTTAATATGAAATACCTGATACATTAATTATAAAATATTGAATGACCTTTTATGCAACGCATTCATGCAATATTTAAACAATTACTATGCCCTTTCATATTCTTAACACTAATCGTTATTTTTTGTATGATGTGGAAATACAGTCACGATGAATATACCCACACTACTAATAACCAATAACCCTGACTACATTTAGCCTATCATCATAAGGGTTCACGGAAGGCATGCACTATATAAATATTCTCCGAGATCCCGAGTAAGAATCATATAAACAAATATTTTCAAGGTTCGAGCCCATAATTTTAGGGAACACATGATGAGAAATGAAACTTGTCTGTGAACGATTAGAATGAGTGTTTCTAGGAGATAAATCCATCACAATTTTATGCATGAAAGACAAGCGGATGGTCGTTGATAACTTGTGACTGAGTGAACAAGCCTGGGCATCAAACATTTGTCTCAAATGTTTCCTGTACAAAATGACATAAATTATTCAATTAGCACATAGATAAAATATTTAATGATGAGGACTCAGATCTCCTCTGAAAGCCATCCTTCTCAATGGTGATTTGAACCAAGGTTGTGCTCTTGTTTCTACCCTCGTTCTCTCGCCATAAACATCAAAACTATGCAGAGAGGAATGGGCTTACGCTCTTCCTCCCCACTCTGTGTGAACGTCCCAATTTCGATCAACTCTTTACCCTCACCCAGAACAAACTATACACTTGAAATATCATCGAGTATGAGCACGTTGTAATGCTTTGCACGACCAAATCCAGGAAGAATATATGTTGATATCAGTGTGCTGCAGGCCCTTGGGACGCTGATAATGAGGAATATGTCATGTGTCCGGATCCAATCGGATGGTGGAGAAAAGGTTCATTTAATTAAAAAAATTAATAATAAAAATATTGCACTAATGTTTGGGCCATATTCTGCCAAACATTTTGTGCCTGATGCCAGATTAATCCTCCTTCCCAAAAACAAGATGTCAAGGACATAACAATAATATGATGGAAAAGGTTTTATACTTATTCAATTGTATTTCAAAATACAATTATATGGTACAATGGATAAAGCCATCTCAGTGAGAGAATTGCTCTAGATCCTGACATCTTGCATGGTGATTACGCTAGAAAAGCTTAACCAAATCTCTTAGTTTTCATTTAGGATAAATTACTAATATTATAAATAATCAATATAAATATTGGTGACAATTTAATTTTGCAATTGATAAAGTAAGCCATAGGCTAACAAACCAAGGATGTCTTCACGAATAGGAAAGGATGATCGACAAGGTTAAATGTAGTATGGAATTTAGCAAGAGATGACATGATCTAGTAATGTGGCGGGTGGAATGTCGACCATGATAGGATAATAGCATTGAGGTGTGGACCAAAGGTATGTGAATTCCTACTGCTTGAGAGCATGACCTTTAAGCGCTTAATGTATTGTACATTAAGCGATCAATGTTCAACTATAACTTTTCTTGGGGGAGGCTGACAAGGTTTCCTATGGTTGGGTGGCGATGATGCAACATCACCTATGGTGAAATGAACATACCTACATTCACATTCTACAAGTATAAGGTGTACCTGGCTTGGATTTGGTAAGAAAACGGGGATGAGGTGTAGTTTGGATGATACAAGTGATTGTTGATCATGCCTAACTAACAAGGTCACAACAGTGTCAAGCATTGAGTAAACTTATTGTGTGGAATGAGATGCTCAAATAGAACAATAAATCTATCCCATTACAACTTCACTTTAACAATTACACTATAATTCTAATGTGTTCAAATTAATAAACAAAAATTATTGTTTCATTGTCTAAAATAAGGTAATATATTGTATGCACTAAAGTGCTTGATCACTGTATATGATATATATGTTGAGTTGACCTTGTACACTTAGATCACTCTTAATGTTATATATACATGCATAGTAAATTACAATGTACCATAAAAAATGTGCCATTGACATGCTATACTAAAATGTTGAGGTGAAATAATGTTCTAGCAATTGAATTAACACACATTTGAAAAGTTTTGAGATGAGTTGCATATGACATGTCTACCATAACAAAAGAGTGGCGTTGTTCATGTGAAATGAAAATGATTTAATACAGTAAGATTATATAATGGTTAGCACATCCATATTTTAGTAAATGTTTAGATTATCTTACATTTTTTTTCAAGAAGAAAAAACCTATACTCTTGTTATTCAAAAGATCGAATCAAAGAGTACATACAACCTTCATAGGGCCCATCAAAAAATGCCAGTCTCCAATACCAACAGAAGCAACAAGGACATAAACAAAACCAAACATCAGATTTGTCAAAACAAACCATGGGATACAAAAAAATAGAGCCTTATCAAATGATCTAAAACAATAACTTCAACATTTAGGAAAAATAGTATAGAGATCACTCAAATTCCAAGACATCCTTGATGTGTTATTCCCAATAAAGGAATCCTTCCTTTGTCTTCAATGCCTCCTTGGATAAGCTATCAGCAATAGCATTATGTTCTCTATATATGTGAGAGATATCCCAATTCTCGAATGAATCTAAAAGTTCTCGAGTCCTCCATAACCACTATTGAAGATCCAAAACCCATAGCTTAGAACTCTATCTACCGCAATTCATAATTGTTGAAGAATCCACAAAGATCTTAATGGATTCTATACCCACAGAAGTAGTAAATTTTAGTAGGCACCATAGAGAAACTAATTCTTCCTTTTTATTTGTTCCTGATCCAATATTTAGTTTAAGCTTGAAACTATGTTCAGGATTGATTTTGAGAAGTACTCCCACTGCAAAAAATCCATCACATGCCGTGCCATAAAAAAAACCACATAGATAATAAATATCAGGAGGTTTTGTTTTTTGTCTCCTACTATGACCAATCCCTATATTTGGTATGAACTCCATGTAATATTTTTGTATTATTATAGTGCCCACATAAATGGAAGGCTGTCGATCTTCAAAGATTGCTTCAATCCTAAATCCCCAAATCATCCAACACATGAAAACAAGTAGAGTATGATGTGATATAATTTTTTTATACCAATTTAGTAGATTTTGATATAGAGTACCAATCCCCCAAACCAACAAGAGATCCATGGCAGAACAAACATCATTCCAAAAAAAAATTGCAACTAGACAAAGGATAAATATGTTTCACATATTCATCCTCTGAGCCACATAGTATGCAGCGATTAGGACCATTCCATCCCCTACGAATTAAATTGTCCCAGGTAATAATAACATTCTCCAATGCTAGCCAGATAAAACACTTTAACTTCTGCAGGATTTTCCATTTCCAAATTTTGAAAAACCACCATTTAGGAAAAGTGACAACATCATAAGCAACAATCACCTTATTAGCATCGTTTGTAGAAACATGCCCAGTAGCTTTATCTCCCATCCACACAATTTCATCATCAACCAAATGTAATCTAATGCCATCTAGATTAATTTTTGCAATATAATTTTCCCATTCTGACAATCAAGCATTGTTAATACCCAAATCAGTTGCAAAATACCAATAAGAATTGGATTGGTTTAACCATCCAGGATTTTTAATCTGAGAAAGAGAATTATATCCAATTTCATTTAAATATTCCAACATCCCTGCAGAAATTTTATAATCATCTTATAATCCCACCATAGGGTCAATTCCTATTTTGATATGCTTACCTAAACCAACCTTCCAAATAATTTTGCAATTGATCTATCTAAAGGATTTCAGGAAACCCATCCAAAAGTTTGAAGATTTCCCTTTCATTGTCAAAGTATTTATGTTCCAACTTATAAAACCATCTTTTATATATTTTCCATGTAACACGCTCCATAAACCCTCACCGAAGAGCCCACACTACATACTTTTCATTCTTAGAGCATTGCAAAACCATTTCAAGTGTTTTATATCTTAGCCACCCATATGTTTTGGCTTAGATAAACATTCCCAACTTACAAGATGCATTTTTTTCCCGCCAATGATGCAAAACAAAAGAAATTGAACATCCAATTTCTAAGTATATTTAAGATAGATTTAAAAATATTTGCCAAAGAAAACCAATATATAGGTATGCCAACCAGAACTAATTTCACAAGAATCAATGTCCCTACCAAAGAGAGAAGTCTATACATCCAATTCCCAATCCTCTTCTCAAATTTATGAACCAACCACATCCAGTCTCTTATCATGTAGCAGTTAGGATTTAAAAAATATCCCAGGTATTTAAACCCCTCCTCAAGCTGAGAGGTATGAAAAGGAAGAAAGAATGTTATCATCTCCAATATCTGATTTTCCACCCAGTGATGAATAAGTGTCGATTTTGTGATGCTGACCTCCATACCTGTTGCAAGACAAAAGGTATTTAGAATATCAAAGAAATATTTACATTAACCTATAGATCCTCTGCCAAATTGGATAACATCATCAACAAATAAAATATGAGAAATAAAGACAGAGTTTGCAATTTCTATTCCACGATTTTTCTTTCCTTCCTTCCAGCATGTATCATATTACTCAATCCTTCAATAACAAGCAAGAAAAGTAAAGGGGACATTAGACATCCTTGTCTTAGGCCTCTTCAACTCTGAAAAAATTTGTTGGGGACCCCTTTACAAGAACAACAAAGTTTGTAGAGGTTACACACACCATGGTCCAGTTTATCACCTCTAGAGAGAGACCAATCTGTAGGAGCATAAGTCAAACATAAATCCAGTTTACCGTATCATATGCTTTGACCAAATACATTTTTTGTATTATAGCATCCAAATCCTTTGTTTTTATAGAATGTAAGCATTCATGAGTGATCCCAACCGCATCCAAGATTTGTCTGCTTGCATGAAAACCAAATTGTTCATTTGTCGACATTTATGAGAGTTTTGGCTTCATTCTAAGAGCAATAATTTGGGTAATTATTTTGGATGCAATATTGCATAGTGCAATCGGTTTATAATCATTGAAACAATCTGGCGTATTTCTCTTTGAAATAAGGGAAATGAATGTCTTGTTCAAATAATTTCAAACAAAAACTTCAATCTCCGAATATTCAACCATCTGCAGTAAATCCATGCCCATAATATAAAAAAAAAACAAGAAAATTTTCTACTGTCCAACCGTTAGGACCAAGTATTTTATCCCTCGCAAATAGCTTCAATACCGATTCAATTTCCTCCAGAGTAACATGATCCCCAATATTGCCCCTTCTTCCCTAGAGAAAAGAGCAGGGAAATGTTTAATGACCTCTAATTATGAACTAATTTTACAGTTACCCGGATCCCTAAATTGATTTTGGAAATGTTCCACTCCCACCTTTTTTAAGTCGCCATCGGTATTGATAGACTGACTATTTTCCAATCTTAGATCCTAAATAGCATTGAAATTTCTTCTAAATGTAGCATAGCTATGAAAGAATCATGTATTTTTGTCCCCTAGGGTTATCGAAGTAGCTATGCTATTTTGACACCATATCATTTCCTCTTGGAACAACAAATTATTATTCTTCTCTTCAAGGGTAGATAATTCTTCCTTCTCTTCTTCCAGAAACATAAAATTGTGATTAAAATAATAAAAATTCAAAATTTGATGCTCCATAACTTTGAGATCTTTTTCACATTCCACCTTCTTTATCTTTTCCCACTAAATCACCCACTTTCTTAAAACATCCAGTTTCATAACTCAAATGTCCATGGGATTTGTGCCCATTGGAATACAAACTGAACCCCAACAGTCCTTAACCATAGAGCAAGACACTGAATCGTGAGTCCGCATATTATTGAACTTATAAGGGAAAGATCTCTGAGATTTCATCCCATCAACCTGGAGAATTATAGGAGAACGGTCTGAAATTTTTGTTTTGATTTCCCAAACATGATACTTCTGTAAAGAGCTTGCAAAATCCTCTTGCATAAGAAACCTATCTAGTATTTTTCTAATGGATGCCTCCCCACATCTACCATTACTCCAATTTGGTCCCAATTTTACCAGAGAAATATCAATAATGTTTGATTTCTCAAAAAATTTAGAAAATAAATCCGTTAGTGGATCAATATTGGTACTCGAACCCCAAATATAAGAGGTCAATAGAGTGAAATTTAAATCCCCATATATAATTAGAATCAGGATCCCAAGAAGGCCACAGTTTTCCAAAGTTGACCAGAACACTTCCCTACTTTTATAAGGGCCATAACAGTTAAGTATGGAAAAACTTAAATCACTCTCCATAAACCATCCCTCCATTACGATACCTCCAATAGTCCTATAGGGTTTTAATTCCAACCCCTTTGGGTTCCATCCAGATAAGGTGCCACCCAACATACCACATGATTCAAGGGCATAAAAATCCCAACCAAGTAAGATTTTTTAGATAGTTCCTATAGCCTGGTCCGCTAAACAAATATAGTTTACTCTAATAGAATGATGTCAAAATTAGTAGCCTTTAATAGCCAAGAGAGAGCCCTAGATTTACCAGCTCCCCTTGACTCCTTAAATGTTTAAGGAAAGAATGGACATTAAACATCCTCCTCACCTGGCAAGCTTGCTCGAAGGGCCCGAGGGGAAGAAACCAAATTATCCGAGGAGAGATCTTTAGAAGCTTCCTTTAATATGACTGAAAAAGGATAAGATGATATTACATAAAACAAAGCTATGGGAATATAGATTATTCAATAATATATTATTTTATTTTATTTTAAATAAATTTATTTATATAAATATATTTAATAAAATATTTGTGTTATATTTTTTTCCTTGGAAAAAACACATAATTTTACTAAAGAATTTTAACAAAATTACATCTGCATAATGCAACTATGAATTGCATTTCATAAAACCAAATCCCCGGGGCTGCTGGAAAAAACTAAGTAGTATTTATACAAAAAATTGAATGTTTAAAAGAAAATACTATCCAAATAAATAGTTTTCTATGAGACATATCAGGTGTAATGAGCTTATACTCCACTTGTAAATGATGTTCTAAAAAGCCACAAAAAATTATCCATATCTGAGATGTGGTTGGGGAGGAAGAGCTCGTCCATCAATAAAGGACGATGGAAATATTCAAAGAAAAACCTCATTTTCTAGTTCCAACATTTTCCATTGTCTCTGAGCCAAAAGAAAGACCATCCTTAGAAAGTTGATCTGCTAGAGCGTTCCTTTCCCTATATACATGACGACATGTATAAGAAGAAATTTTTTCTAACAATGGATGAGTGTCTTCAATCAAAGTGTTTAAGAGGATAATTTGGCAATTCTGAGCTTTGTTTATCCAGTTGATAACATTTAAGGAGTCTCCAAAGATTTATCAATGTCCCAACAAAAGAGAGGAGTCTATACATCCAAATATTTATCAATGTCCCTCACAAAGATAGGAGGCTCCAAAGATTTATCAATGTCCCTCCCAAAGGGAGGAGTCTATACATCCATTCCCAATCCTCTTCTCAAATTTCTGAACCAACCACATCTAGTCTCTATCATGTAGCAGTTAGGATTTAAAAAATATCCCAAGTATTTAAACCCCTCCTCAAGTTGAGAGGTATGAAAAGGAAGAAAGAATGTTATCATCTCCAATATCTGATTTTCCACCCAGTGATGAATAAGTGTCGATTTTGTGATGCTGACCTCCATACCTGTTGCGAGACAAAAGTTATTTATAATCTCAAATAATTATTTACATTAACCTACATATCCGCTGCCAAATTGGATAACATCATCAACAAATAAAATATGAGAAATAAAGACACAGTTTGCAATTTTTATTCCATGATTTTTCTTTCCTTCCTTGCAGCATGTATCATATTACTCAATCCTTCAATAACAAGCAAAAAAAGTAAAGGGGACATTAGACAGCCTTGCCTTAGGCCTCTTCGGCTTTGAAAAAATTTGTTGGCGGCCCACTTACAAGAACAACAAAGTTTGCAGAGGTTACACACACCATGGTCCAGTTAATCACCTCCAGACAGAGACCAATCTTTAGAAGCATAAGTCAAAGATAAACCCAGTTTACCCTATCATATGCTTTGACCAAATACATTTTTTGTATTATAGCATCCAAATCCTTTGTTTTTATAGAATGTAAGCATTCCTTAGTGATCCCAACCGCATCCAAGATTTGTCTGCTTGCATGAAAACCAAATTGTTCATTTCTCAACATTTATGAGAGTTTTGGCTTCATTCTAAGAGCAATAATTTTGGTAATTAATTTGGATGAAATATTGCATAGTGCAATCGGTTTATAATCATTAAAACAATACGGCTTATTGCTCTTTCGAATAAGGGAAACGAATTTCTTGTTGAAATAATTTGAAACAAAAACTTCAATCTTCGAATATTCAACCATCTGTAGTAAATCCATGCCCATAATATAAAAAAAAAACAAGAAAATTTTCTACTGTCCAACTGTCAGGACCAAGTATTTTATCCCTCACAAATAGCTTCAATACCGATTCAATTTCCTCCAGAGTAACATGATCCCCAATATTGCCTCCTTCTTCCCTAGAGAAAAGAGCAGGGAAATGTTTAATGACCTCTAATTGTGAACTAATTTTACAGTTACCTGGATCCCTGAATTGATTTTGGAAATGTTCCACTCCCACCTTTTTAAGTCGCCATTGGTATTGATAGACTGACTATTTTCCAACCTTAGATCCTAGATAGCATTGAAATTTCTTCTAAATGTAGCATAGCTATGAAAGAATCATGTATTTTTGTCCCCAACGGTTATTGAAGTAGCTATGCTTTTTTGACACCATATCATTTCCTCTTGGAACAACAAATTATTATTCTTCTCTTCAAGGGTAGCTAGTTCTTCCTTCTCTTCTTCTAGAAACATAAAATTGTGATTCAAATCATAAAAATTCATAATTTGATGCTCCATAGCTTTGAGATCTTTTTCACGTTCCACCTTCTTTATCTTTTCCCACTAAATCACCCACTTTCTTAAAACATCCAATTTCATAACTAGAATGTCCATGGGATTTGTGCCCATTGGAATACAAACTGAACCCCAACAGTCCTTAACCATAGAGCAGGACACTGAATCGTGAGTCTGCATATTATTGAACTTATAAGGGAAAGATCTCTGAGATTTCGTCCCATCAACCTGGAGAATTATAGGAGAACGGTCTGAAATTTTTGTTTTGATTTCCCAAACATGATACTTCTATAAAGAGCTTGCAAAATCCTCTTGCATAAGAAACCTATCCATTATTTTTCTAATGGATGCCTCCCCACATCTACCATTACTCCAATTTGGTCCCAATTTTACTAAAGAAATATCAATAATGTTTGGTTTCTCAAAAAATTTAGAAAATAAATCCGTTAGTGGATCAATATTGGCACCCGAACCCCAAATATGAGAGGTCAATAGAGTGAAATTTAAATCCCCATATATAATTAGAATCAGGATCCCAAGAAGGCCATAGTTTTCCAAAGTTGACCAGAACACTTCCCTATTTTTATAAGGGCCATAACAGTTAAGTATGGAAAAACTTAAATCACTCTCCATAAACCATCCCTCCATTACGATACCTCCAATAGTCCTATAGGGTTTTAAGTCCAACACCTTTGGGTTCCAACCAGATAAGGTGCCACACGACATACCACATGAATCAAGGGCATAAAACTCCCAACCAAGTAAGATTTTTTAGATAGTTCCTATAGCCTGGTCCGCTAAACAAATATAGTTTACTGTAATAGAATGATGTCAAAATTAGTAGCCTTTAACAGCTGAGAGAGAGCCCTAGATTTACCAGCTCTCCTTGAATCCTTAAATGTTTAAGGAAAGAATGGACATTAAACATCCTCCTCACCGGGCAAGCTTGCTCTAAGGGACCGAGGGGAAGAAACCAAATTATCTGAGGAGAGATCTTTAGAAGCTTCCTTTAATATGACTGAAAAGGGATAAGATGATATTACATAAAACAAAGCTATGTGAATATATATTATTCAATAATATATTATTCAATAATATATTATTTTATTTTAAATATATTTAATAATATATTTGTTTATATTTTTTTTCCTTGGAAAAAAACATAATTTTGTTAAAGAATTTTTAAAAAAATTACATCTGCATAATGCAACTGTGAATGGAATTTCATAAAACCGAAGCCCTTGGGCTACTGGAAAAAACTAAGTAGTAATTATACAAAAAATTGAATGTTTAAAGAAAATACTATCCAAATAAATAGTTGTCTATGAGACATATCAGGTGTAATGAGCTTATACTCCACTTGTAAATGCTGGTCTAAAAAACCACAAAAATTATCCATATCTGAGATTTGGTTGGGGAGGAAGAGCGAATCCATCAATAAAGGGACGATGGAAATATTCAAAGAAAACCTCGTTTTCTAGTTCAACAATTTTCCATTGTCTCTGAGCCAAAAGAAGACCATCCTTAGAAAGTTGATATGCTAGAGCATTCCTTTCCCTGTATACATGACGACATGTATAAGAAGAAAGTTTTTCTAACAATCGATGAGTGTCTTCAATCAAACTGTTTAAGAGGATAATTTGGCAATTCTGAGCTTTTTTTTATCTAGTTGATAACATTCAAGGAGTCTCCAAATATTTATCAATGTCCCTCCCAAAAAGAGGAGTCTATACATCCAAAGATTTATCAATGTCCCTCGCAAAGATAGGAGTCTCCAAAGATTTATCAATGTCCCTCCCAAAGAGAGGAGTCTATACATCCAATTCCCAATCCTCTTCTCAAATTTCTGAACCAACCACATCGAGTCTCTTAACATGTAGAAGTTAAGATTTAAAAAATATCCTAGCTATTTAAACCCCTCCTCAAGTTGAGAGGTATGAAAAGGAAGAAAGAATGTTATCATCTCTAATATCTGATTTTCCACCCAGTGATGAATAAGTGTCGATTTTGTGATGATGACCTCCATACATGTTGCAAGAAAAAAGGTATTTAGAATCTCAAAGAAATAGTTACATTAACCTATAGATCCTCTGCCAAATTGGATAACATCATCAACAAATAAAATATGAGAAATAAAGACAGAGTTTGCAATTTTTATTCCACGATTTTTCTTTCCTTCCTTGCAGCATGTATCATATTACTCAATCCTTCAATAAAAAGCAAGAAAATTAAAGAGGACATTAGACAGCCTTGTCTTAGGCCTCTTCAGCTCTGAAAAAATTTGTTGGGGACCCGTTTACAAGAACAACAAAGTTTGCAGAGGTTACACACACCATGGTCCAGTTTATCACCTCGAGAGAGAAACCAATCTGTAGGAGCATAAGTCAAAGATAAACCCAGTTTACCCTATCATATGCTTTGAC
This sequence comes from Larix kaempferi, assembly GCA_027924585.1. Lineage (NCBI taxonomy): Eukaryota > Viridiplantae > Streptophyta > Pinopsida > Pinales > Pinaceae > Larix > Larix kaempferi. Next base: position 6,966,217 of record BSBM01000866.1, read on the forward strand.
CAAATACATTTTTTGTATTATAGCATCCAAATCCTTTGTTTTTATAGAATGTAAGCATTCCTGAGTGATCCCAACCGCATCCAAGATTTGTCTACTTGCAAGAAAACCAAATTGTTCATTTGTCAACATTTATGAGAGTTTTGGCTTCATTCCAAGAGCAATAATTTGGGTAATTATTTTGGATGCAATATTGCATAGCGCAATCGGTTTATAATCATTCAAACAATTTGGATTATTGCTCTTTGGAATAAGGGAAATGAATGTCTTGTTCAAATAATTTGAAACAAAAACTTCATTCTTCGAATATTCAACCATCTATAGTAAATCCATGCCCATAATATTAAAAAAAAACAAGAAAATTTTCTACTGTCCAACCATCAGGACCAAGTATTTTATCCCTCACAAATAGCTTCAATACCGATTCAATTTCCTCCAGAGTAACATGATCCCCAATATTGCCTCCTTCTTCCCTAGAGAAAAGAGCAGGGAAATGTTTAATGACCTCTAATTGTGAACTAATTTTACAGTTACCGGAATCCCTAAATTGATTTTGGAAATGTCCCACTCCCACCTTTTCTAAGTCGCCATCGGTATTGATAGACTGACTATTTTCCAATCTTAGATCCCAGATAGCATTGAATTTCTTATAAATGTAGCATAGCTATGAAGGAATCATGTATTTGTCCCCTAGGGTTTTTGAAGTAGCTATTCTTTTTTGACACCATATTATTGCCTCTTGGAACAACAAATTATTATTCTTCTCTTTAAGTGTAGCTAATTCTTCCTTCTCTTCTTCCAGAAACATAAAATTGTGATTCAAATCATAAAAATTCATAATTTGATGCTCCATAGCTTTGAGATCTTTTTCACGTTCCACCTTCTTTATCTTTTCCCACTAAATCACCCACTTTCTTAAAACATCCAGTTTCATAACTAGAATGTCCATGGGATTTGTGCCCATTGGAATACAAACTGAACCCCAATAGTCCTTAACCATAGAGCAGGACACCAATTCGTGAGTCCGCATATTATTGAACTTATAAGGGAAAGATCTTTGAGATTTCATCCCATTAACCTGGAGAATTATAGGAGAACGGTCTGAAATTTTTGTTTTGATTTCCCAAACACGATACTTCTATAAAGAGCTTGCAAAATCCTCTTGCATAAGAAACCTATCCATTATTTTTCTAATGGATGCCCCCCCACATCTACCATTACTCCAATTTGGTCCCAATTTTACTAGAGAAATATCAATAATGTTTGATTTCTCAAAAAATTTAGAAAATGAATCCATTAGTGGATCAATATTGGCACCCGAACCCCAAATATAAGAGGTCAATAGAGTGAAATTTAAATCCCCATATATAATTAGAATCAGGATCCCAAGAAGGCCAAAGGTTTTCCAAAGTTGACCAGAACACTTCCCTATTTTTATAAGGGCCATAACAGTTAAGTATGGGAAAACTTAAAACACTCTCCATAAACCATCCCTCCATTATGATACCTCCAATAGTCCTATAGGGTTTTAATTCCAACACCTTTGGGTTCCAACCAGATAAGGTGCCACCCGACATACTACATGAATCAAGGGCATAAAACTCCCAACCAAGTAATATTGTTTAGATATTTCCTATAGCCTAGTCCACTAAACAAATATAGTTTACTGTAATTCAATTATGTCAAAATTAGTAGCCTTTAACAGCCAAGAGAGAAACCTAGATTTACCAACTCCCCTCGACTCCTTAAATGTTTAAGGAAAGAATGGACATTAAACATCCTCCTCACCGAGCAAGCTTGCTCTAAGGGCTTGAGGGGAAGAAACCAAATTATCCAAGGAGAGATCTTTAGAAGCTTCCTTTAATATGACTGAAAAGGGATAAGATGATATTACATAAAACAAAGCTATGTGAATATATATTATTGAATAATATATTATTTTATTTTATTTTAAATAAATTTATTTATATAAATATATTTAAGAATATATTTGTTTATATTTTTTTTCCTTGGAAAAAAACATAATTTTATTTAAGAATTTTTAACAAAATTACATCTCCATAATGCAACTATGAATTGCATTTCATAAAACCAAAGCCCCAGGGCTGTTGGAAAAAAATAAGTAGTAATTATACAAAAAATTGAATGTTTAAAGAAAATACTATCCAAATAAACAGTTGTCTATGAGACATATCAGGTGTAATGAGCTTATACTCCGCTTGTAAATGCTGGTCTAAACAACCACAAAAATTTATCCAGATCTGAGATGTGGTTGGGGAGGAAGAGTGAGTCCATCAATAAGGGGACGATGGAAATATTCAAAGAAAACCTCGTTTTCTAGTTCAACAATTTTCCATTGTCTTTGAGCCAAAAGAAGACCATCCTTAGAAAGTTGATCTGCTAGAGCGTTCCTTTCCCTGTATACATGACGACATGTATAAGAAGAATTTTTTTCTAACAATCAATGAGCGTCTTCAATCAAAGTGTTTAAGATGATAATTTGGCAATTCTGAGCTTTGTTTATCCAGTTGATAACATTCAAGGAGTCTCCGAAGATTTGAAGGCTAGTGCAACCTTTTTGAATGGAAAAACAGAGAAGCAGTTTCAAATCCAAAAGTTCCGCGAAGCTGTTTGTGCCAATTCCTAGACCCATTGTGATTTTGAAATAAACTGTCTCAGAAAGATATAGGACAACACCACCTCCACAGAGTTCATTATGTGAGGCCCCATCAAAAAAAGGCCATGGGAGAGTTTTGTTTATGGGTTCCTCTTGGACAATTTTTATAGCAAGGGAATCCTTGTGTTGGGAAAATGGGAGAGAATATCAAGGCTATGGGAGGAAATAAGTTATGGGATCGATGGTTTCTCCATCAATATTTTTGATTTCGAGCTATCCAAAGGCCAATATATTTGTTTATATATTTAAATTTATTTATTTTTTATATTACTTTTCATTTTGGTAATTAAATATTTTATTAATTTAAATTTATATTATATTTTTTTAAATATAAATTTTATATTATATAATTACTTTTTTAATATAAAAGTTTTTTGATAACACTAGAAGAGCTCTGCCACCTTATATATTATTTAAGTTACAAGAATAAAAAAGAATCAAATTAAAAAATAAAATAATATTAATTCATATTAATTTTATATGTTTCAATATTCTTTATTAATATTAAAAATGTATATTTAAATATTAAAGTTAATATATATTTATATATAAAAAGAAAATGAAACTTACCAAAATTAATAAACAACAACTTACAAAAGTGACCAATAACAGTTGCTGCTAGAGCACTTAGAATTTCTATTACATGTACCATGTCATGAAACATATCATGAATAGACTTTTATATAATATGTGCTTACATTAGAATAGCATTTAGTTCAATAAAAACAGACTACAACAATGACTAGAAATGAAATTCCATGGCATTTGGTTCTATCCCATGGTCAAATTCATAGACAGCAAAGGACACTTCATTAAGTAGGCAGGATTGTTTGGAGAGAATTTATCTGCATGTTCAGGTCTGGTAGATATTTGAGAAAGAAGTACACTCAAAAGCTTGAAACTAGGTCTGGATTTCCTTCAATAACCTCAGAAGGAAGGCTTGTTTGAAGAGAATCTTTCTACATGTTCATGTCCTTGTAGATATGAGAGAAAAAGTCCACTCAAAAGATTGAAGCTAGGCCTAGATTTCCTGCAATAAATTCCTCAGAAGGAGGGCTTGTTTGGAGGGTTTGTAGAGAATCTGTATGTATGTTTAGGTCCCTGTAGATATGAGAGAAAGAAGTCCACTGAAAAGACTGAAGCTAGGTTTATGAGAGAAAGATGTCCACAAAAAGATTGAAGCTAGGTCTACGAGAGAAAGATGTCCACTGAAAAGATTGAAGCTAAGCCTGGATTAAGGAGAGCTTGTTTGGAGTGAATCTGCTTGCAAGCTAAGGAGAAAAAGAAGTCCACTCAGAAGATGGAAGCTAGCCTATGAGAGAATGAAGTCCACGAAAAGATTGAAGCTAAGCCTGGATTAAGGAGGGCTTGTTTGGAGAGAATCTGCCTGCATATTAATTTAATTAGGAGAAAAAGAAGTCCACTCAAGAGATAAAGCTAGGCCTATGAGAGAAAGAAGTCCACTCAAAAGATTGAAGCTAATCCTGGATTAAGGAGGGCTTGTTTGGAGAGAATTTACCTGCATATTAAGGAGAAAAAGAAGTCCAGTCAAAAGATTGAAGCTAGGCTTGGATTTCCTGCGATAAATACCTCAAAAGGAGGGCTTGTTTGGAGAGAATCTGCCTGCATGTTCAGGTCTTGTAGATATGAGAGAAAGAAGTTTACTTAAAAGATTAAAGCTAGGCCTGGATTTCCTGCAAGAAATACCTCAGAAGGAAGGCTTGTTTGGAAAGCATATGCTGTATATTCAGGTCACCTGCAATAAATACCTCTGAAGGAAGACTTGTTTGGAAAGAATCTGCTGTATGTTCAGTTCCCTGTATATAGAAGTCCACTCAAAAAATCGAAGCTAAAGCTAAGCCTGGATTTCTAGATGAACCAGGGCTTTTCTGTACAGCTTCCTTACACTGTTCTTACAATACTTGCACCTCGAGGCAAAATAAGCGAAATAGAGAAGAGTCCACAGGGCTGAGAACTGAAGACAACAAACTCTAATACTGACCACATTTAACATACATTAAAATGATGACATTTTAATGAAGCATAATATATGAAAAGCAGACGCAGGAATCAGTAGATATATGTAAAAGTAACTTTTTAGCATCCATCATCACTCAGGTGGAGTAGTGCTACAATGGCCAGTTTCCACGGATTTAATCATGTGCCTGACAGGTGCAATTTCTGTACGCAACCAAACGGTCTTGGAAGCTAAGAGCGATCTCATTGATCAATTTAAACCTCCAGACTATCTCCACCTTCTCGGAAAGGTTCTCACATAGCAGACTTTCAGGCATCTGTACTAATGGATTTGGCGATGAAGTCGTAGACCAAATCCATTAGTTAATATACCTGATTGTATGCTTCGACAGAATCTTCCCCAGAAGGTAGAGAAATTCGGACGATTCAATTGATCATTGACATCGCCGTTAGCTTCTAAGACGGTTTGGTTGCGTACATAAAATTTACATCCACTTCTAACGGACGGCCTGGATTTCCTTTGTACAAGAACTTCCAACCTGTTTGAATTTCTGTTCCGGATCCAAAAACCCTATACCCACTTGCACCTATCAAGATTTTATATTTTTCAGAAATCTGATCAAAGTGTCTCAATTGTTGCAGTTTGCCATACGTTCCTTGATTCGCTTGGTCGACTTTCGATTTGATAGAAACAGGCATCGATCACAAGTCTTCTACAGTTCCTTCAAAATAGCTTGGCATTCAGATACGTCTCTTCCCATTTTTCTGATAGCTTAAGCAGAGGCTTATTATAGAGCATATGCAACCAAAAAACCCATCCCATCAAGATCACAAAACACAGCAACCAAAAAATCCATCCCAGCAAGACCCAATACGATAAAAGAACCCTCGCTAATGGCGATTTAGACTCAACAACTGGGAGGAAATGTGAAGGAAAATACTCTACCCCATTAAACTTTATAGCCGGGACGGGCCATTCCTGGCAGCAAATAAGCTCCGAAACCCCTTCCAGCCCGATAAGAGTAATGCATAGAAGTATTCCAGTTAAAAGCCTTAGTGGCGTGGGATAACTGGCACTCGGCGATTTGTTCCATAGATCTGGTTATAAAAACCGATGGAATCATAGCTCAACCTTATTTACTGCTGAACTATGCCGAACTATGTCATGGAAGGGTTTTGGCCCATTTTAAGACAATCAAGATCGTCAAAATTCCAAAAAAAAATAACGACAAGGGGTAGAACTGTGCCTTGTCGGAAAACATAAGAATAATTGTACGAGATTTCCACATCTTCGGAAGTCTAGATATCCATTTGACATATGTTGGCCATGAAGTTTACAGCGTAATTGAGGCTGGCACTCAAATCGCCCCCTGTTTGTGACGGAAAATTTTCGGGCGAGGCACAGTTCCACCCCTTTTCATTATTTTTTTTGGAATTTCGACGATCTGGGTCGTCTTAAAATGAGCCAAATCCCCGAGGGACACGGTTCCATGACATAGTTCCGCAGTAAATAGAATGGAACTATAACAAATCGCCGAAAAAACAGTAACAAATCGCCAAAAAAACAGAACCATTTGAGTACCAATTATCCCATACCAAAATTTAGTCAAAATTCCTTTTTTTAAGAAATATTCTCAATAATTTCTATTTTATTTTTTTTACTTTTCTTCCTCCCAAACTTAGTCACTCATTTTGCTAAGTAACAAGTAGAACTGTCATCCTCTATTTCTTTTTTCTTTCCACGAATCCCAACCACCCACTATACTAAACAGCAAATAAAACTATCGCAATAAAAAAACACGAAAATTTAAAAATATTTAACCCCCACAAAATTTGTACCCTGGCCTCAATCAGATCAACCAGAAAACCCCACAGAAACAACCGCATAAAGCAAAAGATAAGCGTTTGGTTTTATTAAAGCGAGACCAGACAGTGATGTTCGCCTCAATTTCCGTTGAAGTGAAAGATATTAACTGACCCGCCCTATACAGCTTTGTTGCTAAATGGTTGATTTGGTTGGGTTTAAACATTAAAGGTCGGAAGATAGGATTCGTCCTAGGTTTTTAAATCTTCCTTTCATGGGCGTACCTTTTTACATTTGGGTCAAATAATACTGATATCATCACCATACCTATATTATAATGTCCATACGGATTCCTACAACTTATCACAATACAACCATCATTAAAACCATACAAATAAAGTGTTAAAGTGTTCTCTAAGATGAGATTATCTCATCCACAAAAAATTTTGAGAATTAAAAAGATAGAAAGACCATAGTGAATATAAACCCACCTTGAATTCCATTCATTTGAAAAGAAGAGATAGTGGTCGGTTACATAAAGAATCCTCGATGAATGAAAAAGAAATTTTGCTTATGATTAAACCCCAAAATTAGAGTCTACCAAAGTTCATGATTTTTATTTTATTTTTATAAATAGCTTGTAAATAAATTTAAAATATTAATTATTTTTAACCATTACTTTATTTTATTTTTTAATTTATTTTTTAATATATTATCCAATTTATAGTACATAAGTGTGTAAGTTTGTTATTAATATTTTCATGTTATAATTATCAACATACTTTTATTATTAAAAGTCAAATTATTATAATTATTTATATGTTTTAAATATTAATAATAGCAATTAAATGTATATAATAGTATGTGATTAATATTAATCAATTGTAAACTTTATTAACCATTAATCCCTATAATTCCATGTATCATAATAAATCTAGCCTCGAACAGCTATAACTATATTGACTTGAAACTTGTAATCTATTATTCTACAGATATAACTTCACTAACCATTAAATTAGAGAAAATTTTAAGAATTCATAATTTTCTTAAAGTCTAGTCTAAACCTTGGCGAATCTTACTAATTATTAAATTTCCAACCATAAAATGTTGGGCGATATGTTTGTAAAAGCATTCAAATTTATAAATATTTTATATACTTTATGGACAATTTTGAAAATTTTTAGAGTTAAAAAATGTTAGAGCATGGAATTTGAGCCAATGGATTTTTTTTAAAATAAAAGAGGAAATTGGTGAATATTTTTTTAGAAAAAAAGTTCAAAAATTAGCCCATATGCTAAATTTCACCCCTAAAAATTTCCTTGTGACTAAATGACCTTAACCTCTACCCCATGCAAGCACATTAACCCCTAACTAGCTAACCCTTACTCATTATATCAATAACCCCTAACTAGCTAACCCTTATCCACTATATTAGAGATTCTCCCCTTATTGTCTTAAATATCTTAGGGTAAAAACACTCTTTGAAATCATAGTTGTTGCTCAAAAGCTTGATAGATGGATATTGCTAACTAAAATCTAAAGTTTGTTGAGTCTATTCCATCCTATTACATATGTTATATTGGTCGAGGTCATTCATAAGAGGTAAACTAACCACTAACTCCAAATCCCTTTTGTTCATAACCACTAATCGTCTAATTCCTAATCCATATAACTCCATTAAGCTCAAACCTTTATAGCCTCACTACCTCTTAAATCCTAATGGACCATAGCTACTAACTTATGTAACTTCACAAAACCCTAATCATTGTAACCCTATTGACCCTTAACCCCTATTATGTGAATCTCTAGCACTTCCACTAATTTTTAACTCTTATAACTAAGATAATTTTTGACAATAAATGTTCATCAATTGATAATAGCTTTTCTAAAAAAATAATTTCTTCACATTGACAAATTTTTTGTTTAAAAATTTCTCATATTTTTTATATAAAAATATATTTAAACTAATAATATTTATAAAAATTTATGAGAAATAATAATAAAGTTTATATTTTTTATTATATACTCGTCTCCATATACTATTTTATCAAACCAAAATATTCACCTATAAAATAATCAATTAGTAGAAATCAACTTATTATAGTCTTAAGTCAACTTCATGGTTGAATCTTAGTTGAAATGAAGACCTCCTTTGTAAACTCTAATCAACCCTTAACTTAGTTGACTCATGTATCCTTTTGACACGGAACAAACACCATACATGCTAGGAAACATTGATGACTTAGCATACATGTCAAATGACTTTTGAACGATTTGTAGACACTACGAAAGTGCCCTCGATGTGGTGGTATGTGTCTCTTTATCTTCCTTTAGTCGATAGTTAGAAAGAATTCATTTGGTCCTCCTCATTCTACTTGTAGCTAAATGTAATTGAAGGGAACTAAAATGTAATGAGTTGGGAACCCAAGCATCTTTAAAAAAAATAATAAATATATCTAAGTTTATAGAGAAAATGATTTTATCATTGTAATTCTCTATTGTATTATATTGTATGTGAGTTGAATTCAACTCTACTTCATCTATGTTCAAGGGTTTCTTGCTTAAAGACTTTTAATATCAACTTGCATAGATATATCAATGCTTTTCCCTTAGGGTTTCTCTTTCATTAATTCTTCGGTTACATCTTCATTTGATTTGCATTGTTTATTTCTTTTAATGGATTTTGTTTCATTGTTTATGCATTCTCATTTTCATTTAAATTCTAAATGATTTGTGCTTCTACCATAATACAACTTTACTTATTTAACTAACTTAAATGTCCATTATCCTCACCTGGGAGACATAAATCACTGGTATCATAGCATAGTTTCTCATGACAAATGCATATCATACTATTTACTAGCATTTCTAAACACTACCTACATAGTTAGCAATCCTATGCTTGTTCAACAATGTAGTTTAATCCTACCACAAATATGTGACAAAAATTCACTCTGCCAAAAAAAATATTGACTCATGGATGTCCCTTCAAATGGGCCAATCCTGAATCACTTAAATTTTCTCTAGGTCAACTTAGATAATTGTGTATTTGATCAAATAATATAATTACTAATATCCATCATGGAAAAAGAACACTTCTCCAAGTTTATGGAAATTTTACATTGTTTGAGACTGTTAAGCACCTAGTGAAGCTACTATAAATGCTCTTCCCACAATCTATTATAAGTCAATATGTCATCTAAGTAATCAATCAAAAATTTCTTTGAATATGCTTAAAGAAAAACATACATGTACCTAATGAAAGTACTAGGTAAGTTTGTTAAACCAAAAGGCATGACTAGTGATTCAAACATAACTTCCTTTGTTTGAAAGTAGTTTTCAAAACACCTACATGATTTATTGGGATTTGACCATATACAACTTGAGTTCATGTTTTGTAAAGAAATTATTATCCTTTAAACAATCAAGTAAACCAACTATACATATTCTTCACTAAAATCTTCGCGAGAGCTCAATAGTCACTGTATATGCATGGAAAATTTAAAGAACCTCCCTAAATTTATACATATAATAAATGGGTGAATCCCTTTATCTTGGTATATTGGAGCATTTGAATGAACTGCATCTCTCTTTTTGGCATTATCTTTATTTGATGGAGGTTGAATGATGACATTTCTAGGGTTTTCTACCTTGCAAGATTGATCCAAAGAATAATTGTAAGAACTCGTGGCTAATGAGGACTTAAGAAATCTCTCTCTTGCTCTTTCCTTTTTTGATGTTGGTAAGATCTCCCCATTTTCTTGTTTGACATTGTTTTTCACCTTAACAAGGAAAATTCGGGTTTTATTGACATCTTGTCATCCTTTCTTGGCGAGACTTTCCTCTTGAAGGAGCTCTCCATTGTGGGCCTTGGGATTCATTGTTTTCCCTTGTTAGTGTTTGGCCTTTGGATTCATTGTTTTCCCTAAGTATGTTGACAACAAAATATTTCCTAAGGATAGGTGATATCTCCCTTAGGTTTTCCCTTAACCCAAGACAGACAAGATAAATAGAACTAAAGGATTCCCCACTAAATATAACCCTTAATAATGTGCACACAATAGAGAGGAGTATGATAATGTGTTAATGTGTACATTTCCCTATGACTGTTGTCGTTCATGTAGTCCCAATTGATGTAGCTCCTAGATATATTTGGACCATCTCCTAAACACCTGCTACTTGCACACAATAAGACAAGAAACACCTTTCCCAAACCTCTTCAAGAAATATGAATAAAAAAAGGATCTAGAGATAATCTAATTAAGTCAAGGAATAACTAATGTTACACCTAAATCTCGTCATCGTGAGACCCTTGTCAACTCAATCACTTGATCCCTGAAGTCTCCCTGATCAAGAAGTTAGTTAGAGAAATTTGTTGCCCTTTGTCCACAATTTCTAGTTGAGCCGGCGCAGGTTGTATTCATAGAAAGGAGCTCCCAACTAGGTTAGGTGCATATTGTCTTCACATACACTGCGCCAGTGGCTCAGGTTTCCTTTGTGCATCCTGTGCTTTCCCTCTCAGGCGCAGGTTTCCCTCATGCATATTGCGTTGGGGTTGGTTAAATTGGATAAAGGTGGATTTCGAGTGAATTCTAGAAAGTGGATGAGGTGGATCTCTATCCCTAACATCTAGGTGAGTTTTTCTATGGTTCCCTAACCTCAAGGGAGGATCCCTTAGTCCTCTCCACATGATCCTCAACCTACTCTATCCACTTCGTCTTATAAATACAAAGCTCCTCTCCATTCCAAGGTGAGGAAGTATATAGCACTTACATGCTGGTGGAATTAGCTTAGGTGATCCCTATCCATATCTTGGGAGGCATACATTTCCTTTGGAAGCATTGGCTTGGCTTGTTGGAGGAGGATTGCAGCGTTAAGGCTTGGGTTGTAATCCTCACTCTAATATGTATTTTTCACTATTTTTACAGTAATATAATCTATTTCCATAAATGTCTGTGTATTGATGATGTTTATAGTTCACTTCCTTAGCTATTTACTTGGATCAATTAGTGTTTAGATGTACTTTTACTACTTTTTTTATCTCTATGTGCTTTGAAATCTCTTGCAGCTATAGATCTAGCGACCACGGAGCTTGGAGCAATAATGAGGAGAAATATCTACAAATCTGATGGTAAGGCATCTAATTACCTTGATCTCTAATTTGATCTAAGAAAGTAGTTTTATGTTCTATTCTCATTTGTTCTAGATCGACTTGGACTAGGGAGATCTTGCTCGCATCTGCTCGAGTAGATTGTCCAATAATAAATATGGCGACCATACTAGGGAATACTTTGTTTTGATTTCAAGTTGAATGTGTTATTCTTTGATTTCTTGAGGAGCCATTTGCTTTGCCTCCTGAGCCTTTTTATACCATAATAGTTTCTTCCTGAAGAGTTTGCTGACCCTCTCTAATTCTGTTTGAATAATTATCAATCCATTTACTTATTCATTATTTGGAGATTTTTTATTTTTTGCATTGGGTTATTCGCTCGACACACCTAGGTAGTAAATCCATTGCACCTATCCATCCAGAGCGCAATCTTCCTTTGAGCATCATGTGGCATCGACGCTTTTGATGTTCTGACAGCTTACGCCAAAGACGCTTTACACCTATATATAGTTTGCACCGGGCGCTCTGTGACTGACCATAGACTGTGCCGGTCTTTCAAGCTTGGTGCTTGGTCTATCCACACTCCAGATTTTGATTTTAGTCTGATCCACAAACTTCTCTCTGCTGCACCTTCTAGTCAGAGGCCCCTTTATTCAACATTGTTTGTGTTTGGTTTATTTGTGTTGAGTTTTGGATTCCTTTTGGTCAAGTAAGAGTTTGCTTGTGGCGGGCAATTTCAATCCCCCACGGTCCTCTGCTCCATCTTGCATTCCCTTATTCAACTTGTCGGATGTATTCAGCATGTTAGATCCACTTCCAAACCATTTTTGAGCTTAGTCATCAAGTGTTTGCTTGTATTTGATCATTTTTGAGTGATTTTTTTTTACTTTAGGTCATTGGAATGCTTGTCATGTTTCTTTGGGAATTTATGAGTGATTAGAGTGTTACAAGTAGTCTCTTATTTTCTGTCGTTTACATCTGAAAAGAATCATTATTATTAGGTTTTGTCTTGATACATACATTGAAAAAAATCAAAAGTGCTTCGTTTTTACCATTTTCAAGTTCATTTGAGAATTGTTGTAAAAATTGTTTCGTGCATTGGAATTCATCATCCATCGATCTTTGGAAAGTTTGAAATGAAAAATTAGTTGTTTGTATTTTTCTTGAATTATGAATCACTCATATTCTTGAAAAATCCAAGTGAAATCAAATTTTTTGCAAAGTAATTCCAAGCTTGAAAGAGTTATATGCATTTTTGTTTTTCATGTGCTTTTAGGCTACCATAGTGAAAATTGAAGAGTTAGTGTGCTCTAAATAGAGATTCTCCTTTTTCATCAATTAGTTCTATTCTAACTGAAAAAGACAAAAAGAAGATACCTTGATTTGGATTTGGTGTGTTGTTTATTTTATTGTTTTGCTTGAAAAATGGAAAAGAGTGCTTTCATCATTTTTGGTAGATTTGGAACTTGTTGAAATTTATTGTTTTGTGAGACCGTTGGAAAAATATCTCTCCTTCCATTACATAGATTTCATCAAAAGAAAAAGTGCATTTTCATGCAGTTAGGGTTGCATTATGTTTAAATTTTTGTACTCACCTCATGCATTCACCTAACCGTCTAGATCAAATTTACTGGTAGAGCTAGGTTAAAATTTACTAGTAACTTGTGTGTTAAGTTAGAGACATGTTCCTGCGTCGTAAAATGTGGCAATTGTCGTTACTTTCCTATATTGCATCCTGGGGGAACTGTAGTTATTCCACGTACCAACCGGTATATCGAAGGCTCTTTCACGTACCTTAGGGTATATCGAAAGACACTTCACTTACTCGGTAGTATATCGGAAGGCTCTTGTCGTATGGTTGTCCATTAGACAACACCACTATGGATTTGAGCTCCCACATACCTTGCGTATATCGAGAGACACTCCTAATATTCCTGAAACCAACCGAGCTAACCATTCGGTCGTCTTGGTAGAGCAATACACCGAGAACAACACTCGAGTAGCTACTAAGCACGTACTATCTAGTAGTTGGGTTATATGGTCAGGGGTACGGTCCTAATCCTCCTTGGTTAGTGATCTAAAAAATTGGGCCGAGTATAACTATTGGACCTTGGAATATATCATGAGTTGCGAAGCCTTGACAATCCTGTGAGGTTCCAGACTTTTGAATCCACACCTATCACATAAGTTTGCGTGTAGCCTTAGTTTGTGTAGATTTTTCTAGATTGCTTTTTGTGTAGAACACACTTAGGAGAATTTATGGTTCGGTCATTCTAGCTGAACAACCTTTGATAAGGTCCCGTAGAATTTTAAACTTGCCACCCGAATATCCCTTAATTAAGAGGCAATTTCAAGGGAAAATATGGATCCACAAGTTACTATCATGTCACCTAAAGAAGAGAACTCCACCATGGATTCAGGAATGAACTTTTCACTTAATTCCAGTCCACTAAACACTGATCCTCTGAGGTTTGTGACCATGGATCCATCTACTTCATGAGACACATCCTTCCACCATGTGTTGGAAGGAGAACCCGGGGCTATAGATTGGTTGAATCCATCCCATGATGACCCTGTATCCATGACGTTTGGTCCATCTGCATCATTTTGGGACACCTCTATGGGGAAACAATGGGCCCACCTGGAAATTCATACGGGGTCAAAACCTTCCCCCCTTCATTGGGCTCCCCATGCCTAACGCTTGGCTCTAGTATATGAACACATGGACCAATTATGACAACATGGAGAAGATCTTTGGTGCCAAAGTCTCTCACGGAGAAGAGACACTTCAAAAATGCCCATCTTTCAACATACCCCAGTTCGTTCATTATCAATTGCTTCACCGGAAACACCCCCACCCAATATGACCACTTCTGAACCTGGTCAACCTTCATTCCTACGAGTACACCTCTCAACCAGGAGACCATTTCCATACCTCAGGTGACTCAAAACGTTGAAGGACAACAGTCCAACACTCCTCCTAATACTACTGGAACATTACCCATTCCTCTCCGACCCCAGACCTCGTCGAGAGGATACTCTTTGCCTCCTAATTTTATCGTGAGCAGTGTGCCTCCAATAGTAAGTCAAACTCAACCCATTATGAATCAACCATCGATAAGTGGTCAATACATTGTTACTGGGGGGAAACCCCTATTCTCTAGCCATAATACAAGTGGAGGACTACTGATCGGTCATTCTATTGGCAACTCCTTACCCATTGTGGGATCCACCATGGGATTACATCATGGTGGAGGTCCATCCAACTCAACTCAACCACCATGGATTCAAGTGTATCCAGGACATTTCAACCCTGTGTCAGGACAATTCAATCCCGGAAATGTACTCCACAGGATACCTTATCTTAGAAACCCATACACTCCATGGGGCCATTATAATGTTTCACCAATTGGACCCCCACCAACTCTTCCTCATGTCCCACCACCCCCACTTATTTGGTCAACCTCCTTATGGAAGGGGCATACCTCCACCTTCTGGAGGAGGTGGAGTCCCCCCCCATTCCGGCAGTGGAGGCCCACCTTACTCCGGCGGCGGAGGCAGACGACCCCCACCTTATCGGGGAGGTACACCTTATTCTCGAGGAGTTGGACCACCCTATTCCAACGGTGGAGGTGGTGGCCCACCCTATTCCGATGGTGGAGGCGGAGACCCACCCTATTCTGGCGGTGGAGGTGGAGGACCCCCTTATTCCGATGGTGGAGGAGGCCTCCCACCTTCTAGTGGGGATCCACCTTATTCCAGTGGTGGAGGATCCCCACCTTCCGGTGGGGGACCACCCTATTATGGAGGTGGACCTACATAAGGTCCACCACCCAACTTAGGAGGCCCATCGGCCAATTCCCGGTGGGAAAACCTTACAATCAGTCGATTCAAGGTCCTACTGGTCCATATATGCCATATTCATACTATCAGTATCCGCATCCGAACCAGCAAATGCCATTTCTGGCTACTTTGGACCTACCCGACCTGTCTCATCTAACCAACGATCCCATCCTACGCGATTATAATTGGCCACCCATTCCAGTTAAGCTACCCTCTGATATTCCCAAATTCGATGGCAAACCCAGTGAAGACCCAGAAGACTATGTGATGACATACCATCTATGGTGTTCGTCCAATTCCTTGATGGATGACTCGATTCGTCTAAGGTTGTTTCAAAGGACCCTCACTGGCCCAGCTTCCAAGTGGTATATTGAATTACCACCGCGCTCATTTCTCGATTTTTTCTCTCTTGCTATTTCCTTCCTGACTCATTTCTAGTTACCCATACACTATGAAACTGGTACATAGCTATTGACTTCGCTCCGAAAAACCACCGCAACTCAGATATCTGACCATATCCATGAGTGGCGGAGGAAACGATGTCTCATTAAGGCTCCCATTCCATATAAACTCTTAGCTGACTAGTTCACGAAGTCTCTTTTTCCCACCGTAGCTCGAGATGTGGCAATGGGAGAGGTCGTCACCGAGGAACAGGTTATCTCTCATGCCCACTACTTAGACCTGGTCTATGCTCAATACGACACATTATATGACATTGTTCCAGATGCATCCCGCCCTACATACGATCCTGCAAAACCACCCAAGAGACCTCAAGACGAAGGCATTAGTGGTTCCCTTAACTCCCAGCCTTCTACTCAAACCGGTGGATGGTCGAATCACCATGGTTCTTCCCCACCCTCACCACAGGCTAGCACCAGCACCACCAAGTCACCCACGCCTGCTCCCACCGAGGAGGTGAATTCTGTTCAATCAGCTTCACCTCAGAAGTCTTGTGGCAAGAAGAAAAACAAAGGTAAAACGAAGAAATATTCCAACCAGCAGGAGCACAAGAACCCCCCTGAAGACACGAAACAAAAATAGAAGTTAAATTATCCTTGTTTACTATGTGGTGGTGATCATTTCTCCAAAGAATGTCCCCACCGAGACGAAGTGCAGAAGTTTCTTAAGGGTAACTCCACACCCGCAGTTCTCAATGATCCCTTCCCCACCCAAAATCAACAAATGATTGCTCAACCCTCTCCTTCTCAAGGAGACACATCATCCACCACACATGTTCTCATGATGCGTAGTGAGACGATTAACCTGAACACAAGATCATGTTCATATGACTCAATCCCTCCAAAGGAACCCGTTGGAAGTAATACTGAAAAATCTTCCACCTCTATTCCAGACGTTTTCGTGCCACAGGCTCCTCTCACCATTGTGAAGCATTCTTTAGATTCAGTGTTGCGTCTGCCTAAGAGCACGACTCGAAAATCCATTTTCAATCCCACTGCTCGGGCAGCTCAGAACTACATCGTAGAGGAATTGGCGCAAGCTCCTTGTACCATGTCGACGCTAGAGGTTTTGCAGAATTATCCCAACCAACGCAAAACTATTCTCGCTGCCATTGGCACGGTAGATCCGGATTCATTAAATACAATCATGTTTAGGCTTGAGTACTTTAAACCGAGGCTTTCCCACCAGCTAGATTACAAAATTGCCACGAAGGTTGCTGCGAAGAAAATCCATCGTACTATACTAGATGAAGGTGATTCTACCTCGGTCATGTCGTTATCTTGTTGGAGAGCCATTGGTTCTACTGAGTTAAACTGTTCTCCTACTACCCTGAAAGCATTTGATGGTCATGGCTTTCAACCTCATGGGATATTGCAAGCCTTAGCAGTAGAGTTTGGGGGTAATACTGTAACCATTAACGTTTAAGTGGTCGCAGCCCATATGGATTATAATCTCTTACTGGGTCGTAATTCGTTTTACGCCATGACTTTGGTCGCATCATTTGTATTCCGCATTGTGCAATTCCCCCATCAAGGCCGAATTGTCACTATCAACTAGTTGGACTTATGTACACTGAAAACTGGTACTCATCCTGGCAATAATGTCCCCTTTCTAGTACAAGATTCGCAGCTATATGAGAGTGTGGGGGTCGGCCTCATAAAATATTCATCTCTTATGGGTGTTTTTCCAACCTCGGATCCCCCTAACCATGTTGCCACGATGAACATGATCTCCTCCATGATCCCATATTTCTCCGACTCTACCGATCAATGGATTATACCTGATGAGACCACCATGCATTTGATTGGAGACACCATGCCTCTCTCACCAGCTGAAGCTACTTATGAGGCTATCCAGTCAGCCCCTGAGGACCACTTGGCCATGGCCTCTACATCTTGTTCTCTACAACGGACATCATCCTTACCAGATCCTCTGCTCTGGACTTTTCATTCCGACGAGTCCATTTTTGGAGATTATGAGTGCGGATGACCCCCCATGGGAACACTTTCACCATCGATCGTCTTTCCTACCCCCATTAGATTCCGTGGAGAACAACATCACAACCATTTTTGCACCATATTTCCATCTTGGCCCCCAGTCACCAATCATCACTTGCCATACTGTCACTGATGGAAACTTGGAAAACATTGAGCCTACCATTCTGATTGACATCTCGATTACCCCTGGTGTCATGGAACATATTCATTTAGGGCATAATTGTTCTCCCAAAGAGATCACCACGTTCACGACCTTATTCAAACAATTCCACGACGTGTTCGCTTGTACCTACGAGGAGATGCCCGGGATAGATCTTGCCATTTATTCGCATGATATTAAAACCTATCCGAGCGCTAAACCAGTCCACCAAAAGTTACGACCAATGCACCCTCGAAAAATTGCGGCAATTAAAGTTGAGATTGAAAATCTCTTGAAGGTCGGCTTTATTTACGCTGTTCCTTTAAGAGAATGGGTCTCCAATGTCGTCCCCATGGATAAAAAGCAGGGCACCATCTGAGTCTGTGTCGACTATAGGGATCTGAAAAAGGCTTGTCCTAAGGACAACTGCCCTACTCCCTTCATCGATCATATCATTGACAATTGCGCTGGAAGTGTCATCTTCTCATTCATGGATGGCTTTTCTGGTTACAACCATATTGAGATCCACCCAACCGACCAACATAAGACTGCTTTCATCTTCCCTTGGGGTACGTTTTCTTATTGTAAACTCCCTTTTGGTCTTAAAAATGTTGGTGATACATTCCAAAGGGCCATGTAGTATGCTTTTCATGATGTGAAGGACTTTGTGGATCCCTATCTTGACGATATCCCTGTTGACGGTTGTATTCCTCAAATGTAGGCGATACAAAATCCGCCTAAATCCTCACAAGTGTATTTTTTGCGTCGAGTCTGGACGCCTCCTAGGTTTTATCGTTTCAAAAGATGAGATCCACATTGATCCCTTGAAGGTGGAAGACATTGTCTCTCTCCCACCTCCTACTGAAATTACGGAACTACAAAGTTTGCAAGGGAAGGAAACTTACCTATGACGTTTTGTATGTAATTTCACTCAGAAGACACAGGGCTATATGCGTTTACTGAAGAAAGACGTCCTGTTCATATGGGAAAACCAGGCGCAACAATCCTTCAATAGTTTGAAACATGTCATTACCCACGCCCCTGTGCTCCAACTACCCAATTACTATAAGGATTACATCCTTTATCTTGCCGCTTCTGCCACCACGATCGCCATGGTCTTGGTCCAGGAGGACAACAACGCCTAGGAACATGTGATCTATTACCTCAGTAAGGGTCTTATTGAATCTAAAACTAGTTACTCACATGTCGAGAAACTCGCTCTTGCGGAAATCATTACCATCCAAAAGTTCCAACATTATATCTTACTCCGCACCACTAATGTTATTGCCGACTTGAACCCCGTGTGCCACGTTTTGACATGTCAAGTGCTCGGGGGCAAGTATTCACGCTGGATCGTGATACTTCAGGAATTCGATCTCCTCTTCGAGAAGGCCAAGTCAAAGAAATATTTGGTGTTTGCAGAGCTCATTTGTAATCTTCCCCATGTTGATTCAGGATATGATCCCAACAATTCTCTTCCAGATGAGGCATTGCTTCTCATCAGCACATCAGACCCATGGTATGGATATATCACCTTATATATTCAAACCCAATGGTTCAACCCCCAACTGTCTCGTGACGACCGCCGTCATATACGCAGCCACGCCAAGTATTACTTGATCATCAGCGATACCTTGTATCGTCGTGGTGTTGATTCTATTCCTTGACGTTGTCTGACACACAAGGAGGCTGAACACGTCCTAAATGACTATCACGCTGGGGCTTGTGGCGGTCATATTTATGGGATGGCTACAACCCAAAAAATACTACGCGTAGGATACTACTAGCCTTCGATCTTCAAGGACTGTATTCAGGTTGTTAAGAAGCGTCCTCCATGCCAGCACTTTCAATCGAAAAAGCACTTCCATCAAGCCCCTTTACACCTGGTTATTTCTGTCGGCCCCTTTGCTAAATGGGGCATAGATTTCATGCACTATAAGCCTACCTATGTCGGGGGCATGGTTACGTCATAGTAGCCGTGGATTATTTTACAAAATGGGGCAAGGCTATTCCTACATACAATGAGGACGGAAAAACCGATGCCGTCTTCATGTTTAATCATGTCATTGCGCGTTTTGTAGTTCCACAAGCCATAGTTACCGACCATGGACCTCACTTCCAAAACCATATGGTGGATTAATTGAGCACCAAACTGGATTTTCTCCATGAAAACTCAACCCCTTACTACCCACAGTTTAATGGACAAGTAGAGGCCATTAATAAGGTCTTGAAAACCATGATTCAACACATGGTGGGTACACACAAATCTAATTGGCATAACATGCTCTTTTATTCACTATGGGCATACCGGGCCTCCATCAAGACTGCAATTGAATTCACACCATTCCAATTAGTTTACGGATTGGAGGTAGTCCTACCAATAGAGTGCGATATTCCATCTCTCAAACTCGCAGTTGAACTTCTCCCAAACACCACTGCCAAGGAAGAACGCTTCCTTTACCTAGAAAAACTCGGCAAGACCCGCCGTGATGCTGCTCTTACCAGCGAGGGACATAAGAAATGAATCAAAGCTCAGTATGATAGGTTGGTTAAACGTCATGTCTTCAATGAGGGTGATTTGGTCCTCACATATGACCAAAATCATGATAAGTTGGGGGCATGTAAGTTTGAGTCCATGTGGCATGGGCCATACATCGTAAAATGTGTTCTGGATAAGGGAGCATACAAGCTAGAGGATTACAATGGAATATGTCTGGGAGAGCCTCACAATGGGATCTACCTGAAGAGGTACTATGCCTGATTTTTTCACGCATAAGTATCTTGTATATACTATACATGGCATGTGTTTTGTGTGGTGTGACGCTTTGTTTTAGTGTGTCAGGATCTTGTTTCTCTACTTAGACCATGTTCTGTCTGCATGTGAAGATGGAAACCTTCTATGGATTCGTGGACGGTGCCATTTGGCATACCTGTAACCTTGCTTCGACAGCCTGGGTACTTTATTCCCCTATAGGCGAGCTTATCAACTCAAGAGGAAATTGTCTAGGATACACAACCAATAACACCACGGAATATCATGCGGTGATTGGAACCCTAATCGATGCTCTTTCCTTGGGTATGAGCCACATTGTTGTCCATATGGATTCATAACTAGTGGTTTCTCATCTTAACCGGATCTACACTATTTGCGACCCCACTCTGCTCCGTCTTTTTCGACGATTTCATATCCTGGAAAGGTCCTTTGAATCTGTTCAATACCTGCACATTCCACGAGACATGAACATTGTTGCCGATGCTATCGCCAATTTTATTCTAGATTGGTACATTGCACAAACATAAGATATCCATAAGATACAAAAAACAGACATGACATGTAAATAATCCATTCTATAAGAAAAACATGTAGACAAGATCCCATCAATCACCAATAGAACACAATATGTATAAAAGCCGCAAATAGTGTCTATATATATAAAATAGGTACAAAGTACAAAAATGGTAGTGCTGATACAAAATCTGAAGCATGCAAGCTTTCAATATGAGTCCTCTCTACAAAATATGAAGCTCATAGGCTTTCATTATATATATATAATACATGAGCCTAATCCCTAGGAGGCTCATGATAGCAGACCACAACCCTCTCCACTTTTCGGAGCAATGTGCCAAAATGGAAAGATACCCCAACCATAAACCATTGGTAGTAACAAGGTAGGTCATGGACACCTGGCTTCGGGATATCCAATGTCACCCTGCGGAGGTCAGCCTCGATCTCCTCCATCTCCTTGATGGAATCGCGGGCCGTGAGGCCCATCTCCGACACCACCCCTCTCCGCGCAAGAGGAAAGATTCCAACCGGTCGCACCGGACCAACATATGCACGAAACATGTGAAAGACATCAACACTACTCCAAAAAAATCATAAATGCATAAAATTAAAAAACACAAGAAGTAGTTGTTCTTACCGATATTGCCCCACTGCGCTCCCTCAGGTAGCACTAGGTCAAGGTCCCCTCTGAAGTCCATCCCATTGTATAGGTAGTCCTCCACTATGAGGAGCTATCCCCTTAGCCATGTGAAGAAACCTGTATTGAAGCTAATAATAAGACCCCCGCCACCATGGAGGGCCATCACCTCGGACCACCTGGTCATATGAGGATCTCGAGCATCTCGATCCTCAAGATCTACATGTGGACATAAGTGTGGTACCCGCTCCAGCATGAATGATATCACCACTGAACCATACATCATATGTGATTTTCTGTCCAGATGAGCAGATCGACTATCGGCCACCCTCATGATGGTAAAGTGCATAGTACAAAGAGCTCGGTCTCGGACGTCCTTGATGGGAATCTTCCCACCAGCCATCTGAGTACCTGGAGTGCACCATTGATCAATCATGTCCTCCATAGTGCTATCACCCCCTCGTGATCTAGTCAGGGACACAAGGTTTCCCCGTCGGGACAACGCTGTCAGAAAGTAGATGTCCTCAACCTCTATGATCAAAGTGTGCTCACCAATATGAAAGTGTTGCTGTACCGGGTCCCAGTACTGGACTAGATATGATAACAATGGTTCTTGGGCCCTCATGCTTGGCACTCGGAAGTACTTGAGAAAACTGCAATTCGTCAATGCGGCTATACCTTGGGGATCATTTTCTGCTTGAGCATCGTTGAGCTCGTTCTCACATTCTCGCCACTAGAGGACCATTTTGGTTGCTGTAATCCTGTCCAAAAGGCCATTTAAACATCATTAGAGACTTTTCAACTCATCCAAAATGCTTTTTCATGGTTAGATTTTGCACATGATTGGCGAAATTTCACCGGCGCATATCATCTTTACATACAGGGTGCCACCGACGCAGACCGTCTTTACAGACATGGCGCCGCCGACGCAAGACGTCAGCTCGGGATTTGTGTCGGTGCTATCGCGGTGCAATTCCCGAAAGGGGAGACTATGTTGGCCGTCGAGCATAATATCTCCCTCCAACCATGTCCAAAACACAACAAAAAGGAAGAAAAGAAAAAAAGTAAACCATTGAAAAGTTAAATAGCTAAGTTTAGGGTTACCTATTGCTGATGGAACTCGAAATGGTTGATTACAGCTCCCGGAATTGGCAAAGGAAAAATGGCTCCAAATGGCACTTTTCACCTCTCCAATTTGGTAAAAAACAAATAGTAATTGTTTTTACTATTTACCCCTTTTTATAGAAAAAGAGCATATTCATTCCATTGTGGGTTATTTTACCATAGTTGGAATTATTTATACTCGGTTAATCATTTTGACCTGGTTTCAAAGCTTGCAGGTGAAGTTAAGTACCTCATTAATACTATTTTTTTTTCGTGATTGTGGTCATTTCATGCATATTATCAGGTATGAACAACTCATTGAGCATCTTTATGTCATTATTCCCCTCGTTAAATTCAATTATTAATGATGTCGAGCTAACTCTTTGTTCTTTCTCGTTCTCATAAAATGATGAGAATAAGTCACCGAGTTATAGTTTATCACTTTTTCGGGCTCATTAAACTTCCACGAAAAAGGAACCCCTCAGAGTCTTTCTTTAAGCTCTTTTCAGGCTCTCGAAATACGAAAAGATCGTCAAGCGAACTTGATGTGTTCACGCTTGTAAAAGTGTTTGAATGATCGTCTTTCTGGTGATAGTTTACCCCTTTTTCGGACCAGGAGGAACCATTTACAAAAAAGGAATACTCCAGCCAATCATGAGTGGAAGAGTCCTCTATCGCGTTGTTTTACCCTTTTCTGGGTGAAGAGGCTAACTTTACGAAAAAGGACCTTTGGAGTCTTCTTTAGCTCTTTTCAGACTCTCTAAACATGAAATGATGCTGAGTTTGCCTTTTGTGGACTCGTTAAAAATTAACATTGAAAGGCCCGTCATGGGACAAACCCTTCCTATCCTAGGTTCGTAAAACATTTGGGATTGAACTCATCCATGGGATGAGCTATACCGAGCATTTGTTTACCCTCCTCAAGCTCGTTAAAAACAAGAGAGGCACTCATCAATCATGATGGGGAAAAAGGAAAGATTTTGTGTTACAATATAATTTACGGCAGTACATAGTTACTCTTGAACATGGCACTCATTTGCATTTGCATTCAGTACTTGGGTAATCCGTTTGTCTTCGAGTCCTATTGATTTCATGAGTCTTGTCACTCCTTTGGGTCATCCAAAGAATGTTTCCATCATTAGTTGCGTTGGGGGTCAGTGTCATTCTCGTCATGTCATACTGCCAAGTCATAACATGCCCATGTTCAAGATATGTTCATTACTCATAATCTGCAGTCAGTACACCTTCCATAGTGCCGGTTTATCCTGAGTCAATCTTGCACATTGTTCTACCGTCCGATCTACTCAAAACATCTGTTATCAAGTTTCGTGTCGTTGATCGGGGATTCATCATGGTCCTCCTTCGACGGATTCATCCTTGTCGACTACAACACATCAACTGAGGATTGAATCTAGAAACCAATCGAGTACCTTGGGCCCGCATGCCTTAATGGCAGGTTACCTCACTTTCAACATGAGTTTACATCATTGACTCTTGATTGAAATATTTCGTCGGGCGTTCGACATCAACTCATTGATTCACGCTTGGTGATATGTACTATGATACCTTGGGGATCATTGGCATTAATGGTGATTTCCCTCGCACTTGTTAACGGTATACATCAATGACTAGTAATCAAGTGGTTTCTACCATGTTCGACTCCAAAACATTGTAATCACATGGATAGATTCGTGTCATTGCAGGTTCATCTTGAAGACCCTAGGGAAATCAAATCTTACCCAGGTTGTGATGGAGATTGTTTGAGTCATATCACACTGATCCACTTTGTATTGGTCTTGGTTGTGTTATCATCTCATCATGGATCTACGATTGTGTCTAGTAGCCATGATTGTGTTCAGTCAGTCCCTACTACCTTGGATTTGCATTGTATTGGTCGGCAGCCATGTTGAGAGTCATGTGAGACTAGTATCTCAGATTCAGTTGTACTGTAGCAGCATCTTCCATCCAGAAAGTCATTCCCATCCATATTTCAAATCACTTCACCTGTCTTATTCTGCCAGCTTCATGCTTTGGGGGGAATTCTGTTACACCTAAATCTCATCATCGTGAGACCCTTGTCAACTCAATGCCTTGATCCCTGAAGTCTCCCTGATCAAGAAGTTAGTTAGAGCAAGTTGTTTCCCTTTGTCCATAATTTCTATTTGGGCCGGTGCAGGTTGTACTCGTAGAAAGGAGCACCCAACTAGGTCAGGTGCATACTGTCTTCATGTACATTGCGCCGATGGCTCAGGTTGCCTTTGTGCATCCTGCGCTTTCCCTCTCAGGTGTAGGTTTCCCTCATGCAACTTGTGCCAGGGTTGGTTAAATTAGATAAAGGTGGATTTCGAGCGAATTCTAGGAAGTGGATGAGGTGGATATCTATCCCTAACGTCTATGCGGCCTATCCTATGGTTCCCTAACCTCAAGGGAGGATCCCTTAGTCCTCTCCCCATGATCCTCAACCTACTCTATCCACTTGGTCTTATAAATACAAAGCTCCTATCCATTCCAAGGGGAGGAAGTCTATAGCACTTAAATTATGGTGGAATTAGCCTAGGTGATCGCTATCCATCTCTTGGGAGGCATACATTTCCTTTGGAGGCATTGGCTTGGCTTGTTGGAGGAATATTACAACATTAAGGCTTGGGTTGTAATCTTCGCTCTACTATGTATTTCTCACTCTTTTTACAGTAATATAATCTCTTTCCATAAATGTCTGTGTATTGATGATGTTTATAGTTCACTTCCTTAATGGTTTACTTGGATCAATTAGTGTTTAGATGTACTTTTACTGCTTGTTTTGTCTCTATGTGCTTTGAAAGGTCTTGCAGATACAGATATGACGACCACAGAGTTTGGAGCAATAACAAGGAGAAATATCTACAAATATGAAGGTAAGGCATCTAATTACCTTGATCTCTAATTTGATATAAGAAAGTAGTTTTATGTTTTGTTCTCATTTTTTCTAGATCCACTTGGACTAGGGAGATCTTGCTCACGTCCGCTCAAGTAGATTGTCCAATAACAACTAAATCTACTATCAATGTGCATCAAATGAAAATTGCACAATAAATAGGGGGCAGGGACCATATAGCTCTATATTAATAAAATAGAAAGAAATAAAATCATGTGACCATACCTTGAGTCATAATGCAAGCTCTCCTTGCATCCTTTTTCCACACTCCTCCTTGGCCCTTCACCTCAAGTAAGGCTAACCCAATGATGATGAATCAATTTGGGAAGAGTCTCGGTTTAGAAAATGGAAACATGTACTTCTATTTCTCTTCATAGTAGATGAGAGTAGTATGGATCTGCTATGGAATCCCCTAGCATAACAATGCTCTATAAATATCCTCCCTCCATTGAAAGGACTTCTATATATAGCTTGGTGGGTGAGATGAGAAGATGGATCTTGACCTCTAGAACTCAGTAAACTCGAAAGTGATGTGATTTTTTAAGTTCATTCCATGAGATATCTAACTCACTCAAGTTGATCTCATGTCAAAGGTGAAATGAGGTGCAACCAGGCTCATAAAAGGCCAAGAATAGGTCCAACTAAAAAGTATTCAAGGTGAAAGGTAAGTGTCTTAGTCAAGGAAAATTATAAGGTCCACATCAAATCTAAATGATGGCAAATAATAGCATAACAAATGCCCCCTAAAGTGTGAGTTCATAAGAGGAACTGATGGTCGAAACAATTTACAGGAAATATTCAATGAAAAGTAAGGTAAGGAAAGCATAAGGAAGGAGCTGGAAGTCAAGTCACCTAAGAGAACCTGCAATCAATCATCATGTTAGCTATATAGATCATCCACGAGGTAGGCATACCCATGCTTGGAATAGGAACAAAGTATGGACACAAACCTAATACACTATGGATCCATGTAGTTAATAGCTAGAGCATGGACACGCAAAATTACATTGTGGATCCATGCTATCACAACCAAGGTAATGGCCACGAAGGAATACATTGTGGTTCCATGCCATGAATAATATCATAGCCACAAAATGATACATTTTGGATCTATGTCATGATAAGCCTCATAGCCATGAACACATACAATGTGGATCTATGGCACAACACATAACAAGAATACATGTAGCACACTGGTAGTGCTTTGGTAGTCCTCCAAGTACTCTAGTGATATAATCCATCACAAATTGGGAGGGATAACGCAATAAGAAATGAATGTCCCCTAAACCTAAGGTATTTGTCTCAACCCCGGTTGTACAATTCACATGACATGCGAATATGTGTGTCAATTTCGAGCATGGGTGAAACCATCCAATTACCAGTCACTAAGGTCTACTGTTAACAGACACAATGGGAACTACCAATGACAATAATGGACCCCAAGGTACCTAGTGCAAACTAATCAGTATGACTAAATGAGTTGAAGTCAAATAATCATAGAATCGCTCAAACAAGAGTAAATAATGGAAATCAATTGTTGAACATGAGGAAACTCCAAGGTAGTAATGGTTTCTAGATAATAAGTTAGCGTCGATAGGAAGGAATGTATTAAAAGAGGGTCGTAATGTATCATAGATCATACAACATGAAAGAAACTCCAAGAGATTATGTGAATAGATCAAGTCACTAAGTACAACTGACACATGGATGGATGACACTAATGGGAAATAAGGTCAACCGGACTGTAGATGGCCAACTTAGTTTTAAATTTCCCTTAAACATATAGCATGACATATGCCACGAACTATAAGCATGGACACAAGAGAACCGATATAGTGTAAGAATGCAGGAAGCATTGAAACCCTCTCCATAATGACTGGAAGAGTAACTAACTGAAGGAGTAAAACTACTGATAAGGAAGGTAAGGCTGCTAGGAAATCTAGAACCCAACTATGAGATATTGACTCAAATATGTGCCATGTTCAAGGGTGACACAACTGACTATTTTCATTTTATGGAACAAATATAGAAAATGGTTTCCCCGCCTTTTATCTTTTTAAAAATATCTTCCTCATTTTTTAATGAGCTCAAAGATGGGATAAAAGTATGGTCGATGGTCTCTTTCTCGTTAAATTTTTATGATTCCTAAAAATTAAACTTAGGTCCTTCATTTTTAAAGGAGCTCAAAGAAAAGAGAGAAGAATGCTCCATGTATTTTTCATAGTTTATTTAGAACATATAAGAGATAAAAATATGCTTGGTAAGTGCCTTTCTCATGGTTTAGTGAGCTTGAAAAAGGGATAAAAGTAAGCTCATTTGGAGAGAGAGAGTGGCACAAGTGTAGTATGGATCCACTATGGAATCCCCTAGCATAAAAATGCTCTCCAAATCTCCTCCCTCCCTTGAAAGGACCTCTATTTATAGATTGGTGGTGGAGATGAGAATATGGATCTAGACCTCTAGAACTTAGTAAACTCGAAATTGATGTGATTTTTTAAGCTCATGCCATGAGATATCCAACTCACTCAAGTTGATCTCCTTGAAACTCGCCGACCTAAGCCAAAACAATATGTGGTTGCACTCTACAAGTGAGGCAACTAGAGACCGGTTAGAGGTTGCAAGTGGAACATACTATGACTAGGACATGTCGTCGCATGCCAAAGGTGAAACAAGGCGTGACTAGGCTCATAAAAGGCCAAGAATAGGTCCAACTGATAGGTATTCAAGGTGAATGATAAGTGTCTCAGTCAAGGAAAATTATAAGGTCCTCATCAATCTAAATGGTGGAAAATAATAGCATAATGAATCCCCCCTAAAGTGTGAGGTCAGAAAAGGAATTGATGGCCGAAACACTTTACAACAAATATTCACCGCAAAGTAAGGTAAGGCAAGCATATGGCAGGAGCTGGAAGTCAAGTCACCTAAGAGAACCTACAATCAATCATCAGAAAATCTATATAGATCATACCCGAGGAGGGAATACCCATGCTTGGAATAGGAAAAAAGCATGGCCTCCAACCTAAATACACTGTGGATGGATGTAGTCAATAGCAAGAGCATGGCCACGAAAAATTACACGGTGGATCCATGCTATCACAACCAATGTCATGAACACAAAGGAATACGTTGTGTTTCCATGCAAGGAATAATAACATAGCCACAAAATGATACATTGTGGATCTATGTCATGAGAAGCCTCATAGCCAATAACACATACAATGTAGATCTATTGCACAACAAATAGCAAGAATACAAGTAGCACACTGGTAGTGCTCGGGTAGTCCTCCAAGTACTCTAGTGATACAATGCATCACAACTTGGGAGGGATAACACAATAAGTAATGAATGTCCCCTAGACCCAAGGTCTTCCTCTCAACCCCCAATGGTACAATTCACATGACATGCGAATAGATGTGTCGATGCCAAGCATGGGTGAAACCGTCTAACTACGGATCACTAAGGTCTATTGTTAACAGATGTGAGGGGAACCACTGATGATGATAATGGACGCCAAGGTACTTAGTACAATCTAACGAGTGTGAATAAATGAGTTAAAGTCAAACACTCATAGAATCGCTCGAACACAAGTCAATAATGAAAACCAATTATTGAACAGAAGGAAACCTACAACAAAGGACTGCAAGATCCAAGGTAGAAATGGTTTCTAGATAATTAGTTGGTGGAGATAGGATGGAATCCATGAAAGGAGGGTCTTAATATATCCCCCATCATATGACATGAAAGTAACTCCAAGAGATGATGTCAGGAGATCAAGTCACCAAGTATTACTGACACTAATGGAAAATAAGGTTAATTGGACTACAGATGGCCGAATAAAGTTTAAATTTCACTTGAACATATAGAATGGAATATGACATGACCTATAAGCATGGACACAAGAGCACTGATATAGAGTAACAACCTAGGAGGAATTTAAACACTCTCCATAATGACTAGAAGAGTAACTAACTAGAGGAGCAAAACTACTCATAAGGATGGTAAGATTCCCAGGGAAGTTAGAACCCAACTATGAGATACTAACTCAAATAGGTTCCATGTTCAAGGGTGACACAACTAATTGCTTCCATTTTATGGAACTAATACAGAAAATGGTTTCCCCCCTTTTCTCTTTATAAAAGTATATTTTTCATTTTTTAACAAGCTCAAAAAAGAGGTAAAAGTATGCTTGATGGTGTCTTTCTCATTAAATTTTTATGATTCCAAAAAAATAAAATTAGTTCCTTCTTCATTTTTGAAGGATCTTAAATAAAAGAGAGAACAATTCTCCATAAAGTGCCCTTTTCATTCAGTTTTTATGAGTCCAAAAAAGTAAACTCGTGCCCTTCTTCATTTTTTAAGGATCACAAAGAAAAGAGAGAAGAATTCTCCATTAATTTTTAATGGTTTAATGAGCACATATAAGAGATAAAGTATGCTCGGTAAGTGCCCTTCCCATGGTTTAACAAGCATGAAAAAGGGATAAAAGTAATATTGTAAGGTGCCAGCTAGGGCACATAAGCGTTTAACTCAAGAAGATAGAAATATAGGCATGAAAGTGCATTTAATTCCATTAACAAATGGCCAATATATACATTGAGTGTCCCTTGGATTTGTCTTCCAAGGTGACTCTTAGACTCACGGGTGACTCTTAGTCTCCCTTGCACATTAATATTCCTCACACCGAGGATTAGACTCCAACAAATCCCCCCTTAATCTGAAGGGTGTATATGAGTCCAAGAAAAATAAGAGAGCTGAATAAGTGAAAGTGGACAGATGCCACCAGCTGAACATTTCCATCTCGAACATCCTTTACTAATAAGGTTAGCTAGAAACTTGCACATGATTCTGCTAAATACAATGGCTCTCTGAAGGGATGGCTTTTAGGCTGACCATCAACCAAAATAGGATAGAAGAAGGATGAAATATTCTACTATGTGTGTGGTTCAATGCTGACCACAAAATATCGAACTTGGCGACAACACTTGCTCAGAGGTTCTCTGGAATGATTGGGATGGGATGACACCAAACCAACTGAAGAGATGAAAACAAGAAGTTAACAACAACAACTAGTTGAATATTTCCATCCTGACAACCTTTTTCCAAGTTAGCTAGAAGCTTGCACATGCTTATGCTAATATAAAGTTCGCTCGATACCGGTGGTTTTAGGAGCTCAATCGAATATATCTCTTCACATGATCGCTTGTTTCGGATCACTTTCACTCGCTCGCTTGTTACTAACGGTCTTCATTCCCCCCTGTCATGAACAGTGTGAGGAGAGAAGAGTCTCATGGTGTCACAACTAGACACAAAACACATGAGTACTCTATGTCATATATATCTCTTCTGTCTTCAAAATACATGCATATAAGAATCAGGTGGCATCTATGAATCTAGTGGTTGTCCAAAATCATTCTGAATTAGGCTCGCTTGATATGACTTACATGAGGAAGGATGTGAGTGTTTGTCGTCACAAGGAAAAAGGCTTCGAAACTTGAAGCCTGACATCTTGTTCCCCCGTGTCAGGTACAAAGTAAGAAGCAGTACAATAATCTGCTGCAAGTTTCACTCTTGCATGTTTCTTCAGCTTCACACACCGATTTGAAGAATGGTTGCGCTTCCCACAATGTCGACAAGGATGAAGATACAAAAACTTACCTTTCACATGGCCAACTCTGTCACATTGTTGGCATCTGGAACTCTGCATAGGTAGCACATATGACATGATTTCATTGTTCTCTGGCAAGGGATAGGAATCATCTTCAAACAAGGGGTTATTCTGAACAAGCACTAGTTCAGAATGTTGATTCTTGTGTTGTGCATCTTCCTCAATGGATTTCAAATTCTGAAATTGATTGATGAAAATTTGGAGTGTGTCTTTGCTAAATGTGATTGAGTCATCTGTAGTTGAATGTACTAGAGTGTTCAACAAATCCAATGTTTCTTTTGTATTAGACATAGTGACTATGATCTAAGGCCTCCTTTTGCAGGTAGGACCAAGTACAAGGACTCAATCAGACTGAGGGATTCTTGCAAATATGCCCTTTACAAGCAATGTTTCAGCAGATTCAAACTTGAAAGAGAAGGGGTGTCGGTCTAAGTCGAAAATGCACCCACCAACAATGTAATTCAACTCTTCATTGTGGCACATACAAAACACAAGCAAGTATAAAAAAGACACATGAGAACTTACAAAAAACAATTTGCAAGTAATACTCCTAAATGTTGAATTGAAGAATTTGTTATACCTGAGTTTTTGGATGATGGTGATCTGCTTCTGCAATCTTCTTCCAAGTTACAAACTTCAATATTCTCTAGAGACTCAATAGTGTAACCAACTGCATCATTCATAATGTTAGTCATGCAGCACTTTCAACAACTCCAGGGCATCCCAACTCGCATATATGATGGAGAATGGTGCTCACTGGTTCTCACGAATAGAGTATCAACAACCACTCATCAACATTTCGTACGAGGACAATAATATAAGTCTTGCAACAATACTCCATGCCACTCGTAGTTTTAAAAACAAGGCTCTTGAACTCAAATCCATGCAAAGCAATACAAAGTCTATAAAAAATTGATAATCTTTACAACTGCTGAGTTCATATGACGAGTCACACAAAGGGGTCAAAATATAAGGTCTTGTTCTCAAGGTCCAAAAGTGTCGTACGCTGCAATACTATTAGTTGTTGTAACGGTCTTCAATGCACAGAGATGGTCCAACATTCAGTGCATTAACCCTTAACCAAAACAAGATACAACATTAAAACCAATCCATAAATACAACAATTCCTTGGCATCCCATTCTCAGCTAGCTATTCACTGTATTATTGCTCCACGCAATGTATCACCTTAGCAAAGGAGAGGAGTGGCAATGTATCATGACAATGGGGGAGAGCCTTCTCATGGTGACAAAAATATAGAACTCAATGCATTTAGCACTATAGATCCCACTCAATGCAGCGATTAGGGTTTAGGATATCTAATCGCACCAGCTCCATCAGGTCTTCTAAATTGCAGCAGAGCAATAATCCAACCACTTCAACAGGATCAAATCCACAGTCTTCAGAATGGTCACGTGTACCAAGAGACCATTCACCATACACCAATCTCATTGCAGCAAAAACAACGGACTTAGAGGGAGACGGGTTCATCATTTGCAACACTTTCACATAGTTTTACACACAACTCGGCAGTAATACGAGTCTAGGTATTCACACAGGTGTGGAGGGAGCAATCTTCACTGGCTTTCTACACTTGAAGTCATAGCTACATTTGAAGTCACGTCTTCAAGAGAAAAAGGAGATCGAAACTTCAAGTAGTTAGACAGTGAGATGTCTTCACAAAAAAATGCAGATGCAGTTTTATCTTCACAATATGCATCTCTTTCACCAAAGCTTCACCACGAGTCACGGGCTCCAGCTACACGATATAACCCCAAGCATGATTTTGGAGATTTCTAGGTACCACTCACAAGAGAATGTTCATGAACTCAACGCAGCTCCAATCTTTCTACTAGGGCACCGGTATAAACAACTCTTACAAAGAGATGGTCAACTCCAGATATCACACAGTCGCAACATACAAAGGAAGTGAACACGAACCCATCATACATATCTCACCATATGCATATTTCTGGGGAGGTCGCATCTCTCCCAAACAGCAGAGGCACTCCATTCCTTCCGAGAGCTGGAGGCACCTATGAATTTGAGGATTTCACACTTCTGGTGGAAAATCTCACGTAGAGAGAGATATCCATGCCTCATTTAAGGGTTTTGGTGATCAGATTTTCAATGCAGATGTTCCCAAGGCGAGTTTGATGTGGTACACAGCTATGGATACACGCTTTGTCGACTCTCTAGTCGCAGCAATAGTCCTCCAGTCGCACAGCAATGAGCATGCTCACGTGCATCTCATGTAGCAACGTAAAGACCGGAAAAAACTCCAGTCTCCAGCTTCAATGGGAATTACGGTGGAGGCCGACAGCCAAAACTCATGTGGAGGAGACCTCATCAATATGCAAAAATTAGGGTTTCGATTCAGAAGCGTTAGTCTGCAAGTTAGACAGTTCGCAAATAGCAGATGGCAGGTTAACGGGTAGCTAGCATATGTTATAGCGCATAGAGAAATGTTTGATTTCTGGCAGAGAACTGGCCATGCAGAAGAATTAATCCGTAGGCCTGCGAGCTGCAGAAATGAGGGCAGAATGCATGGTTGAGTATTGGCAAAACTTTTGTAGACTAAGTACTCTCACGTAGGACTGGAAGCATGAATCTCTATAGGTATCGATGTTAACAGAGGAGTAGGAACGAGGAAGCAAAAGCTATGCAGACAACAAAGCAGAGAATCTTGCAGAAGAAATCATGGGAAGAAAAACGGCCAGAATATGGTAGAAATTATGCACAAAAGCACAAGCGAGACTGAGGATAGAACCTGGAGGCTGGAGGCTCTGGGATACCACTAGGGCATATAAGCATTTAACTCAAGAAGTCAATATATACATTGAGATTCCATTAACAAATGGTCAATATATACATTGAGATTTCCTTTGGATTCATCTTACAAGGTGACTCTTGGACTCATGGGTGACTCTTAGTCTCCCTTGCACATTAATATTCCTCACAGTGAGGATTAGACTCCAACAAATATTATTATGAGAGAACGAGTGGCATAAGTGTAGACATTCCATGCACGTGGAACAGACCGAGGCAAAAGTAAATGCAACAAGGTACTCACAATAGTTGTCCAACAAGAGAAATAAACCTCTCCATAGGAAAATGATAGGCATGATAGGTATATAAAACTAGCCAAAATTCACACTTAACCCAACATCAAATTTGTTTGGAAAAGGCATCCCTTATACCAAGGGAGGATAACCTAACGAAAATAAATGTAAGAGAGAAAATTGAAATTGGGATGTGTAAAGATTGCCTCAATAGAGATGATTGGAAACCCCTTTATACACTCATTGCAAAACAAACCAATCCAATAAATAATCTCTACCTTGTTCCTTTGTTCTAGGCTTTTCCCTAATAAACTTGTGGTGCTAATTGGTCTTCTTGATTGTCCCTTTAGCCTTTATATAATAATAATAATAATTATTATTATTATTATTATTATAAAGGTTTTATTATTATTATTATTATTATCATCATCATCATCATCATCAATTTTAGTTTTGTGATTATTTTAGGTTTTATTCCTTCCCTTTTTATTTTAGTTTTAGGTTTATAAACCCCCCGTTTTAGTTCTTAGGTGTTTCCTTTATGTAGGGATCCTTTAAAAGCTAGGTAGCTCACCTTTAGTTGGTCACTAAAATTTTTAAGTTTTTATTTAGGTTATTTAGACTTTAGTTTAAGTAGGAATAAAAACAATAATAACTTATTAATTCTATGAGTATCTTTAATATTAATAGTATTAAGACTTTTGTTAACGTTAAGTTTTAAGTAATTAAGGTTGATTTTTTTTAAATAGTCTTAACTAAACTCTATAGTATAAATTGTGCCTTTATCTTAGGTTTTAGATAAACCCTAGTAATTCTAATCTTTAGGCCGACACCTTTTAACCTTTTTTCCATCAACCAATTTCCATTATATATATAGCGATCATTGGAAAATCGAAACAATCCTTCTTAGGCTTCACTGTCTCGTGATGATGATCCCATAGAAGGGATCGAAACGTCAAGAAATTCTCAAGTTGAACGTAGTTCCTCTCTTGTTCTAAGAAATAATGTCGGTAGAAGTTATGGTTGAATAAATTCAATGGAAATGCAAGGGCAACCTATCCCTATATGTTAGTTTAGAGGTTATACCTCAAATTCAAGGGATACCTCCAAAAACCCATGTATCGACTGTCAAATCCTAACAAAACAACTAAACCAAAGTCCAAAACACATCTCAAGTGCCCAAAAAGACAAAAACAAATGCACCTATGCGATTTTTTTAAAATTTTAAAGTTTCGTAATGTATTTGGGTTTTTTAACCTTTTATAATGTT
This sequence comes from Larix kaempferi, assembly GCA_027924585.1. Classification (NCBI taxonomy): domain Eukaryota; kingdom Viridiplantae; phylum Streptophyta; class Pinopsida; order Pinales; family Pinaceae; genus Larix; species Larix kaempferi. The sequence goes on from BSBM01000866.1 coordinate 7,002,156, forward strand.
TTTGAATTTTTTGCATATGAATTTTGGGATGGATCAATACATTCTACATACATGGAAAAGGAAAATGCACACCACACCAATATATACGACATAATATACAAATCACCACATGGATGTGTGGGTATACGTGCAACATTCTTTGTGAGAAGACCCATGCCCCACTTGTGATCCGGATCTTGGGAGCTAAGAACCAGAAGGATTGAATGACAAGAGAGGAGGAGATTAAATCTGCAAAGTTTCTATCATTTGATCCATAAATGAGATCAGAGGTGAGGCTTATGAGCCTTACCTCTCAGAACAACAACTTAAATGAATTAACTAAGAAAAAACTCACAAAACTACACAAAATAATAAGTCCCAATGTAGGATGTCAGAAACCATTCAATGCATTATTGAGAAGGCATAAAGCCTTTATATAACATTATTACAATGTGCCTTATGGCCATACCATGGGACAAAACCACACTACTACACAGAGAGGGTATTAAGACAATATTTGAGACAATATTTGTGTAAATTGTCTCAACTTAAGACAAAAAAAAAATTGTGTATTGTCTTAAATATCGTCTTTAAGCGAGTGTCTTAAACTATTGTCTTAAATTATTGTCTTAACTATTGTCTTAAATTTAAGACAATAGTTAAGACAATAATTTAAGACAATAGTTTAAGACACTCGCTTAAAGACGATATTTAAGACAATACACAATTTTTTTTTGTCTTAAGTTGAGACAATTTAAGACAATAGTTAAGACAATAATTTAAGACAATAGTTTAAGACACTCGCTTAAAGACGATATTTAAGACAATACACAATTTTTTTTTTGTCTTAAGTTGAGACAATTTACACAAATATTGTCTTAATACCTGTGAGAGAATGAAAATATTTATGACAGGGCACGGTGGAATCAAACCACCAATCTTCTGCATTACAATACAATTTTCTGTATTATAATGCAGATGCTCTACCATTGAGCTAGTACCCTGCAACTTCATATACAAGAAAGCTTAGATTGCGCTCACCTTAACAAAATTGAATGCGACTTAGATTGTAGAAAAGCAGGAAAGCATAAAAGTACATAGTTAAGATATACATGGGATGAGTGGATAGCAATAGTCGAGTCTCTATCCTAGAACTACTCATCGAAGTGGTCCCTCTAGTGTGTGCTGATTTCAGGACCTTGGTATTGTAGATCATCATCCTTGCTGCTCTTTCTGCTGATCAGTGTTAATGTCTTCTGCATCTCCAACTTTTGGCAGTATGATGGTAACTTGGTTTCTCAAAGCTCCAGTAATCTGCACTCTTTCCTCTAGATCCAATTAATTACTTCCCTTCTCTAAAATGTTGTTTTCTTTCTATATATGCAGTACAACATTAGCTGAGCCAGTGCCATGGGAAAACCGATCACATTTGGATTCTGCAACAACGCCCACCACATGAAATATAATAATTTGAAAGAGAAAATCTAATAGCTGCTAGTGCAGGATTATATAATTTTTATTATGGCAAGGAAGATATCTCGGCTCAGAGCACCATAGGCCATCCACAAAGTGCAGTTGATAAAAGCAAATGACAAGTAGAAAGGCATGAACACCACACTTTTTGTCTGAATCACCAGCTTCCGCAAACAACCCATTGATATCTTATTTCAAAACTTGACATTTAAATTTAAACTAGGTTATAACACTACATGTAATTAAATACATTACATAAAAAGATATTCCACAACATGAATAAATTTAAATTACTCACCATGGAAACAAATGGAGAACCATACAGAGCAATGGACAACAGTATTCCCACCATTCCTATCATAAAATTGTTGTTCTTATGGTCGTGGAGAGAAAAGAAAGATATTGCTTCCATTAGACTGAACATCAGGAGGACGCCCGCAACCATCCTCGCCACCCTTTGCTGAAATTATGAATGAACAAATTATTTTAAACTAATGAAACATCCATTAGGGTTTGAGGTTTAGTTTTGAGTTTTCAATAAGCACTCAGCACAGTAGTATTTAATGTTTTCTTTGTCCAGTGTTTATCAAAAGTTTTTAGTTTTCAGGATCATCATCTAGTTTTTGACAAAAATAAAATAGAAGATAAAGAAAGAAAGCATCTATTACTACACTGCTAGATGTTTTGAAAACCTTTAAATTTGAGTATCAGGATCATCTAGTTTTGACCGAAATGGAAAATAAAGAAAAAGAAATTGAGGTATGACAGAAATATTTGATTGAATATGAAGATGGGAGTACACATTAATCGATCTGTTTTAATATACCACCAAATATATTACATTTCCAGTTGAAATATCTTTACAATAAATAAGATCAAATCAAAAATGTGAATGTACTGGTTTGTTTGTGTAATTATTCATATGGTTCCTTATATCCTACATGATCTCGATAAATGTGAATGAGAAGTAATATTCTAATCTAATATTATATACCTTAAGCTTGGGTGGAGCATAAACAAGATAAGTGCAAATGGCGAAACACTCTGGAACAATACCAACGCCATTAACAACAGAGACCACGAAATTCTCGTAACCATTACTAACCACAGGCAATCCATACCATGCATAGGTTAAATAGTTGAAGAGAGCAATTACGTATGGCATGCATGAGTACTGCCCCACAGACTTCTCTTTTATCACTTTAATGAATCTGAGTCTGCATTGATGAGATAAATAATTTAAGCATATTCCAAAACATGAATGATCAATTCAATGCAAGCGATTTCTTCAACTTGAATATAATCACTTCAAGACAATACTGAATATAAAAAATTACTTACACAGGTGGTCCATAGAGAAGTAGAGAGGTAGCATTTCCTGTCATACATATATTTGAGATGTTCATATTGATTCAATGAAAACAAATAACTAGATATTGACAAAACATGCCTTTTTCTTTGCTAAGAAAACACAAAGGCATGGAGAAACAGATACCAATGATTCCAATAGCCATACGTATATGATCTTTCTCCATCCTGTTTCCTCTGAATGAAAGTGAGTCAGAGAAAAAAAGTGAAGTTAGCCTGCTGGACCTACTGGCTCACAGGAGGAAATTTATAGGCTTTCAGTGGGTCCTGAATTCTGGGCAAAAGTAAGAAATTGAATCCCCCAATCACTAGTTTATCAACCATGGCTTGTATTGTTAACAAATTGAAAGATCAAGGAAACTGAAGTTACTGTTCCACATACATGCATCCCAACCACTGCACTACAAAACGAACAATACCTACCTGTATACACTCAACGCCCAGTAGTATGCATGCAACGCCCATCCCCATATTGATTGTTGACTGAATAGATAAGACAAAGTAAAACATACATCCAGACCCTGCACAAACCATTTCATTAATTTGTGTTTTGGGCATTAAAAATCATAGAAAAGTGTGAAAATCCTGCCCATATTAATATATTTGTGCGAGCTTATTACTTACCAAGGATATTGCTTGTGAGCTCACAGAATAGAATGTGGCAACTACCTTGCTTCTCACAATTATCGAGCACTTTGGCCATACGGAAATAGGAGTAGAAGGTGACTGCAGCTGCCAAGGAAATTGAGAAAATCCCAATCGTCTACCCCATTCCACCCAAGGCGCAGGGGAGCGCAAGAATCGTCGGCCCTACTATTGCAGTTGTCAAGTGAAACCCTGCATCCCAACTACAATGCCCTCAGAAAATAGGATCAAACGTATAATATAAACTAAATGAACTTCAATAATTAGAAATTCCAAAGGAATTGGGTTGAAATAAGAACAAAACGTAGTTATCAATTTGGTTCATGAAATAGGAATGAAACGAAAATTTTGAAGTGGGAAAAAAACCAACAAACACCTTCCCTGATCATGAAGGCTCTACACCAGTAGAGATTTAAACTTGAACTATTTGCGTGGTTTCAGGCTCTGTCCCAACTACTAAGCCCCAGCCAAATGGGAAATGACTAGAAGAACATAGCAAACAAAACCAACGTTTAAATCTACCCATGTAGAAAATCGACAGGCATATACAGAGGCTTGCACAAAATATATAGAGAAATAAAATAATAGGTTGATCGTTTTCATTACAAATTTAAGCTCCACCTCTGAAACTTAGGAGGAATAAAGCATTTATCAAAATAATACCAAACTGTAGATAAACATGGAAGCAACCAAACCTTCAAATGACAGCGTGCGGCTCTTTGTACAATAGCTCCACACTTTGAAGAACTTCGCTTTGATCTTTGTTCAACTTGATGTTAGTTCTACTTTGAAGAACTTCGCTTTGATCTTTGTTCAATCATCTATAGCATCGATTTCATCTCACAGGTGTCTGAAACCAATCACCTCTAGCACAGGGTGAAAATAAAGCATAGAACAACCTAAGATGCTTTGCCAATGCTTCATGCAAAACCAATTTGTGTTTCCCTCCCTTCTAAAATCATAAAATCACTTTCCAAGTTAAAAAATAGTAACTAAAAAAATAAAAGCAATATAAAATAGATATTTGAGATGAAATACTAATTTCGTCTTAAAAAATTGTCTTAAATATTCTTAAAACATGTAAAATCAATCTAAAATAGAATTTTAAGACACAATACTACTTTTGTCTTAAAAAGACGTCTTAAACATCCCCGCTCTGTAGTAGTGCCACGGGCTACCAAATACCATGGATTCAAGTGTATTATAAACTGCGGGATTCTAGAATCGCTTGGAAGAATCCAAAACCATGGATGGGAGAGGGTGGCCTCTCCATTTAATGCTCTTATGATGAATACATCTGAATTTATACCATATTCCCCATAAAATTCGGATCATTCCTCCCCCCTTAAAAAATGATGGTCCCCATCATTTCACCCATGCTAAAAAGAGACCCATGATTATAATGTGACAATTGCCAATGAGGAGAAGGGTTTTTTTCTGGTTGACCCATAACCATGGGTTTTGCATGGTTGACCCATAAATATGGGCTTTGCGATGTTGACCCATAACCATGGTGGAAATGACAAGCTTGATTCCAATGAAGAGAACGGTTTTGTGTGGTTAACCCATAACCGTGGGTTTTGTGTGGTTGACCCATAACCGTGGGTTTTTTGTGATTGACCCATAACCGTGTTTACAATACATCACTGTGGATTTTATGTGGTTGACCCATAACCATGGGTTTTGTGTGGTTAACTCATAACCATGGGTTTTGTGTGGTTGACTCATAACCGTGATTACAATACATAAATGTGGGTTTTTTGTGGTTGCCCCATAACCGTGGGTTTTGTGTAGTTAACCCATAAACATGGGTTTTGTGTGGTTAACCCATAACCATGAATACAATAGGATTTAATAAAACTCCAAAAATTGAAAAATTCATGATCTTTGGTGCAATTGATGTCTTGCTGCAAATCCATTCATAGCTTCTGATGCAAGTAATGAAATTGAATTCTGTTGAAGACCCATTTGATAACTCAAAGATACATTTCCATCCATATAACATACTTGCTATGGGGTATCCCAGAGAGTGTAAAATTTTTGTTGAAGTTCAAGAGACGCACACACACTATTTTGCAGACATATGTTGTTTCAGTCGATGATATCTCTGAAACCAGAAAGCCAAATGAAAAACCACGAAATACCCATTTTAGATGATAAAAAGAGATTTCCAATGAGATATGGTAGAGCCTCTGAAAATTTATTTGGAGTTTGTAGAACTTGTTTAAATTTGTTGTACGTGCGGTTGCATTGTGTACAAACATGTGCTACTTCAAACAAGCATATCTCACAAACTAGGAAACAAAATGAAATTTCGTGAAATACCCATTTGAGATGACGGAAAAAATTTCAAATAAGCGATGGTATACCCTATGAAATGTCCTGTAGAGTTCACAATATCCCTCTAAATGTTGTTGAATTTGAGAGTGCCTAATGTAGAGGGCCAAGGGTTTGTAGAGTAGCATGGGTTGTTGTAGAGGCTGTGGAACCTCCATGGGAAGCATTGATACCCTGTAAAATTATTTAACATGTTTCATACCATTGGATGTATTAGATCCATGTATGGTTCTCTTTGTAATGGTGGACGAAGATCCGAGTGTAGAAAAATCTTTGAACCCGTAGTAAGCTTCAAACCCTTGTTCCGGAGGAGAGCGTACCTACTCGGATACCATTGATCTTGATCTTGGGAGTTGATAACCGGAAGGCTTGAATGACGAGAGAGGAGGATATTAAACCTGCAAAATTTATATCATTTGATCCATAAATGATATCATAGGTGAGGCTTTTGAGCCTCACCTCTCAGAACAAAAAATTAAATGAATTAACCAAGAAAAAACTCACAAAACTACACACAATAATAAGTTCCAATGTAGGATGTCAGAAATCATTCAATGATTTATTGAGAAGGAATAAAGACTTTATATAAAATTATTACAATGTTCCTTGGGGCCATACCATGGGCCAAAACCATGGGATACCAAATACCATGGATGAGTGTATTCTAACCCGTGGGATTCTAGAATCGCTTGGAAGAATCCAAAACCATGGATGGGAGAGGGTGACCTCTCCATTTAATGCTTTTATGATTAATACATCTGAATTTATACCATATGCCCCCTAAAATTCGGATCAACTTGTCTAGGTCTCCCATAAATAATGTCACTTTTAGCATGATTGGAAGTGGTTGGTTGTCTCTTCCCAACATGATGTCTAGAAGTTAGTGAGATTTACCTAACATGAATCAGAGAGGCCACTAGATTTCCCCCAACAATATGACTCGCAGGGGATAATGGCTCTCTACCTTATCTTGATTTCTTTCACCTATGCCCACACTTCTTCTTGGTCTTGGAGATGGTTCCCAAGGTCCCTATCAAAAGCACATCATGTGCCATAATGGGAACACGGTCACCATGAGATGGCATAGGAGAAAAACAATGATGGAATCTCGTCATGAGTGGACAAGGAAGGAGGAACATAAGCATTTGTATGCTCCATTGATGATGATCCCACATGTATAAATGAGACTGAAGGGATTGAGGATGACACAACGTAACAAAGCAGGGGAGTAAAGGAAAAGTACCCATAAGGGAGGATTCCTTAAACATGTCTACCCCCACACTCGAATTTGGTGAATTAGTCGCACTAACATCAGGAACTTTGTGCCCATTGGGATTCCTAGAGCCAGTAGTGCAATAGTCTAGTTGATCAATAGTAATAATTCACCCCTTATCAAGAAAACGAATCACATGACATGCAACCATGACTACTAAAGACATTGCACACGACCAAATCCATTATAGTAAGAGACTGTAATCCAAAGATGAATCAACAACCTCCACATCTACAATAGTTTTATTCCCAACTAACTCAATTGGAAAACCCACAATGACCACTTTCGGTTGGAATGAGTACCCCATGAGAAGATTGCAACATGGTAGGGTAAGGGTCCAAAGTGGGGGAACCCAAATATTTCCAACAAGATGTAGACATGACACAAGTAAAGGTTCTCTCATCCACCACAGTGTGGTAGATAGTAATCCCTTGTGACTTAATTTGGGTTTGGAAATCCACTTGGGAGGGAAGCTTAGGTGTATCCTTGTCTAAGTTGAAAGCAATGACATTTTTTTCGGATAGGTCAACACCACCAATGGCAATCAACAACACCTTTTTTTTCCTAGTAAAAATTTGGAGAGCCTCTAATGCTGGCATGGCACAAGGGGATTGTGCCAAGTCTTCAACATTGTTGTAGTGATGGGAAGCTATCGAAAAAATATTAGAATTCTTAACAAAACCCTTAGGAAGTTCAAGGAATGAATCAAGAGGAGGATTCTCAATGTGAAGAGAGCCATCGGGTTGTGATGTAGAGGACTCATTAGTAGCAGGACCTTTTCCAAAATCATCATAGCTCTTAGTGCACATTTTCAAATTAATATCTTACTCACATAAGAACACATATGCACATGATGGATTCATCCCCCCAAGTTGATGTTGATCATTGTCCCCCCCTTCCGAAGGTGGAGGGGGGGAATCTACCATTTGATGTTGTAATTGAGGAAATTGGTTTTCTAGGAAAACTACTGGAGACTAGACCCCCAATCAGCCAAGAACTTCTAAATGGCCTCCATGTAGGGGAATTGATGAGTGGGATGGTCTCCCTTACATGTAGTGCAAGGGTACCTATTTTTATTCTTCCCGCACTCCTCTTTCATAGGAGTAGTAGTAGGTTGGGGGTTTGTCCCTTGCCCAATGTTATTATTTTTACAACTATTGTTTTTCTTCTTACCTTCTTGTTGGTTATTGTTAGCAAGTTGTGCATTTTGCACTGTGTTTACATGAGAGGTTTGGGTAGGGACAAGTGGAGGTGAAGCCACAATCTAAAAAACAATCGGAGTAGCATTGATGGGAAAATTTCCCATCTGATACACAAGATGAATCACTGAGGGATTTGAGACAAATCCTATAACTCCATCGGCATGAGGAACTATATCGATCCTTTGGGGATATATAGAAGGATGAGAGGCACGATGGATAATGTCATAGAGTCTTCCATATTGATATTAAATCAAATCTAGCTATTGCACCTTTAATATAACCTTCTCCTCAGTGATAACACTAGACATGGAAAAATATTTGGCTATAGTAAGCAACAATGACTTCACAAACCAGTCAGCCAAGAATTGATCAAGGATCTCAGCATGAGTCAAGTGCCTCCTCCGTCTCCATTCATGGATATAATTAGAGATGTGAGTGGAGGTAATTTGATGTAAGTAGGTCAAAAGTTTAGTCCCAATCTCATAGTGGATAGGTAATTGAAAGTGTGTGAGGAAAGCTATTGGCAAAGAGCTAAAGTCCTAATAAGATGAACTTGGTAGCTCAATATACCACTTGGTCGTCATGTCAGTCAATGTACATTGGAAACCTTAATTGGACACTATGTTCAATGAGTGAGTTGGACAAACACCGTAGGTAGAAAGTCATGATGTGGTTCTGTGGATCCTCTCTTGGTTTCCCATCGAATTTAGGAATATTTGACAGGAGTTTGGTAGGAATATACAACCAATAAGGTTGATGACACACTAGATCGTTTGTAATTCTAGATCGGACAGGAAGGCTTAAAGTAACAAACAATGCAAACCTTGGGTTGTAAAAGGAATTTTGGGCAAGAAAGGAAGGCCTTTGTGACCCCTCTTGCTGCATAGAGTTGGCAATGTTGACACTAGGATTTTTAGGGTAAACTCTAGGTTCCATGTTGTCCCTTGGTCTTTGTCCTACACTGGTAGATGGGCCAACGATTGGAGAAAAATTCCATCGAAAGGGGAGGTCTATGTTGGGGGAGGCCATATTACCAAAAGGAGCATGTGACATAACATGTCCCCCTTCTGTACTAGCACTAGTGGAAATACCAAAACTTATATTCTCTTTTTATAAAACTTATGTTGTATATATATTGTAAAAATGCCAAAAAAATATAATATTGGAAAAACCCTAAAATAAGAAAAATTTATATCCCCTTCTATTCTCTTTTTATTAAAATTATGTTGTCTATATATTGTAAAAATACCCCCAAAAAATATAATTTGGAAAAACCCTAAAAATGAGAAAAATTCATATCTCAAGAAATATTTGCAATTTGGAACTTTTGTTTAGATAGAAAAGTGCACGCTGGGCAATTTAATAGTGAATATCCAGTGGCATTTTGATCTTATGGTTAAATTGTGAGATTCTTAGTGACCTATTCTTGCTAGGGTTTTGTTTTGCAAATCCATTATTGTAGGTACAATAGGTATATTAATCATTCAGACAAGTTTGAAGGTCTGAAAGCAAGGTTTTGAGCCTAAAGTGACCCCTAAGGGGTTGGAAGTTCATTGGGGAACATGATAAGATGGATCACCATCTATTTGAGGGTTGTTCTAGGGCATATACCAGATCTGATTTTACATTTTTCGAGTCTTATTTAAGGCCCTTTCTTCACCCTATTGCACATCTCATATGGTAAGGTTGACATTTTTTTGACTTATTTTCATCAATATTTTTCAAGTGTGTTAACTGTTACAATTCTAGAAAAACAATAGCATATTGAAGTTATCCTTCTTGGGATATGTGACCAAGTGATATAAATCCTACCTCTCACTTAGTATTATTATTATTTTCATTAGCTTGACTCCATAAGGAACTAATCTTCACTGAGAGGTTTCTTAGGAAAGGTGTTGGTGTGTTGTTTAAGCAATTGCAGATATCATTCACTAAAATCAATGGGCTTGACCTAAAGTGATAATAACCTAGGCAATGGTGACATTGGTCACTAGCTTCTCCCGTGCTTACCACTCGTTGCACTGAGATATGTGACCTTGATTAAGGGTGCTCTTTTGTGTGGTAACACACTCCATCAATATTTTCCCTGCTAATTAGATAAAAGACTAATATATAAGATAAAAACAATGCACATCATATTCAAACACAATATTCAATAGATTACTACCATAATTAATTGTAAGACGTAATTACATATTTTGTTAGTTCTTTGAACAAATTCAAAAAATAGTCAGCACAAATTCATGCACAAATCAATAAGACATATACTTTATTACAAGAATTGAAGAATTTCTTTAACGTCACCATTAAAACTTATACATTCATCTTCCTCATAGGTGCACGCCAATGATCGAGATGATTCATATTCTAGAACATAATTAAGGATTGCATCTTCAAAACTAATGGTATATGACAACTAAACCATTTATTTGGGATAAGTTTTATAGGTAAAATTATGCCCTAGTGTACCTATAGTCTTATCATTTATAATATACTATATTTCAAGTATGGACTTCTCATTCTAGGGTAAGAGTTTCATTGTTGGACTTGACATATATCGAAATGATGAATGTACCAGTACATGGGGAATTCAATATCATATATGAAATTACACTGGTTATATGTTCTGATTGACCATGTTTGATCATAGTAGTGGAAATATGGAATGAATCAACATAAAGATCAAAAGAAGAAGAAACTGCATAATTGAAATCTTATTGGAATTCATTGATGATGGCTTGGAAGATTTTTGTATTTTCTTCTAATGTGCAAATATGAAACCTTTTCAAATATTGTTCAATACACAAACGAGTGTTTTCAATCTACAACATATAGAAGGCTCCTTCTATATGAATATGGGTGTCTATTTTGGGGTGTCTAATGAGAAAATAAATCTGATTTTTGTATGTTTTTCAACTTCGGGTGAACAAATGTTATATTTGTGTTTAGAATTTCACTTTTCAGTAAAAATAAAATTTTTAGAGAATTATGTTAGCTTTCTATTCATTATTTTTTCAAATTTTTTATTGATATTTGATATGTCAATTTGGCAAATGTTTGACAATATGTTCTTATAAAATGAAAGGACTAATAAATAGTTATGTTTTTTAACGGGCCTAAAATCATTGTTAAACTTGTTTTTTGTAAAAAAAAAAATGTGCTTCAACAATCTACATAAAATGTATTAGAGCATGACTATAATTTCGTAACCAATGGTTCTATATACTAATTATTATAATTTTTTGAATTGGATCATTGTGGAAATCTTGTCGAATTTCAACATGTTTATTTTGACGGGACATTTCTCTCAATTTACTGTAAAAATAAAAAAAATATAAGAATACCCTTTTGAAGTAGAAACTCCAATGAACAACCCCGTATTTTTTTCAAATTTTTTTATTTTGTATTTATCAAGTTATGGATTTTCCATTTCACCACATTTTGAAATCAATGAAAGCAAAATGGAAACATGTTAACAGAAAAAATAATTAAAATTATCAATTCTCAACTAAACACAACAAAAACTATACCTACGGAAAGTAGATTCAATGATGAAATTAATGGTATCAGTTTTGACACTCGATTTATAGTGTAGGATATTGTTTTTAACTTCTGAAAATGCAGAAACCTGAAAACCTTCCATTTTTCAGTGTTAACATGTTTTCGGTCGAAAAATAGTTTGGACGAAAACCCATTTAATTTTTTGGTCGAAAGATTTCTTAATAATTAACTACTAGATTTAATCAAAAAAAATTCAGCCATTGGATTAATTGATTTTTCGGTCGAACGACCGAACTATTGTTCGGCCAAAACATAGTTCAGCTGAAAAATTATATAATACGAATTTCGCGATGCGATTCTCATCGAATAGACACCCATATTCGCGAATTCACTCGTGACCACAACCATGACCATGTTAATTAGATAAAATATTCATAAGATATAACTATTGGAAATGATGGTACTCAAGTATAATTAGTAAATAACGAGTATAAGTTGTAAAACCCAATTAAGTGTTTTGTTAGTTCTATTCAAATTGAAATCGACCTACAATTACTTCCTCGTAACTATCAATGTTATTGCACAAACCATAAATTTATTTCCATCACACCCCTCAAACACACAATGTTATATCTTGTTTTTGCTTCCAAGACATGAACTACTCATAAACCCTACAACATTTCTTGAATATTTTGGTTATGTATCAATATTTAAATATTTTCCTTTGAATTGATTTTTGTCTTTAATTTTTTAATGATTTCAAAATTTCCATATATATGCATACTTAGTAGATACTAGGTCATCCATATCCAATGTCTACGATCATACTTTGGGTCAACATACTCCATCAATTCAACTATGTTTTTGTATGTATCAGTTATACCATCCATAGAAACGATCCCCAACCCATGTAAACTAGATGGAGTAATTTGATATATTCTACCATCAATACAAAAATTGGTGTCCAACTTAGGAAGTGGGTTTGGTTCCTAATTTTTCACATAATGCATGTATCTCAATGGCACTTCCTTGCCTCTATCAATCTCATTTTGATATAAGCATGTCCCTCCTTAAACAAAAAACAAATCCATATGTTTTTTAAATTTTATTTTGACATTACCACCTCTAGTGGTTCTTAACATTTAACTTGACAGTTCCCCTTCCCCCTTTCTTCAAAACTACCATTGGTATACGAATCATCATTTGAGAAATATATATTTTATTATCCTTGCCCAACCATAATTTAAAATTATCAATGAATAACAACATTCAAGGTACAATAATATTGTGTCAATCATACAAATACATTACTCTACCATTGCCATAAAATCAATCTGAAGAGTAATAAGCCTGTGACACAATCATCACTCTACCACTGCCATAAAATCAATCGGAAGAGTACACTTGTCTCATCCTCGTGCAATCTAGGAAAAGCATAGATGCTAGTCCACCCAAAATTCTAAGATATAAACACCTATCGATATAATTAATAATGTCATCTTTGAATTCTTCGGAAGTGTCCAAAATGCATCTGAGTAAAGCAAGAAAAAAATCATAACCTGGATGGTGAGAGCATCACAAAGTATTGGAGCCCCTTCTCTAATCCTTTGCAGGTTTCTAGGTTGGTATTCTCGAAATTTCCCTTCTTTTTCAAAAGAAATATTCCCAATGATGTCTTTACAGCCAATAGCCTTTTAAAACATGAACGTGAAAATGACAGCCTTGCGTAAAGCAGAAGATAGATTTTATTAGAGAGACCTGACACCGAATACAGTGCGATGCTCGCTTCATTTTGCATTAATGTAAAAGATATTTAATAACCCGCCTTTTGTACCTTTAGTGCTAAATGGTTGATTTGGTTGAGTTTAAAGGTCGGTAAAAAGTTTTAAAATCTTCTTTTCATATGTGGCAAGTTTGTGAGATGTACCTTTTACATATGGGTCAAATAATACTAATATCATCACCATACAAAATCTTACAACCTATAACCACACAACCTTCATTAAAACCTTTCCCATCCACAAAAATATTTGAGAATTTTATATCACCGTACCTATATCATAATATCCATACATAATCCTACAACTTATAACCATACAATCATCATTACAAGCCTCCATATTTCATCCACAAAAATATTTGATAATTAAAAAGATAGAAACACCATAGTAAATATAAAGCTTTAAAATGAGATTATCCCATCCACAAAAAACATTTGAGAATTTTATATCACCATATCTGCACTATATTGTCCATACAACCATAATAAAAACCCTATAAATAAAGTGTCATGTAAGATAAAATTATTATATCCACATAAAATTTGAAAATTAAAATGATAGAAATACCATGGTCAAATTTCAAGATGAGATTATCCCATCCACAAAAAAATTGAACTCTATAAATAAAGTGTCATTTAAGATAAGATTATTATATCCACAAACAATTTGAAAATTAAAATGATACAAATACCGTAGTCAAATTTCAAGATGACATTATCTCATCCTCAAAAATAATTGAGAATTTTATATCACCGTGCTTATATTATAATGTCCATATGAATTGGGGGGTTTGCAACTAGGGTTTGGTAGTCGGCTTTCGAAGTTTTTGGTGGCCATGGCTCCTGTTATGGTCGCTATCCTCCTCCTACCTTGTGTCTTCCTGTCATTGGCCGACTGATACACTTTGGGAAGGATGGTGGCGACTTAGCACGGCGACCCATTGGGTAGCGGGCTTCTCCTGCTTCCTTGGCAGCGACGGTGGTTTTTTGTAATAAGGAAAGCAAGAAGATACAGAGTGTTTAAGTTCGTGGATTCAGGAAGCACTGAACAAAGCTAGCTGGGGTAGTGCAAGTGCTTTCTTTCTTAATTCATCGGTAATTACTTATATAAAAGCTAAAGTAAGATAAGGCATGGAAGAAGGGGGTACGCAGTGATGGTGGTGTCCTCGGCCGGGAGACGGCGGCTGCCGAGGTCTGTAGAGCATCGGGCTCCAGTTTCTTCAATGTCGACGGCAAAACCGTAAGGGATGTCTGCGCTATGGGACTCTCTTCTCCCTGGATCGTTGATGGTGGCGGTCGTCTGCGCGTGCTTGGGATCCCTCTGACGGCAGACTCTTGTTGCTTGCGCAAGCTTGGGCTCCCTCTGACGGTTGTTCGATGGCGTCTGCTTGCGCGAGCTTGGGCTCCCTCTGACAGCAGACACTTGCTCTTCGATGGCGGCTTCTTCCACGCCGAGGAGAGTTGCTTCCTATGGGCGGTCGAGGAGGGTCTTTCTTTTGGTGGGCTGGGTTTCTTGCTCTTTCGACGTCGGCTTTCCACGCTGAGGGGAGTTGCAATCTATGGGCTACCGAGGAGGGGCTTCCTTTAGGTGGTCTGGGGATTTTTTCATTGCAGAACTAGTGGCTCTGCTTTATTTTCAAGCCTTTTTGGCATCATTTGTTTTCCCATGTTTATTTCTCTTTTTTCTGTGGCATTTATTTTTCTGCTGATTCGCTCTTTGAGCCAGCTGGCCTGAATTAGGTTTTTGTTGTAGTTTTTGGAGGTATTATATTACTTGCATTTTATTTGTATAAAGTCGAATAGCTCATAGAAGTTTTTACATTTACTAGTACTGCTTAGCAGCATATACACTCTTCAAGAGTGCTGAGGATCCAATGTAATTTTGTACTCAAGATGAAATAAAATTACACTTTTTTTTCTGGAAAAAAAAAATTATAATGTCCATACAAAATCCTACAACCTATGACCATACATCCATCATTAAAACCTTACAAATAAAGTGTCCTCTAAGATGAGATTATCTCATCCATAAAAATCTTTGAAAATTAAAAACATAGAACCACCATAATCCATATAAACCCACCTTGAAGTCCATTCATTTGAAAAGAAGAGACATAGTGTTCCTATTATATGAATCTTGTTGTATATTCCTTCCAAAAGGGAAATTAATGGAATAAAGAAATTTTAATCGTGATTGAATCCAAAAATATTTGACTTAGAGTCTACCAATGTCGATGTCTTTTTTTAACTATCTTGTCAATAAATATATGATGTTAATCATTATTTCATTTTTATTGTAATATAATTATCCAATTTATAATATATAAGTACGTCAGTTTGTTATTTAATATTATAATTATCAATATATTTTTAATATTAATAACAACAACTAAATGCATATAATACTATGTGGTTGATATTAATTAATCATAGACTTCATTAACCATTAATTCGTATAACTCCATGTATCATATTCGACCTCACCCCTAACATCTATCACTCTATTGACTCTAAACATGTAATTTACTATTCCCTAATAACCAATACACTATTGGCCCCTTACTACTAACGTCCTACCATTATAAATTAACTAACCACTAAATGGCCTTAGCTTCTACCCATGCAAGCACAATAGCCCTTAGCTAGCCAACCCTTACCTAGTATATCATTAACCCTTAACTATCTAACCCTTAGCTACTATATCAAAGATTCTCCACTAGTTGTCTTAAATATCTTAGGCTAAAAACACTCTTTGAGGTCGTAGTTGTTGCTAAAAAAACTAATTGAACGCATCTGAGTTATCGGCTCATCCTGAATTCTTACAATTTAAGCTCGATAGATGGATATTGCTAACCAAAATTTGAATTTGTTTGAATCTATTGTAGCCTATTGCATACGTCATATTGGTCAAGGTCATTCATAAAAGGAAAACTAACCGCTAATTCCAAATCCCTCTTCTTCGTAACCATTAATCCACTAACCACTAATCCTCTAATTCCTAATCCATATAACTCCATTACCCTTGAACCTTTATAACCCCACTAACCCTTAACTCCTAATGAACCATAGCTATAACTTGTACAAATTCACAAAACCTTAATCATTATAACCCCTTAACCCCTACTCCATTAATCTCTAGCACTATACCACTAATTTTTAACTTCTATAGCCAAGTTAATTTTTGGTAATGGATGTTCATCAATTGGTAATAGCTTTTCCAAAAAATAATTTTTTCAAATTGATAAAAGTATTTTAAAGTTCTCAGTTTTTTATATAAAAATATGTTTAGACCGGTAATATTTGTCAAAATTTATGAGGAATAATAATAAAATGTATGTTTTATTATTATATATTTGTCTACATTTTCTACCTGTATTATTTTATCAAGCCAAAATCTTCACCTAGAAAACTATACATAAATATGATATTGCATTCCTTAAGTTTTCCGTCCTTCTGTACTTGATATATTCGATGTCTCAATTAGTAGAAATTAACTTATTATAGTCGTATGTCAAATTTTTGGTTGAATCTTAGTTGATTCTTCGTTTAATTCAACCTCCTTTGTAGACTCTAATCAACCCTCAACTTAGTTGACTCATGCATCCTTTGATAAGGAACACGCATCAAGACATGATAGGAAACATTGATGATTTACATCCTTTGATAAGGAACAAGCATCATACATGATAGGAAACATGGATGATTTAACATACATTTCAAATGACATTTAAATAGTTTTTTATACACTAGGAAAGTTCCATCGACGTGGTGATATGTGTCTCTTCATCTTTCTTTAGTCAATAATTAGAAAGAAGTCATTTGATTTTCCTCATTCTACTTGTAGCTAAATCTAAATGAAAGTACTAAAATGCAACGAGTAGAGCCCCAAGCATCTTTTAAGAAATATATGTAAGCTTATAGAGAAAATGATTTCATCATTGTAATTCTATGTTTTATTGTATGTGATTCATTCAAATCTAGTTCATCTATGTTTGTGGGTTTCTTGCTTACAGACTTCTAATATTAACGTGCAAAGGTGACCAGCCAATACAACCAAGTTTTTCCCTTTGGGTTTCCTTTTCATCAATTCTTGGCTTACATCTTTATATGATTTGAATTGTTTATCTATTTTAGTGGATTTTGTTTTATTGTTTATGCATTCTCGTTTCATTTAAAATCTAAAATATCCATGCATCTACCATAGTAAAACTTATTTAGTTGACTCAATTGTCCACTATCCTTTCTTGGGAAACACAAATCACTAGTATCAAAGCATAGTTTTAGATAAGAAATACATATCAGACTATTTACTCTCTAGCATTTCTAAACACTACCTACATAGTTAGCAATCCTATGCTTGATCAACAATGTAGTTCACAAATATGTGATAAAAATTCACTCTACCAAGGAAACTCTTAACTCATGAATGTCCCTTCAAATGGGTCAATCCTGAATCACTTAAATTTTCTCTAGGTCAACTTAGATACTTGCAGATTTGATCAAACAACATAAATACTAGTATTCATCATGGAAAAATATCGCTTCTTCAATTTTATAGAAATTTTACGTTGTCTAAGAGTCCAATTAAGACATCATGAAGCTACTATAATTGTTCTTCCCACGGTCTATTATAAATCAATGCGTCATCTAAGTAATCAATATAAAATTTCATGAGTATGGTTAAAGAACATCATCCATGTACCTCATGAAAATACTACATGTATGTTTGTTAAACCAAAAGGCATGACTAGTGATACAAACTTAACTTCCTTGGTTTTGAAAGTAGCTTTCCAAACACCTACAAGTTTTAATGAGATTTGATGATATACAAATTGAGTTCATGTTTAGTAAACAAATTATCATCTTTTAAACAATCAAGTTTGGTGTCGGCCGATCGGTTCCCTCTCCCCAAACTTCCACTAGTTCAACCTAAATAACTTTAATGCCATGCATATAATAAGAACCAATGTGTGGTATAGTGGTTGGGGCATGGATTCTCGTGGGTGGAGGTTCTGGTTCAATCCCCATCGACTCCACCATACTTTTGGTATATTCGGTCTATATGTGGACAACTAGGTGTTGCCATGTGTCATCCCCAAGTTGGTGTAGAGCCATGGTTTTAACTCTTTTTGTCACACTTAAAGACCTCCTTCGACAGACTATTTGCACTTCCATTGCCTCGATTTTTTATGTTTTTGATATTTTCAAGAGTATATGGACAACCATTGAGCTCAATCCCTATAGGTATAAAAAATGCTCACATTTAGTCATTTTCCATCTCTTTTAAACAAATTTATGTGTTATTATTTGCACAAAATGATGAAGTTACATTTGGCATCAGCATGGTTGATTTTGCAGTGCATGGTTTAGTTTTGCATCTACATAGCTCAATCTTGCAGCAACATGACCAATCTTGCAGCAACATGATCAATCCTGTAGCAATGTAATTAATCTTGAAGCTATGGGCCTGACCTTGCAGCATCTATGACTATTGTGGTAAATATCGCAATTAATGATTTCCTTGGTGAATTGCATGGCAAGACTTGGAGTTCAATTCAATTAATCTTCATGTACGAATTATCCATTCCAACTCATGTAGTTAACTTACATCATATTTTTAGAGGGTGATCCCATGCCTCTCGGCATGGAATCTTCACATTCATAAATTAATTGTAAATTGTATTGGGAAATGATAGGAAATGGTTATGTTTCTAGTGATATAATGGCTTTAGTTAGTTTCAGATCAGATGCCATTTAAGTATGTACTGAGGAAACTATGAAATTGGGGGTTGTACATTGTACTGCGGGTTGGCGATCAAGAAAGTGTGTTTTTGGTGCTATCAAACTTTGTACCCAGGATTTTGATATATCTATAATATAAATCTAATTGATGTGTTTACGATTAAATATCCTGATTTTTAATTGGTTATTTGTGCCTGCAACTAGAGGGTCCCCTTCATTCACAAACACCTTTTTGTGTGTTTTAATTTTTTTTCCTGTAGTTTTAATTCATCATAGTGATTTTGTGATTTCTTATTAGCATAGACAAAGTTTCAATAGTGTAAATATAATTGGTTTGATATGGTTGTGGATTTGTAATAAGAGGTTTTTCTTTCAATAATTTGAATTTCCTTGAGTTGTTTATTAGTTTACATACAACACATGAACTCTTTAAAATTACAGAACGCTTGAATCCTTGTTTTTATCAATCAGAACTGTAAGTTTTGTTCTCTTTGGAAAAATGTCAACAGTTCAAAAGTCACAGGAAGTTCTGCACTTTGTTGTTTGAACTATGTTGGAAAATAATGAATTTTGGAATAACTTTGTTAGTTTAATTTTAGGATTTATTTGAGAATTTGCATCAACATTCAAGGGAACACAGAGAGTTGAAAACCCTACTTACATGGTAATGTTGGATAATGTCACCCCTAGGAAATACTAGAATTCAAGTGTGCATCTTTTATTCATAATTTTATAGAAGTTTGGCATCCATAGGAAGGATTAGTATGGGTTTTTCATTCTGATTAATAACCATGTGGGATAGTACCATCTTTTAATTGTTGCTAGTTTTCATATTGTTAGGATATGATTTAGAGTTTGGGAAGTTGATTTGATATTTTGGGAAGCACTTGGAAGTATTGTTTCTGCATATGTTGTGCATAGTTTCTCATAAACTTACTAGCTCATATTGACAACTAAATGATACAAATTATGTTAAATAATTTGCTCTAAATTTTTGTTCCATTGTTGGGGAGGCACTAAGGAAAATATACTAAAATGTATGCTTCGTATGTTTTCCATCATTTTAGACTTAGAGGGGTGAGAGAGGTAAGACAAGAGGTAAGAACCTATGCATCTTCTATAGATAGGCTCTCCCAAGTCTTGTTCACGCTGGATGGTAAGTAGAAGTTTATTTTCATTTGGATTGCATAATGATTAAGCTATATCAATAGGGATAAGAATTCTCTAGGAAGATACCATAGTAGGAAAACATATCTCATACCTATAACTAGCAGTGTTGTAAGAACTACTTGTAATACTAAGCTGGCAGGAAAATTCAGAAAAGGAGGGATACCAACAATGGAATTGTTAATATATGAACATGGGTCTACATTTGATCCTGAGAAAAATGGGAGTCCTACAGTTTGATAATCCTCCAAACAATCTTCGGTAGCTTCTATTGATGAAGCTTCTTTTTTCGAAGGAACAAAATCATTGCTCAGCGGACAACCTCAGTTTAAATTTCAGATCAATCTAGTACAGGATCCATAATATCATTCTATGACTTATGAAGAACCTATTGCACATAAATAGTCCCTTTTCCAATGGTACTATATGATGGGATACCATGAGTATGTGGGTACTAACATGGAAGAAGAACCTGTGACTTTTGCGTTCCCAATTAGGGATTCCATAGGAACCATGCCAATGAAAAATATTCGTGCCTCTGCCCTACCAAAATTTCATGGATTCACTATTTTGTTAAGGGAAATGAGGGAGGAACCTTTATAGGTCCTTAATTTGATGGTATAATGAGACATTTCAATACTGAAATATGATGAAATATGTGAGCTATGTCATCATTATTCAAGAGGAAGCTCTAAGTCCAGAAGGGGCCCTAGAGATATTCATTCTAAGTTTGTAATATTAGAATTTAGAATGCACAACAATCGCAACAGTAGGTTCTGATACATGTGACAATCCAACCTAGATCTAGATAGAAAAACAATCTTACTTAGAATTATTTACACAAAGAGATAGCAAGAATAGAGAAGAAATATTGGACAGAGCACTAGAGGAAAATCACTCCAGTGGGAAGTTTTCCACTCTGATATTATTCATCAACATGAGTACAATATATATATATGCTCTCAAGAGGAAAAATTGAGAGACTTGGTAGCAATTTGAGTAGTTAACCATAATGAGGGATTACCTAGAATAATTCCCACACTAACTAACATTAATGCCATCCGACTCATACTTGGACCTCAAGAATTGGTCAATAATGCCTATGAGAGTCTTGAGTGGGTAAGTATGAAGCTATGTGTCGACCAAAGTAGTGGAGTAGTGGTGGAGTGATGACTAGTGTCCATTAATTACCCAAAGAGACCAAATCAAGCTTGTATTGTACCAAGGTTCCTTAAAACATGGGATGGGTGCCTTATCTCCATAAAGAATTTAATGAGGGCACATTGAATCCAAAAATAAAGGATGGTGGATGAAATTGTGGACAAACTGGGATAGATAGGATTTACCATAGTTCTAGGGTCAATTGTGAACAAACTATTGGTCCAAGACATCAAACTAGGCTCTAGCAAACAACACCTCATGAACTAGACACTAGGGAACCAAATAATGGTGGTTCAACCTTGTTCTAAACTACTTAGTAACAATTCTAAGGTATATGGCATTTCAATTATGGGAATATTTTCCAATAATAAAATCTATTGCAGGGATAGCAGTTACAATGAATGAAATTGGTCGTTTATTTGAAAATTTTACTACTGATATTATTAGTTCTTTAAGCTCATAGCTGGATGCTTTGTAGGATAATACACTTACTTCCAACTAAATCCAATGGAAGAATTTTATGCCATTAAAATGCCACATTGCATCTAGATGGGGAGGTAAATGAATGGTGGTACCATGGCATGAGAACCTTGGGTCATGCCAATATAACTTATGTATGAATAATTCACAAGGAGACTCATTGATAGGTTTGATATAAAGTAACTTGAAATTATTTTTAGAGAGATATCCCAATTGGAGTAGATAGGCACACTGGAGGCCTATATTTGAAATTTTCAAAAGATTTTAGTCATGGTAACAGACATCTCGGAAGCCCGCTTAATATTGTTGTTCATTGAAGGCTTAATAGAACCATTAAAGGGCTTGGTGAAGGCCTATAAACTTGCAACCTTGTTGGATTCCAGTAGCAGAACTCAAAATCTATAGGATGCACTTCTGAGAACACAATTTCCTCCAAAAAACAAACTTTCCAACTAAGTTCAAAGACAATAATCCTTTCCAAAAGGATACAACATGAAAAGACACGAGGGATAGAAATATCTACGATGAGCTATGTTTCAGATGCCAATATCCTTTGGTTCCATGTCATAAGTGTGCAAAGGGAAAGGATCATTACATATAATTTTTTACAAAAGTGAGGAGGAGGATGAAGATGATGGAGAGCATGAACTAGTTCAAGGAGATGGATATGAGACAATAGATGAGGAGAAGCCCCAACTTGATTTAGGGAAAAGTGTTATTGTTGTTTTGACAGGGGTCCCTTGGAACCACACTCTTAGATTCAAAGGAGTGGTGCAAATACAAAGAGTCACAATGCTGGTTGATGAAGGATCCATTCACAACTTTGTTTATGCTGCATTGGGGGTAAGGAGGAACATACCTACTAATACATTTGATGGATTCATTGTAATTATCGCAAGTAACAATTCTATGGATTGTTGTAGGTGGATTCCCAAGCTTCATCTCACTATAGGTAACTATATTGTGATAGATAGTTTTATGTTGTAAATGTTGTTGATACAAACATAGTTTTGGGGGAACAATGATTTTTTTCCATTGGAGAAAATTCCATGAACTATCAGGTTCCAGAAATGATATTTAAAGGGGCCGATGGGAAGAAAATAACATTAAGAGGCATGAAAAATTATCCCAATAAGTGTTTTTTGTGCATAATATGAGGGTTGTCCTAAGGAATGGGGACATGTAATGGGTAGCAGAATGTTTGATCACAATTAAGAAACCTATAGTAGAAACTACTCAGCATTCAAAGGAATTGAGAAAATTGTTGCAAAGGCATGAGAAGGTTTTTGAATACCTTATTCTAGGTAGACCACCAGATAGGGGATTTGAAGATGCCATTGAGTTTGGGGTGGGAACTCAACTCATCATCAACTGAGTATACAAGCACCCCATGAGTTTCAAGGATGAAATTTAAAAGCCCATTAAGAAACTTCTTGATTTGGGTCTCATAAGGCCAAGTTCAAGCCCATTTGCATCTTCAGTGGTTTTGGTGAAAAAAAAGATGGAACAATGAGTATGTGCATACACTACCGTGATTTGAACAAGAAAAATATTAAGTCCCAATACCCTATTTCCTGTCTTAATGAATTGATGGATGAGATACATGGGGCCAAGTTCTTTTCCAAGATTGATCTTCGTTATGGGTCTCAACGAATTTGAATGAGAGAAGAAGATGTACAAAAGAAAACCTTCCATTGTCACTATGGTCACCTTGAGTTCCTAGTCATGCCTTTTGGCTTGAATAATGCAGCTGATACATTCCAATATTGAATGAATTGAATCTTCAACAAGCATCTTCATAAGTTTGTTTTGGTATTTTTTGTTGATATTCTGATTTATAGCAAGACTTGGGAATAAAATTTGCATCATTTGGAAGTTGTACTAACCATTTTGGTAGAACAGTCCTTGTGTGCAAAGTTGTCCAAATGTGAATTTGGAATGATTGAGATGTTGTATCTTGGTCATGTGATTGGAAAATATGGAGTTAAATTCCACATGGATAAAATCCAAACCATTGTTGATTGGACAACCCCCAAAAATGTAACAAAGTTGAGAGGGTTCATTAGCATTTACACATATTACAGAAAATTTGTTAAGGGATTCTCATAGTTGGTAGTATCGTTGACTAATATTACCAATAAAGGAGCCTTTGGTTGGTTAAAGGAGGCTGAAAAATACTTCAACAAGAAGAAGTAAGTGATGAGTAGTTTTCTGGTACTTGATTTACTAGATTTCACTCAACCATTATTGCTTGAATGTGATGTTTCATGTGGAGGAATTGGAGCTATCCTAATGCAAAATCGACACCCTATTGCCTTTGAAAGTATAAAGTTGCATTCCCTTGAGCGCCACTACTCTATATATGACAAATAAATGGTTTCCATTATGCATGCCTTGGCAAAATTATGACAATATTTAGTGGGAAACAAATTTGTGGTCAAAACATATCACAATAGTATGAATCATTTCCTGACTCAAAAGGAGTTGAATGATAGACAAAAAAAGTGGGTAAGCAAGGCCCGAGCCTATTATTTTGACATAGAATACATGAAAGGAAAAATAGTTGTTGTTGCATATGCTCTTTGTAGAAATCCAACTCTCTCCTTAATGGAAATGACAACAGATTCGAAAGCTCAACTCTTGGTAGAAT
Source organism: Larix kaempferi (assembly GCA_027924585.1). Classification (NCBI taxonomy): domain Eukaryota; kingdom Viridiplantae; phylum Streptophyta; class Pinopsida; order Pinales; family Pinaceae; genus Larix; species Larix kaempferi. The sequence continues at coordinate 7,026,914 of BSBM01000866.1, forward strand.
ACTCAAAAAACAAGTTTGCTTGTGAGTTTTTGGATGGATTGATACATGATGATTATTACAAAGTCATCAATGAGGTTATTTACTACAAATATAGAATCTATTTGGTGCCTAAATTAACCTTGAAACATAGGATTATGGAGGCAACCCATAACTCCCCACTAGCAAGCCATCCTAGATATTTGAAGGCATATATGCAAATAAGAGAAAGATTCACTTGGAAGGGGATGAAAACCGATGTCTTGAAGTATGTGAGGGAATGCAGCACATGCAAACAAAATAAAGTAGAGCATACACACCATGTTGGTCTACTACAACCTCTAACCATTCTGGATAAAAAATGGGAAAGCATCTCAGTGGACTTCATCACTGGATTACCCAAGGTACAAGGTAAGTATTGTATATATGTGGTAGTGGATAGAATCACTGAATTTGCTCATTTATTTGATGTCCCATCTACTTATACTGCTGCTTAAGTGGCTGATTTGTTCTTTAGAGAAATTTCCAGATTGTATGGTTTTCCAAGAACTATTATTAGTGATAGAGATAGCAAGTTTATAGGAGCATTTTGGAAAGAATTATTTAAATTGGTAGGAACAAATTTGACTCTCAGTACTGGCTACCACCCCCAAAATGATGGACAAACAAATAGATTCAACCAATGGATATAGGGATACTTGAGGAATTATGTGAAAAATCAGCAAAAATATTGGATAAAATGGTTCCATTTGGGTGAGTTCTTCTACAACACAACTTACCATATGTCCATTGGAATGTCACCATTTAAAGCATTGTATGGTTATGAAGATCCTATTTTCGTAAATCAATTTTTTGGAGATTGTAGAGACTCCAAGTCATAAGATGGCATTCAAGAGAGTCAAGATATTCTGAAAACACTTAAGGATAACTTGCAAATAGCTCAAAATCAACAAAAAAATATGCAAACCAGAATATAGCAAATCGTATTTTTCAGGTGGATGATTTGTTATATTTGAGGTTGCAGCCATACAAATAGTCATCACTCAAGGATAAAGGGGATGAAAAATTGAAACCAAGGTTCTATGGGCCCTATAATAATTTGAGAAAGGTTGGGGGAGCAACATATGAGTTGGAGCTTCCAAAATGGAGCAAGATACATAATGTATTCCATGTTTCATGTCTAAAAAAAACAAGTGGCCAATAGATGGAAGTTACCATCAAGATTCATCCATTATATGATGAAGGACAATTGGTATTGGTTCACAAAAGTATTTCGAAGGTAAGTGAAAGAATATTAAGGGGAAAAACCATTAGAGAGTATCTAGTTCAGTGGAAATATTTACCAAGTTAGGAGGCTACATGGGAGGGTAAAGAAGTAGTGCGACGCCCAGAATTGAAATTGCTTGAAGACAAGAAATATTTGGAGGAGAGGATTGTAATGTCCCCTCCATAGTTCCATTATGGTCTTTCAACTTACCCATTTAATTCCCATGGGTTCAAGTGGAAATAAAATTAATCATGGAATAAATTTTCATATAGTCACTACACACATTAAATTTAAATCAAGAAGGGGGGGGTGATGTAAGCCACAATTTTGCAATAAAAATTGACAAATATTGTTAATGATATGGAAATAGTGCAATCAGCCTAGAAGGGTGCATAGGAGAGTGATTGGGATCCAATTTTAAAGTAACTCCCATCCAAGGTGGAGGGAATCCAATCATGAAGGCATCTTTGAAATTGTAACATCCCGAACTAAAAATAGACCAAGGAGGCTGCACTAGTGGAAGTGTATACTACAAGGACTCTCATGAATAAGATCTAGGATAAAAATAGACCATGAGGGTGCACTAGTGGAGGGTAACTCCAAAGGAACCTGTGACAAGCATCTATGCACTATGAAAAATATCTATGACACTATGACAACATCTATGACAACTATGCCAATGTAAGTCACTAAAAATAGCTAAGAGAGGTGCTTGAGGTGGAATGGGCCCACAAAATGAATGTAAATCCCTCCCTATTCGAATTACTAAGGTTGGCTATGTCCTCATGTGTCCAAATAACATTAGAAGGGAACCAAAAACATCATGAATGATTATTCTCTCAACTAATTCAAATTTTATTATTATTATAGGGATAAATTTTGAGAATAAGGGGGAAAGGGCCTAAATAATTCTATTAAATAGACGTGGGTACCAAGGGTAAGGGATTTTGATCTTTTTTCAATTGAATTGGATATATATTGAGCTTCTGAAGCTTGGGAGATGTGCTCTTTTCCATTGTAACTGATTAAGGTGGTGCAAGATTCCACCCTAGCTAGTCATGAGAGGAGGAATCACCTTGATTTATCTATGGATATTAATTGAGAGAGGATTTTTCCCTTTTAATTTTCTGGTTCGAATTCGTCTTAGTGTGTTTGGAATCTTAGTTTGTAGAAACAGTAGATTGTGGTATGTTTTCTTCAATAGTTCAAGTGTGTTGATGTTGTCTTAATGGAGGAGGGTGCACTAGAGGCTATGAAGATCTCTTGGGGACTGATATATGGGTTATATTTCTTATTTATCTGATGGGAAATTCTCATTAACAAGCAGGTATGAGAGAAATGATTGAAATATTACCTATGGAGGGCGCAACAATGAAGTAGAGTTTCCCATTTGGAGCAACATTTTCCCTTCCTCTTCCACCAAATTAGTGAAATCCATCTCTTTTCTATTGTAGCATATATATTCTCTATTTTTTTCTTACATAGAACCCAAGAATGTACACTCAAATAATGTTTAATAATTAATGAAAATCTACAACATTTACCTCATGTATTGATCTATGTGCAAGCACTAGTTTCCTAGTCTAAAAATCTGCAAATTTTGGTTTATTAGCTAAACGTATGTTATTGTTTAACCACCATAACCATTTTTTTAGAAGTTATAAGTGGGTCAAGTTGATGCATTTGGATTTTTATAATCTTTGCATACAATTTTTTGGAAAATTCGAGTCAGTTTGGTATGTTTGGGGTCTTTTGGAAACAATACCTTTCTTTAGCAGAATTCTAGCTTATTCGGTAAAAGTATGTTATTGTTTAAAAACCATAACTAGTTGATTAGAAATGATCAGTGGGTCAATTCGATGAATTTTTATGTGTATAATCCTCGCATACCACTTTTACAATAATTTGAGTCAGTTTGGTAGTGCTTGCGATTGTTTGGAAACAATACCGTTTTGTGGCAAAATTTGACTAGTTTTTCCTAGTCTTGAATTGGGGTCGAATTGGTTAAAAAAAATTGGTTCTAAGGGTTGGGTATATTATAAATTCCTGCTCATCCCATTCCAAATCCCAATAATAAATAATTTTATCCTACTTACAATGCTGGACTTCTTTCTTATCCCACTTTTATGACCGATTATATTGCGCTTGCTTCATTGCAAGAAGTCTACACATTGTTGCAAGAAGTTCTTGTTTCATTACAAGATATCAGAGTAAGGTCAGGGAAAGCTATGAGCACAAAATAATAAAGATGAATAGAAGAAATTGAGGAGGAGAATACCCCCACCATATCTGAAACCATTCTACCCAAGCAACCATAGACCGTTGCAAAAACGGAACCTCCAAAAGAACAACATCCTTCTCCATCTATCATGCCTTCCTTCTCAAAAAGATTAGAGATCAAAGAATGAGTAACCACATATGAATTTGAATTTGTGTCCAAACTTAAAAAAATTTGCGTAAAGATCCCTTTACTGGAAATATATCCATAAATGCATTTAAAACAACAATGAAGACTGAATTTGAGATAATAGATTTGGGAATGTTAAAATATTTTCTTGGAATTGAACTCATGCAATCTAAAAATGGAATTTTCATTTCTTAGTCTAAGTATGCCAATGAAATATTAAGAGAATTTAGAATGTTGAATGGTAAATTAGTGGCAACACCATTGGAAATTGGTAAGGAAGACAAAGAGTCGAATATTGATATAGAAATGAATAAAAGTTGGTTTGAAATCTAATGTATTTGAAAACTACAAATTTTACGGAGTCTTCGAAGACTAATCATTGGAAGGTTGGAAAGAGGATTTTACGATATATTACACGAACAACAAATTTTGGAATTTTGTATTCAACAAATTCAGATTTTAAGTTGTATGGTTATTCTCATAGTGATTTCTCGAAAGCATTAATGATAGAAATAGTACATTGGTTTATGTATTCAATTTTGGTTCAGGTACAGTAGCATGGGTAGAAGCATGTCAAACTGTTTGGTTGTGAAGATTTTTTTTCTGATATGCTACATGAGTTTTGTGAAAACAAATCAACCATAGCACTCTTAAAGAATATTTTATCACAATAAGAGTAAGCATATAGATACTAGATTTTATTTCATCATAGAACTTGTTAATAATCATGAATAATGTTCGCAAATTTGCAAATAATGAAATGTAATTGCATGTTTAATGCACCTCGATTTTGGGTCATGGGCACAAGACTTCCCATGTTTCAGAATGCTCTTCCATCCCATAAAAATCTAATGACTAGAAAATCAACATATGTATAAATACCTTTTGTTTAATAAAGTGATAGTTTTTTTTTGGTTTTGTTGTTTTTCTCATCACGTCTCCATTGTTCCATTAGTGGCTCAAGGAATAGTGCAAAACGAGGTATCATTTTTTTCCAATGTTCACATTTATAATGATCTCTCTGTATTTTTCAACAATATCAACACCTAGCGGCTTTGTTTCAGATGTTGAGCCTACACTTGGAACAAGCAGGGCCATATATATACAAATCTTAGACATCACTCTTGAATAACTTATTGGATCTTTCAAGAGCAAAGTGCAAAAATATTTGGAATTTAATTGGTTGTTTTGAGTTTTTAACAAGTGCATATTTGTAACTAGCACATCCACTTAACTTATGGTTGGTGAACACCAATCAGACACAAGTTAAATTCCATGTACAAATTATCTATTACTTGTAAGTGTCACATAGTTGTAATCACCCATTGTGTATTCCTTAGCTACCTGTTATCACCCACCTTCTTCTATTTAAATAGTTGTCTGCCTTGAATTTCCTTTTATCCATGCATTAACTATGAGTTATCCATGCATCAACTACTAGTTATTTTTTATATTCTCTTTTTTTTTTATATAATTGCTTATCTCTAATTTGGATAGTACACATGTCTCATGCTCCTGCAATCTAGGAAATGTGTACTTACTAGTTCACTGCAAATTCTAAAATATAAACACCTATCAGTGTAATTATATTGGACATGCGAAGAAAAACGATTGGTTAAAAAAAATGAAAAAGCAGTTTAAAATTAGAGGCTTGGAATAACCTAACTAAATAGAAGGCACAATATGCACATGCTTGGTGATTCGATATGCATTAAAACACAAACACAGACATGTTGGTACCATTGTTTGTATGAGACAATCCATAAGGGAAGACAATTGATATGTAAAAGAAAAGCAAGCAAACCTGTAAACTAAAGAGAGTATATTTTATCTAGAGAAAATGAGATTAGTGTTATATATATATATTAAGGCGACATTTCATAGAGGCTTTGTTTAGCTTTTTATTTTTGTCACAAGCTTTGCAAGAAATATTGAAGAGGTTTCACTTTTTTGTTTGACATAGTTGTGTAGGAGAAGTATTATGTTAATTGACTATAGTTCCCATTGTGTAGAAAGTATGTCTAAGAAAACAATTGTTTTATAGAACATTATGAAGGAGAGTTAGTATTGAATACTAGTAAAAATGTTTCTTTTATTTGGAAATGTAGATAGTAAGAACTTGTAGTTGGTAAAAAACCAACTATTTAGTTATATTTGTTTTTCTAACACATTATCTTGGTAGCCTTCTTAGATTGATTTTGTAATTTTATTGTAAAATTTTATATATCAATAATGAGTAACATTCCATTTGCATGTGTCCAAATTTCAATTTGGTTTTCTCTCCCTAACTTTATTTTTGTAAAGCTAGAAACATATTAGATATTATGAGTAAAAACCATATACAGGTGATGTTGTTTGGCCTGCCACTGGGGAAACTGGACCAACAACATAGTCAAAATTTAGAGACTAGTTTCCAAGTAGAATTGTCTTTAAAGAGTGTAAGACAAACACTATTGCTATCATACCTATGCCCATCCACAAAATTTCTAAATTTCCCAATATTCAAAGTGGGGCTACCCCATAGATTGGTGTTGACACTAAGGTTATGCTAGATCGACCTATCCTAAAAACTATAGCATATACTAACATTATTAAAACGGAAGAGAGCACCTGAGTGGGCCTAATGGTTAAGAACATGTGTTATCTTTTTGGAGGTCAAAGGTTCAAAACCGACAGGGGGTAGGGTTTCTCATTGGCCCGTTGTGACAAGGCTCGAAGGGTAGGGGACCTCTGGGATAGAGGCTCAACCCGGTGTACTTCGGGACGTCTTGACCCATGCTGAGTCACAAGTTACTAGTATATCTGGCTTATAGGCGGTTGGATATACCCTTGGGATGTTGCTGCTCCCATGGTTAAAAAAAAACATTATTAAAACTGGAAAAAAAACAGTAAGACCAATGATCCGAACTATTTCGTAAGAGACTGCATAATGATGATTAGTTTTCATCAAAGATTGTGATGAGAGGACCTCCCTTGCTTTCATCGGCATCTTTGCTTTCATCTGAAGTCCTCTTTTGTGGGCTAGAATTTGGTTTAGATGAGCTCACAGTGTACGGTGGATGGAGCCTTAAATCCAGCTTCTTGTCCTTCCATCCTTCGCAATGATCACCACGATCACCACACTTGCTGGAATGAGCATGCTAAGGTACGAAGAGTCCACAACCATCATGCTACACAAAGCAGAGAGCTGAAAGGGCCATTGTTGTCTATGGGTCATACCTAAACCAATATCGCTATTAATGACCTTTATGTCCAAGCTCTCCCTCCTCAAGCTATGCAAAATATTAAGCTCCTTCATCTGCCTCGTGGACACTATTTGAGCCACCCATCACATTGTTCAACCATCATCTGGGACATGTGCCAACTCTGGTCGGCATACACCCACCATGGGGATGCTCTCCCTAACTTAAATAAAAGACACTTTTATGATTTAAAAAATATCTATACATATCAATAAGTAGTAGTATTCTATTTCATTTCAATTTGGTTTGCTACAATGTTGAGTTGGTAAGTGCAAATTTTAAATTTTAAACTAAAAGCAAAAGCCATTCAAAATCAATGTTATATGTGTCATAGTCAATATATAGTTTGAGTGGTGGGCCTAACCATTAAGCAAATATCTTTCTTTGAAAGAAAAAATAGAAATAAAATACATACATATTTACATAGATTTTTCATATAAATCTTCAAAGAAATGTTTTCTTCTTATACAAAATCTAAACAAAAATGTTATCGTATAATCAATATTTCATACGTTTTTTAAACCTTTAATAATTTGTAAAGTTTCCTTGCATTTGTCTTTTAAACATTCAATAAATTTTGAAATATTCTATTTCATTGAAAACATGGCCTTGCACAATAAAACATGGCCTTATTGTGTAGCAAGATGAAAACATTCATCATGATCATAGCTAGTCAAAGCCTCATAGATTGGTTTTACCCAAATATGTAATTTTGTCTGCTAAAGGTTGATGTCAAGATCAGTAACATCGAATGAAGACTTTGCACAACCACTTCAAATAGGAAAATGTTTGCAAGTAATAACTAAGGGTTTTTTAGTATAGTTTTAAACACCTTTGCAAATGGACGTTGTTGGGCAAAGTCATAACAATCTCTTTGAAAATGAAAATTTTGTATTTTTCTATAAAATGAATATCTTGGCTTATTCTATAAAATTCAGGCATCGCTTCATTCTATAAACATGTAATGTGTTTGATTGTTATTATTAATTTTTATATGAATGATTCACTTGAACCAAATTAAATGAACATCTTACAACTTAATTTTAAAATTTATCTAATTTTTTTTTGTTTGAACAAATACTATTTGATATAAGAAAAATATTTAACTAAAAATTCAATACGATAAAATAAAGAAGTAAATTTATTATATAAATAATAATTTCAATCAATTATACATTGATATATCATAAATGTACATCGGCTTAAAACCCACAGTGGAAAATCACTAAAAATCCACATTTACAGTGAAATCCTTCAATAAAAATTACTAAGAAGAATCTCCGGAAACGGAAATGTAAGATTTGGGAAGATCAAATTCCATCCCTATCCGGAAATCAACATAATAAATTAATGATAAAGAATACTATTGGATTAAATTTGGATTTTTCTATTTGCTTTAAAAAGTTCAATTCAAGCTAAAGCAAGCCTTCGTATTTTTTAAAGAACGGAAACCCTTGTAGTCCCTGTAACTTTAGATTCATAGTCATCTAATTTTATTTGAAAACTAATTGATAAATTTTAGGTCTCAGCGAGTCTCGCTGTTTGCCGTTTAATTCCAATGTACGTGCCTTAAGTTGTGTGATTTGTTTTGGACTTACTTAGATTGTTGTTTATTATTCAAACTCCATCATTATTTTGGCGTTTCTTATTAAGGCATATGAAAATAGAATATATAAAGCAAATAATATACTAAGACAAGGAAAAATATATAGAAAATAATCTAAATAAAAAATCTTTATCCATATTTAAAAGTGAATGTAATGTTCACTTGTCTTTTAAAGGTCCAACTCCTAATATAGAGCTTCAAACATAATAATATTTATTTTAATAATATTTACTTTGATATATATATTTTTTTAAGCTTAGTCATCAGTTTTGGGGTGATATGAAGGTTAAGATTTAATTAGGTACCTTGAAGCCAAAACATGTTACAATAAATTGCTAGTAAAGGTGGGATCATAATCAATCACAATGGATTTAGACATGATGTGCAATTTAAAAGTATTGTCCATAATGACCTATACTACTTTGTTCGCTGTGAATAGGTGTTGTAAGGCACATAAATGAGAAAAAAAGAAAATAACACAAAAAAAAAACTTTTAAAACAAAGGAATAACTATATGAATGGTTAGCCATGGCAATTGGACTAACTAGTGCATCTAGTACCTTTATCAGATTGATGAATGAAATGATAAATCCTTATTTGGGAAAGTGTGTTGTTATTTATTTAGATAATATTTTGATTTTCAACATGGAAAAATAAGAGCATTTAATCATTGGAAGTTACTTAGAAACCTATACAAATTTCATTTATGGAATAAGAGTTAGTATACATGGCTTTTGTAATATCTGAAAAAGGGTTGAATATGGATACCAAAAAGGTAAGTCCTTTGTAGAATGACCTATTCCAACAAGTACATTTGAAGTGAAAATTTCATGGTTTGTGTTTTTTTTTGGAAAGTTTAGTACCAATTTCAATTGTATTTATGCATTATTAACTGCATGTATGAATAAAGGAGAATTCCAATGGAATCCAACATCTAAAAATGGACTTGAGTTGTCAAAGAAAAAAGTGAATGAGAAAGCAATATTGGTTTTACTTTATTTTTTAGAATTTTTTCCTAGTAGATTATGATGCTATTGGAACAATAGTTAGGTAGTACTTAGTCTAGCAAGAAAACCAATTATATACTCTAGTGAGAAATTAAGTGAAGAAAAACAAATATTTGTGTAGAATTATTAGTTGTATGCTTTTATTCAAGCATTGAGTCAATGCAAACATTATTTATTACCTAAAGAGTATGTTCTATATATTCTTCATCGCACATTGAGATATATTAATAATCAATTAAATTTGGAATAGTGACACATGAAATGGGTGGAATTTTGTAGAGTTACACATTTGTGTTGAAACATAGATCTTGAAGATATAATAGATACATTGAGGGAAACGACATCATTTTTTACCACTATGATAATTGAGTTGGTACAATACAAGGGAAAAAAATATAGTGGATATTTTTACAAAGGTTTTTAGTATTACAAGATTGGACAAAATTATCAAAAAATATGTTAAAACCTACATGTTATTAGGAGTGAAAAATTTAATGGATTTTCTCTATAACTAAAAATTATCGTTGGTTAGAGGTCCTAGCGGAGGCTTTCTTTGGTTTGGTTATATCAATAGTGCACACCAATGTGCTCATTATATATAATGTGCACTAGTGTGTTGTGTAATGATATGCACTGGGGCTTCCAAATACTATATGAAGCATTAGTGCATGCAACATATTTATGAATCCTTAGTGTATAATTTAGTTATAGAAGAATTAGGGAACTTTTGTCAACAATAAGCATTGGTCCACCACATTTTGATATGTGTTGAGGTGCTTGTATAAAAAATAGGCCCTAGTGCACTACAAATTTGATACACACCAAGGATTTAAAGATATAGAATGTGCATTAGTGTGTATGATATATATTTTGAAGCCTTGGTAATTAGTTTATACAATGAAACAACCAATGCATATATCATCATAAAAATTGTAAGTTCTTGTAATGGTAACAACAATAGTAATGGAGATTCATTCTATTCCTGGATCGGATAGCGGATCAGGCCCACGAAGGACAGGACGGACGGCGCTCTGCTATGCCCTAACCATCGCTGCTGCTGCTCGGCTCTCGCGCTCGATGGCGGCGTTCGGGGGAGGGCTTCCCCCTCCCACAGCCTCTGACGCCTTCAACATGCTCCTTCGCCCCTCTGGCGCTAAACCCAAAGCCCCCACAGTTCCAAAATTCATCAAAAAGCTTGACTCCATCCCCGAAATCGATTTGCCTGGTGAAATTCCCATCAAAGTCGCCTTAGCCCTTGCTGATAGGGGTTTAGTCGGACAGTTTATGGGGCTTTGGCCCTCAACCAAGACCACCGACGATTGGATTCAAAGGAACTGGCGCCCCCAACTAAAGAACAGTGTCACCTGTTACCCTGTTGGACGTGGATTCTTTATCTTTGAGTTTATAGCCCAAGAAGACAGAGATCTGATATTCAGAAATGGCCCATACTTCATGGGCGCCCAAGGATTATACCTCAATAGATGGACGCCCGACTTCAATGCAGAAACAGATGTACCAACAGAAGTCCCAGTCTGGGTAAGGCTTCCCAACCTTCCTATTCACTGCTGGAACTCTCCCACTCTGGAAAAAATTGGAAACACCTTAGGAAAATACATTGACAAAGCTGATAACAAGGGCCAATACTCTTGCGCCAGAATATGTGTTGAAGTTGATCTTGAAGCAGGTCTCCCTGAAGCTATTAAACTCAAAATAGGAGAATGGATATACTACCAAAAGCTCGACTACGAACAGATCCCGTTCAAATGCCGCCAATGTCATGAACATGGTCATTTTCAAAGAAACTGCCCAAAAAATCAGGATTCAGAGGACGAAGCAGGATGGCAAAAAGTCAAGAAAGGCAAGGCAATCCCAAAGAACCCTGAAAAGAAAATCATGAACATGCAAAATCAGCCTTCAAGCTCCAACAAACCCTCCAGCGAGTCCACAAAAGAAGATCCAGTCATAATCTCAAGCCCCAAAGACCGTCCTGAGGACATCAGATCTGAGGAGATGCATCCAACAGATAACGGGGTCCCTAGGGCGACTGTGCATGCCAACAAGGTGATCTCTGATGCCCTGAATGCAGATCTGCTAGAACCTGGTGAAATACCCTCTACTCGAGAAGAAAATGATAAGCCAAGCTTGCCCAAGGAAGTTTATGAAGATCCACAGCTGCAAGAATCAGACCCTGAAGAAGATACCGAAGAAGAGACTACCAGCGGCCTCCACTCCCTCCAGATCAAAACCCCAAGAGGAAGGAAATCCAAGAAGAAACAACGGGAAGAAGCAACCTACCTGGAGGTCCTCGAAGGCTCTCAAAAAACCCTTAAAGGCATCATGAACACCCGATCCAAAAAAGGTACAAATCAGGCCTCTAAAGAGGCCAAAACCTCACCTCAAATCCGTCAATGAATACATCTCCTGGAATTGCAGAGGGCTTGGATCTACCCTGAAAGAAGAAGCAATGAGAGATCTAATCAGAATCCATAGGCCTGAGATTCTGCTACTCCAGGAAACTAAAATGGAGGAGATAAAGTCCCTCCAAATCGGAAAAAGATTTTGGAAAAAAAGTGTTGGGATTGGTAATAATTCTAGAGGTGCATCAGGCGGAATCGCCACCTTCTGGGATCCACTCCTATATGATATTGAAGCTGAAGAGTGTGCTGATCACTGGGTCTTCACAAAACTGGTCCACAAGCAATCTGGACACAAGGTATGTCTCTTTAATCTCTATGTCCCTGTTTTGTATGCGGAAAAAAAAGAGTGCTGGAACACCCTTGAAGCTTTTCTTCAACTACAGAATAGAGACAACATTATCATTGCTGGAGACCTGAATGTGACCCTGGAAGCTAATGAAAAGAAAGGAGGAAATCCGGTTAGAGATCCTTCTAGAGAATGGGTAGAAGACATCATCGCTGGTTGGGATCTGCTTGACATCAAACCCTTAAATGGCACCTTTACTTGGACAAATAAAAGAATTGGGCCAGGCCATGTAGCAGCAAGGCTCGACCGATTCCTTGTCCACTCCTCCTTCCTCGAACTGAATCTTCTAGCCGCCTCCAAAATTCTCCCTCACTACACCTCTGACCATAGACCGATTATGCTTGAGCTAACTTCTGACCCAAAACTTGGCCCTCTCCCCTTTCGGTTCAGCCCACTTTGGATTCACCATGATGATTTTCTCCAAACTGTTGCAGATTCGTGGAATACCCACCTCACGGGCTCACCCTCCTTCGTCTGGGAATCCAAGTTAAAACGACTCAAATTGACCCTAAAAGCCTGGGCCAAAAATCTTCCCTCTCCTGCCTCTAACAGGGAATTTGCCCAAGCTGAACTTGAAACGCACCAAGCATTAACTGGTTCCTCCCCTGTGACTGACTGGAACCACTCCAAAGAAGAAGCCTTGCAAAAGAACTTCTTCTCAGCTTGTAGGGCTGAAGAAGAATTCTACCGACAAAAGTCCCGAAACCTATGGCTCCTTAGCGGAGACAAAAATACCAAGTTCTTCCATAAACAAGCTGAGGCCAGGAAAAACTTCAAAGCTGTCTCTGAAATTCGGTATGATGGAGAAGTGGTCCAAGATGCAGAGAGAATCAAGAAGGCAGCTATTGAAACCTTCGCTGACCTTTTCACTGCTCCCATTGAAGAGCCCCTCGACCCCTCCTCCCACCCCTTTGATCTTATCCCCCAGCTCATCAGTGAAGGAGAAAACATCTCCCTGTCAGCGCCTATCACCATGGATGAAATTAAATCTGCCCTTGCTGCTATGAAACCTGACAGTGCGCCTGGACCGGATGGCTTTACTACAAGATTTTTCACCTGCTGTTGGACAATCATCAAGTATGATCTTCTCAAAATGGTTAGGCACTCCCAGAACACCAACAAACTTGGAGGCAGCACGAATTCCTCCTTTCTGGCCCTGATCCCTAAAGAAAAAGGAGCCAATTCCTTCGACAGATTCAGGCCCATCTCCCTCTGTAATACGGGCTACAAACTCATCACAAAGATTATAGCCACCAGACTGAAAAAATTGCTCCCTCGGATCATCCCGGAGAACCAAGGTGGTTTCATCAAAGGCAGGAAAATATTGGATAACATCATCCTCGTTCAAGAAGCTATCCACTCAAGCAACCAGCGAAAAGAGAAAGGTATGGTCATCAAGCTCGACTTAGCTAACGCCTTTGACCGAGTCAGGCATGATTTCCTATTTGCTATCATGGCTAAGTTTGGTTTCTCAACCAACATCATTAGCTGGATCAAAGGATGTGTGGGGGACCCTTGGATAGCCCCACTGGTAAATGGAAGACCAACTCGCTTCTTTAAAGCCTCCAGAGGATTAAGACAAGGATGTCCACTCTCTCCCCTTCTATATGCCATCCAGGCTTCGGTCCTAAGCTTTCAGCTTAACTTCAGTCAAGACATTCATGTGCTCCCTGGGCTCAGAATTGTAAACAATGTCAGGGACATAAATCATGCCCAATTCGCTGATGACACCCTTCTTCTGGGAGGGGCCTCTGTCCATTCCTCGGAGCAATTCAAAAGAGAACTGGAAGTGTACAAAACAGTCTCGGGGAGCAAAATAAATCTCCACAAAAGCAAAATCTTCAGCTGGAACTGTACAACCAGGGAACTAAGAGACATCAGCAGAACTCTGGGAATGAATTCAACCAAAGACTGGAATAACTTCATTTATCTCGGAATCCCCATTTGCAAAAGTAAAATCACTTCAGCAGATTGGGATCCTATTGTGGACAAAATCAAAAGCAAAATCCAGAAATGGGGGGCCAACTGGCTCAACCTTGCAGGTAAAACTATTCTTATCAAATCAGTCCTCAATAGCATGCCCATATATCAATCCTCTATTCTGCTTGCTCCCTGTTCGGCAGTCAACAAGATTGAAGGGCTGTTAAGGAAATTCATATGGGAAGGAGGAAAAGGGAATGAGAATAAACTTCATCTTGTCAGCTGGGAAAAGATCAAAAAACCTCGGACAGAAGGTGGCCTTCAGATCAGAAGTTTAACAACTCAAAACCTATCTCTTGGATCCAAGCTACTCTGGCACATGATCTCTGGAAAATCCAGCTGGAGCAAAGAGGCCCTCCGTAGGAAATACTTCCCTGGACCAAGGAAAAGATGTCTGGACCAGCAACCCCCTCCTAGAAAGGGCTCGCCTATCCATAAGTTATGCATCAAAGCCTTACCATCTTTCCAGAATAAACTGTATTGGATCCCTGGAAATGGCAGCTCTATCAATCTCTGGGAAGACGCCATTCTGGAGAGCCCCCCTCTAGGCTCTAACTCGCATATTAGCAATATAAAAAATTGGCTTATTGGAAAAGGTTCCAATACTTTAAAGGACATTTCAGTTTGGGAGAATGAAATCTGGAATGGCTGGGACTTAGGCCATGTTCCTCCTGACCTCAAAGATGAAGCAGTTGCTCTTCTGGTCCTCCTCCAAGGCAAATCCCCTTCCAAGCTGGGAGCCAAAGATAGGAGGGGATGGGGAACCTCAGGGGTGTACTCTGCTGCGGAAGGCTACAAGGAACTCCAGACCATCCCCTATGCCGCCCCTAATCCTGCTGGTTGGACCTTTATTTGGGCCAAACCCTTTATCCCGAAGATTGACATCTTCTGCTGGTCCTTAGCCCATAAGAGTATTCTCACCGGTGATAATCTCAGAAGAAAAGGAATGGCTGGGCCAACTCGATGTCCCCTCTGCAAAAACAGTGATGAAACTATGGACCACATAATGTTGGATTGTCCCTATGCTAAAGAGACTTGGACCCATGCCATGAGCCTCAACACTGCCCTTAACCTGCCCCTCTCTGTTCAGCCCCTCTTCCTCACCTGGAACTCTCTGTCTCCCTTCAATCTAAGCAACAAGGCCCTGCTTCAATCTACTTGGGGTTGGACTCCAAAAGCCATATGTTGGAATCTGTGGATTGAAAGAAACAACAGAATCTTCCGAAGCAAAGAAGCCCCTCCCTGGAGAACAGCAGTAAAGGCTAGGGCAATCCTTGGAGAAGTCATGGACTGCCAATCCTTAAACAATGACTCCCCTCTTCTGCATGAGGAGCTCATCTGGTTAAATAAGCTAACTACCAAGATGCCTTCTCAACCATTCAACGGATTCACTCATTCAAAGACTTGGGAAATCAGGATGGAGGAAGCAGACTTCAATCGCTGGGTAGCATCCCTGAATGAACCTTGTCTGTTTTTCGATGGGGCTTCAAAAGGAAACCCAGGCCCTTCCGGTGCCGGAGGTATTATCAAGTCAGAAAGAGGGATCATCAGCATAAATTATTCCTGGGGACTTGGAATAGGAACTAATAACATTGCTGAATTCTGCAGTCTCTGGCAAGGATTACAAATTGCTCGTAATCATGGAATCCGTCAGCTAACAGTCTTGGGCGACTCCAGGATCCTTATCAAGGCCCTCCAAACCAAGAAAGCTCCTCCAAATGTCCACCTCCGCCATATTTTTCAAAAAATTATCCTGGCAAGCAAACGTTTCCATAAAATAAGATATTTTCATGTCCTTCGAGCGCTTAACAGTCATGCAGACACGGAAGCTAACAATGGGGTTGAAATGGATCATGGAAATCTCAATGTCAATGGGATGTGTCAGCGATGTGACATTCCCTAGCAGAAGAAGATCCTGTATCTTCTTGCAGAGTGCTCATGGGCTTCCCAAAACCACGTTTTTCATGAAGTTGCAGAGATTCCCTGAACTCCAGCTCAGGAACTGGTCCTCGCGCCCTCGGGAGTCTCCCTGCTCGCCCTTAAATGAACCCCTCTCTGTTTTAGATCTCACTCCACTCTGCCATCAGAGAACGTTGGTCAAGCTTTCGGCTTTAGATTTGCTGAGGACGCTCTCTTCAGATCTGGCTCATTTCGTGGGTCCTTGCGCGCTCCTGACTGAGATGGCAAGCTCCTCAAGCTCCGGCCTCACTGCTGATGAACGCATTAGTGCATTGGAAGAAGCTCTCGGGCGTCTGCGGGGGAAATATGAAAGCCAGAAGGCCAAGATTGAGGCGCTGTCCAAAGCTGGGGAGCAGACATGGGACATCCTGAATCGAGACATAATGCAGCTGAAGACCGATTTTACTGAACAAATGGAAGAGTTTAAAGATGAAACGCGCACAGGATTCAAGGATGTGGCGAATACCCACGGAAATTTTGGACATCGCATAGCAGCTCTGGAAGCTCAATTTTCAGCCATGAGAGATAAGCTGGAAAAATGAGGCTACCTCTGCTGCATAATACGCCTCTCTTCCCTGTAATAGCTAAATAATTCTGGCATATGGGAATAGGGAGCCCTGCCATATTTTGGGCGAATCTATGAGATCGCTGTTCTGCTAAAATGAGGTGTATTGAAGCTAGTTCTACTATGTAAATGCTTTCGGTTGCTTAAATACCGGTTCTAATATAATTCCATAATGTTCTTGTCAAAAAAAACAACAATAGTAATGGCAGTGATGATGGTAGCATTGAAGAAAGTGGTGATTTTTTAATCGTTAGGAGCACCAATGATTGTATTACATTTATTCACATTGATACACAATACACATTTAAATTCACAAATATGTAGGAAGGAATGAACCACACTCTTGAGTTAAAATGAATACAATGCAAAAATGTGTTTCAATGCTAAATTTTCCACAGTATGGGTATAAAAATATCTCTAGCCTCTTGTTTTTTCTGAAAAAATCCAATTAATAATTAGAAAATAAAATATTTTTTAAAAAATATTGAATTTTGTATTTTAATTATTATTATTTTTATTAATATGTTTTATCATTTAAACAAATATACCTATCGATTAGACCTATGTTCATTGTAACATTGTAAATCTTCAATATATTTAATTAGCAATGTAACATTTTACAACACTAGACAATGCACTAGAATAGATATATTCTAATTGGCAATAAATAATTTTTATTGTTATCGGTGACACATTGTCATCCAATAGGGATAATATGTCCACATTAAATAACATGGTTGATTTTCAATACAAACAAACATTCCAAAATATACAACTTCTAACATTCGATTTGAATGATCATCATTCATCAATTTTCAAACTACTATCATTATTTGAGTTGCTTGCATGACTCATTTCTTCACCACTTGCATGGGTTATTATACTTGGGCGTTTGGAATATTTTGTTGATTGGATTGATTTTGACAGTGTGCCTCATCATGTTCCATCTACCTTTTGAAGAAGACCCAAAATGGCTATTTATGGTTTAATGACATATATGTTATTCCTTTATCTTCTTATGCTAAGAGCTAGTCCTTATCTATAGTTTATAGAATACATTTTTTTTATGACTACATGGCCTTGCTATAGACTAGACAATATAGATGCTAATTTTGGATACTTTTACGGCGGCCTATGTGCCATTCAACAATGTAAAATGTGATTTATATCTAATACAAATTGCACTCTTTTTTTAAAGGAAAAAAATGTTCCATCTACAAACATAGAAATAAAGTGTAATGAGAATATCTACATTTATAATAGAATGTGCATAATTGTGTTAATATAAAATCATACCATAGTAGCGAGTGTTTCATAAAAAATTATTATTATTTTGAAACCATGGTTCATGTCATCTCACAAGATATCTTATGTTGGATCACACGGGGGGAAACTCAAGTGGTAAAGATGAGAAGTTGCAAATGGAAGGTCACTTGTTCGAATCCCCCTAATCTTGCATGTGCGCCATGGTTTGGGCCCAGTGGATGCACCTAGGTGTATAGTGGTAGCGATATTGGATCGTTGGACCCCGTGTCATGCGAGTACCAACCCAACTTTAGCTATCGATTCCCCTAGTACAAAAAAAACAAGATATCTTATGTTGGCTCCACTTCTTATTTTATTTCTCATGAGTTTTATATGCCATGACATAGCATATATATGATCAAAGGTTTTTTTTCTATATTAATTATAAAATTAGAAAAGTAAAACAATATAGGTACTTACAAATTGTCTAATTAATCCATGATACTTCAATATATACTCACAAATCATACTTAATACAATATCAATTAAATGTTTGAATGACTCTTCTTTGTAGTTTAACACCTATTGGAAACACACATTGATGATTGTAAATCAATTAATATTTATACATCACAAACAATATGGAATATTAAATAAGGAAAATGCATTATGTACTCACAAACTCTACAATCAACACTTTTCTACTTTGTTTCCCTATCTTTTTTGTTAAAAGTGAACTCCATTTTGTTTTCTTTTCTACAACCATATTACAATTGAAAATCAATATTCCATGCGATAATTAAAGTCTCTATTCATAGAAAAAGATCAATCAATACACAAGTTTGATGCATGTTGTTGTTTGGATGGTTCCTACTTGAAATTATGCTAATTTCTTCAGATCATCTCCTTATACACTTTTTTTGACATCCCCACTGCCATGTTTGGGATATCACATCAATCATCCATTTTAATTTTACCAATATTCCTAAAAAAAACACCAAAAAAATCAATTAATATTTCCATTGAAAAGATATTAATTTGGTAATTTTTGCACTAGTTATGCATATTACAAAAAACCATGTTTAGCACTAAGAACTTTTAAATTATTCTTATTTTTTGTTGTATTTTTTTACAATTGAAATTATCATATGTCTCATTGACCATTCCTTTGGAAATGCTTGTTGTAGTATACAATAACCCGATCCTTGGATTCATTCGATTAATTTTTAAATTTTAAATGAAAAGAACATCTATACATTAGTTCAACTATATCCCTCGAAGTTTTATGAAATTTGTTTCCCCTCTTATTAAATTTGAACACCACTCTAGATGAAATACGAACAATTTATCATCATTTGCATCCTTCAAGATTTATATCTTCTTAGGATGACCTTATATTCCTTTGTTGTTGGTATTTACACAATATTCAACAAATGCAACATTCCCTCGTCACCTCCAACATTCATTGTTGCGAAGCATTCCCGTAAACGCTTCTCTTGAATTTTTAAGCTCTTATCTTTCTATTTCAAGGAACTATGAATATCATTTCCACCTTCTGCACTGTCAATAAATTTCTATTTCTTTATTTTTTAAGGTCCATTGCTACAGAGATCACTTGAAACCTGTTCTGTAATAACTTTTTTACTGTGCATGTCAATTGTTTTTTTCAATTTGGAAATTATTGAATCTGAGTGTGCAATTTTTTGTGCATGCTCTAAATTCTCCGTCATCAACTTCAAAACATATTCTGTTATTAATTCTTCATTTTCTTTCAATTTCTTCTCTAACTCGGCTACCGGACAAGTCTCTGATTTTACTGGTGGTATATTCAAAACAATTGGTCTTTTTTTCCAACTATTTTGCAAGCCTAGATTTTTTTTTTAGATTGATCCAAAGCGTTTTGAAAGCTATTATTCAGTTTTTAATATCATTTGTATCATATTCAACAATTTTATCAACCTAGATGGATAATGATGCAATCATGGCAACTTTTGAATTTTCATTTGTTTCTTCCTTCATTTGATTCTGCACAATTTTTTTTTTCAACTGTGCAATCTCTTTGAGGAATTTTGCAATATTTCTATCCTTTACCTGGAATATTTCATCCAATTTCTCTATAGAAGAGGAATCCGCCTCCGTTGAATCTTGTTGTTTGAAATGCACCATTTTATCATAAAGGAAAAACACAAATCTACCATCAAAATTATAACATGGAGTTACATTGTACTCATGTGCCACCTGTTTTGGAGGAATTCTATGAAAAATACTCTTGCCGGGAGAGGAAAAGGCATCATTACTTGGTTCCATGTCACTGTACATATGTTCTTGTCCCTAAGCTTCAACTTCATGTTCACTTAGCTGATTTAAAGTTGTAGAAGCAACAACTTCAACACGGGTGACAAAATCACTGCCCAAACTGTCATTGGATTTTCCCAAACCATCCTCATATTGCTCAGAAGACTGTACTGGCACTCCCTCATTATGCTTAGGAGAATGTACTAGCACTTCCTCATTGTTTCCCTTCCCAATACGTTTCTTGAAGTATGTTTTAGAAACAAGTGGTTTTGGTTGATATAGATCAATAATTTTCTGCAATGTGCCATGTAAATTGAACTTAATCTTCTTCTATTGGATCTCTTGTAATGAATAATGAATTTTATTAGCCAATAGATGAGGAATATATATGGGTTTGTCTTCAACCCAATGTATGACTAGCCTCATACGCTCAGCCAAAATATCCTGCTTGTGATGATTCATAATGGTCTTAAGGACAATCTGAATCAAGGTTTTGTATAGTCCGGGGGGGACATCCTGCATTTTTAAACCATTTCCGAGAACAAATACATTTTCACACAAATTTGATTTTCCATCTCCTTCTTCTCATGTTTTGGTGTTTTCCTAGATTTAAACATGGCTCCCACTCTGTGTGGAATTTTGGTTGCTTTGGAAACCAAATCAGGGTACAAATATACCCTCTTCCCAAGTATCTTCAACTCCATGTTCACAGCATCATAATTAAAAATGGCTTCATATATCTCCTTGTTAACAAAATCGAACTGTCCAAACAAAAAACCATACACTTTAGCTTTCGTGAGGATATTTTGAATACCTAGTGGCATTTTTTTTTCATCTCTCCATGCACTAGCACACTCCTGGAATTTTTTTATTGTGAGAGACCATATTTCAATTGTGTCCATGGTAGAGCACGCCCCTATTTCAACTGCGACAGTGGAAGAGGACTCCCCTGATTCATATGCGGCCATTTGTCTAATTTCGAAACTGAATTCGTCCAAAATCCCATTCAATACAGATTTTGCACACAGGGGTGGAATGTACGCTAAGGAATGCAAAAATACTAATGCAAGACAAATGACTTTTTTAAATGTATTTCATTTATTGCGTGCCATGAAATGAATTTCATTTTTGGATTTGTGGCTCTTTGTTGTCTATATATTAATTTGAGTACTATGCTTCTTTTGGACATTATGATCAGTCAACTAGGACTCATACTATTCATTCTATATTGTACTTTTTGATTCGGAAGAATAACAAAAGTATTGTTTTTTCTGCTTGAAATAAAAAACATCAACGCATGTCTCATATAAAGTTTGATTTTTTTTAAGTATTCATTTTAAATTGAATCATATATGTGGTTGAATTGAATCAATCTACCAAGATGGAATTTTTTCATTTTTGGACCCATCTTTACCGACTTGGATAAAATGCACACCCAACCCTCCTTATCGGGTGTTTTTTAGTGCTTTTAATTGCAAGTGGTGTGGATTACTATTTCCCACCTTCTTGTACATCTATATAAATTTTTGTTGGGCTTCACAAACTTTGCACATTATGTAAAAAAGAGAAATAAACATTAAAATAGATTTACATAATGTTGTGTAAAAAACATAGTGTAAATTTGCCAAAATGAGGTTAGTAAAATGCACGCCACGGGATGTACATTTGTCAATGATCAAAAGTAAAACCATAGACCTAGAGATTAAATTGATGTTTCGTTTGCTAGAAATCAATCTGCCAAGATAACATTTTTTCAGTTTTGGAGCCATCTTTACCCACTAGGATAAAATGCATGCACAACCCTCCTTATCTAGTTTTTTTAAGTGATTTTAATTGCAAGTTGTGTGGATTACTATTTTCCACCTTCTTGTACATCTATATAATTTTTTTTGGTCTTCACAAAGTTTGCACATTGTGTCAAAAAGAGAAGGAAAACATAAAATAGATTTATGGGTGTTGTGGAAAAAACAAAGTGTAAATTTGCTAAAATGGGCTTAGTAAAATGCACGCCACAGCATGTGCATTGATCAATAATTGAAAGTAAAACCACATTCATGGAGATAGTTCCATTTTTCACAATAACCTTTTTCAGATTCCTAAAATGGTGTTTCATTTGCTCGAAATCAATCTGCCAAGATGACAAATTTTCATTTTTGGACCCATCTTTACCCACTTGGATAAAATGCATGCCCAACCTTCCTTATCGAGTCTTCTTGAGAGATTTTAATTGCAAGTGGTGTGGATTACTATTTTCCACCACCTTGTACATCTATGTAATTTTTTGTTGGGCTTCACAAACTATTCACATTGTGTAAAAAAGAGAAATCATAATTTAAATAGATTTACACACTTTTGTGTAAAAAACGAAGTGTAAATTTGCTAAACTAGTGTGGATTAATATTTTACACCTTCTTGTACATCTATATATTTTTGTTGGGCTTCACAACCTTTGCACATTGTGTCAAAAAGAAAAAAGAAAATTAAAATATATTTACACAGGGTTGTGTAAAAAACTAAGTGTAAATTTGGAAAAAACAAGCTTAGTAAAATGCATGCCACGGTGTGTACATGATAATTAATTGAAATTAAAACCATAGTCCTGGAGATATTTCCATTGTTCACAAGAACCTCTTTTAGATTACTAAAATGTTGTTTCATTTTCTAGAAGTCAATTTGCCAAGATGACAATTTTTCATTTGTGGACCCATCTTTACCCACTTTGATCAAATGCATGCCCGCCCTCGTTATCATCTCTTTTTGGGTGATTTTAATGCAAGTGGTCTGGATTACTATTTCACACCTTCTTGTACATCAATCTAAATTTCTGGGGGCTTCACAAACTTTGCACATTGTGTAAAAAAGAGAAATCAAAATTAAAATAGATTTACATAGTGTTGTGTAAAAAACAAAGTGTGAATTTGCTAAAATGGCTTAGTGAAAAGCACAACATGGTATGTACATTGGTAAATAATTGGAAGTAAAACTAGAGTCCCTCTTTAAGATTCATAAAAAGAGAAATCAAAATTAAAATAGATTTACACATTGTTGTGTAAAATACAAAGTGCAAATTTGCAAAAACGGGCTTAGTAAAATGCACGCCACAGTATGTATATTGGTCAATAATTCGAAGTAAAACCATAGTCTAGAAGATATTTTCATTGTTCAAAAAAACCTCTTTCATATTTCTAATTTTTATTTTTTTGCTCAAATTCAATTTGCCAAGATGACATTTTTTCAATTTTGGACCCATCTTTACCCACTTGTATAAAATGCATTTCCAACCCTCATTATTTTCTCTTTGGAGATGGTGTGGATTACTATTGTCCACCTTGTTGTATATATATCTATTCTTGCTGGGATTCACAACCTTTTTACATTGTGTTAGAAAGAGAAACCAAAATTAAAACAAATTTACACAGTGTTGTGTAAAAAGCCAAGTGTAAATTTGTTAAAATGGCTTAGTGAGATGTATGCCATAGTATGTACATTGGTCAGTAATTTGAGGTAAAACCAAATTCCTAAAAACAGTTTCATCGTTCACAAGAAACTCATTCCTAAAATGTTGTTTCATTTGCTCGAAATCAATCTACCAAGATTTCAATTTTTCATTTTTGGACCCATCTTTACCCAATTGGATAAAATGCAAGTGCTCTAAAAATACTCACAACAGATCTAAGAGCTGATGTATACCTCACATGAAAGATTAAGATTAAGCAGGAAAATAGAAGAAGAGTGGACAATGTAGTGTAAAAGAGCAGCAGAATTATGATACCGTAGAAATCAGATATAAGCAGAATAACATCACACACTAATTCATTAATCATAATATGAACAATAAATAATACAATGGTGGAGAGGATTAGAATGCCAAGGTGGCAATTCGAATTAGCCTGCATGCACTAATCATTTAATAAGTGGAGTGTCATCAAAGCACAACTAGGAGTCCTGATCATCATCAGTGGAGTCATCAATGCCCAAGTAACTATCAACTAGATGTCAAACTGAGTCTAACTGGGTGTGGTAGGTGTAACTGGCACATGGAAGCACTAATGTAGTGAAGGAGGCTCAGTGGAGGATGCATGAGGAGCTAACTAGAGTTAGAATAGGCATTCTAGTCTCACTGGAGGTCCATCGGAGTGATAGAGTCAGTTGAGGAGTCAATATAGCCTTAAATCAAGGAAAGATCTAAAGATAACTCAACTAACTGAAGTGCAACTGAGTGGTAGGTGAGAGAGGGTGCCTTTCACAAGTGGTAGGTGAAACGAGGGTGCGCTAAGCACTAGGAGGGATAAAAATGATCAGAAAGAAGCTCTCGGGGATAACTAAATGAGGACTAGATGCTGGGACTGATGACTGGGATGCATGCAATTTGCATGCATGCATACAATTTCATGACCGCATGCAAAAATGCATGCATGACTGAAATGAAAGATAATGGAAATGATGTTAGGACTAGGATGGAGTATAGGAATATCCCAGCACCCCCCCTTAATCCATCCTGGGCCCTGGTAACTGAGACCAAAGGTCACCCAATACAATCAAATAAATTATAAAGAACAGTCTATGAAACAAGGAAATAGGGAAAACCTCATGTGAAAAATAACCCCCCCTCAAAATAGACTGTAGGGAATACCAAAAATAAATGCTCCAAACTCAAGCAAGTGTGATGCTTGGTCATATGTCTGGAGGTATATTCTTCTTGGGAAGAATTGGTTGATGCTAAAAAGCATGTGCTTGTACTTGCTCTTCAGATCGAATGTGATAAGAACAAATCCAAAAGTATGAGGATGATCCTGGAACCTGTGATTCGAATCAACTGAGGTAGGATCAAATCCATGAATGTGTAGATAGTCTTTTGTTTTCTCCTTCGAACCATCTTTGGTGAGATTATGCCCAAAAGAACCAACACATGATAGTGATTGCTTGGAATCCAAATCAGATCCAAGACTTGAAAAATGGTTTCTTGAGATCTCCTTTGAACCATTAGAGGTGAGATCAAAACCATGAAATGCATGAGAAATTATCCCAAGTGAATGACAATGCCCTACATATTCAATAAACTTCTGAGAGCATGTACAAATGATCATATAGTAGTACATAAGAGGTGAGTGATCAAGGAGAGCGAATGCATTACCTCCAATTGTTGATTTAACCTCTGAAACATTCAATAGATCATCATGATGCAAACCAACAGACTCTTGTGCAAGAGAGGATTTAAGAACCTCTGTAGTTTAGAGTGTGAGCTGGCACAAAATTCGAAATAGAAGAAATTTGGAGCATGAGTGTAGAATCTACAAGTTCTTCTTCTTTTTGGACAACTTCATTATGAGATATGTTTGATATTGATTGATGATCAGAGAGACCATCAAGGGGGGGAAATGCATCACTAGGCTTGCTCTCAAAATGGTTTGGACCAATCCCTTCATTCTGTTTTCCAAATATTTCATCCAGATGGGCCCATTGCTCTTTTGGAGATTTAGCAGAATTAAAGTGGGTTACCATGCAACGAGACATAGCATACATCATTGCTGCATAGGCTCTGTCACCTTCATTTAACCAATCATTCTCTTCTTCACAGGATTCAAACTCTCTTTCAAAACAATAATCAAAGAGACCATGTCTCTTCAAATGTGCTATCATCTTTGGTTTCCACTCATCATAGTTGAATGGAGAAAGAGGAATTCCTTCCGGATTCATGGAAGTTGTTTCAAAAGACCTGCAAAAAACAATAGAAAATATCTGCAACTGCTACTACTGCAACTGCTGCACTCGAAATCTTGATAATAACCTGCAAAAAACTCTCAGGAATGGAGATAGACAATAATCTCAACATGCTCTGATACCATGTGAAAATCCTCACAACAGATCTAAGAGCTGATGTATTCGTCACAAGAAAGATTAAGATTAAGTAGGAAAATAGAAGAAGAGTGGACAATGTAGTGTAAAAGAACATCATAATTATGATACAGTAGAAATCAGATATAAGCAGAATAGCATCACACACTAATTCATTAATCATAATATGAACAATAAATAATACAATGGTGGAGAGGATTCGAATTCCAAGGTGGAAATTCAAATTAGCTTGCATGTACTGATCATTTTATCAGTGGAGTGTCATCAAAGCACAACTAGGAGTCCTGATCATCATTAGTGGAATCATCAATGCACAAGTAACTGTCAACCAGATGTCAAATTGAGTCTAATTGAGTGTGGTAGGTGTAACTGGCACATGGAAGCACTAATGTAGTGAAGGAGGATCAATGGAGGGTGCATGAGGAGCTAACTAGAGTTAGAATAGGCATTCTAGTCTCACTGGAGGTCCATCGGAGTGATACAGTAAGTTGAGGAGTCAATCTAGCCTTAAATCAAGGAAAGATCTAAAGATAACTCAACTAACTGAAGTGCAACTGAGTGGTAGGTGAGAGAGGGTGCCCTTCACAAGTGGTAGGTGAAAGGAGGGCACACTAAGCACTAGGAGGGCTAAAATTGATCAGAA
Organism: Larix kaempferi; assembly: GCA_027924585.1. Classification (NCBI taxonomy): domain Eukaryota; kingdom Viridiplantae; phylum Streptophyta; class Pinopsida; order Pinales; family Pinaceae; genus Larix; species Larix kaempferi. The sequence goes on from BSBM01000866.1 coordinate 7,053,725, forward strand.
AGAAGCTCTTGGGGCTAGCTAAATGAGGCCTAGGTGTTGGGGCTGATGACTGGGATGCATGCAATTTCATTACTACATGCAAAAATGCATTTATGACTGAAATGCAAGATAATGGAAATGATGTTAGGACTAGGATGGAGTATAGGAATATCCCAACAAGCCCAACCCTCATTATTGGGTCTTTTCCAGTGATTTAAATTGGAAATGATGTAGATTAATATTTTCCACCTTATTATAGATCTATCTATTTTTGTTGGGATTCACAACCTTTGAACATTGGGTCAAAAAGAGAAATCAGAATTAAAATAGATTTACACCGTGTTTTGTAAAAAGTTAAGTGTAAAAAGCTAATTAATTGCAAAATTTCAAACAAATCTCGATAAAGTTTTCTTTTTAATACAACTTTTAGTTTATGCATATTTATAATCATGATACACTCAGACCAACAATTTTTCTCAATCAAATTTTACATATCTTTAAACCAATTAAACACATTTATATGATTGTGCTGATTATCCACTATTTATTCTTATGATAATATTCAACAAAAGTAGAAAACCTTTCATGTGACAAGACTAAAGACCTTAGTTGTGAAAATTTTTCCACTTGCCCTATTAGGGCACGTCAATTAAAATTTTTCTTTTTTGGTATAAAATATTGTTTGACAAGATATTTTGCTGATAAGAAACAATTAAAGAACAAATAAAGAGTGGGAGCCTCATTTCACATTATTTTATCGCTTCGATAACTCAAAACGACAGGAAAATAATAAAAGATTTGGAACACGTTCGACGTATCTGGAGGACCGCGATAGTTACCCGGACCGTCAAAGACTTCAATTCAAAACAAACCAAACTTTGCAATCCACGTGGATGAGGCGGGAGGCTGTACGCGCTCTGCATTGTCCGTTTTCTAAATAATTCACAGCCATGTGAAGTTATAAAAGCCTTCAACTCCTTAACTTACATATAGAATATGTAGTTCACCACTGAACTAGTCCGCGGTCACTAAACTGGGCACCGATTTTATTCTCATCTATAACGATTAATATCGCTCGTTTTGTCTTGCTGTTCAATTTTTTTAAAGAACCAGTCATCTCGATCCCCATCTCTTTTTTCTATAGAAGATGGTAAGCGCCAGTGGTTGTGTAAAAACAGTGGCACTAAAAAAGGTAGTGGCACTGTCAAAGGAAAGGGCGCAGCGATACCGGGGCCGAGTAACTCTCTATGTTGTTGTTGCGTGCATGGTTGCTGCTCTTGGAGGTTCCATCTTCGGCTATGATATCGGTATATCTGGTATGTATGTTCAATTCTTTCAAATAGTTTTCACTTTATATTTTGACTGCAGAATGCTGTGATCTGATAACTTTCGGAAGAGAATAACGTTTCATTAATGGATTTGTGGCTGAATGCTGAATTCTGAATTATGTTGTGAATCGCAGGCGGAGTGACATCCATGGATCCGTTTCTCCAGAAATTCTTCCCGACGGTATACCACAAGAAGCATCATGAAAAATACGATGATAGTGATTATTGCAAGTACAACAATCAAGGCCTGGTTATGTTCACCTCGTCCCTCTACGTTGCAGGTCTCGTTGCTACAATGGCCGCGGCATCCATAACGAGGAAATATGGGCGGAAGGCCAGTATTATCAGCGGAGGTATTAGTTTTCTGGTAGGCTCCGCTTTGAATGCCGTTGCCATGAACTTAATCATGCTCATCAGCGGGCGGATAATGCTTGGAGTGGGAATCGGCTTCGCAAATCAGGTAGGGTTGTATGCATTTCGAATTCAAGGGTTTCGCAAGAGTTTCGTCATTGTAAATCGAAAAATTCGTGGAAACTAGTAGTTTAGTCATCTGGGCTTTTGAATTACTTGTTTTGAAGTTTGAATTGGAATGACTTGGGTTTACAGATTGTTAACTTGAATTTGAATGACTTAGGTATAGACTGTCTCTTTTTAAGATTGAATATGAATGACTTGTGTTTACAGTTTTTTCCATTGAATGTTAATGCCTTAGGCTTACAGACCTTGGAATCTAGTAATTTGAAGTTAGAGAGTCTCTACTTTGAATTTGAATCTATTGTTTAAATAATTGTTTGTTGGAATTTTTGTCAAGGCCGTTCCTCTATACCTCTCAGAGCTGGCACCTCCAAAAACCCGCGGAGGACTGAATATAATGTTCCAGTTGTTCACAACATTTGGGATCTTCTCAGCAAATATGGTTAATTACAGAACTCAGAAAGTAAAAGCCTGGGGATGGCGTCTATCTTTCACTCTGGGTTTGGCTGCCGCTCCTGCAATTTTGATGACCGTTGGAGGGATATTTCTCCCTGAGACGCCCAACAGCCTGATAGAACGCGGCCATTGGGAAAAAGGCCGTGCTGTCCTGGAGAAGATCAGGGGCACCAGGAATGTAGAAGCAGAGTACGAAGATATGGTGGATGCAAGTGAAATGGCTAAATCACACACTCATCCATTTCGGATTATTTTACAAAAGAGGAACCGGCCACAGTTAGTGATGGCGATCTGCATGCCCATGTTTCAGATATTGACTGGAATCAATTCAATATTTTTCTATGCCCCTGTTCTATTCGGCAGTTTGGGTTTTGGTGCAAATGCTGCCCTGTACTCGTCTGTCATGATTGGAGCTGTTCTTGCAGCTTCCACCGTGGTATCGATTGCCACTGTCGACAGATGGGGGCGAAGAGTCTTGCTTATTAGTGGTGGCATTCAGATGATAATATGTCAGGTAAGAGCAAAGCGGACAGAGAGATTAGACTCTATTTTTCGTTTTTGCAGCTTTTGTTGCTTATTGATTTCCAGCATGACAATATATATGGCCTTTAATCACGACCGAAGCTCGCGGCTCAAACATAACTCCACGTTCATGTTCTTACAGTCTTGGAAGGTTCACATTTGGAATCGAATAATTCATGATTTTTTATGTTCCAGTTCTTCAAATCCAGAATCCAAATGGACGTGCCTGATTTCTCCTCAATTATTAGTGTAAAATTAGGGCTTGAACTGTGGAAATCCTATTAGTCCCTTACGTTTACACCAGCTGAACAATACTGCAAATATTATGTTTTTTTTTTATTGGGTTGTTTGCACCCCTGGTAACAGTCTATGCCCGAGTGTCTCTGTGACCGGTTCCACTTACAATTCCAGACTTGAGTCTTGACTGTTTCCCTGCATCCGCTAAACAAACGCTGAAAAAACAGGTTTCAATTGCTTTTATGGTTTCCCGATTCAGCACAGAAACGATATTTAACCTTGAGAGGAAGTCATGTAAGTGCAGGGCAGAAACTTGCTTTTAAAACCTTTAAATCGTAACCAGATCCTATAAGAAGCTTGTAAAGGGCGATTTCATAGTCACTGCATGTTAATACGCCAAACTTTGTGCAGCAGGGACGTGCAAACCTGTTTCCAGAGTTCTAAAATCCAAACCCTTTCGGTAATCTGGACAACTGATTGCACTGCAAAACGATGCTCTCATTCAGTTTATTATTGTCTGATCCAGAAAAGCATACTAGAAGATTATAGTGGTTTCTTTTATTCTCTCGTTCACCTTATTATTGTCTGATACAGAAAAGAATAGTAGAAGATTTAAGTGGCTTTTTTCCTTCCTAGTATTTGTGTTACTGCTTGAATCATAAATAATAATATTTATCTTATGTGTTTACAGTTTATTGTTGGCATAATCCTGGGCCTAAAGTTTGGAGAGGAGAAGCCTCTATCCAAAAGCTTCTCAGCAGTATTGGTAGCAGCCATATGTTTATTTGTGGCTGCATTTGGGTGGTCATGGGGTCCTCTTGGATGGACTGTGCCAAGTGAAATTTTCCCATTAGACACACGTTCTGCTGGACAGGCCATAACTGTGTCTGTGAATCTTCTTTTCACCTTTGCAATTGCACAGGTCTTCCTATCTCTTTTATGTATTTTCAGGTATGGGATTTTCCTATTCTTCTCAGGCTGGATATGTATCATGACTACATTTGTATACCTCTTCTTGCCAGAAACTAAGGGTATACCCATTGATGAGATGGTTTTTCAATGGAGAAAGCATTGGTTTTGGAAAAAAATAGTTCTATCCACCGATGAGGATTCCCAAAAAGAGGATTCTAGAAAAGGGAGGCTACCGGAGGTCTGATTCGCAGAGGAGATTTCTCTCTTAATTGTAACATGCAGATCTATTTAAGTTTGTTTTATGTCCACTACCGGAGAACTGCCAAGAAAGGTACGGCGAATAGATGTATTTTCTTTGCCTTCTATAGGCTACGGATGTGGCCTTCTTCTGATGCAGTATATTATATTGTTTTTGTTATAATAGATTATACTTGTATATGCATTGTCTCTCGGTAAAGGGCTAATTAACAACATGAAGGAGATGACGAATTCGAATCAAGCTGCATCAAAACTAAAATGTGAAAATAAAATCATAAGCAGCCTACTTTGCATCAAAACTACAATGTGAAAATCCTACTTTGCATCAAAACTACAATGTGAAAATAAAATCATAAGCAGCCTACTTTACTAGGCAGGGAGACCATATTGTAAATTTGGAAGAGAAAATTGATGGTTATAGGTGAGCAAATAGGTTGGGCAAGCTAGGAACCTTTACCCATGGAGTTATGTTGCTCATAAGTGCTTGAGAAACCACGAATTTGAAGGTACAGGTGGTTCTATAACAGCACATATAAGATTGAATTTCTTCTATGCATACAGTGGAAGCACCTAGTAAGATGAATCACCAAAGAGAACTGTGGATTAGTGAAGGGGATGCTTGAGCTAGAAGGGTGTTGTGTGGGCGAGGTCTTGTGGAAGCCAAGGTTGTGAGGGGAGTGAGACCCCTGTAGAGCTCTATATGAGCATTTGGTTAAGCATAGAGAGTAGAATGGGTTGTGCGATGAGAGATTGAAGCCCGCAGGTGTTTCCTTTTCCATGGTGGCTTCATAGCCGAACTTAGGAGTGGCCTCTCAGCAGAAAGAGTATAAGCTAGAAAGAGTGCCTATGGTTGGGTGGAAAATCACTCTTACACAACCAGTTGCTTGGATATGCGTTGGATAAAGATAAGTATTCTTTTGCATTTGAATCTGAAATGTTTTTATTTGATGCATGTAATGTTTATGTTTGTATGTGCATGCCTAATGTGTGTCGATAGATTTTCATTCCATGGTGTATGTTATTTAAATTTTTGCACACATTTCAATTGTTAAATTTCGTATTATGGATCTGGGGGGAAATTTGAGTGCATGCGGTTTTACTAATGTGTGCACGCTAATAATGCATGTGCGTTAGTAGCGCGTACACGCTTTTGTGCCAACATGGATTCCTTAGTGAAGGTTCAAAAATAGCTAGACCAAAAGTGCATGCGTGGTGTTGGGAGTACGTGCATGCTTTTGATTTTTATTGTTCACGCGCTCCTATTGCAACAGTTTTGGGTACCATCTCCTTGCAAGCACCCCAATCTATTTATCCCATCATTATGAATTATGTTAATATCAATATTTTCTTGAGCCATAGGATTAACTTTATCATATCTATTATTGTCTCCATGATGATCTCCATTAGCTTATTTACCAACATTTCTACTATTATTTGGAACATCTTTCTCATTCTTCAATCCAATCCTAGGATGCTTTGTCTTTGTCATTATAATTACAATCAAATATATATTAAAAGAATAAATTAAAACTTCTAAAATAAAGTAATAAGAATAAAAATTAAACATGTAACAAAGAAATCCATCTAGTAAGTCTTACCATTGGATGAAATTCATGCCCCTTTTGAAGTAGCCATATTCCCAACAATGTTTTATAGCTATAATCCTTACCTTAAAGTTCTTCTTTTCATTCATTGCAAGGGAATCCACATTTACCATCACCAAGTTACTCCCTTAGCTTAGCAATAATCCTTTAAGCTATCTATATAATTTAATCAATAAATTTTTGTAATTTAATAGGAAATTGTTATAATATTGATGGCATATTTGTCGAAACTACAAAACATTGTATTGTAGATGTCAAGAACATCACATAATTTTCAGCTTAATATGAAGAGTTCTTATATAATTATCTTTTATGTGCATGGTCAATAGAATACCAACATAAGTTGCCTATGTCAACAAAAGGGTCTATCGACCATTTCAAAGACAAAAAAATGTCATGTAACATTTATGTTGTACTTATGTACAAATGTTGTAATTTCAATGTTCACTTTGGATCATCGGAATTAAGATATATGTGCAAATTAAATTGAAAAACATAAAGGGATTTTTGCACGAGATGTTCAATTTCAATCATCATTATCAAAAAATACTTCAGAATTAACATCCAAATATAAGTGAATGTTGCAAAATCATAATTAATTACATAATATGTTGTTTGTACCTTAAGCATGTAATTATACCAAATATATGAATATGGTAAAAGCATAATTAATTATATAATATGTTGTTTGTACCCAAAGCAAGTGATTTCCATTCTTGTAATAAAAAAAAACTTTATTGATTGAATTCTTCACGGAATTATAGTTATTCATTTCAATTATTCTAAATTTTTATAATTTAAAATTAAAAAATATCTCAACAAAAATACATTTTTTATTTAAAAAAATTATATTGTTTTCATAATTTTATTAAATTATTAATAAAATATATACATCCACTTAATTAGTTATTTAATTTTTTTATTTTCACAATTTTAAATTGCAAAATTTCAAACACATCTCGATAAAGTTTTTTTTAACACACCTTTTACTTTATGCATATTTATAATCATGATACACTCACCAACAATTTATATCAACCAGATTTTATATCTCTTTAAACCAATTAAACACATTTATATGATTGTGTTGATTATCCACTATTTATTCTTATGATAATATCGAATAAAAGTAGAAAAACTTTCGTGGGATAAGACTAAAGACCTTAGTCGTGAAAATTTTTCCACTTGAAATGGGTCGTAAATTGGTTAATTTGAAGGGTGGGCATTAATTTCAGTTTGAAGGGTATATATGAATGGTTAGCCATGGCATTTGGACTAACTAATGCATCTAGTACCTTTATCAGATTAATGAATGAAATGATAAATCCTTATTTGGGAAAGTGTGTTGTTATTTATTTAGATACTATTTTGATTTTCAACGTGGAAAAATAAGAGCATTTAATCATTAGAAGTGTTCGGATATCCACATCATCTTTTTCAGGATCCTGCATGCAAATTAGGGTTTGCATGCAGAATCTAGGGTTTGCATGCACCTGCATGCACTGGCATGCAGCCCAGTCACCAGTTTGATGCCTCCAGCACCTTATCCACTTCATTCTAGCACCCGGGAGCCACCTACCACAGAGTTTTAGCCCTCCTAAGCTGAAAGGCGCCCACTTCTCACCTACTGCCAGAGAAGGGCGCACTTGTTCACCTACCACTGCAGTTCCACTTCAGTTACATTCAATTAGCTCCGATTCTCCCTGATTTGAGGCTAGTTTCACTCCCGACTGACTGTATCACTTCCGTTGGACCTCCAGTTTGATTAGGTGACTTGTTCTGACTTCAGTTAGCCTCCCATGCGCCCCCACTGAGCCTCCTGATCCTTAATCAGTGCTACACACTTCAGTTACACTTATTACACTCAGTTAGACTCAGATTGACACCTGGATGACTGGTTGTTGTGATTGATGAGCACCACCGATTGATTGATGAGGACTCCTAGATAGAGTCAAGCTACTCCATTCAGTGATTTGAATGACCTCCTTAGGCAATTCGAATTGCTCAGTCATTGTGACAGTTTGTATTGTAATTCATTCACCCTTTCTGGGATAGAGAGCACTGCTGCATGTTTTGCACGGTTTTGCACCATATTTTCTATGTTCATATGTTGTGATTGATTTACTTGTTCATTAGATCTGCTGTGACTAATTTTACATGGTATCAGAGCCATTGCAGGGACAAAATCTCTTTTCTACAGGTGTTTCTACACGAAGATTTGACTGAATTGCTAAAAATTGCAAAACGTTTGGCATGAGATATCTCAAGGGCATTCGCTCCTGTGCATGCAAAGCTTGAAAAATATTCCAATACCACTCCAGAAGCTTGAGTTACCACATAATTCCTGGATCTGATACATTGGACCTATTCAACATTGCTTGAAATCCAATCCCAGGTGTGATGCAACTCTCAAAGGGTGGATTGTTCGACCTTATTGTGGTTGTTTTTATGTGATTTGCAGGTTTATTGTCTCCTCCAATTCCACTCGCTATCTTTTGCATGCAAGCTTCCCTACAGCAATTGCATTCGCTATAGTCTGCATGCAAGCTTCCTCTTCATCAGTTGACTCAATCCTTGCAATGGAATACTCTTCTTCAAAGCCTATCCTCACCCCATTCAATTATTTTGATTGGAAAGATGATATGGAGATCATATTACGTTCAAAAGGTTACTACCGAGTCACTATTGGTCTTGAATTGGAGCCAAACAATGTGTCAGATCGAACCAAACACTACAACAAGCTTGATGAAGCTTATGGTCTTCTTTGTCTCTCCATCTCCAAAGATCTTCACTTCCATCTCAGCGGATTGAAGACTCCAAAAGCCATATGGGAGCAACTTGAAACACTATTCGGCAAGCAGGATGAGCTTAGGGCTTTTCAATTAGAGAATGAATTGATTGTCCTTAATCCTGAGAATTTCGAGACCATCAATGAATTCTTCACAAAATTCAAGAACTTGAACTTGCAATTGAAGAACAGTGGTGTTATCAAAGAGGATAAACAGTTGATCCTCTCCATTCTAAGCAAGCTTGGGAAAGATTATTCGGTATTTGTCTCTACTTTCAATTCCGGTCGGCTAACTACCCCGAATTGGAAGATGCCTACCTTGAATGCCTTCATTGAGTCCGTTACAAAAGAGCATGACAAGTTGATTCAAATGGGGTCCATAAGTTCCAAAGATTCAGCCCTATTTGTTCAAGGACCCAAGATCTCGAATGGTAAAGGAATGCAAAAGAAGGAGAAGCCCAAATTCGAGCCTCACAAGCAAAAAGACAAAGGCAAGCAAATGGATGCACCATCCAGTTCGAAATCCAAGCAAAAGGGCAAAGAAGGTAACCAAAAATCTAAATGTACTTATTGTAACCGTGGCTTTCATCCCGAAAGTTCATGTATGAAGAAGACTATAGATAAAATGGCCCTCCTTTTGGAAAAGAACAACATAACCCTTCCTGACGGTGCAAGGAAGAAGGATCGGAATGATGATCATGAAAGAGGACAAGCACTCATGGCAACGGTTTCGAATCCCACTACTCTCTTGATAGATTCGGGTGCATCAAATCATATGGCTGCAAATATTGATTCCTTTTCCTCATTCGATCCAAACAGCTCCATCCCCATCCATTTGGGAGATGACTCAAAAATTTCTTCAAAGGGCAAAGGTACGATTCATGTAGAACATGGAAGCTTTCAGAATGTTCTCTATGTGCCTTCCTTAGCTTCGAATCTCCTTTCTGTGTATCAAATGACACATACTGGTGAACCAAAGCAAGTCACATTCAGCCCTAATACAGTTGAAATTTCTGATATCAAAAGTGGAAGACTAGTTGCGGTTGGAAAGGCAAACCACACTGCAAAATGCTATGAGTTTTCGCACTTTATTCCGCTTGCAAAGCCCACTTCCCTTCGCACACATGGTAATGAGGTTAGTAGGCTTTGGCATGAAAGATTTGGACATCTAAATTATAATTATTTGCTGCTGCTATCAAATAAATCCATGGTAGATGGGCTTCCACAACTCCGTTCCTCGATGGGAATATGCACCGGTTGCATTATTGGGAAGCACCCCGAGCACAGATTCGACCGCAGCAAGGCTAGCAGAGCCTCTACTATTTTGGGATTGATCCATTCTGATATCAGTGGTCCGCTTCCCCATATGTCATTAAATGGTTCAAGGTATGTTTTGACATTTATTGACGATTTTTCCCGCTTTACATGGGTATTCTTTCTCAAAAACAAGTCAGAAGTGCTTGGAAAATTCAAGGATTTTAAGGCTTCTGTTGAGACCACCACTGAGAGCAAGATCAAATCTCTTAGATCTGATAATGGTGGGGAATATATCAAGTCCGATTTGCTGCAACTTTGTGCCCAAAGCGGAATCAAGATCCAACATACAGTTCCCTACACACCCCAGCAGAACGGTGTAGCGGAAAGGAAAAACCGGTCACTGAAAGAGATGGCTACATGCATGATTGAATCGAAAGGTTTTGCTGCAAATCTTTGGGCTGAAGCAATTAATGTTGCTGCATATATACAGAATCGTGTTCCACATTCATCCGTGAAAGGTATGACTCCTTTCGAAGCATTCTTTGGTCACAAACCGGATGTGTCAAATTTGAGAGTTTTTGGCTCTACTGCATGGGCTAGAATTCCTTCTGAGAAGAGACGAGCTTTGGATCCACAAAGTATTGAGTGCATATTGATAGGATATGGGGAAGAATCAAAAGCATATAAACTCATGGATATCAGATCTAAAAAGATATTCATAGAGCGCAGTTTGCAGTTTGAAGAACCGCTTCAAGAATTGCAACTAGTCGAGGAGAAAACTGTCGATTCACCGCCTTCACCAGAAGAAGATTCGAGCAGCGATAATGAAGGTATGAGTTCTGATATTTCTGATATTGTAGCAGCATATGATGATCATGACATATCAGGTTCGGAATCCGATCATTATGATCCTCCTCAGTTACCAAAGTGGGCCCAAAACACTCTACAATCTGCTGGTTCGAATCTTGGAAATCCTGCTGATCCGAGACGAACAAGAGGAGACTTTCAAAGAGCAGGTATGGCTCTTTCTATTGCTGATCCATTTCTTCCTGAGATTTGTTATTTGATGGCTGGTTCAAATCCTACATCATACTATTCAGCCCATCAAGTTCCGAGATGGAAAAGTGCCATGGATGAAGAGTACAGTTCTCTTCAAAAGAACAATACATGGGAGCTAGTTTCTCTTCCACCTGGAAGAAAATTAGTGAAGTGTAAATGGGTCTACCGTACTAAAGTTGCTGCTGATGGCACTATCAGCAAATATAAAGCAAGGTTGGTGGCAAAAGGTTTTTCCCAAGTCCAAGGAGTGGACTACACAGAGACCTTTGCACCGGTTGCAAAGATGGATTCCATCCGCCTTGTTTTAGCTATTGCCGCATCCAAGCACTGGGAAGTGCATCACATGGATGTGAAGAGTGCATTTTTACATGGAGACCTTGCTGAAGAGGTCTATATGCAGCAGCCAGAGGGTTATACATCAGATCCATCATTGGTTTGTAGATTGAAGAAGTCTTTGTACGGGTTAAAACAGGCCCCAAGAGCTTGGTACGCAAAGATGGACTCCTTCCTTCTTTCTCAGAATTTCCAAAGATGCAAATCTGATCTGAATGTGTATCTTCAGCGAGTTAAAGGTAATTTGTTGGTTATTGTACTTTATGTTGATGATCTTCTTCTTACTGGTAGCACACTTACTTCAATAAACAAGCTAAAATCTGCCTTAAATCTAGCTTTTGACATGAGCGATTTGGGCTTGCTGAGTCACTTTTTGGGATTGGAGATAGCTCAAAATTTTGATGGGATCACTATATCTCAGCAAAAATATGCTTCCGACCTGTTATTGAAGTTTAATATGGCTGAATGTAAGGCAGCCCCATTCCCATTCCTCTCAGGAATCAGTCTTGAGGAGGGAGATTCCACACCGCTTGCAGATTGCAGTATGTATCGACAGTTGATTGGTTCACTACTTTATTTGACACATTCACGGCCTGATATCTCATATTCCGTGAGTGCCGTGTCAAGATATATGCAGAAACCACATGAGCTTCATTGGAGAGCATCCAAGCGGATCTTGCAGTATGTGCAAGGTACGAGACAGTTTGGCATACACTATGCTGCAGATTCTGAGCTAGATTTCATTGGTTTTACTGATTCAGATTGGGCAGGTGATAGCATTGATCGGAAGTCCACTTCCGGTTATGTTTTCATGATTGGTCATGGTGCTATTTGCTGGTCCAGCAAAAAGCAAGCAGCCATAGCACTTTCTTCAGCAGAGGCAGAGTATCGAGGGGCAGTCAATGCCTGCATTCAGGCAGTTTGGTTGCAGGGTATTCTTTCCGAGTTTGGTTTTGGTGGCACTACTTCGACTATCCTATTTTGTGACAATCAAAGTGCTATCAAGATCTCCACAGATCCAGTTCAGCGGCAGAGGACCAAACACATTGAGATTCATATGCATTACATTCGACAGTTGGTGCATGACCGCACCATCATTCTGCAATATTGCCCTACTGATGAGCAAATTGCAGACATCTTCACCAAGAGCTTCACTGAGAAGAAGTTCTCTTACCTCCGTTCACTGTTGGGGGTGAGTTCCATCATGGTGGAGACAGATTGATTCATTATTATGCTTTAGCTTGAGGGGGGGCTTTCTTCCCACTGGGCTTTCCCTCTTTCCTCACTTAGTTTATTTTCAGCATTTTTTGGATTATTGTATTCGGGTGACCTTTGGTCTTAGTTACCAGGGCCCCACATTATTTTTTGTTGGAACATCATAGTCTAGCTTGAGAGGGGTGTTCGGATATCCACATCATCTTTTTCAGGATCTTGCATGCAAATTAGGGTTTGCATGCAGAATCTAGGGTTTGCATGCACCTGCATGCACTGGCATGCAACCCAGTCACCAGTTTGATGCCTCCAGCACCTTATCCACTTCATTCTAGCACCCGGGAGCCACCTACCACAAATTTTTATCCCTCCTAAGCTGAAAGGCACCCACTTCTCACCTACTGCCAGAGAAGGGCGCACTTGTTCACCTACCACTGCAGTTCCACTTCAGTTACATTCAGTTAGCTCCGATTCTCCTTGATTTGAGGCTAGTTTCACTCCCGACTGACTGTATCACTTCCGTTGGACCTCCAGTTTGATTAGGTGACTTGTTCTGACTTCAGTTAGCCTCCCATGCACCCCCACTGAGCCTCCTGATCCTTAATCAGTGCTACACACTTCAGTTACACTTATTACACTCAGTTAGACTCAGATTGACACCTGGATGACTGGTTGTTGTGATTGATGAGAACCACCGATTGATTGATGAGGACTCCTAGATAGAGTCAAGCTACTCCATTCAGTGATTTGAATGACCTCCTTAGGCAATTCGAATTGCTCAGTCATTGTGACAGTTTGTATTGTAATTCATTCACCCTTTCTGGGATAGAGAGCACTGCTGCATGTTTTGCACAGTTTTGCACCATATTTTCTATGTTCATCTGTTGTGATTGATTTACTTGTTCATTAGATCTACTATGACTAATTTTACAAGAAGTGACTTAAAAACCTATATAAATTTCATTTATGGAATAAGAGTTAGTATACATGGCTTTTGTAATATCTGAAAAAGGGTTGAATATGGATACCAAAAAGGTAAGTCCATTGTAGAATGACCTATTCCAACAAGTACATTTGAAGTGAAAATTTCATGGTTTGTGTTTTTTTTGGAAAGTTTAGTACCAATTTCAATTGTATTTATGCATTATTAACTGCATGTATGAATAAAGGAGAATTCCAATGGAATCCAACATCTAAAAATTGATTTGAGTTGTCAAAGAAAAAAGTGAATGAGAAAGCAATATTGGTTTTACTTTATTTTTTAGAATTTTTTCCTAGTAGATTATGATGCTATTGGAACAATAGTTAGGTAGTACTTAGTCCAGCAAGAAAACCAATTATATACTCTAGTGAGAAATTAAGTGAAGAAAAACAAATATTTGTGTAGAATTATTAGTTGCATGCTTTTATTCAAGCATTGAGTCAATGCAAACATTATTTATTGCCTAAAGAGCATGTTGTATATATTCATCATCGCACATTGAGATATATTAATAATCAATTAAATTTGGAATAGTGACACATGAAATGGGTGGAATTTTGTAGAGTTACACATTTTTGTTGAAACATAGATCTTGAAGATATAATAGATACATGGAGGGAAACGAGATCATTTTTTACCACTATGATAATTGAGTTGGTACACTACAAGGGAAAAAAATATAGTGGATATTTTTACAAAGGTTTTTAGTATTACAAGATTGGACAAAATTATCAAAAAATATGTTAAAACCTACATGTTATTAGGAGTGAAAATTTTAATGGATTTTCTCTATAACTAAAAATTATCGTTGGTTAGAGGTCCTAGCGGAGGCTTTCTTTGGTTTGGTTATATCAATAGTGCACACCAATGTGCTCATTATATATAATGTGCACTAGTGTGTTGTGTAATGATATGCACTGGGGCTTCCAAATACTATATGAAGCATCAGTGCATGCAACATATTTCTGAATCCTTAGTGTATAATTTAGTTATAGAAGAATTAGGGCACTTTTGTCAACAATAAGCATTGGTCCACCACATTTTCATATGTGTTGAGGTGCTTGTATAAAAAATAGGCCCTAGTGCACTACAACTTTGATACACACCAAGGATTTAAAGATATAGAATGTGCATTAGTGTGTATGATTTATATTTTGAAGCCTTGGTAATTAGTTTATACAATGAAACAACAAATGCATATATCATCATAAAAATTGTAAGTTCTTGTAATGGTAACAACAATAGTAATGACAGTGATGATGGTAGCATTGAAGAAAGTCGTGATTTTTAAATCGTTAGGAGCACCAATGATTGTATTACATTTATTCACATTGATACACAATACACATTTAAATTCACAAATATGTAGGAAGGAATGAACCACACTCTTGAGTTAAAATGAATACAATGCAAAAATGTGTTTCAATGCTAAATTTTCCACAGTATGGGTATAAAAATATCTTTAGCCTCTTGTTTTTCCTGAAAAAATCCAATTAATAATTAGAAAATAAAATATTTTTTAAAAAATATTGAATTTTGTATTTTAATTATTAATATTTTTATTAATATGTTTTATCATTTAAACAAACATACCTATCGATTAGACCTATGTCCATTGTAACATTGTAAATCTTCAATATATTTAATTAGCAATGTAACATTTTACAACACTAGACAATGCACTAGAATAGATATATTCTAATTGGCAATAAATAATTTTTATTGTTATCGGTGACACATTGTCATCCAATAGGGATAGTATGTCCACATTAAATAACATGGTTGATTTTCAATATAAACAAACATTCCAAAATATACAACTTCTAACATTCGATTTGAATGATCATCATTCATCAATTTTCAAACTACTATCATTATTTGAGTTGCTTGCATGCCTCATTTCTTCACCACTTGCATGGGTTATTGTACTTGGGTGTTTGGAATATTTTGTTGATTGGATTGATTTTGACAGTGTGCCTCATCATGTTCCATCTACTTTTTGTAGAAGACCCCAAATGGCTATTTAGGGTTTAATGACATATATGTTATTCCTTTATCTTCTTATGCTAAGAGCTAGTCCTTATCTACAGTTTATAGAATACATTTTTTTTATGACTACATGGTCTTGCTATAGACTAGACAATATAGATGCTAATTTTGGATACTTTTATGGCGGCCTATGTGCCATTCAACAATGTAAAATGTGATTTATATCTAATACAAATTGCACTCTTTTTTTAAAGGAAAAAAATGTTCCATCTACAAACATAGAAATAAAGTGTAATGAGAATATCTACATTTATAATAGAACGTGCATAATTGTGTTAATATAAAATCATACCATAGCAGCGAGTGTTTCATAAACAATAATTATTATTTTGAAACCATGGTTCATGTCGTCTCACAAGATATCTTATGTTGGATCACGTGGGGGGGAACTCAAGTGGTAAAGATGAGAAGTTGCAAATGGAAGGTCACTTGTTCGAATCCCCCTAATCTTGCATGTGTGCCATGGTTTGGGCCCAGTGGATGCACCTAGGTGTATAGTGGTAGCAATATTGGATCCTTGGACCCCGTGTCATGCGAGTACCAACCCAACTTTAGTTGTCGATTCCCCTAGTACAAAAAAAACAAGATATCTTATGTTGGATCCACTTCGTATTTTATTTCTCATGAGTTTTATATGCCATGACATAGCATATATATGATCAAAGGTTTTTTTTTCTATATTAATTATAAAATTAGAAACGTAAAACAATATAGGTACTTACAAATTGTCCAATTAATCCATGATACTTCAATATATACTCACAACTCATACTTAATACAATATCAATTAAATGTTTGAATGACTCTTCTTTGTAGTTTAACACCTATTGGAAACACACATTGATGATTGTAAATCAATTAATATTTATACATCACAAACAATATGGAATATTAAATAAGGAAAATGCATTATGTACTCACAAACTCTACAATCAACACTTTTCTACTTTGTTTCCCTATCTTTTTTGTTAAAAGGGAACTCCATTTTGTTTTCTTTTCTACAACCATATTACAATTGAAAATCAATATTCCATGTGATAATTAAAGTCTCTATTCATAGAAAAAGATCAATCAATACACAAGTTTGATGCATGTTGTTGTTTGGATGGTTCCTACTTGAAATTATGCTAATTTCTTCGGATCATCTCCTTATACACTTTTTTTGACATCCCCACCACCATGTTTGGGATATCACATCAATCATCCATTTTAATTTTACCAATATTCCTAAAAAAAACACTAAAAAAATCAATTAATATTTCCATTGAAAAGATATTAATTTGGCAATTTTTGCACTAGTTATGCATATTACAAAAAACCATGTTTAGCAATAAGAACTTTTAAATTATTCTTATTTTTTGTTGTATTTTTTTACAATTGAAATTATCATATGTCTCATTGACCATTCCTTTGGAAATGCTTGTTTTAGTATACAATAACCCGATTCTTGGAGTCATTCGATTAATTTTTAAATTTTAAATGAAAAGAACATCTATACATTAGTTCAACTATATCCCTCGAAGTTTTATGAAATTTGTTTCCCCTCTTATTAAATTTGAACACCACTCTAGATGAAATACGAACAATTTATCATCATTTGCATCCTTCAAGGTTTATATCTTCTTAGGATGACCTTATATTCCTTTGTTGTTGGTATTTACACAATATTCAACAAATGCAACATTCCCTCGTCACCTCCAACATTCATTGTTCCGAAGCATTCCCGTAAACGCTTCTCTTGAATTTTTAAGCTCTTATCTTTCTCTTTCAAGGAACTATGAATATCATTTCCACCTTCTGCACTGTCAATAAATTTTTATTTCTTTATTTTTTAAGGTCCATTTCTACATAGATCGCTTGAAACCTGTTCTGTAACAACCTTTTTACCATGCATGTCAATTGTTTTTTTCAATTTGGAAATTATTGAATCTGAGTGTGCAATTTTTTGTGCATGCTCTAAATTCTCCGTCATCAACTTCAAAACATATTCTGTTATTAATTCTTCATTTTCTTTCAATTTCTTCTCTAACTCGGCTACCAGACAAGTCTCTGATTTTACTGGTGGTATATTCAAAACACTTGGTCTTTTTTTCCAACTATTTTGCAAGCCTAGATTTTTTTTTAGATTGATCCAAATCCTTTTGAAAGCTATTATTCAGTTTTTAATATCATTTGTATCATATTCAACAATTTTATCAACCTCGATGGATAATGATGCAGTCATGGCAAATTTTGAATTTTCATTTGTTTCTTCCTTCATTTGATTCTGCACAATTTTTTTTTTCAACTGTGCAATCTCTTTGAGGAATTTTGCAATATTCCTATCCTTTACCTGGAATATTTCATCCAATTTCTCTATAGAAGAGGAATCCGCCTCCGTAAAATCTTGTTGTTTGAAATGCACCATTTTATCATAAAGGAAAAACACAAATCTACCATCAAAATTATAACATGGAGTTACATTGTACTCATGTGCCACCTGTTTTGGAGGAATTCTATGAAAAATACTCTCGCCAGGAGAGGAAAAGGCATCATTACTTGGTTCCATGTCACTGGACATATGTTCTTGTCCCTAAGCTTCAACTTCATGTTCACTTAGCTGATTTAAAGTTGTAGAAGCAACAACTTCAACACGGGTGACAAAATCACTACCCAAAATGTCATTGGATTTTCCCAAACCATCCTCATAGTGCTCAGAAGACTGTACTGGCACTCCCTCATTATGCTTAGGAGAATGTACTAGCACTTCCTCATTGTTTCCCTTCCCAATACGTTTCTTAAAGTATGTTTTAGAAACAAGTGGTTTTGGTTGATATAGATCAATAATTTTCTGCAATCTGCCATGGAAACTGAACTTAATCTTCTTCTATTGGATCTCCTGTAACGAATAATGAATTTTATTAGCCAATAGATGAGGAATATCTATGGGTTTTTCTTCAACCCAATGTATGACTAGCCTCATACGCTCAGCCAAAATATCCTGCTTGTGATGATTCATAATGGTCTTAAGGACAATCTGAATCAAGGTTTTGCATAGTCCAGGGGGGACATCTTGTATTTTTAAACCATTCCCGGGAACAAATACATTTTCACACAAATTTTATTTTCCATCTCCTTCTTCTCATGTTTTGGTGTTTTCCTAGAGTTAAACATGGCTCCCACTCTGTGTGGAATTTTGGTTGCTTTGGAAACTAGATCAGGGTACAAATATACCCTCTTCCCAAGTATCTTCAACTCCATGTTCACAGCATCATAATTAAAAATGGCTTCATATATCTCCTTGTTAACAAAATTGAACTGTCCAAACAAAAAACCATACACTTTAGCTTTCGTGAGGATATTTTGCATACCTAGTGGCATTTTGTTTTCATCTCTCCATGCACTAGCACACTCCTGGAATTTTTTTACTGTGAGAGACCATATTTCAATTGTGGCCATGGTAGAGCACACCCCTATTTCAACTACAACAGTGGAAGAGGACTCCCCTGAGTCATATGCGGCCATTTGTCTAATTTTGAAACTGAATTCGTCCAAAATCCCATTCAATACAAATTTTGCACACAGGGGTGGAATGTACGCTAAGGAATGCAAAAATACTAATGCAAGACAAATGACTTTTTAAAATGTATTTCATTTATTGCGCGCCATGAAAGGAATTTCATTTTTGGATTTGTGGCTCTTTGTTGTCTATATATTAATTTGAGTACTATGTTTCTTTTGGACATTATGATCAGTCAACTAGGACTCGTACTATTCATTCTATATTGTACTTTTTGATTCGGAAGAATAACAAAAGTATTGCTTTTTCTGCTTGAAATAAAAAACATCAACGCATATCTCATATAATGTTTGATTTTTTTAAAGTATTCATTTTAAATTGAATCATATATGTGGTTGAATTGAATCAATCTACCAAGATGGAAAATTTTCATTTTTGGACCCATCTTTACCGACTTGGATAAAATGCACACCCAACCCTCCTTATCGGGTGTTTTTTAGTGCTTTTAATTGCAAGTGGTGTGGATTACTATTTCCCACCTTCTTGTACATCTATCTAAATTTTTGTTGGGCTTCACAAACTTTGCACATTATGTAAAAAAGAGAAATAAACATTAAAATAGATTTACATAATGTTGTGTAAAAAACATAGTGTAAATTTGCGAAAATGAGCTTAGTAAAATGCACGCCACAGGATGTACATTTGTCAATGATCAAAAGTAAAACCACAGACCTAGAGATTAAATTGATGTTTCATTTGCTAGAAATCAATCTGCCAAGATAACATTTTTTCAGTTTTGGAGCCATCTTTACCCACTAGGATAAAATGCATGCGCAACCCTCCTTATTTAGTTTTTTTTAGTGATTTTAATTGCAAGTTGTGTGGATTACTATTTTTCACCTTCTTGTACATCTATATAATTTTTTTTGGTCTTCACAAACTTTGCACATTGTGTCAAAAAGAGAAGGAAAACATAAAATAGATTTATGGGTGTTGTGGAAAAAACAAAGTGTAAATTTGCTAAAATGGGCTTAGTAAAATGCACGCCACAACATGTGCATTGATCAATAATTGAAAGTAAAACCACATTCATGGAAATAGTTCCATTTTTCACAATAACCTTTTTCAGATTCCTAAAATGGTGTTTCATTTGCTCGAAATCAATCTGCCAAGATGACAAATTTTCATTTTTGGACCCATCTTTACCCACTTGGATAAAATGCATGCCCAACCCTCCTTATCGAGTCTTTTTGAGTGATTTTAATTGCAAGTGGTGTGGATTACTATTTTCCACCACCTTGTACATCTATGTAATTTTTTGTTGGGCTACACAAACTATTCATATTGTGTAAAAAAGAGAAATCAAAATTAAAATAGATTTACACACTTTTGTGTAAAAAACGAAGTGTAAATTTGCTAAACTAGTGTGGATTAATATTTTACACCTTCTTGTACATCTATATATTTTTGTTGGGCTTCACAACCTTTGCACATTGTGTCAAAAAGAAAAAAGAAAATTAAAATATATTTACACAGGGTTGTGTAAAAAACTAAGTGGAAATTTGGAAAAAACGAGCTTAGTAAAATGCATTCCACGGTGTGTACATTGATCAATAATTGAAATTAAAACCACATTCCTGGAGATATTTCCATTGTTCACAAGAACCTCTTTTAGATTACTAAAATGTTGTTTCATTTTCTAGAAGTCAATATGCCAAGATGACAATTTTTCATTTGTGGACCCATCTTTACCCACTTTGATCAAATGCATGCCCGCCCTCGTTATCATCTCTTTTTGAGTGATTTTAATGCAAGTGGTCTGGATTACTATTTCACACCTTCTTGTACATCAATCTAAATTTTTCAGGGCTTCACAAACTTTGCACATTGTGTAAAAAAGAGAAATCAAAATTAAAATAGATTTACATAGTGTTGTGTAAAAAACAAAGTGTGAATTTGCTAAAATGGCTTAGTGAAAATCACAACATGGTATGTACATTGGTAAATAATTGGAAGTAAAACTAGAGTCCCTCTTTAAGATTCATAAAAAGAGAAATCAAAATTAAAATAGATTTACACATTGTTGTGTAAAAAACAAAGTGCAAATTTGCAAAAACGGGCTTAGTAAAATGCACGCCACAGTATGTATATTGGTCAATAATTCGAAGTAAAACCATAGTCTAGAAGATATTTTCATTGTTCAAAAAAACCTCTTTCATATTTCTAACCTTTATTTTTTTGCTCAAATTCAATTTGCCAAGATGACAATTTTTCAATTTTGGACCCATCTTTACCCACTTGTATAAAATGCATTTCCAACCCTCATTATTTTCTCTTTGGAGATGGTGTGGATTACTGTTGTCCACCTTGTTGTATATATATCTATTCTTGTTGGGATTCACAACCTTTTTACATTGTGTCAGAAAGAGAAACCAAAATTAAAACAAATTTACACAGTGTTGTGTAAAAAGCCAAGTGTAAATTTGTTAAAATGGCTTAGTGAAATGCATGCCATAGTATGTACATTGGTCAGTAATTTGAGGTAAAACCAAATTCCTAAAAACAGTTTCATTGTTCACAAGAAACTCATTTCTAAAATGTTGTTTCATTTTCTCGAAATCAATCTACCAAGGTTGCAATTTTTCATTTTTGGACCCATCTTTACCCAATTGGATAAAATGCAAGTGCTCTAAAAATACTCACAACAGATCTAGGAGCTAATGTATACCTCACAAGAAAGATTAAGATTAAGTAAGAAAATAGAAGAAGAGTGGACAATGTAGTGTAAAAGAGCAACATAATTATGATACCGTAGAAATCAGATATAAGCAGAATAACATCACACACTAATTCATTAATCATAATATGAACAATAAATAATACAATGGTGGAGAGGATTCGAATGCCAAGGTGGCAATTCGAATTAGCCTGCATGCACTGATCATTTAATCAGTGGAGTGTCATCAAAGCACAACTAGGAGTCCTGATCATCATCAGTGGAGTCATCAATGCACAAGTAACTATCAACTAGATGTCAAACTGAGTCTAACTGAGTGTGGTAGGTGTAACTGGCACATGGAAGCACTAATGTAGTTAAGGAGGCTTAGTGGAGGGCGCATGAGGAGCTAACTAGAGTTAGAATAGGCATTCTAGTCTCACTGGAGGTCCATCTGAGTGATAGAGTCAGTTGAGGAGTCAATCTAGCCTTAAATCAAGGAAAGATCTAAAGATAACTCAACTAATTGAAGTGCAACTGAGTGGTAGGTGAGAGAGGGCGCCTTTCACAAGTGGTAGGTGTTAGGATATTTAGACACTTAGGATTTAGTTAAGATCAACTTGTGTAATATATCCATTATGGATAGTGTGTTTCTTTAGTATGCATTAGTATGCATTTGTAAATACTTTATCCGACGGTCACGATATGTTCCCGACATAGAGTGATCCAACGGATCAACTTCTCTTAAATCAAACCTAACCTTGATCCGTGGCTTAACACCCGATTGGTCCATGATCTCTATTTAAAGAGCATCGAGGGTCATTTTTTAGTTAATCGATTATGAGAAGCTCATTTGTAACTTTCTTTCTTTGCATAATAAATTGTCCCATAGAAGCTATTTGGCCGGGGTCGTGGAGTGTTTCCTTCAAGAGGGTTTAAACCACGTCAAAACATCGGTGTGTTGATCTGTGATCTGTTTATGTGAAGTGGTTTCTCTTGGTGTTCGGTCCTTTGGTAGTACCCTGTGTACCCAAACATGGTATCAGAGCTTTTATGAAGTGCCGCTTCTGGTTGTGATCTAGATCTTGAACTGTTGTTGCCGAAACTCATAAGGGTTTCTACTTATGGTATTTCTGTGCATTTCTGGGATATGGGAGGTGGTCCATTGCGTCCGGAGTGTCGTTTCTATTGGGAAATAGTTTTCGTTTGATCGAAAATGGTTCCCAGTTGCTCCAGAAACGCGTATTTCATCAGATCTCAAGGTATAATGTTATATTTCATCATTTTTTTACTGTTAGATTTTTTTGGGTTCGGATTGTTGCTTTCCCGTCTGCGTATGCTCTTTGCCGTGCACATTGCGTGATCTCGGCAAATCATTGGCTGCGTATGCTCTTTTCCGTGCACCTTGCACGATCTCGGCAAATCAGAAACAGAGAGAAAACGTAGACTTTCCAGGCAAGCTAACAAGATCTAACTCCGTAAGTATGAAAAAGTTTTTTTTGTTTCGATTTGTGGTTTGTTTTGTAGGAAAAAGAGCAAGCACGCAAACTAAGCAAGAAGAGTAAAAAAAAAAAAAAACCCTTCCTCATTCCCATATTTTATATACCTTTTATTCTAGCTCACTTGGTTCAAAGTTGCTTTATTCCTTAATAGGTCTTGAGTTCAAGTCTTAGGAAGTTACTTTTAAAAGAAAAAGTGTATGCAATTTCTATTTTCAAGTTATTTTATTGTAAAAGTGCATCTCACTTAAATAATAAAAAATAAAAATACAAGTGAGTCACTTAAGTTTTTTTATTTGTTGCACTATTTAAAAGTAATATCATTGTAAAAGTGAAATCGCTTATTTTACAAAAGTGGTTCATTTAAAGCAACTTTCTTGTAAAGTGATAGTCAAAAGGTTCATCTTGGGAAGAGGGGGGTTCTTTTTTTGCTAGACATTCTCTAGCTGCCACGTCACTATTGGGGACATCTTCAACAGTTTCTTTGTTTAAGCATAACTTCATCATACAGAGTCAGTTTTCAGTACCATTTTTTTTGAAACCGCCTATTTTTTCGAGCTCTTCACATCCAGACTATCGGTTTCTTCTTTTACAGCCATTAATTTACAAATATGGCTGCCCCTTGTGATATTCTACTTAACAGTTCCAAGTATTTCTCATGGAAATCTCGTATGGAGGATGTTCTACAAAGTAGGGGACTTTTCAGAATTACCTCAGGGAAAGAAAAAGAACCCACTGATGATGATAAGAAAATAAAATGGGCAAATAGATGTGATGAAGCTCGTGGATTGATTGGGATGTCAATCTCTACTGATTTGCGATTCCACATATCTGGAATTGATGAACCTAATGCTGCTTGGGACAAGTTGGAATCTGTGTTTGGTAAACACAATGAAATTCG
Source organism: Larix kaempferi (assembly GCA_027924585.1). Lineage (NCBI taxonomy): Eukaryota > Viridiplantae > Streptophyta > Pinopsida > Pinales > Pinaceae > Larix > Larix kaempferi. The sequence goes on from BSBM01000866.1 coordinate 7,077,790, forward strand.
AGGTCACCAATTCGAAAATGAGCTGATTTCTTTAAATCCAAGTGAATTTTCATGCATTCAAGATTATTTATCTAAGTACAAAACTCTTAAACTCTTATGTGCAGAAGTAAGATTGAGAGGGAAGACAAACAATGTATTTATCATATTCTTTCCAAACTTGCACCTGCATATTCTATTTTTGTATCTACATTTTACTCCATGAAAGCATCCTTGAATGCAGCTACCTATCAAGATCCTAGTCTTGAATCCTTTTGTGATTCCTTGATTAGAGAACAAGATAAACTCATTCATCTTGGAATAATCAACAATGTAGATACATCTGGGAAAGCCTTATTGTCCCAACAGAAAGAAAAGTCCAAGCCTCCCAAGAAACAAAATTTTCGCAATAATAAGTCAAACAAGGGTCCCAAACCCTCTCAGTCAGCTCCTTCTTTAAAAAATGACAAAGGATCCAAGCCAAATGGCAAGAAGATTGAGCGTCATTGCAACTATTGCGGGAAAGATAATCATGATGAATCTAAGTGTTTCAAGAAGATGGCAGCTTTGAAAGCAGCAATGAAGAAGCACCACATCAGCCTAGATTCGCCTTCAGAATCTGCCTCTCATGGACATGCACTTTGTGCTTTTGGTTATTCTTATAATTTATCTTCTTCTTCTACTTCAAATGAATGCCTCATTGATTCTGGAGCATCTTATCATATGGCTAAGGATCAAGCCATCTTTTCTACTATGCATGAATGTAACACCAAACAAATATTTGTTGGTGATGATAGATCTCTAAGTGTTGTAGGAGCTGGAACAGTTCCAGTAGATAATGGTCATTTTAGTGATGTACTATGTGTTCAAAGAATTTCCTGCAATTTGTTATCAGTCTATCAGATCACTCATTCTGGTGAAGGTAAAACTGTGACCTTTACACCTCACCAAGTTGTAATCAAGGATTTTCAAGATCCTCAACAAGTCCTAGCTACCGGAATTGTTGATGATATTACCAGGTTGTACAAGTTTAACAACTTTGGGTCTTCACCTTTCCCTTCAATTTTTGTTGCTCATAGTGATAACTTGAGCAAACTTTGGCATGAGCGATTTGGTCACTTAAATTATCACTCATTGCAACAACTATGTAAATAAAATATGGTGACAGGTCTTCCAATGGTATCTTGCAGAGATGGTGTTTGTTCCGGTTGTGTACTCGAAAAACATCATCGGGACAGTTTTGACAAACGTGCCTCTTGGCACGCCTTGGTTCCCTTGGAGCTTGTGCATAGTGACTTGTGTGGTCCTCTTCCATTTGCTTCCTTTTCTGGTTTCAAATATTTCTTAACTTTCATTGATGATTACACCAGACGCACTTGGGTTTATTTCCTAAAACTTAAGAGCGAAGTATTTAACATATTCTTGGCCTACAAGGCCCTTGTTGAAAAAAAATCTGGTCATCAAATTATTAAGTTAAGATCTGACAATGGAGAAGAATATGTTAACAAACAATTCACTACTTTCTGCACTGAACAAGGCATCCAACAATAGCACATTGTTCCATATACACCACAACCAAATGGTGTAGATGAGCGGAAGAACCGCACTTTAAAAGAAATGGCTAATTGTATGATCCAATCTAAGGGACTAAGTCTTCAATTTTGGGCTGAAGCCATAAATTGTGCAAATTACATAGTTAATCGCACCCCCACAAAAGCATTACAAGGTATAACACCGGAAGAAGCATGGAGTAAAACTAAACCTGATGTAAGTCACTTTCGTGTGTTTGGTAGTGAAGCATGGGCTCACATTCCAGATGAAAAACGGAAATCATTGCAGCCTAAAAGTGAAAAGTGCATATTTGTTGGATATTCTGAAGATTTAAAAGGTTATAGACTTCTTCAACCACATTCTCATGATATAATCATTAGAAGAGATGTTAAATTTGATGAAAATCTCTTGGCCTGCGAGCCTAACTCGGCGATTGTGCCATCTTTGGCCTACGAGCTTGATTCGGCATTTGTACCTTCTTCTTCTTCTTCCAACTTCCTTGACAGGTTTCCAACTCCAGTTTCTGATAATGACAGTGAGGATGAAAATCCACCTCCGCCTGCTCATGTTCCTCCAGTTGCACCAGCACAAGTGCTTCCTCGATGGGTCCGTTCAACATGTGAAGCAGCTGGTGATCTTGCCGGTGATCCTAGAGATCAACGTCGAACACGTTCTCAGTTTCAGGGAGCCTCTTCTCTTTTGTCTCAAGTTTCTGAGAATCATGATCCAGAAACTTTTGCAGAAGCTTCAGGGAATCCAGATTGGGATGCAGCCATGGATGAAGAATATCGTTCCTTAATGGCGAATGATACTTGGGATCTTGTACCTCTTCCAAAAGGAAGAAAACTTGTCAGATGTAAATGGGTCTATAGAACTAAGTATGCATCAGATGGAAGTGTTGAAAGACTTAAGGCAAGGTTAGTTTCCAAAGGTTTTTCCCAAGTTGAAGGGATTGACTACAATGAAACCTTTGCTCCTGTTGCAAAAATGAACTCCATCCGCCTTGTTCTTTCCCTTGCAGCCTTACACAACTGGGAAGTCCATCAAATGGATGTCAAGTCTGCCTTCTTACTTGGTGATTTACAGGAGGAAATTTACATGGAACAACCTCCTGGCTATGTTCAGAATAACTCTAGCCTTGTCTGCCGCCTTAAGAAATCCTTATATGGCCTTAAGCAAGCTCCTAGAGCTTGGTATGCCAAAATGGATAACTTTCTCCTTGACACTGGTTTTTCTAGATGCCATTCTGACCCCAATGTCTATACCAAGAAAGTAGGAAACCATCTCATCATACTTGTTCTATATGTTGATGACCTTATTCTTACTTGTAGTGACCCTAAACTTATAACCCATGTGAAATCCACTCTTAAACAAAATTTTGAAATGTTAGACTTAGGACATTTGCATTATTTTCTTGGTCTCCAAGTCCTGCAAACCCAAGAAGGAATCTTTCTTTCTCAGTCTAAGTATGCTTGTGACCTTCTTTGTCGCTTTCACATGGAAGATTGTACACCAGCCCCTTCTCCCTTCCAGTCTGGAGTCAAACTTTCCGCCACTTGTACTTCACCTGAAGTCGATGCCACCTTATATCGTCAGCTTGTTGGTAGTCTCTTATACTTGACTCATTCTCGTCTTGACCTTTCCTTTGCCATTGGTCGTGTTGCCCGTTATATGCAGACACCTCATGAAAGTCATTGGAAAGCAGCTAAAAGAATACTTCGATATATTTGAGGTACAGTTTAGTTTGGGATTCATTACAGTACAGGGGGGAAACCTTTGTTGGTTGGTTTCACTGATTCAGATTGGGCCGGCGATCCTGATGATCGAAAATCTATTGCAGGTTATGTTTTCAGTCTGGGATATGGACCTATTACTTGGGCTTGTAAGAAACAACAAGCTCTTGCTCTTTCTTTAGTAGAGGCAGAATATCGAGCAGCAGTTAATGCCAGTCAGGAAGCTTTATGGCTTCGACAGATCCTTTCAGATTTTGGATTCGAGCAGCAGCAGCCTACTCCATTTTGGTGCGACAATCAAAGTGCCATCAAGCTTTCCAAAGATCCCATTCTACATCAATGCAACAAACACATTGAGCTACTTATGCACTTCATCAGAAATCTTGCTCATGATCGTGTTCTTGAAGTGCTCTTTTGCCCTACAGATGATCAAGTTGCAAACATCTTCACCAAGTCTCTTACAGAAGAGCAGTTTTCTAAACTTCGATCTATGTTAGGAGTTCAGGAACTTGTCATTAAGGGGGGATAGGTTCTAATGCCTTCTTCCTTCTCCTAATAGTGTCACTTTTGTAAATCCTTCAATCCTATCCCAAGTTGTTCTTAAGGGGGGATGTTAGGATATTTAGACACTTAGGAGTTAGTTAAGATCAACTTGTGTAATATATCCATTAGGGATAGTGTGTTTCTTTAGTATGCATTTGTAAATACTTAATCCGACGGCCACAATATGTTCCCGACATAGAGTGATCCAACGGCTCAACTTCTCTTAGATCAAACCTAACCTTGATCCATGGCTTAACACCCGATTGGTCCATGATATCTATTTAAAGAGCATGGAGGGTCATTGTTTAGTTGATCGATTATGAGAAGCTCATTTGTAACTTTCTTTCTTTGCATAATAAATTGTCCCGTAGAATCTATTTGGCCGGGGTCGTGGAGTGTTTCCCTCAAGAGGGTTTAAACCACGTCAAAACATTGGTGTGTTGATCTGTGATCTGTTTATGTGAAGTGGTTTCTCTTGGTGTTCGGTCCTTTGGTAGTACCCTGTGTACCTGAACAGTAGGTGAAACGAGGGTGCACTAAGCACTAGGAGGGATAAAAATGATCAGAAAGAAGCTCCCAAGGATAACTAAATGAGGACTAGATGTTGGGACTGATGACTGGGATGCATGCAATTTGCATGCATGCATACAATTTCATGACTGCATGCAAAAATGCATGCATGACTGAAATGAAAGATAATGGAAATGATGTTCGGACTAGGATGGAGTATAGGAATATCCCAACACCCCCCCTTAATCCATCCTGGGCCCTGGTAACTGAGACCAAAGGTCACCCAATACAATCAAATAAATTATAAAGAATAGTCCATGAAACAAGGAAATGGGAAAAAACCTCATGTCAAAAATAACCCCCCCCTCAAAATAGACTATAGGGAATACCAAAAATAAATGCTCCAAACTCAAGCAGGTGTGATGCTTGGTCATATGTCTGGAGGTATATTCTTCTTGGGAAGAATTGGTTGATGCTAAAAAGCATGTGCTTGTACTTACTCTTCAGATCGAATGTGATAAGAACAAATCCAAAAGTATGAGGATGATCCTGGAACCTGTTATTCGAATCAACTGAGGTAGGATCAAATCCATGAATGTGTAGATAGTCTTTTGTTTTCTCCTTCGAACCATCATTGGTGAGATTATTCCCAAAAGAACCATCACATGATAGTGATTGCTTGGAATCCAAATCAGATCCAAGACTTGAAAAATGGTTTCTTGAGATCTCCTTTGAACCATTATAGATGAGATCAAAACCATGAAATGCATGAGAAATTATCCCAAGTGAATGGCAATGCCCTACATCTTCAATAAACTTCTGAGAGCATGTACAAATGATCATATAGTAGTACATAAGAGGTGAGTGATCAAGGAGAGCAAATGCATTACCTCCAATTGTTGATTTAACCTCTGAAACATTCAATAGATCATCATGATGCAAACCAACAGACTCTTGTGCAAGAGAGGATTTAAGAACCTCTGCAGTTTAGAGTGTGAGCTGGCACAAAATTCGAAATAGAAGAAATTTGGAGCATGAGTGTAGAATCTGCAAGTTCTTCTTCTTTTTGGACAACTTCATTATGAGATATGTTTGATATTGATTCATGATCAGAGAGACCATCAAGGGGGGAAAATGCATCACTGGGCTTGCTCTCAAAATGGTTTGGACCAATCCCTTCATTCTATTTTCCAAATATTTCATCCAGATGGGCCCATTGCTCTTTTGGAGATTCAGCAGAAATAAAATGGGTTACCATGCAATGAGACATAGCATACATCATTGTTGCATAGGCTCTGTCACCTTCATTTAACCAATCATTCTCTTCTTCAGAGGATTCAAAATCTCTTTCAAAACAATAATCAAAGATACCATGTGTCTTCAAATGTGCTATCATCTTTGGTTTCCACACATCATAGTTGAATGGAGAAAGAGGAGGAATTCCTTCCGGATTCATGGAAGTTGTTTCAAAATATCTGCAAAAAAAATAGAAAATATCTACAACTGCTACTGCTGCAAATGTGCAGAAACTGCTGCACTCGAAATCTTGATAATAACCTGCAAAAAAATCTCAGGAATGGAGATAGACAATAATCTCAACATGCTTTGATACCATGTGAAAATCCTCACAGCAGATCTAAGAGCTGATGTATTCGTCACAAGAAAGATTAAGATTAAGCAGGAAAATAGAAGAAGAGTGGACAATGTAGTGTAAAAGAACATCATAGTTATGATGCAGTAGAAATCAGATATAAGCAGAATAGCATCACACACTAATTCATTAATCATAATATGAACAATAAATAATACAATGGTGGAGAGGATTCGAATTCCAAGGTGGAAATTCAAATTAGCTTGCATGTACTGATCATTTTATCAGTGGAGTGTCATCAAAGCACAACTAGGAGTCCTGATCATCATCAGTGGAATCATCAATGCACAAGTAACTGTCAACCAGATGTCAAATTGAGTCTAACTGAGTGTGGTAGGTGTAACTGGCACATGGAAGCACTAATGTAGTGAAGGAGGATCAATGGAGGGTGCATGAGGAGCTAACTAGAGTTAGAATAGCCATTCTAGTATCACTGGAGGTCCATCGGAGTGATACAGTAAGTTGAGGAGTCAATCTAGCCTTAAATTAAGGAAAGATCTAAAGATAATTCAACTAACTGAAGTGCAACTGAGTGGTAGGTTAGAGAGGGCACCCTTCACAAGTGGTAGGTGAAAGGAGGGAACACTAAGCACTAGGAGGGCTAAAACTGATCAGAAAGAAGCTCCTGGGGCTAGCTAAATGAGGCCTAGGTGCTGGGACTGATGACTGGGATGCATGCAATTTGCATGCATCCATGCAATTCCATGACTACATGCAAAAATGCATTTATGACTGAAATGTAAGATAATGGAAATGATGTTAGGACTAGGATGGAGTATAGGAATATCCCAACAAGCGCAACCCTCATTATTGGGTCTTTTCCAGTGATTTAAATTGGAAATGGTGTGGATTAATATTTTCCACCTTATTATAGATCTATCTATTTTTGTTGGGATTCACAACCTTTGAACATTGGGTCAAAAAGAGAAATCAGAATTAAAATAGATTTACACCGTGTTTTGTAAAAAGCTAACTGTAAATGTGCTAAAATGGGCTTAGTCAAATGCATGCCACGGTATGTACACTGGTCAATAATTGGAAGTAAAACCACAACCACAATCATGGAGATAGTTGCGCTTTTCAAAAGAACCTCTTTCAGATTCCTAAAATGTTGTTTCATTTGCTTGAAATAAAAATCTTCCATGATGAAAATTTTTAATTTTTGGAGCCATCTTTACGAACTTGGATAAAATGCAAGCCCAACCCTCATTACTAGGTGTTTTGGGTGATTTAAATTGGAAATGGTGTGGATAACTATTTTCCACCTTATTGTAGATGTATCTATTTTTGTTGGGATTTACGAACTTTGCACGTTGTGTCAAAAATAGAAAGGAAATTTGAAACAAATTTACATTGTTATGTAAAATGCTAAGTGTAAATTTGCAAAAATCGGCTTAGTAAAATGCACACCATAGTATGTACATTGGTCAATAATTGAAAGTAAATCTACATGCATGTAGCTAGTTACATTGTTCACAAAAACCTTTTTTAATTTCCTACAATGATGTGTCATTTATTGGGTTTTAGAGTAAATGGAAACTCAATTGTCAAATTGGTATAGTCTCTAGGAAGACAAAATTTCAAAGCTTCAGTTTGATTTGTACAGTGGAGTTGGTTTTTAGAAGAGTATTGATATAGCTCTTCATTGGATAAATGTTTCCATTAATCGTTTGGGTAAAGGTGAACCTAGCAGAAATATGGATGAGTGATATGGAAAACCCAAAAGGGAAGAGAAACTTGGTCAATGGAAATGATAAAGGGAGGGGAGATAACATTCAAGGCAATCTGATACATACTATCAATAGGTTCATAAATCAGTGCAAAGGTCTAAGGGACATTATTCAAAGAAGCATAAATCTTTCACGTTATCAATTTCATGTTTTGGATGTTCGTAATATAAACACAAGAACAAAAATGGTGATGTCAGACGTGGAGCTTGGAAACCTAAAAGGAAAATTCGAGAAGTATGAGGAATAAATTAGAGTGTTAAAAGGAATCTTGCAGAATCATGGTTTGAAAAAATTGTCAAAATATGGTGACCCTTCTCAAGACACAGTTAGTACTTCAGTGGATAATCAGAACAATACACCTATGATTGATGAACCTTTGATAGATGCTAATATGGAGCTAGAGTCTGTGACTGCAAATGAATCTACTGAGAAATAAATACATTAGGAAATTCTTTTAGGAGGGGAATGAAATAGGCCTCTAATGGACATGCCTCTTATCCTTTTTTTTTGGGTTAAAATCTATGCAATTATGTTGATAGACATGCTTGAGTGTTGCAATCCAAAGAGTTTTTGTTCCAGTATTTTCATGGAGAGCAATGGACAACAGTTATAAAATTTTGAAGATTTTAAAGACAAATACTATCATAAAGATGTTTTTAGGATGATTTTGTAACATACCTTTATGGTTGAGAAAAAAAATCTCAAATTTTGTAAATGCATTACAATTGTATATTGTTGTTAGGTAACCTATGTAGGATCTATGCTAGTCATAATGATTGTAATTATAGTAGTAGACATGCAGTGATAAAATGCAAATATATTGTAGATTTTTAATATCCCCATAAGCAATGTATAGTCATCAAACTATGTGAATTGTGGCTGTAATAGAAAGATGAACAATTAGGCCACATTGTACTCTTTTTTTGACAAATACAGAGAAACCATTTATGTTAAAAGAAAAAAGAAAAAACTGATTTTAAATTTACATTGTTTGTCCTACAAAGATGAAGAAAGTAATAATGTTGTAGATTTTTTGTCTTTGGAAATTTCTACTCTATGTTTTATGTAAGTGCAGATCTTCACAGGTCATGTTATGCTAATTCTGGAAGACTATAATAAACAATTTTAGGATAGATTAAAGATAGTACAGAAGCAAATTCTCAACAACTCATAGGAAAGAAAATGTATGTTATCATTTCAAACTTTCATAGTTTATATATAAAGAATTTTTTCTTAGAAATCACATACCATTTTTAACATAACATTAAAATATACCATGGCATAAATAACAGAATGTAACAAATAAATAACGATATATATTAAATTATAGAATTCGCCATGTAGATTTCACAAAAAGGTATAGAAATATATTAGTGAAAGGTATAATGTTTACAACTCCAAATGGGGTACACCAATCCTCATCCCTAATCCATAACAATGATGGAAAAGATCCCATTGGTGTGAATCCCATGAAAAGTGTACTTTCACAGGAGGTTGTAGGCTATTATACAAATATTGAAATATAAATGTTGTTCCCACTTTCCATTTACCAGGAGATTGAGTTTGACCACTTGAACCTGAAGTTGACTGATATCTATTAGGGAAGGTTTCCCGGGTATAGAAAACAACTTCCTTAGTATTCACATAACCTTCTATGATGAAATCTAATGATTTATTCTTCTTTACAATCCTGGGTGGTACAACATGCATTGCAATTAGTTCGAAAGTAACCATGAAACGTTCATCTGAATAAGGAATTTCCACATAAGATTCACTACATATAATGTTATGAGACCTTATGTGATTGAAAACATTGTAGGAAAGAACATGAATATTGTGACATTGTATTCGATTAGGCTGCAATAAATCCAAGTTATGATGGCAATGCATTGTGTGTCCCATATTCTGTAGAGGCAACTAGTCTAGCAGTCACACCTTCATCGTCACCTTTTGTTGCAAGAAGTTGGAAAGTGGTGTGTTTAGCATCATTCATAGCAATTAAACTGAAAAAAATAAAATATTCTCCCTTTTGAGTGCACGTGCCCCATCTTTTAATGGGGCTCACAATAAAGAAAACATCAACAATACCTAGAACAAAACATACTATAAATTTAGATACTATAAAGCCTGAAATTTTTCACATATGAGTTGAAAAAGAAATATTAAAAGATACATGTATACTCACCATCAATGATTTTAGTACGTATCAATAATCCTTGTTTAGTATAAAACACCTCATGTGGATGAAAATTCACACCTTCAGGAAGATGGTGGTCTCTACCAATAACATCTACATGAATTTCAAATGATCTTACCCAACAAAATGTTCCACCAGTAGAAACATCTATTAAACAATCCAACACTTCTACAAGATATGGAATTTTCAATGATTCATCTTTCGACATTCCAGGCAATTTTTCATAATAAATATAGACATACAATCCCATCCATTTGAATGAATTCTTTCTACGAATCTTCACAAAATGACCATTTTGAGTCAGTAAGGGAGTAACATCTCAAAAAGATCCAATATAATATCCTCACTTGATGACTGTAGTGGAATGTTTTTTATGATTTTCATCTGACCCACTTGAAGATAACTCTATTTTTATTTCAGATAGTGAAGTATTGTGTGGCACAATCTTGTCAATTTCATCTACATACACCATATGAACATGCAAAACATCATCCATGTTATGTATCTACGTGTCATTGTTACCAATAGTGTAAATAACTGGATCATTTCCACAAGGATTCAAACATATCAACTCTTGGTTTCCTGTATGGGACTCATCTATAACTTTGCAGATAACAATGTCTTATGAACCTTTTTATCCTTTGAAAAGCGCAAATGTATCAAAGTTTGGAGCATTTCCCCTAACAAATGGAATAGTTGAATGACATCGAAGTTGATAAGTTATTCCCTTATCATTAGCTTGGATCTGGACATGTTTACTACTGGATACATCATCGTTACTCCAACAATCAGAATTTGAAATTCTAGATCATTGTTGTGACTTCTGTCGCCTATAGATAATTGTTGCTTCATTTGTAGTCTCTTTTATCATTTAGCATCCTCTTCAGCAAGTATTTGAAAAGATTCTTCTATAACTTCTGTTAGCAATGAATTCCATTTTTTATGTGGCAATGGATTAGGGTTTGTATTGACCATGATTAAATTTATAAAAAATAAAAATATGCAATCATAGAATTAGCTGAGAATCCACAGTGAAAATTCATGGCATCTTCTGGAGAGTCTGCAGTAGTTGAATTAATGTAGTCAACGTTTCGAGCCATCCTTGGCTCATCATGATAGGATTCCCAAAATGCCTACACATGTTACACATGAGATCTCTTAATTGGAAAACAAATAGCAAATAGAAAACAAAGTATTTCTGTAGGGATAATATAAATAACTACATAGTAACTAACCTTTGGTAAGAACTTTCGATTTTTTTTCTCCTTCCACACAAGGTTTTAGAATTGCATACATATGGTCCAAATAGATTTCTGCATCAAATAATAAAGTGTAAAATTGATTAATATGGATATACAATATTTGACAAAAAAAATTAAATCCTGCTTATAGACAAAACAATTGCACAACGGAAATTAGAAAACCAAATTAGCAGGTCTTATGAGAATATAACACCAAAAAATAGAGTTTCTCAATAGTTAAATCAGTTAAACTTCGAGAAAGGGACCGAGCATGGAATCATTTTTAAGCTCGGAATGATTTTCCACAATAACTCGAATCTATGTATACATATGGACCAAACAAATTTCTGCATCGAATAAGAAAGCGTAAAATTGATTCGAACCATGGAACTCCTATCATTTCATCGACTGAATCATTGGAAAGTTCCTCCGATCCACCGGTAAATGGAGTAGACAAGTGCCCTGACTGGAACATAAAACAGGCCAAATGCGAATGCATACCCTTCATTGAATCCGAAAAACATAATACAAAATCAAACAATAGTTTCCTATCAAATCAATACACTCACCTTGCCACTCATGAATTAATCATTACCTTGATCTCGATCCTCACCCAATTATTCATATTGATTGCTAAATGTAGTATGCGACTTCCCTAACTGGAACATAAAACATTCCAAATGTGAACGCATACCCTTCGTTCACTACAGAAATCGTAACAAAAAATCAAACAACACTTTCCTATCAAATCATTACACTCACCATGTCGCTCATGAATTAATCATTACCCCAATCTCTATCCTCACCCATTTATTGATCTTGATCGCTAGAGTAGGGCATTGGACTTCATTTTTTCATAGGTTTTCTTCTTCCTAGGTTCGTTCAAGTAGGGCATCGCACCTGGTGTGTTGATAGGTTATCTTGAAGAGTTCATTCAAGCAGGAAATCGACCTGGTTTGGTAACAGATAGAGTTTGTTGAAGCAAGAAAATGACTTGGTTTGGTAAATGATTTTATGATCTTATTTGAACTATATGCTTCACCTGTACTTGTCGCAGGGATCCCCCTGTGTATGTTCCCCCCCTGAGTTCTTTAGGCTTTTGGTTTCTGTGCTTTTGTCAGTTCTTTTGTCATCTACTACTACTGCGCATACCACATGTACCATCATCTTCATGCCATTTATCCAAATTATCTACTTCACGCTCTCTTAGGTCTGCTATCTCATCTTCATACTATCTCTTCAACTATCTTCGTCTTGTTTCTTCTCTTCATGTTGCATTCAGCTTCAAGTATTTCTCTTCAGTTGTTTCTTCAATTGTCTTCATGTTAGCTAATCTTTGTTGATGTTCGTCTAGCTTCATGTCAACCTCATTCACCTTATGTATTTCCATTCCTCAGCTTCATGCATCTTATGCATCTTCATGTCTCAGTTTCATGCATCTCCCCCCCTTTGACATTAATGGCAAAGAGGTGCCATTACTTGTGCAATGTATGTTCACTTTTTCTTTTGCGTTGCCCTCATCCTCAACTATTTTCAGGGATGACTCCCCCTGACTTCATGCTTCATTTCTTTGTTGTAATTATGTACTGATATCCTTTCATAATTATCTTTGATTACTTTCTTGATATAGGTGTCATACTATCCTTTTATTTTGATATCATGTTCCTGTCACAACAATATTATGTGTAGTGATCCATACAAACATCCTTTCATTTCCAAATGCGCTATGCAACTTCTGCCTTGCCATTTCACTTGCTTCCTGTTGTTGCTGCAACATCCCCCCCAAAATTTTGTAAATATTGGGGCCCCTCCTTTATATTTTGAGAAAGTTTTGCTTAGAAGCCAAGTCCCATCCAAAAGGCCTTTTTCATACTTAGTTTTCTAAGAGAGCAAGTTCTTTAAGTTTGTTTTTTAAAGTAAAACTCATCTTTCCCAGCCGAAACGGCGACACAAATCGCCGAGTTAAGCCGTAACGGTCGTTTTCCTTTGTTAAGTTTTTAGCCTTTTCCCGTTTCGGCGCAACTCACTGAGTTACGCCGCAACAGGATGATGTTTTTGTGAATTTGTAAAGTTTTCTTGTTTCAGCCTAACTTGCCCAGTCCCGCCGCAACGGTCGAATGAACTCGCCCAAGCCCGCCGAAGCGCAGTTTTTTACTTGTCTTTCCTTCAAGGTTTTGTGTTGCGGTAAGTCTCGCCGTTTGTGCCGACATGGTCGACAGCCTTTGTTTAGTTTTTGATGAAGCGACCGGCTCTTTTGTTTAAGTCTTAAGTGCCTCGATGCGTTCCGGTGGAACTCAACAAGTTTCACCAAAACCATCGCCCACAAACCATGAGAAGTGTCAATAGAAGTAAAGAGCAGAGGCGACCAGCGGGACTCAAGACCAGTCGCCGAAACAAAGCAACGATCGGCTAAGTTTTAATCTTGCGTGAGTACTTGGCCAGTGGCACCGACACTGATTGCTCTGAATTGCTGAGTTGTGCCGATTTTGATAGTAAGGATTCAATGTTGAGCGGCGCGAAAAGGACACCGCTCCCCTCGCCATAATGTCGTTTTAATTATCAAATCTACCACAGTCTAGTCAGTGTTAATTACTCAAGCATGTGGGGTTTTATATATAGAAAGTGGGGTTTTGTGTTTTTTATTGTTGTTTATCGTTAAGTTTTTCAAAACTCTGTTCGAGGTCGCTCCCACCATACAAGGACAGCCAGGTCTACAGCGTTGTCAACCCCATCAGACCCAATCATCCGCTGATAGGTAAGTGAATCTACCCCTTGTCACAAGCTGGTTTTTTGCCTTATTTTTTAGTGTCTAAGCGTACTTTGTTGTTGTTAAAACCTTGGTGACAGCTCGTCCCCTCATTGCGGACACCTCTGTCCCTGTTGGAGTTTTCCCTGTACCCACCTAGTCACCCTCCAATTTTTTTTTAAGCCCCACTAGACCCTATTCCCTATCCCAGCAAGCTATCCAGCTTGAATCATGACGAACCAAACCGAAGCAGTGGGCGATGCCCCACCGCAACCACCCAAACTCATTTCTTACTTACGGTTTGTTATGTTCATACCGATGCTTCTAACAAAAGATTCAAGCACAGTGGCTGCGTAGTCTCGCTCTCTCCAGTCGACTTGAAAAGAGGAAGCTAGCTCTATCTTGTTGTTTTAACAGAAAATTAACGTTTGTTTACCATGTGCATTTTAAATTGCTGCTTGAAATTTGTTTTAAACGCAATATCATTTTAAGGAGTTTTAATAATGTTGTTTCAACCGGGCTATGCTTGTATAATGAAAGATTTTGGCTCAAAACTTGAATATGTATTCTACTCATGCATGGTTTTTTCCAGGTTTAAGCACAATGCCGAAAGGAGCCAAGAAGAATTTAAAAATGTCTGAGCATGAATCAGGTGGCGAAGCTGTTCTGGAAGAAAGGGTTGAAACATTATATGAGGATACCAAGCCAATTATGGGCATCGCCCTTGAATTCAAGTGAGGGGAACTGCACCACATGATAAGAGATCAGGATATTCCCAGAGAAGTCCTGGAGGAAATGTATATGTACCAAAACATCAGAAATTCTGGCATCACAAGAGCAGCCACGTGACCAGAGCTTTTCCCTTGCTTGGAAGTCATCGTATGCCTAGCGCATGCTAACGCTCAATAAAGGGTTTTATCCAAGCATGGGAGAGGCTTTGGCCTCATTCCATCCAGCCCATATTTTGGTAGCCTACAAATTGCCCCATCCTCAAATGTTGTTCAATGACGCTTGGATCGAAAGCCTCAACATGGATAACTTAGAATTTTTGCAGGAAGTTGTTGATCATAGGTAAGCAGCTAAGGCTAAAGGAGAGTGATGAATATGAAGTCCAAGCGCTAAGGCTTCCTTTCATAATCATTTCCCTCTTACTAAGTAGAATCTTCGACAGAGCTGATGGAACTATTTATAATATGCATTGGATTCCTTTAATCCACCATGTAGCTTTCAAAGGCACAGTTTTCAATTGGATAGACATCCTCTCAGACAATCTGTCATCAGCCGTAGCCGCTGCCAAGGAAGGGTTGGTCTGGAAGAAATCATAACTACATGTCCTCATACCTTGTAGATTTCATTCTGTCAAGGCATCATTTCCCAAAGTTAGGATGCATTTGGAACAAGGATGACTCCCCAGTTTATACTTCTTATAAGATCCCATGGGCCCAAAACTACAAAAGTGATTACAAGGCCATATGTGAAGAGTTTATCATGCCTCTGTATGAACTAATGTTCAATAGTGAGGCAAGTTGCCTATTTGAGAATGCCATGGAAGTCATGGAAAAATATGGTGAGTTTTATCTTTCAGAGGATGGCACCTACATAAGAATGTATGGAGGTTCCAAGCCACCATGTCTCCTACCCAGGTATGCTACCGATTTTGTGGTCCATAAGGAGGCAGTGATGCAAGTTTTTATAGATGGAGTTGGCAGTTTCCTGAATAGATTGAAGAAGGCCTCTTTCCCACCATTTCCCTTTTATGTTGGAGCATACAGGTTCTCTAAGGTTAGATCAGCTGAAACCTTTGTTCAGGAATTAAGAGATTTTCACTTTGGGGAGAGGATTTTCACGAAGAATGATAGTCTTAATAAGGATGTAGACAATTGCAGAGAATTCAATGCGCACTTTGAATATGCACATTACTATGATGAAGATGAAGAAGTCTTCAAAAGAGTCAACAACATAACTGAACTTAGAAGGCTCCTTCGCCTCAAAAGCGGAGCTGGTTCTAGCTCCACTGTTTCCCAAGCTGCCAAGGGGGCATAATTGCAAAGAGAAAGAGAGGAAGTTGAAGCTCTGACAAAGGAAGAGCAAAGGCTCAAAGAGGGGGCAGAAATAATCCAAAGGGAAGTAGTGAAAAGAGCACAGAAAGAGCAGGTGGAAAATCTCTGAGATGAAGAAGCTCAAAGGGTCCAATAGGAAGAATTAGAAAAGATCAGGAAAGAAGAATCCTCCAAGCTGCAACAATAGAGGGAGAGGAGAGAAAGAGAAGCAACTGAGAAGCAACAAAAGGACGAAGTAGAAGAGAGGCAGCTAAAGGCCGAGGAAGAAGATAAATCCAAGAAGGATGCAGAGGCAGGAAGCTCAAGCATGCAGGACATGGACATAGACTCATCCAAAGTGTCCCAGGCCTTAACCGCGGAAGATGACTTCCCCATAGGAGAACTTCCACTTTCCCTTTTTACCCCGTCAAAGAGTCACACTGTGTCCCAATGGGACAAATTTGTTTTTGATAAGAAGAGAAAATCCATTGTAAGAAAGACAAAGACAAGGATGAAGAAACCCTTTCAACTGGACATCGTCACCAGGAGAGAAACCACTGTCATGCAAGGCACGCAGAGTGCTCCCGATTTTATAGCATCTGTCACTATAGCCACTTCCTAGGCAAGCGAAGATAATGTCCACAAGCTAATGAATGATGTGGAAGTAGGCAAGAAGAAGGCACGCAGGTTGCAGCTTACTCTGGTAAAGGAGTAGGCATATAGAGAGTTAATGGTAAAGAAATATGATGTCCTCTTATCAAAACAAAGAGAACTATCCAGTAAGTATCGGCGCCTAGAGGAAGAGAAGGAAGCTTTGGCGGTTCAGATGATGATATTAGAAGGAGAAAAAAATGATCTCGAAGCCAGGACCATTCAGTTGGAGTCAGGGCAATCAGATGCCGACCAACAGATGGAAGAGTTAAGGGCTAATGTTTGATGATGTATTTGTAACTTCGGAAGATATTCACTTGTATATTGTATGTATTACATTTGTACTTTATTGTATCCCCAACGGAGATGTATTATTCCTCTGATTTGAACTGTCGTCATTTGTACTTGCAAGTGTCTCAAGTTATATTGTAAGTGTCGCAACTTGTATTTGATGGGTTATTAGACCACCTTGGTTGGGTCGACCCTATATGAGTTGTGTGGGTCAAAGGGTTATTAGACCATCGTAGTGAGGTCGACCCAGTGTCAAGTGGTAGTGGGTTATTAGACAGTCCTAAGGGAGGTCGGCCTAGAGTCAGTTGTGATGGGGTGTTTAAGTTCCCTAGTGAGGTCAGCCTAGTCAGAGAAACGGGCATGTGGGTCAACTACATAGCATAGGTGGACAAACTAGCTGAGGTGGAAGCTCCAGCCGAGATCTGATTGTAATGTCCCCATTCAAATAAGTGCATAGTAAGACAATCCCATCAATCCTACTAGTTTCCTACGTTGGATGGCCACATGTGGGATGGTAATAAGGAAACTAATAAATGATATTTAGACATTAGAAGGGTTCGAGCATTTAATAAATATGGTGAATAAATAAATTCAAGAGAAATTCTAGGTGGCAAGTGGTTTTGGAGACACATGGAGGTGGTGGGACCCACACTAGCTTGATTTTTCAATGACACATGGCAGCTGTCTCTTGCCAATTCGAATTCATGGGAAGTTGAACACTCTTGGGTGAGTTGGTAAGTCATAACACATGGCATTGAGCATCCTAGGTCGAAATGGGATGGAATAGTAACCTCCATGGGAGAGGAAGAGTCAAATTGGAGACTAGTGGACACTTGGGCTAGATTCCCTAGTTTTATGACAACAATAATGAAGCATCTATAACATTTATGACAAAATTCAGACCTGAATTCTTACACCTGACCATTATGACATGTCAACCCCAAAAATAGGCTCAAGGAAGGCGCTCATGGAGTTGGGGGAATCTAAAGAGACTCAAATTCGAATTTGGGAGAAGATGGAAGGTTGGAACTAGGACACAAGTGGCAAATGAGGAATATTTTCTAAATGGAAAATTATTGAATCTATTGAGAGGATTTCGACCCCTTGAAGGCTAATGTTGGTTATAAAATGTATAAATCAATTATGAGAATGGTTTTTTTATGATTTGAGAAAAATTGCATTTGTGAAGAGAGAACTAGTGGATGACTAGTTTCTTGCCTTAGCCAATTTTGAGGGTGAAAGATTCCCATCCAAGTTGGTGTTTGGAGAGGCCACTCAGGTCTTTCATGGTGCTTTAATGGATTTTTATTTGCAGGTATCAGCTACAGGAAGTTTCATGGTTTGGTTTAGTGCAACACTTTCTCTCCACCATTTCCAATTTTGAAGGCATATTCGGGCTCCTTGAGGGATTGCGCTTTGGGTGAGATCTTGCACTCATTGGGAGAGCTTCAAATGATATTTTTCTGATTGTAATAGCTTCATATCCTATTTTATTCATATTCAGAAACTCTCAGGTCTAAATACCCATTGAATGTATGCAAAATTATTGATTAATGAGCAAACACTGTCCATTTCCCCAATGCTTTGATGTATGACACTATAAGGTTGATTATTTCGAATGGATGGATGATTCTATGATATATTTGTGATTCATATACTACCATGGATATATTCTACAAGTTTCATGTACTGTAGTTGAGCATTTGAAGCATTTTTACTCAGTTGTTTGTATTGAGAGGTGAAATAGTGCCATTTCCCCAAGGGTCGAATTGGGGGTTTTTGTTGTTGAATGTGAGAGAGTTAGAACAATAGTAAAAATCAATTAATGGTGAATATGAGACCTTAATCACATACTTAACACATTACATACCTCTATTCATAAATTCATGGTAGTTTGGAGGCATTTGGAAGGCCATTTGCAGTGTTACCCCGGGGGGATTTGATGCACAAATTACTAGTCAAAATTACATATATTGATCAGAATACAAATCAAGTTTGTAGAAGTATTTGGAGGGCCATAAAACATCCATGAACCTAATATTCAAGTATAAATACCATTCATACACTCCTACAGAATATTTGGGAGCATTTGGGTTGATTTGGAGGTCAAAACAGTAAAACTAGTCAAAGGTCGAAATTGGGGAAAAAGTGGAAAAATTGGCATTTTAATAAAATTTTGAAAAGGGGTCATTTCAAGTGGTATCAAAACATGTTCTTGGCACCTGATGGTCTTAACAAGAAGTCAAAATAATATTCCACCACCCTTTGAACCAGTAGTTGAAAAGGTTTTTTTTTGAAGAAGAGGAGTCTTTTGCTGAAACCATGGGTAGAGAGGAGGATGACAAATTAAAACATAAGGAGGAACTTATTGCAACCTTAGATCCATGTTTCTCTAAAATTTCAGCAATCATGGGTAGGATAGGTGACAAATTGTTGCAAGGATTCGAATTGTTGATTAGCCAGCTTCAAAGCAAAGGGATGATAGGAGATAATAGTGGTTCACACTCAGGGGAAAAGATGAAAGGGAATGAGCATATTTTATCAAGTATAGGACCTCATAATAGACCTGATAAATTTCAAAGCACACAAAGGCATACTGCACCTAAATTTCTCACACCCAAAGAAGAGCCCAATCTTGAATTGGATTACAAGAAACTAGTGAATGATTGGAATGATTTGAATGAAGAGTGTAAAAGAGGTGTACCACTCAGTGACTACATTGATGCTATGCGAAAGATTAAAATGAAGGGAGACAATAGGAGTCCATTCCAAAACAAAGAATTAAATAGTGTTATTGGAAAAATGTCACTTCCTACTTTTGATGGTTCTTCTCAAAATTCTGCTAACACTTGGGTGCAAAAATTGGATGTATATTTTCAGCTGAATCCTATGTTGGAAGAGGATGCATTAAAAATGGCCATTTTGCATTTGGAAGGAGATGCCAATGAATGGTGGTTTCATGGGCTGAAAACCTTGGGTCATAATCAGGTTAAAACATATGGAGAATTTGTTGACAGGGTAATAGAAAGATTTGAACAAAAAGATCCAGAATTGCCTTTCAAAGAACTAGCTCAATTGAAGCAAACTGGGTCTCCTATTGAATATATGTTGGACTTTAAAAAATTATCAGTCAAGGTGGGTGATGTATCTATGGGAAGATTAGTATTGCTGTTCACTGAAGGTTTGGCTGAACCCTTAAGAGGTTTGGTCAAATCCCACAAGCCAACTACATTAAAAGATGCAATGAGCTTGACTAGGGATCTCCAAAATGTGCTTCCTAGAACGAGATTTCCTCCTAAGCCTAGCTATAAATTTGAAAAGAAACCTTGGAAAAGGGATGGATATGATAAGAAACCTTGGCAAAGAGATTCATTTGAGAGGAATAAAAAATAGGGAGTAAACAGCGATGAACTTAGAAAAAATAAACTGTGCTCTACATGCTTCCAACCATGGACACCGGGGCACAAATGTACCAAAGGAAAGGCTCAATACATAGAAGTATTTTCTGATAATGAGGGGTATGATGGGGGCATGGATGAAGATGGACACATTTCAAATCAAGAAGAGGCATATGAGACAGCAGTAGAAGAGGAAAGACAAGAAGAAAATTAGCCTTCACCGGACAAAGCAAGAATGGCAGTGCTTTCAGCAGTACCTCGCTATCATACTATCCGATGCAAAGGTGTGGTACAAGGACAAAGAACTTCAGTTTTGTAGATGGAGGAGCCACTCATAACTTCATTGATGTAGATATGGTAGAGAAAATAAAGATACATATTGAACCATTTGATGGCTTCACAGTTGTCATTCCCAGTCACAACACAATGCAATGAAAAACATGGGTTCCAAAACTGCAAGTCACCGTAGGTAACTATACTTTTGTTGATAGTTTTTATGTGGTTGATGTTGCTGATACTAATGTGGTTTTGGGTGTGCAATGGTTGTATTCAATAGGAGAGCATACAGTAAATTATCAAATTCCTGAAATGAAATTCCAAGATTCAAAAGGAGTACAAAGAGTTGTGAGAGGGCAACACACTTATCCAAATCAAGTAGTGACTTGCAATAGCATGAGATCTATATTGAGGCATGGGGATATAGAATGGGCTACTGAGTGTCATATTACATCTCTCAAGCCAACTATAAATATTGTCAAACACCCAAAGGAGATAGAGAGACTTTTGCAAAAATATGAAAAGGTTTTTAGAGACCTTCCACATGGTAGGCCACAGGATAGGGGGGTTGAGCACAGTATTATTTTGGAGGAGGATACTTCACCCATTCAGATACCACCTTATAGACATCCTAAAAAGTTTAGAGATGAGATTGAAAAATCTATCCAAGAACTCCTAGAGTTGGGACTCATTAGACCAAGCTGTAGCCCTTATGCTTCTTCAGTAGTGCTAGTGAAGAAAAAAGACGGAACATCGAGAATGTGCATAGATTTTAGAGACTTGAACAAAAAGAATATCAAGAATAGGTATCCTATTCCTAGGATTGATGAGCTCATGGATGAGCTGCATGGGGCCAAATACTTCTAAAAAATTGACCTTAGATCAGGGTATCACCAAATTCGAATGAAAGATGAAGATGTGCGAAAGACCGCTTTTCGATGTCATTTTGGCCACTTTGAATTTCTTGTCATGCCTTTTGGGCTAACTAATGCTACAGCCACCTTTCAAGCATGTATGAATAGGATATTTTGCAAGCAACTAAGAAGGTTTGTTTTGGTTTTCTTTGATGATATTCTCATTTACAGTAAAACATGGGAAGAGAATTTGCAGCAGTTAGAGACTGTGTTGAAAATCTTGCAAGAAGAGTCCTTATTTGCTAAATTATCAAAATGTGAATTTGGGATGAAAGAACTACTGTATCTTGGGCACATTATTGGGAAAGAAGGAGTGAAGGTACACATGGAAAAAATAAGGGCTATCTTGGAATGGCCATCACCAAAAAATATTACCGAATTGAGAGGCTTTATTGGCATATGCACCTACTACAGAAAATTTGTGAAAGGGTTCTCCAAGTTGACTTCTCCACTCACTAATTTGACTAAGAAGGATGATTTCAAGTGGGATGAAGAGGCTGAAAAATCCTTCCAAAAAATGAAAGAGGTAATGAGTAGTTGTCCCATACTTGCACTTCCTGATTTTACTAAACCTTTTGTTGTGGAATGTGATGCTTCAGGTGGAGGAATAGGGGCTGTCCTAAAGAAAGGCCAACATCCCATAGCCTTTGAGAGCAGAAAGTTGCAGCCTCATGAAAAAATTTACTCCATCTATGATAAAGAAATGATGGCCATTATGCATGCATTGGCCAAATTCAGACAATACTTGGTGCGCAGCAAGTTTGTGGTAAAAACTGACCAAAATAGTCTAAGACACTTTCTCACCCAAAAAGATCTAAATGAAAGGCAACAAAAGTGGGTAAGCAAGATTCAAGCTTATGATTTTGATATTGAATATGTAAAAGGAAAGAATAATATAGTAGCAGATGCTTTGTCAAGAAGGCCTTCTTTTTCTATCATGGATATTGCCAAGGATTGGAAAAACATGCTACTAGCTGAATATGCCAAAGACAAATTTGCTTGTGATGTGTTGGATGGAATCAAAGGGGATGATAATTATAGGATTTTGAATGGGCTGATATATTATAAGGGAAGAATTTATTTAGTTCATAACTCCAAGCTCAAGTACCGAATTTTGCAAGAAGCACATGATTCCCCACTAGCGGGCCATCCAGGGATCTTCAAAACTTATAGACAGTTGAGGCAAAGATTTATTTGGAAGGGGATGAAGGAAGATGTTAAGAAGTATGTGAATGAATGTAAAGCATGTCAACAAAACAACTCAGAACTTACATGTCCAGCCGGCCTATTACAACCATTGCCCATTCCGGAGCAAGAATGGGACAGTATTTCCATGGATTTCATCACCGGATTGCCTAAATCCTTGGGTAAGGATTGCATCTATGTGGTAGTTGATAGGTTGAAAAAATTTGCTCATTTCTTTTCTGTTACATCATCTTTTAGTGCTGCACAAGTGGCTGATATTTTTTTCAAAGAAATCTTCAGATTGCATGGGCTCCCCAAGAGCATTGTTAGTGATAGAGATAGTAGATTCATGGGTGCTTTTTGGAAATAAATTTTTAGATTGGTAGGCACTCAATTGACTCCAAGTACCAGCTATCATCGACAAACTGATGGACAAACAGAAAGGGTAAACCAATGGTTGGAAGGATACCTAAGAAGCTATGTGGGAGGGCAGCAAAAAGCATGGGTAAAATGGCTACACTTGGGTGAGTTTTACTACAACACCACTTATCATATGTCAATAGGAATGTCTCCTTTCAAAGCATTATATGGTTATGATGCACTTACATTTGCTGACATTATATTTGGTGATAGTAGAGCCCTAAAGGCTAAATATTGGGTGGAAGAGAGCCAAGAAATTTTAAAGCTCTTGAAAGACAATTTGCAGGTTGCTCAAAATCAGCAAAAACAATATGCTGATAGAAATAGAGAAGAAAGAACCTTTCAAGTCAATGATTTAGTATATTTAAGGTTGCAACCCTATAAACAAACATCTCTCAAAAATAATGGAGCAGAAAAATTAAAACCAAGGTACTATGGGCCATACAAGGTAGTGCGGAAGGTTGGCGAAGTAGCATATGAACTAGAACTCCCGGAAGGGAGTAAAATCCACAATGTATTTCATGTTTCTTGTCTTAAGAAATCTCTTGGTCAGCAAATCATCACTTCAGAAATACTTCCTCCTTTGGATGATGAAGGTCAGCTCACACTTGTTCCGGAAAAGATTTTGAAGACACGGGAAAGAAGGTTGAGGAGTAGAATCATCAAAGAATATTTAGTGAAATGGAAGGACTTACCAAATGAAGATGCCACATGGGAAGAGGAGAAGATTTTGCAGCATCCAAATTTGAAATTGATTGAGGACAAGCAATCTTTGGTGGGGGGGACTGTAATGTCCCCATTCAAATAAGTGCATAGTAAGACAATCCCATCAATCCTACTAGTTTCCTAGGTTGGATGGGCACATGTGGGATGGTAATAAGGAAGCTAATAAATGATATTTAGAAATTATAAGGGTTCAAGCATTTAATAAATATGGTGAATAAATAAATTCAAGAGAAATTCTAGGTGGCAAGTGGTTTTGGAGACATATGGAGGTGGTGGGACCCACACTAGCTTGATTTTTCAATGACACATGGCAGCTCTCTCTTGCAAATTCGAATTCATGGGAAGGTGAACACTCTTGGGTGAGTTGGTAAGTCATAACACATGGAATTGAGCATATTAGGTCGAAATGGGATGGAATAGTAACCTCCATGGGAGAGGAAGACTCAAATTGGAGACTAGTGGACACTTGGGCTAGATTCCCTAGTTTTATGACAACAATAATGAAGCATCTATGACATTTATGACAAAATTCAGACCTGACTTCTTACACCTGACCATTATGACATGTCATCCCCAAAAATAGGCTCAAGGAAGGTGCTCATGGAGTTGGGGGAATCTAAAGAGATTCAAATTCGAATTTGGGAGAAGATGGAAGGTTGGAACTACGAGACAAGTGGCAAATGAGGAATATTTTCTAAATGGAAAATTATTGAATCTATTGAGAGGATTTCGACCCCTTGAAGGCTAATGTTGGTTATAAAATGTAGAAATCAAGTATGAGAATGGCTTTTTGATGATTTGAGAAAAATTGCATCTGTGAAGAGAGAACTAGTGGATGACTAGTTTCTTGCCTTAGCCAATTTCGTGGGTGAAAGATTCCCATCCAATTTGGTGTTTGGAGAGGCCACTTAGGTATTTCATGGTGCTTTAATGGAGTTTTATTTGTAGGTATCAGCTACAGGAAGTTTCATGGTTTTGTTTAGTGCAGCACTTTCTCTCCACCATTTCCAATTTTGAAGGCATATTCGGGCTCCTTGAGGGATTGCGCTTTGGGTGAGATCTTGCACTCATTGGGAGAGCTTCATATGATATTTTTATGATTGTAATAGCTTCATATCCTCTGTTCTTCATATTCATAAACTCTCAGGTCGAAATACCCATTGAATGTATGCAAAATTATTGATTAATGAACAAACAATGTCTGTTTCCCCAATGCTTTGATGTATGACACTATAAGGTTGATTATTTCGATTGGATGGATGATTCTCTGATATATTTGTGATTCATATACTACCATGGATATATTCTACAAGTTTCATGTAATGTACTTGAGCATTTGAAGCATTTTTACTCAGTTGTTTGTATTGAGAGGTGAAATAGTGCCATTTCCCCAAGGGTCGAATTGGGGGTTTTTGATGTTGAATGTGAGAGAGTTAGAACAGTAGTAAAAATCAATTAATGGTGCATATGAGACCTTAATCACATAATTAACACATTACATACCTCTATTCATAAATTCGTGGGATTTTGGAGGCATTTGGAAGACCATTTGCAGTGTTACCCCGGGGGGATTTGATGCACAAATTACTAGTCAAAATTACATATATTGATCATAATACAAATCAAGTTTGCAGAAGTATTTGGAGGGCCATAAAACATCCCTGAACCTAATATTCAAGTCTAAATACCATTCATACACTCCTACATAAGATTTGGGAGCATTTGGGTTGATTTGGAGGTCAAAACAGTAAAACTAGTCAAAGGTCGAAATTGGGGAAAAAGTGGAAAAATTGGCATTTTAATAAAATTTTGAAAAGGGGTCATTACACTGATTTGGTATTACATGATTATTTTGTCCTGTTTATCTCAGTTGTGAAATTAAAGATAGATGTATTTT
Organism: Larix kaempferi; assembly: GCA_027924585.1. Classification (NCBI taxonomy): domain Eukaryota; kingdom Viridiplantae; phylum Streptophyta; class Pinopsida; order Pinales; family Pinaceae; genus Larix; species Larix kaempferi. The sequence goes on from BSBM01000866.1 coordinate 7,103,465, forward strand.
TGTTTCTATTGTAAAAACATTTGGGAGTTATTCTATTTTTTGTAAAGGGCACTAAAAGACAAAATCAAGAGATTCCCTAGGATTAGGGTACACGTAGAAGTTTTGAGAGCATTTTGTAAAGATATACATATATTAATAGAGAAGAATGAATGGACTTTTGGCAGGTGAAAGGACATTTTTTGTCTTGTACGTGAATTATTTTGCTACATATATAAAGAAAGCTCTATTTTTCCTAGAAAAGCCTGCACTTCGTTTTGCTTGGGTTTATGTTGAATGATTACTGCCCTATTTATGCATTTTTCATGCATACACTGTGAGACCTTTCCTAACTATCATGAATTAATTATCTGTTATGAATGGTTTCATTTTCCAAGAAAATATTTTGTGTCAAATGAGTAATGGAATGTTTTAATTCAATCGAAGCTATCTTTGATATCTTTTACCTTCTCCTGGAAATGCATCTTTATGATCAAATAGCTATCTGTGAGATCTTTGGATGTTTCTTTCAGCGTATTACTCATACTTTCAGTTTTCTCCTTGCAAGGATATATTGGTTTGCTTAAATAGTTGTAGATCAGATTTGTTTAATTGCATGCGTTTAGTTAAAAGCACTTGCATATGATCTTTAAAATAAAATACATAAACGGTGGATTGGGCCACAACTGGTGAAAAGAAGACAAATATTTAAACCTTATATGGTAGTTGGGCCATTAACCGGATGGATTTCCCACACCAAACAGTGAGCAATCTAATTGGGCTTGCTCACCAGGGAGAATCCCTTGCTGATTGGTGCTCCAAATTTCGAGGCATCAACAGTTTTTGGCGCTAGAAGGAGGGCCACCAGTGCATGGCTGGAATAGGAGATCCTTCCATTAGAAGAAGTCCCACTGAAGACTCGCTTGAAACATCTATCCCAAACAATTTCGATATGGAATCAAGAAATCAAGAAGACACCAATTCTGAAATTGAGCAGCAAGAAACATTGTATGCTGTTCCTTTTGCATAAGTAGCAGATTTCAGAAGACATACCCATTCGTATGTTAGAGAACTTGGTGGTCTGGATGTAATTCCCCTACTCCCCAGAAGAAGAGCTCCTAGGATGGAAACACAATACACAAGAGATTCAGTTCTTGTTTAGAACTTAGAAGAATTGGTAGATCTATCTTTAGAAGAAATCACAGATCCTCTTGGAGAAATCAGACTCGGAACTCCTTTAAATCAGGAAGAGCCACATCCTCCACCTCATACTCCACAAAATTCCCTACCTCATACTCCATGTAATTCTTCACCGCATTCTCCACCAAGAGTCATGGTTGTGCTTGCGTGGAGAGTAAGAGGAGCACTAAATTTGGCTGGACCTTTCCATGATCTACCCAAGAATCTAGAAAAGGTTTTGCCCAAGTATGATCCAGGCAAAGGTATTTCTGCTGAAGATCATCTTAAAATATTTTATTTAGCTCTGAATCTTCTAAATGTGCAACACGAATATGTATCCTGTAGACTTTTTCCCTATACTTTTGAACCCAAGGTATCTTCCTGGTATTTTAGTTTGCAAGCTAGTTCCATATCAAATTGTGAAGAATTCGATAAGTGTTTCTTAAGTAAATATGGGAATCAGAAGACACTCACTACACTTATGAAAGAATTTATGTCCATGAGAATGGAAAAGAAAGAAAAGTTTCAAGAATTTAATCAAAGATTCACTACATTGTTAAATAATTTTAGTGATGTAGCAAGACCCGTTGAAGAATCTTTAGTTGAATACTATACAACAGCACTTGATGCTCCCATAGCAATGTTTGTTAAAAGAACAAAGAAAAATACCTTGATAAAAAACTTTGAAGAATCCAATAAGGTAGAAGAAGAAGCGGGCAACATTGCTAAGCATTCTCTTGATTTGGAAACAAAGCTAACAGCTGTTAAGAAACCCCTTTTGTTAACCAGAAATAAAGAAGAATCGTCAGCTGATTTCGAAAATGTGGTCAAAATGATGCAAAATCTTTCTAATAAAATTGTAGATATGGAGAAAGATAATGCAACCAACACTTCCAGACAACCATTCAAACCTTTCTACAAGAAAAGGGATAAAGTGGACAGCCACTTCCGCCTGTAAACAATTATGTTGTTCTAAATTTAAGTGAAGTAGGAATGGATCATTTCTGTACCTTCCATCAAGAAAAGCACTCAGAAAAGAGTTGTCCACAGTGGATAAATTCGATCAGCCTGGTGATGAATCAAATGCTAGATGTGCAGATAACAGATCAGAAGGATCCTTAGAAGGAGCATATTTTTTAGTAGGAAGAACCCGCTCCCGACACCACAATGGTCCTATGGGATTGGGCACCCTCGCAAGAACCTTCTTTCGAAGATCTTGTTGATGAATTTCAGGCCGCATCAATTAATGTCACCACGAGAATTAAGGGCCCGGTGCTTGATCAAACCATTGATGCACCTAAATCCAAGGTTGTGAAGGAAATGCCAAAGCGGCACATAACTATCATTCTGCCTTAGCCTAAGACAAACCCAGTCGCGACAAAAGAACCAAGCGCAGAAATGCCTAAACAGCCAAAAGTTACACCAAACAAAACAGAAAATCAGCCAAAAGTTTCTAAAGAATGTGATATGTGATATGACATAATCGAAGATATCAAGAAATCAAAGGCAAACATTTCTATTTTTGAAATGTGTAGTCTTCCCCAATAGAGAAAGAAATTGCTAGAAGCTTTTGACCCACAAGCTAGTACTTCGGCATAAAACACTGAGGAAAATCCTAAGATAAACGAAGCGAGCATTGGAGGGAAATCTAGATCGCAGACTTTGCCTTTTCTGTTGACCTTTGAAATTTTTAATCATAATGTACATAACTGTTTGGTAGATTCTGGGGCTTCTTCAAATGTCATGTCGCTGTCAATTTGCAAAAAGATTAATGGGCAGCCAATTCCATCCCCATCTCAGATCATACAGTTAGATAGAACTGCTGTTAAAGTCATTGGAGAAATGAAAGATGTGCCTATTAGGTTGTCAGCAGATCCCAGAGTGTGCCAATTTATTGATATAATGGTATTTTATATTCCCGAGGCTTATGGTTTTATATTGAGCAAGTACTAGTCTACAAAACTGAATGGTTATTTTGCAACAGACTGGTCTCATTTTTGGTTTCCATACCAGAATAAACAAAATCAGATTAAAATACTAAGAGAACCTCACATGAAGCAAAAAGTAACTCAGTTAGAGGAAAAGAACAAAGTTGTAGCTTTCTTGTCGTCAATTTTGGGAAATTTTTTCTTAGAGATTGAACTGGGTAATTATCAATCGGAAAATGTTAGCCATGAATCAGATGAACAGTTCGATCTCCTTCAAATTTCTCGGACTGATGATATTGAATGTAACATAGTAGGATTAGTTACTAACTTAGGTGGTAGTGATACTAACTTAGTTAAAGTAGAAATTTTTTTGGGGGTTCTATACTTTGACAGTTCCAAAACTCAAGAAGGATCCGGAGCTGGTTGCGTTTTAATTGATCCTGAAACCAACAAACACTTTTTATCTTGTAGACTAGAGTTCGAATGTACTAATAACACTGCTAAATATGAAGCTTTGGTCCATGGGTTAAAGAAGGCTATTGGTTTAAATGTCAAGTACTTGAAAGTCTTTGGTGACTCAGAAATAGTTGCCAAACAGGTGAGGGATACAATTCATTGTCTTTCACCACATTTAAAAGGTTATCAGTCTGAGGTATGGAATTTAATTTCGCACTTTGATGCTTTTAATATAAATTCTATTCCTAGATTACAGAATGCTGCAGTCGATTTGTTAGCTACCTCTGATTCCAGATTAGTGCCTACCAATAACAAATGTTCTATTGGATTTATTTTTAGGCCATCCGTCCCTATTGTAGTCCCATGGTTCATGTGGTTACCGTAGATACATTACATGTTATAAGCAAGCATACACAATGATACTGATACAAGAGACGAGATAGATAGAGAGAACACAAGCCTTTATATTAACCAGCAAGAGAAGAATACAATCATAGAACCAATCTAACTAGTACATTGGCTCAACAGCCTATGTATATATCTTGTCAATATAGTTATATAACCGTCTGTCAGTATAACCGTCTGCCGGTATAACCGACCGACCCGACCTATACTAGTCAACGCGACCTATTGACATATGCTTCAGAGTGGTTGGGCGGAAGGCCTAGTCGACAGGCCGACCTAGGCCCCTACAACATCTCCCCCACCTCAAAATATTTCTTCATCCCAGAGAAATGGAGAGATCAAAAATGCAAAAAGAATCATTAAGACAGTTATGATGAAGGTAAGCTAGAGTTGCTAACATCAGATATCTGTAAATAGGATTCAAGAATAACTTTGGCAGAAACAGAGAGATGGTGCTGGAACTCTTCCTAGGTGTGCAACAAATTTTGAATGTCAACAGTCAATGTCGTGAGCTTCGACAAGTTTTCCATCTTGTCGTGGGTGGAAGTAGTCTGTAAATGGATCATGTCGGGTCCAAATATTTTAATTGTTTCTGTTAGAAAAACAGGATCGTAGAGCAATAACAATAAACATAAATGAAAATATAATCACACACACATTACAAGAGAGACACAGATATATCGTGGTTCACCCCAAGATGGGCTACGTCCACACTGAAGTTGCCAGTCCTTATTATTATTACTGTCCCGCAAAATGAAGGGATACAACCTGCAGGATAACCACTGCACTTCCTCTTCACTATTTCACAGTCTCTCTTCACAAATCTCAGAGATCTTTACAATGCATAAAATCTAATACATCCTACCCTAGCCATATTACAATGCCTTTCTTTTATAGGGTAAATACAATGGGAAAATACCACGGGATACCCAAAACCATGGGCCCGCAAAACAGCTAGCGAAAACAGCCCCAAAAATTTTCTCAGGGGTGTTGCCCCGAACCGCTAAAAATGCAGAATGGGTGTACAGTCCTCTGGGGTGCACGGCTAAGACAATATCATCTATGAGACTGGAAGATCTGGCTCCACAACCAACAGTTTCTTGGGCAGCAGCAAGTAAATGTTGGAGTCGGGGCTGAATTTCTTCAAGTTTGTTGAGGCCGCAGTGTGCTTGAGATATCCACTATGCTTCCTGTTTTTCTAGTTTGTCCAGTTTTTTATTTTCCATGATGATCTGACTATCAAGTCTTTTAGTAAGTGCTTCAGATGCAGTCAAGTGCTGACGGTGAAGTGTGCCTAACAAGGTTCTTGTATTTTGGATTTCTTTGTAGACTTCGCCATAATGTACATACCAGTTGTTCAAAACTTCGGCAAGTTTTTCTGCTTGAATATCATACTGCTTGAGTAAATTGAGAGCTTCTATGAAGGCTGTAAACGGATTTTCCATGAGGGAAGCTACCTCGACAGCCTGGTCCTGTTGTTTCTTGAGAAGCTCAGATTGTATCTTCGACATGACAAATTCAAATAACTGATATGCTCTGTCAAGAGGTGATGTCATGTCGGAACTTGATGGAAGTGTGATAACTTGCTGAGCTAACTCTTCACACTTAGTGAGAAATGTAGTCCTTTCTTCCTGTAGCTGGAGTAACTGGTCTTCAGATTCTTGTCAGTTATATCTTTGTGCTATGAAGACTTCATTATCGAGTAAATCAAGCTCTTCTTGCGATGCCAACTGTGGCTGATAGTTAGCAGTAGCTCCAAACTGATCTAAGTAGACTGAGAGAGTGTTTTCAGATTGATTTTGCTGCGTTTGCTTCCTTTGTAATTGCTGCTGAAGTTCTCTCTCTTTACGCTTCTTTTCTTCATGTTTCTTCTGGTTGCTTTTCTCTTTTTCTTTGTCTTTACTTAGGATTTGTTGTTCTGGCCATTTTCCTTTTTTGGTTGTTTCTAGATGCATGCCGATGGCTGCTTGTGTGCTAGCAACAACTTATTCTGCCTAGACTTGTATACTTGGTTCTGCATCTGTGGTAGCTGGATTTTCATATTCAACAATTTCGGCACCTAGTGGAGTATTTGCTAGTACACTGGATGTATCCATATTGCTTGTACTAGTGCCTTGAATGTTGGGTTTCTCTGGTGGTTCTGTTTTGTCAGCTACAATTTCTTGAGTTGCAGCTGGTTACTTGGCTTGAGTTGAGGCGGCTTCAACTGCTTATGTCGTTATTGATTCCTTGTGTTGCTGCTGTATCACCAGACTAGACTTGGATCCATCGGTAGGGAGACTCAACTGACTTGTCGGGAAGGATGGTGGGTCGATTGATGTCATAAGTGGACTCAATGAAGTGGTACTGCCGAAAGGACCCGGACCAACTAGACTTGACTCAATTTCTTGAAATGCAGACTTGACATGGGGAATGATGACTTGGGGGGGACTTTTCACTATGAACGGCTACAGGTCGGGTTGGACTCACTTGTTGTTGTAAAGGTATGACTAGAAGAGGGGTATAGACAATTGTTTGTTGTGAATAAATCAGGCCTAATGGGTCGAGGTTTCTGATATGATGGATCTTTTTGTGACCAATGACTTCTGGTATTGTCGATGGTAAAGGTAAATTGTCGGTTTGAATAGTGTCAGGGGAGCCAAGTTATGCGGAACGACAGCTGCAGTTGTAAAGACTGGTTGCTGAATGACCATATCGTGCCAGTTGGGACATAGCGTCGGAAGGTTTGCGATAAACTGACTTAAAATTGTGTCTATTGGGTTAATAGGAGCAGGTAATGCTAAAGGGGTACTTTCTTCCTCTACCATAGTCAGGGAAGAAGGGGGAGTAAGAATAGTTAGGTCAACATGGGGTTTGACCAGAATCTTTAGTTTCTTGACATGAACTCTGAAGGTTGGGTACTTATCTGTTTCCAAAAAATTTATGAACTGGTCTTCGACAGGTAACTTATTCTTAGCTTCATCTTCAAGAATCTGGGTGGCAGTGTCATACAATTCGATATCGTCTTCTTCCATAGGTTCTTTCAATGTTACCTTTCTTTTTCCTTTCCCTTGAGTTGGTATCACCTTATTCTGTCAAGCTGTAAGCAGTTCAGCTGCTACCTTCTGTATATTGTCATCCGTCAAAAGATGCTCTGGATTGTCGGACTCTGTACTACTGTTCGACTGTTCCGCGGTTTCTGCTGATTCTTTGTGCAGAGTCTGTGTAAGTGCTAGTACCTTAGGATTAGGTATCGGCTCAGGTTGATAAGTGAAAGTGTTCATGTATAACCGGATTTCGTATGCTTCTTCCTTTTCTGCATCGCTGAGTGGCTCGACATAAGTGAAGTCAACTTTTCTTGCTTGGGGCGGAATGGCCAGTACTTCATTGGATTGTTGACTCAACTCCATGAAAATTTCATTTATTGATGGGTAGAATTCGAGGCATTTTTTCTTATCCATTGCTCCTTCCATGTACCAAACTGATGTATCATTCAAAGAGAGTTGGATGTGTGCTTTCGGGGGTATACTTCTTCGGATGTTATGTGGTACCCTCCATCTTGTCACTTTTGTTTTGAGTTCTATAAACCATGCTTCCAACCAAAGTTTAATCGTCAGTGGACCATGTCGGCTCACTCCTGGTGCGAAGGAGCAGAAATTCTCCATAAGGACAATTCGTTCTTGCGAAAAATCCTTGTTTCCTTTCAGCCGCAGGTGGGTCATAGAAATCCATATAAGTACAGATGGGAAGTGGATGTTGGCCCCTTCCTCTTGGCACTTATGGCATGTGTACTTGAGTATGTCAGCCAAGAATTCTACCCACTTGTATACTTTGCCGCGCATAGCCATATTCTTGACAGCTTCCAACATGTCGGTCTTCAAATATGATCCTCTTCTTGTCCATGAAAGTGCATGTGACACAATCTTGGTAGTAGTTTTATTGTTGGGCCTGGCCCAGATGGGGAATTTTTGAACAGGAAGAATTTTGAGAACTGCGGAGCTAAGCGCAGTTAAGTTTGAACAATTTTGGGATAAGTTTTGGTATGCTGCAAAGTTGCGTACAGCACAGTGTCGAAGGAGCTGCGAGGAGTACAATGCCGCGATGTGCCACGTCGACGAAGATCCAGCTAAGCAAAGCGTGGATGGATGACGGCAGTTATTTTGGTTAGGTCACAAAAGACCTAATTTTGGCAAAGATTTCCGATAACTACCAAGCAGTGGGTAGGTGCAGATCAGAGGTAGGTGACTGATCATACAAACAGAAGACTACGACTACTTGAGCGAGTCATCTAAGGACAATAAAGTAGAGCTTGGCGGAAAAAACCTATTGGCGCGCATATAACAGAAGATCCGATGCCAGATATTGTAGTTTGGTTTTGGAAAAACCGTGATAGTTTTGTAAACCTAATGGTTCTGCCTTCAAGATTTAAAAGACATGACCTATGGGTCTTGATCTATAAATAAGAAAATTTTGTAAAGGAAAGGGTTAACTCTTCATTTTTGTTGATTATTACTGAAAATTGTGAGATCTGTCAGAATGAAGCATTGTAAAGGCTTTGCAACTGAGTGCGCAGAGACCTAATTTTGAGAGAGAGAGAGAGAGAAGAGCATCTGCAGCTGAGTGCGTAGACGAAGAACTGTTGTACCCTTTCCAAAGATAATAAACAATAGTTCTTGTGGACGTAGCTTCCCATCTATGGGGGTGAACCACGTTAAACCATTGTGTTATGTGATTGTTGTGTATGATTGTCATTAATTTGTGATTTAATTTACTTACAGTGCATGCATGAAGTTACTATTATCTGATATATGTTTACTGTTATCTGTATTCACCATGGAAAGGATGGAATAAGATGCTAGTAGTTCATGTATGGAGGAATGTTAACAGTAAAGCACCTATAAGTTCTCAAATGAATGGATCTATGAGATAACTACACAACAAATGGTTAAAGTTGAATCGCGACATCAAGCACATAACACTGTGCATCTCACTCATTTGCATAAGTTATGATGTTTATCAAGCTAAGTAATGATGAATGATTAAGGATTATCGAATAAGATTGAGTAGAAGTGATTAGGTCTCATAACCCCACTCCACAGCCTGTGGATGCGCTGAAGGTACAAATATATCTGTTCCTGAAGATACTCGACATGCAGTAGAAGACTTCACGCAATCATTGACCACAGGACGCAACCTATACCGCACTGTACATGAATCAGTTCAAACACTTGCATCACAAGGTTGTGGAAACCTGCTTCTGCAACCACCCCTTCAACTTCGCGTCGGGTGAGACCTTAGGCTGCTTGCAGTCTATTGCCGAAAGGGCCGGTGAATAGGGGTTTTGTTGGTATTTTGTACCGTAAAGTACTTGGGTCTACATTGGAAAACCTCTAGAACAGTGCTTCGACCAACAAATGGTTCCGTTGCCGCGCTTAGACCAGTGATGCAATAATGTATTCAGAAAGTAATGTCCGACAGTTGGCATCCAGAAAAGAAAGAGATCTAGGCTTGGTGCGATAAGATCGAAAGAGACTTCACAAAGAAAGAAAATAGACATATGCGTCTATCTGACGTACAGTGGTTGAACAGATAGTTGTGGAGGGACATCTGCGAAATTTTTTGGGCGTCGTTTCCAAATGAGCTACATGAGTGGATATCGTGCCTAGCAGAAAGAAAGAATTGTTCCCAAGGTGGAGTACCTACAGAGTGGAGTCCAGACATTACTGAAAAACTCAAAGCTATAGACAGCCCACTGTCACGAGCAGTTGACTTATAGGTTGATAGCATACTAGAAGGATTTGTGACCAAGTTTGCTGTAGATACGATGAAGTCCTACAACCTAGCTGAAGCATACTTTTTCGAAGGATTCAGAGGTAAGTTCCTGAAAAACCTCAGTCTATACATTAAAATGCTTTTAACTGAGAAAGGTGTTTTAAGAATGCAACAATAGTTCTAAATCTGTCATGGTAGAGAATACATACATTGATTCTGACGAAGAAAACCATACTTTGAGAAGTGGAAAGAGATACAATCTTACTAACGAGAAGAAACCCACACCATCTAGAAACCGTATAGATACCGAAATTCCATGTGATCTCAATAATACGAACACTCAGTTATCAATCACAATCCAGCGTATTATACCTCAGAATCAATCAGTCCAGAACCCACCCACTGCGAGTGTCACGCAACCCATCCCATAGATCAGTAATACTACTAACACCACAGGAGCGAGTGCTCATAGCACTACGACTCAGACTATTCTGCAGAATACTGTCCCTAGCACAATCTAGTAGCCTATGTCTACTTTTGTCACAGGGAATCAGTTCCAGAACAATACACAATCTGGAAGGAGAATGACAGATAATGATATAAAACTGTTGATATTCAAAGGAACTCGTCAGGAAGACCCTGATCAGCACTGGTTTCTATGCGAAGTCGTGTGGAGTGTCAAGCAAGTTACAGATGATGCTATAAAAAGAGCGCAGCTCATCACTACTTTTAGAGACAGAGCATTGCATTGGTTTATGAAGTATTCTCAAGCACAGCCAAGAACCTTAGTAGACATCAATACCACGATTACAACAGAGTTTAAGAAACCCAAATCATAATCACAGTGCATAACAGGGGTGAAAGAAATCAAGCAGAAACCTACTGAATCGGTCTGGGAATTCGACCAAAAATTCAAAACATTGTTGGACCAAGTGAGCTTTGTTATAGCTCCGCAACAACATCAAGAATGGTTCATTGCTGCACTATTGCCCCATATCAGACAACCACTGATGCAATAGAAGGTTGTATCTCAAGCTGAGGCCTTGGAGATTGCGATGAAGTTGGAAGCATCACCAATTGGAGAAAGTAGTTCTGGGATGATACAGATCCAGAACCAATTGGCTACCTTGACATTAGAATTGCAAGGTATGAAGAATGGAAAGGAGCAGAGACATGAACAAAGACATGAAGTTTGGTGCACATGATGCAAAGGAGAGGGCCACACTAGAGAACATTGCCCATTATTTCAAGAATATCTTAACAGTGGCACACCAAACCCAATAAATATGAATCAAAACCAGGCACCGTGGTGTGAAATTTGTAGAAGTAGAGGACACAGGCCTGAGGACTGCTACCTGATACAAAAATATGTAAAGACACCTAAAAACTTATACTGTAATTTTTGTAAGTCAGTTGGACATGATGAGTCTAACTGTCGCGCTTATGAACTGATGAATGAAAGAAAGCGAGATATGGAAGCAATGCGAGGTGCTGGAATGTACTGCATCCAAGAGGAAAATCAGCCAAAGCAAGAGAACACCCACTATGATCAAGGAGGATATAGAGGCCACGGTGGTGGATATCGCGGGAGAGGAAGAAATACTGGTCAAAATCAAGGAAGAGGATGAGGCCAGGTAATATGCTATAACTGTGGCCAGCCAGGTCATGTATCAAGAGAATGTACTAATCCATGCACCACATGAAACTACTGTAAATCATTTGATCATGTGATTGAAGACTGACCTGTGCTTGAGGTAGCAATACAGAAGTGGAGAAGAACAGAAACACCGAACCCTAACATCCAGTTGATCGCATTAGAGAACAGACCTACAGGTTAGAGTGTCAATGCAGTAACGTGAATTGGCACTGATACAGGAAAAGACAACAGCGCAGAAGCCTCGACTTCTGGAACAACTGATCCTAAGAAGAACCCTGGAGAAACAATAGGCATTAGAAAATCTCTTGGAAAAGCACCTCCATTGAACTTACAAAAAAATAAATAAATATTTAAAGAAGCGCGGGACATGTTTAAACAACCACCACCTACTTCACCAAGGATCCCATTGTGAAGTCAAGAACCACAAATAGAAGACATGCCACTGGCATATGAACAGATGCACGCCGCACCAGATACATCTATTTTTGTTGCGCAGTTTCTACACAGCTGCATCAAGTTATTAAAAAAAAAGACACTCTTATGGAATTTGAAAAAATGATAAATCAGTACGAATCATGCAGTAAGAAAGGAATAGCACATGGCGTAGTACATAACATTAGGAGTCCCAAAAGAACCAGCAGGGAAATGTGGTTCACTGCACAGATAGGAGACTATGAGATGGACGAGATCATTCTTGATCTCGGATCTGAAGTGAATGTCTTAACCAAGCAGACATGGCAGGAAATGGGAAAACCAAAGTTACAATGGTCACCTATACAATTAATAATGGCTAATCAAGGCATAGTTATACCTCTGGGAAGGTTAACCAATACTATTGTTGACATTGATGGAGTGTGAAGTTATGCAGACTTCGAAGTAATTGAAATTGTGGATGATAGAAATCCTTAGCACTGCTGGGCATCGATTGGGCAATGATGAACTCCAGCATCATTAATATGAAGACAATGAAAATGATATTTGAAGACAACAACATAAGGGTCGTCGCACCATTGGATCCTTCGCAGGGGGAGCGATATGTTGAACCTATTCAAGAAGAGTACAAAGCTCAAGACCTTGACAGTATCTATCAAATGACAACAAATGCTACGGATTATATTCATCCTACTGTGGATGGAATGCTCAGTTGGCGCTGCGATAGTTCTTGCATCTCAGACTCTGAGGTAGGATTAGAAAACTGGCAACACAGAATGCATGAAGTATCTGCCAGGAGATGCGCGACAATTACAAAGTTGCTTCGTTGGATTGGAAAGCAGGTAAGTCCAATACCCACTTATGAGGGTACAGCTAACATCTATTCATATATCAAAGAATACACTGCAACAGTTGCAGATGAACATCGCGGCTCAGCATTAGACATGGCACTCAAAGAAACACCTTCCATATGGTGGGATAAACATAAAAAGACAATGACAACTTGGGACCAGTGCAGAATAAAACTACAGATTAGATTTGCTGATAAGGTCACACTACCATTTGAGAAATATAATGGTCAGATGAATCCAAGAGATCATATCGTAGCTTGTGTACAAGTGGAAGGAAAGACCACAGAAAAAATGGGTACATCTCTTTGTGCATACGCTGGAGGAGCCTATTAAAAAAAATGGTATCTATAGGAGGAGATGCGCACAGGAACCGCGGATTGGTCAATCCTCACTGCGACCTTCCAGAAGGATTTTAGTTTTCAAGATGACCATCCAACTATACATGACGCCCTGCAACTGATCAATAAAAAGATATTTATCCCACATCGCAAGGAGGAAAACATAACACTAGAAGAGTTTTTTGACACAAACAATGTACTTGCGAGTCTACAACCAGATTGGTCAAAACAGATAGAGAAAGCTTTAGACTGCTACAACATAGCTGAAGAAGTTGAAGACAACGATGAGGAGGACCCGCGCAACATAAAGATCCCTAAATCAAAAGGAATATGCGAGGTAGAAGGACCTCCACTAGAGATTCCAGATATGAGTGGACCAGTCAAAACAAAGAAAGTGAACATCAGCACCAATGAAGAGCCGAATTTTGCAGCAATAGGGGATTATTGGGATGATGACACAGTTGCGGGGATCATAGCTATATTACAAGAATATCAAGAAATATTCCCAACGAAGTTCATAGAGATGAAAGGCATCGTAGGAGACTTAGGAGTGATGAGAATTCCTCTTAAGTCAGGAGAGAAACCTACTAAGCAAAGGCCATATACACTGAATCCACGCTACAAAGAACGAGTTAAGGCAGAACTCGACAAGATGCTCGATGTAGGAATTATTGAGCCGGTTGAAGAATCTGAATGGATAAGCCCAATGGTCGTCCAAGACAAGAAAACAAAGGGTGAAATCAGGATCTGTGTTGATCTTAGAAAGCTAAATGATGCTTCAATGCATGACCCATTTCCTACTCCTTTTACCGACGAAGTACTTGATAACGTGGGAGGTAAGGAAGCATACTCTTTTACTGATGGGTTTTCTGGATACCATCAGATTAGAATTGATCCAGCCGATAGGCACAAAACAACTTTTGCAACAGAAAGGGGGTCATTCTAGTATACAGTGATGCCTTTTGGTTTGAAGAATGCACCAGCCATATTTTCAAGAGTAGTGATCGTAGCATTTAAAGAATTCATACACAAATTTTTAGAAGTTTACTTTGATGATTGGACCATTTTCGGGTTACTGAAGAACCATGCTGCGAACCTCAGAATGATGCTAGAAAAATGCTGACAGCATTAGATTTCATTGAATTTGAAGAAATGTATTTTCTGTGTTCCTTATGGGATTCTGCTGGGACATATCATGTGTAAGCAAGGGTTGATGGTTGATCCTGCGAAGAGCAGTTATTGTAAACTTGCCTACACCAAATTCAGTTAAACAATTGCGCACTACACTAGGACATACCGGATACTACAGAAAATTCTTAAAGGGGTATGCATAGATAACCACAGCAATGGAGAAGATTTTAAAAACGGATGCACTGTTCATTTGGAATGAGGATTGTGAGAAAGGATTCAACACATTGAAAGAGAAAATGGTCACTGCACCGATCCTAGTATTTCTAGACTAGGAAAAGCCATTTCACGTACATGTTGATGCTTCATGTATAACACTGGGTATTGTTCTTGCACAACCAGGAGAAGGAGGAATTGATCATCCCATTGCATTCTCAAGCAGAAAGCTATCATCTGCTGAGAAAAACTATACCACTACTGAAAGGGAAGGACTTGCAATGGTATATGCACTATAGAAGTTCAGACACTATTTGCTTGGTGCGCACTTCTCAATGTTTACTGACCATTCTGCATTAAAATACTTGGTCAATAAGCCAATGTTAGGGGGTGAATATGAAGATGGCTCTTACTCTTCCAAGAGTATGATTTTGAAATAATAGTTAAACCAGGCAAATTAAATTTAGGCCCTAATCATCTATCAAGGATCGAGTCAGGAGAGGAACCTACGAATCTAAAAGACAATATTCCTGATGTGCAATTATTTGCTATATAGGTTGCTGATGATTATTATCAAGATATCATTGACCTTCTAACTACCAGGTTTGCACCTACTGAATTCACTACGAAGAAAAAGAAGCAACTGATAGTGTGAGCCATAGAATTCACCATTATTGCAGAACAACTCTACAAGTTAGGACCTGATGAAGTGCTACAAATATGCGTATTAGAACATGAGAAGCCATTTATATTATTTGATGTGCATTTAGGAGTCGCAGGAGGTCATTATACAGAAAGGGCTACTGCGCAGAAGATATTGCGCAGGGCTATGGTGGTCTACGATTCATAAGGACTCCAAAGAACATTGCTAGAACTGCAATATCTGTCAGAGAACAGGGAAACCATCAAGAAGAGATGAAATTTCATTGAACCCTCAGCTGACCTTGCATGCATTCGATAAATGGGAAATCGATTTCGTGGGACCTATTAACCCACCGAGAAAAAGAACTAATTTGAGGTACATTATTACTGCAACTGACTACCTCACCAGATGGGCAGAAGCAAAACCAGTCAAAGACTGTAGCGCAGCTACAGCTGCGCAGTTTATCTTTGAGAACATCCTTACACGATTTGGATGCCCAAAAATTTTGATGAGTGATCAAGGTACTCATTTCCTGAGCATAACTATTAAAGCTTTAACTGAAGATTTCTCCATCCATCATCAGCGCAGTACGCCTTATCACCCACAAGCGAATGGAACTATTGAAGCATTCAATAAAGTACTTGAGAATGCGCTAACCAAGATATGCAACGTAAACCACGATGATTGGGACTTGTGCATTCCATCTGTATTATGGGCATACAGAACAACATGCAAGAAATTAACGGGACATACACCTTTCAGATTGGCTTATGGCCAGGAGGCAATAATTCCAATGGAGTATATTATTCCCAGCTTGAGAATAGCTACATTTACAGGGATGGCAGATCCCGCAACACTGGAAGAAAGGTGGTTACACTTGGATGGTTTGGAAGAAGATTGCTTCATCGTGGGATTCCACCAACAAGTACAAAAAGAACGAGAAAAAGCATGGCACGATCGCCACATCAAGAATAAGTCTTTTCAGGTAGGTGACCTAGTCCTCCTATATGATAGTAAATTCATGAAGTTTGCAGGGAAATTTAAAATGCATTGGCTTGGACCATATATTGTAATAGATGTTACTAACGGTGGCGCAGTCCAGCTAGCTACTTTAGCCAGTGATACATTACCCAATTTGATAAATGGAAGCAGACTCAAGCTACTTTAGCCAGTGATACATTACCCAATTTGATACTTTACCGTGATAGTCTTGCTTCGCAGCATCTAGTATGATCGGAAAGAAGGAAAATTTTCTAGGTGCCAAGTATAGTTGGAATTGGGCACTAGAAACTACAGAAAAGTCTATACACAAATACCATCTAGGTGCATCCAGGAATAGGTCTATATGCCACGCAGCAATGTTGAAGTTGCGAGAGAAAAGAAAAAAAAATTAAGACACCATGAAGTCACTGCGTAGAACCAAAGATGACCTACCGTGCAGTTCGACGTAGGGCTCCAGAAAATAGCCGTTACAGTGTCGGTCGGAAATATAGCCATTATACAATACTTTCCAACCGACCACTCGAGCATTTAAATAACAGATAGCCATTCTAAACGACTTAATGATAGAATTGACCGGATCATCTGCCAGAATTGGCTAACGGATACTGCATTTAAAGCTTATCTAACTGTTAAGGGGCGCGGAGAGGGATCAGCCGTGGTTATATATAATGCAACAGTTAGACTCGCGGGCATTACCAAAGCACTTAGAAATTCTTCCAAATACTGTTTCCTGAGTTTAGACTATAAGTTATCCACTGGTTAGCCGAGTAAGTGTGAAGTGAATGACACAGAGGTCCTTTGTTGACAAAGAGTTCATGGTCGAAGAGACTGTGAAGTTGTTCCAACATGGAGGAATTGACGAGTTAATGAGAACCCCAAGCAAGAAAGTCACCATGGAATCAGAATAAGGTCCAAGGAGATCACCAAGACATGGCCCCTCAATGCAAGACAAAGGAAAAAACCCAGTAGCGCCGAGATCAAAACTACCAAAGACAAGTTCGGTAGGACCAAATAAACCCGTTGCAGATAAAGAGATACCTCTAACTATGACACTAGACTATATCTCACCGTGTGGAGTGGATGCACTAGCCATTAAACTACTTAAGAGGCCAAAGTATGAGATACCACTCTCACTGATATCAAAACATGTTGAGGTGGACAAAAATCTATTGGGAAATATTCAAGAATGTAAATGGGAGGACTATGATCTGATAGCAATGCAAAAGGACAAGCCCACTGAACCAAGGTTCCCATAGTTCCAGCCTGACAAATGCATGTGTTGGAAGAAGAATGGAAGGGGAGACCTAACTTTGGTCGCCGAAAGTTGGTTGTCCGAAGTAGCCAAATCAGAGCTGCTCAACCTGCTCAGACTCCCACATTTCGACAGATCACCGGATCTCAACGCGGTGGTGTGAACTCTTATGGCACACATCCACCAAGGATATTTATGGATGGACCAGAATATCGACCTGACAATCACCTTAATCCATTGGATAACTGGCTTGAGCAAAAGGGGAGCAGACCCAAGAAAGTTCTTTCGGGGAAAAACAAAGGATAAAGAGGTAGCCGCATTAATGAAGCAAACACAGTCTATTGTCAAAGGGAAGCGAGGCTTCTAGACAGACGACATAAAGGATCAGGAAATAAGATTTGTCACACAGTTGTTAGCGGGTAATATTCTAAGAAAATGTAGACTGCTAGAAGTCTCTGCGGGCAAAATACTACTTGGCGTTGCAGCCGCCAAGGGAGAAGAATTCAATTGGTGTCAATTTCTACTAAATGAGTTCCTAAAGGAAATGAATGATACGCAAATCAATGGGGGATACTTCCACTTCACCTGGCTAATCGTGTTGATCGCCTTCCTGGGCTGGAGGGAGATGAAGCATTACGTCGGAGTGATCATGGACACTTTGGATTGCAGAGGTGCTCGCTTTCAGAATCTGTGGGCAAATTCGAATCCCGACAGATAGCACGAGACAGCGCTGGTCTTCTATACATACTATGACCAGCTGCGCGGGGCCATAATGCTTACACCTCGCATACCAAAGCAAGTAACAAGCAAATATATTTGTATTATCAATTTTTATGCTGCAATGAAATGCATCTCCATTTCATCCAAAGCACAGATGAAGAATCTTGATTTGTACCCAGGAAATTACCATATGTACGAGGAAGATATTGAGAATATTATGAAACAATGGCCAGTTGAATTCCGAGTTGAGGTCGTGGATATCCAAAGTGATTTTGGCAAAGATAACCCTATCCCTTGTCCCATAATAGAAGAAAAAGAGTCAATCAAAAGGAAGGACACTAGGAGTCCTTTGGGGCACAAGGAAAAAAGGAAGAAGCAGAAATCACATAAAGGCCAATTAGACACAGTGCTTCGCGAAGATGACTACTTAATGATCACCGCGAAGGTCACTGAACAAATGGAGGAACTTTTGACAAACAAAGAGAAGAAGGAAAAGGAAATTCAAGATAGCTTAGACCAGAACCTAACTACACTGCAAGGGATATCCCAAAAATTTGATGAAGTAAGCAAAAAATTACCCTTGCACCATGAGGCAATAGTTGAAAAAGGGTCTGGAGGAACTTTGCAGCAGCAAATCATGGTTCCCGTGAGGTCCCGTGTTGTCCATTTGCAACCACTATCTATAAGATTTCCATTACCTGATCAAGCAATGCTAGATACAAATAATGTAGAGTGTGTGGAGCTTGATCTTGCAAGGATACCATTGCCAGGACTACATTACTTATAGACACAAGTTGGTGAAGAAATGCATGACAGAACCATAGAAGCGCTGAAAGGACAGGTAGAGTTGCAAACAACAAACAGGCAACTTGAGGAAGATAGCTCACGGAGTACTATGCAATTACAAGATGAAAGAGATCGTTGACTGAGATAGGAGAACATGATCACTGCGATTGTAGATAATATAGATGAATTTGAAGTACAAATAGAACCGGCAGATACTATTGTCAAGATTGGCGATTTGGTCAATAGTCTTAAAAATGAGAAGGAAGACATGGAGATTCTCCATGAGTCTTAAATTGCTGCCCTGAAAGCACAGATCAATCCACAGACTCCACCAGATGAACAACAGTTAAGACAAGGAGTAGTGAAGACTGCGGCACAGAATATTGCTACCGAAGTGACTAAGTGCCAGATTCTACTAGAAGCAGCATTGAAGGAATTTAATGCCCTTAAAGAAGATCAACAATTACTGGAAGTAAAGAAGGAAGTGAACAAAAAACAAGAAGCACTAGAAAAGATGGGTGAGGAGGTTAAGGCGCTACCAGCAATGGAGAAACTCCTAAAATACAGGGAAATCAACACCCTAAAGAAGGAAGTTAAAGCTTTGCATGAGAAGGAGACAGAAATGGGTGATAAGTCGCAACCATTATTAGAGGAAGCCGACACGATCTCGCAAGAGATCGAAGAAAAGTTAAAGGAACTGAACCAAAATCAAGAGCAGGTGGAAGGCCAGATTGGCCATGAGATAACACTTGAGATGGTAGAAACAGTTGGGAAAATTGAACAAGATACGAAGACCACAGTAGAAAAGTTGATGGACACATTCAATGAGTTCGCTGCGAAGATCAGTCCACAATTAGTGGAACACCTTCAAGGAGTTGCAAGTGGCTCAGGGGTGAGCCACATGTAAGTGTTAGGGGCCTGTTGGGCCTAGCCTAGATGGGGCATTTTTTAACAGGAAGAATTTTGAGAACTGCGAAGCTAAGCGCAGTTAAGTTTGAACAATTTTGGGATAATTTTTGGTATGCTGCGAAATTGCGTGCAGCACAGTGTTGAAGGAGCTGCGAGGAGTATAGCACCGCGATATGCCATGTCGACAGAGATCCATCTAAGCAGAGCGTGGATGGATGATGGCAGTTATTTTGGTTAGGTCACAGAAGACCTATTTTTGGCAAAGATTATCGATAACTGCCAAGCAGTGGGTAGGTGCAGTTCAGGGGTAGGTGACTGATCATACAAACAAAAGACTACGACTACTTGAGCCAGTCATCTAAGGATGAGAAAGAAGAGCCTGGTGGAAAAAACCTGTTGGTGCGCATATAACAAAAGATCTGATGCCAGATATCAGTAGTCTGGTTTTGGGAAAATCGTGATAGTTTTGTAAACCTAAGGGTTCTGCCTTCAAGATGTAAAAGACATGACCTACGGGTCTTGATCTATAAATAAGGAAATTTTGTAAAGGAAAGGGTTAACTCTTCATTTTTGTTGATTATTATTGAATATTGTGATATCTGTCAAATTGAAGCATTGTAAAGGCTCTGCAGCTGAGTGCGCAGAGACCTAATTTTGAGAGAGAGAGAGAGAGAAGAGCATATGCAGCTGAGTGCGTAGACGAAGAACTGTTGTACCCTTTCTTACGATAATAAACAACAGTTCTTGTGGGCATAGCTTCCTATCCGGGGGGGTGAACCACATTAAACCATTGTGTTATGTGATTGCTGTGTATGATTGTCATTAATTTGTGATTTAATTTACTTACAGTGCATGCATGATGTTACTATTATCCAATGTATGTTTACTATTATCTGTATTCACCGTGGAAAGGATGGAATAAGATGCTAGTAGTTCATGTATGTAGGAATGTTAACAGTAAAGCACCTATAAGTTCTCAAATGAATGGATCTATGAGATAACCACACAACAAATGGTTAAAGTTGAATCGCGACATCAAGCACACAGCACTACGCATCTCACTCATTTGCATAAGTTATGATGTTTATCAAGCTAAGTAATGATGAATGATTAAGGATTATCGAATAAGATTGAGTAGAAGTGATTAGGTCTCATAACCCCACTACGCAGCGTATGGATGCGCTGAAGGTACAAATATATTTGTTCCTGAAGATACTCGACGCAGAGTAGAAGACTTCGCGCAGTCATTGACCACAATGTGCAACTTGTACCACGCCGTACATGAATCAGTTCAAACACTCACATCACAAGGTTTTGGAAACCTGCTTCTGCAACCACCCCCTCAACTTTGCCTTGGGTGAGACCTCAGGCTGCTTGCAGTCTGTTGCCGAAAGGGCCGGTGAATAGGGTTTTTGTTGGTATTTTGTACCGCAAAGTACCTGGGTCTACATTGGAAAACCTCTAAAACAGTGTTGCGACCAACATTTATAGTTACCATATACAATCTGACTCATGGCTATGCCTCGCGAGTTCTTTCCAGCAGGAGTATTGACAAATTCGTCGACCAAGTCCACTCTTGAACTTGTCGATACAACATCTCCCTCATGTGATAAATCGGTTATCTTGTGGATAAGTGCTCCATCGATGTCGACTAGAACATCTAAATAAAGCTTACCATTGTGATACCTACTAACAATGAATTGTGTAATGATTTCTTTAAATCCTCCAAAGCTATCCAACAAGGGTGCCTTCATATACTGCAGAATTGTGGTTGTCTGTAGCCATTGTGCTTCCTCCCTCTAGCAGCTGTCTGATTCCTTCCCCCACTCTTCGATGTCCTTCCAAGCTCTCTTCCAAGTGGTTTCTAATGCTTTTGCATTCGGAATCATCTGTAGTCTTGTTTCCAGTGGTGATTATTCTTTTTCCATCTCTCTAACCGTCATCGCAGCGGCCCTAGTTGCTATTAAGGTTTTTATTGGAGCCATGGAAGATTTAGGGTTCAGGAAGGAGAAAGTTGCTTCAACAGGGTCAAGGAGCTCTGTATCTTGGAGTTCAAGTTCTCTTCAAAAGAGTGCCCAAGAATTCTCAAGCTATGGATTTATGGTGGAATTGCTCGGCACGGGTGGACAGGACGTAGAGGCCTGTATTGATGGTTGATTTGATGGAGGTATTAAATTGAGCTGACAGGATATCGGCGCCCTGTCAGGTGCATTACTTCTGGCATCGCGGGTATCTTTATGATTTATTTCTTTGTCATCATGATGCCACGATACCTCGTTTGATGTGTTATGTCGACGCCCTTCTCTAGATGAGTTTTGTCGGTCCGTGCTCCATTGTTTCTGTCGTGCCTGATTTTCCTCTGCAACTCATCGACCGCCTTGTCGATGTCTATAATATTGACGGTTATGCGCCGGGATTTTCTCTTTGCTCTTCCCATACTTATTCTTCCAATCTCTCGTCATTCTTCTTTTGTCATGCTTTGTTTTTTACTTGATTTCTTATAGTACTTCTCTTATTCGGTTACTTCTAACCATTTTTTTTTTTAATATTCACGACTTGTACCATTTAAGTAGGGTGCCATTTACCACTTTCTTGAAAACACTACCTTGTAGCGGTTTTAGTCGGACTGATCTGTTGGGATTTAGTGTTTCGACAATATAGGGTCCCATCCACTCTGTATTCAACTTATTCGGTTTCCCTTTTACACGGCTCTTATACAAGAGTGCCAAGTCTCCAACCAACAGATTCTTTTGTTTGATATCTCTGTCGTGCCATGCTTTCTGATGTTGTTTTTGGACTTGTTGATGTTCTATTTCCATCTGTCAACTTTCATCCAGCTTCGATAGTTGTAATAGCCATTCTTTTCAAGCATCTTTGACATCAATGTGCAAGACTGCTGCAATAGTCAGTGCCTGTCATCGAAAATGCAATGGGACGACTGCTTCTTGTCCGTAGACGAGTGAGAAAGGTGTCTAACCTATCGTTCTTTTGTATGTTGTTCTATATGCCCAGAGAACAGCAGGTACTTTGTCATCCTAGTCATCTTTCTTTGTGTTGCATATTTTTTTCAGTCCTCTTGTGAGTGTTTTATTGAATGATTCTATGGCGCCATTCGATTGAGGGTGGTATGTTGTGCTTATTCTATGATCAACTGAAAATTCCTTAGTCAGTGCTTCAATGATTTTGCATACAAAATGTGTACCTTGGTCACTTATCAATGTTAAGGGGCATCCAAAACGTGTTATGATATTTTCATAAATAAACTTGGCGGCAATTTCACTTGAACATGTTTCAATCGGCTTTGCTTCTTCCCACTTGGTGACATATTCCACAGCAGTGATAAGATATCGAGCACCTATCTGCCTCCCCACTACTGGAAATGGTCCAATAAAATTGATAGCCCAAATTTCAAATGTTCGGCTAGCGTTAATTGGAACCAGTGGCATTTCTATTCTTGGTAGAGGTCGACCCATACGTTGACATCTATCACACTTAGATATAAATTCTCGACAATCTTTGTGAATTGTCAGCCACCACAGTCCAGCTTGTAGAATTTTTATAGCTATTATGTCTGCATGATAATGTCCTCCTACCGTTCTAGAATGAGCTTCTGCAAGTATGTTTTGTCTTTCATGCTCAAGTGCACATCGACGTAATATGTCATCCAAGCCAAGTTTTTAGAGGAATCCATTGATCAAAGTGTAGGGAGTTGCTTTCATAGCTAGGATATTCCTCTTTTTCTCAGTCGTTCCTTCAGGGGCTTGTCCATCCTCGAGAAATTGTGTAATTTCTGCAAGTTCTGAAGGGACTGCTTCAATACGAAACTAGTGTGCATCCGGAAAATCATCTTTGATTCCTATCAGCTCCTCTCCTGTGTCAACTCTCGACAGGTGGTCTGACCCAACATTAGCTTTTCTGGATCGAATAATTACTTTGAACTCAAATTCTTGAAACAGTAAAAGCCAGCGACACAAACTCCCATGATGCAATGGTTTATTGACTAAGTATTTTAAAGCTTGATGATCTGTATAAAATACAAAGGGGTTAGCCAATAAATAATGACGGTATTTCTACATTGCAAATACCATACCTAATTCTTCCCTTTCAGTTGTGGAGTAATTTATTTCATCTTTATTCAATTTCCGACTGCTGAACGCATTAGGATAATCCATTCCATCTTCTCCAGGTTGTGTTAGAATGGTGCTGACTGCTATTCCAGATGCATCAATGTGCACATGAAATTTTTTCAACCAATTCGGAAAATGGAGGATGGGTGCTTCAACCATTTTTCTTTTCAACGTGCTATATGAGATGTCGCATTCCTCCGTCCACTTGTAATCTTCATCATCTTTTAATAGCTCTTCGAGAGGGTAAGTCATATCGGAGTAATGTCTGATGAACTTCCTGTAATATCCGGTATGACCCAACAAGATCCGTACTTGTTTCGGATTTACTGGAGGCTTTAGGTCGAGAATAATTTTGATCTTTGCATAGTCGACCTCAATTCCTTCTTTGAAAACTAAATGGCCCAGTAATATGCCGATAGGTGTCGCGAACATGCACTTTTTAATGTTCAGCGACAACTGTATCTGCCGACACCGTTCCAACATCAGTCGAAGCCATTTGCAATGATCCTTTAGCATTTTATAGATTGTCCAATCATCGAAGTAGAAAGCCATGGTTTTGTAGATATATTCTTGAAATTATTTGATGAAAATTCTTGAAAAGACCATTGGTGCGTTCTTCAGACCGAAGGGCATAACTTTGTACGCGAATGACCCGAATTCGCACACGAATGTTATCTTTTTCTGATCTTCCTTTTCAATAGGTACTTGGTTGTACCCCGAGAATCCATCTGTGAAAGAGTAGCACTCATGCCATACAACTTCATTAATAATTTCATCTGCAAAAGGGGTTGGAAAGGGGTCTGTGAGTGTTACCTTGTTCATCTCGTGAAAGTTGACACAGATTCTCAGTCGTATCAGATCTTATTTCTTTGGCTGAACAACCATCGGGCTTTCCCACTCCGACTGGTCGATAGGATATATGATTCCCTTTGCAAGCATACTATCGATCTCCTTATTAAAAATATCCTTATATTTGTGAGCAAGTTTGTAGGGTCTTTTCTTTACTGGCCTGGCGTCTGGTTTAATATCAATTTTCATCTCGCCCATCTCCTGCACAAGTCCTTTCAAGTCTTTATAATCTTGAGCAAAAATGTCTTGAAATTCCTTGAGGAGACTGGTGATTTCTGCTATTTTTTCCTCATTCCAGTAATCGCCAATTCTTGCCATTTTCGGTCGGTTGTCGTTTGAAATATCTACTTCCTTTGTTTTAATCTTCGCATCCATCCATTCTGGTGCATGACTGTCACTTATGGGTCTTTCACCTTCTTTGATTTGTGTGAATGCTGGTGGAAAGTCTTTTTCCGAAAATCTTTCGGGTTCGTCTTTTTCGACAATCTCTGTGCTAAAGATTGTTTTTACGGGCTTCGACATGTTGGGGTGATCCTGTCTCCATTGAAAACTCTTCCCGAATGATTTCTCCATTTCTGGGATTAGTCTTCTCGAATGCTGGCTTCCAGTCCACTTTATGTTATAGTAGGTAGTAGGTCGATAAGTAGTCTGTTGTGTTCCTGAAAGTACTAATTTTTCTGTCGACTGCAGAAATTCTTTGATAGTTTTACTTGCTTCGACCAACTTCTCCTCCTATGGAGAAAACTGGAAATCCTTAATGAAATTTTCCTTCAAGTCTTCCCAAATGAAAGTTTCTCCTCTCGCCTCTTCCATCTTATACCATTTATTGGGTAGATCATCAAGTGTTATGGGGAAGAGGTGAGGCCATGCTCTTTCATCTTTATAGCCCAATTTTCTCCATTATCTTTCGCAACAGTCGATGTGGATTTCAGGATTTTTTCCCTGTGTAAACATAGGGATGTCGGCTTGATTCATCAGTTTCCTTGCTCCAAACCTTTCTATAAAAAATGTTGATGCGGTATTCCAGCTTTGAAGTTTCGACTGATGGGTGTCCCAGCATCTCGCAGCTTGACCAGTAAATGTCTCTACCAGACTTTGTAATCGAACTTTCTCTCTGACATGTTTTGATACATGTTCGACATGTACAGTAGGTGAATCACGTTCTTTGTATCTCAATTTCGGATTACTTGTTTGCGAACTTCTGTCTGGAACAAGTGTTGGATATGCTCTCATTTTCTGTTCAAATATCTTTGGTCTATATGATACTGAGAGACACTTCTTTATTTTCTTCTTTAAGATGGCTTCCACCGTCCAACATTCTTTCACGTGCAAATCATAGTTCTCTATATTCCAGTTATAGAGTTCTGCATCAGAATTATATCCGAGTGAAACATGATCTCCAAGGTGGAGTTCTCCTTGAGAATTTGGTTCAATGCGATCTACATTATTGTATATTCGATAAAGCTGTCAAATATCATTATCTACTTCTGTAGGTTCAGACCATGGTTCTCCCTGAGATGGAAAGATTGGTACGATAACCTTCTCCTCATTTCCTTTCAACTTGATGCGACTTTTGTCTAAGGAAATTGAAGCCTTCATCTTTCGCCTCCAAGGTCATTTGACCAAGGCTAGGAAAGAACTCGCATCATCCTTGGGATTAATGTTCTAAAAATCTACTTTTGTCATGATGCCTTTGATGGAAGTTTCAAATCCTTTCCATACTCCAATCGGATCAATTAATCCTTGATCCGCGAGCTTTAGATAAATACCCGATTCCTGCAATTGTGGTCGACCGAGTTGATCCCAGGTATCATGAGTCATGATATTCACTTGGGATCCAAAATCTAGTACAACTTGTCATACATGATATCCATTTATGTCGAGGTCAACCAGTGGCTCAACATCATTTTTCTCTTTTTGATTTAGTCGACAAATGTTTTTAGTTTTTCTTTGCTCGACATGTTTATATTTCAATTTATGCAATAGGTCAATCATTTTTCCTACAGCTTCATCATTTGAAATTAATTTGAACAATTCATTGAGAACTTCCTATCGGTTTTCTTCAATATCTTCATGTGCTGCTAAGTCACAAAATATGTCGGACTCATTTTTGTACACAGATTTTTGTTTCATAGGATTTGGGTAATCCTCTTTATCTACAATTTTACTTATCTGTGGCTTATCTTGACCAATGTGAGTACCTTGCCTAGTTACAATTTGCAAGTTTGTTGTATGAAGCACATCATTTTTGGATACACAAGATAAGACATGAACATTCTTTTTATTATTTATTTTCTCAATCATGGTAAGGAAATCCTCTAAATAGTGATCGCCTACCCCACACTTTGTAGAAAATTTAAGATCATTTCTTTCCTTATAGGGGCATTCTGCATGCTGATGATCCTCGCTGAGACATGTGAAACAAAAATAAGGTTGATTAGGTTGAACACCGCGACCAGCACCGCCACGACCATGACTCTGGTATCCTCCGTGCCTATTGTAGTTGTCATATCATTGATCATATCGACAGTCATTATACCTTGGGTATCTGTCGTTTCTGTTCTGATTGTACCGGTTATTTCTTCCATCATTTCTCTCAAATCTGTCGCTTCCTGTATTTCTGTCATGATGCTGCTCGATAGAATTTGTCTGGTATACTGCATGGTAATTTTTTTGATTTTTCAGGTTCAGATGACATTCTTCAATCGCATGTGTATTGACTTCGCAAATTTGACACCATTTTTCCTTCTTGTTTTTCAGATTGTATGGACAATTGTTTATGGTATGCGAGTCATATTCTTTGCACAGATCACAAAAGCATATGTTTTGAATGAGTTTAACTTCTTGTCGCCGATCCTCAATTCGAAAAGATTCTTTGGTATGTCCTGAAGTTTGACATGTTGTACACCATAATTCTAGCCCTTTCAAAGTCATATTTCTGATTGCTTGTTCCATACTTTCAAGGCGTCCGTTGACATGTTTGTCCATGGAGACTAGAGGGTATTCGTCATCCATTTCAATCTCCAGTGCTACTTTTAATACCTCTGCATAAGTATTAACACTTTGTCTATAGACATGTATTCTAATTTTACTTATGAGACCGAAAATAAACCATTTGATTAATAGTTTTTCTTTGATCTCATAGTCTAGCTTGCTCAAGAGGTATTTGAACCTCTTGTCATACTCCTTGACAGTTTCTGTCAGCTTCTGGACTGTCATCTTTAGTTGTTTGGCCACTAGGTATGTCGCATCTTCGATCATGAAAAAGGCCAAAAAGCTTTGTTTAATTTCTGCCTTGGTTGCATTTGGTGATTTTTCTATATACCCCATATACCATGTCAGTGCTCTTTTTCTCACCGAACCAACAAACTAAGCAACCTGTCTTTCTTCGCTGGTGATTTGATTGGCTGTCCATATCGCTTCACACACAAACCAATGTCTTGTCGGGTCTTCATCACCTTAATAGAATGGAAGGTGTGCTGTTGAGTGCGACATGTCTGCTGATGTATTGTTTTGAGAATTTGATGGTGGTGTAGGTGGATTATTTCCACAACCAAAACTTGGTGCTTTGTTAGCTTGAATTAGCTGTCTATCTGGGTTGGGTTCTTTGTCTTCAGAACGAGTAACTAGAACTTCTTCTATTTTGGCGGGTCTGCCTTCTTCTAACACTTTTGTTGAAATCCAATTAAAGTTCTGCTCAAACAATATTTCACTAAATCTCGGGCTCTCCGATGTACTCGACGAGTCACTCAAATTTGGTTTTGGCAGCAGGATTAATTTTAAGGACCTATACTTATTTAAAAGTGTATAAACCTTGGCGAATCTTACCAATTCTTAAAATGTCAACTATAAAATATTTGGTGACATTTTTCTAAAATTATTTCAATTTCTAAAGATTTTAAATAGTTTATATAATAATTTGGTGATTTTTACAGTGAAAAAAGTTTACCCCATCAAAATTGGGCGAAATGGGGCTTCAAAAAATGCAAATTGGCGAATCTTTTTTTGGAAAAAAACATTGAAAAATAGCCCATGGGCTAAATTTCGCCCCTAAAATTATTTTTGATCGGCAGGGGGGGGCCTTCTTCATGTTCTGAGTACACTAGATGAAAGCTTCTATTTGAAAATTCGAGTTGAAAAGACACCCAATTTCCTTCTTCTGGTTGATGAATCAATAATCTATTGATATCATCGCCTTCTTCACTTTGACGACTCTAGATTCCTGACTGACCAACATGGAGGCCAAGGTTTTCCTCGACAATTTCCTACACCCGAACACTTTGTGTTAAATGAAATGGAGAAGGAAGTGTTACTGTTTCAGGTATTTGAACTTTGAGATCTCTACCACGCTCTATCCACAAGCCTTCATCCATCGGTGACAGGTCTTCTTCGACACCCCGATCATCGCGGGCTCGACTTGATTATGACAGATTTTCTTCTGCATCTGTCGTGACATTTGATCCTTGCGTCCTCCAGACTGCAATTGCTTGCTCCCGCAGCTCTTCATGCCGCTGTCTCCTTTTTTCTCCTTCAATTTTTCTGGATATCTAGGGTGCTTTTATGACTCAAAATTATTTCTTTGTCGGATTTTCTTCCACTGCTGGCCACATCATCTTGTCATACGTTGTTTTTCATCAAGCTAGGTACATGAGAACATGATTCGTCACCTCCCCAATGTCAGCCCGAATTTTTCTAGATCACTGGGGAAGTACAGACCATCATTTTTTCAAGAAGAATTCCCATTCGCGCTCCTTTACAAATCTTTCCCACTTACGTTCTTTCTCCTTCCAATTAGAGTTCGAAAGGGGCAGGAGTAGCAACGATCGTGTCTCGACAATATGCGCAACTCCTTTGTCAATCAAAAATTTGAACAATAAGGTCGGCAGAGAACACAGAAATTGATCAGCTAATTCGGTGAAGAACTTTCTTCTAACTTCGTCAACAAAGACACGGTCTTCAATCGCCTGTTCTTTACAGAAATCGTTTGCAATCTTTTCGCACCACTCCGACAGATTCGTGCGTGCTCCATTGATCAACTTCGACAATAGATTCCTCTCTACTTCATCAACTGTTCTTTTCATCCAGAAGCTTATTTAAGGTGGTCAGCACAGACTCTACAAATATCTCATGGGTCTCGGAGAAGAATCAATCTCTTGCTTGGCTAATCTTTAGCTTGTTCCATCGCACATAGTTCTGTAAATACATTGTGATTTTCTTCTCCCACCAATCTATAATCTCCTGTTCTAAAATCTAGGTCATGCTGCTATTATGTCAATGCATTAGCCGGTAACAGAACTAGATGTTGTAGTCCCAAGGTTCATGTGGTTACCGTAGATACATTACATGTTATAAGCAATCATACACAATGATACAGATACAAGAGACGAGACATATAAAGAGAACAAAAGCCTTTATATTAGCCAGCAAGAGCAGAATACAATCATAGAACCAATCTAACTAGTACATTGGCTCAACAGCCTATATATATATCTTGTCAATACAGTTACATAACTGTCTGTCGGTCTAACCGACCGACCCGGCCTATACTAGTCGACGCGAACTGTCGACATATGCTTTAGAGTGGTCGAGCGGAAGGCCTAGTCAACAGGCCGACCTAGGCCCCTCCAATAGTCCCAGACAACATCACAAATTTTAGAGTATTTGACGATGATGCTCAAATCACCAGCTTCCTAACAAATGAAGATGCTTTCCAGGAAGCCATAATCGAAGAAGAAAAGCATGATCTAGATTTGCAAAGCAAAGACGTTGTTAAAGGAAACTTCATGACCAAAGGAGTGACAACTCTTGAAGGATTGTTTGATCTTTAGAGTAAATTCAGAAGACCGGCAAATGTTAAAACTAACAGCTCCTCCATGCAACACGAATTGGTAAATCTAGGCACAGAAGCTGAGCCAAAATATGTCAATCTTGGTAAATGTTGTTTGCCAGGCGAGAGGGATAAGTTCATCAAACTGTTTCAGCAGTATAAAGACGTCTTTGCATGGACTTATGAAGATCTAAAAATGTATGATACTCGCATTATACAACATATCATTCCAATGAAGCCAGGTGTTAATCCATTTCAGTAGCAACTAAGAAGAATGCATCCATTGCTCGATCCCTTAAAACAGAAAGAGTTAAAGAAGTTGTTGGATGCAAAGATCATTTTTAAAGTCCGACATTCTGAATGGGTCGCCAATTTAGTTCCCGTATGGAAGAAGTTGGGAGAAATAAGATTATGTGTGGATTTTCGAAACTTGAAAAAAGCTTCCGATAAAGACAACTACCCTGTGCCTCCAATGGAGCAAATTTTACAGATGGTGTTAGGATTAGAATTTTTTTCTCTACTAGACGGTTTCTCTAGTTATAATCAAGTACTAGTAGAAGAGGAAGACCGACTCAAAACCACTTTCCATACTAACTGGGGAACCTTTGCATATCGCAAGATGCCATTCGGCTTGATAAACGCAGGAGCTACTTTTCAGCGAGCCATGGACATTGATTTTCGAGGATTGGGTGGTCATTGTGTTGTAGTTTATCTGGATGATGTGACAATTTTCTCAAAGAAGAGAGAAGACCATGTTTTCCACTTGAAGAAGATCTTTGATCGCTGCAGGAAATATGGTATTTCTTTAAATCCCAAGAAAAGTGTTTTCACGATTCTTGAGGGTAATCTCTTGGGTCATATCATTTCAAAGAGGGGATCTTGATAGATCAAGAGAGAGCGCAAGCTATCAACAAGATTCCCATGCCCCATAACAAAAAATCTATGGGTGATTCCATGAAGATGGGTAACTCTTTTTGGCCAAATATGACGGTGAACAACAGAAATTTTACCCATGTATTAAATTGAATCCCTCGAAACTCATACTTGCCACATGAATTTTGACATGCGGTTGCAAAACGAAATGTAGAGAATTATGTTGGCTTTCCAATGATATTTTTTTCGAAATATACCAATATCATATATCATGTCGAATTTTCATTTAATGAAACGTGTGTACTTAAAAATTTGAAGAGCAATTAACAAGTATTTTGTGTGTGTGCACAATAATTTAATGTTAAAGTAATAATTTTTAAAAATGAAATATGTGAACATGATCTAGACAGAATGCACTGGGGCTTAAAAAATGAAATATGTGAGCATGATCTAGACAGAATGCACTGGAGCTTACATATTTTTCTTTTAATTTTTCTCGAAAAAATATATTTATTATTATTTTTCGAAAATGACCAATGAATATTTAAGTCGTATTTTGCACACATGTGTGTGCGTGCACGGAATATTTTGATTTTTTACATAATTTGCAAAACTAAAAATACCATTTTAAAGAGGACGCGTTTATCTAGGGTGTGTGTATTTTTTCAAATTTTTTGGATGTGTATTTTGAATTTTGTGGATTTATCTTTGAGCTCAATCGAAGTTGTCGGCATTGTTTTTTAGGGCAAGTTTTAGTAGAAATTTAAAAACAAAAGACATATCAAGATAAAAATTTATAAATTTTATATATCTGGATAGAGGATTCATTGACGAATCCAATGGTATCAAGTCCGCTCATTAATGAGCATTTAATGACATGGTTTAACTCTATGGAAGGCAGACAAACATTCCATTCTGCAGGGAAAAGGGCTCTCGACCTGTATTTTAAGCCCTCGATCGAGCTTTTTTAAATACCTCGATTGAGGGCTTAACAAAACCTCGATCGAGGGTTTAACAATACCTCGATCGAGGGCTTAACAGAACCTCGATCGAGGGTTTAACAAGACCTCAATCGAGGTGTTATTAAACCCTCGATCGAGGTATTTGCTCGATCGAGGGTTTGTTTATGTAAAAAAAAAATATAAACCAACCAAGGAGAAACCACGAAAGGAGTTGGAAACAATTAATGTTTCCAAATACCCTTCCTTCATAAAAACATCAACGAACCTGTATATAACTAGCAAACAAGGATTCACAAACAACAATTTACCTCATTTTAGTTTTTTTTTCTATTAGAGCTTTGTCAATTTGATCTTGTTGAATTAGAGATTTGCCAATTTAATCTTGTTGAATTAGAGATTTGTCATTTTCATATTGCTGAATTAGACCTCATTAGACATGTAAGATTTCTTTGTAGGCATAATTCAAGATTTCATACTAACATTTTGTTGTTTGTGATAACAATTTGAAAAAAAAATTGTTTGTTTTCATTGTAGATTGATTCATATAAGATTTCTTTGTAGGCATATTTCAAGATTCATACTAACATATTGTTGTTTGTTATAACATTTTGAAAAAAAATTGTTTGTTTTCATTGTAGATTGATGGGGAATAAAAAAAATGGACAAAGAAAACATGCTAGACAACAAAATGCCAATGAAGAACGTGAGTACAATAGAGAACGAATGAGACAACAAAGAACAAGGTTGAGAGAAGAAGAAGATGCACCTTTGCTGCAACA
The DNA here is from genome assembly GCA_027924585.1 of Larix kaempferi. NCBI lineage: Eukaryota > Viridiplantae > Streptophyta > Pinopsida > Pinales > Pinaceae > Larix > Larix kaempferi. Next base: position 7,136,511 of record BSBM01000866.1, read on the forward strand.
AATTCCAATGGAGGACAACCAAGGTAAATTATTGAATTACATGCTATCATAATTTAAATATCATGCTAAATAATTTACAAAATTAGTAACAATTTTCCAATAAATTTAACTAAATTTCATAATTTAATTTGTTTCATATTTATTTGTAATTATATTCTTATTTATTTCATCAATTTGTTATTTAAATTTCAAAGTTTGCAACAATTTTTATGTTAAATGAACAATTTTCAAGTGGCTTTAAACAAAAGTTAAATTAGAACAATTTTCAAATGAAACATGTAAATTTAGATTCTATTTTCATGTTAAGATATGAACATATTTTTAACTATTTTCAAATTATTTCAAAGTTGCTAACAATTTTCAAATTATGCTTCAAAGTTGCTTTAAAACAATTTTCAAATTATTTCAAAGTTTGTTAACAATTTTCAATTTTATTGTTCAACAATTTTCACATGAAATGTACACTTAGATTCTATTTTCAAGTTAAAATGTATGTACATATTAACTATTTTCAAATTTCTAAACTTTACTAACAATTTTCAATGTTATTAGAATAATTTTCAAATTAAATGTACACTTAGACACTATATTTTCAAGTTAAATTGTACATATTTAACTAATTGCAATTTTTTAAGTTACTAACAATTTCAAATTAAATGTAATTTCAATTCTTGTTTTGTTAGAAAATTAGATTTCAAAACAAATGAATGAATATTTTGAAATTTACATGTTTGATAGTTATGTATTAGTTAGAATTTATTCAATTTGAAAACAAATGAATGAATATTTTCATAGTTATGGTGGTTGGCAATATTTTCATAGTAATGAATATTTGAATACAAATGAATGTTTAAAGAACTATTTAATTATAATGTTTACTTTAAAAAAAATTCCATCTACCACATATATTTTTATTTGCATAATATGACATATCACCATGATAAAATTAATGATTAGAATCATATATTTTGTTAGGACAAATTGGAAATAATTAAATTTGCAATGTTTGCAACCTTGCATTGATATGTGAAGCATTATTGATAAAAAATCCTTAAATTGCAATTTATGATAAAATTACAATTTCCATTTAAATATCTATTGTTGAAATTGCAAAATCATCAACTAATGAAAATGTTATTTTGCATTAAAAATTATGAATTTCTTCTCAATCATATCACTACAATGTTTTAATTAAATATCGTATTCATCTCTAAATCAATGTTTTTTTCCCCACATTTAGAATATAATAGGTATGTTATGATGGGTAGAAAATCAATCTTAAATTTTTATTTCACGTATATACAACATGGGATGCATGATGTTGTCCTTAAAAATTCTAGGGTAGAAGTGTTGTAATCATTTATTCTTTGCATGGTGATTTGCAACTTGTATTTTAAATATTTATTTATTCATAAATTATACCATAAAGTTAAAATAACATTTTTCTTGTAATGTAAAAGTAAAATGGACATAAATTGCATAAAGAAAATTTGCCCAAAATTATATAATGTGATGATTGTAAATGATATTAATTTTTATGCCCACAATAATTTTTATCAAGTTATTAATAATTATCTTGACTTAAATATATATAGTTGATTTTCAAGTTACTGGCAAATTTAAAGTTAAATGTACAAGTTACTACCAATTTCAAGTTACAAGCAATTTCAAATTTTACTAGGAATTTCAAACTTTACTTCTAGAACAATTCTCAAGTTTAATTAAATTAGTAATTTCAAGTTACTTGAGAAATTTCAAATTTCAAGTTACTTGATGTTAAGATCCTAGTGGGCGGCCTTCACTAACACCTTGGGGTTTTGGTGTAATGGTTCGTATCATTTGGTATCAGAGCACTTTCTTAGGCTCGTTGGGTGGAATTTTTGCCATTTTTTTTCTTCACATCTGTTGCAAGTTCGGATCTGGGAATAATCTCTGTCTGCTTAACTGTGGAAAGTACTTGGGCATAAGCCCTAAAACTCATTGTGAGGAGTACCACAGGAACCCCAAAGTAGCTGGCCCATTGAGAGAACCTGCCAGCGAAAAGGGAAACGACCCCTACCTGATTGACTAGTTTTTCCCCGTGAGGTAAACCAAGAGCTGTCGTTTGTGGCCAAGCGGTTATCAGTTTTACCTGAGCCGTGGAGTGAGGGGTACTGCCCCAATATGCAAGCCGTCAGACAACATTGGTGGCCAAGTGAAACACTTGAACTGTTAGGAAGCCGAACATACCTGGAGTCCATATCTATTTTCAGTTGAACTGTTGTCGATCACTTCCGCGCCGTTTCAGATCCAACATCAGCATTGCAGTGTCCGTCCGGGGCTCGTACAACGCAGAGGGGACACCACCGTACGGGCGCACATCCAGCCCAGAGTCTGGACTACGGATTGTGGTGGGATGTTAAGATCCTAGTGGGAGGCCTTCACTAACACCTCGGGGTTTTGGTGTAACGGTTCGTATCACTTGAGCAATTTCAAATTTCAAGTTACTTGAGCAATTTCAAATTTCAAGTTACTAGCAATTTCAATTTTTACTTAGAACAATTCTCAAGCTAAATGTATTAGTTGAAAAATTCAATTCACATGCACTTTTCAATTTTTCAATTTCCACATCAAATTTCAAGTTACTAGCAATTTTAAAGTTCAATGCACAACTATCAAGTAACGAATTTTCAGTTTGTTAATTTACATGTTATGTAGGGAGAGATTATGGTCAGACATCACATCATGGTGATCAAGAATCACATGACCCTGTGCCCCCTCATGATCCTGATCAGCCATCACATGACACCTTTCCCTCTCACATTGAAAATATAATTGGGAGTTGCGGTGGGGTTGGAAGGGGTGGAAATTTTCTAGAGGATTGTGCTGTTGTTTCTGCACAAGAAGAGATTGGGAACTTGATCCCTAGTTGGAGAGTTAGAGAGCATGTCAATAACATAATCAAGTCATATTTTGAACAACATTCAATGATGGTACAAGCTCAAATCCTACATGGGTTGATAAAACACAAAAAATTAAAACGTGCCACAAAGTTGTTGGGTTTTCAAGATGTTAAAACAAAAAAGACATGCGAGAATGCAATAGAAAATGTAAGAACTACATTATCTTCATTTGGAAAATCAAGAAACAATGATACTCGAGCTGCTCGTAGGGAAATTACAACGGCTATTATGGCACAAAGCACCTCAAGAAATCGAATGGTATCAACAATGGCATCATTGCTCAATGTTTCAGAAAGAACATTGCTCAAATATACTAAATTCAGGGTCCGGATAGATGAAAATGATGAAGCTGCTTGTTGGGCTCTTATTTGTAGGGAACCCTATAGAGGTAGGATGGCAGTAGGCATAAGAGAGAAGGTGATAGAGTTTTGGGATAGCCATTCTCGTGATATTCCAGATCGAAAGCATGTCCTGCGACAACGTTTATCTAGAGGCATTTATCAGAAGCATTGTAAGCATGTGATGGATATGACAGGAGTTGCACTTTACGAGGAATTCCAAGAAACCAATCCTGGTTCAAATATCATTTAGCATGTTCAACAAATTGAAACCGTGGTATATTAGGCCGAATACGATTCGTGACACTTGTTGTTGTTGGTACCACGTTGAATTTCAACTATACTATGACACATTTATGGATTTTTGCAAAAGACACTCGAACGGTGTACTAGCTCCTCACACAGTGCGAGATTTTATTTGTATGATACTATGCAACAGGAATCCTGAACACGTGTTTTTCAATAAGAGGTGTTTAGGTAGGAGAAAATTCCATGAGTGTGGTGATTTGACATTGTTTCATATGAACTTTCCTATCGATCCAACACACCATGGATTGTCAGATATCACCATTAGTTGGAAGAGGTACGAGTACGTCACCATGAATCCAACATCTTCTTCATCTATGCCATCTAAGAGGATTGACTTGCTCGATGATGAGATTCATGTTTCAGATTTCATGGAGAAGTTTCAAAGTCAGATTTATAAATACATAAAGCACTCCCATAGGTCCAGGTGGCAAGCTTCAGAATTCAAACATTCCCGTGAGGTATTTGAGCCGAGCACAATCTTGTCAGTGGTAGACTTTGTGGAGAACTACACCTTTGCTCCTTAGAGAGAGATATAGAGTGAGTACTATCACTCCGACCAATTGTACAGACATGCTCAGGAAAACATTGATGGTAGGGATAGCACTCCTCAGTCATGTGAAGTGATCGAGTACCATTTTTATGTTAGTGATGATCGTCAGCATGACACATTGTTCGTTCAACACTGCTTTGGGTTGATTTATGATTCATTCAGACAGAGAGGCGTATCATTTACGGAACACTGGATTTGGTCAGATGGGTGTGCATGACAATTCAAATCAGGACGCTCATTTTATTGGTTGATTCACCTTCACAAAGAGACAGGAATCTGACACACTTGGAGCTTTTTTGAGACAGGGCATGGAAAGGTGAACATGATGGCGCAGTTGCATGTGTGAAACGAGCACTTCGGAGGTACCAGATGAGTCATGGTGCAACCCGACTCAAATGATCCATTGAAGTAGTTGATTGGTGCACACGTCATTTGGGACATCAAGGTCGCGAACAAGCAAGGCCGGTGTGCAGGTAATAATCACCAAACTTAATTAATAAGTTAATAACATTCAATATCATCATTTCCAAAAGAACACATACTCAATAGGAATTTACATATGACAAACTGAATTCCATGCAGGTTCTTTTGGGTGGTTTCCCTTGGAGATGTTAATAGATCCATTCCGTGGTATTGTGAGACCATCCCTGGTACGAGGGAATTACATTCTGTTCGAAGTAAAGACATGGGTGACATATTTTCCATTGAAACGAGGAAGTATGCTTGTTTTTGTGATTTTTGCATTGATGCAAATGGATGCGGGCTTGATCACTGTGAAAATGATGTATATGTGAAACCATGGAAATATGTCTCTCTTAATCCAAAGGTCCCACATCCAATTCCAACATGGCAAGAGATGCACATTGAAGAGGCAATGGTCTCATTAGATCATGATCGAGTTTCTGATATGGTTAGGGAAGGTACAAGAGTCTTCATTAAGTTAATTAGTTCATTATATGTTACACATATACAAATGTTGTAGAAATTTGCACGTAGGACATTTGAATAATATTTGTAATGTATTTGTTGTCATTGCACCCCTCCACAACCAAGAAAATGTTGCATACTATTTGATGCGGTGTATGCAAATAAAGAGTAGGTTGGTACAACCCTACCAAGATGGGGACTTCACATACCAGACTGGAGACATGGTTCTAATGGGACACTTTTTTGAAAAAGTGAAAAAATAGGGTGCTCACATTATTTACAGAGATTTTATGCCTGAATATATATCATGTCAATACAGTCATTTGGTGGTTGCAGCTCGGATACCTCTAACAGAAATCAAGGTGAAGAGAGGTGATCCAAAGAGATGGAAGATTATAGAAGCTGACTATGATCGTATTATGGAGATTTGCATTCCTGTAACCCATTGGCTAGATGAATGAGTTACATGTATGCCACTTGCATCATTGGCATAGTTTTCATGTTGTCTTGTGTAATATTTTTTTGGAGGTTGTTTTATAAATGTATTTTTGTAGATGCTTTAATGTCAAGAATACAAATACTAGATGGGAGGCTTTTGTGAAATTTGGGTCATGGTGCTCCAATGTGACTACACTTGAACATGTACATGTTCTAATTTTAAATTTTGATTCCAAACTTGCAAAATTTTATACATTATAATCCAGGTTAAACCAAAATCAATAAACTTATGTATTTTAGGTTTTAGGTCACTAAATAATTGTTTCAACTAAGTAAAATTCATGATGACCAAAACTTAATTTGTATTTTAATATTTGTAATTATGGAAATCATTTGAAATGAGTTTGGGTACCTTGAAAACACATAAGTATCATAATTTAGAGTGATATATCAAATTCCATACAAAAGGTTTGGGTGTTGTAGAATGCTATATATAAATTCATATACAATCTTTAATATATAACTTAAGTCACTACTTTATTGGTGCTTGGATCTCTACAACTGAAACACAAGCATAAAGGAATTGAAACATAAGCAAAAAGGAATTGAGAGATAACTACCATGGTTAGCATGCAATGCATGCCCACTTAATTCAATTTAGGAGTATGATGATTAAGGCATACATTGTTTATGCAATTGAGAGTCCCCACACCTTCAGGGAAATTTATATGGCTCTAGACTTGATCCTTAAACCTCTAGACTCTTCTATGTCCCTTGTATTCATATGTGACAATGCTCTATATAATAGATACGCAATGTTGTCACCTACCTTGAACTTAAATTTGGTGACCGATTACCATTTTGTGCAACATTCTTTAATATATGAATTTAGAAAATTTTGGGCATTATAATTATTGTTTGGACCACACATTTTTGTATTGATAACTTAGAATTTTTACTATTTAGGACTATTGTGTTTCCCTTGATTGTTCACAGTCTATCATTGAAGCTTCAACCAAAGGTCTCATACATGTGTGGTATATATGTGACTCTTCCTTAGCTATATTTTTTGGGACGTGACCGCAATCAATCCATAGTTTTGAATTTTTCTTACTAAGGGAAATGAAGGGCACCAAAACACTCCTTCAATTAGATTTCCTTCCAAAGAAATTGATTAATAATTAGAGTGAACTAAATGAATATAGCCTCAATGTTTAATATTGACTTCTAGAAATGATCTATTAAGCAAGTTGCATTAGTTTAGATGCCTAGTTCTGCATATATTTTGTTGGCATCTCATAATTTTACAGACACCCTAGATTGATAAGTACAAATCTAACTCATGTCAATAGAGAACTTGGTGACAACATGGTCTTAGTAGCATGAAGGAATACAAATACATGATTAGTTTTGCATTGGAATTTTCTAAGTAGGGTGTGTTTTCTATAGATTTATTTCATTTGAATATAAATGGTAGAGTAGTTTTTAATTATTTCAATTTCATTTGGTGGTGCAGTAAGAACCACCCCATCCACTAACCATTGGAAGGATAAATTATGAAGGGATGCATATGAAGGAGGAAAAACAAGTAGAGTTTCAGGAGCTAAAAGTATGAGGTTTGCATACGAGGTGAATTTTTTTCTACTATGATTTTAAAGTTGTAGATTTCAAAATATAGAGAGTCACCATATTCATGAGTATGCTCTCTTCCTATGTCTAGTTGTGATCTGGAATATTAGAAAATAAAAATATGGATACAAGTCTTTATATCAACATGTAATTCTACTGTCGGGGTTTTCTGAAAAATTAAATCAGTTTGCAATTCAGGAGTGCATGATCTCTTGATGGGACATGTTTACAATTTCCAGTTCTAACACATTATGGAGAAGGTGATAAGCTTACCCCCTGCAAGGTAGTGAGCTCAAAACCTTGTAATGTCTACTTTGACTTGACCATCTACAATATTTTGTTATAAATTGCCACAAGTTGTTTAAAAACCATATTTAAGATCTAAGCGACAGGTATAGAATATTTTTTTGGGGGTGAACTCTTAAATTCACCACAGACACACTCACCAAGAATATCACATACCTAGATCAGATTTAGGGAGAACATTGTAATTTTTTAATTTTGACTATCATATTCTACGGGGGAATCGATTTCAATATATCATTTCATACCTGTCAAAACGCACTAAGGTACCTTGACACTCATTTTCATTATTGGTTAGTTGTCTCACGTTGGTTAACGTCATACGTCAATGGCTAGTAATCCATGATTTCTTCCCATGCTCGAATTTAACAAAATCATTCACATGGATGGAATTGTACCAAAGGTTCAGATATGAATGAAGACTGCATGGTTTCATATCAATAACACCAACTTGCAACAATGTTCCACTAAATCAAGATTCACATCTAGAGTTCAACACCAATAGAGTAGTTCTAGCAATAAGAAGATTTGGGTGAATCCACGAATGTGGTTCACCATTTTGGGTGGATTGAATGGGAAAAGTTTGTAGTTCTAGCAATAATTATTTTCTAGTTCACTAAATAATGGAGGAATTATTTTGTATTGTTCATGACCATTTTTTTGTGCATAATTTTCTCATAATGATTGTACTTGTTTGAATAATTTCTATGTTTGTAAAAACTATGGTGGCCTAGGCTATGATCCCAAATCTAGTAAGAATGAATTTCAAATAATCATGTGCATGCCCAAAATTTAGGAATTTTATTTTCTTGCAAAGGATAGACCACCTACCTTCATGAGAAATCCATGTATCCCTCTTTGACCACTAGTCCCAATATTTTTTAATAACAATCATAAAGCTATGGTCAAGGGACTTAAAGGATAGAAATAAATTAATATCCTTTCATTGTATTTTCCTTATAAATAATAAGGTTGACAAAGTAATGTTAGGTAATATGAGCTTGTTCTAAGAGGACCTATATTCATCCATTGCCAATTTCCAAGGAGCATTTCTGTAAGTTTTATTTGTCTAGCCATTTTTATAATTTTTACATTTTAGAAATGTCCATATTTTTAAAAAGGTGTTTTTATTGTTGAATTGTACTTTGTATTCCACAAAGATGGTGGAAAACTCTAATCCAAACACATGTAGTCTAGTCCAGCAAAATGCATTTGTCGTGGCTTATATCATTCAGAGACATCATCTAATGATGTTAGGCCACCTGATGTTAGGAATTTTTCCAAGCTATCCATTATGGTTCCAGGCCAATTTATCTTCATTGATGCTCACATTGTGGACATACTTTTCATGGCCTAAGAGGGGATCCTATTTAGGACAATTTGGCAAGTTGGTTATGGTTATGATTAATAATATATGATTATATATTATTAATATTCATTTTTTAATTTTTTATATTATATTATTAATATTAAATATTATTTTTTAAAAATAAATTAAGTAAAAATTAATAAATAATATATGATTATCTATATTATTAATATTCATTTTTTAATATTTTATATTATAATATTAATATTAATATATGATTTTTTTTTTCAATCTTCTTGGCGTTCTCGGAGGATTGAAAAAAAATTGGCAGCATTTCTGCTTGTAAAAACACATTTTAAAATAAAATCAGTAGCATTTATGCGGTGAAATGCTACCGATTGATATATAAACAAATTTAAATACCAAATAATTTTTAAACAAATAAATGCAAAATAAATTTAAAATCCTAAACCTATTTCAAATTTCAAATAGTTTTGGTTTTCGTTTTGAAATGGTTTTTTGTTTTAGGTTCAAATGGTTTTTTTTTCAATCCTCTTGGTGTTCTCGGAGGATTGAAAAAAAATGGGCAGCATTTCTGCTTGTAAAAACACATTTTAAAATAAAACCGGTAGCATTTATGTGGTGAAATGCTACCGGTTGATATATAAACAAAAATAAATCAAATAATTTAAACAAATAACTACAAAATATTTAAAACCCTAAATCTATTTCAAATTCCAAATGGTTTTGGTTTTTGTTTTGGTTTGAAATGGGTTTTTGTTTTAGATAAATCAAATGGTTCTTTTTTTAAATTAGATTGGTTTCAATGGCGTTTTCGGTTTCAATCTTGGTTTAGTTTCAATGCCTACATCCTAACCATTTCTAGAAAACCAAATTAAAACTAGATTTGATCAAAAACACAAATTTATACAACAAATACAAAATATATATTTTTTTTTAAATAACAAAAAAAATGGTGGAATTCTACCCACCTGGTGGAATATATGGCATGATGGCGTCCATGTGGGGAGGTGGCGTCGGGCGTGTGCTCGATTGAGGTCCCCGATCACTGCTGTTTCTATCTCTGTCAAGCCACTGCACAAAACAGGGTTGGTCGGGCCCTGTTTTGTTTTTTTTTTCCCTGTTGCATACCCTCGATCAAGCAAACCCTCGATCGAGGGTTTAAAACACCCTCGATCGAGGTATGTTAGAGCCCTCAATCGAGGTATTTTTAAAGCCTCGATCAAGCATTTAAAACCTCGATCGAGGGCTCTAAAATACCTCGATCGAGGGTCCGAAAATGAATTTTCCCCATGCGATCCGTTAAAAATGGTGAAACACATTCATGGATTCACCCCTATGCAATCATTTATGGGCACCATTAATTTTGTTCGAAGGTTCGTGCCTGACTTTGCTCAGATCGTTAAACCTTTGAAGCAAATGGTAAAGCAGAATGTACAGTTTAAGTGGACAAATTTGGAGAAAGTTGCATTGAGAGAAATCAAAGCTGCCATAGCTAATGTGCCTTCTTTAAGGAGTCCATATTTCGAAAAGGATTTCATTATGTACACCTTTTCTTCAGATAAATCTCTCGCAGTCGTGCTCACTCAGAAGGGAGAATCAGGAGACGAATACCCAATTTCCTTTATGAGCATTGGTTTGCAGGGTGCTGAACTGAACTACCCTGTTGTAGATAAGCAAGCATATGCAGTATTCAAAGTAGTGAAATAGTTCAGGCCATATATTCTAAAAAATAGAACTAAAGTCATAGTCCCTCACCCCGTTGTTAGATCTCTTTTCATTAGGAAGGAATTGGGGGAAAGGAAAGGAAACTGGGTCACTGCTCTTCAGGAGTATGACTTGGAATTCAAACTAGCTAGCATTATAAAAGGTCAGGGTTTATGCAAGCTACTCACTGAAAATCCTGATGATGAAGAGCTAGATTGGAGGAACGAAGCCGAGCTAAATATGATTGAAGTATGTCCCATTTTCACCGCCCCTAAGTCTTGGTATAGGGACCTAGTGCACTATTTGCAGCAAGGATATTTGGCAGAGCACTAGAGTTCAAAGCACAGAAGGGCACTTTGTCTGAAATCAGCAGCATATCAAATCATTGATGGAATTCTCTTTAGAAGGAACTATGATGGCATTTTTCTCAGATGTCTGGAGAAAGAAGATGCAAATAAAGTGGTCAAAGAATTACACGATGGCCCTACTGGGGGACACTATTTTGGAGATACCACAGCTCACAAAATACTTAGAGATGGATATTATTAGCCCACCTTATTCAGAGATGCTCATGCCTATGCCGAGAATTGTGATGTGTGCCAAAGAAGTGCTGGGAAATTGCCGAAAGCAACAGGACCTCTGCAGCCAGTCATTATCTCTGAACCATTCGAGCAATGGGGCATAGATGTTATTGGAGAAATAAACCTGAATTCTTCGTTGCAACATCGGTACATCCTGACGGCCATGGACTATTTTACGAGATGGATGGAATCTGCTCCGCTGCGCAAAGTTAATGAAGATGCAGTTATCAAGTTCTTAGAAGAGAACATCAAAACTAGGTTTGGGGTTCCAATTTCTCTAGTTTTTTATAATGCAACTTACTTTTCATCTTTAAATATCAATGTGTTTGTTTATGAGAAAGGAATTAAAGTGCACTATTCAACCAATTACTATCCCCAAGAAAATGGATTAGCTGAATCTACAAACAAGAACCTCATCCAAATTCTTAAGAAAACAGTTATTGAAAATCAGAGAAGTTGGCATACAGCCCTCACAAATGCTTTATGGGCAGAGAGAGTCACCCCCAATAATGCCTTAGGATTTTTCCTATACACCCTAGTGTATGGCAAAGAATCCATCCTCCCTCCAAACATATTACTCTCGTCCTTACAATTGGCCTAAGCCTCCTGAGGTTCCAACAGCCAAGTCTTACAATCAAGAATTGATACCCTACTGAAGCTTGAAGAGTCACGGAAGAAAGCCAAAGACCGATTCCACCAACACCAAGACATGGTCAAAAGGTGGTTTGATAAACGAAAATATGGCAAGAGAAGTTTTGAAGTAGGTGACTTAGTTCTGAAAGGGGACCATCCACATGATGGTAAGGGAATGCACACAAAGTTTCAACATTTATGGGTTGGCCCTTACCAAATTTATGAAAATATTGGCCCATCGATGTATAAACTGAGAGACTTTCAAGTGGAGGAAGTAAACATCCCTCTTAACGACCTCTCTTTAAAGTAGTACTTTGCGTAGTCCTATGAGGATTTTTGTACGTAAATAAGCATTGTTGTGTCTTTTCTTGTTTTTTTTGTTTTGTTGCTTTTTGTCGCTTTTAAGTTAGTTTGGTTTGATTTTTTTTTTACCTTGATCTCTACTTCAGTTTTCTTTATTCTTTCTTTAATAAATCCTATCCCAACTCTTGGCTTAGTAGTGAGATAGGGCTCCAAGAAAATCTCAAAATCTTGAAAGGCATAAATATACTTATAAAGAAAATGTATCTTTGTGACTTTGCTTTCACTGATTGGTTTCTAGGAATGAAGAGATCATTTTTTTTGTTTGGTCAAAATCACCCTGGTTAAATAACTAAGATTTAGCATTTTCTTCTTACTATCTTGGGGCCCCATTCACTCTAACATTAATTCCTGTCTCAGGAAGTTCACTATTATAGACCCATGGAGAGGAAGCATGTCTCATAGATGTATGGTATTTAAAATGATCCCATGCTACAAATAAAAATCCAAAAGGGATTATACTAAAGAGTTTGATTTCCAGAAATTCTCGCCTCAAATAAAGCACGGCTGAAAAAATAAAAAAACATTCAATCAAGGAAGCTGTTCAAATAAATCAGTCCAACAAGGTTCTTCTCCGTCCGTGAAGCATGAAAATCAAATAAATCTCTCTCTCACACAAAAGGACATTATGGATTGAAGAACCTAAATAAAATATTGAAAGTTGAAGAAATTTATTTCTGGAAGGCGCAAACGGCAAAAGTCGTCAATTAAGAAACATCCAAAAAGGATGCAAAAAGCATGTGAATGAGGAACAAACGAATATGTCTGTGAGATATTGTTATGATCCTGTGGAGTCCCATATTAGTTGGCATCTGAAAGACAGATTTTAAAATGAACTCCACACTCTAGCCCTGAGAGAGTTGTAAAGAAGTCTGAGTCAAAGTTTCTCTTTTCCCCAATGACCATTATGACAAAAGTGATCACTCCATTCACAGAAGCTTAACTATGAAGGCATTTTGTTATGCATGTAGCCAGCAATTTGTAAATTTTCTAACCATGGGAAGAGTTTGTTTCAAAGATCTGTGTTCACCAACAAATCGCCAATTGTTGTTGCTGCAACATCCCCCCCAAAATTTTGTAAATATTGGGGCCCCTCCTTTATTTTTTGAGAAATTTTTGCTTAGAATCCAAGTCCCATCCAAAATGCCTTTTTCATACTTAGTTTTCTAAGAGAGAAAGTTCTTTAAGTTTGATTTTCTTAAGTAAAACTCATATTTCCCAACCAAAATGGTGGCACAACTCGCAGATTTAAGCCGCAACGGTAGTTTTCCTTTGTTACGTTTTTAGCATTTTCCCATTTCGGCACAACTCACTGAGTCACGCCGCAACAGACGGATGTTTTTTTTAAGTTGTAAAGTTTTCTTGTTTGGGCCTTACTTGCCCAGTCCCGCTGCAACGGTCAGACGAACTCGCCCAAGCCCGTCGAAGCGTAGTTTTTGACTTGTCTTTCCTTCAAGGTTTTGTGTTGCGGTAAGTCTCGTCGAGTTGTGCCGACACGGTCGGAAACCTTTGTTTATTTTTTGACAAAGCGGTCGGCTCTTTTGTTTAAGTCTTAAATGCCTCGATGCGTTCTAGCGGAACTCAACAAGTTTCACCGAAACCATCGCCTGCAAACAGTGAGAAGTGCCGATAGAAGTAAAGAGCAGAGGCGACCAGCGAGACTCAAGACGAGTTGCCGAAACGAAGTAGCGATCATCTAAGTTTTAATCTTTCGCCGAACTCACCAAAACCCACCGGCCCGTTGCGTGAGTACTTGGACAGTGGCACCAACATTGATCGCTCTGACTTGCTGAGTGGTGCCGATTTTGACGGCGAGGAGTTAATGTTGAGCGGCGTGAAAAGGACACCGGTCCCCTCGCCATAACACTATTTTAATGCTCAAACCTTCCACAGTCTAGTCAGCGTTAATTACTCAAGCGTGTGGGGTTTTATATATAGAAAGTGGGGTTTTGGGTTTTTATTGTTGTTTATCATTAATTTTTTCGAAACTCTTTTCGAGGTTTCTCCCACCATATGAGGACAGCGAGGTCTATAGATTTTTCAACCCCATCAGACCCAATCGTCTGTTGACAGGTAAGTGAATCTACCCCTCGTCTCAAGCTGGTTTTTTGCCTTGTTTTTTAGTGGCTAAGCGTACAGTATTGTTGTTAAAACCTTGGTGACAGCTCCTCCCCTCACCGCAGCCACCTCTGTCCCTGTTGGAGTTTTCCCTGTACCCACCTAGTCACCCTCCAATTTTTTTTAAGCCCCGTTAGACCCTGTTCCCTATCCTAGCATGCTATCTAGCATGAATCATGACGACCCAAACCAAAGCAATGGGCGATGCCCCACCGCAAGCACCCAAACTCGTTTCTTACTTACGTTCTATTATGTTCGTCCAGGTGCTTCTAACAAAAGATTCAAGCACAGTGGCCACATAGTCTCTCTCTCTCCAGTCAACTTGAAAAGAGGAAGCTAGCTCTGTCTTGTTGTTTTAACAGAAAATTAACGTTTGTTTACGATGTGCATTTTAAACTGCTGCTTGAAATTTGTTTTAAACGCAATATCATTTTAAGGAGTTTTAATAATGTTGTTTCAACTGGGCTATGCTTGTATAATGAAATATTTTGGCTCAAAACTTGATTATGTATTCTAGTTTGATTAGGTATTCTACTCATGCATGGTTTTTTCCAGGTTTAAGCACAATGTCGAAAGGAGCCAAGAAGAATTCTAAAATGTGCGAGCATGAATCAGGTGGCGAAGCTATTCTGGAAGCAAGGGTCGAAACATTATATGAGGATACCAAGCCAATTATGGGCATCACCCATGAATTCAAGTGGGGGGAATTGCACCTCATGATAAGAGATCAAAATATTCCCAGAGCAGTCCTAGAGGAAATGTATCTGACCAAAACATCAAAAATTCTGGCATCACAAGAGCAGACACGCGAGCAAATCTTTTCCCTTGCTCGGAAGTCATTAGATGGATCCTAGTGCATGCTAACCCTCAATAAAGGGTTTTATCCAACAACATGGGAGAGGCTATGGCCTCATTCAATCCAGCCCATATTTCGGAAGCCTACAAATTGCCCCATCCTCAAACATTGTTGAACGATGCTTGGATCGAAAGCCTCAACATGGATAACTTATAATTTGCCAGGAAGTTGTTGATCACAGGTAAGCAGCTGAGGCTAAAGGATTGTCATGAAGAATGACAGTCTTAATAAGGCTGCAGACCATTGCAGAGAAGTCAATTCGCACTTTGAATATGCACACTACTATGATGAAGACGAAGAAGTCTTCAAAAGAGTCAGCAACATAACCGAACTAAGAAGGCACCTTCACCTCAAAAGCGAAGCTGGTTCTAGCTCCTTTGCTGCCCAAGCTTCCATGGAGGTAGAATTGCAAAGAGAAAGAGAGGAAGCTGAAGCTATGACGAAGGAAGAGAAAAGGCTCAAAGAGGGGGCTGAAAGATTCCAAAGGGAAGCAACAGAAAGAGCAGGAGGACAAGCTCCGAGATGAAGAAGCTCAAAGGGTCTGACAAGAAGAATTAGAAAAGATCAGGAAAGAAGAATCTTCCAAGCTACAAGAAGAAAGGGAGAGGAGAGAAAGATAAGCAACAAATGGCCGAACAAGAAGAGAGACAACTGAAGGCCGAAGAAGAAGATAAATCCAAGAAGGATGCAGAGGCAGGAAGCCCAAGCATGCAGGACATGGACATAGACTCGTCCCAAGTGTCCCAGGTCTTAACCGCGGAAGATGACTTAACCATAGGAGAACTTCCACTCGTTCCTTTTACCTCGTCAAAGAGTCACATTGTGTCCCAATGGGACAAAAAAAAATTTTATAAGAAGAGAATATCCATTGTAAGAAAGACAGATACAAGGATGAATGAAACCCTTTCAACTGGACATCTTCACCAGGCGAGAAACCGTTGTCATGAAAGAAATCAATTATGAGGCCAATAGACTCATAAATAAATATGTGTGTGTAAAGGAAGACATCAGGAAGCATATTCAATGGAGAGAAAGGATGTCAAACTTCCCCACAAAACTCCCTCTCAAATCCGTGGCAGATTTTAAATCAGATGTAGTTTTTATGGAGTTCTGCAAGAATTGTGGTGTGAAGTTAAACTCTATAATCCAAGCTAGCATTGAGAAATGTAGTAGTCTCTATCTTAGAATCCATACAACTCAGTAAAGGTGTCAAATGGTGGTTCCCCAAACTCTAGAAGACTATGTGGACAAAGACCAATGCTTGTTTGAGTTGAAGAATGAGCTAAGCACAGAGATGGATTATGTGAAGAAAATAAACGTGTTAACAGCAAAATACCTTCACCGGTGCATCTGAAAACCCTCCACTCACGCTCACTTTCGTGAAGAGGTCCTCTAGGATGCAGCAGCAGAAGTAAAAAACATTGAAGCAGAGTTAGCCAAGCATGAAATCTCCCTGAAATTCATGCTCCCTACCCCTGCCAACACCATTGTGAGAGAAACGGGCATGTGGTTCAACTATATAGCAGAGGTGGACAAACTAACTGAGGTGGAAGCGCCAGCTGTAACAGAAGCTCCAGCCGGGATCTCATTTGGAATTACATGTTTATTTTTGCCTCTTTATCTCAGTTGTGAAATTAAAGACAGTTGGATTTTTGTTTCAATGGTAAAAACATTTGGGATTTATTCTATTTTTTGTAAAGGGAACTAAAAGACAAAATCAAGAGATTCCCTAGGATTAGGGTACACATAGAAGCTTTGAGAGTATTTTGTAAAGCTATAAATAGATGAATAGAGAATAATGAATGGAATTTCGGCAGGTGAAAGGACAATTTTTGTCTTGTATGTGAATTATTTTGCTACATATATAAATAAAGCTCTATTTTTCCTGGAAAAGCCAGCACTGCATTTTGCTTGGGTTTATGTTGAATGATTGTTGAACTATTTATGCATATTTCATGCGTACACTGTGAGACCTTTCCTAACTATCATGAATTAATTCTCTGTTATGAATGGTTTCATTTTACATGCAAATATTCTGTGTCAGATGAGTAATGGAATGTTTTAATTCAATCGAAGCTATCTTTGATATGTTTTACCTTCTGCTGGAAATGCATCTTTATGATTAAATAACTATCTGTAAGATCTTTGGATGTTTCTTTCAGCGTATTACTCATACTTTCAGTTTTCTCCTTGCAAGGATAGATTAGTTTGCTTAAATAGTTGTAGATCATATTTGTTTAATTGCATGCATTTAGTTAAAAGCACTTGCATATCATCTTTAAAATAAAATACATAAACAGTGGATCGGGATGCAACCAGTGAAAATAAGACAAATCTTTAAACCTTATACGGTAGCTGGACCGTTAACCGGACGGATTCCCCACACCAAACGGTGAGCGATATAATTGGTCTTGCTCACCGAGGAGAATCCCTTGTTGGTTGGTTTTGCGAATTTTGAGGCATCAACACTTCTTTTTTGCACTTGACTACATCGCCTGTTTCATTTATTGAGTTATCGCATTTATTGTTTTCACATCTCTTTCCATGACAACCAAAGATATGGCATGTTTTTCATTCATCGACCAACTCAGAACAAAAGCGGACATGACACTTAGTTCATGTGGAAACAATGACGTGTCGCTTCCATACTCGAACCTTTTGGGGAAATGTCATCCATCGCATGGTGCAATGAATTGAGTTTGTGTCTTTTTTTATTGTTTCCAAAATTCATTAATTCCAGCATTTAGTTTTGGCGACTCCACCACCTTCTTCGACTTGCGCAATATTGAATGCATATCTCATCAAATTAATTTCATTTGTGCGAACATCTTCCTTTCAACTCTATAAGATCTCCATGAACAATGTATGGTTCATCGCCTCTTCCACTTTTTCTCTTGTGTGTCTCATTGCTATCTTCTTTTTTTCTTTCCAATGGATTCCTTCTAAAGAATGAACACATCCCTTGAGAATGTGTGACTTGCAGTTCAGACTCAACAATCATAGTTTTCAGGCCTGAGAGTTGATATGGGCTCCTGGAAAGGACAAATGGAGGAGAGGTAATTTCATCATCAATAAGCTCATTTGCGGGTGAATTATAGACATTCTGAGCAACTGATATTCTTGACTCATTGGGACGATAATATAGAGTGCCAACAACAGTTGGATTTGGATGAAATGTCCTTGCTTCAATCAAAGAATATTGAAATTTCGTCATTTGCAACTCTGTAGCTTCTTCCTCTATGCCCTTCTTTTGAATGTACTGCACTGGTTACGGTGGATTTGGAGATTCGTCTTACGTATTGGCCAGACACAGAACTTGACCTTGAACTATGGTTTTAGAACCCTTTAGCATGTTTCAATTTTTCCACGCTTATTATTCTTCTGGTATACACTATTTTTTTCCTTGTCATGGAGTCCCGACTCATGCAATTTTGTAACCACATCCATTGAATGAAAATATCCATTTTGCGTAATCTCATGTCTTTGATGTTTTTTTTTTCATGCAACAATTTCCTTTTGTATTTTGTACTACTTAATTCAAACAATTACTCTATTCTATATTGTGTGATATGCAATGTAACAACTTAATGCATGCATGCAATTGAATTTTTCCCTTTTCCGCGACATTAACAACTTAACACATAACCTTGCGCAATCACACTGAATACTACAAAAAACACTTTCTAACCACACACCTAACTAACATATCCCTTGAATTCCTTAAGATGTATTTTTTTTAACTCAAGGGTCTCACATAGTTCTTATGGAACTAGCCAGATAGGCGGAAATTGCTTGTTGCATTAGATGCACTCGTATTTTCAACATCTTCAGTGTGCTTCTGAGGAGATTTCCTTACCCAAGTCTTGTTGTGCGCACCTCTGTCTTGTTTCTTCTCCAGATATTTTTCACGGAAATCCTTGCGATTTCCTTTGCTCAATAAATCTTCATCTAAATAGTTAAATGCTTTTCGACAGTACATGATCTTGTGTCCAAAACCATCACATGCATAGCATCTCACAATTTGACAATATTTTGCAATATGACCAAAACAATTACATCTTTCCCACTTCACCCTATTGACCCTTCTTTGGTTAGGAAATTGAAAAGAGTTGTACTTGAAGGATTCGTCATACCTTAAGGACTTAACATGATTTGAGCAACATTCTTTGTCACGGACCTTCTTTAATACCTTTACATAACAAAGACCTGTTTTGTCTTTTGGTGGTCTCTAGTCTTTCAGAATCCTATTCAACATTAGCATGTTGTCCTTGAACTTGTTTTGTACTTCATCTTCATATTTTGTATTGTCACTTTTTGATTGTGGGCAAATAGAATTGTTGCTTGTAATACGTACTTGTTTCTTTCCCTTTATCTCTGTCAATTTGTCTTTTAGACATGATATCTCTTTGTCCTTATATTCAAATTGACTTGTCAACATTATGATGTTCTATGCCAATTCTTCCAGAGTAGGTACCAATTTATCTTCCTCAAGCATTTTGACCTTGTCTTCTGTGCAACTCAGTTGTAACTCATAGTTGGTTACCTTTTCATGAAATTCTGCGACAACAGATTCCTGAAATGGTTTCTCCTATTCTTCATACTTTGACAACTGTTCCTATAATAATTTTTTCTTCTTTCTTGACTTCTTAAACTCATCCAAGGCACTAATAAATTCTCCTACCCAGTCAATATGTTCAACATTTTCCTCTTCTTCAATTTGACTATTAGTCTTGACCTCTTCAACAAGATTTGGAGGTGTAACTAGATTTGGAGGTGTTTTGAATGAACCACTAAAGAATTATTTTTCTAGTGACCCTAGCTTGCTTTGCACAAATGGTGTATTCCTCATACCGCTCTTCTTCTTTCCATCTTTGTTTTCTTCTACCGCGTGAGCTATGAAGAGTACTTATTTTTGTTTTTCGTCATAGTCGCTTCCTTTAGATCCATTGCATCATTCCTCAGTGTACAAAATATTTCCTTGTTTTGGAATCCTCCTTTTATTTTCAATTCTATGTTGTGAGCGTGCAGTTTTTCGATCACACGAACTCGATTCCTCATCACTGTCATTGTCTCTATTTTATTTGTAAGTACATTTAGAGGCATAATGACCTGCTCCTCTGCATCTAAAACATTTGAAGGGTAACTTGTTTTTGTACTTACCTCATCCTCTTTTCATCTTCTTGACAAATTTTGATTCCTCATCATCCGACTCATCACTGTTAGGATATCTCATCATTCAGTTTTGTACTTTGCATGCATTTGCATGCATCCCAGTCACTAGTTTGATGCCTCCAGCACCTAGTTCCTAGTCTACCAATACCCGGGAACTTCTTTCCATACAGTTTTATCCCTCCTAGTCAGGAAGGCGCCCACTTCTCACCTACCACTTGAGAAAGGAGCCCTTCTTCACCTACCACTCAATTCACTTCAGTTAGGTAGTTTTCTTTCTTGGATTTAAGGCTAGATTGACTCCTAACTACTTGTATCACTTCGTTGGACCTCCAATGAGACTAGACTTCCTATTTTGACTCCAATTAGATCGTCATGCACCCTCCATTGAGCCTCCTTCATTTAGTTAGTGCCTACATGTGCCAGTTACTCCTACCACACTCAGTTAGACTCAGTTTGACACCTGGTTGATTGTTACTTGTGCATTGATGACTCCACTAATCTGATGATGAGGACTCATAGTTGGAGCAAAGTTATTCCATGCATGATATTTGAATGACCTCCTTGGTTAGTTCGAATTACTCAGTCATTGTTACTATATTGTATTGTATTCTACTATTCTGAGTTCAATAGAGCACTGTTGCAAGCCTTTTGCACATTTTTACACTATTTTTTGAGTTTCATCTATTGTAATTGATTTAATTGTTCATTAGATCTGTTGTGCTTAATTTCACATGGTATCAGAGCCATGTCATGGAGAAGAATTCTTTTCTGCAGGTGTTCTATATGAAGATTGAGTGATTTTTACTCAAAAATCCAGCAGTTGTGGCATGCAAAATCTCATGTGTATTCACTCATGTGCATGCAAGACTGAAATTTCTCTCCAATCCACTCTAGAAGTCGTGAGTTTTCCATGGAATTCCTGGATATAGATAATTGGATCATTAATCTTTCTTGATCTCCTATGCTGGGTGTGATGCAACTCTAAAACAGGTGGATTGTTTGACCTTATGGTTCTTGTTTTCTTGTGATTTGCAGGTTATTCTACACTTCTATTACATTCACTCCTCTTGAAAGATGGACACTTCTTCATCACATCTCCTCACTCATTTCAATTATTTTCAATGGAAGGATGATATGGAGATATTGCTATGATCTAAAGGTTTCTACAGAGTTACCATGGGCCTAGAAGTCGAAGCTACATCAGCAGTAGAGAAGGAAAAATATTTCAATAAGCTTGATGAAGCTTATGGTTTCCTTTGTCTCAGCATCTCTAAGGATCTTCTTTTCCATCTCAGTAGATTGACTACTCCGAAAGAGGTATGGGAGAAACTTGCCACACTCTTTGGCAAGCAAGATGATATGGGATCTTATCATCTAGAGAATGAGTTGATTGCCCTCAATCCTGAAAATTTCAAGACCATCAATGACTTCTTCACTAAGTTTAAAAGCTTGGTTATGCTATTGAAGCAATGTGGAGTGGAAAAAGAAGATAAAAAATTGATCCTATGCATTCTTTCAAAACTTGGGAAAGATTATTCATTTTTTGTTTCAACTTTCAATACGAGAAAGCTCACAATCCCGAATTGGAAAATGCCTACCTTATGTGCCTTCATTGAATCCATGACGAAGGACCATGATAAACTCATTCAAATGGGGACCATATGCTCCAAATACCAAGCATTACTTGCTAGAGGATCCAAAGCTATGAATGGAAAAGGGAAGCAAAAGAAAGAGAAGCCAAAGTTTGATCTGTCCCAGCAAAGAGAGAAGACAAAGCAATCGGATGAGCCATTCGGTTCAAGAAACAAGCAAAAAGGGAAAGAGGGAACAGATAAATCTAAATGTTCTTATTGCAGCAAGGGCTATCATCCTAAAAGCTCATGCATGAAGAAAACCATAGATCAGATGGCCCTTCTTTTAGAGAAAAACAACATAACCCTTCCTGGCAGTGCAAGGAAGAAGGGGAAAATGATCATCCCGAGAGAGGTCATGCACTCATGACAACAGTTTCGACCCCTCCAACTCTAATCATTGATTCTGGAGCTTCGAACCACATGTCTACAAATAAATATTCTCTATCATCATTTGATCCCAACAGCACCATCTCCATCCACATGGGAGATGACTCTCAGATCTCTTCAAAGGGACAAGGTACTATTCATTTAGAGCATGGCAGTTTTCACAATATGCTCTATGTTCCATCCTAAGCTCCAAATCTTCTTTCCGTTTATCAGATGAATCACACTGGTTCACCAAATAAAGCTGTATTCTTCTCTAACAAAGTTGAAATTTCTGATATTCAAAGTGGAAAAATTATTGCAGTCGGAAAAGAAAATCATGCTTCAAAAGCATATGAATTTTCATACTTTCTGCCGCATGACAAGCCCACTACTCTTCTGAATCATGGCAATGAGGTTAGTAGGATATGGAGAGAGAGGTTTGGACACCTAAATTATAAATATTTTCAGCTGCTACAAAAAAATTCCATGGTTGATGGCCTTCCGACGATCAAATCCTCGAAGGGAATATGCAAAGGTTGCATCATTGGGAAGCACCCCGAGCACAAATTTGACCGAGGAAAAGCTAGCAGAGCCTCTTGCATTTTAGGGATGATACATTCTGATATCAGTGGTTCACTGCCACAAATATCCATGAATAGATCAAGGTATGTTTTGACACTCATCAACAACTTCTCCAGATTTACATGGGTTTTCTTTCTCAAAAACAAGTCAGAAGTACTAGAAAAATTCAAGTTTTTTAAGGCTTATGTTGAGACTCCCACCAAGAGGAATATAAAGGCTCTTAGATATGATAATGGAGGTGAATATATCAAATCAGATCTGCTGCAACTTTGTGCTGAAAGCGGCATTCAGATCCAGCACATAGTTCCCTACACACCACAGATGAACGGTGTAGCGGAAAGGAAGAACAGAACACTGAAAGAGATGGAAACCTGTATGATTGAATCAAAATTTTTGGCTAAAAACCTTTGGGATGAGGCCATGAATGTTGCTGCATACATTCAAAACAGGGTTCCACATTCATATTTGACTGATATTACTCCTTTTGAAGCTTACACAGGTCACAAACCTGATGTGTCAAATTTCCGTGTTTTTGGCTCAACCGCTTGAGCTAGAATTTTGTCGAGAAAGAGAAGATCTTTGGATCCGCAAAGTGTTGAATGCATCCTATTGGAATATGCTGAAGAATAAAAAGGCTACAAACTAATGTATATCATATCCAAAAATATATTCATTGAGTGAAGTGTCATATTTGATGAACCGCTTCAAAATCTAGAACTAGTAGAGGAAGAAACTGCTGAAATAGCACCTCCACCAGATGAAGAATTTGAAGAAGATGATGAAAGTATTGGTTCTGATATTTATGATATTTTATAAGAATTTGATGAACATGATATATCAGGTTCATAGGATGATCCATTTATTCGCCAACACTTGCCAAAGTGGGCCCAAAATACACTCAATTCTACTGGTCCAAACATTGGAAATCCTTCCGATCCAAGGAGGACTCGAGCAGACTTTCAAAGAGCAGGTATGGATATTTCTTTCTCTGATCCTTTTATATCTGAGAAATTATTTTTGATGATAGGTTCAGATCCTAAATCATATTATCATTCCCACCAAGATCCGAGATGGAAAACCGCCACGGATGAAGAGTACAGTTCTCTTCAAAAGAATGCTACATGGGAGCTAGTTTCTCTTCCACCTGGGAGAAAATTAGTCCAATGTAAATGGGTCTACCACACAAAGGTTGCTGCTTATTTATCAACCTGAAAATACAAATCTTGGTTGGTTTCCAAAGTTTTCTCCCAAGTCCAAGGAGTGGACTAAAATGAGACCTTTGCACCGGTTGCAAAGATGGATTTGATCAATCTTGTTTTAGTTGTTGCCGCATCCAAGCACTGGGAAGTGCACCATATGGATGTGAAGAGTGCATTTCAAAATGGAGATCTTAAAGAAGAAATATATATGAAGTAGACAGAAGGATATATATCAGATCCAAAGTTAGTATGTATATTGAGGAAGTCATTGTATGGCTTAAAACAGGCCCCACGAGCTTGGTATGCTAAGATGGACTCATTCCTTCTCTCGCAAAACTTTGGAAGGTGAAAATCAGATCCAAATGTGTACCTACAGAAGAATGAAGGTAATTTGCTGATTATCATTCTTTATGTTGATGATATTCTGATAACTAGTAGCACTCTCAGTTCAATTGACAGGTTAAAAACTGCTTTAAAGCTAGCTTTTGACATGAGCGATTTGGGCTTGCTAAAACAATTTTTGGGGCTTGAGATTGCAAAACAATTTGATGGGATCACCATATCTCAGAAAAAATACATTTAAGACTTGTTAAACAAGTTCAACATGTCAGAATGTAAGGCATCCCCCTTCCCATTCCTCTCAGGAATTAGTCTTGAGGAGGGAGATTCTACACCGCTTGCAGATTCTACATTGTAATGACAGTTGATCGGTTCTCTACTATACTTGACACACTCAAGGCCTGACATATCTTATGCCATGAGTGTTGTATCAAGATATATGCAGCAGCCCCATGAGATCCATTGGCGGGCATCCAAGAGGATCTTACACTATGTGCAGGGTACTCGATACTTTGGCATACACTATGATGCATATTGTGAGCTAGATTTGATTAGGTATACCGATTCATATTGGGCGGGTGATAGTATTGATCGAAATTCCACTTCCAGTTATGTTTTCATGTTTGGAAATGGGCCTATTTAATGGTCAAGCAACAAGCAGGAATCCATTGCATTATCTTCAACAAAGGTAGAGTATCGAGGAGTAGTCAATGCTTGCATTCAGGTAGTTTGGTTGCAGGGTATTTTATCAGAGTTTGATATTGGTAGTACTACTTCGACTGTCATTTTTTGTGACAATCAAAGTGTTATCAAGATCTCAATGGATCCAATTCAGAGACAGGGACCAAGCACATCGAGATCCACATGCACTACATCCGAGAGTTGATGCATGACAGAACCATTGTTTTGCAATATTTCCCTACCGACGAGCAAATTGCAGACATCTTCACCAAGAAATTCACTGAGAAGAAGTTCTCTTACCTCTATTCACTGTTGGGGGTGAGTTCCATCATGGTGGAGACAGATTAGATCCTTCTATGTTCATCTTGAGGGAGGGATTTCTTCCCATTGGGTTTTCCCTCTTTCCTCACTTCGATTTATTTCTAGCATTTTTGGATTATTGTATTGAGGTGACCTTTGGTCTTAGTAACAAGGGCCCTATTCAGTTATTATTTTTTACATCATAGTATAGCTTGAGGGGGGCTGTTAGGATATCTCATCATTCGGTTTTGTACTTTGCATGCATCCCAGTCACTAGTTTGATGCCTCCAACACCTAGTCCCCAGTCTTCCAACACCCGGGAGCTTCTTTCCACACAATTTTATCCCAACTAGTCAGGAGCGCACCCACTTCTCACCTACCACTTGAGAAAGGCACCCTTCTTCACCTACCACTCAGTTCACTTCAGTTAGCTAGTTGTCTTTCCTTGATTTAAGGCTAGATTGACTCCTAACTACTTGTATCACACCGTTGGACCTTCAATGAGACTAGAATGCCTATTCTGACTCTAGTTAGATCCTCATGCACCCTCCACTGAGCCTCCTTCATTTAGTTAGTGCCTACATGTGCTAGTTACACCTACCACACTCAGTTAGACTCAGTTTGACACCTGGTTGATCGTTACTTGTGCATTGATGACTCCACTGATCTGATGATGAGGACTC
Source organism: Larix kaempferi (assembly GCA_027924585.1). Taxonomy (NCBI): domain Eukaryota; kingdom Viridiplantae; phylum Streptophyta; class Pinopsida; order Pinales; family Pinaceae; genus Larix; species Larix kaempferi. The sequence goes on from BSBM01000866.1 coordinate 7,162,488, forward strand.
CTAGTTGGAGCCAAGCTATTCCATGCATGATATTCGAATGAACTCCTTGGTTAATTCAAATTGCTCAGTCATTGTTACTGTATTGTATTGTATTCTACTATTATGAGTTCAATATAGCACTGTTGCAAGCCTTTTGCACAGTTTTACACTATTTTCTGAGTTTCATCTATTGTAATTGATTTACTTGTTCATTAGATCTGTTGTGCTTAATTTCACAATCACAACAGTCTTTGTCATGATCATGCTTATCCTTTCCAGTGGCTTTAAAAGAAGCTTCCCTTTTTAGGGGAGTATCTTTATCATTTCTCATCTCGTATGTAGTCAAAATCCCTTGAAGTTCATCCTTTTCCAAGTCTTCAAGATTAGCTCAATATTCTTAAACAGACACATTCGCATCAAATCTCTGAGACAAATTTCTCAATATATTTTGTACCTGAAGGAAGCACCAACTCCATGTGTTTCTCCAGCACCAACTCCATGTGTTTCTCCAGCACCAACTGGAAGGAGCCTACAACCCCCTATCTCCTTGCCCTGTCTTTCCACCCATATATCCAACATATTATTCAAACTTGCTGAAATTCAACTCCATGCACACTTCTGATCTTTTGATGTGTGTTTTATTGTGCACAGCCTTCGTCACTATGTTGCATACATCATTTGACTTCTCATTCCTCTCAATTCAACACTTCTGTTGATGTCTTACTTCATGTATTGTGTGCTTGCTGACTCTATAGTCTGCTTTAGGATATGCTCTATCAATATACTTCTGCACAACTTCTCGAACCAACTAATACTATGATTTCAATTGACAGTTTGCTTCTCTGAAACAATGGACGAGTAACAAATGGAACTACACATTTTTTAATATATCTCTTATGTTTAAGTTCCACAGTCTTTTAGAAAATATGCAACATGCCATGCATCAAATGATTCATCCTTTCAGTTCAACACACTTTTCTCAAATCATCGTCATCATGATGCGCTTAATCGATCCTAATTCTTCTCTATTGTCGTGCATTGGATGGTCTTCTTAACTTCCACAATTCACTTCAGTCTTTATGCATCAGCCAGACATCTACACATCATCTGATATACTTCAGTTCTGTCTTTGCGCTTCTATCTTACTTACAACATCTATGACTGTATTCATACTGTTTGTAATTCAGTTATTCAAAAAATCATGCAATTGTGCATACTTCAGTATTTATTCCTTTCGGTGTTTTGCGCAATTGTCATAGATCTATAACATCATTCTACGCACCATCAATACTCCATTCAGCTGTATGTGTGCACTTGGATCCTCGTTAGATCATGTTGTTATTTCCTCAAGCCCTTGGTGCCCCAAATATAAATATGTATCTTCCAACTGAAGCTCTTATGATCTCACCATCAAGCTTACTTCGAATCTCCAACTTCCATCTCTAGTTATACATGTCCTACACGGTTTGTATGTCCACAAGTTGGTTGTGGGATCCCTTTTTCCATACTTCACGGATTGTGCATTTTTGTCATCTTATGCACTATTGATGTGTCATCCTTTGTGATTATTTTGTATCCATGGTCCACAACTTAGTGTGACTTACACCTTAGTGGTGTACACTTGTGCTCTTGAAGTACCATATCTTTGAGGTATGTGCGCATCCTTTCTCTTCAACTTGGTGAGTCTTCGACCCTTGATGTACCATCCCTTGTGGGTTTTGCACACTTGATGTATGAATGCTTTGTGAAATCTGCACTTACACCAACTTCTACTTGGTGGGACTTTGAACATTGTTGCGTCATCACTTGTGGGATTTGGACACCTGTTCTACCTTTGGCTATGGAACTTAATCATAAATATACTTCAATCGATGTACACTTCTACGAAGTTGTGTGGCCTTTAAAACTGAAAGCATCTTCTAATTGACTAGACTTGCATGCTTTCAAGACTGTCCGACCATATATTATTTCTTACAACTTGCGAACTCCCGATATTTGACCAAGCAATGCTTTTCCATTCCATAGTCTTATTTCAACATTCTTGCACACTTGTACCTTTGCTTAACCAACTCCTTGGAAGCTTGTGCACCTGTACCATTGGCCAACCAATTCTTTGACTACTACCATGAGAAAGTGTGACTTGGTGGACTTGATATCTATGCAGGTACCACATGTAGTAGGATACCTTACTTATGTGCTTCTTTCAGTTGAATCTGCATGACGTTCCTTCCTTATGTACTTATTCAAACTCATCATGCATGATGTATCCTTGGACACATATATTCAAACTAAATGCAACATATATACTTTCTCAAACTGACATCCATATATGTCACCTTCCCCATCTTGTGCATATACTTCTTTAAAGTGGTTTCTATATACTTCTTCAAACTACTATAGGAATGTTGTATCCACTTGGACATTGATTGATATCAATAACTCAAACTGAATCAATTGACATCCTCTTTGACATTAGTTGACATCAAAGAAAAGAAAATTTCAACACATCCAAGAGGATGTTGGCCATCAAGAACATGGAATATACTATGTTAGTAAGAATTTATCTAGACCCTCTATGTCATACCCTCATGAGGAGAATCTAGCATTATCCATTGTATTTTTCATCCAAAATATTTGTCACTATATTCTCATGAGAAAAACTAAAGTTGTCATAGACTCTATTCCTATGCTATATTTGTTGAATTGATGCCTCGTTCAAGGAAAGTTCATTAAGTGGATGATTAAATTTCAAGAATACGGCCTTGATTTTGTGACCCTCAAGAGTAAAAAGGATTTGGATTTGGTGGAGTTCATTAAGGATCTACCCTCTAACATCAACTCATCCCATATCCATGACAATATTTTGGATGAACATTTGTTCACCATTGAGTCAAACAATCCTTGTTACAGGGGAATCCTTGTTTATTTACGCACTTAGAAGTTCAAATATCACCTCAATTGGGACAGTTGTCATCAAATTAATCACCAAGCCCCTCGATACCTTCTCGTCGATGGTATTTTATACCGATGAGGCATTGCCATAATCTTACAGCAATGTCTCGAACATGATGAGTTTGAATGGGTCTTAAATGACTATCATAGTGGGGATTGTGGTGGTAATATCTTAGGTATGGAAACTTCCCAAAAGATAATCTGCTCTAGTTATTTCTATCCCACCTTACTTCTTGATTTCATTGAGGTAGTTAAAAATTATCAAAACTGGCAAATCTTTACCCTGAAGGAGAGGACTCCTCCTACCTTGTTACACCCAATAGCCAATGTTGGTTCATTTTGTAAATGGTCCATTGACTTCATGGAATGAAACTCTACATTGGCTAGTGGCCTTAAATAAATCATGGTGGTGGTTAACTATAGCGCCAAATGGGTCGGAGCCATGCTGACATACAACAACACCACCACAACAATGACACATTTGTTTTTTAACTATGTTATCACTCGGTTTGGTGTCCCGCGCCAACTGGTGTCCGATCACAACACACACTTTTAAGACATTATTTGGAAATAATTAGCATACCATTTGAGATTTGAGCACCAATTTTCTGCTTATTACCCTAAGGGAAATGGCCAAGTTGAGGCTTTCAACAAGGTCTTCAAAACCATGCTCCAATGGATGGTGCATAAGCACAATTCCAACTAGAATCATATGCTTTTTTAGAGGCTTTCAACAAGGTATTCAAAACCATGCTCCAATGGATGGTGGATAAGCACAATTCCAATTGGAATCATATGCTTTTTTATTCCCTATGGGCATATCAGACACCCAAGAAAACTACAATTGGGCTTACTCAATTCCATCTCTTCCATGGAGAGGAGTCTGTCCTACATATCGAGTTCCAAATCCCATATTTGTACCTTTCCATTGAAAATTTTCCAGATACCTCCACTCTTGAACAACACTTAATCTCTTTGGAACAATTAGATGAGGATAATTGTGTCACCCTACAAAACATCAAGGATGCCAAAAAAAAATCGAAAGCACATTACAAGAGTCATGTTTACCCACGCCTATTCTACAAAGGTCATATTGTCCTTTTTTATGACCAAGCGCATGACAAACTTGGTGAAGGAAAGTTTGAGTCCCTATGGTAGGGAACCCATGTCATCAAACACTCCCTTAGCAAGGGGGCATACCTCATTGTTGGTCTAGATGGACAACTCTTGAATAACCCCCACAATGGGTTGTACCTCAAAAAATATTATCCATAAAACTGATGCACCCTTTTTGCGTTTATCATAGTTGTGTTTTTTTCCTTTATATTAAGCCTCATGGTTTGTTTCTTTGATTCTATTATATGGATTGGAAACCTTATTGTTATGTTGGTTATGCTAACAATGCATGTAGATACACCCTGAATATCAACTTGGTCACTTGGGTCCTTTATTCCCTGTCACACGTCATGATCCATGTTAGTGGAGTATGTATTGGTGCGGCCACCAATAATCAGGTGGAAAACAATGTTATGATTGGAATATTGGGTGATTCTCTCCATATGCACATTCTCCACCTTTGTGTTTTCCTCAATTCCCAGATTCTTGTCACATAGTTGAATAATTGTTATCGTGTATGCGATCGTTGCTTCTTTAGAAAATAGCTACGATCTCAACAATTGGTTAGAAAATTTGAATCCAACATTCATTCATATACCTAGGAGTCTCAACAGTGATGCGGATCATACAAGAAATCGAATTCTAGATTGGCATAATCATAACTAATAATAGGGAAGTAAACCATGAATGTGCATTACATCCATCCATCACATAGTGCATCCAGATGTACATAATAAGCATACATTGCACATCATAACATCATCATAATAGAAATATCATGTACATACATTCCACATCCATGTGCATCTATAAATTATAATCATATGTCCAAAATAGAATTGTTTACATCAGTGATCCCAAAAGCTCAATCAAAATATGTGATACATAAGTAAAAAATCCCATGTCCATAACATGGGGGTAGTTCCATAATAATGCATACTCATTGTCTAAATAGTTATTGGATTCTTCTGACTCCTCCTCATCACCATCATCATTCGTGATGTGAGGAACATTCCCCCTCATAATTTCATTGAAGCCTTGTGTGGCCACTTCTATATGAAGCATGCTTGTATGCCAATCTAGTGGAGCCTAGTAACACACGATGATCAACTCATCATCAAGGTGCTTCCAACTGTCATTAATCACACCCTCCATTAGTCAGCCAACGTCACAATGAAATACATCCAAAATCACGTCGACACTCTATCAACCACATTGTGCATGATGGGTCGGATCAACCCCCTTGAACCTTACTTATCTACACTGAAACCTTGTTGGGGGAACATGTCCCACATATACACACAAAATATGTATGATGAGTAATTGGTACAATGATTACATAATCAAATATAGTTATCATCTATGCTAGTATGTAAGCATCACTATCAAAATCATAATGCATAATCGTATGTACCATCTGGTCCCCAAGCCTAGTCGGGTGGAAATCAAAGTTTCAGGTCTCCTTGAAAGTCCATCCGAATGTATAGATAGTCCTCACTAACAATCAAGAGTTGGAACCACTAAGTAAAAAATCCCTATCTAAAAACGTTTACCATTTCTCTTCCTTTTCCATGTACCATCATCTACCCCCATCATCGCATCCTCTACTCCATGGGACTTCCATCACGGAAAACGACATGAGGGTGCATTATCGACACTCACCCAAAAAATAGAGAACAAATGAATGTCTGAAAACCAAAGTATCCTTTGTGCTGACTAATCTTGTTCATTTTTCACTGAAGTAATGTCAAGAAGATTTGGGGCCACCCAAAGTAGGTCACCCCTGCCACCTACTCCATGACCATCATCTGAATGCTAGAGATATTATGGGTCCTGATCAACGCTAGTACTCGTATGATGCCAATAGTCACTACTCTTGTCTCCAGTATATCAATTCCAATTGTTAATACAATGTATCCATGCAACTATGCATCATCTCTATACTGTCAGGCCAACACATCCTCCATATCGACATCTCGTGGATTCATGACTTGTGTGTCACATATGACTCCCATCATAGTGATTTCAGTCATTAAGTACACATCCTAGAGGGTGATCTTGATGCGTTCACCTTCTATGATGAAATCACCCACATATATATCGCAATGCTCAATGACCTTAGAAAGGAGAAACATCGCCAACCTCATCAAAGTGTTCTCCACAAACTTGAGCAATCCATATCGTCTGAGACCATCTCTTACCGAAGGGTCATTTATGATGTATCTCTATAGCTCAACAATGTCCCTCTCCTTCCAATTAATAATCATCCTAGATCATCCAAATCGACGTGTGAGTCAAAATCATGAAAGTGACTTAGTCCCTCTTCTTACCTCAAACAAGGTGACTTGGGTCACCCCTGGTCGAATAAAACTAGCAACCCTAGTCACAACGTTTTCCCTGCTGAGTGCGACCTAGGATCAAGCCTTTCCCCCAACCAAGTGTGAGAATTTCACACCTATTGAGTGAAAACCAAATCCCCCTCAAAAAGCTCAACCCACAACTAAAACCATCTGAGCCTCTCCCTAAGGCCGTGGAGACCTAAAGCAACAAACCAAATGGAAAATAACTGAAGAGTAAGGTGAAACCACTAACTTGCAAACTGTGGAATCCAAATCTAACAGACATATTAGAATAAATCGATGCCTAAATTTTTTGAAATCACAAGATCCTTTAATGGTGAACAATCAAAATGACACCTAGGTTTTTGGGACCCACCTATTTTATAGTGATTTGGACCCATTTTTATTCTTGCACATATGGTCTCATAAGACACCCGTTTGACACATTGTTTAGACCATTATAATCGTAGTTCCACGCTCTTGTCAATTATGTGATCAATCTTCTGTTAAGCCCTAAATGTTGGCATTTTACCCCCTATATTGTGCCTCATTACATATTATTGATGTCATCTTATGCCTATTACTGGTAATTCTTATTAATATTATTATATTTGTTATGTTGTCTTGGGTCCATTAGTTGTAATTGTACCTCTTTGTCTCCTATATATATGAAGGAGACCTTTTCATTTGAATAATCTTTTCTTGTCTTGTTTTATGTACTTAGTACATTGTATAAGGAGTATTTCCCCTCGAACATGCTTGCTACCCATCTATTTTATTCATTAAAGGCATGCAATACTCTTTCTAGTCTATTTCTTCTCTTTTCATGCTATTTTTGGAAATGTGTGCTTAACATTTGCTATCAGAGCTTGGACACTTCCAAAACAAGATACCTTGGAATTTTTACTATAATTTTTTTCTACAAATATTCAGACATCAAAACTTAGAATACATCTAGAAAATAGCCCGATCTATATGTGATCAAAAAAATTGATCCTAATTCATTACAAGTTCAAGATTATACCTAGTGGAAATTTAGGGTTTCTACCTAGTCCAAAAACTAGTCTAAATTATATTTTCCGGGAAAAATGGTTATATCTATAGCATACAATATCCAAATTGAGTGATACCTATTGAATCAAAAATAAAAAGGAATAGCGTACCATGGGTAGCAATTTCAGAACTAGAATCAAAATATTGAACACGTGGCAAGAGGTACACTCTCACTTTTCTTAATAGGATAAAAACAACAAGTGTTGGGAAAATTGTCACAACTTCTTTTGGAACATCCAAATTCAATGATACCTATTAAATTGGAAAGAGGACATATCAGGCTACCATAAGTAGATATTTCAGACTCGGAGGGGACAAAATTTTAATGTTGCCTCAGTTGAAAGGTTGGCTAGAAAATTAGTCTTCAAAACAGGGTTGGAGAAAGGTACGCCATTTTAAATTTGAATAAATTTTAGTAGAGGTATCTATTTAAGTTGAACCAAAGGTGTGATATCTATTTATATTGTTCAAAATTCCACCAAAAGGTAGTGCAAAAAATCACACTCCACCCAAACCACCATAGGATTCATCCCTTGTCTTTTTTCTTTAGCATATTCTGAATAGGAAATGAATCATTGGGATCTTTTACTAACTTAACAATCTGATGTTCTAAGTCATTAATCTTCAATTTCTTGGCTTTGGTTGAATATTTATCATTTTTGAGATGATGCTCAAGTCTGTTGACTGCACCTTGTAGTGTATTAGTGCTCATAGCGTACTTCAAGACATCTATGCACACTCCTTCTCTGGTTTTCCTAGAGATATCCATGATGTATTTAGGATAAAATGCATCAAGGTTTATAGTAACCTATGTGGTTTTATAGTTTAAAGGAACCTTCTTACCACTAGATACAATAGGTTTTAGAATAGCTAGTTTTTGTGTTCCCTGTCTCAAATCGAGTGCTGAAAGCATTCTGGATTGATGACCCATGTTGATCCATTTCTTAAAAAAAAGGCTATTTTTCAAATCCACATTCTATTCCTCAATTTGGGCATTAAAACAAAAAATCCCAACTTTAACTGGAGAAGTTGTCATCAGGGATTCCTGCTGAGAGGATGCCTCCTTCCCTGGTGGCCATACAGCTGAAAGAAAATTTTCCAGTATGACAGATGCTAAAGAAGTGGGAATCAGATTAAGCTTGTAGCCAAATTGGACTATTTTTCTGATTCAGACTTCTTGGATTGTGATCCAAGGCTTTCTTATTTTTCTTTCTCAATGTCATAGGTGACCTTAGTCAAGGACCTCTTCCCCAATAGGTTAGTCTGGTGAGGTGTTGGAATGACATGAGACATATTTTTTTGACTTGGATCTAGATATTTCTTTTCTTTCTCCCAACTATTAAGGTTATCCATATTATTAATCTATGGATGAGGGTCATGTGGATATGCAGCTATCCTCAAAACTTGTCTTTTGTGAGATATAACTCCTTTTGGATCGTACTTCTAGCTAAAAAAATTGGGAAGATTCAAGCTGGCCAATAATTCTTTAACAATAGGTTGAGCAGCCTTGGTTCTAACATTGAAAGGTATTTCTTCATTTGAAACCTTAAAATTTCTACTGTTGTTACTTTTCATAAAATGTACATCATCACAATTGAACCTTTGGTGAATGAATTCAAGGAAAAACAATATTGGTGTTAAGAACATAGTGAGCTTATAAGGTGGTAATTATGCTCCATCATGGATCTCAGTATAACCTTCAAAACAAAACCAGTCCCCTATAGGGTCCTCATGATTTAAATGCATTAGAATTTTACATTCAGGGAAGACTTTAGGAGGATATGCATCAAATAGTAAAGAAATATCGTTTTCACAATAGTGTCCACAAACTCAAGGAAACCTTCATTATTGGGTTGGACTATGGACTTCTACAGGTGTGAATAGTCAAAGAATTATTGGTTATGATACAGAATCATGTACAAAATATAGTAAGGGTACCTAAAAACATTCTTTGAAGAAAAATTATTTAACTGGAGGTGAATCATTTGTATAAGAAAAGAAACAATCTCTAAATTAATAGATGACTCATGATTTGGAAAATTGAGTAGCAAAAGAAAACCTAGGGCCACATTATCGATAAATAGGTCATGATTGTACCCTAAAATCTAACATACCATAGAAAAAACCATTTTGCTTTCTCCAAGAATATCTCCAGGTTGTATAGTGAATGTATAGCAGGTAATTCATCTTCCTATGGGATAAGCATTCTGATAAAAGCATCCCTGCTCTCAAATGATAATTCTCTGATTTTTGTGTTGAGAACTTCTTCATCGAAATCAAGCTAGTGTGATCTTATTTTTTCTCTGTCATATCTAAGAGAAACACCTTATTCATGGGGAAGATAATAGAACCCATCCTAGAGATGAAGTCCTTTATTTCTTGTGCATACTACTCTACAAACCATTGCACTAATTCTGGAAAAGGTCAAGCCTTGGGAAGTATCATTTTTGATAACCCTGAATTCTAGAGGTTCAATAGGTCATTTCCTTCTTTAGCATGGTATTCATCTTCCCTCAACAATTGGTGAAAATGGATGATGGAGAGTACTGGAGCATGGATATCAAAATGCTCATCTCGCAGGTGATCTTCGTGACTTATTGGGTTCCTAGTAAATAGGGAGGATTCTATGTTTGCAATGGATTCCATGCTACTTCGCATAAAAAACAATATTAGAATGGTGGATGCAATGGATGAAAGAACATAACCGAGATAACAGTGGATTAAGTGATAGCTTAGGAAAGCTATGCGAAATAATACTCTAAATATTTTGAATATAAACATTTATAGCTAAGAGTTTGAATCAATTGTACATTCAATATATTGGATACATGGCGCTATAAGATTGGTCACTGAGAAAAGGCACATGGGGATTTAAATGCATGAGGAACATTATCATAGAAATGGAAATGGAAATATCCATTGGGTAAAACATGCTTGGTCCACCTTAAAAACTGCATCAGAGAAAGAGGTTTTGGGGGGCATAGAAAAGTGGTGTTGGAATACTACTTTTGAGGACCTAAAGAGTGTCTGAGTAGTTTTGGGTTTAGGGTTGCACTCATGGTATAAAAATCATGAAGTTGTAGGATACTGAAATCTCTTTGTATGTCAATCATGATCATGATTCCATCTAGATACGTGACAATCCGAAAGGTCTGGAGGATCTAGGTACACTCGTTTGATTCATCTATCGAGATTTAACAGCTTTTAACTCGCTTGTCGTAAGTCTCTAAAGATGTTTCAAGACCATGGTGGTTTTAGGTTCGGGCTCTAGAGAATGTATTATCTTTCGAGCATCTTAAGGAGCATGAGAACTTATCTGTATTTTATTTTCTAGGACCATATCTTGAGGTAGGATTTCACCAAAGCTAGTTTTGATTGATGGGCACAGTTTTGATATTCGATTAGGACGTTTATCTCCCTGAATAACATCTGTTGATAACATGCTAAAAAAGTGGTTTCAGGGATCAACAAAAGGAGTATTTTAAGACTTCTTTCAGAGCCCTGAATAAATCTCAAACTGCCATGTGGATAAGAGGTTTTGATTTTAGGTTCCTGGTTGTGGATTACCTTTTATGCATCTCTATAGGCCTAAGTATTTATGTTCCATCAATATTCCTTCAATCATATGCGTCTCAGGATCATTAAATGGCCATTCAAATAACCAACATCTTGTGCCAAGACTTCTTCACTTATCTTTCTAGATTTAAACCATTTGAAATTGGGTCGCAGGTCCTTGCTCGCTATATGATCCATTACACTCTAACCTCTCTATTGTTTATTATGCTACCAACAATCCAATAACATGGATATTCTAGATGGAGCGATTATTTGATCTACACCAAGTGCCAACTTTGCAAAAGCTAACTATTGCATCATTATATTTAGATCCTAATCAATTTGTATGGTACCAATGGATTTATGACCGTAAAAAGGACTCTATTACCTCTTGGTCTATATTCATGGAGGAATTGATTGCACATTACAACGATATTAATAGAAACACTTTCTTTATTCAGTTGATAAATATCAAACAAAAAGGTCCAATTACAAAGCACAATAAGCAGTTTCAGAAGTTAACTCTTAGAGTGAAGAATATTTTAGAAGAGAATCTATTGAATCTCTTTATGGGCACTTAAAGGAGAATATTCAACATGAGATATGTATCCTTGAACCTAAATCCCTGGAGAATGCTTTTAGTTTGGAAAAGAAAATTGAAAGTAAAAATATGGCGATGACTACTATAAGGACCACCTGCAACACATATAGAGAGAATAATGTCCCTTCTTCTGACCCAACTCAATTATTAACACCTCAACAACTAGATGAAAGAAGAGTAAAAGATCTATCCTTTAATTGTGACATCAAGTATAGCAAGGGACATAAGTGTGGAAAAACAAAATTATTTTAAATAGATTGGCAAGAGGAAGAAACAAAAGAACAAGAACCATCTCAAGGTGAAGAAATAGAAGAGATTACTTCTAAAGAGATTCCTCCTACCATATCCTGTCATGCATTGGATGGAATGATCACTCCTCGCACTCTCAAGATTGAAGGATATATCAAAAAGAAAAAGGTAAAAATGTTTCAATTGCTTTGTATATCCAAAACTAGAGTTTCAATTAATGATTGCAAATGGAGGAACTTTCAATTGCTTAGGGATATGCCATAATATCAATCTTACTATGGGGGGATATGTATTGAATAGTCTAATGATTGCTATGCCAATAGGTGGTGTTGATGTTTTCTTAGGGGGTCCATGGTTACAATCATTGGGAATAGTGGCTTTTAATTTTCAAGAAATTTTCATGAAATTCTCTTGGAAAGGAAAATAATTTGAATTAAGGGGTATCAGAGGGAATCAAAGCAAGGTGATAAGATCTAATGGTATGAAAAAATTGTTTAGAAAGGGACATCAAGGTGTAATTGCAGAATTATGCTCATTAGATGTTCAAACACCTAAGCATCCTATTCCCATGGATATCCAAAGGGTCATTGATAAGAAATCCATGGTATTTGAATATATTCTAAAAGGTCTTCCACCTACTCGAAATTTTGATCATGTTATTCACTTAATTCTAGGAAGTGTTTCTCCTAACATTAGACCTTACATATACCCCTGTGTCTAGAAGAGTGAAATTTAGCGCATTATTGAAGAAATGTTAGAGGCTATAATAATTACGCCTAGCCAAAGTTCTTAGTTTGCACCAGTGGTAATGGTACAGAAGAAGGAGGGATCATGGCATATGTGTCCATATTATAGAGATATCAGCAAGATCATCATTAAAGATAAGTTTCCTATTCCTGTCATTGATGAATTGTTAGATGAACTGCATGGAGTAGTTTACTTCACAAAGTTGGATCTCCGTTCAGGGTATCATCAAATTAGAATGAAGGAAAATACAACCCAAAAATACCATTCAAAACTCATGAAGGTCATTATGAATTTATGGTCATGCCTTTTGTCCTTACGAATGCACCTTCCACATTTCAAGGTTTGATGGATTCTATTTTCAAGCCCTTCCTTAGAAAATTGGTATTAATATTTTTTTATGATATACTAATCCATATCAAATCTTGGGAAGAACAAGTTCAACATGTTGATAGGGTGCTACAACTACTAAAGGAGAAACAACTATATGCAAAACCTTCCAAATATTTCTTTGGGGTAAAGGAGGTAGAGTATTTGGGTCACTATGTATCTCATGAAGGTGTCAAGGTAGACACTAACACAATTAAATCCATGATGGACTGGATGATTCCCAAAACCTTGAAAAATATTAGAGGATTCTTAGGTTTGATAGGGTACTACTGCAAGTTTGTTTGGAACTATGGAATAATAGTAGACCTTTGACAACATTACTGAAGAAGGAAGCATTTTCGTGGAATCCGAAGGCAACTCAAGCATTTGAACAACTTAAAGAGGAAATGTGCAAAGATCATGTTTAGACTAGATAAGTCTTCTAAAAAACCTTCATTGTGGAATGTGATGCCTCAGGAAATGGAATCGGTGTTGTTCTAATGCAAGAAGGATGGCCATTGCTTTCAAAATTCAACCAATCAAGGGAAATAAACTACATAAACCAATTGATGAGAAGGAAATTACAGAAATACTACATGCACTTAAGCAATGGATTCCTTACCTAATAGGTAGGAACTTCAAGGTCAAATAGATCATGATAGTGTTAAATACTTCTTGGACAAAGACTATCTTCAGAAGAGAAACAAAAATCGGTAACCAAGATGTTTTGATATGACTTTGAAATAATCTATAAAAAAAGGGAACCAAAATGTGATGGCAGATGCACTCTACAAAAATAATGAGGATGTGGAGGCATTACTTTATGTTATTTGAATTATACAACCTGATTGGGTAGTAGTAGCAAGGGAAGAATGGAAGAATGACATATCTATGTGGACACTCATTCAAAAGCTATAAAAGGATCCCAGTGTATCAAATATTTTTGTGTGGAAAAATGGTTCACTATGGTATAAGGATCACTCATATATATGTAAGAAATCCCAAATCAAACTAAATATCCTTTTGGAATTACACAGCTCTCCTATAGGTGGGCACTCAAGATTCCTAAAAACATACCATAGGGTCAACAAGGAATTCTTTTGGGAAGATCTTAAATCTAATGCTCAAAATTTTGTTGCAGAATTTTTGGTTTGCCAACAAAATAAGGTCGAAATAGTTAAGACCCCAGATCTCTTAAAACCATTAGAAATACTTTGTCATCACTGGGAGGAAGTATCAATGGATTTTATGGAAATTCTACCCAATTTAGAAGGGAAGAATGTTATTATGGCGGTTTTTTATAGGCTCAAAAAGTATGCACACTTTTGTGCACTCTCTCACCCTTTTAATGTAAGCACAATTTTTGCAGCCTTCATGGAATCAGTTCAAAAGTTACATGGAAACCTGAAGATTATTGTAAGTGATAGAGATCTAATCTTTACTGGAAAATTTTGGACTAAATTATTTTCTTGTTTGGGTACCTAGTTGGCTCATAGTTCTTCTTATCATCCTGAATCCAATGGGAAAACTGAGACAACAAACAAATGTTGGGAAGCATATCTTCGCTACTTTGCATATGATAAACAAATACAGTGGGTGAAATGGTTAATTTTGGTAGAATGGTCGTATAATACTTCCTTCCACATGTCACCAAAAATGTCTCCATCTATGGCACTTTATGGGTGCCATCCTCCATATATCACATCTCCCTTAAAAGGAAAATATAAAGTTCAAGCTTCGGAATATCACCTAGAGCACCAGCAAGAATTTCTCCAGTTACTGAAGGACAACGTGGCTATGTAAAAAAAAGGATGAAAAAACAAGCATATCACGATCGCAATGAATGGAGTTTTGAAGAAGGGCATTGGATATTTTTGAGGCTGCAACCTTACAAACAGATGTCCCTCAAGAAACTAAATAAAGATAATAAATTAGCACTCTAGTACTATGGTCCTTATAAAGTGTTGTAGAATATTGGCGGTATTGCTTACAAATTGGAGTTCCCTTCATCTTCAAGGGTAAACTTAGTTTTCCACGTTTCTTGCTTAATAAAGGTAATAGGAGACAAGATCCCAATTCAAAATATCTTGTCGAAGCTTGATGAAGAAGGAAAATTCATATTGGAACTTGAACAAATCACTGAAAAAAAGACCAAACAACTACACAATCATGCTATTACTGAGTACCGCATCAAGTGGAAGAATTTACTAGTTAAATATTTGACATGGGAAGATGACTCCTTCATACAGAAGCATCCATAATTAATCAAGCATTGAGGACAACACTTATCTGAAGGGGAGGGACATGCTAAGCCCTAAATGTTGGCATTTTACCCCCTGTATTGTGGATCATTACATATTATTGATGTCGGCAATTTTTATTAGTATTATTATATTTTTTATGTTGGCTTGGGTCCATTAGTTGTAATTGCACATCTTTTTCTCCTATATATAGGAAGGAGACATTTTCATTTGAATAATCTTGTCTTGTGTAGTGTAGTGTACTTAGTACATTCTATAAGGAGTTTTCCCCCTCTAAAAGGCTTGATATTCATATATTTTCTTCATTAAAGGTGTGGAGTACTCTTTCTGGTCTATTTCTTCTCTTTTCATGCTCCTTTTGGAAATTTGTTGCTTAACATTTTCTATAATTGAGATCTTTATCAAGAAGCCCCTACTTCCCTTGTTTTACATTCCCTCATGTAATTTAGCTCATATCTCTATGTTAAATGATCCTTTTATATTTGGTTTACTTTCCATATTTACTTTTATGCTTTGGTATTATTTCCATGTGTGCATGTTCAGGTTTTGGCAGGAACCGATTGTCTTAGCATGCGATCCCTTCCTACATGTATATTTTCTCAAACTGACATATGTGATTTGCCTCTGTAAAACATCATGTGCATCAACCTTGTTTGATCCCATTTTATACTTGTAAGACCCCCCTCTATTCAAGTAAGTGGACCATCCTAACAACGGCATGAAGAGTCTCCATTAATTGAAATTGCGAGTGAAGATGAAGATCGTATCTCTACTGAAATGTCCCTACAAGAACATAAAATTGAAGATAATGATCTTATATCTTCTCCTGCAGGTGAGTCTGATAAAAATCATTTATCTTGTCAATATGTTGGTATTAACACTAATAGGGAATCGTATTTCATAGATGGTTCTTCATCTAATCCAACATTAAGAAGTATTGCAAAAACTTTAAGATTAAAGAGGCATATTGCCCAATTGGAAAAGAAGCTTGACAGGTCTGAATCAAACTCTATAATCTTAAAAGATGAGTTACAGAGTCTGAGATCAGAATTATTAGCTTGGCTCAGCCGATGGAAACAAGTGAAAATCAAGAAAGCTAATTTCAAGACTGAAAACAAACCTTTAGTACCCATTAATCAAAAAATGCTTGAGCGAGAAGAAGGCTATAAAATTAAAATTGTCAAGTTGAAGCCTAAGCTCTCTCAAGCTCGTCGAGTTACCAAGTTTCAAATTGCTTATTGAAAATCATTATTGTTGCTATATTTTTGGGCAAGTAATAGAACAGGTAATTAGCATGTCTGCAGAATCATAGATTCTGCGAGCATTGCTTATTATTAAATTAAATTTTGTTATTTATGTTTTGTTCTGTATTACATTGTTAATGAAACTCATGCACAGTTAATTCGTTTTTACAGGTGTCATAGCAAAATGGACTTTCAATTTTGGATGATGTTATCCACATGTAGAGTTTTGCCAACAAATAGTGAAGTGGTTTCGAGTGCGAATAATATGGGTGTTGAATATCAAATGTTAATGGCTTCTAGTCGTCTACGTGGACATCTTATCATTTAAAGACTAGCTTGCGGTTTTGAAAGATGATCACATCTGCCAGGTGCCTTCTTATGAGGAGTTCTTAATCAACAGAACGATGATACATATTTTTTGTCTTTATTATGTATTAGCTGTCAGGAACCGAATGTATATTTTTAAGAATAGTTGTTGTATAGAAAATTCTAAAGAGTTATTAGCTTTTTGCTATAAAAACTATGAATACTCACTGTATAGAGGTCGAGAGGAGTACATGAGAAAAGACTTGTTGAAATTATAAATATACTTACAGGTTTTAATTACTCTGCTGGAGTTTTTCTTCGTAGATGATTGTCACTAGAACTTCTCAAACTGGTATCAATACTTGTTATAGTTTCTGAAACTTTATACATATTTTGATATATTATTTTCTCAGTTCAAAACTTATGCAATTGCACTATGATATGATTGTGTTTGTCATCTGAAATTTGCTCTAATCACACAATATTAGTGTTTGACACAAGTGCTACTAAGTCTTTTTATTCAATTTTCTATTGATGACTATGATTTAGTGGCAAATACATTTCATATTTATTTCTTCATAGCATCTATATGTTTACAATGTTTTCATTAATAAATGTAACCTTTTATTCAAACATTTGATGTTGGACATTAATTATCAATTAACATAAACATTACAGAATATATTGAAATAGTTTTCTATTTTAATCTTCTGTTTTTGAGCATTTTAAACAAGGTGATTCTTATGATAGTGATTTTGGTATTTTTATCTGAATTTTTATCATTTTTCTCTTTTTTATTATAAATGATTGATTGATAATTAATCTAATCTTTTGAAAGTCACTCTCAGCTGAGATAGGTTCAATAAGTTGTAGTTTAGCTTAGTTTATTTAAGTCCAGTTTTAGCAACTGTTAGATAGTCCTTTAGGTTAAAATTAGTAGTTTGACATTTGAATAGGTTCACAATTGAAAATTCATCCAAAACCCAAAACAAGAGACTTTCACTAAGAAAGCAAAATTAGAATAATTTAGACTTAGGAATTAACATTAGAATTAGTTTGATGTTAGGATAACATAGATAATATTTTGCTGAGTTTTTCTAACCCTATTCTCCTTAAGAGAATAAAAATTCAGCTGGTAGCAGGACCACAACCTGCGAAATTTTGTTATTCCAAACACACCGGGAGCTGCAGTAAGAAACTTGTGTGGGCATAATCTCCTTAGTTGGCCTAGGTCAAAAAATCAGGCCAATAGGTGGTCTAATAACCCTTTAACCCACATGACTCATACAAGGCCGACCCCACCAAGGTGGTCTAATAACCCATCAAATATAAGCTACGACACTTACAAAACTACTCCGGGGTCTAATGCCCTGTCATACATGGGAGGATGGACCTCAATGAATTTACATGACTCAAGTACAATAATGACTTCTCCATCCCAGAGGAACAAACATCTCCGTCGGAGGTATAACAATAGAATACAAATGACGAAACTTCCGATCGAAGCAATAAGACATATCCGTCGGGGATACAATAATGTACAAATGTAATACATACAATATACAAGTGAATATCTTCCGAAGTTACAAATACATCAACATTCCAAACACTGTCTTGCCATCCAATTCTCCTTGGATATCTACAAAGTTAGCCTCATAGTTACATGCATCCATCAAAAAGACATTAAAATGTTATTTTGGGTACAGGTCTCCGTTGCCATCCCAAAAATGAGGAAAGCCTAGTTGGAAGAGATCATTAAACATGGATTTGAAAGAACGAACATCATGAGAAAGCTGATTGGCCATATCATTTACATTTTGAACCATCATTCCTTTACTTGTCACCTTTTTAGCTTCCATTATAATCTTGGTTTTTGTCCCTTATAGCATAATCCTGAAGTTCTTGATAAGATTTTCCATTAAGAAAATCTATTACTTCCTTGGAATTATCAGGTCTCTTATCCAAATTATTTAGGATATTGCGTGAATCTTAAAGAGCTATCACAGCTAGCTCACACTCTTCTTGGGAGATGGAAAAATTATTCCAGTGAGATTTTATCGGCAATGATATTTGGTCCCATAATAAATTCTTAGATTCCCTTAATAATAGCTTACCAGTCAGCTTTCTTTCTAGTACTTTAATGTCTTTCTACAAATCGGCCTTGGACTACTGCAACACAGAAATAACATTATCTTTCCTAATCACTTCTTCATTCAGGAATTTTAGATCATTATTTTTCTACCTCAATTCCTCCTAGACCCGATTCAACTGAGCATCTTTAATACTCATCTCGTCTATGGCCTGCAACAATTTGTCTGTAGGATCTATCGATGATGTTGCTTGTAAAACTGTAGCTTATTTAACATAAGGTAATGATTTTGCTTTTTTAACTCAATTTCTCTCGATGGAGACACGATTCTTTCCTTATGGACCTGATTTTCAGCCACTACTTTATCCAACTCTTATTGTATTGCTACTATCTCTATCATCTATGGATGTTCATCTACAGGCATGTTCGATTTCTTTTTTAGGGCTAAAATATCCTTGTATTTTCCCTTTAGCATATTTTGCATAGGAATTGAATCATTGGGAACTTTTACTAACTTACCAATATGATGTTGTAAGTCAGTAGTGTTCAATTGTTTGGATTTGGTTGAATATTTATCATTTTTTAGATGACGCATCTGTTGACTACACCTTGTAGTGTATTAGTGCTCATAGTGTACTTCAAGACATCTATGTACACTCCTTCTCTGGTTTTCCTGGGGAGCTCCATGATGTATTTAGGATAAAATGCATCAAGGTTTACAGTAACCTATGTGGTTTTATAGTTTGAAGTCACCTTCTTACCACTAGATACAATAGGTTCTAGAATAGCCATTTTTTGTTTTCCCTATCTCAAATCGAGTGTTCACGGCATTCTGGTTTGGTAACCCATGTTGATCCCTTTCTTTAAAAAAAGGCTCTTTTTCAAATCCACATTATCATCCTCAATTTGGGCATAAACACCAAAAATTCCAAGTTTAACTCGAGAAGTAGTCGTTAGAGCTTCCTGCTGAGAGGATGCCTCCTTCCCTAGTGGCCATACAACTAAAGGAAAATTTTCTAGTATGGCCAGTGCTAAAGAAGTGGGAATCGACTTAAGCTGGTAGCCAAACTAGACTATTTTTCTGATTTAGAATTCTTGGATTGTGATCCAAGGCTTTATGATTTTCCTTTCTCATGAATGTCATAGGTGACCTAGGTCAAGGACCTCTTCCCCAATATGTTAGTCTTGTGAGGTGTTGGAATGACATGAGACATAGTTTTCTGACTTGGATCTAGAGCTTTCTTTGCTTGCTCCCAACTATTAAGGTTACCCATCTTATTAATATGTGGATGAGGGTCATGTGGATATGTGGCTAGCCTCACAACTTGTCTTTTGTGAGATATAATTGCTTTTGGATCATACTTCTAGATAAAACTTTTGGGGAGATTCAAGATTGCCAACATTTCTTTAACAATAGGTTGAGCAACCCTGGTTCTAACCTTGAAAGGTATGTATTCATTTGAAACCTTAAAATTTCTACTGTTGTTACTTTTCATAAAATGTACATCATCGCAATTAAACCTTAGGTGAATGAATTCAAGGAAAAACAATATTGGTGTTAAGAACACAGGGCGCTTATAAGGTGGCAATTATGCTACATCACGGATCTCAGTATGACCTTCAAAACAAAACCAGTCCCCTATAGGGTCATCATGATTTAAATGCATTAGAATTTTACATTCAGGGAAGACTTTAGGAGGAGATGCATCAAATATTAAAGAATATATATTTTTCATAATATTGTCCACAAACTCAAGGAAACCTTCATTATTGGGTTGGACTATGGACTTCTGCAGGTTTGAATATTCAAAGAATTGTTGGTTATGATACAAAATCATGTACAAAAGATAGGAAGGGTACCTCAAAAGATTCTTTGAAGCAATATTCTTTAACTGGAGGGGAATCATTTGTACAAGAAAAGAATCAATCTCTAAATTAATAGATGACTCATGATTTGACAAATTGAGTAGAAAAATAAAACCTAGGGCCGTATTATCGATAAATAGGTCATGATTGTACCCTAAAATCTAACATATCATACAAAAAACCATTTGTGCTTGCCCCAAGAATATCTCCAGGTTGTATAGTGAATGTGTAGTAGGTAATTCATCTTCCTATGGGATAAGCATTCTGATAAAATCATCCCTGCTCTCAGATGATAATTCTCTGATTTTTGTGTCAATAACTGACTCTTCATCAAAATCAAGCTAGTGTGATCTTCTTTTTTCTCTGTCATATCTAAGAGAAGCACCTTATTCATGGGGAAGATAATAGAACCCAGTCTAGATATGAAGTCCTTTCTTTCTAGTGCATACTACTATGTGCACCATTGCACTAATTATGGAAAATGTCGAGCCTTGGGAAGTATCATTTTTGCTAACCCTAAATTCTAGAGGTTCAATAGGTCATTTCCTTTTTTAGCATGGTCTCCAGCTTCCCTCGACAGTTGGTGCAAATAGATGATGGAGAGTATTGGACCATGGATATCAAAATACTCTTCTCCCAAGTTCTCTTCCTGACTTATTGGGTTGCTGGTAAATAGGGTGGATTCTATGTTTGAAAGGGACATCATGCTGCTTCTCATAAGAAAATTCTTAGAATGGTGGATGCAGTGGATGAAAGAACAAGTCCGAGATATTAGTGGATTAAGCGATAGATTAGGAAAGCTATGTGAAATAATACTCTGAATATTTTGAATAGAAACATTTATAGCTATGAGTTTGAAACAATGGCACATTCAGTATATTGGATACGTGGTGCTATAAGATTGGTCACTAAGCGAAGGCATGGGGGATTTGAATGCATGAGGAATGTTATCAGATAAATTTCACTGGCAATATCCATTGGGTAAAACATGGTTGGTTCACCTTAAAAACTGCGTCAGAGAAAGATGTTTTGGGAGTCATGGAAAAGTGGTGTTCAAATACTACTTTTGAAGACCTAAAGAGCTATAGTGTTGACACGTGTCTGAGTAGTTTTGTGTTAAGGGTTGCACTCATGGATTAAAAATCATGCAGTTGTAGGAACCTAAAATATCTGTGTATGTCGATCATGATCATGATTCCATCAAGATACACGATAATTCGAAAGGCCTAGAAGATCTGGGTTCACTCGTTTGATTAATCTATTGGGATTTAACAGCTTTTAACTCACTTGTCATAAGTCTGTAAAGATGTTTCAAGATCATACTTGAGTGATATATTTAGACTTCTTTGGGAATGTTGAATCCCTCTCATGTGGACATTTGTTGTGGTGGTTTCAGGTTCCGGATCTAGAGAATGTATTATCTTTTGAGCATCTTAAGGAACCTGAGAACTTATCTCTCTTTGATTTACTAGGACCATATCTTGAGGTAGGATGTTTCCAAAGCTACTTTTTGATTGATGGGCCTAGTTCTGATATTCGATCAGGACATTTATCTCCCTGAATAACATACACTGATAACATGTTAAAAAAGTGGTTTCAGGGCTCAACAAAAGGAGTATTTTAAGACTTCTTTCAGAGCCCTAAATTAATCTCAAACTACCATGTGGATAAGAGGTTTTGATTTTAGGTTCCTGGATATGGATTAAATTTTGTGCATCTCTAGAGGCCTAATTTTTTTATGTTCTATCAATATTCCTTCAATCATATGCATCTTAGGATCATTGAATGGCCACTGAAATAACCAACATCTTGTGCCAAGACTTCCTCACTTATCTTTCTAAATTTACCATTTGAAATTGGGTCGCAGGGCCCTACTCGCTATATGATATGTTACACTCTAACCTATCTACTGCATATTCTGCTACCAACAATCCAATAACATGGATATTCCAAATGGAGTGATTCTTTGATCTACACCAAGTGCCAATTTTGCAAAAGCTAATTATTGCATCATTATATTTAGGTCCTAATCAATTTGTATGGTGGTACCAATGGATTTATGGCCGTAAAAAGGAATCTATTATCTCTTGGTCTATATTCATGGAAGAATTGATTGCAAATTACAACAATATTAATAGAAACACTTTCTTTATTCAGTTCATAAATTTCAAACAAAAAGGTCCAATTATAGAGCACATCAAGCAGTTTCAGAAGTTAACTCTTAGAGGGAAGAATATTTCAGAAGAGAATCTATTGAATCTCTTTATGGGCACTTTAAAGGAGAATATTCAACATGAGATATGTATCCTTGAACCTAAATCACTGGAGAATGATTTTAGTTTGGAAAGGAAAATTGAAAGTAAAAATATGGAGATGACTACTAGAAGGACCACCTCCAACACATATAGAGAGAATAATGTTCCTTCTTCTAACCCACTTCAATTGTTGACACCTCAACAACTGTATGAAAGAAGAGTAAAATTTCTATGCTTTAATTGTGACAACAAGTATAGTAAGGGACATAAGTGTGGAAAAATGACATTATTCTACATAGATTATCAAGGTGATAAGATCTAATGGTATGACAAAATTGTTGAGAAAGGGAAATCAAGGTATAATTACACAATTATGCTCATTAGATGTTCAAACACCTAAGCATCATATTCCCTTGTATCTCCAAGGGTCATTGATAAGAAATCCAAGGTATTTGAATATATTCTGAAAGGTCTTCCACCTACTCGAAATTTTGATCATGTTATTCACTTAATTCTAGGAAGTGTTCCTCTTAACATTAGACCTTACATATACCCATATGTCTAGAAGAGTGAAATTTAGCACATTGTTGAAGAAATGTTAAAGGATAGAATAATTAGGGCTAGCCAAAGTTCTTAGTCTGCACCAGTAGTAATGGTACACAAGAAGGAGGGATCATGGCATATGTGTCCATATTATAGAGAGCTCAACAAGATCATCATTAAAGATAAGTTTCCTATTCCTATCATTGATGAATTGTTAGATGAACTACATGGAGCAGTTTACTTCACAAAGTTGGATATCCGTTTAGGGTAACATCAAATTAGAATGAAGGAAAATACATCCCAAAAATAGAATTCAAAACTTATGAAGGTCATTATGAATTTTTGGTCGTGCCTTTTGGCCTTATGAATGCACCTTCCACATTTCAAGGTTTGATGGATTCCATTTTCAATCCCTTCCTTAGAAAATTTGTATTAATATTTTTTATGATATACTAATCCATATAAAGTCTTGGGAAGAACAGGTTCAACATGTTGATAGGGTGCTACAACTACTAAAGGAGAAACAACTATATGAAAAACCTTCAAAATATTGCTTTGGCCTGTAAAGGAGGTAGAGTATTTGGGTCATATTGTATCTCATGAAGGTGTCAATGTAGACACTAACAAAATTAAATCCATGATGGACTAGCTGATTCCCAAATCCTTGAAGAATCTTAGAGGATTCTTAGGTTTGTTAGGGTACTACTACAAGTTTGTTTGGAACTATGGTATAATAGCAGGCCTTTGACAACATTATTGAAGAAGAAATCATTTTCTTGGACTCCATAGGAAACTCAAACATTTGAACAACACAAAGAGGTAATGTGTAAATATCATGTTTTGACTAGCGCAGTCTTCTCAAAACCCTTCATTGTGGAATGCGCTGCCTCGGGAAATGGAATCGGTGTTTTTCTAATGCAAGAAGGATGGCCCATTGCTTTCAAAAGTCGACCAATCAAGGGAAAGAACTTACATAAACCAATTTATGAGAAGGAAATGATTGCAATACTACATGTACTTAAGCAATGGTGTCCTTACCTAATAGGTAGGAACTTCAAGGTCAAAATAGATCATGATAGTGTTAAATACTTCTTGGAACAAATACTAGATCTTCATAAGAGAAACGAAAATGGGTAACTAAGAAGTTGGGATATGACTTTGAAATCATCTATAAAAAAGGGAACCAAAATGTGGTGGAAGATGCACTCTCCAAAAATAATGAGGATGTGGAGGCATTACTTTATGTGATTTGAATTATACAACCCAATTGGGTGGTAGTAGCAAGGGAAGAATGGAAGAATGCCATATCTATGTGGACACTCATTAAAAAGCTACAAAAGGATCCCAATGTATCAAATACTTTTGTGTGGAAAAATGATTCACTATGGTATAAGGATCACTTATATATATGTAAGAACTCCCAACTCAAACTAAATATCCTTTTGGAATTACACAACTCTTTTATAGGTGTGCAATCGGGATTCCTAAAAACATAACAGAGGGTCAACAAGGAATTATTTTAGGAAGTTCTTAAATATGATGCTCAAAAGTTCGTGGAAGAATTTTTGGTTTGCCAACAAAATAAGGTCGAAATAGTTAAGACCCCATATCTCTTGGAACCATTAGAAATACTTTGTCATCACTTGGAGGAAGTCTCAATGGATTTTATGACAATTCTACCCAAGTCAGAAGGGAAGAATGTTATTATGGCAATTGTTGATAGGATCACAAAGTATGCACACTTTTTTGCACTCTCTCACCCTTTTAATGCAAGTACAATTGTTGCATCCTTCATGGAATCAGTTCAAAAGTTACATGGAAACCTGAAGATTACTGTAAGTGATAGAGATCTAATCTTCACTGGAAAATTTTGGACAAAATTATTTTCTTGTTTGGGTACCTAATTGGCTCATAGTTCTTCTTATCATCCTGAATCCAATGGGAAAACTGAGACAACGGACAAATGTTTGGAAGGATATCTTCACTACTTTGCATATGATAAAAAAATACGGTGGGTGAAATGGTTAACTTTGGTAGAATGGTGTTACAATACTTCCTTCCATACGTCACCAAAAATGTCTCCATCTAAGGCACTTTATGGGTGCCATCCTCCATCTATCACATCTCCCTTAAAATGAAAATCTAAATTTCAAGCTATGGAAGATCACCTAGAGAACCAACAAGAAGTTATCCAGTTACTGAAGGACAACCTGGCTATGTCAAAAAAAGGGATGAAACAACAAGCATATCACCATCGCTGTGAATGCAGTTTTGAAGAAGGGGATTGGGTATTTTTT
This sequence comes from Larix kaempferi, assembly GCA_027924585.1. Classification (NCBI taxonomy): domain Eukaryota; kingdom Viridiplantae; phylum Streptophyta; class Pinopsida; order Pinales; family Pinaceae; genus Larix; species Larix kaempferi. The sequence continues at coordinate 7,188,306 of BSBM01000866.1, forward strand.
GAGGCCGCAACCTTAAAAAAATATGTCCCTCAGGAAACTAAATAAAGATAATAAATTAGCACCCAGGTACTATGGTCCTTATAAAGTGTTGTAGAAGATTGGAGGTATGTCTTACAAATTGGAGTTCCCTTCATCTTCAAGGGTACACCTAGTTTTCCATGTTTCTTGCTTAAGAAAGGTAATAGGAGACAAGATCCCAATTCAAACTATCTTGCCAAATCTTGATGAAGAAAGAAAATTAATATTGGAACCTGATCAAATCACTGAAATAAGGACCAAACAACTACGCAATCGTGTTATTACTAAGTACCCGCATCAAGTGGAAGAATTTACTAGTTAAATATTTGACATGGGAAGATGACTCCTTCATTTAGAAGCATCCACAACTAATCAAGCATTGAGGACAACACTTATCTAACAGGCTTGTTATTCATATATTTTCTTCATTAAAGGTGTGGAGTACTCTTTCTGGTCTATTTTTTCTCTTTTCATGCTCCTTTTGGAAATTTGTTGCTTAACATTTTCTATAATTGAGATCTTTCATAAGAAGCCCCTACTTCCCTTGTTTTACATTCCCTCATGTAATTTAGCTCATATATCTATGTTATATGATCCTTTTATATTTGGTTTACTTTACGTATTTAATTTTATGCTTTGGTATTATTTCCATGTGTGCATGTTCAGGTTTTGGCAGGAACCGATTGTCTTAGCGTGCGGACCCTTCCTACATGTATATTTTCTCAAACTTACATATATGTGATTTTCCTCTATAAAACATCATGTGCATCAACCTTGTTTGATCCCATTTTATACTTGTAAGACCCCCCCTCTATTAAAGTAAGTGGACCATCCTAACTACCTTTGCATTTTCCCTTTCCTATTAGTAGAGCCTTCCTTACATGGATTCCACTGATTAACACTCCTAGTTTCATTCGACACCAATCTCATTTCTTTTCCCATAATAGTGGGAGTCCATCTAGTTTATGATTTTTCACTTAGATGCATATTCGTCATCATCAACACTCATTGGATGACCCTTAGACTCCCACACTAATGACATTTATGGTATTTTGATGTTTCATGTTACACATTCATGAGCTCGCCACAACATCCATACTGTAAAAGTAACATTATTCTTCCTCCATTCTCTCCATCAAGAAGATAACCATCATTTTCCTACCCCTAATTGATTCCATTTGTTATGATTCCACCTATTGATTCATTTGATCGTACATTGGACACTTATCTCCTTGCATTCTCTTATTATTATTATGAGGTTCCCAAGCACCTGGGAAATCACTAAAAATAATGCTCTTTAGTACTCCTACAAAATGTATATGATCTTACTGTGGTAGCATCCATGGTCACCTTTATTTAGAGCATTTTGTGATCACCCACCCATGGAGTCTTATTGATACTAGCCTCTCCTTGATTCAACTTTTATATCCCTCTCTTCCACTTCGTGATCTCCCCCATTGTAGTTATGTCCCATGGTTCCCACAACTATTCCCTTCCCAAATTTTCATGAGTTTTAGATATGATTTCAAGTCATCCATGCCTTTATGATATGAATAAATAAAGTTTGGTTATCCCACTCAATGACCTTTGTATCCCCCCTTGGGGTATCTGTCCCATGTTTTTCTCCATTATCCAGTGATATCCCTAATGCTTCCAACAAGGAAACCTAATTTACTTTTTTTTAAAGGGTCTCCTGTTGGAACTACTAAGAGTGGGGTGAATGAGTATTTGCACATTTGAACCACTTTCAAACCACATTGTATAAACATTAACTTTATCAAGTACCATTCAAATATTTATCATATATGATTACATTCAATACATATCATTAGCAATACTAATCAATAATGTATCACATCAACAATAGATACACAGTACACCATAATTTATGTGGAAACCAAAATGGGAGAAAAACCACAAGATTTTTTAAGTCATGCAAAGATTACATTCATGGAAAGCACAAAATTCCTTTGTTTTCCAGCACCAACTGGACGGAGGCACCAAACTCTTATGAGAAACAACTCACAAATTTATCAGATACTGATTCGAAGGAAGAACTGACTTCCTTCATTTTCCAGAACCAATTAGATGGAGGCACCATCCTCCTTTGAGCACCAACTCACAAATTTATTAGATATTGATCTAAAGGAAGCACCGAATTCCTGCATTTTCCAGTACCAACTAGATGGAGGCACCAACATCCTGTGAGCACTAACTGACACTCCTTTCCCCTTCCTACTTCCTTGCTTCTCTTGTTTTGTTACTAATGTTAGATTGTTTTTGTTCAATATATTTCATCAAGAACTACTACTTCGCACCTCCTTCATTTATATCTCATGGTACTGCGACCATGCACCACCTTTGTCTTCACAATAGTGATTACAACCTCGTGTCTCCTTTATTCACGATACTACAACCATGTACCCCTTTGTCTTTAGAACTATGACTTCACACTTCCTTCGTTCACGGCACTGTGACCATGCACCCCTTGTCTTCAGAACCGTGACTTATTCCAATTGTGACTTCACACTTTCTTCATTCATGATACTATGACCATGCACCCCTCATCATCAGAACTATGACTTATTCTAACTCTAACGTTTCACTTCCGTCGTTCACGGTGTTGCGACCATGCACCCCTTTTTTTCATAACTATGAAATTTTCTTCCAACTGCAACTTTGCACTTCCTTTGTTCAAGGTACTACGAATATGCACCCCTTGTCTCGAGAAATATGACTTATTCCAATTGCAACTATTGAATTTTATGTGTGTAGTGCCTATGTTCTTTGTATCTACATATTATTTTATAGTAGATAGATTGGGCATGGGGAAATGAGAGTGATAGGGGGGGGGGGGGAGGGCCATAAGAGCTTCCACCTTCATGTGGTTGGCCCTGTTTAGTAGATAATATATCTTTCTCGAAATACATAAAATCTTATACAAGTATTTTCCTTTTGGTCTTTTAAAATTATTATACATGTTGGTTTGCACATTTACTGGTAATTTAGTTATATATATATATATATATATATATATAAACTTATTATTCAAATTTGATTTCTGCAGGTATTCACTTGGAACATAAATGCAACTAACGACTATCATTGTTGTTGGTTTGACAATATATACAATTATTATTAACCTCACAAAGAATTACCATCTGGCAATGTCCATTTTTTATCTATTTACTTGACACTTAACAATGTTTCATTGGGGTTATATGTTGATTTTTTAGACATAAACTTAGCATTGAAACCTATGGGAATCATGAGATTTATTATTATATTGATCATATTTTTTTGATTAAAAATTGACACATATTAGCTTCAAATAATACTATGAGTTCACTATGCTCTTAAGTTGATCAACTATGTTCAATAGGATTTTAACCCTTTTAGACGCGCACCTATAGTGTATGAAACTCATGCATGTCTAATCACATATGTGTAAACACTAGGATATGCTTTGTGTGGTCCACAACATTTTCATGTTCATGTATGATTTTCTTAATGATCAAACAATACCTCTCAACTACTACCCTAATGTGATGGATCACCTTCCTAGAGTCCTTGTCATCTTAGCCTATATGTGGGACCTCACAAGGATTTATAGTGCTTACGTGTATTTCTATTGCTTACATGGATTTTAACCCTTTTAGACGCGCACCTATTGTGTATGAGACTCACACATGTCTAATCACATATGTGTAAACACTGGGATATTCTTTGTGTGGTCCACAACCTTTTCATGTTCATGTATGATTTTCTTAATGATCAGACAATACCTCTCAACTACTACCCTAATTTGATGGGTCACCTTCCTAGAGCCCTTGTCATCTTAGCCTATATGTGGGACATCACAAGGATTTCTGTTTCTTATGTGGGACCTCACATGGATTTCTAGTGCTTATGTGGGACCTCATGAACACATGTCTAATCACATATGTGTATAAACACTAGGATATGCTTTGTGTGGTCCACAACCTTTTCATGTCCATGTATGATTTTCTTAATGATTAGACAATAAATCTCAACTACTACCCTAATGTGATGGATCACCTTCCTAGAGCCCTTGTCATCTTAGCCTATATGTGGGACCTCACAAGGATTTCTAGTGCTTATGTGGATTTGTTTTAAACTCTGTTCCCCTTTGGTTCATGGTCCTTAGTCACTTGTTTGACTCATATTGACCCCTCGGCGCTCCCATTATATACATAATAAGAAAATTCTACTCATGTATATACCATGTAAGGTTGAATATATAAAAATGGCACAAAGTATGATACATATATGAAGTTCTGAACCAAAATTGAAAATACATAATCACTAAAAGTGTTTCCTACAATAGGATCCTATTCATCAATAGAACCCAATTCCCCCCTCTTCTAGGCTCTAACCCTTTCCTCTAACTCAAATCTCGAAGTTGATCTTCCAAGGACATTAGTCAACACCTTACAACATTGATGAAACTTCCTAATCCAAGTGTTAAAATAACGTAGAAAAAGCTTCACACACTTAATAAGTGATTTTGCTTGACTGGAGGGTACATTTAGAGGATTTCAATCAACTTCAACTATCAGGCATCAACACCACCAACATCAAGGTACATAGAGAATTAGATGTGCTTGATTAAATTTTAATCCCTTAACCTCATACATGATAGAATCCATTGGAAACGTTGTCGCACTTAATAAGTGATTTTGCTTAATTGAAGGGTACATTTAGAGGAGTTCAATCAACTTCAACTATCAAGCATTAGCACCGCCGACATCAAGGTACATAGAGAGTTTGATGTGCTTGATCAAATTCCAATCTCTTAACCTCACACATGATAGAATCCATTAGCAACATTGTAATCCTGAAATCCTAAAAACTATTAATTCTGTCAAATTCTGAATGGGATCTAAAATTCTACTTTTTGCATATGAAGTCCAATCAAGTTGGAACCACTCTCAAACATTCTGAAAGGATTCAACCTTTTTTTATAAATCCATATATAATCATCTCTTAGTAGACACTAACCTGACGTTAGACTGGCGTGGGTTGAACGTCGGTAACATAGTTATTTCATCTGTAGCATAAATGGTAGAATTATCTTTTCCAACTCTAATATGACGTCACATCGACTCTACACACGTTAATTTTTCAACATTATACGACATCAACATTAATCTATGAATGTCTCTTTTCAGACATTAATCCACTGACACATATACTCCTCTAATGTCGCTTGGTAGTACATTCTATAAGGAGTTTCCCCCCTCTAAAAGGCTTGATATTCATCCATTTTATTTATTAAAGGTGTGGAGTACTCTTTCTGGTCTATTTCTTCTCTTTTCATGCTCCTTTTGGAAATTTGTTGCTTAACATTTTCTATAATTTAGATCTTTATCAAGAAGCCCCTACTTCCCTTGTTTTACATTCCCTCATGTAATTTAGCTCATATCTCTATGTTAAATGATCCTTTTATATTTGGTTTACTTTCCGTATTTACTTTTATGCTTTGGTATTATTTCCATGTGTGCATGTTCAGGTTTTGGCAGGAACCGATTATCTTAGCATGCGACCCCTTCCTACATGTATATTTTCTCAAACTTACATATATGTGATTTGCCTTTGTAAAAGATCATGTGCATCAACCTTGTTTGATCCCATTTTATAATTGTAATACCCCCCTCTATTCAAGTAAGTGGACCATCTTAACTACCTTCACCTTTTCTCTTTCCTATTAGTAGATCCTTCCTTACATGGATGCCGTTGATTAACACTCCTAGTGTCATTCAACACCAATCTCATTTCTTTTCCCATAAGATTGGGAGTTCATCTAGTTTGTGGATTTTCACTTAGATGCATATGTGTCGTCGTCAACACTCATTGGATGACCCTCAAACTCCCACACTTATGACATTTATGGTAGTTTTATGTTTCATGTTACACATTCATAAGCCCGCCACAACATCCATACTGTAAAAGTTACATTATTTTTCCTCCATTATCTCCCTCAAGAAGATCACCATCATTGTCCTACACCTAATTGATTCCATCTGTTATCATTCCACCTATTGATTCATTTGATCATACATTGGACACTTATCTCCTTGCATTCTCTTATTATTTTTCTGAGGTTCCCAAGCACCTAGGAAACCATTAAAAATAATGCTCTTTAGTACTCCTGCAAAGTGTATATGATCTTACTGTGGTAACATCCATGGTCACCTTTATTTAGAGCATTTTGTGATCACCCACCCATGGAGTATTGTTGATACTAGCCTCTCCTTGATTCAACTTTTATATCCCTCTCTTCCACTCCGTGATCTCCCCCATTGTAGTTATTTCCCCTGGTTCCCACAACTATTCCCTTCCCAAATTTTCATGAGTTTTACATATGATTCAAGGTCATCCATGCCTTTATGATATGAATAAATAAAGTTTGGCTCTCCCACTCAATGACCTTTGTATCCCCCCTTGGGGTCTCTGTCCCACATTTTTCTCCATTATCCAGTGATATCCCTAATGCTTCCAACAAGGAAACATAATTTACTTTTTGTTAAAGGGTCTCCTGTTGGAAATACTAAGAGTGGGGGTGAATGAGTATTTGCACATTTGAACCACTTTCAAACCACATTGTATAAACATTAACTTTATTAGGTACCATTCAACGATTTATCATATATGATTACATTCAATACATATCATTAGCAATACTAATCAATAATGTATCACATCAACAATAGATACACAATACACCATAATTTACGTGGAAACCAAAATGGGAGAAAAAACACAAGCTTTGTTAAGTCATGCAAAGATTACATTCATGGAAAGCACAAAATTCCTTTGTTTTCTAGCACCAACTAGACGGAGGCACCGACAACCTCCTATGAGAAACAACTCACAAATTTATCAGATACTGATCCGAAGGAAGAACTGACTTCCTTCATTTTCCAGAACCAATTAGATGGAGGCACCATCCTCCTCTGAGCACCAACTCACAAATTTCTTAGATATTGATCTAAAGGAAGCACCGAATTCCTGCATTTTCCAGTACCAACTAGATGGAGGCACCAACATCATATGAGCACCGACTAACACTCTTTTCCCCTTCCTACTTCCTTGCTTCTCTTGTTTTGTTACTAATGTTAGATTGTTTTTGTTCAATATATTTCATCAAGAACTACGACTTCACACCTCCTTCATTTATATCTCATAGTACTGTGACCATGCACCACCTTTGTCTTCACAAAAGTGATTACAACTTCGTGTCTCCTTTATTCACGATACTACAACCATGTACCCCTTTGTCTTTAGAACTATGACTTCACACTTCCTTCGTTCATGGCACTATGACCATGCACCCTATAACATCCCTCAAATTCGACCCTCATTATAATTATTACTATCACTATTGTTGTAAATGTATTGTAAATATGTAAATGGCTTGGTGAGGAGCTCAGGGCCAAGGCCCCACCAATGGACCTCGAGCTACTGTCATGTTTTTAAGTCTTATTTTAAGCTTAGGAGATTTAGTACGGTAATGCGATTAAACAATAAGTAACTAAAACCACCAAGAAGAAAGGTAAGATGGCTAGGGAGCCATAAGAGTCATGTTCTAAATCGTAGACCTTTGATGGTGAGAAGCTAGTGGAGATCATTCTAAAATTCCTAAAGAAATCCACCTAAGTAGGGTTAATATGTGTTGATAAGCCTAACTTATTTTTGTAACACTTAAGCTTATAAGCTATCATGTATAGGTATAAGTCACTTTGAGATGTTAAGTTATTAATAAACAGACATATATATATATATATATATATTATGGAAAGGGCAAGACCACCTTTTAATAAAACATATTATGAGAATATGTATGTATGGAAGCATGGTGGTATTGTTACAATAACAATTATATGTATAACTTTAGAGATAAAATTATTGAGCTATAAACTATAAATATAATGCTATGCACTAGTCACATGGTAGTGGAGGAAGAAGCTAACCATAATTTTTATGAAATAAAATACTACTTTGATATGCCATAGATAAGTGTATAAGCTTTAAAAAACACTTTTATTTTAGTAAAGTTTATCTTTTAGAAAACAATCATAATTATATATATATATGAAGAAAGAATAAAAGAAAATAAGAGATAACAAAATGCATAGGCATTTACTACAAGGTCATATATATATACTAGTAGTATTATGGAGGAATCATATAGACAAATGTATTAAGAGTTTATAATAATACCCAACCATGAGGGATATCGAATCTTTAAAAGAGAACGAATTTAGTTATACTTAAATTTAAAAGGGAAAGATTTGAAATCTTTTCTAAAGTGTTTTAGAACACGTTGTTGTTCTTAGTGGATCATTAAACTTCCTAAAAAATGGATCGGGTGCTTCTACCACTTGGAAGCTAAATCATTAAAGAGACATGTGATCAAAAAGCGTGTGATGGAGAACGGTTTGAACCACTTCTACGCAGGGGGAACACTTGTCCCAAATAAGTTATTTTGAATTTAATGAAAACGTTGATTAGTGGAATGAAGGAGGAAGCTCGACAAATTGCAGAGTTTAAGGTTAGCATGATTGGTTAGCACACCCTCTTATTTAAGAACCGAACCCTCCACTTGGCGACTGGTTTGCCTATTTCGTAAATCAAAAGGAGAATGCTTGATTTCCTAAACTTCCACTCCTTAAGTAGTTAAATGTGGACGCTTAAAATTTAAGGTTAGCCTCTTACCAACCGACCAGATGGAGATTGTGGTAGGACTCCTGCCCCCAAGTGGTAGTTTCTCGACATTTGTCATAGTGGTGAACTAGTTGAGATAACAGATGGGTCTTGAGAAGGCTATTTTACAACACCTTACAATAGAGTTGAAGGGCAGTCCGAAGGAAAAGATAAGAAAGTTTAAAACGCCTAGTGGAAGCAGTTAGGGAGAGTTACGGCCATCGGAGTGGAATTGATATGCGTTCTTAAAAGAGTTTTTCATCTCTGCAAAAGTGGTGTTTATAAACGTTTTGTCTATGGCGTCTCTTAGCAACTTGGGCACGGATAGCCATGACAGGGCTTGCTCCCTGATCAAACCCTGTAGATGGTCTTTGTTTGCTTACTGTCACGGAATTGTAATTCTGGTAATTCTTCTTGATTGTTGATTGTTAAGATAGTGCATTAGGGTTTGTATGAAAGTATAAAACCCTAATTAATGCTTTAAATATTTAAAGGTATGTACATATAGTAGCTTACATATCTTGGAAATTAAATATACCTTTGACGCGTGGAGAATGGCTCGATGGCTACTTTTATGAAGTAGTAGAACATTTTTACATTACACGTGGAGTGGATAATGTGGGAGATATTTCCTTGTTTCACCCGTAAGCTTTAAAGAGAAAACTTGGATTATGTTGTTTGGTATTTGATTACCTCAAAAATATTGTATATACATATTATGAACCTTAGTATAACCTTGTATCCATGAGGGAAATAAACTAGATTGTTAAAAGAAGCTAGATAGAGTGATAGCATGAGAAATGACAAGAAATTATAAAGGAAAAAGGGTTATGTCATTGTTTAAATATTTTATGTATATGACAAGAAATTATAAAAGAAAAAGGGTTATGTCATTATTTAAATATTTTATTTATATGACAAGAAATTATAAAGGAAAAGGGTTATGTCATTATTTAAATATTTTATGTATATGACAAGAATATAAAGGAAAAGGGTTATGTCATTATCTAAATATTTTATGTATATGACAAGAAATGATAAAGTAAAAGTTATGTTACTATATAAAGATTTTAGACATGTATGAGAAAAGACTAGAAATGAGAACATAAGTATAAGAGTTATGAAAGAACTTTTATATATATATATGTTTATGTTGATGAAACATAAGTATAAAGGTTATGAATAAATATACATAAGTTTTAAGTACACTAAAAGAGTTGTTAAAATATCTTGGTTTTAGACCGTGTTATACATGTGAGTATAATACAAAATGTTATATCAATTTGTAATAGGGTCAAGACTACATACAAGTTACTTATCTAAGGTATAGATAAAGACTTATGAAGATTGATAAGTGTGCCTCCAATAGTCTTATGTACTAATTAAGAATGTTAAAAAGAAATTCTAAGGAAATAAATATAAATATCCAAGTTCTTTGATGATTAAACAAAGAATTTCATAAATTATCTAGGTGCTAGTTTATGTACTTTGTGTGGAATCAAGATCCTCTTCTAGCCTTTTGTTACGGCTAATTGCCACCTTGAAGTTATTTTAGGATTCAATTTCTTAGGTATTAAATATGTATGGTTGATTCATGAAAAGCTATAGGTGATAGAAGCTTGACGGAAGAAGAAGAAATCTTGTTACAGCAACCATGTTGCTTGTTGTAATCTTATTACCTTTTTGCCTAATAATAAATGATGCACACACCTTTGTGGACTAGCCCGTGTACGGGTGAACCACGTTACCTTGGTCTCATGTGTATGTCTATGTTCTCTTGGGGTGTATATCTCTCTTGATATTTGTGGAGGTACTTGTGCATCTCTTTCATGTATTCTCTTGATGATGTGCTTCAGTTATTTCTTCCGTTTCGTTTACCTCTAATTTATGTATCTTAAGCATTTTACTAATATGGTGGTTGTTATTTATATCTTTTCACGAATGCATTTTATTCATTTATAATCGAGTTAGTAGAAGGAATTGTTAAGGTGAGACAAGTGTTAGAATTGTATTCATACTATTAAAATAAGATACGATTTAAAGAATCGTATATTTATGATTGGGGTTGCTTGCGAATTTACAGAAGACCTTGTGTCGACAAGTAAAGTTTCATTAATAATTACCATTGAATAATTAATGTTAAGAAGTTATGAGATGCTATAATGATGGAACAAATATAGATGTTGTGTACACATTTCATCTTCCGCATAGCATTTAATGAAAATTGGATGCTTAGAAAAGTTTTAAATTTTCTTGAAATTTTTGGGTATGTGACACACCCCTTGTCTTCAGAACTGTGACTTATTCCAATTGTGACTTCACACTTTCTTCATTCATGATACTGTGACCATGCACCCCTCGTCTTCAGAACTATGACTTATTCTAACTCTAACTTCTCACTTCCTTCGTTCACGGTGTTGCGACCATGTACCCCTTTTTTCATAACTGTGACAACTTATTCCAACTGCAACTTTGCACTTCCTTTGTTCAAGGTACTACGAATATGCACCCCTTGTCTCGAGAACTATGACTTATTCCGATTGCAACTGTTGAATGTTATGTGTGTAGTGCCTATGTTATTTGTATCTACATATTATGTTATAGTAAATAGATTGGGCATTGGGAAATGAGAGTGATATGGGAGGGGAGGGGCAATAAGAGCTTCCACCTTCACATGGTTGGCCCTGTTTAGTAGATAATATTATATCTTTCTCGAAATACATAAAATCTTATACAAGTATTTTCCTTTTGGTCTTTTAAAATTATTATACATGTTGGTTTGCACATTTACTGGTCATTTAGTTATATATATATATATATATATATATATATATAAACTTATTATTTAAATTTGATTTCGGCAGTTATTCACTTGCAACATAAATGCAACTAACTATCATTGTTGTTGGTTTGACAATATATGCAATTATTATTGACCTTACAAAGAATTACCATCTGGCAATGTCCATTTTTATCTATTTACTTGACACTTATGTTCAATGTTTCATTGGCTTTATATGTTGATTTTTTAGACATAAACTTAGCATTGAAACCTATGGGAATCATGAGATTTATTATTATATTGATCATATTTTTTTTATTAAAATTGACACATATTAGCTTCAAATAATACTATGAGTTCACTATGCTCTCAAGTTGATCAACTCTTTTCAATAGGATTTTAACCCTTTTAGACACGCACCTATAGTGTATGAAACTCACACATGTCTAATCACATATGTGTAAACACTAGGATATGCTTTGTGTGGTCCACAACCTTTTCATGTTCATGTATGATTTTCTTAATGATCAAACAATACCTCTCAACTACTACCCTAATGTGATGGATCACCTTCCTAGAGCCCTTGTCATCTTAGCCTATATGTGGGACCTCACAAGGAGTTCTAGTGCTTACGTGGATTTTAACCCTTTTAGACGTGCACCTATAGTGTATGAGACTCACGCATGTCTAATCACATATGTGTAAACACTAGGATATTCTTTATGTGGTCCACAACCTTTTCATGTTCATGTATGATTTTCTTAATGATCAGACAAAACCTCTCAACTACTACCCTAATTTGATGGGTCACCTTCCTAGAGCCCTTTTCATCTTAGCCTATATGTGGGACCTCACAAGGATTTCTATTGCTTATGTGGGACCTCACGTGCATTTCTACTGCTTATGTGGGACCTCATGAACACATGTCTAATCACATATGTGTATAAACACTAGGATTTGCTTTGTGTGGTCCACAACCTTTTCATGTCCATGTATGATTTTCTTAATGATTAGACAATAACTCTCAACTACTACCCTAATGTGATGGATCACCTTTCTAGTGCCCTTGTCATCTTAGCCTGTATGTGGGACCTCACAAGGATTTCTAGTGCTTACGTGGATTCCTTTTAAACTCATCGTTCCCCTTTGGTATGTGGTCCTTAGTCACTTGTTTGAGTCATATTGACCCCTCAACACTCCCATTAAATACATAATAAGCAAAGTCTACTCATGTATATACCATGTAAGGTTGAATATATAAAAAGGCACAAAGTATGATACATATATGAAGTTATGAACCAAAATTGAAAATACATAATCACTAAAAGCATTTCCTATAATAGGATCCTATTCATCAATAGAACCCAATTCCCCCCTCTTCTAGGATCTAACCCTTTCCTCTACCTCAAATGTCGAAGTTGATCTTCCAAGGACATTAGTCAACACCTTACAACATTGATGAAACTTCCTAATCCAAGTGTTAAAATAACGTAGAAAAAGCTTCACACACTTAATAAGTGATTTTGCTTGACTGGAGGGTACATTTAGAGGAGTTCAATCAACTTCAACTATCAGGCATTAACACCACCAACATCAAGGTACATAGAGAGTTAGATGTGATTAATTAAATTTTAATCCCTTAACCTCATACATGATAGAATCCATTGGAAACGTTGTTGCCCTTAATAAGTGATTTTGCTTAATTGAAGGGTACATTTAGAGGAGTTCAATCAACTTCAACTATTAGGCATTAGCACCACCAACATCAGGATACATAGAGAGTTTGATGTGCTTGATCAAATTCCAATCTCTTAACCTTACACATGATAGAATCCATTGGCAACATTGTAATCCTGAAATCCTGAAAACTATTAATCGTGTTAAATTCTGAATGGGATCTAAAATTCTACTTTTTGCATATGAAGTCCAATCAGGTTGGAACCACTCTTAAACATTCTGAATAGATTCAACCTTTTTTTAATAAATACATATATAATCGTCTCTTAGTAGACACTAACCCGATGTTAGACTGGCGTGGGTTGAACGCCGGTAACATAGTTATTTCATCTGTAGCATAAATGGTAGAATTCTCTTTTCCAACTCTGATATGACGTCACATTGACTCTGCACACATTGATTTTTCGACATTATACGACATCAACATTAATCTATGAACGTCTCTTTTCAGACATTAATCCAGTGACACATCTACTCCTCTAATGTCACTTCACTCTATCAATGTCTTTTGTCCGACGTTCATCCGATATCAATCCTCCATTGCAAACATATATTTCTGAACATTCTACTCCTATAACATGCTTTGGACGTTATATTGACGAGACATCTACTCATATAACATCTCTTATTCGATGTTAAGTTAATGTTCATTTTGGTATGTCAGTGTCAATTTGCCGATGTTCATTCGACCTCAAATCATCATTGCAAATGTCTTTTTTCGGACATTAAACCGATGTGCCAACGACTCTTCAAATGTCGCATTTTGGACGTTATCCCGACCTGAACTTTTCTCTTTGAACGTCGTTTTTTTGGACATTTGTTGGACGTCTTGATTTTGTTTATGATTTAAAGCTTTTTTCTCAAACAGATTAGTGTGCTTATATATCTGACTGCTCTTGATATTGATTTTGATCTTGTATGATGTAACCTTGTTGTTCTGTGCATTGAACAGCAAAGTGCTCAATCAATAATATTCAAATAGTTTCGTACCCTGCCAAAAACGACCCCTCCAATGATTTCTCGGAGGCAGAAGTGTCCAACAACTGTCCATATTGCTCGGCTTGTAACATAAAAATTGATTGCTCGCAAGTGGTAGCTCCGTCAATGGGGAATATATGTGCACCGCATATATGCCTTGGTTATAGGGGAAAATGGTATTTTGGTTACAAAGGAAAACCAGTTTCAAACTTCAACGTCATATCTGTGGATTTCCAATATTGTACGTGATGTGATGTTACTTGGATCTATCTCTATAACATCTACATTTTTTATATTATCTGGTTAATAAAACGTTGAACACTTGATTTGTTATGATTTACTATTTTAACTTCTAAATTCTCATTTTAAACCTGTAGCTCATTTATAGTACTCAATTTTTAAAATAATTTAATTTTAAATGTTATATGGCTTTTTATAGTATTTTATTCCTGGGTTGGTTCCTTCCAAATCTATAACTTCATTTACATATTTCCAAAGGTAAGACCATTGTAGAATGTCCCATTCCAACGAGTACATTTGAAGTGAGAAAATTTCATGATTTGTGTTTTTTTTGGAAAGTTTAGTAAATTTTTTGATGATATATATATTTTGAAAATTAGTGTGTATGGTATATATATTTTGAATCCGTGGTAATTAGTTTATACAATGAAACAACCAATGCATATATCGTTATAAAAATTGTAAGTTCTTGTAATGGTAACAACAATAGTAATGGCAGTGATAATAGTAGCATTAAAGAAAGTGATGATTTTTTAATCGTTAGGAGCACCAATGATTGTATTATATTTATTCACAATGATACATAATACACATTTAAATTCACAAATATGCAAGAAGGAATGAACCACACCGTTGAGTTATAAGGAATACAATGCAAAAATGTGTTTCAATACTAAATTTTCCATAGTATGGGTATAAAAATATAGCCTTTTGTTTTTTACTGAAGAAAATAAATAAATAAAAATAAAAAAAATTAATAATTAGAAAATCGAATATTTTTTAAAAATATTGAATTTTGTATTTTAATTATTATTTATTTTTATATTTTATATTAATATGTTTTATCATTTAAACTAATATACCAATTTATTATACCTATGTTCATTCTAACATTGTAAATCTTCAATATATTTAACTAGCAATGTAATATTTTACAACACTAGACAATGCACTATAATAGAAATTTATTTTATTATATACAAATAAGAGATCATTCATTATACAAAATGTGAAAACATAAAATTCCATGATATTCTAATTGCCAATAAATAATTTTTAATTTTATTGGTGACACATTTTCATCCAATAGGGATAATATGTCCACATGAAATAACATGGTTGATTTTCAATACAAACAAACATTCCAAAATATACAACTTCTAACATTCAATTTGAATGATCATCATTCATCAATTTTCAAACTACTATCATTATTCGAGCTGCTTACATGCCTCATTTCGTCACCACTTGCATGGATTATTGTACTTGGGTGTTGGGAATATTTTGTTGATTAGTACTTTTTGTAGAACACCCCAAATGGCTATTTAGGGTTTAATGCCATATATGTTATTGCTTTATCTTCTTATGCTAAGAACTAGTCCTTATCTACAGTTTATGTAATACTTTTCTTTTATGACTACATGGTTTTTCTATAGACTAGACAATATCGATGCTAATTTTGGATACTTTTACGGAAACCGATATGCCATTGAACAATGTAAAATGTAATTTATATCTAATACAAATTGCACTCTTTTTTTAAAGGAAAAAAAAATGTTCCATCTATAAACATAGAAATAAAGTGTAATGAGTATATCTACATTTATAATATAATGCGCATAATAGTGTAAATCTAAAAGCATACCATAGCAGTGAGTGTTTCATAAAAAATACTAATTATTTTGAAACCATGGTTCATGTCGTCTCATAAGATATCTTATGTTGGAGCCCATGGGGGGCAGCTCAAGTGGTAAAGATGAGAAGTTGCAAATGCAAGGTTACAAGTTTGAATCCCCCCAATTTACCCGTGCGCCATGGTTCGGGCCCTGTGGATGCACCTAGGGGTGTAGTGGTAGCGATATTGGATCCCCGGACCCCATGTCACGCAAGTACTAGCCCAACTTCAGTTGTCGATTCCCCTAGTACAAAAAAAACTTGAGATATCTTATGTTGGATCCACTTTGTATTTTATTTCTTGTGAGTTTTATATCCCATGGCATAGCATATATATGATCAAAGGTTTGTTGTCGTTATATTAATTATAAAAGTAAAAAAGTAAAACAACATAGATACTTACAAATTGTCCAATTAATCCATGATACTCCAACATATACTCACAACTCATACTTAATACAATATCAATTAAATGTTTGAATGACTCTTCTATGTATTTTAACACCTATGAGAAACACCCATTGATGATTGTAAATCAGTTAATATTTATACATCACAAAAAATATGGAATATTAAATAAGGAAAATGCATTATGTTCTCACAAACTCTACCATCAACTACTTTGTTTCCCTACCTTTTTTTGTTAAAAGGGTTCCATTTTGTTTTCTTTTCTACAACCATAATACAATTGAAAATCAATATTCCATGTGATAATTAAAGTCTCTATTCATAGAAAAATATCAATCAATACATAAGTTTGATGCATGTTGTTGTTTGGATGGTTCCTACTGTGATGCAATTATGATTATTTCTTAGACCATATCCTTATACACTTTTTTTGACATCCCTACTGCCATGTTTGGGATATCACATCAATCTCCCATTTTAATTTTACCAATATTCCCAAAAATTAAAAACACTAAAAAAATCAATTAATATTTCCATTGAAATGACCTTTGAAAATATATTAATTTTGTTATTTTTGCACTAGTTATCCATATTACAAAACAAAACATGTTTAGCAAAAAGAAATTTAAAATTATTCTTATTTTTTGTTGTATGTTTTTACTATTGAAATTATCATATGTCTCATATGATTAATCTGATCCTTGGAGTCATTCGATTAATTTTTAAATTGTAATGAAAAGAACATCTTCACATTAGTTCAACTATATCCCTTGAAGTTTTATGAAATTTGTTTCCCCTATTATTAAATTTGAACACCACTCTAGATGAAATAAGAACAATTTATTATCATTTACATCCTTCAAGGTTTTTATCTTCTTAGGATGACCTTATATTCCTTTGTTGTTGGTCTTTACACAACATTCAACAAATGCAAAATTGAATATTTGAAACATGTTAGTGATTATTTTAAAGAAGCACAATTAACCAAAAAGTCAAAGAAAAACTCATATTGATCACTTTTTCATCTACCTAATTCCTCTCTCTACAACAATTCCATAAAGCTCTTATGCTCATTTCCACTCAAATTTTGAACAATATTTTAGAGTTTCTTCAAGTTTTTTCTCTACATCACACATTTTATCCAATATACATAATTTAAATATACAAATAATTCAAATATATTACTTGTATATTAAAACTTAAAATAATTACCATGCTCTCTCCTTGGGATGTGATTCCTTTTCCTTTGTTTCTATACTTTTTCCCTAATGTTTTATGAATAAAAATCCCTACATAATGAAATACATAAATTATGAAATATTTTTTACAAACTAAGTAAAAAAAATTTAAGCAAAAATATATTTGGTTTATGTAGTCATATAACACTGTAGCACGCATTGGTGTGCTTAATACATACATATGAATTGGTGTGCAGTCTCTATATAAATTGATATGACTAGTTACATTTTTTATAACATTAATGTTATCAGAATGATGACTAAATATAGTATTTAGCACTAGTGCATTGTTCTATATAGTGCACATTGCTAATTGCGAAAATATATTTAACAAAATAAAATGATGGCAACAAGTCTGAAGGTCGCCATATGCAGGGATGATTATTTGGTAATCTGGAACTGTGTTTAGTCTTAAACATTAAACGCAGTTCCAGATTACACAATAGCAATAAGGTTTGGGATCGAATGCAATGAGTGGTCCCAATCCGATAGGTACTGAAATTCCCATATACAAATACTATAAAGCTAGTGCACCTAGCACCTTTATCAGATTGATGAATGCACTAATAAATCCTTACTTGGGAAACTGCATTGTTATTTATTTAGATGACATTATGATTTTCAACATGGAGAAATAAGAGCATTTGAATCATTTGAGACAAGTGTTGGAAATACTGAAACATTAGAAGTTACTTAAAAATCTATATAAATTTCATTTATGGAATAAGAGTTAGTATACATGGGTTTTTTAATATATGAAAAAGGGTTGAATATGGATCCCAAAAAGGTAAGACCATTGTAGAATGGCCCATTCCAACGAGTACAAGTGAGAAAATTTCATGGTTTGTGTTTTTTTTGGAAAGTTTAGTAAAACTTTTGATGATATATATATTTTGAAAATTAGTGTGTATGATATATATATTTTGAAGCCTTCGTAATTAGTTTATCCAATGAAACAACCAATTCATATATCATGATAAAAATTGTAAGTTCTTGTAATGGTAACAATAATAGTAATGGCAGTGATAATGGTAGCATTAAAGAAAGTGATGATTTTTTAATCATTCGGAGCACCAATGATTGTATTACATTTATTCACATTAATACATAATACACATTTAAATTCACAAATATGCAAGAAGGAATGAACCACATCGTTGAGTTAAAATGAATACAATGCAAAAATGTGTTTCAATACTAAATTTTCCACAGTATGGGTATAAAAATATAGCCTCTTGTTTTTTTATGAAAAAAAATCCAATTAATAATTAGAAAATTGATTTTTTTTTTTTAATATTGAATTTTGTATTTTAATTATTATTTATTTTTATATTTTATATTAATATGTTTTATCATTTAAACTAATATACCAATTGATTATACCTATGTTAATTCTAACATTGTAAATATTCAATATATTTAATTAGCAATGTAACACTTTACAACACTAGACAATGCACTAGAATAGAAATTTATTTTATTATATACAAATAAGAGATCATTCATTATACAAAATGTGAAAACATAAAATTCCATGATATTCTAATTGCCAATAAATCATTTTTATTGTTATCGGTGACAAATTGTCATCCAATAGGGATAATATGTCCACATTAAATAACATGGTTGATTTTCAATACTAACAAACATTAAAAAATATACAACTTCTAACATTCGATTTGAATGATCAGCATTCATCAATTTTCAAACTACTATCATTATTCAAACTGCTTACATGCCTCATTTCGTCACCACTTGCATGGGTTATTGTACTTGGGTGTTTGGAATATTTTGTTGATTGGATTGATTTTGAAAGTGTGCCTCTCCATGTTCCATCTACTTTTAGGAGAACAACCCAAATGGCTATTTAGGGTTTAATGCCATATATGTTATTACTTTATCTTTTAATGCTAAGAACTAGTCCTTATCGACAGTTTACGTAACACTTTTTTTTATGACTACATGGTTTTTCTATAGAATAGACAATATAGATGCTAATTTTGGATACTTTTATGGCAACCTATGTGCCATTGAAGAATGTAAAATGTAATTTATATCTAATACAAATTCCACTCTTTTTTTGAAGGAAATTTTTTTTTTCCATCTATAAACATAGAAATAAAGTGTAATGAGTATATCTACATTTATAATATAACGTGCATAAATGTGTAAATCTAAAAGCATGCCATAGCAGCGAGTGTTTCATAAACAATACTAATTATTTTGAAACCATGGTTCATGTCGTCTCACAAGATATCTTATGTTGGAGCCCGTGGGGGGGAAGCTCAAGTGGTAAAGATGAGAAGTTGAAAATGGAAGGTTACGTGTTTGAATCCCCCCAATATTACCCGTGTGCCATGGTTTGGGCCATGTGGATGCACCTAGGGGTATAGTGGTAGCGAGATTGGATCCCCGCACCCCGTGTCACGCAAGTACCAGCCCAACTTCAGTTCTTGATTCCCCTAATACAAAAAAAAAACAAGATATCTTATGTTGGATCCACTTTGTATTTTATTTCTTGTGAGTTTTATATCCCATGACATAGCATATATATGATCAAAGGTTTTTTGTTGTTATATTAATTATAAAAGTAAAAAAGTAAAACAACATAGATAGTTACAAATTGTCCAATTAATTCACGATACTCCAACATATACTCACAACTAATACTTAATGCAATAACAATTAAATGTTCAAGAATGAATTTTCTTTGTATTTTAACACCTATTAGAAACACCCATTGATGATTGTAAATCAATTAATATTTATACATCAAAAAAAATATGGAATATTAAATAAGGAAAATGCATTATGTTCTCACAAACTCTACAATGAACACTTTTCTACTTTGTTTCACTATCTTTTTTGTTAAAATGGTTCCATTTTGTTTTCTTTTCTACAACCATAATACAATTGAAAAACAATATTCCATGTGATAATTAAAGTCTTTGTTCATAGAAAAACATCAATCAATACATAAGTTTGATGCATGTTGTTGTTTGGATGGTTCCTACTATGATGCAATTATGCTTATTTCCTAGACCATCTCCTTATACACTTTTTTTGACACCCCTACCGCCATGTTTGGGATATCACATCAATCATCCATTTTAATTTTACCAATATTCCTAAAAATTAAAAAACACTAAAAAAATCAATTAATATTTCCATTGAAATGACCATTGAAAATATATTAATTTGGTAATTTTTGCACTAGTTATGCATATTACAAAAAAAAACATGTTTAGCAATAAGAACTTTTAAATTATTCTTATTTTTTTTTTTATGTTTTTACTATTGAAATTATCATATGTCTCATTGACTACTAATTTGGTAATGCTTGTTGTAGTATATGAATAACCCGATCCTTGGAGTCATTCGATTAATTTTTAAATTGTAATGAAAAGAACATCTATACATTAGTTCAACTATATCCCTCGAAGTTTTATGAAATTTGTTTCCACTCTTATTAAATTTGAACACCACTCTAGATGAAATAAGAACAATTTATCATCATTTACATCCTTCAAGGTTTTTATCTTCTTAGGATGACCTTATATTCCTTTGTTGTTGGTCTTTACACCACATTCAACAAATGCAAAATTGAATATTCGAAACCTGTTAGTCATTATTTTAAAGAAGTACATTTAACCAAAAAGTCAAAGAAAAACTCATATTGATAACTTTTTCATCTACCTAATTCCTCTCTCTACAACAATTCCATAAAGCTATTATGCTCATTTCCACTCATATTTTGAACAATATTTTAGAATTTCTTCAAGTTTTTTCTCTATATCACACATTTTATCCAATATACATAATTTAAATATACAAATAATTCAAATTTATTACTTGTATATTAAAACTTAAAATAATTACCATGCTCTCTCCTTGGGATGTGATTCATTTTCCTTTGTTGCTATATTTTTTCCCTATTTTTTTAATCAATAAAAATACCTACATAATGAAATACCTAAATTATAAAATATTTTTTACAAACTAAGTAAAAAAATTTAAGCAATACATAACACAGTAGTCATATAACACAATAGCATGCATTGGTGTGCTTAATACATACATAATAATTTGTGTGCAGTCTCTATATAAATTGATATGACTGGTTACATTTTTTATAACATTAATGTTATCAGCACGATGACTAAATATAGTATTTTTCACTAGTGCATTGTTCTATAGAGTGCACATTGCTAATTGAGAAAATATATTTAACAAAATAAAATGATAGCAATAAGTCTGAAGGTCACCATATGCAAGGATGATTATTTGGTAATCTGGAACTATGTTTAGTATTAAACACTAAACTTGGTTCCAGATTACCAAATAGCAACAAGGTTTGGGATCCAATGCAATGAGTGGTCCCAATCTGATGCAGGAGCATCGGGGCCTAAGCAAAGCAGTCGAAGATGATTGACATGAAGAAGGCTGACCAGAGGGAGTGCCAACGACCACTGGTGAGGGAGAGAACATTGGCTGTCGAAGTCAATAAGTCATGCAGGAGCAGTCGATAGGCAATCGACAGAAGGTGTGGAAAGTTGAGAGTCGACATGTTGAAGGTCGACAGACGACAGAGTTGTAGCGGAGACGTTGAGGGTCGACATTTTGTCGAACCACAACTCCGACAGGTTTGGGAATGAGCCTGAAAGTGCGAAGGGAATCCAACGGGTATGTTGAAAGATGATGAAAGATAGTATGGTTGAGGCAGTGATAAGACTGACTACTGTAGAAGTGTCAGAATGATGCGTAGAAGTCAAGAAGAGTACTTTGCAACCGTTCAGGCTTGCTAAGGAAGTTATGAGTAGTTATTGCAGGTGGTTGACATAGTGACAGATGTTGCCACAGGTGGATATTGTGCAGCACGGCAGAGGTGCTGACAGTTGCAAGTCTGCAGGATCAGAGGAGATCGGCGAACAGAGGAAGAGTGTTTTGGGAGTTGGAGTAGACCTCGGGATGCGCAGCAGCAAAGTAGAGGGCCAGGGAGTTTGGATCTATTGGACCACTAGTTGGCAAAGTTCGTTCAATAGATGATGGAGAGAGCAGAGCTCAAGTGAAGATTGGTAGATTGGATAGGAGATACACACACCTACAGGGCGCAGAGAAGATCAAGGCGTAGCTCATAGTTCCTCAACGAACCAGGAGTGGGAAAAGATCGACACACTGAGATAGAACAAAGTTACTTCTGTATTGTAAGGCTAAGGCCGACATAGTTAGTTATTTTACATTCCTTGCAGTTTGCATTGTAACCGATTGATTTGAAGTAATAGAAGCCAGCTTCTGGCATCCTATTTACCTCTCGTTTATGTGAACGCATGTGTTGTGTGTAATCATTAAGTAAGAACCTTGTCGAGGTGACCTTGCGTCAAGTGGTATCAGAGCAGAAGAATCCTGTGAGTGGATCCTACGAAAGGAAGGCAGTGATATCAACCTAACTTGGTCAAGTGGTATAAACCCAGTGTGCAAGTGTGTTTACAGCTCCAGCTATGATTGGGTAGAGTTGAGCACAACCTATGAAAGTTCGGTTACGATTGGACAGAGTGGGAGTTTCAGCCGAGGTTGAAAATGTCTCACAGAGGCGTTAATGTCGGAGGATTTGGACAAAGAGCACATGGCGCGATAGTCACAGTTGATCATGAGATGTTCGACGAGTGCGTCCGAACAATGTGAACTTTGATTAATGAAGTCGCATTGATCAAACAAATCCAAAGGCGTGGTTGTATTCCTAATCCATTAGACCATAGCGACGAGGAGGTCAAAGAGGTGGAAGCACAGGAAGCATCAAGGGAAGAACCAAAAGACAACTGATCAAACTTCTGATGAATATGAGAGGTCAGACAAAGATAGATGTACATACCTACTCGGGAAGTCTGGACCAAGAATACTTGATCGACTGGTTCAGAGAAATGGAGAAATACTTCTACATAGAGCAGATCGAGGATCCCAGGTGGGTTAAGACTACATGTCTAAGGTTGAAGGGTCATGCCTCATTGTGGTGGGAAAATGTGTAGGATAACAGAGTCAAGAAGGGCAAGGAGAAAATCAATTCTTGGGATAGGATGGTCGCCAAGCTGAAAGGGGAATTCTTGCCAAATGAGTATGTGATTTCCTTGTTCCAGAAATTGTAGAACTTTCGACAAAAATAGATGACCGTGAAGGAGTACACGGAAGAGTTCTACAGATTGTCGATAAGGTTGGGACAAACCAACGAAGGCGAAGAAACTGTTGCAAGATATGTCAACGACTTGAAATATTCCATTCAAGACGACTTGATCATGTCAAGATTTAGAGCAATCGGAGAAGCCTACTAGTTAGCTCTGAAGGAAGAAGAGAAAACGTCGAGGAAATACGCATCGACCAGAGGTAGGATGACTGGTCGGGGTGCGAAGACTATTTTCGTGAAAGGCCAAAGTAGCATATATAGGAGAGAAGCCATCGAAGACAACCGACGTGCGGAAGGGACATCGACAAGAGGGAAAGCATAAGAAAACCGACGTGATGGTCGAGAGACATGCGGTCGAGGTGTGTATGGTTGAAGTGGTCCATCCAATAGAAAAGGAGCTAAAAGACCAGCCATAGTATGTTATAAGTGTCGAGGAGTCGGACACAAGGCATATGAATTTCCAAAGAACCTACATGCTGCAGAGGAGTCGAAACCCAGACTTCGAAGAGATGAGCAAGTAGACGAGAGGGAAGAGTCAACATATCACAGTAGTGTAGAAGAGAAGAAGAAAATTTGAAACCTGACGGTCATGCGAAACATTGGTTTAGGAAGACCGATGCGGTGAAAAAGAGCCGACAAAGCGAAAGGCTATCTTTCGAACCAAAGTACGGATCAACAAATGGCGTTGCAAGACCATAGTTGATGGTGGAAGCACTAAGAATCTTGTGTCGACAGAGGTCATCGACAGAACAGGGTTGAAATGTCAGGAATATCCACACCCATAGAAGATCTCATGGTTGCAGAAAGGACACCATGTGAAGGTGACCAGACAGTGCCTGATTAACTTCAAGGTTGGGAAGCTTGAAGATAGTGTACTTTGTGATGTAATCCCAATGGACGCGTGCGATCTGTTGTTAGGGAGACCATGGAAATATGATCGGAAAATAATCTATGATGGTCGAGCCAAAACAGTCACAGTGTGGAAGAATGGTGTGCGAAGGACTCTGAAGCCGAAACAGGAGGAGCAAGCCGATTGTAAGCAGGGTGAGAACAAATTTTGGGAGAAGCGAGTGCTAATGTGTTCAGCGAAATAATTTATCGCGGAGGCGGAAAAGCAGTCAGGATGTTTTTCTATCTTCTGAAAGGGCCATGTGTCGAGAGGTTGAAAATGGGGAAGATTCCGGTCGAATTCAGAAAGATGCTTAACGAATTTTGGAGCATAGTAGTGGACGAGGCACCAATGGGATTGCCACCAACGAGAAGCATATCCCATCAGATCGACTTGATTCCAGGGTTGAGTCTTCCAAACAAGGAATCGCATAGGATGAGTCTGATAGAAGTTCAGGAAATCAATCGACAGGTCCAATATTTGTTGGACAGGGGATTGATCAGAGAAATTATGAGTCCGTGAGCGGTACCAGCAGTATTAGCGCCGAAGAAGGGTGGAGAATGGAGGATGTGTACAGACTCCAGAGCCATCAACAAGATCACGATCAAGTACTGATTTCCATTGCCGAGAATGGATGACTTGATGGATTGCTTGAGTGGATCAAAGTACTTCATGAAGATTGACCTGAAGAGCGGTTATGACCAGATTCAGGTTAGAGAAGGAGATGAATGGAAAACAACATTCAAGACGAAGGAAGGGCTGTACGAGTGGTTAGTCACGCCATTAAGATTGACTAATGCACCTAGTACATTCATGTGGTTGATGAATAAGGTACTGAATCCATTCTTGGGTAAGTTCGTCGTAGTGTACCTAGACGACATCCTGATATTTATTCGAACCAAGATAGAACACTTGGGGCACATTCAACAAGTATTGTAGAAGTTGCAGGAAGAGAAGATGATGGTGAACCTACAAAAGTGTTTCTTCGTGAAGGAAGAACTGGTGTACTGTGGATTTGTAATCTCGGGTAAAGGGCTAGTGATGGACCTAGAAAAGGTGAAGGCAATATTGGATTGACCAGAACCGACAAGTGCGACTGGAGTAAGGATTTTCCATGGACTTTCCAGTTTCTATAGGAAGTTCATTCGGGGATTCAATCGGATTTGTGCACCTTTGACAGAGTGCATGCGAAAAGGGGAATTCAAGTGGACGGAAGCTACCCAGCGAGCTTTCGACAAGTTGAAGGAAAAGGTCACTGAGAGCCTAGTGTTAGCACTCCCAGATTTCGACAAAGTTTTCCAGGTCGATTACGATGCGAGTGGAATGGAAACTGGAGCAGTGTTGAGCCAGGAAGGCCGACCAATTGCATTCTTTAGTGATAATTTGGATGATGCGAAGTGGAAATATTCGGTCTATGACCAGGAATTTTATGCTATTGTCCAATCATTGAAGAAGTGGAGGCATTATTTATTGCCCAAGGAATCTGTGTTGTACACATATCACCAAGCACTGAGGTATTTGAACACTCAGTCGAAGTTGAATCAGCGTCACATGAAATGGGTCAAGTTCCTGCAGGGATATACTTTCATGTTGCAACATAAGTCGGGCAAGTCGAACAAGGTTGCCGATGCACTGAATGGAAGAGTTCCATTGCTGAACACGACAACAGTTCAAGAAACAAGAATAGAGTCGGTGAAGGAAAAGTATATGACCGAGAGGATTTCGCAAAAGCATGGGAGGCCTGTCGTGAACCATGGAGTGTCGACAGAACTCCATACTTGGATTATTTTATCCAAGAGGGATACCTATTCAAGGGACAACAGTTGTGGAATCCTAGAGGATCCATAAGAGAGAACCTAATCCGAGAATTGCATAGTCATGGATTAGCAGGTCATTTTGGCATCAACAAGACCAAGGCATTGGTCGAAGAGAAGTATTATTGACCAGGAATGACAACAGATGTCGGGAAGTGGGTACGACAATGTCGAGTTTGCAAGTTGGAAAAAGGAAGAAGTCAGAATACGGGGTTGTATACACCATTACCTGTACCGGATACCCTATAGGAGCACCTGAGCATGGATTTTGTGTTAGGATTGTGGAAGATGCAATAGGGAAGCAACTCAATATTTCTTGTAGTCGACATATTTTCAAGGATGGCACACTTTATTCCATGTCGAAAGACAAGTGACGCCACAAGAATTGATGTACTATTCTTCAAAGAGGTAGTCATATTGCATGGGTTGTCGAAGAGTATCACATCGGACAAAGATACCAAATTTATGGGACATTTCTGGAGAACCCTATGGACGAAACTAGACACAAGGTTGCAGTTTAGTTTGGCATATCATCTGCATACAGATGAACAAACCGAGGTGGTGAATAGAAGTCTAGGAAACCTTCTAAGGTGTTTGACGATCGACAGACCCAAGCAGTGGGAGAACGTGTTGGCACAAGCGGATTTTGCATATAACAATTTTGTGAATCGGTCGATAGGGTTGAGCCCATTCCAGATTGTTCAGGGAAGAATCCCACATGGAATGGTGGATTTGGTCGAGTTACTGACAGAAATCAGGAAAAGTGCGGATGCAGAATCATTCGTAGAGCATATGAAAGAAGTACATAAATATGTGCGAAAGCGCATAGAAAAGAGTAACGCGGCATATAAGTTGAGATCCGACAGAAAGAAGAGGCTACAATCATTCAACGAAGGAGATTTAGTCTATGCACATTTTTGGAAGGAGAGATTTCTGACAGGAACATATAACAAGCTGAAGCTGAAGAAGATTGGACCGTGTAAGATTCTAAAAAAGATTTCAAACAATGCTTATGTGTTGAAGATGCCGAAGTACTTGAGAATTTCACCAATTTTCAATGTCTTAGATCTATACCAGTTTGAAGAGGGTTCAAGCAGTGGAAGCACGGAGGTGTCGAACATTGACTAGACGGTGCAGATTCCAGATTGACACAAAGAGTTAATCGTGGAAGTAATAGAGGAACGCGAAGTCGGGCGTACATGCATTTCGTGAAGGAAGGAATACTTGGTGCGATGGAAAGATAATGAGTTTCAGGAGGCGACATGGATTTTCGAAGAAGAGTTCAGGAGATTGACGAAGC
This sequence comes from Larix kaempferi, assembly GCA_027924585.1. NCBI lineage: Eukaryota > Viridiplantae > Streptophyta > Pinopsida > Pinales > Pinaceae > Larix > Larix kaempferi. Next base: position 7,216,286 of record BSBM01000866.1, read on the forward strand.
AGTCGAGTTCTTTTTCACCTAGGGAGTCTGATGCGGGAGCATCAGGGCCTAGGAAGATCATTTGAAGATGATCAATATGAAGAAGGCTGACCAGAGGGAGTGTCATCGACCACTAGTGCGGGAGAGAAGATTGGTTGTCGAAGTCAATAAGTTGCGCAGGAGAAGTCGATAGGTGATCAATAGAAGGTGTGAAAAGTCAATAGTCGACATGTTGAAGGTCAACAAATGACAGAGTTGTAGTGGAGATGTCGAGGGTCAACATGTTGTCGAACCACAACTCCGACAGGTTTGGGAATGAGCCTGAAAGTGCAAAGGGAAGCCGACGGGTATGTTGAAAGATGACAAAAGACAGTATGGTCGAGGAATTGATAAGATTGACTACTGTAGTAGTGTCAGAAGGACGTGTAGAAGTCAAGAAGAGTACTTGGCAGCCGTTCGGGGTTGCTAAGGAAGTTATGAGCAGTTATTGCAAGTGGTTGATATCGTGACATATGTCTCCACAGGTGGATATTGTGCAGCATGGTAGAGATGCTGACAGTTGCAGGTCTGCGGGATCATAAGAGATTGGCGGACATAGGAAGAGTGTTTCAGGAGTCAGAGTAGACCTCGGGATGCGCAACAACAGAGTAGAGGGCCAGGGAGTTTGGATCAGTTGGACCAATTGGTAGAGTTCGGTCAGCAGAGGATGGAGAGAGCAGAGCTCAAGTGAATATTGGTAGATTGGATAAGAAAGACACACATCTACAAGGTGCAGAGAAGATCGAGCCATATCTCAGAGTTCCAGAGAGAACCAGAAGAGGGAGAAGATTGACACACTGAGATAGCACACAGTTACTTCTATATTGTAAGGCTAAGGCTGACATAGTTAGTTGTTTTACATTCCTTGCAGTTTTCATTGTAACCGATTGATTTGAAGTAATAGAAGCCAACTTCTGGCATCCTGTTTACATCTCGTTTATGTGAACGTGTGTGTTGTGTGTAATCGTTAAGCATCCATGGTCACCTTTATTTAGAGAATTTTTTTATCACCCACCCATGGATTCTTATTGATACTAGCCTCTCCTTGATTCAACCTTTATATCCCTTTCTTCCACTCTATGAACTCCCCCATTGTAGTTATGTCCCCTAGTTCCCACAACTATTCCCTTCCCATATTTTCATGAGTTTTACATATGATTCCAAGTCATCCATTCCTTTATGATATGTATAAACAAAGTTTGGTTCTCACACTCAATGACCTATGTATCCCCCCTTGGGGTCTCTATCCCACGTTTTTCTCCATTATCCAGTGATATCCCTAGTGCTTCCAACAAGGAAACCTAATTTCCTTTTTGTTAATGGGTCTCCTATTGGAAATACTAAGAGTGGGGGTGAATGAGTATTTGCACATTTGAACCACTTTCAAACCACAATGTATAAACATTAACTTTATTAGGTACCATTCAACAATTTAGCATTTATGATTACATTCAATACATATCATTAGCAATACTAATCAATAATGTATCACATCAACAATAGATACAGAGTACACCAAAATTTACGTGGAAACCAAAATGGGAGAAAAACCACAAGATTTCTTAAGTCATGCAAAGATTATATTCATGGAAAGCACAAAATTATTTTGTTTTCCAGCACCAACTGGACAGAGGTGCCAACCTCCTATGAGCACCAACTCACAAATTTATCAGACATTGATCTGAAGGAAGAACTGACTTCCTTCGTTTTCGAACACTAATTAGATGGAGGCACCAACCTTCTCTGAGCACCAACTCACAAATTTCTCAAATATTGATCTAAAGGAAGCATCGAATTCCTACATTTTCCAGTACCAACTAGATGGAGGCACCAACATCCCGTGACCACCGACTCACACTCCTTGCCCCTTCCTACTTCCTTGTTTCTCTTGTTTTGTTACTAATGTTAGATTATTTTTGGTCAATCTATTTCATCAAGCACTGCAACTTCACACCTCCTTCATTTATATATCACAGTACTATGACCATGCACCACCTTTGTCTTCACAATAGTGATTACAACTTCATGTCTCCTTTATTCATGATACTACAAACATGTATTCCTTTGTCTTAAGAACTATGACTTCACACTTCCTTCGTTCACGATACTGTGACCACGCACCCCTTGTCTTCAAAACTGTGACCTATTCCAATTGTGACTTCACACTTTATTCATTCATGATACTGTGACCATGCAGCCCTTGTCATCAGAACTATGACTTATTCTAACTCTAAAATTTGCACTTCCTTCATTCACAGTGTTGCAACCATGCACCCCTTTGTTTTCATAACTGTGACAACTTATTCCAACTGCAACTTTGCACTTCCTTCGTTCAAGGTACTGCGAATATGCACCCCTTGTCTCTAGAACTATGACTTATTCCAATTGCAACTATTGAATGATATGTGTGTAGTGCCTATGTTAATTGTATCTACATATTATGTTATAGTAAATAGATTATGCATGGGGAAATGAGAGTGATGTGGGGGGGGAGGGGCCATAAGAGCTTCACCTTCACGTGGTTGGCCATTTTTAGTAGATAATATATCTTTCTCGAAATAGAGAGAAGCTTATACAAGTATTTTCCTTTTGGTCTTTTAAGATTATGATACATGTTGGTTTTCACATTTATTGGTCATTTAGTTATATATGTGTGTGTGTGTGTGTGTGTGTGTGTGTGTAGATATAGATATAGATATAGATATAGATATATATATATATATATATATATATATATATATATATATATATATATATATATATATATATATATATATATATATATATTAAAGTTATTATTCAAATTTGATTTCTGCAGGTATTCACTTGCAACATAAATGCAACTAACAATTATCATTGTTGTTAGTTTGACAATATATGCAATTATTATTGACCTCACAAAGAATTACCGTCTGGCAATGTCCCTTTTTTATCTATTTACTTGAGACTTAACAATGTTTCATTGGGGTTATATGTTGATTTTTTAGACATAAACTTAGCATTGAAACCTATGGGAATCATGAGATTTATTATTATATTGATCATACTTCTTTGATTATTTAAATTGACACATATTGACTTCAAATAATATTATGAATTCACTATGCTCTTAAGTTGATCAACTTTGTTCAATAGTATTTTAACCCTTTTAGACGCGCACCTATAGTGTATGAGACTCACACATGTCTAATCACATATGTGTAAACACTAGGGTATGCTTTGTGTGGTCCACAATATTTTCATGTTCATGTACGATTTTCTTAATGACCATACAATACCTCTCAACTACTACCCTAATGTGATGGATCACCTTCCTAGAGCCTTTGTCATCTTATCCTATATGTGGGACCTCACAAGGATTTCTAGTGATTACGAGGATTCCTTTTAAACTCATTGTTCCCCTTTGGTATATGGTCCTTAGTCACTTGTTTGACTCATATTGACCCCTCAACGCTCCCATTAGAGACATAATAAGAAAATTCTACTCATGTATATACCATGTAAGGTTGAATATATAAAAATGGCACAAAGTTCAATACATATATGAAGTTCTGAACCAAAATTGAAAATACATAATCAATAAAATCGTTTCCTATAATGGGATCCTATTCATCAATAGAACCCAATTCCCCCCTCGTCTAGGCTCTAGCCCTTTCCTCTACCTCAAATCTTGAAGTTTATCTTCCAAGGACATTAGTCAACACCTTATAGCATTGATGAAACTTCCTAATCCAAGTGTTAGAATAAGGTAGAAAAAGCTTCACACATTTAATAAGTGATTTTGCTTGTCTGGAGGGTACATTTAGAGGAGTTCAATCAACTTCAACTATCAGGAATCAACACCACCAACATCAAGGTACATAGAGAGTTAGATGTGCTTGATTAAATTTTAATCCCTTAATCTCATACATGAGAGAATCCATTGGAAACGTTGTCGCGCTTAATAAGTGATTTTTCTTAATTGAAGGGTACATTTAGAGGAGTTCAATCGACTTAACCTATCAAGCATTAGCACTAGTAACACCAAGGTACATATATAGTTTGATGTGCTTGATCAAATTTCAATATCTTAACCTCACACATGATAGAATCCATTGGCAACATTGTAATCCTGAAAACTATTAATTCTGTCAAATTTTGAATGGGATCTAAAATTCTACTTTTTGCATATGAAGTCCAATCAGGTTGGAACCACTCTCAAACATTCTGAAGGGATTCAACTTTTTTTTATGCATCCATATATAATCATCGCTTAGTAGACACTAACCCGATGTTATACTGGTGTGGGTTGAACGTCGGCAACATAGTTATTTCATCTATAGCATAAATGGTAGACGTCTCTTTTCTAACTCTAATATGACGTCACATAGACTCTGCACACGTTGATTTTTCAACATTATACGACATCAACATTAATCTATGAACGTATCTTTTCAGACATTAATCCACCGACACATCTACTCCTCTAATGTCGCTTGTTAGACGTTATTGCGATGAGCACTTCACTCTATCAATGTCTTTTGTCCGACGTTCATCTGATGTCAATCCTCCATTGCAAACATCTCTTTCTGAACATTCAACCGGTGTGCAATCAATTATTTAAATATCATGCTTTGGACGTTATACTGACGAGACATATACTCCTATAACGTCTCTTATTCGATGTTAAGTCAATGTTCATTTTGGTAATTGTTAAATGGAATGTTTGTCAATGAAAATCGCTTCCTTGGTAAGTCAAAAGTATTTAAGTTCACAATAGGAATTATTGTCAATGCATTAAGTAATATAAAGCAAAATTATTGGAATTTTTCAAAATAGGAATACTGTGAATGTATTAAGAAATATTTTTGTGCAATGCTATAGAATGGCATATATCAATCACTTTTAATGATGTGGTTGTGTTAGTTGTGTAACAAGATGAAAACATTCATCATTATCATAACTAGTCAAAGCTTTATATATCGGTGTTACCCAAATATGTAATTATGTCTCTTGAAAGCTGATGCAAGTAATCAACTGAAGTTTTTTTAGTTTAGTTAAGTCATTCAGATATTACATTCATGGCATACACAAAATTCCTTTGTTTTCCAACACCAACTGGATGGAGGAATCAACCTCCTATGAGCACCAACTCACAAATTTATCAAACATTTATCTGAAGGAAGCATTGACTTCCTTCGATTTACAACACCAATTAGATGGAGGCACCAACCTCCTATGAGCACCAACCCACAAATTTCTCAGATATTGATCTGGAGGAAGCACCGAATTCCTGCATTTTCCAGTACCAACTAGATGCTGGCACCAACATCATGTGAGCACCAACTCACACTCCTTGCCCCTTCCTACTTCCCTGTTTCTCTTATTTTGTTACTAATGTTAGATTTTTTTTGGTCAATCTATTTCATCAAGTACTACGACTTCACACCTCCTTCATTTATATTTCACGGTACTGTGACCATGCACCACCTTTTTCTTCACAATAGTGATTACAACTTCATGTCTCCTTTATTCACGATACTAAAACCATGTACCCCTTTGTCTTTAGAACTGTTCCTTCACACTTCCTTTATTCACGGTACTTTGACCATGAACCCCTTGTCTTCAAAACCATGACTTATTCCAATTGTGACTTCACACTTTCTTCATTCATGATACTTTGACCATGCACCCCTCGTCATCATAACTATGACTTATTCTAACTTTGACTTTGCACTTCCTTCGATCACGGTGTTGCGACCATGCACCCCTTTGTTTTAATAACTATGATAGCTTATTCCAACTGCAACTTTTCACTTCCTTCATTCAAGGTACTGTGAATATGCACCCCTCGTCTCCAGAACTATGACTTATTCCAATTGCAACTGTTAATTGTTATATTATCTAATGTTATGTGTGTAGTTCCTATGTTATTTGTATCTACATCTTATGTTATAGTAAATAGATTGGGCATGGGAAAATGAGAGTGATGTGGGGGGGGGGATGGGCCATAAGAGCTTCCACCTTCACGTGGTTGGCCCTGTTTAGTAGATAATATATCATTCTCGAAATAGAGAGAAGCTTATACAAGTATTTTCCTTTTGGTATTTTAAGATTATGATACAAGTTGGTTTGCACATTTATTGGTCATTTAGTTACATATATATATATATATATATATAAACTTATTCAAATTTGATTTCTATAGGTATTCACTTGCAACATAAATACAACTGACAACTATCATTGTTGTTGGTTTGGCCTCACAAATAATTACCATTTGGCAATGTCCCTTTTTATCTATTTACTTGATACTTAACAATGTTTCATTGGGCTTATATGTTGATTTTTTAGACATAAACTTAGCATTGAAACCTATGTGAATCATGAGATTTATTATTATATTGATCATATTTTTTTTATTAAAAATTGACACATATTGGCTTCAAATGATACTATGAGTTCACTATGCTCTTAAGTTGATCAAATTTGTTCAATAGGATTTTAACCCTTTTAGACACGCACCTATAGTGTATGAGACTCACACATGTCTAATCACATATGTGTAAACACTAGGATATGATTTGTGTGGTCCAAAACTTTTTCATGTTCATGTATGATTTTCTTAATGATCAGACAATACCTCTCAACTACTACCCTAATGTGATGGATCGCATTCCTAGAGCCCTTATCATCTTAGCCTATATGTGGGACTTCACAAGGATTTCTAGTGATTATGTGGATTCCTTTAAACTCATTGTTCCCCTTTGGTATATGGTCCTTAGTCACTTGTTTGACTCATATTGACCCCTCAACGCTCCCATTAGAGACATAATAAGCAAAGTCTACTCATGTATATACCATCTAAGGTTGGATATATAAAAATGACACAAAGTGTGATACATATATGAAGTTCTGAACCAAAATTGAAAATACATAATCACTAAAATCAATAGAACCCAATTCCCCCCTCGTCTAGGCTCTAGCCCTTGCCTCTACCTCAAATATCGAAGTTGATCTTCCAAGGACATTAGTTAACACCTTACAACTTTGATGAAACTTCCTAATCCAAGTGTTAAAATAAGGTAGAAAAAGCTTCACACACTTAATAAGTGATTTTGCATGAATGGAGGGTACATTTAGAGGAGTTCAATCAACTTCAACTATCATGCATCAACACCACCAACATCAAGGTACGTAGAGAGTTTGATGTGCTTGATTAAATTTCAATCCCTTAACCTCATACATGATAGAATCCATTGGAAAAGTTGTCACGCTTAATAAGTGATTTTGGTTAATTGAAGGGTACATTTAGAGGAGTTCAATCAAATTCAACTATCAGGTATTAGCACCACCAACACCAAGGTACATAGAGAGTTTGATGTGCTTGATCAAATTCCAATCCCTTAACCTCATACATGATAGAATCCATTTCCAACATTGTAATCCTGAAATCCTGAAAACTATTAAGTCTGTTAAATTCTGAATGGGATCTAAAACTCTACTTTTTGCATATGAAGTCCAATCAGGTTGGAACCACTCTCAAACATTCTGAAGGGATTCTACTTTTTTATATAAATCCATATATAATCGTCGCTTATTAGACACTAACCCAACATTAGACTGGTGTGGGTTGAACGTCGGTAACATAGTTATTTCATCTGTAGCATAAATGGTAGATGTCTCTTTTCCCACTCTTATATGGCGTCACATCCACTCTGCACATGTTGATTTTTCGACATTATACGACATCAACATTAATCTATGAACGTCTCTTTTCAGATATTAATCCGCCGACATATCTTCTCCTCTAATGTCGCTTGTTAGACATTATTTCGATGAGCACTTCACTCTATCAATGTATTTTGCTCGACGTTCATCCGATGTCAATCCTCCATTGCAAACAATTCTGAGTCTGAACATTCAACCGGCGTGCAATCGATTATTTAAATATCATGCTTTGGATGTTATACTGACGATACATATACTCCTATAACGTCTCTTGTTCGATGTTAAGTCAATGTTCATTTTGGTATGTCAAAGTCAGTTTGCCAACATTTATTCAACGTCAAATCATCATTGCAAATGTCTCTTTTTAGACATTAAAACGATGTGCCAAGGACTCTTCAAACGTCGCGTTTTGGACATTATCCCGACATGAACTTTTCTCTTTTAACGTCGTGTTTTGGACATTTTTTGGACATTTGACCGATGTTCCCAATAGTCGTTGAAGAGAGTCGAAAATTCACCCTAGGTGATGGTTAAGTGACACGTTTAGATGTCTCTTAAGCGACGTTAACCCAACGATGTTTGTTCGACATTATAATCATGTCCTTACAAGAATCTATCCGATGCTAAATAGCATTGAACAAATGTCGGATTCACCCCCTAAATGTGGTAGTGCTGAGATTTTTCACAATAGGAGTTACTGTCAATGCATTAAGTAATATAAAGCAAAATTATTGGAATTTTTCAAAATAGGAATTAATGTGAATGTATTAAGCAATATTTGTGTGCAATGGCATAGAATGGCATATATCAATCACTTGTAATGATGTGGTTATGTCATATCTGTGGATTTCAATTATTGTACGTGATGTGATGTTACTTGGATATATCTCTGTAACATCTACATCTTTTATATTATCTGGTTAATAAAACATTGAACACTTGATTTGTTATGATTTAATATTTTACCTTGTAAATTCTCATTTTAAACCTGTAGCTCACTTATAGTACTCAATTTTTAAAATAATTTAATTTTAAATGTTGTATGGCTTTTTATAGTGTTTTGTTCCGGGGTAGGTTCCTTCCAAATCTATAACTTCATTTACATATTTATTCACAATCACATGTAATGCACAAACAGTAAGCTATACTATATGCTTTGAGTTTGTACTCTAGTTACACCAATAACTATTATCTTCAAGTTCAGAAAACAATACATTTAAAGGTGGAGATTGTTACGAATATGAGGTTGATCGATTTAAATATCCAAACACGAAATTCTTTGGCAGGAGTGGTGAGGAGCATCCTAATCCATGGATTATTTTTGTTTAAACAAAGTTTTCGTCTTAAAATTGTTGGAACGTTTTGTGCAGAGTAATGTGTCTAAGGGTTTTGGTTTCGAATCATTTTTATTTTTTTTTAAACCATAGCTATACACTTTTCATATATCTTCAGAAAAACTATGTGTTTTATACGGATTAAAACGAATTAAAAACGTCTGAAAATGAACGGATGCCTTCAAAATAATGAATAGCAATGAACTTCCCAGAAAGATTGATTCTATTTCTAACTTAAGATTGATTCCAACATTATCAATATAGTTAATTCAATTCTCCACTTATTTGTTAATATTATGTCACGGACCAAACTTATTTAAGTTAAAAGAAAAATGATTTATTGTAAGATTTTTAGATATGGACAGAAGGCTTGGAGAGGGGCATTATTTTCTTACTAAAAGTTTGTAACGACCAGCGAAAGTTAAATTCAAGCTAAAGCCTTTGGAGTCCCTGTAACTATTTTTTTAAAGAACGGAAACCTTTGGAGTCACTGTAACTTATTTTTTAAAGAACGAAAACCTTTGGAGTCCATGTAACTATAGATTCATAGTCATCTAATTTTATTTGAAAACTAATTCTTAAATTTTGAGTCTCCGCGAGTCTCGGTGTTTGTCGTTTAATTGTTGTGTGATTTGTTTTGGACTGACTTGATTGTTTATTATTCAAACTCCGTCATTATTGTGGCGTTTCTTATTAAGGCATATGAAAATAGAATATATAAAGAAAATAATATAGTAAGAAAAGGAAATATATAGAGAAAATAATCTAAATAAAAAATCTTTATCCATATTTAAAAGTGGATGTAATGTTCACTTGTTTTTTAGAGGCCCAACTCCCAATATAGAGCTTCAAACCTAATATTATTTACTTTGATAATATCCTACATTTTTTTCTTTTCTTTTTCTTTCTTTTTTAAGTTTTTGTTTAGTAATCAGCTTTGGGGTGATATGAAGTGTTAAGATTCAATTAGGTAGCCAAAACAAGTTACAATAAATTGCCAGTGAAAGTGGGATCATCATCAATTAGAGTGGATCTAGGCGTGACATGCAATTTAAAAGTATTGTCCATAATGACCTATGGTACTTTTTTGAAAGTTTTCCAAGTAGATTATGATGCTATTGGAACAACAATTGCGCATTGAGATATATTAAGAATCAATTAAAGTTGGACTAGCGACACATGAAATGGGTGGAATTTTGTACAGTTACACATTTGTGTTGACACATATACCTAGAAGATATAATACATTCATTGAGGGAAATGATATCATTTTTTACCACTATGATAATTGAGTTGGTAGACTACAAGGGAAAAAAAAATATAGTGGATGTTTTTACAAAGGCTTTTAGTATTACAAGATTGGACAAAATTATCAAAAAATATGTTAAAACCTACATGTTATTGGGAGCGAAGAATTTAATGGATTTTCTCAATAACTAAAAATTATGGTTGGTTAGAGGTCCTAGTGGAGGCTTTTTTTGGTTTTCTTATATCAATAGTGCACACCAATGTGCTAATTATATATAATGTGCACTAGTGTGTTGTGTATTGATATGCATTGGGGCTTCCAAATACTATACGAAGCATTGGTGCATGCAACATATTTCTGAATCCTTGGTGTATAATTTGGTTATAGAAGAATTAGGGCACTTTTGTCAACAATAAGCATTGGTCCACCACATTTTGATATGTGTTGAGGTGCTTGTATCAACAATAGGCCCTAGTGCACTACAACTTGATGCACGCCAAGGATTTAAAGATATAGATTGCACATTAGTGTGTATGATATATATTTTGAAGCCTTGGTAATTAATTTATACAATGAAACAACCAATGCATATATCATCATAAAAATTGTAAGTTCTTGTAATGGTAACAACAATAGTAATGGCAGTGATAATGGTAACATTGAAGAAAGTGATGATTTTTTAATCCTTAGGAGCACCAATGATTGTATTACATTTATTCACATTGATACATAATACACATTTAAATTCACAAATATGTAAGAAGGAATGAACCACATCGTTGAGTTAAAATGAATACAATGCAAAAATGTGTTTCAATGCTAAATTTTCCACAGTATGGGTATAAAAATATAGCTTCCAATCCAATTAATAATTAGAAAATCGAATATTTTTTTAAAAATATTGAATTTTGTATTTTAATTATTATTTATTTTTATATTTTATATTAATATGTTTTATCATTTAAACTAATATACCAATTGATTAGACCTATATGTTCATTGTAACATTGTAAATCTTCAATATATTTAATTAACAATGTAACATTTTACAACACTAGACAATGCACTAGAATAGAAATTTATTTTATTATATACAAATAAGAGATCATTCATTATACAAAATGTGAAAACATAAAATTCCATGATATTCTAATTGCCATTAAATAATTTGTATTGTTATTGTTGACACATTGTCATCCAATAGGGATAATATGTCCACATTAAATAACATGGTTGATTTTCAATACAAACAAACATTCCAAATATACAACTTCTAACATTCGATTTGAATGATCATCATTCATCAATTTTCAAAATACTATCATTATTCAAGTTGTGTGCATGCCTCATTTCTTCACCACTTGCATGGGTTATTGTACTTGGGTGTTCGGAATATTTTGTTGATTGGATTGATTTTGAGAGTGTGCCTCTTCATGTTCCATCTAATTTTTGTAGAACACCCCAAATGACTATTTAGGGTTTAATGCCATATCTGTTATTACTTTATCTTCTTATGCTAAGAACTAGTCCTTATCTACAATTTACGAAATACTTTTTTTTTATGACTACATGGTCTTTCTATAGACTAGACAATATAGATGCTAAGTTTGGATACATTTACGGCAGCCTATGTGCCATTGAACAATGTAAAATGTAATTTATATCTAATACAAACTGCACTCTTTTTTTAAAGGAAAAAAATGTTCCATCTACAAACATAGAAATAAAGTCTAATGAGTATATCTACATGTATAATATAACATGCATAATTGTGTACATCTAAAAGCATACCATAGCAATGAGTGTTTCATAAAAAATAATAATTATTTTGAAACCATGGTTCATGCCGTCTCACAAGATATCTTATGATTGGAGCCTGTGGGGGGCAGCTCAAGTGGTAAAGATGAGAAGTTGAAAATGGAAGGTTATGTGTTTGAATCCCCCCAATATTACCCATGCGCCATGGTTCCGGCCCTGTGGATGCACCTAGGGGTATAGTGGTAGCGAGATTGGATCCCTGGACCCCTGTCACGTGAGTACCATCCCAACATCAGTTGTCAATTCCCCTAGTACAAAAAAAAAGACATTTTATGTGGGGTCCACTTCGTATTTTATTTCGTGTGTGTTTTATATGCCATGACATAGCATATAAACGATCAAAGGTTTTTTTTTGTTATATTAATTATAAATTTAGAAAAGTAAAACAACATAGATACTTACAAATTGTCCAATTAATCCATGATACTCCAACATATACTCACAACTCATACTTAATACAATATCAGTTAAATGTTTGAATGACTCTTCTTTGTTTTTTAACACCCATTGATGATTGTAAATCAATTATTATTTATACATCACAAAAATATGGAATATTAAATAAGGAAAATGCATTATGTACTCACAAACTCTACAATCAACACTTTTCTACTTTGTTTCCCTATCTTTTTTGTTAAAAGGGTTCCATTTTTTTTTCTTTTCTACAACCATAATACAATTGAAAATCAATACTCCATGTGATAATTAAAGTCTCTATTCATAGAAAATAATCAATCAAAACATAAGTTTGATGCATGTTGTTGTTTGGATGGTTCCTAGTGTGATGCAATTATGCTCATTTCTTAGACCATCTCCTTATACACCTTTTTTGACATCCCTACTGCCATGTTTGGCATGTCACATCAATCATCCATTTTAATTTTACCAATATTCCTTAAAATTAAAACACTAAAAAAACAATTAATATGTCCATTGAAATGACCATTGAAAAGATATTAATTTGGTAATTTTTGCACTAGTTATGCATATTACAAAAACAACATGTTAAGCAATAAGAAATTTTAATTATTCTTATTTTTTGTTGTATGGTTTTACTATTGAAATTATCATATGTCTCATTGACCATTCCTTTGGAAATGCTTGTCGTGGTATTTGAATAACCCGATCCTTGGAGTCATTCGATTAATTTTTAAATTGTAAATGAAAAGAACATCTATACATTAGTTCAACTATATCCCTCGAATATTTATGAAATTTGCTTCCCCTCTTATTAAATTTGAACACCACTCTAGATGAAATAAGAACAATTTATCATCATTTACATCCTTCAAGGTTTTTATCTTCTTAGGATGACCTTCTATTCCTTTGTTGTTGGTATTTACACAACATTCAACAAATGAAAAATTGAATATTTGAAACATGTTAGTGATTATTTTAAAGAAGTACAATTAACTAAAAAGTCGAAGAAAAAATCATATTGATCACTTTTTCATCTACCTAATTCCTCTCTCTACAACAATTCCATAAAGTTCTTATGCTCATTTCCACTCAAATTTTGAACAATATTTGAGAGTTTCTTCAAGTTTTTTCTCTACATCACACATTTTATCCAATATACATAATTTAAATATACAAATAATTCAAATATATTACTTTTATATTAAAACTTAAAATAATTACCATGCAGTCTCCTTGGGATGTGATTCCTTTTCCTTTGTTGCTATATTTTTCCCTATTTTTTTATCAATAAAAATCCCTACATAATGAAATACATAAATTATGAAATATTTTTTACAAACTAAGTAAACAATTTTAAGCAAAAAATATTTGTGGGGTTATGCAGTCCATATAACACAGTAGCACGCATTGGTGTGCTTAATACATACATAACAATTGGTGAGCAGTCTCTATATAAATTGATATGACTGGTTACATTTTTTATAACAAATGTTATCAAAATTATGACTAAATATAGTATTTTGCACTACTGCATTGTTCTATAAAGTGCACATTGCTAATTGCAAAAATATATTTAAGAAAATAAAATGATAGCAACAAGTTTGAAGGTCGCCATACACAGGGATGATTATTTGGTAACATGGAACTATGTTTAGTCTTAAACACTAAACGCGGTTCCAAATTACCAAATAGCAACATGGTTTGGGATCCAATGCAATGAGTGGTCCCAATCCAATAGGTATTGAAATTCCCATCTACAAATACCATAAAGCTAATAACTATTCATTACCAACAAAAATGTCATTGTCAAATAGTAGAAATCCGATAATCCCTAAATGATATATTTTTCAACAACAAAACCCAAAAGAGAAACAATAAGAAAACTAGGGTTTTTCATTGTCTTAATCAATAGTGGCACCACCCATAATTTCATTCATTGTTGCATTGCCTAAGAAACACATTTCTATATCTGTGTTGTTAACAACTTTTAGGTTATGATTGCTAATAAAGGATCTATGAAATATGGTGCCTAGTGTGAAAATGTGAAAATTTGAATGCGTGAATATTCCTTGAAAAAGCACATGATTTCCATTGAAATGGAAAGATGCAATATTGTTTTGGGTTTTGAATGGTTGAGAACATTAAGTGTCAACATCAAAAAAAATTCCACCTTCCTTGTCAATAGTTTCATCATCATTGTACATCATAACCGACAATATGAACACCATTTTTTGCCTCACACCATGCATATGACCTAAGGAAGTGATAAATACTGAAAGTGAAACCATAAAATTGACCATATCTTTAGAGTCGCTACTTTTCCCTTGAAAAGTGTGACCCTAGTTTCCATTTTTCCCTCAAAAAGCGCAACCCTAGTCACTACTATTGCCTAAAAAGGCATGACTTGATCCCAAAAAGTGTTTTTTAGTTAAATTTTGTCATTTCCCATTTCCCTAACAAAGTAGTGGATAAACGTGGACACGAACCTTGACGTGGTTGAAATCAATAATGAACTTATCTTCAAAGACCCTAATTTCTCCGCTAAGCAATCAAGGACATGGAGGGCATACACATTGGATCTAGATTTTTCTGTTAACCATAAAAGAATCCCTCAAGGTCACCATTTCACATTCCAATTTCATTCTTAAAACATGTTGTCATGCTTCCAAATTTCCTATATAAATAGAAGGATACCATACCATACTTTCTACTTTTCCTACAAAGGAGATATGCGCGTACACTTGGATGGAGATTGGAATTCACAAAGGAGATCCACAAACCTTCCCTTGGATAAGCTATGTAGGCCCCATTTCCTCTACAAATTGTACCAAGGTGTGAATCTATAAACATTATTTGTGATATTAATTTAAACCCATTCTTTTACTCTATGCATTCTATCTTAGTGATCTATGTTTGCATCTTGGTTTGAGAGTGTGGATATATAGTTTATCTTTGTTTTGTTGTTTTATTTTCCATTTCTAATATGCTAGCAATGATGACCGATGTTCCCAATAGTCCTTGAAGAGAGTCAAAAACTCACCCTAGGTGATGGTTAAGTGAACGTATAGATGTCTCTTAAGAGACGTTCGTTCAACATTATAAGCATGTCCTTACAAGAACCTATCCAATGCTAAATAGCATCAAACAAATGTCAGATTCACCCCCTAAATGTGGTAGTGTTGAGATTTTTCACAATAGGAATTATTGTCAATGCATTAAGTAATATAAAGAAAAATTATTGGAATTTTTCAAAATAGGAATTACTGTGAATGTATTAAGCAATATTTGTGTGCAATGGCATAGAATGGCATATATGAATCACTTTTAATGATGTGGTTGTGCTAGTTGTGTAGCAAGATGAAAACATTCATAATTATCATAACTAGTCAAAGATTCATATATCGGTGTTACCCAAATATCGATGTGCATCGAACAGCAAAGTGCTCAATCAGTAATATTCAAATAGTTTCGTACCCTGCCAAAAACGACCCCTCCAATGATTTCTCGGAGGCAGAAGTGTCCAACAACTGTCCATATTGTTCGGCTTGTAACATAAAAATCGATTGCTCGCAAGTGGTAGCTCCTTCATTGGGGAATATATGTGCACCGCATATCTGCCTTGGTTATAGGGAAAAATGGTATTTTGGTTACAAAGGAAAACCTGTTTCAAACTTCAACGTCATATCTGTGGATTTCAGTTACTGTACCTGATGTGATGTTACTTGGATCTATCTTTTATATTATCCGTTAATAAAATATTGAACACTTCATTTGTTATGATTTAGAATTTTACCTTGTAAATTCTCATTTTAAATCTGTAGCTCATTTCATTTTAAACCTGTAGCTCACTTATAGTGCTCAATTTTTATAATAATTTAATTTTAAATGTTGTATGGCTTTTTATAGTGTTTTATTCCTGGGTAGGTTCAGAAAACAATAAATTTAAAGGTTGAGATTGTTAAGTTGATCGATTTAAATATCCAAACACGAAATTCTTTGGCAGGAGTGGTGAGGAGCATCCTAATCCATGGATTATTTTTGTTTAAACAAAGTTTTCGTCTTAAAATTGTTGGAACGTTTTTAGTCATTATTTCATGCATATTTGTGCAGACTAATATATCTAAGGGTTTTTGTTCCGAATCATTTTTTTTTTAAACCATAACTGTATACATTTTTATATTTTTTTCGGAAAAAATATATTTTTACACGGATTAAAACGAATTAAAAACGTCTGAAAATGAACGGATGACTTCAAAATAATGAATGGCAATGAACTAGATTGATTCTTTTTCTAAATTAAGATTGATTTCAACATTATCAATGTAGTTAATTCAATTCTCCACTTATGTGTTAATATGATGTCACCTACCAAACTTATTTAAGTTGAAAGAAAAATTATTTAATCTGAGATTTTTAGATGTGGACAAAAGGCTTGGAGAGGAGCATTATTTTCTTACTAGAAAGAACAAAAAAAACATATACACAAAAAAATTCATATACTACTCTATCTATGACAAAGAAATGCTGGCCATTGTGCATTGCTGAATTCTGACAATATTTAGTGGGAAACAAATTTGTAGTCAAAACATATCATAATAGTTTGAATCATTTCCTAACTCAAAGGGAAGTGAATGACACACAACAAAAGTGGTTAAGAAAGGTCTCAGCTTATTATTTTGACATAGAATACATCAAAGGAAAAAGAAATGTTGTTGCAGATGCTCTCTAGAAATCCAGCTCTCTCCTTAATGGAAATGAAAGCAAATTCAAAAGTGCTCAACTCTTTGTAGAATACTCAAAAAACAAGTTTGTTTGTGAGTTGTTGGATGGATTGATACATGATGACCAATACAAAGTCAACAATGGGGTTATTTACTACAAATATAGAATCTATTTGTTGCCTAAATCAGCCTTGAAACATAGGATTATGGAGGAAGCCCATAACTCCCCACTAGCAGGCCATCCTAGATATTTGAAGCCATATAGGCAAATAAGAGAAAGATTCACTTGGAAGGGGATGGAAAATGATGTCTTGAAGTATGTGAGGGAATGCAGCACATGTCAATGAAATAAAGTAGATCATACACACCATGTTGGTCTACTACAACCTCTACCCATTCTGGATAAAAAATGGGAAAGCATCTCAATGGACTTCATCACTGGATTACCCAAGGTACAAGGTAAGTATTGTATATATGTGGTAGTGGATAGACTCAATAAATTTGAACTCATTTCTTTAATGTCCCATCTACTTATATTGTTGCATCAGATTGCATGGTTTTCCAAGAACTATTATTAGTGATAGAGATAACAAGTTTACATGAGCATTTTGGAAAGAATTATTTAAATTGGTAGGAACAAATTTGACTTTCAATACTAACTAACACCCCCAAACTGATGGACAAACAAAGAGATTCAACCAATGGATAGAGGGATACTTGAGGAGTTATGTGACAAATCATCAAAAATATTGGATCAAATGGTTCCATTTGGGTGAGTTCTTCTACAACACAACTTACCATATGTCCATTGGAATGTCACCATTTAAAGCATTGTATGGTTATGAAGTTCCTATTTTCGTAAATCAATTTGTTGGATATTGTAGAGCCCCAAAAGCATAAGATTGGATTCAAGAGAATCAAGACATTCTGAAAACACTTAGATAACTTGCAAATAGCTCAAAATCAGCAGAAATTATATGCAAACCGGAATAGAACATAGCATAGTTTTCAGGTGGATGATTTGTTATATTTGAGGTTGCAACCATACAACTAATCATCACTCAAGGAGAAAGGAGATGAAAAATTGAAACCAAGGTTCTATGGGCACTATAATATTGTGAGAAAGGTTGGGGAAGCAACATATGAGTTGGAGCTTCCAAAAGGGAGCAAGATACATAATGTATTCCATGTTTCATGACTCAAAAAAGAAAGTGTCCAATAGGTAAAAGTCACCACCGAGATTCCTCCATTAGATGACAAAGGACAATTGGTATTGGTTCCCAAAAGGATTTTGAAGGTAAGTAAAAGAGGATTAAGGGGAAGAACCATTAGAGAGTATCTAGTTCAGTGGAAATATTTACTAAGTGAGGAGGCTACATGGGAGGTTGAACAAGTAGTGCAACACCCAGGATTGTAATTGCTTGAGGACAAGAAATATTTGGAGGGGAGGAATGTAATGTCCCCTCCACAGTTCCATTATGGTCAATCCACTTACCCATTCAATTCCCATGGGTTCAAGTGGAAATAAAATTAATCAGGGGATTAATTTGTCTATAGTCACTATGCACATTAAATTCAAATCAAGAAGGTGGGGGAGGGGTTGATGTAAGCCACAATTTTATAATAATAATTGACAAATATTGTTAATGATATGGAAATAGTGCAATCATCCTAGGAGGGTGCATAGGAGAGTGATTGGGTTCCACTTCTGAAGTAACTCCCATCCAAGGTGGAGGGAATCCAATCATGAAGGCATCTTTGAAATTGTAACATCCCATAAACTAGACCAAGGAGGATGCACTAGTGAAGTGTACGTGCAAGGAATCTCATGAATCGGCTCTAGGATAAAAATAGACCATGAGGGCGCATTAGTGGAGTGTAACTCCCAAGGAACCTATGACAAGCATCTATGCACTATGAAAAACATCTATGACACTATGACAGCATCTATGAAGGATATGAAAATGGAAGTCCCTAAACATATCTAAGGGAGTTGATTGAGGTGGAATGGGCCCACAAAATGAATGTAACTCCCTCCTTGTTCGAATTACTATGGTTGGCTAAGTCCTCATGTGGCCAAATAACATTAGAAGGGAACTAAAAACATCATGAATGATTATTCTCTCAACTTGTAATGTCCCCGACCATTAAACAATGTTAAGGGTGCTAACATTAAGTTAATTCAAACTATTGAGACTAAATAATAGTATTCAACATTTCAAATAAACCAACTAAACATTCTAAAGTCAAATTACTTGTTTAAAGTTGTGATATTTAATTAATTACTTAATTAAGATAATCACGACACATAATCAAGTTAATTGTGAAACTTAACTAAATTAATTACCTAAGGTCATAATCTCAACAAAACATGATTAAGGAATAATATTCATCATCCTTAGTGAGAATAAGGTCCTAAACCCATTCATGCTTATAATTTACCAAAACCATTTAAGAAGTTGAGTATTGTTGTTATAAATTTTCCACAAACTAAGTTAATTTATGGTGTTGTTATGTGTGTGCTATTGGAGAGGATAAATAGTAATAAAATAACACATCAAGACACATATGTAGGCGATAACCTATAGCCACACCACATTCAAGCAAAAAAAAGGCACCGGTTGCAATCACAACCCACAAAATCAGCTCTCAATGGTTGTCCCCTACAACCATTTTTCACTAATAAATTTATGATTTTATGGATTCTTCCCTCCAACCATCAATCAATATTATTATTGGATTACATTATTCAAATTCATATCTGGAAATAGGAGCAAATCCATGCACAGAACATTTCCAATCTAGCAACTGGTGTGCTCATCCTGTCATCGACAAAACGATTGGACCAAAATGGACATATCTTGGTCATCCGAAAATATTTATCAACGAACGAAAGACAATCCTTACTGAAAACGCTGCTCTGAACGCAATGGAATAGGTCTCATGAATACGAAATGAGCAGAAATAGGTGAACCAGAACCTATGGTTGCACCCCTCTCGATACCATCGAGCCAAAATTACAATTTGTGATTAAGGGAAAGAAGAATAGAATTAAGAAGGTAAGGAGAGTAGAAACATATTATATAAAATACATCCTTCTTGCATATGGATCCTAGCATACAAGAAATGAACATGCATACAACCAATTTATCCTCCATTGCACATATACCAAATAAAATAATGTAAATAAAAATGAAACATAAGTGATATATTTATCTCAAAATAAGGGCAACTGGCTGCAACAGGACAACTTTCCTCCCAGTCGTAGACACAATCAAGCCTTCCTCTCTTGAATAGGTCACCACGGGTAGAGTCACACTTAGTCTAGAAACTCTCATCACTACCTCTTCCGAGAACCACAATGCTTCTCCCTACTACTTTCATGACTTTCTTCACTGCCTATGGGAAGTGACTCCTCTCACCACCCATTTATTGGCTTCATGTGTGAGAACTTGGACTAGTAGAGTGATATAATGGAAGCAAAGGGAAATGATGTGAGGAACCTGCAACAATTAATTAATGAAAATACATGAGATAGCAGTAATAACAGAACTCGGAATCACTTTATTGATCATAGGCCACTTCGAGGGGGAAACCTCCTTTGAGCAAGCTCAATACAAATAAATTCACGGTACCTTCATTGGCCTCAACACACACTTATATACTAAGTCTATGCCCAATACTATGGATCAATACCATGGGACATATAATACTATGAGACGAATTACAAAGCATGCGTCCAATACTGTGGGTCAATACCATGGGCTAATACAAACTATGGATCAACAAATACTATGGGACGACTTACAAAGCATATGCGTCCAACAACAATATACTAACAAAGTAAAGAGAAGGGTTGACAAGGGTTCCTAACATCCCCTCTCCCTTAGAAAAAGCTTTTTCCTCAAAGCTTTAGATGTGGAAATTGGTGCAGAATCTAAAGGAGTGGTTCCCCTGTAGCATCCTCGAGTTGCATTCTGTGCCACTGAATTAATGCCTTTGTGATAGAGTGAGAGAGAAGCTGATGCCTTTTGAGTTTCAAGGAGGATTGCTTAGAAGGCTGTCGATGAAGAAGAACCATATCAACTACATGAAAATGGTGCTCATAACGATGTTGATCAGCGTGTTGTTTCAATCAAATTCTTGCCATGTGAAGATTGTCCTGCAGAATGAGAAGAATCTGATCGCGGTTTCGAAGAACCGAGTCAATTTCCTGAAGTGGGGAACTGCGAACGGCGTATGGAAGAAGAACTGGCGGTGCCTGTCCATAGAATGCTTCATATGGTGTCATTTTAGATGTGGTATTGTACCACTAGAGCGCTTCAAAGAAATCCATAGAAATAGTTGTCCAAATCTGTGTAGGGATGAGCAAGGGTTCGAGCAGTCCCGAAAGGAGTGTCGTTTCACCCTTGTTGACCTAGAAAGTATCACAGCCAGCCACCATCTATTGAATTGTCATTTTTAGTCCTTGCCAAAAGAAGTTACATTGTTCCCGGTCATACGTTTTGAGGAACCCAGAGTGCTCTGCCTATGGAGAAGCATGGAGTTCATAGAAGGGATATCCCTATTGATCAGATTGCAACCAATGTGGAACAAGTAGAGAAATAGCTGTAAGAGAAACTAGGTCATCAAGTGTGCGAGAAGGAGCATCTGCCACCGAATTGTCCTTACCCATATTGTAAGTGATTGCATAGGAAGAACCCATGAGTTGGATAACCCAT
Source organism: Larix kaempferi (assembly GCA_027924585.1). Taxonomy (NCBI): domain Eukaryota; kingdom Viridiplantae; phylum Streptophyta; class Pinopsida; order Pinales; family Pinaceae; genus Larix; species Larix kaempferi. Next base: position 7,238,277 of record BSBM01000866.1, read on the forward strand.
TTCAGGTGTGCTGGGGAGGAGACCCGTTGTTCCAGGAAATTTTCCAGACTCCGGAGATCAGTCTTGATGCAGAAATAATTCCATAATAGGGATGGCTTCCACTTCTGTACTGCATGTAAAATAGCCATCAGTTCCCTCTGAGATGTAGATGCGGCTAAATTCTTACCGAAAAGGTCTCTTGAAGGCAACAAGCCCACTGTTTCAGCAAAGACACCTACATATCTATCCAAGGAAGTACTGGAGACCGTTGATGGGTGCATCTGAATGGAATGGAGCTGAGCGATGACACCATGTGAATTCTTCTTAAGGATCTTTTCTAGGCGATGTGAACTGATGATGCGAAGAGACCCTGGTTGTAAGCCCGTAAATTTGTGGTGTTTCCCATTGACTGAAAACTGCATCCAAAGTTCAACAAAATCCCATAAAATGGGGCCAAGAGTGCGTAACCATTGAACACCCAAAACCACATCACATCCGCCTAAGGAAAAGGCAAACATGTCAAAGCGCAAGTTATAATCTTCCAGAGAGATACGTACATTGTGACACTTCCCCTTGTAAGGTAAGGTGCTCCCATTGGCAACCATGACTTCAAAGTTGGAGCAAGGATGGACAAAACAATCAACCTGTTTGGAAATCTGAGGGTCAATGAAGTTATGAGTGCTATCAGAATCAATGAGTATGGTAAGAGGGAGCTTCTTGAAGTAACCCCTTACCCGCATTTTTTATGGGGTGGTGACGCTAGTTACATCATGGAGAGAGATCTCTGGTGGTTCGTCCTGGGATGGGGGGTCAACAGGCAGGTGTTGAATGTCGACCTGATCATCTATTGTATCTAGAGCTTCTTCACCAAGTTCAGAGGCAGGCGGAGAATCCACATCCAAGAGATAGAGCTTTTGCTCAACACATCTATGTCCCCGAGTGAATTTCTCATCACAATTATAACAAAGCCCTTTTTCTTGGCGTGCCCGCATCTCTGGTTCAGACAAATGCTTGATAGGAGTTGGTTGAGGAGATGGCGTGATGGGAGGTCTTTGGGAACCCATATTTTTGAAGGGAACAAAGGTGGGTTTGGAGCGTTGTTGGGCTGCGATCTTTTCCTCTACCAACTTAGCCAACCCTAGGACTTCCATCATTGTGTTGGGACAGAACATTTTGACCTCTGAGCGGATTTCATCCTTAAGACCACTGATAAAACAACTCCTGTAGAATTCATCAGACAATCCTTCTGTGTGATTGGTCAGTTTCTCAAATTCTGTTTAATACTCTCTCACTGTGCCAATTTGGCGAAGTTTAGTGAATGCTCCTGTGAAGTCATCAAAGGTAGTAGGACCAAATCGTTGCAAAAGGAGTTGGCAAAAATATGTCTAGTTTGGCTTGTGATGAGCTTTGATGTACCAACGGTACCATTGAAGGGCTTCCTGTTCCAAATGAAAGGATGCAAGTGGAACTTTCTGGACATCAAAAGTATTATGCAAACTGAAATATTGTTCTGCCCGGTATATCCATCCAGTCGGATCAGTACCATTGAAGCAAGGAAAATCAAGCTTCGGCCCACGAAAATTGTTGGAAGAAGAGAACCCAATGGCTGCAAAAGATTATGGTTGTCGGTTATTGTTCATGGCTGAATGCTGAATATGGAGGCTGAGAAATTTTTCATCCAGCTCCTGGATTTTGGTTTGGATGGTTGCAAGTGCTTCCTCCATGGTTTTTGCTCCTGCGCGGGTGACAACCATAACCAGGAGTTTTTTTTGAGTGGGTAGATAAACAAAAACAGAAACTGTTTTAGTAAAGGAAAATCTGGATTTGGGAAAACATTTGATGGGTAATTTGGGTTTGACTAGGTTATGGACACTTTTAATGGGACGGGGAAGCAGAAAAGCGGGATTTCATTAGGGGGGTGAAAGAATGAGAAAATTTGGCAGAGAGGGACAAAGAAGCAGAAATATGAAATGAACACTGTGGTAAAATTTGAAGGCGATTGTGTGAAAATCGAAGAAGTTATGGCAAACCCTAAAAATAGATAAATGTGGAATTTATGGCATTGGGAAGTGGAATTTGGGATAGGGTCCTCAGGAATGAAATATGCAAAATGGGATTGCAGGGGTGTCAGGGAAGTTTCAAGGGAAACGAATTTAAAACAAGGGAGATATGGTGGAAAAACATTTTTTTTTTTTTTAGAAATGGATCTGCAACAGCGCGGAAGGGATTGGCAACAGATGGATCTGCAATAGCATGGAAGTGATCGGAAACAGATGGATCTGCAACAACGTGGAATTGATCAGCAACAATTATGGGTAGAGGAAATCTATGATTTATCAGCTTAAAATAGATATGGACCCTAAGTATGCTCGGCTTCCTAACGGTTCCGGGGATTCACTTGGCCACCAATGTTGTTTGACGGATTGCGTATTGGGGCAGTACCCCTCACTCCACGGCTCAGGTAAAACTGATAACCGCTTTTCCACAAACGACAGCTCTTGGTTTACCTCACGAGTGGGAACTAGTCAATCAGGTAGGGGTCGTTGGCCTTTTTGCTGGCAGGTCCTCTCAATGGGCCAGCTACTTCGGGGTTCCTGTGGTACTCCTCACAATGAATTTTAGGGCTTATTCCCAAGTACTTCCCACAGTTAAGCAGATAGGGATTATTCCCAGATCTGAACCTGCAACAGATGCGAAAAAAAAAAATTGGCAGACATTTTGCCCAGCGAGCTTAAGAAAGTGCTCTAATACCATATGTGAGGAACCTGCAACAATTAATTAATGAAAATACACGAGATAGCAGTAATAACATAACTCAAAATCATTTTATTGATCACAAGCCACTTCGAGGGGGCAACCTCCTTTGAGAAAGCGCAATACAAATAACTTCACAATACCTTCATTGGCCTCAACACACACTTATATACTAAGTCTATTCCCAATACTATGGGTCAATACCATGGGACATATAATACTATGGGACGACTTACAAAGCATATGCGTCCAATACTATGGGTCAATGACATGGGCGAATACAAACTATGGATCAACAAATACTACGGGACGACTTACAAAGCATATGCGTCCAACAACAATATACTAACAAAGTAAAGAGAAGGCTTGACACGGTTTCCTAACAAATGAGTAGACTACATATAAGTCTCAACACACTCTCAATACTAACAATATTCCCAACATGGTGAGATAACACAAGAGAAGTGATCCAAGGCTCAATATTAGCTTCAACAAGGAGAGAGTACATGTATAAATAGCTTAAGGAGGGAAATTCGAACCCAAGGTGGCCAACTAGAATGGGTTCAAGTGTGGTTTGGATTCATCATGGAAACATAACTCAAATTAGTGGAGTGGTGGCCTAGTTAGGAGATTCCCTTTCTCATATTAGCACCATGACAAGGAGTTACCAAAAACCAATGAGTGGAGCCATGAAGAACACAAGGAGGCACACTAATGCATATGGGGGGTTACAAAACATGAAGTAGGGAAAATTTTGTGAGAGAGGGGATTCAATAGGGTCATAATATCATGTAAGCACAAAAATATGGATGAATGTAGGAGTTGGGCGCACTTATGGAGGTGGAGGCATAAATCGAAAAAAAACAACTCCTAGAATCGAGGGAGAGGGCTCATAAATGAAAAAAAACACATAAATAGGATGTAATATCTCCCAAGGAGGGAGAAATAGGAAAGAGGGGCCCACTAAAGTATGTATAAGGTACAATAATAACTCTAGAGTTCATAAAAATTGAAAATGGGTTCAGTTGTACAATGTTTGGGTGACCAACACTATTAAATTCACCAAGGCACAAAATGAACTAGGATGGACAACTACCACCCAAAAACAAGCTATAAGGTGTTAGGGATGTCCCCCATTCCCCCTCACTCCGTGAGATCCATGGTATCCCATATTTTTTTAGTTTCCTTTCTCATCCATATGTTTATTTAATTAAATAGCAACAATCATTCAAAGAGAACAATAATGACAATAATAAAAACAACAACATTAACAATTAATAATAATTCCAAATTCCATAATCACATCATCAAAAAAATGAGCATAAGTCCATAGTCATATTAACAAATAGAACATAAGTCCAGGGCTTAACAATCGGGGTATTACATCCCCCTCCCCTTAAACAATGCATCGTCTTCGATGCATATTTATTACATACATGCTGTAAAAACCAATATTTCAAAATAGATGAGGGTATGATTCTCTCATAGCATCTTCCAGTTCCCAAGTCGCATCCTTAATGTTGTAATGGGTCCATTGGACCTTTACCTGTATGATCTCTCGATTCTAGAGCAGCTTGGCCTTGTTGCCTAAGATGGCAACAGGTTGTACCAAAAAATCCCCTTCTGGGTCCACCTAGATCATAATCCATTCGATCACACAATTAGTACCATGTACATACATGTATATATATATCAATAAAGAAAATAAAACCACTCTTAATTACCTGGATCACATTCCAATCAATTACATGGTTAGCATCAGGTATATACTTTTTCAATAAAGAGACATGAAATACATTATGTACTCTAATGCAAGCGGGTAGATCCAACTCATAAGCAACATGTCATATTTTAGCTAAGACCTCAAAAGGTCCACAATATCTGGTAGCTAGCTTGGAGCAATTCCCCAAGTTTAAGGAACTCTTCTTGGGTCTAACTTTCAAGAACATGTGATCTCCAACTTGAAATTGTTTGGCTGTCCTATTCTGATCTGCATAGATTTTATGCCTGTCTTGAGCTGCCTTTATATTTTGCTTTATCTTAGCCATCTAATCCTCCATATCCTTTAATAATTATGGTCCAACAATGACTCTATATGTTGGGTTATCCCAACTGATGGGAGTATTGCACTTCCTTCCATACATGGCCTCGTAAGGACTCATCTTCAAATATGAATGATATCCATTGTTATAAGCAAATTCCAACAAGTGTAAATAATCTTCCCACTTAGATGGTTGATCCATCACATACATCCTCAACATATATTCAATCACTTGGTTAACTCTTTATGTCTTTCCATTTGTTTGATGGTGGTATGTTGTACTCATGTTTAGACTTGTGTCAAACCCATCAAACAATCCTTTCCAAAAGTTAGAAGTAAATTTATAATCTCTGTATGATACTATAGCCTTGGGAATTCCATGCAATCTAGCTACTTCTCTCATGTAAATATCTGCAATGTCAGTTGCTTTATGAGTTGTCTTTACTGGAATGAAGTGTGTCGCCTTAGTCAACTTATCTACCACAACCATGATGGCATCATTTTGCAATATTGTCTTAGGAAACTTGGTGATGAAATCCATCGTCACTTCCCATTTTTATTCTAGGATTGGCAAGGGTTGCAACAATCCCACTGGGTATTGATGCTCAATTTTAACTTTCTGACATTCCATGCACCTAGCTATATATTCTGCAAGATCATTCTTCATCCCTAGCCAATAGTATTGTTTCCTTACTGTTGTTACCATCTTTTGATAACTCGAATGTCCGACAAAAGGAACATCATGCATTTCCTTCAGAACTATCTTCCTTATATCTCTACCATTGGGAACATAAACCGTATCTTTATGCTTAAGGATCCCATTTTCTTTCAACTTATACTTATCAAATTTTCATGGAATTTTCTATTGTTGCAATCCTTCTTTTTCCTATTGATGAATTTCATCTGTAACACTGGCTTCATTGGTCTTATCCTTTAAATCTGATGTACTAGTGCTAATAGCTGCTACATGCATCACATGTATCTTCCTACTAAGGGCATATGCTACCTTATTTTCCTTACCTTTGATATGCTTGATTTCAAATTCATATTCACATAATAACTCCATTCACCTCCTTTGTCTTGCATTCAAATTAGGCTACTCAAACAAGTACTTTAACCCATCATGATCAGTTCTTAACTCAAACTTATTACCCATTAGATAATGTCTCCACATCTTCAAAGAATGGATGATAGCTGCAAGCTCTATTTCTTCTCATGCTCCTTTAAATTTCTAGATTCATAACTGATCACATGTCCATCCTGCATCAATACTCCACTAATGCATTGCTTACATGCATCTGTGCACACAACAAAGTTTCCCTCAGGATTTGCGATCTTTAGAACAAGTGCACTAGTAAGAATTTCCTAAAGTATTTGAAAACCATCTTCACACTTAGGAGTCCAATCAAACTTCACACCTTTCTTCTGTAAAGATGTGATATGATGAGCTAACTTCGAGAATCCTTCAATGAACCTTCGATAGTACCCAGCTAATCCCATGAAATATCTTACTTCTAATACATTCATAGGTGTTTTACATTCCATAATGGCTCTTATCTTTTTAGGATCTACTGAAACACCTTCTTCAGATATGATATGTACCAAGTAATGAATTATTCCTTGATAAAAAGAACACTTTCTTAGCTTGGCATACAACTGATGTTGTCTAAGCACTTGCATTACTAGTCTTAGATGTTCTTCATGCTCTTCTTCTATCTTAGATTAGATAAGGATGTCATCTAAGAATACAATCACAAACTTATCTAAGTATTTTCTTAAAACCCCATTCATCAATCTCATGAATACTACAGGTGCATGTGTTAACCCAAAAGGTACCACAGTGAACTCATAATGTCCATACCTTGTTTTGAATGATGTCTTACTGATATCTTCATCCGTAATCCTAATCTAGTAGTATCATGATCTCAAATCTAACTTCGCAAACACTTTGGATCCTCTCAACTGATCAAACAAGTCATCAATCATTGGAAAGGGGTACTTGTTTTTAATTGTTGCTTTGTTCAACTATCTATAGTCTATGCAAATTCTTAGAGTTACATCCTTCTTCTTCACAAATAACACAAGAGCTCCCCAAGGTGAAACACTAGGTCTTATATAACCTTTCTTTAGTAGCTCCTCTAGCAGCATCTGTAATTCCTTTAACTCTAGAGTACTCATTATATAAGGTTATTTAGATGAAGGTACTTTCCCTGGCACCAAGTTGACAGAACAAATCAATGTCCCTCTTATGAGGAATTCCTGGCGGTTCTTGAAATATGTTTGCAAATCCTTGTAGTACTGGATAATCCTATAGTTCTAGATATTTTCCTTCTTTTGCCTCTTCCACATGAATTGTATATAATTGGCATCCCTTTCTGACACATTTCTTCAATTGTAGAGCTGTGACCTGCCTTATGGATATGGGTCTAGGTATACCTTTGACAGTCACTCGGTTTCCCTCTTCATTCAAACAAGTATAAGTTTTATTATGACAATCCAATATGGCATGGTATGCATCCAACCAGTCCATGCCAATTAATACATCATATGACCCTAAGGGTATGATGTTTAATTCTGCAAATGTTTTCAATCCATTCATTTCTAAGGGACACACTTTTACAAATTTTGTGATTTTCCTCTTGGCTCCTATGGCTAACTGTACTATACTTGTTGTTTCAAGTTTAATTTTATTCAAATGCCATTTCTCAACTAGATTAGGTGCAATGTAAGTATTGCTAGCTCCAGAATCAATCAAAATAGTTAGGATTTTATTAGCAATGTTACCTTTTACCTCAATCATTCGATACTGGTGGTCAGCTTGCCTCCCATCTAGGGCTGCAGAGATCCTCTACACACTTCCACCTACATATCCAACAATTGAAGCCTCTTGAACATTGTGAAGGTTATTTTTCTTACGTGGGAATTGACTATAAAAGTGATTTTCCTTACATATCCAACATTCCACAGGTGGTCTTTTCCCTGAAGGATCTTCCCTTGGTTGTCCTTGATAACAAGTATTGTTTCTGAATTTTGAAGTATGGAAACCTTTCTTTCTTTGCTCCTACTTCTTCTTCTTCATGTCCTTCCAATTCTTTTGATATGGGACCTTGCTCTTATTCTATTCATATAAGTGTTTTTCCTTCTAGATGGAATCCTTAAGGTTCTTTGGTCTATCATACTGGATTTTGTCTCTATAAGTTTCAGGAAGACCACTTAGGAATCTTTGAATCTTTACCTTCTCATCTTTGATGAAGTCCGCATACTTCAAAAGTTCCAAAAAATTATTCTCATATGCATCCATAGTCATGCTCTCCAATTTGAGCTCAAAGAACTCTTTCATATTTTTGTCATAGTAATGCTCAGAGAGGTATTCCTTTTGGAAGTACTTTTTAAATTTCCTCCAAGAGATTCTATCCTCATCGATGTCTTTTAAATTAACTAGATGATCCCACCAAATAGATGTCTTACCTTGCAGATGGTATATGGCTACTCTTGCTTCCATATTAGGTGTATACTGATGCAACTGGAAAAACTTCCTTAGTCCTAAAAACCATGCTTCTGCATCTTATCCATGCTTTACTTCTCCATCAAAATTTGGGGGTTTAATTCTTCTCAACTCTCCTACTAGTTCATCTTGGGTAGACCTCCTCTTCTTATATCTCACCAGAGATCTTTTAGGACTACTCTATGAACTACTTGATGCATACCCCATACTCCTATCTGAGTGATGAGGTCTCCTTGAAGATGATCTAGATCTCACATAACCTCTTCTATGACTATTTTCACAGATCTTTGGATTGTCTTCAATGATTCTAGATCATTCATAATCTGCTCATGGATATGAATTATCCTTTCGTTATCCTCCCTACAATTTCTTATTGAATCCTCCAAGATTAATGGTTCACTGCTCCTCTTATACCTATTTGACCTTCTTCCCTCAACAAACTCCTCTTCAGGACTGTATGGCCTCTGACCTTCCTCAAAATCCATCTCCAAACCCTGACTTCCTACTACTGAAATTGTACTTGTTGAATCTCTATTCTTCACAGGTTTGAGTAAGATCTCAGTTTAGTGGCCACGCAGCTTGCTCAATCATTCAATGGAAACTGCAATGTGTTCATTACCAACCATTTGTTATAAAACTACATATAAGTTCACTAGTATTCAAGCTACTTCTTCTTATAAAGTAACAAGCTAAATTTTCTAGGTTACAATATGCCTAAAGGGAGCTAGAAATCGTTCAAGGATTTTTCTCTTTATAGTTTGGACATCAAGTCCATAGAAAACCCAAGATAATATTTTAATTAATAACTCATATGTGAAATTATATTAAGGTTCATTCATCCAATTTATCTAATGCAAACTCATGTTTATAGAGTAACGTATAACTTGCAGAAATCCCAACAGCCGCAGCGTTGAAACCTTCGCTTTGATACCACTTGTAATGTCCCCGACCCTTAAACAATGTTAAGGGTGATAACATTAAATTAAGTTAAACTATTGAGACTAAATAATCGTATTTAACATTTCAAGTAAACCAACTACACATTCTAAGTTCAAATTACTTGTTTAAAGTTGCGATATTTAATTAATTACTTAATTAATATAATCACGACACTTAATCAAGTTAATTGCGAAACTTAACTAAATTAATTGCCTAATTTCATAATCTCAACAAAACATGATTAATGCATAATATTCATCATCCTTAGTGAGAATAATGTCCTAAACCCATTCATGCTTATAATTTACCGAAACCATTTAAGTAGTTGAGTATTGTTGTTATAATTTTCCACAAACTAAGTTAATTTATGGTGCTTTTATGTGTGTGCTATTGGTGAGGCTTAATAGTATTAAAATAACACATCAAGAAACATCTGTAGGCGATAACCTACAGCCACACCACATTCAAACAAAATAAAAGGTACCGGCTACAATTACAACCCACAAAATTAGCTCCCGATGGTTGTCCCTACAACCATTTTTCACTAATAAAATTCCGATTGTATGGCTTCCTCCCTCCAGCCATCAATCAATATTACTATAAGATTACATTATTAAAATTCATATATGCAAATAGGAGCAGATCCATGCACATAACATTTCCAATCTAACAAATGGTGCACTCATCCTGGCATCGACAAAACTATTATACCAAAACGGACATATCTTGGTCATCCAGAAAGCTTTTTCAATGAAACGAAAGGAAATCCTTACCGGAAATGCTGCTCCAGATGCAATGGAACAGGTCTCATGACTCATAAATGAGAATAAATAGGCGAACCATAAACTATGGCTGCGCCCCTCTCGATACCATTGAGACAAAATTACAATTTGTGATTAAGAGAAAGAAGAATATAATTAATAAGGTAAGGAGAGGAGAAACATATTATATAAAATAAATCCTTCCTGCATATGGATCCTGGAATACAATACATGAACATGCAGACAACCAATTTAGCCTACATTGCACATATACCAAATAAAATGATGTAAATAAAAATGAAACATAAGGGATATACTTATCTCAAAATAAGGGCAATTGGATGCAACAGGACAACTTTCCTCCCAGTTGTAGACACAGTCAAGCCTTCCTCGCTTGAACAGGTCACCCCCGATATGAGACCATGGATCCACAGGTAGAGGCACACTTAGACTATCAACTCTCAGAACTACCTCTTCCGAGAACCACAATTCTTCCCACTACTACTTTCCTGTTTGTCTCCACTGCCTATGGAAAGTGACTCCTATCACCACCCATTTCCTAGCTTCCTGTGCGAGAACCTGGACTAGTAGAGTGATATAATGGAATCAAAGTGAAATGACTAGATTACCTCTAAGTCTCAACATACTCTCAATACTAACAATATTCCCAACATGGTGAGATAACACAAGAGAAGTGATCCAAGGCTCAATATTAGCTTCAACAAGGAGAGAGTACATGTATAAATAGCTTAAGGAGGGAAATTCGAACCCAAGGTATCCAACTAGAATGGGTTCAAGTGTGGTTGGGATTCATCATGGAAGCATAACTCAAATTAGTGGAGTGGTGGCCTAGTTAGGAGTTTACCTTTCTCATATTAGCTGCATGAGGAGGAGTTTCCAAAAACCAAGGGGTGGAGCCATGAAGAACATAAGGAGGCGCACTAATGCATATGGGGGGTTACAAAAAATGAAGTACAGAGAATTTGCTGAGAGACAGGATCGAATAGGTTCATAATATCATGTAAGCATAACAAATAGGGATGAATGGAGGAGTGGGGCGCACTTATGGAGGTGGAGACATAAATCGAGGAGTTGGAAGCTAAATTCTAGATTACAGCTTCTAGAATCTATGGAGAGGGCTCATAAATGAAAAAAAAACATAAATATGAGGGAATTTCTTCCAATGAGGGAGCACTAGGAAAGAGGGGCCCACTAAAGTATGTATAAGGTACAATAATAACTCTAGAGTTCATAAAAATTGAAAATGGGTTCCATTGTACAATGTTTGGGTGACCAACACTATTAAAGTCAAGCACAAAATGAACTAGGATAAACAACTACCATCCAAAAACAAGCTATAAGGTGCTAGGTATTTCCCACATTCCTCCTCACTTCATGAGATCCATGGTCTCCCATACTCTTTTAGTTTCCTTTGCTCAACCAGTTGTTTATTTAATTAAATAGAAACAATCATTCAAAGAGAGCAATAATGACAATAAAACAACATTAACAATTAATAATAATTCCAAAGTACATAATCACATCATCAAACAAATGAGCATAAGTCCATAGTCATATTAACAAATAGAACATCAGTCTAGGGATTAACAATCGGGGTATTACACAACTAAATATATAAAAAATATTATTATGGGGAGAAATATTTAGAATAAGGGGGAAAGGGCCTCAATAATTCTATTAAATATATGTGGGTACCAAGGGTAAGTTATTTTGATCATTTTTCAATTGAATTGGAGATCTGTTGAGCTTCTCAAGATTGAGAGATGTGCAAATTTCCATTGTAACTAGTTTCGGTGGTGCAAGATTCCACCCTAGCTAGCCATGAGACGAGGAATCACCCTGATTTCTCTATGTATATTAATTGAGGGACAATTTTTCCCTTTTAATTTTTGGGTTCGAATTCATCTTAGTGTTTTTGGAATCTCAGTTTGTAGTAGCAGTAGATTGTTGTATGTTTTCTTCAATAGTTCAATTGTGTTGATGGTGTCTTGATGGAGGAGGGAGAACCAGAGGCTGTGACGATATCTTGGGGAATGATATATGGGCTATACTTATTCTTTATCGCATGGGTAATTCTGTTTAAGAAGTAGGTATGAGATAATGGGTATAAATAGTACTTGTGGAGGGTGCAACAATGAAGCATATTTTCCCATTTGGAGCAGCATTTTCCCTTCCTCTTCCACCAATTTTGTGAAAGCCATCTATTCTCTATTGTAGCATAACTCTTACATGTTTTTTTTCTTAGATACAATACCCTAATGTAAACTCAAATAATGCTCAATAATTAATGAAATCTACAACATTTACCCTCATGTATTGATCTATGTGCAAGCACTAGTTTCCTAGTCTAAAAATATGCAAATTTTGGTTTATTAGCTAAAAGTATGTTATTGTTTTAACACCATAACCAGTTGTTTGGAATTTATAAGTGGTTTAAATTGATGCATTTTTATGTTTATAATCATTGCATACCATTTTTTGAAGAATTCGAGTCAATTTGGTAGTGTTTGGGGTTGTTTGGAAACAATACCTTTCTTTAGCGGAATTCTGGTTTATTCGGTAAAAGTATGTTATTGTTTAACCACCATAACCAGTTGCTTAGAAATGATAAATGGGTCAATTTGATGAATTTTTATGTGTAGAATCATCGCATACAAATTTTGGAATAATTTGAGTTAGTTTAGTAGTACTTGGGATCGTTTGGAAACAATATCGTTTTGTAGTAGAATTTGACTAGTTTTGCCTAGTCTTGAATTAGGGTCGAGTTGGTTCAAAAAAAATTGGTTCTAAGGGTTGGGTATATTACAAATTCCTACTCATCCCATTCCAAACCCCAATAAATAATTTGTTTATCCTACTTACAATGATGGAATTCTTGCTTATCCTACTTGTATGACCTATTATATTGCTCCTCATCCATTGCAAGAAGTCTACACATTGTTGCAAGAAGTTCTTGTTACATTACAAGAGATCAAAGTAAGGTCAGGGAAATATATGAGCACAAAAGAATAAATAAGAATAGAATAAATTGAGGAGGATAATACCCTATCATGTCCCCAAACTTTGCATTGGGTCACAATGGCCTAAGCCACTTGGCCATACTCATGATAGTTTGTCAAATTGATGATAAGGGTCAAATAATTGCCAAGAATGATGTCCAAGTTAGTAATAATGTAAAATTGGATCCAAATTGAAAAGGTGGGTCACATTAAGAGAAATTCCCAATTCAAAGTTTGTAATATACCCATCCAAATGAACTATCATGGAGGAAAATTACTAGTCCCTAGGTTGGGGGTGGAAGCATTAAAAGTTGGAATAAGGGAGATACAAGACCCAAAATGACCTTAGAATTACAAATTCACATTAAATGGGTCAAACAAATAATAATAGAAATAAAATAAGGTGGCATTGGATCATTAGGGAACATAAGAGGTTGTGGGACCCACATGTGGCAAGATTCCACAATATGCTTGGCATTGTTCTCTCACCACTTCGAGTTCAAGATGAAGGGTAACATACTTGAGGAGGTTGAAGACATATTACTCATGGCATGATTAATGTAAGTTCGAATTGGAGTGGAAGAGAAACTCCCATGGAAGAGGAAGAGGCATCTTAGAAGAATTGGGACACTTGGAGCTAGATTCCCTAACTCCTATGACAACAATGATGGAGATTCTATGACACTTATGAAAAATTTCAGACCTGATTACTGACATATGACATATATAAAATTTCAGGGCTAAAATTAGCCTCCAATAGGGCTCACAAGGGATTTATGGCAGCCAAGAAGCTTCCCCATTCGAATTGAGGGAAGATGGAGACTAGGAATTGTGGGACAAGTGGCATTCATGGGAATATCTCCCTAACTCAAGTTGGGATGAGTCTCTTCAATGGAATTCGAGCTAAGGAGACCTTTGGAGGTTAATAAAAGATAAGAAGAAATAAGGATACCGGCTTTTGATCATTTCTCATTTTTAAAATTGGAGAGCATAGCTTGTCCATGCTAGTGGAGTGTTTACTCTACTTGCCTTAGTACCAATTTCGAGGGTGAAAGATTCCCATCCTAATTGGCAATGGGAGAGGCCATTCAGAAATTTCATTTGGAGCTACAATGAATTCATTTGTTATAGGTTGAATATACATGGCTTCTCGTGATATTCTCTTCTTCAACTTGTTCCCACATCTCTCTCACCTTTCTCTCTATATTCATGCTCTTGGAGAAAGGGTGCACATGGTGAGATGTTGATCTCTTTGTGGAAGTCCATAGGGCATAATTTATTTGTAATATGATGTTTGAACTCTGTATTTGATTCTAATATGAACCTCAGGTCGAATATCCAAGTAAAACCATGTAAAAATTCCAAATTATCTATGAATGGTGCCATTTTCCCCCATAGCTTTTGCATAGCACACTTGTTATTGCACATAGTTAGTGAAGGACTGCTATTTTGACTTCATGGAAATGTTAGCTGCTATATATATCTATAATAATCATATCATGAGAGCCACATTTCTAAACATCATGTATTTCAAGTGATATTTACATTCAAGGAAGAGATTCGAGCCATTTTCCCATATATCTTGTTGAAAGAGCTTGAAGTTGTTTGGTATCGACTTGTATTAGTAAATATCCATGGTTTTATTGTTGTTTGGAGAGACATGAATATACTGAAGAATTTTAATACACCTTATGCATGTCCTTGTAACATTTCTCACAAATTTCATAGCAAGTTATAGCGTTTTTCTCTCATTTCCCCCTATGTTAAGACATGTTTACCAATCTCTGATTTATGGGAGTTACAGCAGCCTTTAGGAACTAATTAATGATGAATTTGGGTGCCCATTTAAGTCATATAACTAATCCATGTATATGTTCTTAAATTTGGTAGTTTCTTACTGCAATTGGGAATCCATTAGTGACCTCTACCCTTGGGGGATTTCAACCTCGAATTTACTAGCAAATTTCCCTATTTTCTCCTGAACTTAATCCCTAGTTTATGAGAGAGATAATCCGAGTCATACATAGTGACTTAACCTCGGCCTCTCCTCTTATAATTCTAGCTTCTTGCACCCCGATATTACTTCCCTTTATTTAATATATTACCCCCATTCCATCTAAGCAGGTTCCAGGCAAGTTGGATTTAGATCTTTATTTAGCTTCATTTGCCAGTTTAGTATAATTTAATATCCTTTTTAAGGGAATCTCTCATCGGGACATGAAAGTGGATTTTATTCTTAATGAACTATACCCTTAGTTACAATGATCCTATTGTTAAAGGGCCTTGAGATTGCTTCCTAGTGTCTTGAATATGGATTATGTTGATGGATAAAGAGTCTAAGAGTGATTGATATGCTTCATTGATCATTTGCTTTTTTTGTCTCTTCATTACATGGTGTTTCCGGGATGTAGAGATGGCTCAAGGCATCCAAGACACAGTAGAGAGGCCTAGAGAGGAAATAGAGAGCCTTGGATCTAGCTACCATCGCATGAGAAACTACCAACACACATATTATCATCTACCAACACACATATTATCATCTACCATCACACATATATCTGAGGCTCAAGGCATCCAAGACACAATAGAGAGGCCTAGAGAGGGCATAGAGAGCCTTGGATCTAGCTACCATCGCATGAACAACTACCAACACACATATTATCATCACACATATTATTATTATGATTTGAAGTGCTATCAATGTGAGCTTCCCTTGCACCTCCAAACAGCTCACCCATCACCCTCCAAAAATAGCACTTCAACATAAAATAAAATAAGATTTTAATCTATAAACAACTTGGGATATAATTATCTTCTTAAAACACTTGGGATATAATTCTAATTCTTAAAAAATACACAATATATTTCATAAATTCATTAATACATAGTAACCTATTACATAACTAAATACATAGGTCACCAATAGCATATTTTAGATGTGTTGCTTCCATCACATAGGGTTTTTGTTTTGTCATCGCATAGGGTTGTTGTCAGGATCTAGATACCATCGCATGGAGATTCAGGATTTAGCTACCATCGCATAGGGTTTTTGTCAGGATCTAGCTACCATCGCATGGAGATTCAGGATTTAGCTACCATTGCATGGAGATTCCGGATTTAGCTACCATCGCATGGAGATTCAGGATTTAGCTACCATCGCATGGGATTTTTATAGTCAACCAACTTTATAAATTAGGATAACCTAACCCGAAGACGTACCAGTGATGTTATGTTACCTCATTATATCGAGGACCCCGGATGTCTCTGGGTAGGCAGCCTATCCCGAAGACATACCGGCTCGTATGCGACCTCATTCTAGCGAGGGCTCTGTATGTCTGGGAGGACTAGGTACAACATCTGCTAGGTCAGAGAGGCTGTCCGGCGGCCGCCGTTAGGTATGGATGCATGGGTGAGACCTATTGGGTCTAGGAAATGCCCCTTTTTGGCCATCCTTATTACATCATTTTGCCCTAATTTCATCCTACTTTCATAAGCTATATCCATGTCTTTCTCTAGATCAATCAATAATATTGACAGGTATAATTCGTTATTGCTTTATTTATTTTATGCCTAAGATTGATAAAGATTATGGATCGTAGTCCTTGGTTTATGTTGATCTGTGTGATTTCATTTAGTCAAGGTCTAAAGCGCAGGTGTATCAGCCAAGTGGAGCCAGTTGTTACTCTTCAAAGCACTAGCTTCTCATACTCCAAGGAACAGCGCATCCTCCACGGTAATTGTAACAGATCCTCACTGTAACAGATTCCACTGAAACAGAACCTAGCTGTGACAGAGAGGTTGCATTCCAGTTGCTGACTCTGTTGATCCATTAATTATTAGAGCAACAGCATCCTTCATGATTAACAGCCTTGTTTAATACGGCTGTATCAGTTAGCTATAACTCCACAGCATGAAGATCATAGATCTTCATTGCTGCACGATTATAGTGGATCTGAAACTGTATTTTCCTTGTATAAATTCCAGAAGGCTCTCGTAGCCTAGGGTTGGACAATTACCATTTTACATAAGCTGTAACAGAGCACTGATACTGTCAATTTCCATCATTAATATGAGAGCAGAGTTCTTCATTTTTGTGTCTTAATTTGTTATGATTCTTAGCGTCTCTATTAGAAGGCCAGGGCCCACCTTCTCACAGAGATAGCCGGTTTAAGTAGGTAGAGTAGTTTAGCTTTACTTCTGTTGTGTGGTGTGGAATTATTGCAGATGTTATTGGTAGCTACAACAGAGAATTAGCTTTCCTTTTGGTAGTTCATAATTTCATCCTGAATAGATGTAGCAGATTGGTGTGACATTTGACTATGTAGGATAATTCATTTAATGCATGTGTGTTTGAATCAGCTGTAACAGCCAAGCTCAATTCCAATATCTTTCAGTTGTTTATGCTTTCTAGGATTTCCAGTAATTATCAATTAGAGTCCAAGCTTAGATTCTGGTTCCTGTTGTATCTTCAATTGATTTAAAGTAGGCAGATAAAGATTGAGTAATAGTAGCTACTGGATGGATCATTTTGGTAAAGATCAATTATTGGTAGTTTGATAATTATAGGATTTAACTTCTTGCAAAAGCAATCTGGTTGATTTCTATTCTTAAATTGATAACTACTGGGTGATTTATGTAGGAAGGTAGTTTCAATCAAATCCTTAGATGTGTGAATTACCTTAGTTTGCTTTCAGGAGTGAGTTTGGCTGGATAGATTGGTAGGATCATTATCTACATTTAGTAAATCAACTGCTTGACATGTTTATGCACAAATTATGCTTATTACCATCGAAACAAAATACCTCCTTGGGTTTGAAAATTTATATTGACCATCCTATGTGTTAGCTTTAAGTAACTGACATATAGGGTGACCAACAAGACCTCACCCCAACTAACACCAACTCAGTCCGCTACGATTAAGAAGGTGTGGCTGTCCTGGACCGTTAGGATAAAACACCTATAAGAAAAGAAGTGGAACAAAGAATGGGAAGAGGGCCAAGACAGACCTTGCGTACAAGCTCGGGCGATGATGACATTGCATACCAAATTTTATTCCTGAGAGCATGTCTCAAAGACACTCGAACAGTCCTCGTGAGCATGCAAGGTGTGGTTGACTCGCTTCACCAAATAGTTTCCTTGAGAGTAGCTCAAGGACCCTGATAGGCATTGGAGCTTGAATTTGCAAGGTCCTTTTGACCCAGCCAAGCCAAGTTTATTGCCTAAAGGGGCGGTATTTGTACTATGTACTTTAATATTGCAGGAATATTTTGATAGTGTATAAGCACCCATTAGGTTAATTTTTATGTCCTAATACCCTTCAAACACTCTCATTCCAAATTCAAAATCCTTAGGATTCTTTTGGAGCCATCTACCCTTGGGGGTTTCAACATCGATTTTCCTAGTAATTTTTCCTTTCATTATTTAATTGTAAATGCAAGTTGATGAAGTAATTAGAAGGTGTCCAATCATATAATAGTTGTATTAGGGTGTCCTAATACACCTCAATCCACTCTGGACATAAATCGAAATCATTTGGGATCATTTGGGACAATTTGGAGCTTCACTAGTCCAAGGTTCAAAAATTGGCCAAATTGGGGACATTACATACCCCCACCATATCCGAAACCATTATCCCCAATCATCCATAGAGAATTGCAGAAATGGAACCTCCAAAAAAACAACATCCTTCTCCATTTATCATGCCTCCCTTCTCGGAAATATTAGAGATCAAAGAATGAATAACCACACCTGAATTTGACTTTGTTTCCGAACATAAAAAGTTGTGCATAAAGATCCCCTTACTGGAAATATATCCATATATGCATTTAAAACAACAATGAATACTGAATTTGAGATAATAGATTTGGGAATGTTAAAATATTTTCTTGGAATTGAACTCATGCAATCTAAAAATGGAATTTTCATTTCTCAGTCTAAGTATGTCAATGACATATTAAGAAAATTTAGAATGTTGGATGATAAATTAGTGGCAACACCATTGGAAATTGGTATGAAGCTTGGTAAGGAATAAAAAGAGTCGAATATTGATATGACAATGTTTAAAAGATGGTTGGAAGTCTAATGTATTTGAAAACTACAAAATTTATGGAGTCTTCGAAGAGTAATCATTGGCAAGTTGGAAAGAGGATTTTACAATATATTACACAGACAACAAATTTTGGAATTTTGTATTCAACAAATTCATATTTCTAGTTGTATGGTTATTCTCATAGCGATTTCTCATAAGCACTAATGGTAGAAAGAGTACATCGGGTTATGTATTCAATTTTGTTTCAGGTGCAGTAGCATGGGTAGAAGCATGACAAATTGTTTGGTTGTGAATAGTTTTATCTGATCTGATACATGATCTTTGCGACAACAAATCAACCATAGCACTCTTAAAGAATATTTTATCACAATAAGAGTAAGCATATAGATACTAGATTTTATTTCATCATAGAACTTGTTAATAATCATGAAATATGTATGCAAATTTGCAGATAATGCAATGTAATTGCATGTTTAATGCACCTCGATTTTGGGTCATGGGCACAAGACTTCCCATGTTTCAAGATGATCATCCATCCCATGGAATGTTAGAAAAACAAGATCGCAGAGCAATAACAATAAACAGAAATGAAAATATAATCACACATACACATTACAAGAGAGACACAAATATATCATGGTTCACCCAACTTGGGCTACTTCCACACTGAAGTTGCTAGTCCTTATTATTATACCGTCCAGCAAAGTGAAGGAATAAAACCTTCAGCACAGCCGCTGCACTTTCTCTTCACTGTATCACAGTCTCTCTTCTTATATCAAAGATCTTTACAATGCATAAAACCTTTAATACATCAACCCTAGTCGTATTACAATGTCTTTCTTTATAGGGGAGATACAATGGGAAAATACCACGGGATACCCAAAACCATGGGCCCGAAATCTGTTGGCGAAACAGCCCAAAACAATTTCTCGGGGACGTTACCCCCAAACCCCAAGGTTGGGGAATGAGTGTACATTCCTCTGAGGTGCACAACTAAGACAATATCATCTATGAGACTATAAGATCTGGCTCCACAACCAACATGAAACTCTAATGACTAGAAATCAACATATGTATAAATACCTTTTGTTTAATAAAGTGATATATTTTTTTTGGTTTTTGTTGTTTTTCTTATCACGCCTCCATTGTTCCAATAGTGGCTCAAGGAATAGTGTAGACTGGGGTATCATTTTTTTCCAATGTTAACAGTTATAATGAGCTCTATGTATTTGTCAACATTATCAATGCATAGCGGCTTTGTTTTAGACATTGATCCTACACTTGGAACAAGCAGGGCCATATATATACAAAGCTTAGACATCACCCTTGAATACATTATTGGATCTTTCAGGAGCAAAGTGCGAAAAGAGTTGGAATTTAATTGGTTGTTTTTATTTCTCAACAAGTGCATATTTGTAACTAGCACATCCACTTAACTTGTGGTTGGTGAACACAGACAGGCCACAAGTTAAGTGCCATGTACAAATTATCTATTACTTGTAAGTGTCGCGTAGTTGTAATCACCCATTGTGTATTCCTTAGCTACCTGTTATCACCTGCCTTCTTCTAGTTAAACAGTTGTCTTCCATGAATTGCCTATTATCCATGCATTAACTATGAGTTATCCATGCATTAACTATGAGTTATCCATGCATCAACTACTAGTTATTTTTTATATTCTCTTTTCTTATATAATTGTTTATCTCTAATTTGGAACGACGCCCATAAAATCAATTTGGACAGTACACTTGTCTCATACTCTTGCAATCTAGGAAATGTGTACTTTCTAGTCCACTCCAAATTCTAAAATATAAACAGCTATTAGTGAAATTATATTGGACTTGTGAAGAAAAATGATTGTTTAGAAAAAATGAAAAGCAGTTTAAAATTAGAGGCTTGGAATAACATAACTAAATAGAACTCACAATATGCACATGCTTCGTGATTCGACAGGATTTAAAACAAAAACACAAACATGTTGGTGCAATTGTTTGTATGAGGCAATCTGTAAGGGAAGACAACTAATATGTACAAGAAAAGCAAGCAAACCTGTAAACTAAAGAGAGTATATTTTATCTAGAGCAAAGGATATTAGTGTTTGCAACTATATATATATATATATATATATATATATTTCAAGGTAACATTTCATAGAGGCTTTGTTTAGCTTCTTATTTTTGTCACAAGCTTTGCAAGAAATATTGAAGAGGTTTTACTATTTTGTTTGACATAGTTGTGTAGGAGAAGTATTATATCAATTGACTATAGTTTCCATTGTGTAGAAAGTATGTCTAAGAAAAAAATCATTTTATAGAACATTACGAAAGAGAGTCAGTATTGAATACTAGTAAAATGTTTCTTTGATTTGAAAATGTGGATCGTAAGAACTTGTAGTTGGTGTAAAAACACACTATTTAGTGATATTTGTTTTTCAAACACATTAGCTTGGTATCCTTCTTAGATTGATTTTGTAATTTTATTGTAAAATTAATATAGATCAATAATCATTAACCTTCCATTTGCATGTGTCCAAATTTCAATTTGGTTTTTTATACCTAACTTTTTTTTGTAAAGATAGAAATAGATTAGATATTATGAGTCAAAAAGATATTAGGTGATGTTGGTTGGCCTACCATTGGGGAAACAAGACCAACCACATAGACATAGTTTATAGACTAGTTTCCAAGTAGAATTGTCTTTAAAGAGTGTAATAAAAACACTATTGCTATCATGTCTGTGGCCATCCACAAAATTTCTACGTTTCCCAATATTCAAAATGGGGATACCCCAGAGATTGGTGTTGACACTAAGGTTATGCTAGATCGACCTATCTTGAAAACTATAGAATATACTAACATTACTAAAACTGAAAAATAAAAATAAAAAACCACTAAGACCAATGATGAGAACTATCCCGTAAGAGACTACAAAATGATGATTAGTTGTCATCGAAGATTGTGATGAGAGGAGGTACCCTGCTTTCACTGGCATCTTTGCTTTCTTCTGAAGTCCTCTTTTTTGGAATGCCATAACTTTAGTTGTGTGGGATAGAATGTGGTTTATATGATCTTGCATTGCAGGGTGGTTGGAGCCTTAAATCCAACTTCCTATCCTTCCATCCTTCCCAATAATCACCATGATCACCGCACTTGATGGAATGAACATGCTAAGGTACGAAGAGTCCATAACCATCATGCTACACATATCTGAGAGCTGGAAGGGCCATTGTTGTCTAGGGGTCATACCTAAACCAATATCTCTATTGATGACCTTTATGTCTAAGCTCTCCCTCCTCTAGCTATTCAAAATCTTAATTTTCTTCATCTGCCTTGTGGGACACTATTTGAGCCACCCATCACATTGTTTGAACATCATTTGGGACATGTTCCAACTATGGTCGGCGTACACCCAACATGGGGATTCTCTCCCTAACTTAAAATAAAATACACTTTTATGATTTAAAAAATATCTATACATATCAATACGTAGTAGTATTCCATTTCCTTGTGTCGAAGTTTCAATTTGGTTTGCTACAATGTTGGGTTGGCAAGAGCAAATTTTAAATTTTAAACTAAAAGCAAAAGCCATTCAAAATCAATGTTATATCTTCCATAGTCAATATATAGTTTGAGTGGGCCCAACAGTTAAGCACAGATGTTTCTTCAAAAAAAAAAATAGAAGTAGAATGCATACACATTTACATAGATTTTTCATATAAATCTTGACAAAAATGTTTTCTTCCTATAAAAAATCTAAACAAAAATGTTATCATATAATCAATATTTTATATGTTTTTTAAACATGTACTAATTTGCAAAGTTTCCTTGAGCATTTTTCTTTTAAACATTCAATAAATTTTGAAATATTCTATTTCATTGAAAACATGGCCTTATTGTGTAGCAAGATGAAAACATTCATCATGATCATAACTAGTCAAAGCCTCATAGATTGTTTTTACCCGAATATGTAATTATGTCTGCTGAAGGCTGATGTCAAGATCAGTAAGATCGAAGGAAGACTTTCACAACCACATCAAATAGGAAAATGTTTGCAAGTAAAAACTGAGGGGTTTTTAGTTTAGTTTTAAACACCTTTGCAAATGGACTTTGTTGGGAAAATTCATAACAATGTCCTCTGAAAATGAAAATCTTGTATTTTTCTATAAAATGAATATCTGGGCCTATTCTATAAAATTCAGACATCACTTCCTTCTATAAACATGTAACGTGTTTGATTGTTATTAATTTTTTTATATTAATGGTTCACTTGAACCAAATTAAATAAATATCTTGCAACCTATCATTCAAAATTCATCAAAATTTGCGTCTATTTAAAGACCGCAAGGGATTCAGAAAACAAGAGATGTAAAATTGCTATATTAAATTCCCACAAGATGGAGTGCATCAATCTTAATAGTGGATTCTCGGATGGTTTTTTCTTTGGGTGGTCAACATCGTGGATTTTAGTTGAAGAGTCCATTAATTTATTAGTTCGCAATTCACCAGATCCTCACAAAAATGTGATTGATATGCCTAGCACAACCACTTAATTTGTGACTAGTAAACACCAAGTAGACAATGACAACATATTAAGTCGATAGATCACAATGCTTCTTCTCTCAACAAGTGAGAGGCTCCATAATCTCCAATAATTCCATATAGATAATTAACCATATGTTTAAGTAGATAGATAATTGACCATATGTTTAAGTAGATAGATAATTGACCATATGTTTAAGTAATTATGGTCACATAAGAATTCAAGTTTCATCATAATCTCTTTAAAATTTTATGGCCTCCCTAAGTTGATCCTCAATCAAATTATGTACCTCTTATACTTTAAAAATATATATAAATTAATTTAATTTAAAAATCAAAATTTGAATACAAATATGGCTATTAAGTTCTAAATGTTAGAAAAAAAATCAAATATGGCTAAATCCGGTTTATATCCCAAAATCGCCGGAAAAGCGGGGCATTTTGGTATCATAATTAATCACAATGGATTTAGGCATGACATGCAATTTAAAAGTATTGTCCATAATGACCTATTCTACTTTAGGGCCTTGAATGAGTGTTGAGAGGCACATAAGTGAGAATTTTTGAAAAGGCCTGATTTTGGTAACCCCACAATGAAATCCAAAGAAGTGCCAACCCACATGATTGCAAGAATGGTTATTAGTTGTAAGGCTCCTAGATGTTTTATTGTTTCCCTTTGTGTCATTGGAAAGCATCACATTCAACCACAAAGGTGTGAATGTCCTTCTTCATACAGGTTCCCAAAATAATGGATGCTTAGTATTTTCATATGTTTTCAAAAACCTAAAATGACCCATTTTGGGGGAGAAATGTAATTCAAATAACACTTTGAATTAAGTGAGAGATAAAAAACCAAAACAATATGGCCTTTATAGTAGATCTCACCATCCTTCTAATTTTAACTTGGTGTGCTTGAGGGTTGGCTTGTAGTTGGTGGACCATGTGCATGATCTTGGAATCCTCTAACCATTCTTGAAGTAACTCCTACAACCAATAAAGCACTAATAAAGATAAATAAAATATGGACCCTTCCCCATCATGCTTCTTAAAGAGAGCATCAAGTGCCATATTTCATTTCCCTTCTCATACATAATCTCATAGGAATAGCTTCACGTCAATGATTCACTTTAGTTTTGGGGTGATATGAAGTGTTGAGATTCAATTAGGTACCTTGAAGCCAAAACAAACAAATGTTATAAGAAATCACTAGTGAAGATGGGATCATAATCAATCACGATGGGTTTAGGCATGCCAAGCATTTTAAAAGCATTGTTCAAATGGCCTATGCTATTTTGTAGGCTTTGAATGGGTGTTATAAGGCACATAAGTGAGAATATTTGAAAAATCCTTACAGGCTTGGCAACCCCTAAATGAAATCCAAATAAATGTCAATCCACGCAGTTCTAAGAATGGGTAATAGTTGTAAGGCTCTTAGAGGTTTTATTGTTTCCCTTTGTATCATTGGCAAGAATCAAATTCAACCACAAAGGTGTGGATGTCCTTCTTCATTACTTTTGGATGCTTACTATTTTCATATGTATTCAAAAACTTAGAAAGACCCATTATGGGGGGGTAATTGTATTTCAGATAATAGTTTGGATTGAAGTGAGGAATAACAAACCAAAACAATATGGCCTTCATAGTAGATATCATTATCCTTACATGCGTGACTTGGGTGTTCCTATGGGTTGGCTTGTAGCTGATTGATATGTGCATGATCTTGGAATCCTCTAACCATTCTTAATGTAACTCTTACAACCAATCAAGCACTAAGAAAGAATTAGAAAATATGGACCCTTCCTGATAATGCTTTCTAAAGAGAGCATCAACCATGATATTCCATTTCCCTTCTTATCTATAATCTCATATTCATATCCTAACATTTTGGTGATCCACTTTTGTTGCTCTAGGGATTAAAACATTTGTTTCATGAAATATTTCAAGTTGCGGTGCTCTATTTCAAGTTGATCTTCCCAACTTTATATCACATAATTGTTAAGTAGTGAAGGAAAGTGGAATACCTCTTATAGTAACATAGACCCAATTCCTTTGCTTGAGGTATCACACTCCAAAAAAAAATCATATAGAAGTCAAGCAAGGTGAGGACTAGTGTGGCACATATAACATCTTTTAAATTCTAAAAATCCTTTTCATCCTCTTCATTCCAACTAAAGCATTTTTTTTACTAAGGTCATGAGAGGAGTAGAAATTTTACCATAGTTTTAGACAAACGCTTGGTAGTAACTTGTGAGGCCCAAAATACCACAAACGTTTAAGCAGTTTGGGACAAGGCCAATCTTGCATTGCCTCGATTTTATTAGGATCCACATGGACACCTCCCACTAAAAAGTGTCCCAAATATTCAACTTGTAAAACACCAAAAAATCATTTAGAATTCTTGAAGAACAATTGCTAATTATGGAGGAGTTTTAAAAACTAATCCACATGTTCCACACAAGTTTTATTGTAAAACAAGATGCCATCAAGTAATACTAGGATAAAATGACATAGAAGAGGCTTAAAGATGTAGTTCATGAGGCTCTAAGAGGTGGAAGTTACTCATAATGGCTATCGTGAGTGTGTAGAACAAATTTGGGAATACCAACTTCCGAACATGCAAATTTGGTGATAGTTAGAGCGAACATCAAGTTTAGTGAAGACTATGCTCCATGTAGCTCATCTAAGAGATCATGAATAAATTAAATGGGGAAATTATATTTCACTATCAAGTTGTTACAATTATGAAAATCAAGACACGTTTGCCAAGTTCCTTCTATTTTAAGGATACAATAATAGGGGTTGGTACCAGGACAGATGATACTAGCAATGAATAGCATTAGTTAAATCTTTTCAATTTCATTATTTTGGGCAAAAGGATGATGGTTTGCATCTATATTGAGTGGTAACCTATTAGAAAGCAATGGAATTCTATGATTAGGCTCTCTATGTGATGGTTGTAATCCTTATTGATGTTCAAAGACTTATTTTTGTTTTTCCAATACTAACTACAAATATGGATCAAGGAAAATTTTAGGGGTGAATGGGCTATTTTTAGGCCTTTTTTTGAAAAACAAATTGTCAATTTGCATTTTTTCAAAGATGTTTTGCCCAAATTCCATAGGATATTTTTTCTTAACTCTAAAAATCACCAAAATTGTCCAAAAAGTATATAAAGTCTTTAGAAATTTGAATATTTTTACAAAAAAATCACTAAACATTTTATGGTTGCAAATTTAAGTATTAGTATGATTCGCCAAATTTTTTACACTTTCAAAAAATTATGAATCCTTAGAATTAGTTTTGAGAACCAAATTACTATGAATTTATTGAGGATATTTTGGCTCTTCATTTATTATTTTTTATGGAAAACTCATGTATAAATAAGATCTCATTCTTCATTCAAGGAGGAGGTTATTAGAGCAATAGTCCAAGTAATGATGAAATAAAACTATACTTTCAACTTGATTCAATATATATATTAGCTTTATAATTTTTTGTAATGTGATTTTATTTATTTTTTATCATGTAATTTAATTTACTGCTTTGTTTTAATTAGATAATTATGTATCTCTCATTATGTAATTTATTTTTACAATTAGTGATTGAGAAGTTTATTTTACAATTTATGAATATAGTAAATGTGCTTAATGCAATAATATTATTTACTACCATGGATCATAAACAATAACTTGTATTTGGAAGGATAACTTTTAGATTTCATTTCTGCGATTTACTTTTCTTTCAAGTGTGGTGTGCACTCACATTTAGAATTTACTTTTTTGCACAATGTGAATGCACTTTTAGAATTTACTTTTCCACATAGTGTGAACTTCGTTTTAGCATTTGAATTTAAATTATGCAAGATTGATTTAGGACTTCAATTTTTCAATTAGTCTTATTACACATAAATGGGGTTGTTCCAAGAGACAGATGATTCATACTCCCGATACCTGCATCTGGTGTGAATTTACTTTCTTCTCATGTGATTTACTTACCTTGAAATTTAGTTTCAATATTTGTTTAGCCGGATAGTTCCTTTCCAAGATTGTGTAACTATTCATATCATTGTTTGTAAGTAAGTTTATTGAACTACAACTTCACAGTAGACAAACTAGTGTAAGAGAAGATTGTCGCTTGCACATACAGTGCACGATAGCTCACAAGTTCCCAACAAAAACCGGGTTCACAATTAATGTATAGATTTCTTACTTATCCTCTGAGAAATTAGAAGGTAAATAAAAATCCCACCATTTTGGTGTTGTTGCTTGGGACTTACAAAAGGTGCAATTGATTCTTGCATTGGTTCTAGAAAGCATCCATAGGTTAAAATTGATAGCTTTGCTCATTAGTTTTAAGATGATTTTATGAAATAATTTCATTCATTTGATCAAATTAGTTTTATGATGCATTATATTTTCATGAATAAAAATAAAGACCCAAGAGGGTGATCCTGTGGTGTAGTAAGAGCCACCCATATTACTAATTTGTCTTTTGCAGAAATGTTGGCAAGAGAAAGAAGGCTTGGTGATTGAATATTCTATTGAAGGATTGAAGAGTATTTATGGGGAATCCAAGACTCAAAAAATTCAAAAAGGGTATGTAATATATCATCTGATTCATAAAAATACATCCTATAGCAATGAAATACATTTTTTATAAGTTGGCCTATAACAATTTATTCATATCTTACAAACTCTTTAATTTTTTTGAGATCCACAACTAAGCTACAGATCCTTCAAAAACGCATGTGTAGGTCAACTTAAGATTTGGATTCTTGAATTCTCTTGTTATTTGGATGCTTTACATTGAAATTATACCCCTACAAAGATTCACTCTTATCTTGATCATCATTTCAGTGAGAAATTGGCTATTGGGACGTTTTGGCTTGTTAGACTTATTGAAAACACAGTCGGGACAGTTATGTTTTGAGGAACCATATGGGAACATTTTTAAAACATGTTTATTTCCAAAGTATACCTTGAATTCTAGTTTCTAAGCCAATTTTAATTTTTCAATTTAGGTATCAACTAAAAATGATATGGTCAAAATATTGAATGAGTGTAAAGTAGGAAACTCAAGAACAGAGTTGGGACATTCACTTTTTGCGTGCCCAAATAGATTATTTTTTCAAACATATTTATAATACATATTCTCCAATGAATATAGTTTACAATTCAATTTGAATCACTCAATTATGATATCGTATGAGAAATTTATGACCAAAATATTATCTTCCTATCCTAAATTGGCATTTCTAAAACTATGTTTTATCAACTGTTCATTGGCATATTTGACCCATCAATTATTCTTAGACTTAAAACATATTTCTATTGGACTTACATATGGGAATCTACTTTCATATCTAATTTGAACCAAGTCGATCCATCATCAATGAAAAAATTATGCTCAAATTAACAATTGTTGGTCTAGGCTGGAAGTTGCAAACAACTCTGTCATGTAAGATGTTCTTTAGCAGATTTGGAATATCATCTTAAGAAATTTTTAAAACTTGTTACTACTGGAGGTATTCATATATATCCAATTTTATATGGATTTATAATCACTCAAATACAATTTGTAACAAGAAATTTATCAACAAAATACCATTGGGTAGTCTAGGTTGGTCACCTCTCTCTAACAGGTAAAAAGTGCATTAGTTTTTTTTATCTTCCGTGGATTTGTTTTATAATAAATTATTGTATCTCTCTTGAATATTTTTTGGATTAAGATATATTTTTCACCTCTCTTATTCCATGATCCCACGTTTTATTGCAAGTATGTGATTTGTTTTATAATAAATTATTGTATCTCTCTTGAATATTTTTTGGATTAAGATATATTTTTCACCTCTCTTATTCCACGATCCCACGTCGTTTTTTTTTTTTTGGGGGGGGGGTTCAATCTATGCAGGAGTGATTTGTGAAGATCAAATTTTATGCCAATAGGAATACCCTCCAATTATACAACATTGAAGACACAATATCATGATATGTAGTTCTATTTTTGAAGCTCAATTTCCCATAATCCTAATCCAATAGTGTTTCACCTGAAGACAACAATAAGAAGACTTTTTATCAAAGGTTACAGATGGATTGAGAAGGACACATGAAGGATTGATTTGACAAATTTGAATACAAATTTTATAGAGGAAAATTTCCATTTCCACATTCCCATTTACACATTCCCTTGCTATAAAAGAATCCTCTCAGAATACCTAAGGTTCATCGTATTCATTCACTAGTGCCATTGTCTGCTTATGTATTTCCTTTCTCCCATATACATGCATGGTAAAGTTAATAAATATTTCATTTTCTTATGTGGTTGATAACCTTTCCTCATGGATATCATTTATGTTTCCACTGTCATCATATTGACTTCAACCTCCACCATTCCATCACTTGCATGACTTTCTACCACATCCATCCCTAACCCACGCAGCATATCAGCTTGGCTCACTTATAATGTCAAGCTCCCTCACCACCCTACCCAATTTCCAAATAAAATTTGCCGATGAAAAAATTTCTCGGGAGACATCAGACCTTGGAGTACTTGAAAACCAACTTGTTGGTGGGAATTTCTTGGGAATAATACAAAATTTGACTATGAAAACCCTATGGGCGTAGTTAGATAGATATTGTTTGAAAAATAGCTTACTGGAGGACATGGTTTGCAAATAAATTGAGATATAAACTATTCCATCCAAGTTTCTATTTGAATAAATATTTTCAAGATTCATTGCTACTCCATCCAAATATCACTTTCAACTCCATATATCAGATGTAATTCATCTTGCTATGAGCTCCAAATTCCACATTGTTCTTTCTTGCAAGTTTTTACATCACTATAGACCACATCAGATCTTATGCTTCTTAGGATGTTGCTACATATTTGATGATATTCTTAGGTAGGAATAGGTATGTTTCTTTTTCCTTATTGTTAGTCAATTTCATTGAATGATATAGATTTGTATTTGGAAACTTACTTGAGCCTTTTTCCCTACTTCCTCCTCATTTTCTATATTTCCAAGAGCAGAAAAAGTTCTTAGTTTGAAGTAAGGGGCACACCATTACCTACCATGAATACCCCATTACCCATCACAATCCTTAAATTACTCAAAATAATTATTTCCCATCCCCTACCAACCTTCATCATTACATTTAAACATTGCCTCATCTTTACTACCCTAGATGATCCCACTCCGACATCTCCTAACACCCAAGCATGAAGAGGATGTTCCTACATAAGCCCTATTGTTGTCACATAAGAACCAGTGGTGAAAAGAGAAGTTTTACTACTGTCACACGAGAATTAGCTATAAAAAAGAGAAGAGGAAGTCCTACTACTTCCACACAAGAACCGACAGTAAGAAGATCGGAACATCTAATGCACATGTAAAAGCCAAAGAAGAGAGGTGTCTTGGCATTACCTTCATGCTTTGTCTTCAGTTTGGGGGATATTGTGGCAAGAGACAAAGGTATGAAGTTCATTTATATGGTTTACATCTTCAAAAGTTGTTGCTGAGATTTGTCAAAGGATACATCACATATTGTATACAATCATTTTAGATCCATGTTATTTGAAGGGTTGTGAACTTCATAGATATTCAAGGTCATCATGGTTTCTCTCACTAGTTGATTGCTGGTTTAATCAAAAACGAGACAGTGCTCTATGCTTTTGACAATTTAATCATTTTGGTTGTTGCACAAAAAAATTTGACATCATTTAGTATGGTTCCATAGTTTATATTCAGCAGTAAATTTGTGCACCTTGGTTCAAATTGATAATATCATGGCAAGCCTCCTTCTTGGGTTGACAAAGTAACTGTTGATAAGCATGTGCAGTCATATATTTGTATTTCTCTATACAAAGAATTTGAATCTTCTACATGGTCACAATGATGTTAGAATTTCAATCTTCTACATGGTCACAATGATGTTAGTTTTGGTAATCATCCATAACATCATATTTTGTCCTCATTTTCTTTCAAGAATTCTCACACATTGTTTCATTTGACATATGATGAGAAAACAAAAACATAAAATCAATTTCTGAGTCTTTGTCAAATCAACGGAATTACTTGAGGGTTATAGAATTTCAATAGGTGCAAGTGCAAAAACATTGGCTCCCTTTCTATCCTTTTTAATTCATCTACAATAGAAAGAATTTACAAAGGATGAATCATAAAGCCACATGCATAAAATCATATGGTACTCCAGAATGGCACTACAAGTATGTTGTTGGGATGATAAGCCTCTCATCCAAAATAGAATTGGAATGCCAGATCAAAGGTGGAACACTCCTATTTTCTTATGATCTCTCTTGAATAGTTTGGGCCTCAATCCAACATCAATCAATAGTTCCAAGGGAATTTTTAAGGTATGTTACAACCATCATTCATGAGGTAGAAGGAATAGTATCCTTACAGCGAGAAAGAAGCTCGGTATACTAATGACCATTGGAATTGTTTTTGTAAGTTTGGTTTGATTTCCCTCGTCCTTCACCATCTTCAATTTTTGAGAGGGTTTTAAAGAAATGGAAATTTTTGTTTTGTTTTGTTGGGTTGGATTTCATATATAAATCTATTATTTGCAATTGTCTCCCATCCCTTGTCAACATGATATTTCCATTCTTATCCTCCACCAATTGAAGATTCAAGATCGCAACCAATACCTATGTAAGATTTTAATTCGCAGCCACTACAGATGGATGATTTCATACCGCAGTCATTGCAACCTTTGGAAATGGAAGAAATCCCTCCAATACCTTGCAAACATAAGATTTTGTTTATTTTTCCACCAGCTGGAGATTTCAAATCGCAGTCATTACATGTAGAAGATTTCAGTTCACAACCACAACAAGTGGAATATTTCAGATCTCAACCGTTGTCAACAATGAATCCAATGGAATAAATATGCTCAAAATATACATCGTTGTTGCTTTAAAAAAATTTGTTCAATGGAAAAGGGGGCAGAACCCACTTTCAGTATTATTTTTCTTTCAAATAGACGAATAGAACTAATAATGATACTTGTAGCAGCATGGTTTGACATTGAAAGTATGGTATTTTGGCTCTCTTTTCCTACTATGATTTTTTTCGAGGACAGAAAAAGTGCTCAATTTAGGGGATATGGGAGACTTTGGTTGACTCAATGATGCTCGGTTGCTACAAACAAGAACCAATAGTGGGAAAATCAAGTGGAACAATGGTAGTAGAGCATTAATTTTATGGCAATTTTTTTTTTGAAATGTCTGCAAATTCTATCAAGCTGAAAGAGGTAAAATTACAGTAGAGAGTACAAACAAAGGTGGATTTAACAGAGACCACCTATGAGAACCATAAACATACTGGTCATACAGACTGGAAGAGTTCAGAAAAACCCTGATATCAGGGTGCGACAACGAAGCCATGAAGGCTAGCTACAGTCAGAGTGAAAGATGATTTAACAAAAGACCAAAAAACAACAGAAAAAAGACCTGCTAAGAGCCAAGCTAACCAACAGTTTTGGGCGCTTCAGCATCCGAGGGGATTTCTTCAATGATGGGGAAACTGTAGCAGTTTTCATCATTCTCATCCTGAGCCGTAGGCACGGTGCTATCAACAGGGGAGCTCCTTGTCGCAGTCTGAGTGTCGCGCATAGGCAATTTGATGGGTAAAGGTGATGTCTTTCTGAGAGTAGAGAAGCCACCATCCGGCTTGTTTCTGGTGCGTTTGGAAAGAATTGGCCCAAGAGTGGAGGGGATGGGGAAGGACAATTGAGGAGGGTCCTTGCCTTTCAGAGAGCTGCTGCGGAGCTGAACAGTGTTGAACCCAGCCGAGGGGACGTGATCCTTGTTAGCACTGGGGACTAGCAGTCCAAGAGGGGTGGCACTGCCGGAGGACAAGGCGATGTTTCCAAGTGGAGAGACCCTGCAGCTCCATGTGTTGGTGAGAGAGCCAAGACCAAGGGAGGTGGCCAGAGTGTCGAATCCATGCATGGAGCCAGGGGAAGCCTAGGTACTGAAGATGGGAGCTGGGGGGCTAAAACAATCATGTCTGACTGCAGAAGGTGAGGGAGAGGGGCTTGGGATATTGCTTCTGGAGCCCAGATCACAGTGGAGGTGGCGAGCTGATGCATAGGAGTCCCAGCCGAAGGCGCTCTCCAAGATGTGCAGAATGGCTGCCATATTTGGCAGAGAGGCACTGAGAGACTGAGTTGCAACCCTAGTGGAGGCCCAGTTGGTGAGCATGTCTTCCATTAAATCGCCCAACATATTCTTTGTTAGCCAGTAGGGATCCCAATGTTGAGTCGGGTTATTGATGTTGAGGGTGTCTGAGATGAGATGGGACTCCCAATTATCAATCAAAAAGCGAACAGGGGTGGAGATTTCCACTTTGTAACTTGTCTTTCCCTTCTTATTTTTATGGGTGGCTTTCTTCTTGCTGGAGCTGGCTCCTTTGGGTCTACCCATGGTTCAGGAAGCACTGGGAGAAGCAGGATCATAGGGTTGAGCGCACAAGAGCAAGGAGGAGGGGATGCGCAGGAGTAGAGCACAGTGAACGAAGATGCAGAACAGTGAGGACTGAGACCGAGTATTGATGAGGAGAAGGGGAGGCCAGCTAGCAGGCTGGCAGGGCCTCACACGCAGAAGATCCATGGGCTAATGGTGGACAATGTGCATGAGGGGACGTCGAGTTAATGAAGTTGGCGACTTGACATCGCCTCATATTTATGAGGGGCCTATGTAGGGTTTTGCGCGCCGTCGACAAGATCCGTGGTGGCAGATCGCATGGGAACATGGCGTATGATGCCACGGGGGAGGGGTGCATGGGAATGAGGCGTGTGATCCCTTTGCATGTTGTCGTGTCCTCTATTGTCACCCACATCTGGGGGGTTGATGTCCAGGTTGGACAAAGTTATGCATTGAAGGGCAATGTTACTGGAGGTGGCAGTCGTGAGAGCTTCTTCAAAGTAGGCCATGTTGCAGGTGACCCCTTCATTAGCAAGATAGTCGTCAAGAGCATCGGCTTTCCTTCTGACATGCTGGAAGGAGATGGAGTTGGTGGTCCTGATGGCAATGGCTAGTTCCTGAAGCTTCTGGCCAAGTCTCCAACTGGTGGAGAGTTTTTATGCCCTGGCTCCATTGTGGAGACGGCTTGCTAAGGAGAGGATGATTTTGGAGTCTCCTTCGATGATGAGAGGCAGCAAATGATGATTGTTGGCGCAGTTTAGTCCTTCCAGAAGGCCAGTGAGTTCCGCAGTGTTGTTGGTATCGTGGCCTATGGAGCCCATGACAAAGAATCTGATGTCTCCTTTTTCGTCACGGATAGCCCCTCCATAGCCAGCTGGTCCAGGATTTCCTTTGGAAGCGCCATCAAAATTAAGCTTGAAGAAGGTATGCAGGGGCTTGCTCCAGAGTTCCGGGCTGGGAGTGGAGGTCGTACAAGCACGGGGAGGGCAGGGAGCGGGGCGAAGAAGGATATTCCAATTCATAAGAACGGCTTTTTCAGAGGGGAGAGTGGGGAAGTCAGCAGGACTCCAAGCTATGAGGGAGAGAGTTTCTTGGAGGTTAAGGGTGATTCTGGACCAGACATCCAACAGAGGCTTCTTATTGGAGTCAAAGATTCTTCTGTTTCGTTCTTTCCAGATATTCCACATGACCAGACCAGGGATGAGACTCCAGAGATGGTTAAGTAGGGGGCTTTGGAATGGCTTGGGGGACCAGCAGGAGATAGTTTTGACCATGTCATCATTAACCCTGTTGGTAAGATTGCAGAGCTGTTCAACTTTGTCCCATAATGTCGAGGCTTCATCATAAGAGCTAAGCAGATGGCTAATGCTTTCCAGATTGGTTTCGCACATGGGGCACCATGAGGGGCCTTGGAAGCCTCTTCTTTAGATGTTGTCCCAAGTGAGGATGCATCTGTGGCCAAGAAGCCGGAGGAAGGAAGAGACTTTCGGCCAGAGTTGGGAGTCCCAAATTATTTTCTAGATGGGGTTAGGCTGCTCTTCCGGAGTATCAGTGAGAATGTGGTAGGCTTCTTTGGTGGAGAAGGTACCAGTAGGAAGGTGTCCCCAACGCTGAATTTCGTGATCATTGTTGATTCTGATTTGCTCGAAAAGGAGGTCATGCCAGAGGGGCTCAGCGTCGATGGCCAAGACAGGAGGGTCCCACGTGCTGAGAGGTTTCCAAGCACGTTTTTTTCCGGATTTAGAGGGAATCCAATAATCATGAACGGATAGATCTTTGTTGTGCTCACAGTGCACCTGGAGATCCTGAGAGAGGGAAAGGGTCTGAAGACTAGGGATTTGTTGCCAAGAATCATGCCAGAAATTGGCTTGAAGTCCGTTTCTAATTTCCCAAAAACAATGTTGTTGAATGATGAATCTTTGACAGTTGGCCGCTTTCCAAATTAGAGATCCTGGGGGATTTTGATCAAAGCGGATGCGCTGCTGGACCGGCCAGAGGGGGGCATATTTGTTGTTCCAAAGAAGACTCCAGGGGGAGACCGAATCTGTGACCCATTTCCACCAAA
The DNA here is from genome assembly GCA_027924585.1 of Larix kaempferi. Lineage (NCBI taxonomy): Eukaryota > Viridiplantae > Streptophyta > Pinopsida > Pinales > Pinaceae > Larix > Larix kaempferi. Next base: position 7,274,377 of record BSBM01000866.1, read on the forward strand.
TTTTTGCAGAGAATACTTGATTGTTAATGGCAGGGTCTCTGAGCCCCAGGCCTCCCTGTCACTTAGTTTTGTAGAGCGTGTCCCATTTGACAAGGGCCCACTTGCGGTTGTTATGAGTGCCTCCCCAAAGAAAATATTTTTGAATTTTTCTCAGAGACTTAAGGACCCATTTGGGGGCAGCAAGGACAGAAAAAAGATAAAGCGGCATGGATTGAAGGACAGATTTGAGGAGGACTAGTCTGCTGGGTAGGTTAAGGGAGCGGAAGGTCCAGGAAGAGATTTTACCTTCGAGCTTGTCAAGGAGTTCTCTCCAGGAGGAGTGCTTGATGGCAGAGTCGAAGAGAGGGGCTCCCAAGTATTTGGAGGGGAGGGAGGTCATGGAGTAGCCGAGAATGCAAGAGATGTTTCTTTGAGTGACCGGGTCAGTGTGAAAGAAGAAGAGCTGCGATTTTTGTAGGTTCACAGCTGCACCAGAGGCTTCAAAGTAGGTCTGCAGAATGAGCTTAAGGTTGGAGGCTTCCTGAACAGAGGAATGGGAAAAGAGGAGGTTATCATCCGCAAATTGTTGATAGGTAGTGGGAGGGTTGCCGTGAAGCGAGAGACCTCTGAGGGCGCCAGCTGCTATCTCAGCTTTAAGCATTAGGCCCAATCCCTTAGCCATGAGGATAAAGAGGAAGGGGGAGAGGGGATCACCTTGACGTATGCCTCTTGAGGGAGAGAAGGTGGAAGAGGGATACCCATTAACAAGGATGGAGAAGAAGGTGGAGGAGGTTAGAGAAAGAATCCAGTTTTTCCACTCTCGACAGAAACCAAAGGATAGGAGCATTTTTTCAATGAAGTTCCAGTTGAGTCTATTAAAGGATTTCGAGAGATCGAGTTTGACCAACATCCCAGGAGTTTTGGTGGTTTTGAGGGAGTGAATCATTTCATGAGCCAAAATGATGCCATCAAGGATTTGTCGCCCTTCAACGTAGCCTATTTGCTCAAGAGAAATGAGGATGGGAAGGAGGACTTTGAGACGATTGGAAACCACTTTTGTTATGATTTTGTAAATCACATTGCAGAGGGAAATAGGCCTAAACTTGTGAGGGGTGTTGGCACTGGTGTCTTTGGGGATGAGGGTGAGAAAGGTGGCGTTGAGTGTAGGGAGCACCCATTGTTTGGTTCTGGATTCCTCAACCAGGTCAAGGACCGCCTGTTTGAGGAAGTCCCAGCAGAAGTGGAAGAATTTGATCATGAAGCCATCCGGGCCTGGGGCAATGCCTTCTTCCATTTGATTGATCGTTGCTTCCAGCTTGGCCATGGTGATTTCCTTCATTAGAGTAGCATTGTGTTCCGGCGTGAGGGTAGAGGGAATGTGGCGGATCACCCTATTGATGGCTTGAGAACGGTCACCAATGTCTTCAGTGAGTAGAGAGTGGAAGTGGCTGACCAGTTCCTGTTCGATCTCCTCCTGATATTTGATTTCTCCCCTAGTGGTGGATCTCAGCGTGTTGATTCTGTTGTGCATCCTGTGCTGAATGGTATTACGGTGGAAGAATGTGGTGTTTTTTTCTCCTTCTTTGAGCCAGTTAGCTCTGGATTTCTGTTTCCACAATATTTCTTCTTGTTCACAACGGGTGTTTAGCTGGGTGAGCTTCACCTGTTGCTGAGATTTGAGCTCCTCTGTTAGGCCCTGATCCATGATGCTCTTTTGGCTTATTTCCAGGCTTATTTCAAGTTCACTCTTGGCTGTGAAGATATTACCAAAGGTAGTTTTGTTCCATGTGCACAGGAGGGAACGGAGGAGCTTGAGCTTGCTGTGAAAGATGGCCATTTTGGAGCGGCCAGTGACTGTCATATTATGCCACCAAGTGAGAATGGTGTCCTGAAAGGAGGGATGAGTGAGCCAGAACTTTTCAAATCAAAAGGCGAGAAATTTTTTGTTACCTGAGTGGATCCAATTTAATGAGATTGGCCAGTGGTCAGAGCCTGCTGAAGGAAGAACAGCAGTGGTGAGTAGACCTCCTCCATTCAAGGCCTGGTCAGATATTAGAAAACGGTCAAGCTGGGAGGCGATTTGATGTATCCCTCCTCTGTGATTGTTCCAAGTGAAAAGTCCATCTGAGGATCGAAGATCAATGAGATTACAGTCATTGATGAACGTTTTGAAGAGTGTATCCTCTGGAGTGAGAGAACATCGTCCCCCTTTCTTTTCTTGAAGAGATGTGATCATGTTAAAGTCCCCCCCCCATGATGAGAATGGAGTTGGGGTGTTGCACGGAGAACCAGGAAATAGAGTCAAGAAGCTGGAGTTTAGCAGAGGGGGTCTGAGGCCCATAGACATTCATAATGTGACCAGAAAGATTCGTGCCAAGGATGTGAAAGGAGGATGAGAGGGAGTGAGCAGTGGCGGAAAAAATTTTCAAGCTGAGCAAGGTGTGGTTCCAGGCAATTGCAATACCCCCGGAGGCACCGAGGGCATCGGTGGCGATGGCCAGGCAGCCCTTCCAGAGTTTGGATAGAATGGAGAGGGCTTTCTCATGAGTGGTTTTGGTTTCTTGAAGGAAAATAACTGAGGGTTTGTCTTGCCTGATTTTGTGCTTTAGCATTCTGTGTTTGGTAGTTCCGTTGAGGCCCCTCACATTCCAAGAGATTAGCTGCATTGGGAACCTTGTGGGGCAGAGGGGAAGAATTCAGTTAACTGGGCATATTGCCTTGATTCAACAAGTTTGGTACCTAGCTAACTGATTCTTTGAAGGTTGGTTTTTCTCCCTCTCTTTTTGGCATCCCACTAGGATTTGAACTTTTCTTTTTGGGGGAGGTTGTGCACTCCGAGCTTGAGGTGTTTGACCTTGTTGAGAGCGTCCCTAAGCAATTGGATTTGCTTAGGTGGTATGGAGTGGAAGGAGTTTTTGGTGCAGGCGTCTTCCATTCCCAGTATATCCATCTCTCTGAGTTCCAGATATACCATCTCATCATCCATGAGGGAATCAGGTCTTGGGTTGCTAGATGGATGGTCGTGCATTTCAGCAGGAGGGTCTTGCTCGGGCGGGATTTGGTCTTCGACTGGTATCTCGAGATTATTAGGGCTTTTGGGATTTTTGAAGGCTTCCAGGGCGATTTGATCAGAGGCTAATTGGGTTAGGACAAGAGTATCTGGTGAAGGGCCCTCGATCATGGGTTCTTCCTGATGTTGTTCTAGGACCGCAAAGTTGTTGGACGTAGTGGGATCGGCTGATTGTTTGCTTCCATCCGCAGGTGTTTTCTCTTCTGTAGGTGCTTTGTGCTGGTGCATTTTCTTTCTGCCATATTTTTGGAATCCTTCTTTATATTTGTTTGTTTCTTGGGTGTTGGGGTTGTTGAGATGGCAATCGTGGTACAAATGTCCATGCTCATGGCATCTTCTACATCTGAAGGGTACATGCTCGTAGTCTAGAGGTTGTATCCATTCTGAATCTTCATGGTTAAGGTAGATAGAGTCGGGTAAAGTCTTAGCTATGTGCATGTAGACGTAGATACGAGCGTAGGAGGTGTACTTACAGTTCTTGGTTTGTTCAGCATCTCTGACATAGGTGTTGAGGGTGTTTCCTATGTCCTGAAGAGTGTCTTCATCCTAGTGTTCTTGAGGTAGAGAGTACATTATGATCCATACCGGTTCCCAAGTAAAGTCTTCCTTGTCAGGGTTGAACCTTTCAGTCCAATGTCTGAGGTATAATCCTGCAGCGTTTAAGAAATAGGGGCCACCATCTTCAAAGCGTGCTTTATCATCCAGCCTGTGAAAGATTACAGTGAAAAAACCTTTCAATCCCAGTTGCAGATCGAAGTGAGCCTTGGGTTTCCATTTGGCCATTATCTACCCATGCAGAGCTTGCTCAGTTGGCCAGAATCCAATGAATTTGCCAATCAAGGCCTGATCTTTGAGTTTTTGCGATCGAGCATTGATGCGATCTGCTGGGAGCATGAGTTGGGGTCTCTCAGTCGCTTTCGCAATGCAGGTTTTGGTGCCAGAAGCAGGATTGGTGGTTGGCGGATCCTACGGAGGAGTCACGATTCCATGAAATTACAATGGTACCTCTGCCAACCCAATTTGAACCGAAGCAGCAGGATGAGAGGTGGAGGGGGTCGTCCTAGAGGGGCTTGCGGCCCCTCCAAGAGATTCCATCAGGTAGTGTACCAGGTACAGGGGGGGCAGGGAGAGAGGAGGGAGGTAGGGTAAGGTCGCAGGGGTGGCTCAAAACCCTAGGGAGTGCATGCGGCGGGGGGTTCGCGGAGCAGAGAACGATCACTCTTCTTCGTTTGTCACCTAACTCAATTTTATGGCAATTTTAAAAATGCATAAATACATAAATTTATTTGGAAATATCTCCCAAATGACAAACTGAATATTCGTGAAACTTGGATGAGATAAGAATTATGGTAAGAAGAAAAAATCCATCAAGTTTCATCTCAATCCAATGCATGGTTTTCAATAAATCAAACATAGTCACCTACATCCATTTTCTCATTTTCTTGGAAACCATGATGTGTGTTTCTCCAATTTTTGGCCAGGAGAAGTATAATTGCATTCATAACACTCTCGTAATTTTTTCCCAAAGCCTAGTTTGTATTTTTGGAGAAATCATTTTTTTTAAGTTGCAAATCACTAGTCCATTGGCTACATATTGCCAGTCCAGCTAAAGATCGCCACTCCATTGGCTGCAGAACCTAGTTTTCTTACATTTTTGCCTTGAAAATGTTATTTTTGAAGGTATACTAACATGAAAAGCAAGTTTAAGATGATATTTTACACTTCTTGATGATCAAATACAATGGTTGTGGCTTGTTCACATCGAATTTGGGGGTATGCATTGAAAAAAGGGACATCATTCATTTGGCTTGGTTGAAACAGGGTTGCATGAGGACATGTAACATTTTCAGTTTGGGCTAGATGATAGGCCTTGGATTTGGAATCTTTCTATCATCACTTTACCTTATTTATAAAACCTTTTACTTATCCATAACCCTATATTAATCCCTTCTAATGTTCATATGCGATTTTTTAGTCTCAAAGTGTTTTTCAATTACATGTCTTAGTATTTGATTTGATTTTTACTATATATTTTTCTTTGGATATTGACTCATTCATTAGAAAGCATCTACAAAATATTTTTGGGAGTTCCATAGCAGCTGTGGAAAGTATGCATGCCTCTACCTAACGTGTGAGTTGTGGAACCTTCTACAGATCTTACGAGTTGTGGATCCTCTATAGAACCTATGAGCTGTGGAACATCCTACAGAACCTGCGAGTTGTGGAACCTGCAAGTTGAAGAACATCTTGTAGAACCTACAAGTTGTGGATCCTCTACAGAACCTACAAAATATTGAACCTCCTATAGAACCTATGATGTGTGGACCCTCTATAAAACCTGGGAGCTGTGGAACCTCCTACAAAACTTGTAAGGTGTAGAACCTCCTATAGAAGTTATCAAAGATACACATCCTCTACATAACCTATTGAATCTTCTGAAAGTCAATAATTCAAGTTTACCTTAAACCACCAAATTTGTAGAAATATATTCATTAGAGGTAATGTATTTTCATAAATCCATTATTTATATCATTTTTATATGTCTCAAATCATGATGTTAAATTATTTGAAAATCAAAGCTGGTAAATGGAGGTGTATACAAGCGCATATTTGGATTATCCACAAAGATTTGAATATCTCCGTCAAATATACGATGGAGCTAAGAAGTCAAAATATGTTAGGAGACATTTGGGAGAAGTTTTGACTATTTTATTATAGCCTCTATCCCTAAATTTGAATTTGACTTCAAATGTATCCTAAATAGCATGTAGTTAGCAAAGATCTTGGAATTAGTTTTGAGATCCAAATTATTAGGAATTTGTGAAAGGTATTTTGGATCTTCATTTATTACTTGTTATGGAAAACTCATGTTAATAAAGATTTTGTCCTCCATTCAATGGGGAGGACTCTTAGAGCAATAGTCCAAGTAATGATGGGATAAATCTATACTTTCATCTTGATTCAATATAGATCTTAACTTTATAATTTTTTGTAATGTGATTTTTTTTTCTTTTCTGATCATGTAGTTTTAAGTTGTTGCTTTGTTTTAGTACACCTACTTTTTAATCAATTTTAGAAATTTACTTTTCTCCACTTAAGCATTCTATTAAGTCATCCATAATTTCTAAGGGAAATGGATCATTTATAGTTAACATATTGATTTCCCTTAACTCGATGCACATCCTCCATTCTCTTTGTTTATATGGTTCTAGTACAATAATTACTACACATCGACTCAAATTTATAGTATTATACCTCTATCCAATAACTCATGAAATTGTGTATTTATCTCTTCAATTTTAGATAGGGTTAGCCTATGTGGTGCTTTGTTTGATAAACTTCATGATGGAATAAAATCAATCTAATGGGAAATGATCTCATAAGTAATAACCCTTTGGTAACTCATATGAAATAACCTCCTTAAAACCTTGTTAACAACTCATTAACTTCTATTGTTGTATCATCTATTCCTATTTCTAAGCTTACATTTTTGGGAAAAATAGAAAGAAAAAAAACTTAACTTCCATTCCTCTTTCAAAATTCATTTTTCTATGCATAATCTTGCTCTCCTACCACTGCTATAATTATTGTTTTTACTACTATATCACTTTTCCTTCTTCATAGGACACAACCTATATTTCTCTACATCCCTCTCTAGCATGTAGGTATTCTTCATTCAATGATGAAGAACTTTTTTAACATATTACCAAGGCCTTCTTAACAATAGATGACATGCATCTATCAATACTACATCACATAACATTTGTTCATGATAAGTTCCAAGGTGGAATTAATCAAACATTGTTTAGAGACATTTCCATGGTGCCCTTTTTTCAATCGTGAAATGCAATACGCATTGGGATGAAGGTGCATCTCAACCTCAAATTTTTAGTAACTTGAATAGACACCATTCTTTTTTGTACTTCCACTATCAACAATAAGTGTACAACACTTACCTCAAGTTTTATATACAATTATAAAAAATGCTTTGCATTTCTTTGGTTATTTCTCCTTAATGAGAATCTCTAACTTCAACAACACTCTTCTAAACATTAAATTTTTACTACGCTCTTGCTAAACTTCTCATCGACACTATAATTATCTCCAGCTACTTTTCCAACTAGGTTTCTAATGCTTTGAGAAACATTCATTCTTCCTTCTTGTTTTGTATTGGCATTCAAATGTTATAGACACTCAAAATACTTATGCCCTAGTTTATGACATTTAAATAATTTCCCCACAAATCTACCCCATATACCCCTAGCATTCATCTTCCTCAAAGATATTCATTATTTCTTCTCTTTTTATAGGCATTATAACTTGGAATACTAACTTCTTCTTTCATGCCACTGCCTTGTACTCTCCTGGGAATGTTTCTACCTTTTCCTCGTACTCCTCTTCCACCGGAATTTTATTTTTCCTTTCTAATCTCTATTTTTCCTTCAAATAAGTCTAACAAACTTCTCCAACTAATGTGATTCTAATTGTTTTTAGTTCATCGTGACTTGCACACCTTAGGCCATTAATGTACCTAGAAATGGATTCATCTTCCTCATCACTTTGTCTAGATGTAATGGACAATGTATAAAAATCCTAAGCATATTATTTCTTAATCATATCTTTTTGTCTTAAATTATGCGATCTACTATACAAATTCAAAGTGTAAGAAACATGAAAAAAATTACCTTTTCATTTAGTAACAAATTTGACCCACTACTTAATTTTCTCTTTTCCCTTTCTTTACATGTCCAACTATATATTATCCCACCATAGCGATGCATTCCCTTTCAAATTTTTGCATGACATTATCACACTTTTTGGGTCCTCAATTTTCTCAAATTCAAATAAATTCTCCATATCTCTAATCTAAGCAATTATTTATCCTAGGTCCAAAGTTTCTAAAAATGTAGGGGATTCCATTCTTGACTTTCCTATCCAATCTATTAGTGATTTAATAATTCTCTCGTATGGGTCTTCAACTGCCTTATTTTCTTCATGTTTTTGTAACTGCCATTCACTAGGACCTATCTATATCTTATAATCTTACTTGTATATCCCTTAGTGTTTGTGTAACTTCATATGCAACACCTCCATGTTGAATTCTGCCACTCCATTGTAGTCCCACTCCCCTACTCTTCATTATTCTACTACTTCTACATTTAAGATTCCCTTCTTATAATTCTACTTAACAAGGTTTTTTTGTTAGAACTACAATTTATTCTAAGAAAAATTCAACCTGAAAATTCTCCTCAAGCTAGAATTGTTCCTCACTTATGTGCATGTTTATGCTTGCTCTAATAACAAGCCAATCATTGAAGTCCCACTCTAACTACCCTAGTTAAAGGAATATATTATTACTTAATGTATTGAGGGATTTATCTATTAAATAAGTACCCATGAGGTAGGAGAGTGTGAAATCAATAAATGTAAGTGATTTTAATAAAGAAGGCCTTATTAATGGAGTTCCACAAGGTGGTTAGGGTTTCGGGCAATTATAACTTGATATTGCACTATAAGTTATGTATGATGTTTTTAAACCAAGAATCCATGTTTTCACAATTATTATTCACTGTGTATATGTTTATGGATTGCACTGTATGTAAGATTAGAATACGGTGGACACTCTACCAATATTCAGGGGCAAAAAGAAGCTGAAAAATATTGAGAAAAAGAGTAGACACTGCAAGAGTGTCCACCCAAAACATTGGGTATTCTAATCTTCCAAGAATGAAACACAAAAACATATATACAATATGTTTTTAAGTGGATACTATTATATTTGGCACATTCTTTAGGTTGGAGGTTACTCCCTTAAGAGGAAAGTGAACATTACATCCAGTTTTGAATATTAATAAAGGTTTTTCTTACTATTAAAGCTTTTCTTACTATTATTATTTCTCTATTCTTAATTTTTGTTGGGATATCTATATTTCCAAGTGTCTTGATCTATTATTTCATTTCAACAACTATTTTATATATATTTTTATTTAAATATTTTGCTTCAGTTAACAAGGAACACCACAAGTGGTACTTTCATGTGCCAACACATGCTCCTATTCTAAAAAAAACATATTTTTTAGGCTGTAACTCTTCTTCGGTGTTTGATTGTTATTAATTTTTTATATGACTCACTTGAATCAAATTAAATGGAGATCTTACAACCTATTATACAAAATTCATCGAAATTTTCGTTTGTTTGAAGACCACAAGGAATTCAGAAAACAACATATGTAAAATTGGTAGATTAAATTCCCACGGGATGGAGCACATCAATGTTAATAGTGGAATCTCAGATAGGTGTTTCTTTGGGTGGTCACGATCGCGGGCAGTCCATTTCCGGCAAGTATCCGGGATATTTTCTTTTTTTCCAGGTTACATCGCTTCTAGTTGAAGAGTCCATTAATTTATCACTTCATAATTTACTAGAACTTTACAAAAATGTGATTGATATGATTGTTACACCTACTTAATTAATTTGTGACTAGTAAATACTAAGTGACAATGACATCAAGTTGATTAAATCGATCACAATGCTCAGCGAAGCTAGAGGCTCCAGTAATCCCAAATAGATAATTGACCATATGTTTAAGTAGGTAGATAATTGACCATATGTATAATTACTAATTATGGTCACATAAGAACAAATTATGTACCTCTTATACTTTAAAAATATATATTTCTGAAAAATGAACGGATGACTTCAAAATAATGAATGGCAATGAACTTCCCCGAAAGAAAGATTGATTCATTTTCTAAATTAATGGGACCCCAACATTATCAATATACTTAATTCAATTTTCCACTTACGTGTTAATATGATGTCACGGACCAAACTTATTTATAAATTTTCGACCGAGTTAAAAGAAAAATTATTTAACCTAAGATTTCTAGATATGGACAAAAGGCTTGGAGAGGGGCATTCTTTTCTTACTAAAAAACAGAACTAAAATTAAGAAAGGAACAAAAGAGGAAAGCTCACAGAAGAAGAAAAGTTTGTAATGACCAGCGAAAGTTAAATTCAAGGTAAAGCAAGCCTTCGTATTTTTTAAAGAACGGAAACCTTTGGAGTCCATGTAACTAATTTATTTTATTTGAAAACTAATTGTTAAATTTTAAGTCTCCGCGACTCCCGCGAGTCTCGCTGTTTGCCGTTTAATTCCAATGTACGTGTCTTCACTTGATTGTTGTTTATTATTCAAACTCCATCATTATTGTGGTGTTTCTTACTAAGGCATATGAAAATAGAATATATAAAGCAAATAAGGAATTATGGAAAGCATGGAAAGTAATTGTGTGAAGATTTAGATATAACTATAGTAAGACAAGGACATATATAAAGAAAATAATCTAAATAAAAATCCTTTATCATTTAAAAGTGGATGTAATGTTCACTTGTTTTTTTTATAAGGTCTAACTCTTAATATAAAGCTTCAAACACAATAATATTTACTTTTTAGAGGGTGACTTTTAATATAAAGCTTCAAACACAATAATATTTACTTTGATAATATTCTACATTTTTGTTAAGCTTTTGTTTAACCATCAACTTTGGGGTGATATGAAGTGTTCAGATTCAATTAGGTACCTTGAAGTCAAAACAAATGTTACAATAAATTGTTGAAAGTGGGATAAAAATTAATCACAATGGATTTAGGCATGACATGCAATTTAAAAGTATTGTCCATAATGACCTATGCTACTTTGTAGGCCTTGAATGAGTGTTGTTAGGCACATAAGTGAGAATATTTGAAAAGGCCTGATTTTGGTAACCCCACAATGAAATCCAAAGAAATGTCAACCCACATGATTGCAAGAATGGTTAGTAGTTGTAAGGCTCCTAGAGGTTTCATTGTTTCCCTTTGTGTCATTGGAAAGCATCGCATTCAACCACAAAGGTGCCCTTTCTCTCGAGATAGTAATTCTTGGGAGGATGGGTCAAGGAGGAGGAGAACGAGTAGTGGCCCTTTCTCGCTCTTTCATGGTTTGAGTGAAAAGGAGGTGGTGGAGTGGACCCGTTTTCCAACAAAGGAATAATTTTAAGACCATGGAGGAGGAGTATGGGCCCTTTCTCAAACTCTTGGTCTTTGAGTGAGGTCCTAGCCCTTTCTCCCGGTTTGGTAATTTTTGGGGGGAAGAGTCAAGGAGCACTAGTCCCTCCCACACACTTTTTCTGTTCGAATGAGTAGTCTTGACCCTCGGATTATACCTCAACTAGACTATATATTTCTTGGCCCTTTCTCACCCTATTCCAATTACACTGGCCCTTGCTCACACTTCTGAAATTTGAGGAAGGAGGAGAAGGAGCACTGGCCCTTTCTCACCTTTTATTCCTAGTGTAAAGGAGCATTAGTATGCCTACTGTGAATAAGCATTGTCCTAAATTTCTTACGGGAAAGAAAGTTTATGGCATAGGAGGATGAGCATGGGCCCATTCTCAAACACTTGTAATTTGAGTGATCAGCTGGCCCTTTCTCTCTCTCTCTCTCTCTCTAGGACGAAACATCAAGTATCAGTATCCCTTTCACACACTTGTTCCATTCGAATGAGTAGCATGGCCACAGTCTCCATTATACTATTGGGAGGGAGAGTGGAAACATTTTCCCTTTCTCACCCTATCCTAATAACATTTTCTCTCTCGCACTTTTGAAATTTTCGTAAGTAGGAGAAGGAGCAATGGCCCTTACTCACCCTTTTATGGTCAAATTGATAAGAAAGTTTGTTTAGGAGATAGGAGGAGAAGGAGCATGGGAACTCCCTTTGAATTATGGCAGGAGGATTGGTAGCATTCGCCCTTTCCCCAATTATGTTGGCCCTTCCTCACACCTATGAAATTTGAGTAAGGAGGATTAGGAGCACTGACCCTTACTCACTATTTTATGGTTAGAGTGACGAGGAGTGAGGATGTGGAGAAGGAGCATGTATGCTTTCTCAAATTCTTGGTCTTTGAGTGACTATTTTCTGGCCCTTTCTCTCTAACTAGTAATTCTTGGGAGGATGGGTCAAAGAGGAGGAGAAGGAGCAGTCGGCCTTTGTTGATGTATATGTAACTTCGGAATGTATTTCACATATATGTATATTGTATTCCTATAGAGATGTTATTATTCCTCTATACGGAAGTGTCGTCATTTATATTGTAAGTGTCGTAACTTATACTTGATGGGTTATTAGACCACCTTGTTGGGGTCGGCCCTATATAAGTCATGTGGGTCAAAGGGTTATTAGACCACCCTAGTGGGGGTCGGCCCAGTCAGCATTATGTTAAGTGGTTAAGTTGAGGCCGACCTAGTTGAGTAAAGGTCAAGTCAAGTTAGTGTATAAACAGAGAGTGTGTCTCTCTCATTTCACACATTCTATTCTCTCACTCACACTTGGGAGAGTGGCGCACTTGTGGAGGAGGAGGCTCTGCTGCTAGGAGAAGACTATCTCTTGTATTCTGGTTGTATCATTGCTCTATCTATCTCTGGGGAAGTTCTTGGGGTTTTTCACCTTTATGGTTTTCCCCAAGTAAACTCTGTGTCTCTTGTGTGCTTGCATTGTTGTGTCCATGATTGATATGCTGTAGATTTTTTGTACATGTTGTTCTCTCAGTTAAGATCCTAGATCAGATTGAAGTAAATTCTGAAAATTTAACATGGTATCAGAGCTAGCCTAAAAGAAGGCATGGTATGGCATGTATGACACTTGTTGCACTTACGATGTTAGGGCTTGATATAGCAAAAACCAGTCATCGTAGAACTTTCACTATAAATCCGTTTTGGCGATTTTTTTGGATCTGAAACTTTTGCAGGTCGAAGATCAGATCCTCATGTACCTTGTGTCCAAAGGAAAACCTCTAATTCGTTGTACTTTGTGATTTATGATCTGTACAATATAGGGTTTCTGCCTCTTCCAAATCTGAGTCAAAATCAAGTGACCTTGGGAAAAAGGTCATAACTTGGGCTAGGAAGCTCCAAATGAAATTTTGTAAAAAGTGACAGGTATTACACAGACTGTACTATCTCATAAAAATTGTTCAGAGGCCGAAGTTGAACCAGTGACACATAGAATGTCGTACAAGTTCGCTCTCCTGTATTATCCCATAAACAGGTCACATTACGACACTGGGCATAACTCTCTCTCAGAGATTCCAATTGAGGTCAGACCTGTCGGGATGGAAAGATAACAGGTCGGGCTATCTCAGGATAATTTTTCAGAGGCCTAAGTTGAAACAGTGACACGTGGCACGCCGTACAAGTTCGCTCTCCTGTATTATCCCATAAACAAGTCACGTTGCGACACTTGGCATAACTCTCTCTCAGAGAATCCAATTGAGGTCAAACCTGTCGGGTGGAAAGATAATAGGTCGGGCTATCTCAGGAAACTTTTTCAGACCCTGTGGATCGAAAAGTTTGGAGTTACACCAGAAACAATCAGGTACATATTTCTATCAAAACAGAATTATTTTTTAGTACCTTCATTCATGGCTTCCGGAATTTAGGGCTTCGGAGAAAGTTGGAATTTTTGTAATCGGAGACCACGGTTGGATGCTACTCATCAAAATCAAAATTTAGAGACCAAGATCAGAATTTTTGGTTGGGCAGAAGGCCGGGCTTGATCAGACCCTAGTTCGATACTTTGATAAGAAAAGTGGAAAATGAGGGCTTCTGTAAAAATGGGAATTTTTGAAATCTGTGACCATGGCTAGAAGCTCCTCAGAAAAATAGAATCTTAGAGATTTGGATCAAACCTTTTTATTGGGAAGAAGAGTGGGCTTCATCAAACCCTAGTTCGAGGTCACGAAAGTTTCAAAGGCAAAATTGAGGAGTGAAACTTTGCAGTTTTCAAATTCTGAATATACCAGCTTGATCAGCTCATCAAGGTGCATATTTCTATCCTTTCGGAAGTTTGAAATTCAAAGTTTGAATTTTTGGGGTTTCTCTGACAAACCCTATTACAGCTCCAGATCCAGTTCCTGCAAATCAAGTGGATTGGGTTAATCCTAGAAGAGGATGGATTGGTCACCTGCATAAGTGAAGAAGTTCATGTTTTAGAGGGAGATGAGGCTAAGGCCTTCCATAAGAAGATTACAAGCAATCTTGACAGGTATGGCTTACAGGCATGTTTCGAATTCTGTTCATGATTAAGTTTATGATATGTTTGTCTTCATATCATTACAGTACAATCTTGATTAATTACTAGACTTGTCATATTACCTTATAGAAGATATTCATTGATTAAGGTTTTGACACTTATGATTGTACTAATGCATTGTGATGTTGTATGAGGTTTATGTTGTTTGCTAACACAAAAGGTACACCAAGAAAGTCAAATCATGTTCTACTTCAAGAACATATGCTCATGATGACATGAAGACAAAGATTCATCCATTGTCATGGATCACATAGAAGATCTACTTTCGAGGTATGTATAACTTGGTCATACAATGGTTAACTTATGAGACATGCAGGTTACTAGCACAAGTCACTGAAGAGAACCAGAAGACATTATGCGAGTATGTTAGACATAACTAGCTAGCATGCTAATCCAGGTATGTTTTTCCTATATCAAGCTAGAATCCTACCTTGTGTTAGGATCTTATACTATTGTGTTGTTGATAATGATTATTCATGAAGTCATAGGTTTGAATAATCATGGTTGTATGCATATTATGTTTCTTACCATAATTGATGATATGACTAGCCAGAAGAATCATGAAGGTATAGGTTTGAATAATCATGGGTTTTATGCATATTATATCTCTTATCTTGATTGATGATTCAACTAACCAGAAGAGTCCTATGATCAAATAAGAATATGTATGAGTAAAAGAAGACTTCCCTGAAACCTTGAATACTAATGTTTATTATCTATGAATGATCATGAATATACATGTTTAAGATTATTGTGTTTTGATAATATTAAGATTATACTAATAAATGTGTGATTATGTATGAGACCTCAAGGATAAAACAATGATGATACTAATAAGCATGCATAGTGATTAAGGATGGATGTAAGTTCAAGGACAGGTAATCCAGGAAGCAAAGATCAAGAGGGAGCACACTCTAGTTGTTCCTGCAAGAAAGCAAAGGAGCACACTTCAGTAGTTTCTGCAAGGATGCAGATATTCAGAGGGAGTTGACCACTTCTCACAATCCACATAAGAATGGAGTTGCAGAAAAGAAGCAAAGACTGAGAGGGAGTCAACCCAACAAACAAACAAAGATAAGTATTTGAATTGTCATTGCTTGCATATTTTATTGTTTAAATAATATTGTTCAATAATGTATATACTGATGTTCCTAGAATTAGGTTGTGTATTATGCATATTAGAATAGTTGCATTGATGAACAGTATACTACTAATATGCATGGGTAAGTGGCATATGGCACTGTACAACATTCCATTGCTACTTATCTAGAATGAAACCTCTTTGCTGACATGTTGGGAGTTTGCACACTCTTAACAATGTTCTGGTAGAGATTGGAAGGCATCTAGAAAGTTACGGGATATGGATAAAAGTTGTATTGAAGCATTGGCTAAGATAATTGCATGACTGTATGACATATTTCTTTATGTGTAAGAATTTGTTCTGAAAACTATGAGATGTTTTCTAATCATGCAATTTAACTTGTTGTGTAGGAAAGATCGTATGCCATCACCTACAAAAGAAGAACTACAACATTTGTTCAGCAACAAAATTATCTATTGAAGATATTGAAGTTCCCAGGATACGGGAAGAATGCCATGATCCGTCTATCATGAAGAACGATGTTTGGGATGTAGTCCCAAGACCTGAAGGGAAGTTTGTTATGACTTCCATATGGATCTATCAAGATCAAGCATGCTGTAGATGGAAGCATAGAGAAATATAAAAGTGATGAAATAGAAGATACACCAGCTGGATTTCAAGACAGCCTTCTTGAATGGTGTAGTTGAAGAAGAAGTGTATGTGGAGAAGCCACTTGGTTCTGAGACACATGACAGGGATTCATATATGTGCAGAACTTGGTATGGTAGGATAGACAGCTTTCTATCCATTTTGGGCTTTACCAAGAGTAAAGCGGATTCTAACCTTTACTACAAGGTTGAGGAAGGAAATCCAGTGATACTACTTTTGTATGTGGATAACCTGCTTGTTACAGGTGAAGATAGATTGATTGCCGAAATGCAGCGGAAGCTTACTGCTGAGTTCGAGATGAAGAACTTGGGGATGATGCACTATTTGTTTTTGGCATGGAGGTGTGGCAGAGTGCAGATGGAATCTTCCTTGGACAAGGGAAGTATGCAGTAGAGATCCTGAAGAGGTTCGGGATGATGGATTGCAAGGCCATGGCCACACCTATGCAATTGAATCTTAAGCTTCTTTGTGATGCTTCATCTAAGACGGTTGATGTCTCTATGTATCGTCAGATGATTGGGTCCTTGATGTACCTGACGAACATGAGACCAAATATTTGCATTGCGATGAACACATTGAGCCAGTTCCTGACGGATTCAAGGAGTGTTCACCTAGTTGTTGTAAAGCATGTTCTGAGGTACCTGAAGGGTATAGTGGATTATGGGCTCAAGTATGAAGCTAATCAAAAGTTTAACCTGCAGGGTTATGTTGATTCAGATTGGGCTGGCAGTGCTGCAGATAGGAAGAGCACATTTGGGTGCTGCTTCAGTATGGGATCAGGTGTGATCTCCTGGTTTAGCAGGAAGCAGTCCTGTGTAGCACTGAGTATAGCTGAGGCAGAGTATGTTGCATCCTGTTCAGCTAGTTGTGAGGCAGTATGGCTACGGAAGCTACTGTCTGAGTTATTTGATCTCCCATTGGATGCTACTGGTATCTTTTGTGATAACCAGAGTTGTGTGAAGCTGTCCGAGAACCCATTGTTTCATGACAGGTCGAAACACATAGAGATCAAATATCACTATATCAGGGATATGGTGCAGAGAGGAGCTGTGAAGCTCCTGTACATTGCGACAGATGAGCAGATTGCAGATGTGCTGACGAAACCACTAACCAGAGTGAAGTTCGAGTACTTCAGAGAGAGGCTTGGTGTTCTTCGGATTGATGACACTTCAAGGAAGAAGTGATGGACACATTTGCTGAAGCCATTCCAAGCATGTTGGAAGGAGGATCCTTCACATGGCTGTGGATGTAAGCGCTGGATGATGAGCATCAGGATGATGTTCTCGTTTCTACTTTGTATGATCAGTTGGATCATTTTCATGTATATATGTATGCATCATGTTGGATGTTGGATATGATCAGTTGGATCATTTATATGTATGTACGCATCATGTTGGATGTTGGATATGATCGGTTGGATCATGTGTATGTCTTTTTGTATATGCATCATGTTGGATGCTTGGACCATGTATCTGTATATGTATCAGGTGGATACATTGTATGATCAGGTGGATCATGTATGGTGATATGTATCATGTATTTGTATCAGGTGGATCATGTATGATGATATGTATCAGGTAGATACTTGGTATGCATCAGGTAGATGCATTGGATGATCATGGATGATGAGCTTCAGGATGTTGCAGTGATGATGATCGTGATGATGATCAGGATGATCATGTATACATCAGGATGATGTATGGTGAGTATCAGGTTGATACTCTATGGCCATGGATCAGGTTGTGCAGATGAGCATATAATTTGGCCCTGGGAGATTTGCAGATAGACTTTCAAGGTTTTGCCTATGGCATATAATTTGGCCCTGGGATATCTGGAAAATGCTCTTTCGAGGTTTTGCTCTGGGAGGACATATAATTTGGCCCTGGGAGATCTGCAGATAGTCTTTCGAGGTTTTGCCTATGGCATATAATCTGGCCCTGGGATATCTGGCAAATGCTCTTTCGAGGTTTTGTCCTATGGCATATAATATGTCCCTGGGAGATCCGATAGGTTGGGTTGTGTGCCCGTAATAAGTCCTGGGATGCTCTTGCAAGGTTTTTCCATGACCACATATAATCTGTCCTTGGGAGATCCTATAGGTAGAGTTGTGTGCTCGTAACATCCTGGGATGCTCTTGCGAGGTTTTGTGGTGACCACATATAATCTGTCCCTAGGAGATCCTATAGGTAGAGCTGTGTGCTCGTAACAGCCTAGGATGCTCTTGCGAGGTTTTGTGGTGAGGTCACATATAATATGGCCCTGGGAGATCCTATAGGTCGAGTCGTGTGCTCGTAACAGCCTGGGATTCTCTTTCGAGGTTTTGTGACGCACGTAATAAGTCCTGAGGATTCCACAGTATGGCCAGTGATGACGAAGACCTGGAGGTGGTGGGCCTACATCCAGTATGAAAAAGGACTGGCTCTGTAGAACTTCCTATGATGAGTAGATTCAGAGATTGATTGAGATAGCAGCAGCAGTGACGATGATCCAGAGAAGATGACTTGTGCTAGAAGACCTATGTCGAGAAATACCTTCCTATTTAAGAGGGAGTGTTGATGTATATGTAACTTCGGAATGTATTTCACATATATGTATATTGTATTCCTATAGAGATGTTATTATTCCTCTATACGGAAGTGTCGTCATTTATATTGTAAGTGTCGTAAATTATACTTGATGGGTTATTAGACCACCTTGTTGGGGTCGGCCTTGTATAAGTCATGTGGGTCAAAGGGTTATTAGACCACCCTAGTGGGGGTCGGCCCAGTCAGCATTATGTTAAGTGGTTAAGTTGAGGCCGACCTAGTTGAGTAAAGGTCAAGTCAAGTTAGTGTATAAACAGAGAGTGTGTCTCTCTCATTTTACACATTCTATTCTCTCACTCACACTTGGGAGAGTGGCGCACTTGTGGAGGAGGAGGCTCTGCTGCTAGGAGAAGACTATCTCTTGTATTCTGGTTGTATCATTGCTCTATCTATCTCTGAGGAAGTTATTGGGGTTTTTCACCTTTATGGTTTTCCCCAAGTAAACTCTATGTCTCTTGTGTGCTTGCATTGTTGTGTCCATGATTGATATGCTGTAGATTTGTTGTACATGTTGTTCTCTCAGTTAAGATACTAGATCAGATTGAAGTAAATTCTAAAAATTTAACACCCTTTCTCACTCTTTTATGGTTTGAGTGATGAGGAGGCAATGGAGTGACCTTGTTTTCCAACAAAGGAATAATTTTAAGACCATGAAGGAGGAGCATGGGCCCTCTCTCAAACTCTTGTTCTTTGAGTGAGGTCATGTCTCTTTCTCCTGCTCTAGTAATTTTTGGGAGGAATATTCAAGGAGCACTAGCGCCTCCCACACTTATTCTATTTGGATGAGTAGTATTGACCCTTGGATTGTACCTCATCTATATTATATATTCCTTGGCACTTTATCACCCTATTCAAATTACACTGGCCCTTGCTCACACTTATGAAATTTGAGGAAGGAGGAGAAGGAGCATTGGCTCTTTCTCACCTTTTATGCCAAGTGTGAAGGAACATTGGCCCCAATTTCCTACAAGAAAGAAATTTTAGGACATAGGAGGGTGAGCATGGGCCCATTCTCAAACACTTGTAATTTGAGTGATCAAACTGGCCCTTTCTCTCTCTCTCTAGGAGGAAACGTCATGTATAAGTAGCCCTTTCACACACTTGTTCCATTCGAATGAGTAGCATGGCCATAGTCTCCATTAGACTGTTGGGAGGGCGAGTGGATATATTTTCCCTTTCTCACCGCATCCTAATAACATTTTCTCTCTCGCACTTCTGAAATTTGAGTAAGGAGGAGAAGGATCACTAGCCCTTTCTCACCCTTTTATGGTCAAAGCAACGATAAAGTGTGTTTAGGAGGTAGGAGGAGAAGGAGCATGGACCCTTTCTCAAACTCTTGTACTTTGGGTGAGCAGCCATCCCTTTCTCTAGCTATAGAAATTTTTTGGAGGAAGAGTCAAGGACCACTATCCCTTTCCCACACTTGTTCCTTTCAAATGAGTAGCATGGGAACTCCCTTAGATTGCTCAGAGGGGGGGTGGAACTTTATCCCACTTCTGAAATTTCAGAAAAGAGGATAACGAGAACTAGCGATTTCTCACACTATTATGGTTCTAGCGATGAGCAGGAGGTGGATTGGCCTCATCTTCCAATGATCAAGTTCTTTTTTTACAAAGGAGGAGAAGCAGAAATATTTTTCTGTGTCTGAGTGAGGACCTATCCCTTTCTCTGGATCTAGTAAACTTTTGGAGGAAGAGTCAAGGAGCACTACCCCTTACCCAAATTTGCTTCAATTGTTTCCCACACTTGTTTCAATTTGCAAAGACAGTAATTTTAATACATAGGAGGAGGAGCATGGGAACACCCTTAGAATGTTGGGAAAGGGCCAATGTCGCCACTCCCTTCTTCAAACCTTACTCATTGTTGGGTTTCCCACACTTGTTTCAGTTCACAAAGACCGAGTAATTTTAAGACATAGGAGGAGGAGCATGGGCACACCCTTAGATTGTTGGGAAAGGGCCAATGTTGCCACTCCCTTCTTCAAACCTTACACATTGTTGGGAATAATAGAAGGAGCATGGCCCCAGTTCTATTTTAAGGGATTACATGGGTTACTATTAGTACGACATAAACAAGAATATATATATGTATATTATGCAAGATCATTCATACATATAGAGAGCAATAAATTGAGAAAGTAATGGAGGTAGGAGGAACAAGTATCTTCATTATATAATCATACCTGACTGTAGAAACAGTGGATAATTTTTGTTATTTCATATGGCTCACCAGCCTAGTTATAACAGCCATACAATTACCCAAAACGTTTCTTCGACCCGAAGAGAACATGCTATAAAACTACAAACAAAATTTCTTACAAAATTACTTAATTGAAGAATCTTGTCAAAGTTGTTGCGAGAAGGATGTTTTTCCTGGAGGGGTGCATTCATTGCATTTTTCAACAATAGTAGGGGAGGAGAGAGTGAGGAGGTCCTAGAATTCTTCCCAATCAGTAAGGACAATCATGATGTTCTTTGTGATGCTGGTAAGTTCAGACAGATGAATGAGGTTAACCTGGATTGCTTTATCTAACATATCGCTCATCTGGGGTCCAATGCTCTGTTCTTGGAATTCAACAGTTCTAATTAATTTGCAAATGCACTGGGTGAGACGACTAACATCTTCCTAAGTTCATTTCCCTTCTTGAAGTCATTGTTACTCAATTTTTTGAAGCTTCTCGTGTTGCTGATGTTACATGGTAATTTGTTCGTCTAAAATTTGGGTTGTGGCTGGTTCGGTTGATTGCCTCTGCCTACAGAGTTCCATGAAGGTGCTTTGTGGGTTTTGAATTTCCACACAAACTTTCCTCTAATATAAGTATCAGTTTTTAAGGATGGCCGAGGATGTGGTTGCTTGTTGTTCATATTCCTTTAGCTTGGTGTTGCATTCTTCGAACACTATGAACTAGTGGGAAATGAGGATAACAGTTTCATATTGTTTCTTCTGAAGTAGGCATTCACTATTTTTTTCATATTTATCGAGCACAAATTTGAGTAGAGTTTTAATTTTGTCTGTTGGTCTCTCAGGAAGAGATTTT
The DNA here is from genome assembly GCA_027924585.1 of Larix kaempferi. Classification (NCBI taxonomy): domain Eukaryota; kingdom Viridiplantae; phylum Streptophyta; class Pinopsida; order Pinales; family Pinaceae; genus Larix; species Larix kaempferi. The sequence continues at coordinate 7,295,928 of BSBM01000866.1, forward strand.
GGAAGTTGTCCAATAATCTATTGTGCTATCATTGCGTAGATAGTCCATGCATTCCCTTGTTCCTCTTCAATTGTTTTGATCTTCTTAGAAATTTTGTCCCATCGTTTGCTGCGTTCCTGGGTGGCCATCTTGATAAAGTCATCAAGCTCTTCTTTGGAAGTTGTAGAAGGGAATAATATGACTGGATTTTCTTATGTTCTGGTTGTTGGATGGACTGTAAGGGTTATCTTAGCGTCACTCTTATTATTTTTCCTTTTGTTGCTTTTCTTGGAAGATTTATTTGGATCTTTGTTGGGATTCGTTGTCGTCTGTGGAGCAGCCAATGTGGATATAATTGATACGGTTGGGGTAGTAGACGAGGGATTTGAAAAAGATGGATGTGTAGAGGATGATGTAGGAAGATCACTCGAGGGATTCGTTGATGGAAAAGTTGACAATACTATCGGTGGTGGCGTCGAAGGAGGGTTCTTTGCATCGGTAGGGAATGACTCAGAATTTTCTGACCTAGGAGTTGAAGGAATCGAAAAGGGTATTGAAGGCAACAAAATCGATAATAATGGGGGAAGAGGGAAATTTGTGTTAGGTAAGGTGGATGCCAAAGTAAAGGAGGGGGAAGGTGTGATTTCTATTGATTCAAATGTGGCTGTCATAGGTATCGATGTAGTAAGTGGGTTCATGTAAAACACAGGAAAAGGGGAGGATATGTTTCCAGAGGTAGACACTTCACAAGGCAAAGTACAGGTTGATGCCAAACGTGTTCTCAAGAGATTTTGCAAGGGGGATTCGATTGTAGCTGAAGGGGGGGTAAAATAATTCATTACTGATTTTAGGGAGGGTAATTTTACTCTTCTTGGGTATTTGACTGTAGGTCATCCAGTCTTAAGTATAACAGTTGATTGGCCAATATGGCTTGCAGTGAGTCGGGATAGGCGTTGCAAAAGAAATTTACTAAATTCAGGTGTCTTTGTGAAGTGTTCAGGGTTGGATGTGTTTACCTCTTGATGGTCTTCTTCAAGACTAAGACATTATTATCTTATTCTCTAATTTATTCAGCGTCGTCCTCTATGCCCTCGAGCAAGAGATGCTTTCTTTTGATGGAAGTTTGGCTAGAGGCCTTAGCTCTGAGCTCGCATTCTAACATAACAATTTTCTTAGTGACTTGTCCTACTTTTTCCTGAACTCGAGGCACATGAACATCGAGCTAGAATCCTTCTTTGACTAGGTGGCTCGTCTCCATATTCGTCAGTTGTTTTGCTTGAAGGTTCACCGACTGGTTATTTTCCTTTGTTGGGTACTGGTACGATTGCTAGTCGATTAATTGTCTCTTATTCTACACATAATGTTGCAATATATTATGCTACTTATGTCTGTTATTCTAACTCTCCCTCAGTTAGGGGTTTAGTAAGTTCTATATCATGGGTCATAGCTAGGGTCAGTATGGGGATTACATTGTTTGACTGCCTCAATAAGTCAATGAATAATTCAGGAATGTTAGGGTAGTATTTGAGATCCTTAGCATTCCCTCCTACACCTTGCATGAACCATACTTTTTTGTGATTAGGAGCAATTTCAATTTGTGCTCCTTTAGGTAGGAAACAACGAACTTGCTATGGCACTCTCCATCTGGTACATTTGTTTTTAATATCTTGGAACCAGAGTTCCAAGTAGGTTTTTTATTTGTTTGATTTAGACGATGGCCCTTTTCCTGCAAATATCCAAAAATTCTTCATAAGAGGTTGTTGAGTGCTAGTGAACATTGTTTCGTCGACTGGGGTAATTTTTTCCACTACTAACTAGATGAGCAATGACAGAAATTTGATGGCATGTGCCTGTTCCTAGCACTTCTCACAATTATCTTTTACTAATTTGGCGAGATGGTCGGCCCAATTCAGTATTTTGGCCTCACAGGAAACCTGTTTAAATGCGTCAATCATGTTGAGCCTCAAGTCGGATGGCCAACCTAAGCTTGTTAAAGATAGTGAAATTATTATAGCATCCCATTTAACCATCTTACACTTGAATTTGCTAATCATCAAACCTTTTGATTTTTTTCTTGAATTTTTTTCTTGAAGGTGCTCCTATGAATTCTTTGACTAAAGGTTGGGGTTCATGTGTGACAGGTACTGTTGGTCCCTTGCTTGACAGTCCAGTAATTGCAGCGATGAGGGAATCTATGATCGGAATGCCCTCGTTGATCCAGATTCTCTTGTCTTGGTATCTACTAACAATCAATTTTGCTATGATTCCCTTTAGGTCGCCAAATGAATTCAACAGGGGTGCATTTAGATAGAGTAGAATCTTCGCGGTAGCGAGATTCTATGAACCTTCTATCAAATGTATGTCTCAGACTGCCTAAGTCTCCATTTTTGCATAGTATTTTTGCCATTTTGGTTCATCCAGTTTCGATTTCTTTATTCAACGGATTCTTGCTCTTAGGGGAGTCATGGATTCTTCCTCTTGTTATCTTAGGGATTTTTCGTTTTGCAGCTTTGGCCTTGGTTGCATTTGCGTATTTCTTTTGGTGCCATATCGGGTTCTTTGGAGAACAAATTTATGGTAAAATCTGGGAAATGTGTTGTATTTATAAGTGTGGCGTGCTCCGATCTCTTAAGGAGGGAAGATAAATGCATCGAATACGATTTTTAAGGGGTTACAGCTTATTTTCATGTTTGGTGAGGCTTCCAAAGGAATATTTATTAACACACTAGCCGACGTGCATGGAAGTCATTGATCTCGATGAGAATCTTGTCGGTCTGTAGGTTCATGCCTCTTGTCGTTGCTCCACATTTTCCCAGGAGTCGTGCATGTATTATGGTTTGTAAAACAGGCCATGGGCCCTTTCTCAAACTCTAGTAATTTTTGGGTGGAAGAATCGAGAAGAAGTAGTCATTTCACACACTTGTTCCATATGAATAAGTAGCATGGGAACTCCCTTATACTTTTTTGAGGAGGAGTGGCGACACTCATACTCTCATGGTCAGAGTGACGAGGAAGAATTTTTAGGACATGGGATGGGAAGGACCATCTAATTTGAGTGAGCAGTTGGCCCTTACTTTAGTTCTATCGATATTATGAGGCCACAATATAGGTATCAAGTGCATTACTTTTTACCTTTAGGGAGTAAGAAACTAAGCCAAAATCACCCCTTTCTGTAGGCTAGGATGTGATTTGATTGACTATGGAATAATGTTAGCTAAGTAGTAATATTTTATATGTTTAGCATGTTTTAAATAAGATAATGAAGTGGATGAGCACCATGTGTGAATAAGTGCAAGTTTAAAGACAACTATGGAGATCAGAAAGTCAACTTCCAGTTAATATCATAAAGAAGTAGAAGAAGAACTCGAGGTCACTCTATCAATATTGCTTAATTTCTAGGGGAAAATCTAAAGTAGATTTATCTCGTGATTCTCAATGAAGGGACTTGGTTGAAACTCTATAATAAGTAGAGGCAAATGCATAGAATGAGGGATCATAGGCATTTTTGTTATTTTCCGTTTTTAGACATTTTTCACAACACTCAAGGTTTTACGGTTGATATGGATTTTATACCAGCTTAATGAAGAAACGATATTTTACATCATCTCTAAGTCTATAAGTCTAATTTAGATCCTGTAATACGCTTTGAGGAAGGCCCCCTTATTGCGTAAAACAAGATTTTTGTGTTGTATTTACATTATGATTCATGCATTTATTACTCAGATCAAACAACTAATCATGAATTACTCAGAGCATTATTTACTACATAGAATTCATTTCTGGAAATGACTGTTGTATCTGTAGCTCTGTGCAACGGTGTCTGTAGTTTTGATATATGGCATATGTAGTCCTATAGGCGCATTCCGTAAAGAAATTTTTACAAATTCACATTCTCATGCACTAAATAGTTTTCATAATATTTTCACTTTAGGTTTGATTCATATCAATTTCTCTTGGGAATTTATAGATTATCATAATTCTGTTTGCATCAATAGTTATTTCTCTTAGGTCAGTTTTCCAAAGCATTTAATTAAATAGATTTATGATTTCATAGAACATGTGTTTTGCTTTCATTATAAAATATTTATGCTTTCAGTAAATAGATGTATGATTTTGCTTTCATTAGAATAGATTTATGCTTTCAGTAAATATATGTATGATTTTGCTTTCATTGAAAAAAAATTCATGCTTTCAGCCATTAGACGTATGCTTTCATCAAAATAGGCTTATGCTTTCATAAAAAAAAGATTCATATACTTCCCTTTTACATTCCCAAATTCTATCATTCTAGGTTAGGATTGTCTTAGCAGTGCACATACAGTGCAGAGTACCTCTGAAGTTTGTATGATGCCTGGTCTATATTTAAAGTTAGGTTCTTGAATTGAAACCTGTAAAAAGTTCAGCATCCCACCACTTTTTGGCATCGTTTCCAGGGTGGTGCTTAAAACTTAAGAGGACTAAAACACTCCTTGGAAAATCTGGAAAAAACAAAATTTATACACACAAAAGAAAAGAAAAAAACTAGATCTCATTTACCATGAATGCCTCGGCAAAGGAGAGACAAATTTGGAATATTTATGCCTAACTGTCACGTCCCCTCCCGCAGACCCAATTCGAGGAAGGGAACATGATGCCAATATCTAGGGCTTTTGCATAAACTAGGCCAAATTCATTAGATTCACAGCAATAAAATAAATGTGTGCAGATGCAAATCAAGCAAACATGCACAGCGGAATAAAAACATCATCCACACATATTTCATATGCATTCATCATATTAAAAACAGCCATCAAATTATAACATTGCAGAAGTGAAACACATAGACAGAGAAGCACTTATCTTTATGGTGAAATGGTCCCAAGAAACTAGCTATGTCGCTGCAACACTCCACCCAACCATAAGCCAATTGTGTTCATCAATTCTCTCAACCAAACTGCCACCCCCGAGCTGGGCATGATTATTACAAGGAAAAGGGGACATTCAAGCTCATGCACAGCCAAAGCAATAGATACCCATAACTCACACCCCAACATACTCTTTTCTCACAAATCAAGCACCATCATTGGGCATGGATGCACATTTTAACAATGGGATTTACGAACAAGATGGCCATGGGTTTTCCCCAAATCGTTTCCAGCCAAAAACGGATTGTGGGATGGGAAAAAAAATCACAGAGAGGAAACAATTTCTCCCCCAACTAACTAAGCATTCAAGAGCCAAAACGGTCTCTATGGAACCCCCCAATTCGATTCCCCTTCTTCCCCACTGGTATATAACACAAAAACGCCCTTCTCCCAGCTGAGAATGAAGGAAAACACAGAATTTCGATGGGGAAAAACACCCAACAAGCTCCCAGCTCGTGAGAGAGCCAAACCGGTTGATGGATAATGGCTTGGGGAGCAATTCATGGTTCTTTTCTTTCCCAAGAAGCAAAACGCAATTTTCCATGAAGGGTGGCTTGCCCATACCTGAATTTGGAAAACCATACCTCCCATTCCCCAAGGCATTAACTACCTCAACCAACTCTTGGGAGAAATGAATGATTGGGTACAAAAGTAAACATGGGTAGTTGAGGGTTCATGGGTTCTCTTATTGACATTTGGCTTGACTTGATTGGCTCAAGGGTTTGAATATTTCCCTCCTAATTCCTTGTAAAATCATGCCCCCATCTCTTGTTGCATTGCATAGCTAGTTGTGGGCATTTATATTGAAATGCATATTTACAATCCCCATGGTTCGCTATCACATGGGTAGCATAATATCCAATATTTGCCTCTTCAAGGTCGAGCGTTCACTAGCGCGGCCTTGGCCTTGAGCTCCAGGCTAGGAATCATACATAATATGCATACAATATTTATATTATAGCCCAAAATATTACAAGGGTCAAAATGGGGACATGACATTCCCCTCCCTTTGGAATAACACCGTCCTCGGTGTTCCAATACCTAGGAATACATACACGCTTTATACATGTCCAAAATTCACAAAATGTGGCAGGTATGTCCTGCATTTCACCCCTTACTTGGGTTTTCAGGACTAAGTCCTTTGGCCTTCACAACCTGCTCCTACTGGCTGGGGCCTTCCTGCTCTGCAGGTGGGAATTGCTTCACAACAATCCCTTCCTTGTCTCTACCTTCCAGCTGATCTACAAGTCTGGAATTTGATGGATTCCATCTTTCTTGTTGTCCTGGCAACTATTTGAGGAATATTTTTAGCCAAAACAAATAGTTTTTGGCCTGCTTCTATGATCAGTGTGCACAACTGGCTCTCACTTTTCTCACTAGCAACACTTGGCTAATACTAGCTGCACTCAATGGCTTTCAATGTCTCACCTGTGAGACTCATAATGGAAATTCCTGTTAGGAAAAGCATAACACAATATTAAAATTAGTCAATTATTTTCCCAATTGACATGGAAAGTCCATTCTTCACTCATGAGACTTCCATAGTTTTCATGCTTTCCCAACATACACATGAACTCATTCATGTTCATCCTTTCACAGGGAAATAACTATTTCAACATTCACAATTCATTTCAAGCAATTAAACACAATATATTTTCATCTATGACATGCACTCAACAATCTTTTGTTTCTAAGATGCATCAGTCGAAAGGAAAGAGAAGAGTAAGAGTTTCCCCCTCTTAGTCTTGTTCCAATCCGGAGCCACACCATCACTTGTGGTTCTATGCTCCTTAGCCTCTTTCACTTCAATGTGAATGCTTGACTTTCCCTTTCTTGGCTATGACACTTAGTGTCTAGGGTCTGTCTAAGGATTTTCAACCAGGGAACCCTTCCCCATTGTTGCCTACAGAACCTTTCGCTGCTAGGACTCATACACGTCCACTAGCAACATCTTTCATTACTGCTCATACTGAGCTCTTTAGGATGGTCACATGTCCACATGCATCCCTAGGATGCCTTCGTAGTCCTTGCTTCCAGCAATACCTACACTCAAACATTGAATCAATTCACATGTTTAGTTTATTTTCATAGGGTTTATCTCTAAACAAGAGTTTAGGAAATCATATCCAAATCACATACACATGTATATTCATAAACAAGAAGCTACAAGATAACCAAGTACTTATCTGTATTGGATGTCTTTACTTTATTCCACAGGCTCCCTTTTTGTTTTACAAGCATTGGATTTCCCATGGATACAATGACGAATGTTGGGCTAGCACGCAGGCTACTCCACAATCATTCGAATGGAAATGCCAGGCCAGTACGCCCACTGGTTTTATCAATGTCAACATCAAGTGGTTAATGCCCCCACCAACTATTCTCTGAATTTATCAAGCATCAGTTACCCTCTGGATTTACCAAGAATTTTATAGCGCCCGACTAGTTACTCTCTGGTTTACCAAGAATTTTATAGCGCCCGACCAGTTACTCTCTGTTTTACCAAGAATTTTTTATAGCGCCCGACCAGTTACTCTCTGGTTCTACCAAGAATTTTATAGTTCTTTCAGGGTCCTTGCTTTCCTACAATGACCAAGGTTTCCAACAAAGAAACAATAGTGTATCACCTCAGCTGTTAGAAGGCTTATACCTGAAATATTCATTATTCCAAACAAGAACTAAATGAAAAATGAATACTTATCTGTATTGTGCATTTCCTTTCTGGTCCACAGGTTCCTGCTTCGCTTTCCAAGCCTTGGGATCGCCTATGGACTTGGATGTTTGGCCAGCACGCATGCTGCTCCACACATCAATTAGTTAATTCCCAACCAGTACACCTTCACGCTGACTGTATTTACCAAGCATTTGGTGGTGCCCAACCAGTCCCATACCTGGTTGGCCCTCTCCATTGCCGAGCCAGCACATCTGTCTAGGTCATCAGCCAATGGAAGGAAACTGCGCCTCTGACCTTTATAGGTCAACGCTCTACTATGGAGTCGTAGGCATCTCAAGGTTTTCAGTCAGTCTCGGCACCCCATCTTACTACTAACCCAATAGAGGTTTTATGCCTTCACCAATATCACCACACCTTCTCACACCACAACCCTTCACACACACATCAATTCTTCATCCACACAAGGATGTCACTCCTTCTCTTATGCAAATCAGTGGTTCCTTTTAGGAACTTTATAGGTGAATTTCTTGACTGCAGGCTAGCATGGCCCCACAATACCCACTCACACAAGGATGATACCCCTTTTCTGCTACACAACTCCCCGGGCTTATCCATCCCTTCTAGAGTCTTTTAGTGTGAGTGTAGAAAGGTTACCACTGCCCATACAGTCCTCTTGAGCACCCTTCTTCACTTTTCCTCTGAACGTGCAAAACCAATTGCATCTGTGTAAGCTGATAGCACAAGAAGGATAAGCAGGCTCATCAGTATTGTTGCTCTAAAATTGTAACCATATTTCATAACATTCACTATCAAGTATTGAAACACTAGGAATGCGTCCATTCCCTTAGGGTGTAGTCAATATTGATAACCCTAACATAACTTAGCACCCAAAAGGTATGCATCCCTTTCTGATGTGAGTCACGTAGGATCTAATCATACTCAAGCAGTCTGGAGTAATAATGCAATAATAAAACATGCTCTACATATTAAATCTAATAACCAAATAGGTATATTCTTAGTTAGGGTCACAGAATACTCATTCGTTTTACAAATGTATCTTTTCTTCATTTGCGAAGAATGGGGGCTCCCTTCTCTGAGTCAACAGTCCTTCGGTTTTCCACCCCAATCTTTTCACGTTCCATAACCCACACATGCCTTCTTGGCATAATTTTACTGTCTCACTCACATGGTTTACCAACATGCAGCTCAACTGAGACATTATCAAAGTTTACTATGGCGTTTCACCCAAAACCCATTTCCAAAGCATGGGGTCCTTCCCATGGATTTTGGATTCTGCAAGCCATCACACATGGTCTTTCTGCAAGGTGTCTTCCTGACACATTCCTCAAACAGCCAAACAGTCAGCAACATTTAACAATAAAATTCAAATCTAATTTCCCCTAATCAGTTAGTGGCATTAATAATTAAATTCAATCATAAATTTACAATTCCGTCTCCATGAGGCCATCCTCATATTGTTTGGCTCTCGTAAGTGGTATCACTCTGTTCATTATGGTTTTACACTGGCTACCATACATGAACATCCACCTACAACATGTCCTCCTCATAACCTTTGGCTTATGCACATGGTAGATCCCGGTCTTTACTATGGACTTATCCTCATTGCCATACGCAAGACTTTTCTACCTGAAATCTGAAACTTCAATCAGCCAACACGTTGTGAGTATCTATGCATATAATCTTTTCATTGCTACAATAGTCACTGAAGTGATCTCAGAATTATAACACTCAATAATTTAAACACCTTCAGTTGTTAACATTTGAAATGCAATGAAATATATATATCTATATATGCATCATTATCATAATAAAATTGCAAGACATGGGTACACTGCCCCTACAATTTAAATAAACTATAAATACTCATTACTTCACATCCATATTCCTTTTATGCAACTTTGTCCTTCCAACAGAGCACTCTGGTATCCCATCAACATGTCTACCTTCTTCATGCAATCATTCTCCTGCATTCACAGCAGCTCATGAAATGGTCTCAGGATTAACAATAGTTCACCATTTCATCTATTATCTAATTGTATTGAAACATATACATGTCACAACCATGCATTCACACAATGCATCTCAACATGTGCACCCACACATATGCATGCACATCCACAAAATTTACATAATCTTTTAATATGCATTCACTCAATGCATAACCCCTCAATACAACCTTGCAATAATCCATGAGCACTATACATTCTAGCATATTATGGCCTAACCATGGCTGTCTCATATGGCATGCAATACCACCACGGGACCATAAGTCATCACTTGCTTTCGTTGTTAAACTCACAACCAATATACACAAATTGCATGATATAATTTCATATGAATGCATTGAGGTTTCTAAGAAACTATAGGGTGTAAGGCTCCTTGCCTTCACTTACCCACACCTCACCATACTCGGTGGGTTGACATTCACATTCAGGCACTCAATACCACATGCAAACCAAATTAACATAGTTTAAACATAATTGAAGAGACCTTACCAAATCCTCTTTCAACATTCATCCAATTAAGCGCAAATAACCATTACCTGCATGGTTGTTATTAACATCGCTTGATGTTACCTGATCAGTTGGCCTCTTACCAATGCTACACAGTCCTTTTGCTAACCTCATGATCATAGATTTGTTGCACCATCCTTTCCTCATAAGGTTGTTGGTCATATGCAACAACATCATCCTCATCTTTAGCCATGCTTCGGTTTCCTTTGGTCCTACAACCAATGCGAACAAAACTAATTATTAGCAACCACAATAATTATCTTAAGTGGCTCATTGCATATGTAAAACCTCACTATTTTTCCAATATGCAATATCATATACATTCAAAAACATTTTCACATGCACTGTGCAATGTTTATTAATATGCCATCTAGTGCATATTCATCTTATTTATCTAATCTCTTGCATTTTCAGTCATGCTTCTATGGTCTACTTCCTACAACCATTATCAACAACATTAATTGTCATCAATCGTAGGCAATACCATTAATAGGCCATTGCATGTGTAACTTCACTACCTTTACCCATATGCAACATCATGCTCATGCATAAGCAATCCACATGCACTATGCAATGACTCTTTAATCATTCCCATTAATTCATATGCATTTGATCTGCTATTCTCTTGCATTTTCAACATTCGCATGCCATAATCTATATGCATGACAACTTCAGAATTATAAACATAATAACAAGAGGCTAATGGAGGGATTCTCCCTTCCAATTTTCCCATCATGACATATAGCTCCTCCTCCACATCTCAATGATCCTTTTCTTCGCTTCCCTACCACACACACAAGGATTCATTAGTTGTGATTTCCCACCAAGTAGTAATTGAATACATATACATATGTAAAACATTCCTACTTGCCATTTTCTAAGCATACACTTCTTATGTTGTAAAAAGAAATAGTTTAAGGTGAGAAAATTCCCTCTTTCATCCTCCATAATGGATATTGATTCCACAACCCCTTTATGCAATTCATAGTGCACATTCCATGCATGCATAGAGAATTCCTTTCATACATTTAACGATTGTCTCTGGGGGACGACGGGGGTCAAGGGGTCTTTCCCCCTTATGGCGCATAAGTTCCATGGAATTTTTCAACTTTTGGAACCTGAAAAATCTCCCTGGAAAACAGCTGAAATTCCCTGTTTCGGCGGAATTGTGAATTCTCATCCGACCTGTTTCGGAGCAACTCACCGAGTTCTACCGATCAGTGAACTCGTTTATCTCCTCCGACCCGTTTTCGAGCAACTCACCGAGTTCTGTCGATCAGTGAACTCGTCTATCTCCTCCGACCCGTTTCGGAGCAACTCACCGATTTCTACCGATCGGTGAACTCGTCTATCTCCTCCGACCCGTTTCGGAGCAACTCACCGAGTTCTGTCGATCGGTGAACTCGTCTATCTCCTCTGACTCGTTTCGGAGAAACTCACCGAGTTCTGCCGATCAGTTCGCCGAAATTTCCTCTTTGATGCCGAAAAACACTTAGAAAAATTTTGAAATTTTTCTTCCTTTCCCCAGGCACTTCCGCAAACTTCGTCGGTGCAACTCAGCTAAATTCGTCGACCGTGTCGGTGCCACTCAGCAAGTTTCACCAAAACGTATCGCAAAACTTCACAAACTTCGTTGATTCGACAGACTTAACGATTTCACGCTGAAACGTGTCGCTCGACTCAACTGAACTCGCCAACTGTTTCAGCGTTTCTACCTGATATTCGCTGACGCAGTCTTGGCAGAAAAATCAGAAACACTTAGAAAATGTTTCAAATTTTGAAATTTTTGAAATTTTTCTCAATGATCAGTGTTGAACATGAAGCACACTTACCTCTGCAACTGCGATAGGTATCCCATGAAGGTCCAATGTTGCAACCTTTGCTCTAATACCATTCTGTCACGTCCCCTCCTGTGGACCCAATTCCAGGAAGGGAACATGATGCCAATCTCCGGGGCTTTTGCATAAACTCGGCCAAATTCATTAGATTCACAGCAATAAAATAAATGTGTGCAGATGCAAATCAAGCAAACATGCACAGCGGAATAAAAACATCATCCACACATATTTCATATGCATTCAGCATATTAAAAACAACCATCAAATTATAACATTGCAGAAGTGAAACACATAGACAGAGAAGCACTTATCTTTATGGTGAAATGGTCCCAAGCAACTAGCTATGTTGCTGCAACGCTCCACCCAACCATAGGCCAGTTGTGTTCATCAATTCTCTCAACACAACTGCCACCCCCGAGCTGGGAATGATTCTTACAAGGAAAAGGGGACATTCAAGCTCATGCACGGCCAAAGCAATAGATACCCATAACCCACACCCCAACATACTCTTTTCTCACAAAGCAAGCACCATCATTGGGCATGGATGCACATCTTAACAATGGGATTTACAAACAAGATGTCCATGGGTTTTCCCAAAATCGTTTCCAGCCAAAAACGGATTGTGGGATGGGGAAAAACAATCACAGGGAGGAAAATTATTTCTCCCCCAACTAACTAAGCATTCAACAACCAAAATGGTCTCTATGGAATCCCCCCAATGTGATTCCCCTTCTTCCCCACTGGTATATAACACAAAAACGCCCTTCTCCCAGCTGAGAATGAAGGAAAACATAGAATTTCGATGGGGAAAAACGCCCAACAAGCTCCCAGCTCATGAGAGAGCCAAACTGGTTGATGGATAATGGCTTGGGGAGCAATTCATGGCTCTTTTCTTGCAAGAAGAAAAACGCAATTTTCCATGAAGGGTGGCTTGCCCATACCCAAATTTGGATAGCCATATTCCCCAAGGCATTAACTACCTCAACCAACTCTTGGGAGAAGTGAATGGTTGGGTACAAAAGTCAACATGGGTAGTTGAGGGTTCATGGGTTCTCTTATTGACATTTGGCTTGACTTGATTGGCTTAAGGATTTGAATATTTCCCTCCCAATTCCTTGTAAAATCATGCCCCCATATCTTGTTGCATTGCATCGATAGATGTGGGCATTTATATTAAAATGCATATTTACAATCCCCATGGTTCGCTAGCACATGGGTAGCATAATATCCAATCCTTGCCTCTTCAAGGTCGAGCGTTCACTAGCGAGGCCTTGGCCTTGAGCTCCATGCTAGGAATCATACATAATATGCATACAATATTTACATTATAGCCCAAAATATTACAAGGGTCAAAATGGAGACATGACACTAACCACCCTATGAGCGATACTAGTTTCGAACACCTTGAATTTGAATTTCTCAATAGCGATGAAGAAGTTGATTCCAGCTATAACCCAGACCGTGATAACTTCTTCACCATCTCTAGTCCCAAGCAAAGTTTACCTTTGGTTTCAAGCTTGTGTAAAAATGAAACCAATCCCAAGCATAGTTTCCCTTTGGTTTCGAGCTTGTGTAAAAATGAAACCGTTGAGGAGCATAGTTCCCTTTCTGTGTCAAGCTCGTTAAAAAATGAAACAGGCTATCATGAGCATAGTTTCTTTCTGTTTTAAGCTCGTTAAAAAATGAAATGGGTCCCTTCAAGCATAGTTATCGTTTATTCCAATCTTGTGTAAAAATGAAATAGATCTTCCTCCCATTGAGTCGATTCTCCCACTAGATTTAGGACTTGAATATTCATTTCATCTGCCTGTGTCACTTGACCCTCGTTCTTCCTACCCCACCTAGTGAACATATTCATATTAGTATCCAGGATTTTAATTAGGTAAGGAAGAAGAGTAGTCATATGAAACGAAGCTTGGGGGGCATTTTAAGCCACTAGCAATCATGTTGGGGGCATCTTGTTAAGCCACTAGCAATCATGTTGGGGGAATCCACCAACCTCTGGGTATCATGTTGGGAAGGAACCTGTCAATGGTCCTTAACCATGAGCATAGTTCCCTTTCTGTTCCAAGCTCGTTAAAAAATGAAACAGGTTCCCATGAGCACAGATTAGTCTTTGATTCCAAGCTCGTTAAAAAATGGAATAGACCCCTACAAGCATAGTTTACTTTTGGTTTCAAGCTTGCATAAAAATGAAACCAGCTTCATGATCAAAGTTCTATTCCTGTGTCAAGCTCATTAAAAAATGAAACAGGTCATATGAGCAGAGTTATATTCCTGTGTCAAGCTCGTTAAAAAATGAAACATATCCTCTCCCCTTGAGTCGAGTCTTTCGCCATATTTAATATCTGAACCTTCTACTATTTAATCCTATTTTTCCGTCCTCCCATGGTGAATATATTCCTATTAGTAACCATGATTTTCATTGGATGAATAAAAACAGCAGACAAACGAAACGAAGTTTAGGGGGAATGTCTCTAGCCTCTAGAAATCATACTAGAGGTAAGTCGTCAACTTCCTGGGCTGGGGGCAAACTTCCAACCTCTAGGTATCATGTTGGGGAGAAACCTGCCAATGGGCATTATACTGAGCATAGTTTATTTTCGGTTACAAACTCGTTAAAAAATGAAGCAGACATCATGAGCATTCTTTTCACCTGTCTTCGACCTCGTTAAAAACAGTAAGATGGTATTAAGCTTACTTTTCACTTTTTTCGTGCTTTGGTTGAAACATGAAAAGTGGTTTGAGCTTAGTTTTTACTTTTTCGTGCTCTGGTTCAAATATGAAAAAGATTCTGAGTGCTTTTGATACCATTGTCGTGCTCGTTAAAAATCATGTTGGGGGCATCCACCAACCTCTGGGTATCATGTTGGGAAGGAACCCATCAATGGGCCTTAACCATGAGCATAGTCCCCTTAACCATGGGCATAGTTTACTTTTTCATGCTCTGGTTCAAATATGAAAAATATTCCGAGTGCTTTTGATACCATTATCGTGCTCGTTAAAAATTGAGTAAAAAAGTGTGTCTAACAAGTATAGGTTTATCACTTTATCCGGCCTCACTAGACTACTTACGGAAAAGGAACTGTGCTGAGTTTACTTTTTCCTTTTACGTACTCGGTTATCAACCATGACAAAGTTGTGCATGGAGTCATTCTTTAAGCTCTTTTCAGACTCCTAAAATATGAAAAGATCACCAAGCGAACTTGATCCTTTCACGCTTGTAAAAGTATTTGAATGATCATCTTCCTGGTGATGGGTTACCCCTTTTTCAGACCAGGGGGAACTACTTACAAAAAAGGAACGATCCAGCCAATCATAACTGGAAGAGTTCTCTCTCACATTGTTTTATCCCTTTTTTGGGTGAGGAGACTAACTTTACGAAAAAGAACTTTTGGATTCTTCTTTAGTTCTTTTCAGACTCTCTAAACATGAAATGACGTCGAGTTTTCCTTCTTTGGACTCGTTAAAATCTCACATAGAATGTCCCGTTATGGGATGAACCCCTCCTATCCTAGGTTCGTAAAAAATTTGGGATTGGACACATCCATGGGATGATCTCTACTGAGCATCTGTTACCCTCCTCAAGCTCGTTAAAAAACAAAATAGGTACTCATCAATCATTATGGGGAATAGGGATGAGATTGTGTTCATTGTAGTTATGGCAGTACATAGCCGCTCTTGAACATGGCACTTGTTTGCATTTGCATTCATTGCTTGGGTTATCCGTTTGTCTCTGAGTCCTACTACTTCCATGAGTATCGTCAGTCCTTTGGATCATCTGAAGAATTCTTCCAACATTAGTTGCATTAGCGGGTCAGCATCATTCTTGTCATGTCAATGCTGCCAAGTCATTCCATGCCCATGTTCAAGAGGATTTTTGGTCATTTGTTCACTATTTGCAGTCAGTTCACCTTCCATCATGTCGGTCGTCTTTGAGTCAGTCTCACACATTACTGTCTGATTTACTTCAAACTTTTATGATCGTGCTTTGTGTTAATGATGGGGGATTCATCATGGCCCTCCTTCAACGGATTCATCCTTGTCGACTTCAACACATCATCCGAGGATTGAATCTAGAAACCAATCGAGTACCTTGGGCCTGCATGCCTCAATGGCAAGTTACCTCGCTTTCAACATGAGTTCACATCATTGACTCTTGATTGAAATATTCCATCGATTGTTCGACCTCAGCTCATTGATTCACATTCGATGGTATGTACTGTGATACCTCGGGAATCATTGACATTAACGGTGAATTCCCTCGCGCTTGTTAACGGTATACATTAATGACCGGTAATCAAGTGGTTTCTACCATGTTCGACTCCAAAACATTGTAATCACATGGATAGATTCGTATCATTGTTGGTTCAGCTTGAAGACCCTAGGGAAAATCATATCTTACCCAGGTTGTGATGGAGATTGTTTGAGTCATATTACACAGATCCACTTTGTATTGGTCGTGGTTGGATCTACGATTGTGTTTAGTAGCCATGATTGTGTTCAATCAATCCCTACTATCATGGATCTGCATTGTATTGGTCGACAACCATGTTGAGAGTCATGTGAGACTTGGATCTCAGATTCAGTTGTACTGCAATAGCGCCTTCAAACCAACAAGTCCTTGTTGTCTATCTTTTCAAATCATTTCACATGTTTTATTTTACCAGCTTCATGCTTTGGGGGGCATTTTGTTACACCAAAATCTCGTCATCATGAGCCATGTGTCAACTCTGTTCCTGAATCCCTAAAGTTCCCTTAGCTAAAGTACATTGAGTATGAGGTTGTTCCTACCTTTCTACCTCTTTTAAGTAGGTTGGTTCACCTTACCTTCATTCGGGGAGTGCTAGACCCTAAGTGGCGCAGGTCTAACCTTGACAGGGTGAGCCATCGGCTCACTTAGCCTTCTTGCAACCTGCGCCAAACCTCCTTTGGCGCACGTTGCCTTCATCCAGGGTGCATCGGGTTTAGTTATGGTGGATAAATGGAATCTTTGAGGCCTTTCTCAAAGCTAAGTGAGGTGGAGGGTCATCCATAACTTCTAGGTGAGCTGGCATTCGGTCCCCTAACCTAATGGGAGGATCCCTTAACCTTCTCCCCTTAATCCTCAACCTACTATATCCCTTTAGCCCTATAAATGAAACCCCTCTCTCCATGGAAAGGAAGGAATTCTATATCACTTACATGCTGGTGGAATTAACCTAGGTGATCCCTATCCATCTCTTGGGAGGCATACCTTTGGAGGCATGGGATTGGCTTGTTGGAGGAGGATTGCAGCATTAAGGATTGGGTTGTAATCATCACTCTTCTATGTATTTCCTGTTTATTTACAATAATATAATCTCTTTCCATAAATGCCTTTGTGTTAATGATATTTAGAGCTCACTTCCTTAACTGTTTTCTTAGATCAGTTAGTGTTTAGATGTGCTTTTACTGCTCGTTTTTCTCAACGTGCTTTGACAGGTCTTGCAGCTACGGATCTGACGACCACAAATTTTGGAGCAATAAAGAGGAGAAGGATTCACGAATCTGAAGGTAAGACATCTAGTACCTTGATCTCTAATTGATCTAGGAAAGTAGTGGTTATATTTTGTTTCCATTTTTTCTAGATCCACCTAGACTAGGGAGATCATGCTCACATCCGCTCGAGTAGATTGTCCGATAACAAGTGGGAAACACATTTTTTCTCATCGAAAAATACTTCTGGATGACCAAGATACAGTTATTTTATCATATATGAGGGTTTCAATGTTGAAGAGCACACATGTTCATCTCCATCTTTGCATTTATTGGGTTTCGAGCTGAGAAGATCCATATGTCAATGTAATCAGTATTATTGTTGTTATAATAAGCTCATAATAAATATTCAGATATTTTTCCTTCCTGTTATTTCATCTTTACCAGTTACAGTTGAATCTATGTGTTGTTATGAATTACCTGTGGTTGAGTAGTCTTAAATCCGTGTGTGTTAAACTACCATTAAAAGTACTCTGGATTATGTCTGTGGTTTGTTTAGCTAGTATCATATTGTTCGAGTCAATATGATACTCTGTGGTCAAACTTGGTAGGGTCTTCGTGTGTTTGAAGAGAGTTGGAAGCCAATGGTCTTTACTAGTCAAATCTGAGCTAGTCTTCCTTACTGTGGTGAAATCTGATTTCGTTTTTCCTCTATTATGTGTTATGAAGTTGGGTTTGGGAAAAATCGAAAAAATATCTAGTGGTGTTTGGATCTAGTTGAAGACACGTAGTCTTTTTGTGCCTAGTTTGAAGCAAAACACCTAGTTTTGAGAAATTTCGATTTCTTGAGTTAGAGGCTAAGATAATATCTCCATATTTCAGATTGGGGATATTACACCTGACCACCCTCCTCCCATGTCCCTCCCTTTCTCTCTTCCCTTTTTTCCATGTGACATCAAGAAGGCAATGTGAAGTGAGGGGCATCTAGGTAAAACCTACCACTTCAAGCAATGTGTGCCACTACTTGGATGGGTACGCGAGTAAGTGAGCAAGGCACAGAAGCGGGTCACTAACCCACTTACACAAGCAATGGCACAAAGGGAGGGGAATGCAAGTAAAATATGTCTCTTTAAGGAGTAGGTTACTAACATGTCACCTTAAGTGGTGGGTGCACCACTACTTGAAGCCATGCATTACTAATGCATTGCACTCCCCCACAAATCAATATTTTTTTATATTTTTTTGACATTTTCTTAAAATGGGGCAAGGTAAGTAGGTCTTAACTTAGTATCACTCTCCTTGTGAGAGCTTTTTTTTCATTAAATATTTAATTTTTTATTTTAAAAAAATAATAATCATAAATGTTTTTTTTTGTTTTTTTCAATTTTATTTAATTTATTTTTAAAATAATTTTATTATAATTCTTTTAACGAAACCATGATAAGATTCTTACCTTTAAAACAATCCTAAAATATCTAAGAATTTAATAATAATAATAAATTTAAGATATGTTATTAAAAAAATTGTTTTTCCATAAATATTGAAGTATTATAAGCTCCTCCCTATTGATCTCTAAGGGATCTCTTCTTAGTGATAATAAACCCCTCTTTTGAATTGCTTGAGAGTCTTTCCATAAATATCTATGAAGTATTGTAAGCTCCTCTCTATTGATGTCTTTTTAGTGATAATAAACCCTTTATTTTAATTGTTTAGAGTTTTTAATTAATGTTTAAAATTAGAGTTAAAAATGAAAAAAAAAAAAAAAAAGACTTTTTATACTTAAAATTTACTATTGTTATTGAGAAAATGAGTTGTGTATGCTTAAAATTAGGTTTATTATTAACCAATATAGACTAAATATAAAAAATAATAATAAATAACTAAATAAAAGAATTAATTAATTAATGCATTAGAAATAAAAATAACCAAAGTTTTATTTAATTGAACATCTTAAAATGCTAAATAAAAATATTATAAAATAAAATAAACAATAATAAATATATAATATATTATATAATTATATTTATGGAATGAGTTGGAGGGAAATTTTTATAGGAAAAATTAGAAGCAAATAGTTTTATCAATCTATGATTTTAATAAGAAGGTATAAGTTCATTTAATAGAGAATTTTACACCAACATTTTGATTATGTACTTTTCTTTTGGTACTGGAAAGTATTATAGAAATATCTTTAATGTTATTAAAGAGATACATTTTTCATCAAGTAGTTTGATTGTAGCACAAGTAATGTGATCGAGAATGTTGATGAAGAGATTCTTAATTTCAAGGCATTATTGATGAAGGGAAGAATATGATGGTGGAGGTGTCTTAGAAATTAAATAATAACATCAATGATGTGAACAATATTCAAAATAATCTTCAAGGGATGATTTTGAAGATACTTTGAATAATTTGGATTATAACTTTAATCATAGTGATGAATTTAATGGAAGCACCAACGATATTAATGATGACACATATTCCTCCTTTCAAGGAACATTATAGAAGGGTCAATAATGATGATGTGAACAATGAATATTTCAGTGATAGCATCAGTGTAAAGGATAAAGATAGGAAGGATAAAATTCCTAATAATGATGATGATGAAATTCCCATAAATACAATGGAAACAATACTAAGAAGCACTACATTTTGTACTAAGACCGGGAATAGGATAAGGCCATTTTCTATCAATCCAAAACATTCTAGTTATATAAGGACTCAAAAAGAATTGCTCATGGGTCCAAGTTCTATCAATTATTTGATTTCAAATAAATGTTGTCAAAATGAATGTTCGAAAGGTATAAATTACAAGTATACCTTAGAGAAAAGGAAGGGGCACTTGTCAATGATTAAAAACATGCAAAATTCATATTTAGTGGGGTGCATGATATCTACATTCATAGGCTATGAATATCGTATTGTAAATGTGTTATTCTATATAAAGGCATTCAAAAGAATTCATTCAATTGATAATCTTTGTCTATCAAAAATTCAAACGCAACGATTAATTAAACTAACTTATAATGTTGTGGTAATATTTAGCTCACCTATGATCATGGAAATGATTTGAAAGGAATGATCGTAAAGAATTATCAAAGTCACGAACATTGTTCAATTATTTTATAGATACATTTTCAAGTAAAGGAGATTGGATTTGGATTTGTTCTTATGTTCACATAAGATTTAAGATATAATAGATGTGAAGCATACTTTAATATTCATCACTATTAAGTTATCTATGTTTATGTTGTTTTACTTAATTATTTTTCTCTATTTAGTGATTAGGTACAACATTAGAATGTTATTTACAAAAGAAGAAAAAGATGCATATCCATCAAAAATAATAAACTACAATGTGATTTTTAAGCCAAAAAATAACATCGTTAAATCTCTTACAATAGAAATGAAAAAAGTGGGTTTGAAAAAAAGAGATTATAATGCATTACATGTGATAAAAATGTCAAATGAACCCAACCACCATAGAAAGGGTTGTTTGGAAATGATCACTTTAAACAACTTGCAAACATGAAAGCCTTTTGAAAATGTTAAATTTGGTATATAGTATACTATTGTTTAATTTTAAAGTCTTTGAAGAAAATGTTCAATTTGACATAGTAATGATGAGTTAGATTTTATTCACTACTTTTAGTACAAAGCCGACCTAGGTCGAGGCACAAACAATTATGGTGAGTTCATAGCTCCAAAGCCAACCTAGGTCGAGGCACAAACAATTATGGTGAGTTCATAGCTCTTAAACATTTGTTGAAGATAGCTTTCGATAAGGGGTGTCACAAGCTTCAAGTTTTCAATCTATTTTGGTATTTATAAGGTGTGGTTGGGATGGCTTTTGGACCTCCAAAGCTCTGATGATTGATTTATCTAGATTTGGTCTTCTTCTTCCTTTAGGTCAGCATCTTCTAGAAGAGTTTTGAGATGTCACTGTCATCAATTCCAAATCTAAAATCTAAATTATGTTCATAAGAGATTATATATATATAGTGTTAGTCATTTTTTATTTTTTTTGAAATATATAGACTGATTTATTGGATTAATGTAATATATCTTTCAAAAAGTCACTAAAAGCTTCATGAAAAGATCTAATATGTGAACTTAGGGCTCATTTTTTGGACAATTTCCACTAATATGTGCCATGAGCACTTAGAAAGTGTTTTTTATTCTCTACTAGAATAAAAAAAAATGTATTTTTTCCTTGTAAAAACAATGATGAGTCAGATTTCACATTAAAAACGTCCCGGAGCTGATCTTTAGAAGCCCAACAAAGAACAATTCCCCAGGGACGTTGTGGCAAAGCACTACAAAGACTTCATCCCCCATACCTGCAAGATAGAAATTGAAAGGATGGAGCAAAAAATTTGGCAAGAAACAATAATTTTCCACGAAGTGGATGAAATTCAGGCCCAGGTGAACTGGCTCCCAGACCCAGGCGACTCTCGCTCCAGGCAGGCACTCTATGAACGCTCATTGGTAACATTCTGGACGGAAATAGTTCCTCTCGATCACATTATGACAGACCAGCAAAAGGAAACAGGCAGTTTGGAAGAGGAATTAAGGCTGCTCACGGAATTAAGGCTGCTGACACCGAAATCTTGAACTCTAATATGAACTAAATTGGTCGTCACTTGGCGATCGAATTCCCCAGCAATGCCAAGCAGGATGAGTAGAGTAGGGAAATCCAGGGGATGGTGCAGAATAACATTGTCTTTCAAGCAGCCCGCATGGGTGTGGCTCATTGACAATTTGCTTGATATGAAGTCACATGTTGTAAATAGAGGTCACGAGTTCAAATCACACCCGGGCTTACCCGATGGGGCACCTAGGGGTATAGTGTCCCACTCTCTAGTTGTTGATTCCCCTATTTACAAAAAAAAAACATCATCTTTCAAGTAGTGTTATTTTAATAACAACTATCATCTACTCATTGAAGTCTTTCAAGTAGTGTTATTTTAATAACAACTATCATCTACCCATTGAAGTAAAACTAAAAAGAAATAAAGTAACATTTTAAATTGCTTAAAATGTATGGCATCCTAAATTAATTAAGATGAAATATTGTGCTACTCGTAGCAACAT
The DNA here is from genome assembly GCA_027924585.1 of Larix kaempferi. NCBI lineage: Eukaryota > Viridiplantae > Streptophyta > Pinopsida > Pinales > Pinaceae > Larix > Larix kaempferi. The sequence continues at coordinate 7,318,408 of BSBM01000866.1, forward strand.
TTTTTGAAACATGGGTAAAAACGATGACTAAATGTGATCTCTAGAAAAACAACTCTATAAGGATATTTGTACAGTCTAATGTTAGAAGGAAGACTCCCTAGGATCAGTGAAATAACATGATCATGCTCTCAAGGAGGAGGAAACATTTTGGGAATCACAACAAATACCTTGGAATGATTGTCAATAACTCTTTGGGGTCCAAGGGAACAAACGGTTTGGATGTTTGAACATCAAGTGAACACAATTATGCAATTACTTTTCCTTGTCCATTTTTTAACAATTTTGTCATGTTATTAGAGCTTCTCACTTTATATGGTTTCCCTTCCATACCTCTGAGTTCAATTTCATTGTGTTAAGAGGAAAATATAATGAAACATTCCTGAAAATTAAAAGCCATGATTCCCCACAGTTGTAACCAATGGACCCCTAATACCACATCGTCACCATCCATTTGGATTGCAATCATCGGGTTATCCAATAAATAATCCCCCATAGTGATTCTAATACTAATATTGTTAGTCTAATCCCCATAGTGAGTTCAATTCTGCCGGTGTAAGACATAATCCATTTACAATAATATTGCTTGATGAAATTGAAAAAGCTCACCTTGATATTTTCAAACTCCAAGCGCTTAAGAATGTCCATCACTTTGATTTCCAAGATCGAAGGATATCTCTTAAAAATACCTCCATTATTATGGCATTCAATGTTGGATCCACAACCCATGCAAAAGGTGGAAGTAATAGAATTGGATTCACCTTTGGAGAAGAGGAGCATTGGTTGTGGATCCAACATTGAATGTCATAATAATGGAGGTATTTTTAAGAGATACTCTTCGATCTTGGAAATCAAAGTGATGGCCATTCTTAAGCGCTTGGAGTTTGAAAATATCAAGGTGAGCTTTCTTAATTTCATAAAGCAATATTATTGTAAATGGCTTCTATCTTACAGTCTCAGTGAGTGTGCCCTATAATTCTATCGACTTCAAAGATGTGTTACAATTATCACAAAATGACGCATATCTAAACCGACGTTAGCCTCGGGAATCACTAGGTCTTGTACTGGTTTTCTCTGAATCATAGCCTCCATGGCTTCTTCATTGGAAGGAATTTTAAGAGTCGTTATCCTCGATTTCCACACGAATGCAACCAAGGCATCAATTCTAGAGCAATATAGATGTTGTTCATCTACAGTAAATTGCTCAACAATACTTCCTGACCATGTGGATGCAATAGCTACTATGTAATCTGGATTAACAACAATAGGCATGGTCATATTCATTATTATTTGAAGTGGAAATGACAGTTAGCAAGGACACAATTTCCACATCACTATTTGCACTTGTGTTTGCAAAACCATCACAAGTCTTTCCAACCTGTTTAAGTAGATATTGACTGCTTCTTGTTGATGGTGCAGTTTCATGGACTTTCTTAACCATAATTTCCTGCCAATATTCATTGGGGAATTTTAAGAGTATGTATGTCTGACGTTGCTTCCTTCTGTTGCACACGTTTATATGGGCATGGCTTCCAGCTTCATTAATCATATCAATAGATTTATCTAGAAAAATCGGTTGAGAACAACGTGCAAGTGATTTTTCATGCTCCTTGTTCTCTCCAAGAATGGTATTACATTTTGATTAGCATGATGCTTAGCATGAACAATTAGGGTTGCACTTGGTGTGCCAATAGCCACTGTAGATCCATAATCTGCAGCTTCATAATCCACAAGTGGTGGATGTTGATCTAATGTAGACACATGCTTTGTCTCCTTGTTGTTGTCATCCTTTTCTTCATTCTTTATCGTAGGTTTCCTTATTTTATATTCCTTATCTTATATGTGTATGGATTCTTTTGGATAGTTATTAGCAACCCCAGCTTGATTATCCTCGGTATCATTAAGAATAATGTCATCTCTACCTGTTCCAATTCCACTAGAGATGCTAGCTTTAAATCTCCTCTCCTCATAACTATCATCGTCTTCATCATGATCATAACAATGTTGATGTCTGTGTTGTTATTGTGAACTGTTATCAACTTCGACATCCTTTTGATCGATGTTGTCCACATCCCTCGTTATGCTTTTTCCAATTTTATCAAAAGCTTTGTCAATAGTTTTTTCAACTTCATTGCATAACTCTCTTTTTGTATTCTCAAATATTTATTCCCTATCTTTTTTTGATTGCTCAAGAATTTTGATCAATTTCTCATATAATGGGTCCAATGCGCATTAACTATTAAAAATAATAGTGATAATAATTATTACTATTACAAATTAATAATATTATTATTATTCATATATTTTTTTATATATAGTTTTAATAGTATTTTTTGTGAATTTTAAAATATTATAATAATATTATTATTATTATAAAAAAATGGAGTGGATTAAGTTAGGGTTTTAAAAGCTATAATAATAGTAATAATAATATAGTTTTTGAAATGGTAGGGATAAAAGAGTGGAGAACTAGGGTTTAGGGATGCAGCTGAAGTCATATGGATTGGGTGGGAGTGGAGGGAGCGAGTGACATGGTGAAGCGAGCATGGGAGTGGGTGGAGTGAATAGGGGTGCAGTTGTGTGTGAAAGTGCAAGGGTTGGGCATAGGGATCAAGGGGAGGGAACGTTGGAGGGAGGAATGTGATGGGAGGGGAGTGCGGAGATGAGCGCGCAAAGGGAGGTGAGGCAAGAAGAACATTGATGAACAATAGAGGGGCGGGCTTGGAAGGACTCAGTGGAAGGCATGCAGGCGTGTAGTCGAGGGAGTGATGTGCATTGAGAAGGGTGTTGATTTTGTACCTAGGAAAGTGTTCCCCTAGTGAAAATTAGCCTAAGTCACAAAAAGGGGAAAATAGCATAACCTTTGCATTAAATGACTTGAGATGAGCGTTTAATTCCACTTTAGAGATTAAAGTGAGATTTTTGATAAATTTAAGTAAAGTGAGCGAAATTAATTTTGGAGAGAATTAAATTATCTTTTAATCTCATCCATCCATCTAAGTCAATGTGGGCCCTTGGATTAGATGTCTCTTCACTCACCCCATCATCCAAACAAAAATGCAAGGGAAAGGCTTTTCACTATTCTATTTTTTTTCTTTCGTGAGTTTTGAGAGAGCAAAGAGCAATTCGACTTCTTGAGAGGGGAAGAAGAAAACCATAGGAGAGAGAAACAACACACAAGAACGAATTCCAAGAATCCGTACAGCAAGTCCATATAACAGTTCTGGGCACGTTTTTTGAGAAGAAAAATAGCGGCATGCATTTCCAGGTAGCGACATGAATTTCGAGGCAAGTGCAGAATTCCGTATAGTGGCACGCAAACGAGGTATGAGTTGGGCACAATTTTCGAGGGCAGATTTAATTATGTTTTGTTGTTGGCATGATTTTCAAGAAGGAAATAAATATTTGGGCACGCAATTCGAGGTCTGTACAGTCAAATTTAAATAATTTGTACACTACTGGTTTGGCATGAATTTCGAGACAGAATATGGGTTTTGCAGCTGAGATCAGTTGTAATTTTGTTGTTGCATTTTATTTTGTTGAAGAAATAAAAAGAACTCTCTCTCAAACAGGTTTTCCCCTTGTGGGTTTTTCCTGGGCAATTTTGCCAAAAAATACTCTCTAAAATTTTTTGTGTGTGACTGTCCTAAAATTTATGTCAGTGAATTTTCTTGTGTTTCATGTATTAAATTGTTCATAAAAATTATATTTCATTAACAACTGAAAGTTATGGGTTTGGGCATTTAACTATGACAATGTGACTGAAACCAGTTGGGGAAAAACACTTAAAAATCTACATGGTATCAGAGCTTTGTTAAACAAGAGGGCATATTTTGTGAAGTGGACAGAAATCAGATTTGCATTTTCAGACTTCTTTTGTTCAGTGGGCTGATTTTACTTGAATTCAGATTTTTCCTTGAGATGGCTACCGGATTGAGATTGGAGGACAGGTTGGATGGGGCTATGAATTTTTCTTCTTGGAAGGCTAGAATAGTTCTCATTCTTAAAGAGAATGAGTTGTGGGATGAAGTGGTGAACAACACACAAGCACAACCAATTGTGTTTCCCGCGGCGAAAGATGTAGCAGCATATACAACCTTTAACAAAAAAGACAGCAAGGCAAAGAGAATAATCCTTGATGCAGTCAAGGATCATATAATTCCACATTTGACCACTAAGACTCATGCACATACAATGTGGGAAGCCTTAACCAGCTTGTATCAAAATTCAAATGAGAACCGGAAGATGGTGCTACGTGAGAAACTGAAGAGCATCAAGATGGCCAAAGGTGAGAATGTGACTCCTTATCTTACTAGGATCGCTCAGGTGAGAGATAAGCTTGCAGCAGTTGAGGAGGTTGTTCCTATCAGTGAACTAGTGCGTACAGCCCTGAATGGCATGGCCAAGCCATAGTCTGTATTCGTGGAGGCTATTGTTTCTAGGGAGAACATTCCCACCTGGGATCGTCTCTGGGATGACTTTGTGCAGGAGGAGACCCGGAGAGGCTTTGTGCAGGGGAGCTCGTCGACTAGTATGCAGGATGAGGAGAATGTGGCTTTAGCAGCCAAAGGGAAGAAGAAGTTCAAGAAGGGCCCCAAGAAGGGTGGGGCTAAGAAGCAGCAGGGTAGACAGAAGAAAGACATGAGCACTGTAAAGTGCTTTACTTGACAGGGATTTGGGCACTATGTTGGACAGTGCCCACAACGGAGGAAGAAGAAGCATCAGCAGACAGTAGCTTGAGCAGAGATTGATGAGTTTACAGCTAGATTTGAGAGAGATTTTTATCTCTGCGCTGGATAGGTTGAGAGAGCTTCTATCGTCACCAGCGCTGATATGGAGGACGTGAGGGAGTATTCTTTGTTGATTGGCCATTCTTTGAGTGCATCCACCACCAACACTTAGTACATTGACAGCGGGGCTTCAAGCCACATGACAGGTGCTTGAGAGATGTTTTTCGAGCTATCACAGACAGGGATAGATGTGGAGGTGGTTTTGGGGGATGACACAGTAGTCAGAGAAGTTGGTCGTGTTACCTTTGAGAGTGAGTCCATGAGACCCATGACTTTGAGGGATGTCTTGTATGTCCCTAGGCTGAAAAAGAACTTGATTTCAGTGTCCATGATCGAGGACAGGGGACTTGGTGTGTGATTTCTTAATGGATAGGTACGCATTTTTCCCAAGGGATCTGGACTTTCTGATTCCTCTGTCGTTGGATTCGGGTGTGGGAAGATGTACAAGTTACTTTTTCATCCCCAGTATGCTTTGGCACACAACAGCAAAAGTGATCTTTGTGAGTTGTAGCATCGGAGGATGGCTCATCTGCATCATCCATCTTTGAGGATATTGAGACACATGGTTACAGGTATGCCTGGGTTTGGCACAGAGCACAGTGATGTGTGCAAGTGGTGTGCTTTGGGAAAGCACACCAACACTGCTTTTCCTAGTAGTGACAGTCGTTCAGCAGGAGTACTTAATTTGGTCCATTCGGATCTTTGTGGTCCGATGTCATCTGTTTCAATGTCAGGGTTTGAGTATTATGTGACATTCATCGATGAATTTTCCGAGAAGACCTGGATCTACTTCCTGAGGAGCAAGAAATATGAGGAGGTCTTGCAGAGGTTCCAAGAGTTCAAAGCTCTTATGGAGAACCAGACAGGGAGGAGGATATGGGCACTTAGATCAAACAATGGAGGGGAGTATACCTTCATTGCTTTTGATGATTTTTGCAGGAAGGAGGGCATTAGGAGATAGTTCCATATACCCCAGAGCATAATGGGGTTGTTGAAAGGAAGACCGAGCTATAGTGGGAGCATCCCGAGCTATGCTCCATGATCAGAGTCTTCCTTTCTTCCTATGGGCTGAGTCTTGTAGCACAACTGTATATCTACAGAACAGGAGTCCTCATCGTGTGTTCGGGTGCATGACACCAGAGGAGGATTTCTCTGGGAAGAAGCATGAGGTGAGTCATTTTAGGATATTTGGTTGCTTGACTTATTCACATGTCCCTTCTTAGAAGAGGACAAATTTGGAGCCCACTGCAGATAAGGGCATCTTTGTGGGTTATGACGAGATTTTGAAAGCCTTCTGTATTTACATTCCTTCCCAGATGAGAGTTGTTATCAAGCGAGAACTGAATTTTGAGGAGGAGAGAGCTTTCAGGAAGTCTCGAGAGTCGGAACAGGGGAGCCACAGGCTTCCACACCTCAATTGTTGCAAATATTTTAGCGGGACTGTTGGCACGGGATAAGTCCGCGTGAATTGCGGAAGCCGATAGGTGCGAAAGGGACAATCCGCGAAAGAAGGACTATTCGCGGAGAACGAGGAAGCGCAAGAATAGTTAGAATTAGTTAGAATTGGTCATGTGGACCATTTTGTAACCGCATAGTAGCATATAAATAGAAGTAGGATTGTAAGCCTAAGGGAATCCAAGCAAGTGATAAGAATTCGATCCATCTTTTCCATCATTTTGTGTTAGGAACCCATGTCTTTACTTTGTTAGTATATTGTTGTTCGACGCATATGATTTGTAAGACACCCCATAGTATTTGTTGATCCATAGTTTGTGTTATTGTTGTTAGGTGCATATGCTTTGTAAGTCGCCCGTAGTATTTTTTGACCCATAGTTTGTATTGGCCCATGGTTTTGACCCATAGTATTGGCGCCTAAACTTAGTATATAAGTGTGCGTTGAGGCCAATGAAGGCACAATGAAGTTATTTGTATTGAGCTTGCTCAAAGGAGGTTTCCCCCTTGAAGTGGCCTGTGATCAATATAGTGATTCTGAGTTATGTTATCACTGTTATCTCGTGTATTTTCATTAATTAATTGTTGCATGTTCCTCACATCTGGTATCAGAGCACTTTCTTGGGCTCCTTGGGTGAAATTTCTGCCAAAAAAAAATTTCGCATCTATTGCAGGTTCGGATCTGGGAATAATCCCTATCCGTTTAACTGTGGGAATTACTTGGGCATAAGCCCTAAAATTCATTATTAGGAGTACCACAAGAACCCCAAAGTAGCTGGCCCATTGAGAGGACCTTCCAACGAAAAGGGAAACGACCCCTACCTAATTGACTAGTTCCCACTCGTGAGGTAAACCAAGAGTTGTCGTTTGTGGCAAAGCGGTTATCAATTTTACCTGAGCCGTGGAGTGAGGGGTACTGCCCCAATACGCAAACTGTCAGACAGCATTGGTGGCCGAGTGAATCCCCTGAACCGTTAGGAAGCCGAGCATACGGGGTCCATATCTATTTTCAGTTGATAAATCACAGATTTCCTCTATCCAAAACTGTTGCCGATCACTTCCGCGTCGTTTCAAATCTATCTGTTTCCGATCACTTCTGCGTTGTTTTAGATCTATCTATTGTTGATCCCTTCTGTGTCGTTTCAGATCCATCTGTTTCCGATTCCTTCCGCGCCGTTGCAGATCCATCTGTTTTCGATCCCTTCTGCGCCGTAGCAAATCCATTCTGGAAAAAAAAAATTGTTTTTTCGCCATATCTCCCTTGTTTTCACTCTATTTCCCTTGAAACTTCCCTATCATCCCATTCTGCATTTTTCATTCCTGACGACCCTATCCCAAATTCCACTTCCCAAAGCCAAAAATCCCATATTTGTCTATTTTTAGGGTTTTCCATAACTTCTTTAATTTTCACCCAATTGCCTTCAAAATTTGCCACCGTGTTCATTTCCTATTTCTACTTCTTTGTCCCTCTCTGACAAATTTTCTCATTCTTTCACCCCGCTTCTGAAATCCTCATTTTCTGCTTCCTTGTCGATTCGAAAGTGTCCAAAACCTAGTCAAACCCCAATTACCCATCAGAGTTTTTACCAAATCCAAATTTCCCTTTACTAAATAAGCTTTTGTTTGTGTTTTTCTACCCATTAAAAAAAAAAACTTCTAGTTATGGTTGTCACCTGAACAGGAACAAAAACCATGGAGGAAGCACTTGCAGCCATCCAAACCAAACTCCAGGATCTGGATGAAAAATTTCTCAGCCTCCATCTTGAGCATTCAGCCATGAACGACAAACAATAGTCCAAGTCTTCATCAGACAATGGGTTCTCTTCTTCCAGCAATTTCCATGGTCCGGAGCTTGATTTTCCTCGCTTCAATGGTACTGATCCGACTGGCTGGATCTATCATGCAGAACAGTATTTCAATCTGCATAATACTTTTGATGTCACCAAAGTTCCACTTGCATCATTTCATTTGGAACGGGAAGCTCTTCAATGGTACCGTTGGTACATCAAGGCTCATGAAGAGCCAAAATGGTCAGATTTTTGCCAACTCCTTTTGCAACGATTTGGTCCTAGTGCTTTTGATAACTTCACAGGAGCCCTCACTAAAATTTTCTAAATTAGCACTGTGAGAGACTATCAGACAAAATTTTACAAACTAGCCAATCACACAGAAGGATTGTCTGATGAATTCTACAGGAGTTGTTTTATCAGTGGTCTTAAGGATGAAATCCGCTCAGAGGTTAAAATGTTTTGTCCCAACACAATGATGGAAGCCCTGGGGTTGGCTAAGTTGGAAGAAGACAAGATTGCAGCCCAACAATGCTCCAAACCCACTTTTGTTCCCTTCTGAAATATGGGTTCTCAATGTCCTCCCATCCCGCCAGCTCCTCGACCAACTCCTATCAAGCATTTGTCTGAAACAGAGATGCAGGCATGCAGAGACAAAGGGATTTGTTATAATTGTGATGAGAAATTCACTCGGGGACATAGATGTGTTCAGCAAAAGCTCTATCTCTTGGATGTGGATTCTCCGCCTGCCTCTAAAATTGGTGAAGAAGCTCCAGATACAATGGATGATCAGGTCGACATTCAGGAGCCGCCTATTGACCCTCCGTCTCAGGAATACCACCCAGAGATATCTCTCCATGCTTTAGCCGGAATCACCACCCCCCAAACAATGAGGGTCGGGGGTTACTTCAAGAAGCTCCCTCTTACCATACTCATTGATTCTGGTAGCACTCATAACTTCATTGACCCTCGGATCACCAAACAGGCTAATTGCTTTATCCATCCTTGCTCCAACTTTGAAGTCATGGTTGCCAATGGGGGCACCTTACCTTGCAAGGGGAAGTGTCACAATGTGTGTATCTGCATGGAAGATTATAACTTGCGTTCTGACATGTTTGCCTTGACCTTAGGAGGATGTGATGTGGTTTTGGGTGTTCAATGGTTACACGCACTTGGACCCATCTTATGGGATTTTGCTGAACTTTGGATGCAGTTTTTATTCAATGGGAAAAAACACAAATTTACAGGCTTACAACCAGGTTCTCTCTGCATCATCAGTTCACATCACCTGGAAAAAATCCTTAAGAAGAATTCACATGGTGTCATCGCTCAACTCCATTCCATTCAGATGCACCCATCAACGGTCTCCACTACTCCCTTGGATATCCAACCAATTTTGGATAGACATGCCAATGTCTTTGCTGAACCAGTGGGATTGTCGCTTTCATGAGACCTTTCCGGTAAGAATTTAGCCGCCTCTACATCTGCAAAGGAAATGATGGCTATTTTGCATGCAATACAGATGTGGCAGCCATACCTATTAGGGAATTCTTTCTGCATCAAGACTACTCACGAGAGTCTGAAATATTTCCTGGAACAACGGGTCTCCTCACCCGCAAAACTGAAATGGATTCGCCAACTCCTGGGTTATGCCAATGAGATCACTTACATGAAGGCTCAAGACAATTTGGTGGCAGATGCTCCTTCTCGCATAATTGATGCCCCAGTTTCTCTTTCAGTTGTTTCTCTTCTTTTTCCAAATTGGTTGTAATCTGTTCAGCAAGGCTATGTCTTCTCTGAACTCCATGCATCTCCATTGGTCAGGCACTCCAAGTTCCTCCAAACATATGAGCAGGCACACCATACCTTCTTTTGGCAGGGAATGAAAAGGACAATTCAACAGATGGTGGCTGAATATGATACCTTCCAGCTCTTTATGGGATTCCTCGAACCCGTACCCATCCTTCCACAGATATGGACAGATATGTCTCTAGAATTCATTGAAGGGCTCCCTAAATCTGGAGGGCAGGCTGACATTACCAATAATTGTTTGGAAACTTATCTTCATTGCTTCACCTCCGAACAACAACCTCCATGGGCGAAGTGTCTCCCTCTCGCTGAATGGTGGTACCTGTTGGAATATTCTCCCCATCATTTTGTATTTTGCATGCTTGCATGCAGATCTGCATGCTGCATGCAATTGCATGCATCTAGTCACCATCATGGTGGTCTCCCCAGCACCTAGAGCTTGTTCCTATCTCTTCTTTTCCTGCATGCAAAACTACATGTTGCATGCATCTGCATGCATCCAATCATCATCATGGTGGACCTCCAAGCTCCTGGAGCTTGGTTCTAGCTCTCCACAGCCTGTCTACAGCCCCCATGGCGCCTCCCACCTACCAAAGGCACCCTTCTCCAATCTCTTGCATGACTAGTGCGCCTTTCTCACCTACCACAGCTAGTTAGGCGCCCTTCTCACCTACCAGCCAGTTATCACTCAGTTCTTCCTTGATTTGAGGCTAGATTGACTCCTCCACTGACCGTTTCACTCTGATAGACCTCCAGTGAGACTAGTCTGTCCATTCTGACTCTAGTTAGCCACTCATGTTCCCTTCACTAAGCCTCCTTCATTCAGTTCATGCCTACCTCACTCAGTTAGACTCCTCATGCGCCGTCCACTGAGCCTCCTTCATTCAATTATTGCCTACTTCACTCAGTTAGACTCAGTTGACTGACTGTCACATCTGATGACTGATACATTGACTAGATGATGACTCCACTATCATTCAAGCCACACTCTGAGTTAGGAATTCGAATGCCCTACTTGAGCTAATCGAATCCTATATTATGCACCTTACTATTCTATTGTACTCATTCACTTACATTTTTATTCATTGTATAATACTGAGATATTGTTCTATTCTACTATTTTTATGAGTGATCATTGAGTGTCTCCTTCTCTTCTTCTTTGCAACATATTTGTGAGTTTGATTGTAAGTTTCTACAGCTTCCAGATCATTGCATATTATTACAGTACCCTACTAAATCTAAAATTACTCCATATGAAGCAATCGATGGTCAGGCACCAGCATTTCTTCTTCCATACACCCTCAACAGTGCACCAATTCAGGAAATTGACGCGGTTCTTCGAAACCGCGATCAGATTCTTCGCATTTTGCAGGACACTCTACACATGGCCAGAATTCGAATGAAACAACAAGCCGATCAACACCGTTCCGAGCGCACTTTTCAAGCAGTTGATATGGTTTTTCTTTGTCTAAAGCCTTCCTGCAAGCAATCCTCCCTGACACTCAAAGGGCGTCCACTTATCTTTCGCTCTATCATAGAGGTATTCATTTAGTGGCACGACATGCAACCAGAGGCTACTACATGGGCACCACTCCTTCAGATTCAGCATCAATTTCCACATCTAAAGCTTTGAGGAAAAATATTTTTCTAAGGGAGAGGGGATTTTAGGAACCCATGTCTTTACTTTGTTAGTATATTGTTGTTGGACGCATATGCTCTGTAAGACGTCCCGTAGTATTTGTTGGTCTATAGTTTGTGTTATTGTTGTTGGGTGCATATGCCTTGTAAGTCGCCCGTAGTATTTGTTGACCCATAGTTTGTATTGGCCCATGGTTTTGACCCATAGTATTGGCGCCTAGACTTAGTATATAAGTGTGCGTTGAGGCCAATGAAGGCACAGTGAAGTTATTTGTATTGAGCTTGCTCAAAGGAGGTTTCCCCCTCGAAGTGGCATGTGATCAATAAAGTGATTCTAAGTTATGTTATTACTGTTATCTCGTGTATTTTCATTAATTAATTGTTGCATGTTCCTCACATTTTGATCTGTTTTGCATCCGCGACATGGTGTATTGACTGTTTCTGTGAAGTTCATTCCGTAGGTTCTAATGAATGCATGAGGATGTTCGATTATGGTTTCATTTCTGTCTCTGTCTTTGTTTGATGATGAATATGAATGTTAGCGACATGTTTGATACTCTGTGGGTTTAATGATTATTGTTTATGCGAATGAGTAGGTTGAATATGTTGTTGCGAATGCTTATTATATGTTGAATCTGCGAATGGTCTAATGTGCGAATGATGAGTTGATAGCATACTGCGAAGGATATAATCTATGGTTTCTACAAGGGTAATGTGTGTTGGATGCATGTCCTCAACTCCACTAAGGAAAATTGGTTCCTACAGCCCCCTTATCCATCTCGGGTGAGACTGCACTTGCTCCGCAAGTGTTGCTGGAAAGGGTTAAACCTTTCCGGGGCAGTGTGTAAGGGAGTTTGGGTTGGTATTTGTTGGCGACAGTGCGAAGTGAAACCCTGTCGATAAATTCTGCGTCAGCAAATGGTTCCATTGTAGAGACCTTGAAGAGGAAAAGAAGAGGATATGTTGTGGCATCCGATGAAACCAGAGATCCATGAGTGGTTTGATAAGAAAGCAGAGGAATTCGCAGAAAGTGAAAAGCGAAACCCTGGGCAGATAGTAACCAGTTGAATGCAGAAATACATCTATTTGGATATCCATGAGATATTCTTCTGTGAATTCCCGGTGTTGTTGCACGAGTGGTTAACGCTGTTGACATTTCGAAAAAATTACTTCCAAAAGACTGAACCCGATTGTTGGACCCCAGAACTGATCCGACAGCTGAAACAAGTCGACAACAAGGTATCGAGGGTTGTTGATTTTTGGGTGGATAGTATCCTGGAGGGATATGTGACTGAGTTCGCAGTGGACACCATCAAGTCATATAGCGATGCGGAGAGGAATTTCTTTAAGGGGCCGAGGGAAAGATTCTTGCTGTTGCTAAATCTCGTATGTGAAAAAGGAATATTGAGGATGACTTCTGATGAGTAGGAAAATCAGTGTGCGGAGGTTGAGGGTATCGCGTGAATGCGGATCCGATAGAAAGATGTGGGGTAGATGGACATGAGTGACGACGAGTTTCTAAGGGAAGCTGACGAAGAGTGTGGTACCTTGAGGAGTGGGGTGATATTTCGATGTCCTGAGAAGAAAAGGAGGACTGAGAGAGAGTCTCTCGAGAGGACCGAAACGGAAGACTGCGAAACAAGACCACAAGGGAGGAAGCGACCTTATTGCGACGAAGACGATGACCAGGCTACCCCAGAAGCAGAAGAGGGGCAGATCGTAAGTTACAACATACCTTAAACCCCGCGCACTACTCAGAATTTTACAGGAAGAAACACAAGCTATTCACAGAGTTTCCCTACGTGCAGTGGTAAAAGTAGTACTTTAGCAAATAACAGTAATAAGAACGTTAGGATGGAAAACGATACAAAGATTCCTACTTTCCAGGGGAACGTTAAGATGGAAGACGATACAAAGATGACTACTTTCCAGGGGAATGGGACCGAGGATCCCGAACAATATTGGTTCCTATGCGAATCGGTCTAGACTGTAAAGCAGGTCCAGGATGAAGCTCTTAAACAGGGAAAGCTAGCGATGACCCTTAAAGGTCGGGCGCTAGACTGGTTCATGAAGTTTACAAAGGTTACAATAGGAACACTGGCCAAATCGTTGGCGCAGATCAAACCAGCGATGGTTGATGAATTTAAAAAGCCAAAATCGGACTCGCAGTATGCTACTGAGCTCAAGGAGATTAAGCAATTCCCAAACGAGCTGGTGTGGGAATTTAATCAACGGTACAAGACGTTGATAGCGAAAGTAAGCTTTGAAATAAACGAGATGCAACACAAAGAGTGGTTTACCGCGGGACTAGTACCACATATCCGCGGACCGCTAATGCAACAAAAGGTAGCGACACAGGTCGAAGCATTGGATATTGCGATGAATTTGGAGGCTTCACCAATCGGCGAAGCAACAATGGGGATGGATAGAATCTAGGCGCAGTTGGCCACCTTGATGCTACAATTGCAAGACATGAAGAAGGAGAAGGAAACCCGAGAAGACATATGGTGCACCAGGTGCAAAGCAGAAGGACACCATAAGGACAATTTCCCTGAGTTCCGTGAGCATTTGCAGTCAGGAGCACCGGACCCACTTCGTCAAGGAGGCATGCCTTGGTGTTCTATCTGTCAGACCAGAGGGCATTGACCGGAGGAATGTGTATATCTGCAAAAGATAGTGTCGAAGCCGGTAAACTTGTATTGCAAATTTTGTCGGTCAGTTGGCCATGATGAGAAATACTACAGGGCCTATGACCTACTCCAAGATCGAACTGCTGACACATATTTTATGAAAGGAGAGGAGCAACCGGCAGTGCAGCAGCAATCGTAGTACACCCAACAGCAGCTGCAATTTAACCAGCCGCAGCAGTACGATCATGGACAATACGGGCAACCGCAGTATGGTCACCCATAGTATCCAATAGCGCAGTATGGCTAGACATAGTATGGGAAGCCACCGTACCAGTAGCCGCAGTATGGGAAGCCACAGTACCCACCATATGGGCCACCGCGTGGAGGGTTCAGAGGAGGATTACGTGGACGGAGAGGTGTTGGTGTTGGACGTGGAGGAGCTGCTGGACGAGGACGAGGGCCAATTGTGTGCTATAATTGTGGACAGTAAGGGCATTATCAGAGGGATTTCCCAAACTCGGCACTGCAGTGCATGTATTGCATCGTTGTGGACCACAAAGTCGAAGACTGCCCACATCTCATCGTGAAATGGCAGACTAAGAATACGCAGAACCAAAATCAGAACACACCACCGGCTGTATAGATGATATCGACGGAGGTTCGAAAACATAATGCGACTGTTGGATTCGTGACAAGAAGAGGAGCTATGACAGGATTCAACAAGTCACAAGCTACCATCCTCCCAATAACGCGCAAGCAAGTCACCTTCGATGCGGAGGTCGAAAGGGATGTCTTTTTGAAAGCGCAAGAGGCGATGCGACATAGGAGGCAGTTACCTCTTCAGAAAGAAATCTATGATATGCCACCGACGTTCGACACAAGGAAGTCGTGGAGAAAGGCTAACACTCTAAAAGCCTTCTTGGAGAGTTTCCTGGAGTTGGAAAAGGCCCAGACACGCTGTAGGAAATATCCAGTCTGTTGCATCGATGGGAGGGTGCACGCCAGGAACAAAAGGTCAATCACATACACAAGAGAAAGACGGGGAGGGAGTTGCGAATGTCGGCACAAATTGGATCATTTGATGTCGACTCCGTCAATTTGGACCTGGGATCGGATGTGAACATTCTGAACAAACAGACATGGGAAACAATGGGAAAACCGCAGTTGGCCTGGTCGCTAATGCAACTGCGATTGGAAAATCAGAGTAAGGTCACTCCACTTGGTCGGGTGTGTCAACTCCTAGTCGAAGTTGAGGGGCTTAGTACATATGTCTACTTTGACATAGAGATTGTTGATAACACCATTCCCTATCCATTATTGATGGGGATAGACTGGGAAATGGACAAGCAAGCGATTATCAATTTCAAGAAGCGAACGATGCCATTTGAGAATCGTGAGATGAGAGGCATCGCACCTCTGGATCCTGCGGAAGGGCAGCGATACATTGAACTAGCCATATATGAGTTTACGAAAGGGTGGGACAGTTTGTATAACATATCTGATGATTACATTAATCCTACCGCAGATGGAAAACTGGGATGGCGCAGCGCCAGTTCGACATCATCAGATTCAGACGAGGCACTTGAGAATTGGCAGAACCGGTTACACGAAGTGTCATTTAGAAGGTGTGCACGGGTAACATAGTCGCTGCGACGGGTACCCATAAAGGAATGTGCATTGCCTACATACGATGGATTGCCCAATTTGGGCAAGTTTCTCACTGAATTTGAGAAGAAACTGGCAGAACCGCAGCATCTATTGGCCTTGGAGGAAACCTTGAAGGCTGCTCCTGCGCGCTGGTGGGCAGAGCATAAGTCGAATATCACAACTTGGCCACTATGTCGACACCTCATGGAGGTTCGGTTCGGCGAAGCTATAGGGTATGGAAGAAATAAATATGATGGTCAAGGAGATCCGAAGGCACATCTGGACGCATGTCAACACCAATGGGGATCACGAGTGAAGCAAAAGTGGGTACATGCATTCGTACACACGTTGGATGAAGTACCACAGAGTTGGTATGTCACAGCAAAACTACGATGTGGGATGACCTCTTGGAAACAACTTACCGTTGGCTTCAGCCAATCGTTTTCTTTCTCAGATGAAAACCCCTTCATGCATAGTGCGCTACAGGTGATCCGCAAAAGAATATTTGAAGCAGTACCGACAGAACAAGCAATGGAACTTCAATGGACTGTGACACCAGAAATGTTGATGGAGTTTTATAACATCATAAGAGAGCCCAACGATGAGGATGATCCAAGGGCTATATATGTGCTGAAATCAGAAGGTAGTCATAGCGTCGAGGCACCAGAAATACTGTCTGACAGATTTCAGCAACCATTGAAGATGAAGAAGGTGAACATTGGGTCGGAGGAGAACCCGAAGTTCGCGAGTATTGGAGACTACTGGGATGAGTCGACTATTGCAAATATGAATGATCTGTTACATGAGTTTCAGGATCTGTTCCCAACAAAATTCTCAAAGATGAAAGGAATTTTCGGGGACTTAGGCGAAATGAAGATCCCCCTGAAACCCGATGCGAAGCCAATCAAGCAGCGGTCATATCGATTGAATCCAAGGTATAAGGAACGGGTGCAAGCTGCGATCGACACAGTGATGGATGCAGAACCACTGACGGATGAGCTTGAGAAGTACAAAACAACGACCAAGATGAATCGGAAGAGGTCAGCAATAGCAGATAACTATAGAGAATATGTCATCCAAACTCTACGGCAAAGTATTGACGCAGTGCAGCTGGCTGTGTCGCCAATCGGATAATAAAGCATTCGCAGTAAAAAAAAAACATAATGACAAAAAGTGGAAGCACGGCCAGTCGGGTCGCTCATCGATGCTCTGCACGCTTACACACATGGGAGTCAAATCCGAGCATGATTGCTGCATATCAGCTTCCCCAGAAGACGGTGAAGGAGTATGATGATAGGATCGGATGGTTATGCGAACAGATTTGGCCAATGATTTCAGAGTCAGACGTCAAGGACACAAGGAACAAGCATAAATATAGGCGTAGGAGGCTAGGAAGTATCCATCAGTCGAAAGAAATTCATGTTGAAAGTTGGTAAGGCAGAGAGTTGAGCGAGTAAATTCCAAGGAAGCTGTGGAAATGATCCATTTCATTTCGCACAGTAGCACTACAGGTGCGCTGAAGGAAAGGATGACGAGTGTGCATGAGCAACCAGCAAAGGAAGCAGCGCAGACAATCGGGAGGAATAGAGACGAGGTCTCACACAAGATGTCTAGGAGAATGGTAGTAGTTAGAAGATCCGTGATCCCTGCGACCACCAGAACACCAGGGGCAGAGGCCCACTGGCCCCAGTAGCAGGCAGTCCAAGATGCGAAACAGATGTGCCAGAGCAGTTGGTCGGTTTCCCATCTTGACGGCAGAGATGAACTTTACCCCAGACTGGAACGAGCATGAATTGCACCAGCCTACGTAGAAGAGGTAGATGATCAAGGTTTCCAGAGACTAGAGGATGAGTTCAAGAAGTACATGACAGCGACCTAAAGATCGACGAATGAGTTTGAGAAGTACACAACAGCGAGCTCCAGACGGCAAGAACAGCGTCAGAAGTGTAGCACAACGAAGGATGAGTACAGTACCAGCAGTGTCCAGCTGAGGTGGCTCGAGGGCGAGCCACAAGTTTGTGTTGGGGGCCTGTTGGCACGGGAATAGTCTGCATGAAGTGCGGAAGCCGACAGGTGTGAAAGGGACAATCCGCAAAAGAGGGACCATTCGTGGAGAACGAGGAAGCACAAGAATAGTTAGAATCAGTTAGAATTGGTCATGTGGACCGTTTTGTAACTGCATAGTAGCATATAAATAGAAGTAGGATTGTAAGCCTACGGGCATCCAAGCAAGTGATAAGAAGTTGATCCATCTTTTCCATCATGCGCGACATGGTGTATTCACTGTTTCTGCGAAGTTCATTCCGCAGGTTTTAATGAATGCATGAGGATGTTCGATTATGGTTTCATTTCTGTCTTTGTCTTTGTGTGACGATGAATATGAATGTTCGCGACATGTTTGATACTCTGTATCTTTAATGATTATTGTTTATGCGAATGAGTAGGTTGAATATGTTGTTGTGAAGGCTTATTATATGTTGAATCTGCGAATGGTCTAATGTGCGAATGATGAGTTGATAGCATACTGCGAAGGATATAATCTATGGTTTCTACAAGGGTAATTTGTGTTGGATGCATGTCCTCAACTCCACTGAGGAAACTTGGTTCCTACAGCCCCCTTATCCATCTCGGGTGAGACTACACTTGCTCCGCAAGTGTTGCTGGAAAGGGTTAAACCTTTCCAGGCCAGTGTGTAACGGTGTTTGGGTTGGTATTTGTTGGCGACAGTGCGAAGTGAAACCCTGTCGATAAACGCTGTGTCAACAAATGGTTCCATTGCTGAGACCTTGAAGAGGAAAAGAAGAGGATATGTTGTGGCATCCGATGAAACCAGAGATCCAAGAGTGGTTTGATAAGAAAGCAGAGGAATTTGCAGAAAGTGAAAAGCGAAACCCTGGGCAAATAGTAACCAGTTGGATGCAGAAATACATCTATTCAGATATCTACGAGATATTCTTCTGTGAATTCTCGATGTTGTTGCACGAGTGGTTAGCGCTGTTGACATTTCGAAAAAATTACTGCCAGAAGACTGAACCCGATTGTTGGACCTCAGAACTGATCCGACAGCTGAAACAAGTCAACAACAAGGTATCGAGGGCTGTTGATTTTTGGGTGGATAGTATCCTGGAGGGATACGTGAATGAGTTCGCAATAGACACCATCAATTCATATAGCGACGCGGAGAGGAATTTCTTTAAGGGGTCGAGGGGAAGATTCTTCCTATTGCTAAATCTCGTCTGTGAAAAAGGAATATGGAGGATAACTTCTTATGAGTAGGCAAATCAGTGTGCGAAGGTTGAGGGTATCTCGTGAATGCGGATCCGATAGAAAGATGTGGGGTAGATGGACATGAGCAATGACGAGTTTCTAAGGGAAGCTGACGAAAAGTGTGGTACCTTGAGGAGTGGGGTGATATTTCGGCGTCCTGAGAAGAAGAGGAGGACTGAGAGAGAGTCTCCCGAGAGGACCGGAACGGAAGAATGCGAAACAAGACCACAGGGGAGGAAGTGACCTTATTGCGACGAAGACGGTGA
This sequence comes from Larix kaempferi, assembly GCA_027924585.1. Classification (NCBI taxonomy): domain Eukaryota; kingdom Viridiplantae; phylum Streptophyta; class Pinopsida; order Pinales; family Pinaceae; genus Larix; species Larix kaempferi. The sequence continues at coordinate 7,337,691 of BSBM01000866.1, forward strand.
CCAGGCTACCCCAGAAGCAGAAGAGGGACGGATCGTAAGTTACAACATACCTTCAACCACACACACTACTCAAAATTTTACAGGAAGAAACACAAGCTATTCGCAGAGTTTCCCTACGTGCAGCGGTAAAAGTAGTACTTCAGCAAATAACAGTAAATTATAAGAACGTTAGGATGGCAGACGATACAAATATGCCTACTTTCCAGGGGAACGTTAGGATGGCAGACGATACAAAGATGCCTACTTTCCAGGGGAATGGGACCTAGGATCCCGAACAATATTGGTTCCTATGCGAATTGGTCTGGACTGTAAAGTAGGTCCAGGATGAAGCTCTTAAACAGGGACAACTAGCGATGACCTTTAAAGGTCGAGCACTAGACTGGTTCATGAATTTTACAAAGGTTCCAATAGGAACACCGGCCAATTCGTTGGCGCAGATCAAACCAGCGATGGTTGATGAATTTAAAAATCCAAAATCGGAGTCGCAGTATGTTACTGAGCTCAAGGAGATTAAGTAATTCCCAAACGAGCCAGTGTGGGAATTTGATTAACGGTACAAGACGTTGATAGAGAAAGACGTTGATAGAGAAAGTAAGCTTTGAAATAAACGAGATGCAACACAAAGAGTGGTTTAGTGCGGGACTAGTACCACATATCTGCGGACGGCTAATGCAACAAAAGGTATCGACATAGGCCGAAGCATTGGATATTGTGATGAAGTTGGAGGCTTCACCAATCGGCGAAGCAGCAATGGGGATGGATAGAATCTAGGCACAGTTGGCCACCTTGACGCTACAATTGCAAGACATGAAGAAGGGGAAGGAAACCCGAGAAGACATATGGTGCACCAGGTGCAAAGCAGAAGGACACCATAAGGACAATTTCCCTGAGTTCCGTGAGCATTTGCAGTCAGGAGCACCGGACCCCCTTCGTCAAGGAGGCATGCCTCGGTGTTCTATCTGTTAGACCAGAGGGCATCGACCGGAGAAATGTGTATATCTGCAAAAGATAGTGTAGAAGCCGGTAAACTTGTATTGCAAATTTTGTCGGTCGGTTGGCCATGATGAGAAAGACTGCAAGGCCTATGACCTACTCCAGGATCGAATTGTTGATACATATTTTATGAAAGGAGAGGAGAAACCGGCGGTGTAGCAGCAATCGCAGTACACCCAACAGTAGCTACAATTTAACCAGTCGCAGCAGTACGATTAAGGACAATACGGGAAACCGCAAGGGGCATTATCAGAGGGATTTCCCAAACTCGGCACCGCAGTGCACGTATTGCAGCGTTGAGGACCACAACGTCGAAGACTGCCCACAGCTCATTGTGAAATGGCAGACTAAGAATACGCAGAACCAAAATCAAAACACACCACCGGCTGTGCAGATGATATCGACAGAGGTTCGAAAACATAATGCGACTGTTGGAGTCGTGACAAGAGGAGGAGCTGTGACAGGATTCGACAAGTCACAAGCTACCATCCTCCCAATAACACGCAAGCAAGTCACCTTCGATGTGGAGGTCGAAAGGGATGTCTTTTTGAAAGCGCAAGAGGTGATGCGACACAGGAGGCAGTTACCTCTTCAGGAAGAAATCTATGATATACCACCGACGTTCGACACAAGGAAGTCGCGGAGAAAGGCTAACACTCTAAAAGCCTTCTTGGAGAGTTGCCTGGAGTTGGAAAAGGACCCAGACGCGCTGGAGGAAATATCCAGTCTGTTGCATCGGCGGGAGGGTGAACGCCAGGAACAAAAGGTCGATCACATACACAAGAGAAAGACGGGGAGGGAGTTGCGAATGTCGGCACAAATTGGAGCATTTGATGTCGGCTCCATCATTTTGGACCTGGGATCGGATGTGAACATTCTGACCAAGTAGACATGGGAAACAATGGGGAAACCGCAGTTGGCCTGGTCACCAGTGCAGCTGCGATTGGAAAACCAGAGTAAGGTCACTCCACTTGGTCAGGTGTGTCAACTCCCAGTCGAAGTTGAGGGGCTCAGTACATATGCCGACTTTGACATAGAGATTGTTGATAACACCATTCCCTATCCGGTACTGTTGGGGATAGACTGGGAAATGGACAAGCAAGCGATTATCAATTTCAAGAAGCGGACGATGCCATTTGAGAATCGTGAGATGAGATTCATCACACCTCTAGATCATGCGGAAGGGCAGCGATACGTTGAACTAGCCAGAGATGAGTTTACGGAAGGGTGGAACAGTTTGTATAACACATCTGAGGATTACATTAATCCTACCGCAGATGGAGAACTGTGATGGCGCAGCGCCAGTTCGACATCATCAGATTCAGACGAGGCACTTGAGAATTGGCAGAACCGGTTACACGAAGTGTCATTTAGAAGGTGCACATGGGTAACATAGTCGCTCCGATGGGTAGCCACAGAGGAATGTGCGCTACCTACATACGAGGGATTTCCCAATTTGGGAAAGTTTCTCACTGAATTTGAGAAGTGGCAAAGCCGTAGCATCTATTGGCCTTGGAGGAAACATTGACGGCTGCTCCTGTGCGCTGGTGGGCGGAGCACAAGTCGAATATCACAACTTGGCCACTATGTCGACACCTCATGGAGGTTCGGTTCGGAGAAGCTGTGGGGTATGGAAGAAATAAAAAAGATGGTCAAGGAGATCTGAAGGCACATCTGGACGCATGTCAACACCAATGGGGATCACGAGCGAAGCAAAAGTGGGTACATGCATTCGTACACACGTTGGATGAAGTACCGCAGAGTTGGTATGCCGCAGCAAAACTACGACGTGGGATGACCTCTTGGGAACAGCTTACCATTGGCTTCAGCCAATCGTTTTCTTTCTCAAATGAAAACCCCTTCATCCATAGTGCGCTACAGGTGATCCGCAAAAGAATATTTGAAGCAGTACCGGCAGAACAACCAATGGCACTTCAATGGAATGCGACACCAAAAATGTTGATGTAGTTTTATAACATCACAGGAGAGCCCGACGATGAGAATTATCCAAGGGCTATATATGTGCTGGAATCAGAAGGTAGTCGTAGCATCGAGGCACCAGAAATACCGTCTGACAGATTTCAGCAACCATTGAAGATCAAGAAGGTGAACATTGGGTCGGAGGAGAACAAGAAGTTCGCGAGTATTGGAGACTATTGGGATGAGTCGACTATTGCAAAGATGACTGATCTGTTGCATGAGTTTCAGGATCTGTTCCCAAGGAAATTCTCAAAGATGAAAGGAATGTTCGGGGACTTAGGCAAAATGAAGATCCCCCTGAAACCCGATGCGAAGCCAATCAAGCAGCAGTCGTATCGATTGAATCCAAGGTATAAGGGTGCAAGCTGCGATAGACACAGTGATGGATGCAGAACCACTAACGAATGAGCTTGAGAAGTACAAAACAGCGACCAAGACAAATTGGAAGAGGTCAGCGATAGCAGATAACTATAGAAAATATGTCATCCAAACTCTACGGCAAAGTATTGATGCATTGGAGCTGGCTGTGTCGCCAATCGGATAATAAAGCATTCGCAGTAAAAAAAAAAACATAATGACAGAAAGTGGAAGCATGGCCAATCGGGTCGCTCGTTGATGCTCTGCACGCTTACACAAAGAGGAGTCAAATCCTAGCATGATTGCTGCATATCAGCTTCCCCAGAAGACAGCAAAGGAGTATGATGACAAGATTAGATGGTTATGCGAACAGATTTGGCCGATGATTTCAGATTCAGACGTCAAGGACACAAGGAACAAGCATAAATATAGGCGCAGGAGGCTAGGAAGTATCCATCAGTCGGAAGAAATTCATGTTGAAAGTTGGTAAGGAAGAGAGTTGAGCGAGTAAATTCCAAGGAAGCTGTGGAAATTATCCATTTCATTTCGCATGGTAGCACTCCAGGTGTGCTGAGGGAAAGGACGACGAGTGTGCATGAGCAACCAGCAAAGGAAGCGGCGTAGACAATCGGGAGGAATAGAGACGAGGTCTCACCCAAGATGTCTAGGCGCATGGTAGTAGTTAGAATATCCGTGGTCCTTGCGACCACCAGAACACCAAGGGAACAGGCCCACTGGCCCTAGTAGCAGGAAGTCCAAGGTGCGAAACAGATGTGCCAGAGCATTTGGTCGATTTCCCATCTTGACGGCAGAGATGAACTTTACCCCAGACTGGAACGAGCATGAATTGCACCAGCCGACGCAGAAGAGGTAGATGATCAAGGTTTCCAGATACTGGAGGATGAGTTCAAGAAGTACATGACAGCGACCTAGAGATCAACGAATGAGTTTGAGAAGTACACAACAGCGAGCTCCAGACGGCAAGAACAACATCAGAAGTGTAGCACAACAAAGGATGAGTACAGTACCAGCAATGTCCAGCTGAGGTGGCTCGAGGGCGAGCCACAAGTTTGTGTTGGGGGCCTGTTGGCACGGGATAAGTCTGCATGAAGTGCGGAAGCCGACAGGTGTGAAAGGGACAATCCGCAAAAGAGGGACCATTCGTGGAGAACGAGGAAGCACAAGAATAGTTAGAATTAGTTAGAATTGGTCATGTGGACCGTTTTGTAACCGCATAGTAGCATATAAATAGAAGTAGGATTGTAAGGCTACGGGCATCCAAGCAAGTGATAAGAAGTTGATCCATCTTTTCCATCATTCACGACATGTTGTATTGACTATTTCTGCGAAGTTCATTCCGCAAGTTTTAATGAATGCATGAGGATGTTTGATTATGGTTCCATTTCTGTCTCTATCTTTGTGTGACGATGAATATGAATGTTCGCGACATGTTTGATACTCTGTATGTTTAATGATTATTGTTTATGCGAATGAGTAGGTTGAATATGTTGTTGTGAATGCTTATTATATGTTGAATCTGTGAATGGTCTAATGTGCGAATGATGAGTTGATAGCATATTGCGAAGGATATAATCTCTGATTTCTACAAGGGTAATGTGTGTTGGATGCATGTCCTTAACTCCACTGCGGAAACTTGGTTTTTGCAGCCCCCTTATCCATCTCGGGTGAGACTGCACTTGCTCCGCAAGTGTTGCTGGAAAGGGTTAAACCTTTCTGGGCCGATGTGTCAGGCAGTTTGGGTTGGTATTTCTTGGCGACGGTGCGAAGTGAACCCCTGTCGATAGACGTTGCGTCAATAGGGACAGAGTGTAGGGTCACAGGTATCAGGGGTGACCTGACCACAGTTCACAGGAACAGGTTCTTCAGGTTCAGTGGTTCAGCCGGTAGGTTCACCTAGTACAAGTTCAAGTTCTATTATTACAGGTTCACCAGTGGTTTTTGTTTCACAAGGTTCACCAGTTTCATGTTCTCCAGCTATTGGTTCATCAGTTCCTAGTTCATCAGGTATAGGCATTGTTTCTCCTGATTCATAGTCTTTTGAGGATGATTCACCAGTGTGGGAGGAGCATTCAGGGAAGAGGATGCCCAAGTGGCTCAAGGATACCCTGAAGGATGTGAAGTCTTTTGGAGATCCCAAAAGACCTGTTCGAGAGATTCAGATGCCAGATACACTTGGCATCGCTTTGATGGCTAGTTGTTGTGATTCAGAACCTTCTACTTTTGAGGAGGCCTCTCAGCATCCTGTGTGGAGAGATGCCATGATGGAAGAGTACCATTCCATCATGAAGAACGACGTTTGGGAGATAGTTCTGAGACCTGAGGGGAAGTCAGTTGTCACTTCTCGGTGGCTTTACAAGGTAAATCATGGTGCAGATGACAGTGTGGAGAAGTTCCGGTCTCGTTTTGTGGCACGGGGTTTTTCACAAGTTGAGGGAGTTGATTATGAGGATACCTTTGCACCGGTTGCTCGTTACTCTTCTATCCGGGCATTGATTTCCATTACTGCAGAAATGGGTTGGAAGATCGATCATATGGATGTGAAGACCGCATTTCTCAATGGAGTTATACAGGAGGAGGTATATGTTGAGCAGCCTCAGGGCTTTGAGATTCATGGGAGAGATTCTCATGTATGTAGGCTGCAGAAAGCCTTGTATGGGATGAAGTGAGATCCCAGAGCTTGGTACTCCAAGACAGACTCTTACTTGTTGTCGATGGGATTCCATAAGAGTGAGGCTAATTTGAACCTTTACATCATCAGGGTTGGTGACAATTCTCTCATTCTTCTATTGTATGTAGATGACTTATTCATTACAGGTGGAGAGAGACTCATTGAAGCTTGCAAGAGAGATCTTGCTTCAGAGTATGAGATGACTGACATTGGGTTGATGCATTATTTTCTGGGATTGGAGGTTTGGCAAGAGCCTGGACATATTTTCCTGGGACATGGAAAGTATGATGTTGATATTTTGAGGAGATTTCGGATGGAGGACTGCAGGCCTATGGCTACACCGATGATCACCAACTGGAGGAAGCTTCATGCTTATGAAGGAGAGTTGGTGGATCCTACATTATATCGTCAGCTCATCAGTTCGTTGTTGTATCTAGTCAACACCAGGCCAGATTTTTGTTTTGCGGTGAACACTCTCAGTCAGTTCATGGTAGAGCCTAGGAGTGTGCACTAGGTAGCCGCAAAACATGTGTTGAGATACCTTGCAGGGACAATGGATTATGGTCTGGACTATAGGAGTTCGGATGGTGTTGGTTTGGTTGGCTTCACGGATTTCGATTGGGAAGGTAGTGTGATGGACCGGAAGAGCACTTCCATTTGTTGTTTCAGTTTGCGCTCGACAGCAATGTTGTGGTTCAGTCGGAAGCAAAAGTCCGTTGCTTTGAGTTCTGCTGACGCTGAGTACATGGCAGCCAGTCAAGCGATTTGCGAGGCACTGTGGCTTCGCAAGTTGTTGGTGGAATTATTTAATGTTGAGCTTAGGCCTATGATGATTCACTCTGATAATCAGAGTTGCATTCAGCTCTCTGAGAATCCAGTATTCCATGACAGGTCCAAGCACATAGAGATCAGATATCACTTCATCCGAGACTATGTTCAGAGAGGCGCTGTGGAGTTGTGGTACATTTCCATTGATGAGCAGGTAGCGGACATTCTGAAAAAATACTTGGGGCGGGGCAAGTTTGTGTTCTTCAGGTACAAGTTGGGAGTGGTGCAGAACACCTTCCTCGGTAAGAGGGAGTATTGATTTTGTACCTAGGAAAGTGTTCCCCTAGTGAAAATTAGCCTAAGTCACAAAAAGGGGAAAATAACATGACCCTTGCATTAAATGACTTGAGATGAGCTTTTAATTCCACTTTAGAGATTAAAGTGATTTTTTGATAAATTTAAGTAAAGTGAGTGAAATTAATTTTGGAGAGAATTAATTAGCTTTTAATCTCATCCATCCAAGTCAATGTGGGCCCTTGGATTAGATGTCTCTTCACTCACCCCAGCATCCAAACAAAATGGCAATGGAAAGGCTTTTCACTATTCCATTTTTTTCTTTCATGAGTTTTGAGAGAGCAAAGAGCAATTCGACTTCTTGAGAGGAGAAGAAGAAAATCGCAGGAGAGAGAAACAACACACGGGCACGAATTCCAAGAGTCTGTACAGCAGGTCCATACATCAATTCTAGGCACGTTTTTCGAGAAGAAAAATAGTAGCATGCATTTCCAAGCAGCAGCACAAATTTCAAGGCAGGGGTAGAAATCCATACATTCTGTATAGTCCGTACATTGGCACGCAAATCGAGGTCTAAGTTGGGCACGATTTTCGAGGGCAAATTTAATTATGTTTTGTTGTTGGCATGATTGACAAGAAGGAAATAAATTTCTAAGCACGCAATTCGAGGTCTGTATAGTCAAATTTAGATCGTTCGTACATTGTTGGTTTGGCACGAATTTCGAGACAGAATTCTGGGTTTTGCGGTTGAGATGAGTTGTAATTCTGTTGCAACATTTTATTTTGTTGAAGAAATAAAAAGAACTCTCTCTCAAACAAGTTTTCCCCTTGTGGATTTTTCCTGGGTAATTTTGCCAAAAAATATTGTCTAAAATTTTTTGTGTGACTCTCCTAAAATTTCTGTCAGTGAATTTTCATGTGTTTCATGTATTAAATTGTTCATAAAAAGTCTATTTCATTAATAGCTGAAAGTTATGGGTTTAGGCATTTAACTGTGACAATGTGACTGAAACCGGTTGGGGAAAAACACTTAAAATCTACAGAGAGGACGCGTGAGGTAACCAAGACGTGGTGTGGGGGGCGTAATTGTGTGGACGGTTCTCAAACCAAAGTGTGGAGGCAAACAACGAGGATAAGCGGGGTGAAGGATTAGAGGAGAGGTGGGATGGATTAGAAGAGGGGCTATCTGAAAGGACGAGGATGAGTGAGGTTTGCGTGGGTAATGAAGATGACAGGGTAGCACGGTTGGTTGGACTAGAAGTGGAGGCAATGGTGGTGGGTGGGAAGGAAAGAATGTGAGAAAGGGGTCCGAGTATGGAGAGATGAAGATGGCGCGCAAGAATGGAAAGAATGGAGAGAATATACAGATGGCAGCGAGATTTGGGAGCGTGGAGTGGCAAGAGGGAGGAAGTGCGTGTAGAGAAGATAGAGAAATGGAGATGAGTGAATGAGAGAAAGGGAAGGTGAGTGATGAGGAGAGGAGTTGCACAAGGCCGAGGAGCGTGCACTCTGATACCAATGAAGTAACCAAAATATAGATCTGTAGTAAAATATATATATATATATAATTGATAATTGAATAGATGATATTTACAAATGATGGCCTACTTTTTTGTATGTCTTGGGAACTGATTTTGAGGAGTCGCGTCCTCTTAGTTTAACTTTAATTAATATTTACTAATTATTATTAATTTGTCTTCTATTTATTTGTTATTTATGGTACCTCCATCTACAATCATTACTTGAAAGTTTGGAGCTAGATATATAAAGCAATTTAGAGGTTTGGCTAGTGTTTTGTTACTGAAGTTATGGGTACTACCTTCATGTCATTGTCTCTTGGGAATTGGGTTGCTAATGTCAAAAAATACATGACAATATATGGTCGAAGTAGTCTCTTCTAGTTCTAAATCTTAAAAAGACTTTGGCTCTTATTATTCTTCCTCTTCACAAGCTATGTAGAACAATTTATACTCACCACATTAGATCCCTTATTGTACTTGATCTAATAATTGAAACATAGTCCCTTTGCTCTCTTTCATCCATTTATTGAATTGTCAACCTTGTAGGTTGAATAAGGTTAGGAATGGAAACATTGCACTTTCTATAGGTGTTTGTGACAAATAGCCATATTTTTACTTCCAACTCTTTACCACACTAAAATCATTATCCAAGGATTTAGGCACAAAGAGATTTATCTCATGTTGAATACTCTCATTTAAAGCGCTCATAAATAGATCCAACAAATTATTCTTTGGAAGGTGCTTTACTATGAGAGCGAACATTTGAAATTATTAAATGCAATCTATAACTAGACCTTTGTGTTTATGATTTTTCAATTGGCTAGAAGTGTTGCTCATACTATCCCCATAATATGTTATCAATTCATTCATAAAAATAGATCAAGAAACAATAGAGTTATTTTTCCAATCAAAAATCCATCACTATGAAACAAATTTGATTAGATTCTAAATATAAGAATGCAGTGGTTACCTTTTGTAGAGTTAACACTTGGTGTAGACCAAATGCGTGCTCCATATTGAATATCCATGTTATGGGATCATCATCATCAACCTTTCTCATTTCAATCTTGGAAATGAAGTAAGTCCTTGATCCTGAATTAAATCCTCAATGGTGTGGGAATCCTCAATGGTGTGGATCCTAAGATTGATCACTAATCATGTATCTAGGACTCAAGCAGCTTATTCTCCAAATGTGTAAAAATGTTATCCATGTGTGACTAAAACTATATCATCTTATTCTCCTTACCCTCTTCTTGAGAAAGAAACTTTAGGGTAAGGAAGTTTGTTAGCTCCTTCATAAGATCATCCTTCAAGTCTTTGATATCATCTTCTCTTCTCATTTCTTTGAGATCATCTTTGTTTGCTATTTCCTTGAGATCATCTTTAAAATTTTGGAATTTTGTTCTACTTGCAATATTTAGGATGTTAACCTTCTTTGCATCGTAGTTTACATTGTCATTATTTTCTCTTTCAACTTGGACAACTTAAATTCCACTTCTCCATTCTCTTCTTATGTCAAGGATGAGTCTTTAAAATCTTTTGCATGAGTCTCATTTGGCTTACTATATCAAGACATTTTGGGCTTAGGGTTTTGCAAAGTCCTATGAGAAAGGGAGTGTTAAGATCTTCATTGTCTAATCTACCATAGTGTTTCCAACAATAATACTCTATCAATATTTCACAACTCTAAGTACGTACGAAGGACCATACCCTTAATCATACTAATTAATTCCCAAGTATGTGAAAGTGATTTCTCAAGTGTTGCACTCAATGTACTATAAATATAAATAGCCACAAGGCAATATAAGAATGCCTATAGCATTTTGATATACCCTAGGGCACGTGTTATATCATAACTAGATACATATTATGTCTAATCCAATACTACTCTTTAGGTACCTACAGAAGTGTACAAGAACATCCAATGATAACCCCAAGTATATTATTTGTATCTATGCTTTCTAGCCACTGTTTTACCAATTGAAACACAAATATATGTGTTTATAGACATGGATACACATCTTCAACCTAAAAAAATTGAACTAATGCAAAATAGAGAGTAAAAAAATCAAGATCTCCTCAAAGCCTTTGTAAAGATCAAATTTGGAGACAACTTTGCTAGGTAAGCTTAAAATTATTACAACTTAATCATTATGATCCTCTGTTGATGAAAATTGTACACAATGTTCTTTGATATCTCCTCTTCAGTTTCCCACTAATCTCATGCAATTTGACCTTCCAAAAGTTATGGTGGAATTACCAGAGCATGTTGTTTTTTCCCTATTTAAAGAGAGCAAATTGGTGCAAACTACCATTTCACTAATATTTCCCTAACATTATTGACATTTAGACCTAAAACACTAATGTCTTATTTACAATGCCATCGATAGCACTAAATTTGGAGCTTGAAATATTCATATATCATTGTTTTACCAAAAACACATGTTTAAGCTTAGTTTGAGAACTAAACAAAAAGCCTAATTTGCACAATCTGCTACTCCAAAATATAGCGAACCAAATTTTAAAAAATTTACCCACTATACTTCACTATGTCCTCTATCAACCCTAAAATTTCACTCAATTTCAAATACCCATAAAAAAGTAATGGTTAGATGACTCGTTTGAAGGAATCAAACCAAAGATAATCAACTCTAATACTAAGTGTTATGGACTAAATATCCAAATAAACATTAAAAAAAAATGATCAAATTTAATAATGTCACCTCTAAATTGAGTGAAAGAGTAAATGAATAAGTATTTTCAAGTGGACAATCCCCATTTGCAATATATCAAATGCACAAGATAAAATGAATCTCCTTGATGTATATATAGGAGACATACTACTAGAAAGAAATAATAATACACTTACATCATTATAGTTAATGTAATGATAATAAATGAGAGTTTTGGTTAGAGGCTTAACATCAACTCATGTAAATGGAATGTATCATGAAATCCAAGAGGTAAACTCTCAAGTGTTATGCAGTGGAGAGCTAGAGTTATGCACAGAATTGAATATTATGAGCAACATCGATATTAGGCTCGAGATGGTCCTTGATAGCATGGAGGCCCAGTTTGATCTATTGGACAAAATGTTGAATCACAACTTGAAAGCCCCTGACGATACTAAGACCCTAACTATTGAAAACTCCCATATTGTAGGATGTGGCTCCAATCATAAGTCAATGCATTAGATTGCAAATGCCAAGTAAAGGCATCTTTAGGGAAGATTTCATTTTGTCTATTATAGTTTGCAAGTATAAGTGTGTTGCTTTTGTATTCCTTAGTCCTAAGGCCTAAATTAAAGTTCTTTTAAAAACACAAATGCATTCTTCTTCAGGGAAGAGTGCTTTTTGCAAGTCTAAGTGTGTTGCTTTTGTATTCATTAGTCCTAAGGCCTGAACTAAAGTTTTTTTAAGAACACGAATGCATTTTTCTTCAAGGAAGAGTGCTTTATGAAAGTCTAAGAGTGTTGTTTTTGTATTCATTAGTCCTAAGGCCTAAACTAAAGTTTTTTTAAGAACACGAATGACTACATTCTTCTTCAAGGAAGAGTGCTTTTGATTTTCTAAGAACTAAATCTTCTAGTATTTAGGTGTCAAATTAGTATGGAAAATATATTTAGAAATCATATTTAAAATAAAAACAAAAGTTTCCACTTGTATTTTCTTTAAAATATGAATTTCTAACCAAATTTGCTTAAATCTTTTTGTGAAAAAAAACAAGTTTTTTTATATTTTTATTAACAATTTTTTTTTCAATTTTTTTTGTTACCAGATATAAGATATAAGAATGGAAACAAACCAAATGATAGACTTAGATGAGTAACCATATGCTTGAAAAATCTAGAAATAAATCTTAAATAAAAAAACATACACGTATTTACAAAATTCATCCAAAAAAAATTTACATCTCAAAGAATCTGATCTCAAGAAATCTGATCCCTCTCGATGCTTAATAGATCTCAATTTAAGATGGATCTATGCTAGGTTTTTTTTTATGAGCCAGCATGGATTTTTTTAATAACTTTCACCTGGTTTTAAATTTTAATTTTATGATTAAATTTTTATTTTGTGAGCCGACATAAATATTTTAGTTACTTTTAATTGGTTTTAATTTGTATGTTATGAGCTAACATGAATTTCTTTAATTACTTTTTTTTTTTGTACATAACGCTACGTTACGTGACAACATCTCCCCCATACTGGGCTATAGAGCGCCCTGCTACTCTCGGTGTAATGATTACCCATATACTTGAAAATTCTAGAAATAAATCTTAAATAAAAACACACATATTTACCCTAAAATTGCAACTATCATACCAAAATCAAATATAACAAGGATAAGCCCTCCGGGTGTAGATCAATTAGCGATATGGTGCATTATTAAGGCACTCCTTGTGACGTCGTGGATTCAAACCTTAATTAACCTTGTGTGTCACGCATGGGGCGGCGTGGGTATGCAAGGGGGTATAGTGGTAATGGACCAAAATCGACCTTGTATCACGCAAATACGAACTCGGCCTTAATTGTCATTCTCCATTTTTTTTACTAAAAAGGTTATGATCTTTATATAAAAAGGTTGGAAAAAACCAACAACAATATTACATGTCAAATCCTCCATATCACAAAATTGTCTGCTTTCAAGCATGGCACTATCAAAAAGGTTTCTTCCAACCTAGTATTGCCAAGTCACTACATGGTTTACTATGAAATGAAAATTGTATGTCCTAATGAACTGGCCAAACAAAAATTTATAAAAAAAAACACACAAGCAAAAGAGACTGGAGCATGCTATGACTACTTTGGGCTTCTTGTCCATGTCGAGGTTCTTCTGCCTGACCATGAGAACTCCTAACCATGAGAGCTGGATACTTCAACAATATCTGCCATTGGTTGATGAATTGAATCTTCCTCAACATCCTTTGAACCAACACATGGTGAATTTTGCGACCGCCCTCCAACTAGCATATCTTGGTGAGCCTCGGAGGTGATGGACAGGCACTCCAATTGACCCCCATGCTATTGGACCTGACTTTCCAGTCTTCAAACCGAACTTCCAAATGTGAAACCGAGGAGGACACCTACTCAATGGTTGTAACAACTCCATCCATTCTAGCCTCCATCCTTCTCATCATAATTTTTAAGTCCCTAATGGCACTCCTTACCTCACCAAACCCAAAACAAAGCGTAGTAACACACACCACCAATGGATCCATAGCTAATTGAGCTCACTACCTAGGATCTGTAGCTAGCTTAGCTCACTACCTAGCTAGGATCATAGCTAACTACCTAGGATCATAGCTCACTGTCGTAGCTCCCACCTTAGTGTTAAGTTTAAACCAAATAGACTAGCAAGATCACTGAAAGAAACATAATCACAAGATAGACACAGAATTTACCCTGGGAAACCCTCATGGGGTAGAAAACCCAGCAAAGCTTTCCTCAATAAGATGATCAACCAAAATACAAGATGTGCTCCAAGACTTGTCCTTCTTCTCTACTTCACATGCAGACCTCCCAGACACAAGTGCGCTACTTTCTGAGTTGTGGAAGTGTGTCAAATGAGGAGCTCTCCTCCTCTACTTATACTAATTCTCGACTGACCAAAATCCCTAATGGGGCCGACCTCTCCTAGTGAAGTCTAATAACCCCTAAAATATAAACTCAGGGCCGACCCCCACATGGTGGGTCTAATCACCCTAGTTACCACAAACCATTGGAGGAATAAACATCTCCGGATACATAATAGAATCACCTCGGAGAGATGAAACATCTCCGGAATAATAATATTCTTAGAAGTTACAATATTCAACACTCCCCCTTAACGAGAAGGATATTATAACAACATCTGCAGGAGCAAGGAGTCATCGACTACATCACACATGATACATCTGTATATCATCAGAAGCTTTCTTCATTACATTATCATCAGTAACTCAATCAGTTACTGGAACATCAACATCATCGTCGTCATCATTTGCACGATCATCAGCATCGTCATCACACGATCATCAGCATTGTCATCACATGATCAATCCAAACCATTCATTTAGGACTATATCCAAGGATGATTTAATCCTCACCCCGTTCATTTAGGACTGTGTCCAAGGATGACTTAATCCTCACCCCGTACATTTAGGACTGTGTCCAAAGATGACTTAATCCTCACCCCGTACATTTAGGACTGTGTCCAAAGATGACTTAATCCTCACCCCGTACATTTAGGCCTGTGTCCAAAGATGACTTAATCCTCACCCCGTTCATTTAGGACTGTGTCCAAGGATGACTTAATCCTTACCCCGTACATTTAGGACTGTGTCCAAGGATGACTTAATCCTCACCCCGTTCATTTAGGACTGTGTCCAAGAATGACTTAATCCTCACCCCGTTCATTTAGGACTGCGTCCAAAGATGACTTAATCCTCACCCCGTACATTTAGCACTGTGTCCAACGATGACTTAATCCTCACCCCGTACATTTAGGACTGTGTCCAAGGATGACTTACTCCTCTTCCCGTTCATTTAGGACTATGTCCAAGGATGACTTAATCCTCACTCCTGTCCATCAAGGACTTCATTCTCGGAGACCATACGTCTACGGATTCTTTTAGAACATATGTTCAAGGATGATACAATCCCACCTGTATCCTCATCAACACAGATATCATCAAAAGCATGTATCATCACCAATACATATTTCATCAAAATAAAAGCAAGTAAAATAAGTATTCTAAGTATAAGAGTCCTAAATCTAAATAATCTAAGTATCCAAGTGTAGTAAACAGGTATCCACATCATCGACCTTGTTGTCGATGAGGCAATCTCATCATCAGTGACTACACTACTCCCCCTTTTGAGGAGGGTCCTTTTGAACTACACCAAGCTTGTCTCGGAAGTATTCAAATTTCACTCGAGAAAGAGGTTTGGTCAAAATATCAGCAATTTGATCCTCAGTGCTTACATACTCGAGCTTAATAGCTCCTCTCTGCACCATATCTCGTATATAAAAGTATCGGATCTCTATGTGTTTTGACTTATCGTGGAATACAAGATTTTCTGTCATCTTGCTACAACTTTGATTGTCACACATAATCACAGTGGGATCCATTTCTAAGTCAAACACTCCAGATAGTAGTTTCCGAAGCCATACTGCTTCACAGCTAGCAGAGCAGGCAGCTATATATTCTGCTTCAGCAGTACTGAGAGCCACACTGGATTGTTTCTTGCTGAACCAAGAGATCATGGCAGATCCAAGTCCATAACATCCACCTGATGTACTCTTCCTGTCTGAAACACTTCCTGCCCAATCGGAATCTGAGTAACCATGTAATCTGAGTTCATGATTTCCAAGGTAGTAAAGACCAAAATCTAATGTACCTTTTAGATACCTCATTACATGCTTTGCAGCTAATAGGTGAACCTTCCTTGGTTCTACTAGATATTGACTCAGGGTATTTACAGCAAAGCATATATCTGGTCTGGTATTTGTTAAATACATCAATGACCCAATGATTTGTCTATATAGAGTTACATCCACTAATTCTGATGAGTCATCAACTAATAACTTCAAGTTGGAGTCCATGGGAGTAACCATGGCCTTACACTCCAACATATCAAATCTTTTCAAAATCTCCACAACATACTTACCTTGATTTAAAAAGATTCCTTTTGGTTCTTGCCATACTTCTAGACCTAAGAAGTAGTGCATTAATCCCAGATCCTTCATTTCAAATTCTGAAGAAAGCTTCTTCTTACATTCGATAATTTGGTTTTCATTTCCTATTAGAAATAGATCATCTACATACAATAGTAATATAACAGGTTCATCATCCATAACCTTGAGATAAAGATTTGGATCAACTTTACTCTTGGTAAAGCCCATGCTTGTTCAGAAACTGTCAATCCTTCCGTACCAAGCTCTGGGAGCTTGCTTCAATCCATACAAAGCCTTTTTCAGCTTGCATACATGTGTTCTTCCATCTTTAACCTCAAATCCTTGTGGTTGTTCTATGTACACTTCTTCTTCAATGACACCATTCAAGAAGGCTGTTTTAACATCCATCTGGTGTAATTTCCACTTCATCATAGATGCAAGTGCCATGATAGTTCTAATTGATGTGTACCTAGCAACTGGTGCAAATGTTTCTTCATAGTCTATTCCCTCCTTTTAAGAGAATCCTCTGGCTACAAATCTTGCCTTATATTTTTCAATGCTACCATCTGCAGCATGTTTTATCTTGAATATCCATTTGGAAGAAACCACACTTTTATGCTTTGGTTTGGGAACTATATCCCAAACATCATTTTTCATTATTGATTGGTACTCTTCTGTCATAGCTTCTACCCACTCTTTCTTCTGAGCTGCCTCCTCATAGCTGGTGGGTTGTTGATCCACAAGATCACACATCAAGGCCACATAGTTGGATACTAACTTGGGTTTCTTCCTTTCTCTAGTGGAACCTTCAGGAGCTCCATATTTTTCAGCTCCTTGAATAATGTCTCTAGCCCATGTTGGCCTTCTTTTTCTAGATAGATTTGTAATGGGGGGTTCTTGAGGTTCTATCATGTCATGGTCTTCTGGTGCATCATCTTCAGGGATGGGTACAACTTCTATGACTCTAGAAGGTGTATCTTCTTCATAGATTTCTTCAAGTTGGCACTTCCTAGATTTCTTGATAGCTGCTTCTTCATCAAATGTTACATCTCTACTTATCTCCATATGATGAAAACCAGGTATGTAAATTCTGAACACTTTGGATGTTTCACAATATCCAACAAATATTCCTTTCTTACCAGAGGGATCCAACTTGGTTCTCTTTTCTTTTGGAATGTGAATATACACAGGACATCCAAATATTTTGAAATGACTTACCTCAAGCTTCTTTCCTGTGAACACTTCTTCTGGAGTCTTAAATTCAAGAGCACTATGAAAAAGTCTATTTTGTACATAGACCGATGTCCTGGCTGCTTCAGCCCATAGATACATGGGAAGATCTTGATCATGTATCATAGTCTTTGCAGCTTCCATGATAGTTCTATTCTTTCTTTCAGCAACCCCATTTTGTTGGGGATTGTAGGGAGTGGTTAGTTCCCTCTTGATTCCAGCTTCTTTACAAAAGTCTTCAAATTCCTTTGAAGTATATTCTCCGCCATTATCTGTTCTGAGAATCTTGATTTTCTTTTCTGAGAGATTTTCTATTAAGGCCTTGAACTCTTTGAATTTTCCAAGGACTTCATTCTTACCTTTTAGAAAGTATATCCAAGTTGTCCTTGAATAGTCATCAATGAAAGAAAGATAGTATTCAAACCCACTTAGGGATGTGGTGGGCATTGGTCCACATACATCTGAGTGTATTAATTCCAAAATGTTCTTAGTCTTTGTTTCACTCTTTGGAAAAGGGTTCTTGACATTCTTCCCTTTTTCACATCCTTTGCATGAGCCATTATTGTCAATCTTTAAATCTGGTAAACCTATGACCACCTTGCTCACATAGGGTAGAGCCTTGTAGTTAATGTGAACAAGCCTTCTATGCCATAGTTCACTGGGGCTAGTGGTTTCATGGACAAGGGCAGCTTCTGGGTGACCCTTGAGTTTGTAAAGACCTCCTTCTTCTTCACCAATGACAATTGCATCCTCAATAGATTTTCCTTTGGGCCACATAAGTACTTGACCATCAATAAATGCAATTCCAAATCCTTTCTTATCTAATGCTGAGATAGAAAGTAGGTTCTTCTTCAATCCTGGAACATATAAAATTTCTTTCATCTTCAAGGGTGTCCCAGAGTCAAGCTTGTAGCTTGCTTCACCAATTCCCTTGATGGGATATTGATAATCATCTCCTAGAGATACCTTTTGTGGAGAAGACTTTTCTTCAAGTCTTGAGAGAGTTTTCTTTTGACCTGTCATGTGCTTTGAAGCACCACTATCAATGAGCCATGTATTTTCTCCAGGAGACACAAATCCAAAGAGTACAGAAAATAGAACATACTCTTCTGCATCTTCTTCTTCATTTCTTCTAGACCTTTTCCTAGGGAGAGGCCTTTCTTCTTCTTCTTCATATTTGGATCTTTTCCTATGAGACCCTACTTCCTCTTCTTCTTCTTCTTCACTATCATCTTTTGCAAGATGTGCTTTATGTCTTTTATAGTGAATATTTTTCTTCTTGATTGAAGGACAAAATCTAGCAATGTGTCCTAGCTTATGACAATTGAAACATTGGAAGGAAGAGAACTTTCCTTTTCCTTTCTTTTGAAATCTTTGTGGAGATTGAGACTCCTTGTGTTTGTCCTTCTTGAAGTAAGATTGATTCTTTCTTCTCTTAGTGTGTGTAGCCAAGGCTTGATCATCCTCCTTGAGAAGGGCTTATCTGTTGGATACCCTAGCTTCTTCTTGAACACAATCTTCCCATACTACATCAAACTTCATACTCTCTTTTCTGGCACACATAGTTTGTATAAATGACTCCCAAGGTTTAGTGAGACCATTTAGAGCAGTCATCACAAGTTCATCTTCATCAGGAGTATCACCAATGGCCTCTAGTTGTTCCTTGAATTGGGTGACCCTTGAGAAGTAGTCTTGAATGGATTCTCCTTTGTGCATCTTGGTACTCTTCAACTGAGTTCTTAGGTTCATCTTCCTATTGATGTTCTTTCCCTCATACATCCTTCTTAGGGCATCATACATTTCCTTTAGGGTCTTCTTGGAAGCCACTTGGGGAATCAAGTGGTCTTTAATAGAATCAGCTATGATTCTCTTTGCCCTAATCAAATCCTTCCTATGCTTCTCTTTGGCTTCATCTCCTTCAGGTTCTGCAACTTCATCCTTGATATAATGAGCAAGATCATTCTCTTCAAGGATGAGACCAATTCTGTATTTCCATCCCGAAAATTCTCTATACCTTCAAGCTTGTCTTCAAGCTTAGTACTTGGAGCCATCTTCTCTTGGGGGAGTCCAAGAGATTGGAGTTTAAGAGATGGAGTAGTACTTACCAGGAGATGTACTTTGCTTTCCGGATCTGCAACAGAATTTCTGGTTTATCGCACTTTTGGTAGAATTAGGGTTTGATTTTCCCAAAGTTCTATCCAACCAAAAATCTCGATCTAGGGCTCAAAAGATTGATTTTGAGAAGGGCTATTCAGCCATGCAACCAAAAACCAAAAATGCTAACCTTTTACAGAAACCCTAATTCTTGGGAGAGAGAGAGAGAGAGATAATTTCACCTTGTGAAATATGTTCTATTCAAGCTAGCTCTGATACCATGTTAAGTTTAAACCAAATAGACTAGCAAGATCGTTGAAAGAAACATAATCACAAGATAGACACAAAATTTACCCTGGAAAACCCTCATGGGGTAGAAAACCCAACAAAGCTTTCCTCAATAAGATGATCAACCAAGATGTGCTCCAAGATTTGTCCTTCTTCTCTACCTCACATGCAGACCTCCCAAACACAAGTGCGCTACTTTCTGAGTTGTGGAAGTGTGTCAAATGAGGAGCTCTCCTCTTCTACTTATACTAATTCCCAACTGACCAAAATCCCTAATGGGGCCGACCTCTCCTAGTGAAGTCTAATAACCCCTAAAATATAAACTCAAGGCCGACCCCCACATGGTGGGTCTAATAACCCTAGTTACCACAAACCATCGGACGAATAAACATCTCCAGATACATAATAGAATCACCTCGGAGGGATGAAACACCTCCGGAATAATAATATTCTTAGAAGTTACAATATTCAACACTTAGCCCTTGGATCCGTAGCTCACTACCTTGGATCATCAATCTAAAATATAGTAGAAAAACAAATTCTCTTTCACTTTCTATTTTTATCTGCAACTGTGTTGTTGTGCTGACGAATTCTATTTTGTTATCTCCCTATGGGTTTCCCCTCCGTTGATGTCTTTTTCCTTGTCTATGAAATGACAAGCAAGGAGACACCTAGGATTAGGACTTTATGTATTTTGGAAGAAACAATATTACTCCACCGGGTTATTAGTTGCCGTTCCCAATCCCCATTCATAGGTAATGACTGTTTTTTTCGAGATCCAAAAGAACCTCATGCAACTACCGCCCCACAGTTTCCATTCCCCAATTACTATATATATATAAAGAGTAAGTTGCATAAACCGTTAGTCCCTACCTTAATCTTTATGCGTCGCATGTTAGCTTGTATGTTTAAAGAACCGACGGGCGTTGACAGCATTTCAATACTTACCTTCATTCAAGATCAAAATTCTGAATACGAGACTTGGAGCTCCCAAAGTTTAACCATGCGATACCCATGGATCGACACAAGAACAAGGAACTTGCCTATCAATAAAGAAAATAAATGATGGAACCAAAAATAATCTTTATTTCAAATAAATTTACTGCGTAGCTTCAAATAATGTGTCCGATCAGCAATAATGCTATAGCCACACTGGATTGTTATGTATTTACAAAAAACTATTTTTAATACATTTTGGCATATAATAGCATGAAGCATCAAACATCTTTTAGAGATTGTGCACTCTACGTGTCTCATCTCAACTATGTCTTGCATTTGTCAAGTTGTGTCTTGCCTTTGCCATTAAATTGTTTCGGGCTCTATTACCTGAAAATTACCTGAAACCCTAGGAACCTGCACGAGATTAAACAAAATTAGTCTAGGAGGTAATAAATCTAACGCTCGGTGCCAAGCTTGTTCTGGGGACTCCCACAAGCCTCGCTACTAGAGCTCAAGAAAATATTCTCCAGACATTGCCATTGCCAAAAATATCTCACAGTTGGTCATTAATGCCAATAAATTTACTAACACCCTGATTACCAACATCAGCAAGCTGTGGAACCTCAACGAGATAACCGCCAAAAATAATTTACCCTTTGGCACTTTTTGTCTCTAAGCTTAGGGAAGTTGCAATTGCTCGGAAAGATCGACCTTGGCAATAACCAGCTAGGTGGAAAGCTTCTTGTTGAAAACGGTCCATGCAAGCAGCTTTTTTTTCCAGAAGGAAAAAAAAGCTTCTTGATATTCTAGATTGAATCAAAGAAACTACAAATTGTCATCCCTATCCTGAGTATAGTGGAGAATCCAAGACTCCTAAAAACTGTTTATAACTGCTCAAGACACTGTAAATACAAATTTTCAGCAAAAATACTGAAGATTCTACAGGCCTCATGTACTATCATTCGACTATGATTACATAATATACAGTTTATCAAAAGAGCTCTCATCCATTACATTCAATAGCCAATTATCCAAAAAGCATGTGACAAGGTCTTCACTACCAAAACCATGGATTTCGCTGCCACGAACAGAACAGAAACTGCAGAAAAAAAAAAAAAGGAAACCAGAAAAAGGAAGTTCAATAGTAGGCCAGAAACACACCCTCCGCGACCACCTGGCTGTGTAGTTTTTCAATGTAATGGACCAATCCTTCTTGCAACCTGATGCCTCGTTTGGATAAAAGATCCGCCTTACTGTTGAAGGTTCTGTAAATGTGTTTAAAGCTGATCGAATTGAAGACCTGCAAGAGAGCGGTGATCCTATCTCCCCAGTGTTTGAGAAGTGGAGTTTTTTAAGTTGCATTTACCATGGATCCAGTCCACAATTACTATGGAGTCACCTACAATTTGGATAGAAGAAAGGCCTTTTTGAAGAAGCAGCTTGGGGAGACCTATCTTGAAAGAGTCAAGACCTATTCTTTGAAAGAGCCAATTCTCTAGTTCAATATCTATGAATCTCGATATTTGCCAGTGATTAATTATTTAGACCCCTCCAAATTATGGGATTCCGACTCCTTTGGATTATAAAAGAACAAAGAGAACCAAAAAAAAAATGAGTAACATATTCCTCAAATTCATTAAATCTAATGAAAAAAATTATGCCTATGTATTTTGTTCAACAAATGTGTTCCGATTCTTACATCATCCATTTGGTAAATATTTCCCAAAAACAACCTAAAATAAAGGCCATCTCTATCTCAACTTATCAACTTGGATACCTATAGCATAAGGCCATGACTCCTATTATTCTAATTTCTAATGTTAGTCTACAACGTGTATTTTTCTTCTCCCATAAATTTTTCAATGCTTGTCCTATCCAACAAAATACTGTGGTTAATAAAGTTATGCCAAAATATAAGATAGTAATATATACCATTAACACAAATTCTTGTAGATAATTTTAGACCTTGATAACAAATTTTGACAAAAATTTAACAAATGCAGAGGACAAAATTTCCTGCAAACCATAGCTTGTTTTTGTCCTGATTGTTGAAGAAATCGATCACTATTTAGTTAACTCATTCATAAAACAGCATGATAGAAATGAAATCGCTGACCATCTTACATTGCAAACACGGAGTATCGTTCATTTGGAACGACAGTTGACAAGCAAGCATCTGTTGCAGGTTTGTCATGATCTCAAAGGAAATGGTAAAGCACCAACAGGGTTAAGGAAACTCAATTTTCTAGAGAACAAAACGGGATTCAGCTTATTGCAATGTCCATGGGAATATTGCTTATTTTTACAAGCTCATAAAATCTAGTTAAACACAGTATGTCGAAACATTTTCATGCAAAACCGGTATAACCTCCCTCTAAATGAGTTTTGTTCGGGTACAACATTGTCCATTTGGCAGTATCAGTGGTTGATGGATCAATCAATTCCATGGCATAGTCTTCACTTTAAAAATGTACAGCCAACAAAAAGAAAAATGTAAGATATAAGAGATGTGACAAGTTCAAGAGTCCAGGTCACCGGAAGCAGAGACGAAGGGATAGCTGGTATCACCAAAGAGCCAAACAGCCACCCAACAGCAAGTGCTCCAAACCTGTCAACCACAAAAAAGTTTAGTAATGGATACTGCTCACTGCCATTGGAAGATCCCACTATAGTTTTCCTCAACATATCCATTGCATAACATTGCAATCATTGCCTGCTTATGTAGACTAGCAGACTTTAATTTCAACCAGATAAACTCTGGCAGGACTTCACAAGTGCAGCTTACCCAAGGACACAAGCTCTTCCGATACTCTTTACTTTCTCATTCAGAAAATATATGCATGCCACCAGGGAAACTGCAACCTATAAAAACACCAGCAAAAGCAAGATAAATCTGAGAACAATTTCCATATTTGAGCATGTACTTCATCTTAAGCATATTAATTAAGATTCCAGCTGTCCTATAGTTGTGCAATTTTGATATTTGAATTTCACCTATACATGTCCTTCATGTTAATTACAAGTATATGTATCTTGCTGATTTCAGATAAGTGAAAGGACAAATTTTATAACAAAAGAAAATAAGGGACTGATTTTACTGCTGTCATACTGCTGTTGTATTGCTGTTATGACTTCTGCAATGTGCATTTTCAGATCTGGTTATTGGTTGAGAAGTTGCCCTAGAAGGGCTGAAACTTACCCTTGTGTTTGGTGGCATCTTTTCTCCTTGAATTACCGGGATATTCGGGGCTATTTGGAAATGATTTATTCTCTTCGTTTCCCTGATGTTTTCTACTTTAATTTATAGAAGTCCTAAGGCTGAAAATTCTAGGGCCAAAACCGAGAAACTTTCAAGGTTGAAAGTGAAATTTCTAATATGCATTGACTGGTCAATTCCAGGCAGAATTTCAACATTCATAAACAAAATAACTTTAAGGTTCCCCAGACCTATTTCTTGTGAGCTTTCAGCCTTAAGACTGAATTTGAAATATAAATTATAGCAGTATATATCTCACTTCTATCCAACCAGTTACATAAGGCAGCCCAAGAAAATAAGCATTGAACAAATGTACTTCAATGAAACAATGTTTCAGCCCCTAGGGCACATTTCCCAAGCATATGAAGAAAATAACTTGTAATAGCAGATTTATTACATCAGTGAGTCTGCTCCTTTGGCTTCTGTATGTTTGTTAATTCACTTAGCAAAATCTGCTAAGTGAATTAACAAACATACTATCCAACCAATTACATAAGGCAGCCCAAGAAAATAAGCATTGAACAAATGTACTTCAATGAAACAATGTTTCAGCCCCTAGGGCACATTTCCCAAGCATACGAAGAAAATAACTTATAATAGCAGATTTATTACATCAGTGAGTCTGCTCCTTTGGTTTCTGTATGTTTGTTAATTCACTTAGCAAAATCTGTTATGTCAAATGCCCATACATAACTTGCACTAGAAAATACTCAAACATAAAAAAACTACACTTAAAATCAGATCTGCAAGTACACAAAGTTTGGACAGCATGGAACTCATCATATATATATATATATATATATATAAAAGATGAAATTACAAGCGCATACCAACAGCTTAATACAAGCTGGTACAAGTCCTGCTCTTCAAACTCTAGCTAGGGCATCCACCAACATAGCAAAGTTGCAAACCCGAGCAACCAACTCCTCCTAGCTAGGAATCTCTCCAATCTAAAGCTAGTCGGTCCACCAACGATCCACAACAAGCAATTACTACACACCGGCAAGTCTTATTCAACACCAACACTTGCACCCCACAAGTGTAAAAGAGAAAACAAGATAGTCTTCCACATCAGACACTGCAAGTAGTATTAGGGTTTCCAAATGCCACTAAAACCTAGTCTTCTTCTCTCACAACTATAAGAACAAGTGTTCCCTTTGCTCCCGTAGGGTTTCTCCCAAACCCTAGCTACCCTTGTCTTCTTTGGGCAAACCCTAACCTTAGTCTTCTTTTTGAATCACCTCAAAAACCCTAGCACTCAAGACAAAGGAAGCAAATTACCATGAAGAAGTACATTGAAAGAGACAACTTCACTCTAGCTCTCACATCTCTAATGCAAGTATGTGATTGAATGATTGAATATTTCAGAATGAAAAGCCTCTCCTTGCTTTAACTATATGAAAAGTGAGGGAGGCCAGCCATAATAAAGTGGACCATGTCCACAACAAGTAACCTAACTAAACACTAGATAAGTTCATATGTGAAGCACTCCAACTCTAAGTGAAATATGTCAAATTCCAAGGTATGCACACCAAGCAAGGATCCCAAGTTGAGCACGCCACGATAAAGGTCCAATGCTCCTCCTCCAAAGGAATTCAATGCTCCAACTCTCCCTCCTAAGCCATGTGTAGCTTTAAGTTCACAACACCTACATGATCACTCCTCAACCCAAGCGTCATCAAGTCAAGTACAAGCCTCCACGCAAGCAACTCAAAGCTCCTTCCATACTGTACATGCATCCTTAACATCTTGCACTTCTGGAAGCATCTCATCCATCTCTAACATCTTGACGACCATCACTGCTCCCCAGTGCTTGTAGTCATATTCTTCATGTTCCATGAATACAAAGGTTTGTTACACTTCACACTTCTCCTCATCTTGTCCTCTCACAACTTTCTTGGTCACCACTCCCAATGAAACTTGTACTGGAAATCTAGAAAATGGTGAGCATTCTTTGTTTTTATGTGTTGAAATTATGACCATTAAATTCCTGATTGGGTTCTCACATAAAATACAAGTACGGTCATCTTTGCCATTAAAACAAATTACTAAGTACCAAAACAGTAAAAACCATCAAACTTAGAATTTATCTTCTTTCGATATCATTTGCCACTCAGAATTCGAACTGCCACATACCACAAATTTTTAATTTCTTTTACTAGAAATAATTTAAAACAATATTAGTTAACTTTGCCTTGAAACTCGTAAATTTTGAGCTACTTATAGTTCAGTATCTTCGTTTTTTTGCAAACTTTCTCTATTTCTACACTAAGAATTTTCTCAGGTTGCATGTTGACATCTTATTCTATATCCTATGTGATCTTCCTCGATTTTTTTGCATGTTATAGACTTCTTTCAAGCATGTATTACCTACCAAATCATGCTTGTAGCCCATTTTCCCTCTGGGTTGCACATTGTTTTACATCAACTTGCGCTTGTAGCAACTATTTTCAATCTGTCCTGTATCATTTCAGGGTTGTCCTGCGCCCATCCTATGCACCTATTGCATATGTCTATACCTACAGATCTATTTTCACCATGGCATGTTCACCACTGTTTTCCACCTTGGCATGTTCACCACTGTTCTTCACTTCTCCACACCTCTGGTCACATGCACGCTTACTTCGGTGATTATTGTTTCGAGCCTGTACTACTCACTGTATCTGGGTCCAACTCTCACTATTCACCCACCCCAATCCATGTTCTACCTGTGGCCTACCACTGTTTCCTTTGTTGTTCTAGGGGTTTGCACACTATCTCTGACAAAATCTGGTCTGCACACAGATCACCCTGTTCATGTGCTTGTTCTGGCCTGTGCTCTTGCTCGACTATCCTCTAGCCCTTTGCTCAAATCCTCTGCTCTTCATGTGCCAATCGATTCTTTGACCATGATACCTAGTTGATATGCTCACATTGAATCAACTCAACATGTTTCAGATCCCACCTCTAGCATGGCTCCAATACCATGTTAGTAAATGCATACAAGAAGAGAGAAAAGTTTACACCAATAATTGTGAGAGAGAAACCATTATAACTTGCTTCATAATCTCAAATCAAATATTTTATGTGAGTACATAGAGTGAGCGACTCTTCCTATTCCATAATTAGAGACTAACTAAAAGTATAAGCTAAACTGAAGTCATAATACAACACCCTTATTCTAAAATGTAAATTCTGACTTTGAATATTTAAATTAGGCATGACCATTACATATATACTTTAATACAAGGCAGCAAGAGATTCTACAAAGGGGTCAACATAAATATTTTGTGTACGACCTTGATTGTCATGGTAAGCCTTGTAAACAGTTAGAGTTAGCTTATCGAAATGGTCATGTAGTTTAATACTTTAGTAACTAGTTTCATAAAGGAAAGTCACTTAAGTCACATATTTAGAATTAAGCTTTATCTTAATATAATAATCTTGTTGTATGAGATGTATAAGACATTGTTTCCTTTAATGTATTGGCATTCACCATATTGAATAATAAAGTAATCTCTCTCATTTTTTCTCTTCTCTCTCTAAAATGTTCTTCCACTGTGTTTGCTGGAGAAGACACAATGAAGCTTGGAGAAGACCAAAGATTGTGTGGGCACATCAACACAGTAAACAAAGCCAAAAACGTAGGGTGCAAGTTAAACCCAATTCAAAGGGCACAAAATAACAAGTGAAGGCACACAAAGACAAAGGCACCCATGGGAGAACAAAAATAAAACGATCAGTGGATAGAGATGCATCACTTTATTTTGAGATATATATATATATATATATATATAATGGGCCTAAGTATAAAAATTGGAAATAATAATTCAAAGGTGAAAGGTCTAATCAGCTTGAATTCATAATGTTGAAGTTTAATCAATGAGACAAATCAATATTGTCAGGAGAGAAATATTGTCGTCGAGAGAGAGTGGCAACTGCCAAAATATTACCGCCATGAAGAAAGTTGCAACTAAAACTACACAAAATTCAAGGGAGTAACGAACACCACCATCCCTCCTGATCCAAACTACTTTAGCCCAGAAGAACCAAATATGTTCAAACATGTATGGAAGAGTGAACTACCTCACAACAGATTCACAGATGCTCCCGGTAGGCAGAATGCAATATATTCCGTAAGAAAAGAAAGAGAAAATACATCTCTCCCAATCCAGATGACCTCAGCAAACTAGACCAAAATGTACTCAGTCACACATGGAAGAGCAGACGACACTAGCACAGTGGGCCCAGACTTGCTCAGTCACACATGGAAGTGCAGACAACCTCTCAGCAGATTTACAGAGATTCTCAACTAGTTGATCGGCATCTTTTAAACGAACCAAACAAGTGCAAACGTATTCTAAGGCTCTTCACGACAACCTTCGGGCAACCTTCCTCCCAACAGCTATATCATAGTATCACTGTGGAAATTCAACTATTAAAAGGTGAAATCAACAAACAAATCAAAGCATAGCAAGTGCAAATATGGACATCTAAACTATTTTACTTGTAACATAATATTTTCTAAGTATACAGAACATGACAGAACTAAAGTGCATGCATCAAGCACTGTAGGAGTGTGACACAAGAAAAGCATTGGTGGTAGGTGCAACCAAGAATTTTGTTAAATTAATGTAACTTCAAAGAATATTCTACTTGTACTTTATTATTGTAATTCCGTCGGGGATGTTTTACCTCTGTTCAGAAATGTCATTATTATATTTGGTCATAAAAGTCATGAGGTTAAACCTCAATTGTAAGTCGGGTCGTTAGTACCCAAAAGAATATAATATAAATATTATATTGAGTCTTCCTAGAGAGGTCGGCCCAGTTAGGTTATTGGGGCCGACCTAGTTGGATTAAAAGATAAGTGAAAAGTAAAGTATAAATAGAGAGTGAGTTCCTCTTGTTTGTACATTCACTCATTTGTGCAATTCGCGTTAGAGGAGAGAGAGATATCTGCGAAGGAGAAGGAGGAGTGGCTTGAGTCCAGAGTTTAGTCTTTTTGTCTCTCTTATTTGTGAGACATATTTTTGGGGCATTGTAATTGATCATCTATATTGAGGAAGTTATTTCTGGGTTTTCTTCTCCTTGAGGGTTTCCCAGGATAAATTGTTTTGTGCTTTGTGATTGTGCATCTTTCAGAGATCCTTATTATGCTGCTATTGTAAATAATGTATTGAATGCTAATGAATTTGCAATCTAGTCTATGGTAGCATATAATGTTAACATGGTATCAGAGCTTGCCTGAAAAGAGCAACTTTCACAAGGTAAAACTCTCTCTCTCTCTCCGGAAGTGAAAAATTAGGGCTTCTCACAGATTTGGAATTTTGGATTGCAATTGGCATAGGGAAGTGCACCTCTCCAAGATCGAAATTTTGGTACCAAGATCGAAATTTTTGAGTGGGTGAAATTCCCGGAAAGCTAAACCCTAGTTTGACTCTGGACCAGAATAACCAAAAAAAGCCAGAAACTGCAAATCAGAATTTCGCAAGTCAATTTTCAAGGGTGAAATTTTGGAATCTTCAAAACCAAGTGTACCAGCATACTCACCTCAGTCAAGTGCATCTTTTGGGTAGTTCAGTATTTTATTTTGAGAAATTTCAATTTTTGGTTATTCTCTGCTCTCCAAGTTAAGATGGCACCAAGCACTAAGCTTGATGACAAGTTGGAAGGCATAGAGAACTTCCGTGCTTGGAAGTATAGGATTGGACTCATTCTAGAAGAGAATGATCTTACCAAGTTTGTTAAGGAGGTTGTACCAGAACCCGAAGAGGCTGAAGCAAAAGAAAAACATAAGAAGGATATGATTAGGGCTATGAGGATCATAGCAGACTCCATAAAAGATTAGTTGATTCCTCAAATGTCCTCCAAGAAGACTCCAAAGGAGATGTTTGATGCCCTAACAAGAATGTATGAAGGAAGAAACATAAATCGGAAGAGATGAATTTGAGAGCTCAACTCAAAAGTACAAAGATGAGCCAAGGAGAATCTATCCAAGAATATTTTACAAGGGTCTCCCAATTCAAAGAACAACTAGAAGCAATTGGTGACCACCTTGATGAAGATGAGTTGGTGATGACTGCTCTCAATGCTCTTACTAGACCTTGGGACTCCTTTATCCAGACCATGTGTGCAAGGAAGGAAAGTTTACTATTTGAAGTTGTATGGGAAGAATGTGTCCAAGTAGAGGCTAGAGTGGCATATCAAGAAACATTACTCAAAGATGATGATCATGCTCTAGCCACCCATACTAAGAGAGGAAAGGGAAAACCTCATTTCAAGAAAGAGTCCCATCCTCCAAAGAAGTTTCAAAAGTATAAGAAAGGAAACTATAAGCGAAGAGACTTCTCTTCTTATCAATGTTTCTGATGTGATAAGATGGGACATATTGGCAAAGATTGTCCTGAGAGAAAAGAAGAAGTCAAGAAGAAGAGCAACAAAAGACATCATGCTCATTTTGTCGAAGATGAAGAAGAAGAACCTCCCAGGAAGTTACCAAAGCAAGAAGTCGAAGAATATGTCTTGCAATAATGGTGCTTCAAAGCACTCTCTCCAATCTTGAAGAAAAGGGCTCCCCTCAGAAAGTTTCACTAGGAGAATAGGAGAAGCAACATACAAGATTGGTTCAGGAACTCCGATGATGAAGTAGAGCTCACCATCAGACATTTCAGTAATCTCTGCAAGGAGATTAGGATCAAAAGAGATCCTACCAAATAAACAAAGATAAGTATTTGAATTATCAAATTGTTTAAATGATAGTGTCCAGTTGTATACACATTTATTTAGGAAGTGTGTTATGCATGTTAGAATGTTTGCATGCATGTGATGGGTAAGTAGCCTATGGTGCTATACAACATTCCATTGCTACTTATCTAGAGTGAAACCTCTTTGCTAACATATTGGGACTACCTAGCAATAATATTTACAAAAATTCAAACTAGGATTTGATGTAGAGAAAATGGACAAACTTAGGGTTTTAATGAATGTTCCCCAAACCCTAGCCTTAGAGGAAGATGACAAGCCTTCCTCTTGGAGGTAATTCTCCTTGCTACTAGGTTAGGGCTTCTTGAAACAACCTCTAGGGTTGGTTTCAAGAGTCTAAACTAGGGCAAAGTTGGAGCTCCAAGACCAAACTTTGTAAAAACCTCTTGGGAGCGTTTTTAGTATGCAATGAGGATTGAATAGGAGGAAAAATCCTTATTCAAAGAGAATGTAATCCTAGGAATACCATTCAATCATTCAAGATGCAAAATTGACCTACCATTCATCAAGCAAACCTTAAAAATATAAAAGACTTACTTAAGCATGAGTTATTCCAACCATTCTAGCATCCACAAAGCATTAGCAAGACAAAGAAAGCATCCAACTTCATCCAAGAGCAAGAAGAATCATCCCTCCAAGAGATGCACATCACTTCATAAGGCCCTTCTAGGATAAAAGAGTAGCATAATGAATATTATCCCATAAGTTGTATGTAAAAATGAAGTGAGGAGATTGTACTTATATGATCTCACACTCACTCTTTACAAAATAACCAAGCCTACATGCTTTAAAATGTCAATTTAAAATTAAAACATGTCAACTTAAAATTATAATATAAAATAATCAAATATGTGGGTAACTTGGGGCATTTTCCTCAGAGTTCACCCAAAAGTGACTAAAATGACTGAAAATGAGCAAAATACTCCAAACTGAAGGTTGAAGTAGGCAGCGGGGGACGTCATGCCCCATCTAACCCCAACAGTAGTAAAAATTCCTCAACGCGCCCCCTAATCAAGCAATGTGGGCCTGGAAGAAGGATGGTGTCATCATCAAAGACAGACAAGGAGAGAGGGCGTTGTTGAACTGGGGGACCAAGAGGGTGTGGATGGTGGCCTGGAGGAGAGGCATGAGCCTCAGTGTTGACGAAAGAGCCACCGGAATGATAGAACAAGGTGGGGGTCATGTGATCCAGTGACCCACCCCTGGAAGCCCCGGACACCAACCTCAAGGCTTCAAGCCCTTTCATGAGGCAGTCAGCAATGCCACTAAGCCATAACCTCCACTCAGAAAATGCTGGATAACACCCCTTCTGGTCAAGAAGAAAAAAAAATGACCCTCTCTCCTTGGGGCACATCTGAAGGTGCGTTGGTACTGGTACCACGTAACACATGGTTATGACTTAAAGAGAGCAAATCCAAAGAGATAAAAGAAATATCAAGATTCCACAAATTTAACTCATTTCCATAAACCATAAAGCACATATAAAATATAACCATGGTATGTAAGTAAAACCTTTAGTGAATTTTCCAAGATAAAAAACAACTTGTTGCAGAAAACTAGATCAGGAAATGTGAAATGAGGAGTTTAAACTTTAAACATAACCATTGAAGTTCATCCCATTAAACATTGCTGATCTAGATGAAATTGTTGTAGTATAATGAGTCATAAGTTGAGTGCAAATAACCAGAGCAATGAAATTGAATTTCTTTAAGATGTTAGGAAGGATTGTGAAAACTTTAGATGTGTTGATTCAAAGAAATAAGAATGGTTGCAAGTGAATCTGAAAAAATAGCTTTAAAGTTTAAGAAAATGAAACTCAAATAACCACAAAATCTTTATCTGTTGTTGGGATTTGCAATAGAATAGAATTACACGATTCTCAGAATTAACTTACAACAAAGAAAATTTGTTAATTATCCCTATAGTGATGGAGCTGTGATAATGTGGTTAACAACAATAAAAATTTCCAGCAACCTAGATAGATGTAGTTAAATGCCAAAGTGCTGAAAAAGACGAGAAACTAATTGCTTGAAGTGAAGAATAAAATGTGTTTAGTCACTAGATTTCATAGCTAGTAGGTGTAAGTGATTAGATCAATGAACCATTAAAGAATAACCCAAGATCTGAAAAATGTATTAGAGCAAACTGCTAAGAGTGCTGAAAATTTTGAGGAAAATAACTCTAAAACAGTCTTGGGTTTAGCTCATTTAAATGATAACAAAATAAACTAATTCAGAGCTAAACTTTAACAAATATGAAATTAGCTTTCATCTTAACATTATACAATTTTAAACCAGCAAGCAAAAGGTTACCATAAAAATAGCATAGAAATTAAAAATGAAGTGCAGCCCCCAAAGAGGGTTTAATTTAGTTATCTTTTGCCCAATCTTATGTATGAGATAAAATTAAATTCCAGATTTTGAAAAAAGAAAACATTAAAAGGAAATGAAATTATTTGAGTGGCTAAAAGAAAGTGTTGAGTCTCTTTACTAGTGCCTAGTTGCTTCAGGAAAAGGCATGGAGTCATAAAGGAAGCAAGAGAAGATTTGGTGATCAAAGAGCAGGAGGGTAGAAAGGCCCATGCCATTGTCCTAGACTCCTAGTCTTAGATAGCCAAATGAGATTTCTCTTCAAACTTAATGGAGAACTGAAGAGCTGAAAATTGTCCAAGTTAAACTGCATGCAAAGTCTGGAAATTCCACTACAAGAACCAATGTCATGAGCTGAAAATAAAACTACTTAGTAAGTAAAGCAAACTAAACTTTGAATTGAGATTATATCAACCTTGTCATGCAGTTTTTCCCAAAAACACTAACACAAAAGAAATAGACACAAGACTAGGCAGAGCAACTTTATTCTCCAAGTTCTAGCAACCAATACAATGAGAGGAGTGTCTCTTATACAGGATAAGAGACTGACTCCTCCATGGAAAATCATAAAATATCTCATGACATGGTCAAAAATAGCAACCCTGAACCAAAAACCCTAGATCTTGACCATGTGTGAGGGGAGGGTGCACCATCTAGAAGGAATGAGGAATGATACACATTGTTACCACTCAAGCTAGCAGCCCCAACAAAACTAGTTTGTGTGGACCAAGAATAGTGTTGGTAAGCTCTTGAGAGAGTTAAACCCAATGTCACCACAGTCTAACCTCTCAACACTTCGGATAACTCCAAACCCAAGGGGAGACCTTAATCACTGAAAGATACCTGCAACCACCAACAAACCACAAATACCTTCCTCAGGACCTTAATAGCTATGATTAGTGCTTATCAAAGTCAAACAATATCAAATCAAGACACAAGAATCATATATAAATGGAGTTGTTCACTTTATCACAAATTCCAAATAATATCACGCCTTTCAAGGCAATTTCACATCTCCCAAGGCAATGTAATACTTCCCAAAGCAACCACTCCAAAAAGTGTGCCCTCAAGAGAAAGAGTACAATTTGACTAGGGCAAAGTTGTAGGGAAAGCCAAAAATACCGCACACCCTCTAATTCACCAATTACGAGGACTTCGGGTATCCCAATGCACTTCCTCAGAAGAGGACGCCCTCTAGGGTTTGTGGATAAAACCCTACGGCGAAATTTTAGGGTGGACCAGAAACACCAAATCACGGTTATTTTTGGATTTTTGAATTTATTAAGATTTTTATGGTTTTCCAGTAGTAAAATATTTTTATGCATATGATAAAACATGTAAAAATTGATAAAAGAGGATTGATAGATAGGGTATTATATTCTTGTCTCAAACCCTTGGGCTATGGGAGGTCCAGGTTAACATCCCTCCTCTTGAGATGGTATTCAATACTTGCAACTAGGGCTAAGCTATCAACCTCAAGGGCTAGGTAGCAAAACCCTAATTAGGGCAAATAGAGAAGTCCAAAGCCTAACAAAACAATGGAGATCTCCTTGGTTAGAAGGTCTCCTCAAGCAAGTTGAAAAAATGTTAGCAAAGAAACCCTAACTCAATGCAAAGCACTTCAGGAGCAACATTAAACTAGGGTTAGGAGGTAAACTTACCAACATTAATCAAAATGACCAAAATGGTGCATCTTAGGTCACCCTTCAGCATGAGTTATTACAACTAGTCTAGCATCAACTTAGCATGTGCAAAATCAAACCCTAGAACATCATCAATGCATCCTTCAAGTAAAAAAGACATTCAAGAAAGAGGTGCGCTTAGCTTTAAGTGCTCCAATATACCAAGGGAAAAAGAAAAGAATTCATAACTTGAACCCTTGTCCATGATTTACAAATGAGGTGAGGTTGTCTTATTTATGAGACAACCCTCAACCTTTTACAAATTTGAGCCTACAAAGTTAATGACAAATTATAAAATTTAAGGTTAATGCACTCACAAACTCGAGACTAAACCATACAATGACATAAAATAAGATTAAAATGTGCAATTTGGCTCCACCAAGTGCAAGGTGAGGCAAAAGGAGGGTGTCATGCCCCAACTAACCCCAACAGATGCGTGTCCCTCAACTCCTTTTTTAACAATGTAGGCATCTTCTTTAGGAAATGACATCATGGGTCTAGAGACCAAGAGGAGGGGTTTTGCATCAAAATAATAGGTCCAAGTGGAAAAAATGAGGTGTGCTAAACCAGGTATGACAACCCTTACACAGCAATCACCTCTACAAAGCAAAATGAGTGTGGCCATGTGTCCCAATGATTTGCTTCAAGGGCACAGGACACCCACCCAAAGGGTAGTTACCAGAGCCACAAGGCCAGGACCTCCTTGAGGTGGAAACCTGTTGTTGTAAATGTAACTTCGGAAGAGATTCCTTATTATATTATTATTGTACCTTTACTATACCTCCGTCGGAGATGTTTTTCCTCCATTCGGGGATGTCATTATTGTATTTGGTCATGCAAGAATATTGAGGTAAAACCTCCATTGTAAGTCGAGGCAATAGTTCCCCAAAGGTCAAATGTAAAATGTATTTTTGAGTCTCCCTAGCAGAGGTCGGCCCAGTTAGGTAAGGAGGTGGGCCCCATTGAGAAATTAGGTCAATCACACTTAAAGTATAAATAGAGAGGCACCCTCTCTCATTTGGACATCACACTCACTCAAGCCAATTCGCACCAAGTGAGAGAGAAGACAAGTTCGCTAGAGAAGAAAGAGGGAAGCTGCAGAAGACATCTTATCTTTGGGCTTTCTATCTTGTTTGATATTGTACTTAGTGACGAATCTATTACTGGGGAAGTTGCGGGGTTTTCTCCTTTACGGTTTGACCGAGGAAATTTCTTGTGTTCTTGTGTATTGTTGTGCATGTCTATCTTTCAATTTAAAGATCTAACATAATTGAATTAAAGTGCAAACACTAACATGGAATCAGAGCCATCCTGAAAGAAGGCACTGTGCAGTAGCAAAAAACTAGGGCTTCCTATTCCCGACACTTCTCTCCACAGATCATCAAGAAAAGAGATCTAGGCTAACTCGCCTCAAGGAGGCGCATTTTTTGGTGGAAGCAAATTCCAATTTGGAGGACCTCCATTTTTGACCCAGTCACAAGTGTTGGGCGAAAACTAGGGCATCAAACTTTTGGAGCTTCCATCCACCAATCCGGGAAAAGGAGTACATTGGACAACTCGCCTTGAGGACGCGCATCTTTCTATCCAAGTAGCAGTTCAAAATTCCAAGTTTGGAAAATTAGGGTTTCTCTGTCAAACCCTAGGTCATCCAGCTCCAAAACCAAGTTGGGCATCTCAAATTGGTAAGATCTAATTACTTGCTATTTCTATTTGAGGTTCTCATTTCAAAATGACAAATCACACCAAGCTTGAGGATAAGCTTGAAGGAGTTGATAACTTCCGAGCATGGAAGTACAGAATTTCTCTTGCCTAGAAGAGAATGACTTGGACAAGTATGTCAGTGAGGAGGTTCCAGAACCAAAGCGAGAAGAGGCAAAAGCAATTCACAAGAAGAACATGATCAAGGCCAAGATCATTGCAAACTCCATCAAAGATCACCTCATCCCTTATGTATCATCTTTGAAGACTCCGAAGAAGATGTTCGATGCCTTGACCAAGCTATATGAAGGAAAGAACATCAACCGCAACATGACCTTGAGGAACCAACTCAAGAATGTGAAGATTCAACAATCAGAAACCATTCAATCTTACTTCACAAGAGTCGCTCAGATCAAGGAACAACTTGAAGCAATTGAAGACAATGTTGAAGGAGAGATTGTGATGACTACCTTGAATGGTCTCCCAAGATCATGGGACTCATTCATTTAAGGAATATGCACCAGGAAGAAGCTCGATTAGTAGCAAGAGAAGAAAAGATGGGGGCTAAGGATGACCAATCCCTAACTGCTCATGCTAAGAAGTTTAAACACAAAAGGGAGGACCACCATCACAAGAAGTCCAGAAGATCCCATAGGAATCATGGACCCAGAAGAGACCTCTCCAGTATTAGGTGCTTCACATGTGATGAGAAAGGACACTACTCAAGAGACTGTCCTAGAAACCAAGGATCCTCGAGGAGAACTAACAAGAAGAGGTATCATGCTCACACCGTCGAAGATGATGGACCAATAAGGAAGAAAACCAGAGAAGAAAGGGATTATTCTTCAAGTGATGAAGAATATGTTTTGATCTCAGCTCTTACAGGTACCATCACCCATGGAAGCAATGACTGGCTTGTGGATAGTGGAGCATCCAAGCACATGACAGGATACAAAGAATCTCGTCAACTTATCAGAACATGAGTCACCTCACAATGTGAAACTTGGAGACGATTATCAATATCCCATCAAAGGAAGTGGAGAAGCTTCTTACAAACTAGACTCAAGAAAATCAATAAAGATGAAGGATGTTCTCTTCGTACTAGGTTTGAAGAAAAATCTTCTCTCCATCTCGGCCTTAGATGATAAAGGACTTCGTGTTGCATTTGTTGATGGCCAAGTTCTAATGTGGCCAAGAGGAAAAACAATAAATGATGCAACAGTAATTGGAGAGCAAGAGGGAGCCATGTACAAGTTGAAAGGACAGCCAGAACAAGCTTTGGTTCATGACTCCATGGAACCAAGCGAATTATGGCATAGAAGGCTTGCACATGTACACTATAGAGCACTACCAATTGCAAGCAAAGCAGTATCGGGCCTACTAGAAATTCAATCAAAGTATGAAGGCATTTGCAAAGGATGTGCACAAGGGAAGAATGTGAAGAAATCATTTCCTAGCAGTGAAAGCAAGGCAAAAGGAATTTTAGAAATCATTCACTCAAATGTGTGGCCACATGTCTTCCAGCTCTTTAAGCGGGTATGTATACTAAGTTTCTTTCATAGATGACTTTTCTCGTAAGACATGGATTTATTTCTTGAAAGGCAAAGATGAAGTGTTTAGCAAATTCAAGGAATTTAAAGCCTTGGTAGAAAATCATACTGAAAAGAAGATCAAGACTTTGCGATTAGATAATGGCGGAGAATTCACCTCAGAAGACTTGAAGGACCTTTGCAGAGAATATGGGATTAAGAGGGAGTTGAGCACTCCTTTCAATCCTCAACAAAATGGCGTTGCGGAACGTAAGAACAGAACAATAATGGAAGCAACGAACGCAATGCTCCATGATCAAGATCTCCCGATGCACTTATGGGCAGAAGCAGCAAGAACAGCTGTGTATGTACAAAACCATACACCTCACCGTGTACTGAACAACAAGACTCTAGAAGAAGCTTTCTCAGGAGAGAACCCAGAAGTCAGCCATCTCAGAATATTTGGCCGTCTTGTGTACATACACATCCCGAAAGAAAAGAGAACAAAACTAGACCCTTCAGGAAAGAAGGCCATATTCGTGGGATACAAAGACACAGCAAAAGCTTACCGAATATACTTACCAGGATTCAAGAAGATTGAAATCAGCAGAGACGTAACTTTTGATGAAGACTCCGCATACAACAAATCCAGACAATTACCTATTGAAGAAACTGAAGAACCTGAAGTTCCCAGAACCAGAGACATATTTATGGAAGAGACAATCCAAGAAGTAAACCAAGACTATGACATGACAGAACCACAAGAACCTGTAGATCCACCTCATGAGAAGAACTCCCACAAGAGAAGACCAACATGGGCATGTGAAGCAATACAAGATGCAGAGAAGTATGGTGCTCCAGATGGGACACACAGAGAAAACAAGAGACCCAGACCATACTCCAATTATGTGGCCCTACCATGTGACATCATTGATAAAGAACCTTCCAACTATAAGGAAGCAGCAAAAAAGAAGGAATGGAAGGATGCCATGATCGAAGAGTACCAATCGATTATGAAGAATGATGTCTCGAAGATAGTTCTGAGACCAGTAGGGAAGTTTGTTGTGACTTCAAAATGGATCTACAAGTTCAAGCATGCTGCAGATAGTAGCATTGAAAAACACAAGGCAAGATTTGTGGCACGTGGCTTCTCCCAGAAAGAAGGCATAGATTACAAAGAGACATTTGCACCTGTAGCAAGATACACTTCCATCAGATCTATACTTGCCTTAGCCGCAGTAATGATATGGCAGGTAGACCAGATGGACGTCAAGACAACATTCTTGAATGGTGTAGTCGAAGAGGAAGTGTATGTGGAGCAGCCACTAGGATTCGAGAGACGTGACAGACAGACCCATTTGTGCAAGTTAAAGAAAGCCTTGTATGGTTTGAAGCAAGCACCCAGGACGTGGTATGGAAGGATGGACAGTTTTCTGAAGAGTTTAGGATTTACCAAGAGTAAAGCAGATTCCAACCTCTACTTCAAGGTTGAGGGCAGAAGACCACTTATATCACTGCTATATGTAGATGACCTGTTCGTAACAGGAGAGGATGAGCTCATTGCATAAACGAAGAGAAGGCTTGCCGCAGAGTTCGAGATGAAGGACCTGGGAATGATGCACTACTTCTTAGGCATGGAGGTGTGGCAGAGTACAGATGGGATTT
The DNA here is from genome assembly GCA_027924585.1 of Larix kaempferi. Lineage (NCBI taxonomy): Eukaryota > Viridiplantae > Streptophyta > Pinopsida > Pinales > Pinaceae > Larix > Larix kaempferi. Next base: position 7,377,442 of record BSBM01000866.1, read on the forward strand.
TCCTTGGTCAAGGAAAGTATGCAATGGAGATTTTGAAGAGGTTCGGAATGATGGACTGCAAGGCAATGGCCACACCAATGGCATCGAACTTGAAGCTACTGTGTGATGCTTCATCAGAGACAGTTGATGCCACAATGTACAGGCAGATGATTGGTTCGTTGATGTACTTGATGAACACGAGACCAGACATATGCTTTGTTGTGAACACCCTAAGCCAGTTCTGATGGATCTGAGACATGTTCACTTGATTGCTGCAAAGCATATATTGAGGTACCTGAAGGGTACAATTGAGTATGGGCTCAAATATGAGACGAATTAGAAGATTAACTTGCATGGTTATGTTGATTCGGATTGGGCGGGCAATGCCATAGACAGGAAGAGCACTTCAAGATGTTGCTTCAGTTTGGGATCCGATATGATCTCTTGGTTTAGCAGGAAGCAGTCATGTGTGGCACTGAGTACAGCCGAAGCAGAGTATGTTGCGGCCTGTTTGGCTAGTTGTGAGGTAGTATGGCTTCGGAAGCTACTGTTAGATTTGTTTGATCTCGAGTTAGAAGCGACTTGTATCTTTTGTGACAACCAAAATTGTGAAGTTGTCTGAGAACCCGGTGTTCCATGACAAGTCGAAGCATATTGAGGTCAAGTACCACTATATCCAAGATATGGTGTGTTACCAGCTAAGTTGTACTTAGTTGGATTATCAAGCGAGCGGGCAGAATGGAACATGATACATGTTCATTTTTGGTGATTTGATATCCAGCTGGCCTGTTAAAGGCCCCCGTTTTTGAATTTTTTCCACATGTCCATGGCCCTGCGGGGTTTGTAATAAAAACGTACTAGCATGGGGTTTTGTAAAAGACTTGGTTCCCTAGGACTTTTTGGCTAAGTCAGGTATTCCAAGGAGTTTTTTCACCTATCTATTATGTCTTGCATTAGTGCATAACATAATTAATTGGTTTTTCTCCTGCTCCTCCAAAGCTGGAATGCCTGGGGAGGCTGACGGGCCTTAGGGAATTATTAGAGTCTATGGGTCAATGTATATGAACATGCTAGGCGTTAATTTTGAGTCATATGGACATGTGCTAAGTCCCCCTAGGTTGTTTTTTAATTTTCGGCAAAGTTTAATTTTTCCGTAAATTGGGCCATTTTTTAATGGTTCAATTAAAAAAATTGTAATCGGCCTAGAAGTGGCATAGGGAGGTCTTTTTTGCCTTAGGGGTGCTCGTTTTCTAACTCAGAGCACCCCCTTAACCCCTAAACCCACTTTTCCTAATGTTTGGGTGCTTAAATTTTTACTTATGGCAAAAAAACCCAAAAAACCCCAAAAAGTCATAAAAAAATTGAAAAAGTGAAAAAATGACTCATAAAAATAATAAATTTTGGGAGTGATTTATGGACTGATTTTTTCAGCTATGTTTTAGGAGTTGTAAGAGCTGATTTTGGAAAGATTCCGGGCAGCTATATTATTGGGATTACTTCCCCATTTGAGGGGGGCATATTTCCCAAAATTGGGCCCCTTAAATCATGGAATTTGCAGCTATGTTTATGGGCTGTCACATGGCTGATTTTTAGCTGATTTGGGACTGATTTTGGCAGCCCATTACATGGGAGTGGGCAGCCCCTTTTTCTCCACGAGTTATCCCACTCATTCCACCCATTTCTCTCCATCTTTGGCTATTTAAACATGGCTGCCCACTCCATTTTCTTGAGAGGGAGAATTGGAGCACAAAACTTATGATTGTAATACTTTTCTTGTATGAATAAAAAGACTTTGGAGGTCAGATCTGTGTTGTTCATTGTGAGTGGATGGAACATCTTGGACTTATATGATGAGGTAACATGTGCATAAGCTTTGATTATTCACTAGTATCAATTGTACTCATTCGAAAGATTAGTGTTAATTTATGAGATAGACTAGTTCTAATTTGTTTATTGTCTAGTCTATTGTTATATGTTTGCAAGAGAGGATCATGTCTGTATGCTTCATTTGTTTATGAGTTTCAGCATAGATTTCTCTTTCATATATATCTCTACACTTGATCTTTGTTTGCAAAGTGTGTAATGTGCAGGTTATCTCAACTGGAGTAAGCGGATCTTGTTTGTTTCCTCTTCTCTAATTCTTGTTTGCAGATGCAGTCCCTTGGAACACCACAAATATTTCTCCAAGGCTTTGGATTTCAAACAAAACTGGGCTCATTTCCTCTCTCTCTCTCCAAATAAAATTTTTTTTGGTTAACTGGTTACTTGCATTTGAAATATTTCTGATTTATATGCTCATATTGTATTTCAAATAGATCAGAAATATTTTCATAAAGGATTGGTTTAGACAGTTACAAAGCTTATATCTTTAACTGTTAGATTTTCCTTCATTTAGCATCTACTTTTCAAAAGGCTTGCAAGTGAAATCGTCATATCTTTTTAAGTCTTGTTGGGTAGTTGTAGTGCTGATATAAAAGATATATTTGGCTGCCATAGAGCTTGAAATTTGCAGCCATTAAAGGGCTAGCAAAGATCCCAGGTAGACAAGCCCCATAGCTTGTTTTACTTGGTTATTTTTAGTCATTTTTACTTAGTTTTTAACTTAGAATTTTTTGGGTTTTTTAGGAGGTGTTCCAAAGACACTCTTAAAGTGTTTTTGGGCATCTTATACTAATCATTGCTTGCTGGTTTGCAGCAAAAGACGAACAGGTAGGAGGAAGTGCTGCCAAAATTTTGAGCATCCAGGCGATCCGGAAGACAAATTTCCATATTTTTCAAAACCGGTCATTTTATCCTCAAATTTTGTAAGCCACCAAGTCACTTAAAGTAGACTGGGGCACTTCTCTAAATCATTGTAAACAACTATTAAACGAGAGCAAGTGGGCTAGCCAGCGCCCATACCCCATCCCCCTAGGGGTGGCCTGTGTCGTCTCATTTTCATGGCGTGATTTTTAGAGTAGTTTATTTCTTTGTTTTCCGGCATTTAATAAAATTAATTAGGATTAAAATAAACCTTGTTGGTCCGTTCCACTGGCGGGCCACAAGTTCACTCATAACATAGTTTTTCACATTTTTTTTTACAAACTCATAACGCCCCCCTTGCTTTCCCGAAGTAGGGTTTCTGTATGAGGGCTTGCCCGAAATACGTGCCTGAAAAGAGACTCCTGGGGTTTTAAAAAAAGATAAATTTTGGGTTCATAAAATTTTTTCTAAAAAAATACCAAGGTCTTCTCCCGTATGCTCTGTGGCCGACTTGCAGCTTAGTCTGATCCAGTTGGTACACATCAGAAAGGAGGGGATGACTAGTAATAGGATCTAACACCGCCCTAATAAAAAATCCTTTTTGTGAAAATCCGGCACAACACGTATTTTGTTGTCGTGGGTAAATTTCTCAGAAGGCTTGGGACCACACTGAGTAGTGACCTCTTGGAAACCGTTAGGCTTGCCCTCGTTGGTATAGCATCTGAACACCTCCTCGAGACTCCGATTCAGCCCAAGCCTGAGAGGGAAGCCACGCTTCAAAATTCCGGACATGTTCCCCCGTACCTTGCGTATATTGGGAACCCCCCTGCCATAATAAAAAGATCACCATCACATTAATTTTAAAATAAACCAAGAACACTCGCACAACATCTACTTTTTTTTTGCTTATGCATTTGTTTATTCGACTCCATTATAAGGCACTGGTCTTGTTCAATTTTATTTTCATATTACTGATTATTGTGCAATTAAATGATGATTATTCTAAAATGGGAGTAAATGATGAATGATTGTTTTATTTGGCAAATGTATGTGCTGTTTATTCTTGGTTACCAAAAATATTTTCCTAACTCCTAGATTAGACGCCTTAGTTTCTTTTCATTTTTAGGGTCCACCCCCCTTGGCTTCGCTAGGAAAGCCTAGACGGAGGAGTCGAGTCCCAAGTGACAGCACTTGACTCTGACTTGCCCCCAAGGCCACACCAGCAGCTTGAAGACTTCTGCTGCGTTTTCCCCAGGTGTGGAACCAGGCGGCAACATGGTGCAGAGAGGAGCAGTGAAGCTCTAGTATGTGGCGACGGACGAGCAAATAGCCGATGTGTTGACCAAGTCGTTAGCAAGAGTGAAGTTCGAGTACTTCAGAGAGAAGCTTGGTGTTATCCAAATCGAGGTTCCTCGAAAGAGGGAGTGATGTGACCGGAAGACGCAGGTGCACCAGGGCTGTATTTTACATGGTGGAAGAAGCAGGTGGTCCGAAAGGACGTAATACATCTGGGATGCTCCTGGGATGTATCCACATGTTTCAAGATGCTGGTAGGTCCACGGGTCATAAAACATCTGGGATGCGCCTGGGTTGTATCTTACATGGTGGAAGACACAGGTAGTCTGCAAGGACGTAATGCATCTGAGATGCTCTTGGGCTATATCCACGTGTTTGAAGACGCAGGTTGACCAAGAGAGTTGTAATACATCTGGGTTGTATCCACGGGGTGGAACACGCAGATGTTCCTGGGTTGTATCCACTGGGTGGAAGACGCAGGTTGACTAAGAGAGAGACGTAATACAGCTGGGTTGTATCCACTGAGTGGAAGACGCAGATGTTCCTGGTCTGCATCCATTGGGTGGAAGACGTAGGTTGTGTGGTGGACATTGTATATGCACCTGGGCTATTCTCCGCATGAGATGATGAGATGATCCAGATACGATGAGATGATAGTAGGAGACACGGGTGATTGCTCTGGCAATGTAATGTGTGGTCCTGGGTTGTGCCTACTTGATGGCTTGCTTGTATAGATGATGAAGTCCTAGATGGGAGCTAGGCCGACATCCAACATGAAAAAGGGTTGGCTCTGTAGAACTTCTCATGACGGATAGATTCGAGAGATGCCACTAGTCAATGATCAACAAGATGAGAATTGTTGCAGCAGCGATGATGATGATCCAGTGATGATGATGATGACGTTGTCCAGAGATTGTGTCCAGCTGTGATGATGACAGTGTTGAGAGAATACCTTCCTAGTTAAGAGGGAGCGTTGTTGTAAATGTAACTTCGAAAGATATTCTTTTGTATATTATTATTATATTATTATTGTACTTTTATTGTACCTCCGTCGGAGATGTTTTTCCTCCGTTCGGGGATGTCATTATTGTATTTGGTCATGTAAGAATATCGAGGTAAAACCTCCATTGTAAGTCGGGGCAATAGTTCCCCAAAGGTCAAATGTAAAATGTATTTTGGAGCCTCCCCAGGAGAGGTCGGCCCAGTTAGGTAAGGAAGTCAGCCCCATTGGGAAATTAGGTCAGTCACACATAAAGTATAAATAGGGAGGTGCTCTCCCTCATTTGGACATCACACTCACTAAAGCAAGTTCGCACCAAGTGAGAGAGAAGACAAGTTTGATGGAGAAGAAAGGGGGAAGCTGAAGAAGACATTTTATCTTTCGGTTTTCTATCTTGTTTGATATTGTACTTAGTGACGAATCTATTACTGAGGAAGTTGCGGGGTTTTCTCCTTTACGGTTTCCCCGAGGAAATTTCTTTACAATGTAGGCATCATCTTTACGAAATGACGTCATGGGTCTGGAGACCAAGAGGAGGGGTTTTGCATCAAAATAATAGGTCCAAGTGGAAAAAATGAGGTGTGCTAAACCAAGTATGACAACCCTTACACGCGCAATCACCTCTACAAATCAACATGAGTGTGGCCATGTGTCCCAATGATTTGCTTCAAGGGCATAGGACACCCACCCAAAGGGTAGTTAGCAAAGCCACAAGGCCAGGGCCTCCTTGAGGTGGAAACCAAGGGGACCTACCATGACATAATCAAGGGTATTTAGCCCCAAAATCAACTCTACATAATATAGCCCCAAAAACTTGGCCTTCAAAAAAGAAAAAGAAACCCCTCACTCCGGTACATTTAGAAGGAACGCTTCAGATACTCTGACGCGTAACACATGTCATGAAATACATCCACAAAAGGTGGAGTGATCTAGAGGATAAGGTGAGATAATAAAAGCTTGGTCCAAAACCCTAAGGTTAAGGGATTTAGATACTTTGAGGCGTAACATGCATCATGAAATACATCCACAAAAGGTGGAGTGATCTAGAGGATAAGGTGAGATAATAAAAGCTTGCTCCAAAACCCTAAGGTTAAGGTTTTGACCAATCAACCACTACAATATGTAACAACCTTATCCAAATAAATGACCAATCAAAACTAGCAACTCACTCTCCGAGATAAGTGGACAAAAGAGAGGAGTGCTCTCATCAAAACCAAGGTAAAGTGATGGATACTCCAAGATAAGGTGATAGTAGCATTACTTCCATAGTTGCATATAGACGCACCCTGGTGAGGACCTTACACTTTAGGAGTGCTAGTTTTTGTGGTAACACACTCTTTGTCATACCAACGGTTCATAGGACCAAATATGAATTGATAAGAGCTAAGGGCCGCATCCCAAATCGTTGAGAGAAGGGTATACTTAGAGAAGGCAAAAACACTAGTTGAAGCCTCCTCCACTTACCCCTTTGTTAAGAATCACTTTTGAGATATTGCTCCAATTGATGTTAGTGACAACACGACATCGGGCTTTTCTGCACCCAACACCACCCCTAGCACTCAGCTCACCATCAATAGTCAATGGAAGACGCAATACAAGGAAGCATCTTTCAAATACATGGCTAGATGGTGGTATGATATGCAGCTATCCCTTTCAATGTTTCCCATTCAACTAACTATCAGCCAATGTTAGATGCCATATTTGCATGTGGTAAGGGCTTCAAATACCCTATTTTTCATGAGTTAAGGGGGTCACTTTTACAAAATCAAGTCATAAACATAAATTATGAATTGAAAGAGTATAATGAATTATGGACCAAAACAGGATGTACCATCATGTCAAATCAAAATGGACAGACTAGTGGAAAATCTCATACAATAACTAATTTCCTCATTTCTTGCCCATGAGGAACAATGTTTTTTAGATCAGTAGATGCATCCATTCACGTGAAAGATGTACCATTATTATTTTGGATGATGTGATTTTGGTGGTGAGGGTGTAGAATGTTGTACAAGTCATCACTAATAATGCCTCTAATTGTGTCACTACTAGTAAGTTGTTAGAGGATAAACACCCAACCATTTCCAGGACCCCATGAGTTGCACTTGCTTAGACCTCATGCTTGAGAATATAGGCAAAGAACCTTGGGTGAAGAGGGTTGTAGATCAAGCCAAGTGCATCACCGAAGACATCTATAAGCACACATAGGTATTGAATCTGATGAGGAAAAACAAATAGGGTTGGCACCTCATTAGGCCATCCATCACCGGATTTGCAACAAACTTCCTCACATTGCAACTATGTTGCACGAAGCTCTTAGAATGCCCACGCACCAGTACCGAAAAATCGTGAAAACTCGTAAACTTCTCAAAAACTTCAGGGAAACCTCCAAGGGTCCATGAGCAGCTTGGGACCCATAGGAAATCTAAAAAAAAACCCTAGTTTATGAAAAATGGAAACAAATTTACCTGAAAATTGTTTATAAACCTACCTATACATTAACCTCGCATTCTTATTTTATTTTGAGATAATGTGTTATTCAAAAAAACTATATATATAAATATATATATCACGTTTCCTCCGATGTACCCATTTTGGGGGGGTCATTTCCAAGCGTTCTCGTTTCTGAAACTTGTACACGTTTCCACATTTCATGCAACTTAGCATTGCAACCTCTATTTTCCCAAAACAACTTGAGGAAGATGTTTTCTTCTAATGAGTGGACTACATCTCAATGCTAATGGGAGATGTATGTGGGAAAATTTAGGAGACCTCTTTTTGGTCTAAAGCAAAAGAGATTGTCAAAGTTAAGGAGCCCCTCATTGAGGTGTTGCAGATGGTGGATGGGAATAAAATGTCCATGGGAGATACTATGAGGCCATGGCTTAGGCCAACGAATAGATAAGGGCAACATACAATGATAAAAAATAAAGTATATACCTATTTGGTGAATCATTGATAACAAATGGAACAATAGACTCCATTAGGATATACATGCAGCTAGGTATTACCATACCCCAAGGTACCAATACACATCCAACTTTGAAATAGAGATGAATATGCAGAGGTGAAAGATAGATTGTACACATGCATAGAGAGCATGGTCCCAATCCAAGTGACCATGACCATATTCGCAAGAAGCTCAGTAATTTCAGTGGAAGCAAAGGTACTTTTAGCAAAAGCATTGACTAAACAACAAAGAGACAAGGAGTAACCAGGTAAACGATTTCAAATTTTGCCATATATCTGATTTAGTGATCTCTTGTTTATGTACTTTTGCACAATTAACATATGGTGTTGTTTGTGGGGAACAAAACCAGGTTGCCTGCATGATGGCCAGGAATACTCACCACTATACTTGTAGCAATTGGAGGGAGTGCAAGAGATTTTGATTTCCATAACCACTAGTCTGGCTAACTATAATCTTCACATGCCAATTCTTGCAGCCTAGATAAATCACAAAAAATTATTCATTCATTCATAGAAATCAGCTTGCAAAACATCTCAAGGTCTCTCTATGAATTTTCAATTTAAAGAGTTCACTTCATAAAATAATAGTGAGTTGTCTGGATCAATCATAATAATGAAACCATCCCTCCAACTGAAACTTGAGCAAATAAGCAATAAACCATCCAGTCCTTGGTGGTCTTCGCATGGCCCACGGGATTTCAGACTGCATTAGGAGTACCATTGGGGTTAAGCAAGGGTGTCCACTCTCCCCCACTCTATTTGGGATTTACATTAATGAGCTAGTCTTTCTTACAAGAGCACATTTAGGACGGCGATGGGTTCCTTCTCCACCAGGTCATGATTTCTATTATGCTCTTCGCTGATGACATGGTCCTCTTGGCCTCATCTCCAGAGGGTTTGCATATACAGTTAGATGCCCTGGCCCTCTTTTGTGATCTTCGTCAATTGACGATCAACTTGGGTAAAACCAAGGTTATGATCTTCGACAGATCGAAGAGGCTACTCCCTGATCTTCATTTCTTCTTCAAAGGGGAAGAGGTCGAGATAACTAGAACCTATACCTATATGGGGGTTCAGTTCACAGGTCCTTGTTTCAGCCTGCAACATGCTCTTCAGCCCCGAGTTAATAAAGGATACGACTCCCTAGCCCTTTTAGAGAGATAGTGCTTCAAACAACATTTGCAGGACATCTCATCCAAGATGTCTCTCATGGATACTCTCATCTGACCCACAGTCCACAGTTCTCTGTGGTTTGGGGGACATGCCTACTTGACTGTGATTGGGCCTCAGCACAGAGAATTCAAATCCTCCTCCATTGCATCATCAGATGTAAACAGACAGTACCACAATCCATCGTGCTCGTAGAATTTGGCGCTCAACCTTTTCGGCTTGAAGCTATGTCCAGTCTTGTCAGTCTCTTACACTACCTTCCAAGCATTGTTGACACAATGAAGGAGCGTGACCAGTACCCATACTTGGCCTATCTCTTTTCAGAGGCCATCACCTCAACCAACCCTTTGGGTTGCTCTAGATGTTGGTTTGTGGGTGTCACAAATATTTTAGCATCTGTCAATATCGCAATGGACCAACTTCCTCCTTTTGGGTATTCCTTGAATGTGCCTAGTTGCCTCTTACCTACTAGACAGGAGCTTAACAGAATCACTAGAGATGACATTTATAGACAATTTTTGCAAGTCAATTGGATCAACCCTCAGGGGGGGGGGTTACATCCCAAGATAGCCTTCTACACTATGCACTTCTTGGATCTGAGGGACAATCTCATTGTTCATCCCCCTCACACATTCCACCATTGGGCACATGCTCTTCATATTCCTTTAGGCTAGTTCAAAGTGGGCTCTCACCGTCTCCGGGTAGAGACAGATCATTAGCTTGACCGATCAAACAAGATCTGCCAGGTATGTCACCTTCGAGAGGTTGAGATCGAGGAGCACTTCATCTTTCGATGTCCTATTTACTACAAGATCCGTGGGCGATTTCATTATCTTTTCAAGGACCTTCTTCTCAGAGAGCTTCAAACCTTGACTAGATTCTTCAGATAACCTGATCAAAGATGTCTAGCCTTGTACTTGCAAAAGGCCCTTCGACTTCACTCCTTCACCCTTCAGCAACATTCTCATCCGAGACCAGGGTCCATTTAAAGTATCACCTCCTTCTTTTAAGTGCTTCCTCTAGGGGCACCAAGAGACAAACAGACGGTGGCACAAACCTTGACCACTCAATTAGGGCACGACAATCCACCTCTACCCAACACCAACGACGAGGACAGTCTCGGCTCCATCACGGCAGACGGACGACTTCTTCCAGGTTGCAGCGTCAAGTAGCCTCCTCCAGGCAGCGGTGCATTACTCGTTGCAGTTCCTCTTCTAGCTCTTCCTCCAGACAGAGCACTCGTTTGAGCTTCCTTCAGTTGACATCGGATGGTAGGAGAGATACACCCAATGCTTCCAATGTTTGCAGTGCTTTTAGTGGCCCATGACAATTTCACCATCACCATTTTTGCATCAGAGTTCTTGGATTCACTCTCCTACATTGGATCAGCTCTCTTCAGGTCTCTGCTTGTATATATTTTTTTCCAAGATCGGCTCTCCATTGAACTAGGGTTTGATTTGAGTTCTGCTTTTTATCTTTTTATAAAAGCTACTTTTACGCTCCCACTTTGTATTGATATCATGGTACTGCACAGTCCCATTGACCTACTTTCGTGGTCACTTGTTGGACATTAATAAAATTATCTTATCTTATCTAATCACTCTCTGCTTGTTCATCACTGTGTAGAATTCAGAAACTGTATAAATTGACCTTCTGGAACAACCCTAATCAAACACCTTTTTTCCCCCATTTGCACCCCCAAAATATGTCAGGTATCCTCAGTATTATTTTAATCCTCACTACTGATCCTCCTGAATGCAATTGGTTGCATCTTTGATTACAGCCAACACCTTGTACCCATGTGAATCCATTTATCTGTGCCTTCCTTGCAGTGTAACACTCAAAGTTACGATGCTAACACTTGACACATAAACCATGAACACAAATAAATTCAAGCCTCCTTAAAATTTGGGACAAAAAAACACAAGAAATTCAGAACTCAAAATTTGGTACATAGTTGACTCATCAGTTTGACTAGAGTTGCATATCTTTTAGTAATTGATATCCCAGATGCCATGTATGCCCTGCTGAGAGTTGTGTGTCTGTGTGTGTGTATATATATATATATATATTTGCAACTAAGCTTCACTGGAACCCAAGATTTGGTACATAATTGACTCCTCAGTTTGACTACATTTCCATAATTCTTAGTGATTAATAGACTCCAGTTTGCTAGTTATGCCCAGTCGAGGTAATACAAGTATACGTGTATCTCAAGAATTTACATGCATGTTGTATGTTGCAACTATGCTGAACAATGTCTTCAACTTCCTAATGGATTAACTGTTTATTCAAAGTCTTAATAGATTGACTATTGGACCAACAATTCACTATTCTCTAAATGCGTATCTGCTTATTAGCATAAAATTCCAATAGAGCCCATAAATAGTTCGAAATGTTAAGGTCGTCACTTATTTGCAATGACATCCAAGCACAGGATGTGTGAGCATTGCAAACAATAGCCAGGCAGTGTTATAAAGAAAAAAACCATCACCAATTAATGAACAGCAGAAGATACTTGAAAAGTGACACACAACTTACAAGAGACCATTATCTTAAGTAATGGCTTAGTTCTTCAATCCTTAACTGTGGGAAATTTACCTTGACATAGTATTAGATTGCAAATAAGACTACGATATTAAAACAATATATTTCATTTAACCATTCGCATTATCATCAAGGAATCCCAATATATTTCCAACTAAGGAACTACTCATATAGGCAGCCAGAGCACCAAAAACCTAGACTCGTGCCTTTCTTTGAGTACTAGATCCCTCTCTTGAAATATAGATATTTTAAATTTGCTACATTTCAATAGCAATGCAGTTTTACCACAACAATCACTTCATGTGTTAAAAGGACAATAACGTTTACTCCAGGACCCATGTGGAAAAGCCATTAGTTGTGAAATTATAATAAACAACATATAATGATCTTTATAGAAATTCTAGGCAAAACCCACTTCACTCACAGAATCAACAAGATACCAATGATTTCTAAATATCTTGTAACATTTCTACTATCTAGTAATCTGTATGTTAAAAGATAGGCTAGACACTTAGTTGAATGCTTCAGTGACCAAAATCTAAGAGAGGTACCAAATAGCTTTTCTTCAACCTTTACATGTTGATTTAAAATATCTTGATTGTACATGATCAAAAGCTTTTAGTCACTTGAAGAAATCTAACTTGAACTTTTCACCGTTGTATAGCTAAAAACAATACACGCTTTAATAGTTGTAAATGTTACACCCATATAATTTTTAAGAGCAAACATTGCAGTTCCATTTCTCTTATATAAATTTAATTTACTTTAGAAAGAAAATAGAAGCTTCTTAACCAGTACAGGTATAAAAACTAAATAAAATGTTCTGGAAGGAAAATTTGTCAAGATCAAATGTAATAAACTAACCTGGAATGCAGGTCCTCCTTCAGATGAATTCATTACACTCCATACACCAAATAGAACATAGAGGCAAGCTCTTCTGATAATCACCTCAGAAGGAGGAACCTCTACAAAATTAATCAAGCTTCTCACCCAAGGAGGTGATTCATCTACCTTCTTCTTCAATTTAGTTTTCAAATTAATTTTTGATCTTTTCCGCTCCCTAAAACTTTTCATTATTATTTTTTCAAAAGCAGCTTCTATTGACTCGACACTTCTCTCATGTCCAGCATATTGTTCTATGAGAAAATTTCTAGCTTCCTGAATTTCCTCCTCAGAAGCATAACTACTGACTCCAAGCCGCTTGTATGGATCCCATACATTGACACGAGGAAATACTGGAGGATGACCTGCAAAGAATTGGTACTTGTCAATAGAGCTCTATATATTAACAATAGTCTAGCAAACACGAACCAGTGTCCCTCGAGTTGCAGAGTAAAATAGAGCCAGGTCATATTGCATTTTGCCACATGATTTACCTAGATTACGAATGCCCAAAACAACAAAATGGGAAAGTTCTAAGAAGTAATAGCCACTGAAAACAAGCATAAATGACGGACTAATAGGGATACCAATCTTCTAGACAATACAAATAACTAGTCGAATCTGTCAAGCATGATTTATGGAAATACTAGTGAGTGCACAAAAAGTAATTTTGCAATACTTTGCCTATGGCCATAGATTTGACGAGATCATTTTAGAGTGGTAAAACTGAAATATTATTTGAGTCATCTATACATCTGTCACTTTATGTTGGATATCCGACTAAATGTGACATTTAATTGTTATGGTTAGGGGTTAGGTGATTACACAACATTAACAACCTAGGCGGAGTATAAATGTATAATGTAAGATATGATATATGGTGTAAGAGATGTATAAATTGCAATGTTATTAATAAAAATATATCACTCATTTTTCTCTCTCCATTATGTGTGATTCTGTAAATGTGTATGTCTTAATTTCCTACATGGTCTCATAACAAGACCCAACTTGAGACTGTGATTGGAGAATAATTAACTTTCAGCATCAATGTTCAGTGGTGTGAGATTAAGTGCATCCAAATCCATGTCTAACTTGAACCCACGAATTTACTGTGAAGGTATTTTATTTTATTTTTAAATTGGGTCAGAGCATATTTACGTTCAAAATCTAAAACTTTAGAAAAATTAAAAAACATTAGAAAGGGATTCAAGAAAATCAAAGAGGATTTTACAAAGAGAATCAACAATGACACTATAGAAAGACCCAACAATGGCACATGTGAACCTGTATGACAAATGCAAACTGCAGATGGGAGGATATAGCTGAGGATCAGAGCACCATGCATTTGCCCACATACAGAAGAGCAGTATAAATTATAATACTCATGCCCAGAAGAGAAACGACATGAAGGAGATGTCAAATAGCGATCAGAAGCCGAGTTTGTCAATTGATCCAGAAAACACGCAGATAAGCACACGAGTACAGAACACACAGAAGAAGAAATGCACATAAAAAATCAAACTCAAAAACAGTTTTTTTAGCCTGATTTGTTTTATTTACAGAGGAAAAAAGCACAGCAGATATATGGGTTTTTGTGAGTAGATGCATCCAGACAGGAGCAAAAAAGCTGCCTAGAAGAAAAATGTATGCAATAGACAGAGAGCATAGATACTCTGTAATCTGTCCTCGAAAAATTGCAAGACAACTTCGCATGGGTACTTAGCAGAGGTTAAAGAATGTGAGTTGTAGACATACTCATTCCATTCGTGTAATGTCCAACAGGATGTCACAAGCAAATGTGCCCTAGACAGACCAGAAAGTGCAGGCAGCAAACTAGTCCATTTTCTGACGTATTTCCAGAAGTATTTCTTTTCTGTAGCAGACGCAGCAAAACTTGCAGAATGGTTTGCCATATGCATAAAGAGAGCAACACTAGTAGTTATGAACCCTAGAAATACATGAAAACTCTAAAAATAGATTTGAGAAAAATACATCTTAGATTCACACATATATATAAAAAGGGAAAAACAAAACCTGGAGGGTATACGTAATAGAAAATCATATCCTCTTACTCAGTGCTATTTTATCAGAAATAAAATCTGAGTAAGCAGGTGCATCTAATTCTTTAGCATCTTTAATCAGAAGATCGCTTTTGGCCAACAATTCCATATGTGCCTCTTCCCGCCAGTTACAACAAATTGACTGACGTGAACTAATCTTATTAGCAAAGACATGTTTGCACCTTAACCTCCAAATTGTGAACAGTGCAGTAATTCTTAGGCAATGCCAAATTCCTGTAAAAAAACAAGAACTAAGTATCTGGAGTCACCAAAATGAGCAGCTCTCCAATGCACCTTTCCCTAAAGTAGAGCTGAATACTGATCCTCAATAGATTGCCAACAGTCCTTGGCGAGCATGAAAACCGAAAAATATGTGCTTCACTGTCTTCAATTTGCCACACGCTAAGCACAGTCCATCTGTGAGTCCACTTTTCAGCAAGCGGGCTAGGTTGGCAACCCCTCGTAGATGACCAACCATGCAATTACCTGCAATTTGTAAGGGAGGCAAAGGGACCATACATTGTGCAACCTATGAATCCACCTGTCCTCTGGATCGGAAGAACTCCAGCAAACATCGAGAACAGGGGCCAAGACATGCATCTGGCTTAACAGAGTAGAGTTTTTTGGAATCCTATTCGTGGATCTTCTTACCAAACACCCACCCCCAATCTCTCCATAGGAGGGACCACATACCATATTCAATCTAAACAAGTCCTCAAACAGAATCAGCCCAACAATATCTTTGACGACAAGCTTATCAGAAGAAAGGAGAGCGGCAGTCAGCTATGCACTGGTCCTAATGTTTCAAAATCCAGATTGAACACCACTGCCTGCGCCAAATCCCAACTTTTGACCTACTCCCAGACAAATTCTACTTTACTAGACTGGCAACGAACTTCTAGGCTGCCCAAATACTTTTGCAGCTGCTTGAACAAGAAATCCAAAACAAATGAGAAAACAAGATTATATCACAACCCAAAAGTGCCATGTACTTTAAGAACATGTTGCTCTGAATTAAACCTATGATGCAAAAGAACCTGTACGAGAGAAGAGGATTCAAGGCATATCACCACCCACATCGCAGCAAGAACGTTGCCTTGTGAGACAACATCAATAAGGCCCAAACACCACACCTCTTTGGGCATGATACAAACATCCCAAGGAACAAAAGGAAGACCTCTCTCCCCACCATATTTAAAACACAAAAATGACCAAATAATATGTTCCAACTGTCTGAATTGAGTCTCACTGGGGAGGCAAGAGAAAACATAATAAATGTGAGAGGTTTAAAGAATTCTTGACACTACAATGAACAATCAGCTTGCCTGCCCAAGGAAGGTCATTGAATTGCCAAAAATGAAGCTTGGATTGAAGCTTCAAGAGACAACAAATCCCACATACCGAAAGCGCTGTTCCAAAAGGCAGGATTCCTAGATGGCGAAAATCACACCTACCTGGATGTAATCCCATCATAAGGGAATCCACTGTAGAATTAAATGCCATCAAGGCCAACCAACCAAAAATCAGTCTTTCATTAACTAACCACTGCCCTTGAAATTGTACAAAGATGCCAAGGCATCCTCGTGTATTCTCCACCAACTCTTCATCCATCTGAAATTTGAACTGATAAGAGAGAATCATCTGCAAAGTGATCATTAGCCATCAGGAAGAGAATACCCATAATCCATCCCTAAACCCTAGCAGCCTCTAATAAATAGGCCAAATCATCAGCTGCCAAAAGATAGAGAGAAGGAGCAAGGGGTAGACTTGCGTAATCGAAGGATGAAGGGAGATGCAAATCAAGAGAGAACTATTCACCGAAACAAAAGCATAAAAATAGAGACAAGCAAGGGGTAGCCTTGCCTAATCAAACAATGAAGGGAGATGTGAAGCGAGAGACAACTATTCACCAAAACAAAAGCATAGATATTGGCAGAAAGTGTGTTTCACCATGGCAACACATCTAGACCCAAATCTGAGACAACGCAACATCTATGCAATGAAGGACCAGTCAACTTGATAATAACGTTTTGTCAAAGTCAATTTTGAGGAACAAGGGTTGTTGATTTGTCTCCCTAGCCCATTCCATTACCTCCCATGCCGACACCATCGTATGCAATATAAACCTACCTTTCACAAACCCTATTTGTTCTTGTCTCTCAAGGTCACTCTAAGAATGTGAGAAGACCAACTACCCCTTTCAAAATCTTATACAAAACACTAAGAAGAGTGATGGACCTCCATGTCACCACTCCATTCAATGATCTTAAAATCAACACCTATAACCGACTCAACATCTGAGAGAGAAGAGGCCATCCAATCCCAAAGTGTACACCTTCCGATGTATGCAATAGGAGTGTAGACAAAACAAAGCCCAAAAACATATCTTGTATCATCAATGTGATCCATGCACATGTTATTAAGGTCCACACCCTAATCCACAACAAAACTCTTAGGGAAATGGCAAGAACCACACCCCCACGCCCTTGGGAATGCTCCATTGCAAAAAGGGCCCATTCCAGCAATAAATCATTCTACATATTAATTCAAAGTCAACTAACTTCCCCTCTTGTACGAAGACCACATCAAATTTGGACTTCTTCAACATACCTCTGACAAGCTGCTTACAACTAGGGAGTGTTGTCCCTCTCACATTCCATGACAAAAGAGAGCTTCATTCCAGGATCAACCCCATGCCAAATATACTAAATCTAGTATTCGAACAAAATCACCCAAGATGAAATCCCTTCAATTACGAGAACCAGAGTTATGTCCTTGTGAGATTTAGGTTGAAAACGGGGCTCACATCCTTATTCCTTCTTTTAGACCAACTTGGAGACTTGAGCTCTTTTCTCTTGCTAAACTGAACCTGCTAGTTGGGCTCAACATCCAATTTAGGTTTCCAACATAGGCAATTGCAAATGAGGTGGTCCTATGCTTGACAAATAAAGCATTTTGAAAAATCAGGTACCATACATTTTGTTGTTGAACCATGTCCATAAAAAAAAACAAAGACAAACCAGGGAGTTTCTTCTAAAGATCGACCTCAACAAACATGGGGCTTGAATCTAAAAGAGTAACGTCAACCATTCAATATTAAAAGCATGCCAAACCATACAAAAGATCCACTAATGGTAAAAGATTGGCACAAAGCCCAAGGAACTCAATACACAAAGGATAATCCCCTAAGATCAACCATCAAGGTTGAAGTCGGAGTGTCAAGATTGGACATATGCTAGAAAGCCTGCAATATTCCAAGTGTCACACTAAAGCACATATCAAGCAACAGAGTCGGAGTGAATAGGAGACATAAATACCAATGTTCCCCCAAGTTTCGGGGATGCGGGAGCGGGGAAACGCACACTCGGGACGCACGGAGAGCACCCCCAAATTTTAGAGAAATTCGAGGGGGGTGGGGGGGCGTCCCTAAAATTATAAAAATAAAATAATACACCAAAAATAATATTTCATTTGATGTATATTCGTGGTTTTCCAATGTAAATACTAAATATATTGATTTATTTTCTAAGTAATACTAACTTCTAAGTAGGGATTGTAAAAAGTGAAAATAATGGAAAAACATAAAAAAAATATTCTCAGGGGCATGGGTGGGGGGAAACGTTTCGTCAAGAGTCCTCGGGACGTCGGGACGCAGGAAACGTGTCCCCGACCCTTCAGGACGCGTCCCCGACCCTAATGATTTTAACGTCCCCTCAACTTCCTAGTTCAAAAATACAACTTTTGTTAAAATCATCCACGTCAAGCATTTTCCAAAGGAAGAACAAAATCACCCCACTGTGCTCAAGATTTTCTCTTCCTTGTGCATGTTAGCTTTTGGGGTTAGACCAAAATGTCTTCACCAAGCTAGGAGACTGCTAGGTTTCATAGTCCCTTGGTGATGCTTTGATAGTCCCTTGGTGAGCTTGATGGAAATATGGATGGCTTAGTTTAGTGGATGCTTGACCTTGGATAGAGTGCTAGCATATCACACTCATATTACCTAGGAAGTCGTTATCTTTTTCATATTACCTAGGAGGTTGTTATCCTATGTGGCATGATGAATAACCCATTGGGTGCACACAATGGGGGAGTTAATTGCTTGATTATGAGAGGTACCTACCTCAGAGGATAAGCATTGGGCACTTGGAGGAGGGCACATAGCTCTAAGAGCAAGGAACTACATGACATAAACCTTGGAGGTTGGATACTTGATTTGAGGAAGCTTGGGTTGAGGAGCATACTTCATGGAGGTTGGTTGTGGACCCAAACACATATGTTAAGAAGAAGCATTGGAGTAAGTAACTACCTTGGCACACATGTTAAGGAGTAGTAAGCACAAGAGGACATGTGACACACAGCTGGAGGAGGAGCACCTTGCATGAGGACACTTGGAGAATGAACCACCATGTAAGAGGGAGCATTGCTCTGACATCTTGTTAAATAGTGCACCATCATGGAGGAGGAGCGTTGTGCCCAAAGAGGATCATGTTTGGAGGGTGCAACATCTTGGAGAAGGGGCATTGCGCCCAAAGAGGATCATACTTGGAGGGCACACCACCTTCGAGTTGGGTAAAATTGTAGTGTGACAATTGTCATCCTTGTATTGTAGAGCGCTCCATGTGGAGATTAGGAGATTATGGATTCTCGGCAACATGCAAGGCAAAGCTGAGTCTTTGACAACTCTCCTTTTCCTACCTAGGCTAATGATTAAGGAGGATCCCCCAAAAACTACAACAAACATAATTTGTTGTGAACAAAGGCAATACAGAACATGAATTTCTACTTGATTATTGGTTATTGTTCTAAGGCCCCAAGCATAGCTTATCTCTTGATTTCCTTCAGGTCCATATAGGACCCCCTCGCTCCTGCCACCCCTAGCTTTCCTTATCTCTACTCTACAAGCCAATCCTGAAATTTCTTTTCCTTAAGCACTATATGCTAGCTTTGTTCTAATCTTGATTTATTATATACATTTTTGCACTGAAGGGAGCTACCTGGGAGAAGTTTACTAGCCCAAATTTTCTCTTGAACATTAAGATTTTCTTTTCTTATTTCCAGGTTGGTTCTATATTTGAAAGCCTCGAGCATTAGATATTTTTCCTTGACTACTACATATTAGGCATGCTCTCTCAGAACTGAAAATGCACTTGTTCTTAGCCATCCAAATTTTCCAACATAGATATTTTGGGAAAGACATCCAAACTCTACAAAGTTTTGGCTTTTTATATAGCATCCTAGGGATGAATTTTCTCCAATTTATAAACATGCCATTCCAAGTCTGTGGCTAAAGAATTTCCTGTTCCAAATCAGCCAGACCTATATGCTATACCTGCTGAGTGAAAGAGCATTCTAAAAATAGATGAGAGGAGGTATCTTCTACAGTGCACGTAAAACAAATGGGCAGACCTTGTATTCCCTTATTTTTCAAATTTTTTGTTGTTAATAGTTTCCCATGGGCAAGAACCCAACAAAAGGCATTAATTTTCTTAAGACTATAAGGATGCCACACTTTCTTCCATAGATTTGATTTAGGAGGCGGCGATAAATTGCTAAGGAGATCTTGATAACCTTATTTGATAGAATAAACCCCTACGCCATCACCCCAGCCTCGTTTATCTTTAGATAATAGACTTACAGAAACTACTCCCTAAAGTTGGGACAAAAAATCATTAAATTGGGAGTGCAAATGCGAAGGAAGTTCCAAGCGCTTCCAACACTTACAACACTCCTCTAAGTCCCAATATGAAAGGTCATACAACATTTCATAGCCATGATTATTTAACCGACCTTCAAGATTCTGAAAGGTAGCTATAGTTGAGAAGGGAGCTTTTGCCATTATTTTATCATCCCAAAGTTTGATTTTCTTTCCATTTCCTAGTATCCAATGCAATCTGTATTGTATAATTTTAACTTGGGCTTTACACAAATTCCAAATGTTAAATCCTTTGACTGATACAAGGTCCTTATCTAGACATCTTTCCATGGAGGAACTCAAATTTTTTTGCAAGG
Source organism: Larix kaempferi (assembly GCA_027924585.1). Lineage (NCBI taxonomy): Eukaryota > Viridiplantae > Streptophyta > Pinopsida > Pinales > Pinaceae > Larix > Larix kaempferi. The sequence continues at coordinate 7,398,097 of BSBM01000866.1, forward strand.
GCTTCTTTCCACTGATCTTTGTCCCATGAGATTCATCTCCATAAGTTTTTGGCCTCCATAGCCAAATTCATTAGCCTTGGGTTTGTTGCTGCCTAATCCACACCTCCAGGTGAGAAAAACCTTTAACTCACTGGGTGCAGCCTTGAGGGAAAGCCTCAAGTTGAGCGCGTCGTCACCTGATACTCGACTTCTCCGTTTAGGCCAACTCCCAAACAAAGCCAAGGGGGGTGGTCTCTAATAAAGTAATCTAAGGATGATTACTGAGATACCTTTAGGAGTAAATTTAAAAAAATGCAACTGAAAAATTTATCTGAAAGCAAATCTAATCTAACAGTTTATGGAAATAAAGATCAGCAAAGCAAGATGGTCTTGAAGACTGATTAGTACTCAAAGCATGATATAATATAACAATAGAAGACCAGTGCCTTAAGCAAATTGCGAGATGAGATATATGACCTAGATACTACTTGCAGTGTGGACTCGTTAAAGACTAAAGTTCTTTCATCCAACTATAAATTAAATGTGTTTTAATTATCAGACCTTGATAGCAAGGTATTTTTACGAAGTGATGGACAAAGAAAGAGATTGTAATCTACGGTTCCTTTTAAAGAGGCTAATTCTTCGTTTGTGGGTTCCTTTTAGAACACCAAATCGAAATGTGAGCTAACTAAGAAATGAATAACAGGTTAGTAACCTAAGCTAGATTGCAAGGGGAAGGGGGATGCGAGGGATAGTGGCTTGGGCCACTCTTCTGAAATTCTTACAAGCAATGGACAGCCTTAAGAAGTGCTTTACTGTTGGTCTATAACAGCCAACAGTCAAGCTTGCAATTTTATCGAAATTAGAAGTGAAAAAGGGAGAAATTTTGCCTTGGAAGGTGTGCCAATTGACTGCAAACCTTTAAGTAACAGTGTTGCTCCTTTAGGGCTGCCTTAGAACTGTCCAAACCTGCAGAAAAGAGTCTGTAAAACAGCATCAAACAGTCCTGCAAAGACTGCCACCTAGCTGCCAATTGTCCCTGCAAAACACACGCTTATTCGTCCTACAAAAGAGCTACAAGTTAGATCAAAATCTTAAGGGAAACTAGGCTATCTAAAACAGCAAACGAATGATCTTTGGGGACTGTTTTTAAGACTGTTGAGACAGCGAGAAAATATTTATGTGCTTGTACTTGGCTTCCCTGTGGAAATCTGCCACCTGTAAGCTCAAAGGACAAGTGATAAGGCAGATGTTATGGTGTAAAACAAGCAGATCTAAGCAAGCAAGACGAAACAGAAGACATGTATGCACTCAGATTGCTATTCAGATGATCTATCTCAAGTTATTCAATGATTTGACCAATAGATCTAAGCATGCAAACAAGTCTACTTTAGGATTTTTGTGATAAACGTAGATTCTTTGCATAAATAAGAAACAAAGTTTGTTTTTTTCTTCAAATAATGGATGAGTTGAAAGAGAAAGGTAGATGTGCCAATGAGAATGGCAATGGAGTCAAGAGGACCAACTAAGAGGGCCTTGTCCGAAAGGGTCACCGAAGAAAGGAAGTTGCACTATGCTAACTTCAATCCTCTCGGTGCGCGAGTAATTGTACAAAGACAAATAAACAGTAAAGGAGCTCAGGTCTCCTCTTCAATCCTCTTAATGGTGCAACCTACAAGTAAGAGATCAATATAGCAAAACCCGACCGAAGGTAAATGTACTAAAATCAACCTCTTACAAGCAACTTACAATAAGCTTTAACTTAGCATGAACTTGAGAAATAACCTTACCCTACCGAGTAGCAATACTCTTTCAAAGGCCTAATATAAGAGAAATTAATTAACAATCACAGCGATACAGTTTACCTCATAAACACATGACAAGCTAGCATCCACACATATAAGAAGATGATCCTGATGTAACCTCCAAAGCCTTTCTTTATTAACACAGTGCTTGTTCTCCAAAGGGTATTACCAATGAGCTTTGAGCTTCAACCAACAATGAAATGGGAGGGGTATGCTTGCTTTTATAGCAAAAATGGAGAGAATGGGCCCCCCTTAGGTGTCTCATGCATGCAAGAGGGAGTGCACCACCTCTAGGGACTGACTGGAGCTCACTAGGCCCTCATGCGCCACCTCTAGGAGACCTAATGCCACCTCTAGAGCATAGTTTTAAAAATCGGAATTGGACTCGGAATTGATCGAGGGTCAACTCAAACTCGGAATCGGAATTGATAATGAATAAATCATGACTCGGACAATTTGAATTTAATGACTCAATTAGCTCAAAAATACATAAAATATTTAAATTTTAAAGAAAAACAATATATTAAAGATTTTAATCCATGATTCCAAAGCCTTAGAGACAAAAATCCAAAGTTTGTTCATGTATATACCATATATGAGTGCATATATCAAAATGGCACAAAGTGTATTGTGCAATACATATCTAGGAGACTGGGACTAGAACAAAATACATAATCAATGAGGCCTATAGGCTATATGGCTTGTAGAGTCTAAAAAACAGCATGCTATGAATCATGAAGACACTACATCATGATCATACATCATATACATCAATGATCATACAACATCAATGATCAAACTCATCACCATAGCTAGAACTAGAAGCAAAAGAACTAGAAGGACTAGCAATGGCATCATCATCTGGGTCAGGGTCAGACTCCTCAAGCTCAAGGTCATCTGCAACTGCAATAGTAATATTAGATGAATGCCTACGTTGCCTAGAAGCACGAGGTCGATTAGTGCCTGCCATGCCTGGAATCTCTAGATCCACACCTACATGAACTGATGGTAATAGAGGATTTGCATCCAACTAAACCTCCATCAAGTCCTCCATTTCAATGTCCAGATCCAAATCAGCACCAAACTCTGCCACTTTTTTACGTGACTCAATCAATCTAACCAATTCGGTACCAAACTGGTCACTCTAACCAATTTGATGGCCAATTTGGATCAGTTTGGTGTCTGCTCAATCAAATCGGTTGATTCCGATTTTGATTCAACCAATTTTTAAAACTATGCTCTAGAGTGAACTGGAGCTGAGTAGGACCTCATGCGCCACCTCTAGAGTGAACTGGGGGAGATAAGGAACCAACTGTAGCTGACTACACTGACATGCAACACTTCTGCAATTAACTAGAGCTCTGTCAGAGTGCGCCCCCAAAAAAGAATATTCCCTTTTCACCAACTTCCTCAAATCAAAGAAATGGTCTCCAAACACCATAATTCATGGAAATTTGCCCAGAAAAAGTGCACTAGGCCTCACATGTGTGTGTAAAGGGGTTTAAAAGGTGTATTAAGGTGTTTGACACCCACCTTGACCACATATTACAATATTATGACATATTCACCCCCCCAAGGGGCCTAAAAAGACATTTTTTAAAAGGAAAAATATGGTGACACACTAATGCATGACATCAGAACTAAGGACTCAGACATCAGGCTGGGGCAGATGCATTAGTACATACTCATGGCTTTGGAGGATTGAGTGAGGAAACCTAGGCAAACTCAGATCACTAGGATCTAAGTTCATCTAAGTAAAAACAACACTCCAAAGCGGTACTAAGACATGTGACCCATTTGGGCTAGACCTTTTACACATATAATGTAATGTCCCTTGTTAGGAATTTTATTAAAATGGCATTTTTTCACTTTTTTCCCTAGTTAGACCTTTGACTAGTTTTGAGCTCTAGGTCCCCAAATTGCTCCAATTGCTCCAAAATCTTCTGAGAAGGTATATGGATGATGTTAGAACATAAATATGTGTTTCAGGGTTGCTTTTGGACCTTTAAAATACTTCTACAAATCCTCTTTCAATTCTGGCCAATGTAGGGAACTTTACTAGTAATTTCCCTTTGACTAGTATTGGTCTCTAGGTCTCAAATTGACTCCAAATGCCTTCAAATCTTCAAGGAAGGTGTATGAATGATATTAGGACTTGAATATGATGTTCAGGGATGATATATGGCCACCAAAAGAGCTCTGCAAACTCTCTTAAGATTCTAGACCAAGTATGCAATTTTACTAGTAATTTGGGGTTCAAATCCCCCTGGGGTAAGTACTGAAAATGGCTTCCCAAATGCCTCCAAACCCACTCAAATTTCTGAACAGAGGTAGAGAATGTATTAAGGATGTTATTAAGGTCTCATGTGCACCATTAATTGATTATTATATCTATCCCACCCCTCTCCCATTCAGCTGCAAAAATCACCCATTCGACCCTTGGGGAAATGACACTATTTCTTCTCCCAATGCAATTAAACTGAGTAAAAATACTTCAAATGCTCAAGTACAATACATGAAACTTGTGAAATACATCCATGGCAGTCTATTAATCACAAATGCATTAGAGAATCATCCATTCATTCGAAATCATCAGCATTACATTGGTTCACAACAAGGTAGTGGGGAAATGGCACTGTTCTTTCATTAAAAATGAGATTTACACATTTCTACTTGGAATTTCGACCTGAAACTTTCTCGAGATGAAGAACAGAGTATTTACTTCATATTACCAAAGAAATGGGGCATAGAAGCTCCTCCAAAGAGTACAATAGCTCACCAAAAACGCGCTCCCTCAAGGATCAAGAATATGGCATCAAAACTGGAAATGGTTGAAGGAGTGAGCTGCAATAGAAGAAACCATGAGCTGCCCTGTAGCTTACACCTACAAATAAAGACTCCATTAAAGCTCCAAATGAAAGGTTTGAATGGCCTTTCCAATTACCAACTTGGATGGGAATCTTTCACCCTCGAAATTGGCTAAGGCAAGAAACTAGTCATCCACTAGCTCTCCCTCTTCACAAATGCAATTGCAAATTCTACAAATGATCAAAAAGCTGGTTTCATTCTTTGTTCTTGACATTTATAAAGTTCTAATGTCCTCCATGGGTCGAATTCCTTCCAAGAGACTCATGCCAACTCAAGTTGGGAAGAGATTCCAAAGAACGACACTTGTACAACAATTCCTAGTCTCCCATTTCCACCAAATCACATGTGGAAGCATCTTCGCTGCCCTAACACCCTTGAGCGCCCTCTTGGAGTCTATTATAGCCCTGACATGTCATATATGTCATATGTCAACCTTCAGGTCTGATTTGTGTCATAGGTGTCATAGCATCTTCATCATTGTTGTCATAGAGCTAGGGAATCTAGCCCAAGTGTCTCACTAGCTCCAAATTGCCTCTTCCTCTTCCATGGGAGTTACTCTTCCTCTATATTTCGACCTCATTGACTCATGCCAAGTATTATTGACCTTATAACTCATCCTAAGAACATTAGGCTTCCCATGGATTAGAAATTGCAAGAAGAGGATGCCATGTGGCACATAAATTCTAGCTTGTGTGGGTCCCACTTCCTCCATGTGTCTTCATGATCAAATGCCACTTTGATTTTCACTTGTATATATTTATTTATCTCCTTTATTAAATATTTATGCCATCCTAATGTTCCAACATCATTTATTATCCCAAAGCTTCCACCCCAAACCTAGGAAACTAGTAATTTTCCTCCTTGGCAATTATTTGACCTTTAGCATCAATTTGACAAACTCTAATGAATAGGGCCAATTTGCTTAGGCCATTGTGACCCAATGCCAAATTTGGGACATGACATATAATAGGATGTCATGTCATTTTACAATCATCGTCTTTTGACCATGCGCGGAAGAGATGTACAAGTTACTTGAGCTGGATCATGGAACTGAGGGTTCCCTGGTTCTTTGCCATCTTCTGTCTATTGATCATCCTAGTGCAAACTGGATGGTAACAAGGTCTTTTATTCCACGACCCCCATTTTCTAGATAAGCCCCATCTCCCATTTAACCAGATAAATTTTTTTGGATTAGACTTACTCCTTGCCATAATAATCTTCTTATCTTTTTGGTGACCTGACTAATGATACCGATTGGATCTAGCATGGAAGAGCATTGGAAAAGAGGAAAGGAAGAAAATTTTGATATAATGAAGACATCTTACCCACAAGGTTTAACCATTGGGTTCCCCAAGCTTGGATCTTTGCTTTGATTTTTTTTACTAGCGTGGATCCAACCAAATGCTTTTGCTTGCTTCAACGCTATAGTTATTCCTAAATAATTAAAGGATGTGGATTTTTGTACTCCCACATAGCCAAAGACTTGATATTTGCTACAATAAAATAGAAGATAAATTTCATCCCAAAACTTTACTTTTATCATTAGTTACCTTCCCCCCAAGCATCAATAAAGCGATCATGCACTCTTTTAAATCTTGAAGCTATTACTGAGGAAGTCCCTCGCAATAACAAGGTATCGTTAGCAAACAAAGTATGGTTGATTGCCCTAACCCCCCTAACAATAAGGATTCCTTTAAGTTCTCCATCTAACCTTTATTTCTCTAGCTTCCTACTTCAAGATTCGGCCATAATGATATACAACAGAGCAGAGCGAGCACCTAAGTGGGCCTAATCATTAAAAACATGTGATATCTCTGTGGAGGTCACAGGTTCAAAACCAGCGGAGGGTAGGGTTGCTCATTGGCCCGTTGTGACAAGGCTTGAAGGGTAGGCGACACATGGGATAGAGGTTCACCCCGGTGGGCTTCGAGACGTCTCAAACCCTGTTGAGTCACAAGTTACTAGTATCTTTGGCTTGCGAGTAGTTGCATATACCCTTGAGAGGTTGCTAAGTTCCCATGGTTAAAGAAAAAAAATATAGCAGAAAGATCAAATCACTACCTTATGCCTCTATAGCACTGAAAAAAAATTGCAGGCCTTCCATTTACAAGAAGAGCTACCCATGGGCTATCAATACAAGCTTTAATCCATTCAATGAAGTTTTTGGACGGGCCAAATCTCTTCATAATTGCATATACACAAACATGTTGAATTCTATCAAAGACATTAGCTAGATAAATTTTAACTACCATACCTTTATCTCCTTGCCTTTGGCTTGGAATGGATCAATTCCTAAACAAGGATGATATTGTTGGACATTTGTCTCCATAAATCCTCTTGATTTTCTAAAATTAGCTTGGAAAGAAAGCTTTACGCTATTGGCTAAAAATTTTGTTAGAATTTTATATGTTGAGTCACAAAGGGAAATGGACCAATATCTAAAGAAGGACACAAGTTTCAAGTCCATTGGCACCAACACTAGGAAAGAGGTGTTTGTAGCTGTTAGTTTTTGTAGATCGAACAGGTACTTCTACGTGGGGCTATCTAGCACGTAGAAGTGGTATGAGGAGAAACTCTCTAGACAGGTCTTGTAATAGTGTCTTTTGTAAAACTTTATAGTCAATGGTATTGAAGGGACCATGGTATTATGTGTCCCGTGGTACTGGGTATCCCGTGGTATTGACATAAAGTGAAGTTATAAAAGGAGTATAAGGAGAGTGTTCTAATCATCATAGTCATATGAGTAAAGGAGATCTTCTGTAGTGGTCATGATCGCAGTTGCAAGAGACAGATTTCCTCTTGTAGCAATCAATCCAGATCTAAGTTTGAGATAAGAGTTTTTCCAAAGGAGAGCTTCTTCTCTGTTGTCTACTGGATTTAGGGTGGATCTAGGGTTTTGTCTATCCAGTTTGTAGATAGGGTTTGGGGCATCTTCCTGTGTGTTTTGGTCCAGATCCAGAGAGTTTATCCGGAGGACTACTATAGTGTTGTTGTAATCAAATCATACAATAAGAAGACAAGCATTTGTTGGTTTTCCCCGAAGGACTGCGGTTTCCAGGGTAAATCCTTGTGCATCTTATGTTGTGGTTTTCTTTGTTTATGGTTGCTTATTAGTGTGTTTCTTTTTCAGTAATTCAAAGAGTTAATTAATTACTGGTTTAGTATAAGATCTGGTGAGTTGGAATTTTCACAGTAGCGACCCCTATTTTGTCCTTTCCTTTTGTCCAATTTCGCATTCTACACAAGTCATATTTGATCAAACACCAACAAGCTCAAAAAAAGTGTATTGAGAAGTTGTCTAGTCCTGGGGATTTCTCTGGCTCTTCGCATTCTACACAAGTCATATTTGATCAAACACCAACAAGCTCAAAAAAAGTGTATTGCGAAGTTGTCTAGTCCTGTGGATTTCTCTGGCTCCAAATTCCAAATTGCCTCTATGACCTGATACTCTAAGATTTCTCTTTCCAACATCAAGTTGTCCTCTATGCTAAGAAGAGGGGGAATCTCCTAAAGCATTTCTTTAATGGAGTCTTGTGATAACAAATTGGCTTTAGCATACAGCTCCCGAAAATGCTCATGCGTTGCATTCTTTATTGCCTCAAAATCCAGTAGTTGTTGCCCATCTACCTTGTTAATTTCTTTAATGTTGCTTCTATGTTGTCTCCCTTTGATTTGCTTATGGAAGTATCCTATATTTCTATCTCCAACCTTTAGCAAGATACTTCATGAGCACATTCCAGATTTCGGCTTGCATTTCATGGAGATACCAACATGTATCTACTTGCCATTCGATTTATCCTTGTTTTGGTTGGTCACCAAACACAAGGGAAAAGGTCATGGCATAAATGAAATGCTAAGGTGGCTACATTAGGTTTATGATTTCATGTAGCATTTGCTTTCTCTCATGTTTAGAGTAGGGTAGGAAGAATAAGCTCTTGAGTCTTGAGAGCAATAGAGTAGAATGAATAAGTTCAGCATGTGAACATTAGATTTCATTTCTTGAGCTCTTTGGCATTATTGGCTTATGCCTTTCTTTTGTCGTAAAGCCAATTTTGATGTATGAACTCTTGGATGTAATGTGGTGTTTAGGGATGTTGTGGTTATCCATCCCACCACATGGTTTTCTCTTGTAGTTGGTGGCCATTGCTAACAGTACATTACCATATTTTGGGGTTCTCATGCACTCCCAAGAAGAGCACATGTCCTTCAATTGGAATCTTACCCCTCATGTTGTCATGGGTGTCCACATGTGATTTTCGTCACACATTCAATGGGGGGTTACAAGTTGATGGAGATATGGATGGCCCAATGTTGATGATTGATTGGTGGGATCCTCATGCTAGTAACTATGGGATGCAGTAGGAGATGATGTTGCACTTGTTTATGACACATTCATCTTCTTGTAAAGCACCCTGAGATTTTGGTTTTTTTTGGCATCTAGATCACACGGACTATCATTTCCTATGAAGCACTTGGCTTGTTTACACTTGAGTATGTGTTATTGTTAACTTTCCATGGAGCACCCTCTCTTCTAGCACTTGTTTGATGGCATGGACTTTCATTTTGGTGGAGCGCTCTAGCTTTTTGGGTGTCTTTTACACTTATGGATGACATGGATGGGTATTCCTTGGAGGACCCTTGTTGCTAGACACTAGGATGGCATCTTGGTACTAAGGGCTATCAATTTATGTGGAATGTTCTCCTTGTTTCTCTATCTTAGCACGTGTGGAGGCATGTTATTGGCTTGTAAAAGGGGTCGTCCCCTTCCTCATGGGGTGGTTAATTATCATGGACACCTTGGTCTTGGGTTTGATGATTTTATTATTGATTGGTGTTCTCCTTGATGGATCTATCTTCCAAACATACATTGATGAGTTGGTTGATATGTGGGCATCATTTAAAGGGCGTTCATTTCACATGCTTTGAGGTTTGACACTTGATGAGGTCAAAAGAAGGAAAGCGTCCACATTTGGAGTTTGCTTACACAATTATCTATGCTCCATTGATAGAGAGTTTTCTTAGAGAGCCATATGTGTGGCCTTAATTATCATTTGACTCATTCCTAGCCTTGATTGATGGAATGTCCCTCTATACAAGGGTTGCTTGTACACTTTTCATACTTTTAATTATGGAGCATTCACATTGGAGATCATCTATTAAACATTTATGATGTGGGCATCCACTATTGGAGATTTTATTACGGCCATTTCTATGCTTCATTGGTGGAGCATTCACTTATGGAGCCACATGTGGTTGTTGGAGCATCTTTGACTTGGTTTGCACTCATTTCCATGAATGATTGAGAAAGCATTCCACCTTTGGGGCCTTATCTACTAGAGTGTTCACCTCAGAGATGTTTCATATGTCATTCCAATTTATTTTTGGAGATAGCGTCCTACCTTGGAGAGTAGCTATTGCGTTTATGATGACAAATGTTTGGTTTTGGAAAATCTCTAGGTGTTCAAACCCTAGATCTAGAATGCATTCATTGCCTTGGAGATCTTTTCTCTGGAACGTTTGCTTGGGAGAGCCTTTGGAGGCTAGAAATTGGGGTTTTTACTTGTCATATTGCCTCTTTGATGGAGGCAACCCTCTCATTCACCTTGGAGAGTTGTACATGTGGTTTTGACCACCTTATTTTATGCATGTTGTTGGAGTAGTTGGAGTATTTTGGTTTTTTTAACTCCTCCCAAGGCTAGATCTAGGATGTTTATTGCTATTTTATTGTAAAAGGAGGAGTTGAAATTTCTATAAGGATTTGCTCTCTCCTTCATTTCTCATGGTTGGATTTTTTGAGTTTTTTCTCCTTGGATCTTAATGGATATATCTTTCTCAGTGCATATGTGAAGTGTAAGGGTCTTCTCCTATGAATGTGTGGCTTATGTTTCTATTTCTAAATGTTGTTGATGATGTGTAGAATTGCTAGAACTTGTTCTTTTGGTGATAAGATTATATCTACCTCGTTGGAAGGGTTTTATGTGAGTATTTCCCTATATTTCCCTTTGATGCCTTATGCATGATTGTATTAAATTGTTCCACCCATCTTCTAGATTTGTTGCTTGTAAGACTTCATCGTATAAGTTATGCCCTAATCAGCAATGTTTTGATGTGGCATCGTTTAGGCCCTCCTAATCTACTTTATACATTCATTTTTCAGCACGTTAGGGCTTCTTATGGCATGCTTTGGTGGCCCTTGTTGTTTTAACCATTCATGAACTTCCCCTCTTAGATTGGCCCCTTGACTCCAATTGCCTTTATTTGGATTGGCACTAGTGCCTTTATCCTCCCATCACTTTCTTTTACTACAAAAGACAAAAATGTTTTGCTAAAGCTACTCTCTCATATCACTTGGTGCCTCATTGTCTAGCTATAACAATCCTATTTCCTAGGGATACCCCCCTTGAGTTGGAGGAGAGCCAACCTAAAATTGGAGAGGGAGTTATTGAGGTGACAATGAGTAGACCCTCTTGGTTGCTCATGGGCTAGCATTGTTCTTTTGGGCTTTAATTTCACACGCTAGCTTATGCAGTAACAAAGCCACAAAGGATTAAAATGAAAGGGTATAGGGCCCGGTAACAAAGCCACAAAGGATTAAAATGAAAGGGTATAGGGCCCAGTAACAAAGCCACAAAGGACTAAAATGAAAGGGTATAGGGCCCAGATTTTCAAATGGTTGAATGACAAGCAAAATAGGTTTATGGTTACAGATACCTAAAGGAATAATTTTGGAGAAGATGGATCTGCCCTCTGATATAAGTGAATTGTGCACCAAAAACTGATATAATCTTGTTGCTATATGACCTAGCCCGATTCTTTTGTTATTCCAAGTGTATTTCCCTCTTTTTGGAACTATATCCATTAGATCACAGTCTATTATGTTGTTGTAAATGTAACTTCGGAAGATATTCAATTGTATTTTCTATTTATATTATTATTTTATTTGACTTGTACCTCCGACGGAGATGATTTTCCTACGTTCGGGGATGTCATTATTATGTTTGGTCATGCAAGGTCATTGAGGTAAAACCTCCAATGTAAGTCGGGGCAATAGAACCCCAAAGAATAAATGTAAAATGTATTATTGAGTCTCCCTAGGACAGGTCAGCCCAGTCACGTTAGTGAGGTCGGCCCCATTAGGTAAAAAGGTCACCCACACATAAAGCATAAATAGAGAGCTTGCTCTCTCATTTGGACACACCACTCACTCACTCAAGTTCGCATAAGCAGAGAGAGAAGACAAGTTCGCTGGAGGAGAAAGAGAGAGAGCTGCAGAAGACATCTTATATTTGGGTTTTCCATTTTGCTTGATATTGTATTAGTGACGAATCTGTCTTTGAGGAAGTTGCGGGGTTTTCTCCTTTATGGTTTCCCCGAGGAAAATTATTGTGTCTATTGTGTTTTGTTGTGCTTGTCTTTCTTTCAATTAAAGATCCTAGTTAAATTGAATTAAAGTGCAAACTCTAACATGGTTTCAGAGCTAACCTGAAAAGAAGGCATTGTGCAACAACGAGAAACTAGGGCTTCCTAGTTCAAGGTCTTCTCTCCACAGATCATCAGAAAAAGAGGGCTAGGCTAACTCGCCCTAGGAGGGCGTATCTTTTGGAGGAAGCAGAATCGAATTTGAAGAATTTTCATTTTTGACCCAGACACTAGTGCCGAGAGAAAACTAGGGCATCAAGCTTTTGGGGTTTTCCTCCATCAATCCGAACAAAGGAGTACAATGGACAACTCACCTTGAGGAGGCGCATCTTCCAATCCAATCAGAAGTTCAAAATTCCAACTTTGGAAAATTAGGGTTTCTCTGACAAACCCTAGGCCAGCCAGCTCCATAACAAGGTTGGGCATCTCAAATTGGTAAGACCTAAATCTTTGCTATTTCCGTTTGAGGTTCTCATTTCGAAATGACTCACCACACCAAGCTTGAGGATAAGCTTGAGGGAGCTAAAAACTTCTGAGCATGGAAGTATAGAATCTCTCTTGTCCTAGAAGAAAATGATTTGGACAAGTATGTTAGTGAGGAGGTTCCAACACCAGAGGGAGATGAGGCAAAGGCTATCCATAAGAAGAACTTGGACAAAGCCAAGAGGATTATTGCATACTCCATTAAAGATCATCTCATCCCTCATGTGTCATCCCTGAAGACACCCAAGGAGATGTTCGATGCTTTGACAAAGATATTCGAAGGGAAGAACATCAATCGGAAGATGACTTTAAGGAGTCAGCTCAAGAATGTGAAGATCCAACCTTCAGAGTTCATGCAATCCTACTTCACAAGGGTCTCTCAAATCAAGGAGGAACTTGAAGCAGTTGAAGACAAAGTAGAAGGAGAGATTGTTATGACCACCTTGAATGGTCTCCCAAGATCGTGGGACTCATAAATTCAAGGAATATGTGCCAGGAAGAAGTTGATCCCCTTCAACGACTATGGGAAGAATGCACCCAAGAAGAAGCTTGGCTAGTGGCGAGAGAAGAGAAGAAGGGAGCAAATGATGATCAAGCTCTTACAGCTCACACCAGAAGAAATCACAACAAGAGGGAGGACCACCATCACAGAAGACACAAAAGATCCAGAAGAGATCTATCCAGTATTAGATGCTACACATGTGATGGGAAGGGACATTACTCAAGAAACTGTCCCAAAAACCAAGGATCCTCCAAGAAGACTAACAACAAGAGACATCATGCTCTCACCATCGAAGATGATGAACCAACAAGAAAAAGAACCAGAGAAAAAAGAGATGATTCTTCAAGTGATGAAAAGTATGTCTTAATCTCAGCACTCACAGGCACTATCACACACGGGCGCAATGATTGGCTTGTAGATAGTGGAGCATCCAAGCACATGACGGGATACAAAGAATCCTTCGTCAATCTATCTAAGCATGAGTCACCTCACAAGGTGAAACTTGGGGATGATTATCAACACCCCATCAAAGGAAGTGGAGAAGCTTCCTACAAGCTAGACTACGACAAATCTTTGAAGATGAAAGATGTTCTATATGTTCCAAGATTACAGAAGAATCTTCTCTCCATCTCAGCACTAGATGCTATGGGAATGACGGTTGCATTTGTTGATGGCGAAGTCCTAATGTGGCCAAAAGGAAAGACAATAGATGATGCAACAGTAATTGGAGAGCAAGAGGGAGGCTTGTACAAGTTGAAGGGACAACCTAAACAAGCATTGGTTCATGACTCCATGGAACCAAGAGAACTATGACACAGAAGGCTTGCACATGTGCACTATAGAGCACTACCTATTGCAAGCAAAGCAGTTTCAAGACTACTAGAAATCCAGACAAAACATGAAGGCATTTGCAAGAGATGTGCACAAGGAAAGAATGTAAAGAAGGCGTTTCCCAACAGTGAAAGCAAAGCAAAAGGAGTATTGGAGATATTCCACTCAGATGTATGCGGTCCCATGTCATCCAACTCACTAAGCGGGTATGTATATTATGTTTCTTTTATAGATGACTTTTCCTGTAAGACTTGGATTTATTTCTTGAAAAGTAAAGATGAGGTATTTAGCAAGTTCAAGGAATTCAAAGCCCTGGTCGAGAATCACACTGAGAAAAAGATCAAGACCCTACGATCAGATAATGGCAGAGAATTCACTTCGAAAGAATTCAAGGACCTTTGCAGAGAATCTAGGATTAAGAGGGAGTTGAGCACTCCTTACAATCCTCAACAAAATGGCGTTGCAAAACGAAAGAACAGAACAATAATGGAAGCAGCAAAAGCAATGCTACATGATCAGGATTTTCCGATGCACTTATGGGCAGAAGCAGTCAGGACAGTTGTGTATGTACAGAACCGTACACCTAACCGAGTATTGAGCAACAAGACTCCTGAAGAATCTTTCTCCGGAGAGAAACCAGAAGTCAGCCATCTCAGGATATTTGGTTGCGCAGTGTACATACACATCCCGAAGGAAAAAAGAAGCAAGCTGGATCGTTCAGGAAAGAAGGGAATATTCGTGGGATACAGCGACACTTCAAAAGCCTACCGAATATACTTTCCAGGATTCAAGAAAATCGAGATCAGCAAAGACACAACTTTCAACGAAGACTCAACATACAACAAATCAAGAAAACTACCTATCAAAGAAAATGAAGAACCTGAAGTGACCAGAGTCAGAGATACAGCGATGGAAGAAGCGATTCAAGAAGATCATGAAAACCGCCACATGGCAGAACCACAAGAACCTATAGATCCACCTCGTGAGAAGAACTCCCACATGAGAAGACCGGCATGGGCATGTGAAGCAATCCAAGATGCAGAGAAGTATGGCGCTCCAGATGGGATGCATAGAGAAAGCAAGAGACCAAGACCATACTTCAGCTATGTGGCCCTGCTATGTGACATCATTGAGAAAGAACCTTCCAACTACGAAGAAGCAGTGGAAAAAAAGGAATGGAAGGATGCCATGATCGAGGAGTACCAGTCGATTATGAAGAATGATGTCAGGGAGATAGTCCCGAGACCAGAAGGGAAATCTGTTGTGACTTCGAAGTGGATCTACAAGATCAAGCATGCTGCAAATGGTAGCATTGAAAAACACAAGGCAAGATTTGTGGCACATGGCTTCTCCCAAAAAGAAGGCATAGACTACGAGGAGACATTTGCACTTGTAGCAAGATACACTTCCATCAGATCTATACTTGCATTGCCTGCAGTAATGAAATGGAAGGTACACCAGATGGACATCAAGACAGCATTCTTGAATGGTGTAATTGAAGAGGAAGTGTATGTGGAGGAGCCACTGGCATTCGAGACACATGACAGGCTAACTCATGTGTGCAAGTTGGAGAAAGCCTTGTACGGATTGAAGCAGGCACCCAGGACATGGTACGGCAAGATGGACGGACAACTTTCTGATGAGCTTAGGCTTTTCCAAGAGTAAAGCAGATTCCAACCTTTACGTCAAGGTTGAAGGCGAAAGACCAGTGATACTTCTGATATATGTAGATGACCTGTTTCTGACAGGTGAGGATGAGCTCATTGCAGATGCAAAGAGAAGACTTGCCACAAAGTTCGAGATGAAGGACCTGGGAATGATGCATTACTTCTTAGGCATGGAGGTGTGGCAAAGTGCGGATGGAATTTTCTTTGGTCAAGGAAAGTATGCAGTGGAGATTCTGAAAAGGTTCAGAATGATGGACTGCAAGGCAATGGCCACACCAATGGCATTGAACTTGAAGCTATTGTGTGATGCTTCATCAAAGACAATTGATGCCACAATGTACTGGCAGATGATTGGTCCATTGATGTACTTCACGAACACGAGACCAGACATATGTTTTGCTGTAAACATCCTGAGCCAGTTCTTGACGGACCCGAGACATGTTCACCTGACGGTTGCAAAACATATATTGAGGTACCTGAAGGGTACAGTTGAGTATGGGCTCAAGTATGAGGCAAATCAGAGGATTAACCTACATGGTTATGCTGATTCGGATAGGGCAGGCAGTGCCACAGATAGGAAGAGCACTTCGGGAAGCTGCTTCAGTTTGGGATCCGGTATGATCTCCTGGTTTAGCAAGAAGCAGTCATGCGAGGCACTGAGTACAGCCGAAGCAAATTATGTTGCAGCTTGTTCGGCTAGTTGTGAGGCAGTATGGCTTTGGAAGCTACTGTCAGATTTGTTTGATCTCGAGCTCGAGGCGACTTGTATCTTCTATGATAACCAAAGTTGCGTGAAGTTGTCTGAGAACCCAGTGTTCCATGACAAGTCAAAGCATATTGAGATCAAGTACCACTATATCTGGGATATGGTGCAGAGAGGAGCAGTGAAGCTCCAGTATGTGGCGACAGACGAGCAGATAGTCGATGTGTTTCCCAAGCCGTTAGCCAAAGTGAAGTTTGAATACTTCAAAGAGAGGCTTATTGTTATCCAGATCGAGATTCCTCGAAAGAGGGAGTGATGAGACCGGAAGACGCGGATGCACTAGAGTTGGTTTTCGCATAGTGGAGGAAGCAGGTGGCCCTTGGGACGTAATGTACCTGGGGTGCTCCTAGGTTGTACCCACATGGTGGAGACGCTAAGAGGTCCACCAATCACAAAGACACTTAGTGTGCCCTTAGGCTGGTTCTCGCATGGTCCTTGGGACGTAATGCACCTAGGGTGCTCCTGGGTTGTATCCACATGTTATACACACGATCTGACCGTTGAGAGACGTAATGTTGCTTTTCGTGTGTGATGATGAGATGCTCTGGATACGATGAGATGATAGTAGGAGACGTAGGTGATTGTTGTGGCAATGTAATGTGTGGTCCTGGGTTGTACCTACTTGATGGCTTGCTCGTGGAGATGATGAAGGCCTAGATGAGAGCTAGGCCTACATCCAACATGAAAAAGGGTTGGCTCTGTAGAACTTCTTATGACGGATAGATTCGAGAGATGTCACTAGTCAATGATCAACGAGATGAGGATTGTTGAAGCAGCGATGATGATGATCCAATGTTGATGATGATGTTCCAGCATTGAAGATGATCCAGCGATGATGACGTTGTCCAAAATTTGTGTCTAGAGTGATGATGATTGTGGCGAGAGAATACCTTCCTAGTTAAGAGGGAGTTGTTATCACATCCATAGTAGCTGGGCTACCATGATTGCAGAGCAGTTCATTGTATTTTTTTGAGCCAGGCCTTTACATGAGATCAACCTATGATGAGCAGTATTTTTGATCACTCACGTATCAGAGCAGCCCCAGATCAGACATGCAGTGAACCTTACGCTAAGACTGAGATTCATGACCTCAGATTTGATGAACAAGGCGACCTTTTATCCCATACAGATGCAGTGTAGTGCCCAGAGTTTCAGCAGCAGTGTTTTAGTGGTTATAGATGGTCCAGGTAGCAGGTATAGGTATATGGCCCAGCAGGTATATGATGTGCAATGGCTTTGATTATCTTGCTCTTTTGGTCATTTTAGTAGCTAGACTTAGTATCTAGTGGTCATGATCTGGCAGTATATATATATTATATATGGATGTGGTTCTTATTGATTATCTAAATGGTCTTATTACTCAGAATTAGAAGCTCTTGTTTTATACTCATTGGTTTTACCCTATGAGGAGTGTGGACATGATCATTCCCACCTTTCTTGGCTTGCTAGCTTAGGCATCACCTTCACGTTCCCCATCCATCCGTTATCTTTCCCACTTTTGGTTTCCACCCTGACTTACACCTTAGCCTGTGATATGGAGGACCTCCCCACTTTTGACTCTGTGTTGGATAGCATCCCTATTAGTTTGTGTCTCGGCTCTGAGTTGGCAATAGAACTTACCTTTGGTGAGTTGGATTTGATACCTTGATCACTCTAGTCGGTTGCCCCGATGTTTGGTCTTGATTGTGGAAAGTCCCCATAGTTGCTTGAGTTGTGTTGGATAAAACCTGAAGCAAATTGTACTATCATCATTACATATGGAAACTATTGTTGTATCTCTTATGAAAACCCATGGAAACATTTTAAAAACTGTGCTTCTCAGCACAATGAAAGAGGGCTATGAAATTGAATGGAAACTAAAATAAAAAGCACCCTGGATGCAAGCTGCGATTAGTTGTGCTTCTAAGCACATGCAAAATCCCCAAAAGGGTCATATAGGCCTAAAGAAAGCAATGCTTAAATATATACCAAATCTAAAGACTGTTTAACAGGAAAATTAAATGTAATGATTAAATTCCTCACGGAGCCTACGGGTTGTGATGTGAGATGGAGTAAGGGACGGCTAATTCTAAGTGTCCTCTAGAACCTCAAGTTACGGTTAGTCGGGCACCAAGTCCATGGCGGTTCTAGAAAAGATCCTCGCGGAGCTGATGCAGCTTCAATGTGAGTTGTAGACATTTGCCAAGGTTGAATAAGCACCTCTCTGAACAACTTATTCCATTTGTGAGACACTACCATTCCCTGTGTGTTTATTATCCAACATATGCTTAAGTGTGTATTCCCTTTCCCTTATCCAAAGTATCACAGTGTTGAGTCAATCAAGTCATCCCTTTATCCTAGCCTTGCATTCTTCACCCTCACCCTCTGCTAGCAAAATGTTCATGTCTACAGAACGAGTATATCCTTGAGGTTCTACTTTGAGTAAATGACTGTTTAAACTTTTATTTTGATATAATTATTTATTAACTGCCAATGAAATGACGTTAAGTACTTTAAGTCTTGCTACTAGAATTGATTAAAAGAGCATGCCTTAACCATTTGCACTTGCAGCACTAGGCTTTTATAGCCTGGGTCATATTTTGATCATTTTTTACCTGGTCGAACCTAGTTTGACCAAGTCAGCCTTGGGATCTGCGATGAGTTGGACCAGTGATGCTATATGATGATGATTTATGGTCCTTTGATACACCTTTGATGATTCCATACAGTGGACACAGGTTTCAGATGATGGTTGATGTATTTTTTTATGGTTATTATTATTTCCAGACCATTATTTTATTATTGTCTGGGTATGGCTGAGGCTCCAGATGATCTTACAGGTTGCCACGGGGTGTATGGGTACTCATCTCTAGTAGATTTGGACCTTCTGAGTCCATTGAGACATGCAGAACTATCAGTTTCAGGCACTCTCAGTGATGATATGGTCAGATTTCCACTTTTGTCTGGTTTTGCCATGCAGAAATGGCATGTCCAGCAACTGTATTGAGCTAGCACGTTTCCCTAGGGCGCTACAGAGGAAATGGGGGGTCCAGCCACTTGTTATTACCATATTACCCCATCTCCAAAAATGTTGGTACAGTCAGATTTTGTGCCCAAGCACCAAGCAGTGAGCTACAAGCATTTTGATGGTTTTTGGGCTAGAAAGGTCATTGAGGAAATCGATTTGGGCTATTGAGGAAAGGTTTTGGCATGGGGTTTGTTCAAAGGTCATCTATGATGTATCCCACTCCTTCCAAATTAGATTGCAACATTCAGTGTGGTCCACACACTCTCTGGGTTGTGATTTGATGTATTATTCTCTCATTGAGGGGGCCACGATTTGGTCATTTGGTCAATTGGACATGTTATTTAGTCATATCTTATATCATTGTGCCATGGGGTATCATTGTGCCATGGGGTGATACTAGTGAAGGATAATAAAACCTCCTAGCCCCACCATGTGCTCCTAGTTGCTTCTCCTAATCATTTTATGTGGTATGCACTTGTCCTAGTCAGTTTTATTTGGTGCGCGTCCTAGTCAGTTTTATTTGGTGCGCACCCCCACTAGGGCCTCTTTTAGTGAGTGCATACCCCACTTAGTGAGTTGATCCATGTCATATTGTTCTGGCTCATCTTAGCTGTTGATTATATTGTATCTATCTTTTGATCTCCACCACTCGTTCATAAAGTGGTTAGGGTTTTGGTCTCTCTCCTTCCTATTTAAGGAAGAGACCCCCTATTGTAAAGACACCTTTGGGCTCTTGAAAACTTGGAATAAAAATACTATTTTTATAGATCTACTTCTTTGGCTTTGATGGGTGCTCTTGCAAGTTGAATGTATAATCTTCTCTCTGTGTTATCATTGTGGATCTCATTGCTTCAAACGTTTTCTCTGCAGGGAAGCCGTGTGGGTGAAGAGGAGGATGACTTGAGGGGACGTTATTGAGGGGAAACCCCATATCTTACCTTTGGATCGACCTTTTGTCTCAAGGAGCATCATTATTGTATCTCTGTGACATAGTTGATGCTTTTTGTCTCATCTTTTCATCCTTATAGTCATTTTCATGTTAGATTGATTCTCATATAGATCGTTTTTGGGAGGGGAAGGGCACACTTGTCTTCTTGGAGGGATAGTGATTTCACTTGGAGGAGCTCGATCTCACTCTTGATTGCCTCACTTGGGAAGGATTATCAATTTACAAGGTAGCTGCAAGCTTTAGAGGTAAGATCTACAAGGTACGTATCTATTTCATGCATTTTATCCATTGGTTACTTCAAACCCTCATTGTTAAAACCCTAGATTTTTAGATCTGATAGATCTGGCGATAACTTGGGCTTAATAATTAAAACCCACCTCACAAATAATTAATAAACCTTGGAGACCAAATTTGGTGGGAATCCAACTCCATTTACCCCTTGATCTAAGGCACTGGGCCTCTCCAAGGGAGGTCGCACTTGTAGGTAGGTGGGCTTTTTCAAGATCTGTCACCTGGGTGTTGTTTGTTCCTCATCAAATCATCAGATCTATGGTTTAGCCACCCTTCTAGTGCCATTTCTCTCTCAATTTTACCTTGTGGGCCCCATTTCGCTCATTTTCCATAATTTAAGGGTGGGCCCCACTTGGGTTCTTTTAATTGGCATTAGATCTATCTAGATCTACTAAATTAAACTCATAAGTAGCATATCTTATGCATGGTTGAGCATTTGTCCCTTCTATAAGCCTCCTCAACCAAGCCCTAACTCCATATGTCCACTTACCTCTCCTAGATCTAGATCGATTCACTCTTGATTTTCTCCTTTTTCCATTTCACATTTCCCTAGGTGGTCTTGAGTAGGTTCACTAGCCTTCATTGGTTAGCTAGGGTATCCCCCCTTGGTCTTGCTTAAGCTAGATCTAAAGGAGTGCCTCGGTTAACGTGACAACCATTTACCTTGGGAACCGTGGCATCTCTTGGGTCACCTCTTTAGTTGTCCAATGCCTCTACCATCTTTTGGGACAACTACAAGTTGTGTGATAACAAGAGTGTTGTTGTAAATGTAACTTCGTAAGATATTCAATTGTATTTTCTATTTATATTATTTTTGTATTTTACTTGTACCTCCGACGGAGATGATTTTCCTCCATTCGGGGATGTCATTATTATGTTTGGTCATGTAAGGTCATTGAGGTATAACCTCCATTGTAAGTCGAGGCAATAGCACCCCAAAGATTAAATGTAAAATGCATTATTGAGTCTCCCTAGGACAGGTCGGCCTAGTCAGGTTAGTGAGGTCGGCCCCATTAGGTAATAAGGTCACCCACAAATAAAGTATAAATAAAGAGCTTGCTCTCTCATTTGGACACACCACGCACTCACTCAAGTTCGCATAAGGAGAGAGAGAAGACAAGTTCGTTGGAGGAGAAAGAGAGAGCTGCAGAAGACATCTTATATTTGGGTTTTCCATTTTGCTTGATATTGTATTAGTGACAAATCTATCTTTGAGGAAGTTGCGAGGTTTTCTCCTTTATGGTTTCCCCAAGGAAAATTATTGTGTCTTGTTGTGCTTGTCTTTCTTTCAGTTAAAGATCCTAGTTAAATTGAATTAAAGTGCAAACTCTAACATTTTATCAAGTCCTCTAGCATCTTCCCAAATTTATATATAACAAACGGCCCTCCCTTCTTTCTTTCTAGGATGAGGTGGCATTAAAATCCAAATTTACTATGGAAGTTTGACTTGTGCCTTGCTCTTTCAAAAATGCCAATGATTAATTGGAGAACGAAATGAAGGCAACAATATAAAATGGAAACACACACACGAATGTTTTGCAAAAAGTGTAGTACAATAAAACCCAAATTATATTAACGAATGGAATGGAAAAACACTGTAAACTGCAAAGCAATACAAACTAGCTCAAATGGTGGTAGCAACACATCCAACTGTAGACACAATGTTTACCCTGGAAAAACCCTTTCACGGGAAAAACCCAACAACTTCTCTAGATAATATTCTTCAACAAAATACAATGTCGAATCTAGTGCCCAGCACTAGTTACAAAAACAAAATAATGATACACAAGAAAAATACAGAATAACCTCTAAGTAGCTGAGCCCTTCTGAGAACGAAGAAGAGAGAGAAAGATAGTGTTACGCTGCACCTGTACCAGTGCACCTTCAGATATGTGCCCAAGAGGAGAGGGTCATTTTTTTCATGACCATGATGGGTGTTATCCAGCATTCTCTCAGTGGTGGTTATGGCCAGACCCTTTGGTCAGTGGTGGTTATGGCATAGTGGCATTGTTGACTACCTCATTACAGGGCTTGTAGCCCTAAGGTTGGTGTCTGGGGCTCCTAGGGGTGGGTCACTCGGTCACACGACCCCCCACTTGTTTTCTACTTCGGTGGAAATTCTTCCAGCTATGAGGCTCTTGCCTCCTCTTTTGGTCACATAACACACCCTTCCTGGTCCCTTTTCAGCATAGCGCCCTCTCTCCTTGGGCTAGTTCCAATGATGATGTAATCTTACCATCCAGGCCATACTGCTTGTTTTGGGGGGGGCGTTGAGGGATTATCAGCATTGTTGGGGTTATATGGGGCATGACGTCCCCCCCTGCTTACTCCATCCTTCAGCTTGGAGTAATTAGCTCATTTTTAGCTGTTTTAGTCATTTTGGGGTAAACTATGGGGAAAATGCCACAAGTTACCCACAGATATGATTATTTTATATTATTTCATGTTATATTTTTAAGTTGACATTTTATATTTTTAAATTGACATTTTAATGGCATGTCGACCTGGTTATTTTGTAAAAGTGAGTGTGAGAGGCTATAAATAAACTCTCCTCACTTCATTTTCAAAACACAACTTATGGGACAAAATTCATAATGTTAGTGATGTGCACCTCTTGAAATGATGTCTTCTTGCTCTTGTGGATGAAAGTTGGCTTTTCTCTTGGTTTGCTAATGCTTGGTGGATGCTAGAATTGTTGGAAGAACACATGCTCAAATAAGTCTAATCTATTTTTAGCCTTGCTTGGTGAATGGTAGGTGATTTTTGCTTCTTGAATGATTGAATGGTGGCATGGGGCGGCATTTTTTCTGAATAGGGCCTTTTATCTACCTTTCTATTCTCTTTGCATAGTGGAAACGCTCCCTAGAGGAGGTTTTCATGAAATTTAGCGTTGGATCTCCAACTCTGCCCTAGATTAGGCTCTTGTAACAAACCCTAGAGGTTGTTACAACAAGCCCAAGTTTAGTAGACAAGGAAAAAGAAATCCAAGAGTAAGGCTGGTCACCTTCCTCTAGGGCTAGGGTTTAGGGGTAATATCCACAAAAACCCTAAGTTGTCACTCTTTTACCTAAGAAACCCTAGTTGTACATGTGTAAATATTATTTTTAAGTTTGTATTTTCATTACTTTTGTAATTAGTTTATTTTACTGTTTTTTGTACATAAGAAAAACCCTAAAAACCAAATTTAAAACCCTAAACAATCCCAAATCTGCCCTAAAAGCCATTGCGACCTCCTCTACCTCCTCTTCTAGAGTTTGCTCCCCTCCACATTAAGATCGCCCTCCTTTTCCTTCCTCATCTGCACCCTCACCTTCCTTCTTTACCAACTCGGGCCCCCCTCTCTTCCATCTTCCTCTCCCCTCAGCCTCCTCTTTCTTCCCTCTTCCTTCTCCTTCTCCCTTCCTTTCCTCCCTTCCCTCCTACAAACCCATGGCCAGCCTGCAATAGAGCTCGGCCTAGCCCAAAAGGGCCTCGACCTTGCTCCCAAGGGGCTCAGACTTGTCCACAAAGGCTTACCCTTGGCTCTGCCTTCATTAGCTGCCCAAATAAGGGCTGAGACAGCCCTCTTGCAGACCTAAACCCTTTGCTGCCACAGTTTGTAAAACACTTCAGACTGTCAACAATTGACAGTCTTTCTCACCTGTAGCACCTACATAAAGACAACAAACAAAGTTAGTTATTAAATACAAATTGGTTTACTGTTTAAGGCTGTCCATTTAAGGTCAAGATAAGATCTGAAAAATACTTTTTACTATCTAACATACAGTATAAAACATACAATTGTTACACAAACATTGAATGTCATATATTGCTAAACAGTTGCGAATAAAGAAGGTGGAAATGGTGTGGAATGTTTTAATTGCATAAAAGCTCTTTCATATACCTCTTCTTTGACCTCAAAAGAGCTGCTCTAACTGACTTTCAAAACTGTCATACTGCTGCTATAACTATATCAGTCCTCATATTTGTTTTTTGAAAGTGATTCATTGATTACATACTGCTGTCATAACACTCTTATTGAATGATTTATACTAATGGTGAACTATCTTTTTATGTGCTAGAGTGTTATTGAATGGCTTTGCCATTGGTATTGCATATCTTGACTTGAGCACTTTGAGGCATACACTGACTTGGATACATTTATAGTAGTTTCTACAAGCACTTTGTTTAAGTAGTATGTCTTCTTCATTCATAGAATCGAATTGATTAAAAGGCACTGATGCAGTGAACAGAGAGCAACTATTACTGTGTGAAAGGATTTTACTTCTTTCTGGTCCAGCACAAAGTAGATCAAGACAAGATTTTTAGAGACAGCCCTTGGTTCCACAGCAGGATTTTTCAATGATGGTGTGAACCATCTTTCATTAGTGGAAAGCTACTATTCATCAAAGAGAAGCATTTTTCCACATTGGAGAGAAGAAATTTTCACTTGTTGACAACTATTATTCATATATGGACCTTTTATCTTTTGGGTCATAATATAATTGGATGCTGGTTATTATTCTCTTTACTATAGAAAATTTTCTTTAATGTACAGTACAGCCATATCTGTATCCCGCAGCCACACATCCTACTTCTGGGGGTTCCATATCAAGTATGATACCCATATTTGATGTACCCGTATCCCCTTGTGACCATGCTACATTGCTCTCAAATAATCAAAATAATATTTTTCCGAAATTGCTACCAATTGTAAAATTTATCGAGATCTCTGTCAACAAAGTACGCCAGAAGATATTATAGGAATCACAGATCCAAGAACATTATTAATAAAGACTCAATAAACCCACTACTCGGCACAAACAGAAGCATCACGTTCCAAGTCGTGCAGAGATGATCTCATATAACAAAAAGTCAAAATATATCAATGTTCATAAGAAGAAGCCATGTCAGGAAAAGTATTCAATACAGTCAGACATACAGGGTAAAACACCCAAAAAACCAGAGCTCGGAATTCAGATAATAATAAAACCATGTCAGGAAATGTATTCAATACAGTCAGACATACAGGGTAAAACACCCAAAAAACCAGAGCTCGGAATTCAGATAATAATAAAAACAATGTGAATCCTACTTGGAAAGCAATCCCACGTAAGTCTACCAAATAGTGTAAAAAGGGGCGATCATTGGGCATTGCAGGGGGGGATAATGTGCTTATGTAAGCAGGGCGACCTGGTGTGACCGCTCCGTGGCACCTGACCATGTAACTCTTGGTGTACATGTATATTTGATTTTAAATGTAATATATGATGCAAATACGTATATTCCAATCAACTCAAGTAAAACATAATAAAATTGTAAGAACAACAGAACTGACCCACACCACCACCGAACGAAGCATCCATTGCACACCGTGGCTGAAGCCGACGGACCAAAAGCTCATTCCTCGATTGCTCATGGCACCTGCAATTGAGCATAAAACTCAGCCTTGAACAATGAATGGTAACCAGAATGTAGCACATATTACAAGAACTATACACCAAATCCAAATCTACATAGGTATCAACAACATTTACCTTTGCCGCCTAATAATAACTGGTCCAAAGAACCTCGCAAGTCTGTAACCCCCCGAAGCCTTCAACTCTGATGGTTTTGACCATGGTCTTGCAGAAAGGTTATTTGCCGATAAGGGTCCAACGGAAGCTATAGAAGTAGCCATTCTACAACAAATTTGGACCCTCCACGCTTTCAGTTACTGGTTTTAATGAATTCAACTGCCAAACCCTTATATTTTACCCGATACATTCGTTCCTGGTCGTTCATTGGGAAATCTTAGGATTATATCATCGAAAAAAACACTAAATAACCATCATTTTTTGGAGTTTTGGGGTTAGAGCTTTAAAAGGCTGTAGAAAACCAGCGTCATAAGCAGAAGTTCCGAGAACTATAACACAATCCACAGTTTTCAACAGAATCGTACAAAACATCCCAGAGCAAAACCCCGTAATTTTGAAATGTGAATTCACCCTAACAGAAACCCACATGCAGAAACCGAGCTTGCAATATGCATATTATGTAATTGAATCATTCTGAGCTACTTACCTTGGGTTTTAATCGTTGTTGCAATCAAACACAAAGGCGGTCTAGCTCGTGCATCAGGTTCGTCTTCATCGTGAAATTTTAGAGGGTTCTGTCCAATCACGAGATAAAAATAATTCAAAGCATCGGAAAAATGTTCAGAGATTACAATCCACTGATAACACCTTCCGACCCCAAAACATCCATACAGGCCGGAGGAAGGAATTTTGAAGGCACAATTGTAAACAATCCTCCAGGGTTTCGGATATGGTCAGGGAAATTATACCACGAGGGAGGTAATAATCACAAGAAAAGCGAGATGTTCTAGATGTCCGAAAAATATCACTTCAAAATTAAAATTTATGAACTCAAAGTTTCACTTGAAAAACAGAAGTATTAAAGGACTGTAGCTTGAAATTGTTTAATATCTCTATCTTGATAAATTTATTATTGTTATTGGTTATGATCAATTTATCACTATTATTAGCACATTAAGTGAATGAAGGGTTCACGATGTGGAAATTTGATTTTAAATCTATAATGGTTAATGTTTAAAATTGAAAAATGATAAAACGAATTCAAAAGGTTAATTAAATTTAAATAATAAATAATAATAATAAACATTTTATGAATGATTTTAGTTATATTTAACATCATTCTATGAGTGTTGTAATAATAAAATTATTGGGTTAGGGTTGTTTTTGTTGATTTTAAGAATAGATTAAAAGAGTTGAAGGTTTCATTTTAGTAGAAAGTTGTTGTTACCTATGAGAATGTTAATGTTTGATGGGCTATAAGATTGTAGGATTTTAAGATCCATTTATACTTTACGTGATATATTTTATTTTATGTTTTAGAATGATAAAGCTTATATCAAACTTTAAAGATTATGATAATAAAGATATTTTTTATTATATATATTTAACTTTAATCATTGGAACAAAATTTGGAGATAAATGTGATATGTTTTAGCTTAATTTTTTTTAATAAGTTGCACATTTTTAAGACTACTAATTAATAACTAACAATTGTCCCATAAGGTGCAAAGGAACGTCAAAAGTGAAAAGAAACCGTCAAGTAATTGACATTTGGCAAAGACTAATAATGTGACATATACTCGTATAGTGAAAAAATATATAACTCGAAGTGAATTAATAAAGATTCAACACAACACCTTATTTGGTAGAGACTAACAATCTGTGTTGCATGCTCTTCCCGAAAGGTTGTCTCAAAAACAAAAATTACTTGATGATTTCTTCTTTGTACTTTACTAAAGAAAACATTTCCTGCATAGCTTTCTTAAGTCACATCCATGTCTATATGAAAAGCAAATTTGAATTCGCACGATGTCCTAACAAAGTTTATTGCTGTATTAAGGCCCTTATACTCCATATGAGCTTCTTCCAACATGATCTTTCGTGCATCCTCTAACTTTTGCATTTGGATTTGGAAATAATCCTTTAAACTCCATATCCAAGCATCCAATTTTTCAACATTAATGGTGCCATCAAACTTTATGATGGAGATCTTTGTCTAGTTTTTGAATGATGGTTATGCTATTGGCCCCACATTTGATTGGAGCATCATCTAATGAAAAGCAATCATCATTTTGTATATCATCCTTTGGTTAATTCGTTAGCTTTAAAATATTTATCTCATCATTTTTTACTATACTCCTGCCCGTTAAGATGTTAGTCACATAGCTCTTGGGTGAACTGTCCCACCATGTTGGAGTAAGAAGGTTTGGAAAGTGTGTTATCTTGGTTTTTTGTTTTTTTTTAGAGGCCATTTCACCTACAACGAAGCTAGGGCACAAAAAAGCTATACCTAAGTCATTTCAAGTTTGGAAATCTAGAGCAAAGAACACTTGTAAATTCTATGCAACAAATACCTAGAAATTGAGAGTTGAATGTCTTCAAAGGGCAGCAACAAATACCTAGAAATTGAGATTTGAATGTCTTCAAAGGACTCATTAGACAATCAAAAAATTGATGTGGAAAAAGGACAAAACTATGGTCCACGTTCCCATGTAGCAAAGGCATCCAAGAGTAGAATAAGATTTCACCCAGAAAGAAACCTCCAATATCTCCTAAACCTCAACTTCAAATATGAGAAGGCATCTGAAATTGCCACAAAATCTACCATGAACTAGCATCTAAAGCACAATTTTTTTTGTATAAAAGTGCAATACTCAAATATCAAGCTAACATAACAGACTAAAAGGCAATAAGTATGTGCTAATACAAATAGTGGTCAAGGACTCTGATACTAATCTAGTACATGAGGAAATCCGCAACAGAATAATGTAGAAAAAGTAGGGAAGAATTTCCCAACAAGGAAAACAATTTTTTTATTTATTTATGTCTAATTTTTGCTTACATTGGGTAAGCTCCATGGTCTATTCACATGGTTGTTGTCTTTATCCATTAACTAACTATTGTTAATTGTTTTATTTATTCATACTTGCTTTATTTATTTGCATACTGTCATTTTTACTGACTATAAAGTCAACGTTGTCTTAACATCCACTAGGGTCACTTCCGGTCAAGATTCATCGCAAACAGTAACATTTTTCTCAATGTATTCTTTGTCAAAAAATAAAAGGTTTTTTATGATCAATGCCTTCTTTTTTAAAGTTTCTCTTTGAATTTTGCCACCAGTTTAGTATCCATTTAGCATCATGTTTAAATTTAATTTTTCATAAAATCTAAACTTATTTTATAAATTAATATATTTTTAAACTAAATTAAATCGAGTTTTAAAAAATGATAATTTTTAAATGAAAATTATAATTTGTTCACTCTCAAGAAAGTGAGAAAGGTCACCTTGGCGTACTTAATCAAAACCTCTCATCCGTATGTCTGTACAGTTTAAAGTTGTAAACAAATGCAAGGTGTGGTCATGGCCATTAATAAGGTTTTTTTTATGTTGTTCTCATCACAGATTACAACAAAGCGGACTTAAAACAGAGCATCAAGGAATAGGGAATCCAATAACATATCAAAGGCTAATGGATGAGTCAAGTTCTGTTGATGCAATGGTCAACAGAGAAACCTATTTTTAATCTTACTATTCTTCAAAACCGATCACATTAAGGTGTAGAAATTCAATGCAAAATAATTGAAAAGGATTATCTGACACAAAAGAAAAAAGAATTGACAAGGATTATCTAACACAAAATATAAAAATAAAAATAAAAAATTGACAAGGATTATCTAACACAAAAGAAAAAAGAATTGGCAAGGATCGTCTAAGACAAGAAATGGAACTTGTGGATTATCCAGTGGTTGTGTTTGTTTGGGAGATTCAATATGGAACATGGGAAACACTACTTCAATATGCAATATGAACTCCCACCTGTGAACTTCCACAGAGCATCAACAAAATCCAAATTGGTACGAGCTAAATAGAGTTGCCTCGCTGGGTTTCATAAACATAACTTGGTATCATGCTTGTGTTTCTATACACTACATTAGCATCTGGAGCAAATTCTCTTATTGTTACTATTATTGCTTGCTAACATAGAAAATGGTTAACTTAGATAACATAGATAGACAAGAGGTATTGCATAGCATTCCTTTTGTACAGAAAGGTTGTATTCAGGGCTACTATGGGGTGAATTGGAAGTGTCAAAATCATCTTGTAATTGACGAAGAAAACATGAGAAACACACGCTTATGAAGTGTACTGTAACTCCCTTATTCTGTAAATGCGTATTCAAATGCAAGTGTCATTTGTTGATTACAGATGAAAGGGTAGTCATTTAGAGTGTATAATGTAAAACTTGGAAACATTTGTTTGGGCTTAAGAACCGATGGAAATCCCATATTGGTGAAGGCATCTTAATAAATGCATCACTGGTATAATAAAGTGAGTTTCGAATGCATTTCCTAGTTAACTAATCCAAATAAAAGTATACAACAAATAGCATAACAAGGAAACCCAAAAGGGTGGCCCTAGAAACAATGAGGCTGAGAAGAAGCAAGTAGTATAAAAGAGAACCTGGAGAAGGAAATCCTAAACAATTTTCTTCAAATAAATCCTGCAGAAATACGCAAAGAGAACAAGCTGCAGAAAATGATAAATTCTACAGTACAATGCAAAATGAAGTGGTTGACATAAAAAATGCAAAACAAAATTATGGGATTTTACCTTTCAACTAATTCCCTTAGGATTTTGGGAAACTTTGTTAGACCAACATAGATCCATCATAAACCCGAATCTATTAAGCACTGAGAGGGATCCAAGTTCTTAAGAATTTAAATTATTTTCATCTTAATTTTTTTGCACACCAAGAAAAAATTGACACTCAAGAAATTGGATCCCTCTCGACACTTAATAGATCCTTGTTTAAGATGGATCTATGTTGGTTTTAATTTTTTATATTTTATAAGCCGACATGAATTTTTTAATTACTTTATTTTTTATTTTTGATGAGTTATGAGCCGACATGAATTTTTTTTAATTACTTTTTATTTTTGATGAGTTATGAGCCGACATGAATTTTTTTTAATTATTTTTTACTTTTTGGAACATTACGTTACATAATGTAACAAACGTGACAACATGTCCCCCATACTGGGTTGTGAGCACCTCGCCATCCTCGGTGCAACAAGTTGCTTTGGTGGAAAATCATAGGCTTGTTTAGACATTGTGGCCATATCAATGATTCGGTTAGTAAATTGATATCCCACATTGCTTAGGAGGCCTTGGTTCAAGAAAACACGGAATTTGAAATCAATTATTAAAGGAATCAAGACAGATACACATTGGAAATAAAGCATGACATGAAAAGAGTATATAAACCTGAAGAATCAAGTCGTGGGGAACACACACGTTTAGAAGATGGAGAGAAGATACATTCTGTGTGGGGAACACACACGTTCGAAAGAATGCCTAACCAAGTGACTTTCGTTGACCTACAAAAAGGATTTAAATTAGGTCTAATCATTTTATTCCTAAATCTTCATTTAAATTATTCGTAAGATTACTGATTTTGCATTTTTTGTAATATACTAAGTGTAAGTGTGAGGTGGGAAGACTTGGGTCATCATATCTTCATCTGCATAACCCTGTCTTCTGTCTTTTGAGCCAAATTTGTTGCACTAGTTGCAAGCATAACTAAAACATGTTCGAAGCATATACACTAGAACACGTAGAATAGGTTGACTCAAAGAATGAAATTTGAATTAATGATTTGGTGCTTGATCATCATAATCTCTATCTCAAAGAATGAAATTTGAATTAATGATTTGGTGCTTGTTCATCATAATATCCATCCAAAGATGAATATATGGAGGGTAACAAGTATATAAAAATATCTATATTGATCTCGAAAAAGCTAACCTGATATCAAACTATATTGTGGATACTAATAAGCTAGCATTCGCAAATTAATGTCTCAATTGTACAGGGACAGAGACACAAGCATCTAAGTCACCTGATTCAAAATCAAGTTTGAATTTGATGAAGATAAAACCCAGGAAAAAATTGTCAATGCAAAAATCCTAAACAATTTGGCATTAAATTATAAAAAGAATAGCAGGGCATTCTTGTGGCAACCATTCCAATCCCGACATTCCTATGTGGGTGTTTTTGTGTGGAATCTGGACATTCTTGAGTCAAAACACTAGACTCCTTATGTATCCATTTCTGTGTATCCATTCCTATGTGGGTGTTTTCGTGTGGAATCTGGACATTCTTGAGTCAAAACACTAGACTCCTTATGTATCCATTTCTGTGTATCCATTCCTATAGCAAACACACTGAGACAGGAGTTCCTTAGATAATTCAAGATGTTCACAGACGTCAGAGTGTCAATTTCACATTATAGATTTCACTTTTGAAGAATTAAGCAACTTATAAGACAAGTGCTCGAAGTTCAAAGTTGTTATCAACATCCATTGAGAGAAAGAGCGAAGATGTATGTACATTTGCCAATAGATCAGCATAGATCCATCTTAAACCTAAATACTAATAAGCTAGCATTCACAAATTAGTGTCTCAGTTGTATAGGGACAGAGACACAAGCATCTAAGTCACCTTATTCAAATCAATTCTGAATTTGATGAAGACAAAATTTAGGAAAATTTGTCAATGCAAAAATCCCAAATAATTTGGCATTAAATTATAAAAAGAAGAGCATGGCATTCTTGTGGCAAACATTCCAATCCTAGCATTCCTGTGTAGGTGTTTCTGTGTGGAATCTGGACATTCTTGAGGCAAAGCACGCTATGCCTAGACTCCGTATGTAACCATTTCTCTATATCCATTCCTGTAGCAAACACATTGAGACTGGAGTTCCTCAGATAATTCAAGATGTTCACAGAATTCAAAGTGTCAATTTCACAAAGTTCCCATTGTAGATTTCACTTTTGAAGAATTAAGCAACTTATAAGACAAGTGCTCGAAGTTCAGAAACTGTTATCAGTATCAGTTGAGAGCAAGAGTGAAATATGTATGTACAATTGCTCAATGCAATTGTAGATGTTTTGATCCCCCATACCAAGAACTCTACAATCCCTCATGGACGAAATGTTGAGGCTCAAGTGATTACCATGGATTTTTATTTATCAACGGTTTCTTCTTCTTCTATCATTGTTAATGCTTCCAATGATATGGAAGATTGTTCAATTTCTTTCAAAGACTGAAAATTTTACAAATGAGTTTGTTGTTTTGTCAATGGAAATGCATAGAGAAAACCTTGTACTCCTGCTGCTGGCAGTCACATTGTATTCTTCTAGATTTTGCAATACATTTCAATACAAATTTCTTTAATTTAGTTTACTATTTATAATGAATTATGCTTGTTTCAATGTAGAAAATGCAATACAATTCCATAAAAGTTTATTTCTTCTGGTGTATTGTTTAGAATGAATGATGCATTTTTCATTGTAGAAAAAGTTCAATATATTAAGACTAGAAAATGTCATCGAGTCCAATATTGCATTAACATGGGAAATATTTTATGGACATTGATTGGAAAACACATATTTTACCAATTTTCATTCCTTGTAAATGAAGGTTGTGTATGTTTCTCATAGAGCAATTGACGAGACTGGCAATAGTTGAAAGGAAACAGAAAATGGTTGTTATTGGTCTGCAAATTTGTTGAAATACAGTAACTAGAAACTATAATAAGAATAGTACATGTAGGCAGACCATATCTCAAATCATATTTTGGAAACATGGTTGAAAACCTTTTTGAAAAGCCTCCCAAGTCTTCATGCTTCAAATTATGTGCAACGACATATCATGAGTGGTAAATATTTACGTATAAGAACATCAATGTGGTTCATAATGTTAAAGGACGGTGTACTGTCACCTACCCAAATTTTGAGGATATTTATTTCATTTGCAAAATACTTTATGTTAAATTATAATTACAAAATTTTTGTAATTATGACCAAAGCTGGTCAAAGATAACTGTAATGACTTATTATTATTATTTAATAAATTAGAAAAGGAGACAAACACTCAAGAAAGCTGTTACAAGAGTGTTCACTGACCCACTAGGAGGAATGGAAGCTGTTAGAAGGCATGGGACAGATGGCAGCATTTGCACTCCACCACTAGCTGTTGGTTATGGGACAACTACCCCTAAAATTGTGGCATTATTCCCCAGGTGGGAGAAGTGAGCAGGTAGCTCATTAATGACCAGTTAATCACTAAAAGGCCTACGCAGCCTACATAAGGCAATTTGAATTGAGCAGGAAGCTCTTACAATATTTTTTGCAGAAATATTCCTCGAGTGCATCAAGTGATGACTGAGAGATTCGAATAGGGAGGCTATGTGAGAGTGCAATTGTGAGTCTGCAAATTTATTGAGAAGGAAAACCAGAGGTGCTGGTGCAGGTCCCTTTGACTGCTGAGTCTTTAAGACTGGATAAACTAATTTCTGCTGCAAGTTGAGGACCCAAGTTTCTAAAGTTTCTTCCTCCTGGTGGTTCAGTGAACAGGCTCGAGGGTCCTAAGGTAGGCATCTTGGCTGTTTTCAGGAGTAGGTTGGGTGGAACAGGCTTCTTAGGTGTTTGTCCACTTATCTACTGGTTCAGGTTCTACTTGTTCTTCTGTTAATTCTTGTTTTTACTTTCTAAAAGGGATTATGTTCTTTTTAAGATTGAATGATAGAATGAAATCCTTCTCTGTATTTTTCCTCACGCTGTTTTATGCACCGTACTCTAGTACAAAGAAGAGTAGTTTAGAATAGATTAAAGATAGGCTGAATGCCAAGTGATTGAAAAAATGAATACAGTAGGGTTCTTGTTAAATTCTGTCATTTCAATATTTAATGTTTAAAACGCAGAAAGAAGATTACAGTATAGTATAAACAGAAGCATAGTATTTATCCATTTCGATTTCGTTTATTTCTAGATAGTAATAAATTGCATTTTCAAGATCATGAATTTCATATTTCCAAGCATTTCATAATCTAGGTATTTTAGCAGCTATAAAATTAATCTCTGTACAGATTTTTGTACACATATTATTGCTTCACTAACTTTCACTTCTAATTTTCATTTATCAAACATCTGCTCGGGAATATAAAAACCCTATGTTATCATAAGACTGAGAATCCGAGCTTTTATCTGGTTCATCGTTTATAAATTTCTTATCAAGCCACTCACGGCAACCTTCAGATAACTATATTAAACCTATCATCTAACCCTAAACAACATTCTTTTTCTTTTACTTACAAATTCTCGTATTGAGAATACAAACAAGATATTTTAAACATCAAGTAACTTCGCTAGGCCGAAGGAATAATTTATTCAAAACCTAGCAAGAAACTCATACCCTGTATCGAAACTATTTTGATACACAGGTTAAGTCTTGACTACAAAAGGTTCCGCACAAACCTGATAGCAAACGAAAGCTACAGCTAGGGTTTCTTTCGTAAAACAAAATAGAACACTGGGGCATAGCCATTTCAAAACACTTGATAGCCGAATTGCATATTTTCACATTTCCCAAAAAATAATATCAACAATGACGACAAGGTACAGGAAACAGCTATCTACAGACGACCATCATGGTTTAGCATCACCTTAACAATTATTTAAATAAGTTATCAAACCCTACTTTAACCAAAAAGGTAACATTCTTTCAAGACGAGCCTTTGTGCAAAAGGAGTGAGCGAAACCTCAACTCTCAGGCGTCGCATTCACCATTAAAATTGTATAACAGAGTTACATTACGGACCTGTTATGGTCCCACAATACATAGGGCTTACCCCTTATTAACCCAAAACATTAAAACGAGATCGTGAAGCAACAAACCACACAGGGATTTACCCTTAACAAACAACAGAACAATACGATCTCGAAGTTCTTAGCAAACAACGCAACTAAGCATCTAAGGGCCGAATAGCAACTTAAACAAATGAAGGCCATCCTCTGTATAGCATTTATCAAATTAAAGTTTTAAAACTTCACTCAGCCATCACCGGAAACAAGGTCGAATAGTTCCAATTCTCGGTACACAGCAAGCACCATCAAAACCATGCCAAAAGGCACCTACGAGGTTTCGAGAACCACCGAAACTTACCAGGAAGTAGATGCATCACCTCCATCCCAGAACCTTTGATAATAACCTCCTGCGAAGTGGGTACCTGCCATTGATACAGTCCGAAGGATTACGAGCTGAGAGCACTATTATATAAACAAATAACACAGTAATACTTCATTCGTGAGCACTTACCTTTAGAATCGAAACCCTGAGCATTGGCACCTCACACCAGTATGAACAACGAAGCTCGATGGCTTTCGACAGACAACGACGAGCTAAACATAAAGAACCCTTTTACAACTGGAGGATTGAACTACGAATTTCAATAACGAACAGGAGAAAAACCACATACAACCACCATGGCCGAATTGTAGTGCTATGGCACAAGAAGGAAAAAAACCTGCAACTATTTTAACACTATTCACTCACAGGTCCAAGGTTTGAAACCGAGGGAGGAACCCTCCTCTCAATAGACTCTAAAACCCTACATTGCAACAGTCGGTCGGCTCTACGACCTTCCACCAAAAACGTAGAAATGAAAGCTAGAAAACCAACTTTCACTTTTTACCAACGTAAGAATAGGGTATCATTCCCAGCCTCAGATCTCGCAGAGATCAACGGTGGATAGTTGCCAGTTAAAGCACGTTGAAACTTGAACCACGAGTGCAATCAATGTTGCATTGATTACTTTTTCTACCAATCGCCAAGTAAGCAGGTCGAGAGCCAGTGCATGGCACAACTCAGCATTTTGTGATACCAATTTCAGTTTCGATCACGTGGATACCATCCAACTCAGCCCTCCACTTCACTTCACGGACGTGCAACGTGATGTCAAGTCTTAAATCCGACAGTTGGAAACATTAACGTTCATTACCCTATCATGATCAATACATTGCAACATTAGTTTCATAGTTCACAATTGATAAGTATGCAAAGGTTTGTTTTTAAGCAACGTAAGTATTATATGTCATGATGATTATGCAAATACTTAGTCATTTAGGATTATCTTGTCACACCTAAGTGATAAAACAAAATGTTGATAATTATGCATTCCAATAGTGTCGTGGTATTAGTTAAGCATTTAAATGTTGGAACGGGTATTGTATAGTTACTTTTTATTGTACATATTTCTCCCCTATAGTATATGTATAGGCATATAGGGCATAATTTTATATTTCCTGCATCAACCATGTAATGCTAGAACAATTGATATGTGAAGGGCTTTAGGCAAAGCCTAAGTCAAGTCGGTACATAACTATAATATTAATTCATAGTACAGGTGTTATATTTACAAGTATTTCAGTAATGATACATTTGGATAATGGTATTACTACTTGGTGTCATTAATAATAGTCTTGTTAGTACGGTTTTTCATGGATAATAATTGTAGTTATGCAGAAACAAATAACAACATGATTTGGATAACATTGGATAGTTGGAAAGTCAACTTGTAGATGAGATTGAGAACCAAGATAACCATACCTCCAGTGAACTTGTCTCGCAGGGAAGTACTTAGCATTCTAATTTTACATTGACGATGAATTGAAAGACACCTATACTTTTATCACATGTTGTCGTAGAATTTCTTACCTACGGTCTGCACATGGAAACAGGGTTCAAATGCCTTAGCTAAACGTAGCTAAGTAAGCTCCAGGGTACCTCGTAGGACTGCCCTTTCATCACCATCAAAAACAACTGTCAGAACCTAGTCAATAAAAACTCTATCGCAAAATATCGAGAGTCACTATTAACACGAATAAAAACAATGTCGTAAGCATCTCAACAGAAGTAGGACGTGTCGCAGTCATTAATTTGTCTTTAGTTAAGAGTCTCAATAATTAATTGTTTTCTGCATTAATGACTTCATTAATTAATGCTGTCTTTATAAGCCCTTATTATTTCCGCATTTACAATTATTAACATTTAATGTTGATTTAA
Organism: Larix kaempferi; assembly: GCA_027924585.1. Taxonomy (NCBI): domain Eukaryota; kingdom Viridiplantae; phylum Streptophyta; class Pinopsida; order Pinales; family Pinaceae; genus Larix; species Larix kaempferi. Next base: position 7,436,124 of record BSBM01000866.1, read on the forward strand.
TTTTTTTTAAATTTTTATGAAATTATCGGGATGTTCCATGTGGTATCAGAGTTCATGTTCGAACTCTAGGCCTAAAAAGGTCCAAGAAACACGCAACAGAATTTTATGACTACGAAATTCTTTACTAACTCAAGTTTAAATTATTTTGTGGTATACATAAATTTGTTTTTAAGTTACAGGTATGGAAGGATCAGCTGAACGTATAGAGGACAAATTTCCACCAAACAGCCATAGTACGGGACAACAATTTGAAAGGGAAGTCCATGGCAATCTGAATGACAATTCGTCAGAACTATTACGTGCTTTTCAAGAGTTGAAAGCAGAGACAAGATCAGTAAAGCAGGACAATGAGAGAATTCTGAGAGCACGAGAGGAATTAAATCGAGTATTGTTCGATCATTGCCCAACAAATGAACGGGATAGAGAAGTTGAACATACTTCCAGGACTGAAGACTCATCTTATGGGGGCAAGAGTAAGCAAGTAAAAACATATGATGTAAACAGCAGCTCCACATCATCAGGAACTGCCAAGCATCCACGTAAAAAGAAACGTGACTATTCTAGTGATAGCAGTGAAGGAGGGTTCAAGCCAAAGAGAAAAAGCCATAAATAGTATGAACAGATATCTAGGGAGTTCAAGAAAATCAAACCCCCAACTTTCAATGGTGAAACTGAGAAAGGAGAGAATGCTGAGGCATGGCTATCCGGCATGAAAAAGTATTTTCAGATCTATGATTACTCAGAATCCTTAAAGGCAAAAATGGCAATTTATAATCTAACCGGGAAGGCAGACATTTGGTGGCAAGACCTCAAAAGAGTAAAAGGGATAAAGGACAGAAATGTGAGTTGGAGTACTTTTAAAAGATACTTCAAAAAGAAATTCTTATCTTAGTAGTATTATGAAGAAAAATCCAAAGAATTCTATGATTTAAAGCTGGGAACGATGAACATGAAAGAACTGAACAACAAGTTTCTAAATTTGCTGAGATATGTGCCATACCTGGTGGAAGAAAAATCGAAGATTCAAAGATACCTGAGTTGTCTACCCTTCAGCATCAAGGACATAATAGAGTACGATAGCCCAAAGACGTTAGAAGAAGCCATGAGGAAAGCAACTTTTTGCTTTGATCAGAATAGGAAAAGAGAAGGGGCATCTAGCTGGAAAAATCATAAACCCAGTAATGTTGAATTGAAAAAGAAAAATTTCAGGTTTAGTGGAAATTCTGGTTTCGAAAAGAAAAAATTTCAGAATCAAAATTTTCAAGGGAACAATCCCAGGAATACTCAGCAACAGAAATTTACAGCCACTAGAAATGCTCCCAATGTTGCCAGAACCAATGACCAGAAGCCACCTATAAAATGTTTTGAGTGTCAAGGTCCTCACTATGCTTCAGACTGTCCCCTTGGGAAGCAGACAACCAACCATATTCATTCCATACAAACTGAAGCTACAGTAGGATATTTGGCATGAGAAGTACCTAGAATTAATGCAACACTAGACAATAAGCAAGCAAAACACCAAGTCTCAATGGTAGAGGTTGAAGGTATGCTACAAAACCATCCAATTTCTATTTTGATTGATCTGGGTGCTAGTCTGAGTTATATATCACCAGCTATTGTAGAAATTTTTAAGTTGAAAACAGAAGAAAAAAAATCAATAAATCCTGGTTAGTTAGACTAGCAACAGGAACAAAAAGAAAAGTTTCTGATTTCATGGAAAGCTGTGTTTTATCTATGAATCAGCTAAAAACACAGATTAAGTTAAATGTTTTGCCTTTAGGATCATATGATATCTTAATCGGTATGGACTGGTTAGAAACCCATCATGTCATTATGATTTGCTATGAGAAGAGTTTTACATGTATAAACGACGAAGTAGAAACGATAGAAGTAAAAGGCATTCCAAGAAAGACATCACTTAGGCAGATTTCAGCTATGCAAGTAAAGAAAGCAATCAGAAAGGGATGTCAAATGTTTGCAGTAAATGTAGTAAATGAGGAGTTAAGTACTACATAAGACAAACTGAAATTAGAGGACATACCTGTCTTAAATGATTTCCAAGATGTTTTTCCTGAAGAGATTCCAGGATTACCTCCTAAAAGAGATCTAGATTTTACTATTAAGTTAATACCAGGTGCAGTGCCAAATTCCAAAGCTCCATACAGGATGAATATACTAGAGTTGAATGAGTTGAAATCTTAGTTGAAAGAACTGATTGATAAAAAGTATATAAGACCCAGCGTGTCCCCCTGGGGAGCACCGGTCATTTTTGTTAAGAAGAAAGATGGCACCTTAAGACTTTGCATAGATTATCGTCAACTGAATAAAATGACGATCAATAATAGATACTCGTTGCCCCGCATTGATGATCTATTTGATCAGCTGCGCGGAGCAACGATATTCTCAAAGATTGATTTACGGTCAGGATATCATCAGGTTCGCGTGAAGGATGAATACATTTTCAAAAGAGCCTTTAGAACTCGATATGGACATTATGAGTTTGTGGTCATGCCGTTTGGATTGACTCATGCCCCGGCAGTATTTATGTGCCTAATGAATAAAATTCTGCACAAATACTTGGATAAATTCGTCGTTGTGTTTATCGATGATATTTTAGTAGCAGAATATATAGCTAAGTGTTTTGACTGTCAAAAAGTAAAGGTGGAACATCAACATCCTGCTGGGTTGCTACAGCCATTGCCTATACCTAGCTGGAAATGGGAAATCATAAGTATAGATTTTATCATTGGGTTACCAAAGAATCAGAAACAAAATGATTCCATCATGGTGGTAGTGGATAAACTTAGCAAAGCATCACATTTCATTTATGTAAAGACTACTCATAAGGCTCCAGACATTGCAGAAATTTTCATGAAGCAGATTTTTCGCCTGCACGGGATACCAAAGGTAATAGTGTCGGACCGTGACTCAAAGTTTACAGGAAATTTTTGGAGGTCCTTGTTTAAAGGGTTGAATACAACCTTAAATTTCAGCGCCGCATTTCATCCTCAAACAGATGGACAAACAAAAAGGGTGAATCAGATTTTGGAGGACATGCTAAGAATGTATGTTAAGGATCAACCTAGTAAGTGGGAGGACTATCTGCATTTAGCAGAATTTGCATATAACAATCGTTACCATGCATCAGCCAAGCTTAGCCCGTTTGAAATATTTATGGTAGGAAATGTAACACACCAGTTTTTTGGGGTGATCTAGTTAACAGGGTTATATTAGGACCTGAATTGTTGCAGGAGCTAGAACTAATTGTGAAACAGGTACAAAGCAATCTTAAAGCTGCCCAAGATAGGCAGAAAAGTCAAGCAGACCTTAGAAGAACTCATAAAGAGTTCCAGGTTGGTGAGCATGCTTTTCTTAAGGTAATGCCGAAAAAGAGTTCCTTGAAATTGGGAAGCTGTGCCAAACTAGCACCCAGGTATTGTGTCCTTTCGAAATTTTGTCAAGGGTTGGACCTGTGGCATATCAATTGGCCTTGCCCTCAAACCTCAAAATACATAATGTTTTTCACGTTTCATTGTTAAAGAAATATGTGCACGATGCTACTCATGTTGAACAAGACGGTGATTTTTCGGTGGAACTGGACTGTATCCTAGGAAGGAAGGAAACTTTACTTTGGAATCGCACCATTGGGCAGGTAAAGGTGCAATGGAAGCACCTTAGCCCAACAGAGGCAACCTGGGAGTTGGAAAGCAGTATGCGCGCAGCATACCCAACTCTGTTTCAGGAAAACTCAGAGAGTGAATAAATCAACATCGAGGACGATGTTGAGACTTAAGGGGGGGTGTATGTCACCTACCCAAATTTTGAGGATATTTATTTTATTTGCAAAATACTTCATGTTAAATTATAATTACAAATTTTTTGTAATTATGACCAAAGCTGGTCAAAGATAACTGTAATGATTTATTATTATTATTTAATAAATTAGAAAAGGAGACAAACACTCAAGAAAGTTGTTACAAGAGTGTTCACTGACCCACTAGGAGGAATGGAAGCTGCTAGAAGGCATGGGACATATGGCAGCATTTGCACTCCACCACTAGCTGTTGGTTATGGGATGTGGCATTATTCCCCAGGTGGGGGAAGTGAGCAGGCAGCTCATTAATGACCAATTAATCACTAAAAGGCCTAGGCAACCTACATAAGGCAATTCGAATTGAGCAGGCAGCTCTTACAATATTTTTCTGCATAAATATTCCTCAAGTGCATCAGGTGATGATTGAGAGATTCGAATAGGGAGGCTATGTGAGGGTGCAATTGTGAGTCTGCAAATTTATTGAGAAGGAAAACCAGAGGTGCTGGTGCAGGTCCCTTTGACTGCTGAGTCTTTAAGACTAGATAAACTAATTTCTGCTGCAAGTTGAGGACCCAAGTTTCTAAAGTTTCTTCCTCCTGGTGGTTCAGTGAAAAGGCTCGGGGGTCCTAAGGCAGACATCTTGGCTGTTTTCAGGAGCAGGTTGGGTGGAACAGGCTTCTTGGGTGTTTGTCCACTTATCTACTGGTTCAAGTTCTACTTGTCCTTCTATTAATTCTTGTTTTTACTTTCTGAAAGGGATTATGTTCTTTTTAAGATTGAATGATTGAATAAAATGATAGAATGAAATCCTTCTCTGTATTTTTCCTCACGCTGTTTTCTGCACCGTACTCTAGTACAGAGAAGAGTAGTTTATAATAGATTAAAGATAGGCTGAATGCCAAGTGATTGAAAAAATGAATACAATAGGGCTTTTGTTAAATTCGGTCATTTCAATATTTAATGTTTAAAACGCAGAAAGAAGATTACAGTATAGTATAAATAGAAGCATAGTATTTATCCATTTCGATTTCATTTATTTCTAGATAGTAATAAATTGCATTTTCAAGATCATGAATTTCATATTTCCAAGCATTTCATAATCTAGGTATTTTAACAGTTGTAAAATTAATCTCTGTACAGATTTTTGTACACATATTATTGCTTCACTAACTTTCACTTCTGATTTTCATTTATCAAACATCTGCTCAGGAATATAAAAACCCTAAGTTATCATAAGACTGAGAATCCGAGATTTTATCTAGTTCATAGTTTATAAATTTCTTATCAAGCCACTCACGACAACCTTCAGATAACTATATTAGACCTATCATCTAACCCTAAACAACATTCTTTTTCTTTTACTTACAAATTCTCGTATTGAGAATACAAACAATATATTTTAAACATCAAGTAACTTCGCTAGGCCGAAGGAATAATTTATTCAAAACCTAGAAAGAAACTCATACCCTGTATCAAAACTATTTTGATACACAAGGTTCTGCACAAACCTGACAGCAAACGAAAGCTAGAGCTAGGGTTTCTTTCGTAAAACAAAATAGAACACTGGGGCATAGCCATTTCAAAACACTTGACAGCCGAACTGCATCTTTTCACATTTCCAAAAAAATAATATCAACAACGACGATGAGGTACAGGAAACAACTATCTACAGACGACCATCATGGTTCGGCATCACCTTATAGTAGATGCATACAACTACTCATTTCACTTTAGTAACCAACAACATCAAAATGCATTCATTAGCATGAGTCACCTAGTTGTCAAGATGGGACTTCTTCAGGTTATAAAAAGGGTAAAAGGCAAGACTATGAACTAGGAGTGAGCGAGAAGGTGTGGCCTTGATCAGTTAACAAGTATGACAAAGCAAGACTGGTTCATAAGAAGAATGGACATCACAAAATAACAATGGTTTCATAATTATCTTCTACTATCAACATAATGCATGAACAAAAAATGCGCCATTTTCTAGAAACTGACCCTCCAATTCTTTTAGGAGTATAACCATACCAAATCCATGTTGGTCTCTGCATGATACACATACTTAACCAAACGACATGATATTATGGGTTTAGTATACAACTGCAACAGCTTGTATGTCAACCAGTCTTTTGAACCAACATCTAGAATTTACATCCCTTATTCATTTCCAAGGTTGCCTTTGACACAATAATTCCATCAATCAATATTGGAATAACATATAAAGAATAGGTCTACATAGGATGAGCCTACAATATATTTCCTTCCATTCATTTCAACTCAAAACTATAGCTAATTGAGAGAGGAGGGGAGACTTCACATGTTTAAACAGGGTGCGGAATAACAATCCTAAAGCCTTGCACCCAAGTCGACCATCAATCATAACTTCTTTATGTAACCCAACATCATCTGGATACATAATTTAAATTATGGAACAAACCTTCAACACAACCCATGAATTCATGATGTGAATTGGGACAACCAAACAAACAGATCGACCATCTCTTCAATCATATATAACAACAAACACCACTGCAATCAACATAAGGGGAGGCATAATGCTCAAAGAAAAGCATATGATTGCAATCCTGGGGCCTTACCAACTTAGTCATTGTAACCACAAGGCATCTTTCAACAAAGCATTCTTCAATAATAACATAGAGGTATACTACTAGTAGGGTTTTAACCACAATCGACGAGCTTCACCGTTCGAGCTAAGGAAAGCGAGTCCAGGAACATAAATGGATTGGTGCATTTGGTAGTATCAAAACTCATTGTCCTCGATTTTATGAAATTGTAACCCTTTGACTGGAGCTTTACATGAAAATTCAACAAATAAGAGTTCGTCATTCGGGTAAAATACAACTTAGAGTATAACCGCCTGGGGAACATATAGCACAAACATCTATTTGATGCCAATGTTATAGGTCAACTAATCTTCAAATCATTCACCAATATACCCACATTAACCAAAATAACCCAAAGGGTACCCACACATAACAAAACATATGATCATTCACCTATATAGTGTTGCTCATAACAAGTTTAATTTTGGCGAACAATTCCAGTGGTGACACATAGGATTCAACAATGAACACAAGATAAGGGATAGGCAAATAGGTGAACTCCATAAGTTAGTTTCAGAGGGTCGAGTTCAAGCCACACACATAGACAAGTCACAGTCAACATATTCAAGGGTTGGCGCAATTTTGGAAAGGGATGGAATAGCTTAACCGAGCCAAGACAAAAATCACAATACATATATTCATATGTATACACAAATGATTCACAATGGCCGAGGGCCTGCAAAAGAATACAATTAGACCGCTGCATGGATGATGCAAAACAGAGGTAGCATAAGAGTATACACACAGTAAATCACATCCTTATCCCGATATTTCCCATTCACGCGGGCTTCCATTTCATTGCAAGAAAACCAAAGAAATGAATTTGTCATGCATTATATCTCTTAACTAGGTATGGGCACCAAGGTGAGCAGGAAAGCAATGATAGGGTAGTGGGGTAGGGTAGATAGCTAGATAACTAATCAAATTAAACACATTTGATATTGAAGCTAAACCATTTCATCTAAATTTGTACATGCCTTGTCCAAATGAGTGACCGAAAACCAATTGCAAACTTGTCAACTAGCTAAGTTGTACACACTTGATCCCACTTCCAAACTTTCAAACCTTAAGCCAAACTTCGTAGTTTTTTAATATTTTCACATCAACATTAGCCACCAAAATTTCATAGGGAGAAAATTCTCAAAGATGTGTGACTAGAGAAGAAATGCAGAGAATGAGCATCAAGCCCAGCAAAACTCTACTTACCAAGTTCAAATTCCAACAAAATCCAACATTTACTCACCATATCGATCAACCAATACACCACAACATGCAAGCAAGGTGGCGAAGGGATCAAAATCATCAACCAAAGACACATGGCGGACATTACAACCACAAATCTTACAAACATTAAACCACAACGGTTGATCAACATATGGTGTTTTAAATACATCGTACGTAAGATCAATCCGTTTAATCTACAAATGATCTGATTGATATACAATGCCAGTTCTCGGATTGTTGCATAGGACGAACATTAAACACCACAACCGTCACTTTACACATATAATCAACCAACTAAATCATCAACAAAAGTCTACATCATATGCCAACTCAACCATAGAGCAAGACGACACCATTCAGTCACCCATTGCCACGAAGTGCCAAGTCATCGATCTCATAGCACAGGCGTACATATCCTTGTTTCTCCCGCATGTTTTATCCCACATGCATAATACAATTCAATTCTTGACACTATATAATCACCGCTCAACACAACATTTTCTAAGTAACACCAAGGAGTTAGGCTTGTGCACAAAGCACGTGAGCTCGATCCTATTGTTGTATGACAATTTGGGCTTGATTAGCTTAGAGTAAAATAGTGAAATGCACAGTGGTACTATAAATAGTTTTTTGATTAATAGAGCTTAAATCAAATACACCTATGGCCTCAATATATAACATGTGTGTATAACAAATATATCAAATGTAATATAAATATATAGGATGTCGAGCTTAAATCAAATACACCTATGGCCTCAAATCAAATACACCTATGGCCTCAATATATAACATGTGTGTATAACAAATATATATATAACATGTGTGTATAACAAATATATCAAATGTAATATAAATATATAGGATGTCGAGCTTAAATCAAATACACCTATGGCCTCAATATATAACATGTCTGTATAACAAATATATCAAATACACCTATGGCCTCAATATATAACATGTCTGTATAACAAATATATCAAATGTAATATAAATATATAGGATGTCGAGCTTAAATCAAATACACCTATGGCCTCAAATCAAATACACCTATGGCCTCAATATATAACATGTGTGTATAACAAATATATATATAACATGTGTGTATAACAAATATATCAAATGTAATATAAATATATAGGATGTCGAGCTTAAATCAAATACACCTATGGCCTCAATATATAACATGTCTGTATAACAAATATATCAAATGTAATATAAATATATAGGATGTCGAGCTTAAATCAAATACACCTATGGCCTCAATATATAACATGTCTGTATAACAAATATATCAAATGTAATATAAATATATATGATGTCTCCACTAGTGAAAAAAAATAAATATATATGATGTCTCCACTAGTGAAAAAAAATAAATATATATGATGTCGAGCTTAAATCAAATACACCTATGGCCTCAATATATAACATGTGTGTATAACAAATATATCAAATGTAATATAAATATATATGATGTCTCCACTAGTGAAAAAAACAAATTTTAGCATTTCAAGTTTCTTTGCATTTGTATAGAATAACATCCAACTAAGAACTTTAGTATCCATGCATTTATTGCTAGAACTGAGTATATCATGAGGACCAAACTTCAACTGAGTATATCATGAGGACCAAACTTCAGTATCCATGCATTCATTGCTAGAACTGAGTATATCATGAGGACCGAAATTCTTCAGAGTTTTTCTTTTTCCAGCCAATGTCACAATCACATCCATTATAAGACAAATGCATTGTGTTTCCCATTAATACCCAATTTTTTTTATAGGTAGGGCCCCCTTGTTTGATCACAAAAGTACGAGAATACGTAGAAAGGAGAAGCAAAACAAGGCTTCAAAATGTCATTTTTCCAGGACCAAAACAAAATATAAAAAGCTTATGCAATTTCGCAACACTTTCTGAAATCAATCCTCCATGTTGTTTCAAGCATCAACAAATGGAAACTCCACAGGGAGGGCTACGTGAGTATGCCAAACCCACAATTTTTGGTTTCGCATAAGCAAACAAGACAGACCATGATAAGACTCGACAACAAAGAAGATAAAGTGACACATAGACATGACTATGGTATAAATGATGCATCAAATGTACAAAATAGGACTAGGTATGTAAAGTCTCGCAATCCTGTTCAAACAATAATCTTTTCAATGGAAAAAGCATAGGCTGAGACTGTCTTACCAACATCAAGTTGTCCAAATATTTAGTCCCTATCGAAGCAACCTGCATTCAACCTTATCTTTAAAAAAATTGATGGATCAATTAGCATAGAATAGAACATTCACATAGTCAGCAGATTGCAACTCTATGAGATTTCTAGTGCCTTCAGTAAGTTCTAGCACAATGGTGTATATAGAAAAAGTATCAGAAGAAGCTTGTACAAGTTTTCTACATGCCCATATACATAACAAGTAAATCAAATGAAAATAAAATAACACAAGAGAAAATAACATAACAAGTAAAGAAAATCATGCAAGAAATCAAATAAAACTACAAAATTGCTTTCGTTGCTTGAGTTATTATGATTGGGGTGCCCCAAAATAGGGTCAAAGTAATGTTTCAATTGAGATCCATTCGTAGTATAAGTGAACAGTCTGTCATCAACATCCCTTAAGAGGTATTAATTACTCCCCACTACAACAATGATAGTATATGGACCAATCCACATTTTACGAAACTTAGTATGCTTGCCTTTATCAACATGAGCAAAGTCTTGTAATAAGACCCTTTTACCCACTTCAAAAGTAACAGCCTTGGCATGCTTATCAAAATACTTCTTGACAAATTGTTGTTTTCTTTCCACATTATCCAACGCATGTTGTCTTTGTTTACCTAGAGCAAGTAAGGTATGGAATCTTTGAATCAAGTCAGATTCCTTCAACTCTTCAACCTAAAAAGCAAGTCTAAATGAAGCAAGTTGTAACTCAATGAGAATAATAGCCTCTTGACCATAAATCCGTTGTAAAGGAGTAACAACAATGCTAACCTTAGTTGTGGTTCTATCAACCCATAAGGCATACAACAACTGCAAATGCCACTGTCGAGGTTTATCATCTATGATCTTCTTTAGAATTTTCACAAGTTGTTTATTGGTGGACTTAGCTGGTCCATTTCCCTAAGGGTAATAGGAATATGAAAAGGAATGTTTACTCCAAAATTATCACATAAACCCACAAATTTAGCAAAAATGAAATCAAAACCATTATCGGACACCAGCTTCAGAGGAATCCCAAATCTAGGAAAAAGGGTATCTTCCAGAAAAGATATGACTTGATCATTAGTTGAATGCTTGAGGGGGACAACTTCTGACCACTTACTAAAATAATCTATGGTAGTTAATATAAAAATATGGCTAGCTAATGAAGGTGGGTTTATAGGACTGATGATGTCAAGATCCCACTTCTCAAAGGAATGAATTGTTGTGACAACTTTTAGGGGCATAGCAGAAAGTTTCAACCTTCACGTTGCATGTCGACATACGTCACATGATTGCACAAACTTAAAGGAATATTTGAAAATATTGGGCCAATAATATCCTACTCTCAAGACTTTGTGAGCAGTTGTTCGAGCAACAAAGAGTCCTCTAATGTGGACTTCTTCTTCAGTAGAGCCATGCAAAGTTTTAAGCAGTTTATGAGTAGTTTCTTCATCCACACAGCATAATAGAATCCCATCATGAGATCTACAAAATAAGAAAGAGCCAAGGACCAAATACTTATAAGCCTAGAGCCTCAACCTTCTACGTTCATTATATTTAAAGGTGTTAGGGAAACGTTGATGAGTCAAGTAATAAACGATATTTTCATACCATGGATGGTCAGACAATTCTATAGCCTCATCCTCCACATATAGTAGATTTGAGGGAATCTCTTCATTAGATTATGATTCTGATAAGGGGTGTTGGCAGTCGTTATCATGAGGTCATGCTCTTGGATCTTAGTAAGCCAATGGGATATTTTTCCTAAGAGAAGAGTCCGTGAAAGCATAAATTTGATAGTAGGCAAGGGCACCTTAACTTCTGTGTACTTCCAAGGATCGGATGTCTGATTTTTTTTGTAGATTTGACCAGGGAATACGTGTGCTTCTCTATTAGGGAGTATTTAACAACATCCTTTGAAGTGCTATGACTCATAAAGGCTATCGGTTGTTTAAATATTTCATGATTTTTTTTCACAAGCATAGACAAAATAACCCCCTTAGTAACATTAGTGTAGATAGCAAAGTCCTTAGTGAAATCTGGGGTAGCAAGCATAGGTGCAGAGGAGATGGCTTTCTTAATCTCGACAAATGCATTTTCGACACTTTCATCCTAGTGAAAGGTTTGGTCACCTTCTAGTAGATTATGTACGGGCTTGACTATTCGAGCGAACTTGGGTATAAACTCGTCCACAAAAATTAATTTTCCCATAAAAGCTTGAATATCCTTTTTGGAGGTTGGTGTAGGTAAGCTTTGAATGGCTTTCACCCTTTTCGGATTAATGTTAATACTTGCATCATATACAATATGACCAAGCAACTTTCCTAAGGGAGTACCAAAAATATACTTGGTGGGATTTAGAGATATACCGCACTTATGAAAACACATGAAAACTTGTCTGAGATGTTCAGAATGGTCTTCTCGGTGCTTAGAGTGGACAGTAAGATCATCTAGATATACATGTATAATGATCCCAATCACATTGTCAAATGCAACATGCATGGCCCTTTGAAATGTAGCACCTACATTTACTAAGCCAAAAGGCATTCATTCATAGGTGAATGTTCCTCATCCAGTGGTGAACGTGGTCTTGTATCTATCAACCTTCTCAAGGCGAATCTAATTGCACCTAAAAAACCACCTAGCAAGGAAATAATTTGTGACCCTGCAACTTGTTACAAGATGAGCTCCATGTTAGGTAAAGGAAAATTATCTTTAATGCTTGCCTTGTTCAGAGCTTGAAAATCGATGCATAGATGAATGTCTCCATTCTTTTTCTGAACATGCACTAAGTTCACTACCCACTCAGAATATTTGATAAGGAAATTGATCTAAGCAACAATCATTTTATCTAACTCATTCTGGATGGTGGCTTCCAAGGAAGGATTAACGGGTCTTTGTTTTTGTCGCACAAGAGTAGCATCTTCTTGAATAGGAATGGCATGGTGGATGATACCAAGATCAAATCCTCGTCGGTCATAGTATGACCAAGCAAAGACATTGTGAAATTCTTTGAACATAACTAAAAACTAATCATTTTATTCTTGCGAGCATGTGGATTCTATGTAAAAGAATCTAGGTTCTTCTTCTGACCCTATTATTCATAGGTATTATGTCATTGATCTTTCTTTTATACTATTGCTTCGTAGGGTGGTGCTTGATGAAGTCACTTGAAGAAAAGGAGTTCTCTAAAGGGGCCAATCCCTTAGGAAATTTATATTTCCCTAAATAAATTACTTCGGTCGAATCATCATGCTCATCTGTAAGAAGTGCTTGTAAACTCTCAACACTAGCAAAAACTTGCCAAGATTCATCATTATCAGGTAAATGTGGTCTATACAAGGATACCATTGAACATTCTAGGATTTCTTGGAAGACATGTCTATAAGGTCGGGCTGCAGAAGAAGCTAGGCTATCAACTATAACGTTTAGTCCTCTCTGGACATGAGTGATGTTGAAGCATGAGATCCTGTTTATTATTTTTGAGACGATATTGGTGTATTTCCTCATGAGTTTGTTGGAAGGTGTGTAAACTTTTATGATCAAATTTACAATCAATTCAGAATCTCTGAACATGGTCAAATTATGGCATACTAAGGCTAAAGAGTTTTCGAGGCCTAGCAATAGGGCCTCAAATTCAGCCACGTTGTTGGTGCATGAAAAATTCAAGCAGAAAGGGAATGAATGAACTTTCCCAAGGGCAGCGTGGATGGTAATTCCTGCTCCATTTCCTTCTTTTGAAGCAACACGATAGAAGTGTATGTGCCTTATTTGATCACGAGGCCCATTAGGTGAAATGGGTTTGGAGTCTTCAATCTCCTCTTCCAAGAAGATATAGTATACTCTGGGATCTGCTTCTATGAAGTTGATCGTTGGTTGTGGAAGTGTTTCAATGTAAGAGACTATTTGTTCTTCTCGAAACATGACGATGATGACGTTTTTGAGACCCCTTATGACGATTAAATGCAAACCATCCATTGAATAGTACCCACTAGTGAGAGATTTCCAATTGCTCCCAAGAATAATTGAATAGTTTCACACACCCATGTCCATGACTTGGATGTTGCAAGTGGTGCATATCTCGGTGTGGGAGCACATGACTAGGGTAACATCCTTAACCTCGCCTATGGTAGTATGTCATTGCTTATTGAAAGAAATCATTTTACGAGGCCTTTCGTTGGTGCAGGAGAGCCCAAATTCTTCCATAATAGTCTTTGACATTACGTTAGGACTTGACCCTCCATCTATGAGGTAGTAATGAGTGACCTTGTCATAAATATTCATGGACACATAGAATGGAGGGTTCTTCGAGGGGATATGGGTGAATAATGAGTCTACATGGTTAGGCTTGGATGTAGTTTCTTCATTCTCCGTAATCAAGTTGGAATTCAGGTTTTGAGTGGAGGGTGGAACGCTGTTAGGGAAGTCTTGAGCTAGGAATTTCTTGAGATTCTCCCTCGACTCTGGGATTCGTGTGAGGTCTAACAAAGTGATGTTGGCCTTGAATTTAGATAAATCCTCAATGATTTTGTATTTTTCATTAGGGATAGATGATGAAGCAACTAGATGTTATTGAGAAGTTTGGTAGTGGTTAACACCCCTAATGGTATTGGAAATGGGTTGTTTCTGGGTTGAGTTAGTGAAGTTTCTACTGAAATCAACAGTTTTATTTTTGTCATTCAAGGTTTGGCTTCACGTAACAATGAACATGTCTTAGTCTCGTTCCTCTAATGTTTACCATGTGGTCTGTCCTCTTACCGAATATATGTCCCTTGGTCGCTTTCATTAGATTGCATGTGTTGGAGTCATGGTACTCATCACAAAAGTTGCACCAAGTACGATTCAGGATGGTCACGTTTGGAACATTTGGAGGTGGGTTTTGAGCTGGAGGAGGAAGTGCGAGGCTCAACTGGCTTATAGGATATGACATTTTCCTTTCGGAGGAGATCATTTGGTTGTTCATGTCCTACATCAATTGTAGGATGGAGGTGATATTTGGATTCCTTCGTGGATCAATCAAGGGAAGTCTAGTTCTTTTAGCTTGTTCTTCATACTTTAAACATGTTTGCAAGGTTGAGCCTAGGTCACTAATTCCTTTCTCCTCTAAATGATTGTGGTAAGAAAAGGGTAGCGTATTGTAATAATGGATCAAGGCCACTTGACTGTGAGGTTAGATGAGATTAGGGATTTGATTGTAAAGCTCAGCCAATCACAAGTTGAAGGATTTTATCGTCTCGTCTGATTCATATATCAGATTGTCGTAATCTCTTAGCCAATCAACTAGGCTTTGTAATTGCCCATAAGTGGACCTAAACCAATAAGAAAGTTTAGTCCAATTTGAAAAGGACTTAGGGGGTAAGTCAAAAAATTCTGTTGTGGATTTCCCTCCCAGGGAATTAACAAATAGATGCATGCATACGCCATTGATATTTGTCCCTATGTTATGACAAATGTTAGAAAACACATTTAGATGCTCCTTAACTGTGCATGTTCTGTTGGTTAAGAATTTAGGCAAGTAGTCTTTGAAATTCGGCAATGGAGTGGTTGCAAAAGCAAGATTAAGGCATGAGAGAATGTGCTACGGGGTGTTGTTGACATCCTCCTCAAATTGGAAGAGTCCATATTTCCAAATAAATTTACCCGAATTCATGGTGGAAGTAGTAGGATTACACCCACTGTGCATGCTTTCGAGTGAGTTTGAGGATGTTGTGGATGATGTCATTTTTCTATTGACAAAAGGTGGTGTCACAGAAGATGGGTTAGCACCAAACAATGATTTTCCTCCTAAATCCGAAAGAGATGGAATCAGGGATTTATGTAAGCAATGCAACTTCTTCTTTCCCCCCCTAACTTCTGATAATGATTCAAACTTGGGAGATTATCTTCTTACACAACGAGATTGTTTAGGGGAATCAAACATGGACCACTATGGTGCATGGGGAGGTTCTCTGGCTTGCCTGGCAACTAGCTCTCATTGTTCTTTTGAAGTGATTTCTTGTCATACGACTTCCCAAGAGTTTTCTAATTGTTCTCTACTTTGTGTAGAGTCCAAAATGAAGTTGAACAGTCCTGAAGTGAGACTGGTTTGATTAAGAAATCCTAGTGGAAGGTCTGGTTGTCATCTAGACAACAAAGTCATAAGGAGACATTCAAAATCATGCTGAATTTTTGTGTGAATAGGCAAAAAACAACATACTAAACTCAGTTCCAAGATCAATTGACTTGTTGTAATGGGGGTAGCATATTATACCAAAATCGGGCTAATAGGACAACAAAAAGTCAGTATTTTAAGCTCATTAAATGTCTCTTCAGTTGTTTAAGTAGTGTGGACTAATAGGCACCCTACAATATCTCCTTGACCCGAATGATCAGGATGTAAAGAAAATGACTCAGTCATTTATCTTAAGCATCAAAGCATGGCAAATAATAGGAAAACTAAAAGAAACTGATAAAGTTAAAAAAATAGTAAACAAGACAACAAAGCCAACCCAGGAAACAAAACAAACATAAAATAATATAGACCTTGAGGCACGCTTTTTGTATAACTGGAAGATTACTAAGAAATCCACATATTGGTCACCAAAAAATGTTGACGCAGGAGATTGGACACTCTCACATCAACTTTTCAACCTCTCGGTCGCCTAAACCAAGAAGAAACAAGAATGTAACCCTGATTTTATAGCCTAACACAATGCACACTCACCACCTTCACGATGTCTGGTGTGGGAACACAAATGAACAAAACAAAATAGAAAGTGGACCAAGTACTTATATCATAAATGCGTTGAACCAATGAACTAAAATAACGATAACATAATCACAAACACATAACCGTACCTTGTATCACATCATTACTTTAAACATGATTCCCTTTATTTCCAGTATGTATTGCAATTAATGAGTGGCTTTATATGATAAGGAAAAAGCAATTAAAACAATAAATAACCAGGCATAACTATCACATTATGAATACAACTGAACAACTCATTCAACATTTTTAGTTGTGATTTTTTAAATGACATTTATAACATAAAATATTGAAAAAATCTAAAATAAATGTAAGAGAAAATACAAAATAAATGCATAAAATGAAACATAAAATAAAAGGAATATGAATATGAAGAAAGCTTATTTATTATTAAAGATAATTGCTTTCATCTATACACTAGAGTACAATCACGATGTTCCTTTAGTCTTTTACGGAAGCTGGGACCATAAATTGTTCTGGCACATATGATTAGCATTTCCGAGACTGCTTATTGTTGTGTAAATAATAAATAATGGAAATCAATATTGTAAAGCTACAAAAAGACTCAGTGAATACTTATGTAAGATGGTACTATCATCTGCAACCAACCAACCAATTAGACAAGCTAATGGCAAATAGATGAACCTTTACATCAACAAACAAATGACATAATATACCTCAAATAGACAATGTCAACACTCAACTTCCTGTTTCTGCCATTTAATTATAACTCCTGCTATCAACAGAACAATTACACTCTAACACACTAGTGCAACTGACGAAAACAACCGTAAAGACTAAGAAACTAGCTCACATCATACCATAGCAAGTGTAATATTCAAAACCCTTATTCTTGGTGCTTGATGTTGCTATATAGCCCACCATTAGAATGGTTGGTGACTCACAATCTTCGAGCTCGTTTGAAGAACATAACTAACTAATGGCAAGTGGAAAAACAAAATAACCACTACACAACGAACAACCTCAAGCATGCGAGAAATAACAAAGTTGGATAAACATATTTGGAGACACAACAATTAAGCGTGGTCAAACAGGGGGCCCTCCTTTCCTTTTCGTATGTCTCTCAGGGGGATGAATTCCCGAGGATCTAGCAATATGCTCCTTGTGACTCCCATACTATTGCTTTTGAGACAAGCACATGCCATACATATGCATAACCATGCATATTCATTTCTCATAATCATAATACCCATACATAAATGCAACAACAAAACATATAAGCATATTTTCATCTCGACATCAATCATGTGTGCAAAAGCATACGTAAAACAAAACATTCTTGTAATGTTTCATGTCATTTAAAACAAGCAAAATACTCTCATCAGTCTCAAAGGAGTGTTGCCAAGTCCATCACCATGAAAAAACCAAATCCATCCAAAACTTGTTTTGCATTTACATGTTCATTTGAATCATAACAACTACTAACTTTAAAAACACAAATCATAAAATTTCTTGGTGAAGGTCCTGAAATGAAATTTATGGAAAGGCCAAGGGCTATTACCTATTTCCACAACCATCTCCACTAGTGCCAACTACCCCAACCTTCATTATGCTCATTACTTCCTTCCATTTGGTCCATTCAGGAGGGGGCAGTTCGTAAGACGAGTGCATAAGATCTTAGGGCTTTTCATGATTATTTGCAGCTTTTTGGGTTTTGTATTTAATTCTAGAGGAGGCATAACTAACTGATGGATGCACTCAAGGTTTTGGTATATGGGAACCACAAATAACCACATGGTCCTAAGGAAAAGGGGGATTGAAATCCCCGCCATCATTATGAACAAGGGGGTCTGGAGGCATCTCAACTATGCTTGGTCGAGGCTGCTGTTAGAAAACGG
This sequence comes from Larix kaempferi, assembly GCA_027924585.1. Lineage (NCBI taxonomy): Eukaryota > Viridiplantae > Streptophyta > Pinopsida > Pinales > Pinaceae > Larix > Larix kaempferi. Next base: position 7,454,602 of record BSBM01000866.1, read on the forward strand.
GATCGCAGAACAATAGCATAAAACAAGATGCAGAAATAAAACACATGAACATAATACAAGAGAGACACCAATATACGTGGTTCACCCAATCTGGGCTACGTCTATGGAGAAATTGCCCGTCCTTTTATTATACCATCCAACAAATGAAGAGATACAACCCGTAGCACATCCGCTGCAATTTCCTCTTCACTCTGTGATAGTCTCTCTCACACAATCACATAGATCTTTTACAATATTAGAATACACAACCGTATTACAATGCCTTCTTTTTAAAGAGGGATTACCATGGGAAAATGCCACGATATACCCAATACCATGGGCGCATAAATCACCCATTATTGACCAAGTCATGACTATGAAATTACAACATTTTACAAAGCAATTTTTTTCAAAAATTTTCGCTATGTGGGCGCTGCCCCCAAACCCCCGCTGGGAGGGGAGGCTCCCAAAATTAGTTGCCACCCCCCTTAGACCCCCCATGAAAACTATAGTGGGGGCGAAATCCCACCCACACCCCACGTCATGGGCTGGGATCCAGACACGACTGAAACATGACCTATGAATCAAGAATAGCAGGCTCCACAACCAACAATATCCAACTTGGAGACTGATCACAACAACTCCACCGTTGTTGCACTTGCTGGACTATGCTCTGAACCTTGGACCTAACAAAATTCTCATCTTCACCTTCATGATTGAAGGCCAACTGAAACTGAGCAAGAACTCAATTTCTCTCTTGTTACTACCTTCGTCAACATGTCTACAAGATTCTAGCTAGTATGTATCTTTTCCAACTTCAACAGTTCATCTTTCAAAACATACCATATGAAATGGTACTTGAGCTGTATATGTTTAGTCTTAGAATGGAAAGCTGAGTTCTTTGCAAGATGAGTGACACTCTGGCTATCACTATACAATATGCTATTCTCCTGCTTCTTATCCAATTTCTCCATGAACCTCTATAGCCAAATCATCTCTTTACTAGCCTGTGTAGTAGCAACATACTCTACTTCCATTGTTGAAAGTGCAACAATCTTTTACAGTTTCGAAATCCAACTTACTGATGTTCCACCTACAGTAAAGGCATACCTTGTGGTGCTCCTCCTGCTATATTTATCACCTGTCATATCTGCATCAACATATCCCTGTAGAATAGTGTCTGGACCTCCAAAACCTAATGCATGAGTAGTAGTACCTTTCAAATACCCGAGAATCCACTTTACTGCCTTCTAATGTTCTTTACCTAGATTGTTCATATACATGCTAACAACTCCCACTACAAGTGCAATATCTGGTCTTATGCACACCATCGCATACATCAGACTGCCAACTGCTGATGAATAAGGGTCCTTGGACATGTATTCTATTTCCTCCTATGTCTTGGGAAACATATCCTTACTTAGTTTGAAGTGGATGGCCAAATGTGTACTAATTGGTTTTGCATCCTGCATTCTAAACCTATCCAATAGCTTTTCTATGTACTCACCTTGAAACAATGTCAATTTGTGAATTTTCCTATCTCTTGTTATTCTCATACCAAGGATTTGCTTTGCAACACCCAAATCCTTCATCGGAATGAATTAGCTAATTTCCTTTTGAGCACATTTATATCCTGCATGTTAGACCTTGCAACAAGCATGTCATCCGCATACAATAACAAGATAATATATCTTCCATGATCTAGCCTCTTGAAATAAACACAGTGGTCATAATGACACCTACTATAACCTTGTTCTATCATAAACTTGTCAAATTTCATATACCACTGTCTTGGAGCTTGCTTTAGGCCATACAAGCTCTTCTTCAACCTGCATATTAAATCCTGCTTCCCTTTGACCTCATACCCCTGTGGCTGCTGCATATAAATCTAATGCATGCTTAAAACCATAAGCCTGCTCTTTTCTCAGTTGAAGCTGGTTCAAAGTCATCACACTGTGCTCAAATGCCCAATCATTATATTTCACTGATAATGGTTAAATAATCCAACACAAGTTTACTCCAATTGTTTGCTCATACATATAACCATATTTATTAAATTCTAAACTTCATCATCACCAAATAAATGCTACATATCCATATTTAAATTGATACCAAGTTCCACATATCATCAATCTACCATTTGCAGGCATTCACATAACTTGTGCATGATCATAAACTGAGCAAACTTACCATAAGCAAGCTGAATGAATCTATGGAAGAGATAGGATTTCAAAACTTGTACATTTTTTGTACAAGAACAATAGATGCACAGGAAAAACGCTTCAATCTACAGGAACCCAAAGACGCTGTACAAATTACCAAAGACACTGCAGGATTAGCAAGACGTTGTTACAAGAACAGTTGCTGCAGGAGCGACTGATGTTTTTGTAGGATTGTTACAGGATAGCGTTTAACTCCAAATCTGAATGCAGACCTCTGTTTTATTGATTCCACTTGATGGGGACGTCATCTAATTATTCAAGGTCAACCTTTAGAGCCTCAAACCAACAATCTCTCACTCTCACCAAGCAATTTAATGATACTCTGTCTCAGATTAGAGTGTGGGCAAATGTTGCAGTACAGAACTGAACCGATTGAAAATGAATATGATTACACCTACAGAATGTATTAAAGACATTGACACGATTTTAAATGAATGAACATAAGGGAAAATAATATGTTCCCAACAAGAAGATCAACGCTTGGTTGAATTAAACCATTTACATAAAATAATTTCTCTCAGTTTCACAACATAGAAATCAACTAACCAAAATGCTATCCAACAATATGAAAGCACCATCAAATCATTCAAATTAATGGATCATTGAACAAAATCTTGCTTCATAAATCAAATGCACATGAATCCAAGTGTGGGGATGAACACACAGGAGTTTTTCAACAACATTGAGCATTTTCATTCAAATCTTCATCATCTCCAATCCAACCCTCGAAAGCTTGAGTTTGGATCCTTTATTACAACTATTAGATAACTGAAAATCTAACTAACTCTGTTTACTTAACTATTAACTGAATATGACTCAAACTACTAACTATCACTTAATTAAGAGATCAAATCTCTTTTTTATTTAACTATTCTAATTCAACTAAAACTCAAACTTTGGTATCCCACTTCTTCATAAATGTATTTTGAATCTTCTAGGAATCATCTAACAACTTAGGAAATTACAAATAAGTACATTTTTAGGGAACTCACTCCCTTGGTAAATGTTATAACCCCTAGGTCTTTCAAACAAGTTGAGTTTGAGAGCTTATGCTCCTGCATCAGACTCCCAAGGTAGAAAATTTTATGACCTCCTGGTCATAAGCTTTCAATTTCTTCATTCCTCCTGGATCCCAAACTTGATTTTGTTGTTGCTGTCCATATGCTATGTTGCAATGTTTCCTTATTGTTTTCCTCCATCTGCCAGGATCGCATACTCTATGTGCTTGCTTGTCTTTCATCTTGCTGATGTAATCTTCTTCAGTCAACTTCAATTTATAACTAACTATTTTTTCCATCACATGGTATTCCTGTCTGTATTTCTTTATCACTAATTTCCATAGTTCACAATCTCAATTTCCATCTCCATTCCCTGCTGGTACATGGAACTGTTGCAAGTTAACTGCTCTAATTTTTCACAAAAGAATTGTATGGATGCTACTATCTTTTGATCTTCACACCTCTGCATGTTCTCAACTTCTTTCAAATATTGTTCTATGAATAAAAACACATGCAACCACCAATTTATATTTATAATATGTAGACTCAATCTACATGATCTCTCAAACAAACTCTGTTTTCTCATTGCATTAAAATGATGGGTAAACAACCACTTTATACCTTCTATGATCTTGTGCCAATGATCATTTGGTTTAACACTATAATTATTCTCTACTGTCACTCTTTCCTTAGCAAGCTCCATACTTGCAAGAATGCATCTTGCATCAACCATCTCAAAGTTCTACTATCCTTGTCATCTTCAAACCAACTAATGACCTCATTTTTATCTTCATTCCCGTCAAACTCTGTCTGAATACTTTTCTCTTCATTTGTCCTTTTGTTAGCTGAACTTTCCAGAAGATACTTAGTCTTTGTCAAAACACATTTCTGGTCATTTATATTTGGTTTACATTTGATCCTCAACATCTCCATAATATGTTGTGTAAGAGTTTTAATAACTCTCTCCCATGTTCCTTCAGAAATATCCAAGGTACATAGTTTCTTTTTCCACTCTTCTTGCTATTTTATGGAAGACTGTTTGCTTCCATCCTCAGAATCTTCATTTCTGGTTACACCTGCACACACAATACTCCTACCACATAAAACATTCCCTTCATAATATTCTTGGAGTTCATTCTCCATAAATACATCTTGCCCCTTTTTCTGGTTGTTCATTGCAAAAATATAGTTTACTATTTCTTTGTGGATGTGGACTCCTCCTTGAACTCTTAATATTTTTTTGTAGTTTTATGGTTATACAAATAATTTCCTTGCTCCGCATCAATCTGCTCACTCACATTCTCTTCAAATTGTTCCTCATATCTTAGTAAGATATATGGTTGTCTCAAAATTTCACCACAAGAATTATTTTGTTGTTTGATTTGTTTCCATAATTCATTAGCTACAATGTCCAGTTCTGCTATTTCTTTAGTTTCAAGTCTTTTGATGTCCTTAGGTTTGTGGAAATACTCAACAAAATACATCATTCCGTTCAAGACATTTTTTCCATTATGCCATTTACTCCACTCTATTCCATACACTTTATCACAAGTGTTTGAGACATTCAGTTGTCTCTTCCAAATTTCTTGCTCAATTATGGAAAATTGTCTTCCTTCAAAACCCTCATCCTTACCTGCATCTACACAAGAAACAAACTCATAACAAAAAACAAATTGCTCTACCAATTCTTGAAATTCATCATCAACTAATAGAATTATTGTTAACATCTCATGTTCATCTTCTTTTCTTAAGTAGTTTTCTACTTCATCTGGTGCATGATCTCTTTCTTGAATTCTTGAATTATCTTTGGGAGTCTCTCGCTGACTTTATTTCTCCTCATCGCATTTTAGAAAAATACTTTGGTCTACATTTTCTTGCTGCAACATAAGTCCACCTTCAGAAGACAATATGCTGTCTTGACCTTCAACTTTCTCCTTTACAACGTTGCAACTAAGCATTCTTGACTACTGTGTATCTGCAATTGTTGTGCAATCTTCATCCATCTTGTTCACTTGAAGAAACTTCTTTTGTAGCACCCTATTGTTGTCTTCAAAGACATTCGAATCCTCTTCAAAATCTATGGACATTATAGCTAAATGTTCCTCTTCTACTGTACTCTTTTCTTCTTTCACAAGGTTGCTACCTTTCACCTCATCTATTGTATTTTTCTTGCCTCTGTCTCTTTGAGATTTTTCTACAGTATCTTCTTCCTTTATGACTGTTTTTAATGGTTGTCCACCTTCATTACCTGCACAACTTGCGCATATACACAAATCCTTAGTTTTACAAACATAAGACTCTATGGCCTCATTTGATACATCTGACATCATCTCTTCCATTTTTCTTTCTGATCATTCCACAAGATATTGATCATCTTCTCCTGAGATCAATCCTTGTCCAGGCTCACAAATGCAAATTGTTTCTTCATTTTCCAAAGACTCCTACTCAAACTCAGTTGCCTTGAGTTTTTCTGCTTTCTTTAACCAACCATTCAATATGTGCCTCTGTCTTCTTGCAATTAAATGCTTAATTGGCCATCTAGCCACCTTCTTCATTACTTATCCACTTTTTTTTTTCTTCCTCATTCTTTTGTAGTAGCTCCATTATCACATTAAGTCGTGCCTTCATCTTAATCATCTCTTCCTCAAATTCCTCATCACCCATCTTCCTCTTTATGTCATTTGGTTTGACATTTTCTTGCTCTCTACTGTGGCTTTCACCTGAAACTTCGTAATGACCATTATTAGTCATCTTTTCTTCCCCTTTGTGAACTTCACCTTGTTCACTGTGAGTTATAATCAAGCCAATATCTCACCAAGCCTCTCCTTAGCTTAGCCTTCAATGGTTCACTCCTCTTAAACCTCCTTGAGCACTCTTTTCTCTCTGGCTGCTGCACTTACTTCTCACTAACTGATAAATTCCACTTGTCCTCTTTTTTCCAACCTCAACCAGACATATCAAGGTTCTTTGCCACAATCAAGAACATCAATTGTTCTTTGCTACAATTCTCCTAGCTATAATTCACTGTCACAGTAACTTTTCCCACAACTGCTACATCCAAATAACAAATGTTCTATCAATAATTAACCGAAAACATGAAGACCAAAAACCAAATTTACTTACCCCTACTTCACTGCTATAATTATTTCACTCCTTCTACCACCTCCACTGTGCCACAGTCTGCAATTTCTCCTATTGCAGATTTCACTGTTCTTTAATTCCTAAGAGCATGTTTCTACTTTCCTCCCAAAGTAGAAAAATATTTGTTTAATAGATTTATAGAACACTTCTAAATTCCGCACTCCAAATCCAAACTTTCTATTACAAATTCCCTTGTCTTTGTGACTAAATCACTCTGTCTTCAACCTCCATTTATAATTTTTTGGAATTCGTCTTCTACAACTACTTGAACAAGTAGTAATGAACCACCTCGAGTCGCTTTGCTTTTCAAGAGCACACTTGCTCTAAATTTCTTCTCCAAGAGTAATCTTCCCAATTCTAAAGAGCATAATATGCAATCATTACCACTTTGATCAAATCAAACCAAAAATTAAAACCATTTTACCTGTTAGATTCCATTAAATTTGAACAGCTGCAATCACCACTCTCATTGAAATATTCCAAAGAGTATCAAATCTGTATCTATTACTATACTCCAAAGAGCGTTACTGCACTCCGATACCACATGATGCAGGCTTAAAACCATAAGCCTGCTCTTATCTCAATTGAAGCTGGTTCAAAGTCATCACACCATGCTCAAATGCCCAATCATTAGATTTCACTGATAATGGTTAAATAATCCAACACAAGTTTACTCCAACTGTGTGCTCATATGTATACCCATATTTATTAAATTACGAACTTCATCATCACTAAATAAATGCTATAGATCCATATTTAAATTGATACCAAGTTCCACACATCATCAATCTACCATTTGTAGGAATTCACATAACTTGTGCATGATCATAAACTGAGCAAACTTACCATGAGCAAGCTGAATGAATCTCCAAAAGAGATAGGATTTCAAAACTTGTACGTTTTTTTTACAAGAACAATAGACGCACAGGAAAAACACTTCAATCTGCAGGAACCCAAAGACGCTGCAGGAATTACCAAAGACGTTGCAGGATTAGCAAGACGTTGTTACAGGAACAATTGCTGCAGGATTGACTAATGTTTCTGCAGGATTGTTACAGGATAACGTTTAAATCCAAATCTGAATGCATACCTCTATTTTATTGATTCCACTTGATGGGGATGCCATCTAATTATTCAAGTTCAACCTTTAGAGCCTCAAACCAACAATCTCTCGCTCTCACCAAGCAATTTAATGATACTTTGTCTCAGATCAGAGTGTGGGAAAACGTTCCAGTACAAAACTGAACTGATTCAAAATGAATATGAATACACCTACATAATGTATTAAATACATTGACACGATTTTAGATGAATGAACAGAAGAATGTGTCAATAATTTATGTGGGTAAAAGGACGTAGAAATGAATTTTTTGTGCTCTCCTAGGGTTTCCTGACCTAGGGGGCTGCAGGTGTAGCTCCCTGCCGTACCAGGCATGGATTACCCTCTCAGGAATGGCGATTGTAGTTGACGGTAGACTGTGGGGTTCACACGTGATACATGAGGAGCAGTGGGGGAATGCAGTGGATTACACAGAGGATCCCTTTGCGAGTCAAAATGTTTTCGCTTCCCCTATTGATTATTGAACACCGGTTACTGAGAAGAAGATGGCGACATCTGGGTCGCCGACAGTAGGTGGAAGTCTAACCGGGCTCCAACACTGTTTTAGGGAATCTCCGGCGTGGAACGAGGTCTTTTCCGACCTGCAAAACCTTGTTGCAGCAGACGACCCTGACCTAAAGTCTTTTGCTTCCATACCATTGGTGCCACAGCTTGGAGTTACCCCTTTCTCTCTGTTTGAACTCCTCTTGCGGGCGGATATTGGCGCCAGGTGGCCATGGACGCGGACCGCATACACACTGAACACCTGTAGGAAGATTGGGGGGAACCACTATATGGTCTGAGCTATGATTTCTTAGACACAGGATGGCCTTCATCTAGAAACCTAGAAAATGAGTGTGAGTTGTGCAAAAACCCTGTTCTACCTTTTGTCCAGAGTCCGGACGGGTTCATAGCCTCGTTTTTGCAAATCTCCGACCAGTAGGGTTTCCGGAAGGAAGAACCTAACATCAAAGAACACTTAGCATCTGGCTCAGGCACAAAAAGCCCTCATAGTCCGTCAAAGGCAAGTGCTGGGGGAAAAAAGAAGGCAAAGTGCCTCAAGAATTTGAAGGAACCACTGAATCTCATTTGCGGACAAAATGTTTCGGTTACACAATCCCTGGAGATGGCGGAAACTGCGGTCGTTGGTAGGGCTAGGGGTAAGTACCCTAGCTTGGAACATTTGGAACGATGGGTTGATACAAAATAGGCCTCCTTCCTGGATTACAAACCAGAAATCTTGGTGCTCTCACGGGGGTGGTTTGTATTCAAACTTCATAGTAAGGAGGACGTGGGGCATATCCTGCAAAAACATTGGATTTTCGGCAACACTCCTTTCCTGCTGAAAAACTAGACGCCTATGTTCGAAGCAGAGTGTGAAATACTTGATATTGTCCTAGTTTGGGTCAGACTCCCGGGTCTCCCATGGGAATTTTGGAACTAGAACTCTTTCCAGGACATTGGAAATGAACTGGGAGTCTTCATTGATGCAGACATGTCATTTCTCCATACAAAGAGAATGACGGTGGCAAGGATTTTGGTCTCCATAAACATCCGAACTAAGCTCAGAGAAAATTTGAATTTTATTTGGGGGCAGGCGAAACACATACAAACCCTGGACTATGAAGGGGTTCCTTTTCGCTGCCATCAGTGCCACATTTACGGACATCTCACAAAGAACTGCAATAAGACTTTTACCTCTGCTGTGGATCTGACCAAGAAGAGGTTGGTAGGCCGCGACGCTTCTGAGGACACTTCTAACTTAAATAAACATGGCAGAAGGGAGGCCATTTCAGAGGAGTATCAACATGCTCAATAGGAGGTGGAAGCTCAACCTATCGATGCCCCCACTTCTGAAAAACCTAGTGAGGAAGACTCATCTCAAAATATGCAAGAAGCATTAGCTTAGCATCTGCTGACATCCGCTCCGTTGGGTATGCAGGATACTATTCTTTCTTATATCTCTTCTTTGGAAGAAAATTTGAAATATTTATGTTTTGATCGACCAGACTCCATCCCTGTTTCTTTTTCCCCTCCGACCTCTGTTGTCAGCCCTGATTTTTCTGCCGGTTTCACCTCTCCCCTCACTTCGCCCCCTCCTTCCATGATCCCTCCTACCTCGGTCCCTCTCACCACTTACCCTCCGTCACCCATCCCCCCCCACCCCCCCCTCTGGATCCCCTTACTTCTCGCGAGGTATCCTTCCCGATCTGTTTCCCACTAAGGTCGAGGGATATTCCTGTATCAACATCGTCATTGGCTTAGCGTCAGGGGCTTGGGAAAAATTCTCTTCTTACTTGCAGAGGAAAAGGCATGGGGAGACCCTCTCACCTCTCCATGGCACAAAACTGTGCCCTCCTTGAATTTGCGGATGGAAAACATAAATCCATTTTTGGGGCGCTTAGAGCAGCGGAGGCCTTGGGTGGGGTTAACCAATGAAACTTCTCTCCCTCAACTGTAGAGGGTTAGCAAGTGAACCCAAAAAAGTTGCCTTAAAAAGGCTGATCTCGATGCACTAGCCTAATGTTCTACTTCTCCAAGAAACAATGGGGCCGTAAGAGGGAGTTTCTTCCCTTTTATTTTCTCTTTTCAGCAATATGGAATTCCTAGCATTGGATGCCTGTGGACACTCTGGTGGACTCGCCATCAGATGGAATACTCATACTATTCGACTAAAAAATTCCTGGGGGACGCGTTTGACTTTGGGAGTGGAGATTTATCATGTTGTGTTAAACTCCTGCTTCAACATCTTGAGTATCTATGGACCCTATGAGGAAAGAGTCCCCTTCTGGGACAATCTGAAACAAAATTCTTTTCTTCATCTGGAAAATCTGATTATTGGAGGAAAATCTGATTATTGGAGGGGACCTAAATTTCACTCTTGGAAATCATGAAATTTTGGGCCCTTGTGCCAGACCTGATATGCTGGCGAACTATTTTGAACACCTTTTGCAAGATTTTAGGCTGGTGGATCTTGTTCCTGAAAATATCAAACCCACCTGGACAAATTGCAGAGCAGGGGATAGAAGGATATCAAAACGACTGGACCATTTTCTCATAGCTGAACACTTATTGGGACAGAACTTAAACTTCAGACAGTGGGTGGACATGGGGTGAATCTCAAATCACTCCCCTATATGTCTGGAACTTAAGAGTGAGGCCACAAAATCTCCTGGCGCTTTCAAACTTTGTGCAGCTTGGTTAAGAGAAGAGGAGGTAGCAAAGATTATTAAAGAAAATTGGAATCCTTTCTGCACGACAGAAGGGATTCATGCTGCACCACACTTTGTCAAAAATATCTCGAACATAAAAAAGTGTCTAAAAGAATGGGCCTTCAAAAAGAAAGAAAGGGATGAATATTAATTAATCCAGGTCGAATCCGATCTTCGACTTGTACAAGAATCTGATGGGGGTGGCTTCTTGACTCAGGAATCTAAAGATCAACTGGGCCTTCTGGAAGCTCGCCATAGAAAACTCTTACAGGTCCAAGAGGATATTTGGTGCCTCAAGAGCAGAGCTATTTGGATTGAATGTGGCGATGAGAACACAAAATTCTTTCAAAATTTTTCCAAAGGAAGGAAGTATAAAAACACTATCTAGGAACTTCAAAATAAAAACCTTGAGAACATTTCCTCTTTCAATGGTCTGGACGCTCTTGGGACATCCCATTTCACCTCCCTTTACAAAGCTGACTACAGAGCAAACCTAGCTGAAATCATTCAACTGTCCCAACTTTTTCCTGGTTTCATAACCCAGGAGGACAATTAGGATCTCATGGAGGAACTCATAGAAGAAGAGCTTAAAGAAATACTTCATAGCTTTCAAAAAGATAAAATTCCTGGCCTGCATGGATGGACCATTGAATTCTTTTTAGCACACTTTGAGGTTATTGGTGCCGATTTACTTCATCTGGTAGAGGAATATCGTGCGAGGGGACATGCTCATCCGCCTCTGAACTCAACTTTCATAGCTTTAATCCCAAAATCTGATCTTCCGGCCTCTTTCGACGACTTCAAGCCTATCTCCCTTTGCAACATCACTTATAAGGTGGTGGCTAAGATCATCACCAAAAGGCTCAAAAAGATCCTCTCAAAGGTCATATCACTTGAACAATTTGGATTTCTGGAAGGACGACAAATACATGAGGCCATTGGAGTAGCACAGGAATGCTTCCATTCTATCAAGCTAAATAAATTGAAAGGGGCGGTCATAAAGCTTGATATTTCAAAGGTCTTTGATAAGGTTAACTGGTTATACCTGAGAATGTTGATGACTCATCTGGGCTTTGATTACTCATTCATCAAATGGGTTATGAGTTGCATTACTACTGCCTCTTTTGCGGTTCTTATAAATGGGTCAGCTTTTCCTTTCTTCCATGTGGGAAGGGGTCTTCGTCAAGGTTGTCCCCTTTCCCCCCTACTCTTTTTACTGGTGGCAGAAGGTTTAAGCAAAGCTACTCTGGATGCAAACCACTGGGGTTCTCTCAAAGGTATTGGTATCATGACCTTACTGTTTTTAACGCACTTATTGTTTGTAGACGACATCCTTCACTTTTGCAATGGTACTACGAGGGACACAGAATTACTGGATGGTATTCTAGACCTCATCGGAAAGACGACGAGCATGGAGATCAACATTCACAAATATTTGCTCTCTCTATCGAATCTGGGAGAAAGGGACTCCCTTTTTTATACTACACTCTTTCCCTTTGAGTTAACAAACTTGGATGTTGGGCTCTAATATATGGGTTTCATGTTAAAGCCAAACAACAACAAGAAATCAGATTGGGGATGGTTGATTGCAAAGCTGGAGAAACGTTTATCTTCGTGGAGTCACCAGTGGCTATTTAGGGCGGGGATATTGGTACTTATAAAATCAATGTTGGAAGAAATCCCAGTTTACTAGATGTCTCTAGCCTGGATTCCAAAGGGTATATTAGACAAATCTCGAAAAAATTGCTTCAGATTTTTTGTGGTCTGGGAAATCATACAAGTGTGTCTCCCCATGGGTAAAATGGAAAATTATTGCAAAGCCAAAATCACAAGGGGGATGGGGTTTAAAAAATATTCATCGATTCGCAAAATATTTGGCAGCAAAAGTGGGATGGATACTTTTGACAACTGAAAATATTTGGACGGAAGTGGTGACTCAAAAGTACATTGCGTCGGTCTCCATCTTGAATTGGGTTAGAATTCCGGCTCGTAACACTGTGGGAATCTCTGTAATATGGAAAGACATACTTTCCTCATTCCATATTATCGATTTCGGGCTGGCTTGGAAGGTGGGGGACGGATTACAGGTTCGCATTGGAAAATATCCCTGGTTGGGCAGTCAAAACAGACACACACTACCACAACAACTCCTTTTTTATCTTCACTCTCGTCGGATTCACCACCTTTCTCATATTGCAGATCCAGAGTCTACCACTATTATGCAGCAGGGATGGAAAGGCCCTGATCTTCTGGGTCTACCAGATGTCTTTCGGGATATTTGGAATGGATATCTTCTCACCCTCCGCTCCACACATGTCAGACTTTTAGATTCCACAGACACTTTCATATGGTCCCCATCTCCGCTTGGAATATTCACCCCAAAGCTTGGATATAAGCGGTTGGCTGGAGATATTGATGAAGGAGAAAAACTCTGGTGGTGGAATTCGCTCTAGAAATCAAAATGCCCCTTAAAAACAAAACTCTTCATGTGGTGCTCTATACCAGTCTAGGAGAACATGAAAAAATGGCTCATTGAAGGACCTGGGTGGTGCTCCCTCTGCAAACAGGGCTCTGAAACTCTACACCATTTATTCATCACTTGTCCCTTCACACTACAAATTTGGTCATTGCTTCGAACTATGTTAAATATTGGTTACATTTGGTTGGGTCCTACTTTGGAGGAGGCCTGCAAGAGTTGGTACGAATCCCCAGCTACGGAACACCATCGAGCATTACCTATCCTGGTAATTTGGGGTATTTGGCTAGCTCGTAATAAGGGTCTTTTTCAGGAAAAACAATCTTTTCCAGATCTGGTGGCCTCACAGAGTGTTGATATACTCTCCTATTTCCCTCAACAAAAAAATTCCCCATCTATCCGCTCTGTAACTACAAAATCTTTTGTTCCCACATTACCTTGGGCCTATTTTGGCGGGGCGACCAAAGATCAACTTTGTGGTGGGGGGGTTGTTCTCCACTTATCCCATTCATCCTTTTATAATTTACAAATGGGCCTTGTACATGGAACAAACACCTATGCATAACTCTTTGCCCTTAAGATTTTACTCTGTTTTGCACTTGAAAAGAACTGCACACATATTCAGATCTTTGGGGACTCCATGACTGTAAACAATTGGGTCAACAACATTCAGCTGTGGCACAATATTTTTTTAAGTAATATTTTGGCTGACATTTTGAGACTCTTGAGGGAATTTGAATCCTTCTTGTGTCGTCATGTCTACAGGGAGCGGAACACCATTGCGGATTTTCTCTCAAAACAGGGCCTAAACCTACCTTTCGGCCAATGGAAAATTTTGGCAACTGAACATGGACAAGCTTTTGAATATTACCATAGACCATTCATTGATGGAATGGCGGTCATCTCTTCCTGACTTATCCTGGACACTATTTATACTCTTGTAGGAACGAAAAACTGTATATTTTTTTGCTGATTATAGGGGCCCTTTGGGGACCGCGATCATCTTTCTTTATTGTACATGCCTGGTGCCTGCTCTGAGAAAGGGCAGAGATTTTTTGCAGCATAGTTGGACTCTTTTTATGAAAGGCATCTTGAAACCCTTCTATAATATGTAATTTGGTTACCTATTAATTAAATTATGCTTTTTTCCTTGGAAAAAAAATGAATGAACAAAAGGGAAGATAATATGTTCCCAATAAGAAGATCAACGCTTGGTTGAATTAAACCATAGAGACTGGTTACATAAAATAATTTCTCTCAGTTTCACAATATAGAACTCAATTAACCAAAACGCTATGCAACAATATTCAAGCACCGTCAAATCATTCAAATTAATGGATCATTGAACAAAATCTTGCTTCATAATCAAATGCACAGTAATACAAATGTGGGGATGAACACACAAGAGTTTTTCAACAATATTGAGTGTTTTCATTCAAATCTTCATCATCTCCAATCCAACCCTCGAAAGCTTGAGTTTGGATCTTTTATTACAACTATTACATAACTGAAAATCTAACTAACTCTATTTACTTCACTATTAACTTAATATGACTCAAACTAATAACTATCACTTGATTAAGAGATCAAATATCTTTTTTATTTAACTATTCTATTTCAACTAAAAATCAAACTTTGGTATCCCACTTATTCATAAATGTATCTTGAATCTTCTAGGAATCATCTAACAACTTAGGAAATTACAAATAAGTACACTTTTAGGGAACTCACTCCCTTGGTAAATGTTAAGACCCCTAGGTCTATCAAACAAGTTGAGTTTGAGAGCTTATGCTCCTGCATCAAAATATTTTCCTCCAAATCCCCATGGATAAAGGCTAATTTTACATATAACTGTTAAAGATGAAAATATTCTACTGCCACTAGACTTAAAATAATTCTAATTGAAGTCATTTTAACAACAAGAGAAAATATTTCATCAAAATCTATACCTTTCTTTTGTGCAAACCCCTTTACAACAAGTTTGGCCTTGTATCGCTTCTTTCCTCGATCTTCTTCCTTCAACCTGTAAACCCATTTATTCGCAATGCTCTTTTACCTGTAGACAATTGAACCAAATCCCAAGTCTATTTTCTTGCCAATTATTCCATCTCCTCATTCATGCCTTGCTCCCACTTCTTTCTAGTTTCCACTTGCATTGCTTCTTCATAACATTCCGGTTCACCAGAGTCAGTTATCAATAAATAATAAAGTGAAGGAGAGTATCGTTCAGGGGGTCTACTTAACCTGGTAGATCTTCTAAAACTTGCAGGAGTTTGAGGTACCTGCTGCTATTCTTGATTTTTCGGCACCTTTGGAACTTCATTTTCTTTGATTTCATAAAGCACTAGTGTGTACCCTGTGTTTTCCTTTTCCCGTTTCTTTCCCTGCAATTGATCTTTAGACATGACCTTTTCATTGAATACCACATCTCTGCTCCTAATGATTTTGTTATTTTCATGATCCCATAAGCGATAACCAAAATCATCAACCACGTATCCAATAAAGGTACATTTCTTGGATTTAGCATAAAGCTTTGTTCTATTTTTTTTTATCAATATAGACAAATGCTTCATAACCAAAAGTTCTTAGAAATAAGTAGTTTACGTTTCTACCTGTCCATGCCTCCTTTAGAATTCCACCATCCAAAGTGCTTGAAGGCCCTCTATTTATTAAGTAAATGGCAATATCTACAATATCTACCCAAAACTGTAAGGGCAACCCTACATGCAATCTCATACACCTTGCATGCTCCATGATTGTTCTGTTCATCCTTTCTGACACACCATATTCTTGTGGTGTTCCTGGAACAATCATCTCTCTACGAATCCCATGGTATGAACAATAAATATCAAATTCCTTTCCGCAGTATTCACCTCCATTATTAGATCTGAGACACTTTAACCTTTTTCCTGTCTCATTCTCAACCAAATCTTTCAATTTCTTAAATGTAGCAAAATCATCAATTTTTTGTCGAATGCAATAAACCCAAGTTTTTCTAGTTGCATCATCAATAAAAGTAACATACTAATGAGAGCCACCAAGAAGTTGTACCTGCGCTGGTCCCCATATATCTATATGCACAATATCTAACTTTTCACTCTTCTTTTGCTTCCCAACTCTGAGAAATCTGACTCTTTTCTATTTTCCATAAACACAGTTCTCACAGAATTCCAAACTTACCTGCTTCAAATTTGGTAGCAACTTCCTTGAGTGGAGAATCTGCATCCCCTTCACACTCATGTTTCCAAGCCTATGATGCCACAATGTTGTATATGTTTATGTGGAAGCTACAGAGATAGAATAATTAGTATTATGAGGACATAAATACAATGTACCTATCTTATCTCGTTTTGCTATTACCAATGATCCTTTAGTGATATTCCACCACGTTTCTCCAAATGTAGATAAACTACAACCATCTCCCAACTTCCCTTTTAAGATCAGATTTCTTTTCATAGCAGGAATATGCCTTACATCTTTCAACATCCATTCACCTCCATTCTTTAACTTTATCTGTACCTTACCCATTCCAACAATTTTACATGGTTCATCATCACCCCATAAAACATGTCCAAAATCACCTGGAACATAATCATGAAAGAATTTCCTATGGGGTGTAGCATGACATGAAGCCCCTGAATCTACTACCCAGTAATCACTAGTACTATCTAATGCAAGAATCAAAGCATCTTGTAACACATCACTTGCTACATTTGCTTCCTGAGTAGTCTTCTGCTATCCATCTCCTTTCTTCGACTTTAGAGATCTGCAATCTTTCTTCATATGTCCTTTCTTTCCACAGTTCTAACACTTTATCTTTCCCAGTCTAGACTTTGATCCGCCCTTATTAGACTTCCCACGATTACTTGGGATCTTGCCTCTCTCCTTTTGTCTTCCCCTACTCTCCATGGTCAGCGCATTACCTGATGTCTCGCTTGTGCTTTTCCTTCACATTTACTTGCTAAGAATAACACCAACTACATCATCAAATTTCAAAGTGTTTGAACCAGAGACAAAGTTACTTACATCCATGACCAAGTCGTTCCAACTTTATGGCAGTGAGCACAAGATTAGAAGAGTCCTAACCTCATCTTCAAAGTTCACTTTTACGAAACTTAGCTGATTAGTAATTGTATTAAATTCATTTAAATGGTTAGCAACATACCCACCTTCTGACATCTTCATATTGAATAAATGTGTCATTAAAAATACCTTGTTGGAGGCCGAGGGTTTTTCATACAATTAAGCCAATGTGCTCATCAGACCCTCCGTTGTCTTTTCTTTTGAAATATTGAAAGCCACTGACGAAGCCAGGCATAATTGTATTGTTCCTATTTCTTTTCTGTCAAGAACCTCCTATTCTTCATCGTTCATAGCCGCTGACTATTTTTCTTTTCCTCCCAACGGTAGGAATAGATCCTTCTGATACATATAGTCTTCCATTTGCATCTTCCATATTATGGTAGTTTTGGCCGTTAAATATTTCAACCCTAAAATTTCCTTCTTCCGCCATTGCTCCCACTCGAACTAGGAACCCTTCTTTCCTGCGAGTTTATGCGTCAAATAGGCCTTTGGTTCTGATACCAATTGTTAGAAAACAAGATCGCTGTTATGAACATAAAATAATAAATGATAAATATAATTATTAGTTAATAATGAAGAGACGCATTCTTTATAACTGAAAAGGCACAGTGGGCTGTATAAAATCCAAACCTATTGTAATGTATAATTCATCATTTTTATATTCAATATTATTTATCTTTTCCATTATGGAGTTATTCTCTACTGGTTGATTATTCAATTGGATAATCATAGAGTGTGTCCGGATAAGAAACTCATCGTTGGTATTAGAGCGCTCACTGATCCAACTCGTGGCCAGAATTTCAGACTTTGTCTGATTAACCTCAGAGTTTCTGAATCATTTGGTCCTTGACCACTCCATCGTTGTTTCAAGTGTTTCACACCCCTCCTAAATTTCTCTTTTCTCACGTTCCACGCAACCCACTTCTTCCACATCACTCCCCCACTTCCTCCTACGCTCCCTGTCTCACCCCACTCTAACTCCCGTACCTTTCTCCTCTCATCCTTCCACTCTGCTGCACACTACCTATCGCACTGCGCTGCGCCCTCATGCTTTGCTCCATCGCCTTGTCATCCACCAAACCGTGCCACCATATCTCCACACATAGTTCCATCCACCCCTCTGCCTCCTCACGCTCTTCCATCCTCCTACTGCCCACGACCACCTCCCATCCTTCCTGCACCATTGTTTCCTCCTCCCTATCATCCTTCACCTCCTCCCACAGACTCCCACATGTTACTTGCTCTCCATGCATATCCCCCCTCCACGTTGCAAACTTTCTCTCCCCTGCACCACTGCTCCGTGTTTCCCCCCATGTACAACTCCTTTTTCACTCCTCCTCACTCCCATCCCTTTCCATCTTAGCCTTGCCTGTGTACTACATTAGCCCCATCTCACAGTTCTCCGCCTTTCAAACCTGCGCCCTCAGCTCACTCCCTACCTGCCCAATCAACATACTTCCCCAACTCACACTTGCCCATTTTGCTCAGACCTCACGATCACGTCATTTCCCCATAGCCCACGGTTTTCCCTCACCACCTTCGCCCTTCCTCCACTGCTCTCCACATCACCATTTCGCCGCTCTCTAAACCCTGCATTCTAGTGCCACGTCCACGCCTAGTCTTAAAACCCTAGTCTACTTTCAAATAGAAATGCAATAATAATAATATTGTTATTATAATAATATTAATTATTATTATAATAATATATAAGTTTTAAAAAAACTATTAAAAAGCATATAATATTTGTATAATAATATTATTAATTTGTAATAATAATTATTATCAATATTATTCTTTTAATAGTTAACGAAGGAATTCAAATTACTTTATTAAAAGGGAAAGAAGACAAAATTCAAAGTCAAAGGAAAGCTTACATAAGGACCTTGTTCGTGACCATTTATCGCCGAATAAGTCAAAGTCAAAGGAATACTATCTATTGTCAAAAAAGTTGAAGACTATGGAAACCAGTTTGCAGTTACAAATATAAAAATTAGAAGCTAAATTAAGGAATTATCAAAACATGAATGAAAATTTGGAAATGATTATTAAACTACAAAAATCTCAAATAGAATACAAAGAAGAGAAAATCACTACCTTTGAAATCATAATGAAGTCTTAAGAAACAACTTAAGAAGTCCAAATATGAAGAAAAGTCGCAAGAAGAGATGATTAAAGAATTCATAATTATAACAAGCTGTTAAAAAATAAATTAGAAGAAATTCAGAATGAGACATCAAAATCCTTAAAAATACAATTTGTAGAAAAAGGCACCATCATAGATCCAGTTCAAATATCCCCTCATGATGTCAAACCAGTTGAAGAAACACATACACGAAAGTTAAAACATGAAGACACTACAAACATGATCAAGGGAAATAATGTTATAAGAATTCCCTATTGACATCCAAATCATAAAAGTAGATGTCCTAAAAATCATGAACAACTAACAAAAGATACTGATACCAGTGCACTCAAAGCCCATGACGACAGTTCACTGTGGAAGCACAATGCTCACCAATGAATCAATTTAGGATGGATCAATCCTTCTACGTATCAAAAGTTATGTTCAACTCTCAACAGGTCATATCATCATGTGTCATCAACTACGATCAAATATACAATGATGCGATGACATTACAGAGCAAGGACATAAAGACTTTTTCAAATTGCTTTGAGGACAAAGCCTTTCTAAAGAGAGAGGCAATGTTATGAACATAAAATAATAAATAACAAATATAATTATTAGTTAATAATGAAGATATGTGTCCTTTATAACTGAAAAGGCACAATGGGATATATAAAATCCAAACCTATTGTAATGTATAATTCATCATTTTATATTCAATATTATTTATCTTTTCCATTATGGAGTTAGTCTCTATTGGTTGGTTATTCAGTTGGATAATCATAGAGTGTGTTCGAATAAGGAACACATCAATCACATAACAATAGCATAAAACAAGATGCATAAATAAAACACATAAACACAATACAAGAGAGACACTAATATACGTGGTTTACCCAATCCGGGCTACGTCCACGGAGAAATTGCCAGTCCTTTTATTATACCATCTAGCAAATGAAGGGATACAACCCGCAGCACATCCACTGTAATTTCCTCTTCACTCTCTCATAGTCTCTCTGACACAATCACATAGGTCTTTTACAATATTACGATACATGGCCGTATTACAATGCCTTCCTTTTAAAGAGGGATTACCATGGGAAAATACCACAGGATGCCCAATTCCATGGGCCCGTAAATCACCCATTGTTGACCAAGTCATGACTATGAAATTACAACATTTTACAAGGCATTTTTTTTTCAAAAAATTTCACTATGGGGGCGCTGCCCCCAAACCCCCACTAGGGGGGCTCCCAAAAGTATTCGTGCTCCCCTGGACCCCCCATGGAAACTATAGTGGGGGGAAATCTCCCCCACACTCCCTTGTCATGGGATGAGATCTAGACATGGCTTAAACGCGACCTCTGAATCAGGAAGATCAGGATTCACAACCAATAGCTGCAACTTAGATCGAGGTTGAAGAAAATGGGGTTGTATAGGAGGGTCTCCTAGAAATAAATGCTTTATTTGAGCCAGTGCATAAAAATAATTGGAATCATCTACTCTCTTCCTTCTCCCTTCTTGCCAAACATATTGGTCTATGTGGCCTCTACCTCTCCCAACCCTTTTGAAACCTCTACTATGAAAGCTCATGATCGACAAGCAAATGATTCATTAAGTTACATGCATATAATCCTTAAGCAAACCATTTAAAACAAATCCATTGCATTTATCATCAAAATGAACATAACTATGCTCACACATAATCCTAATATCATGTAACAAGTATGCATAGTAGACCCATACAACTACTCATTTCACTTTAGTAACCAACAAAGTCAAAATGCATTCATAATCACGAGTCACGTAGTTTTCGGGATGGGACTTCTTTTGGTTGCAGTAAGGATAAAAGGAAAGACTATGAACTGGGAGTGAGCGGGAAGGTGTTTCCTTGATCAATTAAGAAGTATGACAAACAAGGACTAGTTCGTAAGAAGAATGGACATCACAAAATAAAAACGATTTCACAATTATCTTTAGCTGTCAACATAATGCATGAACAATTTTTTTGTCATTTTCTAGAAACTGACCCACTAGTTCTTTAAGGATTGTAACAATACCAAATCCCCATTGATATTTGCAATGATATAAATACTCAACCAAACGACATGATATTCTGGGTTTAGTATACGACTGCAACAACATGTATGTCAACCAATCTTTCGAACCAACATCTAGAGTTTACATCCCATATTCATCTTCAAGCCTACCTTTGACACAATAATTTCATCAATCAATACTAGAATAACATATAGTGATCCAAATCTTAGGGGGGCTCATAGTCTAAGTTCATATGCGAAAGTCATAAAGCCATATTTTTATTAAATGTAAAAGGGGAGCATAATGAACATGTAATTAATGCAACTAGTTATTCAGAGTTGACATTGTCAACAAGACACCTTATAAGGAAGGTAGTAGGGAGAGAGTTAGAATTGGGAAGGAGAGGTCCCAAAATTGACCTAATTGCATGTGGTTAGTTCTGGGACCTATCCTTCTAAATTCTAACCCTCTCACTACTACCTTCTTTATAAGGTGTCTTGTTGACAATGCCAACTTTGAATAACTAAATGCATTAATTACATGTCCATTATGCTCCCCTTTTACATTTAATAAAAATATGGTTTTTTGACTTTCACATCCGAACTCAGACTATGAGCCCCCCTAGTATTTGGATCATATAGAGAACAAGTCTACATAGAATGATCCTACAATATATTTCCTTCCATTCATTTCAGCTCAAAACTATAGCCAATTAACAGAAGAGGGGAGATTTCACATGTTTAAACATAGTGTGAAATAACAGTCTTGAAGTTGTGCACCCAAGTCGACCATCAATCATAACTTTTGTATGCGACCCAACATCATCTAGATACATAATTTAAATAATGGAACATGCCTTCAACATAATCCATGAATTCATAATGCGAATCGGGGATAGCCAGACAAACAGACTGATTAGCTCTTTAGTCATATATAACATCAAACACCACCGCAATTGACATAAGGGAAGGGATAATGCTCAAAGAAAGGCATATGATTGCAATCTTGGGGCCTTACGAAGTTAGTCGTTGTAACCACAAGGCATATTTCAACAAAACATTCTTCAACAATAACACATAGGTAGACTAAATGTAGGGTTTTAACCACAATTGACGAGCTTCATTGTTCAGGCTGAGGAAATGAGTCCAGGAACATAATTGTACTGGTGCATTTGGTAGTATTAAAACTCATTGTCCTCGATATTATTAAACTACAACCCTTCGACTAGATCTTCAAATGAAAATTGAACAAACAAGAGTTCAACACTCGGGTAAAATACAACTTAGAGTACAACTATTTGGGGAACATATAACACAAACATCTATTTGATGCCAATGTTATAGGTCGACTAATCTTCAAATCATTCACCAATATACCCATAGTAACCAAAATAACCCGGAGCATACCCACACACAACAAAACATATGATCATTCAACTATATAGTGTTGTCGAGAACACGTTTAATTTCAACAAACAATCCCAGTGGTGACACGTAGGATTCAACAATGAACATAGGGTCAGGGATAGGAAAATAAGTGAACCCCATAAGTCAGTTTCAAAGGGTCGAGTTCAATCCATGCATAGAGACAAGTCACAATCAACATATTCAAGGGTTGGTGCAATTTTGGCAAGGGAGGGAATAGTCGAACCGAGCCAAGACAAAAACCACAATACATATATTCTTATGTATACACAGGTGAGTCATAATGTTCGACTGCCTACAAAAGAATACAGCTAGATCTCTCCACGGGTGACGCAAAGAATAGCCACCATAAGAGTATATGCACAATAAACCACATCCTTATCCCAATTTTCCCCATTCACATAGACTTCCATTTCGTTGCAAGTAAACCAGAGAAATGAATTTTCCAAGCATTATATCTCTTAACCAGGTAGGGTCGCTAAGGTGAGTGGGAAAGCAATGATAGGATAGCGAGTTAGGGTGAAAAACTAGATAACTAATCAAATTAAACACATTCAATATTGAAGCATAACCATTCATCTAACTCTGTACATACCTCATCCAAATGAGAGTTTGAAAACCAATTGCAGGCCTGTACACTTGCTCTCGCGTCCAAAATTCTAAACCTTGAGCCAAAATCTAGAACTTTTTAAAATTTTCACATTACTATTAGACACTAGAATTTGACAGGGAGAAAATTCTTAGAGAGGGGCGACTGGAGAATAAATGTAGAGAATGAGCACAAAGTCCAACAAAACTCCACTTACCAAATTCAAATTCCAACAAAATCCAACATTTATTCACTGGATCAATTAACCAATACACCACAACGTGTAAGTAGGGTGACTAAGGGCTCAAATTCTGATCTAAAATGGATAAATATATAATTTGTCACCTACTTGGAGCCTTTGTGGTTAAAATATTGGATGATTTGGCTTCAAGGGCCCATTTTATGGGAAGGACTCATTTTTCAAATTTGGGGTCCGAAACCTTCCGGGGCACGTTTGAGGGTTTAAACAATATTTTTTGGGGTAAAACAACCCATCGCTAATGCGATGGGCCATGAGGTGATTTTGCACTCCAATACCTTTCCAACAGTCCAAAAATTGCTTCATTCGTATGCAAAAGTTATGCCTCCCACAATATGACCTATGTAGTTGACCACCATGGTACCAAGTGGATTCCACATCAGCTCTCATTTTTCACACATGTGGACCTAGTCACGTATGAACCTTCAAGGACATTCTAGAAGGACCAAAACCCTAACCCTAATCCAAATTTGAGGAATGAAAAACCCTAAAATTAACGTTACATTGCTATCGGGCTATGTTAAATACCGGGCTTCTAGATGAAGAAGGGGTGTCATTCTTTTGATGTATTGTATTGTTCCATATTGAGAAACATCACTGGGGAGTGGATATTAGAGCTTAACAGAGGAGATAAGAGATCATGTAGTATCCATTATGGCCTCAAAGTCATAGGTAACTCCATAAAGAGTTTCCTTCGTATTTGCAATTTGACATAAAGAGCTACGCACAGTCCTCATTTGTGGCTGGGTTTTTCCCTATAGTGGGTTTTCCCAGGGTATATCTTGTGTTATTGTGTGGACTGAGTACTTATTTTCTCTAGTTATTTATCTTTCAATTCCATTGTATTAGGTATTTTATAGAATTAAATTAAGACAATGAATTAAGTTATAAGATCCATTGTGATGAATTGATCCAGTGGAATACCCACAACAGTTTACGGATCATATTGGTATGAAAGCAGTTTTTCTTTGGGTTTTGTGGGTAATCACATGATCCAATACTTGGTGAAAAAAATTATTCACACCCTATCCATGGTGGATGAGTTTGTTCAAGGAGTGGCAAATGATTATGAGCATTGATTTTCAAAACTGGAAATACAAGTCACTGATACCTCATGCAATATTTCAATCCTCGGGGTAGCTCTAGAGAGAAAGTTCAGACGTTTTGGGGATTTTGGAGGTCCCAACTGAGATTTTGGATCCGAGGGGAAATCAGAAGATAAAAATGACCCAAAAAAGGACCAAATGAAAGAGCATGAGAGAGGGAAACCAAGTTCTAGTACCAATACTCCTTCCCAGTTTCTCTTCAAGATGGAAGCAAAAGTCAACATCAATACGTATCAAGGTGAGATTGATACTCCGAAATTGTATCAATGGTTGCAACAATTGGAGGTTTATTTCAATATCCATCAAATAGACGAGGATCAAAAGATCTCATTTTCTTGACTGAAGTTAGAGGGCCATGCATTTACCTAGTGGGAAATCCACATGGAATCACTTAGGCCAGAGGGTGATACACCTGTAACTAAGTGGTAGGAATTTAAAACCCTCATCAAGTCCCAGTTCTACCCTACTGGGTATGTAGAGTACTAGTGGATCCGTTGGAATTACTTTAGGCAAAGGCAGGGGCAGAGTGTACGAGAATACACCATCAAGTTCAAGAAGATGGATATCATGCTAGGTATCTCACCCAAGAACATATATGTACTCCTTGGGTATCTAGGGGTGTTATGTAGTCACATGCGGAGCCTGGTAGGTGATGCTCTTCAATCCTGGGTCAATTGATGAAGCCCGTGTACAAGCATATTACCTGGAAAAAATAGGCCAAAAGAAAGGACAATCAAGTGGTTCAAAACAGAAAGAGAGCCAAGATGCTACCAAGGAGGGTAAGAAGAAGTGGAAGGGAAAGAAGAAGAAGACTACAACCATGACACATATGTGCAAGGATCTAAAAAACCATTGTAAGAATTGTGATATAGATGGTCACACTAAAGAAAAGTTTTGGAAGCTACATCTAGAGCTGAACCTCAAGAAGGATGCCAAGAAGAAGAACCTTCTAGCCACAATGTCAAGCAAGGAGTTAGAAAGCAACTCGGATGTGGATGAAAATGTTAATTGTACCACATTGGAGAAGGAGGTGAATTTGAGTAGCCTTCACCATAAGGAAGAGAAAGAGATGACAAAATGCTTCCACTCAATATCAAGGTCAAGAAGACCAAGATCGATGCTCTATTCGATTCTGGTTCACAGGAAAACCTCATAGTAGAGGATCTGGTACGTAAGCTTGGATTGGAAGTACATGAAGCAGACTTTCATTGGGAGCAAATGAAGTAGACTTCCATTGAAAAGTATCAAGATTATTGTAAGGAAGAGATACAATATGTGAGATTTTTAGAAGGTTGCAAGGAGAGAATGAGTCTCGAAATACTATGAGGAAAGGTTTCAATTGAACTACAAGAGGGATCAAAGTTGTACACTGGATGAGGAGTCTCTTGAACTTGTGTTCCATCGAGGAGTAAAAGAAGAATTGATGGAGACACTCAATTTTCTTCCAATGGAGACATCTTCCAATTTTTTTATGATGACATCAAGAATATATTCAAAAATTACTCCAAAGTTACCAACAAGAGCATAGGTGTTAGAGGTGTTACTTCACAATAATCCAGATTCACTGCCACAACTCACATTGATAATGAAATAGGCACTTTGTTAGAGGACATGAAATCTTATATCTTACATTCATTGGTCATGCATATGGACAAATGTAAATCAAGAAAAATCAATAAGAGGAAAAAAAGACTTTAGTTGTTTTTTGTTATAAACATAAAAAAAACATGCTAGGAATGGATGTCCACTTAATACTGTGAAAATTTGTGGAATATGTTAAGAGCAACATCAAACCAACAATTTTCCTTATTTTCCAAGAATTAAGTTGTTTATCGGGGAGGTAAGGAAAATATGGATCAATTGTGCTTCATCAAGCAAAGAAGAAAAGGGTTTACACAACCATTTCAATCAAGTATGCCTTATGCTCATCCTCAATATTTTGTTGGATACAATACACAAATGAATACTCGACCTTGGTATCCTCCAAATCAACTTAACTATCCAATGCAAAATTGTTCATACCAAAATCAGCCTCCATCATTCCAATCTCAAATTCAACCATTTGTATCTTAGCCTCAAATGGAAAGCCAACAATGGTCAAATCGACCACAAGGTTGGAGACTTAGACTCTCCTTTGAAGATAGTATGTGGAGCATGTTGATGCAGGAGATTGAACGCTCTCACATCAAATTTTCAACCTCTCGATCGGCTAAACCGAGAAGAAACGAGAACAAAACCCTGATTTTACAGTCTAACACAACGCACACTCACCACCTTCATGATGTCCGATGTGGGAACGTAAATCAACGAAACCAAATAGAAAAGTGGAGCACGTACTTATATCATAAACATGTTTTACCAACGAACTAAAGTGACGATAACATAATCACAAACACATAAGAGTACCTTGCACCACATCATTACTTTAACATCATTCCCTTTATTTTTGGTTTGTCTACCAACTAATGAGTGGCTTTATATGATAAGGAAGCTGTAATTAAAATAGTAAATAACCAACGATATCTATCACACTATGAACACAACTAAACAACTCATTCAACATTTTTATTTGTGTTTTTTAAAACGACATTTATAACATAAAATATTGAAAAAATATTAAATAGATGTAAGAGAAAATATAAAAGAAATGCATAAAATGAAACATAAAAAGGAGGAAGGTCGATATGTTATCATTGTGAAATGTTTCATGGGGGTGTCCTAAACTACCCTACCTACGATAAGGAATTCTATGCCCTATTTCAAGTTCTTAAGAAGTGGAGGCACTATCTGATGGGAAAAGAGACCATCATTCACACTAATCACCAACAACTACAATATTTGTAGGCCTAGAGTAATCTACAACAGACTAAACATTATGATTGGATGGGATTATTACAACAATTCCATTTAATCATCAAGTATAAGAAGGGAAATACAAACAAGCTAGTAGACATTCTCTCAAGGCCACCTACAACTAGGATTACAACTTTGGGAACTCTTATGCACATGTAACCTTTTACCCATGATGCATACAAGGAGGAATACACAAAATATGAGGACTCCAAGGAGCTATTTCAACAACTACAAGGCCAATTCCATGTAGAAGAAGGTGATAGCAAGGTTGACTATCATCTCCAAGGTGGGTTATGCGAAAATCCTCACAGCAGATCTAAGAGATGATGTGTACCTCACAAGAGTAATTATGATTAAGCAGGAAAATAGAAGAAGAGTGAACAATACAGTATAATGAGCAACATAATAATATGGTACAGTAGAACTCATATAGAAGCAATAATACTTCACACACACTAGTTAATTAATCACAATATGGACAAATAAATAATACAATGGTAGAGAGGATTCGAATGCCTAAGGTGGCAATTCGAACTAGCCTCTCAAAGTGATCATAAGATCAATAGAGTGTCATCGGAGCACAACTAGGTGTCCTCATGATCATCGGAGCACAACTGGAAGTCTTCATCATCATCAGTGGAGTCATCAATGCTCAAGTAACTGTCAACCATCAATCAAACTAACTCTGGTAGGTGTAACTGAGTGTAAACTGAAGAAAACTGGACTGGTAGGTGAAGAAGCGCGAGTTGCTCCCTAAAATCAAGGAAGAAGGGCGCATTAAGCAACTGGAGGGCTAAAACTGAATAGTGAGAAGCTCGTGGGGGTTGGCTAACTGAGGGCTAGGTGCTGGACTGATGACGGGGATGCATGCAAAATGCATGCAAACCCTAGAATGCATGCAAACCCTAAAAGTGCATGCATGACTGAAAATGTAAATGATCAAAATACTGGTGGGACTAGGATGGAGTATAAGAAGATCCTAACACCACCCCTTAATCCATCCTGGGCCCTGGTAACTAAGACCAAAGGTCACCCAATACAATGAATAATAATAATCAATAAACCAAGGAAGTGGGAAAATTTCATGGGAAACATACCCCCTCCTCAAAAAACAGACTGTAAGGCACACACAAAAATTAAATGCTCCAAACTCAAGCAGGTGTGATGCTTGGTCATATGTCTGGAGGTATCTTCTTCTTGGGAAGAAGTGGATCATGCTCAAAAAGCATGTGCTTGTACTTGCTCTTCAGATCGAATGTGATGAGAACAAATCCAACAGTATGAGAATGATCCTTGAACCTGTGATTCGAATCAGCTGAGGTAGGATCAAATATGTGAAAGTGCATATAGTCTTTTGTCTTCTCCTTTGAACCACCATGGGTGAGATTATGCCAAAAATAACTATTACATGTTTGCTTGAAATCAAAATCAGATTTAAGACTCAAAAAACAGTTTCTTGAGATCTCCTTTGAACCAGCAGGGGTGAGATCAAAACTATCATATGCATGAGAAATTATCCCAAGCAGTAATTGCTTAGAACCTGATTTAGATACATGACTTGAATCATGGTTTCCTGAGATCTCCTTTGAACCATGAGAGGTGAGATCAAAACCAGTAATTGCATGAGAATTTATCCCAAGCGAATGGCAATGGCCATAATCTTCAATAACCTTCTGAAAGCATGAATTAATGATCATATAGTAGTATAAAAGAGATGATTGCTTGAGAGGAGCGAATGCATTACCTCCAATAGCTGATTTTACCTCCGAAATAATCATGTGATCATGATGCAAACCAACAGACTCTAGTGCAAGAGAGGATTTAGGACCTTGTGCAATATTTAGAGTGTGAGCTGGCACAGAAAGAGAAGAAAGGTTGAGCATGAGTGTAGAATCTGCAAGTTCTTTGTCAACAACTTCAATATGAGATGATACTGGTGCATGATATGAGAGACCATCAAGAGGAGCGAATGCATCACTTTGTTTGCTTTCGAATGGGTTGGGACCAAGTCCTTCATTCTCTCTGCCAAATTTCCCATCCAGGTGAGCCCATATCTCTTTTGGAGTCCATAACTCCTTTGGAGTTTCAACACCATTACGGTATTTGAATTGGAATCTCTGGCGTGCAAACAAAGAAAACATTATTGCTTCAAAGTGCATGTCACCTTTATTTAACCAGTCAATCTTCTCTTCAGGGGATTCGAACTCTCTTTCAAAATAACAATAAAAAAGATCATGGATCTTCAAGTTTGCTATCATTCTTGGTTTCCATTCATCATAGTTGAGTGGATCAAGAGGAGTAATTCCTGATGAATACATAGAAGCTGTAGAAGACCTGCAAAAACAATATAGAATATTTGCAACTGCTACTGCTGCAAGATGCAGAAACTGCTGCACTCGAAATCTTGGTAATAACCTGCAAAAAACTCTCAAGAATGGAGACAAACAATACTCTCAACCTGCTCTGATACCATGTGAAAATACTCACAGCAGATCTAAGAGATGATGTGTATCTCACAAGAGTAATTATGATTAAGCAGGAAAATAGAAGAAGAGTGAACAATACAGTATAATGAGCAACAGAATAATATGGTACAGTAGAACTCAGATAGAAACAATAATACTTCACACACACTAGTTAATTAATCACAATATGGACAAATAAATAGTACAATGGTAGAGAGGATTCGAATGCCTAAGGTGGCAATTCGAATTAGCCTCTCAGAGTGATCATAAGATCAATAGAGTGTCATAGGAGCACAACTAGGTGTCCTCATGATCATCGGAGCACAACTGGAAGTCTTCATCATCATCAGTGGAGTCATCAATGCTCAAGTAACTGTCAATCATCAGTCAAACTAACTCTGGTAGGTGTAACTGACTGTAAAATGAAGACAACTGGACTTGTAGGTGAAGAAGGGCGAGTTGATCCCTAAAATCAAGGAAGAAGGGCACATTAAGCAACTGGAGGGCTAAAACTGAATAGTGAGAAGCTCCTGGGGGCTGGCTAACTGAGGGCTAGGTGCTGGACTGATGACTGGGATGCATGCAAAATGCATGCAAACCCTAGAATGCATGCAAACCCTAAAAGTGCATGCATGAATGAAAATGTAAATGATCAAAATACTGGTGGGACTAGGATGGAGTATAGGAATATCCTAACAGGTTACTCTACAAGGACAAGCTCTGTGTTCCTAAAGGTGAGAGGTTGCATTTTATCAGAGAGGCACACACCTCTAAAGTTGTAGGGCGTTTTAGTGTAGGGAATATAGTTGCAAACTTGCAGAGGTATGTTTACTGTCCTAGAATGCAAGAAGATGTATCTTGGTTTATTAGACGATGCATACTTTGCTATACAAGCAAGCCTAGCAATAGGAACCAAGGTCTATACCATCCCTTAACTGTTCCTATGAGACTATGGGAGAGCATCTCCATGGATTTTTTGGGTGGTATTCCAACCAGTAGGAAGGGAAATGACTCTTTATTTGTGGTGGTTGACAGATTCAACAAGATGTCCATTCTTATGCCTTGTAAAAGGACCATCAAAGGACAAGAAGCAACAAACATGTTCTTTGAATAGGTTTGGGTGCACTTTGGGATGCCAAGGAGCATCTTCTCAGATAGAGATACCAGATTTATCAGTATATTTTGGACTACACTTAGGGAAAGTAATGACACTAAGTTGAAGATATCTACAACATTTTGATCCACATACAGATGGATAGACATAAGTAGTAGATAGGAGTTTGGTACAACTTTTGAGGGGTTACAATCAGAAGCATCCAAAGACTTGGGATTAAAATGTGATCTACATACAACAGTCTTATAACAAAGCAATCCACAATTCCATTGGGAATACAACTTTTTGAAAGTTGTTTTGAATACTTGCCACCTTCACCTCTAGATGTTGTTTATGGACAGTAAGGGGGAGTGAGGGAATACACCATAGGTGAAGTAGTAATAGCTGAAAAGTTCATTGATAAGATTAGGCATATCCATTTACAAGTACATGAGGCACTAAAGAAGTCACAGGAAAAGTACAAGGAAAGACATGACCAACATAGGGTTAAGAAAACATTCAAGGTGGGAGACAAAGTATGGTTACACCTAAACAAAGAAATACTTCAGGCTCATGGTAAGAATATTAAGGCTCTAAGGTATGGTTATTTTGAGGTATTGGAGAAGGTGGGATATAATACATATAAAATCAATCTACCCCCATACATGCGCATTTACTCTGTAGTGAATGTGGAAAATCGAAAACTCTATGAGCCTTCCATGTTGGATTAGGAACTTGGGCAGGTCTTACCTTCTATAGAGGACTGAGCACCAGAGGCTCAAGCAGAGTTAGCAGAAGACACAGTGTTGTGGAAGAAGTCTAGAACTACCATGCGGGGACAATATGAACTCTAGAAGGTGGGGCTAAAAGAAGAACTTCTAGGAAAGGCTAAATGGTAATCCAAGGAGAAGGTAGAGGAAAATTTTCCTCACCTCATTCAATAAAGCTTTTGGGGAGTAAAAGCCCCCCAAAATGGGGAGTTGTGATCCGAAATGGATAAATATATAATTTGTCACCCACTTGGAGCTTTTGGGGTTGAAAGATTGGGTGAATTAACTTTTACGACCCATTTTATAGGGATGACTCATTTTGTAGATTTGGGGTTCAAAACCTTCTAGGGCCTATTTGAGGGTCTAAACGACATTTTTTGGGGTAAAACAACCCATCGCTAGTGTGACGGGCCATGAGGTGATTCTACACTTTGAAACCTTCCCATTGGTGCAAATATTGCCTCAATCAGAGTTCATATGCAAAATTTATGCCTCTCGCAAGTTGACCTATCTAGTTGACCACCATGGTATTGAGTGGATTCCATGTCAGCTCTCATTTTTCACACATGTGGACCTAGTCACGTGTGGAACTTAAGAACATTCTAGAAGGACCAAAAACTTAACCCTAATTGAGAGTTGAGGCATGCAAAAACCCTATAATTAATCTTAGATGGATATCGTGATATGTTAAATACTGGGATGCAAGATGAAGAAGGGGTGCCATTATTTTGATGTCTTGTATTGTTCCATAGTTGAGCAACAACAATGGGGAGTGGATATTAGAGCATAACAGAGGAGATAGGAGATCTTGTTGTAGCTGTTATGGCCTCATATGTTAAAGTATGGTTGTCATTCATGTCAAGGTGTTCTGATATTTTGGAAGTAGGATCACTCAGCTGTAGCAGACCTCACTAAAAATCACTCAATAATAGCAGAGAAGAGAAGAATAATTGCTGAATCAATAATCACTCATTACACAAGAAATGGAAGAAACTGCTGTATCATACATCAGCTGTAAGCTAGAACTGTGAATAGTGAATAATAACTAAATACAATCAAATTAATTTGAATTCCACTAAGGTCATTTGAATTCTCCTCAATGTGTGGCTTGGATGACATTGGAGACATCATCCAATCATTAATAGTGGTCACAAGTGGTCAAACATCAGTCAAATGAGTCTAACTCAGTCTAACTAGTGCATGTGGCACAAATGTAGGGAAGGAGACTCCAATGTGCGCGCATGAGGAGCTGTCAATAGTCAATATAGTTGATCTAGTCTCTCTGAAGGTCTATCTAAGTGGTTCAGTCAATTAAACTAGTAATCCGTCCTCAAATAAAGGATCAGATCCACTAATCATGGAACTAACTGAAGAATCTCCTAAATAGATGGAAGAGGGCGCACTTGTACTCCAGTGATGAAAACAAGGGCGCATATGTGGTTAGGAGGGATAGAACTGAGCAGAAACAGGCTCTTGGGGATGAAATACTGAGGATTAGGTGCTGGGAGACTACCATACTGATGACTGGATGCATGCAGGGATGCAAATATAAAAAATGATGGTGAGAATATTCCAACACCCCCTGGCAAGCCAAACTATGAGGACCAAATGAAATCGCAGGGCCTTGGTAACTGAGACCAAAGGTCACCCCATACAACAATCTAAATAAATAAAGTGAGGAAAGAGGGAAAACCCAGTGGGAAGAAAGCCCCCCTTCAAGATAGACTATGGTAGGATAATCAATCATGTACATCACTCACCCAAAATGGCTAGTATAGCTGATCTAGTCTCTCTGGAGGTCTATCTAAGTGGTTCAGTCAGTTAAACTAGTAATCAGTCCTCAAATCAAGGATCAGATCCACTAATCATTGAACTAATTGAAGAATCTCCTAAATAGATGGAAGAGGGTGCACTTGTACTCCAATGATGAAAACAAGGGTGCATCTGTGGCTAGGAGGGCTAGAACTGAGCAGAAACAGGCTCCTGGGGCTGAAATACTGAGGACTAGGTGATGGGAGACTACCATACTGATGACTGGATGCATGCAGAATGCAAATATAAAAAATGATGGTGAGAATATTCCAATAGGTGTTTGAAGTGTGGTGTCATTAATGTTAAAGGGAGAGTGACATACTTGCAAGGAGTCTTTGCAACTGTTAGTACCATTATCTACAAGCATGGGAGCAGAAGAAGGATATGAGCTACAACCATTTGATTAACTTTGGAATTAC
The DNA here is from genome assembly GCA_027924585.1 of Larix kaempferi. Lineage (NCBI taxonomy): Eukaryota > Viridiplantae > Streptophyta > Pinopsida > Pinales > Pinaceae > Larix > Larix kaempferi. The sequence continues at coordinate 7,488,767 of BSBM01000866.1, forward strand.
TAGTCTTTGGCATTATCTACAGTACTTCAGGTTGTTACCCACTTATTACCAACACACAACTAGAAGAATTCAATGTTCCACTACAGGAATTCTGGTAATCGTATAATGTTAGCAAAACTCATCTCAATTACTGGAACCATAAAGTGCATCTCCATTACTAGAACTGTAGGAAACAACTACAAGAACATGGCTATTATTGGAATCGCAGAACAAGCATTACCGAAATGAAGCTACAGAACTTCCAGTAATCCTCCAACCATGTCAGCATGCAGTCTAACTATTGAAACTACAGAGATTCCTGTAATTCGTGACTACTAGAATTGTAGACAACAACTACCAAAATTGTAGAGTGAACTTTCAGATCGCTTGTAGGTAATAACAACTACTAGAACTGTAGAGTGAACTACCAGAACGCATGTAGGTTGCAAAATCAATTTAATTGGACATATTTTCTGAAAATGAAGATGTAAATTGGGCTCAAGGCCAATTCGAGATGAATTTCATTGATTGATAAGTCCACGTATGAATGGGACATGAACATTATTTTTAACAATGTTGAAATATAGACGAACAAGTCAACCTCCTTTGATTGGCAATAATGTGACCTTTATGCCCATGTTTAGTGGTATGTTACCCACAAATAAGTAGGCTCACCACAATTCAAAGCCCCACATTATCCATAAACAAGTCGTCTATGCAAAGTAAATCTCTATGCCAAACATGAATAGGTCCACATCAATTTGACATGAACCTTATAAATATAAAGGATTTCAACGCATTTGTGAAGTGGAGCGTGTGGATTTGCGTTGAGCCTCTGAGGCACGATCAAGAGTTTATTTGTTCAATAAATAGGGAAAGATCACGAATTCCAATGAAGACGAATATGTAAGCTAAATATATTATGGGTTGTTGATTTATGGGCAAGAATGTTATTACTTGAGTTGAGTCACAACTATACAAAGGAGGGACGTAGAGAATAAATGCAATTTGTTGGGTTACAATTTGAGTATTGAGGTTATAGGATGCGTATAGATGGGTTCAGAGGAGTGATTAAAGGAATCATTAAGGTGTTCCAGAATTGTGGAATTACCGGAAGTACATAATTACCGGAATTACAGAATTACGGGAATTGCAGAATTACGAGAAGTGCATAATTACTGGAATTGCAAAATTACAAGAAGTGTAGAATTATGGGAAGTGAAAAATTATTGGAAGTGTTGAATTACTAGAAGTACAAAATTACTGGAAGTGTAGAGTTACTTTAAATACAATGCTACAAGAAATGAACAGAAAGGGCTACTGAAATTAAAGGACGTTATAGGAACTGAAGCAAACTACAGGAACTGGGTGGCATGACGGTGCAAGGCAAGGGATTGGTGTCTCCTTCAGGTTGGTTCTTGAGAATCTAGGGAGTTGGTGCTTCCTTCAGGTTGGTGCCTGAAATTCTAGGGAGTTGGTGCTTCCTTTAGCTTGGTTCTTGAGAATCCATGGAGTTGGTGCTTCCTTCGAGGTGGTACTTGTAAACTAGGGGATTGGTGTCTCCTTTGGGTGAGTGCCCATTAAAATTGTAAAATGATTGGTGCATATAAGAAAATATTTTCGTGGTTTTCTCCCTTATTGGGTTTCCATGTAAAAGATCTACGTACTGTTGATTTTTGTTGATTTGATTGATTATGAGATGGTTGTTTAAAGTTGCAAAAGTAAAAATTGTTAAAAACTGTTTAATACCGATTCACCCCCCTCTCAGTATTGGTGTATTCCAACAATTGGTATCAGAGCGGGTTCCTTAAGATAATTTGACCACGAGAAGGAATATCTCTGTAGAAGACATGGACAAACATGGTAATTTCTAATTCACGAGGCCATTGGAGTTGCACAGGAAGGAATACACAGTATGAAGGTGCAGAAGCAGAAGGGTGCTGTGATCAAAATTGATCTCTCCAAAGCATTTGATCGGGTTAGCTGGCTCTATATCCGATTACTTCTAACACACCTGGGCTTCTGCTATGAATTTATACGATGGATTATGGCCTGCATCTCCACAGTGAGCTTTGCTGTTCTGATAAATGGTTCAGCGAGTCCATTCTTTCACGCTGGCAGGGGCCTTCGACAAGGATGCCCACTGTCACCGCTTTTATTTCTCCTTGTAGCTGAAGGACTCAGTCGATTTATTTTAAAAGCAAAAGCTGAAGGTTCTTTTCGTGGTATTTCCATCTCACAGGTGTTGTATATTACACATCTCCTTTTCGTTGATGACATCCTGATTTTTTGTGATGGATCGAGACAGGATATCGACAAGGTAGCTGAAGGTCTCATTTTGCTACAAGAGGCAGCGGGTATGTTAGTTAACAATGATAAATCAACGATCACGTGCTCTCATCTAAACGAAATGGATATTCACAGATTGGCTATGCGACTACCCTACAGGACTTTTGATTTTGATGCTGGTTTAAAGTACCTTGGCTTTCACTTAAAACCGAATGCATATTTGAAAGCAGACTGGCACTGGCTCATTGCTAAACTAGAACTGAGACTTCGTGGATGGAGTCACAAATGGCTTTCGAGGGCAGGGAGGCTGTTTTTGGTTAAATCAGTGTTGGAAGCGATTCCTGTGTATTGGATGTCACTCGCTTGGATTCCCAAAGGAGTCTTGGAGCTGATCCGGAGGCTGTGTTTTGCCTTTCTATGGAAGGGTAAGGGTGATAACCGTGCTTTGGTGTGGGTCAGATGGGATAAGATCGCGGTCCCAAAAGCACTGGGAGGATGGGGCCTAAAGAATATTTTCCTTTTTGCTAAAGCCTTGGGGGCAAAGGTGGCATGGCGAATCATACAAACTCAGAGTCTCTGGACTAGAGTGGTGTACCATAAATATATTGCTCCATTAACTCTTCTCGAATGGATTCGGCAGGGCAATAAGACGCGGGAAAATTGCTCTTTGGTATGGAAAGCGGTGGTGCAACATTTTCATCTAATTGGGTCTGGCTTAGTTTGGAGAATAGGCAATGGGAGACACACTCGAATTGGACTGGATCCCTGGGTAGGCTGTAGCGGTGGACATGTCCTACCGGAGGCTTTAAGGAATTTTCTGGCAGCCAGAGGTTGTCACTTTCTGGCTGATATTGAACAACCGAGATCATCCACTCTATGGCAACAGGGGTGGATCTCTGCACAACAACTTGAGATTCCAGATGACTTGCTTGGTGCTTGGGAGAATTATATTCAGATTTTAAGATACACTAATATTCGCCTCACAAATCGGATTGATGAATTAATCTGGGAACACCATCCATCTGGTAAATACACTCCTAAACATGGATATATTCAGCTGAATGTGAATATACATAACAGGGATTTGGTGTGGTGGTGGAAACATCTGTGGACACTAAAGTGCCCGGGGAAAGCTAAACTACTCTCTTGGGCTATTTTGGAAAATAAGGCACCGACATGGGACATTCTGCAGAAGAGATTCACACAGGGGCCGGGGTTCTGTCCTCTTTGTAGGGAAGCAGAAGAGTCAAATTCACATATATTTGTTCACTGTAGTTTTACACAAGCTGTATGGGCTGCCACTTGCAAACATCTGGCGCTCAATGTGAGTTGGTGGGGAGTGGACTTTCCCGACGCCTTTCAACAGTGGTGGACATCTCTCAAGCATCCAACGTTTCGGGCTGTCCCTTGTATTCTCGCCTGGGGCATTTGGATCACTCGCAACAAGATCATATTTCAGGATTGTCGGGTCCCTCTGGAGCAGGTTGTGGCACAAGCAGTGGCTGTTTTACTACACATCAAGTCATCCATTAAAGCGATTAGCATCAGACCTGTGATCATGGAATTCATAGATAAATCCATGCCGTGGGCTTATTTTGATGGCTCATCTATTAACCAACAATCAGTGTGTGGTGGAGGTGGTGTTCTACACAAATCAGAGTCCCATTATTTTCATATAATGGATGGTTTGGGGAGTGGCTCAAATAACTACGCTGAACTTATGTCACTTAAGCTACTGATGCTTTTCGCACTGGAACAAGGTTGTCTAACACTCCAGATTTTTGGAGACTCTCTAATTGTTATTGACTGGGCCATGGAGCGCACACAATGTCATGTGATGATACTCTTACCAATTTTGGAGGAGGTATTACGGTTAAAACAGGCTTTTAACTGCATTACATTCACCCATGTTTACAGGGAGCGAAATGGGACGGCTGACCAGCTATCTAAAGAAGCACAAACTTTGCTTTTTGGCACATGGAGGATCACGATTCATTCAACAGAAGGCATCTACAGCTATACACACAGGCCTTTCTTTGGGGAAATTGTGGACCATATGGAGAATTAGACAAACCTTTTAAGGGACAGAATTTATATAACTGCTGATTGGATACATTTTTGATATATGTTTTTGCTGTATTGACAGAAGAAAAATGCCTGCGGATGGGATAATTATTTATGAGACAGTGATTGTGGACTGTATCAGCTGTGCGAGCTGTAGTGGATGAAGATACATTAGATTGGATGGTATCGAGTATGGACAGAATATTTCTGCTGTATGAGTGCGATCTGCGGCCTATTGGCTGTATTGCTGATGGACTGTAGCGAGATAATACTCAGATTTCTATTGAGTTTCAGAGTTCTTTGAGAGCGATCTGTTGGCTATAATGCTGATTGGATACAAACAGTGTGGACTGTAGCGAGATGTAATAACTCAGCTGATGAGTGACTACTTTCAAATTTGTGATAATGTAAGGGACAATAGACAGTCATTCGGTGGACTGATTGGCCTTATGGACAGTATATGTTGACAATGTAGGGATCTCTAAGATTCTATTACATGTGCAGAATGTAATTTTGTTCATAATTGAAATAAAATTACGACTTTTTCCAAGGAAAAAAAAAAAAACATGGTAATTTCTCCAAGAATGGAGCATCACTATTTAATGGAAGTAACTATGCCTTTTGGAGCATAAGAATACAAACCTATATGATGTCACTACGATTTGATGTCTGCCACTCAGTTGTATCTGGTTACACAACCCATTCAACTCCACCAATTGATACTGATGGGAAGAAGCCATATAATAACAATGCAAAATCTATGAACGCTATTTTAAGTGGTCTAGCAGAAAAAGAGTTTGTTAAAGTAATGTACTGTAAATCAACAAAGGAAATATGGGATACAATTCAAAAAATCTATGAGGGAGATGACAAAGTCAAGCAAGACAAACTTCAAACACATAGAGGGAAATTTGAAAGCTTGAAGATGAGAGAAGAAGAGGACATTGTAGCTTACTTTCTTAGAGTAGATGAAATTGTCTGTACTATTAGAGGTTTGTGTGAGAAGATTGAAGAGCCTGTAATTGTACAAAAGGTGCTAAGAACACTTCTCTCAATATTTAATGCTAAAGTTTTTGCATTAGAGGAAATGAGAGAACTGGACAAATTAACAATGGATGAACTGCATGGAATCCTTACAACATATGAAATGTAGATAGAAGATGAGAAACCATCAAGAAGGGAGGCAACCTTCAAAGCTTCAAATAAGACAAAGGATAGCAACCAAAAGTCAAGAGAAGGTTCCTCTGATGATTCATATGAAGAAGAAGCAAACTTCGTGAAGAAATTGAGAAAGGGAACTAACAAATTTAGAGGTAATCTACATTTTAAATGCTTTAGTTGTGGTAGAATAGGACATTATGCTTCAAAGTGTCCATATGGAAAAAATGAGGCTAGTGATGATGAAGAGGACCACAAAAACAAAAAGGGAGAAAAGAAGTACAAAAAGGGAAAAGCTGAAAATAAGAAAAGATTCTACATACAAAATAAAAGTTTGTACTCCAAAGAAGATAGTAGCTCATCCGATGAAGATGAGTACAATGATAGTGATATAGAACATGTTCTTTTAATGGCATTAAAGACTCAAAATAAAGCTTTTGATGATGTAGAGAGCTCTGAAATAAAAAGGGAAGTAAATCTTGAAGGGGAACTTATTAGTGCTTTAAGTGATTTAGGGAAAGTTGAGAAAAGGAATCTATTACTAAAATACCAATTGCAAAGCTACAGGGAGGAAGATCAAAACTCCAAAGAAAATAAATCATACGATAATGAAGCAATAGAAAAAAGTTATTATTGATTTAAAGATTCAGTTAGAAGAAGCAAAACGATTTTAAGAGACTTTAAGAACACAGTTAAGAGATAAGGAAGAAAACCGTGAAAGTTTGGAAGTTGAAGTTGTTTCTGTGAGAAAGGAGATAAATAAAAAAACTACTCAATTGAACTATCATATGAAGTTTTGAAAAAGAATAGAAGTTCTAGATGATATTTTTAATAGTCAAAGATCATCATTTGACAAAACTAGACTCGGCTATGATCATAAAAACAAAGGCTGAAGTTCATTGATGTTGGAAGAATCAAAGAACTATGCAGCTACTCTCAAAATCTCCTTCAATAATGAATACAACAACAACAAAAGAAATGATGACAAGCAAAAATATGACTTTCTCCATAAGAATAACATAAACAAAGAATTTGTTCCATCAAGAAGACTCTTCACAACTAGGTATCAAAGTATCTTTCTAGGTTACTATTTTTCCTGTAATAATTTGGGCACAAAGCAGTAAACTACAGAGCTTGTGCAAGATATTGTTATATGCAAAATATAAATAACTATAAGGCCTCCAAGGATTATTATGTAAACAATGATTTCAAAAATATGCACATGGATGTTGACAATAATTACAATCCTTTTGGCGCTTTGAATTTTGGCATTGAATGCTATAGATGCAATAACTTTGGGCATAAAGCATGTGGATATAGATGCAAGATGAGGTCTGATATGCAATATGCAATAGAGAATGCTCTTACCAGTAATGAAAAGGAGTATTAGAAAGTGTGGAAGAGAAAGCCAGAAAAGAAAAACATAGAAGATTGTGAACTAGCCTTGCATGCCCAAAATAATAGATGTCAATGGTACAATGGTACATTGATAGTGGATATTCCAAGCATATGCATAGGGATAAGAACATATTTTTGAGTCTTAAGAAGGAGAAAGGAGGCAGTGCCACTTTTGGATATGATGGCTTTGCCAAAATTGTTGGAAAAAGCACAATCAACCTTGGGAGAAAGGATGCTAAAGTAGAAAATGTTCTACTTGTTGAAAACATGAAACACAACCTTCTAAGTGTGATCCAAATATGTGATCAAGGACACACTCTTATCTTGAATGATAAAGAATGCAAAATCAGAAAGGAAGGTTCATGAAGACTGGTAGCAACAATAGTTAGGAATCCAAACAACATATACATCCTAAATGAAATAAAAGGAGAGACGTGATACATGGGACAAATAGATGAAAGTTGGTTATGGCATAGAAGGATGACACACTTAAACTTTGATAATCTAGTGAAGATCGACAAGGAGCAAGGAGTAAGAGACATGCCTAAGATTACAAAACCGTCAAACACTATTTGCAAGCCTTGTCAGCATGGAAAAAAAACAAGGGTTACATTTAAGACAAAGGGGCATTCAACAACAAAACCTTTGGAACTTGTTCATATTGATCTTTGTGGGCCAACAAGAACAAAAAGTCTGAATGTTGAGTACTATTTTATGTTATTTATTGATGAATATACTAAGATGACTTGGATCTCTTTTCTCAAGAAAAAATTAGAGGCGTTTGAGATGTTTAAAGTATTTAAAGCATTAGTTGAAAATGAAACTGACTTGAAGACCAAGTGTTTGAGATCAGATAATGGAGGTGAGTTTACCTTAAATGAGTTTGAGGAATTTTGTGAGCATCATGGGACAAGGAGACAGTTTTTAGCTGCTAGGACTCCACAACAAAATGGAGTAGCATAAAGGAAGAACATGACTATACTAGATATGGCCAGAACTATGCTAAATGTGTCCAATTTATTTGACATATTTTGGAGTCAAGCAATTCATATTGCGGTACACATTCTAAGCAAAGGACAACTTAGAGTTTATAGCAATAAAAAACCTTATGAGCTTTGGAATGGAAGAATAACAACTATCAAACATTTCAAGGTGTTCGGAATCAAATGCTATATAAAAATAATTGATGAAAATTGACTCATTACTCTAGAAGCAAATCCTACAAATGCTAAAACTTGAGACTATATAAAATAGTAGGGAGTGCAGATGTGAAAGTAGATGAAACAGAAACTCATAGATCAAGAGAAGATACAAACAGACCATATTCCATATAAGAATAACAAGAAGACATACAACAAGAAGAAGTGCAACAAGAAGAAGATCCCGAAGAAAGAAATGATACTGAAAGAGAAGACACAAGGGCACCATCTAGGTATGTGCAAACTAATAATCTAGATGATTTAATTAATGATTATAAATATGGATGTGTAGAGATAAGAAAAAGAAAAATGGCAAGAATATATGAAGAATACAACTTCTCCCTACTATCCACTGTAGAGCCTAACAGTTTGGAGAAGTCAACAAGGATGAGCACTAGGTTAAGGCCATGAATGAAGAATTGGACCATATTAAAAATAATCAAACTTGGGAACTTTTTCCTAGACGCAAGAATACAAATGTAATAGGCACTAAATGGGTCTTCAAAAATAAACAGAATGAGAGTGGACAAGTAGTAAGAAACAAATCAAGATTGGTATGCAAGGGATATGCTCAAATTGAAGGAATTGAATTTGAAGAAACATTTGCTCCTATAGCAAGATTAGAAGCAATCATGATGTTTTTGGAGTTTGCTTGCTACAAAGACTTCAAAATTTATCAAATTGATTCAAGTCAACATTCCTAAATGGAAATATAGAAGAATAAGTATACATTGAGCAACCCAAGGGAGAATTCAAATTCAAATTAAGAGAGAATTCAAATTGTTAAATTTCAGTAAATCAAAGGAGAAATCGAATTAATCACTACAATGATGTTAACAAGAAAGAATCAGTTAAGAGAGTTAACTAAGTGATAACAAAGAAGATCTAGTTAACTAAGTGTTATTGCATGATGACACTTATGTTAAACTAAAAGACGACACTTATGTTAAACTAAAAGACGACACTTGAGTTGTGACACTTACATGACGACACTTAAGTTAGCCACCTAACTAAGTAGGAAAGCTTTCAGTTAAGGGGTGAGTTCATCCTAAGAGTCAGTTCAGTGAGTTAATGCACTGCATGAGAAGTGGGGCACACTTATTCATGCAAGATTGATGCATCCAAATGAAGGGTGAGTTCATCCTGAAGTCATAAGATAAAATAGAAGCCGATGCATGTGAAGAATATATAAATATGTTATACAGGATCGATGGATTTGATGTGAAGCGAATTCTCTTCTCCCTTGAAGGCAATGCACTTATCTTTGTGCAAGATATCATTTTGAGTCTCTCTTCTTTATCTGTCTCTTGCTTTGTAATTGCATCAGGGGTGCTTGTTGTAAAAGACATTCTCTGGTATCTATCAATATACTAAGGAAGGTTTTGTTGGGGTTTTCTCCCTCAAGTCATACATGGCTCCCTAGGGTAAATTCATGTGTCGAATGTGATTGCTTATGTGTATCATTGTTATTTGATTTCAAGTACTATTGCATTTCCGAATTAAAGATAAAAAATTAACAAGCATTCACTTGTTCCCAAGATGTTAGAAAGAACAAATACGAAGAGCCACAAGCTGAATACAGTGGACATATCAATGGAAGCCATGAAAAACAATTAGAATATACATATAGGGAGAGTGCTTCTTTCTCATCGTTGTCAAAGGGGGAGAGTAAGACAGTAAAACAAAAGAGCAGGAGAAGATGAAAATCAAGGACATGAAGATAGGGGGAGCTACCTTAGCAAGTTATTGCGAAGACATGAACGCACATTCAAAGGGGAAGATTGTTGAATTCGTGTTTTACTAGGTTTCCATCAATGAAAAAGGGGGAGATTGTTAAAGTATGGTTGTCATGGATGTCAAGGCGTTTGAAGTGTGGTGTCAATAATTTCAAAGGAAGAGTCAAGGCATTTGAAGTGTGGTGTCATTAATGTCAAAGGGAGAGTGACATGTCTACAAGGAGTCCTTGCAACTGTTAGTACCATTATCTACATGCATGGGAGCTAAAGAAGGAGATGAGGTACAAACATTTGATTAACTATGGATTTAATAGTCTCTGGCGTTATCTATAGGACTTTTGATAGTTACCTAGTTATTACTAGAACACAACTAGAGGAATTCAATGTTCCACTACAGGAATTTTGGTAATTGTACAATGTTAGCAAAATTTATCTCAATTATTGGAACCAGAGAGTGCATATTCAGTACTGGAACTACAAGCAACAACTACAAGAACATGGATATTATTGGAATTGTAGAACATGCACTACCTAAATGAAGCTACATAACTCCTGGTAATTCTCCAACATTGTTAGCATGCAGTTTGACTACCGAAACTTCAGAGATTCCTGTAATTCGTGACTACTGGAATTATAGACAACAACTACCAGAATCACAGACAACAACTACCAGAATTTCAGAGTGAGCTACTTAATCGCTTGTAGGTAACAACAACTAATGGAACTGCAGATTGAGCTACCAGAACACCTGTAGGTGGAAAAATCAATTCAATTGGACATATTTGCTGAAAATGAGGACATGAATTAGGCTTAAGGTCAACTCGAGATGAATTTCATTAGTTGATAAGTCCATGTATGAACGAGACATGAACATTATGATTTAACAATGTTGAAATCTTCACAAACAAGTCATCCTCATTTGAATGGAAATGGATTGACCTTTATGCCCATGTTTAGTGGTATGTTACCCATAAATAAGTAGGCTCACCACAATTCAAAGCCCCACATTGTCCATAAACAAGTCGACTAAAAGCAGAACTCTGTGCTAAACATGAATAGGTCCAGATCAAATTAACATGAACCTTGTAAATATAAAGGAGTTCAATGCATTTGTGAAGTGAAGCATGTGGATTTGTGCTGATCCTATGAGGCACGATGAAGAGTTTTTTTGGTCAATAAACATGGAAAGATCATGAAGTCCAATGAATATGAATACATAAGCTAAATATTTTATGGGTTATTGATTTATGGGAAAGAATATTATTATAGGAGTTGAGTTACAACTATACAAAGGAGGGACATAAAGAAGAAATGAAATTTATTGAGTTACAATTTGAGTACTGAGATTATAGGATGCGTATAGATGGGTTCTAAGGAGTGATTACATGAATCATTAAGTTGTTATTACTGGAATTGCAAAATTACTGGAAGTACATAATTACTAGAATTGCAGAATTACTAGAAGTGCAAAATTACTCGAATTGCAGAATTATGGGAAGTGTAGAATTAATGGAATTGCAAAATTACAGGAAGTGCAGATTATTGGAATTACATAATTCCAGAAATTGTAGAATTATTGGAAGTATTGAATTACTAGAAGTACATAATTACTGGAAGTGTAGAGTTACTTGAATTACTGTGCTACAGGAAATGCATAGAAAGGGCTACTGAAATTGAAGGACGTTATAGGAATTGAAGAAAACTATAGTTTCTGGGTGGCGAGGCAGGGAGAGGTAAGGGATTGGTGTCTCTTTTAGATTGGTTCCTAAGAATCCTCGGATTTCATGCTTCCGTCAGGTTGATGCCTGAGAATATAGGGAGTTGGTGCTTCCTTCAGGTTGGTGCTTGAGAATATAGTGAGTTGGTGATTGTAAATTAAGGAGTTGATGCTTCCTTCAAGTCGGTAATTGTAAATCAAGGGATTGGTGTCTCCTTTAGGTCTATTGCCATAAACATTGTAAAATGATTGGTGCATATAATAATTTTTTTTATGGTTTTATCCCTTATTGGGTTTCCACGTAAAATATTTGTGTACTGTGGCTTGATGTTGATTTCTATTGATTTGGTTGATTATGAGATGATTGTTTAAAGTTGCAAAAGTAAAAATGATTAAAACTTGTTCAATATTGTGTCACCCCCCTCTCAGTATTGGTGTATATTGCAACAACATAGTTATAGGTAACTCCATATAGAGTACCATTTCCTTTGTATTTGCAATTTGACATAAAGAGAAACACACAGTCCTCATTTGTGGCTAGGTTTTTCCCCATAGTTGGTTTTCCCAAGGTATATCTTGTGTGGATTGTGTACTTATTTGCTCTAGTTATTTCTCTTTCAGTTCTATTGTTTTCATTATTTTATGGAATTAATTTAACACAATGAATTAAGTTACAAGATTGATTGTGACGAACTGATCTAGTGGAATATCCACCGCAGTTTATAAATCAAAGCGACCAACCAAAGACACATGGCGGGTGTTACAACCACATATATTACAAACATTAAACCGCAATGGTCTATCAACATATGGAGTTTTAAATTTACCGTACATAATATCAATCCATTTAATCTACAAATGATCCAATTTATATACAATGCCAGTTCTTAGATTGTTACGTAGGACGAACATTAAACGCCATTACTGCCAATTTACACATCTAATCAACTAGCCGAATCATCAACACATGCCTGCATCATACACCAACTCAACCATAGAGAAGGATGACACCATTCAGTCACCCGCTACCACAAAGTGCCAAGTCATTGAGCTCACAGCGTGGGCATACATCTCCTTGTTTCTCCCATGGGCTTTATCCCACATGCATCACGCAATTCAATTCTTGACACCATATAATCACCGCTCAACATAACATATTCCAAGTAACACCAAGGAGCTGGGTTCGTGCACGAGGCATGCAATCTTGATGCTATATTAGGATGACAATTAGGACTTGATTAGCATAGTGTAAAATATCCAAATGCACAGTGGTAGTGCAACTTTTTTTTTGATGAACATAGATTAAATCAAATACACCCGTGGCCTCATTGTATAATATGTGTGTATAACAAATATATAAAATGTAATATATATATGATGTCTCCACCAATGAAAAAACCAAATTTTTAGGATTTCAAGTTTCTTTGTATTTGTATAGAATAACATCCAACTAGGAACTTTAGTATCCATGCATTCATTTCTAGAACTGAGTATATCATGAGGACCAAACTTATCCAAAGTTTTTCTTTTTCCAGCCAATGTCACAATCACATCCATCAGAAGACAAATGCATTGTGTTTCTCATTGATACTCAGAATTTCTTACAGGTAGGCCCCCCTTGTTTGATCACAAAAGTATGGAAATAAGTATAAAGGAAAAGTAGAATAGGACTTCAAAATGTCTTTGTTTCTAGGACCAAAAAAAAATCTAAAAATCTTACGCAATTTCACAACACTTTACGAAATCAATCCTTGATGTTGTTTCAAGAAGCAATGGAGCATAGTGCACATGGTATCAACTTGTAATTGAATGATTATGGGTTGTTTAAACTACTCACAACCATTCTACTTCGACTGAATTAGTAGTATCCCTAAGCTTGTTCATGATTAAAATAAAATCATTACATCTTGCAAAGAAGTTGTTCTTTGGGGTTGCAACATTTGGAAACTGATTTCTCATTACCTTGCTAAAATTGGGTTACGACACTAAAGGAAGCTCAATATGTTGGATGCATTATTAACCATTTTGGAAAGTGAAAGTTGGGACATATTAGATGGCAATAATTTGAGAGGTTCCCTTTTTACATCTTGACATATTGAACATGTTAAATGTGGAGCATTATCGAAATTTTTCTCCACAATCTTTTTAATACATTCTGCTATTGCAATAGTATTTGATCTAGAATTTTGCAATCCACTATTGCCATTCAGAACTTTCAAATCACCATTTTTAAACATATTCTTATAATTCTTGAAATTTCTTCTTTATATTGCATAACATTTAAACCATAAATTTTGACGAACATCTACAATGACAAAATTCATTATAAGTAGAGTTCTCTCATTCTTTTCTCCTTGTTTAGCAATTGGGGCAATTGATGCTAGATAATTTAATACAAAGTCTCTTTTTTAATTTTCATTCATGAAACCCACCTTTTTATTACCCTCAACCATTGATTAAAATGGAATTTTAGAAATATAATTTTTTTACAACAAAATGTAGTGCCCATTTTTGCTTAGAATGCATATTATACGAATATTTTACACCCTTAGTTTATGACACATAGATAATTGACACTCCTAGTCAGGATCAATTAAGAACATGAAAATTGCATGGATTAATCTAGAGTTTGTATGCACTTCTATCACTATGGAATACAAATTTATTACATGCCTTCACTCTAAACTTCAAGCTTATCACACTCCTTGATCCATCTTTATGTGAGAAGGAAATGAAAGAGAATATATAGAACCAAATACACAGATAAATTGCAGGGAACATCGTGATATAGTAAACTCAACTTTGATTAAATAACAAAATAGAACAAATTGTAAAATAAAAGTAGCTAGACTGGTGGTAGTTTTATATTTGAGAAGAGATGTGACGACCACGATCATTCCTGTAAAGCTGATTACAAAAGGAGGTTGAAGGGCCTTTTTATCATAAAAATGAAGGAAAAAACCCTAAACATAAAAAAACCTAACCCGAGGAGATGAATCGTCAAAAGGTTTGCGGGCCCTGAGGTGGTTAGTTGATACATTAACTTCCCAGGGGCATAACTTTTGTATACGAACTCTATTTAGGGCGCTCGATATCCCGGTTGAAAGGTCTAGCTAAGAAGTACACATTTCGCTATCCATAACTGCCTATAGTTACACCTAGACAATGGCATCACTAAAAAACGTTGTTTAGGGCCTCAAAATGACCTCAGAAGTTTAGGACCTGAAAAACCATAAAAAAACTGCCAAAATGGAAAAACTGTTTTGAGCTAGTGGAATAGGTGGGTGGGCACCGATATCCATCTGGATCACTCCTCACCTACAAATAGAAGATATAGAGCTAAAAGCAAGGAAGACAAAGAAAGTAATTTAAAGCATCAAAACTTTGGAGGTATTCATAGTGACTTGGTGAAAAGAGTTTTTGGCCCACATTTCCATTGTTGAGGAGGAGCTATCAATTGTTTTCTTTAACAACAAAATGACCTGTTGTGAATATTAAAGAGATATCATTTGATTCCTCCACTATAGTAAAGTCCAAGATTAATGTTAGCAGATGATCAGTACATGTGGCTAAGGACAAGAGGACCCAAACTCTAGTGAAGGGAATGCTACTTAAGGACTCATGTATTCAAATTGTTGTAACATCACCTTTACAATTATGTGTTATTGTTGATTTATGTGAAAATGCATGAATTTCATATTTGGTTGTGTATTAAGATATTGAGGAAGGTATTTGTTTGAATTGTGTGTAGGAACAAGAAGGAAATTGTAGTGGTAGTTGGATTGGACAAGCATACTCCAAAGGGTTAGACAAACACTGAAAATAAGTTTCCTTCTTTTACCCTCTTTCACTTTTGCCTATTGACATGAATGTAGATCTCATAAAAGTTTGATTGAGAATATAGACTAGCGAATGTTGATGAGCGTAACCAATTCACTAGGAGGATTAGATCAGTACATAGGTGAACCCATCCACAATAGAATTGGTGACCATACTCAAGATTGGTTTTGCGTAGTCATATTAATGTTTTGGGTTTGTTTTTGCCGTGTTTACCATTTTGAAAGTTGTAATAGCTTCTGCATGCTGAAAGAATATATATATATATATATATATATATTTGAAAAAAATTGATGTCTTTGATACTTTTAAGAAATGGAAAGCTTTGGTTAAGAATGAGACATGAAATAAGTTGAAGTGTCGTGGATCAGATAATAGAGGTGAATATTGCAACAAGGAGTTTGATAGTTACTGTTTATACCATGGGATTCATATATATAATATGGTTCTAGGAACACCACAATAGAATGGTGTGTCAGAAAGGATGAACATGAAAATCATGGAGCATGGAAGGAGTATGATATTGCATGCAGTATTGCCCTTATAGTTTTGGGTAGATGCTATGGATACTATTGTTTACTTAATAAATAGAGGGAAGTCAAGCTCCTTGGATGGTGGCATTCCATAGGATGTATGGACATATACATATGTATATGTGTGTGTATTTGAAAAAAAATTGATGTTTTTGATACTTTTAACAAATGGAAATCTTTGGTTGAGAATGAGACATGACATAAGTTAAAGTGTCTTGGATCAGATAATGGAGGTGAATATTGCAGCAAGGAGTTTGATAGTTACTGTTCATACCATGGGATTCATATATATATAATATGGTTCTAGAAACACCACAATAGCATGGTGAGTCAAAAAGGATGAACATGAAAATCATGGAGCATGGAAGGAGTATGATATTGCATGTAGTATTGCCCTTATAGTTTTGGGAAGATGCTATGGATACTACTGTTTACTTAATAAATAGAGGGCCTTCAAGATCCTTGGATGGTGGCATTCCAGAGGAGGTATGGACAGATAAAAATTTAACCTACTCATTTTTTAAGACTTTTAGTTGTGAAGCATTTGTCCATATTGATAGAGAAAATAGAACAAAGTTTGAGGCAAAATCCCAGAAGTGTGCTTTTATTGGATATAAAGTTAATGCTTTTAGTTGTCAGTTATGGGATTATGAATATCACAAAATCATTAGGAGTAGAGATGTGATATTCAATGCGAAGGTCATGTACAAATATTAGTTGCAGGGAAAGAAACATGAAAAAACAAACACATAATACACAGTGCTTTATGAAATCAAAGAAAATGAAATTCTAAAGGTGCCAGAAAATCAAAATGTACAACAACAACAACAGGTACCTAAAAATCCTACTATTGTTGTTAGAATATCTTCCAGGTTAAGCATATCCCCTGAACAATACTCTTCTTCACTATATTATTTATTGTTGACTGATTTTGGTGAACCGGAAAGTTATGTAGAGGCAATGTAGGTAGAAACCAATAAGAAGTGGGAGGAAGGCATGAAAGAGGAGATGGACTCCTTGGTACTAAGATAGACTTGGGCCTTGGTTCAGTTTCCTATAGGTAAAATAGTATTGCATAATAAATGGTCTTACAAGGTGAAGGAAGCAGATGGAATAAAAAAGAGGTACAATGCTAGACATGTTGTAAAGGGGTTTGCATAGAAGAAAGGTATAGATTTTGATGAAATGTTTTCTCCCATTGTTAAAATGATTTCAATTAGAACTATTTTAAGTCTAGTGGCATTATAATATTTGCATCTTGAACAGTTAAATGTAAAGACAAATATTTTCCTTGGGGATTTAGAGGAAGATATTTATATGCATTAGCCACATGAGTATGAGGTCAAAGGGAAGGATAAATTAGTATGCAGGTTGAAGAAGAGCTTGTATGGACTAAAGCAAGATCCAAGGAAATCGTATTTGAAATTTGATAGGTTTATGATAGAACAAGGTTATGTTAGATGTCATTTTGACCATTGTGTTTATTTTAAGAGATTAGATAATGGGCGCTATATTATATTTTTATTGTATGTAGATGACATGCTTGTTGCATGGTATAATATGCATGATGTAAATGTGCTCAAAAGAAAATTATCCAATTCATTTGCGAGGAAGGATTTGGGTGTTGCAAATAAAATCCTTGGTATGAGAATAACAAGAGATAGGAAAAATCACAAATTAACATTGTCGCAAGGTGAGTACATAGAGAAGGAAAAGATTTAGAATGTAGGACGCAAAACTAGTTAGTATGCATTTGGATAGCCATTTCAAACTAGCTAAGGAGACATGTCCCAAGACACATGAGCATATAGACTACATGTCCAAGGTCCCATACTCATCGACAATTGGTAGCTTGATGTATGCGATGGTGTGCACAAGACTGGATATTGCACATGCAATGGGAGTTGTGAGAAAGTATATGAACAATCTAGGTAAAGAGAATTGGGAGGCAGTAAAGTGGATTTCAAGTATTTGAGAGGTACTACTATTCATGCATTATGTTTTGGAGGTTCAAACAATGTTTTACATGGATATGTTGACTCAGATATGGCAGGTGATACACATAGGGGGAGGATCACCACATGTTATGTTTTTATTGTATGTGGAACAATAGTAATTTGGATTTTGAAAGTACATAAGTTTGTTGCACTTTCAACTACAAAAACATATTATGTTGTTGATATAGAGGCTAGTAAAGAGATGATTTGGCTAGAGAGGTTTATAGAGGAATCAGGAAAGAAGCAAGAGAATAACATGTTGTATAGTGACAAACATAGTTCCATTCATCTTGCAAAGATTTCAACATTCCATTCTAAAACTAAACATATACAACTTAGGTACCATTTCATATGATTAGGTTTATAAGATGGATAGTTGAAGCTAGAAAAGATACACACTAGCTAGAATCCTGCAGACATGATAACGAAAGCAGTAACTAAGGAGAAAATGAGTTCCTTCTTTGACGTTCAAGCATGATGGTGAAGATGATTAACTTTCTAGGTCCAAAGTTGGAGCATAGTCCAACAAGTGCAGTAGCGGTGGGGTTTCTATGATCAGTATCCAAGAGGGAGATTGTTGGTTGTGGAGCTTGATTATAATCCCGATTAAGGGATCTCATTTCAGCCGTGTTTGGATCCTAGTTCTCGATGGCGGGGTGTGGGGGGGATTCCCCCCCCACTACTGTCACTAGGGGGCCTAGGGGGGGTGGTGACAACATTTTTGGAGACCCCCAATGGGGGTTTGGGGGTGATGCACTGAAGAGAATTTTTTTGGAAAAAATGCTTTATAAAATATTGTAATTTCATAGTTAATATGGACCATTCATCATTAGGTCATAGACCAGACGGTAGAAGTTAGTTGGATTTTTTTTACCTAGAAGGAAACCCTCTTTTTATGAGGGCATTGTATTATTGTTGTCTTGTGTGAGTGAGAGAGACTGTGAGAGAGTGAAGAGGAGGTTGCAGTGGATGTGTTGTAGGTTTTATCCCTTTGTTTTGCTGGGAAACACAAAGGAAGGATTTTCTTTCTTCTCAATGAATGTAGCCCATATTGGGTGAACCACATATATTCATGTCTCTCTTGTATTGTGCTCTTCTATGTTTTATTTCCACATTCATTTTGTTTTTTATTGCTCCACGATCCTTCCTAACATTTTCCCAAGTGAAGTGGAAAAATAATGGTGCCATAATCCTTTTGTTTGTGTTGAAGGGACATGTGTCTACTCCTTATTGATTACCAAAAGGATAACTGGGATGATCCAGCCCTATGCATGTTGCATATTTGGCAGATGATATATTGTTGAGATTCCATCTGAGGTGACATGAGGGATCCCCAAGAATATTTGAATATTCGTTGAATCTCCCTAACTATCATGGATCATAGATCCATATTAGGAGGGGGCCTAAGTTGTTGACATGATTCCTGCATGTGAAAGAGCTAACAACATAGACCTATGCATAAATGACTGAGATCAAACTACACATTAGATGAGATCTCCTCGTGATCATTTGTGGGGGACCCTCAAGTGGTATTTCCGAATCACATCTTCGTGTGTGAATGGATAGGATTGAGAGTTAGAAGTAGCACAATTGAATCTACACCATTCCTGGTAGACCACCATGGATTACCTCATGTGCCTGTAGTTTTACACGAATGGATGAGATTAAATGATCAGAGTTGCATTGTCTCATCTATACCATTTGTGGGGGACCACCCCCAATTACCTTACACAAATTTCATTTTGTGTGAATGACCAATATTAAACATCAAGAACTGCTCGATGCATCTTGGACATTCACATGGGACCTCTCGTTGTTAACACCTGGTCCTGTCATTTTCACGAATGGCCATAATCAAATCAGGGAGAGTTTCACTTTGCATCTAGGACATTCACGAGGGGACATTCCCTACTCCCTTACAAGCGTGAAAAAATGAACTCTTACACGACCAATTGTTTTGGATTTGCTTCGAACTTTCTATGTTACAACAAGGGGAGCATAGAGAAGGGTTAGTTGAACCTTCCTCAATTATGGTATATCCATTGCAGTGTATCTAGTTGAAGGGTTAACCAACATTTAATAAAGCATAGTATTCACATGGATGGGGGACATTGAGAAGGGTCAATCGACTCTCCCTTAAGGATAGTACTAATGTTGAGGGGTATCTAATGAAAAGGTCGACTGACCCTTCCATAAGAAATTTTTTCACATAAAGGGGATCTTAGGGAAGGGTCATCTTACCATTCCTCCTGCATTGTAATCTCATGTAGGGGGACCATGGAAAAGGTTCAGCCAATCCTTCCTCAAGTAATGTTTTGACATAATCTAGATCACTGGAAGTGTTAATCAACCCTTTCTGTAGAATAACATTCACATGGAGTGGGATAATAGAGAAAGAATAGTTGAACCATTATCAAGGATGGTGTTTGAGTCATAAGGTATCTAATGGAAGGGTTCATTGACCTTTCCTCAAGCAAAATTTTATCTAGTGGAAGGGATGATTGATACTTCTTTAAGCTTAATATTCTCATGGAAGGGGAGCATAGAGAAGGGTTGACTAACCCTTTCTAAAGGATGGTATCCATGTCAAGGGTTATCCAGTCAAAGGTTAGGTTGAACCTTTCTCATGCAAAGTTTTTCAATTATGGGGTTCTTGGGGAGGGGCCGAATGACATTTCCTCTAGCATAGTATTCCCATGGTGGGGATTATTGAGAAGGGTCTACTAAACCTTCATCAACAATAGTATTCTTAATATTGTGTATCCAACAAAAGTGTCAATGAACCCTTCTTCAAGGATAATATTCTCAAGGAGAGGGAGCATAGAGAAGGGTCAACCAACCCTTTCTAAAGGATGGTATTGACATCAAGGATTATTTAGTGGAAGAGTTAGCTAACCCTTCCTAAAGTAAATATTTCAAATAATGTGGTTACCAGGGAAGGGTTGGATGACCCTTACTCCAAAATAGTATTCTTATAAAGAGAGAGCATGTAGAAGGGTTAGCCCACCCTTCCTCAATTATGGTATTCTTATTGTCGGGTGTTCAGTGGAAGGGTAGGCCGATCCTTCTTCAAGCATAGTATTATCATGGAAGGGAAGCATGGATAATGGCCACTTAACCATCCCTAAAGGATGGTATTTATATCAAAGGGTATCCGGTGGAAGGTTTCATTAGCCCTTCCTAAAGAAATGTTTTCACATAAGGGGGATCTACAGAAGGGTCATCCAACCCTTCCTCTTGCATGGTATTATCATGGAGGAGGACCATAGATAAACATTGTCTACCATTATTCATGCAATTTTTTTGCATAATTGGGATCCCTTGTGTTGGTACCAGAATATTCCCCATCAAAATTTTTAGATTCTGGCAGTGCGCGTTTAAAGAGGGACCTTGAATTTCGCTGCCAAAATGTCCACTAGCATTTCTGACAAAAGCCATGAGTGTCCCAGTAAGCCCGGTCTGCTTTTTTTTTATATCTCAAACCTTTAAATCTTGTGGTTTGTTCTTACCTGTTGGCATCTAGAGTTCCATTACTCATAGCTTAACCTTCAAGTTTTTTTTCCAAGCGTTGGGTTTGGCATTAGTTGGCATTACTTCAAAACTATGTGTGCAAAAATCATAATCCTTTCCATAGAAGTCATTTTTCTTCATAGAGTCAAAATTATAATTATTATTACAAAAATAATAATGATTATTATAGTTTCATTCCATTTAAAGATCTTGGCTTTTAAAATTATATATTAAAAATTTTAAATCATATTATTTATATACTTTTTAATATAAAGCTTCATTTTTCTAATATAAATCTTTCAAAAAGTTTATAAACCTTTATAACTTTATGTGAAAGCCTTTATACTTGGAACCTTTATAAATTTATGTGAAAGCCTTTATACTTGGAACGTGAAGTCAAATAGGTTGGGTATTTTTAAGACAAATTCCAGTATCACAAGTAACAAGTGCGCCCAAGTCTTAAAAGTGGAAAGCTTTCCTAAGACAAAGCCAGAAGATGCCAGTCATCAATCACAAAATGTCTAAGTGTCTAAGGATTTTATGCAGGAGTCAAGATCGATCTCCACGTCATCATCAAAAGATATTAAAACCCTTAAAGGTTTATGTAATTGAGGTTTAAATATTTTGATATCAGAGCACTCATACTAAACACCGAAGCAAATACTAAACACTAAAAACTCGTTTACAACAACACAAGTTTATGCTATGTGACCGGATGTCAAGTTCTTTAGCCTGAAACAGAGGTACCAAAGCTTGCCAAGCAGTCCACGGGTCGCATTGGTGTAAGGAGACAGCTTTAATGTGTCATGCAAAACGTTCATGAATATATTCAAATGTTAAAGAACGCAGAGTCATTACAGATACTTTGTTTGAAGTACACAACAACCTGCTTCACATGTTCCAGCTCAGTTTTCGCTTCAATCTCTAGCATCAAATTTATATACAAGCTTGGGGATGAGGACCAGAGTTGTATCAATACAAATTCCCTTACATGGAAATGGATAAGAAATGTTTGTCAAAAGGCTTCGAATAATTTCAAATGCCAATGTTGAAGAAGATTTGCAATCTTTACAAAACTTTGTCATATAAAAAAAGACTAGAGTTGGTTTCTAGAAATTTTGATATGAATATCCCGAACAGAGTACAACTCAAAGAGATATTTTTGGTCAAGCAAATGTTAAGTCATCAGTGCATTGTTTAGATCCACAAAACCTGGTAATCAAATATCATCACCAATTTTCAAGACGTAGATTGGGCTGCTTATTCTGGATTTGAATACAAGTGGTATTACACCTGGAAGCAAAGGAAACCTGTTAGCATAATGAATTCAGAGTATCTAGAGTCAAAGGATCAAATTTAGATCAACATTTAAAACAAATCTCAGCTTTTCAAGGCATGAATACAACAGACGCACATGTTAATTTTTGAGCATTAATTCAACATACTCTAGGATCTTTACTGAGAGAATAACATGTACAACATATCAAGCATATCAATCACAACAAGCAATCACATGAGACAATAGACACACAAATTTTCCTTGGAGAAAACCATAAAGGTGAAAAACCCCAATAACTTCCTCAGAGATATATAGAGCAATGATACAAAACCCAAGCATAAGAGATAGTCTCCTAGAAGCAGCTTCTCCTCCTCCACTAGTGCGCCACTCTCCAATGAGTGTATGAGTGAGAAAGTGAATGATCAAATAGAGTGCCTCCCACACTCTATTTATACTTGACTTGACTTGCCTAATAACCTCACTATGTCGACCTCAACTTAACCACTTAACATAATGGTAACAGGGCCGACCCCAAATAGGGTGGTCTAATAACCCTTTAACCCACATGACTTATACAGGGCCAACCCCATCAAGGTGGTTTAATAACCCATCAAGGTGGTTTAATAACCCATCAAGTATAAGTTACGGCACTTAAAATATAAATGACGACACTTTCATATAGATGAATAATAACATCTCTATAGGAATACAATATACATATGTGAAATACATTCCGAAGTTACAAATACATCAACACTCCCTCTTAACTAGGAAGGTATTTCTCGACACAGATCTGCTAGCACAAGTCTTCTTCTTTGGATCATCATCACTGGATCATCGTCATCGAATCATTGTAATTGTCATTCCTGCTGCTATCTCAATCAATCTCAAATATACTCGTCATAGGAAGTTCTACAGAGCCAGCCCTTTTTCATGCTGGATGTAGGCCTGTCACATGCAGGTCTTCATCATCTACAGAGCCAACCCTTTTTCATGCTAGATGTATCACATCTATAGAGCTAGCCCTTTTTCATGCTGGATGTATCACATCTATAGAGCCAACCCTTTTTCATGCTGGATGTATCACATCTACAGAGCCAGCCCTTTTTCATGTTGGATGTAGGCCTAGCCTCCATGTAGGTCTTCATCATCTCTGCTTGCAAGCCATCAAGTAAGTACACCTCAGGATTGATTACACTGCCTCTGCAAAACCTGCAAGATCTCCCAGGACTAATTATATGCCTCTGCAAAACCTGTGTACCATACTGTCACCTCATCGTCTTCAGATCACCTCATAGTCCACGGAGCACAATCCAGATGCACATCACACAACACTTACATTCACCGGCATGGGAAGACACACTTCAACCATCCGTGAAAGGCTCAGCACTTATATCTACGCCATGGGAAGACACACTTCAACCATGCGAGAATGGCACCGCACTTATATCCATAGCCATGGGAAGACACACTTCAACCATGCTAGGAATGGCTCATGTGCATCTGTGTCTCCGGACTCATCACTTCCCCTTGGAAGGAATCGAAATTTGAAGTACACCAAGTCTCTCTCTGAAGTACTCAATCTTCACCCTGGCCAGCGGCTTGGTCAACACATCGACTATCTGCTCGTCCGTCGCAACATACAGGAGCTTCACTACTCCTCTCTGCACCATATCCCTGATATAGTGATATTTGATCTCAATGTGCTTCGACCTGTCATGGAACACCAGGTTCTCTGACAACTTCACACAACTCCGGTTGTTGCAATATATACAAGTAGCACTCAACTAGAGATCAAACAAACCAGACAGTAGCTTCCGGAGCCACACTGCCTCACAACTAGCCGAACAAGCTGCAACATACTCTGCCTTGGCTGTACTCATTGCTACGCAGGACTGCTTCCTTCTAAAACAAGAGATCACACCTGATCCCATACTGAAGCAGCACCCAAAAGTGCTCTTCCTATCTGCAGCACTGCGTGCCTAGTCCGAATCAACATAACCCTGCAGGTTAAACTTTTGATTCATATCATACTTGAGCCCATAATCAATTGTACCCTTCAGGTACCTCAAAACATGCTTTACAGCAACCAGGTGAACACCTCTAGGATCCGTCAGAAATTGGCTCAATGTGTTCACCATAAAGCAAATGTCTGGTCTGGTGTTCGTCAGGTACATCAAGGACCCAATCATCTGACAATACACAGTGACATCAACCGGATTAGATGAAGCATCATACAAAAGCTTCAGGTTCGATGCCACAGGTGTGGCCATGGCCTTGCAGTCCATCATCCCGAACCTCTTCAGGATCTTTACTGCATACTTCCCTTGTCCAAGGAAGATTCCATCTGTACTCTGCCACACCTCCATGCCTAGAAAGTAGTGCATCATCCCCAAGTCCTTCATCTCAAACTCGGCAAAAAGCTTCCTCTTCGTGTCGGCAATCGATCTATCCTCACCCGTAACAAACAGGACATCCACATACAAGAGTAGTATCATAGGATTGCCTTCCTCAACCTTGTAATAAAGGTTGGAATCCGCTTTACTCTTGGTAAAGCCCAAACTGGATAGAAAGCTGTCTATCCTACCATACCAAGTCCTAGGAGCTTGCTTCAAGCCATACAAGGCTTTCTTCAACCTGCACACATATGACTTTCTGTCATGTGTCTCAAAACCAAGTGGCTGCTCCACATACACTTCCTCCTTGACTACACCATTCAAGAAAGCTGTCTTGACATCCATCTGGTGTATCTTTCATTTCATCACTCGCCTTGTATGTTTCTATGCTGCCATCTGCAGCATGCTTGATCTTGTAGATCCACTTGGAAGTCACAACATACTTCCCTTCAGGTCTTGGGACCACATCCCAAACATCATTCTTCATGATCGACGGATCATGGCATCCTTCCATTACTTCATCCCGGATCCTGGGAACTTCAGATTCTTCAATAGATAACTTTGTTGCTGGAACAAATGTTGTAGTCCTTATTTTGTAGGTGATGGTATACGATCTTTCCTACAAGACAAGTTAAATTGCATGATTAGAGACATCTCATAGTTTTCAGAACAAATTCTTACACATAAAGAAATATGTCATACAGTCATGCAAAATTATTTTAGCCAATCCTTCAATACAACATTTATCCATGTTCCGTAACTTTCTAGATGCCTTCCATTTCTACCAGAACATTGTTAAGAGTGTGCACAACTCCCAACATGTCAGCAAAGAGGTTTCATTCTAGATAAGTAGCAATGGAATGTTGTACAGTGCCATAGGCCACTTACCCATCACATGCATATTAGTAGTATACTGTTCATTAATGCAATTATTCTAATATGCATAATACACAATCTAAGTCTAGGAACATAAGCATATACATCATTGAACAATATTATTTAAACAATAAGAAATGATAATTCAAATACTTATCTTTGTTTGTTTGTTGGGTGGACTCCCTCTCAATCTTTGTTTCCTTGCAGTAACTACTGGAGTGTGCTCCCTCTTGATCTTTGCTTCCTGGATTACCTGTCCTCAAACTTATATCCATTCTCGATCACTATGCATGCTTACTAGTATCATCATTGTGTTATCCTCGAGATCTCATACATAATCATACATTTATTAGTATAATCTTAATACTATCAAAACACAATAATCTTAAGCATGTATAGTCATGATCATTTCACACACAGATAATAAGCATTAGTATTCAAGGTTTATATAGGACTTTTCTGGTTAGTCATATCATTAATCAAAGTAAGGAACATAATATGCATAAACCCTAGATTACTCAAACTTGTAACTTCATGAGTAATCATTATCAATCATACAAAAGTATAAGATCCTTACATAGGGTAGGATTCTAACTTGATATAGGAAAAAACAGACATGGTCATCATATTTGTTGGTTACATCTAGCAATGTTTTCTTGTTCTCTTCAATGGCCTGCATAACTCATAATTTAACCATTGTAGAACCAAATTATGCATACCTCTATGTGATCCATGACTATGGATGAGTCTCTGTCTTCATGTCACCATGGTCTTGATCTAGAACTTGATTTGTACCTTCATGTTAGCAGATAACATTCTCCTCATACAACACCACAACGCATTAGTACAATCATAATACAATCATAAGTGTCATAACCCTAATCAAAGAATGTCTTCTATCATGCATTCATACTTTTACTAGGGTGATAAGACAAGTATAAAATTAAACAAGATTGTTACTAAACTCAATAACATGAAGACAATCATATTATAAACTTAATCATGAACAGATTTCAAAACATACCTGTAAGTCATACCTGTCAGATTGCTTGTAGTAGTAGTTGTTGTTGTTCCTTTTGTTCTTAGGACAATCTGAGGAAAAGTTTCCTCTTCTTGGTATGTGTTGTGAGAGCGTGATCTTCCTTCCCCATCTTTTCTTCTCGAGCTACAATCTGAGCTTCTTCCTGTGAGCATTTTTCCCATAGCCTCCTGAATGTGATAAGATTCTTCCTAGCACAAATTCCTTGGATGAAGGAATCCCATGACCTAGGAAGGCCATTAAGAGTGGTCATTACCACTTCTCCATTCTCTATATCTTCTCCCACATATTCAAGTTGTTCTTTTATCTGGGAGACCCTTGAGAAATAATACTGCATGGTCTCCGCATTCTGGAACTTGATATTCTTCAATTGATTCCTCAAGGTCATCTTCCGATTTATATTCTTCCCTTCAAATAGCTTGGTCAAGGAATCAAACATCTCCTTAGGTGTCTTCATATGTGGCATGAGATGGTCTTTGATAGAATTAGCAATGATCCTTTTAGCCTTGACTAAGTTCCTCTTGTGTGAGGTCTTAGTCTCTTCTCCCTCTGGGACAGGAACCCCTTCACTTATGTAGGTGTTCAACTCACTCTCTTATAGAATTAACCCAATCCTATACTTCCATGCTCGGAAGTTATCAACCCCTTCAAGCTTATCCTCAAGCTTGGTGTGTTAGGACATCTTAAAGAGTACTTCAAATGGAAATAGAAAAGATTTAGGTCTTACCACTTGATTTGCAAAAATTTGGATCTGGAGCTGGATTAGGGTTTGTCAGAGAAACCCTAAAAATTCAAACTTCTGAAAGGATAGAAATATGCGCCTTGATGAGCTGATCAAGCTGGTATACTCAGAATTTGAAAACCGCAAAGTTTCACCCCTCAAATTTGCTTTTCAAACTTCTGGATTCACTAGGGAGGAACCTGAATTAGGGTTTGATTTTCCCGAAGCTTCACCCATCCAAAAAGTTCGATCCAAAGCTATAAACTTCGATTTTTCCAAGGAGCTTCCAGCCATGGTATCAGATTTTAGAAATTCCAACTTTTGTAGAAGCCCTAATTTCCGGCTTCACTAGACAGGACCCCAAACTAAGGTTTGATTTTCCCGAAGCTTCACCCAACCAAAAAGTTTGATCCAAAGCTCTAAACTTCGATTTTTCCAAGGAGCTTCCAGCCATGGTCTCAGATTTCAGAAATTCCAACTTTTGTAGAAGCCCTAATTTCCGGCTTCACTGGACAGGACCCCAAACTAGGGTTTGATTTTCCCGGAGCTTCACCCAACCAAAAAGTTCGATCCAAAGCTCTAAACTTCGATTTTTCCAAGGATCTTCCAGCCATGGTCTCAGATTTCAGAAATTCCACGTTTTGTGGAAACCCTAATTTTTAGGTCAAAATCTGAAAATGATCAGAATTGAATTTTGTTTCGACAGAAAGATGCGCCTTGCTGAGGAGAGTCATTCTAGCCTCCTGACTTTCAAGATCTGTGGAGAGAAACCCAAAAAAAAGAAGCCCTAGCTTCCGCAGCTGCACAGTGTCTTCTTCTCAGGCTAGCTCTGATACTATGTTAATTTTTGAGCATTAATTCAACATACTCTAGGATCTTTACTGAGAGAATAACATGTACAACATATCAAGCATATCA
The DNA here is from genome assembly GCA_027924585.1 of Larix kaempferi. NCBI lineage: Eukaryota > Viridiplantae > Streptophyta > Pinopsida > Pinales > Pinaceae > Larix > Larix kaempferi. Next base: position 7,517,413 of record BSBM01000866.1, read on the forward strand.
ATCACAACAAGCAATCACATGAGACAATAGACACATAGAGTTTCCTTGGGGAAAACCATAAAGGTGAAAAACCCCAATAACTTCCTCAGAGATGGATAGAGCAATGATACAAAACCCAAGCATAAGAGATAGTCTCCTAGCAACAACTTCTCCTCCTCCACTAGTGCACCACTCTCCAATGAGTGTATGAGTGAGAAAGTGAATGATCAAATAGAGTGCCTCCCACACTCTATTTATACTTGACTTGACTTGCTTAATAACCTTACTAGGTCGGCCTCAACTTAACCACTTAACATAATGCTGATAGGGCCGACCCCCAATAGGGTGGTCTAATAACCCTTTAACCCACATGACTTATACAGGGCCGACCCCATCAAGGTGGTCTAATAACCCATCAAGTATGAGTTACGACACTTACAATATAAATGACGACACTTCCGTATAGAGGAATAATAACATCTCCATAGGAATACAATATACATATGTGAAATACATTCCGAAGTTACAAATACATCAACAACATAGGAAGCAAGACACTTGATAACAAGAGATTTTGGTTTGAGTTCATCTTCACGTTTCCAGGCAATATCTTTGCATTTGAAAGCACAATTGGCAAAGCACCTGCTAATGACAGAGTCAAAGCAATTCAACATAGATTTGGAATACCATATCTAATGATTATATTCAAACAGTATTCACACTTTCTATAGACAGATGGAAGAACAATTAGCAAAAAGGATAAGTTAAAATCCCTTATTTTTGGATCAAAACAAGAGGATAAATAAGTCCCAGATTTCAAGGCAAATAGATCAACATTTCCAGACAGAGGATCAATGGGAAAAGTATTTTGCTCAACACATGGTAGTGTTAAAGAACTTAATTCCATATCTTGTGGAAAATGTACATCTCATCTCAATATTCAGAGTAGGGAGAGTCGACATTTTGAAGATTGAACTCAGCTTTTGATGATTAGATCAGTAGTCAAAGAATAATTCTAGATTTGAAGGTTTTCAACCACAGTATTCCATATCTCTTGCAACCTATGCCAAATCATTTTTATTTTTAAATATTTTCTCAAGATTGTCAGTAACTGTTATTATGTTGTATTTCTATATATTCTATCATTTTGTAATGTGAAAAGGGGGGAGTTCTAGCCGAGAGGATGAGAGTGCAGTAGGAAGGATGGAGAGACATTGAGCCATATACTGGAAGGTCTGAGACTTTTGCTCTGTAAATTTCTGTTGAATACCTGTAATCCGAGATGAGATTTTATTAGCTTGGTTTAAACTTTCTTTAAATCTGGATGTTATTCAGTTTTGTTTAAACTGGTTTTGGTCATGGATTCCTTCATAATGATGTTTTCTTTATGAATGCCCATGCTTTAATTTAATATGCCATATTCCATGTTTGGAATGTCTTTCTGAACAAGGTTCTTTATGTTAAGGTATGTTGAAACTGTTTGTTCCATATATTAACAATCAGTTTGAACCAGACTCATCACTGATATAACTCTTGTTTTAGCCTAGTTACCCAATGTCTTTCACAGAGCTTGATGTTTTCAATTAGCTTATGCCTTCTAAGTCTGTAATATTCTCTTAATTCCATTGCACAACCACATACCTTTTCAAATTCAAGCAATCATTTTGATATGAGCATTAAGATGTGTTGGCCATGCTGTCTCCGCAGTCGGAGTGCATCTTTTAGCATTAACACCTTGGAAGGGTCAACCAATAGTATTCACACGGAAGGGAAATATAGAGAAGGGTCGACTAACCATATCTCAAGGATCATATTCAATCCACATGGTATACAATTTAAGGGCTGATTGATCTCTATTCAACCAAATTTTTATCTAGAGGAAGGGTGGAACGACACTTCTTCATGATTATTATTCTCATGGATGGGGATCATAAAGAACGATTGGCTGAAATTTCTTGAAGGATGGTATTCATGTCAAAGGTTATCCAATTAAGGGGTAGGATAAACCTTCCTCAATCAAAGTTTTTGAATAATAGGGTTCTTTTGGAAGGGTTGGTCGAGAATTTCTCCAACATAGTATTCTCATGGAGGGGAGCACGGAGAAGGGCCAATCAACCTTTCCTCAAATATTGTATTCTTAATGCTAGGTATCTAGTGGAAGGATTGGCTGACCCTTATTCAATCATAGTATTCTTATAGAGGGGGAACATGGATAAAGGTCATCCAAATGTCATAAAGGATGGTAATTTCATTGAGGGTTATCTAGTGGAAGGGCTAATTAACCATTCATATTGAGGGTTATCTAGTGGAAGGGATAATTAACCATTCCTTAAGAAATGTTTTCAATGGGGATCCTAGGGAAGGGTTAGAAAACCCTTCCTCCATCATAGTATTCTCATGGAGGGGGGACCATGGAGAAGGGTTGATTGACCCTTCCCTAATTATTATATTCTCATTATGGGGCATATACTAGGAGGGTTAGATGACCCTTATTTAAGCATAGTATTCTGATTGAGGGGGAGCACAAAGGAGGTTTGGTCTACCCTTCTTGAAATATGGTATTTATGTCGAGGGGTATCCAGTGAAAAATTAAGCAAAAAATTCCTGTAAGAAAAGTATTCACATAAATGGGATCCTAGGGAATGGTCAACCAACCCTCCCACCACTATAGTATTCTCATGGAAGGGGAGCATGAAGAATGGTTAACCAACCCTTCCTCAAGGATTGTTTTTTCATCATGGGGTATCCACTCTAAAGGTCCCTTGACAATTCTTCATGAAAATTATTTTCAAGGAGGGGTGCATGGAGAAGGGTCGGTTGACCCTTCCTGAAGGATGGTATTCACATCGAGGGGTGTCCAAAGGAAGTGATGACCGATGCTTCCTTAATAAAGTATTTGGAGTAAGGGTGTATCAAGTAAGGGTTAAAAAACCCTTCCTATAGAATATCATTTGCATGTAAGGGGACCATGGTGAAGGGTCGATCAACACTTCCTCAATGATGGTATTTGCATGGGAGGATATATAGTGGATGTGTTGATTTTTCCTTCTTTAATCATAGTGTTCTCATGGAAGGGGAGCATGGAGAAGGGTCAACCTATCCTTCATGAAGGATGGTGTTCATGTAGAGGGGTATCAAATAGAAAATTTAGACAACCCTTCCTTAAGAAAAGTTTTTGCATAAGTGGGATCCTAGGGAAGGGTCAACTAACACTTCCACTAGCATAGTATTCCCATGGAGGAGGAGCACAAAGAAGGGTCCATTCTAAGTTTCCATTCACCCTTCCTCATGAAAGGTATTATTATGGATGGGTACATGGAGAGGGGTAGTATGAGCCTTCCTAAAGGATGGTACTCATGCCAAGGGTGTCCAGTGGAAGGATCACTTGACCCTTTCTCAAAGAAAGTTTTTGAATAATTGGGATTTCAAGGAAGGGTCAATTGACTCTTCCTTCAACATAGTATTCTCATGGAGAAGGAGAAAAGGGAAGCATCGATCGAACTTTCCTCAATTATGGTATTCAAATGGAGGGGTAATATGGGGAAGAGTTAACTTATCCTTCCTCAAGGATGGGTTTGGAGCTATAGGATAACCAATGGATGGGTTGGTTGGACATTCCTCAAGCAAATTTTTTTCATAAGGGGGATCTTGGATAAGGGTTGATTAACCTTTACTCAATTAAATTATTCTACTACAAGGCGAGAATGGATAAATGTTGGTCAACCCTTCCTAAGGGATGGTATTCGCATCGAGGTTTACCCAGTAGAAGGGTTTCCTGACCATTCTTCAATAATTTTATTCATGTCATTACGAAACTTGTAGAAGGGTTGACATACCATTTCTTAGGAATTTTATTTATTTTTTATTTAAAAGGGGAATATTAGGGAAGGGTCAACCGAACCTTCCTCCAACAGAGTATTCTCTTTAAGGGGGACCTCAGAGAAGGGTTGGTCAACCCCTCCTTAAGGATGGTATTCATGTTATAGTGTATCTAATGGATGGGTTAACTGATAATATTCAATAATGTTTTTTGTGTAAGGGGGATCCCAATGACGGGTATACCAAACCTTCCTTTAACATATTATTCTTATGGAGGGAAAGCACCGATAAGGGATGATAGACCCTTCCTCAATGATGGTATTATCATATTGGGGGACTAGGGAGAAGGGACAATCGACCCTTATTCAAACATATTTTTTTGTATAAGGAAGATCTCAAGGGAGGGTGAGATGACCCTTCCTCCAACATAGTATTATCATGGAGGATGATCATGGAGAAGGGTTGGCCAACAATTCCTCAATGTTGGTATTCATGTCCTAGGTTATCTAGTGGAAGTGCCGATTGACCCTTTTCCTCACACATAGTTTTTTGGTAGATGGGAATAAGAAAATTGTCGATCAAACCTCCTTCAAACATATAAATTTAATTAGGAGAGGTTGAATAAAGATCATTTGACCCTTTTTACAACATATTATTTCCATTAAGAGGGTGCACAGATAAAGGTCAATCATTTCTTTCTCAAGCATACAATTCTCATCTATGGGATCATGGGGAAGGGTTGACTGACCCTTCCTACAACATGATAACACTATGGAGAAGATCACAGGTAAGGGTTGACCACCCCCTTCTCTAAGATTATTCCTTCCCAAGCTCAAATAATATTTTTGTATTTTCTAGCATTTCATTTGTGTTATATATGATATCTTATGTTTTTAACTTTTCTTTCTTTCTTTCCAAATATAGAATCATTATATTTGATATTTCTAAGAAATAAATCAAAATATACATCACTTTATCTTGGATGGACTCAAAACTTATCTAGCTCACTAGATTTGAATTCTTTAGACATAGACAACCTAAATCTACATAATACAATCAACTACCAAACCTTTAGAAGCTTAAATATGTACAATAATGTGAAATTCTAAATCACAACATATCATGGAGCTGAGTATACCTCACATAGAAAGAATGAGCAGAAAAGATGGATTACAGTGAAAATCGCAGTAAAATGAGCAGACAATTAATCATGCATGAGAAATCAAATAGGAATATAATAACGTCACATGATCCAATAAGCAATATAATTAACATTGATGTTACAATGGAGAGAATTCAAATCACCTAGGAGAATTCGAGTCTCAGTCTGTCTAGCATAGGGATTGTCACCTCTATCAGTGCTCTAGAGCTGCCAAACTTAGTTAAACTCGACCAAATCTCAGTTAACTGAAGCTACTGTAAGTTAACTGACCAATGAGGGCACAATCATGAGTTTTTCATGTAAATCACTCAGAAAAGGGTGCATGAGGCCACAATCAGTAGCAATCAGAGCATAAATCCCCCACAAGAGTTAGCTAACTCAGGTGGATTGAACTAGAACACTGAGTTGGCTCCTAAAATGTAGGGAACTGCCTCTAGTGGTCCTAAAATCATGAATGTAGGGTGCATTAGGTGGCTAATGGGTCCTAGATGAAATCTGCACACCACTAGGGGGAAAATGACATCATCAACTACTGGGAAAAAACAAATAATGCTAGGTAGGACAAGGATGGAGTATTAATTATCCTAACACCCCCTCTTAATCCAAACTTGTGCATCCTGTGCCCTGGTTACTAAGACCAAAGGTCACCCATACAATCAAATAAATAATGAAAATAAAATAACTGTCCATGAACCAAGGTAATGGGGAAAACCTCATGGGAACCCCCCCTAAAAAATAGGACAGTAGTAGGGACCTCAAATAACCTTCACACTAAGTAGAGAAGGAAAAAATTTCCTAAGTGAAAGCCTTTGTAAAAATGTAGGAAATCTGCTCCTATGTAGGATAGAAATGCAGGTGCTAGATCTAGATCTGGATCTGGATCTACTCCTCTGATGTAACTCCCAGTGTGTTGAAGCTGTATTTTCCAAAACAAGTCTTCCAAGAACCCTCCTTTGTATTGGATTGAATGGCTCATTGTAGTCCAAATCATGAACCTTTGAGTACCCTTTGTCAACCAACCGATATTTGTACTTGGTTATAGATCCCCCATGGCAAGTCTCTTCAAGGGATTGTGGCTCAGACCCCACCATCGTGTAGCACCTCTATGAGAGAAGTGGATCTGCATGACATAGTGCGAGGTTTGCATGATACTGAGATCTGGTGGTTCTATGGTCAGATGGATCCCCAACTATGTTCCCAGCAGCTACAAGGACTTTGTGAGCCCATATTGGCCTTGGCCATGGATTGGGAGCATGTGTTGGATCTGCATCTGGATCTGCTTGAACTTTATTCTCAACATCAAGATCTTGATCCTCATCTTCATTATAAGAGATATCACTCTAATCTTCATCTGATGCCAATGGAGTAGGCAGAGAGTATGGAAAAAGTGAGATAATTCATATGCCTTTGAGGCATGGTTTGCAAACCCTTTCGCTATAATCTTCCCATAAGAGATCTCTGCAATCTCAACTGTGTCAGGACCAAAGACCACTTTCTTCGGTGAACCTGTGTGAGTCATCTGATAGACAAACAACAAATTTGTTGACAAAGAAAAAACAAATAGAACATTTTTGAACTTTCCATGCTCTAATTGTATTCTGCCCTTCCCTTCAGTTGAGATCCGAGAACCATCTACCATGTGAATACTAGGACCATCATTGAGATCTAGAGAAGAAAATGATTCTTTGGAGGCAACCATGTGGTTGGAGGCTCCTAAATCTATGAGGAAGGCTTGTGATTGTGTAAATCCATCTTTCAATGCATGACATCCCTCATGACCGTCGGACTCACTTCGAGAATTAGAGTCTCTTGTGCCTTCTGGGAGGGAAATGTTTTGTTTTGTTCAAGAAGTTTGGTCATCTGATCTATCTTCTTCTTCATGCATGAACTCTCTGTATGGTTTCCTTTCTTGCAATATGAACACTTGGATTTCTCAAATCCATTTTGATTATCCTTCTTGGAGTTGGAGGCTCCTTTTGATGGATTATACTTTGGATTCTATTTGGTCTCAGATTGCTTCTTCTCTTTACCCTTGTTCTTCTCTTTGGCATTCTCACTTTTTGAATCCCTAGCCATAAGAGCCTAATTTTTGGAGGCTTGAAAAGTGCCCATTTGAATAAGTTTGTCTTGTTCTTGGATGAGAGATTCAGTGAATGCATCTAGAGATGGAATTTTCCAACTAGGGTTGACAATCTCCCTGAATGGAAGGTGGAAACAAAAATGGAGAAATCAGGACCAAGCTTAATCAGAATGGATAGCACCAATTGGTCATCCTTCTTCTCAATGCTAGACTACTTTCATTGCATGACCAAGATTTGAATTTGGAAAAGAATTGCTGGATGGTTTCGAAACTGCTAGGTTGAAGAGCAATCAACTCATTCTCTAGAATATGGCCCCTTAGCTCATCTTGTTTTCCTAAGAGGGTCTCCAACTTCAACCAAACCTCTTTTTGAGGCTTCAATCCATCGAGGTGGAAGAGTATATCTCTATAAATATGAATACACATGAAACCAAATGCTTCATCCAATCTATTTAGATACTTGGACTTCTCAACAACTGCTTGAGGTTAGATCTCCTTTCCCATTGTTACTCTGTACAATGACTTGATGCACAACACCATATGCATATCATCCCTCCAATCAAGATAATTGAAGGGTGTCAGGATCCTGGGAGAGAGAGGAGCATTCGAATTCTCCATTAGAACTGCTGGAGCGAATACAATGCGGTATTGCTGCACTGAAAAAATTTCAATAACCTGCAAAAAAATCTCAATTTTTGGAGATAGACTACTACTGAGAACTAATTTAGGACAATAGGCACTTTTATCCAGATCCTTCACACCTGGATAGACCTCAGAGGATTTCTCCAATGAATTCAATGCAATGGAACCAGGATTTGCTGTGAAAATCCAAAGGCTTCTAGTGCACTACTGAAAGCAGCTGCTCAACCTACGCTCACTGAGCTCTGATACCATGTGAAATTATAAATCACAACAGATCATGGAGCTGAGTATACCTCACAGAGAAAGAATGAGCATAAAATATGAATTACAGTGAAAATTGCAGTAAAAATGAGCAGACAATTAATCATGCATGAGAACTCAGATAGGAACATAATAATGTCACATGATCCAATAATCAGTATAATGAAAAATGATGTTACAATAGAGAGAATTCAAATCACCTAGGAGAATTTGAGTCTCAGTCTGTCTAACATAGGAATTGCCACCTCTATCAGTGCTTTGGAGCTCCCAAAATCAATTAAACTCAACCAAATCTCAGTTAACTGAAGCTACTGTCAGTTAACTGACCAAGGAGGGCGCAATCATGATTTTTCATGAAAATCACTCAAAAAAGGGTTCATGAGGCCACAATCAGTGGCAATCAGAGCATAAACCCCCCACAAGAGTCAACTAACTTACGTGGACTGGACTAGAACACTGAGTTGGATCCTAAAATGTAGGGAACTACCTCTAGTGGTCCTAAAATCATGCATGCAGGGTGCATTAGGTGGCTAATGGGTCCTATATGACATCTGCACACCACTAGGGGGAAAATGACATCATCAACTACTAGGAAAAAAGAAATAATGCTAGGTAGGACAATGATGGAGTATTAATTATCCTAACAAATACAAGCTTGTTGTAGTGTCCAAGACAACTACTTCCAACAAAAATCACCTCAGAATTACGTACACATTAGAGTTACACTCTCAATACATTCGAAAAAAAATAGTTTCTTTATCAACCCCTCACCAATAGAAAATAGTCCAAAAGACCCATTTATTAAAAAATTATTTCAATGGCTGGCTGGAGATTTCCCTCCCTAAATTCTTGTTCAAGTAAGGTACCCTCCCATAAGGAAAAATACTCTTTAGATAAGCTCTCTACATGTATATTAATTCATGATATACATGAGAGAAATAAATAGAATCAAAGGAAGCCTTTACTATTAGAGAAACATACCTCTCCATAGCATCATTCTCGTTTCTAGTCCAGTCACCTAAACCTTGACTTCATGACTCCCAAGGGTCCCTAAGCACCTTATCTACCACTTAAATCAAAACCCTAATGACCATTCTCAACTAAGCTAAGCCAAGCCAAGCTAGAGTGTTTCCTTAGTTAAGAACTGAGAGCACTTGTCTAAATCAGTTTCTAACTAACCCTTCATGTCCTATTTTATCCATTAGTGCATTGATTGAGAGAATGAGTGGTTTTGCATACAAATTCAATAAGTTAACTGAGCATTCAATCAGATAACTAAGCATTCAATTAGATAACTGGTGATTGTGGAGTCACGCATCAGTGTAACTCAGTTAAGGAGAGTTAGCATGGCTAACTAAGGGTACTTAGCCTCTAGTTAATTATGAATCATCTCAATCCATTACATGAACAATTTGAGTTTCCTCTAACCCTAATTCAAATTGCTTCTCTTTAAATATTGTACTCCACCACTCATTCAAGTTAATGAAAATATATCATTCTATTCTTCTTATTGTTGTAGACACAACAAATCCCATGTTTTATCCAAAATATGGGAGCCCCAATTCCACATCAAAGAGTAATTTAATCAATTTTGGGGGTTTTCTAGCCTATTTTCCATTCATTTTGCTGCCTTTGATTTGATTTAATTAAGTTTGTAAACTTTCCTTATCAAATTTATGCATTTTTAGTGTGTTTTTATGAATTGCAGAAATAAGTATTTTTTGGGTTAAAATTTCGAACATTCTGCAACCCGCAATTGCGGATTGCGGGCGTTTTTGTTTGTACGTGAAGTTCTTCTTTCTGCAACCCGCAACCGCAAATTGTGGATTGCGGGATGCGGAAAGACCTTTGTAATAAAGATTAGTTTATACTTCCCGCAACCCACAATTGCGGGATGCGGGAAGTACTTTGACCGCGCGTTGTGTTTTGTGTTCCACAACCCGCAACCCGCATTTGTGGATTGCAGATTGCGGATTGCGGAAGGGTGTACATATTTATGAATAACGAGTGCCCGCACTTGGCATCCCACATCCCGAACCGTTGATATATGATGATCTAACGGCCTTGATTGCATCTGGAAAAATGATTTGAATTTTTTGATTTTTCGTTCTTGGTTCGTCGTTTCCAAGTGTTGATCCTGTTTTTGTTTGCGTTATGCTTGATCAGACATGAAGTCTTTGAATCCAATGATTGCTTAATGGTTAAAAATCTGAGATTTGACTGTTAATCGCATGTGTTATTATGTAAATCTATTTGATCTTACGCCAAATTTAAATTGATGCATGATCGACTGATATTTCGCTCACAGAAATGATAATTGCAAGCTGCATGTCGTAGACATGCAATCATGCCAGTTAGTTATATTCAGTCGATGTCAAATCCCATGGTTTTATCTCCTATAAGGGTTGTTATGAATAATCTATTAGTTTACGATGATATATGCAAATTTTGGATTGATATTTTAATATCTCTGCTAACTATTGCATGCTGTAAGTAAAATGCAGAGAGTTTCTAGCATCTTTGTCAAGCTTTCTGTTGAGAAAGAGCCTCAGCCAGTGGAATACTTTGAACCTGTTCCTGCACCATTTGATGTTGATGTTTCTGATGACAACACAGATAGTGAAGAGGAAGATAGTGAGGTTCACTTCACATATGAATGACTGCTTTTCAACAAGCAGAAGAAGGATGATAAAGAATATGTTGATCAAGACAATACAATTATTTGGGACTTAATCATCAATTTGCCACCTGTGTTTCCCGCAATTCCTCTCAAGGATGATCCGTTAGCTGATTTTTCAGTCTTTGAAGATATATTTGGTTCATGCAAATCCAGGGAAGATTTCACAGTTCCTTTTCCAGCTACCATCAACAGCTCATGATTTATCTGGATTCTCCTCAGCTTACGACAGGATACTCTTGAAAGCATATCTTTCGAAACTGTATGATGCCTAGTTTAGGGTCCGGATTGGTTTATTATTCCTATGTATAAGGATGGTTAGAGGTTGTAGGCCAAGGGGAAGTATTTTCTTGGCCATTTTTAGGATAAGTTAGTCTTGATTATCCCCGCTCTGTGGGAGATTTGATCATGAATCTGTAATTATTATTTAAGGGATTTTAGATCTCATAGCAAGGGATGGATGGTTAGGGGACAAAATCGCCAAAAGGGACTGGAGATGCTATGTTGTTGCAGACTATGTAATGTTTTGCAGGCCTTAATACACAGTAAGTTTTCTTCAGCTATCTCTTCTGTTATAATTTGTCAAATGTCTTTGATGGATTGTGATTTTGCTTCAACACATTCACTAATACGGTTTATTATTTGCAATCAGTAACCTGCATTGATCTACAGTTTAGATTTCTCTCAACTTATGATCTCTATCATTGATGTTTTAAATGAATATCTTTATCTAAAACATTTTATCTATTTCTGCAAATGATTCACAAAAAACATTAAGTTAATGTTAATTTGTCAATTAACATTCTAGATACAGGATAAGCTTGTATTCACTTAATTCTTAAGCTATTGTTGGTTGAATGTCTTTAACTAATTATATCTTGAGCTACTGAGTTAAGATCCAGTTTTGCATGTTTGTTGAATTGGTGAAAAGATTTAGTAATTTTCAGATCAAGTTATCTTGTGCACAAACAAATCACTCCTCTTAGAATAGGCCTAACTTAGATTAGATTTCTTTTCAAGGTTAGACTAACTCTTAAGATTAGGAAAACTCTTGTCTTCCCTCATAGGAAGACATATCCTTTCTAGGATCAAACACACACAAGCGCCAGTGGAGGCCTTTGTATCCATGGGTGTTAACCACACCAAATAGCTCGAGGATAGGGTAATACTTGCGTAGGATTATTTGAAGCCTTTGGCTAGGTTTTCATCCCCTGTTGTTTGCCTTGAACACCATTCTAGCACATACACAACCGAGGCATCAACACTTATCTACTTCTAGTTTTTTTGTGTAATGATCTATGTTAAATAATTTGTTACATGATTAGTTGTTTGTTGATTTGATTTTCACTATATATCTCTTTAGTTTATGTGCCTAGATATATATGTTAAAATCTCATATGGTATCATAGCAGTAGGGATACTAAACTAGTTTGTGTACTAGTGATTTTCTTGATCAGGGATTAAGCTTTTGTAGGTTCAAGAATGGATTTTGCAGCCATCAAAAAGGATTTTGTAGCCACCAAAGAGATCATTTTCAGCTCATTTTCATCCATTAAATTGCTCATCTACATCCATCCTAGTGCTCATTTTCAATCATCAAAGAAGTGCATTTGCAGCCATTGAAGGAGTGCTCATTTACAACCATTAAAGAAGTGCATTCGCAACCACCAAAGAGCTCATTTGAAGCCATCAAAGAGTGATTTTGAATCCATAAAAGATCTCATTTGTATCCATTAGAGAGCTCATTTGCAGCCATGTATATCTTATCTCCCCATCTCATTTGCTACACAGTTGGAATGCTAGATCTAGTCTAGTTGAAGGAGGCCCCAGAAGATTCACAACTCATGAACTACGAGGACATATTCACATACATTCAGAAGAAGAAAGAGGCCATTGGATAACTTGTCCAAATCAGGTTCTTGTTGAAGGATACCTACAGAATGTCTTCTCATTCTCTATATTTACAACCTTTACTCCAACAATTCACCAAGTTCCGCACAAAAGCTTCAAGTGGTTTCCTCCATTCAGAGAAAGGAGTAGTCAAGAACCACCATTCAAGCACTTCAAAGTGTTTGGATCTCGTGAATGGGATTACATGCACTTCATAAGAAGGACGAGTTCACAAAGTTTTGTAGGGATATTAGCAAATCGATTTACCGAGCATCAATTCACCCAGTTGAGAGATCCTTTGGGAGTAAAGGCATTTTTCGAGGAGGCTCCTTAAAGTCTTATTTTCACATTCTCTTTTACGGGTTTCTTTTTTTCCACTAATTCCCCCCCCTCTTTCCTAGTTTATAAAGAATTTTTTGTGTGCATAGGTACCTAATATGGTTGTAAATTCCCAAGATCGATTTTTTATGTGTGCATGAGTACCTAATATGGATGAAAAATTCCAAAACTCATTTTTATTTCTTATTTATTTCACCTAGTCAAGTTTATGGGTGGTTGCTAGAGAAAAATACCTCTCCATAGCATCATACTCCTTTCCATTCACCTAATCGTTGACTTCATGACTCCTTAGGGTCCCTAACCACTTTATTTTCCACTTAAATCAAAACCCTAATGACCATTCTAAGCTAAGCTAAGCTAGAGTGGTTCCTTAGTTAGGAATTGAGAGCACTGCTCTAACTCAGCTTCTAACTAGCCCTTAATGTATTATTTTATCCATTAACAGATTCACTAGGCTAATTAGGGTTTTTTCATACACATTCAGTCAATTAACTGAGCATTCAATCAATTAATTTAGTAGTCAATTAGATAACTAGTGATTGTGAAGTCATGCATCAATGTAACTTAGTTAAGGAGAGTTATCATGGCTAACTAAGGTTACTTAGCCTCTAGTTAATCCCAAATCATCTCAATCCATTGCATGAACAATTCGAATTGCATTTAACCCTAATTTGAATTGCTTCTCTTTAAATATTGTACTCCACCACTCATTCAAGTTAATGAAAATACATCATTATATTCTTCCTATCTGCTTCTAGTTTTTTGTGTAATGATCTATGTGAAATCATTTGTTACATGATTAGTTGTTTGCTGATTTGATTTTCACTGTATATCCCTTTAGTTTATATTCCTAGATCTATATGTTCAAATCTCATATTTACCTCCTGGAAAAGTTTCGTGATTGCAATATGGCTCAAATTTCTTATAAATTTTTGATGATTTTCCTAGTTAACCAAAATATTTGAATCTCCAAAGACTTGAATATTTTTTAGGCCTCATTTTTGCCCCTTTTAGTAGAATCTAAAGCACATAGAATCAACTCAATTATTGGAGGGTCAACCTACTGCATACTTCATAAAAAAGTAATGTTAATAATAAACATAGAGCATTGTCCCTACTCCACAAATAACAATATTTCCTTGACTTGCTCCATCGAAGAAACCCCAAGATATTTATTGATTAATATGTGGTCTTGGTATCACTTTAGTAGACACTTATTTAGGAAAAACTATGATTAATCCATGCTAGTATCACCTGGTGTGCTACTTACGTAACTACAAGGATCAAGTATTGAAAAATATCTAATTCATGGGCCACCAAATTCCATAGAAGGAGAGCCTTGTAGGCTGAGATTGAATTATTTATTACCCAATCAAAGAGGAAATTAGGTAGAGTCATCTCTACCTATTTTTATTTTCCAAAAGTAAGTCGTGTTACTCCATTCCAAATCTCTATAGAAAATGAACATGTCACAAACATGTGGTCCATGATTTCTTCACTACTCTTGCAAATGATACAACTACATGGCCCTACCAAGTCCTCATTTGACCATCATCCCATGTTCATATATTATTAGTTAGGGCCAACCATGTTAATATTCTTGTTTTTAAAGGAAAAGTTAAATTCCAAACAATTCCCCACCACCAAACTCTCTCCTCACTACAATATTCTTCAATTCTTGCAACCTACCATATCTTGATAGTGCAGTCCCATGTACTCATATTTTTGGACCATTTAATCTGATCCTCTTCATTGTTTAATTTGATTTATTTTTGTTGTGAAAATATGACATATATCTCCCATTCCACTACTTATTATCCTTGCACATTTGTTCTATCCAGTATCTCCTAGCATTGTGCCCATAAATTACTATGACCTAGAGGAGCTACAACTCTTAAGTAATAAATCACCATATTATAGAGCACTTCAAATAAGGATTTAGATAACATGTAATTTACCATGTCAATACCAATCTAAGGATCCTCTCCAATCTTTACCTTTATACCATTTCTAATTTACCAAGATGCTCATTTACCTAAATAAGGAAAGGCATTTACCAAAGATTTCCAGATTAAAGAGGCTCCATGAACCTATTCCATTTCCACTCTAAACCAAGATTCCATAATCAACCCTATTAAATATTTGGATTTTAATTACTCTTCCCCAAAGGCCATGAATGTACACCAACCTCTAAAGGCCTTTAGTTACAAGTGCCAAGCTAAAAAGGTGGATTTTTTTCATCACTCACCCCCTTGCTCTTTTGGAGTTGCCAATCTTTTCCACTTAACCAAAGGAATGCCTTCTTGAGATATTTTCCCTATCTAGATAAAATATAAAACATTTCATTTCAATTTTGTTTAAGATACCCTTTGGAATCTTTGCATTAGTCATCTAGTAAACACACATGCTTTCAAAGATTGCTTTTATCGGGACTAATATTCCTCCACATGATAACCATCTATTAATCCATACATAGATTCTAACTTCTACCTTATTATATAACCATATCCAGTATTCAAAGCAATGAAAGTTTGGTTTTAAATGAAAACAAAGATATTTTAGCCCTTTATCCAAATCACAACATTGCATTGGAAAAAGTGACCATTCTTTCCTTTTTCCTCATCAGATAGTTCATTAGATAGGAGATTAGACTTGTTCATATTAATCACCATACATGTGGCTTGACAATAATGCAATAGAGGCTACTTAATTTTTCTTAATTATAAAGAAAAGCCATGTCCAAAGATCATGATATCATCTGCAAATAGAAGATCTGTGATATGTATAGAATTTGAAATCATGATCCCCTTCAACTCTCCTTTACTTCGAAAATCTTAAGAAACATACTTAAATATTCTTCTATCAATATGAAGAGGAATGGAGATAATGAACAACCTTGTCTGAGGCCTCTAGTAGTTGTCAAGAACCTTAAAGGAGCCCCATCAATCAACACAACAAATGAAGTAGAATAGAGACAACTGATGATCCAGTTCATGGTATGCATGAATATAGACAACCGATGATCTAGTTCATGGTATGCAAATTCATTCCTAGTTGGAGAAACAATAATGTGAGAAACACCCATTTAACCCTATCATAGCCCTAGGAAAGATCAATTTTCAAAATGGTTGAAGGTAACATCTAAGTCTTAGCTATGTGCATTCCTTCTTCTCCAATATCCACTATATCATGTATTGGGTGATTGAAAAGGAAGCCAAATTATTCATCAGAGACAATACCTGACTAAATTCCCTTAACATATTAGCAATGATTTGAAAATCAATTTATAAATTAAATTATGTAAAGAAATAGATCTAAAATATTCAAAAGAATTTACATCTTGTTTCTTAGGAATGAGAGCTACAAAGGTAGTATTGAGTTCCCCCAAAGATTTCCTTGATATTCTTGACACTTCAACAACTTTAATCAAGTCATGCTTGAGTAGGTAAAAAAATCCCAGATAAAATTATACTAATAGACCATCCAAACTTGAGTTTTTCCTGCTTTTACAATAATTAAGTACTGGCATTAGCTCGTCGCTTGTAGGCTCAACCTTCAGATCCCTATTCATTCCCTCATTTATAAGATTAAAAAACAAGCTTATGATTTTCATGATTTCTCCTATATTAGCATTTTTGGGATCATGAAAGAGTGATTTAAAGTGAATTATCCCAACCTCTGCAATGTCTCTAAAGGTATTTACTTTGGACCCATTTGGGTGAAGGATCTCCCATGTAGTATTTGCATGTCTTCTATGATTATAATATTTGTGAGAAACTTTGTATTATTATCTCCTTCCTTAATCAAAATGGATTTGAATTTAAACTTCCATGTTGTCTCCTCCTTGACCAACATATCCTTTTTTTGACCTCCAGATATTTGAGATTCTAAGCTTCTTCCTTTGAAAAGATTCCATTGTTATTGTTTTCAAAACGAGATTTGATCCCTTCTGTTTTGGGAATATTTACAACCCTAGTGACCTTTGGTCAAGATCACCACAGAGCGATACCCATAAAAGAAAACCCAAACATTCATGCAAAAAGTAAATTCTCAATCTTTACATACAGACTTTGAATGGACACGTAGGTTAATGATTAACTCACCGAGATCTAAACGTTTGATGAAGAATCCATCCAGCTGTAGCTTCTCCAATCTTTATCACGCAAATATTCAAGAGATAATCCTAAAAGTGAACAAATATCTAACATACAGCAATTACTATTGCAAAGATTGGAATTAAAAAAAGATTTTCAAAATGACACATCCAATTCAACAATTATAAACTAGAATTTAACACTTGAAATGGATGGAAAATAGAGAAATTTTATATATAAAAAACAACAAGATACAATTGTAAAGATGTGATCTGATTCTTGCCGAGACACCATTTTGAAACTAATGTCTGAGTTCTTCCACCCGAGTCCTTACACACTCAGCATCCAATCCAGTTTCTTCCTTGGGAAATATGCTCAAGAGAATCCCTAGCATTATCTAGCATAATAATGACTCTCAAGAATGACTGGAAATACTATGTTCCAGATATGGGAAAGGGGGTTTTGCAGAATGGGATACAAGGGATTTAGATCTTGATTTCAATTGAATAACATGAGGGCATAATATCCAATACTCAGTGCTTTTTTTTCCTTCATCTATGCCTCTTTTATATTGATGGGGAGGCAATTAGGGAAGTTAGAGACAATTACTTATGGGATTGGGACAAGTGGGAACAATTGAAACTGAAACTTTTTCTGTAAAGTAAGTTATTTTTGTTTTTTACCCTCAAACAGACATGCACGTGGGATTGACATAGGAGAGTCACATATACACGGTTTAGTGATTCAATAGGGCATGTACATCTTGAAAAAAATAGTTTTGTAAGAATATTTTCAAATGAATTATTGTTTATAGATCATAAGGGATCAGGGGAGTCTGCAAAATAGGAAAATGGATAAGATCGGACCATCTCGAGCATCCCTGGAGCAAGCATGACAAAATATTCTATAACAGATCCCCCCTAATGTGTGAGGTCCGAGGGGTAGGTGATGGTCGAGGGATAGGCAATGGTCGAAATACATTGTAACCCTTTCATAAGTGAGTGTAGAAGAGACCCAAATAAAAGTTCCCATAAATCTTCCATAGGAAGCACTTGCAACAGATCAAGTAAGAACTCTCTCTTCCTAAGGCGGACATACTCATGCTCAGGAGTAACAAAAAGCATGGCCGCCAAATGAAGTATACTGCAGGTCCATGAGGTATATGTAAGAAATTATCATGGCCATGAATATACACAATGGATCCATGTCAAACATAGATCATAGCCATGAAGATACACAGTGGATCTATGTCTCAGAATCATATGAAGATATCTAGAAATAAGAATGAACAGATCAATCTCCATAAGAATGAATGCCAAAATAAGTCTGAATGGAAATCCAATGCAACCCGAGTCATACCATAAATATGTGATGCTATATACAGACTCAAGGTCTTCAAACCAACCAATATGGGTACAAGCGTAAACTATGTGAATAGATGTCCTGAAGTCAAACGTAGTAAGACATCGTTTGATTACCGATCATTGATGTATACCATTAAATAATGTGAGACAACTCACTGATAATGATAATGAGAGGCAAGGTACCTAGTACAATATGACAAGTGTGGATATATATTTTGATGTCGAACACCTATAGATTCCAACGATAAGGGGACATTGATGTATTCCCATTGTCGATAGTAAGGAAACTTTCCACTAATGACTACAAGCTCCAAGGTACTAAAAGGAATCTAGATCACTATCCCATAATATATGTTTTGGATTCGATTGGATGTGATCCACTGGAATGAGGGAATTAAGGCATCCCCCATCATCCAATACAAGGTAGTAGCATAAGGCCAAAGATTTGGTGGAAAAACTGATGATTCTGAAAATAGTTGACATGGGAAGGCTGACATAATAAAGTCAAGGTTTCTAAGAATTGGACGACATAGGATAAAAATTCCCTTGAACATAAGCACGACACAATAAGTGACTAAGGAAACATTGACTCAAGAATGAACACGACATAAGTCAGTGATGTATGAGACATCAACAGACTACTCCATAATGTCTGGAAGATTAACCAATCGATGGAGATAATGCATAAATGAATTTAGCTTCATAAAGCCATATTATAATCCAAATTGCATAGACAATGACTCAATATAGTGTTCTTTGTTCAAGGGAAACGTAACTTGTTGCTAGACATAAATAAGAACATGACTCTTTCTAATCCGTCTTTTTGGAATATTTTTTTTTTTTTTTTTTGTCTTTTTCATATTATTAAATCCTAAAAAGGAATAAAAGAATGCTATAACACATGGGAATAAATGAGTGTCGAGGACAACGAATTAGTTCTGAGCGCTTGGGACGTACCTATGCATAATGCAAGGAACATGAATAGGATAGGGACACTCAGGGTTGATTTCCTCCCAGTAAAAGGGTGTCAAGTTGCAAAGGAAAAATGATACATAGCTTAAGGATAATGAGATAAGAGATGAAGGATTAACAAATAGAAAGAAGCTGGAAGCTGACATGAGGCTCAAAAGTGCAAGCAGGAATAATGCAAAGCATTTACAACTTAAAAAAAAAATAGCGAGAGTCCCCCTTAGGAAATAGCTAGCATAAAATATAAGGAGGAAGAATGAATCTTCAACACAAAGTCAGGAAACACTACTAAGGGACTCTCCAATCCTAAATACAACAACATGAGCATCAACGACGGATAGGATATAATCTAGGATGCTCATGGAACAAGTAGGATCTATTGCAAAAAATGATATATTGGTATCAAGAGATGGTTAAAATCAAAATTATGCAAGAATACCCTATGGTGTTTCGAAACTGAAGGATATGGTTCAAAATGAAGTGAATGAGATCACCTATTCCTAAATGCCAGTTAAGAAGCACAATACTTATGGGAAGTACTGTCATCATCAAAAGAAATGAATCCCTTGAAAAGATTGTGAAAATGCATGAAGATATACCTAAACATCACCCAAATAGACCATTTGCAAAAGTTTAAAAACAAACTATATAAAAGTGGGTAGGTAAAAAAGTGAATAAATTAGGGAAACAAATCCAATTTAGCATTTCATTTGAAAAGTTGGAAAAATTGGCAAGTTTTGGGTGAAAAGAACCTTGATCTTCCAGAGTCGATTGTGCGAGTTAGGATCAACGATTTTCAATGCCATAGGTTCTAGGTAAGAGGTCTCACTCTTCTCTTTCATTTCATACTTGTTTTATTTAATTTTTATTCCATTTTTTGACTTTTTGGGGAATCCCTATTTGTCTGTGGTAGTGTATGCTGGCTAAAAAGGTGTAGGCTATGTATACGCCCCTGTCTACACTGTTAACCGCGTATACATCCGTAAGTGGGTTTTTTTCAAGAAAGGGACTAAAAAAGATTAATTTTTTGTATTATGGTGATCAAGTGGCTTGAGAGGGAACATTATGAGATTGATAACTTGGTCCTAGAGGATGATGAGGCCCCGAAAGCACTCTGCCAATGTGGATTGAAGAAGATATTTGAATGTAAAAATATGTGGGCTACAAGTATTGATCGATTAATAGGACCTGAAAATGGAAGCCTTCACATTAGATGGCCAACCTTTGAACATAGAGGTGGAGGACATATATTTTCTCACCAGTATTTCCCGTTGAGGTGATTTTCCAAGATTTAAAGCTTGAAGTGTTGTATTTATGACGGTAGAGGAGTACGTGGATATGTACTGTGTCCCTAGGGCCAAGAAGGTTGGATCACATATTCTGATTCATGATATAGAGAGCTTAGGGCTTACGATCATTTTATTGACCATTGGATGGATATCATGATCAACATTAGTGCACCAAGCCTCAAGGGTGCATATGTTTTGTGCGGTGAGGTGCTTAGAACCCATAGTGTTTGATTGGACTACCACATTACTTGGATGTATGAAATCCCATCTCTCGGCATGCATGAAGGGGAAAACGAGGACCTTTGGCTTTGGCAGTATACTATGTAGCTTCTTTTTCAAGTGAGTACCGACTATTAGTTCACGAGTGCCAGTGGAGTCACACTCTCTCTTGGAGCCTAGAATGATTAGATGGACGAGCATGATGTTACGACTCGGGGGTGGGAAAGTTACTAGCCCATTCAATGATGACTTATTTTCTTGGTGGGAGCGCCAGATCATAATGATCGATGACTACCCATATCAGGGAATTGACTTCAGTTGAGACCCCGACATGGTGGCCCCCCAAGAACCGCACTAGGTGTGATTGGTAAGTCTCTTTTTAAACCATTTTCATGTTTATTTCATTTTTATATTATTATAAAGGAAAAAATACATGTTTTTGGTATGGATACTAATACATTTCCATAATCGTGATAGATATAGAACTGGACCGTCCCGTAGTAGGAATTCCTCGCTATAGGTGCAGGACACGAGAGGGGGAAGATCATGAAGCTTCTGTGACACTCGAGAAGGTCAGCAGCAACCCGACGAACCTGACATAGGGCATTATGAAGACCAAGATCGAGGATCTACCAGAGATGGTGCAACAAAATATAGTCAGAGTACCCAGAGCTTGGATTTGTATTTTCAAGAGGGTGGCTACTATGGTCATGTACTACCGTACGGGTCAAGATTTAGGTGACCCTTAGGAGTACTCTCGATTGTATGTATGGTGCTAATAGAACCCATTTTGGACATGATTAGACCCATATATTTTGCGGATGTAAATTTTTATTTTATTTTTTCATACTCTCTATATATATTCACATACTTTTTTGCTTTGGCATACTTATTCACATTGTCTAAAAATGAAAATGTATAATATGTACATAATGTTTAATTGTTTTATAAATGAGAGAAATTCCAGTCTCGAATGTAATTAGCATATGCATTAGTAATTACGTTTTGATTTCTTGGTATATGATTATAAGTAATATAAACAAATTTTCGCTCAAGTAAATGTACACGAAAAAACTGACTAAGTAAAACATGACCGTGAACCCAATACTCACCATTTAGCTGAGAAACAATCAACTGTGAATCAAGATGAACTTCAAGATATAAGATACCATTCACAAGGGCTTCACGAAGGAGTTCTATTATGTCATTGTACTCGACCATATTGTTAGTAGCTTTCCCTAGACAAGCACCCCTTGAGACAACTAATTGATCAGTAGGAGAATAAATCACCCATGTGGGAGAGGTAAGATTTTGAGTATGGTGACTAGCACCATTTGTGAAACCTAAAAAAATCCCTCATGACATATGACAACACGAAAATAAATAAACATAACAGACACGCCAATTTTTTTTTTGTACAAATGTACAACTATGTACAAGAAAAAGCATATGAATCAAGCATAATACTTTTCAAATAGATCCCATTTCTAGGATCGACCAACTTATTTCCTTTGTAGTTGGTTAACTCATAAGCACCTTTTTTCAAAACTTTAGAAATGATATAAGGACCGAGCCACATAGAATTGAATTTAACTACCCCTAATGAATCCAAATCTTGATCATAGAGTAAGACAAGGCCTCCTTCTGAGAACAGTATTGGACTTACAAACTTTCGCACTAACTCTTCATACATTTTATATGTGCTTCATTCACCGTAGAAACATCTCAACATTGTTCATTGAGATGTTTTAGGTGAACTAAGCGCTCTTCTAAAGCTGGAGTATCGGGTAACAATTGAACAACTAACTTCAACTAAGTTATTTTGCATTCAATTGGGAAGACTCCTTCAACCCCATGAATGGGTTGTAAAGGAGAAAACCCTGTAGCAGTCTTGACGGTTGTTCGATAATCTCATAAAGCATGATATAACATCACATGTCAATTGCATCTACTTGTGTTAACTGTTCATTGAAGCATGGTATTTAAATCTTTAATGATGGATTTGACTTGGACATTAGCTTGGGGGTAAAATTGTGAAGAATGTTCTTGTTTAAACCCCAACTTGGTGGTCAAATCAATCATCATTGGATTTTAAAAATGTCGACCATGATCTGTAACAAGTTTACATGGGATACCAAACCTTGTAATGATATGATTGAGCATGAAATAAGCGATAATTTCCCCATCACCACGGAAAGTAGGCATGGATTCTACCCATTTCAAAAAATAGTCGGCAACCACAATGATATATTGGCCTCCCCCAAACGAAACTGGGTTGCAAGTCATGAAATCAACCCCCCACTTGGTGAAGGGACCTATGGTGATGAAGGGAAAAATAGGAGAAGGGTGTGCGAGCATACTTTTAGTAAATATTTGACAAGCATGACATTTTGTAACCGCTTCAATACAATCTTTAAAGATCGTCGACCAAAAATATCCAGCACACAATTTTTTTTGGGTAGTCGCAAGGCCAGAAGGATGACCTCCACAGGCTCCACCATGAGAGTCATTTAAAATTGACTCAATTTCTTCATGAGTCAAACAACGGCGTATAATGGAATCAACTCCACGATGATACAAAGTATCTCCAATGATGAGGTAATTCTTTGTATTATGTCTAAGGCGTTGTCACTCATCCCGCGAAAAAGATTGAGGAAACTTTAGAGTCTGAACATATATCAAAATATCCCCATACCAAGGGTTTGATGAAGAGATGAGAAAACTATGCTTGTGAAGGAACGATTCATATTCAGTATTATCACATTATTCACTAGGAAACTCCGAAATAAGCTCAATGAAGACCAAATATTTCTTGGACTTAGCAGGAATGAAACTCTAAGTCAAACTCTTGCAAGATAACAATAAATTTATTAATTTTTCTCTCGATTATTCGTCGGGTAAAAACATATTGAAATGTGTTGAGATCTGAAACTACAACATTTTTACGCAATAATATGTAATTTTGAAGTCTTTGGACTACAAAGATAGTCGTTGTAGCTAACTTCTCTACGTGAGAATATTTTAGTTCAGTCCCAGCTAAAGCACGACTGAGATAATAGATGACATGTTCTTGAAAACTATCATCTTCCTGGACTAAAACTGCACCAATTGTGGAATTAGATGCGGCCATATATAACAAAAAATCTTTTGTATAATTCAGAGGACTAAAAAAAGGGGTATCATAAGAGATTTTTTAAGAGCTTCAAAATAATTTTGGGCAACTTCATCCCATATAAATGGGACTCCTTCCTTCATTAACCACATGAAACCTTTAGTAATCTTGGGATAGTTAATGACAAAACATCTGAGGAAATTAGCTTTACCTTGGAGACTTTGAATTTGGCGAACATTTGCAGGAGTAGGTAAGTTAACAATGGATTCCACCTTGAAAGTCTCAACCATGATCCCTTTGTTCGAAACAATAGAACCTAAGAGTCATCCAAACTCAACATAGAAGGTACACTTGTGGGGATTCAATCGAATCTTGTAGTGCCTACATCATTCGAACAATAGGTGAATGTGATCTATATGACTCACCTCTTGCGAGAATGAGCCACTAAATCATCTAGATAAGATTCAATAATGTGCTTGATGTCGTGGAAAGTGAAAGACATACCCCGCTGTAACATAACTCCATGTTTTAAGGCCAAAGGGCATTTTTTTCTATGCAAAAGTTCCCCAAGGAAAAATAAATGCAGTTTTATGTTGATCCTTAGGTCGGATTTCAATTTGGTTGTACCCAGAGAATCCATCCATGAAGGAAAGATCTCACTTCCCACACATTCATCAATAATCTAATCGATGAATGGGGTGGGAAAATTGTCCTTAGGACAAACCTTGTTCAAATCCCTAAAATCCATACATACTCGAAGGTGACCCTACTTCTTGTCAATAGGAACATGATTGGATACCCATTCTGTTAAAGAAACAAGGTAAATAAAGCCCGCCTTAAGAATTTTTTCAACTTCTGCTTTGATAGCGACCGCTTTCCTGGGGTTGAATGGATGAAGTTTCTGATGAAAATGTTTTTCATTCTCATATGTTGTAATTGTTAGAAAAACAGGATCACAGAGCAATAACAATAAACAAAAATGCAAATATAATCACACATACACATTACAAGAGAGACACAGATATATCGTGGTTCACCCAACTTGGGCTACGTCCACACTGAAGTTGCCAGTCCTTATTATTATTCCGTCCAACAAAGTGAAGGGATACAACCTGCAACACAACCGCTGTACTTCCTCTTCACTGTCTCACAGTCTCTCTTATGATCTCAGAGATCTTTACAATGCATAAAACCTAATACATCAAACCTAGCCGTGTTACAATGTCTTTCTTTTATAAGGGAGATACAATGGGAAAATACCACGGGTTACCCAAAACCATGGGCCCGTAAAACAACCCCAAAAATTTCCTTCGGGGGCTTTGCCCCTGAACCCCCGCCGAGGGACCATTGGCCCCCACACCCCCCGTTGGGGTGAGTGTACAGTCCTTTTTACATATCATATAAAGCTAGGGTACAAACACGGTTGAATAATAATATCTTTGAATCTGGAGATCAGGCTCCACAACCAACATTAATCTCATGTCCAACAATACAGGTATCAATTCCTGGTATCTCCTCATATGTCCAAGAAAAGACATTGCAGAATTCCTTGCAGAGATTTGTATAAATACAAATCTCTTCAGGAGAAAAGTTTTCACCAATGTACACATTCTCAACGACATTAGGGTTCCTAGAGATATTGATTGGAATCATTTCCAAAATGTTGGCCACATTACCTTCGGTGTATATTCCTTGTTGAGCCAAAGGGTTCAATGTTCAATCAACATCTTTAGGCAAGTTAACATGGAACTCTCCATTCTAAATCTTATCCAGAGCTGGAAGAAAATAAGAACAATGTTGCATATATTCCTAAGGATTTCCAGGATCTATTAAATCTTATAGGATAGCCGCATACAAAGGCATAACTATATCTAGAAAATCTTGAGAAGTGGAGGAATCAACAACCCAAACCGGTTGAGTGGTCTAATCCACCTCTTCAACAGGTGATGGATCATTGTCTATAGTATTTTGTTGAATCGCTTGATAATATATATCTACTGTAGGGAAGGGTAAGATAGTATCAGAGGGTTGAGACTCTTCCAATGAATTTGATGGAGTAGGAAGTACCCAAGGATCATCAAGGTAATATGTTATAAAATATTATAATCGTGAGATAGGGACTTCCTCACCAGTCGAAGTTGGAGTGGAACTAATGAATAAGGTAGGAGCTGCGATATTAAAAGTACCCATAAGTGATGGATATATACCAACACCCACATTCTCAGTTACTGGATGCGACTTATCAATTGAAGGGATATTCGATCCTGGAGGTGAATTTGGACTTGTTCAATTTAAGGATAATTGATCAATGGTAACGATCTTTCCTTTGTGAGGAAAACACAACACTCAAAAAATTGAAAAGACAATAGCATTCACTGCATATGTCCAACTACATCCTAACAAAAGATTATAATCGATAGGAGCATCGATTACTTCAACCTCCACACAATTTTTTTTTCCTCCCAACTAGATAGCAAATGATGGAATAATCCCATGTGGTCTAAAATATTTCCCATAAAAAATATTAAGCAATGTGGGTGATGAGGCGAGTTATGGAGAGCCCAATTAGTTCCAACAAGATAGAGCCATGATATAAGTCGACTCCCCCTCATCTACAATTGTCCTACCAATATTATTTGTGGAGTGGACCACATTGATATGGAAAGAAACATTATATGGAAGGTGGGGTTTAACATCTAATACATCGAACTTCACAACCTGACCATTTGAAGGATCTAGATTTCCTAAGGTGGCCAACAAAGAACTCCATTGCAATGGGAAAATTTGGAGGACCTGAAGAGCTGACATGGCACATGGAGTTTGAGCTAAATCCTCAATAATAGAATAGTTGGGAGAATCTATAGCATTAGGATTGTGTGATGCTCTCTTATAAACACCTTTCGGCATGCAAGGCATTATCTCTACCACATGGTTTTCTATTTGAAAGAGGGTTCTATAGATCATGAATTTCCTTTTTCTTCGACGAAGACTTAGGATTTCCATATTCTTTGGCTCTAGTTGACAAAAGGACATTAGATCCATATTAATGTATTATTGATCAGACGAGGGACCATTTTGGGTGCCCCCTTGTGCATTTCTAGTAGGATTAGAAGAGCTAGAAGCTAAGTGATGTCATTGTGAGAAAGGATTAGTCAGAACAATGGGTTGCAGCGACTATTTTTGATTCAACAATTTCTTGGATGTTGAGCATTGGTTTTCATTTATGTCAACTAAAGATAGTGTCAAGTGTTTAACTCAATGAAAATTTTAGGGGCGAAATTTAGCCCACGGGCTAATTTTCGAGGGTTTTTTCCAAAAAAGTATTCGCTATTTTCCCGTTTTTTGCAATATGATTCACCCAAATTCCATAAGATTATTTTTTTAACGCTAAAAATCACCAAAAAATGTCCAAAAACTGTATAAAACTCTTATAAATTTGAATATTTAAAAAAAAATATTGCCAAACATTTTATCGTTAGAAATTTTATAATTAGTAAGATTCGCTAAGGTTTCTACACAAGAAAAATATAGATCCTTAAATTTTTCCCTAGTTTAATTGTCAACTAGTGTAAAAGAGGATGACCACTGATTCAATTTGAGTCATCAATATCAACTGATGTCAAAGTGGATACAACATTCCTGCAAAAGCATGAAGAAGTATATGGAAGCCACTTCGAAGCAAGATGAAGAAGAACATGAACACCAAAAATATATGCGCATATGGTTAAGGTGACAGACATATATGCAACTTTGGAGTATATCTAGTAGTGCATTCAGTTTGAAGATGTGTATCAAGGATACAACATGCATGGCAAGTTTGAAGAAGTACATAAGAAGATACATCATGAAGATCCAATTCAAGAAGGAACACAAGTAATGTATCCTACAACATTTGGTCCTTGCGCAAAAATCAAGTCCACCAAGTCATACATTCACATGGTATCCCAAGGAGTTGGTTGGACAATGGTACAAGTGCTTAAGTAGGAAAGGAGTTGGTTGAATAAATGGTACAAGTATGCAATCAAGCCTGAGAATTGCTTGGTTAAAAGTTGGAAGTGTGCAAGCAGTTATTGGTTGGACAGTCCTAAAAGTCCGCAAGCATAACCATTCAGAAAATGCTTTCAGTAAGTGGAACGCGCGCAAGTTCCTAGAAAGGTACAATGGTTGAATACCAACTATGAGCAAATTCCACAGCTGGCGGTACATCAGGTGCGCAAGTGCCACACGTGATGATGAAGCAGAAGTCAAAGACCTACTAAATA
Organism: Larix kaempferi; assembly: GCA_027924585.1. Lineage (NCBI taxonomy): Eukaryota > Viridiplantae > Streptophyta > Pinopsida > Pinales > Pinaceae > Larix > Larix kaempferi. The sequence goes on from BSBM01000866.1 coordinate 7,545,571, forward strand.
GAAGTTGGTATGTGCGCAAAATTCGTTAAGTATTAATATAACAAGTGCACATTACCCACAAGTGACACTAGTACATATGGCTCAAAAGTTCCACGAAATATTGCCACGAATAAGTTAAAATCGAAAATTTCGTTGATAAATAGATAATTTTTTTGAAAAGAAAATGTCCTGGCCCCTGATAATCATCGCTATAGCGACAGAAATAACATTTTTTTTCTATAGAGACACATGTTCATTGCTATAGCCACAAATATGAGTTGTTTGTCACTGTAGCAACAAAAAGACAAGTTTTGTCGCTATAGCGACGGTAAACTTAACACGTGCAACGTCAACGGTTATCACAGTAACGGTCATTGAATTTTTTTTGTTGTTGAAATTTGATCGTTGTGCATTTTCACTGGAACCGCCATGATCATTCCTCTATAAATACATGTTCTTAAGACATATTTCCACAGATTATTTGCTATAGTTGCAACAATTTTTCCGTTGATTGTTCGATTTGTGATTTCAAGAGTCCAGTACTGGTTTAACACATCGAATTTTTGATCTCCTTCGGTTTCCAAGTTAATATTTTTAAATTCTTTGTCTCCTTTAATGTGTAGGGTCATACATAAAGTGAGTTGACTATTCATTTTCTCCTCAATACTAATGCTTATTAGATTTGTCGCTTAGAATTTGATAGATACATGATCTATTTTTAAAGACTGAAGGGACATTTACTAATTAGATTTTTCACTTTCCATGTCACGTCCTTTAATTTTCTGTCTCCTTCAATATATATATATATATACTCTATTCAATTTACTTATATATTGATTGAGTGTTTTTTGTTCTTATAGGCTATTAGAATGTCAAATAAATATACTTGGGAATAAAGTAATAAGAGGTATGCTTAGTTTAAGGCAACATTGGAGGCGAGGGGTGATGTAAAGTGTTATTTCCCTTGCAATGATTGTAGGGGTTTGCGAACGAGAAGAATTTTAAGAACAATAATTGAAAAACATTGTAAGGAGAAGGGGCATGCTGAAGGGGGGTATGAATATCATCCCTTGGTAAGATGTTATTCATTACATAATGTACTTCTTGTACTAGTACTCATCATGTATTCACAAAATGTTTTATCATTTTAAATATATGTGTTGTATATTATACACTAATGTTATTACATTGTTTGTAAATATAAAGACAATGCCCCCTAAATGTCGACCTCCAGAGAGCTATTTGCCACATAATAGTAGAAATACCACTGTACAAGGTGAGGAACATGGAGATCGGAATATTGAAGATCAAGTTCTTAATGATCCTATGGACGAAGATGACATTATTGATACAAATGACGAAGATGAGATAAATAGATTGATCCAAGACACATTTGCTCCATTGGATGTGTTGATGTATATGTAACTTTGGAATGTATTTCACATATATGTATATTGTATTCCTATAGAGATGTTATTATTCCTCTATACGGAAGTGTCGTCATTTATATTGTAAGTGTCGTAACTTATACTTGATGGGTTATTAGACCACCTTGTTGGGGTCGGCCCTGTATAAGTCATGTGGGTTAAAGGGTTATTAGACCACCCTATTGGGGGTCGGCCATGTGGGTCAAAGGGTTATTAGACCACCCTAGTGGGGGTCGACCCAGTCAGCATTATGTTATGTGGTTAAGTTGAGGCCGACCTAGTTGAGTAAAGGTCAAGTCAAGTTAGTGTATAAATAGAGAGTGTGTCTCTCTCATTTTACACATTCTATTCTCTCACTCACACTTGGGAGAGTGGCGCACTTGTGGAGGAGGAGGCTCTGCTACTAGGAGAAGACTATCTCTTGTATTCTGGTTGTATCATTGCTCTATCTATCTCTGAGGAAGTTATTGGGGTTTTTCACCTTATGGTTTTCCCCAAGTAAACTCTGTGTCTCTTGTGTGCTTGCATTATTGTGTCCATGATTGATATGCTGTAGATTTGTTGTACATGTTGTTCTCTCAGTTAAGATCCTAGATAAAATTGAAGTAAATTCTGAAAATTTAACATGGTATCAGAGCTAGCCTGAAAGAAGGCATGATATGGCATGTATGACACTTGTTGCACTTACGATGCTAGGGCTTGATATAGCAAAAACCAGTCATCGTAGTGCTTTCGCTATAAATCCGTTTTGGAAACGTTTTCGGATCTGAAACTTTTACAGGTCGAAGATCAGATCCCCATTTACCCTTTTTCCAAAGGACAACCTCTAATTTGTTGTACTTTGTGATTTATGATCTGTACAATATAGGGTTTCTGCCTCTTCCAGATCTGAGTCAAAATCAGGTGACCTTGGGAAAAAGGTCATAAATTGGGCTAAGAAGCTCCGAATGAAATTTAGTAAAAAGTGACAGGTAGTACACAGACTGTACTATCTCAAGAAAAAGTTTTCAGAGGCCGAAGTTGAATCAGTGACACGTGGCACACCGTACAAGTTCGCTCTCTTGTATTATCCCATAAACAGGTCACGTTACGACACTTGGCATAACTTTCTCTCAGAGAATCCAATTGAGATCAGACCTGTCGGGATGGAAAGATAATAGGTCGGTCTATCTCAGGAAAATTTTTCAGAGGCCGAAGTTGAAACAGTGACACGTGGCACTCCGTACAAGTTCTCTCTCCTGTATTATCCCATAAACAGGTCACGTTGCGACACTTGGCATAACTCTCTCTCAGAGAATCCAATTGAGTTCAGACCTATCGGGATGGAAAGATAACAGGTCGGGTTATCTCAGAAAACATTTTCAGACCCTGTGGATAAAAAAGTTCGTAGTTACATCAGAAACAATCAGGTACATATTTATGTCAAAACAGAATTATTTTTGAGTACCTTCATTCATGGCTTCCGGAATTTAGGGCTTCGAAGAAAGTTGGAATTTTTGTAATCGGAGACCACGGCTGGATGCTACTCATCAAAATTGAAATTTAGAGACCAAGATCAGATTTTTTGGTGTGGCAGAAGGCCGGGCTTGATCAAACCCCAGTTCGGGACTTTGATCGGAAAGATGGAAAATTAGGGCTTCTGCAAAAATTGGAATTTTGGAAATCTGTGACCACGGCTGGAAGCTCCTCAGAAAAATCGAAGCTTAGAGTTTTGAATCAAATATTTTGGTTGGATGAAGCTCCGGGAAACTCAAACCCTAATTCAGGGTCCTCCCTAGTGAATCCAGAAATCTGAAAGGCAATTTTGAGGGGTGAAACTTTGCAGCTTTCAAATTCTGAATATACCAACTTGATCAGCTCATCAAGGCGCATATTTCTATCCTTTCAGAAGTTTGAAATTCAAAGTTTGAATTTTTGGGGTTTCTTTGACAAACCCTAATCCAGCTCCAGTTCCAGTTCTTGCAAATCAAGTGGATTGGGTTGATCCTAGAAGAAGATGGATTGGTCACCTGCATAAGTGAATAAGTTCCTTTTTTAGAGGGAGATGAGGCTAAGGCCTTCCATAAGAGGATTACAAGCAATCTTGACAGGTATAGCTTACAGGTATGTTTCGAATTTTGTTCATGGTTAAGTTTATGCTATGTTTGTCTTCATATCATTACAGTACAATCTTGATTAATTACTAGACTTGTCGTATTACCTTAATAGAAGATATTCATTGATTAAGGTTTTAACACTTATGATTGTACTAATGCATTGTGATGTTGTATGAGGTTTATGTTGTTCGCTAACATAAAAGGTACACCAAGAAAGACAAATCATGTTATACTTCAAGAACATATGATCATGGTGACATGAAGACAAAGATTCATCCATTGTCATGGATCACATAGAAGATATACTTACGAGGTATGTATAACTTGGTTCTACAATGGCTAACTTATGAGACATGCAGGTTACTAGCACAAGTCATTGAAGAGAACCAGAAGACATTATGCGGGTATGTTAGACATAACCAGCTAGCATACTAATCCAGGTATGTTTTTCCTATATCAAGCTAGAATCCTACCTTGTGTTAGGATCTTATACTGTTGTGTTGTTGATAATGATTATTCATGAAGTCACAGGTTTGAATAGTCATGGCTGTATGCATATTATGTTTCTTACCATAATTGATGATATGACTAACCAGAAGAATCATGAAGGTATAGGTTTGAATAATCACGGGTTTTATGCATATTATATCTCTTATCTTGATTGATGATTCAACTAACCAGAAGAGTCCTATGATCAAATAAGAATATGTATGAGTAAAAGAAGACTTCCCTGAAACCTTGAATACTAATGTTTATTATCTGTGAATGATCATGAATATACATGTTTAAGATTATTGTGTTTTGATAGTATTAAGATTATACTAATAAATGTGTGATTATGTATGAGACCTCAAGGATAACACAATGATGATACTAATAAGAATGCATAGTGATTAAGGATGGATGTAAGTTCAAGGACAGGTAATCCAGGAAGCAAATATCAAGAGGGAGCACACTCTAGTTGTTCCTGCAAGAAAGCAAAGGAGCACACTTCAGTAGTTTCTGCAAGGATGCAGATATTCAGAGGGAGTTGACCACTTCTCACAATCCACATAAGAATGGAGTTGCAAAAAAGAAGCAAAGACTGAGAGGGAGTCAACACAACAAACAAACAAAGATAAGTATTTGAATTGTCATTACTTGCATGTTTTATTGTTTAAATAATACTGTTCAATAATGTATATACTGATGTTCCTAGAATTAGGTTGTGTATTATGCATATTAGAATAGTTGCATTGATGAACAGTATACTACTAATATGCATGGGTAAGTGGCCTATGGCACTGTACAACATTCCATTGCTACTTATCTAGAATGAAACCTCTTTGCTGACATGTTGGGAGTTGTGCACACTCTTAACAATGTTCTGGTAGAGATTGGAAGGCATCTAGAAAGTTACGGGATATGGATAAATGTTGTATTGAAGCATTGGCTAAGATAATTGCATGACTGTATGACATATTTCTTTATGTGTAAGAATTTGCTCTGAAAACTATGAGATGTTTTCTAATCATGCAATTTAACTTGTTGTGTAGGAAAGATCGTATGCCATCACCTACAAAAGAAGAACTACAACATTTGTTCAGCAACAAAATTATCTATTGAAGATATTGAAGTTCCCAGGATATGGGAAGAATGCCATGATCCGTCGATCATGAAGAATGATGTTTGGGATGTAGTCCCAAGACCTGAAGGGAAGTTTATTATGACTTCCATATGGATCTATCAAGATCAAGCATGCTGCAGATGGCAGCATAGAGAAATATAAAAGTGATGAAATAGAAGATACACCAGATGGATTTCAAGACAACTTTCTTGAATGGTGTAGTTGAAGAAGAAGTGTATGTGGAGCAGCCACTTGGTTCTGAGACACATGACAGGGAGTCATATATGTGAAGAACTTGGGTATGATGCACCACTTTCTAGGTATGGAGGTGTGGCAGAGTGCAGATGGAATCTTCCTTGGACAAGGGAAGTATGCAGTAGAGATCCTGAAGAGGTTCGGGATGATGGACTGCGAGGCTATGGCATCGAACCTGAAGCTTCTGTGTGATGCTTCATCTGAACCAGTTGATGTCACTATGTATCGTCAGATGATTGGGTCCTTGATGTACCTGACGAACATGAGACCAGATATTTTCTTTGTGATGAACACATTGATCCAGTTCCTTACAGATCCGAGGAGTGTTCACCTGGTTGCTATCAAGCATATTCTGAGGTACCTAAAAGGTACAGTGGATTATGGGCTCAAGTATGAAGCGAATCAAAAGTTTAACCTGCAGGGTTATGTTGATTCAGATTGGGCAGGCAGTGCTGCAGATAGGAAGAGCACATCTGGTTACTGCTTCAGTATGGGATCAGGTGTGATCTCTTGGTTCAGCAGGAAGCAGTCCCGCGTAGCACTGAGTACAATTGAGGCAGAGTATGTTGCAGCCTGTTTAGCTAGTTGTGAGGCAGTATGGATACGGAAGCTACTGTCTGAGTTATTTGATCTCCTGTTGGATGCTACTGGTATCTTTTGTGATAACCAAAGTTGTGTGAAGCTGTCCGAGAACCCAGTGTTTCATGACAGGTCGAAACACATAGAGATCAAATATCACTATATCAGGGATATGGTGCAGAGAGGAGCTGTGAAGCTCCTGTACATTGCGACAGACGAGCAGATTGCATATGTGTTGACGAAGCCACTAGCCAGGGTGAAGTTTGAGTACTTCAGGGAGAGGCTTGGTGTTCTTCAGATTGATGACACTTCGAGGAAGAAGTGATGGACACATTTGCAGAAGCCATTCCAAGCATGTTGGAAGGAGGATCCTTCACATGGCTGTGGATGTAAGCGCTGGATGATGAGCATCAGGATGATGCTCCAGTTACTGCTCTGTATACGCATCATGTTGGATGTTGGATATGATCAGTTGGATCATTTATATATGTACGCATCATGTTGGATGTTGGATATGATCAGTTGGATCATTTATATGTATATGTATGTACGCATCATGTTGGATGCTGGATATGATCGGTTGGATCATTTGTATGTATTTTGTATATGCATCATGTTGGATGCTTGGACCATGTATCTGTATATGTATCAGGTGGATACATTGTATGATCAGGAGGATCATGTATGGTGATATGTATCATGTATTTGTATTAGGTGGATCATGTATGATGATATGTATCAGGTAGATACTTGGTATGCATCAGGTAGATGCATTGTATGATCAGGTGGATCATGTATGGTGATATGTATCATGTATTTGTATTTGTATCAGGTGGATACACTGTATGATAAGGTGGATCATGTATGATGATATGTATCAGGTAGATACTTGGTATGCATAAGATAGATGCATTGTATGATCAGGATGATCATGGATGACGAGCTTCAGGATGTTGCTCCAGATGACATGCAGCAGGATGTTGTAGTGATGATGATCAGGACGATCATGTGTACATCAGGATGATGTATGGTGAGTATCAGCTTGATACTCTGTGGCCGTGGAACAGGTTGTGCAGATAAGCATGTAATTTGTGCCCTGGGAGATTTGCAGATAGTCTTTCGAGGTTTTTCCTATGGCATGTAATTTGTACCCTGGGATATCTGGCAAATGCTCTTTCGAGGTTTTGCTTGGGAGGACATATAATTTGTGCCCTGGAGATCTGCAGATAGTCTTTCGAGGTTTTGCCTATGGCATGTAATTTGTGCCCTGGGATATCTGGCAGATGCTCTTTCGAGGTTTTGTCCTATGGCATGTAATTTGTACCCTGGGAGATCTGATAGGTTGAGCTGTGTGCTCGTAATCAGTCCTGGGATGCTCTTTCGAGGTTTTTCCATGACCACATGTAATTTGTGCCCTGGGAGATCCGATAGGTTGAGCCTTGTGCTCGTAATCAGTCCTGGGATGCTCTTTCGAGGTTTTGTGGTGACCACATGTAATTTGTGCCCTGGGAGATCCGATAGGTTGAGCCTTGTGCTCGTAATTAGTCCTGGGATTCTCTTTCGAGGTTTTGTGGTGGGGTCACATGTAATAAGTCCTGGAGATCTGGACAGGATGAAAAAGGCCTCAGATGCTCTTTAGGGTTCTTGCTAGTCAAGAGACTCTTTTAAGGTTTTGTGACGCACATAATAAGTCCTGAGATTTCCACAGTATGGCCAGTGATGACGAAGACCTGCAGGTGGTGGGCCTACATCCAGTATGAAAAAGGACTGGCTCTGTAGAACTTCCTATGACGAGTAGATTCAGAGATTGATTGAGATAGCAGCAACAATGACGATGATGATGACTCGATGACGATTATCCAGTGACGATGATCCAGAGAAGAAGACTTGTGCTAGAAGACCTGTGTCGAGAAATACCTTCCTAGTTAAGAGGGAGTGTTGATGTATATGTAACTTCGAAATGTATTTCACATATATGTATATTGTATTCCTATAGAGATGTTATTATTCCTCTATACGGAAGTGTCGTCCTTTATATTGTAAGTGTCGTAACTTATACTTGATGGGTTATTAGACCACCTTGTTGGGGTCGGCCCTGTATAAGTCATGTGGGTTAAAGGGTTATTATACCACCCTATTGGGGGTCGGCCATGTGGGTCAAAGGGTTATTAGACCACCCTAGTGGGGGTCGGCCCAGTCATCATTATGTTAAGTGGTTAAGTTGAGGCCGACCTAGTTGAGTAAAGGTCAATTCAAGTTAGTGTATAAATAGAGAGTGTGTCTCTCTCATTTTACACATTCTATTCTCTCACTCACACTTGGGAGAGTGGCGCACTTGTGGAGGAGGAGGCTCTGCTGCTAGGAGAAGACTATCTCTTGTATTCTGGTTGTATCATTGCTCTATCTATCTCTGAGGAAGTTATTGGGGTTTTTCACCTTTATGGTTTTCCCCAAGTAAACTCTGTGTCTCTTGTGTGCTTGCATTATTGTGTCCATGATTGATATGCTGTAGATTGCTGTACATGTTGTTCTCTCAGTTAAGATCCTAGATCAAATTGAAGTAAATTCTGAAAATTTAACAGGATGAGGACAACCTCCATGATATTCATGATGTTCCTCTACTCGAGAAGTACCAAGAACCTCTTTATGAAGGCTCAACAACAAATCTTCTATCTACAATATTGTTGTTGGTGAACTTGAAGATTTTGAATGGTTTATCAAACACTTTTTTCACATAGCTCCTAAGGTATGTAATGTATTAATTGCATCTTCACATGGTATCAAAAGTTGACTATTTTCCTCTATTTTTAGTGTTAATTAATTCGTAAATTAGGGATATGAAATATTTATGATTTATATTGTTTACCTTTCATTTTTTTTGTCAATGTTGCAGATTGTTGGGTGAATTTCTATTACCACCATCAAATAATTTACCATGCACATGTTGCGAGGTATTCTTGATTATGAAAGAAATTGGAATGGAGTATCAAGCTATTGATGCATGTCCTAATGATCATATTATATATTATGGACAATATGCATCAGAAAACAATTGCCCACAATGTGAAATTAGTAGATATCGAATCAATCAAGTAACAAAAAAGGTTCCTCGCAAAGTTCTTCATTTTATTCCCATAATTCCACGTTTCCAACGACTATTCAGGTTCCAAAGTATAGCACAGTTTATGGATTACCATGCAAAGAACATAAGTGAAGATGGTGTTATTCGAATGCCTACAGATGGTTTTGCATTGAAGAACATCGAATAAAAATGGACAATTTTTAAAGATGAAGCTCATAATGTTAGACTTTCATTGGCAGTTGATGGTTTCAATCCATTTGTAGAGATTCATTCTACTTACTCAGTGTGTTCTGTTTTCGTCATAAACAATAACCTTCCTCCTTGGATGTCGATAAAGACAGAGCACATAATGTTGGCAATGATTATTCCAGGTATATTTTTGAAAATAATTATATTATTTCATTTCTTTGTTTAATTGCTGCATGAGAACACCTTTTATATATTGGGACACATAACTAAATAGCATTGTATGTTGAATCAATTAGATAAGTACCAAGTTAAAGATATGAATGTATATATTGAGCCTCTTATCGATGACCTATTCAAGTTATGGGTTGGCATCACTATGTATGACATCTCTAGACCAATAGGGAAGAAACAATTTCAGTTCCATGGAATACTTGCATGGACAATTCACGACGCTCCCAGGTTAACACATTTTTGTGGTATGTAACTTTCTGTTGCACTTTAAAATTATATGTTTTAAAGGTAAATATCATGCATTTTTTTATTTAAATTAATAATATTTTGATGCTATAACATTAATACATATATCTTGCAAGTCTTCAAACAAAGGGAAAATTTGCATGTCCAGTCTGTGGTCCTGGGATAAAATCTCATCGTTCAATAAGTTTAGGAAAGGAGGTGTTTGATGAGTATCCTCCCTAAGAACCATAGGTATCGAACTACTGAGAAAACAAAATTTAATGGTAAAGAAGAGAATGGAAAGAAACCACGAAGAATGACACCTCACCTATGGAAGTTGGAATATAATAGAAATCGTTGAGGTATGCAAATTGTATATGTAGCATATAAATATGTAATATTATGAATTTTATATTTTTACTGAATTTTCTCTACCATGGGTGTCATGAATTATTGTTAATGTGTTTTTGTTTATGTTTAATGAATGTCGTTAAGGTATGAATGGGATTCCACGAGGAATGAAGAGTTATCCCATACAATTCAGTAGGTTTCCTTACTATGAGCACCTTTAAATAGCTCATGTGTTCGATACAATGCATATCGGGAAGAATGTAACAAAAATGATATGGCGAATCTTAGATGGAAGGACTGACAAAGATAAAATTGAAAAAATTTGTAGTGACATTGCAGAAGCCAATCATGCATTGGAAAGTGTAATTAATTCCAATGTCGGAGATTGGCACCAAAATATTAGTCTTACATGGTTATTGACAGAGCAACAAAGCAATGCTATAAAAGAGGTCATTTGGAAAATAAAGTTTCCGACGGGGTTTTCATTGAACATACAAAATATCTTAATGAAAAAAGGTGATTTTGGTGGTGTTAAAAATCATGACTGGCATACATTCATTAAGGTAATTATTTACGTATATAATTTCCATTTAGTACATCTTTTTAGTAATTGTTGTCTCTTATTTGGAAATAAATAATGATTTGCTTTTTGTTACAATACGTTCTACCTCTATCTCTCCCAGAAAGTCTGGGGTCATGTTTGTCGCTATAGAAACACAAAAGTGTTGCTATAGCGACTATTTTCCGTGGGAAATTTTTTCACATCTACTATTGTGATAAAGCGACAAAGGTCAAAGACCCACTTAGAAGAATTTGGAGTATGTGTAGATCCCGCAAAGTATTAACATCAAGAGCGCAATGGTACGCAGTCCCACTAAGTTGTGGACCTTGAAGGGAGCTTGATACATCAAAGATGACACATCAATAACACATATGATGACATGTGGCATATGCAAAATCCGTGAAGTATAGAAGAAGAATGCCCCGGAAACTTGTGAAGATACAATCCGTGCAGGACATGTCTAAATAGAGATGCATGTTGGAGATTGAAAGTAATATTGATGGAAAGAGAATAAGAGCTTCGAATACAAGTTTCATTTTATTTTTTGAGGCATCAACAGTCTCATGGACAGAACAACATGATCTAGGAAGAGCTGAATGTGCACATGCAGTAGAATGGAGATTTGATGGTGCGCACAATGATGTTGTAAATCTGTGACAAATGTGCTAATACTGAAATGAAGAAATACTGAAGTATGCACAAGTGTTTGATGTTTTAGTCATAGATGTTGTAGAGACAGAAGCACAGAGATAGAACCGAATTTTATTAGATATTGCACAGATGTCTAGCTGATGCATATGAACATAAGTGAATGTTTGCAAAGTTGAGAACTCCATCTGATGTGCAACAACATAACAAAAACAAGATCCGATAGGCGCATTATGATGCAGATGATCTGAGACAAGTACATTAAACTGAACGAACAGATTATTTGATCCACAGGACTTCACATATTATCTGAGAGATTGCAACACTTAAATAGAACGAACACATAAGAAAGTGCGCGGCTCCTTCTGTTACTAGTGCTTCATTTCTGAACAACAAACTATCAAATTGAAAACACATTATCAGTTAATCATTGTAGTCACGAAGAACATATCGTTGAACCAGAAACGCAGACTGCAGAATCAACAAAGCACATAGTACATGAAGTAAGTCATCAACAAAAGTGTGAGTTGAGAGGAATGAGAAGTCAAGTTATTTTTGCAGCGCAATGACATAGTATAGTTTGCATATGAAGGTGTGCACAATAGAATTATCATCAGAAGATATGAATACGTGCACAAAGTTGAAGTTCAACAAGGAAGTAAGATATATTAGTCATCAAGGTGGTTGGAAGGGGAAAGGATACATGGAGTCGCAAATTCCTTTAGGTTGGTGCCTGCAAAACAAAGCAAACAGGGGGTCAACACCTTCTTCCAGTTGGTGCTGGAGAAAACACAGGGAGCGAAAGCTTCCTTCAGGTTGGTGCCTGTAAAACTAGGGGGTTGGTGCCTCCTTATAGTTGGTGCTGGTAAACATAGGAATTCGGTGCCTCCTTGAATGTATTATTTCTCATTATAAAGAAGCATTCTGTGGTTTTCTCTCGTTTGGGTTTCCACGTAAAAATCTTGTTTGTTAAGTGTTGTTTATGTGTATTAAATTGATTCCAACAATTGGTGTCAGAGAAGGTGTCTTCAGTAACAGATTAACATTTGGAATATAGATCATTGTGCAGAAATGGATAAGCAGGATGGCCTTTCTACAAACATAGCACCAAGGTTTTACAACACCAATTACATTTTTATGGAAGGTACGTATGGAAGTTTATTTGCAATCATTGGGAGCATATGTTTGGAAATCTATCGTTGACGATTATGATGTCCCAATAGTTGTACCAATCAATTCAGCACAAAGAAGACTCTATGAAAACAATGCTAGAGCTAGAAATGCTCTGCTATGTGGTTTGATCGGTGACGAATTCATCAAAGTTATGCATTGTGCATCAACCAAGGTTTGGGACAAACTCAAAGGTATATACAAAGGCGATGACAAAGTAAAGAAAGCGAAGCTGCAAAATTACTCTGGGCAGTTTGAATCTCTAAGAATGAAAGATGAAGGGAACATCACATCCTACTTCCTAAGAGTAGATGAGATAGTTAATGCTATCAAGAGTCTTGGGGTCACTATGGACAAAGAATCAGTTGTACAGAATACACTGAGAACCTTGCCTCAAAGATTCAATGCGAAGGTTTATGTGTTAGAGGATCGAGCTAATATTGAAGAACTTACAAAGGATGAGCTTCAGGGGATTCTCAATGCATATGAGATGAGATCTGATAAAGAGACTCCCATTAGAAAGGAAGCTGCCTTCAAATCCACAGGAAAGGACAAGCATGATCATGACAAAGAATGTTGTGATGGATCAGATGATGAAGAATCCATCTTCGTCAAGAAGCTGAAAAGAGGATGAGGTAAGTATAAGAACAAGATACCCTTTAAATGTTTCAGTTGTGCAGGAGTAGGTTATTATGCCTGAAAGTGTCCTTACAAGAAAGAAGATAGTGACAGTGATGAGGAATCTAGTTCACATGATCAGAAATTTGTGCGTCCTTAATACAGACTTGAGAATAAAAGGAGAATTCCAAAACAAAGAAAGAGTCTGTACACCGAAGAGGGAAGCAATATGTCTGAAGGAAGTGACTTAGACAAAGAACCTAATGAAGTAATTTTCATGGCCCATGTAATGGAATTAAACAATAAGAACAGTTCAAAGAACACTCCAGTTGCGCAAAGAAAGCCAGGATCACTAGATAAGTATTTTTTCAGTGGATAGTTCAAAACACTTCCAAAGCAAGTCATGCCTCCAAAACCTATTGAATAGGTTAAGACTAACAGTGGATCCAAAGATGAGGACACTATAGACATTAACTGGTAAGGTGAACTGATAAGTACGTTGGACGAATTAAAGAAGTCTAAGAAGAGGAATAAGCTATTGCAGGAGCAACTGTCAAAGTATGAAGAACATGACAGGCCATGTCAGGAATCTGTTGACACATATATTCTCTAAAGGATAACCAGCTATGAGATTCAGCTGAGTTGCGCACAAGAAAAGGTTCTAATGCTTGAGAACTAGAAATATGTATTAAGAACTTCATTGGAGGAATTGGCACAGGAAATCAGAAAGATGATCAATCAACTTGAGGAAAAGGATAAAGAGATATTCTGTCTAGAAGATAAGATGATTGAGATAAAGGGAAAGAAACAAGTCCGTATTGATCCCATCTACGCACATTCAGGAAGTGACAAGATAGAATCTGAAGAAGAAGTGAAGAACAAGTTAAAATACAACACGAAAATACTGAACAAGATTCTAAAGGATCAGATGCCACCAGAAGACAAAACAGGTCTTGGTTATGTAAAGACACCTAAGAAGATATGCGACAGAGAACATTTCTCAAATCACGATAAGACTGTCAGGTATGATGGCTCCTTCAGTCATAATTATTTTTGATACTAACCAAAGAAGGATCAATAGAATGAAGTGCACAATATCCAGTCGTTTTGGTCACATGGAAAAATACTGTCAAACTGTGAGATGTTATGCATGCGACCACTTTTGACACAAAGCTATGTACTGTCGAAGAGCAGTAAAATATTTGGATGAAGGTTTGTTGCGCAAAGTCTATGACACTAAAAGTGACTTCAGTGGAAAGTCTCCAGAGTAGAATCAAAACAGAAGAGCGCACAACAAATCTTGGGTAAGGAAATCTCCCCATAAGTGCGCTGAAGATGCAGACAATCTAGGTGCAACAAACAATTTCTACCTCTCTAGATAGTCCCATAAGGACTATGGAAGACCCTTGAGTTCAACACGATGCATCTTAAGGAATTCAAGGGGATGTTAGTTAGGATGCTAGGATAGAGTGATGTGTGGTTAGAAGTGTCTGAAGTTAGAATGTGTTCATTATGTTCGCACATGATTAGTTGATTGTGATGCATAAAGGGAAGTTTACATGCGTACATTAAATGGTCATACATTACAGAACAAAGAAGAATCACATTGAGTTTTGTGGCACAAATACAAGTAGAAGATAATTTCAAGAAGAATTAAATACTCCGGATATGAAATTGTGCAAAATGGATCCTTTCATTACATTAAAAAATTGGGAATGATTACAAAAATTGCATGAGTCAATACTCCATGCCGAATCCATGATCAACACACACAAGAAGAATAGGAAAAATTGAGAAAGAGCTGAAGCATTCTACAATCGCAGTTCGAGGTTGAGTTCAGTTTCTGGCTGTTTTGCAAGTTGTAACTCCAGATCCACTGAAACCAGGGCAGTGCGTTCAGAAGTGGGATCCAGAAGCTATAGAGTAGAAAACGACAACTATTCGGCCTGTTGAGACTGAAGACGGGAAAATTCATCCAGAATATGCTACTGCTGACGCTCCAGATTATAAACTCAATGAGTCAGTGTAACATCCCCTCCCGTGGACCCAATTCAAGGAAGGGAAAATGATACCAATCTCTGGGGATTTTCATAAAACTCAGCCTGATTCATTAGATTCATAAAAACAAATGTGTGCAGATGCGAATCAAGTAAACAAGCACATCGGAATAAATAAATCATCCACACACATTTCATATGCATACATCATATCAATACATTCATCAAATTAAATCATTTCAGAATTAAATACACATAAGAATATACTAATCTTCATTGTGCAATTGTCCCAAGCAACTAGCTATGTCGCTGCAACGTTCCACCCAACCATTGGTCTCTACCCATCCTGTATTATTTCAGCACTCAGAGACCACCCCCGAGCTAGGCATGATTTCTACAAGGAAAAGGGGACATTCAAGATCATACACAGCCAAATATTCATTCATCTAAGCCAAGCCAGTCCACAACTGGGTTTATCAGGCTAAATCTAAACCCTCTTAATTTCTGGATGCTTACACTCAAGCTCAAGCCAAATCAATGGATACCCATAACCCATACCTCAACATACACTACTTACACACAACAAGCAAAATCATTGGGCATGGATAGACATTTTAGACAATGGGATTTACAAACAAGATGGCCATGGGTTTTCCCCAAATCGTTTACATACAAAAACGGATTGTGGGATGGGGAAAAACAATCACAGGGATGAAATCAATTTCTCCCCCAACTATCTAAGCATTCGACATCCAAAACAGTCTCTATGGAACCTTAATTCGATTCCCTTTCTTCCCCACTGGTATACAACACAAAAACGCCCTTCTCCCAGCTGAGAATGAAGTAAAACACAGAAAAAACATGGAGGAAAATGCCCAGGAAGCTCCAAACTCGTGAGAGGGAAAAACTGATGGGTGAAGAATGGCTTGGGGAGAAATTTCGTGGCTCCTTTCTTGCCAAGGAATCCAAACACGGTTTTCCATGCAGGGTGGCTTGCCCATACCCGAATTTGGACATCCATACCTCCCATTCCCCAAGGCATTAACTATTTCACCCAACTCTTGGGAGAAATGAATGATTGGGTACAAAAGTCAACATGGGTAGTTGAGGGTTTTATGGGTTATCTCATTGACACTTGGATTGACTTGATTGCCTCCAAGGGTTTGAATATTTCCCTCCCAATTCCTTGTAAAATCATGCCCCCATCTCTTGTTGCACTGCATAGCTAGTTGTGGGTATTTTATTAAAATGCGTATTTACATGATATTCGCAATTCCATTGTGCCTGGCTAGCACGTAAACCATATGCATCAATAAATCGATGGCGGGGCCTTGGCCTTGAGATCCTCACCACGATTTTATAACAATGTTGCATCATTTATATTTTAATGCAATGGGGTCAAAATAGGGACATTACAGTTAGAAGGTTCAATTGTTCAAAGTGTCTGTGATTTATCTGAGACTGAGAATATTGGTGAAGAATTTGGTTATTCTACACTTGCTACTGCCAGGATTCCATGTCAGACCTCAAACACGAAAACTCATCCTGTTGAGTCCGAACGGTATGCTCCACACTCTCAAGGAATGTACTCATTCCGTGATAAAAGGAATCCATTGGAAGGAAAGGAAGAACCAAAGGGAGGATCAAACAACAAAGGATCATACATAAATATGAAATGGAAATGAAGTGATACAAGAGGCGATGAACCAACCATTGCTCGCAAAGATCTTATAGAATACATTGAAGGATGTTCGTGCGCATGCAATTAGTTGATGAGAAAGGTATTCAATGTCGCACAACGTTGAAGAAGGTGGTGGAGTCGCCAAAATTAAATGCTCGACTTAATGAGTTTTTGGAAATAATACAAAAAGGTGGAAATTCAATTCATTGCACCATACGATAAAGAATGTTGCCTCAAAAATTTCGAGTATAGGTTCGACACATCATTATTGCAACATGAACTAAATGTCATGTCTGATCTTATGGCGAGTTGGACGATGAATGAAAAACGTGCCAACTATTTGGTTGTCTTGGTAAAATATGTGACAACATTAAATGCGACAAGGCCTTGTTACAACGTAGTAAATGTGACAGGTAAAGCCGTCAGGCACATAAAACCATAATGAAAAATCGGTGAAATACTGACTTTGGCTGTGCGTAGTGGAAGTAAGGATGATTGCAAGAATCACTGCACAAGAAGAGTTGAGTTATTGTGACAGGAAAAAGAGATCAAGGTAAAAGGAGTAATGTAACATCTTTATCAATCAAAGATAATTATGAAAGAATATTAGTATAGGAACTCTGCAAAGCAACGATGCATAATGACAAGGGGATTTGTCCCTGAATACAGTCGCGATGAACACTAGTGAAAAAGAAACAAGAGGAACTCATATAGAACAAATGAATGGCACCTCTTTGCCATTGATGTCAAAGGGGGAGAAATGCATGGAGATGAGGCATGAAATGCACATTAGTAGCATGAAGCTGATGCAAGAAATGCACATTAGAAGCTGGCATCAACAACATGAAGTAGAGGCATGAGATACACATCAGAAGCTGACATCAGCAGGACATAATGAACGGAGAGATGCATGAAGCTGTTAGAAGCAATCCATGAAGTCAGTAGGAAAGCACAAAAAGGGGGATAATTGCAGACATCAAAGGCACAACATGAAACAACAACAGACGTGAAAGTGTAATGTCCCCATCTTGACCCTATTGCATTAAGATTGTAAATGATGTAAATATTGTTATTTAATCATGGTGAGGAGCTCAAGGCCAAGGCCCCTCCATTGATTTATCATTTTTATGTATCAGCAATTAAAATCGGTGCATATGGCTCTTGTGCTAGATAGGCACAATGTAAATGGAGACATCATGTAAATATGAAATTTAATGAAATACCCACAACTAGCTATGCAATGCAACAAAGAGATGGGGCATGATTCTACAAGGAATAGGGAGGGAAATTATTCAAACCCTTGAGCCCATGGTGTTAATGCATTTCATTGAGAAAACCCATAAATCCCAATTACCCATTTTGGGTTATGCACCCAATCATTTAATTCTTCCAAGAGTTGGTTGAGGCAGTTAATGCCTTGGGAGTGGAGAGGTATGGCAGTCAATTTCGAGTATGGGCAAGCCACCAACCTGGAAAATCGTATTTGGTCTCCTTGGGCAAGAAAACACCCACGAAATGGTGCCCAAAGCCATTCTGAACCCATAGCCTTTTCCCTCTCACGCAGTCTGAGCTAGCTGGGATTTCCCCATCACGTTTTTCACCACTTTTCCTGCATTTTCCATGCCTGGGAGCTCGTTTTTGCATTGTACAACAGCTGGGAGAGGAGGGCCACGAATTGGGACTGTGATGGAGGTCGTTTTTGCCCCAGAATGTCCATGGAAGTTTTTCGGAAAACGGATTTGGCATCCCACGGTTGTTCCCCATCTTCCATTTTCGTTTTTGGGTTTCCCACGTTTTTTTGAAGCTAATGAAAACCCCATCTTTGGGCATCTCACTGTAAAAACGTTTCTTCATGCCCAACACTTATACTTTTGCTGTTATGTGCATCCCTATTTTGGTTTGAACCTATGAGCAAGAAGTTTGGAGTGGTAGTAGACAGAATTGACTTGATAAACCTAGTGGGGGAATAACCTCTCAAGAAGATCAAGAGGGCTTTGGCTACTTTTCTATGCACACCATGAGAGCACTAGAAATGAAGGTATGGCTTGAGGGACTGTGTAGCAGTGAAGAGAATACTTCCTTATGTTGGGTGTGTAGGTATTGTGGGTGCCAAGTTAGATAGATCTTGTAGAGGTATCCATGGCTCTGTGCTTGAGCTCACTAGCTTAGCAATTCTTCCTTTCCATTTCCTAGCAGCCTGATAAACCCAATTGTAGATTGGCTTGGCTCATTTTGGTGTATGTTTGTCTATGTGTGAGTCTTTTGTTCCCTGGTTCCTTGTAGAAATCATGTCCAGCTCGAGGGTGGCAGTTGCATCAAGAGATTGATAAGCACAACTGGCCTATGGTTGGGAGGAACGTTGCAGTTGCATAGCTGGTTGCTCAGGGACTACTTTGTTTCAAGATAAGTACTCTCATGTGCTAATTCTGTATTGTTTCAATGGATGAATGACATGAATATCTTGAATGTATGATGGATGTGTAATAGAACTTAATTCTGTTGTGTTTTCAAATATTTATGCATTTTCATATGTCCATGTTCATTTTATATGAATGTTTGTTTATGAAGTATGGGGCTAGATGTCCAGTATTATCGTTAGTGTTCTCTCCATAGCCTTGGTAGGATGGGAGGGACATTACAGAAAGAGTGTGAAGAAGATCACTTGGAGAATCTATAGCAGATGTGAAAGAGTGTGAAGAAGATCACTTGGAGAATTACAGATACAGACGTGAAAGAGTGTGAAGATGATCACTTGGAGAATTGCAGATAGCAAAAGAAACAAAATGAAGCTACAACAGACGTGAAAGAGCGTGAAGATAAATGAACATATGGCCTGCATAGATGAAAGTAGAATGGTTCGTGCGGAGAATTAGTAGCAGAAGTACTAACAACAAACGCAGTATCCATAAGCCCAAAGAACTTAGGGGGAGCATAGACACAGGAGGAGCACTGCGACAAAGTACATATGAAGCATACAGTTCAAACAAGATCAGGTACAAATTCATAAGGTAATCAATGCCAAAGGGAGAGATTGTTGAGCACTGGTTGTCATTGATTTCAACTAAAGATAATGTCAAGTGTTTAACTATCAACTAGTGTCAAAGAGGATGACAAATGATTCAGTTTGAGTCATCGATATCAACTGATCTCAAAGTGG
This sequence comes from Larix kaempferi, assembly GCA_027924585.1. Taxonomy (NCBI): domain Eukaryota; kingdom Viridiplantae; phylum Streptophyta; class Pinopsida; order Pinales; family Pinaceae; genus Larix; species Larix kaempferi. Next base: position 7,565,424 of record BSBM01000866.1, read on the forward strand.
ATACAACATTCCTGTAGAAGTATGAAGAAGTATATGGAAGCCACTTTGAAGCAGTACATGCACAAGATGAAGAAGAACATGAACACCATAAATATATGCGCATATGGTGAAGGTGACATACATATATGCAACTTTAGAGTATATCTAGAAGTGAATTCAGTCTAAAGATGTGTATCAAGGATACAACATGCATGACAAGTTTGAAGAAGTACATAAGAAGATACATCATGAAGATCCAGTTCAAGAAGGAACACAAGTAATGCATCCTACAACATTTGGTCCTTGCGCAGAAATCAAGTCCACCAAGTCATACATTCACATGGTAGCAACCAACGAGTTGGTTGGACAATGGTACAAGTGCTTAAGCAACCAAGGAGTTGGTTGAACAAATGGTATAAGTATGAAAGCAAGCTTGAGCGTTGCTTGGTTAAAAGTTGGAAGTGCGCAAGAAGTTATTGGTTGGACAATCCTGAAAGCACGCAAGCATATCCAATTAGAAGATGCTTTCAGTAAGTGGAACACGCAAAGTTCCTAGAAAGCTACAATAGTTGAAGACCAACTATGAGAAAATTCCACAGCTGACGGTATAGCAGGTGCGCAATGTTGGAGCATTTTCCAACCACACATCATTTATTTGAGCCTTACAGCTTAATTATCCACTTATCCTAATCATTTTGACTCCATCATGTGCTTACATCATCAGCAGATCACAGTTTCAGTCAACTAGGCCTCCTCCTACATTCTAGGAGCCAACTGGGCCATCATCTACGCCTCCTCCTACATTCTAGGATCCAACTGGGCATCATCTGAGCCTCCTCCACTATTCAGGGGGTGATTTGCATGACTAATGCGCACTATTCAGTCCAACTGACATCATTTACTAGTTTATTCAACCAACTGGTGATACTAGGGCGCCTTACTACAATGTTTGACTTCATCTGGTGTTATTCTCACCTACTATTCAGTTAAACTGCAGACAGAAGGAACCCTCTCCTATTTTTTGGCAATCAGTTGAGTTCTGCATTGAGTTAGACTAAGTTAGTCAGTTTCAGAGTCAGTTAGAGTCAATTATTGATTAGTTAAGTGGTTAACCGATGTGCCCAGTGGTGTTAACTACCCAGTAAGCCACTCTCATGCATCAATTTGAATGACCACCTTTGGAATTCAAATTGCTTGGATTATTGTAGCCATTGTTGCACATTGTAAACTATCTTCTGAGTATATGAGATTATTTTTACTGTTGCAAACCTTCTGCATAGTGTTTCCATACATTTTGTTGCATGCATCTTTAGTAACTGTTGTGTTTGTTCCATAGATATGTTGTTCTTGAGATTTCACATGGTATCAGAGCTCCATGGCAGGGACAAGACAACTTTTCTATAGTGATTCTACAGTAGTGATTATGCACTTTTGCACTTCTACACTAGTGATTCTGCACTTCTGCACTGGTGATTCTGCACTTATGCACTGGCGATTCTGCACTTCTGCACCAGTGATTTCTTCACCAGAAACACAAATGAAGATTGAGCAAGTTTGCTCAAAAATTCCAATTCTGCACCAGAAGCCGAAAGTTTTCCACACAATTCTTGGATATTGTTCTTGGCTCTTCAAGCTTGCTTGATAGTCTATGCCGTGTGTGATGCAACTTGAAAAGTACAGATTGTCAACCTTAATGGTTCTTGTTTGTTTGTGATTGCAGGTTTCTCACTCCCTCCTATTGCATTCACTATTGTAGAAATGGATTGTTCTTCACAAAATATCCTCACTCCTTTCAACTACCATCAATGGAAGGGTGATGTTGATATTGTGTTGCGCTCTAAGGGCTTCTACAAAGTCACCATGGGCCTAGAAATGAATCCAAATTCTGCATTAGAGAAGTCCAAGTACTTCAACAAGCTTGATGAAGCTTATGGTTTTCTTTGTCTCAATATTTCGAAGGATCTTCTTTTCCATCTCAGTGGATTAACTACTCCAAAAGAAGTGTGGGAACAACTTGCCAATATTTTTGGTAAGCAGGATGAGATGAGGGCTTATTAGTTGGAGAATGAGCTGATTTCCCTAAATCCTGAGAATTTCGAAACTAGGCAATGAGTTTTTCACCAAGTTTAAGCATTTGATACTACAGTTGAAGCAATGTGGTGTTGAGAAGGAAGATAAGCAATTGATTCTTTCCATCCTTACGAAGCTACGAAGAGATTATTCAGTGTTTGTATCTACTTTCAATTCGAGAAAACTCACCATTCCGAATTGGAAGATGCCTACCTTGAATGCATTCATTGAGTCCTTAAAAAAAGAGCATGACAAGCTTGTTCAAATGGGGTCCATTAAAACCTCAAAAGATCAAGCCGTTTTTGCTGGAGGACCCAAAGCTACGAATGGAAAAGGAAAGAAAAAGAAAGAGAAGGCCAATTTTGATCATCCTAAGCAAAAGGAGAATACCAAGCAGTCAGATGAGCCCTCCGGTTCAAGAAAAGACAAGAAAAAGGGAAAAGAGAAGACAAAGCGTTCTTATTGTGGTAGGGGATTTCATCTTGAAAGCTCATGCATGAAGAAAACTATTGATCAGATGGCCCTTCTCTTGGAGAAAAACAACATTACTCTTCCAGATGGTGCAATGAAGAAGGACAATAATGATGTCACATACCCAAAAATCTGAATACTTTATGTTGTGAGAAAAACATTATGTTATAAGTTATTGTAAAGTTTTTATGATTATTGACCAAGTGGGGTCAAGGATGACTGTAATTAAATACTCTAATATTTTTATTATCAATAAATAAAAGAGGAGACAAATATTCAAAGGATATTGTTAAAGAGTGTTCACTGACCCACTAGGAGGAATGAACTGGGGTGGAGAGCAAATTGACAATTGGAAACATATTCATTGACTTCTAGCTATTGCAGGTGGCAACTTCCATATATTTATGGTCATGTTCCCCAAGAAAGTGGAACAGAGCAGGTGGCTCAATAATTATGAAACTGGCCAAAATACCTAGGCACTCTTTTAATCCCATCGAATTGAGAAGGTGGCTCACTATGTTTTTCCTTGTGGCAATTTTGAGAACACAAGGTGGGAATGCACAAGAGATTCGATGAGGGGAAGGCTAGGGGGTGCATGATAGAGTAAGTCTGCATTTTTGAACTAGTACTACTGAGTGCAGAGTTCATACTGCTGAGTGCAGAGTATTTGAGTGCAGAGATCAGACTGCTGAATGCAGAAGTTATACTACTAAGCACAAAAACCATTACTGTTGAGTTGTAGAAGGATAAACTCTTGCCTCCACATAGTATCTTCATCCTGGTGGTTCAGTGAATAGGATTGGGGGTCCTAAGGCAAGTAACATTGGTTGCTTTCAGGAAAATTTTGGGTGGAACGGGCTCCTTTGGGTGTTTGTCCCCCTCTACAGTTATCAGGTTTTTCATTGCTTCAGTTATTTAATTCTAGATTTCTAATCTACTTCTGAATGTTGCATTTTGTTTCACTATTAGTTTAGAATTACTGAATTGATAGATTATTCTTCATATATGGCTGAATGATTGAAACTGGAAATTAAATGATTGAATAATTCTCTCTCTATATTTTTCCACTCTCCAAAGAGACGTACTCTAGTATAGAGAGATTTGCTTAAGTATATAGATTTCAATGATCTCATTTGATAGATTGAATGATTATGATTAGAATGATGAACTTCTATTTTACAATAAGATATAAACATAAATATAAAATGTATATTGAAATAATACTTAGAAGTACTTAAAGTTTCAGCTTATTTCTTCTACAGATTTATAATAATTGTAGAACAGTAGCTAGTTAAATGTTAACGCATAATGTTATAAATCTCTATTGTTTCACAGTCAATTCTGATACTAAGTATAAATAAATAGCTTATATCAGTAATAGTTATTATATAAATAGTTTTCATATTATAAATTATCATTTAATCCAAACAGATATTATATAATCATCTATTATAAAAACTCAACAAAAGATTAAGAATTCTCTTGAAGTCGAAACCTAGAAGTCATACAGTTCCAAATTTATTTACATATAAGCATATAAGTAATTATTGACCACGATTAGAACATACTGGAAATATCAATCTCACATCTAAAGCAATATCCATTATCGAGCATAATATAGGCTCAGGGCAATGCCCAACTTCATCATAATAAACAAAATATATTTGAGACCTGTCATTATTATTTTTAAACAAAGTATTATAAATAACTATTAATACAAACAGAGTTAAATGATCTGAAACACATTCTGGAAATTATAACGAGTTCCATAAGTATCCAAAATACTATTAAAGTATTAATATAAACTCAATATATGAACAATACAAGAACAGGGTCATCGTAGATAACATTGGACGTAAATCCATACTTTTAAATATCTGGAGAGAAATGAATTTAGGGTTATACTTTTCAATAGTCACGAGTTTACAAACAGGGCACGATTTTCAAACTCCTAACAATGTTTTAAATAAATAAAACCTCATTGCAACGACTTCCAGAATAGAGTCAACAAAGTAGTAATCCAATATAAATATTAATACTTATAATTTCTAAATTATTCCCTAAATAAAGTTTGATTGCAAAGGTTAGATAACCATGGAATTTATACAAGCAAAACAATTGAATTTTACAGTCAATAGACCTTTCTACATTAACACATTACGCTCAGCTGGATAGAGCTCAACGCCATCAAAAGATGCGTAATAACAAGCAATAGGGTTTAGGGTTTTACCCTGTAATAACCTAATTTCATTAATTGCAACATAGAACCAACTTTACGAGAATGTTGTAAGCAGGAAGGCCACATTGGTTTGCAAGCGCAGTAATACTGCCTGGAACTTATAATTTTTTTTACCAAATCGACAAGGCCAAACCCTGTACACCAGCTATCACATTTTTAAAGTGTAGCTCAGGGTGAAACTCTGTTTCACATAAACCTTGAATTTATTCACACACCGGTCAAAATAACAGAGTAGGGTTTACGCCCACACACACACATTTATACATATAAAACCACGCAGTTACCTTTGCAAATAAGAAAATGGTTACATTAACACATAACCCAGATAAGTAATAGTCATGGCAAAAGAAACCAACAAATTATCAAAAACAAAGTAAAACACTGTATCTTTTATATCATTAAGACAGAGATCGAAACCCCAAACGTTGAGTAAAAATACAGTAGGATTTTACAAGCTTAATATCTCTTCGAGATTCCAAAGGCACTTTTGTAACACAACGAGTTCAAATGATGCCAAAATAACTATCTAAAAGTTGACAGAGGAACCGATGAGCACGATCCAAGGGTTACCGTGGATATTCAAACCACTGGGTTGTTTTTCTATCCAGAGTTTCATAAACAAGAGTACCAGCCGAGAACCGAGAACACCTGGGAAGCCCTCCTGCCATCACACGCTTACTGGTTATAAAACTTTATACATAAAATTGTGAATAAAAGGAACAAAAAAAATTATAATGACGACCAAACCATTACCTCTGTAAAAAGATATCTCAGTCGAGACAGAGAGAGCGTAGAACCTTCACGACGCAACAAAGTTTAAAGAGCATAGCCCGAGAGCAACTTCCAAAACCGAGAACTCATCCTTGATTAAAGTATAAACGTAGAGACAATGCAGGTTTTCCATGGCGGCCATGGCATCCGAGAGAGAGCTCGACCCTCCCACTCTCATGCAACAACTGATAACAATGCAAACTCCAGCGAGGGTTTAGGGCCTTGTCCCTATACGTGTAAACTCCCACCAAACTTCACGTGATGGCATTAATGAGCCAGTTGGCTCCCACCATCATGTTAATCTTTAGCCACTTTTGTATAGTTTGGTCATCAACGTTCTAATTCGCATAAGCGCCCACAACCTTGACCATTAACATATATTGCATAAAAATATTAATACCTATACTTTGTATAAAGTCATTTAGGATTGGATCGAATCGCTCAAGGTGAGTTAGGGTATTAATCTTTACCCTTGGTTTTAATATAAAGTTAGCTTATAATTTAGCTCATAAAAACTCTAATAATTAACCAAAGCTCGTTGGAGACACCAACCTGTAACCTGAGCAAGTAAGTCAATGGTGCATTAGCTTCACAGCTAAGTAAGTCTCAAGATTTTCTCTAGGAACCTCTTGCCAAGCATAAGAAATAATTAGAAACATATATCAAGACAACATATAATGAAATAGAAACAATAATTGTAAATATCGACGTCGACGTAATTAATATGTTATTATGCTATCTATCTGAATAAGGATTTCCTAATCATTTAGACATGATTAAGACACATTTAATGATTTCCAACAATTGTAAACAATGAAGTGTCGATAATACAAAAATACAGACAAACAGTTAACTAATACATATAAACCCGTCTATGCGATGCGTGACACAAGCATAAGTATTGCAACATCAAATAAATGCAAGTCTGCCAAAATATGGATAAACATCGTCATATGTATTCTTGGACAACATACTTAAAACAAAATTAATAAGAGCTAAACACTCACAAATGCATTTCCGCACAGTAATTATAGCATTTATACTATATAGAAAAATTTTAAATTTTTGTGAAATTTGGGGATGTTACAAATGATCATGCAGAAAGAGGTCATGCAATCATGGCAAGTGTTTCGAATTCTACAACTCTTCTCATAGATTCAGGAGCTTCGAATCACATGGTTGCAAGCAAAGACTCCTTCTCATCATTGGACTCCGACAGTTGCATCTCCATCCACATGGGAGATGATTCACAAATTTCTTCGAAAGGCAAAGGTACTATTCATTTAGAACATGGCAATTTTCAAAATCTTCTCTATGTTCCTTCTCTAGCTTCGAACCTACTTTCTGTGTATCAAATGACACACACTAGTTTGCCAAAGAAGGTTGTATTCAGCCCTAATGATGTTGAAATTTCTGATATTTCCATCGGAAATCTCATTGCAGTAGGAAAAGCAAATCATGCTACAAAAACATATGAGTTTTCCCACTTTTTTCCACATTCAAAGCCAAGTGCCCTTTTGACTCATGGAAATTAGGTTAGTAGGCTATGGAATGAGAGGCTTGGACACCTAAATTATAAATATTTGCAGCTGCTACAAAATAATTCCATGGTTGAAGGCCTTCCGAACATCAAATCCTCGAAAGGGATATGCAAGGGTTGCATCATTGGGAAGCACCCCGAGCACAAGTTTGATCGAGGAAAAGCTAGCAGAGCTTCTTGTATTTTGGGGCCGATTCATAGTGATATCAGTGGTCCACTGCCACATACCTGCATGAATGGCTCAAGTTATGTTCTAACCTTTATTGATGATTTATCCAGGTTCACATGTGTCTACTTTCTCAAGAACAAATCGGAAGTGCTAGACAAATTCAAAAATTTCAAGGCTTCTGTTGAGACTGCTACTGAGAGAAAGATTGAAGCTCTTAAGATTTGATAATGGTGGAGAATATATCAAATCAGAGCTTCTGCAACTTTTTGTGGAAAATGGAATCCAAATCCAGCACACAGTCCCCTACACACTTCAGCAGAATGGTGTAGCAGAGAGGAAAAACTGAGCATTGAAAGAGATGGCTACTTGTATGCTTGAGTCGAAAGGTTTGGCTCCAAATATTTGGGCTGAGCCCATGAATGTTGCTACATACATTCAAAATAGAGTTCCACACTCATCTGTCAAAGGTAATACTCCCTTCGAATCCTACACTGGTCACAAGCTTGATGTGTCCAATCTCAGGGTTTTTGGCTCCACTGCATGGGCTAGAATTCCGATTGAGAAGAGAAAATATTTGGAACCAAAAAGTACTGAGTACATCCTCATTGGATATGCTAAATAATCCAAAGGATAAAAACTCATGGATATCAGATCCAAAAATATATTCATCGAGCGAAGTGTCAAATTTGAAGAACCGCTTCAAGATCTAAAACTAGTCGAGGAAGAAATTGCTGAATTGCCTCCTCTCCAAGAAGAAGAATTAGAAGAAGATGATGAAAGTTTGTGTTTTGATATTTCTGATATTTTATTAGACATTAATGAACATGAAATATCAGGTTCATACTTAGATCTAGATGAGCCCCCTAAGTTGCCAAGTGGGTAGAAAAGACTCTCAATTCTGCTGGTTCTAACATTGGAAATCCTGCATATCCAAGAAAAACTCGAGCAAACTTTCAAAGAGAAGGTATGGCTCTTTCATATTCCGATCCTTTATTGTCTGAAAAATGTTTTTTGATGATAGGTTCAGATTCTAAATCATACTATCATGCCCATCGAGATCCGAGATGGCAAACCTCCATGGATGAAGAGTACAATTCTCTTCAGAAAAATGCTACATGGGAGCTAGTTTCTCTTCCACCTGGGAGGAAATTAGTTCAATGCAAATGGGTCTGCCGAACCAAGGTTGCTGCAGATGGCTCAACCTGCAAATACAAATCTAGGTTGGTGGCAAAAGTCTTCTCACAAGTTCATGGTGTGGACTACACATAAACCTTTGTACCGGTTGCAAAAATGGATTCAATCCGCCTAGTTTTGGCAATTTCCGCATCTAAGCACTAGGAGGTGCACCACATGGATGTGAAGAGTGAATTTCTTCATGGAGATATTCAAGAAGATATTTACATGAAGTGGCCTGAAGGCTACATATCATATCCGACATTAGTGTGCAGACTGAAGAAATCATTGTATGGTTTAAAACATGCCCCAAGAGCTTGGTATGCAAAGATGGATTCCTTCCTTCTGTCACAAAATTTTGCAAGATGAAAATTAGATCCAAATGTGTACCTATAGCAACATGAAGGTAATTTGATGATCATTGTCCTTTATGTTGATGACCTTTTGATTACAGGAAGCACTCTTGCTTCGATCGACAATATAAAAACCGCACTACATCTAGCATTCGACATGAGTGATTTAGGCTTGTTGAAGCATTTTCTTGGCTTAGAGATCACTCAAAATTTTGATGGGATCACCATATCTCAGTAAAAATATGCTTCAGACCTAATAAAAAAGTTTAATATGGCAGATTTTAAAGCGGCGCCATTCCCATTCCTCTCAGGAATCAGTCTTGAGGATGGTGATTCTACACCGTTGGTGGATTCTACACTTTATCGACAGTTGATTGGAAGTCTTCTATACTTGACACACTCTAGGCATGATATTTATTATGTCGTGAGTGCTGTGTCAAGGTATATGCAGCATCCCCATGAGCTTCACTGGAAGGCAGCCAAAATAATTTTGCACTATGGGCAGGGTACTAGACATTTTGGAATTCACTATGCTGCGGATTCCGAATCTAGATTTGGTTGGATTCATTGATTCAGATTGGGAGGGTGATAGCATTGATTGGAAGTCCACTTACGGATATGTTTTCATGATTGGCATAGGGCCTATTTTCTAGTCAAGCAAAAATCATGCCACCATTTCCTTATCTTCAGTAGAGGCAGAGTATTGAGGAGCAGTCAATGCTTGCATTCAGGCAGTTTGGTTGCAGGATATTCTAGCAGAGTTTAATATTGGTAGCACCACTTCTACTGTCACATTTTGTGACAATCAGAATGCTATAAATATCTTGATAGATCCGGTTCAGAGACAGAGGACCAAGCATATCGAGATCCACATGCACTACATCCGAGAGATTTTGCATGACAGAACCATTGTACTGCAATATTGCCCTACAAAAGAGCAAATTGCAGACATCTTCACCAAGACATTCACTGAGAAGAAGTTCTCTTACCTTCGTTCACTGCTAGGGGTGAGTTATACTATGGTGAGGACAGATTAGATCCTTCAGTTTTCAGTTTGAGGGGGGGTTTTCTTTCCCACTGGGTTTTTCCCTCTTTCCTCACTTAGATTTTTTCTAGAATTTTTGGATTATGTATGTAATGGGTGACCTATGGCATTTGTTTCTAGGGCCCTTTTATTATTTTTTATACCTCCATGAGATTAGATTAAGGGCAGGTGTTGGAGCATTTTCCAACCACACATCATTTATTTGAGCCTTACAACTTAATTATCCACTTATCCTAAGTATTTTGACTCCATCATGTGCTTACATCATCAGCAGATCACAGTTTCAGTCAACTGGGCCTCCTCCTACATTCTAGGATCCAATTGGGCCATCATCTGAGCCTCCTCCTACATTCTAGGAGAAAATTGGGCCATCACTTGAGCCTCCTCCACCATTCAGGGGGTGATTTGCATAACTAATGCGCACTACTCATTCGAACTGACAACATTTACTAGTTTATTCAGCCAACTGGTGATACTAGGGCGCCTTGCTAAATTGTTTGAATTCATCTGGTGTTATTCTCACCTATTATTCAATTAAACTGCAGACAAAAAGCACCCTCTCCTATTTTTTGGCAATTAGTTGAGTTCTGCATTGAGTTAGACTCAGTTAGTCAATTTCAGAGTCAGTTAGAGTCAATTATTGATTAGTTAAGTGGTTAACTGATGTGCCGAGTGGTGTTAACTGCCTAGTAAGCCACTCTCATGCATCAATTCGAATGACCACCTTTGGAATTCAAATTGCTTGGCTTATTGTAGCCATTGTTACACATTGTAAACTATCTTCTGAGTATATGAGATTATTTTTACTATTGCAAACCTTATGTACAGTGTTTCCATACATTTTGCTGCATGCATCTCTAGTAACTGTTGTGTTTGTTCCATAGATCTGCTGTGCTTGAGATTTCACACGCAAGTCCCACAAGTGATGACGAAGCAGAAGTCAAAGACTTACTAAATAGAAGTTGGTATATGCACAGAATTTGTTAAGTATCAATATACCAAGTGCGCATTACCCACAAGTGATAAAGCGGAAAAGTTCAAAGACCCACTTAGAATAAGTTGGAGTATCCGCATATCCCACAAAGTATTAGCATCAAGAGTGCAATGGTACACCACTAAGGTATGTAGTCCAACTAAGTTGTGGACCTTGAATGCTGCTTGATACATCAAATATGACACATCAATAGCGCAGATGATGACACGTGGAATATGCACAATCCGTGAAGTATGGAAGAAGAATGCCACGAGCAACTTGTGAAGATACAATCCGTGCAGGACATGTATAAATAGAGATGCAAGTTGGAGATTGAAAGTAAGCTTGATGGCGAGAGAATAAGAGCTTCAAACACAAGTTTCAGTTTTATTTTTCACGACATCAATAGGATCATGGAAAGAATAAAATGATCTAGCGAAGAGCCGAATGCGCACATGCAGTAGAATGAAGATTTGATGGTGCACAAAATGATGTTGTAAATATGTGACAAATGTGCAAATACTGAAATGAAGAAATACTGAAGTATGCACAAGTATTTGATGTTTTAGTCACATATGTTGTAGAGACAGAAGCACAGAGACAAAACTGAATTTTATCAGATATTGTGCATATGTCTAGTTGATGCATATGAACATAAGTGAAAGTGGGTGAAGTTGAGAAATCCATTTGATGTGCAACAACGGAATAACAACAGGATTCGATAGGTGCATTACAATGCAGATGATCTGAGACAAGTATGTTAAAATGAACGGACTTATTATTTGATGCACAGGACATCGCAGATTATCTGATAGACTGCAGCACTTAAATAAAACAAACACATAAGAAAGTGCACAGCTCCTTCTGTTACTAGTGTTTAATTTCTGAACAAAAAACTATCAATTGAAAGCACAGTATCAGTTGATCACTGCAGTTAGGAAAAACAGATCGTTGAACCAGAAACACATAATGCAGAATCAACAGAGCACACGATAGATGAAGTAAGTCATCAACAGAAGTGTGAGTTGAGAGGAATGAGAAGTCAAGTGATGTATGTAGCTCAATGACAGAGTATAGTCTGCATACAAAGGTGCGCACAATAGAATTATCATCAGAATATATGAATAAGTGCACAAAGTTGAAGTTCAGCAAGGCAGTAAGATATATTAGACATCAGGATGGTCGGACGGGGAAAGGAGATAAGGAGTCACATCTTCCTTTAGGTTGGTTCCTGTAAAACAAAGCAGACAAGGGGTCAACACCTCCTTCCAGTTAGTGCTGGAGAAAACATAGGGAGCAGAAGCTTCCTTCACGTCGGTGCCTATAACCAGGGGGTTGGTGCCTCCTTCCAGTTTGTCCCGGTAAACACAGGAAGTCAGTGCTTCCTTGAATGTATTCTTTCTCATTATAAATAAGCATTTTTTAGTTTTCTCCCGTTTGGGTTTCCACATAAAAAACCTGTGTGTTATGTGTTGTTTATGTGTATTAAATCGATTTCCGATTAGAGAGATTTTGAGGTCAAAAAAGGGCCTCCTAAGAGATGTACTACAAAAATATGAGATATATTAAAATATTATGAATTTGGGGTTTTATGGGGTAGGTATATATGACAAGTCACCTCCCACACTATTTTCTATGCACAATATAAATAACCATGGTTGAGTTACTTTTCAAAATTCACTAGAAATAAAATTAATAAAATAAGTCTACATTGATGTGACTAAGATTCATTGTAAATTCCCAAAAATGTATTGTCATTTAACATTTATTTGTCTTGAACTTGCAAATGAAATTAAATAATAAAAAACATTTTTAAGAGCTTTTTTAAAAATTTTATGTTGACTTTTTATATTTAGTACTTTCCTCATGAATTTAATAATGTAATTTAATTGAGAATTTATTTACATGTAAAATGTCAATAATATTATTATAATCCACATTGCATTATTATTATTATTATTATTTATTAAATCTATTATTATTCTTTATTAGTTTGACATTATGTTATTAAATAGAATGGAGTGAATATATAATTTAAAATTAAAAACATAAAAATGATAATATATTATTTTATAAAAAAATGTGAAATGACTTTCTTTATGAATTAAGAGTACTTCACTTGAAAATGACAATAATATTATTTTATGTGAAAGTGTGAAAAGACATTCATTATGAGTACTTTACTTGAAAATGACAATAATATTATTTTATAAGACTATCATTATGGGTGCTTTACTTTATGACTTAAAAGTACTTACACCACTACCTTGGTTAACTATGTGTTTTCATCCACCATAGAAAATTTGACAAATAAGCATTCTTAACTCATGCAATGCCACCTCACCAAGGGGGATGATGTCATCTACTAGAATGTGATTGGTTGTATTTTATAGTACATTTTCTTTGTTTTGAGGCCCTTTTTTGACCTCAAAATTTCTCTAATGAACATTGGATTCTTCCATTAATGGGCATTAATGAGCAAGGTGATCTCCCTTGCAAAGTTTAAACAAGAATTTAACTTTCTTACATTCTTTCTTTGCCCCACCAACATTATTTTTTTGTTTAGGTTTATCATTATTATCCTCTCCTTTTTTATTAACATTTTTATTATTGTTCTTCTTTTTCCCACTAGGCTGTCGGTTGCCTTTTTGATTAGCTTGCATAGTGTGTACATAAGCTGTTAGGGAAGGAGGAGAGGCGGTAGTAGAAGCTGCACTTGCTACAAAAGGTTGGACGGGAAAAATTTTCATTTGAATATTAACACCTTTGGTAGCATTGTGATGAAATTTAGTTTGTAGTTACAAATATAAAAATTATGCAAATTACTATAAACATGATAACTAGGGAATATTTGAAACCTCATTGAAAAAGTAATTCCACGACCTTGGATTGATGTGTAGAATGTGCTTGCAAAACAACTCATGATTGGTTTTGTGTCACAAACATAAATAAAATAATAAATAAATATAAACTAACAATTAATTAATAATAATTATAATTATAATTATTCTAAGAGGACACGACTCCTCTCAAAAAGTTGCATAACCATATATAAAAGAGGTCCTCAATGTAATATTATTCATCACATTCCATTATTATTCAATATGTATTATTTATGAAGATGGATCTCTTCTTTATCTGGATACAGATTCTCCATAACACACTGATTCGGTGTTACATTGGTATCAGATCCCCTTCTTGGGCATTTCGTTGATTTGGATTTTGGCCAAATAATTTGAGAGTTTCTCTAAATTAGGTCTTTGACCTAAAGAAAATAACAATAAAAATAAAAGAAGATAGTGAGAAAATAAGTAAAAAAAGAAGAAGAGAAAATAAGTAAGAACAAGAAGTAAGAATAACATTCATGAAACCCCACATGGCTTTATGAAAGTGCACATGGTTTTGTGAGCCCTTGGTTTTATAAAACCACCCCTTGGTTTTATAAAACCAACTCTTAGTTTTATCAAGAAACCAACTCACACCCTTAGTTGGATATTATTAAAAAAAAAACTTTATAATAAAAATACATATAATAATTATTATTATTATATTGCTTTTATTACTTATTATTATCTTGATTTCATTAATAATAAATAATAATTATTATTAATTAATCAAGTTCCACATAAATCACTGGGAAAACTTTTACATTGCTGACGAGGTCAAAATGGGAAGAATTGGATATGCTTTTTGATGAGCAAAGGAAAAAGATGGACAAGATGTTTGATCGTATGGAACAATCAATGGTAAAAGATACTCAAAAAGCTATTAACAACGCCTTCAATAAAGTGATCCAGCAAGGGATATCAAAGGATTCTCAAGACAAGGACTCATAACCTAAATCTATATCTGACGTTCAAATCCCTGGAGAAAAACCAGATAAAGAACATAAAAATGACGAAAAGGAGGAAGATATAGAAAATCATTATGGAAACCAAGATGAGATTAATAATATTAATCAAGATAATAAAAAAGACAAGGATACAGAATATCCTAGTGATGATGAAACAAAAAATGATATATATGATAAAGATGGAGATGATATTGACCAAGTTTGCGAGAAGAGCCAAGCTAGTGTTGCTGACAATAACGATGATCAATGCAACGATAAGGGATTGATCCCACAATGTGCAAAAGAAATCAAATCAGAGAAATCACATGTTTTAGATTTAAACTATACCTTGAATATCCTCTCACCTCAAAAGAACATCAGTGAGAACAACTATAAGATTAATCAGACACATGATAAGATTGGCATCAAGTCTGTCAAGTCTCTCCAGTTAACGACAAGAAGAGTTAATGTAATGTCCCCAGTTTGACCCTTATAATATTTTGGGCTATAACGTAAATATTGTATGCATATTATGTATGATTCCTAGCGTGGAGCTCAAGGCCAAGGCCCCGCTAGTGAACAATCGACCTCGAAGAGGAAATTATTGGATATTATGCTACCCATGTGCTAGTGAACCATGGGAATTGTAAATATGTATTTTAATATAAAATACCCACAACTAGCTATGCAATACAACAAGAGATGGGGGCATGATTTTACAAGGAATTGGGAGGGAAAACATTCAAACCGTTGAGCCAATCAAGTCAAGCCAAGTGTCAATAAGAGAACCCATCAAACCCTCAACTACCCATGTTGACTTTTGTACCCAATCATTGATTTCTCCCAAGAGTTGGTTGAGGTAGTTAATGCCTTGGGGAATGGGAGGTATGGCTGTCCAAATTCGAGTATGGGCAAGCCACCCTACATGGAAAAACGTGTTTGGCTTCTTGGGAAAGAAAAGAGCCATGAATTGCTCCCCAAGCCATTACCCATCAACCATTTTTTCCCCTCTCACGTTTTTGGAGCTGCCTGGGCGTTTTTCCTCTATGTTTTTCCCGTATTTCCTTGTTTTCAGTGGGGAAGAGGGCGTTTTTGTGTTGCAGAGCTGCTGGAAGAAGAGGGAGCTCAATTTGGGGTTTCAATGAGGCCATTTTGGCAATTTGAAATGCTCAGTTCCTCTCCCTCACGAGTTGGGAGCTACCTGGGCGTTTTCCAGCCATGTTTTTATGGTTTTCCTTGATCCTCAGCTGGGAGAAGGGCGTTTTTGTGTTGTATACCAGTGGGGAAGAAGGGGAAATCGAACTGGGGTTCAATAGAGACCGTTTTGGGCTGTTGAATGCTGAGATATTTGGGGAAGAAATCGTTTTCCTCCCTGTGGTCGAATTCCCCTTCCCACAATCCATTTTTGGTTGGAAACGTTTTTGGGAAAACCCATGCGTAAATCCCATTGTTTAAAATGTGTATCCATGCCCAATGTTGTGCTTGCTGTGTGAGAAAAGAGTATGTTGGGGTATGGGTTATGGGTATCTATTGCTTTGGCTTGAGCTTGAGTGCAAGCATTTAGGGTTCAAATGTAGCCCGATAAACCCAGCTGTGGATTGGCTTGGCTCAGATGAAATGATTAATTGGTTGTGTGTGAGCTTGAATGTCCCATGTTCCATGTAAGAATCATGCCCAGCTCGGGGGTGGAATTTGTGTTGATAGATTGATGAACACAACTGGCCTATGGTTGGGGGGAATGTTGCAGCGACATAGCTAGTTGTTTGGGACCGCATTACAGTGAGATGAGTATATTCTCTTATGTGTATTTACTTCTGCATTGTTTTAATTAATTGATGGCTGTTATTGATATATTGAGTGCATATGAAAATATGTGTGTGGATGAATTTATTTCCGCTGTGCATATTTGTTTGATTTACATCTACACACATTTGTTTTTAACTGTATGCATCTAATGAATGGGATGAGTTTTATGAAAAGCCCCATAGATTGGTAGTATGTTCCCTTCCTTGCATTGGGTCCAAGGGTGGGTACATTACAGTTAATATCTATAACCAAGCAAGCGGTAAAAGCATAAACAAAACTTCACCAAATATATATTTAATGCATATTCCGAAGAAAAAGAAACAAAAGGAAGTAGTGGTTGTAATAAAACTTGCATGTCGCAAGTCATCAGTTTGACATAAAGGCAGAATAAAAAAAACGTCATCAACAAACTAAGCTTCCCTTAAGGGGAAGGAAATGCCACAAACATAAATAAAATAATAAATAAATATAAACTAACAATTAATTAATAATAATAATAATAATAATTATTCTAAGAGGACACGACTCCTCTCAAAAGGTGCCTAACAATATATAAAAGAGGCCCTCAATGTAATATTATTCATCACATTCAATTATTATTTAATATGTATTATTTATGAAGATGGATCTCTTCTTTATACGGATACGGATTCTCCATAACACATGGATTCGGTGTTACATTTTGTTATTATTGCATGTTTCAGGTTTCCTTTACCACCCATAAGGATTTTGGAAGACATGCCAAAGAGATAAAATGGGCTCATGCTCAAAGGGATCTGCATGGATTACAACCACCAGACACGAAAATGTTTGGTGACAAATGCAGCTTTGGGAAATTCAATCAAATGGCCAAAATGGCAAAAAGACATGCCAAAATTGCAAGGTGAGATTAATTTTATTTTTTATTTGTTAGTCCCAAAACTATATTTCTTTAGTTTTTTCTCTTGCTCTATTCCCTATGTTTTCTTGTGTTTTTTGTCATCCTTTTGTCCCTATGATTACATAATGGAAAAGAAGCTTCATTTTAGTTCGTATTTGAACTTCTCTTTGTAGTTTGAGAGAGATAAACACTTTGAAGGGACATGTGGAGTTTGTTGCAAGGATCAAGGGTTTGGATATTAATACAATTCAACAGTCTTACACAATTTGAGGGATGACTCTTCTATTAATTTCATGTTGTAAGAAGAATCATGTCGCATATTCACTCTAGGTAAAACCAACTTTTTGTGCTACAGATTAACATCACTTGGATCATGGTGGTGATAAAATAGTAGTAGTAGTTTAGAAGCACCCTCAAATTTAGAAGATTTGATAAACTAAGTTTCATGCTACTATGGATTCCTTTTTGCATCAGGATTAGGCTTCATAATTGTTAGTTCAAGCTATGCGAACATTTTCCCAATAGGTTTGGCCGTGACAATGGGGAACAAGGAGTTTCACAATAGTAAGGTTACTTCCCCATAGTGAGGTGGCTATAGAGATACTTGAAACTTAGGTTGATCCCTGCAACCCCCCCGCCCTCTCTCTCTCTCTCTCTCTCTCTCTCTCTATATATATATATATATATATATATATATATATATATATAATTGGAGTTTTTATTTCTTTAAATTTAGGTGTTGACAAGTTCTTTCAAGTCGTGCCTTGACAATTCAAAATTTTAGTTACTTTAATTTATTTATCTTACAAGAGATTTTATTTATTTTACAAGTTAAAAATTTAGATATCATATGCTTGTTTATTTATTTATGTTTAATGCTTGATTTATTGATATTGTAACATATACTACTCTTTTTTTTAATAGAAACAAGTAAAGATGATTATATTAAAATGGATGAGGAAATCCTAAGCAGCCCAAAATGTTCACCAGACGTACAATTCATATACAAAATGCCCTATCTAAAGTACCGGTGAATTAAAAAATACCTCAACCATATGCATCTAGGCAATGATATGAGAATGCCATGAATCCTGACTACTATAAATTGTTACAAACTAACCTAAAAGCAAAACATAGTGACAATCTATAGACTAACATAAAAACAAATCAAGAAAGACCTTCAACAGGTAGGTTATCCTCCACAACCTCCAACAATGGACCACTGGAGCCTTCAAACTTATCTAATGTAGTCTGCTGCACCTTTTCCATGTCCATTGGGTTGGAATTTGAGAAATGCCCTGCACTGGAATGAGATCCATACGCAAGCTCTCGAATTAGGGACTGATGTAAATCGTTGTCCAGGGTTAACTGAGCCAATTTCCCCTCTTGTAGATCCACCTTGTTCTCCAAAAAACCACGAGGATGCTCCTCAACTCAACTTGGCAATTGGGTCACTCTAGTATTTGCTCAATTTTGTCCAATTTCCCCCTAACTTGGTGCAACAACTTCCTCACACAAGCAATTTCCTCCACAATGCACCCTATCTCCAGCCCACCCCCTGGTTTTCCTCCAATCCTACCTTTACACAAGGTTGAGGCAACAAAGCCCTGTAGCCCACCCCGAGCAGCGTCACTGCACACGCCTGACACCAACCACAATTCGTCCACCAAAAGAAACCCACAAAGGAGCTCGCCCACGATGACCAAAACAACTCGGGTGGTTGGTAACCAAACACGGTAACCAAATATAAAATAGGCGAATAAGCCTTTGTCAATCTGAGGTAATACCCAGATGCCTACACCCACAACACATTTATCCCACCCACACCCTATGGCTCATTCACAAACAACATAATTACCTTTGCGTGAAGCATTGCAAGCATGTTGGGAGGAGCCAAGGGCACGTAGAGACAAATAGAATGTTTGTGTGAATTAAATAAAGGAATATGTGATATCAACCAAAATATTTCAAGGCCACATGCCAACATGTTCTCATGCATAAACCAAGAATTTTTGCATTTTTTGGAATTTCAATTTTAAAAAAAAATATACACCCCTCTTTAATGATGCTCAAGGAGTGTTTATTGAGGCAGGAAACTGACACTACAAAATCGAACTTCTTAGTGGGAGTTCTTTATTTGTCACCACAACTCCTTTGTCCAATTGAGTGGATTTGTTGGCAAGTTTATTAGCAAGACTATTATTATGCCTTTGAATATGCCAAAAGGAATACTCCCCAATGTTTTGTAAATTTTGAGCAATTCTATCAAGAATATAATTTTGAATCGTATGTGACTTGATGAAACGATTGCAAACTTGTCGAATAACATGAAGAGAATCCCCAATGATAATAAGATGAGATATTGCCATAGACAAAATGAGCTCCAATGCAAGATATTAGGCATAAATCTCGACATAATGATTGGTTTTATGTCCTTGTCCCCAAGAATACCTAGCCACCTCTTTTCCGTTAGGGTCAAAGAGGACCCCTCTTACACCTGCTACCCTTGTAACATATACTATTCTTTCAAAATTAAATATATTTGTTTTTTTAAGTGTACTTACTTATTTTACTTGAGTTTGGCAATTCATCTTCTCCAAAATTTACACTTTCTCAATTTTTAAGATGCATATATTTTTAAATGTTAACATGTGATGTATATTTGTAGGGATATAATTCACTTTATATGGATATAATGATTTTTATGTAATTTTTTTCCTTAATTTATTTTAAATTTGTTTCTTATTTAAAAATAGTTTTGAATAAATTATTCTTCTTACTTCTTTATAACTTTTTAACCTAAAAGAAAGGGATTAAGCTATATGCAACTCTTGTATATTTTATAAATAAATTTTTGTAATTATTGTTCTTATGATATTTTCTTAATTGCAAGTGTCTTAAAAGTCAAAGTAAAATATCTTTATTTATATTAATATGATTATCTAAAATCCTCTTTGTAATGATCTAAAAGCTTTTCTAATTGTAAAAATGGATTTGCCCATTAATGTGATAACATCATCCCTTATTCCAATATATTGGGTAGTTATTTTAGATGGAAAACATCATGCACCGAGTTGTAAAGAATTTATTGTAGCTTGTTGTGCTATATGCATCATTACATTTCGATGCGCAAATATCTAAAGATGCATATATTGCTTCATGTTGTAATAATTGTTGTGTAGCTCAATGATTTATAATTGTTATTTTAGAGTCATGGCTTATCGAACCTCTTTGAGACATGTTTTTTATGTCTTTTAAATATGAGATAAGATGACAAATTATTTTTTCCTTCAACTCCACGTAAAAGGTGGCAATATCATGGTTTGAGGGTTTCATTCCACATTAGCACGATTTCTTTTTCCATAATGATACGATGTTGTAGAAATAACTTGTAGTGCATTATATAGATAACGAGCACAAGTAAAAAACAATTCAACCAATCGGAGATGAACTTTTAAATCCACAGGTATGACATTTGGTACAATTAGTGATGTCAGAACTTGAGCAATAAAGGATGCTATTACATCAAACCAATGACATGTTAACATTTAGTGAGTGAAGATGTTATCACATCAATCAAAGGACTTGCACCTCAAAGTCAATTTCAATATTGAGAATAATTTGGTTTAGTATTTGCATCATAAATGACCTTCATGCAAAATAAATCAATTATTAATGTATAAAAAATTATACCCTAGTAATAATGGCTTATAATACATCATATAGATAAACACTATGGTCTCCCTGCTATAATCTCATGGACTATTTGGAGGGCTCGTAACAAAGCTATTTTTGAGGATGTGGAACCAAATGTGTATCAGATTTGTACCCTGGTTTACAGATTAGTAAATGAGAACTGTTGTGAGATTGCTCCTCCCAAGGCTAAAAATGTGAGTTTTTTAAATTTCCTGATAAGAAAATCTGTGGCTTTTTTTGATGGTGCCTCAAAGGATGGGTTGTGTGCCGCGGGTGGAATTATTTATATTAGCAACATACAGTTCTTCACCCTCATGTTTAATTGTGGGTGTGGTTCAAACATGAAAGCTGAAATCTTGGCTTTGTGCTGCATTCTGAGAGTTGTTAACATCTTTGGCATTGATGAACTACAAGTCTTCGGAGACTCTCGGGTTACCATCAAATGGGCATGTGGTCAATATTCTCTGCAAGTAGCTTCACTTACTTATTGGTGTGATCAGATACAATCTTTATTGAGTTTGTTCAAATATGTATCTTTTAAACATGTTTATCGACAACATAATACAAAGGCTGATATGTTATCTAAACTTGCTTTGGCTGGAGATGAGGGTTACATTTACTGGGAAGAATTCTAGGATGGTTGCAGAGTGGCAGAAGGCTCTGTAAATATTTACGAACTCTAAGCTTCTTATGCTTAGTTTGTTTATGGGATCCTCCATGTAATCTTTTGGGATGATATTTTTTGGTCTTTTTTGGTCATTTCGTCAGTTCCTGTACAGTCTCCTTGAGACCAAACTCCATGTACTATTTGATTCCTTTTGAATATCAATAGTATGACTTTTTTCTACAGAAAAAAAAAGAAAAAAGAAAAAGATAAACACTATGGTCATAGAAACAAGTGGCAAAATCTCTCCTCCATTTCAAAATAACTATATGAAAAGAAGAATAGTAATAGTGTGGACCAAAAAGTATTAAGGATATGTCAAGATATTTGAAACATCATATCACGGTTTTGAATGTTTTTGCTTACATGCATTGAGAAGCCACATGTTCTTCAAGCATTCACACTTATATTCTTGGATTGGTCTTGTTGATGCTCACAATTGTGGGTTATGTTTTGATTTGGGTGTGTCTACGTTGCAAGTCACCATGTCTTGGGTCCCACTTCTCCATGCCACCTATAACATTTTTTACAAGCATGGGGTTGAAAGCTGGTACATGCTTCAGGAAGGTCCTCACAACCGTAGGTGAATATGAACCATTTGATCTAATATAGATGAAATGGTCTATGCATTCCCGTGCTTTGATAACTCCAAACAAATGGGATTGCACACATAATGGATGGAATATAATATGACGATGCATGTGGGATTACCTAACATGAGTCCCATGTAGACCTATACTTTTCCATCTGGCTTCAACCACTTCCAGTGTTGAGCCTCCACTAGGTCCAATACCAAGTTTCAACTAGCCCTCGTGGTGTGGTGAAACTCTCCATCTTGTCTCAATTTTGATGATCTGTATGGAATCAAACACACTTGGACAATCAACAAAGCTCTACCACATGCCCTTTGTAATGGAATATGTAGGTTTAGTTCTCGACCATGAAGTCCTTGACTTCATCCTTTCTCATGATCCCAAATAAAACTTGGCCCCTTACCACAAGTTTTAGGTCTTCTTCATTGACATGAGAATCATAGTTCATTTGCTTGAAATGTTATTTTGTTATGGAGTAAGTTAAATAGTGTACATTTAATCAATCTCTTTTTTGTTCAAATTATTTTTCAAATATAGTAAGAATTTTGTCAAAGGTTATAGTTCCACTTTATTGATGGGAATTTTGGTTGTGGAACTTTTCCCTTGGGTGTTTTGGTCTAAAATGACCTAGATCGTCAAACTTTTGAGAAATGAGTGGATCAAGGAAAAACTTTGCCTTGTCGTGAAAAATAAACTAGCTAAAAAGATTGGGTTCATTTACTTTTTAACTCACTCCTTTTGTTATCGTGGATGATCCATCTCAAATCACATGTCATATTCATTTATTCCATGTTGACACATTCTTCATTGTACTCTATACATCAACAATTCTTTCGGGAGCCCTTTTACCAACTTTTCTTCCTACTCCCTTCCATAGTTTTAGACCTTTTATTATTGATAAAATGTAGAGATACAATTTCCCTCTCTCTAAAAATATCGCTATACCCCTTAAGTGCCCGTGTAGTCATCGATTAGGGGTTTGATCTATTGTTAGTAGTAATAACTTGTGAAGATTAGAATACAAGTGAATAAAGTTTTCCACTAATTTAAAATAACAATAAGAGAAAAACAAAAAAGAGTATTAATGTGGAATACAATCTCAACGTAAGAACACATATTTCAAGAAATCTAGAAAAATTCTATTACAAGGACTTCTATGACATTGAATTTTTTTGTAAACATTTTATTTATTTCATTTAATTTGTAAAAATTATGCATTAAAGAAATATTCCATTAAAATTGGAAAAACTAATCCTAGAAAGAATGTTTTTATTGATCACAAATTTTATTTACTCCAAGTGTTTTTAATATATAATCATAAAAAATGAAATGTTGTATAATTTATAACTAGTTCGGTATGCCATAAATTAGGAGGAGTATATGAAAATCTGTAATTTGTTGAATCGTGAGAAAAAATATTCATGAAGATATAAAATGTAGGATTAATGAAGTTAAGTTGCACACATAATTGCATGTTTTTATTACAAGAAGATCTCTATCTATATTTGAAGTGAACAAAGTATCATATTAAATATTTTTATTGTTAAATAACATATTATAATATAGCATGATTGGAAGGAAATCACAATATTAAATTAAAATAAAATAAATTATAAGAAATGTATTGATGTCGAACCAAATAATAACTATAAATTCGTCAAAATTGGGATAGTTGTTAGGTACAACATTATACATACACAATGAAAGTGTGAAGAAATCGAATTAAGAAATCATGGCCGAGAATTACTTTCACCAAAAGGCAAAGAAAATGATAAGATTTTTAAATGTCGAAGAAATAGATGTTGAAACATATTTTTCAAATCTTTTAGTTGAACTTTATATATGACCCCATGCTCTTTTGAATTTATTTATGGCACATATCGAATGAGTCTAAATAGTCCACTTAGTACTCATTATCAATTAATTATATGGTTTTACATTGTATTTTATTCCAAAAATTACATACCACATTTATACATTCATTTAATGCATATAAGAAGATAAAAGATAGAACATATCTCGTGCTTTTTTGGCCTGTAAGAGATTATTTCAGTTAATCATAATTGAGTTAGTAATACAAACTTACAAAAAAATGAATTGAGAAATCAAATTTTTTATAGTTCAATGTCACTCACTTATGACCAATCACGTACTACCCTTAATACCACTTAGCACTCATTAGCAATAAATTTTGTGTTTTTAAACAATTGCAACTTTAATTATATGGGGCTTTATTTCAAAAATTACATACTGCATTGATAAACTCCTCTTATTAATGAATATACGCAAATAAAAGTCAATAATTTATTTCGTGCTTTGTTCAGGCTTATATGAGATTATTGCAATTATAAACTATTAACTTAAGAATACACATTTACAAAACTTTGTGCGTGCCTTGTTGGCTTTTATGAGATGATTTTAATTACAAATATTTGATTTAAGAACGCAAATTAAAAAAATATTTTGAATGGGGAAATCAAGTGGTGTATGATGCAAAAAAATGTCAAACTAGAGGCAATCATAAATAATATTAATAATTGTATTTAAATATTATTGTTAATTCTCATCTATCTATAAAAGTTTTAAAAACATACAAATTAATTCATCAAAAAATGTGTCCAACTTGTATTGAAATATTGCAATGTACGCGTTAACAAATTTCTAAAAATTAATATATTCACCTACTATAAAGAACTCAATGTTCTATTGAACATTCGAATGTAGTTGCGTTTCTCTTCAATACAATGAAGTGTCTTAAAAAGGGGGAATAGAATTTGGACAAGCCAAGTATCAGGTTCATGTCCTATATAAGCCTTTGTTAAGATACAATTTGACCGGTATCCGGGGAATTGAGAAGTAAGCTTTGATGTATCTATTAGCAATATATTTGATTCTTCGTACATATTTCCATATTTGGACCACACATCACTTAACATTTTCTCATAAAATTGTATCACACTACATTATTTGAATTTTGTTTGCAAGTGACAATGAGACCTGTCCCATATGAATTCAAAGTCACTTGTATCGGTATTTGATTTTTCAACTACTTGTTGAATGTTTTTACATTGTATTTTATTCCAAAAAATACATATCACATTTATACATTCATTTAATGCATACAAGAAGATAAAAGATAGAGCGTATCTCATGCTTTGTTGGCTTTTATGAGATTATTTCAATTAATCGTAATTGAGTTAATAATACAAACTTATAAAAAAATGAAATGAGAAATCAAATTTCTTATAGTTCAATGTCACTCACTTATGACCAATCTCGTACTACCCTTAATACCACTTAGCACTCATTAGCAATTAATTTTGTGTTTTAAAACAATTGCAACTTCAATTATATGGGGTTTTATTTCAAAAATTACATATTGCATTGATAAACTCCTCGTATTAATGAATATAGGCTAATAACAGTCAATAATTTATTTCATGTCTTGCTGGCTTATATGAGATTATTGCAATTATAAACTATTAACTTAAGAATACACATTTACAATAAGTTATATATTGGGAAATCAAATGCCTATACCTTTCAAAATCATTCATCTATGACTCATCATGCTTTAATCTAAATTCTAGTACACTTAGCACTCATTATCATTGAAGTAATATTTTTGTAAGAAATGTGCTTTTATATAGATGGAGGTTTAATTCAAAATTTGTGTGTCACTTGTATTAATGCATATAGATCAATAAAACTAAAGAGAACTTCATTCCTTGTTGGCTTTTGTGAGATGATTTAAATTACAAATAATTGATTTAAGAGTATGTAATTTAAAAAATATTTTGAATAGAGAAATCAAGTGTTGTAATGCACTTGTATTAATACATATAGATAAATAAAACTAAAGAGAGTTTCTTGCATGCCTTGTTGGCTTTTATGAGATGATTTAAATTACAAATAGTTGATTTAAGAGCACAAATTTAGAAAATATTTTGAATGGGGAAATCAAGTGTTGTATGATGCAAAAACTTGTCAATCTAAAAGCAATCATAAATAATACTAATAATTGTATTTATATATCATTGCCAATTATCATCTATCTATAAAAGTTATAAAATCATACAAGTTAATTCACCAAAAAATGTGTCCAACTTGTATTGAAATATTGCAATGTAATCGTCAACAAATTTCCATAAAATAATATTTTCACTTAATACAAAGAACTCATTTGTGTTTTAAAACAATTGCAACTTCAATTATATGGGGTTTTATTTCAAAAATTACATATTGCATTGATAAACTCCTCATATTAATGAATATAGGCTAATAACAGTCAATAATTTATTTCATGTCTTGTTGGCTTATATGAGATTATTGCAATTATAAACTATTAACTTAAGAATACACATTTACAATAAGTTATAGATTGGGAAATCAAATGCCTATACCTTTCAAAATCATTCATCTATGACTCATCATGCTTTAATCTAAATTCTAGTACACTTAGCACTCATTATCATTGAAGTAATATTTTTGTAAGAAATGTGCTTTTATATAGATGGAGGTTTAATTCAAAATTTGTGTGTCACTTGTATTAATGCATATAGATCAATAAAACTAAAGAGAACTTCATTCCTTGTTGGCTTTTGTGAGATGATTTAAATTACAAATAATTGATTTAAGAGTATGTAATTTAAAAAATATTTTGAATAGAGAAATCAAGTGTTGTAATGCACTTGTATTAATACATATAGATAAATAAAACTAAAGAGAGTTTCTTGCATGCCTTGTTGGCTTTTATGAGATGATTTAAATTACAAATAGTTGATTTAAGAGCACAAATTTAGAAAATATTTTGAATGGGGAAATCAAGTGTTGTATGATGCAAAAACTTGTCAATCTAAAAGCAATCATAAATAATACTAATAATTGTATTTATATATCATTGTCAATTATCATCTATCTATAAAAGTTATAAAATCATACAAATTAATTCACCAAAAAATGTGTCCAACTTGTATTGAAATATTGCAATGTAATCGTCAACAAATTTCCATAAAATAATATCTTCACTTAATACAAAGAACTCAATGTTCTATTGAACATTCGAATGTAGTTGCGTTTTTGTTTGATACGATGAAGTGTCTTTAAAAAGGGGAATAGAACTTGCACAAGCCAAGTATCGTGTTCATGTCCTATATAAGCCTTTATTAAGATACAGTTTGACCGATATCCGAGGAATTGAGAAGTAGGCTTTGATGTATCTATTAGCAATACATTTGATTCTGTGTACTTATTTCCATATTGGGACCACACGTCGCTTAGCCTTTTCTCATAAAACTGTATCATACTACATGATTTGGATTTTGTTTGCAAGTGACAATGGGACCTATCCCATATGAATTCAAAGTCACTTGTATCAATATTTGATTTTTCAAGTACTTGTCGAATGTCCTTGTTAGTAACATTTGATGTCCATATCGCAACATCATAATGTTTTAGGCAGTATTTTAATACTTCTAATTGAAAAGGCCTACAAAAGTAGGATCTATCACCAAGCTCCCAATCTGGTTTTCTTTGAATTTGATAACTCGTTTCATCTTTGGAATACGACGAGAAGAATACTCCTTCCATTTCAAAGATCAACAAGATCTTTCGACTGATATTAACTCCCATCTGCATTGCTGCCACAACATATATAACATTAACATATTTTCACTTCAAAACTTCATTGCTTAATGGCATCAAAACATATCCAATTTATTTCCACTCCCAAACAAACAACTTAATGAAAAAAATAAAAGTAATTTCCGTGGAATAGTTTTTTTATACAAACACATTCAACTACTACTCAAATCACTAATTTTTAAGAATTGTAATGAGATAAACTACAATTTAAAAATATAATTACAATAGTCGAATTCATTTGAACTAATTATATGTTAATATCTACATACTACCTAAATTTACAGTTTTTAAGTTTAAATCAAGCAAACTATTTATATGTTCATTTTTACATACAACCTCATACGATATTTTAATTTTCAAGAAATTATAAGAAAAATTCATATAAGCACATTGCAATGAAATTCAAATCACAATTTAAAAATATAGTTACAATGGTCCAATTCAAACCAATTATATGTTAATTTATACACACCACCTAGATTTACAATTTTTTAAATTTCAACTAAACAAGCTAATTATAGGTAATTTTTACATACAACCTGATATGATTTTCCATTTTTTTAATTTCTAAGAAATAAGAAAATTTCATATGATAACATTGAACTAACATTCAAATCACTGATTTGTAAGAGTTATAATGATCAATTAAGACGCAATTGATAAATAAACTGCAATTGCTCAAACATAGTAATTGTACGTTAATTTATACATACAACCTAATACAATTATTTAATTAATATGGAATACTACATTTTTATGCAAACACATAAGACTATTATTCAAATCACATTCAACTACTACTCAAATCACTAATTTTTAAGAATTGTAATGAGATAAACTACAATTTAAAAATATAATTACAATAGTCGAATTCATTTGAACTAATTATATGTTAATATCTACATACTACCTAAATTTACAGTTTTTAAGTTTAAATCAAGCAAACTATTTATATGTTCATTTTTACATACAACCTCATACGATATTTTAATTTTCAAGAAATTATAAGAAAAATTCATATAAGCACATTGCAATGAAATTCAAATCACAATTTAAAAATATAGTTACAATGGTCCAATTCAAACCAATTATATGTTAATTTATACACACCACCTAGATGTACAATTTTTTAAATTTCAACTAAACAAGCTAATTATAGGTAATTTTTACATACAACCTGATATGATTTTCCATTTTTTTAATTTCTAAGAAATAAGAAAATTTCATATGATAACATTGAACTAACATTCAAATCACTGATTTGTAAGAGTTATAATGATCAATTAAGACGCAATTGATAAATAAACTGCAATTGCTCAAACATAGTAATTGTACGTTAATTTATACATACAACCTAATACAATTATTTAATTAATATGGAATACTACATTTTTATGCAAACACATAAGACTATTATTCAAATCACATTCAACTACTACTCAAATCACTAATTTTTAAGAATTGTAATGAGATAAACTACAATTTAAAAATATAATTACAATAGTTGAATTCATTTGAACTAATTATATGTTAATATCTACATACTACCTAAATTTACAGTTTTTAAGTTTAAATCAAGCAAACTATTTATATGTTCATTTTTACATACAACCTCATACGATATTTTAATTTTCAAGAAATTATAAGAAAAATTCATATAAGCACATTGCAATGAAATTCAAATCACAATTTAAAAATATAGTTACAATGGTCCAATTCAAACCAATTATATGTTAATTTATACACACCACCTAGATTTACAATTTTTTAAATTTCAACTAAACAAGCTAATTATAGGTAATTTTTACATACAACCTGATATGATTTTCCATTTTTTTAATTTCTAAGAAATAAGAAAATTTCATATGATAACATTGAACTAACATTCAAATCACTGATTTGTAAGAGTTATAATGATCAATTAAGACGCAATTGATAAATAAACTGCAATTGCTCAAACATAGTAATTGTACGTTAATTTATACATACAACCTAATACAATTATTTAATTAATATGGAATACTACATTTTTATGCAAACACATAAGACTATTATTCAAATCACTAACTTTTTATAACTCAATATCTCAATATAAATAAAGAAAATAATAATATGTTAATTTATAATAATGACACAACAACAATCCTTATATGAGTATTATGAAATAATATTGACATTAAATTGATAATAAAATAAAACACAGTAATAACACATCACATGTAGAATTAAGTCATCAAATGTACAATGACCAAAAATTTATATTATAAACTTCAAGATTTTGTTTATAGAGGAAATGAATAACAGTCATCTTAATGTACTATTAAAAGTCATTGAAGATTCTTCAAAATATCTCGAACATCGGGTGCCTTGTAGAATCTATTCAATAAGCTCCACAGATCAGCGATCAACCATTTATCCTCATTCTTTCCATCAAACGAAGGGGCAATAATCACATTTTCTTTGGGATTTTCTTTCTTTGTCTCCATTGAACAATCCACTAGAATAGTGTTAGTAGCATCATATTGAGAATACATTCTCCACACTTTTTTCAGATGTTTTTTGTATATAACTTGTGTTGAATTATCAATGTCATTTTTTCCCTTTTGTTGTTTGCAATCTGAAGCAGTCCATGTAAACAAAAATTTAGCTTGTAATGTTTCTGAAACCAGATTTTTCATAACTCTTGTTGTGTTTTGTTTGAAAGATGTCGTCCAAATTGCAATGTCAAGAGATTCTTTTCTGGAACACATTTCAAGAAATGTTTTTGCATGTGGACGAAACCAAAATGATTTTTTCTCTATCGTATAATCTGCGGCCCTTCCCATTTTCTCGATAAATTCTTTTTGTGATGTATCACCATCAATGCTCTGATAGAAAATGTTATTCAATTCAAAAATAACTAATTTCTTTTGACTTATAATAGCTACAAAACAATAATGGATATCATAGTTAATTCATTTTATTCATCGCTACATAAATTATTAATGAAAAAAATTGTTGAAGAAATACACTCACTTTGAGTATTTTTTGTACTAGTTATTGATAAGCCACACTTCTCTTGTATTGTCTTCATAGAACCTAGAGCCAAAATAACAAACCTTCAATCAAATACCAATAATACTTCTTTAAATCAATTTTTTTTTTATAAGACATATTTTATGTTTAATTGAAAATAAGAGACATGTGAAGTACCTGATATGATATCACGTTCTTGACTATGGCTTTCTGTCACATTCCCTTGATCACTGTCTTTTTTCTCCTCATTTGCCACTGTAATAAACATATGAAATGTTATAAAATGCATCAACGAATGAAATTCATTAAATAAAAAGGCATAGAATCCAAAGAATCACTAGAGAAAGAACAAAACAAGTACAATACAACAAAAGAAACAAAATAAATTATGTACCTGGTATGGTATTTTCTTCTTCTTGTATTTGCATCTCAAAAACATCTTCAACATTGTGCACACTATGTTGATCATTGCTTTGTTGCAAAGTGTCGTCGTTGTTTTCTTTACAATTTCCGCCATTAGTAGTTATAGTAAACATCTTGTTAATCAAGATTTATAAATAGCATAGAATCCAAAGAATCACTAGAGAAAGAACAAAACAAGTACAATACCTGGATATTCCAACAGCAATATATTAGACATTGGTTTTTGCAATTGGAAGGATTCTTGATTAGTCAGCATGGTAGTCCTTTGTAACTCGTTTTCTACGACACATGCCATTCTTCTTCCATATGTACAGCAAGCCTGCTGTAAATTTGTCCCCGCATAAAGAGAAATAATCAAATTTAGATCACTATGTTGTTGATGCATTTGCAATAATTCTTCCCAGAATTCAAAATCTCTCTCCTTTTCATCAGATATGTCTCTAAAACTATGAGAGTATCTTGAGGCCTCTAAACTTTTTGACTCTTCACTATAGAAATGTATAGTTAAAACTATATCATAACTATAGTTATTTTGTTCTTTATATTCATAAAGACCGGTAGCCATTTTATAGTTGACATTTGAGTCCTTGACAACAATCTCTAGAGCTTGGCGTACATCCTTACAAGACCAAATTTATACTAAGATAATCATAGTAAAATCTTTCAACCCATTTTTTTCGATTAAAAATCGAAACAATTCAATATAGTGATCCTTAAGGAATGATTCATCTTTCAAAGCCAATGTATCCAACACAACAAAGTCAGTGTATAACATTGGTTGAAACTGACAAGGAAAAGAGTGCAAAAGTGTTGACAAGAGGCTAGGACCCCCATAATGACAACCGAATTCAAAACTGTTCTCAATTTCCTGTATATCTGTCGATGCATCAATTATTCTATCAAGGACCACACAGGCTTGTGGAGAAAGGGACTCTATTTTTGTATTTCGTGATCCTTTTACATATTTACACCCTTCCATTGTCTTACAGAAGTTGGCAAATATGATATCAGTCATTCCATAATGCTCAAGAATATTGGATATTGTAAGAATCTTATCATTGAGATTCTTATCATGACTTTTGCAATATGTTACCATTGCCTCCAAAATTGTTCTTTTGGTTTTCAATTGTGAACAATAATCTTTCATTTTTATGGCATTGGTCGGATGGTTCACTGGAATGGAAAACTAGACAGTTCCATCCAATAGTTTATCTGCTACAGAACACATTTCTTCAGCTGTTAGTCCCTGAAGGGGACGGAAAGAACTTGATACCAAACTGTTTAGACTATTTGTCTTATAGTTTGGATCCTTAGGTTGGTTTGGAGAACACATTAATGTCCCTAGTTTGTAACAATTAAAAACAACTTCCCATTTATCCCAAGTAGTATCATCAAGATATAACAAGATTTTTTTTTCAGCAAAGTTTGTTAGTGGACAATCGAAGAAAGAGCACAACATTTCATCATCAACCTGTTAAAAAATAACAATTATAAATTAGTAAGAATGTGATATCAAAAATAAAATAGCCATGAATTTAGTTATAACAATATAAACTAAGTGCAAAAAAAAAATTGCATACCTTGTCTTCAGCCGTCTTAGAATTCCCACATTTTTGTTTCTTTAATTTATTTGTGGCAATTAGGAATTGTCTTGCAGATCGCACAGAATCAATGAATGGAGTTTTGAAGAACACTGTGTTTGCAGAATTTAACTGGCAGCAAATACGAATCACCACACTGGGAGCAACTAATGGATCTAAGAATCGAGCATTACGTTCTTTGTACTTCTGTTTTGCCTCCCCAGATAGATTGAATTTAGGACTTGATAATATTTCTTTTGCTGCTTGAATGGTGTGTTTCCCATCAACTATCCAAAAATTGATGTTCTTGTCATTTATATCCATTTCATTCATGATTTTCACAGGGTTTCCAATCGGATCAGACTCTTTTGTGTCAAATGGAATCAGAAGAGCATCAGGCAATGATGCTTGAAATTTCTGTAGGAATGATTTTACTAATACTCGAACATTTAAATCATCCCGTGATCTCAATTTATATAACTTGGGTGCTTCTACACATCTTCAAACATCCACCTTCATGGTAAAAGAGCTTGAAAATAAATAACTGTCCTTAAAATTTTCATGGATTTCATCGCATTGGTCAGCAAGCTTCTCTATCTGAGAGTCTTCTTTTTGGGATTTTACAAACTCTGTAGTAGGCATGAACTCACTTTCTTTAATGCTCTGTTCTAGCTCAGCTAAATATACCCTTCTCAAAGCAAGCATTTGAGCCTCGAGTTTATCATCTGGTATTTTATCAAGTAGTTTACCTCTTTGTTGCAAATAAAGAAACACGGATGATGTTTTCTTACATCTCACATAGCGATATTTCATAACGTTGGTAATACGTTGTACAAGATCATCACAACTCTTTAGACCAGATTCATTGAAGATCTCAAAACTGTCCAACTTAAACTGTGACTTTTTTATTGACTCTGGAAATTCCGTATTAGTATCAATCAAATCTGGTCTAAATTTTGTGTAATCAACTTGGCAAGAAAATAATTTCACTTCATTTTCTTCAATTACCTCCATTTGAAAATCGATCTGACTATGATTGAGAGCATAGCAACTAACAATTATCCCTAGCATTTGTATATCATTTCCATCCATGGATCCAAATAGATACATATCTGGAAACATATTCATGGGACTTTCAATCTCAACATACCAATCTTCGACATACTCATATGCAGCAGATGTTTTGAACTTTTTAATCATTTCAAAATTAGAACCCATTGTTGAATTTATAATCTGAGTTGAATGACGCTTTTGTTTTTTGAATGCTGATTGTGGCATTTTACTTGCTTTGGAGACGACAGCTTCTAAAAACAATAATAAGCAATTATTACTATAAATAAAATGAAATCAAAATCACAAATATTACCATATAGTCTTCTAGTCTAACCATTTAGAAATGAGAGAATAATATTTAAAACCACCATACCACATGGGGGAGACGTTGTTTGTGTGTCACTTGCAATTCGTTTTTTCTTCAAATTATTCCTTGGAATTGTCATTGCACCAGAGTCCATAGCTTCTAAAAACAATAATAAATAGTCGACTATAAGTTTAAATTGTTTTAAAAATACATAAAATAATGAGCATTATCAAACAATATTCTATTACATGTCTTTTATTCACATGCACAAGAATAATAAGGGTCATGTGTTATGGAAACATATTAAATACTTAGAGATAAATAAAAATCCATTGCATCTAGCACAAGTAGAGACTCATTAAAAAGAAAAGTTTTCCTTCTCAAAAATGCTAGAAAGAAATGCTTATGCTATAAAGAAAGCTAGCAGTCGCTAGCTTTCCTTGATCTTTTTCCATGTGCTTATTTCAAAATAGAGCACATGGCACAAGCTCAAGGTATAAGCTAGCAACCACCAATCACCATGGATAGGATTTTTCTATTGGAAAGCTAGCGACTGCTAGCTTTCTTTCTAGCATAGGTATGTGTTATTATCCTATAAGTAAATGCTTATGCTAGAAGGAAAGCTAGCAGTCGCTAGCTTTCCTTGATCTTATGCCATGTGCTTATTTGAAAATAGAGTACATGGCACAAGGTCAAGGATTTCCATGATCTTGTACCATGTGCTTATTTGAAAATAGAGTACATGGCACAAGTTCAAGGTATAAGCTAGCAACCACCAATCACCATGCCTAGGGTTTTTCTATTGGAAAGCTAGCGACTGCTAGCTTTCCTTCTACCATAAGCATGTGTGACATGCTAGAAAAAAATGTTTATGCTAGAATGAAATGTAGCATTCGTTCAAAATAGAGTACATGGCACAAGCTCAAGGTATAAGCTAGCAATCACCAATCACCATGGACAGGGTTTTTCTATTGGAAAGCTAGCGACTATTAGCTTTCCTTCTAGCATAAGCATATGTGTTTATGCTAGAAGGAAATGCTTATGCTAGAAGGAAAGCTAGCAGTCGCTAGCTTTCCTTGATCTTTTTCCATGTGCTTAGTTCAAAATAGAGCAAATGGCACAAGCTCAAGGTATAAGATAGCAACCACAAATCACTATGGGCATGATTTTTCTATTGGAAAGCTACCGACTGCTAGCTTTCCTTCTAGCATAAATATGTGTTCTTATCCTAGAAGAAAATTCTTATGCTAGAAGGAAAGGTAGCAGTCGCTAGCTTTCCTTGATCTTGTGCCATGTGCTTATTTGAAAATAGAGTGCATGGCACAAGCTCAAGGTATAAGCTAGCAACCACCAATCACCATGCCCAAGGTTTTTCTATTGAAAAGCTAGCGACTGCTAGCTTTCCTTCTAACATAAGCATGTGTGTTATGCTAGAAGGAAAGCTAGCATTCGTTCAAAATAGAGCACATGGCACAAGCTCAAGGTATAAGCTAGCAACCACCAATCACCATGGACATGGTTTTTTATTGGAAAGCTAGCGACTGTTAGCTTTCCTTCTAGCATAAGCATGTGTGTTTATACTAGAAGGAAATGCTTATGCTAGAAGGAAAGCTAGCAGTCGCTAGCTTTCCTTGATCTTTTGCCATGTGCTTATTTCAAAATACATCACATGGAACAAGCTCAAGGTATAAGCTAGCAACCACCAATCACCATGGACATGATTTTTCTATTGGAAAGCTAGTGACTGTTAGCTTTTCTTCTAGCATAAGTATGTGTTCTTATCCTAGAAGGAAATGCTTATGCTAGAAGGAAATCTAGCAGTCGCTAGCTTTCCTTGATCTTGTGACGTGTGCTTTCCTTGATCTTGTGACAAAATCTGTCTCAGGTACTGTCGGCTTCCACGACAGTCACCTATAAGGAATGACATCCTAAGTTGGTCACTAAGTACCTTCGTCAAGTGGAGAAAGAGCAGTTATCCCTCGAATGGTATTGGGTCGTCTCCTTTTCAACAAGTGGTGGTGAGCCCACTTGAGAGAACATACACCCGCAACCTTGCGTTTGACCTCCTATGGCGCGGCGTCGCTCTTTCACTTGCCCCGTGTGGCTATACACGACCACTTGATTTAGAAGGATTTTTATAGCACCCTAAGGACAACAACTATGTTTTTGGATGCCTAGCCCCAAAATCCTACCTAAACTATAAGAATTTTTTTGTGCCCTCCTATGGAGGTATTAAGTGAGTAGATTTAAGCTATTTTTGAACTTAGTGAGTGACGAGAGAGTTTCTTGTGTGTGTGTGTGTGCATCAAAGAAAGTGACGGTTTTGAGCGCACATGAGATATTGCATATAAATGAAAAGGGGGTGAAAACGTGAAGGTGGGTAACACTTTCGTGAGAAACGAGTGGGAAATCGTCTTAGCGGAAGTTATTCGGCCGAATAATTTACATTATTCGGCCGAATAATTTAAATTATTCGGCCGAATAATTTAAATTATTCGGCCGAATAATGCAAAGGTTATTCGGCCGAATAACCACGAACAGTTCTCCGTCCAGCCTAACGGAGATCCTTGAAATGTGTGCAAACAGTTGCCGGACGGAAATTTTTTTTTGGCAATAGTTTATTCGGCCGAATAATTATTCGGCCGAACAATTAATCGGCCGAACAATTACTCGGCCAAACAATTATTCGGCCGATTAATTGTTCGGCCGATTAATTGTTCGGCCGAATAATTATTCGGCCGATTAATTGTTCGGCCGAACTATTTTTCTGCATAAAAGCACAGCATCGGCTGCCATTTGGCATTCTTTACTGTAAATTTGCTGGACCCCGCAGCGGGCCCGCATCGCCTCTGTCTTCACCTTGCCGCTATCCGACGACCCGCCTGCTGACGCTCCGCGAACTGCTGCTACAGGTCGCCACCATCCTGTTTCCCCACGACTAGCTGTTGCTGGCTGTCTTGTTGATGCCCGTCGGCTATACGGTTGATAGCTCGTCGCCTACGTTCGCCACCCTGCTGTGTGCCGACGACTCGCTGATGCCCTGCGATCTGTTGCTGCTCGTCGGCTTTACGGTAGATAGTTTTTCAGTTTGTTGGCTGGTTCATGCTCTTTCTTGTTGGGTGTAGCTCGTCGTCAGTTACGCTTTGGGTGGCATTGTGCCCGTTTGTTTTGCTGCGTGGAGGTGGTTGCGGTTTTGTTTGCAGGCTTCAAATTTGTCATTTAGGTGCGTTTTTTTTCTGAGTTGTGTTGTTTTGATTCTGGCTGTGTATGTGATATGTTTAGTTGATGACTTTTTTTCTGCTTGGTGAAGGAATAAGTTTCGTGGAGCGTTGGTGGAACGAATAATAGCGGTGTCGTTTGGATACAGGTATGTCGCATATTCTGCCCATTAGTTTGTGGCATTAGAAAAAAATTAAAAAAAATCTGTTATGGCTGTTAAAATTAGAAGTTTTAACTTTTTTATAATCAATGTTGATTTTAGAGATGATTTTATGTGCATGAACAGGGTCCATCTACTCTGCACATGAACTCTGTTCATGAGCAGAGTCCATGTACTCTGCACATGAACTCTGGTCATGAGCAGAGTCCATGGACTCTGCACATGAACTCTGGTCATGAGCAGAGTCCATGGACTCTGCACATGAACTCTGTTCATGAGCAGAGTCCATGGACTCTGCTCATGACTCTGTTCATTAGCAGAGTCCATGGACTCTGCTCATGACTCTGTTCATGAGCAGAGTTTATGGACTCTAAGAGGTTAATGAACTGTTCATGAAGTGTACCACAAGAGTATTAAACCTTTGTAGTAATTTAAGCCTGCTTGTATTCGAAGGCAAACAAGTATATTCAGGTTATGCTCGTAAATAATATCCATAAGTTTATGTTAGGCATAGTCGTGCATGCCGTGCTAGGTATTAAACCTTAATAAGGTAGTATTAATAGTTTATTACAGGATAAGCTGTATTACGACCATGTTATATTTAATTAGCCTGATTCTAATCCTCGTTATTATGCCTCGTTATTATGCTTGTAATTTAATTATTAATACCGAAGCACGTCTATATTACCTGGAAAGCTAATCTGGTTAAAAGTAATGCTCTTTACTGTGCCTGGTTTAATCCGAGTAAGCTTATTTCTGGTTAATAAGAGCCTATAATATTTTAATTAATGTGGCAGGAAATTGTAATTGACTAATCACTTCACCATTAACACTGTATAATGAACACAGTCCATGGACTCTGCTCATGAACTCTGTTCATGAGCAGAGTCCATGGACTCTATAATAGATATATTTACCCTAAGCATAGCTAGGTCCACTATTTTACAAATTAATAGAGTTGTTTTTCTTAAATGTTTTATGTATTTAACGTTCAATTTGGTGTATAAATAGAAACATGTTTTATTTGCCGAGAGATAATATAATGGGGTAGAGCAGAG
The DNA here is from genome assembly GCA_027924585.1 of Larix kaempferi. Lineage (NCBI taxonomy): Eukaryota > Viridiplantae > Streptophyta > Pinopsida > Pinales > Pinaceae > Larix > Larix kaempferi. The sequence continues at coordinate 7,604,136 of BSBM01000866.1, forward strand.
TTCATGAACTCTGCTCATGAACTCTGTTCATGAGCAGAGTTCATGAATTCTGCTCATGAACAGAATTCTGCTCATGAATAGAACTTTGCTCATGAACAGAACTCTGCTCATGTTATGGTCTTTTTTATATATAAAAATGGTAAGATATTTTTTATATCAAACAACATAACGTGTATTTGTCTTATTCTTATGGAATGCAACGCCATGGCTTCTTTATATAAATGGATATTTAAACCCTAAACTTGAATGAGTATCATATTAAGTTTTCCTTAAAAGTTTGATGTTCTTAGGTATTTTTTTTATAAAAATGAAGGAATGTTTGTTTATTGAGATATAGAACAAAAACATAAGTGATCAGTGAAAAATTTGGAAGATTATTGTGTACTATTACAATTAAATGATTATAAGATGATTATTGATGTTATGTTTATGGTGCAATAGTGTTCTTAGAGCTAGAAGAGGAACTTACGAAAGAAAATAATTATAATATTTTAGGTGGCTCTACATTTTGTATGCAGATTTTTAAGAGATATGCTTTTAAGTTTGTTGAATGAACATGTACAATTTCAATGTGTGGAAGTTGTTTTATCATAAATATAAATTAGAAATCTCTTAATAAGTGGATATATATGTTATACTATTTTAGCCAGTTCTACATTTTGTATGCAGGTCCTTAATAGATATGTTTTTAAGTTTGTAGAGTTAACATGTACAACTTTAGTGTGTGTAAATTGTATTATTATAAATATGAGCTAGAATTCTCTTAATAAGAATATATATATATGTTTAGTGAGATGTTTGTTCATTGACATATATAATTCAACCATATTTGTTGGATTAAAAGTTATTAAGGTTATTATACTACTTCAATTAATCATGTTATGACTTATATTTGATAATGAAATGATTATTAGATATATCTTTATGCTGCAATATTAGTGATGGTAAGGAATTTTAGGTAATTAATTAGAGTTAGGAGGGGGACTTACATTTTGTATTTTTTTATCAAATATTGGCTTGATGTTTGTAGAATAGTCATGTACAATTTCAATATGTTAATGTTTGTGTAAATTTATAAGTTATATCAAATGGAAAGAGAGTCTTCGAGGGGAAAGCGTAGGAGGTCATCACAATCCTCAGGAATTGGTGTTCCAGTTGGTAGTCGAAGGTTGTCGAATTCACCGAGAGGTTCGAGTTTATTGCATGGGTCCCAGTCATTTGATCATCAACAAGTTCGAAGGGGTACACATGATTCTCCTTCATCTTCTGTGGGAGAGCGTCGATCTCAACCTTCTGTTGGTATGAACATTAATGTTTAATAAAGTATAAATTGTATTTTTTTGTGTTTTGAAGTTATGAACAAGGTTAATTCTTGACTATGGCTATATTTGAAGCAGAGTGACGTTCAGAAGATGTGTGTAATTCGATGGAGCGAGGGGGAGATCAAGATAGGATTGTAGATGATGGAATAGGTGTGGGTGGAGAGCAAGGTCCTGAAGATCCTCCTAGAGCTAGGACAACATATGTTCCACTAGATGAGGGGTGTACACCCATATCAACTTATCCATCTGATTTACCTGATGAGCTTCCATGGCAAGGTGTTGTGCAACAAACTATTGTTGAAAGTTGTAGATCCCATTATGACAGGTTGAACAATGATTTTTGTTCTTTGGATCTCCCTCTAGAGAGCCGACAAAGTCTAGAGATTGTTTTGGCGTCTTTGCAGAAATTCATTGATGCATATGAGGAACTTGGACCAACTACAAATAGTTTTGTTCATTTGATGCGGATGCGAAGGGACCAAGTTATGGGTCCAGATAAGTGGGAGGTTGTGAAGGAGAGAGTCACTAGAGAACAAGCCAATTCAATGTTCAATTTCAAAGAAGGCCTTAAGCGAAAAATGTTGAAAGTGCAATATTTCAAGCATCCTCAAATTGCACATTTAATATATGATCGATTTCTTGCAGCTTATGGTCGATTGCCTTGGAACGATGAGGTTCCTAATTATTTTGCTAGATTTTTTTATGCGGAGTTTTTTTTAGGTATGAAGCCTAACTATACTGATGTTCCCTCTGACTTTTATGGAGCTGGAAAGGGTAGAATATATAATCGAAAAGGTGCTCTCAGAGACCCTACCACTATACAACCTCCACCTGAGATACCTCGTCCACCAAGGGTTGTGGCTTTAAGATCAGAGATGGAGACAACATCTCAACTAGGGACAGTTGGAAGGGAATCGGTAGGTGATCGTTTAGCTTCAGCTCTTGCTGGAGTAGAAGTCGGTTTGGTGCGAGAGAGGGCTCGTGTTATTCTTCGTCAGAGTTTTGTCTACAAGACGAATGACGAGGTAGATGCATTGAGCATTGATGATCTCAGGGCTTATGCTAAGTCTTGTCGAGATATAGCTTCAGATGTGTTATCCAATGACACATCGAGCATGGGAGAGGTTTGTTGATTATGCTATGACAATCTATTTGATTTTTTTTAATCATTTTGAATTGAATTTTTTGCTACATGGGAATAAATATATTAAGCAAATGTATTTTGTCTGCAGTTTACGTCAATGTTAAATGCAAATAATTTTCGAGTCTCCAGTAGTCAAAATCGAGAGCATCCTAGTCAAAATGAAGAGCGCTTAGGAGAGGTATTTTAATTATAATATTTATGATTGAACATGATATTTTTTTTGTTTGCTTGAATTTTAATAAATATCAATGTATCTTATTGTTAATTTGACTTATTTATGCAGGTTTCATTAGATTCCAACTTTTTAGATGATTTACCATCTCTTGTGAGCTAATGATTTTAATTTTTTTGTTTTGGTTTTAAGTTAACTGCTTAATTTATTATTTGTATCTACTATGTTTTATTTATTAACAAAATTTAAATTTTAGGGAAGAGACCATTTGGAAATTGGGGGCGAAGATGTGGGGTCTCTAATGAATGCAGATATTGGCACTGAGGTAATTTTGTTGAATTAGAAATGATCTTTGATATAAGTTTAATGTTTTATATTTTTTTGATTTATTTGAAAATTGTTTTTGTACATGTTGCAGCTTGGCTCTTTGAGGTCCTTTGGAGCTAAAGGAAAGTCTCTAGGGGAAAAAAGTGGTGGACATGCATCCAAAGAATTTGATGTAAGATTTTTTTAATAATTGAATTGTTTTGTAGATGAGTTTAATATCTTAATATTTTGAATTTAGTTTAAAATTGTTTAAATAATTTATGATCTAAATTTATAATTTGTTTTTTTGTGTATTGTAGGTGGAGTTGAGTCCCAGGGAAGGTCCTAGTGGAAAATAGTGGAAAGATATTGGTCTAGATGGATAGTGGTTCAGACTTTATTGTTTTTGTTGATATATATATTTTGTAGTTGTTTTGAACATGGAGGATATTTATTTTTTGATTATATATACATGTACATTGAATTCACATGTTCATCAACTTTTTTTTGGATTATATACATGAGTACATGTCTATTATTTCTCATTTGGTAAATGTTTAGAATATGTTTTGCATGAATGTTTAAAGTGTTTTGATAATATTTATAATATGTTTCGCATGAATGTTTAAAATGTTTTTATAGGTGTAATCCAAGGTTAGGAAATGTTGAATGATGAGAATGAATGTTATGAAGTTAGAAAATGTTGAATGATGAAAATGAATGTTGAATGTTAAGAATGTTTAAAATGTTATTCCAAGTTGGGAAATGTTCAATGTTGAGAATGAATGTTATGTTAAGAATCAATGTTGAGAAAAAATGAATGGGAGGTGTTAGAGAAAAAAGAATGTTGGGAAAGAATGAATGTGAGGTGTTATGGAAGAAGGAATGTTTTTATAGGTGTAATCCAAGGTTAGGAAATGTTGAATGATGAGAATGAATGTTATGACTTGCTAGAAAATGTTGAATGATGAGAATGAATGTTGAATGTTAGGAATGTTATGACTTGTTAGAAAATGTTGAATGATGAGAATGAGTGTTATGACTTGTTAGAAAATGTTGAATGATGAGAATGAATGTTGAATGTTAGGAATGTTTAAAATGTTATTCTAAGTTGGGAAATGTTCAATGTTGAGAATGAATGTTATGGTAAGAATCAATGTTGAGAATATATGTTAAAATTTTTGATAGAAACATGGATGAATTAGGAAGTTTAAAAGCAAATATATGTTAAGATCAAATTTTGATATAAGAGATTTTTAATTAATTTAATTTTTATTTTCAATTTTCAGGTATATTTGATGCGGCTGAAATCATGGCAAATGGGGGTAACGGTTTTTTTGTTTTTTAATCATAAGCAAAGATTCCAGGATTGTGAAGTTTGTGCTAGATTAGAGCAATGATTTTAAACAACAATTTGACGGATTTTCGTTCATTTGTTGTAAATAATCATTTATCTAATTTAGCATAAGCTTCACAATCCTGGAATCCTTGCTTGTGATTAAAAATCAAATGATCGTTATCTCCATTTGCCATGATTTCAGTTATGTGAATTTGCACAAGCGATATTTTAAATTAAAGATTTGGGACGGAGAACTTGGTGACAATTTTAAGACATCTATTTAAGATCATATTTATGGTGAAGTATGTATTAAAAAAACATGTTCGATGGAATTAAAATAATACAAAATTTAATAGGTCTTTTTGTGATTTTTCGTTAGTATCAATCAACCAAAAGTAAAAATTCGGGGCGGAGTGGGGATAGCCACATCCGTTATCTCATCCCTTAGTGGTCTAATAGACATATGGGGACCCGAATAAAGTACTTTTGAATTTTCAAATTATATTTGAATTCATTTTTAAGCATGTGAAAGTACAACCATTTAAGCTTTTATGTTAGTTGTCATTCAAGAAAATATTCATAAAATCTCAATGAAAAAATAAAATCTCAATGAAAAAATATACTGTGCACAACAATTTTGATAATTGGACAAAAAATATATTGCACACAACAATTGACATGGACAAAAATATAGATCAATTTATTTTTGATATGTAGTTAAAAACATCGCAATGGAATACCATCTTCAACTATCCGTTCATGGTCACATATGGATAGTTTCCATTTTTTGGTTTTTAATTGTTTTTTTGATGGAACTTGTATCAATTTTATTCGAGATGCACATACTAAATGACTATATTGACAACATATAACATCGGGCTCATAATCTTGAAAGTAGACATAATTTTTAGTCATGTGTGTCTGTTGAAAAAAGTAGCCTTTTAAAATGATGGATCCTCTTTCGTATGTAAATCCGTTGTCGTTGTAGTCCTCCAATAACTTCATTTTTCCTTCAGTGCATCGCATCAAATAATATTTGACATTTTCGTTGTTGTCTACAGGTGCAATCACAGCGAAAACATCTCCTGTGCAAGTTATGATTGGTGTTAGTGTATTTAAATGAATTAAATTGACTACTTATGGCGATGGATTAGAATGAACAATTGATTAAAAAGTCAAAAACAAGTTTATTACCTTCTCTTACGAGATCTGAAATTCTATCGCCATCAGACGATATTGCTATTTCTTCTGATTCTAATTCTTCAACACTTGCTAGAGGCATTTTTCCTTTTGGATTAATCTCTGTGTGTCTCCAAGCTTTTACGTAGTTGTTTGTTATGTTTTCACAAACTTCTGTAGACTCGACATTTTCAATGCAAATATGACAAAAGCATGATTGCTTTCTACTGTCAAATGCAAACACGTTGTGAAATGATTTTGTTTGAATAGAGTGAAGATCTCTAGTTCCATGTATGGTGCTAGCGTCATATGGTATTGATCTATTTATATCTTGGATCCCAACAAGCCAAAAAAACCTACACAATAAATAGTGTACATGTGTACTTAAATGTTAGTATATACATTTTTTAAAATTTTAAGAAATAATATAAATTAAAAAAATAGTGGACATACCTGCGCACGTCTTTTGATTATTGATTATAATCATGGCTTAGATTTAATTGACACCATTGGACAACCTCTGCAGCTGAATGAAATCGTGCTGAATAATAGTTCATTTGCCATCTTCGAAGTGCTCTTTTCACGCATGCTCCTGCACCATCATGCTCACCTTTTCCATGCCCAGTTTCAAAGAAATTCCAGCGATGTTTAATGTTCAGCGCTTTATGAAGTCGACATAACCAAAAAAATGATCGGGAAGATTTAAATTGACCCGCACATCCATCAGACCATATCCAATGCTCTTTGAATTTGACTTCGCGTTTTTTCAGTGATTCATAGAAAATATTTTCTATACAATGTTGGACAAAATGTGTGTCGTGTGTACGATCATCGCTGATATAGAAGTGATATTCTTTAATCACATCTCGATTGTCACATGTGCTTTCAATGCCATCGACATCCTGTTGAGAATGTCTATATACGACATGGACAAATATCGAAACTTGGTCAGAGTGATAGTATTCACTCTGTATTTCTTTTTGTGCAGCAAATGTATAGTTTTCAGCAAAATCAACCACCGACAAAATTGTTCCGGGTGGAAAAATTTCACGAGACTGTTTGAATTGAAGATCTTGCCATCGTGCTCTATGTGAATGCTGGGTGTATTTATAAATTTCGCTTTCAAATTTTTTGAGAAAATCTGTGACGCATATCTTGTCTTCTAGCAAATCAATTCTTTTGGAATGTGAATCACTAGAACTTGTACTATAGTTGATGTATTCGTATCTTTTCCAATCAACATTTACATTTGACAACGATTGATCATTGTCGATAGGGTATTTATTGTGGAATAACACCAAATTTCCACAATGATGACAATGTTTTCCATTGACACATTTCTTTGAATAAAATACTTCATCGTGATTTCTCTCACATAAAATTTGAGATATGAATTCACGTATCGTTGGCGGAGGTGGTGAATTTGTCCAAAACATTTTACCAAATTCAAGAAACGTATCATAATATAACTGAAATTGCACATGATAACGGCAACAACATGTATCACGTATAGTTATAGGTCGAACATACCATGGTTTTTGTTGCACAAATGTAGTGATTGATATATTAATTCCACGATGATCTTCCTTGAATTTATTGAACAATTGTACTTGTGTCATGTCCATTATATGTTTTGGTTGGCTTTCATATACATTTCGTGATATTCTTTTGCGTATCACATCTCTTGCATTTGGTGAAACTCGAGCATGTTCCAACCAATATTCTCGTACAATATCTTTAACCCCTGCTCCTAATCTATCTTTGTAAGGTTGTCTACAAATAATTGCCCAACAAGCAAGTTCATTATTTTCATCTATCTGCATTCTGAATTTGCTATGTTTGTATAATGTTTTTCTTGATGTTCCAACTGCTTTTGCTAGTTCTGTTGTCAAACGCTTTTGTTTAGTACTAGCTGAAAGAATTGCTGTATGAATTGCTTTACGTGCAGCACTGATATCTTTCTTCCTGGATTTTCCAAATTTTTTTATTGCATCGCCTATATTTTCCATCACATTTTGTTTCAATTTCGACTCTTTTGTTACTTTGTGAATACCCAATAACGATGTAGCACCTTCTAATTTCTTGGACACTAATAAACATCTCAAAATTTGTGCTTGTCCTGCTATTGAGTAATCTTTGAGAACTTCATCATAAAATTTTGTAGCACGATATCGTGCAACATGTATTGGTAGTTTTTCTCCATATTTGTCGCAATCAATGTCTTCTAACATTTCATCATCAATAGTAAAAGTACCTATACATCAAGTTAAATTTAATTTAACATATATCAAAAAATAAAATTCATTATAAAAAAATGAATTTGAAAAATATATGATATATACATACCAGGTTCAATTTCTGGATTTTGAACTTGATCTTCAATATTGATTTCATCGACATTAGCATGTAAATCACTATTTACATCTTCTACAATGTTCTTTTCAACTTCAATTTGTTCTTCTTGTACTCTATTTTCAATTTCCATTTCTTCAACATTGTCATGTAAATCTGTATTTATATCTTCAATAGTTCTCTCTTCCGTTTCAGCAACCCTTTGTTTTTTGGCAATATATCTGAGTTTTTGTTTCTCTCTATTATCATTATCATCACGTTTACGATCAGCTTTTCTTTTACGATTTCTCTTATTGCCCATGGTTGTTTAATCTATAGACGATAAATTAAAGAATCATGTTACTTTATAGTAAAAACAAATAAATTAAGATTTAAAAACATTTACGGAATTTATAAAAACATGAACTGAAATTTACTTTACCTTTTAAAAATTTTGTAAGAGTCTTTTGAAGAAGATTTCTTTGGAATTAACTTTCCTTTGAAAAAATTCTCTGAACAAAAATCTTCTTTGGAAAATAATAAAAACACCTTGTGCCAAGGAAGAAAATAAAACACCTTGTAAATAAATCTTTGTTGTAAAATTCATTCCAAGAATACTTTTTTGAAAAAATATCTACGAAAAAAACCACTAGAAAAAAATACTTTCAATAAAAACTTATTTATAAATATATCTGGGAAAAAATCATTGTAAAGAAACAACTCTTTGAAAAAAACCAAATTTCAAAGAAATAAGAAGTACAAAATTACCTTGTAAAAAATCCTTTGCAAAATAAGATAACTATTTGAAAAAACTCCTTTCAAATAAATAAGAAGTGCAAAACTACTTTGGAAAAAAATCATTTGCAAAATACCTTAGCAAAACAACTATTTGAAAAAACCTCTTTCAATTAAATAAAAAGTGCAAAGCTACTTTGAAAAAAAAACATCCTTGCAAAGAACCTCCTTGCAAACATGTCTAAGAAAAGAAATATTTTGAAAAAACTCCTTGCAAATATCCCTTAAAAAAAACACTTTCAATGTGTTTTGGAAAAAAGAAGAAGAAACATACTTTGTAAAAATCTCTTTTTCAAAAAAATGTTTTCTTTGCAAATATACAACAAGAAAATAAATATTTGGAAAAAACTTCTTGCAAATATGCCTTAGAAATTTTTTTTCTTCAATGTGACTTTGGAAAAAAGAAGAAACATACCTTGTAAAAACCTCCTTTTGCAAAAAATGTCTTCTTTGTAAAAATGCAATAAAAAAGAGATATGTTGGAAAAACTCCTTCAATGTGCCTTTTGTAAAAAAGAAGAAGACATAGTTTGTAAAAACCTCCTTTTGCAAAAAATGTCTTCTTTGTAAAAATGCAATAAGAAAAGAGATAGTTTGGAAAAACTCCTTGCAAATATGCCTTGGAAAAAAAAACTCCTTCAATGTGCCTTTTGTAAAGAAGAAGAAGAAACATAGCTTGTAAAAACCTCATTTTGCAAAAAATGTCTTCTTTGTAAAAATGCAACAAGAAAAGAGATAGTTTGGAAAAACTCCTTGCAAATATGCCTTAGAAAAAAAAACTCCTTCAATGTGCCTTTTGTAAAGAAGAAGAAGAAACATACCTTGTAAAAACCTCCTTTTGCAAAAATTATATCCTCCTTCCGAAATTAGTTTGACAAAAAAATGCGAAGTTCAAACATGCGAAAATAATGAATTAACTTTACGTTTATTTATATGAGTATAAATTTTTATTTTTATTTTTTTTCCGGCCGACGTAATTTTTTTTCCGCTTAGTTATTCGGCCGAATAACCTTCGCCATAAGTTACGGCGCCGTTACGGAAAAAAGTTATTCGGCCGAATAATTATTCGGCCGAATAATCTCTGAAACATGACCGATTCAGATCTCTGCAAAATTTTCAGGTTTCTCCATTTTCGGAAGGAGAAAACCACCTCTTACACAACAAAACGAATGTCGGACTTCATACCAGTAGATTCATCATTGAATCTACTTTACGAGGGTATAAATTTTGTTGTATATAGATAAGAACTGATATTTTTTAAGTTTTATATTTGTGACATGTGTCGAGTTATGATTCAGCTCTTTAAAAAAACAACGAAAAGAAAAATCCATAACTTTGTAAATACAACACCAAAAAAATTGAAGAAAATGTGGGTCGATTCATTGACGTGTCTACTTCAAAAGGGTGGTCGTAGATTTTTTGATTTTATAGCGGGTTGAGAGAAAAGTGGTGCAACAAAAAGGTTGTTGAAAATCGACTGAGTTTCCCCATGGATCGACTTTAAAAAAATATAATAATTAGTATAGAGGTCCATTGGATGCAAACTTATAGTCACACGTTAGTACAATGTGTGTAGATTGTCGTAGCATTTTCAGTTTTCGCAAAACACAAGTCTAACAACGATTTTAGTGGTGCAACAAATCATAATTCTTTTGTAGTCTTTTCATTTTATAAGAACACACTGTCAAACATTTGCGAAATCGACATATCAAATCTTAATAAAAAAATTGAAAAAATTATGAGTAGAAAGCTAACATAATTCTACAAAAGTTTTCTTTTTACGGAAAAGTGAAATTTTAAATAAAAATATCACTTTTGTTCGCCCGAAGTTGAAAGACATGAAAAAAACAGAATTATTTTCTCACGAGACCCCCCAAAATAGACACCCATCTTCATTTTTTCACCCATTTTCTTTTAAAATGAAAATAATGCAACTCAACCTAATAGAAAAACAACTAAATAAACCATGTAAAGCATGTAAAAAAAACTAAATAAAATAAATTGTAAAAATAAAAAAAAATCTATAAACAAAATTGTAAAAGTAAAAAAAAATCTATAAACTTACCAAGATTTTCAACCTCTTTTTAATCCAGTCTTCTTCTTTACTTTTTGTTTGGCTAAGACTAAAGCTAATGCCAATGCCAATGCCATTTTTTCCCATAACTTCATCTTCATCTTAATTGGTCTTGCTTCTTTGATAGACAATAATCTAGAAGCTATGAAGCCAAGACTACTTAAATGGAAACTGTACAATATAGAGACTCATTAAAAAGAAAAGTTTTCCTTTTCAAAAATGCTAGAAGGAAATGCTTATGCTAGAAAGAAAGCTAGCAGTCGCTAGCTTTCCTTGATATTTTGCCATGTGCTTATTTCAAAATAGAGCACATGGCACAAGCTCAAGGTATAAGCTAGCAACCACCAATCACCATGGACAGGATTTTTCTATTGGAAAGCTAGCGACTGCTAGCTTTCTTTCTAGCATAGGTATGTGTTATTATCCTATAAGTAAATGCTTATGCTAGAAGGAAAGCTAGCAGTCGCTAGCTTTCCTTGATCTTATGCCATGTGCTTATTTGAAAATAGAGTACATGGCACAAGTTCAAGGTATAAGCTAGCAACCACCAATCACCATGCCTAGGGTTTTTCTATTGGAAAGCGAGCGACTGCTAGCTTTCCTTCTACCATAAGCATGTGTGACATGCTAGAAAAAAATGTTTATGCTAGAATGAAATGTAGCATTCGTTCAAAATAGAGTACATGGCACAAGCTCAAGGTATAAGCTACAATCACCAATCACCATGGACAGGGTTTTTCTATTGGAAAGCTAGCGACTGTTAGCTTTCCTTCTAGCATAAGCATATGTGTTTATGCTAGAAGGAAATGCTTATGCTAGAAGGAAAGCTAGCAGTCGCTAGCTTTCCTTGATCTTTTGTCATGTGCTTATTTCAAAATAGAGCAAATGGCACAAGCTCAAGGTATAAGCTAGCAACCACCAATCACTATGGACATGATTTTTATATTGGAAAGCTAGCGACTGCTAGCTTTCCTTCTAGCATAAATATGTGTTCTTATCCAAGAAGAAAATGCTTATGCTAGAAGGAAAGCTAGCAATCGCTAGCTTTCCTTGATCTTGTGCCATGTGCTTATTTGAAAATAGAGTGCATGGCACAAGCTCAAGGTATAAGCTAGCAACCACCAATCACCATGGACATGGTTTTTTATTGGAAAGCTAGCGACTGTTAGCTTTCCTTCTAGCATAAGCATGTGTGTTTATACTAGAAGGAAATGCTTATGCTAGAAGGAAAGCTAGCAGTCGCTAGCTTTCCTTGATCTTTTGCCATGTGCTTATTTCACATGGCAAAAGATCGAGGAAAGCTAGTGACTGATAGCTTTCCTTCTAGCATAAGCATTTCCTTCTAGTATAAACACACATGCTTATGCTAGAAGGAAAGCTAACAGTCGCTAGCTTTACAATAAAAAACCATGTCCATGGTGATTGGTGGTTGCTAGCTTATACCTTGAGCTTGTGCCATTTGCTCTATTTTGAAATAAGCACATGGAAAAAGATCAAGGAAAGCTAGCGACTGCTAGCTTTCCTTCTAGCATAAATATGTGTTCTTATCCTAGAAGAAAATGCTTATGCTAGAAGGAAAGCTAGCAGTCGCTAGCTTTCCTTGATCTTGTGCCATGTGCTTATTTGAAAATAGAGTGCATGGCACAAGCTCAAGGTATAAGCTAGCAACCACCAATCACCATGCCCAAGGTTTTTCTATTGGAAAGCTAGCGACTGCTAGCTTTCCTTCTAACATAAGCATGTGTGTTATGCTAGAAGGAAAGCTAGCATTCGTTCAAAATAGAGCACATGGCACAAGCTCAAGGTATAAGCTAGCAACCACCAATCACCATGGACATGGTTTTTTATTGGAAAGCTAGCGACTGTTAGCTTTCCTTCTAGCATAAGCATGTGCATTTATACTAGAAGGAAATGCTTATGCTAGAAGGAAAGCTAGCAGTCGCTAGCTTTCCTTGATCTTTTGCCATGTGCTTATTTCAAAATACATCACATGGAACAAGCTCAAGGTATAAGCTAGCAACCACCAATCACCATGGACATGATTTTTCTATTGGAAAGCTAGTGACTGTTTGCTTTTCTTCTAGCATAAGTATGTGTTCTTATCCTAGAAAGAAATGCTTATGCTAGAAGGAAATCTAGCAGTCGCTAGCTTTCCTTGATCTTGTGATGTGTGCTTTCCTTGATCTTGTGACAAAATCTGTCTCAGGTACGGTCGGCTTCCACGACAGTCACCTATAAGGAATGACATCCTAAGTTGGTCACTAAGTACCTTCGTCAAGTGGAGAAAGAGCAGTTATCCCTCGAACGGTATTGGGTCGTCTCCTTTTCAACAAGTGGTGGTGAGCCCACTTGAGAGAACATACACTCGCAACCTTGGGTTTGACCTCCTATGGCGTGGTGCCGCTCTTTCACTTGCCCCTTGTGGCTATACACGACCACTTGATTTAGAAGGATTTTTATAGCACCCTAAGGACAACAACTATGTTTTTGGATGCCTAGCCCCAAAATCCTACCTAAACTACAAGATTCTTTTGTGCCCTCCTATGGAGGTATTAAGTGAGTAGATTTAAGCTATTTTTGAACTTAGTGAGTGACGAGAGAGTTTCTTGTGTGTGTGTGTGTGCATCAAAGAAAGTGACGGTTTTGAGCGCACATGAGATATTGCATATAAATGAAAAGGATTTTCTTTTAAAATGACAATAATGCAACTCAACCTAATAGAAAAACAACTAAATAAACCATGTAAAAAAAACTAAATAAAATAAATTGTAAAAATTAAAAAAAATCTATAAACAAAATTGTAAAAGTAAAAAAAAATCTATAAACTTACCAAGATTTTCAACCTCTTTTTAATCCAGTCTTCTTCTTTACTTTTTGTTTGGCTAAGACTAAAGCTAATGCCAATGCCAATGCCATTTTTTCCCATAACTTCATCTTCATCTTAGTTGGTCTTGTTTCTTTGATAGACAATAATCTAGAAGCTATGAAGCCAAGACTACTTGAATGGAAACTGTACAATATATTGAAAAAGTTACAAACTTATATCAAATAATTAAATATAAAAAACACTAGCTATTTAGCTATTTTTATATACAAGTAATGCTATATATTACATCTTATATACATTCATAGAGTTGATAACTATTTTTATGTACAAGTAATGCCATATACTTATATACATTCATAGAGTTGATAGCTATTTTTATGTACAAGTAATGCCATATATTACATCCTACATACATTCATAGAGTTGATTATACCATGGAGGTTTACAAAATGAAATTTAGAAATACAACATTCAAATAAATGATTGGCAATTATTTAAAATAGTTATTTAGGTTTAAATAGAATGATTTTTATTTTGAAAAAATTTTATTGTAATTTTTCAAAATCTAGATTATAGTTGTTAAGTGGAATTTTTGGATGTTTCGAAATTTTTAAAAAATGCTGAATCTATTTATACCATTAAAATACAGATTAAAATAAAGCTAATTCTAAATTTACAACAACAAAAACTATAAATTTCAAAAAAAATGCAAAACCATATTTGAAAATAAAGGACAATTTTTTTTCAAGCGAAAAAAACATGTCCTTGTTATTCAATAGAATCAAAGGCCATTAGTACATACAGCTGCTTCAGCATGACATTTCATAACAACTCGTCCAGAGTTCCAGAGAGGGGGAAAGGCACATAATACCAAAAAATAACCCATCAGAAAACTGTCTCATCATGTGATGTGGACTGTCCACAAAATCACATCTACCGAGAGCCAATCACACTCTGATCTACGTTCAAAGGAGACGCACTATAATTTGCAAATGAGACATCTACATGAAAGGGAAAAAACATGCCCTTCAGATACACAAAGACTTCAAGTCCAACAGAAAAAACTTTCAAAATCATGCTCAAAAGAGCTGGAAGAATTCCTTAGAAACCAGGTGATTCTCTATATATTCCATCAAAACACCTTTGCTGGTGTCTTGTCCCGACATGATACAATATTGATTGTTGATTAATTTAGCCCGTCAATAATTTGAATCGTTTTCATAAAAAAAACATGTAAATGAAGATGGGTATACAAGGTTTGTGAATCCATGGTTTGTATAGTTTTAGTATAAAAGGATATTGATTGAATGAAATGTTTCGAGAAGGATAGAATATACATAATTATGTTTTCTTTGTTAAACAATTCATCTTCAAATTGGATTTACTTCAAGACTTTGGTTTCACTTCCAATTATTTACCAATGTAAATACTGTGGCGTGCATTTTAGTAAGCCATTTTAGCAAATTTACACTTGGCCTTTTACAAAACACTAGTGTAAATCAACCGAAGCACCTAGATTTGATCATTACGCGTTATACCTTATATGCCGGTGAGATTAAATATCATCAATATGGTGCTCACTGTGGAAGGTCAAAATAATTATGTCTATCACTACAAACATCAGGCTCCAAAAATTAAATATGTAATGGTTGAATATTATTATTTATTTTATGATATGGATCTCTGATATTCCATATTGAATGATGATATGTTGTAGGGACTTGGTCCTAAACAAGTGATTTTTTTTTTTTTTTTTTTTATATAGTTAATGTGATAAATAATAATTATTAATCTCTTAATGCATATATACTAATGGTTATGATTATCTCGTTTTATAATACTTAGCATAGCAAACACAATTTGTATTTATTCAAATATGAATAAACATATCCCTTAATAAAATAGAGTGTACCATTACAATTTCTATTTATCTCAAGCATGAATGTACATAACCCATTCTATAACTTAATATAACAACTATAATTTATATTTATTCTAAATGTATATAATTACTCAAATATATATGTGCATACCCATGTTAAAACAAGACAATTGTATAATCAATATAGTTTGTAATTAATCACATATATGTACATGCATACCCCTTTTCTCACAAGACAAATGCATAACACCATAATTTATATCTAACTAAATGTATATAACCAAACATACATGCATATGCATATATCTCTTTTATAACATGCAATTGCATCATAATATTTAATATTTTAATTAATTTCTTCCATTTCTATAAACACATGATAATATAGAATTAAACTACATTTAATTAATTCCTATTTCATAGGAAATGTGAACATATAAATAATAGGATTTTATTAATTGCCAACCAATAATTTCACAATTCTTTTAGTGATGACCCGATCTTCTTTAATTCACCCTATTTTATATGTACCTAAAACCTAGATATTTATATTGAGTGAATTCCCACTCTTAGTTAAGAATATGTAGCTTGATTTCTACTTATAATCTTCTACATGATATTATACATAGTGTTGACTTCATTTTCTAAGTAAAGTAATTATTTATATTACTTAAGAATTGCTCATTACTCTCTAAGGTATTAATAAACAGTGAACATTTCTTTTGTCCAAATAATAACTTTATCTGAACATTAAACTTTCTTAAATAAAGTGAGTGGAATATATATATTTATTACTCCAAAATAAATAAATATATATATATATATATATGTATACACGTGTTTATATATAATACTCCTAAGTTAAATGTATAATACAATACTTGACTCATTTCCATGATTTAATACTCCTAAGTTAAATGTATAATACAATGTTTGACTCGTTTCCATCTAAATCATGGTATAATTATAAGATACTAAAAGCAAGAATTAATTCCACTCCGTTAAGTAATAAAAATAAAAGTAACATATCGCTCAATAATGGATGCCTTACTTGATCAACGATTGAATTCAACTCTTAATGTAACTTGAATATAGAATTAAGCGGAGTTTTTCATTTGAGAGAGAGAGAGATCTGTCGCATGGCCACCGATGGATCATGCCTACGATCTCGGTGGAGGTGGACATTACATACATTAAATAGAACTTGCTTTTATAAGGAAAGGCATTAACCTAGCTAATCAAAGGGTTTATCTGTCAACAAGATACAATCCACGGAGGTGTAAAGATGACCAGGTAAGTCTTTTCTCAGAATGGGTTGAGTGCTAAGATATGATCGAATTCGCAGTTTGTGAACTATGAATTAAACAATCAGTATTAATTAAGCTTCCTCCATAATCGCGTTAACACTACGATGGATCAACAGTCGACTGGAGTGATATCTCTGATCTGGTTCTGCTCTTGGAGAGTGAATTAAGCCGTAAATATGGGCATGTATTAACCTGTTAACATAGTAATCGGTTGCAGAGAAGTTCGATCTATAGAGTTTACTGACCCTTTTCTTTTAGAGGGTTCGAGATCCAACTCTAAATTAGAGGTGTTCAAACTAAAATGGAACAAATTATAACTCCAGGATTCGAATAAACAATATCTAAGTTATAATATCACTAGAGTTCATGTATATGCCGGTGTGAGCAAACAAAGATTTATATAAAACGTACAGAGTAGAGGTTGCGGACAGATGGATTTTAGATTTCAATTAGGTATCAAGTGATAAAGCGGTTGAGGATGACTCCTGGGTTCAGATACATAAATGAATCATATACTACAATCTCAATAGAGATCATACATGATTTGAAATGACAGAGAAAAGAGGCTAGTGATCCGTTCAACTGGTAGAAATCAGTTGACCGCAATCTATGATGTTAAATTAATGTACCATAATCTGGAAATTTAAAGTGCAGAGATCGAAAGTCGGATTGTGGCGAATGAGAGTTTACTACCGGGATCATGGAGAGGACAGAGTGGAGAATGGATTAAGTACAACCTGGGCATGATAACGCACGGGGAAAAACCAAGCCAAATAATCCTGCTCATGATCAAGATATTTATTTCTTCAAGATTCAGAACAGATTTTTTTATGATAAACAAGATTTGGGTTATTCAACAAAACCCTTGGGTGTATTTTGATTTCCCAGGATGCCAAATGAATTTACAATAAATCATTTAAATAAAAGAGTACATGGGTTTGAACATGCTAAAATCAATCCATACTTAAATTGACCGGACAAAATTTAAGGATACTGCAGATCGATTGAAAACTCAAGTAAAACAAAATCTGATAAGCCAATTTGTCCACAATTTCAGTATATTAAAATCCTAAAAAGAATATGATTCTGATCCGCAGGTGTATCAATGATTTTGCATAGTTTTAAAATCCTAAAATATAACGAGTTCGATCTACAGGTATGTTTTCTATTTCAGTATAGTTTAAACTCTTAAAAAGAAAACGAATTCGACCAAATGGAGTATCCACGACCTCAACATAGTGACTATGAGTCAACAGAAATGAAATATAATAACTATTTCCACCTGATTTCGATCCACAAAATTCAATCAGGTTTGGAAGTACTTGCCTACTGTTCAACACACCATCAAGTTTCCACAACTAAAATTTCTTTTTTTCAAAGACAAAGAAATTGTACACAACACTTAATGGATTATTTTTACACAACACTTAATTTTGCTTTGTCTTTTGGACACAATGTGCAAAGGTGGAAAATTTTCAATAAGTTGTACTGAGAAGAAGTAGAAGAGAGTGAAGAATTCCACTAGGAAACACTCAAGCATATTCCACAACTAATCAACAAAGAGATTAATGAGACCCTCGCCCTTCCGCTATGTAAACGACGCAAAGGTCAAGGTAAATTACCATGAATTTTGCAAGGGCTTTATAGAAGCTCTCTGAAGGGATGTACTCCCAAGCTTTATTATAGCATGTTTGATATAGGTAATTCAAGGTTCCAAAGAAAATAAAAGACAATAACCTACAGAATTAAGAAGAGGTTCTATCAGTAGCCTTATTAAATGATGAAGATCATCTTTTGGAATAGTATGGATATGGGAAGAAGGAAAAAAAATGAATCCCTAAAATACCTCATTAGGATGGGAAAACCAAATGTCCTATTGATTCAAAAGACAAAACAAGAACATGAGGTCCTAAAAAAGATGGAAATATTATGGAAAAGAAATCAAGGTGTTGCAGTCAGTTCTATAGGGGCCTCAAGAGGAATGGAAACCCTTTGGGATGCCTTAGTTTCAAAATTGTCACTCCTAAACAACCACAATTTCAAGGGACGCTCCAAGGGTTTAGTGAGTATTCATAATTTCATAAGTGAAATGACATTCTTAAATGTTTAACTAGGATAATTTTTATAGGAACCTATACATGCATTGCAAAAAGAGCATATTTAAGTAATATATATGACAATTGATTGTAACTTTTCTAACTTAAATACATCTTTAAATTCAACTAAATCCTAACAATTCTTTTATTTAATAAGCATCCATACCTTCAACTGACACTTAACTCTTCTTTTAATTAATATGCATCCATGGTAATACAAACTAATACTATTTACACATTCATACCTTCCATAATATAAATACTAAAACACATTCATGAACCATTATCGACCTTCACATATTACAACTCTAAAATTTCCACTATAATGCATTATAATGCTAGTCAATCAATGACTGGACATACACATATTGATCACAAAATCACAAGGAGTAATTACATTGTACCGATACATGGTCGAACTAGATGCAGGAGGTTGACTTATTGAATATCGACTTTGTTGACAGATCTCCCAAGAGAGAATCACGCATAAGTTGGCTCATAAGGGATCATTAAATTAGTTTTGCTTACACCGAGGACATCTACATGGGTTAGATTCATCCACGGTGATAGGTGGTAGACTGTTATCCAGATTGATTAAAACCACAGAGATACAGTTCCAGTTCATATAGTGAATTTATGAAAGTCTCAATAATTGTTCAACAAAGTTTTCATCAATTTCCCAAAATCGAAATGTCATTAAAATTTAAAACCACACGCCAAGATCCAAGAGATCCAAGTGCAAAATGCTTGGGTTTTGGAAATCATACGCCAAGATGGATTCAAATGCTATATGAAATTGAAACTAAAACACTAAGTCTGGAGTTTAATGCTATGAACTTTTAAATTCTTAAGCGCCAAGGATTAGCTCATGTAGATCTCTATCAAAGAAGATCTTAGCTAATTGCAGAAATAGAGCGCAGAGATTAAAATATAAGTGTAAGATGGGTTCACTTCAGGGGTTCCGAGATTTGAAAACAGCTAAGATCGGCTGCCGAATTTGGAAACACCCAAAAAATAAAACAATTATGGGATTGGCGACAGGGTCTAACTCATTTAAATGAAATCTGGAATTAATATAGAGGAAAACAATGGGAATTTCTGTCAATAAATGAGGAAATGCAGAGAGAAAAGTATTATTTGATGCAGATCTAAATACTATGTGTCTCGAATTCAAATGCCAAGATTTAGATTTGGAAGCTTTTGAGTTTAGAATCAATGCCATGATCTGAAACACAGGATTTTAAGAACAAAATTTAAAACTACTGTAGAGTCTGGAAACCCACGCTGAAATGGATAAAAGCAGGGTTTAAGAACCAATTAAAATTTATTGTGGGATCAATATAAAGTCTCAGAATGGGCCCTTCCTCCAGATAAGGCAACAGGGTCATAAATCAATTAACTGAAATCTTGAGTTAACGCCAAGAATGGCAAATGCGGATTTCTATGAACAATAGAGAAATAGCAGTTATAACTCCACCCGGACAGCTCCTACCTTTCGGTAATCAACGCATACCAAATAATGAGAAGGAAAAAATTCAAATGTAAAACTGGGGATCAATTCATACTTGCCGTTCTAGAAATGTTAAGGAATATAAATCGACACACAAAGGTTTAAAATAGTAATTCGATTTGTGATTGCAAGATGGAAATGCTAATAAATATGAGACTCAGGAAGCTATTCACATTTCACATTACAAATTTCATAATACAATTAAATTTTGACATGAAGCAGAGCATAATTTGAAAGGTCAGAGTTTCAATTTATGAAATCGACTACGAGGAGTACCTGAAGTTCTAATTTACAGGAGGACGATTCAGCCGCTCCAGCTGCTCGCAATAGGATTCAGGTTCTAATTTGTAGAGGACAAGAACAATGTTTCAGCAGCTCCAGCTATAGGAATTTGCAGGACGAGAATGAGGACCAGCTCTCTTGGCATTTTGCAATGGACTGCACTGCCTTGAATGCAGGTAGATGGGTGTTGAATGCAGGTTGATGGGCGTTGAACCTTGAGGATATGGCGGCAGCTAGACTGTGTACGAAGAGATCTCTAGGATATGGCTGCAGCTGGCTCATGATCAACCAGCAGGTTCGATGGGACTGTCCAAAATTCGAGGTTTTCAATTTTAAAATTTTCATTCAATTATTTCAAATCACATTAAAGGATGGCAGACTTACGACCTCATAGCTTGATTACGAGCCGGTTGGGGATTATGGATAAGACATTGTACGGGCGGGGCGGGGTGAACAGATTGCTGGAATTGCTGGAGGGCTACATGGGATGGATCGATGAATGGATATATTAGATATTAGATATATATTTATCTTTATTGGGATCGTTACTGTAGGTTCGATGGGACTGTCCAAAATTCGAGGTTTTCAATTTTAAAATTTTCATTCAATGAGGTTTTATATTGGAGATATACCTCATGAATAGCCTCATGGAACGAGTAATGGGCATCTGGAATGACAAAATTAAGACAGAACATTCCTGTAGTTCTTCCCTACACGTCGTCAGTACTTCCAGCCCATTTATGTTCTTCAATTCTCACTTTTTTGGGTTGCCAGTCCTAATTCGGCCTGATCCTTACACCATAGCTCGCCTCGAAAAAGCAATCTAAAGAGAGCTGCTGAATTGCCTAAGCAGGTGAGTTCTATATTTGAAAAATTAGCAGCACCTGTACAGGCTTCAGCTACCTGTCCAAATGCAAGACCGCACATCATAGTTTTTGAAATTAATTTTAATCTAGAATCACATGTATGAAAATTGTTTTATATTGTTTGTTTATACTGTGATCAAAAATAAAATATTAGTTAAACATTTAAATTAAAATTTTCTTCAATTTATATGATTTTATTTTAAATAATAAACATAATAGTTAATAAAATAAAATAAAAACCCATTAAAAAATCAATTGATACCTAAAAAAATTAATTTTAATATTACTCAAGTTGAATCTCATTAAAATAAGCATAACAATAATATCATATTGAAAATCATATAAATCATTATTTTAAATTCATCATACAATTGAACATATGTGCATCTCATTGACATTATACACTCATATCACACACAAACTTTAAAGGACAAGCTACATCCATATATATGTGCCTGGATATTAATATATTAAGTGTGTGAGCGATGTTGTCAATAAAAATAAAATATAATTTCATTAACCTGATTTTAATTTAAGCATAGGTTCAATTAGCAAGTATTTATGATTGATTGAATTATATTGTAATTATATATATATATATATAACAAGTGTGAGTCATGTTATCAATCAAAATATAATATAATTTCGAATTTAACTCGATTTTAACTTAAGCATAGGTCTAATTATTAAGTATTTATTTATATGGTTTTAACTTAAGTATAAACACTTAGTTATATTATAATTATAACTTGCATGCCAATACAAACTTAACCATCCATATATATATATATATATATATATATATATATATATATATATATATATATGTATATGTATATGGAGATATATAATATATTAATAGTTTGAATCATGTTATCCATAAAAATAAAATATATTTAATATGATTTAGCTTAAGCATAGTTCCAATTATCTAGTACTTATTTACATGGTTTTAACTTAAGAATAAGCCTAATTATTAAGACTTAGTTGTATTGTAATTTAACTTATATGAAAATGCAAAATTAATAATGAGATTGAATTAAACAAGTATAGACCCATGTTAAACCTTTATGGTAAGTACTAAGAGGGATCCAATATTTTAATTTGTAATTTTTTTTATCTTAAAAATTTTTATATGCGAGGAAAAAAATTATATCCCATGAAATTATGTTATGAGAGGACAAAATTGGTTTTAATCTTTATTTTTTATTTTTCATAACATTAACTTATGTTACATTACTTTTTTATTTTTTATTTTTTTGTATAGTCGACATAGTTTTTTTTATATATTTAATATTTTTTTATTAATGCATAACATTAATGCAAATTAAAACTATTTTGTTAATTGAATATATTTTTCAATTGTGCGTAGATTATATAATATAAATATATAAAAAAGGCATTCACTTAAGCTTGGAAAATGTTATGGTTGATAATAATGCATGAAATTAAGAGTTATGGAAGTAAATAAGAATAGATGTTCATAGTTATTGTAATAAAGATATTATGGAATACAAATGTTTAATTCATAAAACTCATTCATACTTTTTATTTATTATTTAATTTCAAAATAGAAAATGTTATGATTGACAATAATACATGAAATTATGAAATATACTAATAATGAATAAGAATAAATAAGAATAAATGTTAAAAATGTAACATCAATAACATGGATAAGAAAGTTCATAATATATAAAAGAGATTGTAAATACATGAAAGTGTTATTTCATTAGTTCTATTAAACACGTGCTAAAAAAATGAGTCACTTCTTTGAGAGATACTCTTATTTTTTGGGGGCTTTAATCATGAATAAGAATAAATGTTAAAAATGTAACATCAATCACATGCATAAAAAAGTTCCATAATATATCAAGAGAGATTGTAAATACATGAAAGTATTATTTCATTAGTGCTATTAACATGGGTTAAAAAAAAATGAGTCACTTCTTTGAAAGGATACCCTTGGGGGGTTTTATTGGTGTTGTACCGTACAACATATCTACATCAACTGTGAACCATATATTTATATCAATAATAAATATTACGCTTTATACATTCGTGAAAAATAATCAATTTGTAAGAATAATATTTAATTAACTTAATACATATTAAATATATATTTATTAATTATCAATTAAAAAAATTTTAAATAAAAAAACACTCCAAAGACAATTTGATGTTTGACTTTGTGAACCATTTCCCACAAATAATGTACCCCTTCTAAAGTAATCAATTATTTGTGAATGATTGTGATAATTTTTCAACTTGAAAATATGGTTTTGGTGCAACTACCTACACTTGAACCTTTCAACCGAAACTTACTTTAATATTAATTGGAATAAAATTCATCAGTAAAACGCTAAATAGAGCACATATATTAATCTAATTGAAAGTCGATCTAGAAGCTATAGGGCTCCTCGTAATAGTTGTTTATAGCTGAATAATTATACATACCTAAAGCATAAATAGCTACCTGTACAGGCTTCAGCTACCTGTTCAAAAGATAAATAGTTTTTCTTTCAGTAGATAGTTTTTGTGGGCTTTCAAATTTCTATAATAAAGATTCTCCTAGCATAAACATTACTTTTTCTTTAATAAATAATTGTACTTTAATAAATAAATTTGAAAGCCTTCAAATTTCTACCATAAAGATTATTCTAGCATATCATTACATTGTGACTAATAAGGAAAGTCATGAGAAGAAACATTTATTTTTCATTATTAAATAGTTCAAAGACATTAACATTCAAACCTATCATTATGTATATGTTTAATTTTTAAATTTCATTTAAACATATATATAACTTTCACTTTTAAATTAATATTATATTAATTATAGTTGGTTTTAAGAAAATAAAAGGTATAGTCTAAATATTTTAGGTTTTCAACCTTTTCCAAGTATGAATATTAAGTAAAAAATAAAACACACATATATATTGATAAATTTTGCTATATATTTTATTACATCAAATAATAAAGTTATTTGTCCAAAATATGAACAAAGCTTTAAATATATTTTACAAATTCCATCTAGATATACTTAAATTGCATATAAGGAGAGGGTGAATTCTACTATAAGTAAACAAGAAGATGAGGGTGTAAAGTATAAACTTATATATATATATATATATATATATATATATAAAGTGGATGGAGGAGTAGACTCTAAGTAATAGCTCTATGCTTAGAGGTGATGCATTTTCTTGCTTGGATCAATCAAAGTCTTAATTTAGAAGGAGTGGTTGATCTATGGCTTTGTGTGGGTGACAATTGTTAGAGATAAAGTGCACATTTCCACTTCAAAAGAAATTTTTTCTCTTTTCTATTTGAAAGTGAGATTGATAAAAATGCCATCCCAAGTAGAGGACTTTATAGGATTTTCAAAAGGTTGCTTTAATCTTTTAGTGGTACAATCATTTAGCTCAAGGTATGCCCCTAAGGATGAGATTTTTGACTTGGGAAAGGGTTATTAATTTCAACAATACAAGGGCCTTAAGGGCCACTAGGGAGAAACTGGGGTTTTTATATGACCCATTGTTGGAAACCCTATCTCTTGAAGGAGTGCCAAATAACCTTGTTTGCATACGCACTACTAGAGGCTTTCCAAAGGAGATTATCTTTGTTATTAACATAAAGGAATGCTCTCAAATCGTAGATTATGAAGATCTTCCTATTGGGTGTTGATTATGCCTTAATCATGTGAACCATTAGAGAGATTTCCCAAGTAGAGACATTGTTCTTCACAAATCAAAATGATCCAAGATTAATGATTACAGGGGGAAGAAGAAGTTAAAATTGATGGGGGGATGTTAACTCATCCTTGAAGATATCTTCTGATGAATTCTTTGTGACTACTTTGGAGGATACCTTGGTAGAAAATATGAAGGATTTAGAGGGAATCCATAAAAAAAATTTAAAGCAATATTGATATAACTTAACATAATTGCGCAATATTTGATTTTCAATTATTATTGGAATATGCATTCTAGTTTATTTACCCCAATAGTTTCGATCAGTCTCTAGGATCATCATTAGGAGTGAAAAGAGTGTTAGATTTTCTGAATTTACTTCAATATGATCTAGGATCTTAACTGAGAGAACAACATGTACAGCATATCTACAGCATATCAATCATGGAGACAATAATGCAAGCACACAAGAGACACAAAGATTTACTTGGGGAAAACCATAAAGGTGAAAAACCCCAATAACTTCCTCAGAGATAGATAGAGCAATGATACAACCAACCAATAGAGATAGCCATAACCTAGCAGCAATCCTCCTCCTCCATAAGTGCGCCTCTCCTTCTTGAGAGCATGTGTGAGAAGTGAGTTAGCAAATAGAGTGCCTCCCACACTCTATTTATACTTGACTTGACTTGCCTTTTTACCTAACTCATGTCGGCTCGAACTTTACCACATAACATAATGCTGAGTGGGCCGACCCCCAAATAGGGTGGTCTAATAACCCTTTGACCCACATGGCCGACCCCCAATAGGGTGGTCTAATAACCCTTTGACCCACATGACTTATACAAGGCCGACCGCAAATAAGGTGGTCTAATAACCCATCAAGTATAAGTTACGACACTTACAATATAAATGACGACACTTCCTTATAGAGGAATAATACCATCTCTATAGGAATACAATATACATATATGTGAAATACATTCCGAAGTTACATATACATCAACACTCCCTCTTAACTAGGAAGGTATTTCTCAGCACAGTTCTTCTAGCACAAGTCATCTTCTCTGGATCATCGTCACTGGATAATCGTCATCGAGTCATCATCATCGTCACTGCTGCTGCTATCTCAATCAATCTCTGAATCTACTCGTCATAGGAAGTTCTACAGAGCCAGTCCTTTTTCATACTGGATGTAGGCCCACCACCTACAGGTCTTCGTCATCACTGGCCATACTGTGGAATCCTCAGGACTTTTACGTGCGTCACAAAACCTCGCAAGAGCATCCCAGGCTGTTACGAGCACACAGCTCTACCTATAGGATCTCCCAGGGCAATGAATTACATGTGACCTCACCACAAAACCTCGCAAGAGCATCCCAGGCTGTTACGAGCACACAGCTCTACCGATAGGATCTCCCAGGGCAACGAATTACATGTGGTCATGGCAAAACCTCGCAAGAGCATCCCAGGACTGATTACAGGCACACAGCCCAACCTATCGGATCTCCCAGGGAAACGAATTACATGCCATAGGACAAAACCTCGCAAGAGCATCTGCCAGATATCCCAGGGCAACGAATTACATGCCATAGGCAAAACCTCGCAAGACTATCTGCAGATCTCCCAGGGCAACGAATTACATGTCCTCCCAGAGCAAAACCTCGAAAGAGCATTTGCCAGATGTCCCAGGGCAACGAATTACATGCCATAGGAAAAACCTCGCAAGACCATCTGTAAATCTCCCAGGGCAACGAATTACATGCTCATATGCACAACCTGATCCACGGCCATATAGTATCAACCTGATACTCACCATACATCATCCTGATGTATCCATGATCATCCTGATCATCATCACTGCAACGTCCTGCTGCATGTCATCTGGAGCAACATCTTGAAGCTCGTCATCTATGATCATCCTGATCATCACTGCAACATCCTGCTGCATGTCATCTGGAGCAACATCCTGAAGCTCGTCATCTATGATCATCCTGATCATCACTGCAACATCTTGCTGCATGTCATCTGGAGCAACATCCTGAAGCTCGTCATCTATGATCATCCTGATCATCACTGCAACATCCTGCTGCATGATCCACCTGATCATCAATGCATCTACCTGATGCATACCAAGTATCATACATGATCCTCCTGATCATCAATGTATCCACCTGATACAAATACATGATACATATCATCATACATGATCCTCCTGATCATCAATGCATCTACCTGATGCATACCAAGTATCTACCTGATACATATCATCATACATGATCCTCCTGATCATCAATGCATCTACCTGATGCATACCAAGTATCTACCTGATACATATCATCATACATGATCCTCCTGATCATCAATGTATCCACCTGATACAAATACAAATACATGATATATATCACCATACATGATCCACCTGATCATACAATGTATCCACCTGATACATATACAGATACATGGTCCAAGCATCCAACATGATGCATATACAAAGTACGTACACATGATCCAACTGATCATATCCAGCATCAACATGATGCATACATAAAAATGATCCAACTGATCATATCCAAGCAGAAACCAGAACATCATCCTGATGCTCATCATCCAGCGCTTACATCCACAGCCATGTGAAGGATCCTCCTTCCAACATGCTTGGAATGGCTTCAGCAAATGTGTCCATCACTTCTTCCTCGAAGTGTCCTCGATTTGAAGAACACCAAGCCTCTCTCTGAAGTACTCGAACTTCACTCTGGCTAGCGGCTTCGTCAGCACATCTGTAATCTGCTTGTCTGTCGCAACATATAGGAGCTTCACAGCTCCTCTTTGCACCATATCCCTGATATAGTGATATTTGATCTCTATGTGTTTCGACCTGTCATGAAACACTGGGTTCTCGGACAGCTTCACACAACTCTGGTTATCACAGAAGATACCAGTAGCCTCCAATGGGAGATCAAATAACCCAGACAGTAGCTTCCGTAGCCATACTGTCTCACAACTAGCTGAACATGCTACAACATACTCTGCCTCAGCTGTACTCAGTGCTACGCAGGACTGCTTCCTGCTAAACCAAGAGATCACACCTGATCCCATACTGAAGCAACACCCAGATGTGCTCTTCCTATCTGCAGCACTGCCAGTCCAATCTGAATCAACATAACCCTGCAGGTTAAACTTTTGATTCACCACATATCTGATCCCATAATCCACTTTACCCTTCAGGTACCTCAGAACATGCTTTACAGCAACCAGGTGAACACTCCTCGGATCCGTCAGGAACTGGCTCAATGTGTTCACAGCAAAGCAAATGTCTGGTCTCGTGTTCGTCAGGTACATCAAGGACCCAATCATCTGACGATACAAAGAGACATCAACTGGATCAGATGAAGCATCACATAGAAGCTTCAGATTTGATGCCATAGGTGTGGCCATGGCCTTGCAATCCATCATCCCGAACCTCTTTGGGATCTCTACTGCATACTTCCCTTGTCCAAGGAAGATTCTATCTGCACTCTGCCACACCTCTATGCAAAAAACAAATAGTGCATCATCCCCAAGTTCTTCATCTCGAACTCGGTAGTAAGCTTCCGCTGCGTGTCGGCAATCAATCTATCTTCACCATACCAAGTTCTGCACATATATGATTTCCTATCATGTGTCTCAGAACCAAGTGGCTGCTCTACATGCACTTATTCTTCAACTACACCATTCAAGGAAGCTATCTTGAATCCATCTGGTGTATCTTCTATTTCATCACTTTTATATTTCTCAATGCTGCCATCTGCAACATGCTTGATCTGATAGTTCCGTTTGGAAGTCATAGCAAACTTCCCTTCATGTCTTGGGATTACATCCCAAACATCATTCTTCATGATCGACGGATCATGGCATTTCATTTCTTCATCCCAGATCCTGGGAACTTCAATATCTTCAATATCTTCAATAGATATCTTTGTTGCTGGAACAAATGTTGTAGTTCTTCTTTTGTAGGAGATGGCATACGATCTTTCCTACACAACAAGTTAAATTGCATGATTAGAAAACATCTCATAGTTTTCTGAACAAATTCTTACACATAAAGAAATATGCCATACAGTCATGCAATTATCTTAGCCAATGCTTCAATACAACATTTATCCATATTCCGTAACTTTCTAGATGCCTTCCAATCTCTACCAGAACATTGTTAAGAGTGTGCACAACTCCCAACATGTCAGCAAAGAGGTTTCATTCTAGATAAGTAGCAATGGAATGTTGTACAGTGCCATAGGCTACTTACCCATGCATATTAGTAGTATACTGTTCATTAATGTAATTATTCTAATATGCACAATACATATCCTAAGTCTAAGACCATGAGCATATACATCATTGAACAATTTTATTTAAACAAACAAATATGCAAGAAGTTAAAATACTTATCTTTGTTTGTTCGTTGGGTGGACTCCCTCTGAGTCTTTGCTTCCTTACAGGAGCTGCTGGAGTCCTAATCTGAAGTAGCTTCTTCTACACCTTTCTGTTGTGGAAAGATTGTCAACTCCCTCTGAATATCTGCATCCTTGCAGAAACTACTGGAGTGTACTCCCTCTTGATCTTTGCTTCCTGGATTACCTGTTCTTGAATCTCATATTCATCCTTGGTCCCTATGCATGCTTATTAGTATCACGAATGTGTTATCCTTGTGATCTCATATAAAATCATACATTCATTAATATACTATTAAAACACAATAATCTCAAGCATGTATAGTCATGATCATTTCAAACAGAAATAATAAGCATTAGCATTCAAGGATTCTTATGGTTAGTCAAATCATAAGAAGCATAACATGTCTAAACCTATAATAACTCAAACATATGACTGTTTAGGTTAGTTGAATCATCAATCAAGATAAGAGATATAAAATGCACAAAACCTGTGATTATTCAAACCTATATCATCATGATTCTTCTGGTTAGTCATATCATCAATTATGGTAAGAAACATAATATGCATACAATCATGATTATTCAAACTTATGACTTCATGAATAATCATTATCAACAACATTATAAGATCCTAACACAAGGTAGGATTCTAACTTGATATAGGAAAAACATACCTGGATTAGCATGCTAGCTATTTATGTCTAACATACTCACATGATGTCTTCTTGTTCTTCTTCAATGACTTGTGCTAGTAACCTGTATATCTCATAGGTTAACTCTTACAAAACCAAGTTATACATACCTCGTAAATGGATCTTCTATGAGATCCATGACAATGGATGAATCTTTGTCCTCATGTTATCATGATCATATGTTCTTGGACCAGAACATGATTTGTCTTTCTTGGTGTACCTTTCATGTTAGTAGACAACATAAACCTCATACAACACCATAATGCATTAGTACAATCATAAGTGTCAACACCCTAACCAATGAATATCTTCTATCATGCATTCATAATTTTGTTAAGGTGATACGACAAATCTAAAATCAAAATTGTACTGACCGTAATTACATGAAGACAAACATATCATAAACTTAATCATAGACAAATATTGAAACATACCTCAATGAGTCATACCTGTTGAGATCGCTTGTAATCTTCTTATGTAAGGCCTTAGCCTCATCTCCCTCTGAAACAGAAACTTCTTCACTTATGCAGATGATCAATCCATCTTCTTCTGGGATTAACCCAATCCACTTGATTTGCAAGAAATGGACCTGGAGCTGGATATGGGTTTGTCAGAGAAACCCCAAAAATTCAAACTTTGAATTTCAACCTTCTGAAAGGATAGAAATATGTGTCTTGATGAGCTGATCAAGCTGGTATATTCAAAATTTGAAGACTGCAAAGTTTCACTCCTCAATTTTGCCTTTGAAACTTCCGGATTCACTGGACGTGACCCTGAACTGGGGTTTGATGAAGCCCACTCTTCTCCCCAATCAAAATGTTTGATCCAAATCTCTAAGCTTCTATTTTTCTGAGGAGCTTCCAGCCGTGGTCACAGATTTCAAAAATTCCCATTTTTACAGAAGCCCTAATTTTCCACTTTTCTGATCAAAGTCCTGAACTAGGGTCTAATCAAGCCCGTCCTTCTGCCCAACCAAAAATTCTGATCTTTGTCTCTAAATTTCTATTTTGATGAGTAGCATCCAGCCGTGGTCTCCGATTACAAAAATTCCAACTTTCTCCAAAGCCCTAAATTCCGGAAGCCATGAATGAAGGTACCAAAAAATAATTCTGTTTTGACAGAAATATGTACCTGATTGTTTCTGGTGTAACTCCGAAATTTTTGATCCACAGGGTCTGAAAACGTTTTCTGAGATAGCCTGACCTGTTATCTTTCCATCCTGATAGGTCTGACCTCAATTGGATTCTCTGAGAGAGAGTTATGCTAAATGTCGCAACGTGACCTGTTTTGGGATAAAATAGGAGAGCGAACTTGTACGGCATGCCACGTGTCACTATTTTAACTTCGGCCTCTGAAAAAGTTTTCTGAGATAGCTCGGCCTGTTAACTTTCCATCCTGACAGGTCTGACCTCAATTGGACTCTCTGAGAGAGAGTTATGCCAAATGTCGCAACGTGACCTGTTTATGGGATAATACAGGAGAGCGCACTTGTACGGCATGCCACGTGTCACTGGTTCAACTTCGGACTCTGAAAAAGTTTTCTGAGATAGTACAGACTGTGTACTACCTGTCACTTTTAACGAAATTTCATTTGGAGCTTCCTAGCCCAAGATATGACCTTTTTCCCAAGGTCACCTGATTTTGACTCAGATCTGGAAGAGGCAGAAACCATATATTGTACAGATCATAAATCACAAAGTACAACGAATTAGAGGTTGTCCTTTGGACACAAGATACCTGGAGATCTTAGCTTCGGCCTGTAATAATTTCAGATCCGAAAACTTCGCCAAAACGGATTTATAGCGAAAGTGCTACGATGACTGGTTTTTGCTATATCAAGCCCTAGCATCGTAAGTGCAACAAGTGTCATACATGCCATATCATGCCTTCTTTCAGGCTAGCTCTAATACCATGTTAGATTTTCTGAATTTACTTCAATATGATCTAGGATCTTAACTGAGAGAACAACATGTACAGCATATCTACAGCATATCAATCATGGAGACAATAATGCAAGCACACAAGAGACACAAAGATTTACTTGGGGAAAACCATAAAGGTGAAAAACCCCAATAACTTCCTCAGAGATAGATAGAGCAATGATACAACCAACCAATAGAGATAGCCATAACCTAGCAGCAATCCTCCTCCTCCATAAGTGCGCCTCTCCTTCTTGAGAGCATGTGTGAGAAGTGAGTTAGCAAATAGAGTGCCTCCCACACTCTATTTATACTTGACTTGACTTGCCTTTTTACCTAACTCATGTCGGCTCGAACTTTACCACATAACATAATGCTGAGTGGGCCGACCCCCAAATAGGGTGGTCTAATAACCCTTTGACCCACATGGCCGACCCCCAATAGGGTGGTCTAATAACCCTTTGACCCACATGACTTATACAAGGCCGACCCCAAATAAGGTGGTCTAATAACCCATCAAGTATAAGTTACGACACTTACAATATAAATGACGACACTTCCTTATAGAGGAATAATACCATCTCTATAGGAATACAATATACATATATGTGAAATACATTCCGAAGTTACATATACATCAACAAAGAGAAGGATACAAACTATTGAGGTAAATAAACTAGATTGCATATTTTGATAATAATTGAAAAACCTTTATATAAATTAAAGGGGATAAGATTAATTCTAGATGAACAGGTGGGGTTGTCTACAAGTGCAAAGGGTATGCAAGTAGAGTAGATATAAGAGGAAGTGGTAGGTGAAACTTCAAAGGGACTCATAGTTGCGGTGTCCTCAAAGCTACTAAATATACATGAGTATCAGAGCATGGTCACTATATTAGATGACATGTCTCTTACTATTAGCATAATTGAATTAGTTTGAATGAGAATTGACTCCCTTAATTGTGATTTCATGGGGATTCTATCACAACTAACCAATGAAGAAAATTATTTTCAAGATGTCTCTAGTGACGCTTATGACATTATGTCTTTATTTCTATCTTCTAGTGATCAAGTCAAGGGTGAGTCCATATCAAAAGTGATCAAATCATCACTTGTTCCTTTCAAGGAAACATACATTTTACTCAAGATACTTCCTTTTCTTTACTTTTCTTAGAGTAATAGAGTTAGTGCGCATTTTTGTATGTTGGATTATGGAAATTTTCTTATCCATTGTATTTTTTACTCTATTAGGGTCTTTCCCTAACTCCCTTAATAGATAGGTTGTTATGTAGTGGGGCCTATAATATGGCCAATGAAGTAGATATAATGTGAAATCAATATTTGTAACAAGACTTACTAGAAGGTTCCACCTATTAGAAAGTATCTATACTATGAAATCAATATTTGTAAAAAGACTTTTAATGCAAGATTCCACCTACTAGAATGTTCCTTCACTGAGAAGGCTTACTAGAAGGTTATTCCTACTAGAAATTTCCTTCACTAGATAATATATATAGGAGTAGAAACAATGAAACAAGACATGTCCTCTAAATTATTTTATAATTGGAGCTTGTCTTCATTTGGAGGCTACCCCCTTGAAGAGGCAAGTGGATGTTGCTTTTATCAATTGATATTGTGATATTTCATTATGTACAATTGGCTATTGTTGGTAATTTTTTCTTTTCATATTGAAATCTTGATTTCTTTTTTATTTATGTTTTGAGTTTCTAGTTATGATATTAAGGTTCATAACATTTAGTATCAAAGCACCTTCCAAAGCTAAAAATTTCAGTTTTTTTAGACTAGATATGTGTTTTAGCATCGATAAGTAGCATAGTGATCTACCGTTTAGTAGGTAAACCTATGGTTTGGGAAGCATACATGTAAATAATACAATTGATACTTACTCGCATTTTTTGGACACCGTTGTAACCTCTATTGGTACTCATTTGAGGGGTATCACATCAAATGGAGCCTATATATGGAAGTTTACTTCCACATACCCTCAAGTATAATAAAAGTCCCATAGGAAACCTAAAACCATATTTAGATAATCGAATTAACAATTTTGTTTCTATAGTGGCATCAAGCACAACACTCCATAAGATTACTCTTTAGTACTTGGGTAGTCAAGTAGTATGACTAAGTGGATGATTAAGCCTCCTTAAATAGTTCCCTAAGAGATTGGGTTGAGTTACTATTTTGGATGTTGCAAGTATATAAGAGACCTATAAAACCTAACACTCAAGCCCTTAATATCCTAGAATAAAAATACAAAGAGAGAGGGCGGGGGGGGGGGGGGGTTTCTACACCCTTATTCACCACAATCATTGCACTATGTCATGCACTCACTGCTTAGCTTTGCAAGGTGACGAGTGATGACTGATGACTACGAGGTACTAGCCACTGGGATTTGACTCTGAATCCCGAGTCACTTCGAGCTGAGATCTAAGGCCGAAACATTGTGCCTACTACCTATGTGAACCTGGCTACCAATGTCCACTCATTTTTCCTCAAAATGAAATTCAAATTGCCCCTTTGATGAGTCCTCCTATACAAGACTTCATTTATTGCATGAATGTCACAGGCTCACGAAAACTCTAAACAACACTCAATGGCATGCAACTACAAATAATGGCATGCAGCTAGAGCCACAAACCAAGCAGAGGTTGATTTATGCATTGATATAGAGAGGTGGCACTAGGCACACAATATGGAGAAACAATGAATGAGAAAAAACATTTTGACCAAAGCACCACAATGGTTATTAATAAAATTTAAAAAAACAATTTTTGGCTCATGAATTGTCTTCAATTTGATCTGTGGTATGATCATGATCATGTAATCTCCCTTCGTCTTTCCAAACATATGTGGTTTCTCACCACGTTTCTCTTCGACACTCGCCACCAAAATATGTATAAAAATTACATGTCTTTACATCCTCTTCCATTTAAATCCTCATCGCATAGTCATGACTAAGGATTATTTTGCATGCACATCCTCACCTTCTATTATCAATTGGTTCAAGGCACAGAGACAACCATAAATTATCAAATGTGTTAAGACGCAAAGAGTAAGAGACAACTATAAGTAAGTCTTATATTAAATTTACCATATAAATCTTTAACTGGCACTATCATTTGAGATTTGACAGGTTGGATTGTTGTGATCTTCTTATCACTGCTTACCAATGTGATTGTAAGGCTTCTTTGATGGTGAAGTCCATAATTTTGAGTCTTCTTCCTCATTCTCATGCCTTTTGGTAAGACAATAAGGAGGGCAGTGGCCCGCATTAGTAGGGAAAACAATTTCGACATAGAGGTAGATAGATTAATTCTTTCATTAAATAACTTAAATTTCATGCCAGTGACTATGAATTCACCGAATCGTGGATTGGTAAAAAACACATCAAATTTTAGAGCCTCGAGCTCTTAATTACTCATGTGTCTAGAATTTTCGCAACTCGAGCCATTAACAAACTTCTTTTATTGTTATGATTCAATTTAAAAGGTAGTTGTCGAGACTCAAACATGCAGCAAGTCGCAAGGCTCTAGTTGACTTAGGATTGATTCCATTTCCCGTCCATCCCATACCTGTATGTTGTCGCGACAAGTGTTGAACAAAAAAATTTGATGCCCAGGCCCTTATGATGCTAGCCTTGCTAACTTGCTTGGTAGGGAGGATTTTTTTTTAATGTT
The DNA here is from genome assembly GCA_027924585.1 of Larix kaempferi. NCBI lineage: Eukaryota > Viridiplantae > Streptophyta > Pinopsida > Pinales > Pinaceae > Larix > Larix kaempferi. The sequence goes on from BSBM01000866.1 coordinate 7,640,000, forward strand.
TTTTTTTGCTATGTATTATTTTTTCTTAGGGGGGCTAATGTCCATCATTCTTACATCTCTCAAGCTTGGATGGTTTCCCTCTCTCCAGTTTGAATTAAGGTTTTGGTTGGTTTTATATGTATATTTTGGTTGTAGGTTTATTATAGCCTCATTTTGCTTAGTGGCTTTTTTTGTACATAGTTAACAGTGAGTAATTTTCGCATGGTTCTAGTTTTATTTTAAGACTATATCTTGCGATCTAACCCAAAAAATACAACAAAATAGTTGTTATTTTAATGAACTGTAAAATTAATGTTACATATATGTCAAATTAATGTGTTCAAATTCCGTTGTATTGAAAAGATACCATTTTATCATGTAGATATCTATTGAGGAGTGCCCAATTATTTAAGATTGTAAAAATTTGGATGGGCAATATTTTTTTTTTGCATTTTTGGGAGGAAGGGTTTAGTTAATTTATACTTGTCAATTGAAGTACAATCATTTAAATTGCCCTTCATCTTTGAAAGGCTCCAAGAACAAATGCCCTTCCAATAAAAATTAAGACCCACCCTTCAAATTTGATCACTGCCCTCCTTGAATATGATTATATATATATATATATATATATATAATAACGAAAATATATAAAACAAAAACAGAAAACACAAATAATAAAAATATATAAAACATGGACATATAAAATAAATAACAAAATATATTTAAAAAAAATAAAAATAAAAACACAAATAAGAAAGATATATAAAACAAAAACAAAAAACCCTAGCAAAACATAACAAAGTATTCATTTGAATTTTGAACTGCCCGCGAAATCGAGTATCCCCGCTGTAACAAAACGAGTATCCCCGCTGTAACAAAGCATTCATTTGCATTTTGAGTTGTCGGTGAAATCTCAAGTCTCCCTGCTATTATGGATTTTGAAACCCTAGCAGGTGGTTTGTAGCTTCAATGGAACAGATCATATAAATTGTGACATATTTCTACCAGGGATCCTCTGTTACTGCATTTCAAATTATTGGGATTCTACGGTATTTTTCACTCTCCCTGCTTTTCTTTTCTTTTTAGCAATTTAATTTTCTTGTTTGATCTTTGCGCTCTCTTTATACTTTTCTCTTTCCCTGAAATTCATCTCTCGTTGAGAAGGTCCTGAAATTCATCTCTCGTTGAGAAGGTCTTTATACTTTTCTCTTGTTCCAGTGCTGAACCCCTGCATTTGTCACTCCATCACATAAATCATATGTAAATTATGGATTACACAAACATTTGTTGAGTTACATTAACCATACACTCATACAGAGGTATCAATTAACGTAGAAATGGATGTTTTAAATCAAAAGAACATGAAATGCTATCTATTAACCAAATTTAGAAGTACAAGATATATGGCCTGTTACACAATAAGGCCACGCAGCCCTGTTCCTTCCTCCTATCTTACCCACTCTGTCCTCTGCTGGTTTATGATGTTGTCCTGCAGTTGTTGCTTTGCTCCTGCATAAAAATTCATTATGGCTATTGCTAGTGTTTCATCCCCTGCGTCCTTTGTCTTGTGCTCCATTATTTCTTCCCATTCTTCCAACATATTTGTGGAAGACTGACTGCTTCCACCTCCAGATACATAAATAGTGCCATACCCACGAGTTGTTAAAGATGCAGATAAATAGTGCCATACCCACGAGTTGTTAAAGATAAATAGTGCCATACCCAAGAGTTGTTAAAGATGCAGTTGTTAGATAAATAGTGCCATACCCACGAGTTGTTAAAGATGCAGATAAATAGTGCCATACCCACGAGTTGTTAGAGCCACGAGTTGTTAAATATGTACTTCTCTCTACGCTTGCACAAAGTATGATCACATCAATAAAAATAACTCGTTCCTCACATTGCATAGGTTCTTTCCTAGCCATAAAAATGAAATTTTCCTAAGTTCTCCAGCATGAAGAACCTGAATTTATATTAAGTTTTCCAGCATTGTCATTGCTATTTAGAGCTTCAAAAGCAGCCTTAAGTGATTTCAGGCACCCTGGTTCTTTTAGCAAGTTATTCTGTTGTAGATTATTATCACCAACACTGTCAAGACACTCTTCTTCAATATCTGAATCTGAATCAAACTCAGCATCAGAGGAAACTGAGTTTGCCTCTGAAAGGACTTCAAACCCCTCATCATCAAAAGAGTTAAACCTGTCAGTTTCATCCCTGTGTTTCCCATTATCATCTGAATAATTTACCTGTGGATACCCCTACCAAAAAAGGAGGGTAACATCTAGATGTTATCCCCACTTTGGCAGAGGTGTCCATAAGCACAACAGGAAGGCTTTTTTACAAACCAACAGTCATATTTTTGCTCAGGATTTCATGATTGTGATCACTAATGAAGAGTTGTAGGCTTTGTTTTTAAATTTTAATCACTCTGTCCAGATTTAGATGCATCTGCAGAGGTTTAGAATTTGTTTCAGATGAAGGAAGTTTAAGATACCAGAATCTTTAGTTGAATCCCAAACAGATGAACATACTTCAGAATTTAATATGACTTCTCTGGTCACTAGCCCAGACAGAATTGACCAAATAGTAGTGGCAATTTTCATTAAAGAAGTATGGATTACAGTTGCAGCTTCTACTAGTAACTGAACCTCCTGTTCAAAGTTATTTGCATCAAAAGGTTTTTAGGATTGGAGCAGTTTCATAAACAAAGAAGAAGATGTCGAGGCTGGAATTACATTGAAAATTATACAGCTGGAGCTCGATAGGTATTGTTAAAGCATTTCTCCAAGAGTATTGAAAACAAAAATTCAAAGAAATTGCCCAAAGACAATTCATTGAGCTACAATTGTGGGATTTACAAGATAAAGCTTGCTCTAAGCTTTGACATAGGCCATACCTGTGGCTCCTCTAATGGTACAGAGCGCACAAAAATCTCTTAGAAATACACTCCAGACAGACACTGCGGCAAATTGAAGCAATACAGGAAAGTGTAGTAATGCATGGTTTGGCGTTAAGAGGGCCCTTAATTCGCAACTTCAGGAAATAGAGGCAAAATTCAAAGATACAGAGAAAGAAGATTGGGTTTTTGTATTCATGCGATTGCTTTCTCTCTACTTTAATTAATTGTTCTTCCATTCAGGAAACCTTTTTAAATGGACCAATACTTCTTCCAATTCATGATCCAACTCTGTCCTCTGCTGGTTTATGATGTTGTCTTGCAGTTGTTGCTTCGCTCCTGCATAAAAATTCATTATGGTTATTGCTAGTGTTTCATCCCCTGCGTCCTTTGTCTTGTGCTCCATTATTTCTTCCCATTCTTCCAACATATTTGTGGAAGACTGACTGCTTCCACCTCCAGATACTATACTTCTCTCTACGCTTGCAAAAAGTATGATCACATCAATAAAAATAACTTGTTCCTCACATTGCATAGGTTCTCTCCTAGCCATACAAATGAAATTTTCCTAGGTTCTTCATGCTGTCCTAATGCAATGTGTTAAAGATACCTTCCTTGGCGTTCACCTTTGAATGCTTTTGACACTTGGGAGCTTGGGTTGGACACTTGGATGCATTCATTTTGTTGTAACAGCTTGACATATTTTTAACATAAACAGGCGTTTCGCTTGATCACTACCTTTGAATTAATGAGCTTGGCCAACAATTTAGACACCTGGATGCTTGATGAGCGCTTCACTTTATATTTCTGTGCATGGAACAATATACCACATGGATTAAACAATCAAAACCGTAAGTGTTTATATACGGTGGAATATGGCATTCCCTTCGACGCGTAGTGCAAGGCTTGGGGACCCGTGGGCTTTCATGAGTGTGCTTTGGCACTTGCATGTTGATGACTCTAGGCGGTAAGTATGAAGGTTGGGCTTTGATGTTGGCTTGAAATGGACATAAATAAACTCATGAACCACAAACCCTTATAAATTTTTCTAATAAGCTTTAATAAGCTTTACGTGGATTGCTAATAAGACATTATAAATTTTTCTAATAAGCTTTAATAAGCTTTACGTGGATTGCTAATAAGACAAAAGCCTTTTGTTTTATATAATCCCATTTTAAAATAATATAAAATAAAATCTTTTTAAAACTATATAAAAGAGTTTTAAAAGAATACTTTATACTATTTTATATAGTTTTAAAAAGATTATATTTTATATTTATTGTATAATTAGTAATTCTTTTTTTTTTAAATACTTGGGTTATATTTTAACATGGTAAGGGTATTTGGCAAATGTAAACTTCGTATATTAAGCGAAGCAAAAGTTAACTTGAAAAATTGGAGACTTTGCTTAATGAAATTTTGAATGTCAAAGGGTGAGGACAAATCCCAAGATTTAAAGATTTGAGATAAAGACAATTGACCAAGCTGACTAGAACACTCATGGTTTTAGCAAAAATGTTAGTGGACTTTCCAGCAGCAAAAATCGGGGTCCCTCTTTATATGTACGTTGTCGGAATCTAAATTTTTTTATGGAGTAGATCCTGGTACCAACACTTACCACAAAGAAAACCTAGGGATGAGGGGAAATAGTGTTTTGATTAAAGTCTTTCATTTCACGAATCTAGGGCAACTATGTACTAGCCAACAAGGATTTCGCATGCATTCGCCTACCTCGGGCAAGGAAAACCAACTCAGGAGCAACGGGATGTTGAATTGAGATGGTGTTGCTTCCAATCGTCTTTCTGTAGAAGGAAACGGTTGCACACTCTAATTCCTCGTTGTCTTCTGCGGTGGGCAACTCGAAGGTTCGACCTTTTTCACAGGTAGGAGCAAGAGAAGCAAAGTTAGAACGTTGGGTAGGCTGGATTGAGCTTCCCTGAACTTAAAGAGATTGGTGAAGTCTGTGAAAAAAAAACATTATTTTGGGTTTACGAGTATATGACAGTTGGAGGTCGGGGCTTAGACTCTCAACTCTCCAATTCTATGCTTCAGTGTCTCCCAAATTTCTATTTCCTCTAGAAGATTATGCAGAGCTAAGCTGTCAACTTGGTTGTCCTGAATTTACACGTATGTATAGCATTTTACACTTGTGTAACATTTTATATGCGGATAAAAGTTAAATGTGTTTCTTGTTGGAGTTCCTTCTGGTTCTATAAAAATAAGGGTTTAAAATTTCGCCATCCAAAATGTTGTTTGAAATTTGTAATGTATTATGCGATTTCGTTTTCGCCAGACTAAGTCTTGAATACTCAATAGATGTAACCTTAAAAAAACCTAGTATTTTAATGAAATCAGAACCAAAATAATGTATACTTTTCATAGTCTAGGACCACAACTTCGTTTGGGCGGAGGAGCAAGAAGAAAGAGCCTTGTATTTGAGTTCTAAATCTGTCAATGCTATTTATCTGCCGTGAATTGTAAACATTAGGTTGAAAGAAAGAACAATATTTGAATATAAGTGTTTGAATTGTTCCAATTTCCTTAATGAAATCTAATAGTTGAAAGGATAAAATATTTAACAACCGACACTGTAAATGTTATAGACTCCGACCCCTTCGTTTTCCTGTCAGCCTTCGAATAATGGAAACAAGAAGTACAAATTGTCTACCAATATATCTGGACAAGGGAATCCCTCGACCGACATTCATGAATGAGGGACTCGGAGTGCAATGCTCTAGTGAAGAACATGATTTCGACATCCTCGCTGTCGCAAACCTCCCAAACGTGTGTTTATGATTCGTCTTCCTTGTTGACTTTGGTAGAAACTGGACACCCAAATTGTAGTGATATTTGTTGGAGAATTAAAAGTTCTTCCTTATAGTGGACTAATAAATATTTAACCTTTTTGATAGGGCTGATAAACTCGATATAGATTGGAGGGACTATCCATAATCTACCTAAAATTGGAGATTTTGTTTGATCACTTCGAATTGGGGTATAAACTTGATATACATTGGAGGAACCATCCATAATCCACCTCAAATTGGGGCCTTTGTTTGATCACTTTGATTTGAGCATGTGGGGAGGACATGATTCAATTCTAAAAATAACTGCTGAATTTAGGGTTAATAAAAAAGATTCTCCGTAAAAGCATTAGGTATTATATTCTGTGGTTTTTCTTTTAGGTAGGTCCAATCACACTTGACCAATAGAGACACCATCAAGCTGAAACAATCCCCCATTCAAAGGTCCTTCCAAATTCCAATGCCTTATTTTATCAACGACCCAACAATTGAGTATTTCACCGGCTTGACAGAATTGTCCCTTATCTAAGTTCAATAAACTATATGCTCCAAGGACCGAGAGAGTACATGGTTTACCTCACTAATGCCATGTAAATGTTGAGTCACTCAGAATTTTGTCTTATTGTCATTTTTTTCCTATATACTGTTTCTAATAAATAATAAAATTTTGTTATACACTCCCATAAAAGAATGATTTATTTTTACATGTCAATATTGAAGGGTTCAATTTCTCACAACCTTCAAAGTGAAATGGGACCCTACCCTTCAAATTTGATCCCTCATGGATACCATAACCCATCATTCCCATGAACCTGTGGCATGAACATTGCACATCAACTTAATTGTACCCTGTGCCACCATTCCCGATAAGGGATTTTGAATTTGAAATGCCCGCCCGACGCCCAACACGAATTTGAAATGCATGCGCAGCACGAATTTGAAAATATCGGTGGGCACTCCGACTATTTACAGAATATGGAACTGGTTTTGCGACTGGGACTAGAAATGGGCTCACAGAGGCAAACCGCAGCCAATCCCAACCCTCCCATTCAGCCGGATCTGATTTGTTCAGCTCTCGTTCCGCGCTGTTTTTCATGGCACCTCGACACTAAAATGTACCAACCACCAATCTCTGAAAACGATGGTATGTATGTTGGTTCATTCACTCATGGTCCGATCTCTTTCAGGTTTAATGGTTGTCCATTTCTTATCTAATCTAATGCTTCTTTTGTCTATTGATAAAATTGGCAGGAAACTGATCCTGTGGTCAAGGTGTAGGGGCCACCGCGTTGGCGTCTATCGTCTTTTCAGATGGATTTCGCCATTTGTAATGGGACATGTGCTGTGAAGAGGGAGAGAGATGACGATCATCCTGATAACAACGCTAACGACCACGAACTGGATAGAGCTTGCTCCAGAGCAAGCGATGAAGAAGAAGACGGGAGAACTAGCAGAAAAAAGCTCCATCTTTCCAAAGAATAGTCTACTTATTTAGAAGAAAGCTTTAATGAGCACAATACCCTTAATTTGGTAAGCCTCCATGCGCCTAATACCTCGTCTTTTGCATTCCCACAATATAAAGACAATCTGTTACTCATAGCGTTTTCAATTGCAGAAGCAAAAGCTGGCATTAGCCGAGCAACTTAACCTTCGCCCGCGTCAAGTAGAAGTCTATGGTTCCATAACAGAAGAGACAGGTTAGCCTCTTTTACCAATCAAGTCTGATGGATGGATTTGAAGTTTGAATATTGATTGATTTTTATGTATATATGATACGACAAAGATGAAGCAGACAGAAGTGGACTGTTAATATCTGAAGAGATGCCACGAAACACTTACAGAAGAGAACAGGTGACTGCAGAAAGATATTCAATAGTTGAGGGCTTTGAAAGTGGCGCATCCAAGCTTTTTACATGCACTTGCCTGCAACCACTATCTCAATATGTGTATTTTTGAATGGTAGTCAACATTCAAAATTTGAATTTGCATTTGCATTTGCATTTCCCGCAAACCTTCAAAATTCAAATTTTCATTTCCCCCCAAACATTCAAAATTTGAATTCGAATTTTCAATTTCCCTGCTTCAGAACATTCAAAATTCGAGGTGAATGTTCTGAATCGTTATCACCAAGTAACTTCAACTCCATGAGGTTTCGAATTTTCAATTTCCCCGCTTTAGAACATTCAAAATTCGAGGTGAATGTTCTGAATCGTTATCACTAACTAACTTCAGCTCCATGAGGTTTTGGAGGTGAAAGATCCATTTCGCGACTTCGCAGCCACCTAGATGAAGAATTTCAAGGCGTTTCATGACACCAATGTCTTTGGGAAGACTGAGAAGGCTGCAAGGATCAATATATTTGAAGGAGAGGTCTCGCATCTCTGTCATAGCCCCAAAAGTCCCATTCTTGAGGTGAACAACACCTTTCAACGACTGTAGACATATGAGTTTCGATATTCCAGCAGGCAGCGACTTCAAATTTTTGCAGCCCTTCACATTCAGATATACCATAGACTCATGTTCACCTATGCCCGAATGCAGCTCACATAGATGTTTGCACCCACTAACATCAAGAAACAGGAGGCTTCGTACATGAGCCAATGATTTAGGTAACTTCTCTATCTCTGTCTGGGATAAATTCAAGAATCTCAAATGTTTCAAATTCCCTACACTTTCCGGCAATGAAACTCAATGTTCCTATTGCGAGAGGGTAACATGTAGAGACGAGTATCTAAGTGTGGAGGTACAACAACATTATTATTTGTTGAGCTATCTCAGTTCTTTCAGCGCCGTGGAGAAACTGAGTGGGAAAAGCAAGTGCTGGTGTGACAACTGCTGCCATTTGCAAGATGCCAAGAAGAAGTTGAAGGTCAAATTTGCACCTCAAGTTCTCACTTGCGAGCTAAAAGGTTTCAAATACACAGTACATGAAGGTGAAATGGAGGGATTCAAGAAGTTGTTCTATCATGTTGCATTCCCCATGGAGTACATACTGCTAATTAACAATTGTGGAGATGGAGAAGCAGATGATTTTTTGTATTCTTCATTTGATGTTGTGGTGCATGTGGGATGCACGGTTAATGATGGGAATTACATTTCTATAGTGAAGAGAGGTGACCAATGGCTCATGTTTTATGATGAGAAGGTGGAAAACATCACGGCCACTGCTTCAAAGCAGCTTGTAGAGGATCCATGTGGTCGAGAAAGAGTGAAGGTAGAAGCCAAACTTCCAGCCACACCCCCAAAAATATCCTGTGATTTAACACCTAAAACATAACGGTTTGCTCTAGTAAAATATTATATGGACATGTTGAAGTAGAGTGTTATGAGAATCTATATTTGAATTCAACGTGGACTCAAGCAATGGATGGTACTCTAGGCATTGCAAGGTATTTTCCTCATTACAATGTAAAAATGAATAATTATGGAAAACAAGGTTTAATAATGACCACAACCGAAGCGACACAACTTTTCACTCCCTGCAAACTCTCGGTGGAGGATTTATCAAATCAACAACAACAATCAGCGCCTTTGGGATCAGTCTAGAATCGTGCAGGAACTTGGGACGAAATAAATTTAAGCACCTAGGCCAACAGTAGGATAAACGAATTTCTCATTGATTTAGGTTCTTTAGAATTCGATATTTGTAAAGATAATATTTTGAAGGTCTCAAGCGGCGTAGGTGAAGTATTGATGGTGACAGTGCGCAACAAGAAGCGAATTTGTGACTCTTACTCGATGGACTTGAAGTTTCAATGGGATTGGTTAATTGAAGAAAAAATGAAGCAAATTTTGGGCACTTTAAATATTCCATAGGCTTCTTCTGGTGATTTGAAAGATATGTAGTTGAACGTGGCTTTGAATACAGACCAACGAATCCCATACTCGAAAAGAAGTACACTTATTCAATATCTTATGTCCTTCTTGTCTCCCATTCACGATCTTAAATCTTTGGATTTTTTTCAATATTCAAGCCAAGAGACAATTAGTATGGCTGATAAATATTTAGTGCAGTTAGGTTATCTGAAATTAACTGAATTATGTTTGAAACTTGTGAAGTTGGTTATCCAACCTTGATTAGGAACGATTACTTTGGACAATTTTTATCAGGGTTTATGTAAGGAGGGCCTTGTACTTGGAGCTTTGATGGAAATTGCAAGAAGGATATTTTTTAAGGTTGGTACAGAGGTAGAAAAATCAGAGTCTGATTGTTTAAAACTTTGTTTCTTCCATCTCGATGGAGACCTTTTTACTCTTCTCTCAGTTTACAAGAAGTGGGAGGATAAACGAAAATTCAGAAGGAAGAAATGGTGCTGGGAAAATAACATTAATGCCAAATCCATGGTAAGATGTAAAGATGATATCATAAAAACTTCAAGTTGTCTCTTGAAGAGGTTCCGTGGAAAGAATAATTACAATTTGCATTCCCTTGTTGCTACAATTCAACAAACTTGCAACATCTACCGGCTTGGTATAGAGGTAGACCATCATAAAAGAGAAATCCAATTTTTTTAGATATAGAGAAAATACACCAGGAATTTGAGAGGATGGAAGATGTATTGAACTATGAAATGCAGATGGGTGCTAAAATAATCACTGACACAAAGCGCATTGAACTATACATTGTGTTTGGACATAATTCTCATGTAACAAGAGAAAAGATTGGCATTCTATGTAATGGGAAGTTTTATTATGAGGTGAATGTGGAAGAAGACGCTGAGTTTTTAAAGCTTGTCATTTATAAACACTTATTCTCTCATGTTGACATGTCCAAAAGTTATTCATCTAACAAGTTAAATGATGGTCTCTATGGGATAGGCTATTATGAATCTTTAGGAAATGTGAACTTAAAGAGATTCTTATTATTTTTCTATTGGAAAGCTAGCGATTGCTAGCTTTCCTTGTAGCATAAGCATGTGTGCAGTCGCTAGAAGAAAAATTCTTATGCTACAAGTAAAGCTAGCAATCGCTGGCTTTCCTTGATCTTTTGTCATGTGTTTATTTCAAAATAGAGCACATGGCACAAGCTCAAGGTATAAGCTAGCAACCACCAATCACCATGGACAAGATTTTTCTATTGGAAAGCTAGCGACTGCTAGCTTTCTTTCTAGCATAAGTATGTGTTATTATCCTAGAAGGAAATGCTTATGCTAGAAGGAAAGCTAGCAGTCGCTAGCTTTCCTTGATCTTGTGCCATGTGCTTATTTGAAAATAGAGTACATGATACAAGTTCAAAGTATAAGCTAGCAACCACCAATCACCATGCCCAGGGTTTTTCTATTGGAAAGCTAGCGACTGCTAGCTTTCTTTCTAACATAAGCATGTGTGTCATGTTAAAAGGAAATGCATTTGCTAGAAGGAAAGGTAGCATTCGTTAAAAATAGAGTACATGGCACAAGCTCAAGGTATAAGCTAACAACCACCAATCACCATGGACAGGGTTTTTGTATTGGAAAGCTAGTGATTGTTAGCTTTCCTTCTTGCATAAGCATGTGTGTTTATGATAGAAGGAAATTCTTATGCTACAAGGAAAGGTTGCAGTCGCTACATTTCTTTGATCTATTGCCATGTTCTTATTTCAAAATAGAGCACATGACACAAGCTCAAAGTATAATCTAGCAACCACCAATCACCATGGACAGGATTTTTCTATTGGAAAGCTAGCGACTGCTAGCTTTCCTTCTAGCATAAGTATGTGTTATTATCCTAGAAGGAAATGCTTATGCTAGGAGGAAAGCTAGCAGTCGCTAGCTTTCCTCAATCTTGTGCCATGTGTTTATTTCAAAATAGAGCACATGGCGCAAGCTGAAGGTATAAGTTAGCAACCACCAATCACCATGGACAGTGTTATCAATTGGAAAGCTAACGACTGCTAGCTTTCCTTCATGGCTAGAGTTTTTCTATTAGAAAGCTAGCAATTGTTATCTTTCCTTCCAGCATAAGCACATGTGTGCTTATGCTTATGCTAGAAGGAAATGCTTATGCTAGAAAGAAAGCTAGCAGTCGCTAGCTTTCCTTTATCTTGTGCCATGTGCTTCTTTCAAAATAGAGCACATGGCACAAGCTCAAGGTATAAGCTAGCAACCACCAATCACCATGGCTAGGGTTTTTCTATTGGAAAGCTAGCAACTGATAATTTTCCTTCTAGCATAAGAATGTGTGGTTATGCCAGAAGGAAATGCTTATGGTAGCTTTCCTTCATCTTGTTCCGTGTTCTTCTTTCAAAATAGAGCACATGGCACAAGATCAACGTATAACCTATCAACCACCAATCACCATGCCCAGGGTTTTTTTATTGGAAAGCTAGTGATTTCTAGCTTTCCAATAACATAAGCATGTGTGCTTATGCTAGAAGGAAATGCTTATTCTAGAAGGAAAGATAGCAGTCGCTAGATTTCCTTGATCCTATGCCACGTGCTGATTTCAAAATAGAGTACATGACACAAGCTCTAGGTATAAGCTAGCAACCAACAATCACCATGCCCAAGGTTTTTCTATTGGAAAGCTAGCGACTACTAGCTTTCCTTCTAGCATAAGCATGTGTGCTTATGCTAGAAGGAAATGCTTATGTTAGAAGGAAAGCGAGCAGTCGCTAGCTTTCCTTGATCTTGTGCCATGTGCTTATTTCAAAATAGAGGACATGGCACAAGATTACGGTATAAGTTAGAAACCACCAATCACCATGGCTAGGGTTTTTCTATTGGAAAGCTAGCGATTGATAACTTTCCTTCTAGCATAAGCATGTGTGCTTATGCTAGAAGGAAATGCTTATGTTAGAAAGAAAGCTATCAGTTGCTAGTTTTTTTGTATCTTGTGCCATGTGTTTCTTTCAAAATAGAGCACATGGCATAAGCTCAAGGTATAAGCTAGCAACCACCAATCACCATGCCCAGGGTTTATCTATTAGAAAGCTAGCGACTACTAGCTTTCATTATAGCATAAATATGTGTGCTTATGCTATAAGGAAACGCTTAGGCTAGAACGAAAGCTAGGAGTCACTAGCTTTCCTTGATTTTGTGCCATGTGCTTATTTCAAAATAGAGTACATGGCACAAGACCAAGGTATAACCTAGCAACCACCAATCACCATGCCCAGGGTTTTTCTTCTGGAAAGCTAATGAGTGCTAGCTTTTCTTCTAGCATAAGCATGTGTGCTTATGCTAGAAGGAAAGCTAGTAGTCGCTATGTATTAGTAGTCGCTAAGCTAGGAGTCGCTTATAATTCAAAAAACTTCTACTATGTATTAGTATACTAATAGTGGAATCAAGTAGCATTGCTTGGGATTTTGTATTACTCTAGTTCCATATAGATGTTATTCTTCACTAATCTACAATATAGGTTTAGATGACACCAAATAACTATTTTCGGGAGTACTTAAAATAGGGATGACTCCAATCAAGGATATTTGAATTTACTTTGAACAATTGATACAAAAAATAAATCTCAGTGAGCCATGATTATACAAACTTGCATGATCAATCATGGTTGGATTCCAACCTACTTAATAACTACCTTCAATACTATTACAAGTTCCATGATTATACAAACTTGCATGATCGATCATGGCTAGATTCCAACCTACTTAATAACTACCTTCAATACTATTACAAGTTCTTAAGTATGGAAAATTTTTAGACATTTTTACAAGTTTTTCTAAGAATAGTTTTGTGTTTGTATTAAGATTATATACATTGATAACCAATCTTGTTTTGATTACGCTTTGTAGCTCCATCATAATTTATATGTAAAGTCCCTTTTGGCGGTGGGGACTAAATGGTGGGGAACAATGTTTAATTTGCACAACAAAATGATGCCATACCCTTTTTAGCTATTACAAGTACATTATTTTTTTGTAGATTGTGTTTTGCCTAAAATATAAGAGCACACTTTACATGGTTTAACCTTAACTACAAATTATAATTCAATTGTGTGTTACAGAATTTGTAGGAGCGACAATGGAAAGTATAATTTTCACAAAAGGGGACTATGTTGACCTCCTGGTTAATGGTCAAGTTATTGGGCTAGGAAAGGTTGAATCTACAGAAGTTGGAACTTATTATGGTGGAGGAAGGGTTGTTGCAGGTTATGTTATGGTTTTGATAATTGATGTCACTCAACCACATTTGATTGTGGAATATGTTGATGAAGGGGACACACATCCATGGAGGACTACAGATTTGAGGCACACCATAGGTAAATCAAATACCAAAGCACGTGTTAAGAATTATTCATAGTTTATTGAATGTTTTTTTGAGAAAATACTAAGTTTGTTATGTTTGGTGTACAGGTGCAAATGTTTGTTCAACATTTTCTATTGGAGACAAAGTAGATCTTTTACAACATGGAGTGAAGGTGGGTGAGGGCTCCATATTCAATACAGAGCTTGGGAATAAGGTTCATGGAAAGATTGTAAAGAAAGGATGCATAGTGGTTAGAATTGAGAAGGTGTTAAAAAATGATGCTCCTTTACCACATCCAACTGGATTTGAGGAAACACTAGGGGGTGCAATAGAATCTTATGAGATTTGGCCAGAAATAGATTTGAAACCTCATTGTGAAGATCAACCCATAAATATTCCACAAGATAGGGCTGCATTCACATGTACAAGGGTTTCTCTTACACATGGATGCATAGGAACAATTATGTGCATTGCCAAAGGAATGATAGTTAATGTCCATGAGGATGACATGGTTGTGGGTGAAACACTAGGTGAAGATAACTTTGGTGTTTTTGTGGAAGAGATACATGGGTATTGTGAAAGATGCAAGATTGGGGATAGGTCTATACATGGATTGGTTAGATGGCCAATACATAAATTGGTGGACAACATAGGTGAGATGTTAAGGGTCAAGACAAAGTACAAAGAGCCACCCATGGAAATGCTGATATGGGATGTTATAGAGGATACAAGTCCTTTATACCAATGGGATGGGGATCTTTATAATAAAAAATATCAAGATGTCAATGTTCTTAATGCATCGAGGCCATATAAAAAGATTAAACGAGCTATGACAAGAGAAAAAGTTGCAAAACGTCAAATCAAGATGGATAAAGAGAAAGAAGTCCGACTTTTGGCTGCAGATGAATGTTGTAAACAAGATTGTCTTCAACATGTGGATAGGAATGCCATTGCAAATGCTAGAAGGGATATGGAATGCAAAGACAAAAATGGTATCAGGGAATTTGTATTGAATTCACTTGTTTCAAACACTATCATGTCAAAGAGCCATGGCCATTGCCTACCTCCTATTATTAGAAAAGTAAAGGACATGAGATTTGATGGTAATGTTATTTGTAAGAAAGCATGGTACAAGATACATAAGATTCCTCAAAGCACCTTCTATAGCTACCAACATAATTTTGAACAAGGACATATGGAATCCATTCATGGTAACACCAATACATGTAAAGCACGTGCACATACTGTGGCGGCCATAGAAATACTGCATAAAATTGTAATGGACAATTCAGATTTTTCGCCAAACCAAACACGTCAAGTCGAAGCAGATGGAACTTCTTCTCCTCTAAGATTGTTGCCTTCAACTTACACACAAAGCTCTTTGTTAAAAGAGATCAATGTGGGTTTGGAAAAGCTCAATTGTCCATTAATATCACAACCAACAATGAGCAAGATTTGGAACACTCATTTTCGAGACGTGGCATTCTCAAAGAACACCAACTTCAGTAGATGTGGTGAATGTATTGTGTTGAAAGCACAAATGAAGTCAGCAACTACAAAAGAGTTGGAAGAAACGGCACGCGCTAGATTGAACAAACATAACAAGATCGTTATGTGCGGAAGACATTGCTACTATGCCCACAGAATCATGTCAGAGAGGTTTCCAAAGGAGTATTTGAGTATTATCCATGATAAAATGGATAAAACAAAGACTTCAATTCCAAGGCTACACGTCAAATCAAAATCTATTGTAGGAATAAACTTGGGTTTGTCATTGACATGTATGCTAACACATGGGCATAAGACAGGAGGTTTTGGTCATTTCTCCCTACCATTTGTACATATGGGATCACAATTTACCATTACATCACTTGCTAAGTGCTTAAGGGACCTTGAAGACCCACATCTTGACATGTATGGTGATCTTCTTTATGAGAGTGGAAGTTCAAGAAACACACTTTCAAATGCATTACTTGACACCTCTATTTACTCAAAATGTAGAGTGTACAAGGATGAATTTTTATCTCATGGAAGATTAGAAAATCAAGATATCGATTTTAAACCTCTTCCTCCACATTTATTGTTACAATTGGATAATGCAGCAAGTGATAATAAAAATCGTTATCTTTTCATGTTTCTATCACTTCTCACTGCACTTGGTGTCTTCATCACTATTGAGGTTGGGTTCTTGCTCGTGGGACACACCCATGAAGACATAGACGGGACCTATGGGAGAATGTCTTCCAGCTTGAAAAGTAAAGATATATATTCTCTACCTGAGATGATGGATACATATCACAAAATTGAAGAAAAAAGAGTGTTTCCACCTAAACTGATTGATAAGGTGTATGACTTCAAAAGCTTCCTTAATGGATACATCAAGGAAGGAAAAAATGCACTAGTTGGACATCTTAATGTTCAGTACTTCCAATTTCTTGTACTCAATGATGTTCCGGTATTAAGGTATAAAGAATCCATAAGAGATGTTGAGTGGTCAGAACCAGTTGAGTTATGGAATACAGACGATGAAGGTCGATCTAAACTGCCCATAGGGAAGCCATCTTTCTTACATCCCAAAGAGAATGAAATCTATTTAAAAGAACTAAAAGAAGGAATAACATCATACATAAAAATGTGGAAAGACACAATGGGTGGTGAGGATTTGCCAATTGTTACACCAGAATGGAAAAATAAGGTAGAGTATTGGGAAAGAGTTCTTGATACTTTATATGAAGATTACAATGATCATGATTCATCTTCTGAGGATTTCTGGCCCAAGACAAGGCAAACTCCAGATGTTGGTCGTAATGCGCGTCATGTAATCTCAAATATTATGGATGGGGATTTTGATACTATGACAGGTGAACCCGTGTATGTTGGACCCAAGTGCAATAAGCCAAAGACAACATTCAACCCTATTAATGATGTTGAGAAAGGAAAGATGTTGCTAGTTAGATCAGGAAACGAGGAAGAAGGGGAGATGATTTGGATGGCAAAAGCCACCTCAAATATATTTCAAGATGATGAAAGTGATACTCTTCATGTTAAAGTTGATTGGTGGAAGCCCGGTTCAGGGAAATACAATGGAAAAGTATTAGAAGAATATTGGGTACCAAATCCTGATGACATAGAGCTTGGATCTATTCCAATTGATACCATAGTTTGGGCATGGATGGCTAAGAAAGAAAATTGCAAGAAGGCCAAGATAAATAAACATGGTGTACAAGCTGTCCTTGACCTACTTGAACGAATAACATGAGATTAGGTGGATATGATTCATGGATGTAATTTTGTTCTTTGGAGGACCAATTAATACATGAAGAAACATTTTTCAATTTTTCTTGTACATTGAATATTCTCTTCAAATTTATTTGAGGAGTTTTATATTATTTGGTACAAATATGAAAATTTTGTTTAAATTGCAATGTATTCATGTGACGATACTTCATGCAAATTACATGACACCATGAAATATTAAACTTTCAATGATTTGTTTATATTAACATAACTTCTCCCATAACTTGGATAATCAAGTCCAATAATGCACTTAAAATCAATATCTTCTAGTTTTGGCCTATTAAAACTATATTGGAGTTAATTAGCATTGTTTTCAATGTAATACATTCAAACAACAAACAATATCTAACATGGAAATTACAAATTCCAATGCTTTGTCTAGATCGACATAACTTCTCACTCCATCAAACTTGGATAATCAAGTTCAATAATACATTTAAAAGCATCATCTTCTAGATACGATCTATTAAAACGATAATGTTTGGAGTTAATTAGCATTGTTTTCAATGTAATACGTTCAAACACCAAACAATATCTAACATGGAAATTACAAATTCCAATGCTTTGTCTAGATCGACATAACTTCTCACTCCATCAAACTTGGATAATCAAGTTCAATAATACATTTAAAAGTATCATCTTCTAGATACGATCTATTAAAACAATAATGTTGGGATAGCTAATTCGTATTCTTTTCAATATAATACATTCAAACACTTCATGAATATATATTATAATAAAATAAATTAAACTGTACTACTTTGTTTCTATTCCAATTCATAACAAAATTATTTATTTTGATCATTAAAAAACACGCCTAGACTTATAAAATATTTTCTTTTGACATTTGTAAAATGTTTCCAATAAAAATTACCAATAAAAGTTCATAATAATTTGATTTTGATTGTTAAATGACACACAAATACTTATAAAATATTTTGATTGTTAAATGCACTACCAATAAAATTTCATAATAATTTGATTTTGATTGTTAAATGCACTTTTAATAAGTTTAGTGGGTTTTCACTTTTGTATTTGTAAGAAACAAAAATGTACTTCAATGTTTCTATTCTAATTCATTGATTTCAAATGTACCACACTTCTCGATCCATCAAACTTGGTTAATGGGGTCCAGTAAAGCACTTACAAGCAACATATTATAGACTGTCTATAAAAACTTTATTATGGGAATAGCTAATTAATGTTTTTTAATGTAATATGTTCAAACATTTCAAAAATAAATACTGGACATACAACATATTATAGACTTTGTCTATAAAAACTTTACTATGGGAGTAGCTAGTTAATGTTTTTTCAATGTAATATGTTTAAACATTTCAAAAATAAATACTGGACACTTGCAATAACTAGAATGGGTTTTCCCTCTTTCTTCATGTATTTGAAAAAAAACCAATTGTACTATAAAATTTATATTCTAATTAATATTTTTTTTTGACCTTAATTGGTATACTTAGACTTTATCCAATACAATATTTTCTCTTGTTGGCTCTAAAATAGTGCCAACCACATATCATAATATATAGTATTGAATAATGAATATTTCTTTAAATGTTAGATGATTATATTTATATTATAAAAATGAATCTAGGCTTAACCAATTAACATAATCCAAAGTAATAATTGATAGTTAACAATGTCCAAAACATGTAGAAACTTGTGGGCTCATAATAATCCCATAAAATGAAGGGAAAAAGTGAAGTGCCTAAGTACCTATTGTGCTATATACTTGACAAAAATGTCCTAAGGCATACAATAGACAATACATATAAAGGGAAGAAAATAAAATAGAGTATGACCTAATTTTCCATGTTGTTTCTCGTAGATATGCTATTGATTATTTTTCTAGTCAATATTCTAAAGATTATTAGGGGTAGTGTCATCATCCACAAGTACAATATTACAATGACTATAGGAGCTAATACGTCTACATGGTATTAGAGGTTTCACCTAATTCCTAGACATTTCCAGTTCTCGTTGTCTCTTGAAGTTGAGCAAAACCCCCCATGTTCTAGCCACCCATTATCAAGATTGAGAATTACTAAGTTATTATGCCAATACATAAATTTGTTATAGTAACAAACACATTGAGTGTTATGTCATTAAATAGCTTTCTAGGTCACTTTAAAATGGCGACAATCTCTTACTAATATGGTAATTCAACACATGCACAATATATGCTTTATCAAATTATAAATAAAATGGTTAATACTTTCAACATACAAATAATGCCATTAGATAAATTAATAGGTAAGAAATATTAATACAAATTACAAATTATAATAATAAAATAATGTAAAGAATCTAAGTTTAAGCATAGGAAGATATGCTTCAAATTAATATAAATTTGATTTTATATAGCTTATAATGATAATATTGTAAAAAAAATGGTGAATATATAGATTGAAATGAGTGAATTAAGTAATTTTTAGGTTTTTCATTTTTTGAAAACTCAATCTTGTTGAAGTTCTAAATTCTAGATCCGTACTCGACAATACATATAAAGGGAAGAAAATAAAATAGAGTATGACCTAGTTTTCCATGTTGTTGCTTGTGTATATGTTACTAATTGTTTTTCTAGTCAATATTCTAAATATGATTAGGGGTAGTGTCCTCATCCACAGCTTCAATATTACAGTGACTATATGAGCTAATAATTTTTCATGGTATTAGAGGTTTCAGCCAATTCCTAGGCATTTCCAGTTCTTGTTGTTTCTTGAAGTTGAGAAAAAATCTCCATGTTCTAGCCACCCATTATCAAGATTGGGAATTAATAAGTTACTATGCCAATACATAAATTTGTTACAGTAACAAACACATTGACTGCTATATCATTAAATAACTTTGTAGGTCACTCTAAAATGGAGACAATCTCTTACTAATATGGTAATTCAACACATGCACAATATATGCTTTATCAAATTATAAATAAAATGGTTAATAATTTCAACATACAAATAATGCCATTAGATAACTTAATAGGTAAGAAATTTCTTGCAACATCTATTGTTCATGAGATGAGGTAAACCTTGATCAACTCAAATATTATTACAAATTAAAAAATTATAATAATAAAATAATGTAAGGAATCTAAGTTTAATATTAGGAAGATATGCTTCAACTTTATATAAATTTGATTTTATATAGCTTATATTGATAATATTATAAAAAAATGGTGAATATAAAGATTGAAATGAGTGAATTAAGTAATTTTTTGGTTTTTCATTTTTTGAAAACTCAATCTTGTTGAAGTTCTAAATTCTAGATCCCTTGTATAATTCCAAATTTAATGAAATATGTGTTTAAGGATATGCCATTTTAGCAAAGTGATAACAAACACATCTCAAAGTTGTCCATTTGCAACATAAAGGTATCCAAGTTAAAGACAACCCACAACCTTAGGATATGCCAAGCTAGAGATGACAAAATCCCAACATAAGAATATACCAAACCAAAGACCTATAGCCTAATCACAACATAAGAATATGACAAACTGAACATAGATAACCAATCGCAAAATAAGAACATGCCATTGTAGGAAGGCCATGAAAACCCCACACCAAAGACAATGGACGACCCAATCCTGACAAATAAGAATATGCTAATGTAGTAAGGTGATAACAACAACATGCCACAAATAACCTAATCCCATATAGAAAACCCAATCTCAAAATAAATATATACCACTGCAACAAGATGATAATAACTACATATCAAAAACAACATTATCCCAACTATAAGAACATGTCATTGTAGCAAAGTGTTAATATCACAAGTAAAGACAACCCACAAAAGATTCTATCTAAATAAACAACCTATACTATTAAATACTATAACAAGAAAGAAGTAGCTATGTGACTGCAAAAGTCATGTAGTCACAAAGTCATCTTGAGAACCCCACGTAGTCACAAAAGTCAAGAGAGAACCCCACGTAGTCACAAAAGTCAAGGTCAAGAGAGAACCCCACGTCATATTTGAACCTATGATCTCTTAGGAAAGATCACAGGTTAAAGACAACCCATCTCAAACAAACACATCTCAAAGTTGTCCATTTGCAACATAAAGGTATCCAAGTTAAAGACAACCCACAACCTTAGGATATGCCAAGCTAGAGATGACAAAATCCCAACATAAGAATATACCAAACCAAAGACCTATAGCCTAATCACAACACAAGAATATGACAAACTGGACATAGATAACCAATTGAAAAATAAGAACATGCCATTGTAGGAAGGCCATGAAAACCACACACCAAAGACAATGGACAACCCAATCCGAACAAATAAGAATTCAAGAAAAAAACCCATATCATATTGAACCTATGATCTCTTAAAAAATATCACATGTTCTTAACCATTAAACCTACTACTTCAAATATTTAATAATGTGTGTTCTATAAAAAAAAATAAACAGAATAATCTCCTCCATAATTCTCTATATACACAACTCATGCTAAATTTCACTCCAAAAATAGCTGGAAGACGCCGCTAACATGTGAGCAATGTCACATCTATCACGACCCTTTATTATGCTCAGCAGCTGGTAGACCGTATATATTGTTGTTTTTACTATCAATTTCAACGGGCAGTCGGGCACTCTGAATTTTATTTTATTTTGCAATAGTTAGACAGAGTTCGTGGATTGTCAGGACTGCCTCACACAGGCTTTCTGTCGCGTATCAGAAAAGCTTTTGACTCAGCTCCTCCAAATGTCACTAACTTTTTCTGACCATCACTGCATTTTTTTTCGTCGTTTAATTATTGAACATTGTCCTCGAGTTCATGGCAGGGAGTCGCCAGAATCCTACAAGAAACTAAACAAATAAAAAAATAAAAGTACTGTCTTGCACCTGGAAAGCCAACAGCACTGGCGATGATCAGCTCGGTACACGAAGAGACGAATGAATGATGAAGCCTGGCTTCAAATCCCTTCCCTTCTCATCTCCATTATGGTTCTGCTCGTTTCCATTACGGTCTAGGTTCTGCTTGTTGCTGGTTAGAATGTACAGTTCAATAACGTACACTGAGCTTGACCAACTTGAAGCTCACTTTGCCAAACCCTAAATAAATACAAGCTCTCAATGATGACATATACATTACTTCCAAATCCACCTTAGACAATGACATGCCCTTAACACACAATCTTTGG
The DNA here is from genome assembly GCA_027924585.1 of Larix kaempferi. Classification (NCBI taxonomy): domain Eukaryota; kingdom Viridiplantae; phylum Streptophyta; class Pinopsida; order Pinales; family Pinaceae; genus Larix; species Larix kaempferi. Next base: position 7,662,325 of record BSBM01000866.1, read on the forward strand.
TTCACGAGTGGGGTATGTTTCGACATTCTTTTACTTCACGGGCTTGAGCATAATCTTTGGCCTAAGTGTAGGGCCCATGATCTGAATTTTAGGTTTATCATATCAAGTTTAGGTTGCTTCAACATGGTTTAAGGAAAAAAAATTAGTGGCTTTGGCATTATACACCACTTGGAAGGCTCGTGGGCCATGTGCCTACCCAATCAAAATGTCCTATACGGAAGCCATGGGTCTCATTTTGAGGATTAGTACACTAGGAAAGGTTCTCTTCATCCAAGAAATGGAGGTTCTCTTCATCCAAGAAATGGTTCATTGACAAAAATTAGGAGCTTATGGGTCATTCATAAATCCTTATAAAGACAAAAGACTTTGGAAAGGAACATTTTCCTTATAATTGACATAATGACTTGATTTTGACGTTCACTGCACAAGGAAAGGTCTTCTTCCCCAAGACATTATATGGGCCTAGAAACTAGGGGCTTAGGTACTAAACATTATTTTTAAGGAGTCTTTGGCTCATGAGTGTAATAGTAGCTCGATTCCAAAATTTGATGTACCAAGTATTAATCTTGTGCCCTTAGAGGCCAAACATAAAGAGCTCATGTCATAATTGTTGCTTCTAGTATCACTCAAGGGCCACCATTCCCTAAACAATGCTTCTATAGATAGTTTGCTATGCATAGTACCTCAAACTAAAGTGTTGGTCTTCTAAACAATGCTTCTATAGATAGTTTGCTATGCATAGTACCTCAAACTAAAGTGTTTGAAGGATTTTTTTGCCAAGTAGTGCCATATGGGACAAATGATGTGTATCACCTATTTCATCTATTATTATTTCTATGGTTCATAAGCCATGAATAGTGCCCCATAGCACAATAAATGCACTTTGGAAGCATACTTGATCATAACTAGTAGATCATAACTAGTATATTGACCAAATTCCATGGTTTGGCATATGAAGGACATTTCTCAAAGCCCAAGACATCATTTATTCTAATAAAGACTAGGATCTTAGGAATTAAATCATGTTTCTATGGCACAAGTCTTCCATAAGGTATCCTTGGGCCAAGAGAAATATGCATACTTGATTCTAATGCTTATAAGTATACAATGGATGAATATCTTGATATAAGATATGGTTTAAGGATAAAAAATATGTCCATAGTCCCTATGAGGGAAAATTCTGGGGGCAAAATTTAGCACATGGGATAATTTTTTACCTTTTAAAGATTCATTAATTTCCATTTTTATCTAAATTAATTTGCCCAGATTTCATGCAATAATTTTTTTTTACTCTTAAAACCACCAAAATTGTCCATAAACTATATAAAATCCTTAGAAATTTGAATATTTTTTGAAAACTTTTCCCCAACATTTGATGGTTGGAAATTTAAGAATTGCTAAGATTCACCAAGGTTTCTACTCTTTACAAAAATTATGGATCCTTAAAATTTTCTCTGGTCCCTATACACTGGCCCAAGCCACCCTGACCACGTGTGGGGCCTTAGATAATGAATTTGACCCTCAAAAAGTAATAGTTGGCCTAGGAGTGGGATATATACATGAGGCCTAGAAGTGGGATATATACATGATTTTAAGGTTTATCACACTAGGGACAAGTCTGTTGGTCCAATATATGCTTCAATTCTAAAAAATAGTCATTGATCCCTAAATGCTAGTTCTAAGGCACGTGGGCCATGCATCAGGCCCTGAACCATGATATATGTCCTTTGGCCATAATACTTCCATAAGAATGGTATACAGGCCCAACTGCAAGGGTTGGCATACTAGAGATAGGTTGGCTCACCAATGACATGGTTTAAGACTAATAACTAGTGACTTAGGAACTATACACTAATTCTAAGGCTCTTTGGCCATGCTTGGGGCCTTGATCATGATAAAATCCCTCTAAAAGGATCTATCCCACAAGTGGCTATGGGATTAATTTCAAGATTAATAAACTAGGGATGGGTCTTGTCATCTAATACATGGTTCAAACACAAAAATTAGGATTCCAGTTCTTATACATTACTTTTAGGGCCCATGGACCAATCATAGGGCCTTAACCATTACACAAAGCATCTAAAAGGAATCCCCCCCATGAGTGGCATATGAACCTAGTTCAAAGGTTTGATGTACCAAGGATGGGTATTATGCCTCAAAATTTTATTTGACACTACAAACTAGGGGCTTGGGCCTTAAACACTATTATAGGGCTTATGTGCCACACAATGAGCCACAAACAATGATACAATCCCTCAAGAAGGAGTAACACCCTTTGCATTAAGTTTGCACTTATTTTGGTCAAAGCCTTTCATAGATATGCCAAAATTAGGGTTTCCAAAATGCAAAATCGAGTTATGAAATTTCCAAAATTATATTCCAAATTGAAAATTCAAATCCCAAAAGTGCAAAATCAGATTCAAAAAATCTAAATTCAAATTACAAATAAAAATTAAAACAACAAAAGCGTATTCATTGTACTTATTACATTGTGAATTGTTTTTCATTGATGTATGTTCTAACAACAAAGCAAAACTCATTCACCACACACTGGAAATAACAAATGCATAAAATGCATACCTAGCAATTGCCCTTGATGGTGCAAAGTTATGTTGTTAGAATGTAATGTATTAGAGTGTGACGTATATTTTTTGGGTTCGTACATACATGATGTGTGCTAGTCAATTTTGAAGGAGAAACACACAAAATGCAACCATTGACAATGCTTTAATCCTTATAGGTATGGTTTCATTGCTTTGAACATTATGTGAAAACCATTACACAAATTTGTACACTCTAAAAAGGTTTGCATGGATAGAGACTTTATCCCTCTCAATGCTTGATATATCTATGTATCATATGGATATGCATTTATTAGCTGCTAAGTCTCTATTTTATAAGTGGAGCAAGAAAACAATTTATTGCAATGTGGTATAGAGGCAACTTGGAGTAGTTGTTCTGACAGTGTCCCAAGTTCAAATTCTGGCAGGCCATGACCCTCCTCTACTTGGGGTTTTTCGGATGATGATGTAGCCTTTAGGCACATTATTATAAGTTCAAGTGTCATTGATATGATTACTTACTTGCAACATAAGGCATTTAGTACCTAAAAGCTACTATATATGACCCCCAAACACATCAAATTAAAGGGAGCATTAGGGTTTTTTCCCAATTCTAAATTAGCAAGATCATGAATTTATTGGTCAGAGTTTTGGATTGATGGAGTAAGTTAAATAATGTACAAAGTCAATCCTTTTTTTGTTCAAATTATTATTATTTTTCAATTGTTGTAAGAATTTTGTCAAAGGTTATAGTTCCACTTCATTGATGGAGATTTTGGTTGTGGAACTTTTCCCTTAGGGGTTTTGGCCTATTTTAAGACAATCTAGACTGTCAAAATTTTGAAAATGAGCATAATAAGGTGGAACTTTGCCTTCCCGAGAAAAATAAACTAGCCAAAAAGATTGTGTTCGTCTACTTTTTAACTCACTCCTTTTGCTATTGTGGATGATCCATTTCAAATCACATGTCATATTCATTTATTCCATGTTGCCATATTCTTCATTGTACTCTATAGATCGACAAGTCTTTTGGGAGCCCTTTTACCAACTTTTCTTCCTACTCCCCTACCAAAGGTTTTAGAGCTTTTATTATTGATAAAATGTAGAGATATAATTTCCCTCTTTCTAAAAATATCAGTCTACCCCATTAACCGGCTATGCGGTTATCAATCAAGGGTTTGATATTTCACTAGTAGTAATAACTTGTGAATATCACAACGGAAGTGAATATGGTTTTCCTCCAATTTAAACTAACCATTAGAGAAAAAGAAAGGGACTATTAAAGTAGAATACAATCTCAACATATGGATATTACATTATAGCAAGGTGATAACAACCACATCCCAAATTTTTCCATTCCCAACATAAATGTATGCCAAAGTTAAAGACAACCCACAACCTAAGGATATGCCAAGTTAGAGATGACAAAAAATCAACATAAGAATATAACAAACCAAAGACCTATAGCCTAATCTCAACATAAGATTATGACAAGTTGAAAATAGATAACCAATCCCAAAATAAGAACATGCCATTGTAGCAAGGTGATGAAAACCACATATGAAAGGCAATGAACAATCCATTCTTCACAAATAAGAATATGCCATTGTAGTAAGGTGATAACATCCACATGCCAAAGAAAACCTAATCCCATTTAGAGAGCCCAATCTCAAAATAGATATATACCACTACAACAAGATGATAATAACTACATTTCAAACACAACAATATCCTAAATAAAAGAACATGCCATTGTAACAAAGTTGTTAACATTCACAAGTAAAGACAACCCACAAAAGATAATATCTAAACAACCTATACTATTAAATACTACAACAAGAAAGAATACCATCACATCAACATTTTGCATTCCAAAGTAACACAAAACTTTTATAAACTATCCTCACATACTTTTTTTCCCAAAGTAGGAAGAAACCTACAATACTTAGGGTTACCAATCTAGCCTTTCCTGATATAATGTTAATACCATGACCTGTAGAAACATAATTGTGTTTAGATAAACCCTAGTCACCTCAAAATCTATTAGTGATCCATAAACTACCATGGATATTCCACCGGAACAATTCGCCACAACAGATCTTACAACTTAGTTATTTTTTAGCTTATTTTTTATTGAATGCCAAATAAATGGAATGGAAATAAGAATAACTAGAGAAAATTAGTACACAACCCACACAATAACATAATACATACCCTAGGAAAACCCACTATGGGGAAAAACCAAGCCACAAATGAGGACTATGCCTTTCTCTTTATGTCAAATTGCAAATACAAAGGAAATGGTACTCTCTATGGAGTTACCTCTGACTCTGCGGACATAATGCCTACTATAGGATCTCCTATCTCCTCTATTATGCTCTATCATCCACTCCCATGTTGTTGTTCAACTATGGAACAATAAAATACATCAAAAGAATGGAACCCCCTTCTTCTCTTGATGGCCCAGTATTTAACATAGACCGATAGTCATCTAGGGTTAATTTTAGGGTTTTTACATGCCCTAAATCCCAATTAGGGTTATGGTTTTGGTATTTATAGAATGCTCTTGAAGGTCCACACGTGACTAGCTCCACATGTGTGAGAAATGAGAGCTGACATGGAATCTACTCGGTACCATGGTAGTCAACTAGATAGGTTAACTTGCGGGAGGCATAAATTTTGCATACAAACTCCGTTTGAGGTGATTTTTGGATCGTTGGAAAGGTCTCAGAATGTAGAATCACATGAAGGAGCATAGGTTAACCGATGAACTTTTTACCCCAAAAAACATTGTGTAGACCCTCAAATAGGACCCAGAAGGTTCTGGACTCCAAATCTACAAAATGAGACCTGCCCATAAAATGGGCCCTACAATCCTATTCATTCAATCTCTTGACCCCAAAATCTCCAAGTAGGTGAAAAATTATATATTGATCCATTTCGTATCACATCTACCCATTTTGCGAGGCTTTTGGTCCCCAAAATATTTTATTGAATGAGGTAAGGAAATTTTTCCTCTACCTTCTCCTTGGAGTACCATTTAGCCTTACCTGGAAGTTGTCCTTTCAACCCTACCTTCCAGAGTTCATACTGTATCTGCCTGGTAGTTCTGGATTTCTTCTTCAACACTATGTCTTTTGATAGCTCTTCCTAAGCCTCTAGTTCTAAGTCCTCTACAAAAGGTAAGACCTACTTAGGTTCCTGATCCAACATGGAAGGTTCATAGAGTTTCATATTTTCTACATTCACTATGGGTAAATGCGCATGTATGGGGGAAGACTGAGTTTGTATGCATTATCTCCCACCGTATACAATACCTCAAAAGGGCCATACCTCAGATCCTTGATCTTCTTACTGGGACCCTGTAGTCTTTCCTTCGTCAAGTGTAACCATACTATGTCTCCCACCTTGAATGTTTTCTCAACCCTATGTTGGTCATGTCTTGCCTTGTACTTTTCATGTGACTTCTTCAGTGCCTCCTGTACTTGTAAATGGATCTGCCTAATCTTATCAATGAATTTTCCAGCTCTTATGACTTCACCTATGGTGTCTTCCCTCACTCCCCCTTGTTATCCAAACAACATCTAGAGGTGAAGGTAGCAAGTATCCAAAACAAGTTTCAAAAGGGGACTTCCCAATGGAAGTGTGGATTGCTTTGTTATAAGAGTGTTGAATGTAAATCAAATTTTCATCCCAAGTCTTAAGATGATTATGATTGTAACCCCTCAAGATCTGTATCAAAGTCATGTTGGATACTCCCGTCTGTCCATCTATTTGTGGATGGAATGTTGTAGATCTCTTCAGCTTAGTGTCCATCATTTCCCAAAGTGTAGTCCAAAATGTACTAAGGAATCTGGTATCCCTATTTGAGATGATACTCCTTGGTATCCCAAATTGCACCCAAACCTGTTCAAAGAACATGTTTATTGCTTCTTGTCCTTTGATGGTGTTTTTACAAAGCATAAGAATGCACATCTTGTTGAATTTGTCAACTACCACAAATAAATAGTCATGTCCCTTCCTAGTGGTTGGAAGAACACCCACACAATCCATGGAGATTCTCTCCCATGGTATCGTAGGAACATGTAGGGATGGTATAAACCTTGCTTCCTATTGTTAGTATTGCTTGTACAACAAAGTCTGCATCCTATTATTAATATAGCTACATCTTCCTCCATTCTAGGCCAGTAAGCATACCTCTATAAGTTTGCATTTGTCTTCCCTACACCAAAATGTCCTATAACTTGGAGGTGTCTCTCTCTCTGATAATCTGCAATATCTCGCATTTAGAAACACAGAGCTTGTCCAGCTTGTAGAGTAACCCATCCCATAGATAATATTCATCCTTGTTGTCACCTTCTTCGACATGGAATTGGCCTTGCAGTTGCTGAAATACCTCCTTGAATTCCTCATCTTCTATATATTCCTCCTTATATGCATCATGGGTGAAAGGTTCCATGTGCATAAGAGTTTCCAAAATATGTGATCTTGGTTGTAGGTTTCCTTGAGAGAATGTATACTAGCTTGTTTGTACTTCCCTTCTTATACTTAATGATTAGATGGAATTGTTGTAAGAATCCCATCCACTTATAATGTTTGGTCTGTTGTAGCTTACTTTGGGCCTGCAAATACTGCATAGGTTGATGAAAAATGTGAATGATGGTATCATTTACCATCTGATAATGGTTCCACTTCGTAATAGCTTGAACCAAGGCATAGAGTTCCTTATCATATGTAGGGTAGTTCAGGATGCTGCCATGGATTATTTAAGAATGATAGCATAATGCCTTCCTTCCTTGCATCAAAACGAATCCCATAACATACCCACTTGCATATGTCTCCAATTTGAAGGGCTTTTGCAAATTAGGTAATGTGAGAACTTGTTCCTAACTGATCTTTTGCTTGATATCTTCAAATGTTTCTGTTGATTCTTCCCACTAGAACCCATTGCTAATTGTTGTTATGGCATGGAGGGATGTTGCCACAATCGAAAAGAAACCTACGAAATTCTGAAGGTATTGTGTTTCCCCAAAAGAGCTCCTAAATTTAGTGACAATTATAGGAGTAGGCCACTTAGTGATGGCCTCCATCTCTGTAGGATCAATCTTAAGTTCTCCTCTACCAATCACATACCCCAAATACACCAAGGACTACTAGACAAATTTACATTTCTCAAGGTTTTCCAACAATTGATGTTTTTTCAAGTCTCCAACACCCGCTTGATATGTGAGATATGATCTTCCCATGTAGCACTATAAACCAATATGTCAACACTATAAACCAATATGTCATCCATATATACTATAAAAAATGAATCTAAGAAAGGGCATAATAAGTCATTCATTAAACGCATAAATGTAGATGGTGCATTGTATAAACCAAACGACATTACTAACCATTCATATAGACATTTCCTAGTCTTGAAGGTGGTATTCTAGGTGTCTTCTTCCTTCACTTGCACCTGGTGGTATCCTAATTTGAGATCCAACTTGGTGAAGTACTTGGCATGCTGTAATTGTTCCAATAGATCATCGATCGTGAGCAGAGGGTACTGATTCTTGAGTGTGATCTTGTTCAATGCTTTGTAGTCGATGCACATCCTCCAAGTCCCATCCTTCTCAATAAATATGATAATAGGTGACCCACAAGGTGATGTGCTTGGTCGGATTATGCCTTGCTCCAAAAAATGTTGTAATTCTTCACTTCACCTACTTCTATAATAGACTATTTGTAGAGCCTGATGTTTGGCAATGGAGAATCCAACAATAGTTGTATCTGATGCTCCAAGTCCCTCTTAGGGGGTATCCCCTTAGGCTCTTTTAACACTTCTCTGTATTCCTACAAAAGGCTCTCCAACTAATGTTTCTACTCTTTGGTACATCCCTCTAGGGATGCCTTCACTTTTACCGATTCACCTTCTTGTTGATTTTGTCTTAACAAAAGCATACAAACTTCCTACTTGAACTGATCATATTTTTCGCTTGGTTGGCATTTACCAGAGATCTTCAATTTACCTTTGTGTGTATTGATGATGAAGGATTTCCCATCCTTGATCAAGCGATATTGGTTGGATCTCCTCATGAAGATCACATCCCTCATATACATGTTGGGGCTTCTGAACACTACACCACAAACATTCAGGGGTGCTACGTCTACCTCCACTTCATCAACATACTCTACACTTATGGAAAACTTGATCTCAGACTGTTTCATGACTCCGAGTTCTACATCGTTATTTACCCATTCCAATGGGTAGGGACTGGAATGATCATGTACTTCCAATCCTAGCTTATGTAGTAGATCCTCTGCTATGAGGTTTTCCTATGAACCAAAATCAAATAGAGCATTGATCTTGGTCTTCTTAACCTAAATCTTGATGCAGAAGAGATTCATCATCTCTTTCTCTTCCTTGGGGTGAAGGCTACTCAAATTCACCTCCTTGTGTATTGTGGCACATATAATCTTCTCGTACACATCCAAGTTGATTTCTAACCCCTTGCTTGAATACATGGCTAGAAGGTTCTTATTCTTGGCATCCTTCTTGCGATTCTCGGGGTTCATCTATGGATGTAGCTTCCAACACTATTATTCAATGTGACTGTCGATATTACAATGGTTATAGTGGTTTTTGGATCCTTGCACTGATGTGTTGTGGTTGTAGTATACTTCTCCTTTCCATTCCACTTCTTATTCCCCTCCTTGTTATCATCTTGGCTCTCTTTCCATTTTGAAGCACTTGGTTGTCCTTTCTTCTGGCCTATGTTTTACAAGTACTATGCTTGTATACATGATTCATGAATTGACCTAGTATTGAAGAGCATAACCTGCCTCTGTATGTGACTATGTAATCCCCCCAAATACTCGAGGAGTGCCTCTGGGTTCTTGGTTGAGATACCCATCATGATAGCCATATTCATGAACTCGGTGGTGTATACTTGCACACTCTATCCATGACTTCTCCTGATGTAATTCCAGTGGATCCACTGGTCCTTTACATACTCGATTGGGTATATAATTGATGCAGGTTTTAAAGTCCTCCCACTTAGTTACAGAAGATCACCCTCCAACCTAAGTGCCTCCATGTTGCTTTCCCACTAGGTTAATGCATGGACCTCTAACTTCAGTCGATCAAATGAGATATTTTGGTCGTAAGATACTAATGGGTGCTTAAATAAACCTCCAACTGTTGCAACCAATGATTCAATTTTAGAGCATCGATTTCACCTTGATACGACTTGGCGTCGAATTTCGCTTCCATCTTGAAGAGAGACTGGGAAGGAATATTGGTGCTAGAACTCGACCCCTCTCTCTCAGGCTCTCTCGTAAAATACTTTTATGGGTCACTTTTATCTTTCGATTTCCCCTCAGATCCAAAATCTGAGTTAGAGCCTACAAAATCCCCGAAAAGGTCCAATTTTTCTCTCTAAATCCACCACGAGGATTGACATGTTGCATGATATATTGACAACTTGTATTTCTAGTTTTTTAAATTGTTGCACGTAGTCATCCATCACTCCTTGAATAGACTCGTCCACCATGGCTAGAGTTTGAAGACTTTTTTTTCACCAACTAATGGATCCTAGAATTACCCACAAAACCCAAAGAAAAAAATAATCTGATACCAATACGATCCATAAACTGTCATGGGTATTCCATTGGAACAATTAATCACAGTGAATCTTACAACTTACTTCTTTTTTTATTAGCTTATTTGTTATTGAATGACAAATAACTAGAGCTGAAACAAGAATAAATAATGCAAATAAGTACACAATCCACACAATAACAAAAGATATACCCTGAGAAAACCCACTATAGGGAAAAACATAGCCACAAATGCGGACTATGCCTTTCTCTTTATGTCAAATTGCAAATACAAAGGAAATGGTACTCTTTATGGAGTTACCTACGACTCTATGACCATAATGGATACTAAAAGATATTCTATCTCCTATATTTTTCTCTAACATCCACCCCTGTGTTGTTGCTCAACTATGGAACAATACAATACATCAAAAGAATGGAACTCCCTTCGTCTCCTAACAACCCGGTATTTAACATAGCCCGATAGTCATTTATGGTTAATTTTAGGGTTTTTGCATGCCCCAACTCCTGATTAGGGTTAGGGTTTTGGTCCTTCTATAATTTTCTTGAAGTTCCACACATGACTATCTCCACATGTGCGATAAATGAGATCTAATGTGGAATCTACTCGGTACCATGGTGGTCAAATAGATAGGCCAATTGTGGGAGACATAAATTTTGCATACATACTTCGTTTGAGCCGATTTTTGGATTGTTGAAAGTTCTCAAAGTGTAGAATAACATGAAGGAGCATGGCACTAGAGATGAAACACCATTTAGAACCTCAAACATGCCTTGGAAGGTCCTAGATCCTAAATATGCAAAATGAGACTTCCCATAAAATAGAACCTATAAGCCAATTTCTTCCAACCTTCTGACCTTGAAAGCTCCAAGTAGGTGACAAATTATATGTTGATCCATTTCAAATCAATTGGTGATCCATAAAGGGCCAAAATTTCACTTTTCTAAGATGCGTCTGGATCTTAAGTTACTAAGCCAACTCTTCACAAATGGAAAACAAGTTTTGATCATACTTCATAACAATTGATTGTTATACACATAAATCATCCAACTCAACAATAATAATGTCGTAAGGCATTTTCTGTAGTGGACCTTATGTTTTTTCTAAATCTTTGGAAGAATATCTGTCGTTGGATGTGCTAGACGACCATCCAGACGTCGCCTGCCTTTCGATTCATCTTGCATCACATCACGTTCGACATTTGATTCATTTACCATCACATCACCACATCATGCCAGGATTTTGTTAGGGTTTCAGCAGGGAGGTTCTGGTTCAGAACAATCACATCATTTTTATGGTTTTTTTGTTGGACATGAAATGTGCAAAGGTTTAGTTGACTACAAGATTTCTATTAAAGGAACAACATGCGTCAGATCATCTTCTTCTTGAGCCATTGCAACTCTATTGAAACGTTGAAACCAGGGATAACGCTTGTCTGTTTTGATTTTAATTTGCATGTCTCCTCCCTTGTATGCAACCACCATTTTTTCCTCCTTCTCCTTTTGCTATTTGTGCCCTCCCATATGTGTGCCATTCCATTTTTTGTTGCTACCTGCGAGTCACATCCTCTACCTATCAATGCCTCCCTCATGCCGCCACTTCTTTCCCTTGAGTAATGCTTCCCTTTGGCATGCCACCTCCTCTCCCTCAACCTAGAATATGATAAAATATAATATTCTTAGGGTTTCGAGATGGCAATTGACAGGGTAACAGATGAAACTAGAATTTTTGAATTATTGAGATAATACATGGTGCAATGTCAATGCGTCGTGCTTGTATTTATCTCAATACACAATCATAATCTCCTTCTCTCTTGCAAAATCATGTAGGGTTAAACTTATACCAGGTAGCTTAAGGGACTAGGGACTGTGACTGCAATGGGGGAGACTCAGGGGGGAAAAACTATTGAGTGATATCAGGAGACTCTATGGGTGACACATAGCAGAATACTCTGAACAAAGGCGACCATACTGGGGAGGCTTCCATAATGGTGGGATTAGATATGATCTGTCATGGCACAGAGAGGCACCATTGGGGAATTCTTCGTGGTTTAAGGAGCTCAAAGAAGGGATAGAAGTATGCTCAAAATGGTACTAACGTGTGGATTTGTACGAGCCCATGACAGTTCATGCTCGTGGGTGCTTTCAATTTTAAGGAGTCTGAAAGTGATAACAAGACTTTGAAATGGTGGAAAGGTACCATCATGTGGATTTATACGATCCTAGGACGATGAATGCTCATGGTTGCTTTCATTTTTAGAGAGTCTGAAAGCAATAAGAAGACTCCAAGGGGGTTTCTTTTTTGTGTGTTATTCTCCAAGGACCGTAAAAGCATAAAAGTGTGCAATGAAGAACTCTTCTAGCCGGTGTGACTAGAGTATTCCTTTTTCGTAATTTAGTCGACATGGTATGGAAAAGGGTTAAGCTTATACCAGGTAGATGCCCTTTCAGATACTTTTAGCGAGCATGAAAGGAAGCAAGATTGCTCAACAATATTTTCATTATTTTAGGAGTCAGAAAAGAGCTTAACATAAACTCCCTAAGTTCCTTTTTCGTAAAGGAATTGCTCGGCTTGAAAAATGGATAAAATTATACCAAACAAAAGTAATGGCCAAGAAAGAAGGAAGTGTTCAATCAAGGGACAAGTATGTGAACCAAGAGTAGAGTTGAGTGGGGAACATTGATGGGGCCTCCTTGCAGGTTGATGAATGGTGGAAAAATAACGCAATGACTACAGTATGGATGGAGCGGAGGGCTCATGGATAGGCCACGAGACAAAAAAAGTAAAAAATGGTTGCGACCAATGTGGCACGCAAATCTAGGTGCCAAAACTGTAGCTAGGGTTTTCACCCTAGCTCGTACTAAAGAGAACCTACTAAGGATTTAGGAACCCTTAGTAGCAGTTTAATAATGGGTAAAAAACAGTGTATAAATCAAGTAAAAACTAAACATTAAAATGTAACATGTGCATGAAAACAAATCTAAACTACAACAATAAAAACTAAATAACCATGAGAGACACAATAAATCAAATTGATATTTTTTGTATTAATGGGAAAACAAGGGTTTGCAATGGTTTTACCTCAAATGTGAGGTTGTTGAAGTCCTTGCAGCAGTACGGGAGTAGTGCACCAGTGCTCCAAAGTCCTTTTCTCTTCTCCAAATGCTCAATGGTAGCTAAAACTCAGCTATAATGGTGAACTCAAGCTCAATGTGGGAGGCTAGGGTTCAATAGGAATTTCGACAGCATAAGGTTAGAGTAATTTTTTTGGATGTGAAATGGGGGGCCTCCATTACCTTTTTATAGAGATTTTGGATGGTGGAGTATTGGACCATGGTTTTAGGCAACCAATAGTATTGGTAAATGGTTTTAGGGTTTTTCCCTCGTTTTGAAATTATTTTTGACTTTTTTCCCTTTTTATTTTATTTTTGGGATTTTTGGACCATTTTTTGAGGGTTTTTGACCTTTTTTTTAGGAATTTCATTAATTGAGGAGGGAAATAATGATTTTTTGCCTTTTTGGTAACCATTTGAGGGTTTTTTAGGGTTTTGGAGGCCAAAATGGTAGGAAAAGTGGACAAATGGGTTATGTGACTAGGGAGATGAGCCAGTGAACAATTTTTGGGTGTTAACACTTGGTGCAAGTGTTTTGCCAAATAAATATGAAAACACCCTCCAAGGGTACTAATGCTCCAATCACAAGGTCCACTCAAGGTGGTCACAGAAAATCCTCTGCTAGCACCTATGTATGATCCTAAATATAGTATACTATGGCTAGCAAATTGAAGACAACGACCAAGGGAACAATCGAAGGTCGAGATCGTGCGTATGGGCAGGGTAACTAAGCTTGAAACTCTACAATAGCACTCTATACTGTCGAAAGTCCCCATACACGCAAAATCCCTAGTTGATGCTCGATGGAGTATTGGAGGGATCTCTCCGCAAATCAACCTCACACGACCTCGTGCTTGACTCCTGTGGTAGAGGAGATTCCCATCCACACCCTTACGGTGTTGGATTTCCTCTCTTATGAAAGACACCTATGTTTTGACAAGTTTTAGTGATCGTGGAGGAGTTAAATCACAACTCCCTACCTACAGAATCCTACCTTATCTATTAGGTGTGTTTCTAATCTAGAAGAAAACCTAAGATCCTATATCAAGTTATTGATTGCTTGCTTAAAATGTAATTTCAAAATTTTTCAAAAGAAGTAAAACAAGTGCAACTAAAGACAGATGTTCTTTAACTGAAATATGAAGCACTCTATTGCCACAAACATGTACTTTTCACTTTCAACTTCTTTCCAATGCAAATTCTCAAGATTAGATTAGGAATGCATATGCAAGTTTTCCATATCCAATGCAACTTTTTGGTCTTTTCAAATGAAAAAAGAGACTAAAATTTATAACCTAAATGCACAATCAAACCTACAATGTAAGCATGCAAGTACCAAAACAACTAACTATGCAAAAAAAAAAATGTTTTTAATATGAATCAATTCCAAATCCTTTGAGAGACTTTGCAAAGTACTCAACTAATGCCAACTCAACACTAAACCAACTTTTATTCTTTTTTCCAAAATGAGAAACAAATATCAAACTCAAATTAACACACAATCCAATCAAATGAAAAATATTTTTGATCTCCTTATCAAACAGTAAAAGCATCCATAAACACTAGACTTCTCATTCATGTAAGCATGCCAAGTTGGGAAAAGTACACATATGAATACTTTTAGCCCAAACAAAGAAAAACACCTACTAAGAATGTGTTTTGGTAAATCCAGGTCTGCATACAACAAATGCAATCAAGGTTCTAAACAATAGAAAGAACACTTGAGTTTTCACTTCAAAGAAAATACCAAAAGAATAAAAAATCAAAAGAACAAAAACCCTACCAAAAGAAGATTTTCCACTAAAATAGGTACAAATTGGCTCAAATACCCTCAATAGGTTCCAAATCCAATCAAACAGGAGCAAATAGGTTCAACTAGATCCAAATTGGGTCAAACAACACCAAATTGGTTCAAAGGGCTCCAAATTGGGGCTAGAGGCTCCAAATTGTTCCAAACAAGCCCAAATTGGCTCTAAAATATCTCTAAAATCAAGTTAAGAGCAATCAAAATACAAAGCACACACATCCAAAGGGTCATACTCATACCAAGAATCAGTAGGGACTCCAAAAAATCCAACCAAACCCTCATAAACAGGCTTGAAAGTGAAAAAGTCACCTACAAGAGGGACACTGTGGTGAAGTACTGACACAATAGGGTGTAACACGCTGGTGAGAGGATTGCCACCAACGTGTATATAAAAAACATGCACATGTAAGCATTTTCACCTGTGCACGGGTACTGAAAGTCTCTAAAAATGCAAATCAAACTCAGAAAATGATCGGGGAAGGGTTTGTTAAAGCCCAAAGATTGTTCCTAACTTGAGATTAGAACCAGACCTTCAATAAAACTATAAAAAATAACCTTGGATATCCCAAAGTAGATAGGCTTCTCCCTAGTGGAGTCGCAAATTCTGTTTTCAGGAAAACTTTCCTATGGCCAGTGGGGTGAGGCCACCAACATACTAGGGTTTGAAAGAACATATGTATAAGGTTCTGCAACAATCACAAATAAGAAAAATTTTTGAGTTTAGAAGACATGCACCATACTAATGAAGGTTGATCCTAGCCTTATCCTTGAGATTTCCTCTTTCTCTCCAATCACAGGACCTACAAAAAAAATTCAAAACCTTCCTCAAACATATTTGACTACAAATAAATAATTGACATTCTAAAGAACATAAAACCCTAATCTTATGAACATCAATATGCAATCGAAGCTTAGAAAATTATAAATACAGTTGTTTGGAAAGGGAATAATCCCTATTCTTTCATTGATGAATGAAGCAAGTACATAATATTACCTTCCTTCAATTCAGGCACCTCATGAAGCCTTCAATTTTGGATCTCCTACTTCTCTCCTCCAAGAATCCCAACCACAAATCAACTAGAGCACAAATGATGGGGGAAGGGAGTGGAAATTGCTCCAGCTTAAATTTACTTGGGCTTAGAGTCCCATTCATGGCCCTTCTCCCTCTCTTTTATGGTGGAAGAATAAGGTTAGGTCGAGGAGGGAGCAGTTGTAACTAAGGAGGAAGTTCCAAAAACCACCCAAACTGCCCATTTTTTGATATTTTTTAGTATTTTGAGGTACACAATGGTGACATAATTGGAAAGGTGCGCACAATGCATAGGAAAGCCATGTGAAACCTGCGCTTGGGTGAAAAAATGGGCTAAAAATTCCAAATTTAGGGCTTTTCAGGGGGTGTTTTGGTCTCCAAATGTGATCAAATGCTCCCAAATTGTTGAATGAACCATGAATAAGTTAAGACCATCCTATTGAGCTCCCAAATATGGCTATTCCATCCAAAGTGTCCTTTTTGTGACCCACAACAGCTTCATGAAGTGTCATCACTGAAGTGTCATCACAAAAGTGTTGTCATGAGAGCATAACATGCAAGTGTCGTCACAGACGGAGAAGTGCCAAATTTGGTTATAACACCAACCCATGGTATTTCAATAGTAAATGGTATTTACTAATTTCTATTTACTATGGATAGGTTTTCTATGTGGACTTTCACATATAAACATGGTTTTGCATGTGGACTTTCACGTATAAACATGGTTTTGTATGTGGGATTTCACATATGAACATGATTTTCTTTCCAACATATGATTTTACCAATTGGTTGGGTGATTTATATGCACACGTTAAAAATGTTTTTACCAAAGTTTAAACAATGATTACAAATAAAGGAATTCAACAATAAATATATAAGTATTTAATGTCTTGATTAATAAGCCTTATTTACTTAAAGATGATGTTTTCTTGATGATTAACATAAATTGTTAATTAATTTTGGTTTACTCCTGTCATGGAGATCCAGTGTGGAAACTCAAGCATGGAATGAAGGATGAGCTAGATTCCAACTCAAAGTGATGACATGAATGAATCAAACTGGAAGAGTTGCTCAATGAGGAATATATCATGGACATAGACGTCTATATTCAGAGGGAGAAACTACCCAGTATGTAGCAGTGAGGCTCAACATCAAGAGGAAGCTTGGTACTCCAAGATTGATGATGAATTTTGGCTTAAGGAGCAAGAGGAACTCATTTGTCAGAGGGATTTGGATTCAGATCCCAAGAAAACAAGATGGCTTCTATGAAGAAGGAGCAGTATGCTCGAATGCAGAAGGAGCAAGATACTTAGATGCAGAAGGAGCATGATGCTTAGATGCAGAGGAGCAGGGTGCTCCAACATAGATGGAGATGTGATGAGCTTAAAGATGTGATGTTTGCAATATCGGGCAGGTGTTTCCCCATTATTATCCACGTGACTTGGCTAGGGGTGAATGGCCCGGAGGCAGGGCAATGCCATATCCCGGACAACTTGTGATGGGGTGGGGATATTAATACATTCTCCAGGACATTTTGTGACGGAGTGGGGAGATATCTCGGACACCCTATGATGGGATGGAGAGACTAGTCCCTAAGACGAATCAGGAGGATTCAATGCGCATAATTCTTTCTGTTAGGAACATATGTCAACCCTTCTCTTTACTTTGTTAGTATATTGTTGTTGGACGCATATGCTTTGTAAGTCGTCCCATAGTAATTGTTGATCCCTAGTTTGTGTTATTGTTGTTGGGCGCATATGCTTTGTAAGCCACCCATAGTATTTGTTGATCCATAGTTTTTATTGGCCCATGGCTTTGACCCATATTATTGGCGCTTAGATTTAGTATAAAAGTGTGTGTTGAGGCCAATGAAGGCACCATGAAGTTATTTTTATTGAGCTTGCTCAAAGGAGGTTGCCCCTTTGAAGTGGCCCGTGATCAATAAAAATATTCTGCGATCCAATATATTGTGCATTTTATCAATTAATTGTTGCAGGTTCCTCACACTTTCATGACAGAGGGAGAAAATATCAGAATCTTGTGATAAATGGGAATGTATCCCATATTTGCAGATCTTGTACATTCTCCAGGATTGATTATCAAGAGGAAGGATTCTATGGATGAGATGTTGATGTTTCTCCAGGGTGCAGCATCAGGCATACATTCTACTAGATTGGTCATGTGATTTGACCAAGGAGACTGATACATTCGCTCACAGGAAATGACCATATGACTTGGCTAGTGGGGAACGGCCCTGGCATAGCTTTGCTTAGCCATGTGATTAGGCTAGGTGTGATTAGAGATCAAGGTGCTTGTACAACCTTTCTTAATCATGTGATTTGGCTAAGTGTGAATAAGGCTTGAGGTCACATTGCATACTATGTGAGGGAGTGCTCCATGATGGAGTGATCTATCCCATTATAGAGTTGTTTGACTTTTTTATTTGATAGGGACTAGCTACCCCTTTTGGAATAAACAATGTCTAGCCTAATGTGGGTGCACACAAATTAGAGCCCTATACATGAATAGATGTGCATGTGAGGAGAAGAATAACATTAGCTAGGTAAGGAGAAGCTCTAGGTAGAGTCTCAGGAAGAGACTTGAAGTGCTAACATTGTGTATGTCAGCATAGGAGCATATTCTCCGGTTGGTATTTTAAGGAGAAGCTCCAGGTAGAGTCTCGAGAAGAGACTTGATGTGCTAACATTGTGTATGTCAGCATAGGAGCAGCTTCTCCGGTTGGCCTTTTAAGGAGAATCTCTAGGTAGAGTCTTGAGAAGAGACTTGAAGTGCTAACACTGTGTATGTCAGCATAGGAGTAGATTCTCCGGTTGGTCTTTTGACTAAGGAGAAGCTCAGGTAGAGTCTCAAGAAGAGACTTGAAGTGCTAACATTGTGTATGTCAGCATAGAGCCGATTCTTTGGTTGGTCTTTTGACTAAGGAGAAGCTCAGGCAGAGTCTCAAGAAAAGACTTGAAGTGCTAACATTGTGTATGTCAACATAGATCCGATTCTCTGGTTGGTCTTTTGACTAAGGAGAAGCTCAGGTAGAGTCTTGAGAAGAGACTTGAAGTGCTAACATTGTATATGTCAGCATAGAGACGATTCTTCGGTTTCTCTTTTGACTAAGGAGAAGACTCCTTTGTGGAGTGTATCCTTGCGTGGGATGTTCTCATGTGTGGAGAGTGCTCCTGTGTGGAGCATTGGCCCAAAGGGGTGGACTAGTTGTAGTTATCACCGCCTTCCATTTGTGATGACTGGTAAATTGGAAGAAGATTCTTCCTGAGGAGTGCAGCCTCCTTTCGGTTTTAGACTGATAAAGTGCATGATGAAGTAAATCCTATGTGGTCTAGGATGAAGAAGCTGATCAAATTGATCAAGATATCTTCTCTGAGAAGATGATGTGGTTCCAGTGGGGACAGTTGTTCTAGTTAGAAGGACTTGATCAGGGACACAACTTCTCTTATATTCAAAAGACAAGAAAGAAGCCAGTGCTGAAGATCATGCCCTGGAGATATATATACAGCTTCTTCATACTTCATATTAAAGTATTAAAAAATCCATCAACCTAAAACAGAATACGTAACGTCTCGAGGAGCATCCACATAGAAACAGAGCAATCTCAAAAAGAGCAAATCTCTATCCACATACCGAGATACATCAAGAGGGACAATACCGGTCCACAGATAACCATCATACCCAGAGATACATCGAGAGGGACAATACCGGTCCGAAGATAACCATCAGAACAACGATCAGTCCTTACATATATGCCACTACTTCAAATGTTTGATAAACCACGTTAAATGGAAAATAAACAGCGTTATACGGCGAATAAACTCCAAATTTGCGTGAATTCTCCATATGCAATACAACTCATGCTAAATTTCACTCCAAAAATACCTGGAAGACGCTGCTAACATTTGCGGAGCTGGTAGACAGTGTATATATTGTTGTTGTTTTTACTATCAATTTAAATGGGCAGTCGGGCACTCTGAATTTTATTTTATTTTGCAATAGTTAGTCAGAGTTAGCCTATTGTCAGGACTGCCTCACACAGGCTTTCTGTTGCGTATCAGAATAGCTTTTGACTCAGGTCCTCCAATTGCCACTATCTTTTTCTGACCATGACTGCATTTTTTTTTTCGTTGATTAATTATTGGACATTGTCCTTTCGAGTTCATGGCAGGGCCAGGGAGCAGGGAGTCGCCAGAATCCGACAAGAGACTAAACAAATAAAATAAAAGTACTCTCTTGTGCCTTGAAAGCCCACAGCACTGGCGATGCTCAGCTCAGTACATGAAGAGACGAATGAACGATGAAGCCTGAGCTTCAAATCCCGATTCCCGTCCCTTCTCCTCATCTCCATGATGGTTCTGCTCGTTGTCATTATGGTCTTCACCATTGAGGTTCTGGTTGTTGCCGGTTAGAATGTACAGTTCATTAACGTACACTGAGCTTCACCAACTTGAAGATCACTTTGCCAAACCCTAAATAAATACAAGCTCTCAATGATGACATATACAATATACACTACTTTCAAATCCACCTTCCCCATGCATGGGGCCTTAGACAATGACATGCCCTTAGCACACAATCTTTGGTTCATGAGTGGGATATGTTTTGACATTCTTTTACTTTAGGGGCCGGAGCAGAATCTTTGGCCTAAAATACAATCTGATTGTTAGGTTTATCACATCAAGGTTAGATTGCCTCAACATGGTTTAAGGAAATAAAAATAGTGTCTTTGGCATTATACACCACTTGGAAGGTTTGTGGGCCATGTGCCTACACAATGAAAAGTACGTGTAGAAGGAATCTTTACCCCACAAGCTAGCTA
Source organism: Larix kaempferi (assembly GCA_027924585.1). Classification (NCBI taxonomy): domain Eukaryota; kingdom Viridiplantae; phylum Streptophyta; class Pinopsida; order Pinales; family Pinaceae; genus Larix; species Larix kaempferi. Next base: position 7,683,282 of record BSBM01000866.1, read on the forward strand.
TGGTTCTGATTTTGAGGATTAGTACACTGAGGAAGGTTCTCCTTATCCAAGAAATGGTTTAGAGACAAACAAATTAGGAGCTTATGTTGTATACATTATTTTTAGGTTGATGGGTCATTCATAAGTCCTTGATAAAGAGAAAAGACTTTGGAAATGAACATTTTTCTTATGACTGACATAATGACTTGATTATGAGGTTTTGTGCACAAGGATGGGGCTTTTTCCTCATGACATCATATAGGGCTAGAAACTAGGGGTTTATGTACTAACCATTACTTTTAAGGAGTCTTTGACTCATGAGTGCAATACTAGCCTTTCTAAGATTTGATGTACCAAGTATTAATCTTGTGGTTCATGGACCACTTAGAGGCCAAACATAACGAGCTTAGGTCCTAATTGTTGCTTCTAGTATCACTTAAGGGCCACCAAGGATGTGTCTCTTAGGGAAATGCAAACTTCAAGGCTAATACTTGTAAGGACACCTTTGGGTTACTACAATCTAAAAACAATTTAACTACCAGTTAAAATAATTTTAAGCATACATAAGAAATTAAATAATACTCTGTGTAAATTTTCTAACTTGAAATATATAGATTTTAATCATAACATGAGTAAATTTATGAACATTGATTGCATATATTCAATTTTCTAATTTACTGAGAAACTTGAAATAAGAGGAATTGAATGGTTTACCTCGTAAATATATTCGAATATGAAATCTAGATGTCCTTCTCCAGTGCTCTAATGCTCCAAGAATGCCCAAACTAGGATTTTCCTCCCAAGCAACTAGCAGTTCTCCATTGTTAGCTCTAGAAAACTTCTCAGTTTTCTATCCCTCTATGCACGTGAAATCCACAAACAACCCAACTCAATTGCTTTGGTCTTTTCTTCCTTGCAAAAAAACAACAACCCTTCTTCCTTTCACTTTCTCCCTCTTATCCCCATTTCTCCATTCCTTCCCTGTTACTCCACCTCCTTCCCCTTGGGAAGAACACCCCCACCTTGTTCGAGGAGGGTCATAAAAGTTGTCAGATCAACCAACCACCTTAACCAAAATTTAAGAGCCAATAACTATTCACCTAACAAGTGGAATAAACCGATGGCATGTACATTTTCTAATATGCCATGACCTCAACGACACACACACATCACGATCGAAGGATTAATAGTAATTAACAATTAACAATTAATAAGCTTAATTAATAAAATCAACATTAATAAGCCTAAGTAAACATATTGGAGTAGTCTATTTATCCTACGTTTTGGACTTTCCAGTGGTTTTCGTCGAAGTCTGGTAATTGTTTTGGTAAAATCCAAATTTGAAAGCGTTTAAATTGTGTTTTTCAATGCATGAATGGATTCAACACTCTCAAATACCCCTATGGCACTCAGATTGTTCAATTTCCACAACTAATATATGTGACTAAGATTTTTTGAATATTTCCAACCAGATCGATTAGAACAAACTGGAAAATAGACCCAAAAAAAAGTAAAAAACACAGAATATTTAGACCACTCCAAACATAATTAATCACAATCAATAATTAAGAATTAATAAACAAGATTAATAATTAATAAGCCTAATTAATAAAATCAACATTAGTAGGCATCTTTGGTAAACATACTTAATCACAATTAATAATTAGTAATTAATAAATATGATTAATAATTAATAAGCTTAATTTAATAAAATCAACATTAATAGGCATCATTAGTAAATAGAATTAATCACAATTAATAATTAATAAACATGATTACTGATTAATAAGCCTGATTAATAAACTTGACTAATCACAATCCAATCATTGACAATTAATAAATGATATGCATAGTTAATAAACATAATTAATAACAATCCAATCATTGACAATTAAGAATTAATAAACATGATTAATCACAATCTATCATTATGACTAAATTGGTTCACAATAAATTAATACGAACTACACGGTACACTGAGTTTATCTTGCATGGGTAAAGTAAGAGTTTTATCAAAACTAAGTAATCAAATTGTGACTGCTAACTTCCTCAAAATCCTTAACTACCTGCTTCATCTCTTCTAATTCACAACTATCTTCTACATCATATCCTTCCTTTCCCAAGATACCTTGGAGCATCAACTGTATTGACCTAACCTCAAATAGAACCTATACGTAGAAGTGTCGATAACATAGACCAAGCTTCCCTGAAAGGAAATTGGTGATCGTCATCACAGACCTTAGGGAGCATGCCTCAACACAACCCTCCCATGATTCCAAGCTTTTGGGAATAAATGGTGGGAAATTCGTCCACCCCCATTTAGAACCAGGGTCAACACCATATTGTGTTGTTGCATTTTTTTGTGGATTTCATGTCATTGAATTACCAGTTTGGGAAACAATGCTTCCTGTAAAACCAACACTTGACCACATATCATAGAAATGTATCAAAATAAACAACATCATGAATTAATGTCTCATAACATATCATTCCTCTTTCGAAGTCCATGTCTTTGATGTTACTTTTGTACCGTAGTATCCAACTATCACTTAGGTCATTTAACATGGGGTTAGTCTCCCAACACAATATCATGCATAATCATGTAATCATTTATATGTATATACTTCATTATAAATAATCGACAAATAAGATAACAACCTTTTCTATGTACTGTGCACCTGGTTCTCACCTATTTATTCAACATGTAACTTAAATTGGTATCCCTGCACCCAAGTATCTCTTTTAAATTTACATGCTAGAGATAAAATCAATTAGCAACCATTATTAACAATATTAACATAAACACACATATATATAAATTCCACAAAAGTAGTAATTCCAAATGTCCATGCGATACAATGTTATCATTCTAACTAAGTTCCATAGATAATAATCAAATACAAAAAATAGGTAATAGGGTAGTTAAGATGGTGAAGTCAAAACGAAGCATTATAATACTTCGGGGTTGTTCCCTAAACACTGCTTTTATGGATAGTTTGCTATGCACAATGCCTCAAACTAAGGTTATGGTCTTCTAGAAGGAATATATGGCCAAGGAGTAGCATATTCTTTGGCTAAGGAGTAGAATATAGGACAAACATGATGTGTATCACTTAATTTGATCTATTATTATATGAATCACAGGCTGTGAATAGTGCCCCATATCACAACACATGCACTTTGGAAGTGTAACACCCTGTTTTTGACCCCAAGATGTAAATATGATGTAATTATGTAATAGCTAGAAGCTGGACATGAATGGTCTAGGATGACCATATATATATTTATGTGTGTGTGTGTTTGATATTTAATTTAAAATTCCCTAACACTTGCAAGTGAAGAAGGACGAAGAAGAGATGAGGAGTCTATGAATCCACGAGTGGAGGAAGTGAGAGGGGCTAAGGGGTGATGACCCTGGTGGAATTTAACTATACCTTATCCTGCATTAACCTTTTTAACCCAAATTCCCTTAACCATAATTATGAGGGTCAACTTAGTTAATCACAAGATTAATTATCTTAATGGATTATTAAGAGAGAAAAGTGACCTCTTCTAGGGCATCCACATGTCAAAGCAAAACCATGCATATTTAAAGTTAGAAACTTACTTCATTCATCATTCATTCATTCCAACATCTAGTGGAAAATAGCATCCATGCTATGGTAGTTTTGGTTGATAAACAAAAGGAAGATTAGTTTTCCAAAAGTTACACTCGAGTCCATCTTAATAAACAACAACTTAGATACCCAGATAAACTGATGTCCCAGATTAGGGAACCTGACCTGCAATGTGACATCCTTGGAGCCCTATCATGGAGACTTCCTAGCCATCCTGTAGTGGAGCACTAGAAGGGGAAGGGGATAGTTTGAGGGACTACGGTGTAGAGAAGGGGTACCTTCCCTAGCATTGTGTAGGTTGATGGGAATGACTGAGGGGTTGGGGTCAGCTATGGATGGGGTTACTCGCACCACTTGGGTAGATGATAGGTTCCCTTTGGTGAGGAGCGTACTGTGAGGAGTGTGGTTGTAAATTGAAGGGGGAGAAGTGAAAATTCGCCCCTTGTGGACTAATAGCCCCAACTCGAGGGTGTCATCTGTCAAAGAAAAAGAAGGCTTGATAGTGTGCCTACGACTGGGATGAACGTTCTTAGCTTGCAGCTAGTTGGAGGACATTTATAAAGGTAAGTTCCCAAATTGTGTGTGGTTGTCATGGTTTATATAATTTACTGATAGATGTGTTTTCTTAAATTACTGTTAATAAATTGCTTATATGGATGAATTATTAGAGCATGGTTTGAATGCATTAACAGTAGGAATAATCCAATAAAATTAACTGGGTATTTTGAATAACTGATAGTTATAAATATAAGTATGTTTCTGTTGTAATATTTATGAAATGGATGTGAATATAAGGGGAATTCAAATTTGTATCAAGAGGAGAATTATACATATAGATTTGAGTGCCCCATGGTATCAACAATGTAAAGAGTCTATTGGGTATGTGACATGAATGATACTTGATCATAACTAGTATATCGACCCAATTCCAAGGTTTGGCATATGAAGGGCATTTCTCTTCGAAGACATCATTTACTCTAACAAAGACTAAGGTCTTAGGAACTAAATCATGTTTTATGGATAATGTTCCATGTGCAAGCACCTATATAATGACACTAGTCTTCCATAAGGTATATTTGGTCTAAGAGCAATATGCATACTTGATTCTAATGTTTAATATACAATGGATGAATATCTTGATATAAGACATGGTTCAAGGATAACAAATAGGTCCATAGTCCCTATACACTAGTCCTAAGTCGCCCTAACCATGTGTGGGGCCTTGGATAATGAATGTGACCTTCCAAAAGTAATATTTAGACTAGGAGTGGGATATGTACATGATTTTAAGGTTTAACACACTAGGGACAAGTTTGTTGATCCAATATATGCTTCGATTCTAAAAAATAGTGATTGATCCTAAATGCTAGTTCTAAGGCAGGTGGGCCATGCATCGGGCCCTAGACCATGACTACCATAAAAGTGATACATAGGCTCAACTGCAAGGGTTGACATACTAAAGATAAATCAACTCACCAATGACATGGTTTAAGACTAATAACTAATGGCTTAGGAACTATACACTACTTCTAAGGCTATTAATCCATGTTTAGTGTCCTAATCACAACTATTTACTTACTCAAGTTTCATAAAACTCCCTTCCTAAATATTCTCCCTATCAAAGAAGGGTTAGAATAATACTATTATTTAAATCCAACTAACATGGGGTAAGGGTGAGGGGAAAAATTATTTATTTCGTTGTCTTAAACACTTTAGAGCTCACAAATAACCATTCACTTTTCATTCATCACACCTATGCCATCAAACAATATAATCAAATGCATACTATCCTTCATGATTTCTATCCTTATTGAAAGGCATATGCTATTAAAATAATGGAAAATGAGGGTAAACGTTGCACATACTTGCAATAAGATTAGAATTTCCTATGGTAATAAAAGGAAAAAAGGAGTGCGGAAAGTCGATGAAATTTGACCAATAAGTAAGAGTTCACCCGCCAAAGATGGCGGTTAGGTAGGGTGAGGATCCAAAGTTGGTTCAAGATAATTTTGAGCAATCGGTTGGATTGTAAGTTGCCCAATAAAGTCCAACCAAGTAATAAAAAAACCCAAGTGGGGGGCTCTTGTGGCTAAAAGTAATCAACTAAGGTGTAAGACCAATGGACACCTCCTGATGCACACAAACAATCAATTGAGGTCATAAGACTAGATTAGGGAGCCAAAATCATCTAAAAGTAATCAACTAAGGTGTAAGACCAATGGACACCTCCTAATGGACACAAACAATCAATTGAGGTCATAAGATTGGATTAGGGAGCCAAAATCATCCATTAGGATCACTCGGAAGGACATTTAAACAATCAATTAAGGTCATAAGGCTAGATTAGGGAGCCAAAATCATCTATTAGGATCACTAGGAAGGACATTTAGGGGAACTTTCAAAGGAATAAACTTAATGTGTATGTGTCTTTATGGTTGTTTTAAGGTAGGTTTTGTATATAGTTATTGCAAGGTGCAAAATTTATATGGTGGATTTGTATATGGCTACTATAAAGGACATATTTCATAACTTATATTATTCTCAAGCTTGATCAACTATTATTATTGATTGTCCAAGGAAAAAAACTATTATTATTGATTAATTACTATTATTTATATTGAATCTATTGCATCTCATAACATTATAATATACGCATCATTTTATTCTAATGATGTTGAAAAAAAAAACATAACAAAGATTGATTATATATAATAGCTCCACAAAAAATTAAAAGATACAATTGTTGACATCATATTTAGTATTTAATAAATTTCATAACAAATTAAATACATTTAAATAAGCATCTAGATAAACAAATTGACAAATGCATTTCAAATTGTTCCAAATACATTAATCTTTATTTACATCATATTTAATATTTACTAAATTTTATAACAGATTAAATACATTCAAATAAACATCCAGATAAACACATTGACAAATGCATTTCAAATTGTTCCAAATACATTAATCTTGCCTCAGTTTAAGTGTAATCACCATACATTGATATTTAAACACTCATTAAGGAACACTGGATGGAGTTCAGAAAGGATATTCGCGCTTATACTATGATAAATCCTTTGGTTTTGTGTATGGATGATGCTTGAAAAGAGTATCATAGCACTTATTTGGCGTGACCCATTTACAAACCATGGTGCAAATTTTTTTTTTACCATGTAACGATGACATGGATAAAAGCCAAGTTCCAATATGTGTGACTTATAATCTCAAGTCATCACTTCAAATGTCTTAATTGAGTTTGGTTTGGTAGGACTCCACTTGAAGATTACAAGGTCAATTCCATAATTAAAAATTGAATGTTTAAATTTAGTTGTAATTATTTTTTAATTTTTTTGGTTTTGTGGGACCAACCCATCACCCATCTACTTTTATTAATTAGACATTTGCAGTCACTTTAAAATTGGTTGTACAAATCCTATACAATGAGACATTGAAATAGTTTGGGGTTTTTAACATCTATAGGTCCCATTCATACCTAGATGGCATCATACTCAAATATTTGCTATCTTTGCCTTATCTTTTTCCATTTTGATTCGGCCTACAATGAGAAATATGAATAGTTAATGGTGTGTAACATTTAAAAACATTTTAAGGCCCCACTCAAACTAAAATCCAACATAGTAAAAATTTCCTATCTCCTTGTTATAATGTATCTCTATATCTTAAACAAGTTGGTGATTCCATATGTTAATTGGGTTAGAAAAGTCTTAAGGCTAATTATTATTTTTTCTCGAGAGGAGTGATGAATATGTTAAAATTTTCTTACAATTATCATTATTTTTGTACTAGTAGTGTTGATTGATTATAAAGAGGCTTTTGTGTGTTTTTTATTATTATCGTTAGGTGCTTTTCAATATATGTGGAATAATGAGAATATTAAATGATATATTAGTTCCTTTTAATGTTTTTAAAGTAGAGTAATATGAAAAATTTGGTTAGGTAAGTATATTTAAAGGTGTTTCACTTAGATGGATGATATTTACAAAGGAAGAACAATTGATATTTAACAATTGAGAGTAGAACAATTGGTCTATTCTATGTGGACATTGGGGTTTTGGATTTTTTTGGTTGCAGGTTATGTATCTTGGTATTTTGTCTATATATTTTTATAATTGAAAGTATAATTATTTTTATTGTAAAAAAAAGGAAGAACAATTGATAATTAACATAAACATATTATGAAAAAAAAGAGTTAACGAGTAGAGCGATCGGAAGAACTTCTTGGAGGATGAAGGCAGAAGGTTTTACGGTGTTGCAAGGATAGACTGTCAGATTCAGAAGCATTAATTAGGTTTGGATCTGGTTCGGATCACCTGCAGCTGCAGGGTAACTAGAATGGAGGCGCAAGGGGAGGGGGAGGCTCGACCCCCTGGCCCTGTAGTGGTTGACGATAAAGGAAAAGGGGTGATGGAAGCTCTGAAAACTCTGGAAGGTTAGGATAAGGCCGACCATAGTGGATTAATTAAAGAAACTAATCAAGCTTCTGGACCGCGAAAACCAGGGCAATGCATGCCAAAATCAAGAAAGATACCAAGACTTCAGATCAAGTCAGATCGAATCAGAGAGGATATACAGCACATGAGAGAGCATGTTCTCATTGGCAAATTCGTTGGAATCTGGCCATCTGAGAAAGCCCTGTTATGGTGGATAAATACCACATGGAAACCCCAAGGTCACTTCAATCTCCATCTCGGAGCGAAAGGGTTTTTCACAGTGGTATTCTTTAATGAAGCTGATCGAACCATAATTTTTTATAATGGCCCATACTTCTTTCAATCAGCAGGCCTATATTTAAGGCCTTGGAAAGAATGATTTAACCCGGACAAGGAGAATCTCACCATTGCGCCGGTATGGATACGTCTGTACTCCCTTCCAATGGAATACTGGAAAGAGGAGCTCCTCATAGAGATTGGAAACATGTTGGGAGTATTTGTTAAAGTGTCTGAACAAACAAAACAAATGAGATACACCTCGTATGCTAGAATATGTTTGTATATGGACATTTCCCAGGATCTTCCAGAAGGAATTGAGATATCATGGGATGATGAGGGTTGGTTCCAAGCCATTGATTATGAGCAAATACCTTTTAGATGCAGACGGTGTCATGAACATGACCATCTCTTCAGGGATTTCCCCCTAAATAAAAACCCAGGAAGGGTCAGTAATCAGGAGAAGAAATAAGAGGATGGGTTTACCAAAGTCACTAACAAGAAAAGATTAGCCAAGAGGGCAGCAGGACCTGAGGTGAACAAGAAAGCTCAAACCCACAACAGATATGCAGTCCTGCAGGTTGAAAAGGGAGATGAAACCTCTCAAGGAAATCGAACTCAAGAAAATCCGAGAGCCGAGGTAAATCCCATATTAGATAAAGTTTAGGAAGAAGCAATGGAAGAAGTGGAAATCGGGATGAAGAAGGAGAGGAAATGACTTTCGAAGGGCTAGATCTGGAAATCCTAGAGGCGGTGGTCTCGGCAAAGACTCCAAATCCTCTTTCGCAAAGTTAAATCTCCCTGTTAGAGAAATCCATACTCAAAACTAAGCAACCCAAAGGATTGGGAATTATGTCGGATCCCATGAAAGAATCCGAGGGGGGGGGAAAGAAAGGAAGGAATGATAAACGAGGAAGACACAACAATGCACAGAGGATTCAACTTCCTGGCTCACAGCTGGTTAATTCAGGTTAGTACCCTACTATCGTCGCAGCTCTTGCGACCATCCCCAAATAGTTTAATAATGCGGATTACAACCTGGATTATAAGATGCTGTACAAGCCCTCTTAAAATTCGGCTTCTGAAAAGGAAAATTGAAGTGGAGAAACCTATGGTAATGTTTCTTCAAGAAACGAAATGTACAGTGGAAGAACTTAAAGATATCGGTAGGAAGGTGTGGCATAACTGCGAAGTTATGGCGACAGGAGCAAGAGGAATGGCAGGGGTCATGGGTATTCTATGGAACCCAAGGAAAGTGGCTATGTCAGGCTTCTTTTCCTCCCAGTTCTATCTCACGGTTGCGTTTCAGGTTTTGGGAACGAGAACCTGTGGATTCCTTTCAAATGTGTATGGTACCTCAACGCTTACTTTTAAACTATCCTTCTTGAATTCCTTGCAGTCCCTCAAAGATCAGGTGGGACCTTCTCCCTGGATCTTGGGAGGAGACTTCAACCTGATTCGCCATTTTGAAGAAAAAAAAGGTGGTATATGTCAGCTGAGTCCCATCAATGAACACTTCAACAATACTATTGAAGCTTTGGGCCTGGTGGATATTAGAGCAACTAATGGTACGTTTACCTGGAATAATAAAAGGGCAGGGGACAAAAGTATTGCTTGTCGGTTAGAACGGTTTCTGGTTACAAAATCTATCATGTTGGCGGGGGGGACCTTACAGTGGCTATTCTCCCTTCAGCGGGTTTTGATCATTGGCATGTCAGTCTGGAATGGTCGCGGATCGGAGAAAATCTCCGTAGACCCTTCAGATTTGAACAGTTTTGGTTGCTCAACAAGGAGTTCCCCGAGAAACTCAAACAGTGGTGGATGGATACTCCGACTTTTGAGGGTACGTTGATGTACAAATTCCGACGAAAGCTAAAAGACTTAAAAAGTAACATTAAGCATTGGAACTTGGAATCGTTTAGGAACATCTTCCAAGAAAAAATGCGGCTAGATATAAAAATGAAAGAAGTTCAGATGAAAGGTATTTCCCTGGGCATCTCAGAGGAATTAAAGCAGGAAGAATAAACTCTGCTACAAGAATTTAATGAGCGAGAAAGATAGGAGTAACTCCTATGGAAAAAAAATTCTAGGAATCGGTGGTTGAAGGAAGGGGAAAGAAACACCAAATTCTTTCATAGAGTTGCCATCCAGCATCGCCATGCGAATCGCATAGTGTGTCTCAAAAGAAGGAATGGCACTTTTGCTGAAACACAGGTAGATCTGGAAGATACTCTAAATGAATTCTTTAAAGATCTACTGGAAGAACCAGAGGTATTCAGGGGTGAGGCGCAAGCCCAAATACTGCAGGTCATTCCCAGGGTGATTAATGACAACCACAACTTGATGCTGATGAAACCAATAGAGATGGAAGAGTTGGAGGAAACAGTCAAATAGATGGCGGAGGATAAAGTGCTGGGCCTAGATGGGTTCACCACTAATTGCTTTCACGCTTGTTGTGCTTGGATTAAGGATGAAGTGCTAGCACTGGTGGAAAACTATAGAAAGTTGGGGACTATTCTTAAAGCCCTTAATGCTACCCACCTGTCGCTCATACCAAAGGAGTCAGGGACTGAAGACCCAAGGAAGTTCATACCGATTGCCCTCTGTAATGTGATCTACAAGATAATAACCAAAGTTATAGCGAATAGGTTACGCCCTCTTCTCCCACTTATCATTTCCCCTGAGCAAGTAGGTTTTGTGGAAGGGTGCCAAATAACTGATGGGATCATTCTGATACATGAGATTATTCACTCCCTTAAAGCTTGATCTTTCCAAAGCTTATGATAGAATTAATTGGCAATTCCTTGATAAAATTCTGAGTAAATTTGGGTTCAATAGGGATTGGACTAATTGGGTGATGAGTTTGGTTTCTTCTACCTTTTTTTCCATCCTAGTGAACGACACTCCTTCCAAGCCTTTCCAGGCTTCAAGAGGTATCAGGCAGGGGGATCCCCTTTCCCCTTTCTTGTTTATTATTGTGGCTGAAGGTCTGGGTTGTTTGCTTAAATATTTGAAGGGAAGAAACAGAATTAGGGGATTGTCCCTGTGTGATGGGCTTGAACCTCAAAACCATCAACAATTTGTGGATGATACTATGTTAATGGGCCCTCCCAGTGTGCAGGAATCCAGAGGGATTAAGGAAGGACTGTACGTGTTTTTATTAGCTAGCGGCTTGGAAGTTAACAAGGACAAGTCTCAAGTCTACTTTAATACCCCGAGAATTACCAGAAGAAATATAATCCGTATTCTTGAATTTTCAGAAGGGTCCTTACCTTCCAAGTATCTGGGAGCTCCTCTGGAGGAATCCACCATTTGTCAGATTTCATGGAAAGACCTTTTGGATAAAATGAAGGCTAAATTGGAGCAATGGACCTTTAGATCTTTGAACCTCCCAAGTCGTATGACTCTGGTGAAATCGCTTCTCCAAGCCATGCCAGTGTACTTGTTCTCTGTCTTGGCAGCGCCTAAGACTGTTCTCAAGCAAATTCTCAACATTCAGAGAAACTTCCTCTGGGGAGGCTCTGAGGGTCATAGAAAATGGGCCTTGGTCGACTGGGAAACCCTGTGCAGACCAAAGATAAATGAAGGGTTAGGCCTTCGTGACCCGGTGAGGTCCAACAGTATCATGGGCAGTAAAATATGGTGGAAGTGGATTAATTACATAAAGGAACCTTGGGGTAGATTATGGCACATGAAATATGCCCCTCGCTGGTTGAAGTATAAGCTTATCCGTTTTAAAAGAGAATGTCTGGGGTCGAGCATTTGGAAGGTTGATTTGGAGAACAGGGACATTATCCATAAACACAACTTCTAGGAAATTAGAGATGGGGCCTATGCCCAGTTTAGTGAGGATACATGGCAGCAGATGCCCTGTCTCAAAAATTTGATCACGAACCCTACTCTCCGTTCATACCTTGGAAACAGTCAACCAAAGATGGTGCAGGAATTCTGGGAAGCGAATACGGAGGATGTCCACTTTAGAGTGTGGAAAACCAAGGCATGGTGGCAGGCACTATCATCGGGTGAGAACATTGAGTAATTCTACTCGGAATTGACTAAATGGAGAATCCCTATCCTGGAGGGGGCATACAAGATCAGATGGGGTCATTCCTCTTCAGGGAATTTTAATATAAAAGAAGCCCTCGGGCTTTCGATGGGTACCCATTTACTGGAAGCAGAGGAACGATGGAAGAAAATATGGAAGGGTCAATGGTGGCCCAAAGTGGCATCTTTCTATTGGCTCCTTCTCCACCAGTGAATTTTAACGTGGGATAATTTGACTAAGAGGGGTTTTGTTGGTCCGTCCATGTGCCCAATGTGCAGGCAGAACCCGGAAACTATTAATCACTTGCTGGACTCATGCTTGTTTGCCTCATTCCTTTGGGACAAAGGAGGTGAACGCTTCGGTAAGACAGCCAGGGTTAAAGATAGACCTGACCTTTCGATAGAAAACTGGCCTCCTAAAGCCTTTAAAAATGACATCTTGAACAGGTTATGGGAGCTTTTCCCTGGTTTTGTGGTGTGGGTAACCTAGAAGGATCGAAACCGATGAATCTTTGAAGGCAAACAAACTACCCCTTCGGGGGTGTGGAGTATTATGGAAAATTATCTACAGGAATCCCTCACCTTGAGACAGTGGAACCAGGAGGTTATGAGCAATGATATTCAGGAAAGAATAATTTTAAATGCCTGGGGGATTGTTAACATACATGTAAGCATTTGTGGTCCGCATAATCTGAATCCTCGGTCTTTAAGTCCGGGACATTGGAGTTTTCCGCCTGTAGGGGTGTTCAAGCTTAACTTTGATGGTGTTGCGAAAGGCAACCCCGGAGATGTTGGCTATGGGGGGGTGGTTTGGGATAACTCTGGTAGTATTCTTGGGGTCTTTTGGGGTGACCTGGGGGAAAATACGAACAATGTGGCGGAGTTGGAAGTCATGGTCAGTGGTTGCAGGTGGGCTATTCAGAAGGGGTGGATGTCGCTGGAAGTCGAAGGAGATTCTTTCATCATAATAGCTATGGCAAGAAGGGTGCAGTGCGGATCCGCCATAGATAAAGTTGTGAATAACTGGAGATGGGAAATTCGACTCAAGAGATTGCAAACACTGGTGCATGGATCCTCGGCTTTCCAGTTTCTGCATATACGAAGGAAAGGTAACAAGGTGGCGGACTCATTAGCCAATAAAGGTGTTAACGCCGGTAGCTCTTTTCATGGTGTAACCTTACCAAAAATAGAGGACGGGGACCTTAGAGAGAAGTGCAATAAGTTGGCGGCAGAGGATAGAAGACACATGGAATGGCGCATGGAGGAAGGACGTGTGAGTAGTACAAGCCATGTGGATCGAAGGACCCAGCTGGATTGGAATGATACCTCGATCCCAGATCCCTTAATGACAGTAGACGGAACCTCTGAAGGCTTACATCATAGTCAGCCGGAAATGCGTCAGGATGGGAGGAATCCCGAGAATAACAGAGATGAGATGGTTAATAACATGTTAAACACACGTGACCCCATCAGTCTGTTACAACTGGAAAACAATACCGCAGGGAATGAATTGTTATCGGAGACGAAAGTGCCGGCGTAGTGGGGTGGATAGGATTTTCGAAGGAGCTGCCAGTGTAATGATTGTCCAAAGTTGGTATGAGTGTCCAACAGGTATAATCCACCCCCATACCCTGGATGGGAAGCTTAGCATCTCTTCACATAAATGGAGGAATGGGATGATCAGATTTCTCCTGTGGGGAAGTACTTACAGTGGAGATCTTGAATTAAAGAGGATGTACGAGTTATTGAAAAGACTTTCTATGGACGCCGCGGGAGTGATGGCTTGGTATCATTTCCCTGGGTGGATAGTAAATGAGCATCCATGGGATTCGTGTATAAGAATGGTTCATGTAGCTGGTTTTAGTAGCATTCCCTGCAATTTAACCTGGTTGAGGAGCAATTGTAGTGGTTTTTCTGTTCTTCCGCCTCTGTTTGTGTTGTGGGAAGTCTAGTTTTGGTCTTTTATCTGGGATGATACCATGGCTACGCGGAAGAGAGCGTGTAGTCGCAGAGGAGGAAGATGGGGTGGGAATTATGGTCACCCGAGTGGTGAATATTTGGAGGCTGGTCCGTCTTCATCACATCGTTATTCTAAAAGCTGGGACTCTTCTGATCCCTAACCGTTCAATTGGAGTGCTCTGTATCTGGAGGAAACTCCGTCCAGTGTTGCCTCCAGAATTACTTATTAGGAAATCGGTTTGGTGAATGAAGTTGAGGCCCGGATTGGTCGAAAGGTGGTGGAGAGTCCTTATTGGGCGGCGAGAATCCTATTGGTGTGAGAAATTCAAGCCCGCAACCAGCTTGTTCAGGGTATTCGCGAAGCTCTAAATATAATGAAAGGGGGCCAGCAGGCCAATTCCTCTGGGATCCGTCTGATGAAGAAAGTGATTAAGGAGGCGACGGAGACCCCACGCGATGATAAAAGAGAAGAGATGGATTTCCTTGTCAAAGGAAATCTGGCTTCATAGGTTTGGTGGTCTTGTTCTCCCTCTTGTCCCTTGTCTTTTGTGTTTTCGGTCTGATCGGTGTCTGTTTAGTAGAAGGCGACAGTTACTCCTACAAGTTCTCGGAAGGCTCCAGTGTTCATTTTGGCTCAGGTGTCGTTGGACCTAATGGCGTTAATTTGGTTTTTAGCTATTTTGGTTGCTTGGGTATCTTCTAGTTATCATGTGGTCCATTGTTGAGCTTTTCTAGTAGTCCTATGTTGACTCAGGAGTCTTTGGACCCTCGTTCTGTTAGTCTGATCTTATGCTGAAGCTGTTTCTTTTGTAATTTCTGGATTTTCTGTTGTCCATTTTTGAGCTGAGACTCATAATGTGGTGTAATATGCCCCTCCTTTGGTCCTTTTTGAGAAGTCGTCCACGCCAAGTCTCTGCGGGTGGCACGAGCCGGAGTAGCTAGTTTGTAATCTTTTGTATCATATTTTTCCATTAATAGAAGGTCTCAAGCTTATATACAAAAAAAAACATAAACATATCATATAAAGTAAAATTGAAAAAAAGAATTTAAACAATTTATTAGTATTATATAAAATAATTTTGAAAAAAATGAAATAAACGATTTTGTTTTTTTTCAAAGAAAGGAGATAAAAAATTGGCATTTTTATTAACGCATTATTCATAAATACTTTTAAAAGGTTGTTTATGGATATTTTCACTCAGGAGAGGTTGTTCATGAATATTTTCGCTAACTATGCCAATGTCACCCATGCTTATGATTATTTATAAATTTCTTACCATTATTATTATTTTTATTTGTATGTTAGTAGTGTTGAATATAAATGTTAATTTTTTAAAATGTTTTTAAAATAAAGTAAAATGAAAAATATAGCTAATTAAGTAGATCTAAAAGTGTTTCATATGCGTAACAATATAAGAAACAACTAAGATAGTATATATTTAGATTTTTTCTTGGAAGTAAGGATTTAAACAAGTCATTAGTATCATGCAATTTTAGAAAAAATGAGATAAATGATCTTGGATTTTCAAAAAAATGAGATAAAGTATAATGACTCTTGTTAGAAATTTTATTAAAATGGCAATTTTCCAATTTTTTCCTTAGTTCGACATTTGACTAGTTTTGATCTCTAGGTCACCAAATTGCTCCAATTGCTCCCAAATCTTATGAGAAGGCATATGGATGATGTTAGAACATAAATTTGTGTTTCAGGGATGCTTTTGGACCTTTAAAATACTTCTACAAATCCTCTTTCAATTCTGGCCAATGCAAGGAACTTTACTAGTAATTTTCCTTTGACTATTATTGGTCTCTAGGTCTCCAATTGGCTCCAATTGGATCCAAATGCCTTCAAATATTCAAGGAAGGTGTATGAATGATATTTGCACTTGATTATTATGTTCAAGGATGATTTATGACCATCAAAAGACTTCTGCAAACTTGTTTACGATTCTGGACAAAGTATGGAATTTAACTAGCAATTTGACGTTCAAATCCCCCCAGGGTAAGTTCTGAAAATGGCTCTCCAAATGCCTCCAAACCTACTCGAAATTATGAACATAGGTATGGGATGTATAATTAAAATTATTTAGGTCTCATGTGCACCATTAATAAGTTATTAATTCTGTTCTAACCTTCTCCCAAACATCAGCAAAAATCACTAATTCGACCCTTGGGGAAATGGCACCAAATCTTCTCCAAATGTAAATAAACTGAGTAAAATGACATCAAATGCTTAAGTACTGAACATGAAACTTGTATAATCCATTAATAACATTCCATTAATCAATAAACCATCAGTATTCTACTTATACTTTCGAATCCATCAACATTACATTACTTCACAACAAGGTAGTGGGGAAATGGCACTGTTCTTTAATTAAAAATGAGATTTACACATTTCTACTGGGAATTTTGACCTGAAACTTTCTGGAGATGAATAAAAAAGTATTTAATTCATATTACAAAATAAATTAGGCATTATAATCTCTCCCAAAGAGTACAATAGCTCAGCAAAAATGCCCTCCCTGAAGGATCAAGAATATGCCACCAAAACTGGAAATGGTTGAAGGAGTGAGCTGCAATAGAAGAAACCATGAGCGGCCCTATAAATTACACCTGCAAATAAATACTCCATTAAAGCTACAAATGAAAGGTCTGAATGAAATTTCCAATTACCAACTTGGATGGGAATCTTTCACCCTCGAAATTGGCTAAGGCAAGAAACTAGTCATCCACTAGCTCTCCCTCTTCACAAATGCAATTGCAAATTTCTCAAATGATCAAAAGATGCTATTATTCTTTGATCATGACTTTTATAAACTTATAATGTCCTTCATGGGTTGAATTCCTTCCAAGAGAATCATGCCAACTCAAGTTGGGAAGAGATTCCAAAGAATGCCACTTGTACAACAATTCCTAGTTTCCCACTTCTACCAAATCACATGTGGAAACATATTAGCTGCCTTAACTCCCTTGAGCGCCCTCTTGGAGGCTAGTTTTAGCCCTGACATATAATATATGTCATATGTCAGCCTTCAGGTTTGATTTGTGTCATAGGTGTCATAGCATATTCATCATTGTTGTCATAGAGTTAGGGAATCTACCCCAAGTGTCCCACTAGCTCCAAATTGCCTCTTCCTCTTCCATGGGAGTTACTCTTCCTCTATATTTAGACCTTGTATGATTCATGCGATGAATAATACCTTGTGAACTCCCCCAAGTATGTTACCATTCACCTTGAATTCGAATTGGTGAGAGAATGATGCCAAGTGTAGTGGGGAAATCTAGCCATATGTGGGTCCCACTTCCTCCATGTCTCTTCATGATCAAATGCCACTTTGATTTTCACTTGTATATATTTATTTATCTCCTTTATTAAATATTTATGCCATTATAATGTTCAAACATCATTTATTATCCCCCTTATTCCAAATCCCAAAGCTTCCACCCCAAACCTAGGAAACTAGTAATTTTCCTCCTTGGCAATTATTTGACCCTTAACATCAATTTGAAAAACTCTAATGAATATGGCCAATGTGATTAGGCCATTGTGACCCAATGCCAAATTTGGGACATGACAAATCCTCCCTTCCCAATATTTCTTGTCCTCAAGAAATTTCAAACATGGGTGTTGAAGAACCTGCTTTTTGTATCATTCTTTGAAGTTGCCATTGAATTTCCCAACCCTGAGTCTTTGAGTTTCCATGAAGATTTTAGAGAGGAAACACCATGCTTGCTGCTGCACTAATTTGATAAAAATCACTTTATTATGTGGTTAATCCATCTCCCATACTTCTTGTGTACCCAAAAAATTTGAAACCAGTGAGATAAAAATTATTCCAGGGTCCCATTGCTTGTATTGCACCCCAACAATTAAGAGTGCTCTCCAACCCACACCATTAGATAAGAGTATTCCTGGATTCCATTTTCTTGTATGCATTCTTCCAAACATCATGAGTACAAAATATATATCATCAAAGTACATAACAACATAATGAAAATGTACATCAAGGAGGTGCTACATCAAAGAATCATGAAAGTGCTTATACCTCCAAGTAAGTAGACCACCATTTTCCAGGTGCATACAAGGATTGAGTGAACAATAAAATCTGATCCAATGACATGGGTGAGTATCCCATGTCCTATAATGCTGCTCCAAAAATATGTAATATGCATCAAAACAGTCAGCCCTGTATTCTTTCATCCAAGGAGTTAATGAAGTTCCTCCAATATCAATTGAACTAAGCAAGGAGCAAGGAAGATCATGAGTCTTCAAGTGACTCAAGTGAACATCATAAGTGTATCCATGAAGATATGTATCATCATAAGGAAATAAAATATTCCGCTGCAAATGTAAATAATGAGTTTCTCTATTAATTTCATCATCAAAGGAGAGGTAGGAGTTTCATACCCCTCATGTGGCACCACTAGAAAAAAACCTTTCACCCAATTTTCATCCCCAATTGATGTGGCTGAAAAAGAAGTAGGGGGTGAGGAATTATGAACCAACCTTAAATCTTTACAACTCTTACCCATCGAAATATTTAATTCATCTTCTCCATAATTGGTTGGTCCAACTATTGCGAGATCATGTGCCTCCTTCAAGACTTTGCAGCTCTCTCCATGAGGCAACTCATAATCCCTCTGAACAAAGACAAGTGCTTGTACTTCTTCTTGTTTGAGTGTAGAATCTTCAAGCACCTGCATATCATCATGTACCTCATGTTCCACCATCACATGAGGTTCCTCCTTTGTGGCATAAATTATTTCATCCATTTCCTTCTTTTCCTTGGAAAGAGAACCATTGCTCATTCTTTTTTCCACGTTGCTTCCAAGTTGACTAACCAACAATTCGAACTCTTGCATGAATTGCCTCCACTTGTCTTCAAGGGATGATTTCAGTAATTTTATAAACTCCTAATTCTCCTATAAGGTTCCTTTCTCATCCTTACTCATGGTGACCAAGGAATGCACTTCTTCTCCTACTTCTTCCCTTTCACCAAAGGACATCCAGTTTCAGTTTCTAAGGGTGGTGGCTTATTTATTTGAATCCTGGTCTTCATTAATGTTCTACCACATCAGGTGTAAAGACCATGATCTGATACCACTGTAATGACCCTTTTTAGGAATTTTATTAAAATGGCAATTTTCCAATTTTTTCCCTAGTTCGACCTTTGACTAGTTTTGATCTCTAGGTCACCAAATTGCTCAAATTGCTCCAAAATATTCTGAGAAGGTATATGGATGATGTTAGAACATAAATATTTGTTTCAAGGATGCTTTTAGAACTTTAAAATACTTCTGCAAATCCTCTTTCAATTCTGGCCAATGTAGGGAACTTTACTAGTAATTTCCCTTTGACTATTATTAGTCTCTAGGTCTCCAATTGGCTCCAAATGCCTTCAAATCTTCAAGGAAGGTGTATGAATGATATTTGTACTTGATTATTATTTTAAAGGATGATTTATGACCATCAAAATAATTTTTCAAACTTGTTTAAGATTCTGGACAAAGTATGGAATTTAACTAGCAATTTGAGGTTCAAATCCCACTAGGGTAAGTTCTGGAAATGGCTCTCCAAATGCCTCCAAACCTTCTCGAAATTATGAACAGTGTTAAATTTTGAGCATTAATTCACAATAATCTAGGATCTTCACTGAGAGAATAACATGTACAGTATATTAATGCATAACAATCACAATAAGCATCACAAGCATCACAAGAATCAAAAGCATGAGAGACAAGAGACACAGAGTTTCTGTGGGGAAAACCCTAAGGTGAAAAACCCCACAAATTCCTCAGAGATAGAGAGAGAAATGGCTCAACCAAAGTATAACCAAAATACACTGAGATAGTCTCCTAGTAGCAGATGATCCTCCTCCTCACTAGTGCGCCACTTTCTGAGTGAGAAAGATATAACTTTCCGAATGATCTAAATAGAGATCACCTGATCTCTATTTATACTAAACTATTTTCCCATTGACCTTATGGGGCCGAATTGTCTAGCTAGGTACATCCACATTATAATATATATATTTCAGGGCCGACCCCACACATGGTGGTCTAATAACCCATCGGAAAGTACACACACTTGCGACACTTGTCAATCCACATGACGACACTTCCTTATAGAGGAATAACACATCTCTAATAAGGGTACAATAAATATATATGAAATACATAGATGAAATACATTCTGTAGTTACATATACATCAACACTCCCTCTTAACTAGGAAGGTATTTCTCGACACAGATCTGCTAGACAATTCTTCTTCTCGGGATCATCGTCATTTCCATTGTCAGTGCTGATGCTATCTCAACCAATCTCTGACTCTACTCGTCATAGGAAGTTCTACAGAGCTAGTCCTTTTCAATACTGGATGTAGGCCCACCACCTGCAGGTCTTCGTCATCACTGACCATACTATGGAATCCTCAAGACTTATTACGTGCGTCACAAAACCTCGAAAGAGCATCCTAGGCTGTTACGAGCACACAACTCTACCTATAGGATCTCCCAAGGCCATATTATATGTGACCTCACCACAAAACCTTGCAAGAGCATCCTAGGATGTTAGGAGCACATAGCTCTACCTATAGGATCTCCCAGGGATAGATTATATGTGGTAACCACAAAACCTCGCAAGAGCATCCCAGGATGTTAGGAGCACACAGCTCTACCTATAGGATCTCCCAGGGACAGATTATATGTGGTCACCACAAAACCTCACAAGAGCATCCCAGGTTGTTACGAGCACACAGCTCTACCTATAGGATCTCCCAGGGACAGATTATATGTGGTCATGGCAAAACCTCGCAAGAGCATCCCAGGACTTATTACGGGCACACAACCCAACCTATCGGATCTCCCAGGGACATATTATATGCCATAGGACAAAACCTCGAAAGAGCATCTACCAGATATCCCAGGGCCAGATTATATGCCATAGGAAAAACCTCAAAAGACTATCTGCATATCTCCCAGGGCCAAATTATATGTCCTCCCAGAGCAAAACCTCGAAAGAGCATTTTCCAGATATCCCAGGGCCAAATTATATGCCATAGGCAAAACCTCGAAAGACTATCTGCAAATCTCTCAGGGCCAAGTTATATGCTCATCTGCACAACCTGATCCACGTCCATAGAGTATCAACCTGATACTCACCATACATCATCTTGATGTACACATGATCATCCTGATCATCATCACTGCAACATCCTGCTGCATGTCATCTGGAGCAACATCCTGAAGCTCGTCATCCATGATCATCCTGATCATACAATGCATCTACCCGATGCATACTAAGTATCTACCTGATACATATCATCATACATGATCCACCTGATCATACAATGTATCCACCTGATACAAGTACAAATACATGATACATATCACCATACATGATCCACCTGATCATACAATGTATCCTCCTGATACATGTATAGATACATGGTCCAAGCATCCAACATGATGCATATACAAAAATACATACACATGATCCAACCGATCATATCCAACATCCAACGTGATGCGTACATACATATAAATGATCCGGCTGATCATATCCAGCATCCAACATGATGCGTACATACATATATAAATGATCCAACTGATCATATCCAGCATCCAACATGATGCATACATACATACATAAAAATGATCCAACTGATCATATCCAGCATCCAACATGATGCATACATACATACATGAGAATGATCCAACTGATTATACAAAGCAAAAACCAGAACATCATCCTGATGCTCATCATCCAGCGCTTACATCCATAGCCATGTGAAGGATCCTCCTTCCAACATGCTTGGAATGGATTCAACAAATGTTTCCATCACTTCTTCCTCGAAGTGTCATCAATCTGAAGAACACCAAGCCTCTCTCTGAAGTACTCGAACTTCACCTTGGCTAGTGGCATCGTCAGCACATCTGCAATCTGCTCGTCCGTCGCAACATACAGGAGCTTCACAGCTCCTCTCTGCACCATATCCCTGATATAGTGATATTTGATCTCTATGTGTCTCGACCTGTCATGAAACACTGGGTTCTCGGATAGTTTCACACAACTCTGGTTATCATAGAAGATATCAGTAGCATCCAACGGGAGATCAAATAACTCAGACAGTAGCTTCTGTAACCATACTGCCTCACAACTAGCTGAACAGGTTGCAACATACTCTGCCTCATCTATACTCAGTGCTACGCAGGACTGCTTCCTGTTAAACCAAGAGATCACACCTGATCCCATACTGAAGCAACACCCAGATGTACTCTTCCTATCTGCAACACTGCCATCCCAATCTGAATCAACATAACCCTGCAGGTTAAACTTTTGATTCGCTTCATACTTGAGCCCATAATCCACTGTACCCTTCAGGTACCTCAGAACATGCTTTACATCAACCAAGTGAACACTCCTTGGATCTGTCAGGAACTGACTCAATGTGTTCACCGCAAAGCAAATATCTGGTCTCATGTTCGTCAGGTACATCAAGGACCCAATCATCTGACGATACATAGAGACATCAACCGGCTCAGATGAAGCATCACATAGAAGCTTCAGATTCGATGCCATAGGTGTGGCCATGGCCTTACAATCCATCATCCCGAATCTCTTCAGGATATCTACTGTGTACTTCCCTTGACCAAGGAAGATCCCACCTGCACTCTGCCACACCTCCATACCTAGGAAATAATGCATCATTCCCAAATCTTTCATATCGAACTCAGCAACAAGCTTCGTCTTCATATCTGCAATCAATCTATCATCTCCTGTTACAAATAATTCATCCACATATAGGAGTAGAATCACAGGATTCCCTTCCTCAACCTTGTAATAAAGGTTGGAATCTGCTTTACTCTTGGTAAAGCCCAAACTAGATAGGAAACTGTCCATCCTACCATACCAAGTTCTGGGAGCTTGTTTCAAGCCATACAAGGCTTTCTTCAATCTGCACACATATGACTCCCTGTCATGTATTTCAAAACCGAGTGGCTGCTCCACATATACTTCCTCTTCAACTACACCATTCAAGAAAGCAGTCTTGACATCCATCTGGTGTATTTTCCATTTCATTGCTGCAGCTAGGGCATGTATTGTTCTGATGGAAGTATACCTGGCTATAGGTGCAAAAGTTTCTTCATAATCTATTCCCTCTTTCTGAGAGAAGCCACAAGTTACGAATCTTGCTTTGTATTTTTCTACACTGCCATCTGCAGCATGCTTGATTTTGTAGATCCATTTGGAAGTCACAACAGACTTCTCTTTAGGTCTTGGGACAACATCCCAAACATCATTCTTCATTATTGGTTGGTATTACTCAACCATGGCATCCTTCCATTATTTCTTTTCCACTGCTTCTTCATAACTGGAAGGCTCTTTGTTCATAATGTCACAGAGTAAAGCAACATAGCTGGTATGTGATCTGGTTGTCTTCTTTGCTCTGTGTTCTTCTTCTAGAATGCCAAATCTTTCTGCATATTGAATGAGCTCTCTAGCCCATGCAGGTTTCCTCTTGTGAGACTTATCCTCACGGGGTGGATCTACAGGTTCTTGTGGATCTTCAAACTCACTAACAACTTCTGGAACTGCTTCAGTCATGGTAGTGTCTTGAAATCTAGTTTCCTTAGGTTCTTCATAAACTTCGATAGGTGCCTTCCTTGATTTGGTGAATGTTGAGTTTTCATCAAATGTTACATCCCTGTTGACATCAGTCTTCTTGAACCTTGGAAAGTATATTTGGTAAGCCTTTGAGCTTTCACTGTAACCCACAAAGATACCCTTCTTTCCTGAAGGATCTAGTTTAGTCCCCTTTTCCTTTGGGACATGAGTGTATACTGGACAACCAAATATTCTGAGATGGCTGACTTCAGGTTTCTTACCAGAGAAGACCTCTTCTGGTGTCTTGTTGTCCAATATCTTGTGGGGTGTTCTGTTCTGCACATATACAGCTGTTCTAGCTGCTTCTGCCCATAGATGCATAGGTAGGTCCTGGTCATGCAGCATTGCCCTTGCTGCTTCCATGATAGTTCTGTTCTTCCTTTCTGCAACTCCATTTTGTTGAGGATTATAAGGAGTAGTCAACTCCCTCTTAATCCCTGAATCACTACAAAGCTTCTTGAAGTCACCTGAGGTGAATTCTCCACCATTATCGGATCTGAATGTTTTGATCTTCTTGTCAGTTTGATTCTCCATCAAGGTTTTGAATTCCTCGAACTTATCAAACACCTCATCTTTGTTCTTCAAGAAGTATACCCAAGTATTCCTGGAGAAGTCATCAATAAATGAGACATAGTAAACATACCCACTAAGAGAACTAGATGACATAGGACCACATACATTTGAGTGGATGATTTCCAGGATATCTTTGGCCTTGCTTTCATTGCTTGGGAAATCCTTCTTAATCTTCTTACCTTTTGCACATCCTTTGCAAATACCTTCATGTTTGGTCTTGATTTCAGGAAGACCTTCTACAGCCTTGCTTGCAATTGGAAGTGCCCTATAGTGCATATGAGCAAGTCTTCTATGCCAAAGTTCACTTGGCTCCATGGATTCATGCACCATGGCATGTTCAGGTTGTCCCTTCAATTTATACAATCCTCCCTCTTGCTCTCCAATCACTACTGCATCATCTATGGTCTTTCCCTTTGGCCACATTAGGACTTGGCCATCCAAAAATGCAACCCTCATACCTTTTGCATCCAATGCAGAGATGGAGAGTAAGTTCTTCTTGAGCCTAGGTACATAAAGGACTTCTTTCATCTTCAAAGATTTTCCAGAATCTAGGTTGTAGGAGGCTTCACCACTTCCTTTGATTGGGTATTGATAATCATCCCCAAGTTTCACCTTATGGGGTGATTCATGTTCAGATAGATTGACAAAAGATTCCTTAAACCCAGTCATGTGTTTGGAAGCCCCACTATCAATCAACCAATCATTACAACCATGGGAGATAGTACCTGTGAGAGCAGAGATTAGAACATACTCTTCTTCACTTGATGAGTCATCATCACTTTCTGCCCTAGCCTTCTTCTTTGAAGGTTCATCATCCTCGGCAGCATGAGCATGGAGCTTTCTTTTGCTGCCCTTCTTCTTCTTCTTGCTGAAGTTGTTGTTATTATCCCTTTTGTTCTTGGGACAATCTGAAGCAAAGTGACGCTTCTCATTGCATGTGAAGCATCTTAGATCCTTCTTATTCTTTTGATAGGATCTTTTGTAGCGAGAGTGCTCCTTCTTGGGTTTGCTTCTTTTGGTGTGAGTTGCGAGAGCTTGATCTTCACCTCCCATCTTTTCCTCACGAGCTACAAGTCTAGCTTCTTCTTGAGAGAATTCCTCCCATAGTTTACTGAAAGAGATCAATTTCTTTCTTGCACAGATTCCTTGAATAAATGAGTCCCATGACCTAGGTAGGCCATTCAGAGTGGTCATAACAACTTCACCATTGTCCACTACTTCATCCACAGCTTCAAGTTGCTCCTTTTCTGAGAGACCTTGGATAAGTAAGATTGAATGGTTTCTCCATCCAACATCTTGACCCCTTTCAATTGATTCCGCAGAGTCATCTTCCGATTTATGTTCTTCCCTTCAAATAGCTTGGTCAAAGAGTCAAACATCTCCTTGGGTGTCTTTAGAGAAGACACATGGGGTATGAGATGGTCTTTGATAGAATCAACAATGATTCCCTTTGCCTTGACCAAGTTCTTCTTATGCAATACCTTGGCCTCTTCATCCTCTGGGATAGGGATGTCTTCTTTTATATATGAGTCCAACTCATTCTCTTCCAGGATTAACCCAATCCTATACTTCCAAGCTCGGAAGTTATCAGCCCCTTCAAGCTTATCCTCAATCTTGGTGTGGTGAGACATCTTAAAGAGTACTTCAAATGGAAATAGAAAATATTTAGGTCTTACCACTTGAAATGCTGAAAACTGGATCTGGTCCTAGATTAGGGTTTGTCGGAAAAACCCTAAAAATTCAAAATGTGAATTTCAAATTTATGAAAGGATAGAAAGATGCGCCTTGATGAGCTGATCATCCTAGTGCATTCAGAATTTGAGATCAACAAAGTTTTACCCTTTATATTTGTCTTTTTGTCCTCCCGGGTTCACTAGGGAGAGCCCTGAATTAGGGTTTGAGTTTCCCGGAGATCTACCCAGCCAAAAATCTCGATCCAAAGCTGTAAACTTCGATTTTTGCAAGGAGCTTCCAGCTGTGTCTTCCGATTCCAGAAATTCCTATTTTTGTGGAAACCCTAATATTTAGGGCCAAATCTGAAAATGCTCAGAATTGAATTCTGATTGGACATATAGATTCTCCTTGATGAGTAGAGTCTATCTAATATACTGATTTTCCAAAAACTGTGGAGAGAAACCCAATAAACAAGAAACTCAAGTTTTCATCACTACAAAATGTCTTCTTCTCAGGTTAGCTCTGATACCATGTTAAATTTTGAGCATTAATTCACAGTACTCTAGGATCTTCACTGAGAGAATAAAATGTACAGTATATCAATGCATAACAATCACAATAAGCATGATAAGCATCACAAGAATCAAAAGCATGAGAGACAAGAGACACATAGTTTCTGTGGGGAAAACCCTAAGGTGAAAAACCCCACAACTTCCTCAGAGATAGAGAGAGCAATGGCTCAACCAAAGTACAACGAAAATACACTGAGATAGTCTCCTAGTAGCAGATGATCCTCCTCCTCACTAGTGCGCCACTTTTTCAGTGAGAGAGATATAACTTTCCGAATGATCTAAATAGAGATCACCTGATCTCTATTTATACTAACCTGTTTGCCCAATGACCTTATGGGGCCGACTTGTCTAGCTAGGTACATCCACATTATAATATATATATTTCGGGGCCGAATCCACACATGGTGGTCTAATAACCCATTGGCAAGTACACACACTTGCGACACTTGTCAATCCACATGACGACACTTCCTTATAGAGGAATAACACATCTCTAATAAGGGTACAATAAATATATATGAAATACCTAGATGAAATACATTCCACAGTTACATATACATCAACAAATAGAGGTATGGGATGTATAATGAACATTATTTAGGTCTCATGTACACCATTAATAAGTTATTAAGTCTTTTCTAACCTTCTCCCAAATAGCAACAAAATTCACTAATTCGACCCTTGGGGAAATGGCACCAAATCTTCTCCAAATGTAAATAAACTGAGTAAAATGACTTCAAATGCTTAAGTACTGAACATGAAACTTGTATAATCAATTAATAAAATTTCATTCATCAATAAACCATCAGTATTCTACTTATCCATTCGAATCCATCAACATTACATTGGTTCACAACAAGGTAGTGGGGAAATGACACTGTTCTTCAATTAAAAATGAGATTTACACATTTCTACTTGGAATTTCGACCTGAAACTTTCTGGAGATGAATAAAAAATTATTTAATTCATATTACAAAATAAATGGGGCATTAGAATCTCCCCCAAAGAGTACAATAGCTCACCAAAAACGCCTCTCTCAAGGATCAAGAATATGCCACAAAAACTGGAAATCGTTGAAGGAGTGAGCTGCAGTAGAAGAAACCATGAGCTGCCCTATAGCTTAAACCTACAAATAAAGACTCCATTAAAGCTCCAAATGAAAGGTCTGAATGAACTTTCCAATTACTAACTTGGATGGGAATCTTTCACCCTCGAAATTGGCTAAGGCAAGAAACTAGTCATCCACTAGCTCTCCCTCTTCACAAATGCAATTGCAAATTTCTCAAATGATCAAAAGCTACTATTATTCTTTTTTCATGAATTTTATAAACTTCTAATGTCCTCCATGGGTTGAATTCCTTCCAAGAGACTCATGACAACTTAAGTTGGGAAGAGATTCCAAAAAAATGCCACTTGTACAACAATTCCTAGTTTCCCACTTCCACCAAATCACATGTGGAAGCATCTTAGATGCCCTAACCCCCTTGAGCGCCCTCTTGGAGGCTATTTTTAGCCCTAATATGTAATATATGTCATATTTCATCCTTCAGGTCTTATTTGTGTCATAGGTGTCATAGCATCTTCATCATTGTTGTCATAGAGCTAGGGAATCTACCCCAAGTGTCCCACTAGCTCCAAATTGCCTCTTCCTCTTCCATGGGAGTTACTCTTCCTCTATATTTCGACCTTGGATGAGTCATGCCAAGAATAATACATTTTTAACTCCCCCAATTATGTTACCATTCACCTTGAATTCGAATTGGTGAGAGAATGATGCCAAGTGTAGTGGGGAAATCTAGCCATATGTGGGTCCCACTTCCTCCATGTGTCTTCATGATCAAATGCCACTTTTATTTTCACTTGTATATATTTATTTATCTCATTTATTAAATATTTATTCCATTCTAATGTTCAAACATCATTTATTATCCCCCTTATTGCAAATCCCAAAGCTTCCACCCCAAACCTAGGAAACTAGTAATTTTCCTCCTTGGCAATTATTTGACCCTTAACATCAATTTAACAAACTCTAATGAATATGGCCAATGTGATTAGGACATTGTGACCCAATGCCAAATTTGGGACATGACAAATCCTCCCTTCCCAATATTGCTTGTCCTCAAGCAATTTCAAACATGGGTGTTGAAGAACCTGCTTTCTATATAATTCTTTGAAGTTGCCATTGAATTTCCCAACCTTGAGTCTTTGAGTTTCCATGAATATTTTAGAGAGGAACCACTATGCTTGCTGCTGCACTACTCTGATAAAAATCACTTTATTATGTGGTGAATCCATTTCCCATACTGCTTGTTTCCCCAAAATTTTTGAAACCAATGAGATAAAAATTATTCCAGGGTCCCATTGCTTGTATTGCACCCCAACAATTAAGAGTGCTCTCCAACCCACACCTTTAGATACGAGTATTCTTGGATCCCATTTTCTTGTATGCATTCTTCCAAACATCACGAGTACAAAATATATATCATCAAAGCTCATAACAACATAATTAAAATGTAGATTAAGGAGGTGCTACATCAAAGAATCATGAAAGTGCTTATACCTCCAAGTAAGTAGACAACCATTTTCCAGGTGCATACAATGATTGAGTGAACAATCAAATCTGATCCAATGACATGGGTGAGTATCCCATGTCCTATAATGCTGCTCCAAAAATATGTAAGATGCATCAAAACAGTCAGCCCTGTATTCTTTCATCCAAGTAGTTAATGAAGTTCCTCCAATATCAATTGAACTAAGCAAGGAGCAAGGAAGATCATGAGTCTTCAAGTGACTCAAGTGAACATCATAAGTGTATCCATGAAGATATTTATCATCATAAGGAAATAAAATATTCTGCTTCAAATTTAAATAATGAGTTTCTCTATTCATGTCATCATCAAAGGAGAGGTAGGAGTTTCATACCCCTCATGTGGCACCACTAGAAAAAAACCTTTCACCCAATTTTCATCCCCGATTGATGCGGCTGAAAAAGAAGTATGGGGTGAGGAATTATGAACCAACCTTAAATCTTTACAACTCTTACCCATCAAAATATTTAGTTCATCTTCTCCATAATTGGTTGGTCCAACTGTTGCAAGATCATGTGCGTTCTTCAAAACTTTGCAACTCTCTCCATGAGGCAACTCATAATCCCTCTAAACAAAGACAAGTGCTTGTCCTTCTTCTTGTTTGAGTGTAGAATATTCAAGCACCTGCATATCATCATGTACATCATGTTCCACCATTACATGAGGTTCCTCCTTTGTGGCATAAATTATTTCATCCATTTCCTTCTTTTCTTTGGAAAGAGAACCATTGCTCATTCTTTTTTCCGCGTTAGGCTTCCAAGTTGACTAACCAACAATTCGAACTCTTGCATGAATTGCCTCCACTTGTCTTCAAGGGATGATTTCAGTAATTTTCTAAACTTCTCATTCTCCTCTAAGGTTCCTTTCTCATCCTTACTCATGGTGACCAAGGAATGCACTTCTTCTCCTACTTCTTCCCTTTCACCAAAGTACATCCAGTTTCAGTTTCTAAGGGTGGTGGCTTATTTCTTTGACTCCTGGTATTCATTAATGTTCTACCACATCAGGTTTCAAGACCATGATATGATACCACTATAATGACCCTTGTTAGGAATTTGATTAAAATGGCAATTTTCCAATTTTTTCCCTAGTTCGACCCTTGACTAGTTTTGATCTCTAGGTCACCAAATTGCTCCAATTGCTCCCAAAATATTCTGAGAAGGTATATGGATGATGTTAGAAAATAAATATTTGTTTCAGGGATGATTTTGGAACTTTAAAATACTTTTGCAAATTCTCTTTCAATTCTGGCCAATGTAGGGAACTTTACTAATAATTTTCCTTTGACTATTATTGGTCTCTAGGTCTCCAATTGGCTCCAAATGCCTTCAAATATTCAAGGAAGGTGTATGCATGATATTTGTACTTGATTATTATGTTAAATGATGATTTATGACCATCAAAAGACTTCTGCAAACTTGTTTAAGATTCTGGACAAAGTATGGAGATTAATTAGCAATTTGAGGTTCAAATCCCCCCAGGGTAAGTTCTGAAAATGGCTCTCCAAATGCCTCGAAACCTACTCGAAATTTTGAACAGAGGTATGGGATGTATAAGGAACATTATTTAGGTCTCATGTGCACCATTAATCAGTTATTAATTCTGTTCTAACCTTCCCCCAAACAACAACAAAAATCACTAATTCGACCCTTATGGAAATGGCACCAAATCTTCTCCAAATGTAAATAAACTGAGTAAAATGACTTCAAATGCTTAAGTACTGAACATGAAACTTGTATAGTCCATTAATAAAATTCCTGTAGTCTACTTATCCATTCGAATCCATCAACATTACATTGGTTCACAACAAGGTAGTGGGGAAATGACACTGTTCTTTCATTTAAAATGAGATTTACACATTTCTACTTGGAATTTCGACCTGAAACTTTCTGGCGATGAATAAAAAGGTATTTAATTCATACTACAAAATAAATGGGGCATTAGAATCTCCCCCAAAGAGTACAATAGCTCACCAAAAATGCCCTCCCTCAAGGATCAAGAATATGCCACCGAAACTAGAAATGGTTGAAGGAGTGAGCTGCAATAGAAGAAACCATGAGATGCCCTGTAGCTTGCACCTGAAAATAAAGACTCCATTAAATCTCCAAATGAAAGTTCTGAATGGCCTTTTCAATTACCAACTTGGATGGGAATCTTTCACCCTCAAAATTGGCTAAGGCAAGAAACTAGTCATCCACTAGCTCTCCCTCTTCACAAATGCAATTACAAATTTCTCAAATGATAAAAAGCTGCTATTCTTATTTGTTCATGAATTTTATAAAATTTTAATGTTTTCCATGGGTCGAATTCCTTCCAAGAGACTCATGCCAACTCAACTTGGGAAGAGATTCCAAAGAATGCCACTTGTATAACAATTCCTAGTTTCCCACTTCCACCAAATCACATGTGGAAGTATCTTAGCTTCCCTAACTCCCTTGAGCGCCCTCTTGGAGGATATTTTTAGCCCTGACATGTCATATATGTCATATGTCATCCTTCAGGTATGATTTGTGTCATAGGTGTCATAGCATCTTCATCATTGTTGTCATAGAGCTAGGGAATCTACCCCAAGTGTCCCAGTAGCTCCAAATTGCATCTTCCTCTTCCATGGAAGTTCCTCTTCCTCTATATTTCTACCTTGGATGAGTCATGCCATGAATAATACCTTTCGAACTCCCCCAAGTATGTTACCATTCACCTTGAATTCGAATTGGTGAGAGAATGATGCCAAGTGTAGTGGGGAAATCTAGCCATATGTGGGTCCCACTTCCTCCATGTGTCTTCATGATCAAATGCCACTTTTATTTTCACTTGTATATATTTATTTATCTCCTTTATTAAATATTTATTCCATTCTAATGTTCAAACATCATTTATTATCCCCCTTATTCCAAATCCCAAAGCTTCCACCCCAAACCTAGGAAACTAGTAATTTTCCTCCTTGACAATTATTTGATCCTCAACATCAATTTGACAAACTCTAATGAATATGGCCAATGTGATTAGGACATTGTGACCCAATGCCAAATTTGGGACATGACATAAAGGATTTTGATTTTTTTATTTATTAAAATAATAAAAAATACTTTCATGTTATAGATGATTTCACTCAACATATTTTCAAGAAAATTGTTCATAAATAATTTCAGTAACATATTTTTGATAGGTTGTTCATGGATATTTCCACCCATGGTTATTACGCTGATGTAACTCATGCTTATTATAATAACATTATCTATCATATCCATCTAAAAGTGATATTTTCTATTTGTCATTTTTGCAATCTAAAAGTATGTTTCTACTCATTTTTCTTAGTTTATTTTGGATTGTGTTACTCATTTTTCTTTTTAATTGTGTTATGTTTTGAAAATAGTGTTTACTAATTTATTTAACACAAAAAATTCAATGTAGTTCGTGACATACCGTATTTTTAAAAACTTTAGTAGCTTAGACATA
This sequence comes from Larix kaempferi, assembly GCA_027924585.1. Taxonomy (NCBI): domain Eukaryota; kingdom Viridiplantae; phylum Streptophyta; class Pinopsida; order Pinales; family Pinaceae; genus Larix; species Larix kaempferi. The sequence continues at coordinate 7,716,145 of BSBM01000866.1, forward strand.
TTTTATTGTATGTGTTTTTCGGAGAAATATTTTTTTGGTAAATGATATTTTTTTAGAGTTATTATTTAGATTCAGGAAACTTATTCTATATATTAATAGTTAATGTTTATGATATACTTGAGTAGTCTAAATGTCATATGATTTGGATTACAATCATCAACATTTGTTTATACAATTTTTTATTTAATTACAATTTTTATTGTTGAAATTCAACTTTTTAATGTATAAATGGATTAAACACCCTTAAATACCCATATGCACCACGATTGTGCAATCTCAATAATCAATATATGCAATTCCAACAACTCTTCTAAATTTCTAGCTGGATTTTGGACAAAAATGATCATACACATATGATAAGAAAATATAGAAATCATAGCATGTTTAAGCTACTGCTATACTTAACATATTATAATTCTGACATAGACCAAGATCATCAAATTGTGGTGGTTACCATTGGACCCATTAGTGAGTGGCTCCATTAATGGTGGCCATTATAATGACAATGATAATAATGATGTTGTTGATGACTAATGATCATGATGTTGATGGTGATGAAAGTCGTCACTAGAGTTTCATTATTATACTCATAAATAGAATCATTATTATCATCCTTATCCCCTTCGGGAGAGTGATCAACACAATGATAAGGATACAAATGATGGTGATGATAATTGTTATAATATTTCAATAAAGGCATGTATCTAGACATCCATTTTGTATCTTTTTTTCTCCTTGGAACTACGAGGGCCAACATTAGGTGTTTCAGTTTCCATGGACAAGCACATGGATATATTTTTATTGATGACTATCAATATTGAAACATAATAGTTGGCGTGTGTTGGGCATTAGGTGGACATGAAACTATAACATAGAAACAGGAACAAACACAGTCTCTAATTAAGTGAGTTGATTAAATATTCTAAAAATTATACCCCTAACCAATTTATTTATAGGATTAAGCATATCAATTTTATCATTGACCCAATATTAAGATATATATACGATAATAAAACTCATAAATTGAACTACTATAACAACAATATCAATGAAAGTGATAATTGAAATAAAAACCAATAACATTAACATGACCACAACTTATATTCTTTTACCAATGTATCCATAACACAATCACACAATCCTATAATAACACAAGATATAAATGTGGAAACTTGAGTAGTAGGTGGAAATCCATTAATGAAAAAAAGGTAGAGGTTGTACTTATCTTGAAATTGACAGTATAAGATACGACCATGAACACCTCGAATTATACTTGATAGTTTTTAGTTTGCAAGTCATAAAATTAGTATACAAAGGAGTGTAACTAATTCTTAATGATTTCCTCTACTTATAAGCGAGGGGTCTCTTGACATGGTTAGATTTAATCATTAGGTAACATGGTTAACATTTATCATTACATCGAGAAACCCCTTTATCAACTTGTTTGATCAACTAATTTCCATTACATTACATTGCTTGATAAACACAACTATTAATTACAAAAAGTAGTGTGTTCACACCCAAGACCATCATACCCTAGAGTGATTGGTACGTTGTTAGCTACTAAGCTTAGTTTGATTAGAAACTATATTTTTCTATCCATTAAAGCTATTATATGTGATGTTGACTCTTCCTTGTGATGTTTTGTGGCCACTGTCCAATTACATTCTTCTTTGTTGATAGTTTCTCCCCAAATTATTTCAACTCCTTCTTTAAATATTTATTTATTGACCTTTCCATTAGGAGGTAGAAGTATTTGATGACAATACCATCTATAATTGGGCCAAATTTTCTTTCCTCTATCTAATGAAGGAAATCCTATCACCCCATAGTTATATATACTCATTACCTCAACCTTTGTCCAATAAAGACTTCTCCTATAGGACATGTCATAATCTCTATGCATCTTCTTTGGTTGCAACCTAAAATAGTCAATTGGACAACTTCTTATTCCCTTTGACATCTACAAATACTACTACCCCCATTTGTGGTGGTAAATTGGAGACTTATTGTAACTCTTGCACAATACTTTCTTTATGTTGATTAAGATCATATTCAAGTATACTCTTTTTATATTTCATGGTTTGTAATCAATGTCTAACATATTTGAAGCTATCAACCACATACTTATTGGGTTTTACTTTGTCTTGTTTCATGTGGAGATATCCCAACCAATATATATGGTCCTCAAGCTTTCATTGAGATTTTATTATCTCCCTAAAAAGAATACGGGTTAACTCGTTCTATGGCTATGCTTAATCATAGATTTTGTATTTCCTCCTCAAATATTTTGGGCCACATGTCCTTTATATGGTTCATGAAGATTGACTTGGCTATGATCCACATAACTCTATGCTTGCTTCTATGTGAGGCATGTCACCCTTGCAACACAACAAATTATTTAGAGTGAAACATCCTTTGAATAATTGGGATTATAGACACATGCACTAGTGTCTTATGTGCAGGACCTCTTTTATCTTGTATTGAGGTGCTTTTGCGCTAATTAGATCATATCATTTAAGATTCATCATGTTTCATATCAACTCTCAATATCATAATATATATGTATATATATATATATATATATTATCATATTGCTCATGTTCGCAATGTGGAGATCGCTCCTTTTATGTGTATCCACCTCTATAAAGATTACAACCATTTAGAAATAATGGTGCAATATGTACTTGAGCACACCTAACATTTTCAACAATTGTTTTACCTCTTTGCAACTCATGAATAAATTTTGACTGGTAAGAACTTGTAGAGTCCCTCAAGTCACCTCAAGTCTTGAGACTTAGGGTCCTCGACCCCCCAAATTTTTATTTTAAATCATCATCAACTAAGCTTTGCTTCTTGTGGGTCACTCTTTAATGCATTTGATGTTTTCATAGGATTATGAGTTATCAACTACCCTTTTAAGTGAAAAAATGCTTGAATGTTGATGTTATGTATTGCTTATCCCTTATGCTCTTGATTGCATGTTGTTTGATTCTTTATGTCAAGTGAAATCCTAATTTGATTTTTGGTCTCAATTTTAATTTCCTCTTTATTATTTCTTTCATGAGGATTACATTTTAATAATATTCACATTGCTTATGCTTATTTATTGGATATGTTTAAATGCCATGCATGTGTAGGTTGCATAAGCATCATTATCATCATATTGATAATTTGGAAGCAATCTATTGATTGGATATGTTTCAATGCCATGCATGTGCAGGTTGTGTAGGAATCATTATCATAAATTTCCAATATGGAATCAATCTTACCAACTTGCAATCAATGATCATTCCAGAAAATCATAAAATTCCAAATTTTGAATTGACAAGTTGAGGAGCGGGTAAAGTTATGTGGTGGTGATGTAATTAGCAACAAGATAATTATTGATAGAGATTTGCACTTGTTTAAAGTAATTTGTCATGTGAGAGGGAACACAAGTAATGCATACACATTTTTTCCACTAACTTCATAGTACATTTAGCAAGCCAAGATCACCTATAGGTGTCCCTCACATTTGTGTCCAATGATAAATTGATTATGTCATTGAAGGCCAATAAAAAACACAAAAGGATTGATATATGAAAGGGAAATGTGGGTGAAATATTGATAATGAGCATATAAATACTTAACAAGCCAAGATCACCTATAGGTGTCCCTCACATTGGCATCCAGTGCTAAATTGATTATATCTTTGAATGAGGCCAATCAAAAGCATGAAAGGACTGATATATGGAAGGGAAATGTGAGTGAAATATTGATCATGAGCATATAAATACCACTCAGAACTCTTCAATGATTCTTAGCATCATTTATTATCACAAATATCTCTCACGTAGATTTTGAAGCATGATGGAGGACTTTAATGGCATTTTCTCTCTTAACTCATTTGATGTCTAGGTCTACATTTATCATGACACAATAAATCATTGTGAAATGGATTGGAATGCATTAGTAAGGTGGAACATAAATAATATACGATGATGATCACATGGAGAGTTGTGTATTTCAATGAAACAAATTTTTGTGCCAAGGATGGAGTTTATTCTCTGAGGTCTGTTTGCACCTAAATTTGTGGTCAGGTCAAATTGAATATGGGAATGCTAGAAGGAGTTATAATGATGTTTTTGGGGTATACAAGTTATATGAAACTAATGGAATTATATATTGAACACCACAATTACAAAAAGAAATTGAAAAATATTTCCCATCAAACAAGCTAGTTTCACTTTGCATTTTATAAAAGGCATTATGCATAATTCAAAATAGGGCATTTGAGTAATTGTTGGTTGTCTCCTATATTCCTCGATTCTAATAGATCAAGAATCCAATATTAGGTGAATGCGATAACATTTATAAAGCTAAAAAACCAAGAGGATTTGTGCATGCTAATTTTAATTAGTGTGGACACTTCATTAAATGATCTTTTGCTCTGATTTTTGGCATAGATAATAAGATTTGATGTCTCCCACCAATTATAAAGCCTTCATAGGTAATGGTGGGGCTAGAATCCAGGTGGATGTGAAGATTTTTTACCATGAAAGCTAATAATCTAAAAGAAAATGACAAATCTCATTGATTTTCTGAAATCCATGATCTATTCATAAAAGTCTTAATTTGTAGTTAGCTTATGACTTAAGGTTCTTAAAATCTAAATGGTTATTTCATAAGTCTCTCTTTGAAAATTTGGCCAACCCAAGCTAATAATTGACTTGGGAAGCTTGCTAACCCCCTAAGCCAGTAATTATTGCAAGGAAAGCTAAATTGTTGACCTCTAGGGTTAGGAATCCTCCTAGGCACTACAAGGAAAAGGCCCTGTAGAGAAGGTTATAGCGGAGTTTTTTAGTGTTACAAGATTGGTCAAAATTGTCAAAACAAACCTCTGCTACAACCTCTTGCAATGGTACTGGATGTTTTAGCGGAGGTTTTTATAGAAATTTATTATAACTTAAAAAGGCTCAGGGATTGAAGGCTTTTGTGGAGGTTTTTTTACTAGTGCGCTTTATTCAACCAAATGCACTAGTGTGCCTTCACCAAAGAGGAGGATGGTGAGGTTTTTTAACTAGTGCGCTTTATTGCGCCTTCACCATAAAATAATACAGGTGCACCTTCACCATAGAAGAGCACCGGTGCGCCTTCACGAAAGAGGATCATTGGCACCAGTGTGCCTTCACCAAATAGGATCATTGACACCGGTGTGCTTCAATCAAAGAGGATCACCAAAATTAGTGTGCCTTCACCAAAGACGAGCACCGACACCAATGCGCCTTCACCAAAGAGGAGCACTGATGTTTTTTTGGCCAAATCCACACTGGTGCACATGGTTCATGGAGCAACATTGTACCTACAATAAAGAAGCATCGATTAACTCATACAAAAGGTGTGCACTGGTGCACCTTAACCAACAATGAGCATTGGTGCATCCATACCAAACAGGAGCACCAATGACAAAAAACAATTTTTTGAGTATAGAAACTTCATGAACATGCAAATAAAGGGAGGTGATTTAATAAATACATGATTATTAAAATGTAATATAGTAATTTTGATTTTGAATATTCCAAGTGTTAGTTGTTACCCTTGTTTATTAATGAATCTCTAATTTACATTTTAAAAATGAAATACTTTTCTAGTATTAAACAAAAACTATAATTTTGATTATTTGAAATAAAATTTTATAGTTAAAATCATATGAAATAAGACATGATCAATAAACATAAAAATAATATTATAAAACTGTATAATAATTAATATTGAAATGTTAAGCATTACAATTTATAGTCATGGAGCACTAGTACGCCTACACTAAAGAAGCACTGATGTACTTATACAAAAAATGAGCATTGGTGCACCTTAACTAACAATGAGCATTGGTGTTCCCATATGAAAGAAGAGCCCATGATGACAAAAAAAAATGTCATGTACAGAAACCTTGTGAATGTTCAAATAAAGGGACGTGATTTAATAAATACATTATTATAAAATGTAGTGATATAATAACGTTAATTTCGAATAGATATTCCAAGTATTAGTTCTTACCCTTGTTTATTAATGAATCTCTTGTTTACAATTTAAAAATGAAATACTTGTCGGATATTAAATAAAAATTATAATTTTGATTGTCTGAAATGAAAAATGATTGTTAAAAGCATATGAATAAGACATTATCAATAAGCACAAAAATAATATTATGAAGATGTGCAATAATTAATATTGGAAGGTTAAGCATTAAAATTTATTGTAATGGTGATGAAACCTCCCATACAAAACCATGGTGAGTGTCAAACCACTCCATTTACCACTTAATGAGTGGATCTCTTGTAATTACAAAACCACTCAATTGTTACATGAAAAATGTTTGATGAGACTCTCCAAAACCACTCATACACTACACATAATATGCCTAACATGGACAATCAATGCTCAGACCAAAGAAGAGCAAGTCTAGTGTTCCCACACCTTAAAAAAATACCACCGATGCACTTATACCAAAAAATACCACCGATGTGCCTTTCCCAAACTTGGAGCACTGAAACTAGTGCGTCTTCCCCAAAGAGGAGCACTGAAACTAGTGCGACTTCCCCAAAGAGAAGAACCAATGATCCTTCACCAAATAGAAGCACTGGTGTACCTTCACCAAAGAGAAGCACTGGTGTGCTCACAAAAAATAGGAGCACCCCGAATAAAAATAGAATGTCGTGAACATAAAATAGTTTTCCACGTGTACATAAACCTTGTTAACCTGCAAATAAAAAGTGGTTGAAACCCCTATCGATATGCACCCATGCTACACAAAAATGTTTCATCTTGTTTGCTAAACTTTTCCCTCATTTGTTATCCATATATTTGAATAAAAATCTTAAAAGAAGTCCACCATTAACCTACAAAATAGAGGAAAAACCCTCAAACCAACAAAAACGAACAACTTGAGACGAAATAAGAAATTAGGAACAATAGTGAGAAATGCAAAATAATAGAAATAAAATAGATAAGAAATAAAATAGATAAGAAATAAAACAATGAAGAGGGAAAAAATGGTTTCTTGGTTGCAATACTCTTCCTCTTCCTCTTCTCCCTTGTTGAACCATGTGAAATGAAGAAATGAAACAAACCCTCTTTTTTTCCCTCTTCTTAAGACATTTTTCCCGCTTCTTTCAACAAAAGTTTAAAAAATATTGCTTCTTTCAATAAGTGGGGAAAACCAATATATTTTGATTTAAAACCATAAAATAAATTCACCATTAACCCGCAAAATAGAGGCAAAACCCTCAAACCAACAAAACCAAACAAGAAATTAGGAGCAATAGTGAGAAATGCAAAATAGTATAAACACAATAAATAATAGGAAGAAATGAAACAACAAGAGGGAAAAAAATGGTTTCTTGGATACAATACTCTTTCTCTTCCTCTTCCTCTTCTCTCTCGTGGAACTATGTGAAATTAAGAAATAAAACAAACCCTCTTTTTTTCCTCTTTTAAAGATATTTTCCCTCTTCTTTAAAACGTTTAAAAATTCTCACTTTTTTCAATAAGTTAAAAAATTGACTTAATGTTCGGTCTTTTGTTTATCAAAAGCATGGGTGCACCCATACTGTAAATGAAACACTGGTGCACCTTCACCAAATAGGAGCATCAAAACCGATTCTCCTTCACCAAAGAGGAGCATTGAAACCAGTGCTCCTTCACTAAAGAGGAGCATCGAGAACGGTGCATCTTGACCAAAGAGGAGCACCGGTGTGTTGATGTATATGTAACTTCGGAATGTATTCACATATATGTATATTGTATTCCTATAGAGATGTTATTATTCCTCTATACGGAAGTGTCGTCATTTATATTGTAAGTGTCGTAACTTATACTTGATGGGTTATTAGACCACCTTGTTTGGGGTCGGCCCTGTATAAGTCATGTGGGTCAAAGGGTTATTAGACCACCCTATTGGGGGTTGGCCATGTGGGTCAAAGGGTTATTAGACCACCCTATTGGGGGTCGGCCCAGTCAGCATTATGTTATGTGGTTAAGTTCGAGCCTACATGAGTTAGGTAAAAAGGCAAGTCAAGTCAAGTATAAATAGAGTGCGGGAGGCACTCTATTTGTTCACTCACTTCTCACTCATGCACTCAAGGAGGAGTGGCGCACTTATGAAGGAGGAGGATCTGCTGCTAGGTTATGTCTATCTCTCATGGTTGGTTGTATCATTGCTCTATCTATCTTTGAGGAAGTTATTGGGGTTTTTCACCTTTATGGTTTTCCCCAAGTAAATCTTTGTGTCTCTTGTGTGCTTGCATTATTGTCTCCATGATTGATATGCTGTAGATATGCTGTACATGTTGTTCTCTTAGTTAAGATCCTAGATCAGATTGAAGTAAATTCTGAAAATTTAACATGGTATCAGAGCTAGCCTGAAAGAAGGCATGATATGGCATGTATGACACTTGTTGCACTTACGATGCTAGGGCTTGATATAACAAAAACCAGTCATAGTAGAACTTTCGCTATAAATCCGTTTTGGCGAAGTTTTCGGATCTGAAATTGTTACAGGACTAATATTAAATCTCCAGGTACCTTGTTTCCAAAGGACAACCTCTAATGCGTTGTACTTTGTGATTTATGATCTGTGCAATATAGGGTTTCTGCCTCTTCCAGATCTAAGTCAAAATCAGGTGACCTTGGGAAAAAGGTCATAACTTGGGCTAGGAAGCTCCAAATGAAATTTCGTAAAAAGTGACAGGTAGTACATAGACTGTACTATCTCAGGAAACTTTTTCAGAGGCCTAAGTTCAACTAGTGACACTTGGCACGCCGTACAAGTTAGCTCTCCTGTATTATCCCATAAACAGGTCACGTTGCGACACTTGGCATAACTCTCTCTCAGAAATTCCAATTGAGGTCAGACCTATCAGGATGTAAATATAACAGGCCAAGCTATCTCAAGAAATGTTTTCAGAGGCCGAAGTTGAAACAGTGACACGTGGCACGCCGTACAAATTCGCTCTCCTGTATTATCCCAAAACAGGTCACGTTGCGACATTTGGCATAACTCTCTCTCAGAGAATCCAATTGAGGTCAGACCTGTCAGGATGGAAAGATAACAGGTCAGGCTATCTCAAGAAACGTTTTCAGACCCTGTGGATCGAAAAGTTCAGAGTTACACCAGAAACAATCAGGTACATAGTTCTGTCAAAACAGAATTATTTTTTGAGTACCTTCATTCATGGCTTCCGGAATTTAGGGCTTTGAAGAAAGTTGGAATTTTTGTAATCAAAGACCACGGATGGATGCTACTCATCAAAATAGAAATTTAGAGACCAAGATCAGAATTTTTGGTTTGGCAAAAGTCCGGGCTTGATCAAACCCTAGTTCGGGACTTTGATCAGAAAAGTGGAAAATTAGGGCTTCTGTAAAAATGGGAATTTTTGAAATCTGTGACCATGGCTGGAAGCTCCTCAGAAAAATAGAAGCTTAGAGCTTTGGATCAAACCTTTTGATGGGGAAAAAGAGTGGGCTTCATCAAACCCCAGTTCAGGGTCACGTCTAGTGAATCTGGAAGTTTCAAAGGCAAAATTGAGGAGTGAAACTTTGCAGTTTTCAAATTCTAAATATACCGGCTTGATCAGCTCATCAAGGCGCATATTTCTATCCTTTCGAAAGTTTGAAATTCAAAGTTTGAATTTTTGGGGTTTCTCTAACAAACCCATATCTAGCTCCAGTCCCAGTTCTTGTAAATCAAGTGGATTGGGTTAATCCTAGAAGAATATGGATTGGTCACATGCATAAGTGAAGAAGTTCCTGTTTCAGAGGGAGATGAGGCTAAGGCCTTACATAAGAAGATTACAAGCAATCTCTACAGGTATGACTCATCGAGGTATGTTTCGAGATTTGTTCATGATTAAGTTTATGGTATGTTTGTCTTCATGTTATTACGGTTAGTACAATCTTGATTTTAGACTTGTCATATCACTTTAATCAAACTATGAATGCACGATAGAAAATATTCATTGATTAGGGTGTTGACACTTATGATTGTACTAATGCATTATGGTGTTGTATGAGGTTTATGTTGTCTACTAACATGAAAGGTACACCAAGAAAGACAAATCATGTTCTGGTCCAAGAACATATGTCATGATAAGATGAGGACAAAGATTCATCCATTGTCATGGATCTCATAGAAGAACCATTTACGAGGTATGTATAACTTGGTTTTGTAATGGTTAACCTATGAGATATACATGTTACTAGCACAAGTCATTGAAGAAGAACAAGAAGACATCATGTGAGTATGTTAGACATAAATAGCTAGCATGCTAATCCAGGTATGTTTTTTTCTATATCAAGCTAGAATCCCACCTTGTGTTAGGATCTTATACTGTTGTTGATAATGATTATTCATGAAGTCATAGGTTTCAATAATCATGGTTGTATGCATATTATGTTTCTTACCATAATTGATGATATGACTAACCAGAAGAATCATGAAGGTATGGGTTCGAATAATCACAGGTTTTATGCATATTATATCTCTTATCTTGATTGATGATTCAACTAAAGAGTCATAGGTTTGAGTAATTATAGGTTTAGACATGTTATGCTTCTTATGATTTGACTAACCATAAGAATCCTACATAAACCTTGAATGCTAATGCTTATTATTTATGTTTGAAATGATCATGAGTATACATGCTTGAGATTATTGTGTTTTAATAGTATACTAATGAATGTATGATTTTATATGAGTTCACAAGGATAACACAATCATGATACTAATAAGCATGCATAGGGACCAAGGATGAATATGAGCTCAAGAACAGGTAATTCAGGAAGCAAAGATCAAGAGGGAGCACACTCTAGTTGTTCCTGCAAGAAAGCAAAGGAGCACACTTCAGTAGTTTCTGCAAGGATGCAAATATTCAGAGGGAGTTGACCATCTCTCTACACTTCACAACAGAAAGGTGTAGAAGAAGCTACTTCAGATTAGGACTCCAGCAGCTCCTGCAAGGAAGCGAAGACTCAGACGGAGTCCACCCAATGAACAAAGAAAGATAAGTATTTTAATCATCATTTCTTGCATATTTGTCTGTTTAAATAAAATTGTTCAATGATGTATATGCTCATGTTCCTAGACTTAGGATATGTATTGTGCATAGTAGAATAGTTGCATTAATGAACAGTATACTACTAATATACATGGGTAAGTGGCCTATGGCACTGTACAACATTCCATTGCTACTTATCTAGAATGAAACCTCTTTGCTGACATGTTGGGAGTTGTGCACACTCTTAACAATGTTATGGTAGAGATTGGAAGGCATCTAGAAAGTTATGGGATATGGATAAATGTTGTATTGAAGCATTGGCTAAGACAATCGCATGACTGTATGACATATTTCTTTATGTGTAAGAATTTGTTTTGAAAATTATGAGATATTTCTAATCGTGCAATTTAACCTATTTTGTAGGAAAGACTGCATATCTTCACCTACAAAAAGGACTACAACATTTGTTCCAGCAACAAAGATATCTATTGAAGATATTGAAGTTCCCAGGATCTGGGATGAAGAAATGAGATGCCATGATCCATCGATCATGAAGAATGATGTTTGGGATGTAGTCCCAAGACCTGAAGTTTGTTATGACTTTCAAATGGAACTATTAGATCAAGCATGTTGCAGATGGTAGCATTGAGAAATATAAAAGTGATGAAATAGAAGATGCACCAGATGGATTTCAAGACAGCATGATGTAGTCATATATGTGTGTAGAACTTGGTATGGTAGGATAGACAACTTTCTATCCAGTTTGGGCTTTACCAAGAATAAAGCGGATTCCAACCTTTTCTACAAGGTTGAGGAAGGAAATCCAGCGATACTACTATGTGGATGACCTGTTTGTATCAGGTGAGGATAGATTGATTGCCGACACGTAGCGGAAGCTTGCTGCTGAGTTCGAGTTGAGGAACTTGGGGATGATGCACTATTTGTTTTTGGTATGGAGGTGTGGCAGAATGCAGGTGGGATCTTCCTTGGTCAAGGGAAGTACACAGTAGATATCCTGAAGAGGTTCGGGATGATGGATTGCAAGGCCATGGCCACACCTATGGCATCGAATCTGAAGCTTCTATGTGATGCTTCACCTGAGCCGGTTGATGTCTCTATGTATCGTCAGATGATTGGGTCCTTGATGTACCTGACGAACACAAGACCAGATATTTGCTTTGCTGTGAGCACATTGAGCCAGTTCCTGACGGATCCGAGGAGTGTTCAGCTGGTTGCTGTAAAGCATGTTCTGAGGTACCTGAAGGGTACAGTGGATTATGGGCTCAAGTATGAGGGAAATCAAAAGTTTAACCTGTAGGGTTATGTTGATTCAGATTGGGTTGGCAGTGCTGCAGATAGGAAGAGCACATCTGGGTGCTGCTTCAGTATGGGATCAGGTGTGATCTCTTTGGTTTAGCAGGAAGCAGTCCTGCGTAGCACTGAGTACAGCTGAGACAGAGTATGTTGCAGCCTGTTCAGCTAGTTGTGAGGCAGTATGGCTATGGAAGCTACTGTCTGAATTATTTGATCTCTCGTTGGATGCTACTGGTATCTTCTGTGATAACCAGAGTTGTGTGAAGCTGTCCGAGAACCCAGTGTTTCATGACAGGTCGAAACACATAGAGATCAAATATCACTATATCAGGGATATGGTGCAGAGAGGAGCTGTGAAGCTCCTGTATATTGCGACGGATGAGCAGATTGCAGATGTGCTGACGAAGCCACTAGCCAGGGTGAAGTTCGAGTACTTCGGAGAGAGGCTTGGTGTTCTTCAGATCGAGGACACTTCGAGGAAGAAGTGATGGACACATTTGTTGAATCCATTCCAAGCATGTTGGAAGGGGGACCCTTCACATGGCTGTGGATGTAAGCGCTAGATGATGAGCATCAGGATGATGTTTTTGTTTCTGCTTGGATATGATCAGTTGGATCATTATATGTATGCATCATGTTGGATGCTGGATATGATCGGTTGGATCATGTGTATGTATTTTGTATATGCATCATGTTGGATGCTGGATATGATCGGTTGGATCATGTGTATGTATTTTGTATATGCATCATGTTGGATGCTGGATATGATCAGTTGGATCATTTATGTATGAACGCATCATGTTGGATGTTGATGGATACATTGTGTATCTTTGTATGATCAGGTAGATCATGTATGTTGATGGATACATTGTGTGGATCATGTATCTTTGTATGATCAGGTAGATCATGTATGATTGATGGATACATTGTGTGGATCATGTATCTATGTATGTATCAGGTGGATACTTGGTGTGCATCAGATGGATGCATTGTATGATTAGGATGATCGTGGATGACGAGCTTCTCCAGATGACATGCAGCAGGATGTTGCAGTGATGATGATCAGGATGATCATGTGTACATCAGGATGATGTTTGATGAGTATCAGATGATACTTTGTGGCCGTGGATCAGGTTGTGCAGGTAAGCATGTAATTTGTGCCCTGGGAGATTTGCAGATGGTCTTTCGAGGTTTTGCCTATGGCATGTAATTCGGTGCCCTGGGACATCTGGAAAATGCTCTTGCGAGGTTTTGCTTGGGAGGACATGTAATTTGTGCCCTGGGATATCTGCAGATAGTCTTTCGAGGTTTTGCCTATGGCATGTAATTCGGTTCCCTGGGATATCTGGCAGATGCTCTTGCGAGGTTTTGTCCTATGGCATGTAATTTGCTCCTGGGAGATCTGGACAGGATTAAAAAGGCCTCAGATGCTTCAGCTAGGTTTTGCCATGACCACATGTAATTTGCTCTTGGGAGATCTGCACAGGATGAAAAAGGCCTCAGATGCTTCAGCCAGGTTTTGTGGTGAGATCACATGTAATGTGCTCCTGGGAGATCCGACAGGTAGAGCCACGTGCTCGTAACAACCTGGGATGCTTCAGCCAGGTTTTGTGATGGGTCACATGTAATGTGCTCCTGGGAGATCCTACAGGTAGAGCTGTGTGCTCGTAATAGCCTGGGATGCTACAGCCAGGTTTTGTGATGCACGTAATAAGTCCTGAGGATTCCACAGTTTGGCCAGTGATGATGAAGACCTACAGGTGGTGGGCCTACATCCAGTATGAAAAAGGACTGGCTCTGTAGAACTTCCTATGACGAGTAGATTCATAGATTGATTGAGATAGCAGCAGCAGTGACGATGATGATGACTCAATGACGATTATCCAGTGATGATGATCCAAAGAAGATTACTTGTGCTAGAAGAACTGTGCTGAGAAATACCTTCCTAGTTAAGAGGGAGTGTTAATGTATATGTAACTTCGGAATGTATTTCACGTATATGTATATTGTATTCCTATAGAGATGTTATTATTCCTCTATACGGAAGTGTCATCATTTATATTGTAAGTGTCGTAACTTATACTTGATGGGTTATTAGACCACCTTGTTTGGGGTCGGCCCTGTATAAGTCATGTGGGTCAAAGGGTTATTAGACCACCCTATTGGGGGTTGGCCATGTGGGTCAAAGGGTTATTAGACCACCCTATTGGGGGTTGGCCATGTGGGTCAAAGGGTTATTAGACCACCCTATTGGGGGTCGGCCCAGTCAGCATTATGTTATGTGGTTAAGTTCGAGCCTACATGAGTTAGGTAAAAAGGCAAGTCAAGTCAAGTATAAATAGAGTGCGGGAGGCACTCTATTTGTTCACTCACTTCTCACTCATGCACTCAAGGAGGAGTGGCGCACTTATGGAGGAGGAGGATCTGCTGCTAGGTTATGTCTATCTCTCATGGTTGGTTGTATCATTGCTCTATCTATCTTTGAGGAAGTTATTGGGGTTTTTCACCTTTATGGTTTTCCCCAAGTAAATCTTTGTGTCTCTTGTGTGCTTGCATTATTTTATCCATGATTGATATGCTGTAGATATGCTGTACATGTTGTTCTCTTAGTTAAGATCCTAGATCATATTGAAGTAAATTCTGAAAATTTAACACGGTGCACCATTTAAGAAGTGGAGCACCATGTTTTTTTGGCCAAAAAATATTGGTGCACATGGGTCATGGAGCACCGATGCACCCACTCCTTAAAAAGAGCACCGATGCACCTTCACCAAAGAGGAGTACCAACATCGCTGTGCCTTCATCAATGAGGAGCACTGGCACCGGTGTGCCTTATCCAAATAGGAGCACCGGTGCGCTATTACAAAAATGGAGCACATACTTTTTTTAGCTAAAATCACATAGGTGCACATGGGTCATAGAGAATCGGTGCTCCTCAATTAATGAGGTGCACTGGTGCACCATTACCCAACAAAGTGCACTGGTGTTCCTAAACCATGTAAAGAACCCTTATGCCCTAATGGTTTAGGCACATTGATAAGAACATCCGCTAAAACCTCCGCATGCCTTCCTCCACTAGAAAACTCTACTGTAAACATATAAGGGACATGATTTTTTGTGGGTTTCCACTACAACCTCTGCTAGAAGGTCTTTTCCTTGTATTGAGGTGAACAATTTGCTCAAATCATATTCCTAGGTGAACAATCTGCTCCTTGGATCTCTACAAGGGAATACTTTTACATTTTTGGTCTTAGAAAAACATCAATTCTTCTCTACTTTTAAGAAAAATCACCCAAGGAAATCCCAATCACAAAACTTGGATTCCAAATAGCACTCTAATCCATTGACTTCCTAATGAAGGTTAAATCATTGACCTCAGATGCCATCAACCTTCCTAACCTCGCACGTTTTTCTCTTTTTCACTTCTAGGATCACCTCAAGGAGTTTTCTACCATCTTAATGAAATGGTTTTCCTCATTGAGTTTCCAACCTAGTGATTTGATGTTTATTTTCTTGACAAGTACTTTTTCTCTTTGTAACACTCAATATTTCTTCTACACCTTGAGTGTTGGTCTCTTAACATAATGGAAACAAAATTACCTTCATTCTTCACCTCTCATTCATCCTAGGCAAGCTCTCTTTTCATTTTTTCTTTATAGGTAAGCATTCTCCTACGTTTTACATTGTCCCTTGTAGAATCGGGGTCATTCTAACTAGTAGGCACCAAGATTCATTTTCCAAACTATTGAAAACCCCCACTACCCAAGCAATGAGTTTTGTCATCAATAATTTGATTTTCAACATCTAGTGATGTGCCTGGTACTCCTGAGAATCCTTGCTACATTTTTATTACTGCATGGATTTTGGTAATGATTGCAATCTTGGTTGAATTTCTAGAAAATAATATTCATCTCCAAAACAAAGGGCACGATACTTCTTACTATCTAAGGGATCCTCCTTTGCCTTTAAATCAATTAACTATCACAACAATAACCAAAGCCTCAAGAAACAACAAAGATCAATTTTGAAATGCAAGAGTTTTTTTTGTTGGTGAATGCAACTAGAGAGAGGGGAGTGTTTATATTTTCTTCATTTAGCTCTTCTTCGCAGAGATAATACTTTTGTGGATTGAAACATGTAAACATTCATGGATTGTTTACAAACTTGAATAAAGAGCCCACTGATTGAGAATTGGTTTTTAAAACAATCAACTACTTAGGCATTTTTTATGTCAGGTCTCTTCAATGGTGGGTTGATTCACTTCCTTACAAATTCATTTTAGAGTTGATTGCCATAGGAAGATATATTTAATAAATGCATGTTATTGTTCATCCGAGTGAGTCAAAAGCATGTATAGATTGTTATTCGAGAATGAGTGAAGAATCCAATGACAGAGAGAAGGTTTTTAAAATGTTCATTCATAAACTCATCAAACTTATCAACAAAAAGTATAGTTATAAGATTAGTTTTATTAATGAGTTTAAAAAACCCCATTTGAATGGATATGGTTTTAAATTTTGCTATAGTTATAAGATTAGTTTTATTAATGAGTTTAAAAAACCCCATTTGAATGGATATGGTTTTAAATTTTGCATCATGTACATGCAAGCTTGAATCAAGGATTGGATTCCATTTGAATGGATATGGTTTTAAATTTTGCATCATGTACATGCAAGCTTGAATCAAGGATTGGATGAAAAGTGCTGAAATTCGATATACTAATAAGTTATTAACCATTAACTAAAGATTGTATTGTGTTGAAAATTCGGTAAGAGACCAAATGGAAAAGAAAGGATGTTAAAAAGTGTTTCCTAAATAATGAATCATGCACATATATCAAGTTTTAATAAATCCATATTGCAAAAATATTTGAGTATGTCCCCTTGTAAAGATTTTTTTCATTTTAATTATCCTTTGGATTCATGTTGGCTTCACAAATTCTGTTAAAAGACTTTTAAGCTTGCTGAATGATCCACTTAAGGCTTGTTAGTTTCATTATGTAAGACATGTTAAAAATTAATCTATGGTGTTTGTTTAAAGTAGTTTTGTTTAGTGATTGAATGGTATAATGACCAATGAAAGCTCTTTATTTGTAGATAATGGAGAAATAATGTGATGCATTGCATAGACATAAGATTTATTAAAGGATTATGTAAGTGTACTATAAGTATCATACCTTTTGTAAATAGTTAATTGGAGAAGAAGCTTCCCAAGAGAGATGCCAAACACACTTCTAAATATGATAATATAGAATGTGTCAAAGGCCAATTTGGCCATTGGCCAAGCAACAAGTGTGAAGATGATGCAACATTCAACAAAGTGCAGATGCATAAGATTAGAATCAATGGGATGAAAGTGTTTGAATAGAAAAGGAAGACAACTACCAATGATGGGAGCACATGTCATCATGTTAGATTGTTTTTGATGAATCCCCTCATATGTGGAAAATTTGATTTTTTTTTATTTCATAAATTACTTAGTCTCATGCTCATATTGAAAAAATTGAGTTAACACAACCTCTAATGAGGCCAACAAAAAATCCATTAAGAATCTAAAAGGTCACTTAAGATAGATGAAAAGTCTAAGAAGTTAAAACACAAAGGGCTATGGATTGAGTTATAAAGAGAACCATTGAGCCACTGGTTGAATAGCTTAATTAGGGAATATGACACAAAGAAGAAGGAATTTTTAGAATTGTTTGATTCAAATAGGGGAACCAATGTTTGATGATCCTAAATTATTTTGACACTTATGTTGAGAAAATTCCGATTGGGATGAAAATTATATCTGTATTTTATGAGGATCCATATTGAGAGCATCTTAATATTGCCCACATACTAGATCCCATGCATATATTTAAAAATGTTTCATCCTTTTTTTATGGTGGCACATATCATTGAAAAAAGTAACACAATGGGTGTTAGGAGAGATATGATTTTTTCATATTCTAAAAAGAAACATTGGCCAAGAAAATAAAGTAGAGGAGAGGATAGTCCCTCTTGGTATTTTAAATAAGGTGACGCCCCATGGATTTTGAAGAAAAGTGATCTTTCTTTGGTGAATGAAGTTATATTGGGTGTGAATGTGTCTTCTTTATACAAGTTGACTCTAGAATGTCGCTTTTCTATAGAAAAAATTTGTCAAGGTTGAAATCACATGACCATCTAAACCTTCTAAGAGTATGTATGTGAAATAAATGGTTTTTTTTCAATGCGGTGTAGGTTACAATACACTATTCACTCAAATTATTATGGCAATTAATTTTGTATGTGTTTATTTTGTAGTGTCATTATCCTTTGCTCATGCATGGGTGTGTGAAACATCACTTCCCATAGGTCCTATGGTGTTCTATATCGAAATTATCTGCATTTGTACATTGGATCACATCAAAGGAGATTCACATGGCTAGCATCCCACAATGGCATTGAGAGATAACTGAGATTGTTTGTATGTTTGAGAATGAACTACCCATGAGTTTCATGGACTTGTAGGTTCGTCTTCTAATTCACCTAGTTGATGAGGTTGAATTATTTGAGGTGGTCTCATGTCATTGAATGATTTTCTTAGAAAGGTACATGAAAAAATTGAAGGGGCTTGCTCGACAAAGGGAAAAACCAAGGGGCTTATGGCATATTGAGCAGTACATAGTATATGAGTCATTCTATTATGCTAGTTAGTACTTCAAGGAAATCAATGACACATCGCGCTCAGTGGTTTGGGATGACCAATGGTTTGAAAATCCACCTTCTCTTGCTTACGTTCCTCGAGTTATGTCCATTGAACATGAACTTGCACCAACACATGACCACTTCGTAGATGGGTTCCTCCAACATGAGAAGAAATTGATGATCTTGTCGATGATTCTAGATGTCAGCATTAAACACGTTCATAGTTCAAGAAAACCTCTTCTCTTTAGGCTCAAGTTTCATAGACTCATGATCTAAAAACATTTGTAGAATATTGGTACGCAACAATGAATATTGGTACATATTGGTACGCAACAATGAATGAAGAATATTGTTCATTGATGGACACATATACTTTGGATCTTTTAACTCTTTTGAATGGAAGAAAAATTGTCATATGTAAATGGGTGTATAGAAATAAGTATGCATTAGGTGGAAGTATTGAAAGACTTAAGGCAATGTTAGTTTCCAAAGGATTTTCCCAAGTTGAAGGGATTGACTACAATGAAACCCTTTCCCCTGTCGGAAAAATGAATTCCATCTTCCTTGTTCTATACTTTTATGCTTCACATAAATGGGAGGTCCATCAAATGGATGTCAAATCCATTTGATGGAACAACCACCTGACTATGTTCAGAATGAATCTAGCCTTGTTTGTCACCTTAAGAAATATCTGTATGGCCTTAAGCAAGTTCCTTGGGATTTGTATGCCAAAATGGATAGTTTTCTTCTTGACACCAATTTATCTAGATGTCATTCTAACCCCATTGTCTATTCCACGAAAGTAGGCAACCATCTCCTAATCCATGTTCTTTATGTTGAGGATCTTATTCTTATTGGTAGTGACCTTAAAAATTTAGTCCATGTGAAAATTGACCTTAAGAAGAAATTTGAAAATGATCAAATTAGGACATTTGCCTTATTTTCTTGGCATCCAAGTCTTACAAACCAAAGAAATAATTTTTCTTTCTAAGTCCATGTATGCCTGTGACCTTCTTCATCACTTTCACATGGAATATTGTAAATCATCCCCATATCTCTTCTATTATGGAGTCAAACTTACTTCCATCCACACTACACCCAAAGTAGATGCCACCTCATATCGTCAGTTAGTTCATAGACTTTTGTACTTGATTCATACCTATCCTAATATTTCCTTTGATGTTGGTCTCATTTCCTGATATATGCAAATGCCCCATGAAAGTCATTAGAAATCAATAAAAATGATACTTTGATATATCCAAGGTACATTTTAGTTTGGGATTCATTATAGTTCAAGGGGGACTTTTTAATTGGTTGGTTTTATTGATTTTGATTGGGGTGGCGACCTTAATGATCATAAGTCTAATGTAGGTTATGTTTTCAATATTATATCTAGAACTGACACTTGGGATTTTAAGAAACAACAAGCTCTTTCTCTTTCTTCAAAAAAAGTAGAGTCTCAAGTTGTAGTTAATGCAATTCAAGAAGCCTTATGGCTGTGATAGATCCTTCCAGAGTTTGGATTCTAGAAGCAACATCCAACTACCCTCTAGTGTGATAATGAGAGAGGCATCAAGATCACCAAATATCCAGTTCAACATCAACGTAAAAACACATTGAGATACAAATGCACTTCATCATAAAGATTATTCATGGTCACCTTCTCAAAGTGCTTTATTTCCTTACAGATGATTAAGTTGTAGACATATTCTATCATTAAGGGGGATAGCCTCTATGCCTCCTTTCTTCTCCTATTTTGTCACCTTTGTAAATCCTTCAATCACATCCCAAGATTTTCTTAAGGGGGGATGTTGGGATATTTAGACACATAGGAGTTAGTTAAGAACAATTTGGTTTAATGCGTCTTTAGGTAAAGTGTGTTTGTTTAGTATGGATTTGTACGTATGTAATTCTATGGTTGTGACATGTTCTAGAAATAAAGTGATTCGACGGTTCATATTCTCCTTGATCTTAACAACTACATTGATCCATGGATTAACACCTTATTGGTACATGATATCTATTTAAAAAACATGGAGGGTCATTAGCTAATGATTAATTTTGAGAAAATCATATGTAAATTCTTTTTCCTTTTGCATTAATATATTGCCTCAAGTAGCTTTTTGGCCCGGGCTCTTGGACTATTTATCTCTTTGAGGGTTTTAACCATGTAAAACATTAGAGTGTTGATCTGTGATCTATTGTTGAGTAGTTTCTTAAGGTGTTTGAACTATGTGGAAATACCTTGTTTTAATTGAACATATATGTTTTTATTAATGCTCAGGTTATTAGACACATGACACCATTAATTGTTAACATTTAATAAATGAATTTGTTTTCATCTATGTGGGAATATGGAAATCATTTTCACACTGAGGATGTTGATGATGGATGTGTCACATTAGACTATTGAGTGGAAGTCGAGTTAAACCATCTAATCGTGCTAGCTATCATGATTAGAACATAATAGAAGGGGTGTTATCTTACATTGGAAAGATACAAGAAATCATGCAAGTGGACTTCTCATCTTTCCAATGTGTTATTTTGAGGTGTAACCGGTAGTATACCTTTAAATAGAGTACTGTAAGGAAGATTGCAATAGTGGGCTAATATGTATAAATTCTAGTAAGATGTGAGATGAAATTAAGGAGCCTTATGTTTTCCAAAAACATTGCAACCAAGTGCTTTTTTACCTAGATGTGTTGGATAGAGATTGGTGGTTCGTACAGAGGCATGACCCTAGATCAAAACATGTTTTTGACAACAACAATGTTATAATGCCAAGCAAGGAAGTTAATCAAGGTGATGGCCATGAAGAGTGATATGTACATGTTTTATTTCAATATTTATATTATGGGCATGACATTTTATCATTTTTATATATAATTGACCAATTATGGTTTTTTATTCATTTTATGATGTTGGAAACAAAAAGTTATCAACCATTTTCAACCATTATGTTGAAAATAATTAAAATAATTTGGAATATCCCAGTAAAAAATAATAATGATGAAGGCCCTCCTATTTTGATAACCTTATATTGATACAAATATAATCTCACATGTTAAGAAAAAAATTAAGTACTTAAATAGGTGTAAATAGGTGTAGTTATGAATGTCTTTTTATTTCATTGCATCTTCAATATAAAACTTTAGAATTATTTTCATGATTTAATAGAATATTTAATCTATCAAATTTATATAAAAAATTATTCAAATATGATTTAATTGTAATTGTTTTTATGATCATTTAATATGAATTATGTTATAACTATATAAATAATTTGGTGGAATTTTGTTTTCTTAAATTTAACTATAATAATTTAAATAAAAAACATGTTAAATTTGACTATAATAATTTAAATAAAAAATATGTTGATTCATTTAATCAAGTTTAAAAACACTTTTGGTATATATATATATATATATATATATATATATATATATATATATAAAACAAAGAATTCACATTGAAAAATGGTTAAACATTATATAATGGCATTAAACCATTACCCTATAAAAATGACATCATAGCAAATTCAAATAGTAAGTTACATTTTATGTTCAAGGTCCTGAAAATGGTAAGTAGAAACAGGGCATTTTTTAAGGATTCTAATATTATAATTGAGTGTAGTATTCTAGGCGATTATTTTGGATTGAAAAAAACATATGTATAGATAGGTAGGCGAATATTAAATATGAAACCTACAATTTACTACTGAAACATGTAAATTTTGGCGAATATTATGATAAAAAAACATATTTTATGTAAATATAGGCGATATTAGAGACTAAAATTGACCAAATAGCGAATTTATTTTTTGAAAAAAAACCTGAAAAATAGCCAATTGGTGAAATTTCGCCCCTAAAAATTACCCTGAGTAGAAGTTAATTTTGTTTCTCTCATACAAGAAATAAGTATAATAATTTTTTTTAATATTATATAAATTATAGTTAATTTAAAGTTAAAGTATTAGAACTATGAGTTTAGGTGTACCATATTTCTTTAAAATGTTGTAATTTACATTATATATGATTCATAATTTACCATTAGTACTAAACATTGTTATATTTCATCTAGATCTTTCATTAAAGATTATAAATAATTGTTTCTTATAAGGTTATAGTTTTTTCCTTTTTCTTTTTAGTAACGAGGGGAATCGACAACTGGGATTGGCTCGTACACACATGACATGAGACTATTCCTATCCACTACCACTATAAAAGCTTGTGCACCCACATTTCCCACACATGACACATAGATAATCGAGGTCTGAACTAGTGACATCACAAGGAATTCCTTAATAGTGCACCCTATTTCCAAATGATTTACACACCAGGGGGTTGTTATAAGGTTATAATTAAGAATATTTAATTTTGATTATTTTTAATTAAACCATTTTAGTTGGTTAAAAATCTATTTCATGTGTAATGTGTTTTTATCTATCTAGTATTTCGTGATTGCAATATGGAAGGTTTGATTGAAAATTAATTTAATTTATTCTCTTAACAAATAGTTTGATATATAAATCGTATGCAATGAAAAATCAATTATCTTAACAAAGTCCATTCCATTTGCTATAAAATTTGTGATTCAATTTAGAAGAATTTACAATGAAATTAGTATGTATAAATCTATTCTTGCAAAACATTTTGAAAAAACTATATAACATATTTATTTTGATAAAATCACATTTTCAATTAAAATTGAACATATTTTTACTAAATTAATTAAGGAAGAGATTGAAATTAAAAAAGTATTTAACTAACATCAATGGAGAATATGAATATAAATTTCAGTAATCGCAATAGCTTATTATTCATTGTTTTCACAATCAAGTAAACTTCAGTGAATGCAACAACAAAGAGTATGGATATAAACTTCAATAATCACAACAATTAAATAATATATGTAATCTCTAATTTAAATCATCGATATATGTCAAATTTGATTTTGAAATAGAGAAATCATTAACGATGTTGATCATACACAATACATTTTATAAACAACATGATCAACATCAATGTTATGAACAAACATAATACACATGAACACTAATATGAAAATCATGAATATATATGTCAAATATACATTTGAAATATGAATGATGCATCTCAAATTTAATTTAAAAATAGAGAAATCATTAATAATATAAATCATTAACATACAAATAATATATTTTATAAATAAAACAACATGAACATCAACATGATATGAAAATGCTTAATATATATATGAATGATAATTTGTCATAATCAATATATAAGTCAAAGATACATCTCAAGTCAAATATATGTGTAAAATATACATTGCAATAATCAAATATATACATATGATCATGGATAACTTCTATGAGCTAGTTGTTCTATCTTCTAAGTAAAGGCATCGATACCTATGCCACTGGAGATAGAGGAATGATTACCTCTACCAAATAAAAAATTAGAATGAAGTGGTTGGTATATATCTCCAACAAAATCTATATCACCCAATGCGACCATCTCGTTTATAGTATAAACAAGTGCAGTGGGAGTAGTAGTTGGTTGGTTGGTTATTGGAGGAGGAGGAGATAGTTGTGGTCAGCTAGTGGAGGAGGAGATGATGTTCGATCAACTACTTGAGGAGAAGGGGGTGGTTAGTTAGGAAACAAAGGAGGAGAGGGTGGTTGGTTAGCCAATGGAGGGGGGAATGGTGGTTGGTTAGCTTGTGGAGGAGGAGATGGGGGTCGGTTGGTTAGTGGAGGAGAATATGTTGTTCAATCGGCTTAGTGAGGAGGAGAGGGTTGTTGATCATCTTATGGAGGAGGAGTGGGTGTTTGGTCAACTAGTGGAGGAGGAAGAGGGGATAGAGGAGGTGGAGAATCACCATCCTCAGTAGATGAATTTGAAGAAGACGGATGACAGTGATTTCGACCTAACATCCTCCTCCACAGTAGTCTCATCGCATCGACAACATGACACACGAATAACATCATAAAACGTGGAAGGGTCACACACATATTTGAAAGATTTGGGTCTGGTAGAATCTAGGTTAGTTGTACAAGTCACACTTCATGTCGGGATAGTAATGCACATAACTGATATGCTATCTCCTAACGAAATATATGATCTAGCTTGCATCGCAGGTCAAGTCTTTGTATCTGAGGTAGCTCATCAACCTATGAAATATTCTCATCCTATTAATGAGGAACCTCCCCAACATACATGCCAATATCTACAAAATAATAAATAATTATAATTAGACAATTTAAACAAAATTTTACAATAAATTACATGCATTAAATAATATGAAAAAATGCAACTATATTAACAAAAAAATGTTGATATTACCTATGGAATCTAGTGGCTCAACCAAGGTAAATAAGAGGTTATGACATTCTTTCTAGTTTAACCTTACATATGCAAACTTCACAAGAACCAAGGTATGATCATCCTCACTAGCAAGCATATATAGTATGTATGAAGTGATAATACATGGGAACTCCAACTGGACCCTCTTGGGAAACATCTAGCCCCACATGAGAATATGCATATCAGTCCTTGACTTAGGGGGAAGGTGTTTTAATGAAAGGTAGCTTCCTAAAACCTTTCAAAAAATAAAAATAAAAATACTTTGAACCAAAGGGGAATCCCATCCCCCCCTTAAAAACGAAGTGATAGTAAGCTAAAGTTAAGCAAAAATGTCATAGAAAAGGTATACCATCTAATACATCTAGGTCTTTGCACTAAATAATCTACATCATATAATAGAGGGAAACTAATGCATTGCCCATCAGTTGTGTAATGTGCCACTGTTGAGACTAAAAGTGAGATCCACCTAACCTCCATTGCATTGAATGAATACAAATCCAACTGGCTAGTAAGAACACAGAACTGGCCAGGGTCAACAATGTTGTCACTAATAGATCATTGAACATAAGCTAACTAGCTCTCTCTCTCAAACCCAAGTGGGAGATTGAGGAAATGGAGAAAATCCTCCCCTTTTTTAGACAATCATGTAATGAACTATATACCCTCCTCTATGGGTTGGTACCACATATTGGGATTGAATCTAAAGGAATGCTTAGCATGAACCGAGCAACGAATCAACTACCTCCACAAAACTATGTTCCCTTTGAGGGATGTAGCCTCCTCATAAAACTTGAGACAAGCATCATTCCTCAAGAGGAGATGAGTTTGTACTATAATAGGACAAGGGTATAGATCCCTCTCCCTCTCTTGGACCTTCTACTCTCATAAAAATTATACAGGTAAAATTGTTGCTATTGCTACTATTATTGTTGTCCTCATTGTTTATGATTCACACCCACACACAAAATATAATTTTGTTATTGTTAAATGACCATTTTTATTTATTAAAATTAAAATTGTTTTTTTTGAAAAAAAACAATCTAACACTACTAGTGTACTTTAAAAAATAAATAGCCCCATTAGTTGTCCTTCCTTACATGAAGTGCATTGTAAATGGTGTGTGGTGCATCACACTAATACACACTAGGATATTCAGTGTGATTAATATATGCATGCACATCATATCCGTTTCCTTTGTACATACAAAATCACACCAATTATTTATGATGACAATCTATATCATGACTAGTGAATTTATAAGAAATATCTACATTGCAAGTGGTGCATATCTATACAACAACAACAACACATTGGATAAATGAGCATGGTATTTACTAACTTCGATTATCGATGCACTTGACATAAAACAACACATCATGTAGGGAGTGCTGGTACACTCCGATCCACACCAGTTAAGTGAAAATTTAGTTCAAATTTTCTTTTATTGGTTCACTTAGTATATGCAAATGCATTGTAAATGGTGCCTCTATACATCCTAATGTGCATCGACATATTTAGTTCCACATGCAAAATCATGAACGATTCATTTATGATGATAGTATGTACTGCAAGTGATGCAACTCTACCAAGCAATGCACCACATGATGATGAGTGTACTCCATATTTATACATTTTACCAATGGGTTTATAATAAGAAGAAACATTGTTAACAATGCTTCCCTACATTATAAAACGCACCAGTAAACCATGAGAGGTTCTTATATTCCGATGTAACAGTGTGCTTCTAAACATGAACGCATCATAGATGGTGTCATGTTAAAGCACCAGTCATGATGAATCCTATAAATTCATAGGGCGTATAGTGTCTTAGTTCGAGATGAACAAGTGAAACGCATCATGCAAATTATTTTTTATTTTGAAGTAAAAGGAAAATGAATGGTAAATTTTAATTTTTAACCCGCTAAAAGTTTAAATGAGTAGGTAATAAACATTTTAATTTATGTCTTGTTAGCATAGGAGGCATGGTTGGCACATAGACAAACAAATAAGTCAGGGGACTTTCCATAAAATTTGAAATCCGCTCATGAATTGAAGGGAGGGAGGAAAGCGACAAATCAACAACACCTGTGACAGGATGATCAAACAATTAAGTTATGCATAAATGCTTATGTGGTCTCAAGCACTGAAATCAATTTACAAGTGAAAATACCTTTCAATATTTATTTTACTTTTACCTTGGTGCACCCAATAGTAGAGCACATCAATGTGTTTGTAGAATTAAAGTACACCGTAGAACCAATTTAAAAATACCTAGGACTGTTCATTATTTGGATAAATTCCCCGATGCGGTTAGGACATCTCAATGCATTGGGAAGATTGTGGAAAGTTTTGAAAATAAACATATTGTATTTCCAATGTTGTGCTTTATATTCATAAGCATCGGTGTGAATTATGGCACTCAATGCCTCAGGTACATTTATAATTTTATTAAAAATAAATATAGATATTATACTATTAAATATTTTAGCCTACTTTGGTGCTCTGTCGATTTAGATGTAACATTGTGCTCCCTTATCTCTAGTGCACCAAATTAGCTATACGAACATTCGAATTCAGTGTGTTATGTATGAGGACACACCAATGTGTGTATATCCGTTTAACACACCTTTAGGTTTTATATTTTTTTTAAATATAAAAACCCATATTTATTAATGAGTATTTGACATGAGTCGGTGTGTTTTACATTGTAATTACACTTGATGTATTATGTCATGTTAGATTCATCTGTAAGTGATTTCATGAAATACAAATAAACATATTATTTCCTCTAGCAACACATTATTTTGACATTCGATGCATGTGATATTTTGCTACATCAGTGCATCCTATATGTTGATGCACTAGTGTGTTAGTACAATTTAAGAGCACTGAAGGGAAACCTCTCCTAAAACCTCCAACCACCCACCCACCTATGATAGCAACCTCTGCTATAAATGGATAAAGGATACATTTTTGGGGAGGCTCCACAAAAACCTCATTTAGAAGTTGTTTCCATTGTAGTGGGTGCATATGGGATGGCCTAACATGAGTCCCTTGCACACCTATACTTTTTCATTTGACTTCAATCACTTCCAATGCTAAGCATTCACTAGGCCCAATACCATGTTGCCAACTAGTCATTGTGGTGTGGTAAAACCCTCCAACATGTCTCAATTTCAATTATCTACATGAGACACAAAACACTGACAATCAACAAGCATCTTCCACATGCCCCTTATAAAGGAACTCTGTAGGTTTAGTTCTCAACCACAAAATGCTTGGCTTGATCCTTACTCATTATCCCAAATCAAACTTGGCCCATGACCACAAGATTTAGGTTTTATTCATTGACATGAGAGTTAGAGTTCATTTGCTTGCAATGTTATCTTGTTATGGAGTAAGTTACATAGTGTATAAACTCAATCTCTTTTTTGTTCAAATTCTTTTTCAAATCCAATAAGAATTTTGTAAAAAATTAAAGTCCCACTTTATTGATTTGAATTTTGGTTGTAAAGCTTTTTAGTAGGGGTTTTGGTCCATTTTAAGATGACCTAGAGCATCAAAATTTGAAAAAATGGGTAGATCAAGGTAGAATTTTGTCTTGTTAGAAAAAAATAAACCAGTAAAAAAGATTTAGCCTCGTCTACTTTCTAACTCACTCTACTTATGGATGATCCATTTCAGATCATGTGTCATATCCATTTATTCCATGTTGGCATACACTCTTCATTGTACTCTAGATCAATAATCCTTTTGGGAGCACTTTTACCAACTTTTCTTCCTACTCCCTTGTCACAGTTCTCAAACCTTTTATTATTCATCAAATGCATAGATATAGTTTCCCTCTTTCTAAAAATCTCATTGCACCCCCTTGAGCAACCATGAGGTCATCGATTAAGGGTTTGATCTATTGTTAGTGGTAATAACTTGTGAAGGTCACAATACAAGTGAATAGAGCTTTGCTCCAATTTAAAATAATGAGAAAATGACCATAAGAGAAGAAGAAAATGAATATTAATGAGGAATACAATCTCAACATAAGGATATGCCATTATAGCAAAGTGATAACAACCACATCTTAAAGTTGTCCATTCCTAACAGAAAGGTATGCCAAGTCAAAGAGAACCCACAACCTAAGGATATGCCAAGCTAGAAATAACAAAAACAAAAGACAAGAATATACCAAGCCAAAAACCTACAACCTAATTTCAACATAAAAATATGGCGAACTGAACATAGACACCCAATCCCAAAATAAGGATATGTCATTGTAAAAATATGCCAAAGACAATGGACAACCCAATCCCAAATAAGAATATGCCAATGTAACAAGGTGATAATAACCACATGCCAAAGAGAACCTAATCCAACACAAACATTCCAATATCAAAATAGACATATACCATTGCAACAAAATGATAATAAATACATGTATAAAACAATATAATTCCAAATATTAGAACATGCCATGCCATTGTAGCAAGAAGTTAACCATCACAAATAAAAGACAACCCATAAAACATGACATCTAAACAACCTATACTCTTAAATACTACACCAAGGGAAAATGCTATTACATGAGCATTTTACATTCCAAAGCAGCACAAAACTTTTACATTCCAAAGCAGCACAAAACTCTTATGAATTATCCTCGTTTCATAATTAAATGTAATGCAATTCTTTTTCTCGAAAGTATGAAGATACACAATACTTATGTTACCGATCTAGTTTTTCGTGATACAATCTTAAGACCATGACATTTAACAACATCAATGTGTATAAATAAAACTTGGCCATCTCAAAACCTATTGGTGGTCTATAAACTCTTCCAAATTTCGCGAATCTCCATATGCGATATAACTAATGCTAAATTGCACTACAAAAATACCTAGAAGAGGCCGCTATCATGTGTGCGTTGTCACATCTATCATCTCTTTATTATGCTAGGCTCTGGTAGACTATCAACATAATTTCTATGGATAGTTTTCTATGCACAATGCCTCAAACTAAGGTGCTTGTCTTCCAAAAGGAATCTTTAGCCAAGGAGTAGCATATAGGACATACAAGATGTGTATCACATAATTTCATGTATTATTGTTTCTATGGATCATGGGCCATGAACAACGCCCCATATCGCAACACACACACTTTGGAAGGATACTTGACTATGATTGGTATATCAACACGATTCCAAGGTTTGACCATGTTTCCATGGATGGTGTTCAATGTGTTACTCCTCATACAATGACACAAGTCCTAGGGAATGATACGCTAAAAGTCACCCAAAACTTGTACCATAATCATGAGCACAAGCACAACCACAACCAGTGTACAAGCACACATGGATCACGAGGAGATCATGTCATTAGGGGAATTTGAACTCTCATATGGAGAATAATACATCAATTACATGAATTTGCATTACTAAGATATAATTTGTGAGGAAATCAAATTTAATAATCACTAAAATTAAAGTGGTCACCGATACACTATTTTGGTATCATTATTTTGATATAAATTAGTAAAATTAAATGACCACGAATTCTTTTTTTTTAATATCCAATTATTTTAATAGCTATCACACTTACTATTTATATTAAAAAAAAATAATTATCATTGTTTCATTTTCTTATATATCCCGTTACTCGTTTTTTCGCAAATATTCGATTTTCTATGTTATTAAATATTGATTTCTATGTTTTTTTATTAATTAATGTTTTTCTCGATTTCTATATCTTTATCTTTTACATTCTTTAACTTTATTTTCAATGTTTCTAGCAATACTGTCCCATCAAATATTTTGAAAATGTTTCTATAGATCTATTTTTTGTAACTCATCCCAGGCCCAAGATATATGAGATATAATTCGTAACCTTGAATACCTAGGCCAACAATTTTGATGTGGTGGGATTCTTAAGCAAGGTATGGAAAAGTTAATAGGATTATTGTTATAATTAGATATATGCATTAGGGATTATGCTTTAATATCCATTTTAAGAGAATTGTTTTGCATAGTTTGAGAAATAAAATGAACAATCAATATACTTATAAGAATAATAGGCTTGGTGGTCTTGCTCGACAATTTCCTTTATTTCTTATTCATATAAATCTAATGCTTCAAATCATAAACACCTTAGCCTAAATAATGATCCATGGACACAATCAGACTTGCATATTCCTAGAGGGCCAAAGAGAAAGTAGGTTCTCTTCTAGTTCTTATAATGCTATGATAGAATTCAACTCCCCCTTTGGCAAAAGCACTCAAGGTCTCTTACAATCTCCTCTTCTCAATGAGATTTACAACTAACATACTAAATGTGCTAATTAAAAGTTTAAAAGACTCTAACTCCTCTACAACTAGCATACTAAATGTGATAATTGAGAGTTTAAAATGCTCTATCTCCTATAGCTATATAGCTGAGTATGATTTGTGATATGCATCATATGTATACACATAGTAAATGCTTCCAATGCCTCTAGAGGACAACTTCACCACGTTTGCCACCATTAAGGCTTCTAATGCTTTATATACCTCATTTATATTTTAATGTATTTACATTTTTAACTTGGGAGAGAAGTAGAACTATTATTATGGTGATGAATGAGGTTACCTTAAAACTTTACATATTTATTTAAAAGAAAAGTATTTTAACTAGATAGAAATTTAAAATTTAAATTAAATTGTTGAAATCAAAATGAAATTTAAAATTTATATTATAATTTTTTTTAAAAATTTAAATTTAAATTATTTAAAATTTAAATTAAATTGATAAAATTATTGCGAAATTTGAAATTTTATCATACAATTTAAAATTTATATATAAATTTGTATTATTATTTGATTTAATATATAATTTTTATTATAATTATTTTAAATTGATTTAAAACTTAAATTAAATTGATGAAATTATAGTGAAATTTAAAATTTTATCATAAAATTTTAAATTTAGATTTAAATTTGTATTATTATTTATATTTACTATATAATTTTTATTATAATTATTTAGAATTGATTTTACCTTTATATGTATAATTTTTTTAAAATATAAATATTTATAGTTTAAATAATTTGATTTTATTTGATAAATTAAACATTATATATAATTTTTTTAAAATATAAATATTTATAGTTTAAATAATTTGATTTTATTTGATAAATTAAACATTAAAGTGAATTTAATATGATTTATTAGTATTTTAAAATTTTAATTTAACATATTTTATTATTTATTTAATTTATTTTTTGTTTTAGTACATCACTATAATATTTTGATGACGATGATGGTGGTGGTGGTTAACATCGATTGAGACCAACTTTGGCCTATTGAACCATAAGAGAAAATGAATGAATTATGTGTATTGCTGTAAAATTTGGTTCTTTTGTTCAAAAAGCTTAGGAAGAAGTGCTTCTAGATCTCCATAGTTTTGACATGTTAGAAGGTTATGGAGGTTTTAATTGTAGCAAATATTATGAAAGTGGGATCTAATGTTGGTGTATGCAGGGTACTCTATGAGAAAGTGACTTTCATCCTTAATGCTCATAGTCTCATAGAGGTGACAAATCCTTTCCACCCATGGTATTTTATGAATTTCCCAGCATCATGTTTCATTGTGGATCTCATGAGAGTTCGTTCTTATCTTGGCTATATTAATTTTCTTCATTAAACTTGTTAAAACATAGAGATATTTAAAATGATCTTCCAGATTAGGGTTAATGACCTCCTTATAGTATCTTAATTTTCTTTTGATCTCTAATTATTTCTCACCCCACATTTTCTCTTTAAACTTAGATGTGATAATATTTTTAATGTTATTAATATTTTGCAAAGTGACATTTTTGTCTATCCCCCAATGGTTTAACCAAGTCGTGGTGTCTTTGTACCAGTCTCTCTTGAGCCGTAGCAGGTCTTGACTGGATTTTAAAGCAATTTTAGGATGTCTTTGGTCTCCCATGTTATTTATCCTATACTTTTACATCAGGTACCTAGCCATAGAAATGATCTCGACGGGGGGAAGACCCACTTCTATTAGGAGAATAGGATAGTGTGTATTGCTTTTAATTTTGAGGTTATACGTTATAAACACTTTTGGATTTGTTCAATCTTTCTCTATGATTCTCTTGAGATGCTACAATCCAAAACTTCACAATCGTACAATATAACGGGGGTGACAAGAGTTTCAAAAATGAACTTCTTTTTATCCCACATCATAAGGTTTGCCGATTTACAATTGTTTTCAAGACCAAAATAAGCTTTCCAGCCTCCATTAATCCTTTTCTCATTGTTATAGTTCTAGTTGAGCTTGCGATGAATATCAATTCCGAGATATTTGTAAGAAGACACCTCGTCCAACTTGCTACTATCATATACAAAATTAGCATAAGTGACATTCTTGGACTTGATAATCATAACTTTTGTTTTGTTAGTGCTAACAATCACACCCATGTTAGAGTAGAAATCCTTGATAATTCTTAATTGCTTATCAAGATCAAAGGGACACATTTCCATAAGAACAATATCTTAGCATAGAGAAGGAGGATGATGACTATTCCAGCTAAGGTCATGCCAACACAACTTGCTTCTTCTAAACAACCTTCTAGCTTATCGATGTATATGTCGAAAAGGGTGGGGGGGTGGGAACCTTGCTTAACTCCAATATTTCAATTAATCTCTTTTCAGCTCCCCTCAATGCTCTTAAATTTGGAAATGGCAATCTTGTACAATATTATCACGACAACTCACAACTAGTCAAAAGGAACCTTTAGCTCTTCTAATTTATTCCACAAGTTATTTCTAGGCAACGCATTGAAAGCTTTCCTAAATCCCACAAAGCAACATAAGAGATTGGATTTACTATTATGACAATCCTTTGCAATGATCCTAAGTGTGACGAGGTTATCTGTGGTAGAGTGATGCCTTCTAAATCCCACCCGACCTTTAGCCCACTTACCTTCACTTTCTAGCCATATGTCGATTTTGTTTTCTAATATGATACCGTAAAGCTTGGCTAAGAGAGGGCTAATCATAATGGTCCAATAATTAGAGGGATTATTTTTATCACCACTTTTAAAGATAGGAATAATGAGGCTTTGATTCCAAGGATTAGGGAAACCTTGCTTGACCGCTAGATTGAAGAGCTTATGGATGTGAGGAATGAGGATGGGTCTTCCAATTTTTAAGATTTCTGCTTGGTATCCTTCAATGTCCTTAGCTTTTCCATTTTCTAGGCGCTTAACCCCAAAATCAATGTCTTCTAACGAGAAAACTTCTTCCGCTATAAGGAGGGTTTGAATGCTATCAATGGCATCTGCGGATTCGTAAAGCTTTTTAAGATAGGAATTCCAATCCTTCAAAACAATCCTATTATTATGTTTATTTTTACTAGTGAGAATTTGTCTCCAAAATTTCTTAAAAGCGACAATAGAGGTATAAATGATTTTCTTGTTGTTTATTTATATAGTTCATTTTTTCTTTTAATTAGGGCATTGTATCTATTTATCTTGTCAATTTTTAGAGGCTCTTCAATAAATTCTTTGTTTATTACTTGTATTTTTTCTCTCATGAAAAACGTTAAAATAAATGATAGTTGATATGATAATATGATTGATGCGATAACATCGTTTTTTAATAATTGTATTAATATTGTTTAGTGGCTTTGAAATTTGATTTATCATATGTTTTTTTATATTAAATTTGAAATGTATTTGATGAATACAAAAATATTTGATAAATGTTTTTATTAAAATATATTTTAATTATTAAATATATATATTTATTTTATATATTGTGTGATAAAATGGTTACAAAGACAAATACAAGTGGCTAAATTTCTCCTCCATTTTAAAATAAGTACAGAAAAAGAAGAATAGTAATAATGTGGACCAAAAAAGTATTCAGGATGTGTCATAATGAGACCTTTTATTTTGCATAGATTATATAATATCCATTGTATTGCATTTGAACCTTCTCAATGCCACCTATCACATATTTTACTAGCATGGGGTTGGAAGGTGGTACATGCTCGAGGAAGGTTCTTACAACCCCATGTGAATATGAACCATCCAATCTAATATAGATGGGATGGACTATGAATTCTTGTGGTTTGAAAACTCCAGATAAATGGGAATGTGCACACAGTGCATGGAATCTAATCTAACAATGCATGTGGGGGATTGCCTAACATGAGTCCATATTGCATAACTATATTTTTCCATCTAGCTTCAATCACTTCTAGTGCCAAGCCTCCATTAAGCACAATACCAAGTTTTCAAATAGTCCTTTTGGTGTGGTAAAACTCTCCATCTTGTCTCAATTTCGACAATTTGCATGGAATCCAACACACAATTTGACAATCAATAGACCTTTGCCACATTCCCTTTGTAATGGAATATGCAGGTTTAGATTTTGACCATGAACTCCTTGACTTGATCCTTTCTCACAATCCCAAATCAAACCTAGCCCGTTACCACAAGTTCTACGTCGTCTTCATTGACATGAGAATCATAGTTCATTTTCTTGCAATGCTATTTTGTTATGGAGTAAGTTAAATAGTGTGCAAAATCAATCTCTTTTTTGTTCTAATTCTTTTTCAAATCCAATAAGAATTTTTTCAAGATTTATAGTTCTACTTTATTGATGGGAACTTTGGTAGTGGAAATTTGTCTTTAGGAGTTTTGGTCCATTTTAAGACAACCTAGATCATCAAAATTTTGAAAAACTAAGTAGATCAAGGCAGAACTTTGCCTTGATAGAAAAATAAACTAAGCAAAAAAGATGAGTTCGTCTACTTTTTAACTCACTCCTTTTGTTATTGTAGATGTTCCATTTTACATCACATGTCATATTCATTTATTCCATGTTAACATATTCTTCATTGTACTCTATAGATCGACAACTCTTTTGGGAGCACTTTTAACAAATTTTCTTTCTACTCTCTTGCCATGGTTCTTAGAGTTTTTATTATTGATAAAATATAGATATGAAATTACTCTCTTTTTAAAAATCTCACTCTACCTGGCCTTGAGCTCCCATGTAATCATCGATAGGGGTTAGATCTATTGTTAGTAATGATAACTTGTGAAGATCACAATCCAAGTGAATAGAGTTTTCATCCAAATATAAAATAACCATAATAGAAGAAATGAGTATTAATGTGGAATGAAATCTCAACATAAAGATATGCCATTATAATAGTGATAATAGCCACATCACAAAGTTGTCAATTCCCAACATAAGGTATGCCAAGTTAAAGATAATCCACAACCTAAGGATATGCCAAGCTAGAGATGACAAAAACTCAACATAATAATATATCAAGCCAAAAACCTAGAACCTAATCTCAACATAAGGATATGACAAATAGATACCCAATTCCAATCCTAAAATAAGGATATGCCATTGTAGCAAGGGGATAAAAACCACATACGAAAGACAATGGACAACCCAATAAAACAAGGTGATAATAAGGGGGTATGGACATTGGTTGTTATATGCTAATGTAACAAGGTGATAGAAACCACATGCCAAAGAGAACTTAATCTCATACACACAATCCAATGTCAAAATAGACATATACCTTTGCAACCAGAATACAACATTATCCCAAATATGAGAATATGCCATTGTAAGAAGATGATAACAATAACAAGTCATAAACAACTCACAAAACATGATATCTAAACAATCTATACTATTAAATTCTACAACAAGAAATAATGCCATCACATCAACATTTTACATTCCAAAATAACACAAAACTTTTATAAAATATCTTTGTATCACAATTGATTGATATACAATTTTTTTTTTCAAAGTAGAAAGAAACCTACCGTGCTTAGGAATACCAATCTAGCCTTTCTCAAATATACTCTCAAGACCATGATTTACAACAATATCAACATCAATATGTATAGATACAACTTGGTCATCTCAAAACCCATTAGCTCTATTCTCAAGACCATGATTTACAACAATATCAACATCAATATGTATAGATAAAACTTGGTCATCTCAAAACCCATTATGTATAGATAAAACTTGGTCATCTCAAAACCCATTAGCTCTTACTAGATGCCTATAGGCCTTGGATTATTAACCCACCTCCTTAAATTTTAAAAAACAAATTTTGAAATACTCCAAAACCATTAATCGTTATAAATAAAAAACCATCCAACTCACGCATACCACTAATAAAAGGAAATCGGACCATAATAGTCATTTGACAAACCAGCGTTGAGTTATATGGAAAATCAACTCCAAATTTTTGGTTTTTTTTTGGAAACGATGAATTCTTCACAGGATGGTTCCCATTTCCAACCTCTGATCTATAGAGTTTGAACTAACTTGACCACCACTTTTTACCAATCCACTTATAACGGTAAGGTAAAATATTCATGAATCTCTGTATACACTACAACTAATGCTAAATTTTCACGCCATTAACAGGTGGGCAGGGCTAGCATTAAGCAGCCTGCTACGCAGCATTAAATGCTGTGGCTGCTGCTTTGATTATCTTTGGATTTAATGCTGTCTTAGATCCAACAACGAGCAAAAAAACTGCTACAACATTCAATACTGCAAAGCAAGCTGCTTAATGCTCTCCAGTGGACAGTGCCACATCTATCACAACTTTTTATTATTCCAAGCAACTGGACGTAGACTCAGGTGGCTAGTGTATCGTTGTTTTTACTGGCTGTCAATTTCAATGGGCACTCTGAGTTTGTGGATTTTCAGGACTCCTCACACAGGCTTTCTGTCGCTTAGCAGAAAAGCTTCTGACTCAGGTCCTCCAAATTCCACGCTATCTTTTTCTGAAATACGTTGATTTTTTTCTTTTCGTTGATTAGTAATTTAGTATCCTTTCATGTTCATGGCAGGGAGTTGCCAGAACCCGACAAGAGACTAAACAAATAAAATGGAAGTAATCTCTTGTGCCTTGGAATCCCACAGAACTGGTAATGATCAGCTCAATACACGAAGAGAAAGATGAACGATGAAGCCTGAATTTCAAATCCCGTCCCTTCTCCTCATCCGCATTATGTATGGTTCAGCTCGTTGCCATTACGGTCTTCACCATTAAGGTTCTGCTTGTTGCTGGTTAGAATGTACAGGCTTAGACAGTACAGTTGAATAACGTACACTGTGCTTGACCAACTTGAAGATCACTTTGCCAAACCCTTAAAGATATACCATTTGTCAATGATGACTTAGGTTATATGCATTACTTTTAGGGTTGATGGGTCAATCATAAGGCCTTGATTAAGACAAATGACCTTTCAAAGGAATATTTATGAGTGGATTAATCAAGGTTTGGTGCAGCAAGGATGATTCTTCTTCCACAAGACATCATCTAGGGTTAGAAATTAAGGGCTATGGTACTAACATTCTTTTTAAGAAGTCTTTGGCTTTTGAGTGCAATATTAATTGATTCCAAGTTTGATGCACCAAGTATGAGTCTTGTGACCCATGGCATGCTTAGTGGCCAAACATAAGGAGCTTAGGTCCTAATTGTTGCTTCAAGTATTAAAAAAGGGCCATTCACAAAGACTTAAAGCATGCCACAAACCCTTAAGAAGAAATCTCTTGACCATGACTGTAGTATACAAAAAATTACAATGTTCAGGCCACTAAGGATGTGTCTCCTAGGGAAAGAAAAACTTCAAGGTTAATACTTGGGGGCTTTTTATCCAAAACACAACTTCTACAGATAGTTTGCTATGAACAATGCCTCAAACTAAGGTGTTGGTCCTCTAGAAGGAAATTTTGGCCAAGGAGTAACATATGGGACATACAAGATGTGTATCACCTAATTTCATCTATTACTGTTTCAGTTTATCATGGCCCATGAATAGTGCCCCATATCACAATGCATGCACTCTAGAAGGATACTTGAGCATTACTAGTGTATCAACCTGATTCGAAGGTTAGCATATGAAAGGCATTTCTCTTAGTCCAGGGCATCATTTACTCTAACAAAGACTAGGGTCTTAATAATTAAATCATGTTTCTATGGATAGTGCTCCATGTATGCCCACTTGTACAGTGACACAAGTCCTCCATTAGGTATATTTGGGCCAAGAGCATTATGTGAACTCAATTTGAAGGTTTATTATACAATGGATGTGTCTCTTAAAATATGATATGGTTCAAGGACAATAAATAGGTCCCTAGTCCCTATACACTAGTCCTAAACCACCCCGACCATGTATGTATCCTTGGATAATGACTTTGAGTCTCCAAAAGTAATACTTTCCTAGGTGTGGGATATATACATGATTTTAAGGTTTATCACAGTAGGGATAGGGTTGTTGGTTCAAGATAAGCTTTGAATCTAAAAAATAGGGATTGATCCCTAAATCCAAGAGGAGTAAGGTACTCTATAGCCCAGTAATTAAAAAAAT
The DNA here is from genome assembly GCA_027924585.1 of Larix kaempferi. Taxonomy (NCBI): domain Eukaryota; kingdom Viridiplantae; phylum Streptophyta; class Pinopsida; order Pinales; family Pinaceae; genus Larix; species Larix kaempferi. The sequence continues at coordinate 7,755,908 of BSBM01000866.1, forward strand.
TCATGTCGGCTCATAAAATAAAAAATTAAAACCAAACGAAAAGTAATTAAAAAAATCCATGTCCATTCAGAAAATAAAAAAAATAAAACCAACATAGATCCATTTTAAACTTGGATCTATCAAGCACCAAGAGGGATCAAATTTTTGGAGGTTTAATTTTTTTGGATGTGTAAGCAATTTAAGTTAAAAAATCACACCTCAAGAAATTGGATGCCTCTCGGTGCTTGATAGATCCGGTTTTAAGATGGATCTATGTTGGTTCTAAGGTATATGGACCATGCATTGGTCCATAGACCATGGGATATGTCCTTCGGCTATAATACATGTATAAGAGTGGTATACAAGCCCAATTGAAAGGGTTGGCACACTAGATATAAGTTGGCTCACCAATATCATGGTTTAAGACTAATAACTAGTGGGTTAGGAACTATACACTACTTCTAAGGGTCTTTGACCATGCTTGGGGCCATGATCGCAATAAAGTCCCTCTAGAAGGAATTTATCCAACTAGTAACTATGGGACTAGTTTTGAATATTAACAAACTAAGGATGGGTCTAGTCATCTAATGCATGGTCCAAACATAAATATTAGGATCCTGGTTCTTATACATTACTTTTAGGGGCCATCGGCCAATCATAAGGTCTTAACCATTACACAAAGACTCTAAAAGGAATATTTTCCAAATGTAATGTCCCAAGGGCCTAAACTAGGCTCAATGCTCTATGAGCTTAAGAAAATCGAGGCTTTATAAATTAAATGCACAACGGAATTCTTAAAGAAAAATTAAAAGAATTACAAATTGTGAAATTTCAATCTTGCGACACTTATATTTTTAGCAGAATAGGTACATGTAAAGTAATAATCAGATCCTAATTAGCATCTAAACTTCATCTATCAGATCAGAAACCTTTCATCCAAATTTAAACTTAGAAAGTAATTAAGATTCAACAACTAAACAAGCATTATGCAACCTTTCTCACTATGACTAGTTTCAATAAACTTAAGAAAATATTGGAGTACAAGTCTTGGAGTTTTAATACAACATAAGAAAAAATATGGGGCTGATATCTAAGCCTTCAGATCAGATTAGACATGTCTCATTAACATAATAAAACATATATTCGCTATAGCTAGCACATCTTGCAGAAAATAGACTTTTCAATTATGTTTCCTTCTTTCAATCAGATCAAGAATTTAGCAGATGACTAGTGACTCATTATTTCAAATATCTAATAGTCATTTGCTATAACATATCGGACCTTATCATGTATAAAGGTCCGATAAGAATCAGATTTACAACTATCTTTATTCTTCAAAAATAAAAACAGAATTTAACTAGTAAACTAAAATCTACTTTCAAAGAAAATTGTAAATCAAATCAGTGGACTGTCAAGGCCATGGATTGACCTGCAGGGCTGATATTCTATCAACATATGTAATACATATCCAAAATGTAATGTTCCAAATTTGTAATATGGAGATATTAACTCAACCCATAACTCAGGAAATCGAAATTTCTCCAAAGTAGGTGTTTTTCTCCCAAACAAGGCACAGGGAGACTTCTTGATTCCAACTGGATCCTAACACCTCTAGACCTATTCGAATTATTCAAGGAGGGATGTTATGGTCTACTACAGACTAAGGTAATCCTAAAACATCCTTAGACAAGCACATAACTTCGACAGTTACACATTTTCTAGGTGCATCACACCTGGGTAGACTCCTGGACTGATATGGAACCCAATTGCTTCTGGTGCAGAACTAGAAAAGGCTAGTTTGTAACTACCCCAACCTGCTTTGAAAACACTAAGTTAGACAATTGGACTTAAAACATATATTCCTTTAGGGTTAAAACCTTCAATGTTTCTGCCATGTTATCTATGAATATGAATAGTAGGTTCTCAAATTAGTCTGCCATGCAAGCTATAAATAAAAACTAGTTTCATATTGTACATCATATACTCATATAAATCAGATTTAAAAAAAAAATCTTAGATCCATTAGGCATAATGCAAATAGTGAACCATTCCATTAATATTTAACTAGTTTGCGTCTGTAAGATTTATCAAAGAAAATAGCATATAATTTCCTTTACAAATAAGAAATAAAAACCTCTAGGGATCAAATCCATCATGACAGAGAATTTATTACATAAATATTTACTTATCTTGGAAAGAAGAGCAACTGAAATCGATAGAGCAACGTTCCACCTTGCCATTGGAACTGTCAAGCCAAATCTTACTTTGACAATCCACCCCCAAGCTAAGGCCATGAATTCCATAGGCATGCACTTGAATCCATTCCCAAAATCCTCCTACGATATTATATGTTCACAATGAATACCCCATCCTTCTACTTTCCTATCCGTTTCTACACTACTTATGGGAAAATGGATTAACTTGCCAACCCATTTCTTGGCTTCATGTGCAAGAAAACCTAGACTAATAGGGCCAAAAGAAGGGGAGAAGAAGCATGAATAATCCATAATAACTCTTTGGATGGAGGAGCTGAAATAGAGAAGAGAGGACCTATAATTAAACACTCAATCTTCAACCATGTCCAGAAAACCCTCAACTCTATCTTGGAGCACTTAGAAACAAAAACAATGCATCAAAACTTGTGAATAATCCTCAAATGGAGAAATCAAGGCTTAAGTATGAAAGAGTTGGAAATCCAATCACTGAAGCTAACTAGGGTCAGAGAGTGAGGGGTTAAACTCATCCACAAGAAGGAAAATTGAATTCTAGAGAGAGGGTCAAGTGGCCAACTCAAATTCATGGAGGAGGATAGTTACTAAAGGAGTCACTCTTCCTGAAATGGAAAAAGGAAACAACTGCAAAAATCATGGAGGAGAAAATTAAGAGTAAAAAACAATCAGGGAAAGAACCATAAAAGCAGGGAGGGCGCACTTGATCAATAAAGGAGGTAGAAAAATCAGGATAAAAGCCATAAAAAAATCCAGAAGGGTGCACTTACTCAATAAAGCCATAAAAAATTAGGGTGTAAGCATAAATCAAGGGATATGGAGGCATAAGTCAAGGATCCAATCCCTATAAATTAGGAGGAGGATATTCTTAGCTCAAATTTATCCATAGTAACCCATAAATAACATTAATAATAAAAATATTCATGTATCATGTCTAGCAAACACTAGGAGAGGGAATAACACTTAGATACTTAGGAAAAATAACATTGTGTAACCCACGAAACTCCAAGGGGGGTGTATTAGTGCAAGGGGTCCATCTAACAATGAAGTAGGTCTAGTAGTATCCCCACATACCAAAATAAACATAATTAGGGTCCTCTGGGTAGTGTTAGGGTGAGCATCAACTCCTATCCCCCAACCCCCTCACCCGTGGAACCATGGCCCCCCATGCTCTTTTAGTTACCTATGTCAATCCACTTTATTTATTTAATTAATAATAATAATAAAATAATGTCCAAATCATGGTCCTAGAACCTACTGCCTTAATGTTTAAATCATATGTCTAGGGGCTTAGCACTAAGGGTGTTACATCCCCCCCCTTAAACAATCCATCGTCCTCAATACATAACTTATTCTTTTAAAATAATTGAGGGTATGCCTCCCTCACAGCATCTTCCAATTCCCAAGTGGCATCCTCAGGACTAAAGTGGGTCCATTGGATCTTAACTTGCTTGATCTCTCGGTTCTAGAGCATTTTGACTTTTCTGCCCAAAATGGCAACATGTTGTACTGGAAAATACCCTTCCAGTTCCACATGAATCACATTTCAAATTGATCACATGATCAATTCCAAATATATATGTGTGTGTGTGTGTGTGTGTGTGTGTGTGTGTGTGTGAAGCAATATATAAACATACTATGCATAATCATAAGATTAGTACCATGTACAACATACATAAATATAAAGTACATTATGAAGAATTACAAAATTAGTATCATGTACATATTTTTTTTTTAAATCACAAGTATAAAGTATACTATGCAGAGTAAATACTCTCCTTCAAACAGAAAACAAGGTATACTATGCAGAATAATTATCCTCTTTCAAACAGAAAAAACAAGGTATACTATGTAGAATAATTATTCTCTTTCAAACAAAATAACAACGTATACTATGCAGAATAATTATTCTCTCAAAACAGAGATATAAAGTGTACACAAATACTTGGATCATATTCCAATCAATTACATGGTTAGTATCGGGCACATACTTTATCAACAAGGATACATGGAACACATTATGTACTTTAATGCAAGCAGGCAAAGCAAGTTCGTAGGAAGATGGTCCCATTCTAGTTAAAATCTCGAAGAGTCAACAGTATCTAGCAACAAGATTGGAATAGTTCCCCAGGTTCAAGGAGCTCTTCTTGGGTCTAACTTTAAAAAAGAGATGGTCTCCAACTTTAAATTGTCTATCAGTCTATTCTGATCTGCATAACTCTTCTGTCTGTCTTGAGTTGTCTTCAAATTCCACTTGATCTTAACAATCTAATCTTCCATGTCCTTTAATAATTTTGGTCCAATAATGATTATGTCTGTGGGATTGTACCAACTGATGTGAGTGTTGCACTTTATTCCATGCATAGCTTCAAAAGGACTCATCTTTAGTTAGGCATGGTATCCATTATTATATGAAAATTCTACTAAGTGTAGATAATCTTCTCGCTCAGATGGTTGATTCATCACATACATTCTTAACATGTCCTCAATCACTTGATTTACTCTCTTTGTCTATCCATCTATTTGAGGATGGTATGCTGTACTCATGTTCAAACTTGTGTTGAATCCTTCAAACAATTATTTCCAAAAATTTGAAGTAAACTTTGAATCTCTATCAGATACTATATCCTTCAGAATTCCATGCAATCTGGAATCCTCTTTCATATATATATATATATATATATATATATATATATACAATGTTGGTTGTCTTGTGAGTTGTTTTTACTGGAATAAAGAGTGATGCTTTGGTAAACTTATCTACCACCACCATGATGGAATCATTCTGGAATCTTGTCTTAGGCAATTTGGTGATAAAATCTATTGTTACCACATCCCACTTCCACTCATGTTTTGGTAATGGCTGCAATAATCTTGTTGGATGTCAATGCTCAATTTTAACTTTCTAACATTCCAAGCACCTGGATATGTACTCTGCAACATCATTCTTCATCCCTGGCCAATAATAATACTTCTTTACTACTGCTATTGTCTTTTGGCATCCCGAATATCCAGCATAGGGAAAATCATGCATCTCTTTCATAATTGTCTTTCTTAATTCTCTAGAGTTGGGCACATAAATTCTATCTTTATGTCTGATAATTCCATTTTCTTCCAACCTAAACTTTTCAAATTTTTGTGGTATCTGTTGTTGTTGTAAACCTTATTTTACTTGTTGTTATTGTTCATCTATGAGACTGGCTCTAACCATCTTATCTTTCAAATTGGATGTACTAGTACTGATAGCTACTATGTGCATCACATGAATATTCCTACTAATTGCATCTACCACCTTGTTCTCTTTACCTTGGATGTGCTTGATTTCAAAGTCGTATTCACACAACAACTCCATCCATATTCTCTACCTTACATTTAGATCGGTCTGCTCAAATAAGTACTTCAAACTATTATGATCAGTTCTTAGTTTGAATTTCTTACCCATCAAGTAATGTCTCAACCTTTTCAGGGAATGCATGCCAATTGAAAGTTCTAATTCATGAGTGGCATAGTTTTGTTCATGGTCCTTCAAATTTCTGGATTCATAATTGATGACATGTCCACCTTGAGTTAATACCCCATTGTTACTGGGAAAATTAGCAGGGCTAATTCTGAGTAAGCAAAAGTAAGATCAGTGACCCAATGTCACCTTGGTCACCGTTCTAACTTCTTCGGAAGTCGAAACCTCCAAGGAGAAGTATCCTTATGGAATCCTGTAGAAACACTGAGACAACCACAAACTATGTTTTCTATGCAAGTGTTAGTTAGAACAGTGCCTAGATGGAGTCAAGTTTGTTCAATTATCACAAACACATTATTGAGGCTATCCTATAAAATGTAAGAACGTATACACATGTATTAAAGTAATCAATACTAGATCAAAAGACTGTATTGCAAACCAATCCAACCATTAACCAAATATGCATTAAGTGGTAGTTGTCAATGTCATTCATTAATTAGATATGTGCCTGTAGTATGACAATTCAAAACTAATTACCATAGCAATGAACAACCAATTAAATACTATCACCAATGAGAAGTAGGACTTCTCTTATGAATATCATTTATCGCATCCAAGAATTAAATTAGTTCTATATCATGGCAAATGTGTAACCAAATATACCTTAAAAATATTATAACCATTCACCTAAGGTAACTCACTTATGACATATGTTGTAGACAAGGTGTAGAAAGGCCTAATTAGTTTCGCATTCAAATAGAGAACCAATAGTGAATACAACTAACTATCAAACTAATTAAAAGAACATCTAAAATATAAGGTCATGCTATCCCTTTCAGCATTCATCAAATACTACCATTACCTAATAGATATTAAATATAAAACATGTAATTTCTAGATCTGCATATGAAGTTTTCTGAGTTATGTTTGTGCTGCAAATTAGCTTAGAAATGTATAGAAAATGTAGAAATGGATAACCATAATTAAATGTATTAATTTGAGTTCATTTTTGTGTGGTTTATGTTACAGGATTAGGGTGAAAGGGCACTACACACAGGGTGTGCAATTTTTTTATTGCAAACCCATGTTAATCTTGGGAGAGGGCTCGGATGGGAAGCCAAGGTAGAAGGATAGAGGGATGGTGGATAAGAGAGAGGGAATGGAAGGTGAAGGAAGGGAACCGCATGTAGAGGAGAAGGAGGTCAGTGAAGGAGATAGATGGGAGGATGGAGAGGCCACAGGTTAGGGTAGTGGAGACAGATGCAGGTAAGGAGAAGCGAACGAAGGTAGCAACATAAAAGAAGGTGGGAAAGCTGTGGAAGAAGGGTGGGAGTGGGTAAAGAAGGAGGCCGAGTTGTGGAGGCAAGGGATGAGACAGGTATGAAGGTGGGAGATGCCACGGGCAGCAGGTTGAAGCTCTGGATGAGGGAAATGAAGGGCTCAAAGGAAAGATTGAGGGTCCTAGATAGGCTAGGAAAGGAGGCTGAGGCCGTAGGAAAGGAGGGCGAAGGTAGGATATGGGAGTAAGGGTAGGTCGTAGGCCCTTTTTTAGGTCTTTCTAGTCTGCAATTAGGGAAAGAATTAGGCTTTTAGGTTTTAGTTTAGGTTTCTTTTGTAATAATTTTTAAGAACAACTAACTCAGAAAATCAACCACAAACTAATCTAATATAGTATTTACATTCATAAATTTAACTTTGATGAAGTAGATGAACAACTGGGGTTTCAAGAGAAAGCTAGTCACCCAACCCTAGGGCATCAATGAGAGGAGCTACCCTCCTTGAGATGGTACTTGGAAAGCTTGGAAACTAGGGCTAACCTCAACAATCTCTAGGATTCGTCAAGGAAACCTAGTTTTAGCAAGACTTGAAGACCTAAAGCTCAAGCTTGAATGCTATGGTGACCAAAAACAAAAATGAAATACTAATTAAGACAAAATGAAGCAACAATCGCTTCCATTCAACCCTAACAAGCATCACTTTCATACAAATTGACAAAGAGACATCAAACTAAAAGTATGGATACCTCTAAGTGCATGTGTTAAGAAAACAACTCTAGCATCACCTCAACAATGGCATGAACAATAGTAAAAATTCCAAGAAATGCTTCAAACTTGCAAAATAACTTTCATCAAGGAGTGCACATCCCTTCAAAGAGCCCTAGTTAGGGAAAATAGCAAACATAATGAAATTATCCCAAAAGTTGATGTTTAAAAATGAAGTGAGGAGATTGTATTTATATGATCTCACACTCACTTTTACAAAAAATAAGGTCAATTTAATATTAAAAATGTCAACTTAAAATTATAACAAAAATAATATAAAATAATGATAATAGTGGGTAAATTGCGGTGTTTTCCCCAGATTTGTCCCACACCCGAGTTAAATGGATGAACAAGGCCATATCAGACCAAACTGAATGTTAGACTGTGTAGGGGGGGTCGCCATGCCCAAAATAACCCCAACAGTGCTGAAAAACCCTCAATGCCCACCCCTTATCAAGCATTACAGTCTTCCCAAGAAGATGATGTCATCCTCTGAAGGAGGGCCCAATAGAGAGGGCACTGGTGAATTGAAGGTCCAGGAGGGTGCTGGAGGTGCTCTGCAGGATAAGAAAATGCATTAGTGCTGAAGAACATGCAGCTGGAGTGATAAAACCAGGTCGGGGTCATGTGACCCAATGACCCACCCTTGGAAGCCCCAGACACCAACCTCAAGGTTTTAAACCAGAGGTTCTGTCCATGACCCTACCTCATAATAAGTAGGCTAAACATCCCTCCTAGTAAAACAAAAGTCACCCTCTCCCTGGGGTATCTATGCAGGTACGTTGGTACTGGTACCATCGTAACACTGGTTCCAAATGCGGGATGAGTACTCCTCCTGAGGGTGCTCGAGAATCCAAGAATCATTTGGGTACCTGTAGACCTACACACATATCAAATAACCAAGGACATCAAATACCCAGAGGCAGACACTTTCGTCTTGCCTTTATCATGAGATAAGACTAAAAAAATGCATAAAAAAATGACTAATCTATGTCAACATGAAGAATGTCAATGCAATGCGTGGATAAAAATATATGCCTAACTAATCCTACCTATGCTAAACACAAAAAATATCAATAACTAGGTAAAATCATACCACCAATGTAACCATTTGAGTAAGAAATTCATACATGTTGCTTTACCTTTGTCTTTAGATAGAAGCCATGATAAAACCTGATCAATCACAAAGCAAATACATACCAAGGCCTCCATCATGATATGAGATGAGTATTGGATGGCTACGGGGACCTGGGATCTGAAATACTATTTCCATGGCGAAAAATCTCTTTTACAAGCTCCATTTATCCAAGCTTCCACTGGACTAATGTATGGACCATCTTGATGATATATTGGCATTGAGGAAAAATTTTGCTTGAAAATCGCTTGATTTTCCATTCGAGAAAGTTTTTGTGGAGGTGGACCTTGCAAATATTCACATATAAGCTGTAACCTGTTTGGAGAATTGGAAATACACGCATATTGTTCTTCTTTATAATTATCGTGTTATTACTCCTAATGATTTTTATCATTTTGAAATTGTCAATTACATAATTCAAGCCTTCACATTTTAAACGAAAAGATAACAATAGTAATCGTGACAATACAAAAAAAGAATCATACATGTCCACATACCAGTATTTCCTTTATTGGAAAACATTGTTGACCACTTACCGATACTGGACAAAAAGGGATGAACAATTCTTGTAGAATGTAGTTTATTAGGGCATACTATGAACTGATATATAATGGAGAAACTTTGCATAGGATCATTGTCAACAGGAACCACATCTTGCACCACTGCATCTTTTAGCAAAGAAAAAGGATTAATCCATTCTTCATCGGGGGAAGAGAAAGCTTATTCATCCATATATATGCTCAGGAGAGGATCCATCACCAAGCTACAAGGTCTTGAAGTGTCGCACATTGGCGGGACAATGAACTTCCAATAATCATCGTTTTCCGCATACTTGTAACTTTCTTCTAAGAGAGACAACATATCACAAGAAACCATAACTTGAGGATATGGAGAACTTACCATTTCTGAATATTCTTTAGTTTCTTCAATTGGGCCTCTTGTTCTTCATCTTCAGTAATTACTTCATTTTCTTGGTCCTGAACAATGCTTTCTTCAAGTAAACCTTTTGAAAATTGATCTTCATGGGTTTCTTCACTGAGAAAGTTCCTTGCATCTTCAACACAAGGCATCCATCTGTCACGGTGATTAGGATCCCAGTATTTACAGAGAGTTTCTATCAGTTTTGCAAGCGATGGTATTGTTTCTTTTTCTAGTCCCACGAACCAAGCAAGAGGCTTTCCTCCTAGGTGATGAAAAAATGATCTCATGTAAATGCTTTCTTCCTTTTTGATGCTATTTTCTGCAGCCATCATCATCAACCATTGAACATGGTTCCAGGACTTAACACGACTGCAATTGAATGGGTGCCAAAAAATATTTGGTAGCTCATCTGAATGCCTAGGAAACTTTGAAAAATCAAGAGGAGCAAAGGCTATCTCATTTTATGCATCTGTAAGATAATCAAGAACCTTAAATTCAAATGGAACATCTTCTTCTCAAGAAGAAGCCATGTCATCCAATTTCCTTGTATTTTGTAGAGTACTTCTGCTATTTTTCTTTAGTCGGAGTTGCCAGGAGAGACCTTCCAAGTTAACTTAAAAAATATCACCAAAGTACCAAAAACAAGGGCATACCTAAGATGATCGGTACTGAGTTCTGAATCAACCAACGGAGTCACTTTAAATGAGTGGAGTCGCCATGTTAGATCTGCAAGATTAGTCCTCAACAATATTTTCAAAATACCAATAAAAAGCTTACCTCAATTTTTCTTACCAAATGTCGTTTTGCCAAGGGTGTGAATGACTCTGCATAAATCACTTCAATCTTTGAAATGTCCCCGACAATGGCGCCAAAAATGTTACCGAGGAAATTAGCAGGGCTAATTCCCAGTAAGAAAAAGTAATATCAGTGACCCAATGTCACCTCGTTCACCATTCTAACTTCTTTGGAAGTCGAAACCTCGAAGAAGAAGTATCCTTATGGAATCCTATAGAAACAATGAGACAACCAAAAAGTATGTTTTCTATGCCTGTTGTAGTTAGACTAGTGCCTAGATGGAGTCAAGCGCGTTCAATTATCACAAACAAATTATTGAGGCTATTCTATAAAATGTAAGAACGTATACACATGTATTAAAGTAATCAATACTGGATCAAAAGAATGTATTGCAAACCAATCCAACCATTAACCAAATATGCATTAAGTGGCAGTTGTCAATGTCATTCATTAATCATATATGTGCTTGTAGTATGACAATTCAAAACCAATTACCATAGCAATGAGCAACCAATGAAATACTATCACCAATGGGAAGTAGGAGTTATCTTATGAATATCATTTATCGCATCCAAGAATTAAATTAGTTCTATATCATGGAAAATGTGTAACCAAATATACCTTAAAAATATTATAACCATTCACCCAAAGTAACTCACTTATAACATATGCCGTAGACAAGGTGTAGGAAGGCCTAATTAGTTTCACAGTCAAATAGAGAACCAATAGTGAATACAACTAACTATCAAACTAATTAAAAGAACATCTAAATAATAAGGTCATGCTATCCCTTTCAGCATTCATCAAATACTACCATTACCAAATAGATATTAAATATAAACATGTAATTTCTAGATCTGCATATGAAGTTTTATGAGTTATGTCTATGCTGCAAATTAGATTAGAAATGTATAGAAAATGTAGAAATGGATAACCATAATTAAATGTTAATACTTGAGTTCATTTTTTTGTGTTTTATGTTACAGGATTAGGGTGAAAGGGCACTACACACAGGGTCTGCAATCTTTGATTGCAAATCTATGTTAATCTTGGGAGAGGGATCGGATGGGCAGCCAAGGTAGAAGGATAGAGGGGTGGGGGAGAAGAGGTAATGGAATGGAAGGTTAAGGAAGGGAGACGCAGGTAGAGGATAAGGAGGGAAGCGAAGGAGAAAGATGGGAGGATGGAGAGGCCACACGTTAGGGTAGTGGAGAAGGATGCAGGTAAGGAGAAACGAATGAAGGTAGCAATAGAAAAGAAGGTGGGTGAGCTATGGAAGAAGGTTGTGAATGGGTATAGAAGGAGGCCGAGCTATGGAGGCAAGGGAGGAGACAAGTCTGAAGGTGGGAGAGGCCACGGGAAGCAGGTTGAAGCTCTGGATGAGGGAAGCGAAGGGATAAAAGGGAAGGCCGAGGTTCCTAGATAGGTTAGAAAAGGAGGCCTAGGCCCTAGGAAATGAGGGGGAAGGTAGGATATGGGATTAAGGGTATGTCGTAGGCCTTTTTTTAGGTATGTCCAGTCTGCAGTTATGGCAAGAATTAGGCTTTTAGGTTTTAGTTTAGGTTTCTTTTGCAATAATTTTTAAGAACAACTAACTCATAAAATCAACCACAATCTAATCTAATATAATATTTACATTTATAAATTTAAGTTTGATGAAGTAGATGTACAACTAGGGTTTCAAGAGAAAGCTAGTCACCTAACCCTAGGGCTTCAATGAGAGGAGCTACCCTCCTTGAGATGGCACTTGGAAAGCTTGGAAACTAGGGATAACCTCAACAATCTCTAGGATTTGTCAAGGGAGCCTAGTTTTAGCAAGACTTGAAGACCTAAAGCTCAAGCTTGAATGCTATGGTGACCAAAGACAAAAATTAAATGCTAATTAAGACAAAATGAAGCAACAATGGCTTCCATTCAACCCTAACAAGCATCACTTTCATAGAAATTGACAATGAGACATCAAACTAAAAGTATGGATACCTCTAAGTGCATGTGTTAAGCAAACAACTCTAGCCTCACCTTAGCAATGGCATGAACAATAGTAAAACTTCAAAGAAATGCAACAAACTTGCAAAATAACCTTCATCAAGGAATGCGCATCCCTTCAAAGATCCCTAGTTAGGGAAAATAACAGACATAATGAAATTATCCCAAAAGTTGATGTCTAAAAATGAAGTGAGGAGATTGTATTTATATGATATCACACTCACTTTTACAAAAAATAAGGTCAATTTAATATTAAAAAATGTCAACTTAAAATTAGAACAAAAATAATATAAAATAATGATAACAATGGGTAAATTGGGGTGTTTTCCCCAGATTTGACCCACACATGAGTTAAATGATTGAACAAGGCCATATCAGAGCAAAATGAAGGCTAGACTGTGTAGGGGGGGGGGTATTTATGCCCCAACTAACCCCAACAGTGATGAAAAACCCTCAACGCCCCCCCCTTATCAAGCATTATAGTCTTCCCAATAAGATGACGACATCCTCTGAAGGAGGGCTCAGTAGAGAGGGTGCTGGTGAAATGGAGGGCCAGGAGGGTGTTGGAGGTGCTCTGCAGGATAAGAAAATTCTTTAGTACTGAAGAACCTGTCGCTGGAGTGATAAAACCAGGTCGGGGTCATGTGACCCAGTGACCCACCCTTGGAAGCCCCAGACACCAACCTCAGGGTTTTAAACCCTTTCATGAGGCAGTCAACGATGCCACTAAGCCATAGTAATTCCAAAGGAGAAACCAAAGGGTCTGGCAATGCCCCTACCCCAGAATAAGCAGGCTAAACATCCCTCCTGGTCAGAAAAAAGACAACCTCTCCCTGGGATACCTCTGCAAGTGCGTTGGTGCTGGTACCATCATAACACCCCACCAATACCCTATTTAGATGCATATGTGCATACTACAAAAATTTCATTAGAATCTGGAATCTTCAATATTGGGGCCCTAGTAAGAGTTTCCTTAAGCCTTTGAAAACTTTCCTCACACCTATAAGTTCAAGTCTATTCGAATTTAATACCCTTCTTTTGCAAGCATGTGATATGATGAGCTAGCTTTGAAAATCACTCGATTAATTTCCGATAATATCCTAATAATCCCATGAAATATATTACCTCAGACACATTTTTGGGTGTTATCCATTCCATAATATCTCTTATCTTTTTAGGGTCTATTGAAATACCTTACCCCGATACAATGCGTCCTAACGATAAAAAGAACACTTACTTAACTTGGCATAGATTTGGTGTTCTCTGAGTACTTGCATTACTAAAATTAGGTTCTCTTCATGCTCTTTTTCTGTCTTAGAATAGATAAGGATGCTATGTGGGAATACAATCACAAACTTATCCAAATACTTCCTAAAGATTCCATTCATCAAACACATGAAGGTTGCTGGTGCATTTGTCAATCCAAAAGGTAGAACTGTAAACTCATAATGACCATATCTTGTTTAGAATGATGTCTTACTCATATCTTCATTCTTAATTCTAACTTGGTGATAGCTTGATCTCAAATCTATTTTTGAAAACACTTTAGCTCCTCTTAGTTGATCAAACAAGTCATCAATCCTTGGCAAGGGATACTTGTTTTTAATGGTTGTGTTGTTCAATTTTCTATAGTCTATGCAGAGTCTTAGAGTTCCATATTTCTTTTTTACAAACAACACTAGAGCTCCCCAAGGTGAAACACTGGGTCTTATGTAACCTTTCTTAAGTAGCTCTTCCAACTACATTTGTAGCTCTTTTAAATCAGTAATACTCATTCTGTCGGGTGCCTTAGATGAATGAACTGCTCCTGGTACTAAGTCAATAGTGAAGTCAATCTCTCTCTCTCTCTCTCTCTTTCTCTCTCTCTCTCTCATGTGGCATTCCTGGAAATTCTTGAAATATATCTGCAAACTCTTGTAACATAGGGTAATCTTTCAGTTTTGGCTCTCTTCCTTCTTTTGATTCTTCCACATTGGATGCATACAACTAACAAAATTTCCTAAGACACTTCTTTACTTGCAAAACTAAGATCTTCCTCAGGGATATAGGTCCAGGTATACCTTTGAATATCACTTGGTTTCCTCCTTCATCCAAACATGTATAAGTTTTATTGTGACAATCAAGGATGGTATGATGTGCATCCAACCAATCCATGCCAACAAATACATCATAAGAACCTAGAGGTATGATGTTTAAATCTGCAAAGGTTTTTAGACCATTTATTTCTGAAGGACACTTCTTTATGGCTTTAATGACTCTTCTCTTGGTACCAATAGCTAACTGTACTAGGATTGATGTCTCAAGTTTACTTCTATTTAAATAAATTTTCTCAACTAAAACATGTGTAATGTAACTATTGCTAGCTCCAGAATCAATCAAGATAGATATATGTTTATTAGCAATTTTACCTACTACCTCAATAATTCAAGATTAATGATCAACTTTCCTTCTATATAGGGCTGCATAGATTCTCTGAACACTTCCACCAACATATCCAATAGTGGAGGCTTCTTGAATGTTGTGAAGGTGGTTTTTGTTATTATTATTTTTCTTATGTGGACACTACCTACCATAGTGATTCTCCTTACAGATGCAACATTAAATAGGTGGTATTTTATCTGATTGTTCTTCTCTTGGCTGTCCTTGCTGATATGGTCTAATATTTCTGTGTGCTGAAGGCTGGAATCCCTTCTTTCTTTGTTCATGCTTACCTCTTTTCTTATCTCTCCACTTGTTCTGTTCCTTGCTCTTATTTAATCCACATAATTGTTTTGCGTTCTGTTAGGAACCCATGCCTTTACTTTGTTAGTATATTGTTGTTGGACGCATATGCTTTTTAAGTCGTCCCGTAGTATTTGTTGATCCATATTTTGTGTTATTGTTGTTTGGCGCATATGCTTTGTAAGTCGCCCATAGTATTGATGATTCATAGTTTGTAATGGCCCATGGTTTTGATCCATAGTATTGGCGCCTAGACTTAGTATATAAGTGTGTGTTGAGGCCTATGAAGGCACCGTGAAGTTATTTGTATTGAGCTTGCTCAAAGGAGGTTGCCCTCGAAGTGGCCTGCGATCAATAAAAGTGATTCTGAGTTCTGTTATTTCTGTTATCTCGTGTATTTTCATTAATTAATTGTTGCAAGTTCTGCACATCTGGTATCAGAGCACTTTCTTGGGCTCGTTGGGTGGAATTTTTTCCAAATTGTTTTTTGCATTTGTTACAAGTTTGGATCTGGGAATAATCCCTATCCACTTAACTGTGGGAAGTACTTGGGCATAAGCCCTAAAACTCATTTTGAGGAGTACCACAGGAACCCCCAAGTAGTTGGCCCATTGAGAGGACCTGCCAGCGAAAAGGGCAATGACCCCTACCTGATTGACTAGTTCCCACCCGTGAGGTAAACCAAGAGCTTTCGTTTGTGGCAAAGTGGTTATCAGTTTTACCTGAGCCGTGGAGTGAGGGGTACTGCCCCAATACGCAAGCCGTCAGACAACATTGGTGGACGAGTGAAACCCCTGAACAGTTAGGAAGCCGCACATACCTGGGGTCCATATCTATTTTTAGCTGAACTATTGCCGCTCACTGTCATGCCGTTTCAGATCCAGCCATTTTAGATCCATTCTGAAAATCCGTTCTAGATCCAGCCATTTCAGATCCATTCTGAAAGTCGTTCTAGGTCCAGCCGTTTCAGATCTATTTCAGATCCAGCAGTTTTCAATCCATTCGGCGTCATTTCAGATCCCTTTGTTTCCGATTAATTTCGCGTCGTTGCAGATCTATCTGTTTCAGATCCCTTCCGCGCCGTTGTAAATCTATCTGTTTCAGATCCGTTCCGCGCCGTAGCAGCTCCATTCTGAAGAAAAAAAAAATAGTTTTTTCGCCATATCTCCCTTGTTTTCACTCCATTTCCCTTGAAACTTCCCTGGAACCCCTGTAATCCCATTTTGAATATTTCATTCCTGAGGACCCTATCCCAAATTCCATTTCCCCAAGCCCGAAATTCCACATTTGTCAATTTTTAGGGTTTTCCATAACTTCTTCAGATTTCACCCAATCACCTTCAAATTTTACCACAGAGTTCCTTTCCTAATTCTGCTTCTTTGTCCCTCTCTGCCAAATTTTCCCATTCTTTCACCCTGCTTCTGAAATCCTCCTTTTCTGCTTCCCTGTCCATTCGACAGTGTCCAAAACCTAGTCAAGCCCAAATTACCCTTCAGATTTTTTCCCAAATCCAGATTTTCCTTTACTGAAACAGTTTTTGTTTTTGTTTTTCTACTCACTCAAAAAAAAAAAAAAAACTCTTGGTTATGGTTGTCACTCGTGCAGGAGCAAAAACCATGGAAGAAGCACTTGCATCCATCCAATCCAAACTCCAGGATCTGGATGAAAAATTTCTCGGCCTCCATCTTGAGCATTTAGCCATGAACAACAAACAACAGTCCAAGTCTTCATCAGACAATGGGTTCTCTTCTTCCAGCAATTTCCGTGGTCCGAAGCTTGATTTTCCTCGCTTCAATGGTACTAATCCGAATGGATGGATCTATCGTGCAGAACAGTATTTCAGTCTGCATAATACTTTCGATGTCAACAAAGTTCCACTTGCATCCTTTCATTTGGAACATGAAGCTTTTCAATGGTACTGTTGGTACATCAAGGCTCATGAAGAGCCAAAATGGATAGATTTTTGCCAGCTTCTTTTGCAACGATTTGGTCCCAGTACTTTTGATGACTTCACAGGAGCCCTCACTAAAGTTCGCCAAATTGGCACTGTGAGAGAGTACCAAACTGAGTTTGAGAAACTAGCCAACCACACTGAAGGATTGTCTGATGACTTCTACCGGAGTTGTTTTATCAGTGGTGTAAAGGATGCAATCCGCTCTGAGGTCAAAATGTTTTGTCCCAACACAATGATGGAAGCCCTAGGGTTGGCTAAGTTCGCAAAAGACAAGATTGCAGCCCAACAATGCTCCAAACCCACTTTTGTTCCCTTCCGAAATATGGGTTCTCAATGACCTCCCATCCTGCCAGCTCCTTAACCAACTCCTATCAAGCATTTGTCTAAAAGTGAGATGCAGGCACGTAGAGAAAAAAGGCTTTGTTATAATTGTGATGAGAAATTCACTAGGGGACATAGATGTGTTCAGAAAAAGCTCTATCTCTTGGATATGGATTCTCCGCCTGCCTCTGAAATTGGTGAAGAAGCTCTAGATACAATGGATGCTCAGGTCGACATTCCAGAGCCGCCTATTGACCATCCGTCTCAGGATGACCAACCAGATATATCTCTCCATGCTTTAGCTGGAATCACCACCCCCCAAACCATGTAGGTCGGGGGTTTCTTCAAGAAGCTTCCTCTTACAATACTCATTGATTCTGGTAGCACTCATAATTTCATTGACCCTCGGATCGCCAAACAGGCTGATTGTTTTATCCATCCTTGCTCCAACTTTGAAGTCATGGTTTCTAATGGGGGTACCTTACCTTACAAAGGGAAGTGTTGTAATGTGCGTATCTCTATGGGAGATTATAACCTACGCTATAACATGTTTTCCTTGACCTTAGGCGGATGTAATGTGGTTTTGGGCACTCAATGGCTACGCACACTTGGCCCCATCTTATGGGATTTTGCTGAACTTTGGATGCAGTTTTCCCCCAATGGAAAAAAACACACATTGACATGCTTACAACTAGGGTCTCTCAGCATCATTAGTTCACATCGCATGGAAAAACTCCTTAAGAAGAATTCACATGGTGTCATTGCTCAGATCCATTCCATTCAGATGCAACCATCAGTGGTCTCCACTACTCCTTGGGATCTACAATAAATTTTGGATCGATATACAGGTGTATTTGCTGAACCAGTGGGATTGCCACCTTCAAGGCCAGAGGACCATCGTATTCATCTCCTTCCTGGAAGCGTTCCTCCCAACATCGGGCCCTATCGCTACCCATTTCACCAAAAAACAGAGATTGAAATGCTCATTCGGGACTTACTGAAGCAAGGTATTATTCGCCCAAGCACTAGTTCATTTTCTTAACCAGTGCGCCTTTGCATTGACTTCCGAGCACTTAATCACCTCACTATCAAGGATCAATTTCCAATTCCTATTGTTGATGAGCTTCATGGTGCTCAATTTTTCTCCAAGTTGGATCTTCGTTCTGGGTTTCATCAAATTCGGGTTCATGAGGATGATATCCCTAAAACAACTTTCCACACACATGATGGCCACTATGATTTATTGGTCATGCCCTTTTGCCTCACTAATGCTCCTTCCACATTCCAGGCCTTGATGAATAAAATATTCCGGTCCTACTTGCGTAAATTCATTCTAGTATTCTTTGATGATATCCTCATCTACAGTAAAACCTAGGCTGAACATCTCCAACATCTGGATCTTGTAATGAAACTTTTCTCTGACCATCATCTCCACGCTAAACAGTCTAAATGTGTTTTTGGACAGAAGGAAGTTGAGTATCTCAGGCACATTATCTCAGCAGAAGGGTTTACGTGGATCCTGCCAAAGTCACTGCCATGAATAATTGGCCACGTCCTCAGACACTCAAAATCCTTTGTGGTTTTTTGCGGTTGACTGGCTACTACCGCAAGTTTGTCAAGGATTATGGGAAGATTGCAGCTCCATTAACTTCTCTATTGAAAAAGGATGCTTTTACATGGACACATGCTACTGAGTTTGCATTTGACAAACTGAAACAAGCTATGTGTACTACACCTGTTCTAGCTATGCCTGATTTTTCCAAGCCCTTCACTATTGAGAGTGATGCTTGTGGCAATGGACTTGGCGTTGTTCTCCTTCAAGATGAACACCCCATTGCGTTTACCAGAAAATCCCTTTCAGGTAAGAATTTAGCTGCCTCTACATATGAGAAGGAAATGATGGCTATTTTGCATGCAGTACAGAAGTGGCGCCCATACCTATTAGGGAATCATTTCTGCATCAAGACTGATCACCCGAGTTTGAAATATTTCTTGGAACAACGTGTATCCTCCCCAGCACAACAGAAATGGGTTAGAAAACTCATGGGTTATGACTATGAGATCACATACAAGAAGGGTAAGGACAATATTGTGGCGGATGCTCTTTCTCGCACATTTGATGACCAAGGTGCTCTTTCACCTATTTCTATGCCTGTTCCAAATTGGTTGCAATCTGTTCAACAGGGCTATGTCAATGACTCTTCATTATCTCAAATCATCCAACACTTGGTCAACAACCCTTCTGTTGTACCACATTACTCTTGGGATGGTGCTTCCCTGAGATACAAGGGTCATCTGGTGCTTCCCCAAAGCACAGATATTCAACAGGTTGTCTTTTATGAACTCCATGCTTCTCCATCGGCCGGGCACTTTGGGTTCCTCAAAACGTATGAGCGGGCACAACGTAACTTCTTTTGGAAGGGCATGAAAAGGAAAATTCAACAGATGGTGGCTGAATGTGATACCTGCCAGCGCAGAAAGGGTGAAACGACACTCCTTCCGGGATTGCTCGAACCCTTTCCCATCCCTACATAGATTTGGACAGATATTTCTATGGATTTCATTGAAGGGCTCCCTAAGTCTGGAGGGAAGACAGTGATTTTGGTTGTGGTTGATCGCCTCTCCAAATATAGTCATTTTTGTGCTCTCAGCCATCCCTATATAGCCTCCTCAGTCGCTCAAATTTTCCTAGACCATATCTTTCGTCTTCATGGCATCCCTTCATCCATTGTCTTGGATCGTGATGCGACTTTCACTAGTCATTTTTGGACAGAACTATTTCGCCACACTGGCACCAAACTGAAGATGAGTTCAGGGTATCACCCACAAACAGATGGTTAGACTGAAATTATCAATAAATGCTTGGAAAATTATCTTCGTTGCTTCACCTCTGAACAACAACAATAGTGGGAAAAGTGGCTCCCTCTTGTTGAAAGGTGGTACAATACCTCTTACCACACTGCCTCTGAAATGACCCCATATGAATCAGTCTATGGTTAGGCACCGCCAGTTCTTCTTCCATACACCCCCAGCAGTTCACCAGTTTAGGCAGTTGACACAGTCCTTCGCACCCATGATTAGATTCTTCGCATTTTGAGGGACAATATTCACATGGCAAGAAATCGCATGAAGCAACAAGCTGATCAACACCATTCTGAGTGCACTTTTCAAGCAGGTGATATGGTTTTTCTTCGTCTCCAGCCGTACAAGCAATCCTCCCTGAAACTCAAAGGGAGTCATAAGCTCGCTCCAAAGTTCTATGGGCCATATTGGATTCTTTAGAATATTGGGTCCGTTGCTTATAAATTGGAACTTCCTCCTTCTTCCCGCATTCATCCAGTATTTAATGTCTCTTGTCTGAAGAAAGTTCTTGGCACCAACATCAGAGGACAAACTATTTTACCCGAACTGGATAATGAAGGATCCATCCTTTTGGAGCCGGAGGCCATCCTCAATAAGCACACTCATCAGCTTCGCTCTCGCTTTATCACATAGGCCTTAATTCAGTGGCACGGCATGCAACCAGAGGATGCTACATGGGAACCACTCCTTTAGATTCAACAACAACTTCCACATCTAAAGCTTTGAGGACAAAGCTTTTTCTAAGGGGGAGGGGATGTTAGGAACCCATGTCTTTACTTTGTTAGTATATTGCTGTTGAACGCATATGCTTTGTAAGTCGTCCCGTAGTATTTGTTGATCCATATTTTTTGTTATTGTTGTTTGGCGCATATGCTTTGTAAGTCGCCCGTAGTATTGTTGATCCATAGTTTGTATTGGCCCATGGTTTTGACCCATAGTATTGGCACCTAGACTTAGTATATAAGTGTGTGTTGAGGCCTATGAAGGCACCGTGAAGTTATTTGTATTGAGCTTGCTCAAAGGAGGTTGTCCCCTCGAAGTGGACTACGGTCAATACAAGTGATTCTGAGTTCTGTTATTTCTGCTATCTCGTGTATTTTCATTAATTAATTGTTGCAGGTTCTTCACACTTTCCAAATGAATTCTTTCAAATTCTTTGGTCTATCATACTAGATTTTGTCTCTATAAAATGATGGTATACCACTTAGGAAACTTTGAATCTTCACCTTCTCATCTTTCACAAAATCTGCATAAGTCAGGAGCTCTACGAACCTTTTCTCATAAGTTTCCATGGTCATACTTCCTAACTTGAGTTCAAAGAATTCCTCTATCTTCTTATTATAGTAGTGCTCCGAGAGATACTATATTTGAAAGTATTTCTTGAACTTCCTCTAGGTGATTCTATCCTCATTAATGTCTTTCAGCTTAACCAAATGATCCCACCAAATGGATGCCTTACCTTGCATATGATAAATGGCTATTCTTGCTTCCATGTTGGAGGTGTACTGATGTAGCTGAAAAACCTTCCTTGGTCCTAGAATCCAAGCTTCAACTTCTTCTCCTTTTTTTATCTCTCCATCAAAGGTTGGGGGCTTAATTCTCCTTAGTTCTCCTATCAATTCATCTCAAGCAAAACTTCTCTTCTTATACCTTACTGGAGATCTTTTTGGACTAGTATCTGAACTGCTTGATGAGTGTCTTATTTTCTTTGTTATGGGAGGTGTATGATAATTTTCTGAAGAAGATATCATCCTAGAGTATGCTCTTCTATTACTTGTCATTTGACCTTTGGTTTTCTCTTAAAGATTTCATATAATTTATAATTTGTTTTTGGATGTGGAAAATATTTTCATTATCCTCTCTACATTTCTTTACTGAATCTTCCAAGCTTAAAGGTTCACTACTTCTCTTGTGGCCAATTTTTTTTTTACCTCTAGGGTCACAAGGTATATGTTCTTCTTCCATATCCATCTACAAAATTCTTATTGTTTTTTGATCTCTAATTACTACTATTGAACTTGTACTTGTTGAATCTTTACCAGTTTGATGAAGGTTAAAATTTTTAGTTCAATGACCATATTGCTTGCTCATTCATCTAGAGGAACTGCAATGTGGTTATTATATTTGTATTAACAAGCTAACTCTTATAACTGAACAATGGCAACAAAAGGGAGCTAGAAGTATCCTTTCAGGATCTTCTCCTTACTGGCTGGACATCGATTCCATAGGCCATCCTAGGATTATATTAAATAAACACATTCATAACAACATTGACGTGTAAGATAAGTATATTTAGGGTACAACAATTCTGATACACACAGATATGAAATTGTAGAGGTCCCAACAACTGTAGTGTTGGAACCTAGCTCTGATACCACTTTGTTGATGCCTAAAAAATTCGAGCATCGGTAGTAGGGATTCTCCCCAATGAATAATCCCAATTATATCACTCACTGTTTGGTATGGGGAATCCGTCCGGTTAATGCTACAACTACCGTAGTTATGTATGTTTAATTTATGTACAGGTTGCGGCCCGACCCACCATTTATATTTTATGTTTAAAGTATGATTATGCAAGTGCTTCTAATCTAACTAATGCATCTAACCTAAAATTGACAAGAAGAAGCCTCACAAGAGATGCGTAGGTTCTTACCTCCTGTCTTATCACTTCTACCTTATCAATTATCTGACCCTATTCTACACTAACTAATCTATCCTTGCAATGAGCGAGTTTAAATAAGAGTAATAATCTAAGAATGCTTATACAAATCCAACATATAGCCGTTAAGATAAAGTATGCACATTCACAACAAAAAAAATACAAATATAGCTTTGATTATGATTAAACATAGGCATTTGTATAGATAAGTAAAATAATTCATCACTATTGAAATAGTTCAACCAAGTTAGAAAGATCTCACAACATGAACATGAACATAATAACTAATCTATCCTTGCAAGGAGTGAGTTTAAATAAGAGTAATAATATGAGAATGCTTATATAAATCCAACATATATCTATTAAGATGAAGTATGCACATTCACAGCAGGAAATTACCAAAGATAGCTTTGATTATAATTAAAACAATTTATTACTCTATTAACACATAAATATTTGCATAGATAAGGAAATCATTCATCACCATTGAAATAGTTCAACCAAGTTAGAAAGATCTCACAACATGAACATGAACTTAATAACTAATCTATCCTTGCAAGGAGCGACTTTAAATAAGAGTAATAATTTGAGAATGCTTATACAAATCCAACGGATAGCTATTAAGATAAAGTATCCATCACATTCACAACAGAAAATTACCAAATATAGCTTTGATTATAATTAAAACAATTTATTACTCTGTTAACACATATATATTTGCATAGATAAGGAAATCATTCATCACCATTGAAATAGTTCAACAAAGTTAGAAAGATCTCACAGCAAGAACATAAACAGAAAAGAAGTAGTTCTGATTTGTCCGTCACAACTTTCCATGCAAACTATGTGCAAGCTTTTCCCAGCGAATAAGTCCTTCTTCATTAGCAGAAAAACAATTCTCTTACACAATGTCTCCAGTCTCTAATTCACTAGAAAAATTCCCCTTTCTCTAGTACCCTTACCCCATATTTATATTACAAGAGAATTTGTCTTGAATGACTGATCATTTCGGCTTCCTCTGCGTCCTTTAGCTTGCCAAATTTGTCTTTATTGTCTACCATTTATTCTGCGTGTAGTCTTTTAGCTTCCTCCACATCATGAATGATCACTTCGGCTTCCTTTGCGTCCTTTGGATGGCCAACATTTTCTTTTGTTCCTACCGCTTCTATAGCCTTTCAACTTCCCTCACGTCCTGAGGAAACAACAAGGTCAATATATAAGAATAATTCACAAATCAATGTATAATATTAATTCACTGTTAAACAAAATCATAATGAAAATAATACAAATTGCAGAGGCATGATTTGTTAATATTGTTTGTGAAAAAAAAGATTTAAACTTCCATGATCTTGTTTCGGCCTGAGAATGATAACTAACGCGAAGGAAGAAAGTTGTAAAAGGATTTCAAAAATTACCAAAATCATCCTTCTGCATCCCACAATTAGCAATGCAGGCATGCGGGAATGTGGGAGGTAATTCCAAAAGGTTAAAAAGGCCATCCGCAATCTGCAATGCGGAATGCGGAACTATGGGATTGTGAGCATGCAGAATGCAAAAATGCGGAATGCGATCCCAAAGTTGGAAATACATTCTGCAATCCGCAATCTGCAATCGGAATTGCGGAAGCGCGGAACTGCGGAATATTGGGAATGCGGGAGTGCGGAATTGCGTATTACAATTTCAGAAGTCAAAATTGCAATCCGCAATCCGTAATTGGAAATGCAGAAATACGGAAAAGGCGGGATGCGGAACTGAAGAATGCGAAAGTGCAGAAATGCCTTTTCTTTTGTTTTTTTTTTCAAGGAAAATCTAAGTGTTAAAAATAAGTCTCCAAGCTGAAATGAACTCTGAGTAAAATCAAAGATAAAAGGAGGGGCCCTACAATTTTAGAAGAAAATTTGGGGATCCGTTTGCAGCTGCAACACACTTGTAATGTCCCAAGGGCCTAAACTAGGCCTAAGGCCCTATTAGCTTAATAAAACTAAGGCTTTTCAAATTAAATGCACAACAGAATTCTTAAAGAAAATTTAAAAGAATTACATATTGTGAAATTTCAATCTTGTGAAACTTCGATTTTTAATATAAAATGTACGCGTAAATTAATAATAAGATACTAATTAGCATCTAAAATTTATATATCATATCAAAAACATTTCATCCAACTTTAAACTTAGAAAGTCATTAAGATTCAACAGCTAAACAAGCATTCTGCAACCTTTTTCACTATGACTAGTTTCAGTAAACTTAGCAATTCTTGGAGTACACGTCTTGGAATGTTAATACAACATAATAAAACATATGGGGCTCATATCTAAGCCTTCATATCAGATTAGCCATGTGTCGTCAACATAATAAAACATTCATTTGCTATAGCTAGCACATCTTGCAAAAAAGAGACTTTTCAACTATATTTCCTTCTTTCAATCAGATCAATAATTTAGCAGATGATTAGTGACTCATTATTTTAGATATCTAATAGTCATTTTCTATGACATATCAAACCTTATCATATCTAAATTTCTGATAAGAATCATATTTACAACTATCTCTATTCTTAAAAAAAAAAGAATTTAACCAGTAAACTAAAGTTTACTTTCAGAGAAAACTGTAAATCAAATCAGTAGACTATCAAGGCCATGGATTGAATTGAAGGGATGATATACTATAAACATATGTATTATATATCCAAAATTTAATGTTCCCAATCTATCATATGGATATATTAACTCAACCCCTAACTCAGGAAATCGAAATTTCTCCAAACTAGGTGTTTTTCTTCCAAACAAGGCATGGGGAGATTGCTTGACTCCAACTGGATCCTAACACCTATAGACCTCTTCGAATTCCTCAAGGATGGATGTTAGGGTCTGCTACAGACTAATGAAATCCTACAACATCCTTAGACAAACACCCAACTTCGACAGTTGCACATTTTATGGGTGGATCACGGGCCTAGGTAGACTCCTTTGGCTAAACCAAAGTATTCAAGGAAATAGCCCCAGGACTTATGTGGAATCCAATGGATTTTGGTGTAGAACTGGAAGTGAATGGTCTATAACTACCCCAACCTGCTATGAAAACCCTGAGTTAGAAAATTGTACTTAAACAAAGATTTCTTTAGGGTGAAAATCTTCCAATTTTATGCCCTGTTATATATGAATATGAATAGTAGGTTCCCAGATTAGTCTGTCCTGCAAGATATGAATAAAAATCAGTTTCATATTGTACATCATATACTCATATAAATCATATTTAAAAAAAAAAATTCTTCGATCCATTAGATAGAATGCAAACAATGATCCATTCCATTAATATTTAACTAGTTTGAGTTTGCAAGATTTATTAAAGAGAATAACATATCAGGTCTGAATATTTCCTTTACAAATCAGAAATAACAACCTCTCGGGCTCGAATCCTTCATGACAAAGAATTTATAACATAAATATTTACTTATCTTGAAAAGAAGAGCAATTGAAATTGACAGAGCAACGTTCCACCCAGTCAGTGGAACTGTCAAGCCTGATCTTACTTTGACAGTACACCCCCAAGTTGAGGCCATGAATTCCACAGGAAGGCACTCAAATCCCTTCCAAAAATCCTCCTTTGATATGATATGTTCACAATGAATACCCCATCCTTCTACTTTCCTATTTGTTTGTGCATTGCCTATGGGAAGGTAGCCTAACTTGCCATACCCATTTCTTGGCTTCCTGTGCAAGAAAACCTAGACTAGTAGAGACAAAACAAGGGATTAAGAAG
Organism: Larix kaempferi; assembly: GCA_027924585.1. Lineage (NCBI taxonomy): Eukaryota > Viridiplantae > Streptophyta > Pinopsida > Pinales > Pinaceae > Larix > Larix kaempferi. Next base: position 7,782,727 of record BSBM01000866.1, read on the forward strand.
CATGAATAATGCAGAGTAAGTCTCTGGATGGAGGATACAAAATAGAGAAGAGATGACCTGTTAGACCTGTTAGAAAACAAGATCGTAGAACAATAGCATAAAATAAGATGCATAAATAAAACACATAAACATAGTACAAGAGAGAAACCAATATACGTGGTTCACCCAATCTAGGATACATAAATGAAGAAATTGGTAGTCCTTTTATTATACCATCCAACAAATGAATGGATACAACCCACATCATATCCACTGCAACTTCCTCTTCACTCTCTCACAGTCTCTCTCACACAATGATAAAGATCTTTGCAATACTACAATACACAGCCGTGCTACAATGCCTTCCTTTTAAAGAGGGATTACCACAGGACCTGGAAAATTTCTCATCTTCACCTTCATGCTTGAAGGCCAATTGAAACTGAGCAGGAACTCAGTTTCTCTCTAGTCTCTCTCACACAATGATAGAGATCTTTGCAATACTACAATACACAGCCGTGCTACAATGCCTTCCTTTTAAAGAGGGATTACCACAGGACCTGGAAAATTTCTCATCTTCACCTTCATGCTTGAAGGCCAATTGAAACTGAGCAGGAACTCAGTTTCTCTCTGGTTACTACCTTTGTCAACATGTCTGCAAGATTCTCGCTAGTAGTATCTTTTCCAACTTCAACAGTTCATCTTCTAGAACATATCGTATGAAATGGTACTTGAGCTGTATATGTTTAGCCTTAGAATGGAAGGCGTATTTCTTTGCAAGATGAATGACACTCTGGTTATCACTGTACAACCTGCTTTTCTCCTACTTCTTACCCAATTCCTCCATGAAACTATGTAGCCAAATCATCTCTTTACTAGCCTCTGTAGTAGCAACATACTTTGCTTCTATTGTTGAAAGTGCAACAACCTTTTGCAATTTCAAAATCCAACTTACTGTTGTTTCACCTACAGTGAAAACATACCCTGTGGTGCTCCTCCTGCTATCTTTATCACCTACCATATATATATCAACATTCCTTGTAGAATAGTGTATGAGCCTCCAAAACATTATGCATGAGTAGTAGTACCTCTCAAATACCCGAGAATCCAATTTACTTCCTTCCAATTTTCTTTACCTGGATTGTTCATATACCTTTTGACAACTTCCACTGCATGTGCAATATTTGGTCATGTGCACACCATGGCATACCTCAAGATGCCAAGTGTTGATGAATAGGGAACCTTGGACATGTTTTCTATCTCCTCCTATGTCTTGGGGCACATCTCCTTACTTAGTTTGAAATGGCTGGGCAAAGGTGTACTAACTGGTTTTGCATCCCGCATTCTAAACCTCTCCAACTCCTTTTCTATGTACTCATCTTGAGACAGCTTCAATTTGCGATTTTTCTCGTCTCTTGTTATTATCATACAAAGGATTTGCTTTGCAACACCCAAATCCTTCATCACAAATGAGTTATCTAATTTTATTTTGAGCACATTTATATCCTGCATGTTATACCCTACAACAAACATGTCATCCACATACAATAACAAGTTAATATATCTTCCATTATCTAGCCTCTTGAAATAAACATAGTGGTCAAAATGACATCTACTATAACCTTGTTCTGTCATAAACCTGTCAAATTTTAAATACCACTACCTTTGAGCTTTCTTTAGGCCATACAAGCTCTTCTTCAACCTGCATACTAAATTCTCCTTCCCTTTGACCTCATACCCCTGTCTCTGCTGCATATAAATCTCTTCCTCCAAATCTCCATGGAGAAAGGTCATTTTTACATCTAACTATTCAATATGCAAATATTCTACCTCCACTAGACTTAAAATAGGCCTAATTGAAGTCATTTTAACAACATGAGAAAATATTTCATCAAAATCTATACCTTTCTTTTGTGCAAATCCCTTTATAACAAGTATGGCCTTATAATGATTCTTGCCTCCATCTTCTTCCTTCAACCTATAAAACCATTTACTCTGCAATGATATTTTACCTGTAGGCAAATGAACCAAATCCAAAGTATGGTTTCTTACCAATGAGTCCATCTCCTCATTCATGCCTTACTCCCACTTCTTTCTAATTTCCACCTGCATTGCTTCTTCATAACATTTTGGTTCACCAGAATTAGTCATCAATAAATAATAGAGTGAAGGAGAGTATTGTTCAAGGGGTATACTTGACCTGGTATATCTTCTAACAATTGCAAGATATTTCAGTGAGGTACCTGTTGCTGTTTTTTATTTTTCAACACCTTTGGAACTTCATTTTCTTTGATTTCATCAAGCACTGTGTACTCTGTGTTTTCCTTTTCATGTTTATTTCCCTGCAACTGATATTTATACATGACATTTTCATTGAATACCACATATCTAGTCCTAATGATTTTTTATTTCCATAATCCCATAAGCGTTAACCAAGATCATCAATCTGGTATCCAATAAAGGTACATTTCTTGGATTTATCCCCAAGCTTTGTTGTATTTTCTTTATCAATATGGACAAATGTTTCACAACCAAAAGTTCTTAGAAATGAGTAGTTTACCTTTTTACCTTTCCATGCCTCCTTTGGAATCCCACCATCCAAAGCGCTTGAAGGCCCTCTATTTATTAAGTAAATATCAATAACTACAACATCTTGCCAAAACTATAAGGGCAACCCTGCATGCGATTTCATACACCTTGCACACTTTATGATTGTTATGTTCATCCTTTTTGACACACCATTTTCTTGTGGTGTTCTTGAAAAATTCATGTCTCCACGAATCCCATGGTATGATCAATAACTATCAAAATTTAGTATTCACCTCCATTATTAGATCTAAGACACTAAAAACTTTTTCCTGTCTCATTCTCAACCAAAGCTTTCCATTTCTTAATAGTAGCAAAAACATCAGATTTATGTCTAATGCAATAAACTCAAGTTTTTCTAGTTGCATCATCAATAAAAGTAACATAATAACAAGATCCACCAAGATATTGTACCTGAGCGGGTCCCCATACATATGTATGCACATGCTCTAAATTCTCACTCTTATTTTGCTTCCCAACCCTGAGAAATATGACTCTCTTTTGTTTTCCATAAACACAGTTCTCACATAATTCCAAGCTTACCTACTTCAGATCTGGAAGCAACTTCCTTGAGTAGAGAATCTACATCCCCTTCTCACTCATGTGGCCAAGCCTATGATTCCACAGTGTTCTATTTGTTCCTGTGGAAGCTAAAGAGATAGAACAATCAGTTTTATGAGGACATAAATACAACAATATCTATCATGTCTCCTTTTGCTATCACCATCAATCCTTTAGTGATCTTCCACCACATTTCTCGAAATGTATATAAACAACCACCATATCCCAATTTCCCTATTGAGATTAGATTTCTTTTCATAGCAGGAATATTCCTTACATCTTTCAACAGCCATTCACCTCCATTCCGTAAATTTATCTGTACCTTACCCATTCCAATAGTTTGACATAGTTCATCATCACCCAATAAAACATGTCCAAAATCACTTGGAACATAATCATGAAATAATTTCTTATGGGGTGTAGCATGACATGAATCCCCTGAATCTACTAACCAGTAATCACTAGTACTAACTAATGCAAGAATCAAAGCATCTTGTAACACATTACCTACTACATTTGCTTCCTGAGTAATCTCCTGTTTTCCATCTCCTTTCTTCTTTAGAGATATGCAAGCTTTATTCATATGTCCTTTCTTTCCAGAGTTCCAACACTCTATTTTTCCTAGTCTGGACTTGGATCTGCCCTTCCTAGACTTCCCATGATTACCTAGGCTCTTTTCTCTCTCCCTTTGTCTTCCTATGTTCTCCAATGTCAACACGTTACTTGATGTCTCACTTGTGCTTTTCCTTCACATTTCCTCTCTAAGAACAACACCAACAACATCATCAAATTTCAAAGTGTTTGAACCAAAGACAAAGTTAATTAAAGCCATGATCAAGCCGTTCAAGTTTTCTGGCAATGAGAAAAATATTAAAAGATCCCTAATCTCATCTTCAAAGTTCGGTTTTATAGAACTTAGCTGATTAGTAATCGTATTAAATTCATTTAAATCGTCAGCAACAGACCCACCTTCTGACATCTTCATATTAAATAAACGCTTCATTAGAAATACCTTGTTGGAGGATGAGTATTTTTCATACAGTTTAGCCAATGCACTCATCATACCCTCCATTGTATTTTCTTTTGAAATATTGAAAGCCACCGACGAAGCCAGGGAAAATTTTAAGAACCCCGCCTAAATCTCTATGTGTAATAATTGGGCTAATCCCCATAATACATAGGAAAATATGAAGGCTATTTTATCAATTAAATAATACGTATATATAATTTTTTGGCGAATGTCACACCAAATTATATAATCTTGTAAAATCTCGGCGAATCTTTTATTAAATTATAAAATCTTGTAAAAACTTGGCAAATCTTTCACTAAATTATAAAACCTTGTAAAGTCTTGGCGAATCTTTTATTAAATTATCAAACATTATGAAGACTTGGCGAATTTTTCAATAATGCATAAACCACATATAATAATAAAACAACATATTCATTAAACTATAATATCCTAGAGAAAGAGCCATTATCCATTACTTGTTGAATTAAGATAAAAAAAATTTGATTTCTCGCCTATTCACATAGGATTTCTTCAATCAATTCCATTATGATACAATTACATCAAACTAGGTTTGGCTAAAATCCATGTTTTTCCATTCTCCTAAGTAACCTTCAATAAATTCAAAATCCTTCAACTTCATTGACTTTTTTAATGCAAACTTCAGTCAATTTTCAGTGCCAAAATATTTTCTTAGAACTTTAATATCTTATACTTGCAAATGGGATGTTACTGGATCCTTCCCCCTCCATTGATATGCCCAGATAAATATCAGAATGCAATCCTTCTCAGATACATATTCAACACTTTATGGATCCATATCCATAAAGGGTTAGAACATGGATCTGTATGGGATATATAAAGGTTCAAGCATCAAAACACCTTTTCACGGGTTAAATAGGGTTATTTGATAGGTTTGCATCTCCACATAATTTGATAAAAAATTTAGTGTCTATTTGTATATAAGGTGTTTCCAGCCACATTGTATCAAAAATGTCTAAACCTGGTGTCTGTCTCCTCTGCATTTCCTAATAACTTGGCACATTTACAATATCAAAATTAACTTTGTGGAAAGTATGATATTCAACTTCAAACAAATTTAAGGAAAAACATCTTCCTACTTCCACAATTGCAAATGCCCCAACATCATCAATATGAGTTTTTGAGTACAACAAGGCAGAACACAAATGTATATCAAAGGAGTAATCAATATTAAGAATACTTCATCCAACACATTATACAAAGTACACATTGATTTTCTTAGGAGGCGCATGTATCCATATCACATAACACTTATATTCACATGTGTTGGAGCCAAGGCCGCAGCTATGGTAAAAGCTGCGAATTTTGAGGAAAAAGCACAAGTATGGAAGAGTGCTAAGTTTTGAATAAGCGCCAATTTTGGAACAGAAGAAGACGGTGCGCAGTACGGTGCCAGATGGATAATCTCAGCGTAGATTACGGACCGGAAATTGTGGAGCTCGCGCGCACGTCAGAAGAGAATGAAGGTAGCCGACTGGAAAGCCCAGCTACCAAAATCAATGAAGCAATGGAGTAGAGGGATCAGCTACCCTCATTTAAGGCTAAGTACAGAAGTTATGGTTGCTCGGATCAAGGAAGAGCAACGGACCAAAGCATTGAAGGCGAAGGACGAGGCACCCATACCCGTAAGCTGCGCCGGAATTCATGGAGCCTGCAGGAAGCGGCGACATGACTGCAAGCGGCGCCTACAGTACACCTAGCCATGTGCGTGGTTAGGGTTTTTGGGGATTACTGCTGGGAAAGGCCCACAGTTTTGTAAAGGTGCGACCGCCATGGCCACCTATATATATGTATAATTGTGAAGGGTAGATGTTAGTTGGTTAGACAGATAGCTAGCTAGTCAGTAAGCTGGTTAATTAGTGAGTCAGTTAGCTAAGCCTGGGAGTGAGCTAGCTAAGATAGTAGATACTGGATGTAAGAAGGATTGATCGAGTTGATCATCCTCTGTTACGATCTTGTTGTTGGTTTTCTACCGTGTTGCTAGAAAACAGGAGTTAGAGCTGGTTAGCAGTGAAGCTAATCCTTGAGTTGCAGACAGTCAGAGTCGACGTCTGAACTATTGTAACCTCTGGAGAGGAAGAGAATAGATCGAGAGAAGGGCTCCCAGCTGTGTGCGTGGAGTTTCCTGGAAAGATCTAAGGCTGCAGCTGTGTGCGCAGCATATTGTATAAGTCTATCATTTTCTGGTTAATATAAGATACTCCCGTGGACGTGGTTTTCCCCGTGGAGGTGGACTTCATATTTCTCGTTGTTGCGATGGTGTGATTGAAATGATTGCCTGTTTTTAGTTTACTAACAGCAAATACAGGAATATTGCATTATCTTTATGAATGTGTTGAGTAAATCAGTGAAGCTTGCTTGGGAACTATAATCGTTAAGGGTCGAAGGAATCGGTAAGATGACGTCGCCGTTGCGATGGGAGAACCTGTTGCTGCGACGAGCACGCAAGTGAAACTACGCATAGAATATCCGCGCAGAGGATAATTGGTCCTAGCGCAGGAGTGGAAGTACCGCGCAGTTCAGCTGCCAAGCAGGAGCTTGAGAGCTGTTGCGCTCGTAAGTCTGAAGAGGGGTCAGACATTCACCTTAGGAGAATCGTCGAAGAAGAGAGAACATTCTCCGCGTCGCCTAGGTTAAGGAAACCTGATTCCTTAGCCTCCCCATAGCCACTTCGGGTGAGACCTCGAGCTGCCGCGCAGCTCGTTGCCGAGAGGGCCAGTGCGCCAAGGGGTTTTGTTGCTGCGCTTCATTAAAACCCGGGTCTGTCCAAAAAGCAGCCAACAAATGGTTCAGTTGCCGTGTGAATGAGACTTGTTATTTCAGCGACACGCGAGATCGAGGCAAAACCCAGAGAAAGAAAGGAGCCAACAAATGGTTCTGTTGCCTTGTGACTTGTTACTGTGAGACTTGCTATTTTTGCGACGAAGAAGATTGTTGCTGAAGCCAACAAATGGTTCCGTTGCTTTGAACCCTGTTGTTGAGCCAACGAATGGTTCTGTTGCCTTGAGACTTTCTCAGCTAACAAATGTGTTACTGGAATCCTACAGCTACAGAAATTCAGGAGTGGTTCGATTTAAAGGCTAAAGAGTTCGCTGAACAAGAAAATAGAAGCTCTAGACTCCATCCAGAAGAATGGTTGCAGAAGTATATCTATACTGACCTTCACGAAATTTTCTTTGTCACATTTGCACTTGAGTTACATGCTTGGATAGCCAAGTTAGTAGATACTAGACCCACTGTGCATATTGATCGACCAGTTGCTTGGACCCCTGAGCTAGTCACTATTTTGAAGCGGGTAGACAATTATGTGTCCCGCGCAGTAGACTTTTGGTTGAATAGTCTGCTGGAAGGTTTCATCACTGAGTTTGCAGTGGATACAAGAAAGAGTTTCAGTGAAGCTGAGAGGAGTTTCTTTCAAGCACATAGAGGTAAGTTCCTGAATTCTTTGAACTTATCGATTAAAATGCTTCTGTATGAAAAAGCAAAACTATGTATAGCTTCAGATGAATAGCATAGACAAGTAATGTCCGTAGACTCTGATAGTGACCCTGAAGTTATTGGTTGCACTCGTAGTGGAAAACGGTATAAAGTAGGGCTTGACCAACATTCTTTTGAGTCAAGCCCAGAAGACAGTCAAGTTCCTAGAGCAAGCCACATAGAAAGACAAGGGAGCGCTCATATCCCTTACCACCCTTTTACACCGCAAAAGCCAGACGAAGCTCAGTATAATCCTGCAGTAACACCTTCTAGTAGCCCACACGGTACTTCTAGTACCTCTGTACCACCTTTGTTCGACCAGCCCAGAAGAACTGCTACAGCACCTACACCTCAACCTAGCGCAAGAAAGATGGGTGATGACATGAAACTACCAACTTTTAGAGGAACAGGAATAGAAGACCCTGAGCAACACTGGTTCCTATGTGAATCCATTTGGACAATTAAGCAAATTAATGATGATGCTGTTAAACTGGTTCAGTTAGCAACCACACTCAGAGAAAGAGCCTTAACTTGGTTCAGGAAATACTCAGCAGCACAGAATAGAACGCTTGCTGAGGTAAGAAATGCAATGATTAGAGAATTCAAGAAACCTAAATCAGAGTCACAGTGTATAACAGAGCTCAAAGACATCAAGCAATTACCTACAGAGTCAGTATGGGACTTTGACCAAAAGTTCAAAGCCTTGATAGATCAAGTAAGCTTTGAGTTTGCACCACAACAGCATAAGGAATGGTTCATTGCTGCGCTGCTTCCACACATTAGACTTCCTCTTATGCAACAGAATCTCACTACTCAGGAACAAGCTCTAGAGATGGCTATGAAACTAGAAGCTTCACCAATTGCTGGAACAAGCAACGATGTTGCGCAGTTGCAGAACCAATTAGCAAACTTAACCTTGCAAGTGCATGATATTAAGAAAGGAAAGGATGTTAAGGAAGAAATATGGTGTACAAAATGTAAAGCACAAGGTCATTCAAAGGACCACTGTCCCATTTTCATAGAGTATATTGCAATTGGAGCACCTAACTCTTTACCACAACCACAGGGGCCTTGGTGTGAAATCTGTAGAACTAGAGGTCATAGACCTCAAGAATGTCACTTACTTCAGAAATATGTACAAACTCCAAAGAATCTATATTGTAATTTCTGTAAATCAGTAGGCCATGATGAAAACAATTGCAGAGCATATGACCTTATGATGGAAAGGAAACATGATGTTTATAGAGTACAGTCAGAAGCACAAGGACCCGTACCAGGTCCACAGTATGACCAAACTCGCGACGGCCGAATAGGAAATTACAGAGGCCGCGGACGTACAACAAATTTTGGCCGCGGAAGAGGCCAGATCACTTGTTATAATTGTGGAGCGCAAGGTCATTTTGCAAGAGATTGCCAAAACCCTACAACCCTTTGCAGATATTGTAAATCTTATGATCATATCATTGAAGAATGCCCTCAATTGATGACTAAAATGCAAGCAAAGACGCCACAGGTCAACCAGAATATTCAATTGATTGGAGCAGAAAAAATGGAACCATACCGTACAGTTAATATTGTGACGCGCAGTGGAACAACCACTGGTGCGCCAGAGTCGGGAACTGGAAAGCAAGCGACGCAATGGGTGCGTCACGCTAATATTAAACCAACCCCACTTCATCTGCAGAAGCAAAAAGAAGCATTCAAGCAAGCCCAAGAGTATTTCTCAGATCCCAGAGCTTCAAGTTCTGTCGCAACTCCGCATAATGATATTAGATCGCAAGTGCTAAGACAAGACAACCTGGTACAAGAACAGGCCACTACATCCGGAAGGCCCGATGAAGAAGATGCACTAGGTACTGTCCATAATTTTCTAAGGAACTGCTTAAAGTTGTTGCGCAATGAAAAAGCAACTATGGAACTTCAACACCTATTGGATAAATGTCAACAATCTGCTTCGAACAACACGCCGCAGCGTGCTGTTCACCAGATTGGGAATCACATTAGAACTGGAAAAGAGATGAGGCTCACAGCGCAGATTGGAGCATTTGAGATGGATGAAGTTATTTTAGATTTGGGCTCAGAAGTTAATGTTCTCACCATGCAGACATGGGAACAGATGGGAAGTCCTCAACTTACAAGATCCCCCATCCAGCTAAGACTCGCGAACCAGCAACGAGTCTCTCCATTGGGCAGATTACCCAATGTACCTATTGATATTGAGGGAGTAAGAAGTTCTGCAGACTTTGAAGTAATCAAAATCCTGGATGATAGTAGACCTTACCCAACACTTTTACGTATAGACTAGGCATTTGATAATTTGGCTGTCATCAATTTGAAGAAAAGACAGATGACCTTCGAGGATGACCAGATTAGGGTCATTGCACCACTTGATCCTATTCAAGGACCAAGGTATATAGAACCCATTCAGGCAGAAGAAGAAGCACGCCAAATGGAAAGTTTGTATCAGATGACTGCTAGTCAGAGTGACTATGTCAATCCCACAGCAGATGGCCATATCAGCTGGCGATGCGATAGCTCGTGCACATCAGACTCAGATGCAGGATTGGAAAACTGGCAGAATCGCTTACATGAGGTTTCTACAAGACGTTGCGCCATGATGACTAAATCCATTCGATGGATTGGCACAGAATTGATTGACACTCCAATTTTTGATGGTCTAACTAACGTAAGTGAATTCATACAGGCATATGAACAACAGCTTCCAGAACAGCAGCGCATACAGGCATTAGATGTATCACTGCGCGCTACACCCGCAAGATGGTGGGGTGCGCATAAAGAGAATATTCACACATGGAAAGACTGTCGCAGATTGATACTGCGCAGATTCCAGGACACTGCAGCAGAAGTGTCGCGCAAATATGAGGGACAGAGTGACCCTAGGTCACACATTTAAGCATGCATTCAGCAATGGTCGGATATTCCGGACGATGAGTGGGTTCACCTATTCATCCACACATTGGACACAGTTCCAAGGAACTGGTACACTGAAACAGAATTGCGCAGAGGCACTCTTACTTGGCCTCTTATGATAGAAAGTTTTCAACTTACCTTCAGCTTTGAGTCAGAGCATCCGAGTATTGATCAGGCTCTGAAGTGTATTAAAGAGAAGGTATTTGAACCATGTCTATTACCAGAATATTCCCAACCAGATTGGGCTGTTCAGATAGAACATGCCCTGGAATGCTATAATTTCACCACTGGAGAAGAGGAGGATGATCCTCGCAACATCAATATCCCAGAATCAGAAGGGACGCGCAATGTTGAAGGTCCTCAGCTTGATATCCCTGCCATTACAGAACACATCAAGCTCAAAAAGGTTAACATTGGTACAGAAGCCGAACCCAAGTTTTCTTCTATAGGAGACTATTGGGATGATGAAACTGTTGGGCATATTTCAGATCTATTACGTGACTACCAGGATATCTTTCCTACCAAGTTCACAGAAATGAAAGGCATCCTAGGAGACTTAGGAGTGATGCACATACCTCTGAAACCAAATGCCAAGCCAGTAAAGCAGCTCCCATACTGGTTGAACCCGCACTATAAAGAAAAAGTCAAAGAAGAAATTGACAAGATGCTCGCAGCAGGTATTATTGAGCCAGTAGAAGAAAGCGATTGGATTAGCCCTATGGTTGTACAAGAGAAGAAGACAAAAGGTGAAATAAGAATTTGCGTGGACCTGCGCAAACTCAATGACGCATCAGCGCATGATCCATTTCCTACGCCCTTTACAGATGAAGTGCTTGATAATGTTGGAGGACAAGAGGCTTACTCCTTCACTGATGGATTTTCGGGATACCATCAGATCAGAATCCATCCAGACGACCGCCATAAGACTACTTTTGCGACTGAATGGGGCTCATTCTAGTACACGGTAATGCCCTTTGGTCTTAAAAACGCTCCTGCTATCTTCTCTAGAGTCGTTGTTGCTGTTTTTAAAGAATTCATCCATAAGTTCTTAGAAGTCTATTTTGATGATTGGACTGTATTTGGCTTATTAAAGAACCATATAGCGAACCTGCGAATGATGTTAGAAAAATGTAGACAGCATCAGATTTCCCTTAACTTGAAAAAATGTATCTTCTGTGCTCCTTTTGGTATTTTGTTGGGTCACATTGTATGCAGACAAGGACTCTTGATGGATCCTGCGAAGGTTGCCATCATCGCTAATTTACCTGCGCCCAACTCAGTCAAGCAATTGCGCACTACATTGGGACATACTGGATACTACAAAAAATTTATCAAAGGTTATGCAAAGATCACAACACCTATGGAAAGATTGTTGAAAAAGGATTCGAAATTCCAATGGACAGAAGAATGCCAACAGAGCTTGGACACACTTAAAGACAAGATGATCACTGCGCCAATTCTAGTTTTCCCAGACTGGAATAAACCCTTTAATGTTCATGCCGATGCTTCTTCCATAGCATTGGGGATCGTACTTACACAACCAGGAAAAGGAGGTATCGATCACCCCATTGCTTACTCTAGCCGAAAGTTGTCCACAGCCGAGAAGAACTACACTACTACAGAGAGAGAAGGACTAGCTATGGTGTACGCCCTACAGAAGTTCAGACACTACTTACTGGGCGCACATTTTAAAATGTATACTGACCATTCTGCTTTGAAATACTTGGTCAATAAGCCAGTGTTAGGGGGAAGAATTTGCAGGTGGCTACTGCTCTTTCAAGAATATGATTTTGAGGTTATTGTAAAGCCAGGTAGATTGAATGCAGGACCTGACCACTTATCTAGGATTGAGTCAGGAGAGGATCCTACAAATCTGGAGGACAATCTGCCTGACGCGCAGTTGTTCTCTATTCAAGCAGCAGATGAATATTATTCTGATATCCTTGAGTTTCTTACTACTGGACAAGCGCCAGTTGAGTTTACAATCCAGCAGAAGAAACAACTTGTCGTCAAAGCCGCAGACTTCACTTTGATAGCAGGCCAGCTTTATAAGTTGGGCCCCGATGAAGTCTTGCGCAGATGTATCCTACCGCATGAAAAAAACTCTATCATCGCAGAAGCGCACTTAGGCACCGCAGAAGGCCATTTCGCAGGAAATCCGACTGCTCAGAAGATCTTAGCCGCAGGTCTTTGGTGGCCGACATTGCATAAGGATACTAAGGAATTCTGCAAATGTTGCGATGTGTGCCAGTGAATAGGAAAACCTTCAAGAAGAGATGAAATGCCGCTAAGACCTCAGATAACACTACGTGCTTTTGATAAATGGGCCATTGATTTTGTAGGTCCTATCAACCCTCCAGGAAAAAGAACCGGTGCAAGATACATCATCACAGCTACTGAATACCTCACCAGATGGGCTGAGGCTAGCCAGTTAAGAACTGCCACGGCCACGCAGTTCATTTTTGAGAATATTATCACTAGATTTGGATGTCCACTGATTCTAATGAGTGATCAGGGTACACATTTCCTCAATGAGACTATAGAAGCCCTTACTGAAGAATTCCAAATTAGTCACCATAAGAGTACACCCTACCACCCTCAAGCTAATGGCACGGTGGAGGCATTCAATAAAATTCTTGAGAATGACCTGACGAAGATCTGTAATCAACAAAGAGATGATTGGGACCTTAGAGTCACAGCTGTATTATGGGCTTACAGAACTACCTGCAAGAAATTAACAGGCCACACACCTTTCAGTTTGGTGTATGGACAAGAAGCAGTTATGCCTATGGAATACATTATTCCCAGTCTCAGAATTGCGCAAATTACAGAAATGACAGATCCTGATACTATGAGCGCAAGACTCTCACAACTACTTGCCTTAGAAGAAGACAGACTCTTAGCCGGATTCCATCAACAGGTACAGAAGGCAAGACAGAAAGCTTGGCATGACAGGCATATTAAGAATAAAGTCTTTCAGGAACGAGACTTGGTACTCCTCTATGACAGTAAATTCACCAATTTTCCAGGCAAGTTTCGTGTACATTGGTTAGGCCCTTTTCAGGTAATAAAAATAACAGAAGGAGGAGCAGTTCAGCTTGCGAAGCTGAATGGAGAAGTACTGCCTACAAAGATCAATGGGAGTCGACTCAAGATTTACCGCGACGGCCACTCCGCCCTGTCGACTTAAATAGCTGCTCAAAGAAATGCAGACGTCCAGTGTAGTTGAAAGAGGCATCGCATTATCAGTCTACACGGAATTTGCGAGACACTCAGTCTCCGGCTTCCCGCGCAGTTCCTAGAAACATCCGCGCATACCGAATAAAAATTTGGGATTGAGCGAGCTTATATTTGCGCTCTTGCGAAGGTTCTCCCCGGACCGTTGAACCGGCGCTCTTGCGAAGTTCCCTGTGTCAATTTGCCGCTTGAAGAAGTTTTGTTGTGGACCCCTATAGGCACAGTTACCTAAGTTGAAATGACCCGCCGAAAAATTTGAATTACCGCAGTTATGTAGCCGCGTCTGAATAAATGAAGGATAAGCCCGCCATTTAAGTATAGCCACTCTGACAGATTCGGCTTGATCTCCGTAAGATTTGCATTAAAACCATGTGCCGGAAAGTTTTAGCTTCTCCCGGAAGCCTGTCAGAGCCCATCCATCACAGTAAATGCACCGCAGAGGCGAAGGGGATAGAAAGGTTGTCAACTCATGCATAGCCGCCTATAGCTAGTAGCCCCACTTGCCCGCATTTACTATCACCTTAGCTATAAATACCCCACACTTGTATAATTTCGGGTTACTTTTCTCGAGCTGCATAGTCTTGTTTGAGAATCTAAGCCATTGTTTTTAGAGCCGAGTCGTGCAGAGTGCTTCCTTCTTGTCAGTGTTCATATCCCACGTTGTTCCGCTGTTTCTGTCCAAAGTTCTTGTTACCTATACCCGTTCACGACGGAGAACCTGTCGACTGAAGAAGTTGTTCATCAATTCCTGCGTCGAGGCCTAGATTTCGGCATGACTACCCCCGTGACGGCTTCGACTTATGTACATCCTGGTTATCAGGATCTCAGACAATCTCCGGCCACAAGAGCATCTCAGCCACAGCCAGAAGAGCCCGTTCCAGAGCCGTTGGCCACTATGGTGAATTATATTCTGCCGCGTCCAGAAGATGCACCAGAGGTGCATATTCCGAAAAATGCAAAGTATCCACTTCCGTTACCTCCACTACCGGCTGGCGTGCGAATAGAAGGGTCCTTGCTCGGACACCTTCCACTGGTCAAGTTCTCTGATTTCAACATGGGAGACTATAAAACATATCCTCAGTTCCAGCTAGACCGATATCTGACGGTAGTGCATAATCCCACCAGAAAGGTTGACGAATTCATCCCGAAGGGATTTGCAGCAAATCTTGAGCGCCCTGGACTCCTGAACCTGTTAAAGCTACCGCATTTCGGGCGTAGCAATGAAGTGAACGCAGTTGTTAAAACACTGCTATCTTGCATTCATGGAGGTTACCTTTGGCTCGGGAGGCCAATCGATTTAAATGTCGATTTGATTCATCGCATTACTGGCCTGTCTAAGGTTGGTAAGGATCCCAATATCCATTTTATGGGAAAGGAGAAGGATAGAAAACTGGCTGCAAAGCTGGTGCAGAAATACAACCTTACAAGAGGAGGTCGGGCTTATGACCTCACAATAGTAGAAGACGAAGCACTTAGATTTACAGGAATTCTGCTCGAAGGCAGACTTCTCACGAAGTGCAGACCGAAGGAAGTTACTGGAGCTGTCGTGGAACTCGCCATTGCAGCTGCGGAGGGAGAGCAGTACAACTGGTGCCTCTTCCTCCTCAATTCTTTTTTGGAAGACTGCCGGAACGTTCAAGATAACCCCGGTCAGTCGTTCCATTTTTCTTGGCTTTTAATTTTATGTGCTCTCGTCGGGTGGAAGGAGCCCCCGAACACTCAGTTCCTTCCGCGCCGTGCAGGAGAACCTGACGGAATCCGCTATGTTAACCTTTGGGAATCCCCTAATCCCGCAAAGCGCAAGATGAACCGCGCTGTATTTTGTGAATGCTACTATCTCCTCAGAGATACCCTTCAGGAAATGCCAAGGCTGAGTGAGGAGACAACGAGGATATATGAAGGAAAGTTGGCCTTTACTGCCGACTTACATCAACTTTACCTCCGTCCCTGCGGCATTCAGGAGGAATGGGCCGTAGGTCTTTACAGGATGACCACAGAAGATGTCGAAGAAACTATCAATTCTTGGTCGGACGAATGGAGAGAAGCCGCCGACATCGCATCCGCGATGCCACCCGCCGCTGCGCAAGAGAAGGATAAGGGCAAGGAAGCCCCTGAGCAAAGAATTGATGAAGGCTCGACAGAGCCGGCGACCAAGAAACAAAAGGTGTCGCATCCCTCTGAGGCCATTCCCTTGGGGATCGACCAGTATCTGAAAGAGCAATTTCGCGAGCCGCGCAACACGCACGCTCACATCAGAAGTGCTCTAGATCTGCAGTTTGTGGAAATAAAAGGTCTCGCAGGAAGGATTGCGCAGACCCATGCGCCAGCATCTACGTCGCAGGCGCCACAAGAAATTCCAAGTACCGAGCGAGTTGAAGAACTCGTAGAAAGACATACTGTCGTGCATATTCCGCCTACGAGCATGACACTTCCAGATCCGCTAGCTGCACTACAGGTAAGCGCCGTTGGGCCCGTTGAAATAAATTTGTCTCTATTTCCTATAGAGACTCTACAGCTAGTGCATGAGAAAGTTTCTCTTGAGTTGAGAGCTAGAGAGCTCTCTACATTCCAGGAAAATCAACGACTGCAATCGAAGGAGATAGAGCTGAAGGCAAGCCATAAGAATATCTCCGAGAAACTCGCACTTTATGAGGCGCAAGACATTGGCATCAGAAACGCAGTGGATGAGATTTCCCAGGAGTTGCCAGCTTGCGAGATTCAACCAGACCTCCCTCTGGTTGAGAAAGTTCAAATTATTGGAGGAAGGGTGAAAACCCTGGAGAATGAAATAGTTGCTATGGCTGAGGGCCATAGAACCCAGATCGCCGAGCTGGAAGCTCGTGTTGCCGTGCAGTTTATAGATGATGCGCAGGAACAATTTGAAGCGCTGAGCAGAGCTTCCACACAGATGAAAGACAGAATACAGGAAGTCGAGAACCTGATGAGCCAAGCTATGGAAGCTTGGACGGAGCTCGAGAAGCTCCCTTTTAAAGTTGGTCTTTTGGAACAGGTGCAAGCCGCAGAACAGTCCCTAACTGTTCTGACTGAAGAAGCTAAGGCCTTAACAGGCTTACCAAAAATGAAGAAAATGAGTGAAGTGCGCAGAATGCAACAGCAACTGCACAAGCTCAGAACTGAAGATGAGAAGCTCACCAACAACATTCAGCCATTCATGGATGAGTATGCTGATATCGTGGGCCAAGTCGAGGCAAAAATCAAAGAAATTGCTGAATCTCAAGAGGTGATTGATGCCATCACTAAAGAAGAAGCCACTGCAGAAACGGTGCAGACTGTTGTGGAGTGTGTCGATGAATTGGACTCCGCTATTGCGCAGTGGAAGAAAACATTCGCGGAGACCCAAGCAAAAGCAGATGCGCAAGTAAAGCGACCACGTGCTAGTGCGAGTGGCTCGAGGGCGAGCCACAAGTAAGTGTTAGGGGCCTGTTGGAGCCAAGGCCGCAGCTATGGTAAAAGCTGTGAATTTTGAGGAAAAAGCACAAGTATGGAAGAGTGCTAAGTTTTGAATAAGCGCCAATTTTGGGACAGAAGAAGACGGTGCGCAGTACGGTGCCAGATGGATAATCTCAGCGTAGATTACGGACCGGAAATCGTGGAGCTCGCGCGCACGTCAGAAGAGAATGAAGGTAGCCGACTGGAAAGCCCAGCTACCACAATCAATGAAGCAATGGAGTAGAGGGCTCAGCTACCCTCATTTAAGGCTAAGTACAGAAGTTATGGTTGCTCGGATCAAGGAAGAGCAACGGACCAAAGCATTGAAGGCGAAGGACGAGGCACCCATACCGTAAGCTGCGCCGGAATTCATGGAGCCTGCAGGAAGCAGCGACATGACTGCAAGCGGCGCCTACAGTACACCTAGCCATGTGCGTGGTTAGGGTTTTTGGGGATTACTACTGGGAAAGGCCCACAGTTTTGTAAAGGTGCGACCGCCATGGCCACCTATATATATGTATAATTGTGAAGGGTAGATGTTAGTTGGTTAGACAGATAGCTAGCTAGTCAGTAAGCTGGTTAATTAGTGAGTCAGTTAGCTAAGCCTGGGAGTGAGCTAGCTAAGATAGTAGATACTGGATGTAAGAAGGATTGATCGAGTTGATCATCCTCTGTTACGATCTTGTTGTTGGTTTTCTACCATGTTGCTAGAAAACAGGAGTTAGAGCTGGTTAGCAGTGAAGCTAATCCTTGAGTTGCATGCAGTCAGAGTCGACGTCTGAACTATTGTAACCTCTGGAGAGGAAGAGAATAGATCGAGAGAAGGGCTCCCAGCTGTGTGCGTGGAGTTTCCTGGAAAGATCTAAGGCTGCAGCTGTGTGCGCAGCATATTGTATAAGTCTATCATTTTCTGGTTAATATAAGATACTCCCGTGGACGTGGTTTTCCCCGTGGAGGTGGACTTCATATTTCTCGTTGTTGCGATGCTGTGATTGAAATGATTGCCTGTTTTTAGTTTACTAACAGCAAATACAGGAATATTGCATTATCTTTATGAATGTGTTGAGTAAATCAGTGAAGCTTCCTTGGGAACTATAATCGTTAAGGGTCGAAGGAATCGGTAAGACGACGTCGCCGTTGCGATAGGAGAACCTGTTGCTGCGACGAGCACGCAAGTGAAACTACGCATAGAATATCCGCGCAGAGGATAATTGGTCCTAGCGCAGGAGTGGAAGTACCGCGCAGTTCAGCTGCCAAGCAGGAGCTTGAGAGCTATTGCGCTCGTAATTCTGAAGAGGGGTCAGACATTCACCTTAGGAGAATCGTCGAAGAAGAGAGAACAGTCTCCGCGTCGCCTAGGTTAAGGAAACCTGATTCCTTAGCCTCCCCATAGCCACTTCGGGTGAGACCTCGAGCTGCCGTGCAGCTCGTTGCCGAGAGGGCCAGTGCGCCAAGGGGTTTTGTTGTTGCGCTTCATTAAACCCGGGTCTGTCCAAAAAGCAGCCAACAACATGGCACCTCAATCTCATGGTAACATAATTTGTGTATGTGTGGTTAATATTCCCACAAAGAATATTAGATTATGAGACATGTACATAGTATTACATTAAATGAGCATTACTCTGAGAACTCCACCCAACCTCCCCTCTTTGCTGGTCATATTGACTGATATATCAGGCATGTATGATATGCATGAGTATGCAACCATAAAAAAGCAAATGAAACCATGAGTATACAAAAAGAACAACAAACAGATATAACCGTATGGTAAGTTCAAGGGATGTGAAACTTTTTAACAGATACCTTGTGTAACCCTTAACAAACATTCCCTTCTTTGACTCCTCACTTTCACCTTCAACAGAGTATCGCCCAAGTCATTCCAGCGAATTAGCCTTGGCTCAAATAAGAAGTTCCCTTTGAGCTGCTTCAACATTTGTTTGGAAGACCCTTCCTAGTCTTGAGAGATGTGTTCTGCAAGGAAAGTGCATATGAAAATGAAACATGACATGGATTGGTGCTTTCGTTCATTGCATTAAAATTCAAAGGTTCCTCAGCCTCAGACTATCCTCCAGACAAGAACTTTACAACATACAAAATATAAAAAATTAGAGGGAATCTAATTAAAAATTGATTATTGTTACACCCTACAAAGCATAAGTTTTTAAGATAATGGCAACTCTTAAATTACACACCAAAATCCTAGGAACTGCTGGTGTCACCCTCCTCGTCAGCATTTTAATAGTGTAATCTGCAATCTGTTTGATTTATGCTTGTGCTCAGCACCAGGAGTACAAGAAGCAAAATGAGGAAGGAGTACAAGAAGCAAAATGTTGAAGCAAAAAGGAGTACAATCTGTAATCTGTTATGGGGTTGCTTTCTGCTTTTGCTTCTAAGTAAGGAGTACAAGAAGCAAAATGTTGAAGCAGAAATGAGATGCTACAAGACACCCTCGTCACCAAACAACAATGGAATTATCAGAATTAACACGTTCACAAACCTTGGGTATTTCAATGCAAAGAATTGTCTCTGCCCATTAAAAACTTGAACTTGGACCACAACATAAAATAGCCAAAATGTCCCATAAATATTACATCATGACAAAATGAATAACAAGAGCTTCAAGTATGGTTACCACCTAGTCATGTAATGCAGACAAGGTCTAAGAATTTAACAGTAAGTTTACAACTTAGCCAATGCAGAGCCAAAACATCCAATTCTTTTCAGTGATGTATGTGTGCAGAAGAACCAACAAAGACATAATATAAAAGAAAAGATAAACTTAGTTTGCATCCTTTTGGATATAATAATGAACGGTGCCAATCAACAACATTCTTCAAGCTCTAATACTAGTTTGGCAGGAAAAAAACACAAAATTAGATGGGTTTCCATCTACATTCCAAACCTCTTAACACAGGGATATGAATCCTTGACCAAATGACAAATCTAGGGTCTTCAAAATCTTACATATGGTTATGGATGCTTAACCAAAAGATAAATCTAGGGTGTTCAACTGGGGTCTTCAGCAAAGTACCCACTATCATTAGTTTTGTCATCCTTCCAATAACTTGCAAGATAGACTTGATATGGTGTAGGAACACTGAGGGAGGTGGAGCTCTATGGGTTTCAATCGAATAAGAGAAAGACTAGATTGGTTTCCAACTTTTTATGTAATAAGATGGATGATTCAGTAATAGCTATGGTAAATTGCTCTATACAAAATGTTCATAATGCAGAAATAGCTAACAAGTTGAACTCAGCTAAATCCAATCAGTAATCTGAAGAAGTTCATGAATATAGGAAGAAAATTACCATACAAGAAAGTAAAAAAACTAGTACATGGTTAAACCATTTCCTATCCAACCATGTAGACAATCGGTATCGAGTCTCCACCATATTTTCAGAAACAAAAGACTGCTTAACTATGTTACACACAACATGTGATAGAATTAGCAGCTACTAATCCTATATACAACTTAGTAATCGCTTGACCGTAAGTACTTATACTGGCACAGAATACATGTATGTTGGTGATTCAAAAGAGAAAGAGAATACTGTAAGGACAAGGTCTGAACACCAAAATATAGGACACATGCAATTGATGAGAATATCATGAATTACTATCATCTATACCAAAACAAGAAATATATGACATGAATGGTGAGTAGTCATAGACACATTTTTATATAATCTTGTTCTTAATAAAAAAAATTGCGCCTACAACTCATCAGACTCCCTAGGTCATATTAAATCTGTCCTCTTTAGGCCCTTGATATCTAAATCAGCATATATCACATCACTAATGGCTAGACACCAATGAACAATTGTACACAGGCAATGCCATTTCTCGTTTAGCTGGGCCACATATTACCCAAAATTGGAATGGACATGGTAATGATTTTTCACTGGACTTGTAAATGCTATAAATACCATATAATAATCATATCCAGCATATGATCAGCAAAAGCTACTCTGTTTCAGACATCAACAATCGATTCGCAAATTTTGGGACAAGTAAAATGACACAAATGTGGCCTTTGCTTGTTTCTCAAAAAACAGACTGGAATACTTTCCTGATGAAAAGTAACTCACAGTGAGATAATCAACTTGGAAAATACTGTTCCAGTCATGACATGCTAATATCTAAACATACCTCGATAAGATCAATGACAAATCTTCTAGAATAGTTCTCCACCCTGAATTGAAACTAAGTAAATAGACTGGGCATGTGGCATTATTTTAGAAACTAGAAACACCATGAAAATTTTGTGTTGCACTATTTCCTTCCAAATTCTAAACGCTGATAAAAGGCAGATGTAATAACATGTCAAATACGACTGGAAACTTTCTGAATATTTTATTACACCTTTTTATTGATTTGTTTGCTTATCAAATTCAATTATCAAGGACAAATAAAGTCCCTTTTCAAGATTTGAACAAGAAAAAGATCAAGGACAAATGTAGTAGTGTTATCAAGCCTACAATTTGTTCAAACTCTGTAAATACTAAAGAGGTTGATTGTTGATATGGATCACAGTGTCCTTACCCAATAGGCAATGTTTCCATTTCTTCATTAATTACACTACTACATAGAGTTCTTGATCATATGCGAGATATTTCAAGCTAACCCAAAAAATATTCTTTATTCGATCACATTGTAGGTGTGGGCCATTAGCCGATGGCCTTAATCTTCACTAGATCAATATTCAATTCACCTCCACTGATCACATGTCCAATGTAAACCATGCACTATTTAGCAAACTCATTTCTTAAGGTTTGCCAACAACTAGTGTTTCTTCAGCTCCACCAATGTCGATTTCAAACATGAAACATGCTTTTATGATGTGATATCAAATATAATGTCTTCTAGATATACAGTTACAAAATAGTCTATAAATGGACAAAGTACATAATTCATGAAATGCATAGAAGTGGACAGTGCATTACATAAACCAAAAGGCATAACTAACCATTCATAGAGGCCTTTTCAAGTGTTTTGAAAGTAGTGTTCCAAGTGTCTTCTTATTTTATCTACACTCGGTGGTATCCAGATTTCAAGTCTAGCTTGACAAAGTACTTTGTTCATTTGTAGTTAAACTAATAAGTCATCAATCCATGGAAATCGATACTGATTCTTGCTACTGATCTTGTTCAAACGGATGATAATCAATGCACATTCTCCAACTCCCATCCTTCTTGAGCACAATGATCATTGGTGACCCACAAGGTGAAGTGCTTGGCCTCAAGAATCCCCACTTCAATACTTGTTGCAACTTTCACTTTTATTCATTTGTTTCCAACAATGACTAACAATACAATCCAATGTTAGGTAATGGATATTCAAGTAGCAATTGTATTTCATGTTCAACTTCCCTCTTCACTAGGAATCCTTTGGGTTCTTGAAATAATTTTTATATGCTTCCACAAGTCTCTCTAGATTGTTGTGCATGCTCCTCATTACAACCCTCTAAGGATGCTTTGACCTCCATTGTCCCTACATTCTACTAATTCTCTCAAGAACAATAGTACAAAATTCTTGTTTGTAATTATTAGCCTTCTTGAATGTTGTGCACTTATTATGGCAAATTTCGATTTGCCTTTGTGAGCATTGAAATGATAGTCTACCCATCCTTTACCAAGCAATACGGATTTTCCCTTCATGTGAAGACAACATCTCACACATACAAGTATGGGCTCCCAAGTATTACCCTACATATATTAAGCGGTATTACATCTGCAATTACCTTATCAATGTAGTTTGCATCAATGGAAAATTCAGAATATACATTGCTTGGTGGCTCTCAATTCCAAATCTTGACTTACCCATCCTAGAGGATTATAACGTCAAAGATCTTCACTTCCAGTCCAAGTTTTACTAATAGCTAGGTTGATACTAAATTTGATTGTCAACCAAAATAAAAAAGATAATCAAGCTTCATTGTCTTGAGTTGAATTTTTACATGGAATAATTTGGACATCTCCCTTTCCTCTTCAAGACTAAAAGAATTTAGGCTTACCTCTTTGTGACTGGATGTATAGGTTATCCTTCCATCAACATCGAAACTACTCTCCGTATGGTTTCCAATGTCAGCTGCTAACAAAGCCTTCTTTTTCTGTTACTTATGGTGCTTTGGGCTAAGTTCTAGATCATATTCCAGCATTTGTCCAAGTGTCCATCAACATCACAATGTTTATAATGGGGTTTAGAACCCAGGTTTTGTTGAATAGTAGCTGCCACTTTCTTCCCTTTATTCTTTTCGTTTTCCAACTTTGTTTGAAATCCCCTTGATGTTCTGTCTGCTTTGGTGCACCAGATTGTGTCTTCTTCTTACCCCGTTGATGTATTGAGATTAAACACTAGCCTCATCAATGGTCTTTGGATTGAAGAGCATCACTTGTCTTCAAATATGGCTATGCAAGCCTCCCAAGTACTTAATGAATGCTTAAGTATTTGCTTGGGGACTGAAACAATAGTGGGGTACACTGAACAATGTAGTGAATGTTGAACTCTGCTCAGTCTGTGAGGTTGCACAACAATCCATTCATACCGATTCATCAAGTCAACCTTTCATCAAAGATGTGGTAGACATGTTAACAAAAGACCTAAAGATTGTCACATATACCATTGCACCTGTCAATTGCCACAAAAACCGTTGCACAAAGGGCTTTCCAGTATATGTTTTGTTCCACCCTTAAGCTCTATGCATGCATATGAATCAACAACATGGTTGTATTAGGAGCATTCGAGATCATATAATGACACATCATAAGATATCACAATAGGGGAATACCTCTAAATGCATTTTTAACACACATAGTCAGATTTGAACTTAAAACAACCAACTATTTTTCAATAAATCTCTTATGATTCCCATGCAAATGCGTTGAGATCCAAAGGAAGGCAGTTTCATCATTGCACTAATAGAACAACATGCAGAAATAAATACACCAAATGGGAACAGAAAGCTTACAAACACATAAAATGGATAACCATTTAATGGTAGATAGGGAACTAAATTCCAAAAATACAGTAATATTTGGCCATATAGATTATTTCCTAATCCCTTCTTGGGAACTAAATGCCAAAAATACAGTAATATTTGGCCATATAGATTATTTCCTAATCCCTTCTTCCTTTGGTTACATGATCTAAAACCAACAACCAATTCCTTGCTCACATGATATGACAGTCGCAATAAATCCAGGGCTTTTTGGCGGCGTGTGATAACTGGCACTCAAATGCTTGGCACCAAAAAGAAAAAAAGGGAGAACCAGCCAGGGTATGATCATGTGTTCAACATTTACATAAATACATAACTGCAAAGTGGAGAACTAGCCAGGGTATGATCACGTGGAGAGTGGAGAGCCAGCCAGGGTTTACCGGATCAAGTGGAGAGTCGAGAACCAGCCAGGGTTTAGGGGAAGAGGCCGCGAGGAATAAAAAAAATTGTGAGTGGAGAACCGGCCAAGGTTTACCGGATCAAGTGGAGAGTTGAGAACCAGCCAGGGTTCAGGGGCAGAGGCCATGAGGAATAAAAAAAAATGGATCCATTAAGGGTGGTTTACTAACCTGGATCATGTAGTTTGTTTATTGCTTGCTCGAAGACCTGAAATTCGTCTGTTTATTTCTTGCTCAAAGACCCAAAATTCTGAGATCTGGCCAATGCTCCATAGTTCCGAAATCCTGCTCCTGCTCCACATTTCCGAAATCCTGAAATGTGAAAAAACCCAAAATATTTTTAGCTATGATAAAAAACAAAATCGAAAACAACATATATAGGGCGATTTAAAACTAAAAATCGATTTCAATCCATAATATATGGACGAAATTACAAAAAACATGGATTTCCATCATCACCGAAGGGCGAATTTACTAAAAACCTGTATTTCCATGATCACCGGAGGGCGAATTTACCTTCGGTAATTGCCATTTCTATAAATTTGGGCGAATTAGAGTGAGCTGGTTATTTTAGTGGGCGATGGGAGCTTGAAATCGTATCGGAGAGAGGCGAAATGGTTCAATTTAGTGGCTCCTCTATATATTTTATTGGGCTAATGTGTCATTTAATAAAAATAAATACATAAAAATGGGGCTAATCATAGTAAAGGCTAGTTTAATAAAAAAATAGCCCACTAAAAAATTAAAACCCCTAAATTTAGCCCATGGGCTAAGATTAGCCCCTCAAATTTTCCTTGGACAAAGCCAAGAACAACCATATTATTCCAAGTACCTATCTATCAAGAACCTCCCATTCTTCATCCTTCATAGCCACTGACTGTTTTGATTTTCCTCCCAACGGTAGGAATAGATCCTTCTGATACAGATAGTCCTCCATTTTCATCTTCTATAACTGGTAGTTTTGGTCGTTAAATTTCTCGACCCTAAACTTTCCTTCTTCCACCATTGCTCCCACTCAAACGAAGAACCCTTCTTTCCTTTGAGTTTATGCACCAACTAGGCCTTTGAATTTGATACCAATTGTTAGAAAACAATATTGTAGAACAATAACATAAAATAAGATGCATAAATAAAACACATAAACACAATACAAGAGAGACACCAATAGATGTGGTTCACCCAATCTGGGCTACGTCCACGGAGAAACTACTAGTCCTTTTATTATATTGTTTACGGATAAATTCGTCGATGCGGACACCAACCGATCTCCCTAGTCCAAATGGCTTAGATCTAGAACAAATCACGACAGAGTATAAATGCCTTTCCTAAGGATTTCTTACCTTGTATATGTAGTTGTTTCTCTTTGTTTGATGTAGATCTTTCTCTCTCAAATGCAAAACAACACAAGACAAACAACTGGAAACAAGAGTGAAAGCAATCTGTGATATAAACTAATATAAACAATTGGTCAAGGAAATGAGTTCTAAAGATCTAACATGAACAAATGTGTATGGAAAAATCATGTATATTACTATATTAATGAATATAAAGAAGAGGAGATTAGAACCATTTCCTTGACGTTGCAATTTCTTCCAACTAATCTTTGCTGCAAAGATCCAACCTTGCCTCCAATGGTTAAAGGGATTTCAACTCTAGCAGAATTTCTCCAGCATTTGGCTGCTCTAATTCTTCCTCCCCTAACTATGAAGAGGAGGCTTGTATATATAGGCCAAAGAAGATAGAAGGGGTTGAGGATTTGATGGAGAAGGCTAAGGGATCATCCCAAGAATTTAGGGGATCGATTGTCACCTTCATTGATTTATTGGGATAAGCCTCCACGAAGACATTCGTTCTAGAAGTCTCCTAAAGCTTCTCTTTTTCCTTCCTAACTGACAGTGATGCACTTTTTCAACTATCAACTTGCGTCATTGAAAGGTGATGCACGCTATTCAAAGGCAAACAATGTCAGCAACGCGCTTTGTCAATATTCAAAGCGCGTCATCAAGGGTCTTACGCACTATGTCAATGCGCAAGGTGCGTTAGTGTGACAACATAGGAAAAAACCAAGCCAAATCCCTTGCTTTAGTCAATTTGGAATCAATGCTTTAGGGATTAGTACAAGACAAGGATACACATCTCATGATTATGATATTTTGGTGTAACATATACCATCTCAAAAATGAAGGGATACAACCCGCAACACATCCATTGTAACTTCCTCTTCACTCTCCCAGAGTCTCTCTCACACAATCACATACATCTTTACAATTCTACAATACAAAGCTGTATTACAATGCATTCCTTTTAAAGAGGGATTTCCATGGGGAAATACCATGGGATACCCAATACCATGGGCCCATAAATTACCCATTATTGATCAAGTCATGACTATGAAATTACAACATTTTACAAGGAAATAAAATTTCTTTCGGGGGCTTCGCCCCCGGACCCCATAGCCGGGGGGAATGGTCCCCCCCCGTTGGGAGAAGTGTACAGTCCACCTGCACAACATATAAAATTGGGGTAGAAACATGGTTGAGAAGCAACATATCTGAATCAGGAAGTTCAGGCTCCACAACCAACAAGGACCTGCAATCAAACACTTAGTCTTCAACCTTGTCAAAAAAACCCGCAACCCTCTCTTGGAGCACTCATAGAAAAAACGATGCATTGACACTTGTGAATAATCCTGAAATGGAGAAATCAAGGCTTAAGTATGAAAGAGTTGGAATTCCAGTCACTCAAGCTAACCAAGGTCAGAGAGTGAGGGGTTAAACTCATCCACAAGAAGGCAATTCGAATTCTAGAGAGAGGGACAAGTGGCCAACTTGAATTCATGAAGGGTTAAGTGGGATAACTCAAATTCATGAAGGAATACAGTTGCTAAAGGAGTCACTCTTCCCATAAATAACAAAATCCAACAGTTGCAAAAATCATGGAGGAGAAAATCAAGGGTAAAAAAAATTAGGGAAAGAGATAGAAAAGTAGGGAGGGTGCACTTGCTCAAAAAAGGAGGCAGAAAAATCAGGATAAAAGTCAGAAAACAATTCCAGTAGGGTGCACTTGCTCAATAAAGCTAGAAAAAATCAGGGTGTAAGCATAAATCAAGGGATATGGAGGCATAAATCAACGATCCAATCCCAAAAATTAGGAGGAGGATATTCTTAGCTCAAATTTATCCATAATAACCCATAAATAAAATTAATAATAAAATATTCATGTATAATGTCTAGCAAATACTAGGATATAGAATAACACTTAGATACTTAGGAAAAATAACACTTTGTCACCCACAAAACTCCCAAGGGGGGTGTATTAGTGCAAGGGATCCATCTAACAATGAAGTAGGTCTAGTAGTATCCATACACACCAAAATAAACAGAATTAGGGTACTCTGAGTAGTGTTAGGGTGACCATCAACTCCTAACCCCTAACCTCCTCACTTGTGGAAACATATCCCCTCATGCTCTTTTAGTTTCCTATGTCGATCCAGTTTATTTAATTAATTAACAATAAATAATAAATAATAATAATAATGTCCAAATCATGGTCCTGGAACCTAGTGCCTTAATGTTTAAATCATATGTCTAGGGCTTAACACCAGGGGTGTTACACCAAAGAAGTGGAGTAGGACCCTAATTCAAAGGTTTGATGTACAAAGGATGGGTATTATGCCTCATAACGTTATTTGGCACTACAAACTAGGGGCTTGGGACTTAAACTACTTGTAGGGATTATAGGCCACATAACAAGTCAGAACCAATGATATGATCCATCTAGAAGGAGTAACACCCATTCATTAAGTTTGAACTTATTTGGTATAAGACTTTCATAGATATGTCATAATTGGGGTTTCCAAAACACAAAATTGAGTTCTAAAATTGCCAAAATTGGAAATTCCAAAAATGAAAAATCATATTCAAAAAATGCAATTCATATTTTTAAAATACAAATTCGGATTTTGAAAAAGGATATTCAAATTCCAAATAAAAGTCCAAGAAACAAATGCATAAGATGCATAACTAGCAATTTCCCTTGATGGTGCAAAGTCACACCATTATAATGCAATGTATTATAATGTAACATGTATTTTTTAGATATGTATGTACATGATGTGTGATAGTTGAATTTGAAGGAGTGACAAACAAAATGAAACCATTAACAATGCCTTAACTATCCTTATAAGTAGGGTTTTGTTGCTTTGACCATCGTGTGTAAACAATTACACAAATTTGTACACTCTAAAAAAGGTTGCATGGTCAGATACTTTATCCCTCTCAACGATTGATATATCTATGAATGAGATAGATCTACGTTGATTAACTACTAAATCTCTATTTTACAAGTGGAACAAAAAAACAATTCATTTTAATGTGGTATAGAAGCAACTTGGAGTAATTGTTTTGACAATGGCCCAAGTTCAAATTCTTGCAGGCCATGACCATCCTCTACATGGGGTTTGTCAAATGATGATTTAGCCTTCGATAAAATTATTATAATTTCTAGTGTTTTTACTACTATTACATACTTACCACATAAGACATTTATTACCTAGAATCTACTATATGTGACCCTCAAAGACATCAAATTAAGGGGGCATTAGGGGTAACTTTTTCCCAATACTAAATTGTCCAAGATTGTGAAGTTAATGTTCATAGTTTTCGATTGATGAGAACTCTAAATTGTTATGTCACCAAATTACAACAGTGGGAGGGAACTTTACTAGAATATTACACAACTTCAAAGGAGGATTGCAGAGTAGTTACTAGAAAAGGAACTCAATGGATTAACCCTAAGCTTGTAGTGAAAAGATCATGTTATTTGAAAAGAATAACACATAGATTCCATGTGTGTTTATATTTTTTATTTGAATATCTCTTATGAAAAAATATTGTTTCCATATTTTAGGGTCCTCTTAGCGATTCTCGGTCCAACATTCAACTTCCTAGTTAACAAGCACTTTAGACTACCATGCTTGTGCCCAACCAATTGTGCGTTGACATCACGAATCTCATCGAATATATAAAGTCATGCTCTATTATTTCCACATTTGGTATGATCGTATATCACTATATACCTCTTTCCCCGAGTTTAAGATACTTCAAGGTCATCCACATTGAGAATTGCCTTGTCAAATTATGCATGGAGGCTCTATTGTACAAATATTTAAGAATACTAAGAAGCACATTTTTTAAATATTCTATTATCCTATAAAATAACTTTCCAATGCTTGTATTCTTATTTCATTATTATCTTGTAGTTGAAACTTACAACACCCAGAAGTTCACAACTTTATTTCCTTCTCTTTTGCACATGCAAATTAAGGTTGGTTACCAAGTTCTTCCACCTCTAGAAGAAAATGAGGAAAGAAATAACAAAAGTTTTATATTGGTGGTGATAGTGTTTCCACCTTTGAACACTCTACAATCTTCATGTCGATGATTTACTACACATTCCATTTATTTTTGGGTAAAATGAGCATAAAATGCTATTTCCCAAATGATGCAAAACTGAAAGATTCCCATGAGGGAAAATTTGTCTAGATTCTTAAAAATATGAAATATTGGCTAGGAAAAAATTCCACTTTTGTTTCCTTGAATCTCTTTCCTTAATATATAGTTTCCAAAATGGTCAAAGTGTCTCAAAAGAATGGATTTGGACCCACATTTTTTTTAATCTATCCAAACACTTTTTGAGTTTCTCCGTGCGTGTCCACATTCCCTATTGTATAGATTTCATCATGAACATGCTTGCTGCGAAAAATTACAATCTTTCCCTTTGAAAATGCAATTTGCTATGTTTTAGGGTTTCAATGTTGAACGTACAAGCTTGAGTCTAAGGACATGTTTATGCAAATCATCAGTTTAGAATTCCACCTAAAATATCAGCTCAAATAAAGTTTTTATGACAATATTATGGCCAAAATATGATATTGGCTCCAAAATTCTCTTTCTTTTAACAATAATGTTTTATTTAATCTTTTAACAATTTTTTCTTTCAACCCTTCATTGTTTGGATGGTCTCATCCTTATACTCTTTGGGATGGTCCAACGTATGTTTACGTAGTGTCATATTGGTCACATCAAATGCCAATGATATTTGCACATAATCCAAATCCATGGTATTTTTATGCAGTATTTAGGCCTTGTTGTACCCATGGTATCTCCACATGGAAAACTTTCATTGGGTGATGGGACAACATGACCCTCTTTTCCTAGAATATTCAATGTTAAGTCTTGGGTAGTTCTAAAATGGGTGCTTTCCCAACCATCAATTACAATATCAACAAATGGAAAAGATTGTTGTGGGTCTAAAAGTCCCCTTTACTTGAGCGCTCATGCTTAAAACTCACACCAATTAGGTTGAGCCAAGTGTCCCCTTCACCTAAGGTATAATGTGCTAAGCATTGCGTAGTTATATGGTAGGTTCTTTCTAAGACATTGATCACAAGATCAATGTGAATCGTAAAACTCTTTATTTTATGTGCAAATTTAACACCTTTACTAATGGGAAAATAATGGGAAGGTGCCAAGTGTTCAGGCCATGTGGTCAATATGTTATTTTAGCATAGATTGAACACCTTCCATTGACCTACAAGGTGACATAGGGTCCATATTGTTGTGGGTTTGGAAGGTCTCTCTCTTCGAGGGCACAATTTTAAAACTCACTTTAATGTTGCATTACCACGTTCCATCTTCCTTTGCAACCTCCTTTCCATAAAATCCTCATTTTGGGGTAATTGAGGGGTATTGAGCCTTCTGCATGCATCATTTTGAACTAAGGTTGTTGTGGTCTCATTTCCTGCATCTACACAAAGATGAATGCCTAATAACCTATGATTATTTTTACTTTGTTGACCTCTTGCAAAGCTACTCAAGGTAACAAGAATTTGACTCAACACTAGGTTGATATTTGGCCTCTTTCCATGTCAACAACATCTCTCCCTATGCATGCTATCCATTCCCTATAACTATAAAGGTATAGGAATATCTCATTAATGAAGATTGAACTCTAACCATAACCAAAATTCTCCAAAATCTATTATGTAGACTTCTCAACAGTTTAATGCTTCTATCCAATTGCATTTAGTTGTGAAACTTGTTGTGTAAAAAATTCCAATTTATCATCATAAGCATTCAATACATCATGCATAATAATGGGAGTATGCATTCCCTAAGATCTAAAAATTAAACCTTATAAATTGATACATGCTCACCCATCTCATAGAACCAAATGATGAACCACATGAATTCAAATTATCTTCACTTCCATAACCTTCTCATATGCTTTAATATCACCCCATCCCGGTAGTTAAAGACATTAGACTAACATCTTGTATACTCGCGACATTTTCCCCCAATCCTCATTGTGTTTTTTTGTCAAACAATTGGTATGCAACTGTAAATTCTATTTTAAAACTCATATTTTTTGCCAAATATAGCCTAATACTATAATTTGTGCTATGATATCACTTTGAAGTGTCCCCATATGCCTCACTTGTCCATTGAGCACTACCAACAAGATTTCTTTTCTTTAATTAACTATCCACGAGGTTGTATTAAACCTTAACAACAATATAATACACAATTCATATGCAAATATAATATAGGAGTGGAATTAATATTGCACATTCCAAATTTGTTCATTACCCATTTAATTAAACACATTAACAAAACAAAGAGAATTCTACAAAGGGGTAACTATGAATACTTATCTATAATTAAATGTATCGGGTCCACCAAATTGGTTTCTAAGGAGTAATTTACCACCCAACCATATGAATTAGCTATGAATTACACTTGTAATCCAGATTGTGATACCACTATGAAGCTCCTACGAGGCTCTAATCTCACTCAACCCAACCCATTACTTCCATGGTCGTGCTAATCTGCTCACTACATAGAACTTCAGGCCCTCACTCTATCCATTAAACAACCATGGCACTCCCTTACACTACTCTATAAAGCATGAGGAATATCTTCCCTTTCTCTACTCACTAGTCCCTTAGGTGTCCATCCCCTTTAGTGCTCTTCAATGTATGCGTAAATAGTCCAACTACTAGTTGGCTTCTAGAAATACCTAGAATAGAAAACACTTGCCTAAAACAATAAATGAGTAGGAAAAATAGAGTTGCAATTTTTAAGGTGTTTGCTTCAACTATTATGGACATTCCACTCATGGTTTCTCCCTTAAAGACATACCAATTCCTCTCATATTTTTAGCAGCAAATCCCCAACTTATACATGCTCATCCCAAACAAAATTACATGGGATTCTCTTTCCATTTGTAGGCATAACAACCATAAAAATAAGATAAAACACCTCCATAAAATGGGAGAGGGTAATCGATCGGGGAGCTTGCCTCCTCCCTTTTCCTACCAATAGATGATAATGATCATGAAGTAAAGAAAATATAGTTAGAGACCTTTTTTATTGCATGAGATCTACTTTCTTCCCAAGGATATGTCAACTTGTGATTGGAACACATACATAAGTGGAAAGATTGTAAGATAGAATGGTTAGAAAAGCTAGCGATTTTAATGGACAATGACAAGGTCAAATCACCAAAGAACCCCCTTTCTTTCTCTCTTCTTGTGGTATCATAG
This sequence comes from Larix kaempferi, assembly GCA_027924585.1. Classification (NCBI taxonomy): domain Eukaryota; kingdom Viridiplantae; phylum Streptophyta; class Pinopsida; order Pinales; family Pinaceae; genus Larix; species Larix kaempferi. Next base: position 7,815,997 of record BSBM01000866.1, read on the forward strand.
TCCCCTTGTTGCTTCATCAAGAAACCCTATTTGGTGGGTATTATCTTATTATACATTTCATTTGTCTTCATTTTTTTGCATAAATAGAACCATATCCTGGAAAATATAACAATCACACTGTAATAATAACCTACCACTGATACTCATACATATCTAGTATTCAGGAGTTGGCCTTGATCTCTACACTAGAAATATTTGCAATGAATTTTACATTTTTGCAACATGGGGTTAGTATAATTAGACCCACATGGCTTGAATCACATCAAATAAACCACATCTTACAATAATGCTTTATTTGATGAAGTATAATTCAAGGGCCAAAATTGGGGTATTGCATCACGTTCATGGTTCTTAAGACACACAAATTCATAATAAAACCTCTCCCAATAGATCCAACTCACTTAAAACAATTGAATAATTCCAAATGTTTAATAGTATCATATTTTTCTCTATCAAAGTCATTCCTTCTCCACAAAAATCAACCAACCCCTAAACAAATCCATCCTCCATCCTTTATTTAATGACTTGTCCCCAACTTTCTTCCCACTCCTCATAAATTACATTCCCCACCTATTCAATAAATTCACAACTACTTGCTTGCTCAAGTTTCATAAAACTCCCTTCACGAGGATTCTCTCTCTCCAGGAAGGGTTAGAATGATGACATGGGGTAAGGGGGAAGAGGTCACTTATTATTTATTAATTAGGTGGGTTAAGGGGAGGTGAAGAAGTCACTTATTATTTTTTAATTATTTATTTAGTTGTCTTAAACACTTTAAATCTCGCAAATAATCATTCATTGTTCATTCATCACACCTACACCAACCAACTAAGAAAACATAATCAAATGCATATTACCCTTGGTGATGTCTCTCTCTCTCACTCTCACACACATGTGACATGTGCAACAACACTAAATTTCCACATGGTGAGTGTGTCAATAGTCTAATTAAACTAGGATATTGAGCCAAATAATGGTTTGTTTTTGAGTAAATAACAATAAAAAAATAAGGCATGTACATATAAGTTTTCCGTAAGGAAAAGTAGGGAGTAACAATTAAATTGAAAACAAGTTGTATGTGACCTTAAAAAAATGGAAAACGGGTGTAAACATTTTACATATTTGCAATAATATTAGAACTTCCCATGATAAGAAAAGGAAGAAAAGAGCATGAAAAAACGAGTGTAAACATTTTAGATATTTGCAATAATATTAGAACTTCCCATGATAAGAAAAGGAAAAAATGATCAAATTTGACCAAAACATAGTACACATCATGTACACAATGTAAACATGGACCACAACTCCAATATAGATAAGAGAGATGAGTTATACATCAACACCTTAAAGAATAAGAGAACCTCCTCCAAATACTCTAAGACATTCATACATCAAATTGACATGTTCCCTCAATAATGACTACATGACCTCTATATATACCTATTCACTCATTGTACATGTGGGCCCTTCATTATGTTGACCACTATTCAAAACCAATTTGAGCAATTATTTGGGCAATAAAGTTTCCCAATAATTCCCAAACACGTTATTAAAGGACCCAAGCAAGGGATTTTGTTGCTAAAAGTAATCAACTAAGCTGTGAAGCGAATGGAATGACCAAAGGACACCTCCTAATGGCTCATAAATTATTAGTTCAGGTCTTATGACTAGATTAGGGAGCCAAAATTATTTATTTGAACCATTGGGGGGGAAATTTAGGGGGGACACTCAAAGGAATAAAATTCAATGCTTGTAAACACTCTATGAAAATGTGTATGGGTCCTTATGGTTGTCTTAAGGTAGGATTTGTATATAGTTATTGCAAGGTGCACAATTTATATGGTGGATTTGTATATGGTTACTACACATATTTCATAACATACACCATTCTCGGGATTGATTAACTATTATTATTTATATGCAATCCATTGCATCCCATGGCATTATAATGTACCACATCACCCTATTCTACTACTAGTGAAGGGAAACAAACATCACAAAGGTTGATTATATGTGATGGCTCCACAAGAAATTGAAAACACAATTATTAACATCCTATTTATTAAATTTCATAATAGATTGTATCCATTCAAACTCTTATATAAGGCTTTTAGAGAAACACACTAACAAATGCATTTCAAATTGTTCATAATACATTAATCTTGCCTCATCTGTAAGCGTCGACACCTTCCATTTAAGGGATGATGCGAAGTGGAATAAATAATGGAGTTGGAACAACATATTTAGACACTCATTAATGAACACTAAATAGAGTTTAACCAAATTGTGGATCTTTGCACTACCCTTAATTATAGGATATTTGGATAAATTATTGTTCAGCTGACTATATTTTTCACAAGCATTATACTTAAATAGAACTTCTTTTAATAGCTCATAAATTTGATTATTGATTTGAATCTATGTTACTTAGGAAAGGCTTGTTTAAAATTTACTTCAAATAAACAACCCTACTCTTAAATAAAGTTTATTTATAAATATCCATATTTTATTTCTTATTTCTTCAAAACTCTCAATGTACCAAAGATTAAAAGAAGATGAAATAGTCTTACCCCTTCAAAGACAAATGGTGAAATATTCCCATACAAAGACAAATGATGGAATATCCCCTTTGGATCAAAGTTTGAAAGTAATTCCCATACTATATGGAAACTACAAAATAAATCATAATTATCTTTAGATTAAAAATGCAAAATAATAAATCTCAATAATCTTTAGATTTAAAATAAAATCCAATTAAATCATCATCACAGTTTTTGTTTGGCATATTTTGATAATAGTCCCAAAACGAGGAAGAAAAGAAAAGATGACTTCCAAACTTGTCTCTTGCTTTTTTAAAAAGTAGATTTTTTTTTTCTTTCAAAAAGTCATCTGATTAAATATAATCACTTTTCATATATTTTCAAAATATAGGGGACCAAGCCATGTACTTTTATAGGTTCGTTTTGATTAGACACTTGCAATCACTTAAAAATTCTTTTGTACAAGTCCTATACAACGAGACATTGAAAATAGTTTAGGATATTTAACATGGAGGTCTCATTCATACCTAGATACAACATCATAGTCAAAGACTTTGATTTTGATTTTTTCCCTTTTCCCTTAATTTTCCTTTTGATTAGACATTTGAAAAGTACACTGGAGGAAGACAAATAGTTTATGGTTTGTAATATGTAAAAACATTTTAATGCCCCACTCATACTAAAATACAACATAGTAAACGTTTCCTATTTTCTTATTATAATGTGTCTCTATATCTTAAACGAGTTGGAGATTCCAAATGTTGAATAGGTTGATAGGAGTATTAAATATGTTAAAATTTTCTTTCAATTATCAAGATTCGTTAATAGCAACGTTGAGTATGAAAATGATTATGAATTTATTTATTATTGTCCTTGACATTTAGTATCTGCCCAGTAGTATTAATCCATCCTCGGCGATGAAATATTTGGCAGGACTATGGTCAAAAGTTTAGTGTAGGTTTTTACTATTAATTTTTTTAGTAAATTGAACCTTTTTGTCACAATTTTATTGGCTCCGGACATATGATGTATGGATCATTTTCTTTGCCCCAAGAGTCAGCGGACATATGATCTATGCCTCGTTTTCTTTGCCCCAGGAGTTGGCGGCGTGTTGAGGTCAACATATATTACTTCCCAGATTTGTCATCAGAGCTTGCAGTTAATGTATTTAAAAAGAAAATCTTCCAAATTTGTTGTCGTGGATTCTTCTGAGAAGGCAGGCAAGTCAATTGTACATGCTGGAAAATTGTTCAAGAAGCCTCTAGAGCAAGCTGAGAAGCAATAGATAGTTTCTTCCTAGTTAATCATGGTCATTCTTCTCCGACAGTCTATAACATTGTGTAAAGAGGATGATAGAATAACCATCACACTTACAGAAGCAAAGAGTCAAAGATATGATCAAGTCCATCAAACTGTGCATGTGGTCATTCTTCTCCAGCAGTCTATAACATTGTGTAAAGAGGATGATAGAATAACCATCACACTTATAGAAGCAAAGAGTCAAAGATATGATCAAGTCCATCAGACTGTGCATGTTGGGCCCGTGAAAGTCGATAATTATCGGTTTGTTTTGTAGGTATTTTCAATAATCCTTGCAGCCTCTGTTAGGGTTTGAATTTATTAATTTACATTGGGTTTTGACAGGGGTTTGAATTTATTAATTTACAGTGGGGTTCTAATAGGGGTTTGAATTTATTAATTTGCAATGTTGGGGTTTTGAGATAATCTTCGGGGTTTGAATTTATTTATTTGTAGTGTATGGGTTTTGATATTTTCTTTATTTTGATGTTTTTGTAGGCTGATCCTCCAGAGGTGGATTTGATTTGATTTGAGGATATACTGGGTGTGATGTGCATTGTTATGAGTTGCTCTTACAGAGGGAGAGAGTTGATACGCATGGGGTATTACGTGAGCAATCAATATATGCAACAAGAGTTTTCTAGGAGCCGCCTTTAAATGTGATCATTGATAAGGTTCAGATATTTGTTTTGGACTCCATGCCTAAGGTTAGCAGGTTTCCCATTTATTTTCAAATCTGATCTGCAGCTCAAAGATAAGGTTTCGAGAGCTTCCTTTGGTAACCAGGCTATATCATACGACTACACTCTTAAACTAAAAAGAGACATTTCCACGGACCATGACCCTAACCAAACCACAACTGAACCCGTGGGTTATAATAACACTGCGCAACAACAGAGAAATTTCATAGTTTCACCTCAACGCACCATTCTTTCCTAATTCCAGAATGAAGGTTGTGCCAGAGCCCGATAGTCTCTCGGAGAGTTCCAGACTTGGATACCCATTGCTCCATCTTTGGGAGAGAGCCCTAGGCAACTCACCATATTTGTATTGGATTTATAAGTTATCTCAATAAATTTGCATAGAGATAGAAATGCCACGATGACAACTTTGGATGCTCAACATATTAGAAAGCACTGGAGCATCCTTTTTTGAGTTAGTAGATTTAGGTTTTTAGCTATGGAATACCTAAAAAGAAAATTACCATACGTCCAACATAGAAAATAATAAAAGAGAATGGAAAAATCAGGTGGATACAAAGGACCTTCAAAAGACCTATCCTCTAGTGCACGTTCTATAAGCATGGAAAAGATTTTCGAGTTGTTTTAAGCAGATTGTGACAACTAGGGCTATTTGGATATGTTCTAAGAAGCAGAATCCCGACATCAGCTATGGTTCTTGGAAGCAATGTAAGCTAGTGTTCCTACTTATATGTAAATCTTATGCTCGGGCATTATAAACCTTTCAACTAAAAATTTGCAAAATAGAGCTAAATTACAACAATTAAACCCTAGATATACACATTTTCTCTCTTCCTGTTCGACCACCATATATGAGAAAACCTAACTTACCTAAAATTGCAGAAATCTTAAATATGGTCGGATTCCACTGGCTAGGGGGAGTAGCATTGATATCTACGGATTTAACATTCACTGAAAAACCTTTAACTGGATCACAATAAATAAGATTGGTTGTTGTTGCATTCATAAATAGAATCAATTGATAGCTCTCTAACTACCAAAAGGACCCAATAGGAAATTATTGTCCAATACTTCCGTAATGATTTAGAGAAGAAAAATAAAAAACAGAACCCTCTGATTCAAATGAATTGTAAACAATGGATCCCAGTTCAAGCGGACTCTTAAGAGAATTAATAGCTTCCCAGACACAATTTCAATGTGAAATGGAAAACGAGAAAGAAGGGAAGGGAGCCAAAGTTGTTTTGTTTATTCATTTAATCATAATGGAATGCAAATGGAGGTAAGGAAAGATGTGCCTCATGCATGAGGCCAAGGATTTGAGAGAAAAGGCATGTGGGCCTCATGCAACCTGACAACTTGAAATATGTGCATTTACCATTGAAAGATGAGTATGGACTACATGTAGGTGTTTAATTACCCATGTGTTGTTCTCTGCAACTTGGGAAGGATTCGAAAGCAAAGGCACGTCGGCCTCATGCAAGGTCCTACAAAGTTTTTTATTTAATTTTTTTATTTAAAACAACAAAAACCCCACTTTTAGCTTTACGCGTGTTTCAAACAAAAAATTTAAAAGTTTCTTGAAATTTCTTTAATTATTATTGATTATGATTAAATCGAATTAAAAAAAAGGATCAGTGAGGTTTAAAAGTCAACATTATATGTTATTATTATATATAATGTCAAACCTAGCCCCTTGTTATATAGATATCTCTAGGGCATGTTGTCCTACCATTGGATTATAATGGTCCTCGTTTATAGATGCAAATGCTAGTGGAATCAATGGTTTATCAGACTGTGATTTTGTTGGACAGTCATTGTCCTTCCTTCTTGTTCAAGTGAAAGCTATCTTTGTTTTTCTAGTCAATGGATTTTCCCATCTACATTGTTTCTATCATTCTCTTGTGCTTTGGGTTATGAACAGTTTGGAGGATGACAATTGTTGTATATGGCATTTTTTGCATGCAACAGGTCTGTATTTATTTGGAGTTGTTGTAGAATGGACTTTTAGACTTTTATGAGTCGGTTATTATTTAGTTTTTGGATTTGATTTTTACTGTGGCAATTTGGTTCACATCTCAAGCTCCACATGAATACATGGATTGAAGAGCAGGTGGAATCCCTACCTACTTCTTCCTTTGGTATAATATATGAACACCCCTCGAAGCAGTTACAATGATGGCCTATGTTCACACGTCTTACATGAATGGGTAATCGATCCTTTCATGTCACCAAGGCATAACAGGGGAAAAACTAATATTACTATAAGGTATATAAATCATTATGTTACCAAATTTAAAATAATAATAAATATATATAACATAGCATAGGTAACATAGGTAAGATTTGAAAGAAAATAACTATGCAAAGGCACTCATAAAATCATACATAATATATATATAATAATAACAACAATCAAAAGAATATTCTGATTTAGAAATACAAACCTAGTAAAAGATGGAGAGAGAAGTGTATACCATAAATAAATAGAGTCCTAGTAAAAGACGCATAAAGAAAGTGTAGACCATAAATAAATAAATATAACAAATGATTAGCATTGATATAGTTAGACATGATCAATTTCAACTTATATAATGTTGATCACTATGATAATACATGTGTAATGAAAGGTGTGGTTACGCAAGAGTGCATAAAGGAACCCTAAACAAGATCAATAGTTAAGACTAGAGTGTATTTAGATTGAGGTATAAGTGTACAATTATCATACAACCCTAAACAAGATCAATAGTTAAGACTAGAGTGTATTTAGATTGAGGTATAAGTGTACAATTATCATACAAGTGTCGATCATACATAAACATTAAGTTTAATATCAAGTTTGGATTATGATCAAACCGTCCATAGAAAAAAGAATAAATGTGTGGTATGTTCAAGCCCTAAGAAGTGAGTGTAGGATTTTGTTGTTAAGAGACAAACATGTATTTTAACCTCTTAAACATTAATATTTATAATACTATATTGGTTTAAAACAAATTCAAGATTACTTTCTCAAGTACAATCAATGCTAGCATTGCATAGTACCATATTATCATTAGGGACTCATGAACATAGTAATATTATTATTATTTTTAAATTTTTTTATCTATAAGTGTGTATATTTGAGTATATTACAAACAAAACTAGGAAAGTTGTTTAAAAAGGTCATTGCTATATCTAGAATGGGAATATGGATGAAATCTACATCATTTGTGTGGAACAATTGTGTGGTAGTATATAGAGAAAAATGGATGAAGAATCAAGTTTATGGATGTGTTTTTAAGCCAAATAGGGACCATTAGGGATATTATTTTCTCAAGGAGGCATGTGGTAGTTTTTTATCCATGTGGAACCTAAGACAATAGAGAAAAATGATGCCCATAGAGATAATCATGTTTGTAATTGAGTTTAAAAGATGCAAATGTATACAATCATTGCTATGGTATAAAGATGAGAGTGAATTCATGTAGTAAAAACACTAGGATTGAGAACATAGATATCATTAAATAGACAAAAACATGCATAAGCATCACTTTTGAGCTAGTGGCAATGTAAAGGACATTGCCACCTCGTGGCTCTTGTTTATTTCTATAATGAAGTACAATGCTATAAAATCGAGGTGGAATAATGAAAGAATTGAATGATATTTAATGTTTTTTAAGTAATATTAAAAAACTAGGTTAGTTAAGTACATTTAAAGGTGTATTATTTAAGTGGATGATATTTATAAAGGAGAAACAACTTAGAATTATTGATGAAGATGATGATGGTGGTGGTTATTAACATCCAATAAGATCGATTTTGGTTTAGTGGACCTTATAAAGGTAAAGAATCACTTGGTTTTCTTTAGAATTTTAGTTATGTTCTCAAAAAGATTTAAGAGCAGTGGTCCTAGATCACCATAGTTATGATGAGTTAGAAGGTTAGGAATGTCACTATTGTAGCAAATATTTTGAATTACACTTTAATGTATGTGTAAGCACGATATTACATGAGAAAGTGATTTTCATCTTCAACCCTCTTAGTACCACAAAGATGACAAATTCTTTCATCCCACGATGTTTTAAGAATTTTTTCAACACCATGTTTCACTATGGAGCTCATGAGAGTTCGTTCTTATATTAGCAATGGTGATTAGCTTCTTTATGCTAGTTAAAACAAAGAGATACTTTTGATATTCTATATTAGGGTTGATCTTAATATTCTCTTATCTATTAATTATTTATCACTAACAGGCCTCGGAAAAACTCCAACTTGGATTGAGTTTCATTGATAGTGAATAAGTTATTATTACATGAGGAGAGGTCACCTTTGGGATTTCACATTCCAAAGGTACGTGACTCTTGATCTCATTCTTAAATAACATAACAAACATATTCACAAAAAATTTACAAGTGGAACCATAATCCCTAAAAATTAGGTTTCCAACATCCACCCCCTTAATCTGAAGGGATGTTTATGAACCCGAGCATCTTTATGAATTTTTCAAGCTTTTCCCTTCTAAGCATTTTGGTAAAGACGTCTATAATTCACTCATTTGTGGAACATTAATGTCTCAAATGAGTAGTCTTGGCCTCTACATGATATTGTTCAATCAAATGGTAATCTATATTGATGTGTTTAGTTCGATCATGGAATTTGGGATTCTTGGCCAACTTGATTGTAGAAGTATTGTCAACTAGTAAAGAAGTACAATTCACTTGTTTCTCTTGCAAATATTCAAGTATCTTCCTTAGCCACACAATCTATTTTGTTACTTCTACAGTAGTGTCATGTCCCCAGTCACCTCAGTGCCCTTTAGAGGTGATGGGGGAGCTCCTTAGAATAACAACCTGATAATTTTTCTTGCTCTAAACACTCTGTCACGTTCCCTCCCATTGATCTGACTCCGGAGGGAATATGAGCAGCATAGGAGAGGTGCTAATTTTCTCCCTAGTATCACATTATGAAATTATTCACAACTAAATATGTGTGCAATGCATAATAAACATACACAACATAATTAAACCATATTAACACACACAAAGAATGCATTTACCAGCATTTCATCATAGGCATAATAACAACATAATGCACAGGAATTCAGTTCCATTATTCAACTGGATCAACCTATGCATTCTGACATAAAAAAAAATCATTCATGTATATAAAATTGGCATAATCAGAGGCAACAGGAAACACTTATATTTTAATTGAAATCACCAAGAAAATGGCTATGGAATGAAACGTTCCAACCCAATTGTAGGTCTCTTCCCAACCTATATTCTTTTAGCACTCACAGACCACCCCCAAGCTGGGGCTATGTATCCACTAAGGAGGAACTACTCAGGTTCCCTCACAGCCTTAGGCACAATCATTCAGGCTTAGCCAGCACACAACTGACTCTGTCAAGCAAGTGGGGGGGACAGGGAAGGAGTTTCTAAGCCAATGATCTCAACCACAGAGCTACAATCATATCCAATTGGCTTCAGACAGGATAGGTACCCCCATCACCTCCACTCTCAGCCTAAATAAGGTCCCCTTCTCTGCTACACAGTGCCTTGTGCGCCCCTTACCTCAGCGCTGACCTGGGCAGGTATGGTTGGTCCCAACTTCTAAACCAAATATAATTGATCCCTCGTTGTATCTACCATGAAATATGACCCCCTGGTCTCTCTCCCACTGCGATCCACTCTTGGATCTTCCTCAATTCCTATCCACGTGAATCTCATTCATGGATTTCTCCTTTCGGGCCCCAAAAACTGGGTGCTCCCATGAATTTCAGGGCTCCTCACACTCTCAAACTCACTTTGGGATTTATATTTATGGATTCCCCACCGAATTTCACTTCCCACACAAACTCTTGGGTGATTTATGCACTTCAAAATGTAGCTTCTTTCAAAGTTGCGATTTCTGGTTTTTCCACAGCTGGGAATGCATAACATCCTCAGAATAGTAGTCTGGTTGATTCGCAATGGAATGGGGATGAGGGAAAGCTTCCTCCCATGAGGTAGAGTGACTTGTGGGTCAATTGAAAAGATCCCATACTCTTCCATACGAATTTCTGGGATGCCCATACTCCATCAATCTCATGAGTTGATTTTTGAAGTACTTCCTTACAACAGAAATAAATGACAGCAAGGAAAGTCAAAGTGGGTTCTCAAGGTGACAATTGGAAGCATTGGTTCAATCCCACAACCCCCTCACCTCTCCCTAGTGGATACACATATCCTCCTCATTTTAGTTGCATCCATAGACATCCCCTTGGTATTTTATTTGCATTATAATTTTTTACATGCTTTTACAATTTCCCCATGGCTTACTAGCACATGGATAGCACAATATAAAATACCAACCGTTTAAGGCTGAGCATTCACTAGAGGGGCCTTGGCCTTGAGCTCCATGCTAGAAATCATACATCACATATGCACAATATTTACATATCGAGTTGATACATTCTAAGGTAAAAAATGGGGGTATTACAAGTAGCCACATACTATGCCTTTGTTCTGGAATCTACTAGAACAGACTATTTGTGTGATATCCAAGAGACATCTCTGATCCAAGACTCATGAGGTAGCCTAAACTAGACACTTCATTCACTTTGTTTCCATCAAAGTCTGAATCAGAATATCCAATCTATTTGAAGTCATCCACATAGTATTTGTGTCCAAAGTCTTGAGTCCCCTTCAAGTATCTTAAAACTCTTTTTGGAACAAACCAATGTCCTTCATAGGGTTTTTGCATGAATTTGGAAATTATCCCAACAACAAATGAAATATATGTTCTGGTGGTTGTTATAGGTCAAATCTTCACTTTTCCGTCCGTATTCACATTGCTCTGTCGATCACACAAAAGGACAATATGGATGGAAGAGCTAGATTGACTTAGATGACTTGCTGCTAGAACCACATTCTTCAGCTGAGAATCTTACAGTTTCTCTTGATTTCACCACATATGAGCTACTCTTGCTCTAGCAAACCAGCGCACACCTCAAAAGATGCGTTGCTTTCCTCAAGGACAACTAGTGCACACTTTCCAAAGAGTTGCAAATGCTTGTTGCAAAGCATGAAAGTTGCTCTCTGTGCGCTACTCTTGTTATATGAAACTCATGCACATCTTAAGATGAAATCAAAAAATATATTAATATTACGAATTGGGATTAGTTGAATTTGGTTCTTCAACTTCCCCACCCTCCCAATTCAACCACCTCTCGATTCCAATTGCCTACCTTGTCCTATAAATACAAGGAGGATCCATGAGAGAGGGATTTAGAAAGAATGCTTTAAGGGTTGTTACGCTGGAGGAAAGTCCCAAGTCATTGTGAAGAGTAGGAGCCCAGGACTTGGTTGCAGAAACATCTTGACACATCAAGTATATTTGGATTGATTCATGTTTCTTTTTCAATAAAAAGGTGGAAATACCCTTCCTATCCCAAATTGAATGTCTATTGGATTGTATGTTCATTTGGCTTAATATATGATTATATTTGATGTTAAATTACTTTCTGATTTCATCATATTTATATATAGTCAAGATACATTGAGGAAGGTTTACTTTGTATTGTAGGCTCATCGAGCGGGAGATCAAGCGAAAGCTAGGACCATCCATCAATAAAAGGTGCATCTTTCGATATCTTTATCTTTTTCATTTGTAGGAACTAAATGCAATATAATGAATGTGTTTACCTATCAACCCCGCCCATTTTGGTAGTGTCTCTCCTCATTATAAGGTATAAATCCTGAACAACAGACTGGCGACTCCGCTGGGGACTAACCGTGTGTTTTTTCTGCTCTAGGAGACCTAGTTAGGGTTTCTTCTATTCCATTTTCAGTTTTTTATTCTTTGAGAGGTCTTGTAGGTCTTTGTTACATGTTCTTTATTGCTTGATTCATCTCAGTTTGTTGTTGCAAATCCTATTTCTGTCCTTCTGAGACATGTGCGATGGTTTACCCTACTTACAGTAGCGCATCTTTCCTTATGAGCACTGGTTTGTGTACTGAATAGTAGCGCATCTTTTCTAGTGTGCGATGGTTTCTACACTGCACAGTAGTGCATTTTCCTTTGTCTTCCAGTTTGCTATTAGGGTGTGATTTCCAGTGGTTTGCTTCCACTTCCAGCATGTTTCTTTGCTTCCCTGACTGACCCCTGAGACTTTGTATGTCTCTTTTGAGTCTTGTTTGCCTCTCCGATGTATTTTAGTTTGCCTTTGCTTGCTTGAGTACTTGGTTAAGTGTCTTCACTGCTTTCTAGCCCTTTTTGAAGTTCATGCACTATTCTCTTTTGGACATAGCTGCACACTCTTGCCCTAGTTGCTCGTTGCAGTCATGCAAACCGACGTTCTTAACGTTTGTTGTTTGTGGCAATGATAACACGCTTTCACTTTGTCTTATCCTTTCCATTAGGGTTTGACCTCAGGTTTGAGTCCTTAGGGTTGCTTTCGAAAGGTTGCTTAGTTTAGATACTTTCTGATTGACTTTTCATTTTCAATCCAAGTGAGTCAAATATTTCTAGTTAGCCTTCTTTTGAGTCCGTGTGCTGGTAAGGTCACTTTTTGGTTCGCTTGCTTACTTTTTTGCTTGCCTTAGTGTTTTCTTAGGGTTTTGATGCTTAGGAGCAACTTGTTTAGGTCTTCCTTTCTGTTACGAGCATCTATTTTCCCTGTTTCTTTTACACTTTATTTCCAAGACTAAAGTTCTTTCTTTTCGAAACAACTTGGTAGTTTGAGTCTTCCTCAAATCTTTTGATTCGTTTGTTTTGAGCCATTTAAGTGTTTGTCTTACTCACACTTCACATTTAGGTCTTACTTGCTCTTTTACAAAATATTTTTCTTTTACAATTATCAGAAAAGACAAAAAGTTTTTTAAGTAGCTTAGTAGTAAGATCTATCATTGTTTTGAAGTAGCATAGTTTGCTTTGAAATATTAAAAGAAAATACAAAAAGAAGTTTTATTTTAGGATTGCCTAGTTTTCGATTTTTGAAAGAATACAAACGGAAAAGAGAAAATTTTTTTGTGAATTTGAAAGCATTACTTTACATGCACTTTACTTTCATACAAACCATTCCATACACTGCACTACAACCCTTGAGTAACAAGCATCCCTTAAAAAGAAATATTAATAAAATTTATGAGCAACATTTTTCTTTTTAGGTATACACATCATCAACTAGCTTAGGCTAGAGTTTCAGATTTAAATCACCTTAAACAATCCGAAACTGGCTTCATTACTAAACAATCGTAGCACGAGTTTCTATTAGTAAAATCCATCTCTATCAAATAGTCCTGGGATGCTCTACTCAAACCAGAGTTAAGCACAAGGCCGTGGGAGATTGGAATTGTTGAGGATATCCCCTGACTTTGGTATTAAGCATAAACCAAAGTTGATTCACGTACGGGGGTCCTTTCAGACTTCGGGCTTTGCTACCCTGCCCATGCGTTTCGACTGGGCTGATGACTATCCCCCCAGGTTATTTCGTATTGATGGTAGCCTTAGTATCAGACCTTTAGGTATCTACATAGGTAGAGTGGGTGGTTATTCCCACTTCACCTCAGACAGACGTGGAAGGTAACCCTTTGGCAGTAATCTCGGGAAGGCGGTTTGGTGATTCAAACGCTTGCACCTAGTGGACCTCCAGAGGACACCACGTAACTGACCGTCGATACTCTGTTAGTCTGTTCTGGGACCTAATCATCCCAGACTTGCTTTCGAGAGTATTTGCCATTGTTTTCCTGGTTTGATTACTTAGGAAATTTTTTAGTGGTATGTTGTTTGCTCCTTAGTTTTAGTGGCCACTGGGTTTTTACTTAGTCTACTTTTCTATAGTTGTGGAGGACCAACATCTTCGTCGGTCTCGGAGGTTGCAAAACCTTCCCCCATCCATTTTGGATCCTCCACCGCCACCACGATGCCGGAGGACAAACTCCCGTGGTTCTTTTGAACTTACGGGAAAAATAGAGGTTCTTGGCGAACCATAACCCATAACCCCGGATCGACAAGTCTTTGATACTGTCGAGGTTTAGGACCTAACTGCTAGAGAGTTTAGTATTCCTTTCAACCCTCCTCTTACTGGACCAAATGATCCGCTTCTGGTACCTGTAGGTTTTCAACAACCTGAGTATAGTGCTTACTTGATTACACCAGGTTATACTATGACTAACCCAGGAGATGAGCAAGGAGTTCCTCAAAATCCCACAACTTCTATGGCTGCAAGGATTGTTAATCCTTCTTTCACAAACATTGCTACCCTGAGTTCATCGCAGACTGCTTCTGTTTCAACTCCATCCTTTAGTTTCAATGCTGGTACTCTAGGCATGCTGAGCTCATTAGCTTCGACATCTACCTCAGTTTCTACCCCAACTTTTGGACCAAATAATGTCCCTTTGTCAGGGATACCCACAGTAAATTTCACTCAGTCTTCTGCTACACAACAGTTTCAGGGTGTAACTCAATCTATGGCTTCCACTTCCACTATAGGATCGATTCCCTCTACATCTATGCCTGTCATGGGTACCATGACTGCGCCGTTTGTTACAACCACACCTGGTTTCAACCCCTATGCAGGTTACAATGTGAACCCATTGAACATACCTGCAGGGAGTATGCCCTTCTCTTTGTTTTCTGGAGGAGGGGGTAATATGTTTAACCAGTAGTATGGCAGGGTTAACACCTAGCCACAATGGACAAACACACAGGGATTTAATCTGCTTTCTTTTGGGTGGAACAATTTCAATCCTTTCGTTTCACAACCGATGGCCAGGGGCAACCCCAACCAATAGTACACGAACCAAGAAACGGGTGGTTCCCAATACCAGGTTCATGTCTATCAAATGCCATCGGCTCAACCCCGTTTACCTTTTCTGGAAACTTTGAACTTGCCATATCTTTCAAAGCTTACAAACGACCCCGTGCGTCATGACCCTACATGGCCACCTGTTCCCACTAAGTTTCCCTCAAACATACCAAAGTTTGAAAATAAGACTGGTGAGGACCCCGGTGACCATGTTACGACATTTCATCTCTGGTGCTCCTCAAATTCAATGAATGATGATTCCATAAGGTTAAGGCTCTTCCAAAGAACCTTGACAAGTGTTGCAACCAAGTGGTATATCGAATTTCCTGCAGCTTCCTTTGGCACCTTTCGGGATCTTGCTATTGTTTTCTTGAACCACTTTCAACTTCCCATCCGGTACAATGTCGGCACAGACCTTCTATCGACCTTTCGACAGAACAAAGCCACTCATATATCTGATCATATTCAGAAGTGGTGAAGGTGAAAGAGGCTCATCAAAGCCGACATCCCCCTAGCATTCTTATTAGAATTGTACCTTAAATCTCTTCTTCCTTATATTTCTAAGGAAGTTGCCACTTCAGGGGTGTCCTCTGAAGAGGAAGCCATTTTGAGAACCTAGCAGCTGGACTTGGTCTATGCTTAGTCTGGGCCTCTGTACGAAATTATTACTGATGCGCCGAGGTCTAATATAGACTTAGGTAAACCTAAACCTGGACCACATGCTGATGGAATTGTGGGTTCAGTCAACTCTACAGTGTTTGATGCCTTAACAAAGCAGGTTCACGCCCTGTCAGTCAAACAGTCTGCTGCAGAAGCAATTGTTGTTGCATCCTCCCCTTTTACAACTGAATCTGTACAACAGGTGCAGACAGACCAAAAGGGCTCTTGGCAGCCCAACAACAAAAGAAAGGGCAAGAAAGGGGAGGGAAACCAACAAAATCCCAGAAACACACAAAATGCCGAGGAGGGTAAAAAGGAAAAAAGGAAGGCTAAGTTCCCTTGCAAGCTATGTCAAGAGGACCACCTTACCCATCAATGCCCTCTAATGGAAGAAGCCCAGAAGCTGATCCGTGAGAAGAAACCAACTATCTTAAAAGATCCTTTTCCTCACAGACAGAGTTCAGCCTCTGGCAGCTCTAGTGCTGGGGGCACCACTCGTGCTACCTCATTTGATCAGTCATTCATTAACATGGTTAATTCATACGATCTATTGCAAACTTGAGCAAAGAATTATACCCCGGATCCGCAGCAGAAGGATGCTCATGAATCCTCTACTCTTCTTCACATACCAGTGGAGACGATGTTGAAGATACCGAAAGGTGTCTACAAACGGGCTGTGCACAACCCCAATGCACGGGCTACCCCCAACTACAATGTCGTGGAGGATTTATCCCAAACCCCCTGTGCCATGTCTACTTTGGAGGTACTGCAAAGTTGCCCATTGCAGTGCACTCCTCGTAGTGATTGGGAGTGTTGATTCATCCGCTATGCTTGCCCGTTTTGATATGAAAGATATCAAGTACCAATTGTCATATCATGTCTCTCTCCAGATAGAGGTTGTCCATGGTCCCATGACCATTTGAAGAGCTATTGTAGATGAGGGCGCATCCATGTGTGTAATGTCTATTTCTTGATGGAAAGCGTTAGGTGAACCTGAGTTAGCTCCCTCTAATACGGTACTTACCGCCTTTGATGGAAGATCTTTCTGTCCACACGGAGTCTTACCATCATTTGATGTCGAACTTGCAGGAAAACTAGTATCAGTAGAGGTTGAAGTTCTGGATGCCCCACTTGATTACAACTTGTTGTTGGGTAGGAGTTGGACATATGCTATGCAGGCAGTGCCATCAGCTGTCTTTTGGGTCATAATGTTCCCTCATGAAGGAAAGATCGTCACAGTCAATCAACTTTCATTTTCCCGGAAGATCAACCAGACTTCATCTTATTCAACTATCCCGTTGCTTGATCAGTCCTACCCAGTCATTGAGATTTTGGGAGTAGGTCTCTATGGATCATTAATAGCACTTTTGACCTACCTTCTCCCGTTAATTTTATTGGTTCTGAAGAATGTTCCTCTACTGAGACTTCCACGGTCGATTCAACGACAGATCCGTGGATTCTCCCTACTGATTCAAAACCATTGGTTCCTATATCTGTTGCAGAGGTAACCTACTTGGATTCACAACAAACTACAATAGAACATATCATGACTCCGTTGGTCTCTGCTGAGTCAGATATGGACTATGCCTCTGCATGGTCAATGGACTCTACCCACTCTCCTGATTGTTTAGACACGGTTTTGCCTTCTGACAAAATGTTTTTGGAAGCTATGATAGGCCTCGACCACTCTCGAGAAAATATACACTTCAAGCCCTATTTACTTCCCGTTCTAAACTTGATAGAGAGAGGTGAGTTCTCTCCGAGACCCAGTGAGAATGTTGATTTGTCCTCTATCCCTTCCACTTCACAAGCTGTTCTTGTCGAAGGGAATAGGGAAAATACATCAAGAACCATCCCGATCAACATTTCCACTGAACCTGGAGTAACGGAAAACATTTTTATTGGAGTGGACTGTTATCTTGATGAGATCATTCCGTATACCAATCTTTTTAATGATTTTCGCGACATCTTTTCCCGGTCTCATGAAGAGATCCCAGGCATTGACCCTAATTGAAGAAGCACTACGCTTAGGCATCTGTGCTTTTTCATGTATTTTTAGCTGTACATTTTGTAGAGTTAGCTTTGTTTACGATTGTAGTTACGTCTTATGCATTTATTGCTTTGTGTTTCAGATGTTGACTGAACACTTTATAGGGTTTGCTGATGGTGCTAGCTGCCACACTCGTCAGTTAGCCTCGGCTGCTTGGGTTATTTACTCACTAACTGGCCAACTGGTGTCTTTGGGAGGGGATTGTTCAGGTCCCACAACAAATAATGTGGCTGAATACAGTGCAGTCATAGAGCTACTCCGAGACGCTTTGTTGCATGGCATTTCACATTTGGAGGTACGGCTCGACTCACAGTTAGTTGTTTTTCAGTTACTAGGTGTTTATCAGGTTAGAGATACTACTTTGCTACGTCAGTTTATGCACATTAAGCTACTTGAGAGGCAGTTTGATTATATCACATATCAACATATTCCAAGGAACTTGAATGCATTAGCCGATTCATTTGCAAACTACGTTCTAGATTGGCATTTGCATCATTCACACACATAATAATTCATGCATAAAACACAATAACACACTTGTAAATAACCGATACTGTATATATATATATATCCGTATCAAAAAATAGTATGAGTTTGGATCGTAAGTCTGTCAAAGAGTCATGTCATAAGATACAAAATTGGGCTCGATGGCCTCAAAAATATACATAGAATATCCTTCTCCTATGGAGAAGGTGGGGCCTCATCTGGCTCTGCTGCCTCTCGGTAGCATATGACCAGCCTAGCCACTTTCCGTAGTAGCCTAATCCAGGATGGGGGCACAACAACCACATCCTCCTGCATGTCGAACGACATCCGCTTTATCCTGTAAGTTGGAACATCATGAGTCAGCCGACTCATCTTTCTCTCAATGGTTCCCAGCATGGCATCAGCTGCACCCACTTCTACTGGCCTCACAAAAGTGTGAGGATGTCCCTCAGGACACACTGGTCCAATATCTACACATGACACTTTGCTTCAGTACTTAAAACTCATCATAAAAATTATATATATAAAACATAAAAATTTAATAACTTTTCAAAAGCATAAACATACCTATCTCTCCCCAGGAAGCCCCTGGAGGAAGGATCAGCTCAGGATCGTTGCGGAAGTCTATACGCGCATATGGAAACTACTCGATAGCTATCACTTGTCTTTCCCACCAACCCCAGAAATCATCCTCATGGTAACAGAAGTTGCTCTCGCCAGCAACCTGGCGGAGGAAGATCTCACCCCAACGAGACAACATTGGCTCATGAGGGTTGATCGGGGGCAAAGGCATTCCCAAACTCATAGCAGGCACCCTTTCAAAGAAGAAGGTGCAAAGTATGCTTCCGTACCCAAATTTCTTCATCCTCCCGGTCTTACATCCAGAGAGTTGAAGCTTCATGTTGGCCAAAAGACTTGAACACCAGTCATATACTCTTCCGTGCAAGCATTCAGTACCCATGTGCATATAATGCCTCGAAGCAAGATGTTGCGTAGCACTCCCTCCCATTTGGTTAAGAACACTTACGATGACTTTAAGGGGGAAGCTTGCAATAGTCGATATCAGAATTTGACTACTGGATTTCTCAGTTCCCGGTACACAGTGAGTATTCACATACTCTTGCACGGACAAGGCACCCACATTGCATGAAGACCCTTTCAAGTTCACAACATCTCCCCTCCGAGAGAGACCCGTGATAAAGTAGATGTCATCGACAATGAGTTCCAGTATTTCACCTTGGATATTAAACACCAATGCCTCGACATCCCAGTATTGGACAAGCCTCTCAAGCAAGCGGTTTAGTGCCCGCATATTGACCGTTCTATAAATTTTCAATAGTCCACACCTTCGGAGAGCATGGAGGGTCGCCGGATCTTGTAATGCTATCCAATTCATCTCCTCATGCTCTCTTTCTCTCCAAACAAGAACCATCCTGCCAAGAAAAGGTCAATTTTTTAGTCCTCGTCATTTTTTACCCAACTTTCGGGGGTGTGCGCTACTGTTTAGGCTAGACATGCACGTTTGAGCGTTGCTTTCCTTGAGGAAAACCAACGCACACTACCAGTATGCCCTACTTTTCCTCATACACAGTAGCGCACACGCAAAACACGAGTTGTACATTGCTAGAAAATGATTTTTAACCATAAAAATTGACAAAAAAATGCATCAAATTGCAAGTTTGGGAGGAAATAACTTTCTTGGTGGAGGTAGAAGGTCAATTAATGCTCCGGTTTGATCGTGGCGAGTGAAATAAGATCAAGGTTTTACTCCAATGTGCCCTAGAAATTTCAATTTGTGATTTTTTTTTTTCAATTTGAAACTAGTTATATAAAATTGATTTTAATTTTTACCCACTTTTTGCAAAAGTGTATAGTTTCAAAATTGTCCCTAAATGTTCTATTTAATCACTAATACCTACAAGTTTTGGTGAGTTAAATTTAACCTAGGTATTTCAAATTTTCACTAGAATGTCAAAATATTAAATCGGACACGACTTATTTTCTTATGGATAGACCAATATAAGTACCATGTTGTTATTATTATGTCATTGAGAAAATTTGTCGATAGTTACTAATGCGATTGTTGAGATCCTATTCTTTGGCAGGTCATGAACCTACGATCCTAGAAGCTGTCTTTTAAGTCGTTTTAAGCTCTTGTTTTGACTATTGAAAAACTAAATGAGATTGTCGAGCAGACTTGTTCTCTTCAATCTCATTAAAGGAATTGAAGGTGCATCCGCTTAGGTATAAGTTTAACCCTTTTCCGGACTTTTGCGGATTACTTACAAAAAAGGAATACTCTAGTCATACGTGGCTAGAAGAGTTCTTCTTCCATTGTTTTACACTTTTTTTGGGGAGGAGACTAACTATATGAATAAGGACCTTTTGGAGCCTTCTTTAGGGTTTTCAGGCTCTCGAAACATGAAAACACCAATTGAGCATTCACCTACTCGGGCTCGACGTGAAATCCACGAGAGGGTATATAGAGGATTGTTTAAGTTTTTCAGACTCTATAAACATGAAAACACCGACAAGCATATACGAACCCGGGCTCGATATTAAAATCTACGGGTAGGTGTATGGAGTTATTGTTTAAGTTTTTCAGACTCCTTAAAATTGAAAACGCCGAAGAGCAAGAACAAATCTCGGCTCGATATTAAAATCCAGAGATCATTATTATAGAGTATTCTTCTATCTCTTCTTCTAACTCTGTAAAAAATGAAGAAGGTCCTGAGTCTTCCTCCCATGGGCTCGTTAAAAAATTTTACATGGTTGGATCTATTGAGTTTTCTTTCTTGGACTCATTAAAACAACAAGAAGGACATTCTTTTACCAAAAAGAATAAGGGATAAGAAGGGTATATCATATCTTTTCAGTTTCAAAGGAAGTTAAGTCAGTCATGTCCTTGAAACACAGTACCTACTTGATTCTATAATTTCAGTTGGGTAATAGTTTTTGACCTTATGGTGAACCTGATATCTGAGTTTTTACTCCCCTGATTGGTTATTCTTCCAATCATATGGAGGGTTTGTTAATGTCTCCTACATTGCAGGCTTAAATCACTTCTCCCTCATGTTTAAAAACTACTTAAGTCACTTTGTTTCGTGCTCAATGTTCAAGGATACAGCCTGTGTCGGCCATTCTGCAGTTTACCTTGACTTCATGTGTTGGAAATCCTAGTGTCAGTTTGTTTCATCTTGTTACTTGTCCTACTCCACATCAGCTCATACCTTTTGAGTGTTCCTCGTGTTGGATGATGGAATATGCATTAAGGCTTCCCTTCCAACGAAATTCTTCCCATCGACTTCAATTTATTATGCTCTGGGAATGAAGTTTAGAGTTTCGGTTAGTACCTTTGGCAGTTTCCCTCGTTGTTGAATAATGGGAATACATGAATGTCCCTTATTCGACAGGTTCCTCAGGTGTTCAACTTCAAGTCCACTTATTCACACTTGTTGGAACGTACTAGGTACCTTGGACCCCATTATCATTATCGATGGAAGTCCTTGTGTTTGTTAACGGTGTACATCAATGACCGGTAATCAATCGATACACCCCATGTTCGACTTCAGCTCATTTATTCGCATGGTTAGGGTTTGTACCTTGGTTTTTTTTGGATGAATACCTTGGGTTTCTGATAGCATCACCCTATTTATGTTATCACCCAAGTTGCGCAAGACTGAGCCTCACTCATTTTGGCTCTTCATGAGACATAGATCCAACTTGTTGTTATGGCTATGATCTCTCTTTTTGACATGGATCCACGCTTGTATTTCAGTGTCCATGCTCTATATATACATCTTCTAGTTATGTATTGGAGATCATACTACACATCTATATGATGTCAAGATTGTAATTTCTCGCTGACCTTGATCGTTGTTTCAGGTGTTTTTTGACTTGGTTCTGCGGTTTCTTGCTCCTCCTCTGACTTGGAATTATAATGTATTTCGGACATTGTTTCCCTCTGACCTCACACATTAGGGGGCATCTATTATAGGTCAAATCTGAACTTCTCCATCCGTGATCACATTGCTCTTTCGATCACACAAAAGGACACTATGGATGGAGAGCTAGATTGACTTAGATGACGTGTTTCTAGAACTACATTCTTCAGCTGAGAATCTTATAGTTTCTCTTGATTTCACCACATGTGCACTACTCTTGCTCTAGCAAACTAACGCACACCTCAAAAGATGCCCTGCTTTCCTCAAGGACAACCAGCGCACACTTTCCAAAAAGTTGCAAACGCTTGTTGCAAAGCATGAAAGTTGCTCTCTGTGTACTACTCTTGTTATATGAAATTCACGCACATCTTAAGATGAAATAAAAAAATATATTAAGATTACGAAGTGGGATTAGTTGAAGTTGGTTCTTCAACTTCCCCAACCTCCCAATTCAACCACCTCTCGATTCCAACTGCCTACCTTTTCCTATAAATACAAGGAGGATCCATGAGAGAGGGACTTAGAAAGAATGCTTTAAGGGTTGTTACGCTAGAGGAAAGTCCCAAGCAATTGTGAAGAGCAGGAGCCCAGGACTCGGTTGCAGAAACATCTTGACACATCAGGTATATTTGTATTGATTCATGTTTCTTTGACAATAAAAAGGTGGAAATACCCTTCCTGTCCCAAATCGAATGTCTATTGGATTGTATGTTCATTTGGCTTAATATCTGATTATATTTGATATTAAATTACTTTATGATTTCATCATATTTATATATAGTCAAGATATGTTGAGGAAGGTTTACTTTGTGTTGCAAGTTTATCGAGCGGGAGATCAAGTGAATTCTAGGACCAGCCATCGATAAAAGTTGCATCTTTCGATATCTTTATCTTTTTCATTTGTAGGAACTAAATGCAATATAATGAATGTGTTTACCTGTCAACCCCACCCAAGTTGGTAGTGTCTCTCCTCACTATAAGGTATAAATCCTGAACAACAGTGGTGGTGAGGTAGATAAGGATCCCCACAAGCTATATGTACTTGGTTGCATCCTCAAATTAATTCCCTTATTTTGATGTGAGCTTCAAGTTCTATTCCATTGGATTAGAGAGAGGGTTACACTCTGTCATGCCAAAATTGTTCAACAACTCTCCAATGTACTTCTTGTAGGAGATGAATATGTCCTTTGGATTCTGGGTCAATTCAATTCCCATGTAGTAATGAAGATGTCCCAAATCTGTCATCCCAAATCCTTTCTTTAATTCTTTCTTTACAGTGCAATGTATATTTCATTGTTCCTTGTCATAAACATATCATCTACATACACTACAAGATATAAAACAAATCTTCCAACTTTCTTAACAAACAATGTTGCATCATCAAGATTAAAGTGTTTGAAATTCAATTTCAAAAGATGCTTGGCTAACTCTTCGTATCATGCACGAGGTGCTTATTTTAGACCATACAAAGACCTCATGAGTTTGCATACCTTATGTTCTCTTCCCTTCACAACAAAACCTTTTTGGTTGAGAAATGAAGACATACTCTTTCAAATATTCATTCAATAAAGAAGTCTTCACATCCATATGATGAACTTTACACCCATTACGTGTAGCCAAAGGAAATAGAGTATGGTTGGTGGCCCATTTTGTTATTGGGGAGAAAGTCTCCTTATAGTAAATGCCTTATTTCTATGCAAAATGTTTTGTCACAAGCCTCGCCTTATGTTGATAAAGTGATCCAAATGATTTGTACTTGTTCTTGTAGACACATTTGCAGCCAATTGGTTCGGTTCCAAATGGAAGGTCCACCAACTTCCATGTCCCATTTTTTATTAGAGCTCGATATACATTAATTATGTATGGATTCTTTCCACTCATCATGAAAAACAACTTCTTTAAAGGAATTTGGTTCAAGGTTAGTAGATAAATTCAATTCACAACCATATGAAACATCCATATCATCTACACCACCTAAATTTGAATTATTTGATCTCCATCATCTTGTATTGTTGAAATTTTGGTTCTTATATTTTTTAATTCATCAGGATGAACACTTTCAAGTGTCTTCATGACCCACTTTGTAACTTTCTATGAGGTTCCAAGTTTCTTAGTTGGTGGTGCTTCATTATCTTCAAGATTCAACCTTCCAATCCTCCCAATCACATCATCCATTGAACCTCTCGTTCTACTGAATTTGCAAGAACTTATTCATGAGGGGTAGATGGTGCTGCAAACATAAATTCCAAATATTGATCCAATATAGGGAACCCCCTTCAATATGTGGAATCTCATTGTCGAATTCATGAATTGTCTTTACACGGGTAAATTTATCCAGTCGATCACGTTGGATCTCAATAGACTTGTCATTTTTATCATTTTAAGAAAAAAAACATCTTTGGAAAGTATAAACTAGAAAAATTGAGCATGTAGATCTAGGCACCAATATAAGAGAGATATATTGTGAAAGAGAGATGAATAGTCAACTATTCATGTAACAAATAAGATATCGTAGATCATTACAAAAAAAAACTATAATAAAGAATAGGAAGGAATGATGTATTTCATTGAGCATTAATGAATGGAGGTGAACAATATTTATATCAAGGAAATTCAATTTAGGTCAATAGACTATTCGAATTGCTCATGCAGTGCATGAGGTGCTAGTGAGGCTTAACTAGAGCCAAATACCCTCCCTTATCCATGCACACTCAATAATCTGAGTTACACTGACCCAATACTCCCCAATCACTAGGTTTGACTAAGTGATGCACATGAAACTGACTGTATGTGCATGCAAATCCCTAAAATATCTCAACTAGGGAACTTAAGGTTAATTAGGGTCAGTTAGGACCTATATTAGTGGAGTGCATCTAGTCCTCAACTAGTTATAGAATCAATCACTCCTAAAATCAGGGATTTTCCCCCTAAATCATGGAATGCACCCCAAAAACTAAGAATTCATCTTAGGGGTGACTTAGTCGGTTAATTTGGATGGGGTTTGGACCACTAGAGCCATCAATTCATGCTCTAGGTAACTAGGTATAGGGTTTTTACTCTAACATCATCCATAATCCTAATTAGGTGAAAATAAAAAAAATAGAAAAATGGATCCCGACAATTTGCAACCATATTAGGTACCCATGCACACATACAAATTCTATAAAAACTAGGTAAGAAGGAAGAAACCACATGGGAAACCCCCCCATAAAAGATAATGTAAAAAGAAGAGTAGGTTAACCTACTCAGAAAGTTTTGTGTGGAATTTGGTTACTAGTAGGAGTAAAGGTTGTAGCTCCAGAGTCTGAAGAGACATACTGGAGGTATTCTTTAATGAGAAATTAATTTGGGACAATTTCTCCAATGGATTATTCAATTTGGGAAGCTTATGAATCAAGGATGCATGGAGTAGAAACTGTTGAAAGTGCATACATGCAATTGGCTTTCTTCAGTGTGACAACTTTCTTGTTGCACTCCTTCTCTTCCTTTTCTTCAATAATTTTTTGTACCTACAATCTTATTCTTTATGTAGTCCTTTATTGTAGTAAGGAAACCATGGCTTCTCCTCTTTGATCTTGTCATCATTGGAGTCAAAATATTCAGGAGAATTCCTTGGTTTTTGCTCCTTTTTGTCCTTGTATGGGGGCCTTTTCTTGTTCGTTCCCTTCTTCCCCTCATTTGATGCAAGTGAATGCAACTTTGAGGTCTTTTGGAGGTCCATTTGCAAGAGCTTATATTGATCTTGAAGGAGGGAGGCAAGAAAAACATTCAAAGTAGGAATTTTGTAGGAGGTTCCAAGAGCCAATTTAGTATATAATGGAAAGCATAAACAAAGATAATATAATCAATACCCAATTTGAAGAGGATAGAGAGTACCATTTGTGATCCATACTTATTGATAATACGCATATATATTTACAAGAGAACTGATTTGAAATTGGTGAAAAACTATTGAATAGAGTCAAAATCACTTGGTCTCAAGTTCATGAGTTCCAACTCCAATTGATAGCCCCTCATTTCATCTTGTTTTCCGAAGAGAGTGGACAACGTAGTTCAAAATTCACTGGGATTCTTCTTGGATTCAATGTGGTAGAGTAGATCTAGATAAATAGAATAGAAAATCAACATGAATGCTTCATCCATTCTATTCAAGCATTTAGGATTTTCAATTGTTAAATTTGGTCCCAGCTCTGTATCCATTGTGATCCAATAGAGCTCCTTCATCTTCAAGAGCATCTCTACTCTTGATTTCCATTCCTAATAGTCGAAGGGGGTTAGAATCTGTTGGGGAGATAGGATATTCATGGCTGAAAAGAGCTCTTTAACAGCTGCAAAATCTTTTCTTCAACCTACGATCGCCTGATCCCTGAAAAAGAAACACTAGAACACTAACTAGTTAGCACCCCTGCAACTCTGATACCATGAAAAAATTGAGCATGTAGATGTAGGCACTAATACAAGATATATATACTGTGAAATATATATCAACAATCTACTATTCGTGTAGCAAATGAGATACCATAAATCATTACATAAAAAACTATAACATATAATAAGAAGGAATGATGTATTTCATTGAGCATTAATGAATGGAGCTGAACAATATTTATAGAAAGGAAATTCGAATTAGGTCAAGAGGCTATTTCAATTTCTCATGCAGATCATGAGGTTCTAGTGAGGCTTAAATAGAGCCAAATACCCTTAGTTATCCATGCACACTCACTAATCTGAGTTACAATGACCCAAGGCTTCCTAATCACTAGTATTGTTTGAGTGATGTACATGCAACTGTCTGTATGTGCATGCAAATCACTAAAATATCTCAACCAATGTGCTTAGGGTTAGTTACGGTCGATTAGAACCTAGAATAGTGGAGCACATATATTCCTCAACTAGTTATTAACTTAGTCACTCCTAAAATTAGGGAACATTTCCTCAAATCAGGGAATGTGCCCTCAAATCAAGGAATGCACCCCCTAACTAGCTGGAATGCATCTTAGGGGTGACTCAGGTGGTCAAATTGGATGGGGTTTGGACTACTAAATCCATCAAGTCATGGTCTAGGTAACTAGGTAGAGGTTTCTTTTTCTAACATGAAATTTTTGTTTACCTCATCATAAAAATGAATTATATGCCTTGGTGGTGTTTGATTACACCAAGACGATGCAGTTTTGAATCCTTGCACCAAGCTTGTTTCTTTTTTCCTTTGTAATTAAGGCATATTAGTGGAACCAAAGACCTTGATATGCCTCACTGAAGGAATGCATCCATACCATGTTTCATATGGATTCTTGTTTCCAAGAGCATGAGTTGGACTTCTGTTTCTCAAATAAACTGCCCATAAAATGGCGTCACCCCAAGAAATCAATTTCACATTCTTGAAAAATAGCATGGAGTGTACCATATTCAAGAGTGTCATGTTCATTCTTTATGCTACACCATTCTACTGGTGATTCTAAGGAACAATGGGTTGATGCCTAATCCCATGTTGTCTAATATAGGCTTCAAGTACTTTAGATGCATATTCTTGTCCATTATCAATACAAAGTGAATTGATTTGAGAGTGTGCTTCATTTTCAATCCATACATGAAAATTTTGAAATGTTTTAAAGGATTTAGATTTATCTTTCAAAAAATAAACCCAACTTATCTTGGTGCAGTTATCAATAAAGGTCATGATATATTTGTTATCATTTGCATAATCAATAAGCATGGGGCCACACAAGTCATAGTGTATCAAATCTAATTTTCTACATGCCATGGAATTTGAATAATGGAAAGGATGCCTACTATGTTTGCCAAGAATACAAGCATCACACCATTTCAAATTCTTTGGAATGGTGGGAAAACCATAGACACCATTCTTCTTCAACAAACAGAGACTAGCATAATTGATATGCCCATATCTAGCATGCCACAAAAGACAAGATGATCAATGTACCTTCTTCATGTTGAGAGTGGTATGCAACATTTCGATCTCTTCCATATGTCCCTTTCAAATTCAATAATATATCATATTTCCATCCAATCATGATGACTTGGTTGTCTAAGGATTTCCTTATGTCAACTTTCCCATCGAATCCATGGATGGAATGACCTTGTTGTCGAATGTGCACAAGAGACAACAAGTTTCTATGCAAATCTCGACGATAGAGAACATTATGCAATGCAAATTTAGTGAATTAGGGAAATACGAGTTTTATGGTGCCAATTCCCTTGGGTTTGAGGATGGATTTATCTATGAAATATACTACACCGTCTACATTATCATTCATTTCTTCAAAAAAATATCTTCTAAATGTCATGTGGGAGGTTTCACTAGTGTTAGGAATCCAGGTATCTCACCAACAAGCAAATTAAACATTGAACATACCTTAATTTACACTAATATTGCATAATGGAATGAGCAGATTAAGGAGATTTACTTGATTGAATAGATTTACCTCTTTCTTCTTTGAGATCTCCTTTCATGGAATTCTACATGTCTTGCCTCTTGTCCCTTCTTTCTACAATGGACACAATGAAGATTCAATCTCTCACTACGGTTATGTCTACCTCCCTTTCCACTGATATTTTTTCTTCCATGTCCTCTCTGAGAATGCATCTTTAAGAGAAAATCACTTCAAATAAGAAGATACAAAGTTGGCTACAATACAGTCTCTATAACCTTTGCAATAACATATACTACAACAATGGAATATGCTTAGCATGCAAAGTTAATAAACATGACTATTGTACTGGCATTATATGTGACCCAATCTTTCTACTCAAGCTTACATGATCTCAACAAATAAAACATGGATAGTTTTTATAAAAATTCATCTCACTATAAATATAATGAAGCTTGCAACAAACTCTATAATACAATAAACTCTACGATATAATCTCCGAGGTTAAGAAATATAAGATGTATGTCTACAATCTCTGCAAGAGTCTTACAATACGGTCTCTACAAGCTACACGGGTTGAATTTTGACACTTTAGAAAATGTTTTATTAATTATATTAACTCCTAACTAATATTTATTAAATTATTGATTTTTTAGAATATTTAAGGTTTTAATTAATTTTATTATAAATAATATCTATAAATGAGAAGACCTAAGATTCTAAAATTATAAGGGATTTTCTAAAATTTTATTAAATTCTTATTTAAGTTTTTAATTTTTTTTTTAATTTTTAATTTTTTATTATAAATAAACTTTATTAGTGAAAAGATCTAAACCACCTAATATTATAAAGGTCCTCCCTTTTTATATGTTAGAATACAATACTTTTAAAATAAAGGCAAAGTTTTCTTTGTTTAAGACTGGCTAGGTAAAGTTGTAAACCATTAATTCTATATTATTGTTAAGGATCTTTTTAATTGGGATTTTTATTCTAAAATTAATAGGACAATTTTGAAAAGAGACCTAGGGAAGGAAACTAGGGGAAGACGTAAGAGGGAGAAGAACTAAAAACTTAAATTGATCTCTAGGTTTTTAGGTCTTCCCTAGGTTCCTTCCCAGGCCTCTTACAAAAATGTCCTATTAATTTTAGAATAAAAATCCTAATTAAAAAGAACTTTAACAATACTATAGAATTAATAGTTTATAACTTTACCTAGTAAGTCTTAAAAAAGAAAGCTTTGCCTTTTTTTAAAATGCTTATATTCTAACATATAAAAAGCGAGGACCTTTATAATATTAGGTGGTTTAGGTCTTTTCACTAATAAAGTTTATTTATAATAAAAAATTTAAAAAAAAAACTTAAATAAGAATTTAATAAGATTTTAGAAAATCCCTTATAATTTTGGAATCTTAGGTCTTTTCATTTATAAATAGTATTTATAATAAACTTAATTAAAACCTTAAATATGCTAAAAAATCAATAATTTAATAAACCTTAATTAAGAGTTAATACAATTAATAAAACATTTTCCAAAGTGTTGAATTAACCCTAACAATAAAACATTTCTCAAATTAGACTACAAAACTCATTAAAATTAAAACCTTGGGCTAAGATACATTGTCGGCTTATGAAAATAATCTAGGGTTCAAAATATGTATTTATAATCCGCTACTCTCTGGCCAATCCATTGAGACATTTTCTCCTGATGATGAACCTGACTAAGAGGCTCGAAGCATTGAGACTAATTCTTTCACAACACAAATTTCCTCACTTTGAATTATTGGACTTTCAATCTTTTCTCCATGTCGTCTCATGGTATTCACAATTTCATCAATTCAGAGAAAATAACCTGTGATATATTTGTTTTCCTTCATTTTCAAGTGTTCAAATTGTCTTATGTAAGTTTGAAGATTGGCCCCTTTGACTTTAACATCTCCTTCATACACATTTTTGAGGTTGTCCCAAATTTATTTTCCTGAGGTGCAATGTATAACTTTGACAAATTATGATCCTGATAGTCCACCCAGAATTCCATATATGGCCTTTGAATTACATTCAAAGAGTCATCTTTTAGTTATACCTAGTGTTGGAGTAATATTTGGAATAGTGTATCCATTCACTACATCCTGCCAAACATCATGTCCATGTGACTGCAAAAACAATTTCATCCTTATGATCCATGAGGAATAATTCATCTCTTCAAACAATGGTAATCCATGCTTGGTATATTCATCATGCTTATCCATTATTCTTACTATGATATACCTTCCAGTGGTTAAATTGTTCCCAAAGCAACTTACTTTCATACCAATTGTTGGAATATTCAACAATACTGAGAAGGGGGGTGAATTAGTATTGAGCATATTTTATCATTTCAAACTTCAAATAGAACATATAAACATAACTATTAACAATGAAATTCATAATCACATAAACCATACGCAGTACACAAGAGATTTTACGTGGAAACCCAAATGAAAGAAAACCACATAATTGTTTTCTTATATAATATAAATATTATATTCAATTGATTTACCAGCACCTACTAGAAGGAATCACCCACTCCCTAAAGCACAATATCCAACCTGTAGAGAGGACATCAATCCTCAGTGAGATCCAACTCACCCTAGCACCACCTTGGCACCTTGATATGAGTAAGAGTATCAAGCTGTCATTGTCTCTTTCATTGTCACTTTCACTGTCACTGTCACTTTCACTATGTCAACTTTTACATGCCTCCAATCTATCCTCAAAATATGGAATAAAACCTTCAAGTATTTAATCAAACCCTAGAAACAATCATCCATAGACTTCATTTATTTTCTTCTTCAACCCATTAACATCATTATCATCATCAAACCCTAGGTCATTCCAAGAGAGGAACCCTAAATCATGCCAATAACATCATCATAATCCATGCCAATCACAATAATCTATGGCAATAGTATCACCATAATCTCTACAAGATCTTCACCAAGAGAGAAACCCTAATACATATGTAAGAAACATACCTTTTCCAACATCAAAAGATGAACCCTAGTCCATGAGAACCACATGCCTTCACAAGAGAAACCCTTGTCCATAGAAATATGTGCCTTCACAAGAGAAACCCTAATGCATGAGAGAGAGAGAGATGCACCTTCAATATCTTCACCAAGAAACTCTAGATCATGCCCAAAAATTTCTCCCTTGATCCTCCTCAAAATTTCACCCTTATCCTTCTTGAAATTGCACATGAGAGAGGAAGAAATTGGAATGTTCAAATGAAATGTTCTAATGTGTATTTATATATTTCCAATTCACTTTTTAATTTACTTTACGACCGACCTTCATTAATTTTTTCTTCCACGTTTTATGGGCTTCTTCAATGGGTCAATGACCACTTCATGGCTTCATCAAGGGGATTTGTCTTCTCTTCTTGACCACTTCATGTATTCATCAAGGGGCTTTGGGGATTCTTCACATCATCGTGATTATGTGGGCCCATCATCATTACTTTAGGCGCTTCTTTAAACTTCTCATCATCATGGTATTTACGGGCTTCTTTAAACTTCTCATCTTCATGGTCTTTATAGGCTTATTTAAGCTTCTCATCATCATGGTATTTATGGGCTTCTTTAATGACTTTAGGGGATTTATCCATTTGTGTACAACTCAAAGTGGGCATGTGGAAACAACCACATGTTATCTCATCCCGTGAGGGCCATGCTTAATAGTTATGCCATAATGGGACCACTTTGGAGTTATATACAATTATGTCAAAGTTCAAGGATTTTGAAGGCTTCTTTAAGACACTTCAATGTGGACTTATCATTATATCTTCGGGGGATTATTTAGGGGCTTCAAGGATTCTTCATTTGGATTTTGACATCCAATGGAAACCTTATTCAATAGTAGGGGCATAATCTTTAATCATAGATTGACTCATGCATTTAATAATATATCAATTTAACTACCTAACAAAGAAGGTGTCGTTAGGTGGGACTCATTACATCGATGACCAAACTCATGCATTAAATAATGCATTAGGATGGCCTCTTAGGTTAGCACACGTTCTTGTCTTCTCAACCTCCTCAATGATGTGGAACATCCTAGGATACCATGGATCAAATCGTACCAATGGCTAAATATTACTGAAACCATAGTTCCTTAGTCTTTGTCTTGACAAAATCCTCAGATTTATCTACGTCAGATGGTGTGATATCACTCATGACTTTGTTCCAATGCATGCATTTCTAGAGTCAACAATAAATCCATCACTACAATAATGAAAGGTACCCTTCACTTTGATTGAAAATTGAGCAATACGCTCATCAAGGACCTTCTTGTAGGAAGCAAGTAAGAGAAGGGCACCTTCATGTCAATAGAATTCGGAGATGCAATAACTTGAAAAGTTATTGAAGTATCAGCGCTCACATCTGGATATCATTCAATCCCTACTACTCAGTGGTGCTCTATCATTGAAAAGAAAAAGGTGTAGAAATTTTGGATGTGTTGTATCCTACAAATGGTGCCTCCTTGAGAGATTTAATCCTTTCATGTCTTGCCAAGCACAATGTCTCTAACCCACGATGGGAATTATTGTCAATAGTTTTCAAATTCTGGAATCTCAATTCATGGATGCCTTATGGGGAATACAACTAGAACATTATGGTGAGAAATCATTATGGGTTTTCAACCCTCTTCTTCTTTATTCCATTTGGATTGGTAAGAAGGTAGCCAATAATTCAAAGGTTGAAAGTTTCTTGGTATGGATAGACGACCAAGCTATGGCTTTAGTTGTTTATGTTTGTTTTGGTGCATTGTCTTCTCTATCATGGAAACAAGTCGGAGAATTGGCTCAAGGGATAGATGTGATCTGATAACCCTTCCTTTGGGTAGTCAAGGTTGTTGACAACACCCTTTTCAATATGTTATATGATGTGCACATGGATTGGATAAGAGATCTAAACAAGAAAGACCATGGAATAAGCACTAGAGGAAGAGTCATCAGACTTTGCTCGTCCTCGACACAAAATGGGGGCAAAGAATTGAAGAGGTCTATGGATTCAATCTTGAATCCGTAAGACCTGGTGATGGATTGAATGACAAGAAGGTTTGATACCTTAAACAACATTAAGGTTTGATACATTGAACAACTTGATCTACATATAGGCTAGTCGCCATTGTTTGACAAATTAAAGCTTTGGATACCTAAAGAAGTACAAGCAATCGAAAAACCTTACTATCAACATCTTTACCAAATCTACTTTTTTGGTCAAGTACCCATTGGCCCTCTAGTATCCATATTTATTCTTTTAGCTCATTATCAGCTTCTTTTCGCACTTGCGCCTAGATAATATTGTTGCTTGGTTGTATAGTCAGCATGAATAGTAATTATACCCTAATCTAGGAATGCACATATTTAGTGTAAAATTAGAAATTATGAACTTTATGAAAGGAAATCTAACAAAATCACTTGGTTGTAGATTGATGCTTGCCTGAAATACCTCATAGTCAGAAATTTTGGATTTATTCCAACTGAAGCGTGTTCTTACCTGAACAACACCATTGAACAAGCATAGGATCATCTTTCAAGAAGTTAAAATTCAAGGCCTACCACCCAAATATTGATTAAAAAAGTAAGTTTCAATTTGCATACATGTGCTTCTTTAGCTCTTTCACCCAATGCAAATGCTTATTTTCTAACTTAGATGTAGGTTAGAAGGTGGAGAAAGCATGCATGTTACCAGGTGGAGCTAGCATGCATGTTGAGGGTGACAAAGGTAGTGCTAGCAGAAAAGGTTGTTTGGCATCACTCTAGTGAACATGGAAGAATCGATTGCAATGATATGGAACTAAGGTATCGATTGTAGTGAGGATGACAAGAAGCGTGCAAATCCTCCAAACAAACCACTTAGAAATTTGTTAAAAATAATTATTTATTTTCTTTGACAAATAGAGAAAAAAATGCCCACCGCCAAGGCTAATTTAGTCCCATCAAAAATTAAATTTAAGAAATTCAAATATTCAACAATTTTTTTTTTTTTTTTTTAAATGCATTTAATATAGTTAGTTGGAAACTGTTATGCAACCAAGTACCATATACAACATTGAAATAGAAGAAATAGACCAAAAGAAAGTAATCCATGACTTAATAATGAAGATCTGAGATGAATAAAAATCCTCTTCGAGGGAGGAACCTCCTTACACAATGTATTAAGTACAAAAGACAAGACAAGATACAATGATGACTAAAATGAAAAAGGTCTCCTTCCTATATATAAGAGACAAGGGGGTACAACAACAACTAATAGACCCACTAATAGACCCAAGCCGACATCAATAATATG
Source organism: Larix kaempferi (assembly GCA_027924585.1). NCBI lineage: Eukaryota > Viridiplantae > Streptophyta > Pinopsida > Pinales > Pinaceae > Larix > Larix kaempferi. Next base: position 7,851,163 of record BSBM01000866.1, read on the forward strand.
TAAGGCACCATGATAAAGGGGTAATGTTCCAATATTTAGGTCTTAACATGCCCCTCCCCTTTAGACAAGTGTTGTCCTCAACGCTTGATTAGTTGTGGATGATTTTGTATGAAGGAATCATCTTCCCATGTTGAATCTTCCACTGGAAGGTTCTTCCATTTGATGAGGTACTCAGTAATAGATCGATTACGTAGTTGTTTGGTCCTTGTTTCTGTTAACACTCAAAAAGTGCTCACTACCTCATCTACCCCATTACATGACTCATTTGTCCATATTTCCTACCATATTTGCCTCCAAAACCACAAAAAACCATTAAAAAGCCTCCAAAAGGCCAAAAAACCATTAAAAAAGCCTCCCAAAGGCAAAAAAAACCCCTTTTTCCCCAAAAAATAATCCAAAATTCCTCCAAAATAGAAAAAACCCTTTAAAATGGAATAAAAAATACAAAAAGAGGAAAAAGAGGGAAAAAGAAAGCAAGAACCCTATACAGTTGACCTAAACCATATGGTGCCCAAAACCATGGGCCAGCACTCCACCACTAAAAACCTATAAATAGGTGATGGAGGCCCCTCATTTCATATCCATAGTCAACCACACCCTTACTCTGCCAAAATCACTCCTAAAACCCTAGCTCACCCTTGAGCTACTTTCACATTTGAGTGCCCCTTTGGCCCATTTCCAAAACCCTTTGGAGAAAGAGAAAGGAGAAAAACTGGAGCTTGGAAGCAACCCTCTTGGACTGCTGCAAAGGCTTCACCAACATTCACATTGGAGGTATAATCAATACAAAAACTATTTTTATTATCTTGTCTTTTCTGTTTATGTACATGTTTAGAGTAGTTACTATTTTACTGTACTGTCTTTCATTTACTGTTTTTTCTGAACTGCTACTAAGGAGTCCCTTCTCCTTAGTAGGTGCTCATTTGCACAAGCTACGGTGAAAACCTTAGCCACAGTTTTTGGCGACTCCCCTTGTATTCCTTTGAATTTCTGGTTATAGTTTTAAAGTTTTAAATGTTTTTAATTTTCTGCAATATTTTTTCTGTTTTTTCCTTTCGACTATCCCTTTCGGCTGCCGTAAACCGCGTCTTTTGCCCCCCACAGTTGCATTCCGACCACGTCTTTCAGGCCTTTACCTGCAATCCGACCGCAACTCTCAGACTATTTCCTGCGATCTACCGACGGTTTCCAGTCTGTTACCTGCGATCTGACCGCGGCTATCAGCTTGTTTCGTGCAGTCCAACCGCGGCTGTTAACCCATTTTTCCGTAGGCCGCTTGTGGCTTTCTGCCATTTTCCTGAAACCTGCCTACATCTTTCGGCCTGTTTCCCGCATCCTGCTTGTGGCTTTCAGCCATTTTTCTGCAACCCGCCTGCATCTTTCGGCCTTTTTCCCGCGTCCCGCTTGCGGCTTTCAGCCATTTTCCTGCAACCCGCCAGCGTCTTTCGGCCTTTTTCCCGCGTCCCGCTTGCGGCTTTCAGCCATTTTTCTGCAACCCGCTTTCGACTTTCGACCTTTTTCCCGCAGTCCGCCTGCGTCTTTCGGCCAAAATCCCGCAACCCATCCACGACTGTTGCGCTGTTTCCCGCGGTCCGACCGCTCAGATTTGCCATAGACCCGTGGTCTGTTTTCTGCACTTTTTCACTGTTTTGAACCCAACACTTTGCTGCAATATTTTCTGCACCAGCACAACCATCTGTCCTATCTGCAGCCATACTTCCCTACAGCCTTTTTTCTGCAGTATTATTTCTATTCCATTTACAGAATACTTTTTTTTAAATTTCAGCATTTTAATTGAAAAAAGAAAATTTTGCATTTCAAAGTTTAAATTCTGTATTGTTAGTTAGAAAGTTTCCCACCCCGTGGCACTTTTACTTTGGTTCATCATCTCACACGCACACACTATGTCACCTAATTCAAGTGAGCCCTAAAATACTACTTAACACAACCAACATTCTAACCCCACTTGGGGAACACATAAGGATCTTGTAGTTAGGTAGGATCGGGGGGATAGGCATCCAAATAACACCCCTCGGCTGCTTACACTTGAGACATAGCTGTTGTCCATTAGGGAACCAAAATCTCCTAGTATTTTTTGACACGGTTTAAAACCAATTTATCGGGAAGGCCTCTCCCCTAGGAGGGTTGAAGTCGCCAGACTGGTTCCGAAAGCCTGAGTGGAATACCGCAATCCATTCAGTAACCAAAGGATGCCTTTCGCAGTTCTCGGTGTATCACCCGTATGGGGATACAACGGCGATAGAACCAAATGGAAGATTCACCCAACCGAACGTGTCATGAACGGGGTATATTAGTTGCTTTTCTTCTAGGATTGACTACCCGGTGTCCCTCCCGATAGGGGGATATCTTTAACCACTTGGCTCTACTATCCATATTATCTGACTTGGATTTCATCACCTTGCAGAGGATATGTCTAGTTGAGTCAGAATACTATTTAGCTAGGTGTTTGCATGCTCCTTTACCTCCTTTAGGTCTAGCGAGTCCACTATTTTTATTTTTTAGGAAACCTACTGCTTGTTGGTATTCTGACCATTTCTGTTGATACTCCACTTATTGTAGCATAGATGTTACAGTAAGTGTTTTGAGTTGATTGTTGGCCTGAGTGCCATATTTTTTGTGCTCTCCTTCTGCACACTCGGTTGCATTAGGGTTTTTGAGTTGTTTTTCACTCAACACAACCCCCAGATACTTGACACCATCTGTCACCATTGAGTCCCCGAGACATTCTCGGCGCCTCCGGGGCGAGCCCCCATAACATGGTTCACTTGACATCACCCGTCATAGACATAGATCTTCATCACTTGATACCACTCATCATAGATCTCGAACTTTGTCACTTGACTCCACTCGTCAACGGCATAGAACTCCGTCACTCGATCTAGACGCCCCTTATTTTACCTCTGATTCTGAGGCAGAGTCCAAGAACCCCACTTACACTGCACCCACCAGCCCCATGGCTGGTGTGACTTCCACCCCTTTCTTTGTAGGGACCATTGGTGGAGCATCCACCACCACACCAACTACCACACCTGCGTTGGGTATGCCCTCAATGGGGCCCACATCTACCATTCTGATCACTGTACCCATTCCAGTAGCTGGCATACCTATCCCCACTCCATCAGTGACTCACACTACCCTTGGCGGTGCAGGACCGTCCCATACCACTTTTGTCCCTCCACTTGGGGGCAACATCCCAAACCTAGCCCCTCCACTTGGGGGCATTGGCCCCAACATGGTCACAACCACTAGTATGTCACATCCTTCTACTAGTTTTCCATTCATGGCTAGTCTCAACCTTCCTGACCTAGCTAGACTGACTAACGATCCCATCAGATATGTCCCTGCGTGGCCTCACATACCCACCAAGCTCCCCTCCGACATCCCTAAGTTTGAGGGAAAGACAGGTGAGGACCCCCAGAACCATATTATGTCCTTCCATCTATGGTGTTCCTCCAACTCCATAGTGGACGACTCTGTCCGCCTCTGTCTGTTACAGCGCACCCTCACTGGCTCTGCAGCTAAGTGGTACATCGAGTATCCCCATGGGACCCATGCCACCTTTACTTCCCTTGCCTCAACTTTTCTGCAATTCTTTTAGTTACCTGCCCGCTATGATGCGGGAGTTGAGATCCTACTGTCTTGCAGACAGAACACGGCTACCCACATCACTGACCACATTCATGAGTGGCGTCGATGCCGCAGCCTCTGCAAAATCAAGTTAGACGACCGTATCTTCTTAGATTGGTTTCTAAAATCCCTCCTTCCTGTCATTGCCAAGGATGTGGCATCCGAACGACCCCAGTCCAAAGAAGAGGCCATCCTCAAAGCCCAGCAATTTGACCTTATTTACACCCAGTCAGGTTATCTGTATTCCATCATACCTGATGCCCCTCCGGCGATTCCTCCCGACACGATGCGCCAGGGGCATCCCATGCCGCAGATGGCATCATTGGCCGTATTGCCTCGCATCCTCAACCCTTTTCCATAGCACGTCCTAGCCATGGCCCCGACCTTTCGCGGGCTACATCTCAATCCAGAGCAACCAATTCGTATGCTCCCATGGCACATCACCACCATTCCCACGGACCCTCATGTCCACCTTAGTGCTTTGGTCATGCATCCCCCTCTTACGTCCCCCCGGTCGCACCTCAGCCATATGACCACCCACAGGATGCACCAGCCCCTGTGTCCTCTCAAGCCCAACCTGCTTATTACCCGCCACAGGCAGCCCCTGCGGCCAACCCACAACCCATTCCGCAGATGTATCAGCAACCCCCACAAGGTTCAGCACCTGCGCAGCCTCCACCTACTTATTATCAACCGCAGCCTGCTCCTGCACCTGCACAACCCCTGAACCCACCTGCTGCCCAAGGGCAAGTGTACGCCCAACAGAATCCGCAGCAGAACCAAAATAACCAGCGCCAACAGGGCTAGCAAAACCGTGGCAAAGGCCGTAACTGTGGGAATAACCCCCCTCCAGACCAAGGCGGTCAACCTCCCAATCCCCCAAACAACAATAACGCGGCACCTGCCAACGAGAACCCTGATCGGCTGCCCAAGCAGGCCAAAAATCCTAATCTGTGAACAAACCATCCTTGTTCTATTTGCGGGCTCTATGGCCACTACACACATGCTTTCCCACATTTGGAGCGAGCTCGGCAACTCTGGACTGATGATGCCCATCGCTAAGGGCACGCAGCTCCTCAGGCGCCACCCAACCCCCCACCACCTCAGCATCAACCTTTGGTGCTACAAAACCCCTTACCAACCCAAGGCGTAGTGAACACTCAGCCGTTGGCCCCCCCTCAAGGAAACGCACCACCACAACAGCAAATCACTTATGTCGCTCCTAATCAACCCATGTTAGACTCAGGTAGCCATCACTTGTTAATGATGTCATCCACCGATGTCAACCTCCAAACTCGTCGGAACCAATATGGCTCCACCCCTGAAGCCCCTCCCGTCGACAAAAACACTAACGCTCATCCCACTGATTAGACGTTACGTATACCTCCGACTCCACTAGATGGCGCCTCCAAAGCACCTCGCTTCCCTTTTCGTCGCATCAACAATAATCCCAATGCTCGCGCTACATCAAATTACAACATTGTAGATGACTTAGCCCAGTCCCCCGCAGCCATGTCTGCGTTAGAGGTCTTAAAAAACTGTCCTTCACAGCGCAAGACTTTGCTCTCCGCCATTGGCGCTATTGACCCAAATGATTCATGACTGATGGCCTTCGATTTGGACCAGTCCGAACCATGCCTGCCTTCCACTTTAGCGTTCCAAGTTTCTGTTTCCGTTCGGAATCTTGTCATCCATTGGTGCATTATCGATGAAGGTGCCTCTACATACGTTATGTCCACATGTGTTTGGCAGAAGTTGGGATCCCCTACTCTCCAGCAGTCCACCACTGCGTTGCGAGCCTACGACGGCCGTTCGGCTCAACCCCAAGGTCTCTTAGCTAATGTCCCCGTCCAGTTGGCTGGAAAAACCGTGCTCATTGACATAGAGGTCATCAATGCCCAACTTGATTATAACCTCTTACTTGGTCGAAGCTACATGTATGCCATGCGGGCGGTTGCCTCATCCGTTTTTCGTACCATGATGTTCCCCCATGACGGACGCGTGGTCATGATCGATCAACTCACCTATTACGATCCCAATGCCCCCGCTGCACCCAAAAATGTTCTCCCCATGGTTGAACAACCTGTTTGTGGTGCAACTACCTCATTTGTTTCCTCCGTGGGACCCGGAGTTTACTCAAATACACCGATGACCTCAACATTCCAATCCATTCCACCCCTGTCACCCGCGACCGAAGTATCTGACCTATGTACCATTTCCCACAATACACAAACACCCAACAATCAATCACCCTTGTTACCCAAACCACCATTGGTACCTAGTCACATTGGTGTTACACCCATCCACACAATCCCCTTTCTATTCCCTCCCTCGGGAGTAGTAAGCGCCCCGGTTATGGCTACTCTCAGCCTCCCCGGGTTAAACTTAGGATTACCTGTGTGGTATATTTCGCCTCTCGTTCCCCCGCTGACACCAAATGTCGTGATACAACTGGTGCAACCCATTGCCACTACTAGTCAACCACCTCCCGGTGTCACTACCCCTTCGTCATCTACGAATCGCCCCCCTCTTATCAAGCACACTGGGGGCAGAGGCCCACAACCATACACTGTTGTACCCCCGCCCGAAATAGTTAAAAACCCCCCCGTGTTTCATGCTCCTCCCAAATGCTCGTTTTGTGATGAGTTAGGCCATCCGACTCATCAATGTCCACAATTACTTGCATTACAGGAACACATGCAAATGCTTGACGACGACCCCAACATCCCAATTGTCGAACTCGATCCAACCCCTAAGCCTCGTGATAAATCACTGCGTACCAACCACCCTTGTGCAATATGTGGTATTTACGGCCATTACTCACATCACTGTCCTGATCTCCCAGATTATAGAGCAGCTCTCTACGAGATGAATAATTTGGACCTTGAGACGGCACCCCCCACAATTGAGGAGATCCACCCCCCAGTATCACCCTCATCCGGAGAGATTAACACCATTTATATGATCTCTTCGACTACCACTCCCTCGTCAACCGATTTGACAACTCAAAGTTTCCGCAATGATGAGGAGATTCTAGAGGCTCTCACTGCCCCGGATTATCCCTGGGAAGACATGCACCATCGTTCCTATTTCCTCCCAGAAGAGTCCTCCTCCACCACAACCACCAAATTTGTGGTTGAGTCCAATGATTTCCTTCCCACCAAAGTCGATTGGTTTAAGGATCCCATTCCCGCTCCTGATGCCTTTAAGGAAGGTAACATGGCCAACATCTCACCCACAATCCAAATTGATATCGCTGCCCCAGGGGGTGCCCCTGAACTCATCACTTTAGGATCCTCCTGCAGTGAATATGAGATCGGAGCGTACAAAAAACTTTTCCAAGAGTTTCGTGATGTCTTTGCTTGGTCTTATATCGAAATGCCTGGTCTTGACCCCGCTATCATAGAACACCACATTGACACCACTGAGTTAGGGGGCATAATAGATTACCTCGATCCTAGGATAAGGGGGATGATCAATCATTTTGAACCTACCCCATCACATCTATCTCATCACGTCAATGAACCCATCGTTCAAACCAACACATATGTGATGCACAATCACAAACCCCATGCACATAGCATGGGGGCAGGTCATTAACCCTGCTCACTTTTTCACATTTGTGATCTCAACCATTTTTTAGGTCACGTGTCACTTGTATATTTGATTTGATTTGATACGCCTAGTATTTCGCCCCCGCGGGCCATCATTTCTCCCCACCACTACATCCTTCGCTTGGTGGGCTCACCTTTATTTGTAGCCATTTTTTAACCTCGTTCTTTCCTTTGACCATTCCGGAGTCCTTATGACCTCCGTTTTTTGCACCATTTGCACTGTCGGATTCATTTTTCCGTGCTCGTGATGATGCTTGAGATCATTTCTCGCTCTCACTAGGGACCAATATCACTATTGTGTCCCGACACCTTATCGCCTCGGTTTGTGTGCCACTTCGTCCGCTCTCCGTTTTTGATATATTTTATATCATCGAATTCATTTTTCCATGGCCGTAATGATGCTTGAGATCAGTTCTCGCTCTCACCCTCATATTTTTTGGGTATTTTTTCCAAAATGCCCCCCGTCGCCTCGGTTTGCGTGCCACATTGGTCGTTATCCATTTTTGACACTTTTTATATCGCTGGATTCATTTTTCCGAGCTCATGATGATGCTTGAGGTCATTTCTCGCTCTCACCAGGTACAGTTTCAACATTGTGTCCGAACACCTTGCTGCCTCGGTTTGCGCGCCACATCGATCGCCATTGGATTGTTCCACTTTTTTACATGAGCCATTCACTCCTGTCATACTGCAATTATTTCATTATTTTTCCACCATTCTTTATCCCGCAAGGAGGTCCACCAGTGTTCCCCTCCTCCCTCATTCTTGGTCATCATCAATGTTCCTTGATTGAGCACTTCCTCCTTGCCTGGCCATTCCTTTTGTTCGGTATAATTTTATCCCTTTTTCGGGCCGGACAAGTCCTTTACGAAAAAGGCGCTTAGGGAGTTTTTGTTAATCTCTTTTCTGACTCCTAAAATAATGAAAAGATCGTCGAGCAATCTTGCTTCCTTTCATGCTCGTTAAATTACCTGAAAGGGCATCTATCTGGAATAAGTTTAACCCTTTTCCGGACCTGGTAGACTAATTACGAAAAAGGAATACTCTGGTCACACCGGCTAGAAGAGTTCTTCATTGCATCATTTTTTGCTTCTTCGGGCCTTAGAGACTAACACACGAAAAAGCACCCCCCTGGAGTCTTCTTATTTGCTTTCAGACTCTCTAAAATTGAAAGCAACCACGAGCATGCACTGTCCTGGGCTCGTACAAATCCACCTGACAGTACCATTCCATTATTTCAGAGTCTCTTTATCGCTTTCAGACTCCTTAAAATTGAAAGCAATCATGAGCATGAACTGTCCTGGGCTCGTATAAATCCACACGACAGTACCATTTTAAACACACTTCTTTTAGTTCCTTAACCCATGAAGAAGTCCCCCCGTGCCTCTCAGCACTATGATCAATCATCTTGGCAGCACCCCTAGTCAGGTCGCCTTTGTTCAGAGTACTTTGCAGCCTCCTGCCATTTTACACCAACTTGAGTATCACTCACCCCAGTCACTATCCTTGATCCATTACAGCTATGATCCATTTCCCACCAATCAGTTTCACATGCTGCCCGATCATCCCCGCCATCATACTCTGAACAAAGGAAGTTTGAGTCCACCCACTCTACTTGCCAGTTATCCCCCACAGTATGTCAGTCCTACCATCAGTACTCTCACACTTTGGTTCTCCACCTCGTGCTCCTATTAAGGAAACATCATTTCCTTGCTAGTTGCAGGTCTCCCTCTATCGACGACAACCCCTCTATTCCAGAGGATAGACCCAGAGGTCCCTGCGCCTTGGACTCATCACCATCTATGGTGCATGCCTGCGGACCATTTTGAGAGGAGTCATCAGTGCCTCTCCGAGTGGTTGTTTCTCACATGCTCGACTTCAACACCTTGATCGCATCATTGAAAATCACGTAGGGTTTATATCCCTTCAGTTATTGGTCGAAGACCCCGGATTTCCCCTGACTCTAGCACATTGGTGAGTCACTTCGGAACACCCAGTTATATGTTCCCGTGGATGTCCGGGTTGCGTTGGCGATTGTATTTGGAAGCCATCCAGTTATATGCTTCCTTGAGTACCCAGTTCAGTGTACCATTGAGGATATGACTCCCCGTCACTATGATCCAGCAGCTCATCAGTTCCTCTTGTACCCCACTCAGTAGCACTGTTGTTATTCCAGTGTATCAGTTCTTCAGCTCAGACATGGTTAGCCCAGCAGTATGTACCAGATTTGTGTCCCCTCTGGACCCTTATGATGTACACAGTGGTTCTCTATGTATCTTGCAGGTCCCCCTTTTTTCGGGCCTCACAGTTATTTTTTATGTATCTTGATACGAGCATGGGTATGCCCGCCTCGTCCATATATTGAGATTCTTCCTCATTCATTATTTGCGTCCATGTATGTTTCAGGTCCCCATATTTTGGACCCCATTGTTATTATTGTTCTATATCTTGATACGAGCATGGGAATGTTCGCCTTGTCCATATATTCAGATTATTCCTCATTCATTATTGAGGTCATGTACTTTCAATTTTTGCAGTTTGTTCGGGACCGTTGTTCCGGGCTCTAGTTCGTTTCTTCTCCTCTCCACACCCCAGGAAAACCATAAAAGACTTATGATGTCTATCGGCCATATGATGAACTCCTGCCCTCACACATCAGGGGGCAATATGTTAACACTCAAAAAGTGCTCACTACTTCATCTACCCCATTACATGACTCGTTTGTCCATTGTTCCTACCATATTTGCCTCCAAAACCCCAAAAAACCATTAAAAAGCCTCCAAAAGGCCAAAAAACCATTAAAAAAGCCTCCCAAAGGCCAAAAAACCCCTTTTTCTCCAAAAAATAATCCAAAATTCCTCCAAAATAGCAAAAACACTTTAAAAAGGGAATAAAAAATACAAAAAAGAGGAAAAGAGGGAAAAATGAAGCAAAAACCCTATACAGTTGACCTAAACCATATGGTGTCCAAAACCATGGGCCAACACTCTACCACTAAAAACCTATAAATAGGTGATGGAGGCCCCTCATTTCATATCCACAGTCAACCACACCCTTACTCTGCCAAAATCACTCCTGAAACCCTAGCTCACCCTTGAGCTACTTTCACATTTGAGTGCCCCTTTGGCCCATTTCTAAAACCCTTTGGAGAAAGAGAAAGGAGCAAAACTGGAGCTTGGAAGCAACCCTCTTGGATTGCTGCAAAGGCTTCACCAACCTTCACATTGGAGGTATAATCAATACAAAAACCATTTTTATTATCTTGTCTTTTTTGTTTTATGCACATGTTTAGAGTAGTTACTATTTTACTGTACTGTCTTTCATTTACTGTTTTTTCTGAACTGCTACTAAGGAGTCCCTTCTCCTTAGTAGGTGTTCATTTGCACAAGCTAGGGTGAAAACCCTAGCTACAGTTTCAGTGATTTTTTCATGTTCCAATATGACTCTTCCTTCTTCATCAAGCTCGGGAAAGATCGTTTGAATTGGAATCTTGTCTTCTATTACCTTCTTTAAGCAAGAAACATGGAAAACTCGATGCACTTTTGAACATGAAGGGAGCTCCAATTGTAAGCCATACTACCAATCTCCTGCAACACTTTATAAGGACCATATAAATACCTCGGTGTTAATTTATTGTCCTTATTTAGTTGCTTGAGGGACATCTGATTGTAAGGATGTAGCCTCAAAAATACCCAATCCCCTTCTTCGAAAATCTTTTCACTCCGATGTTGATCAACTTGTTGTTTCATCATGTTTTGTGACATGGCTAGGTTTTCCTTAAGTATCTAGAGAACTTCTTTCTAGTGCTTTATGTGATCTTCCACAACTTGAACTTTAGATTTTCCCTTTAAGGGAGATGTGATAGATGGAGGATGGTACCGATAAAGTGCCATAAATGGAGACATTGTTTATGATGTATGGAATGAATTATTGTACCACCATTCTGCCAAAGATAACCATTTCACCCACTGTGTTTGTTTATCAGATGCAAAGCAACTAAGATAGCCTTCCAAACATTTGTTCACTATCTCAGTTTTCCCATCATATTGAGGATGATAAAATGAACTGTGAGCCAATTGGGTACCCAAACAAGAAAATAATTCAGTCCAAAATTTTTCAGTGAAAATTGTATCTCTATCGCTTACAATAATCTTTGGATTTCCATGTAACTTCTGAACTGTTTCTAGGAAAGCTACGGATACTATACTTGCATTAAAAGGGTGAGAGAGTGAACAAAAATGTTCATACTTCGTGAGTCTATCAACAACCACCATAATAACATTCTTTCCTTCTGACTTGGGTAGAACTGTTATAAATCCATTGAGACTTCTATGGCAAGGTATGTCTAATGGTTGTATAAGTCCTGGGGTCTTAACTGTTTCCACCTTATTTTGTTGGAAAACCAAGCATCCAGCCACGAATCTTTGAACATCATATTTAAGACCTTCCCAAAAAAATTCCTTCTTGACCTCGTGGTAAGTTTTCAGGAATCTGGAATGCCCACCTATAGGAGAGGTGTGTAATTATGAGAGGACCTTTTGTTTGAGTTGGGAGTCTTTGCATAAATATAAGCGATCCTTATACCATAGTGTATCATTTTTCCACACAAAAGTATCTGCGAACTTGGATCGTCATGTACCTTAATTTGAATGAGCGTCCACACAAATAGGTCATTTTTCCATTCTTCCCTTGCAGCTACTACCCAATCGGGTTGTAGAATGGAAATTGTACAAATTAATGCCCCGACATCTTGATCTTTTCCGAAAATCATCTGCCACCACATTATGGTTCCCTTTTCGATGGATGATTTCAAAGTCATATCCCAACATCTTGGTTACCCATTTTTGTTGCTCTTTCGAAGATAATATCTGTTCCAAGAAGTATTTAAGACTATCATGATCAGTTTTGACCTTAAAATGTCTACCTATTAGGTAAGGACGTCATTTCTTAAGATCACATAGAATTTCCAACATTTCCATCTCATAAATTGGCTTCTGTAAGTGCTTTCCGTTGATTGGATGACTTGTGAAAGCAAGCGGGTGTTCTTCTTGCATTAGAACATCAACAATGCCATTTCTTGAAGCATCACATTCCACAATAAATGTTTTTTTGAAGTATGGTGTGGGAAAAACAGGAGCTTTTCACATTGCCTCCTTATGCTGTTCAAAGTATTGAGTTGCCCCTGGAGTCCAATAAAATGCATCTTTATTCAATAATGTTGTTAGAGGTGCTGCTATTCTTCCATAGTTCCGAACAAAGTTGCAGTAGTACCCTGTTAGACCTAAGAATCCTCGAAGATTCTTTAGGGTTTTGGGAATCTGCCAGTCCATCATGGCTTTAATTTTGTTGGAGTCTACCTTGACACCTTCCTGAAATACAATATGAACCAAATATTCTACCTCCTTTATTCCAAAGAAACATTTGGAAGGTTTTGCCTTTATTTGTTTCTCCTTTAGTAGTTGTAGTACCATGTCAACATGTTGAACATGTTCTTCCCAAGACTCTCTATAGATTAGTACATAATTAAAGAATACTAGAAAAAAATTTCTAAGGAAAGGATTGAAAATGGAATTCATCAAATCTTGAAATGTGGAAGGCGCATTCGTGAGACCAAATGGTATGACCAAAAATTCATAATGCCCTTCATGAGTTCTGAATGTTGTTTTTGGAATGTCTTCCTCCTTCATTCTAATATGATGATATACAGAATGAAGATCCAACTTTGTGAAGAAAACTGATCCATGTAATTCATCTAACAATTCATCAATGACAAGAATGAGAAATTTATCTTTAATTGTGATCTTGTTGATCTCTCTATAATCTCGACACATACACCATGATCCATCTGGTTTGTGTACCATTACCACTGGTGCAGAGTAATAAATGTGGATAGGCCTAATTATGTCGGCCTCTAACATTTCTTCCACCATACGCTCAATTTCACTCTTCTGTCCATAGGGGTATCTGTAAGGTCTGATGTTAGGAGGAACACTTCCCAGAATTAACTGAATAACATGATCAAAATCTCGAACAGGTGGAAGACCTTTTGGAATATCTTCAAATACCTTGGAATGCTTATCAATCACATTTTGGATATTTGGGGAAAAAAGAGACTTAGATGTTTGAACATCTAATGAGCATAATTGTGCAATTACACCTTGATGTCCCTTTTCTATCAATTTTGTCATACCATTAGAGCATATAACCTTACTTGGTTTCCCTATGATACCATTTAACTCGTATTCTTTTCCTTCCCATAAAAATTTCATGAAAAGCTTCTAAAAATTAAAAGCCATTATTCCCAATGATTGTAACCATTGAACTCCTAAGACAACATCAACACACCCCATCAGAATAGCAATCATAGGACGATTCAATACATATTCCCCCATAGTGAGATTGATATTATGGCATTTTCCTGAGCAATTGATAGTTCCTCCATCTACAATCACCACTTGAAACCCTAGTGCTGGATATACAAAGCAATTGAGAACCTTGGCTAATTTATAGTGAATGAAATTATGAGTACTACCAGAATCAATCAACACAATTACCTTTTTCTTTTTGATATATCCTTCGATCTTGAGAGTTTGAGGAGTGCTAATTCCAGCCAGTGCATGAAATGATATGGTGGGATTAATCTCTTCAGAAGTAGTATCTTCTATTTCTTCATCTTGAGACGGTTCTTGTTCTTTTGGTGCTTCTTGTTCATTTTCTTCCTCTGCTTCACAATCTATGTAAAATTGTTTCTTCTCAGTACATTTGTGGCCCTTACTGTATTTGCTATCACAATTGTAACAAATCCCTTTTTCTCTTTTTTCCTCTAGTTGTTGTGGTTTCAACCTTGTAAGTTATGGATGAATTGAGACCACACTTCCTTCTTTATAGTTGTAAGTGGTAGACTTCCTTGTTGCCATAATTTTGTTTTCAAATTTTCTTGCCACCCAGGATTCATGCTCTAAGGACTTAGGTTCCCAAAGGAGAACCTCATGTTGGATGTTATCCTTCAAAGTTCCAGTAAAGAGATCCAAAAAATTATATTTTGAAATATTCTTCACTCTGAGACTTAGCTTCTGAAAATGCTTGATGTGCTTTGTAACTGGGACTTTTTGCTTTAGATTTACCAACTGGATAAAGAAGGTGTTGCTATTTATATCCCCATAATGTGTAATCAATTCTTCTGTGAATGTATACCATGAGATAATAGAGTCCTTTTTACAGTCACAAAGCCCAGTACCATACAAATTGATCAGGCTCTAAATATAAGGATGCAATAGTTACATTTTGCAAAGTTGGCACCTAGTGTAGATTAAAGAATTGCTCCATCTGGAATATCCAAGTTATTGCATCATTTCCATCAAAATTTCTCATGCCAATTTTAGGAAGTTGGGTACCCTTTGGTGACTATCCATGAGGACTTCCATTAATAGAATAATTATCAACATGGAAATTATATTTATCCTCATGAGTAACCTGGAACACATCATCACCTGTAGGGGGAGTATCCCTTGAATTTTGTATGAGATTAGCAATATTGTTCAAATTCTCCTCTAAATTGAGTAAATCAGTTGTTCTCACCGAACCTTTCATATTTTCCTCCATTTTATTCAACTTCTCCTCTAAATTAACTAAATCAAATTTTTTCACAGTCCCTTTAATCATATACTCCAACTGGGACACTCGAAAAGATAGGTCTTCCCTTTCATCGTAAGTCAGAGATGGATCCTCTGGTGGTTTGAGGGGAGTGTGTGTTTTTACACTCCCTTTTTGTGGCATTTTGAACAATATAAATAGATATCACTCTAGGTTTCACCAGAATTAGATCCTTCTACTCAAATATATTCAAATTTTAAATGTCGTACCTTTTTCAAAGCCTGATTGGAAGACTGTTTTATGGATTACTTGTGTTTGAGTCAAATTTGAATTTTATACTCCTTTGGGTTTGAAACTTCGGCCTGATGTATCTTGATGTGTTCTTTTTCCAATTCCGCAGGCCTGACCTAATTTTGATGTACCAATAAGAAGTTATTGTGAATCTCCCAACACTTCTTATTTTAGGTCTTTCCATAAGAGAAAACTTGTAGGGTCTTCCACGTGTCCAATATTTTGTATCTGAGGTTAAAAACCATACGATAAATACTATGGTTTGTATTCTTTCTGATGCAACAGGTCTCACTCAATTTGGATCTTGGATGCCCCATATATGAACTTTTTCCTTAGAACACTTGTTTTAGACTAGTTTTTGGACTAGTAAAAAATCCTAGCTTCATAGGAGAATATCTCCGAACCTGGACGGTATCAGGATTTGAAAATTGGCCGACAAATATTTCGGCCTACTTTGGAGATGGGGTTTTAATATCTCTTTTTGAATCTTTGTATAAAAACAATTATAGCGAAAATTCTAAGATAACTCGTTTTGAAGAAATTAGTCCCGAGGAAAGAGCTCTGATACCAAATTGTATGCAACCAAGTCCCAGATATAGCATAAAAATAATATAAATAGACCAAAATAAAGTAATCCATGACTTAATAATGAAGAACTGAGATGAATAACAATCCTCTTCGAGGGAGGAACCTCCTTACACAATGTACTAAACTTACAAAAGACAAGATAAGATACAATGATGACTAAAACAAAAAGGTCTCCTTCCTAAATATAGGAGACAAAGGGGTACAATAACAACTAATAGACCCAAGCCAACATCAATAATATGTAATGCACCATAATAAATGGGTAATGTGCCACTACATAAGGGATAAACAGTGCCAATATTTAGGTCTTAACAGAAACTCTGAATATAGTTCAAGATAAATGGATAACTAATAGAAAGCAAACCTAAGGTGACTTCATACCAAAACAAATAGTCCCTTTCAGGAAAGAACTAATAAAAATAAGGTAACATCATAAACCAAGGATAACATGTGAATAACAATGTTTTATAAAACCCTAATAATCTTTATTATTTCAAATGAAATACATTTTTACACCGAAAGCGTTTTTTAAGGGTTGGTGCCTCTCAAGGCTTTGTTGTTTGTCACGTGTCTGTGAGGATCCGTCCCCTGTCGTTCAATATTCAACCTTTTCACGTCTCGATGGATCTTTACATTGACCAATGGATCGAATCACTAGCAGTCATGTGTGGTCGTGTTTGGTATTGGCAGTTCTCTTCTAGCTATACCTGCTATACCGATTGGTCTGGTCTCTCTCCTTACCCACCAAACTCTACATAAGCTTGTTATGTAAGAGGTGTGTGTTTCAAATTTCTATACAGAACATTTACATAGAACGAACTTAATGGATCGTGAGCCAGTCACCGCCAAACCTGAGGAGTGACAAATGTGAAGTCGGGTATTATATAGGTGCAACCATTTATCTTTTTTTAATTAGCTACAAAAGCATTTGCTAGCCAACCACGAGGAATTTACAATGAAAATATTTAAAATTTGATGAGAAACATTTGATATTAAATCGTCTTTTTATATTTTATATAAAAAAAAATTAAGTTTTTTTAAGGTATAATTAAATATTAAAATTAAAACAATGAAGTTTAAGTTTTTATTATTTTAAGTTTAAATTTTCAATAAGACGCTTCCTTAAATGGATCTTAAATCAGATCCATTTAAGTATGGATTTGAATATCGAACCCTTCGGTGGATAATAAGTTTTCTATCAATAAAATAAATAAATTTGAATGAGAAATTTAGTATAATATAATATTTATAATTTTATGACTTTATAATAAAAGGAAGTGTTTTCTGGAGTTCTTCGTTGGGAAGAATGGGTTTAAAAGACGATTACTGATTCTGGTTCAATTTTTTTCTTCACAAAAGTGTTTTAGTCATCAATTTTCGTCGATGCTAGTTTTTTGTTTTGATGTGTTGGGACTGTTGTCTCTAGTTTTTTATTAGATTTTGTAATTATGAAATGAAATATGTATGTAAGCATGATCAGATGGCCTTGACTTAGTCAGAGATGAACATATTTGGTTATGTTTTGTACTTTTTGATTTCCTTCGAAATAACAAAAGTACGTTTTTTTTCTTGAAGTATTTTCGTCTCATCTTTCTTAGAGTTATATTTATATTTAGCTTTTATATTATATTATATTTAAAAAATGTATTAAATAATGGTTTTTTTTTTTTTTTTATATTTAATTGTGAATAATATTAATAAAATAAAAACATTGATTACACAATATATCTTAAATATTTAGTTTTAAGTTAAAAAAATCGAGATGAGAAATTTAAGATTTATATTTTTCAATGTTTTTATTTTTTTAAAATATAAGATGCGAAATTTAAGATTTATATTTTTCAATAAATTTTCTTATTTTAGTATTTTTATAAATAACATGAGAAATTTAAATTTTATATTTTTCAATTTATTTTGTATTTTAATAATTTTATTAAAAAAAATATTTTTGGAATTTTGTCAATGGTAAACATAATTGTTGTTGAAGTGAGGTTAAGCTAAAAGTTATTTTTGGCATTATTATGGTTGAAATGATTAAAAGTGTATATATACATTGCTGAAATTGAATGACTTGGGTGCCCAATGGTTTTGGAGGGCGTTGAATTCATTTTTGCAATAAAAAATGCAATTTCAACAATGAAAACTAATGATTTCAATAATGATTCCTCCACATATTCCAACAAAATTAATCCAAAAAATACATCACTTATAATGATTAGCTTACTCCCCACCAATAGATGTGTCAATCATATCAATTGTCGAAATGAGGTTCCACCAATATATTTGTTAGACATATCAATTGTCGAAATGAGGTTCCACGACCACCAATAGATGTGTCAATTCAATTATAAATAAACCATTTATGGTCAGCGTACAACATTCCACCAATAAAAAACAACCCACCAAATTATTGTGTTTTTTAAATAAATAAGAGGTGATATAATTTATTGATATTGATAAGCATCATGTATCAAGAACATTCCACTTGATAGTTATGCAATACACTTAGTGAGATACCATGACAACAGATTTGGTATTCATCGCCGCTTTAGATACTACTTGTACAATTTGATTATGAGCCACAAGAGTCAAGCAACAACCAATTTCTCTGTGAAGCAGAGCCAAGAGCATAACACACCAACCACAATTGAGGAGTTGCACACACATCTACAAGAAATTCCTACAGACAACCTTCCAGAACATGTCATGTGCTTCAGAGCACACTTGCGTGGGACCGGATCATTTTGGACACTACACAGGAGTGAGCTAACAAATATGATCACACAGTTGCAATGCCCTACATTGTTCTTCACTCTTGGTGCAACATACACAAAATGGCTAGACCTGCATGCACTTATGCAAGAGGATCACCCTTCTGATCCAACATCTCATTAGCAATGGTGTAATCGCAACATCATTTATAGGCCCAACACTCTGGTTTCATAAATGCATAAAATATTTTCAATCTTCCATGAGGAGTTGCTTAGAAAACACATGCACACAACATGTTACTGGTACATGTACACATTATATCCTACCTGGACGTGTCTCTACAAAACCTTTACATATTTGGACCACTTGTTCTAATCCTCAAAATTCCTTTTGTAGGTATGAATGGAAACATCGTGGCTCTGTACATATACATGGTTTCCTGTGGCTTGATGGAGCTCCTAACATGGTAACATTAAATTGGAAATCCCCATATCAAAACAATGTTGTAAAGAGTTTCTTTGATAAATATGTTACATCATGGAATCCAAGAGAAAATAATGACATACAGATTCATATGCATCAATCCATTGAGGATGACCGTTGCTTGTTAGATACAAAATATATACTTTCATCCAACCCACTTCAGGACTATGAACAACTCTTAAACCGAGTACAAAGACATACAAAGTGCACTGAAAATTCATGTCTACATAGAAAAGGGACTACAATTGAATGCAGATATAAATTCCCTTGGAATGTACAACATGAATCATTACTCTACATTAATGAAAAGTGTAAGAAAACATATAACCAATCATGCAATGATGCTCTTCTAAACATAAATAATCCTAGCATACTTCAAACATGGGGAGCAAATTTGGATTGCCAACTAGTGGTCTCATGCTATGATGTCTTGAAATACATAGCCAAATATGCTTCCAAATCATAGGGAACATCAGAGACTTGGAATTATCTTCTAACTAGAATATTACCTACATCATGTCCATATGAACATGCCTCATATGCATATCATCGTTTTCACTTAGATGCAATGGTTGATCAAGACATCTGTGCTCAAGAAACTTGCCATATGTTGCAAAAATTACTACTTGTCACATGCAGTCGGTCCTTCACCAAACTAAATGTTTGTCGCCAAATATTCTGTCGCGTATCTCCTGACTAGGTTGATTGCTTATCTAGCTCCAGTTTCATAGATGCCTACTTGCAATGCCCTCCAACTTTGGAGCCTTTCTGTCTTATAGACCTTTCACAACCATGGTCATATAACGAGGGACACAAAACTGAAAAGTGGAAGAAGAGAACTGTCCCTGCAATCATCCATGTTTGGTCGCGCTTTACTTCAATTCTAGCTAAAGATTCTAATACCTTTCTTGAATTCTACTGGAGTGAGCTACTTTTATATAATCCCTTTCATTCCTTCACTAAAGATATAGACCTTACAAAACATGACATTTTGTCAAATTGGGAGTGCATACGAAATACCTACTGTGCATGGCATGTTGATTGCATCCATGCACCCACTCCCAATGAGATAATATCTGGAGATGAGGATACCAATCATAACATACATCCTAACATGAAGATGAACAAATGGCAAGTTTTGTCAAGATTAGTACCTATAGGCAATATCCACATCAATGAGCTTGACATGCTTGACCTCCGATATTTTGATACCAGCCATACATGGAATCGTCCAGAAGTTTCAATATATACATTGGGGAATTCTCTACTTAGGACTAGTAAATGGTGCACTTGGAGTGGTCATGCAAATTGTATACACACTTGGATCTAGCCCTCCTAAGTTTCCATCCTTTGTTGTCATGACATTTGATAAATACATCGGCCCTCCGGCATGGTACCAATCTCAACCAAAGCACATACCAATTCCACCCATAAATCAAAGTAACAAGAAACAAATCCCCCTCAAGATGTCTTGGGCATTGACTATCCATAAATACCAAGGATTGGCATTAACAATGTTAACCATTGACATTGGTAACACTTAACATCAAGGCTTGACCTTCACAAGAATCTCACGCACTACACCATTAGAAGGAATGTGAATTGCACCATCGGTATGCTTTGACCGCTATGCAAAGATGAAAGACACTTCATATGTCACACTTTGAAAAAAGGAAGAAGCGCGCCTTCATTCTATGTCCCTTTCACACTTAAAATTGCATCCCTCAATCCCTACACTCCCCCTACCAAATGAAAATACAAATGTTGATTGCCAATATAATTAGAGTCAAACTTAATAACTACCTAGCCCTTTATTGTGTTACTCACATATGTATATATTTTCATATGAAAAGTTAATGTACATTTCATTTTACTTGCCATCAATTACATGGATTTCTATTTACTACTTATTAGTACTTGCACTAGAATTTTCCTTTAAATGTCATCGACTACTATGGCCTCCATAAATACACTAGGCTTGCTTTCAACACATAAACTTATATTATCTACATATACACAATTTTTTTTTAATATATCGAAATTCTTTTCGACATTTCATTCTCCGCTTCGAGGTATGCTAATTTAATTTATTAAAAAGAGAATTCACACATGATAAACAAACTTATTATTTTGGTGGGTTTTAATGAATTAGGATATACTCCTATGAGAAATACTTTGGTTTTATGTATGGATGATGCTCGTAAAGAGTATGAACACTTATCTCTTGTGGGCCATTTATGACATGTGAATAACAATGTTTATAAAACCCAAATAATCTTTATTCTTTTAAATGAAATATATTTTTAATATATTAAAAATATAATTCAGAGAGGATAAACAAACTTATTGTTTTGGTGGGTTTGAATGAGTTGGGATATACTCTTACGAGAAATACTTTGGTTTTTATGTATGAGGACGATGCTTGTAAAGAGTATGAGCACTTATCTCTTGTGGGCCATTCATGAATCATGGTGTATTTTGACTTTACAACCATTGTGATGATGACATACATAAAAGGCAAGATCGAACATATTATGACTTAAAATCTCAAGCCATCATTTCATGGGTCTTAAATGAGTTTGGTCGGGTAGGATTCCACTAGAAGATTAAAAGGTCAACTCCCAAGCCTTCTAGGCTACACAAGGATGGGGTGAAGAGTTGGAAACTTAACGTTGATGCGCTCAAATAAAAATTATTTGACTTTGTTATGTTTTGATGTGGGGGGCATTGCAATGATAATGACTAAATCTATTAAAAATTAAAATCAAAATTATATAAAAATAAAAATAAAGATTTGAAAAAAAAGGTAAAATTGAATTATAAAATAATTTATATTTTGGAGATTTTTTTAAGTTGTGAATATGTTTTGGTGTGGGTTTGGTTTTGAATTATTTATGGATTAGGAAATAGCCAAGGTACGTCTTTCCTTATATTCAAAGATTTAGAAAGAAAATTATAACTCTTTCTCTTTTTCTCAAATGGGATAAGTTTATTTGAATAATTATTATTAAAGTTTATTCGAATTGTTATTATCAAAGTGCCATCTTAATGGTAATAATTACATTTGAATGGACATCCTGATTCTAATTATTGATTTGAATTTTTCTTACTTATAAAGGTAGATAAAGACACAAATGAGCAACCTTGATTTGGATTAACTTTATATAAAGATATCAATAGTCTATTCCTTATTTCCTCAAGCATCTCAAAGTCTCAAATATTAAGATGGAGATTGGGTAGTCTTACCCATACAGAGGCAAATTATGAAATATCTCCCTCTAGATTAAATTCTAAAGACCATTGATTAAGATATAACTTAATGATTTCCCTAAACTATATACAACTACGAAATATTAAATCTCAAATATAAAAAATGAAAGCTAAATAAATCTTTACCACAAAGGTAAACTTGATTTTCACATTTCATGCACGGAACCTAAAAACTTTGAATTCAATATTCTAGGGTTTTGAAGTTTGGTCGTGATCCCATAAACTTTCCAATTAAGGTTTGATCAACAAATAAAAAATATATTTTCTTCAATCCTGGATATTGAATGTTTAACATGGGAATTTTTTCTATCTTTTGAAAAAAAATAACTAGACATTTTTGGACTTGGCTCTCTTCCAAGAATTCAATACATTCTCTTGAAAGTTGCACTCTTGTTCATTTAGGTTTCACTTGACTCACATCTTATCTTGGTTGACGTCTAACATGTAAAAAGGAAACTTAAAAGGATAACCATCGATCCACATGGACACATGGCTTGGAGGTTGCTTATCCTAAAGAAAGAAAGAAAAACCTTTATATACAACACTATGTTTTTTTTTCAACAAAAAAGGATATGTTTAAATGAAATCTTATGATGACTAAGGAAAACCCTATACACAATAAGTGATGACTAAGGAAAACCCTATACACAATAAGTGTAAGAGAAAAGAAATCTTATGGTGACTGATGGAAACCCTATACACAAAAAGTGTAAGAGAAATCTTATAATGACTGAGGAAAACCTATACACAAAAAGACGAAGGGAATTCTCAATTAATTTCAATTCTTTATAAGATTTAAACAAGAATATTAATCTTTAATATTAAACTCTACATGACCAATTCCAATTCCAAATTGATTTTCAACATATTTGGTTCAATAATCCTCAAAAAGGTGGAAGAAAACAAAAGTGTAGAATGTTATTTCATATATTTATGGTAAGTTTGAATATTAAGTTTTGAGACGCTAACATAATCTATTAAATTTTTAAATTATTTTTACATATATTTGATTCAATAATCTTTAAAAATGAGGAAGAAAGAAAAATATATTTCTTAACCAGATTGGAATTTCAAAATTATTTTATCTATTAAAAATAAAAGTAAAATTAATTATATAATTATATATTAAACATATTACTTTAAAAACAACAATTTAATTATCGTAGATTCATTATAATTAATTATATATTTATATATATCAAACAAATTAATTATTTTTTTATAATTTGTTATAAATATTGATCATATGTAATGAGCAAAAAAATTCACAACAAGTATTTTAATTATCAAATTCTAACATGACTTTCAAATAACTTTTTCATATATTTTCAAAAAAACATTTTAATTATCAAATTCTAACGTAACTTTATATATATATATATATAAACTTTGGGATATATTTTCAAAATATAAGAAACCATCACATTTACTATATATATTAACTTTCTAATATATTTTCAAAATATAAGAAACCGTCACATCTATTGTATATGTATATATTCATTTTATTTTAATTAGACACTTACACTCACTTTAAAAGTTGTTGTACAAATCACTGTACAATGAGACACTTAAATAGTTTCTAGAGGTCCCATTCAGACCTAAATTTGCATATGTTCATTTTAATTAGACACTTACACTCACTTTAAAAGTTGTTGTACAAATCACTATACAATGAGACTCTTAAATAGTTTCTAAAAGTCTCATTCATACCTAAATGCAACAGTATGGTAAAATATATTCCTAAATTTACATATGTTCATTTTAATTAAACACTTACACTCACTTTAAAAGTTGTTGTACAAATCACTATACAATGAGACACTTAAATAGTTTCTAAAAGTCTCATTCATACCTAAATGCAACAGCATGGTAAAATATATTCCTAAATTTACATATATTCATTTTAATTAGATACTTACACTCACTTTAAAAGTTGTTATACAAATCACTATACAATGAGACACTTAAATAGTTTCTAAAGGTCCCATTCATACCTAAATGCAACATCATGGTAAACAAAATTCCTTATAATTATTCGTTTTGATTAGATAGTTACATTGATAAAAATATAAATAGTTTATTGTCGTTTAATCTTTGTATCTTAAAGGAGTTGGAGATTCCATATGATGAATCTTGAATATGTTAGAAAAGTATTTAGGATAATTATTATTTTATAGTTTTTAGGATGTTTTTTTTTAAACTTCTCCGGAGGAATATTGAATATGTTTAAAAATTTCTTATAATATCATTATCTTTTGTATTAGTAGTGTTGATTTTGTAAAGGGTTTTGTGATTTTTTAGTGTTTTTTTTTCTCAAATTTGGTTTTTTTCCTCAAATGAATGAAGTGTGGTGCTCTATAATTTATGTGGGATATTAAAAAAATTAAAAGATAAGTTAATTTTTTTTAATATAATTA
Organism: Larix kaempferi; assembly: GCA_027924585.1. Lineage (NCBI taxonomy): Eukaryota > Viridiplantae > Streptophyta > Pinopsida > Pinales > Pinaceae > Larix > Larix kaempferi. The sequence continues at coordinate 7,875,782 of BSBM01000866.1, forward strand.
AAGTGAAGTAATATAACATTTTTGGTTAGATAAGTAGACTTAAAGGTGTTTCATGTAGGTGGGTGATATTCATAAAAGATAGAGGGATTTATCATGAGAGAGAAGATTTAAATAACTCATTAGAATAAGTATATCTCGAAAGAAAAGATTTATCTTGAGAGAGGATTTCAACAATTTATTAGTATCATATAAGGTAATTTTGGAAAAATGAGATTTTCCCACAGGGTATAGAATAGACGATGAATGGATGTATTGTTAAGGCATTCCTTGCATAAAGTCATCAGTTCAAAACTTTGTGGGTGGGAGCCTCACAAAAAAAATGGAAAAATGAGAGAAAAAATTGGTATTTCTATTAATGTTCTCAAAAAATTATTCATAGATATTTTCACCCAAGATATTCTCAAGAGGTTGTTCATGAATATTTTCACCCATGGTTACTATGTCAATGTCACCCATGCTTACTATGATTACATTATCTATCATATCTATCTAAAAGTGATTTTGTCTATTGCCATTTTTTCAATATAAAGCTCAATTTCTACTCATTATTATTTTTTCATTTTGAATTGTGTTAGGTTTAAGAAATAGTGTTTGTTAACCCACAATATCTCGAACATAAAAATTTCAACATAGTTTGGGGATAGATAGTATTTTTAGAATCTTTAGTAGCTCTTACATATTTAGTTATAAGTGTCTGAAAATAATTTTTTTGGTAATTTTTTTTTGAGTTAATGTTTACATGCAAGAAAAGCATATTCCATATATATTAATATTTGGTTTTTATTATATATTCAATATATTATAATTGTATTGTAGACTAAGATCATCAAAATTGTGGTGGTCACCAGTGGACCCATTAATAAGTGGGTCCATTAATGGCGACCACCATAGTGATAAGAATAATAATGATGCTATTGATGAATGTAATGATCATGATGAATATGGTGTTGAAGTTCATCAAGATATTTTCATTATTATGCTCAAATATAGAATCATTGTCAGCATCATTATCCCTTTCAAGAGGGTGATCAACACAATGATAAGGATATTGATGATGGTGAGGATACTTATTATATTTTTTCAATCAAGGCACACATGTAGGTATCCAAACTTGTCTCATATTTTACCCTTGGAAATTTAAAGGCTAGCATTAGTTGTTTTAGTTTTCATTGAAAAGCATGGGGATATATTTTTATTAATGATTACCAATATGGAAACACAATAGTTGGTCTATATTGGGTATTAAATGGACACCAAACTATAAACAAAGAAAGTAGAACAAACATATGCAAGTCAATTAAATATTCCAAGAGTTCCACCCCTAACCAATTTACTTTATGGGATTAAACATATAAATTATATCAATTACCCAACATTAGGTTGTCTAGATCACAATAACCCTAACAAATTGAAAAACCATAAAAACGGAAATAGAAATATACAATCATAAAATCATAGATAAGAAATATACAATCATAGATTGTTTAAAAAATGATAAGATCTAGGATTGATTTGAACCGTTTCCTCTGCAAATTTTGGAGGGGGGCCTCATGGCGGTTAGGGTTTATAGGTGTTTTGATTCTTCCTCCGAGGTATCCCTAGTTCTTTGGGGGTATTTTTATATCTGACTGATGAAGCCCGGGAAGTTTTGACTCGAAGAGAAATTTTCATTGGATTTTGTGTTGAGCGATGAAGCTCTTTGCTCTTGTTTAGATTTGTGTATATGACTTATGAAGCCCAAGAGGTTTCGACTTGAAGAGAACTTTTCAATGGATTATTTGTTGAGGGATGAAGCTCTTTACTCGTGTTTTTAGTTGGCTCTCGTTTTGTGGGTTTTTAGTCTACCCATTTTTCCACCGATAGTCAGACTCACACTTGGCCTTTTTTTCTGGACTTGTGCTATTTTTCAACTCCTATGTCAGTTATTAATGTCTCTGATTGTCACTTCCTAAGGAGTACTGCTATCTTATTTGGTTCTTACATTGATTGACATCGAGGATTAGATGTTGAGGACACCTAGAGCTTATACTATCAAATAAATGGGATTCTCGAGTAATGGAGACCTTCTGAGTTATACTCCCAGGAGGAAAAAGGATGGTATGCTCCAATGTCACTAGTTGACAATACTTCTCACTTGGAGGAAGTCGGTCTTCCGGATATCTCTTTAGTGTGGCCCCTGGATGATAGGTTTTATGTTTTGTTTTTGGTGCTTCCTCCATGTGTATCTGAGAGTAGGGATGGGGTTGGGGTCTTTGGTTTCTCTCTTGGAAGCACGAAGAGTGAAAGAGGTACAGTTTTGGAAGGGTCCTCCTTGGTTTGGGCATCTTTCTTTTTCTACTAAAAAGGAAGTGGAGAATAAGGGAGGAGGGGACAAGGTCTAGGTGTTGTTTCTATGGTCTCGAACTCTTATAGGCCATGAAATGGAGATTCAACTACCAACACTCAAATTGTTTTGAAGTGTAATCCTTCATAGATCAAACTCACACTAGGGGAGGATGCGCCCATGAATGAGGTGGCCACAATATCTGAGACTGGGTTGGTGGGTTTATTTAGCGGTCACAACATAAGTATCACCATTGTTAATGGGTTGGAAGCAAACACTTGGGGACCAATTTTTGGATACACACCTTGGTGTTATGTGATGGCCATAGGATGGCTAGGGATATCTCTCAGGACTTGCAAAGGACGTAGTGAAATCGTTAGTTGGTTTCTGGCTATGGGAATCTGCAACTTTAAAACTCCACAAATGACTACTTTTTTTTAGTTCATGAAGAGAGAAATCCTTTTCCCATTCTGTATGGGTAAAATTACCAGGTCTACCCCCCGATTTATGGATGCCATTTTTTTTAGAAGTGGGATTTTAGGTTCCTTCCTAATGGTAAATATCAGTTATTAGTTGATCAACATTATGTCTATTGTGTGATCTTGGTGGACTTAGATTTGCACGAAGGCTTACCTAAGGAGCTAGTTTTCTCGGCTAGCACTCACTCTCATACTCAAATCCTTGACTATACTGGTATCTCATTCCAATGTAATAGATGCCACTCTTATGGACATATGGTGCGGGAGTGTCACCTTACTTTCTGAAAACCTGTTTGGTGAAAAACAAAGGAGAAGGTCGACACCACTCATAGGGTATATGAACCAATGTGTCGTGATTCTTCCTTGGATAACTGGGGATCAGATAAACCGTGGAGGAAATGGATTGACTTCCAAGAGAGCTCCAAAACTTATTGAAGACTATCCAGCTGTGCAGGGATATATTTTTCCATCCATTATTTTTCCATCTGTAGAAGGACTTGCTGATGAAGTATATGGTTTATCTGCTAAGGAGATGTCGATGGTAGTGGCTTCGTCTCTTCCTCGACCTCTATATCATTCATCCACTTTTAGAGGTGTGAATAGAACTCTCCCTTCTCATGTTATTGTTTTTTCTAGGGGAGCTCCTTATCTTGGGGGTGTTTTAATGGTTTTGTTGGTCTAGACAAGAATATCAGAGATGATTTTTTTGGGCTATCTTTTTTGGGTTTACTTAAGAATGGTGATGTGGATGTCTCCTGACCCCAATTGGAGGGGTTTAGTTCTTCTTTGGCCATATCTCCTTCCATGGAGGAAGGTGAACTTCCTCTCCTATCTTCTCCAAGATATTTTTCTGATAATGGGATACCCATGAGTTCCGGGGAGCTTCTGGGGAGTAATATATTTTCACCACTCCAATGTGTTTCCTCCTCCCTTGACACATCTCTTCTTTCGACCTATATTCTCCCTGTTGATTTTGGCTATGTTTTGGGGGTTGGGATCCACAGGTCTGATTCTTATATTCCTGATGACATTGGGTGGGCATGAACATCCCAAAATATTTTCATGTCCTTTGATTTAAACTCACTGGCTATTGGCCTTAATCCCACTATTTGTAGTCGAGCCTTTGAAGTGTTTGATGCCTCATTGATGGGCCTACAAACTGAAGGCTACCTTCAAGAGTTATTATTATCAATCCGAGAAACCACTAAGCCTCTTGAAGGCATGGATTGGTTTATTGACTCTTTGGACCAAGGACGTGATGAGAGTGGTAAAACCATCCCTTATTATTCTCCAGAGTTTTCTTCACCTTACAATGTCTCACCCCAAAGGGATTTGAATGTCATTGTTTCCATTGAATCTAGGGAAGGCTCTAACGGTTTTGCAACAAATTTACAAAGAGAACATGAAAAAATAAAAAAAATATATCAAAAAGAGTACTCCACAACTTGAATGAAGAAAATAGATGAAAAGCAATCCTCTTTGAGGGGGAAACCTCCTTACACAATGCACTAAGTACACAAGACAAGACAAGACAAGATAAGACACTCAAATGAAAATATATCCTCCCTATATATAGGATATTAAGAGGTACAATTACAACTCATTGACCCAAGCCAACATAACTAATATAACCATACTAATGACAATTACCACTAATGGACTAAAGCCGACATCCAAACTGTGTAATGCACCACAATATAGGGGGGATGTGCCCATATTTAGGGATTAACATGACCGTCCCCTTCAGACAAGTGTTGTACTCAACGCTTGATTAGTTTTGGATGCTTTTGTATGAAGGATTCATCTTCCCATGTCAAATCTTCCATTGGAAGGTTCTTCCACTTAATGAGGTACTTAGTAATAGCCTGATTTCGTAGATGTTTAGTCCTTGTTTTAATGATTTGTTCAGGTTCCAATATGACTTTTCCTACTTCATAAATCTCAAGAAAGATTGTTTGAATTGGGATATTGTCTCTTATTAACTTATTTAAGCAAGAAACACAGAAAAATGGATGCACTCTTGAAGATGAAGGGAGCTCCAATTTGTAAGTCGTACAACCAATATTCTACAACACTTTATAAGGACCATAATACTTGAGTGCTAATTTATTGTCCTTATTTAGCTGCTTGAGGGACATCTTCTTGTAAGGTTGTAGCCTCATAAATACCCAATCCCCTTCATCAAAACTCCTTTCAATGTGATGTTGATCAGCTTGTTGTTTCATCTTGTTTTGTGACATAGTGAGGTTGTCCTTAAGTATCTGGAGAACTTCTTGCCAGTTCTCTATGTGATCTTCCACAGCTTGAACTTTAGATTTTCCTTTTAATGGAGATGTGATAGATGGAGGATGGTACCCATAAAGTTCCATAAATGGAGACATTTTTTGTGATGTATGGAAAGAAGTATTGTACCACCATTCTTCCAAAGATAACCATATCACCCATTTTGTTTGTTTATCATATGCAAAGCAACGAAGATAGCTTGCCGAACATTTGTTCACTCTCTCAGTTTTCCCATCAGATTGAGGATGATAAGATGAATTGTGAGCCAATTGGGTACCCAAACAAGAAAATAATTCATTCCAAAATTTTCCAGTGAAAATTGGATTTCTATCACTTAAAATAATCTTTGGATTTCTATGTAACTTCTGAACTGTTTCCATAAAGGTTGCAGCTATTGTACTTTCATTAAAAGGGTTAGAGAGTGCACAAAAATGTGCATACTTCATAAGTATATCAAAAACCACCATAATAACATTCTTTCCTTTTGACTTGGGTAGACATGTGATAAAATCCATCGGGACTTCCTCCCAATGCTGGTGAGGTTGCCTAATGGTTGTAGAAGTCCCGGGGTCTTAATTGTTTCAACCTTATTATGTTGGAAAACCAAACATTCTCCCACAAAAATTTGAACATCATATTTAAGACCTTCCCCAAAAAATTACTTCTTGACCATGTGGTAAGTTTTCAGGAATCCAGAGTGCCCACCTATAGGAGAGGTGTGTAATTCTAAGAGGACCTTTTTGTTTGAGTTGGGAGTTTTTGCATAAATATAAATGATCCTTATACCATAGTGAATCATTTTTCTACACAAAAGTATCTGATACACTAGGATCGTTCTGTATATTTTGAATGAGAGTCCACATAGATAGGTCATTTTTCCATTTTTCCCTTGCTGCTACTACTCAATCGGGTTGTCGAATGGAAATTGCACAAATTAATGTCCCAACATCTTCATATTTTCTGGAAAGTGCATATGCCACCACATTCTGTTTCCCTTGTCGATAGGGGAGAATCCTATCTACTTTGGGGTATCCAAGGCTATTTTTCTAGTATATTTGAAGGTTTGTGTTTGATTTCAAGTTAGGAACAATCTTTAGACTTTGTTAGACACTTCCATTGTTAGTTCTTGAATTGGATTTGCATTTTTTGGGACTTTCAGCACTCACATGTTGTTGCAACCTGCTGCATACATGATGTTGCAGGGTATTTCCACCCTCATGTTACCCGCACTTTCTCCCCTTTTCACCAGCGTGTCCCTCCTATAAGTGAGTTTTTCACTTTCAGGGTTGTTTGGGGGGTTTTGGTTTCATTTTTGGAGTCCCTGCTGATCCTAGGTCTGTGTATGACCCCTTGGAAGTGGTGTCTTATCTTGTGATTGATATTAATTTTATTTTTGGGATATTTTTGAAGCAATTTGGGCTTGTTTGGAAGAATTTGGGGCTTTATGAACTAGTTTGGTGTTTTTGACCCAATTTGAGTCTAACTAAACCTATTTTATCCTATTTTATTTGGTTTCGAACCTTTTGAAGGTATTTAAGCCAAATTATATCTATTTGAGTGAAAAATCCTCTTTAGATTGGTTTATTGGCCTTTCTTATGCTTTTGGTCTTTCTTTTGTAGTGAAAGCTCAAGTGTCTTTTCGGTGGTTTAGGACCTTGATTGCATTGTTTGTGTGCAGACCTATCTTTACCAAACCATATTTATTAGTAGGTCCTTTTATTTGATTGGGTCTAAAAGTATTTATTGTATGCTTTTTCCAGTTTTGGCATGCTTACATGAATAAGAAGCTTAGTGTTTATGGTTGCTTTCATTGTTTGATGAAGAGATCATAAAGCTTTTGTATTTGATTTGGTTGTGTGTTTATGGTTGCTTTCATTGTTTGATGAAGAGATCATAAAGCTTTTGTATTTGATTTGGTTGTGTGTTTATTTGAGTTTAGTTTGCTTCTGATCTTTAAAAAGAGAAAATAAAGAAACAAGTTAATTTCTTTACAAGCATTTTAATTTAGCGACATGGTCATATTTTCAAAAAGATAGTTGCATATGCATACTTGCATTTTTTGAAAAGATTTTTTTTTTTTTTACATTATTAGATTTGCATTATCGGTTCTCTAGCTTCGAAAAGAAAAAGAAAAAGTGAAAGTATTGCATTTTTTATTTCATTTATGCACTTGTCATGTTATTTTCATGCATGAGTCAGAACACCATTAGTTGCATGGCCATTACCCTCTGGGTATATAACAACCCTAAAAAAGAACGCTAATTTAAAATTCACTAGTAATCTTTATTTTCTAGGTTCGATCACCAACTAGCTTAGGCTAGCACTTTGGACTAGGAGTTGTATTAAACTGTCCAAAGTATTGAAATTCAGATATAGTGGCATATCATTAGGGAAAATCCATTTTTGTAGAAGGTGAACCGGGAAGCTCCACTCACACCGGAATCAAGCATGAAGTCATGTGAGATTAAGTACAGGATATAGCCCTATAATACTTAATTTAGCATATCCCATAGTTGGTGAGTGTACGAGGACTTATCAGTACCATCGGTGTTATTGAGTTTTGGGGTTTTCTACGTTACCCATGTGCATTAACTCGACCTGCGACTGTCCCCCTGGACCCTCTCTGCAAAGTTGGCGACCTTAGTATCCTGACTTTAGGGATCATACACATGTGATGGTGGAAGGTTATTTCTATTGTACCTGGGACAGATGTGGGAGGAAATCCCTTGCATCTCTTTAGGAAGGAAGTTGGTGATTCAAACGCTTGGCCCCAAGGTGTCTATATTGTGGACCCTAGGTAATTGTTCTTCATCCTTCACTGGTTTTTTCTGGGCCCTCATCATCCCATACTTTCCTTTGGAAGGAATATGTTTTCCTGGTTTGGATTACTTAGGACTTTTCATAGTGGTGTGTTGTTTGTTTTACTTGTGTTTAGTTGGCCCTGGGTTTTTATTGATTTGATTTCTTATCTGTGGAGGACTAACCTCTTCGTAGGTCTAGAAGGTTATAGAACCTTCCTCCACTTACATTGCAACTTCCACCGCCACCTCAATGGCGACGAATAAACACAAGTGGCTCTTTTGATCCAACTGGAATAATTGAAATTCCTGGGGAACTTGATCTCAGTTATACTACACCTGCTTCACACACAACAAGAGTTAAAGGTTTGCAAGCTGAAGGATTTGTAATACATTTTAACCCACCTTTAACTGGATCCCACGATCCAATATTAGTGTAGGTAGCTTCTTTAGGTGAACCCAGGTTAACTGCATATAGGATCACATCTGGTTTCATTATGGACAACGCAGGAGAAGGATCGGGAAATGTTTATACTCCTACATCAACTATTGCGTCTGGCCCGGTTTCTCTCCTCCTCATGTTAGTGTATAGATACCTAGTTCAATACAGTCAAATTTTTCCCCCGTTGTATCTTTTAACTTTAGTTCTGCATCCTTAGGATCATTTAGAACTCAAGTTTATAGCACTTATATACCCTTTGGATATAATACTGGGTCATATGGCTTACCTTCCATTGGGATATCTAGTGTTTTGTTTACATCATACCCTATCTTTCAGAATTTCCAGACTAGTCCTAGCAGTTCTGCTCCATTTCTTCAAGGGTTCCCTTGGTTTGGGGGACACATTCCTCCTTCTGCTCATTTTATGGGATCTATACCTACTCACTCTACTGTACCTTTCACAAGTCATAATCCTTTTACAGGTTTCAGTTTTCAACCGAGTAATGTTCAATCATCAACCGTACCTGTGGGGAGTTCTCCTTTTTCGCTTTTTGGTGGAAGAGGTAGTACCATTGTTCCTTCAGTTGTTGTTTCATTTGGAGGGAGTTACTCTCAACCTCAGTGGAGTGGTCCCCAAGGGGGAAATCCTATTGCATATGAGTGGAGCCCATTTAAAAATGATTTCACTTCGCAATCGATAGATAGGGGCAACCCCAACCAACCTTATGGGAACTATGGTTCAGGAAAACTTCCTCCCCATGCTTCCCAAACACATTTTTCTTCGGCTCGACCTCGTTTACATTTTCTAGCAATTTTGAATTTTACAGAACTTTCGAAACTAATGAATGATCTGATTCATCATGATCCGACTTGGCCTCCTGTTCCAGCCAAATTGCCCTCAGACATTCCAAAATTTGAAGGGAAGACTGGTGAAGATCCTGGGGATCATGTCATTACTTTATATTTATGGTGTTCCTCCAATTTTTTGAATGATGACTCTATACGGTTGAGACTCTTTCAGAGAACCTTAACCGGCGTAGCAACTAAGTGGTACATTGAATTTTCGTCTGCTTCCTACCATCGTTTCTACAATTTAGTGACATTCTTCCTCAATCATTTCCAACTTCCTGTTCGGTATGATGTCACCATAGAACTTCTGTCTACCTTCAGGAAGAATAAGGCTGCTCATATTTCTGACCATATTTAGGAGTGGTGAAGAAGGAAAATAATGATTAAGGCCGATATACCTCTGGAGTTTTTATTAGAGTGGTTTCTGAAATCACTTCTACCATACATATCGAAGGATGTTTCTACTTCAGGGGTCATGATGGAGGAAGAAGCCATTCTTAGAGCCCAACAACTAGATTTTATTTATTCGTAGTCTGGGATCTTATACGAAATTATTCCTTATGCAATGCGATAAAAAACAGATCCTGCAAAGCCTAATCTTGGATTGCATGATGATGGCATCATTGGTTCAGTTTATACACCTAATGTAGAAGCTTTATCTAAGCAAGTTCAAGAGCTATATGTTAAGCGTTCATCAATAGAGGAAACTACGGTTTCCAATCCCTCTTCTCAAACAACCACAGTACACAATGTGAAGTCTAATCAAAAGGGTACTCAGCAACCTAGTGGTAAAAAGAACAAGGGAAAGAAGGGGGAGAGTAGTCAAAATAAGCCCAAGTCTAATTATAATGCTGAGGGGGGCAAGGAATAATGAAAAAAATTAAAGTTTCCTTATAATATTTTCAAGTAATATCACTTAACCCATCAATGCCCTTTAATGGAACAAGCTCAGAAGCTATTACAACAACATCAACCTGTCGTTTTGAAGGATCTTTTTCCTAAAGTACAAAATATGGCTTATGGAATTTCTAGTGCTGTTGGGGGAACTCAAAGTGCCACATCATCTGATCAATCATACATTTCACTCAAAGTTCCACATCATCTGATCAATCATACATTAATATGATTCGTTTATAGACATTATTGAAAACTAGAGCCAAGAATTATAGCCTGGAATCATCACAGAAAGATAAAGATATTCTTGAAATGTTAACTCCTCTTCATATCGAGAAGCCGGAAGATCCAATTCCAAAGATACTGAAAGGTGTCTACAAAAAGGATTCACATAACCCTAATGTGAGGGTTGCTCCTAACTATTATGTTGTGGAAGATTTATCCCAAACACCATGTGCAATGTCTGCATTGGAAGTCTTGCAAAGTTGCTCTTCGTAATGAAATGCACTCTTGGAAGCTATAGGAAGTCTCGATTCCACTAATCTGTTTTCGAAATTTGACATGTCTGATATCAAACCCCGTTTTTCGTATCACGTTGCCTTTCAAATCAAAGTATTTCATGGTGCTAAGACTATTCGATGAACTGTTGTAGATGAAGGTGTGTCTACGTGCGTTATGGCTATTTCTTGTTGGCGAGATTTAGGCTATCCTAAGTTGGTTCCATCTACGACTCTACTTACTGCTTTCGATGGAATATATTTCCATCTATAAAATTCAAGCACAACAGATCTATGAAACAAGCACAACAGTTACTAGAGATGCATGTGGCAAAGTGTATGTCAAAATGCCAATGCAAAAGGTTTGCAGCAGTTCATGCATTATCATAAACTCAGAAGATGATTACAATGTGTAACAATGACTACAATAATCCAAGCAATTTGAATCCTAGGGAGGTCATTCGAATTGAATGCATGAGAGTGGCTTACTTGGCAGTTAACACCACTCGGCACATCAGTTAACCACTTAACTACCATGTAACTAACACTAACGGACTCTGAAACTCTCTAACCGAGTCTAACTGAATCCAGATCTCAAAAGAATGCCCAAAATTAGGGGAGGGCACCTTTATGACTTCAATTAACTGAATATTAGGTGAAAATAACACCATATGAAGTCAAACTGAGTAGGAGGGTGCCTTTCTGACTCCAGTTGTCTGAATATAATAATAAATGTTGTCAGTTAGACTGAGTAGGGAGCCTCGGTCATGCAAATCACCTCAATTTGCTCCCCAAATGATGGAGGAGGCCCAGTTCACTCCTCGAATGAAGGAGGAGGCCCATTTCACAGAAACTGATGATCTACTGATGATGTAAGCACATAATTGAGTCAAAATACTTAGGATAAGTGGAAAATTAAGCTGTGAAGCTCAAATAAATTATTTGTGGTTGGAAAATGCTCCAACACCCCCCTTAAACTAATCTCATGTGGAGGAGTAAATAAAAATAATAAAAGGTCCCCGGAAACAAAGGCCATAGGTCACCAAGTACAGAAATAATCCTAAAAATGCTCAAAACATCTAAGTGAGGAAAGAGGGAAAAACCCAGTGGGAAAGAAAACCCCCACTCAAACTGAACACTGAAGGATCTAATCTGTCGTCACCATATTAGAACTCACCCCCAACAGTGAGCAGAGGTAAGATAACTTCTTCTCAGTGAAGCTCTTGGTGAAGATGTCTGCAATTTGCTCTTCTGTAGGGAAATATTGCAGTACAATGGTTATGTCATGCACAAGCTCTCATATGTAGTGCGTGTGGATCTCGATATGCTTGGTCATGTGTCTCTAAAATGTATCTGTCGAGATATTGATAGAACTCTGATTGTCACAAAAAATGACTGTAGAGGCGGTGCTACCAATATCAAACTCTGCTAGAATACCTTGCAACCAAACCTCCTGAATGCAAGCATTGACTACTCCTCGATACTCTGCCTCTCCTGAAGATAAGGCAATGGTGGCTTGCTTTTTGCTTGAACAAAAGATAGGCCCCATTCTAATCATGAAAACATATCTGGAATTGGAATTTCGATCAATTCTATCACCTGCCCAATCTGAATCAATGAATCCAACTAAGTCAAGATCGGAATCCATAGCATAGTGAATGCCAAAATGTCTCCTATCCTGCACATAGTGCAAGACCCTTTTGGATTCCTTCCAGTGAATCTCATGGGGTTGTTGCATGTACCTTGACAATACACTCACGGCATAATAAATATCAGGCCTAGAGTGTGTCAGATACAAAATAATACCAATCAAGTGTCGGTAAAGTGTAGAATCCACCAACAGTGTAGAATCACCATCCTCAAGACTGATTCCTGAGAGGAATGGGAATGGTTCTGCTTTAAATTCTGCCATATTGAACTTATTTATCAGGTCCAAATCACATTTTCACTGATAAATCATAATCCCATCAAAATTCTGAGTGATCTCGAGACCAAGAAACTGCCTCAGCAGGCCTAAATTACTCATATCAAATGCTTGGTGTAAAGTGGTTTTTATTGTGCCGATAGAAGCAAGACTACTTCCTATAATCAATAGGTCATCAACATAAATTAAAATGATCATAGAATTACCTTCATGCTTCTGTAGATACACATTTGTATCTGATTTTCATCTCGCAAATTTTTCCGGCAGAAGAAAGGAATCCATCTTTGCATACCAAGCTCTTGGAACCTGTTTTAAACGATACAAGGATTTCCTTAATCTGCAAAAAAGTGTCGGATCTCATATGTAACCTTTGGGATGATTCATGTAAATATATTCTTGAATATACTGATAAATAAATTCTCTCTTCACATCCATGTGGTTCACCTCCCAGTGCTTGGATGCAGAAATTGCCAAAACTAGCCGGATTGAGTCCATTTTTGCAACCAGTGCAAAAGTTTCCATGTAGTTCACACCATGGACTTGTGAGAAACCTTTTGCCACCAACCTAGATTTTTATTTTTAGGTTGAACCATCAGAAGCAACCTTGGTTCGGTAGACCCATTTGCATTGAACCAATTTCCTCCCAGGTGGAAGAGAAACTAGCTCCCATGTTGCATTTTTCTGAAGAGAATTGTACTCTTCATCCATGGAGGTTTTCCATATCGGATCTCGGTGGGCATGGTAGTATGATTTAGGATCTGACCCAATCATCAAAAAACATTTTTTGTACAAAAATGGATCATCATATGAAAGAGCCATACCTGCTCTTTGAAAGTCTGCTTGGGTTCTTCTTGGATCGACAAGATTTCCAATGTTAGAACCGACAGATGTGAGAGTCTTTTATGCCCAATTTGGAAACTGAGGGGGCTCATATGGATTTGAATCCGAACCTGATATTTCATGTTCATTAATATAAGACATAATATCAGAAATATCAGAACATAAACTTTCAGTATCTTCTTTTGAATCTTCTTTTGGAAGAGGAAGCAATTTGGCAGTTTCTTCCTCCACTAGTTGTAGATCATGAAACGGTTATTCAAATTGGACACTTCGCTCGACGAATATTCTTTTGGATATGATATCCATGAGTTTGTATCCTTTTTATTATTCAGCATATCCAATGAGGATTCACTTGGTAATTTGTGGTTTCAAATATATTCTCTTCTCAATCGGAATTCTATCCCATGCAGTGGAGCCAAAAACCCTGAGATGTGACACATCAAGCTTGTGACCAGTGTAGGATTTGAAAGGAGTTGTCTTGTCCTACCATGGCTGTGATACCATGTAAAATTCAAGCACAATAGATCTATGAAACAAGCACAAATGTTATTATATATTCTGAGGAACCTGTAACAATTAATTGATAAAATGCACAATATATGAGATCACAGAATATTTTATTGATCGCAGGCCACTTCGAGGGGGCAAGCTCAATACAAATAACTTCACGGTGCCTTCATTGGCCTCAACACACACTTATATACTAATTCTAGGCGCCAATACTATGGGTCAAAACCATGGGCCAATACAAACTATGGATCAACAAATACTACAGGACGACTTACAAAGCATATGCGCCCAACAACACTAACACGACTATGGATCAACAAATACTACGGGACGAATTACAAAGAATATGCGTCCAACAAAAATATAATAACCAAGTAAAAAGAAGGGTTGAAATGGGTTCCTAACATCCCCTCCCCCTTAGAAAAATCTTTGTCCTCAAAGCTTTAGATGTGGAAATTGTTGTTGAATATGGAGTGGTTCCCATGTAGCATCCTCTGGTTGTATTCTGTGCTACTGAATTAAGACATCTGTGATAGAGCGAGAGTGAAGATGACGAGTGTGCCTATTGAGGACAGCCTCCGGCTCCAAAAGGATGGATCCTTCATAATCCAGTTCTGGTAAAATAGTTTGTCCTCTGATGTTCGTGCCAAGAACTTTCTTCTGACAAGAGACATGAAATACTGGATGAATGCGGGAAGAAGGAGGAAGTTCCAATTTATAAGCAACAGACCCAATCTTCTGAAGAATCCTATATGGCCCATAGAAATTTGGAGTGAGGTTATGATGCCCTTTGAGTTTCAAGGAGGATTGATTGTAAGGATGGAGACGAAGAAAAACCATATCACCTACTTGAAAAGTGCACTCATAATGATGTTGATCGGCTTGTTGCTTCATGTGATTTCTTGCCATGTGAAGATTGTCCCGCAAAATGTGAAGAATCTGATCTCGGTTTCGAAGGACCGTGTCCACTTCCTGAACTGGTGAACTGCTGGGGGTGTATGGAATAAGAATTGGCAGTGCTTGACCATAGACTGCTTCAATTGGAGTCATTTTAGAGGCAGTTTGGTAAGAGGTATTGTTGTTGTTCAGAGGGAGCCACTTTTCCCACTGATGTTGTTGTTCAGAGGTGAAGTAACGAAGATACGTTTCCAAGCATTTATTGATAATTTCAGTCTGACCATATGTTTGGGGGTGATACCCATAACTCATCTTCAGTTTGGTGCCAGTGTGGCAAAATATTTCTGTCCAAAAATGACTAGTGAAATTCACATCACGATCCGAGACAATGGAAGAAGGGATTCCATGAAGATGAAAAGTCTGGTTCAGGAAAATTTGAACGACTAAGGAGGCTGTATAGGGATGGATGACAGCACAAAAATGACTATATTTGGAGAGGCGATCAACCACAACCAAAATCACTGTCTTCCCTCTAGATTTAGGAAGCCCTTCAATGAAATCCATAGAAATATTTGTCCAAATCCGTGTAGGGATGGGCAAGGGTTCTAGCAATCCCAGAAGGAGAGTCACTTCACCCTTATTGTGCTAACAGGTATCACATTCAACCACCATTTGTTGAATTGTCCTTTTCATTCCCTGCCAAAAGAAGTTACGCCGTGCCCACTCATACGTTTTGAGGAACCCAGAGTGCCCTGCCAATGGAGAAGCATGGAGTTCATAGAAGACATCCTGTTGAAGATCTGTGCTTTGGGGAAGCACTAGACGACCCTTGTATCTCAGGGAAGCACCATCCCAAGAGTAATGTGGTACAGCAGAAGGGTTGTTGGCCAAGTGTTGGATGATTTGCGATAATGAAGAGTCATTGACATAGCCATGTTGAACAAGTTGCAACCAATTTGGAATAGGCATCGAAATAGCTGAAAGAGAAACGAGGTCATCAAATGTGTGATAAAGAGCATCTACCACAATATTGTCCTTACCCTTCTTGTAAGTGATCTCATAGTCATAACCCATGAGTTTGCTAACCCATTTCTGTTGTGCTGGGGAGGATACACGTTGTTCCAGGAAATATTTCAGACTCTGGTGATCAGTCTTGATGCATAAATGATTCCCTAATAGGTATGTCGCCACTTCTGTACTGCATGCAAAATAGCCATCATTTCCTTCTCATATGTAGAGGCAGCTAAATTCTTACCTGAAAGGGATTTGCTGGTGAATGCAATGGGATGTCCATCTTGAAGGAGAACAACACCAAGTCCATTGCCGCAAGCATCACTCTCAATCATGAAGGGCTTGGAAAATCGGGCATAGCTAGAACATGTGTAGTACACATAGCTTGTTTCAGTTTGTCAAATGCACACTCAGTAGCAGGTGTCCATGTAAAAGAATATTTTTTCAATAGAGCAGTTAATGGAGCTGAAATATTCCCATAATCCTTGACAAACTTGCGGTAGTATCCATTCAACCCCAAAAAAACATGAAGGCTCTTGAGTGTTTGAGGATGCGGCCAATTGTTCATGGCAGTTATTTTGGCAGGATCCACGCGAACCCCTTGTGCTGAAATAATGTGCCCGAGATACTCTACTTCCTTATGTTCAAAAACACATTTAGACTGTTTGGTGTGGAGATGATGGTCAGATAAAAGTTGCATTACAAGATCCAGATGTTGGAGATGTTCAGCCCATGTTTTAATGTAGATGAGGATATCATCAAAGAAGACCAGAATGAATTTCCGCAAGTAGGGCCGGAATATTTTATTCATCAATGCCTGGAATGTGGAAGGAGCATTAGTGAGGCCAAAGGGCATGACCAAAAACTCATAGTGGCCATCATGTGAGTGGAAAGATGTTTTAGGGATATCATCCTCATGGACCCGAATTTGATGATACCCAGAACGGAGATCCAACTTGGAGAAAAATTGAGCACCATGAAGCTCATCAACAACAGGAATTGGAAACTTATCCTTTATTGTGAGGTGATTAAGTGCACGGAATTCAATGCAGAGGCGCCACGACCCATATTTTTTACGGACAATAAGAACTGGTGAACAAAAGGAACTAGTGCTTGGGCAAATAATACCTTGCTTCAGTAAGTCCCGAACGAGCATTTCAATCTCTGTTTTTTGGTGAAATGGGTAGCGATAGGGCCTAATGTTGGGAGGAACGCTTCCAGGAAGGAGATGAATGCGATGGTCCTCTGGCCTTGAAGGTGGAAATCCCACTGGTTCAGCAAAGACACCTGTATATCGATCCAAAATTTGTTGTAGATCCAAGGGAGTAGTGGAGACCGCTGATGGTTGCATCTGAATGGAATGGATTTGAGCGATGACACCACGTGAATTCTTCTTAAGGATTTTCTCCATGTGATGTGAACTGATGATGCTGAGAGACCCTGGTTGTAAGCCTGTCAATGTGTGTTTTTGTCCATTGGGTGAAAACTGCATCCAAAGTTCAGCAAAATACCATAAGATGGGTCCAAGTGTGCGTAGCCATTGAGCGCCCAAAACCACATCACATCCGCCTAAGGTCAAGGAAAATATGTCAGAGCGCAGGTTATAATCTCCCATAGAGATAAGCACATTGTGACACTTTCCTTTGAAAGGTAAGGTGCCCCCATTGGAAACCATGACTTCAAAGTCGGAGCAAGGATGGATAAAAAAATCAACCTGTTTGGCGATCCGGAGTCAATGAAGTTATGAGTGCTACCAGAATCAATGAGTATGGTAAGAGGAAGCTTCTTGAAGTAAACCCTGACCCGCATTGTTTGGGGGGTGGTGATTCCTTCTAAAGCATGGAGAGATATCTCTGGCTGGTCGTCCTGAGACGGAGGGTCAATAGGCGGCTCCTGAATGTCGACCTGATCATCTATTGTATCTGGAGCTTCTTCACCAATTTCAGAGGCAGGGGGAGAATCCACTTCCAAGAGATAGAGTTTTTGCTCAACACATATATGTTCCTGAGTGAATTTCTCATCACAATTATAACAAATCCCTTTTTCTCTGTGTGCCCGCATCTCTGTTGCAGACAAATGCTTGATAGGAGTTGATCGAGGAGCTGGCGGGATGGGAGGTCGTTGAGAACCCATATTTCTGAAGGGAACAAAAGTGGGTTTGGAGCGTTGTTGGGATGCAATATTGTCTTCTTCCAACTTAGCCAACCTTAGGGCTTCCATCATTGTGTTGGGACAGAACATTTTGACCTCAGAGTGGATTGCATCCTTTATACCACTGATAAAAAAAATCCGGTAGAAGTCATCAGGCAATCCTTCGGTGTGGTTGGCTAGTTTCTCAAATTCGGTTTGATACTCTCTCATAGTGCCAATTTGGTGAAGTTTAGTGAGGGCTACTGTGAATTCATCAAAAGCACTAGGACCAAATCATTGCAAAAGGAGCTGGCAAAAATCTGGCCATTTTGGCTCTTCATGAGCCTTGATGTACCAACAGTACCATTGAAGAGCTTCCTGTTCCAAATGAAAGGATGTAGGTCGAACTTTGTTGACATCAAAAGTATTATGCAGAATGAAATATTGTTCTTCTCGATAGATCCATCCAGTCGGATCAGTACCATTGAAGCAAGGAAAATCAAGCTTCGGAACATGGAAATTACTGGAAGAAGAGAAACCATTGTCTGAAGAAGACTCTGACTGTCGTTTATTGTTCATGGATGAATGCTCAAGATGGAGGCTGAGAAATTTTTCATCTAGATCCTGGAGTTTGGTTTTGAGGGCCGTAAGTTCTTCCTCCATGGCTTTTGCTCTTGAGCGGGTGACAACCATAACCAGGAGTTTTTTTTTTTTGAGTGGGTAGATAAACAAAAACATAAACTGTTTTAGTAAGGGAAAATCTGGATTTGAGAAAAAATTTGACGGGTAATTTGGGTTTGACTAGGTTTTGGACACTTTCGAAGGGACAGGGAAGCAAAAAAGGAGGATTTCAGAAGCGGGGTGAAACAATGAGAAAAATTGGCAAAGAGGGACAAAGAATCAGAAATAGGAAATGAACACTGTGGTAAAATTTGAAGGCGATTGGCTGAAAATCGAAGAAGTTATGGCAAACTCTAAAAATAGACAAATGTGGGATTTCTGGCGTTGGGAAGGGGAATTTGGGATAGGGTCCTTAGGAATGAAATATGCATAATGGTATTGCAGGGGTGTCAGGGAAGTTTCAAGGGAAATGGAGTTAAACCAAGGGAGATATGGTGAAAAAACAGAAATGGATCTGCAACAACCAGGAAGGGATCGACAACAGATGGATCTGCAACGGCACAGAAGTGATCGAAAACAGATGGATCTACAACGGCGGAAGTGATCAGAAATAGTCCTGGACAGAGGAAATCTGCGATTTATCAGTTGAAAATAGATATGGACCCCAGGTATGCTCGGCTTCCTAATGGTTCAGGGGATTCACTCAGCCACCAATGTTGTCTAACGACTTGCGTATTGGGGCAGTACCCCTCACTCCACGGCTCAGGTAAAACTGATAACTGCTTTTCCACAAATTATAGCTCTTGGTTTACCTCACGGGTGGGAACTAGTCAATCAGGTAGGGGTCATTGCCCTTTTCGCTGGAAAGTCCTCTCAATGGGCCACCTACTTCAGGGTTCCTGTGGTACTCCTCACAATGAGTTTTAGGTCTTATGCCCAAGTACTTCCCATATTTAAGTCGATAGGGATTATTCCCATATCCAAGCCTGCAATAGATGCGAAAAAAAAAATTGGCAGAAATTTCACCCAACGAGCCCAAGAAAGTGCTCTGATACCAGATGTGAGGAACCTGCAACAATTAATTGATAAAATGCACAATATATGAGATCACAGAATATTTTATTGATCACAGGCCACTTCGAGGGGGAAACCATTTGAGCAAGCTCAATACAAATAACTTCACGGTGCCTTCATTGGCCTCAACACACACTTATATACTAAGTCTAGGCGCCAATACTATGGGTCAAAACCATGGGCCAATACAAACTATGGATCAACAAATACTACGGGACGACTTACAAAGCATATGCGCCCAACAACAATAACAGAAACTATGGATCAACAAATACTACGGGACGAATTACAAAGCATATGCGTCCAACAACAATATACTAACAAAGTAAAGAGAAGGGTTGACATGGGTTCCTAACAGAGATGCATGTGGTAAATTGTATGTCAAAACACTGATGCAAATGGTTTTTAGCAGTTCATGCATTATCATAAACTCAGAAGATTATTACAATGTGTAACAATGGCTACAATAAACCAAGCAATTCGAATCCCAGGGAATTCATTCGAATTGAATGCATGAGAGTGGATTACTTGGCAGTTAGCACTAATCAGTACATCAATTAACCACTTAACTACCATGTAACTGACTCTAACAGACTCTGAAACTGTCTAATTGAGTCTAATTGAATCCATAACTCAACTGAATGCCCAAAATTAGGGGAGGGCTCCTTTCTGACTTCAGTTAACTGAATATTAGGTGAAAATAACGCCAAATGAAGTCAAATTGAGTAGGAGGGCACCTTTATGACTCCAGTTGGATGAATATAATAATAAATGCTTCCAGTTAGACTGAATAGGGCACTTTAGTCATGCAAATCACCTTAGTTGGCTCCCCAAATGATGGAGGAGGCCTAGTTAACTAATATTGATGGCCTAATCGACTCCCTGAATGAAGGAGGAGGCCCAGTTCACTGAAACTGATGATCTGTTGATGATGTAAGCACGTAATTGAGTCAAAATACTTAGGATAAGTGGAAAATTAAGCCGTGAAGCTTAAATGAATGATGTGTGGTTGGAAAATGCTCCAACACCATCCTCATAGGATTTTTCCTTATTTTGACATCTAGTTAGCAAGAAAATTAGTCTCAGTAGAAGTTGAGGTAGTGGACTCTCCTCTTGATTACAATTTGTTATTAGGAAAGAGTTGGACTTATGTCATGAAAGCCATTGCATTGTTTGTTTTTCAGGTTTTAATGTTTCTTCATGAAGGAAGTATTGTCATAGTTGATCAATTGTCTTTCACACGAAAAAGGAACATGTCCTCTTCTGAATCAAACATTCCTATGATTGATCAAGCACGCCCAGCTATTGAAAACTTGGGAGTAGGAAGGTATTCATATCTTATGGGAATGTTTGATTTTCCCGCTCCTGTTAACTATATTGTTTCAACTAGCATTGGAAACACCGTTTCAACATCTAGGGATTTCTTTACAAATTCTAATATAACTGATCCTTGGATTTTACCAACTCATGTTGAACCCGTAGTGCCCTTATCCGCACTAGAAATCCCTCACCAAGATTTTCTAGAAATTTATATGGGTTCCATCTCTACTCTTTCAGTCTTCGAGTAGTTGGATGTTGATTTTACGCATGCATGGGCTGCAAACTCTTTTGATTGTTTAGATACGGTTTTTCCTTTTGATGAAGTTTTCCTAGAGTCTATAATGCAGACTACCATTCATTTGGAATTGATCCACTCACAATTATGTCCAGCCTCGGTTTTCCTTTGGAGTCTAATCCTACAATTGTTGAGTCTTTGGACTCTCCCATAGACCCACAAATCGGTTGTCCTACTGATTTTGATTATGCTTCTATAATTTTCAACTCCCGTGATGATGAATTTTTTTATGTAGATTCCATCACATCCTTCAACTTTGATCTTCATCTTGAAGTTGACCATGTTGATTGTAAGTCCTCAGAATTTGGTACTATAGAGTCTTCATTGGTTAGCTCTACCTTCATTATGCCTGTCGTCGATGATAGTGAAATTGAAAGTATTTATACCATAGTGACCTATATCAGATCTTTCTTTATATATTTTTTAAACATGATCTTGGTATTGTTGTTTCTTGGAGACATGATTTTTAGATGGACTCCTGGTTGCTTACTAATCCTTGGTGACATATTGATCGATCATGTCAGGTATATTCAAAACCTTGCATATAGGTTTAGGCCTCCCCATTTTTATGATGCATTTGAACCTTTTTCCATCTGAATTCGCCATAAGGTCGAACCTGTTGGATATTGATGTGTTAACCATCTTTAATGCATTGTGCACTAGTCCGGCAGTAGAGCCTACCTAACATGAGTCACTCTAGTCAGAATCCTTATGCCATTTTGGTGTCCATGTTGAGTTTTTATCATATGATTAGAAGCCTTTCTGGATTTACCATGACTTTGAGAAGAAGCCTCATGTCTTTCTTCCTCATATATTTTGGCCATTCCTTATAAGGCTCCCATTTTTGTGTTTGAGTCGCATATGCATTTACCTTGATCCTTCTTGTGCTAATGAGCCTGATGGAAGCTTCCTCTCTTTGAGCTCGTTATATAAGCCTTCATATTTTATCTCATTTTCGTTAATCCTTGCATGATTTTACCTTTGCGATTTGACACCCTTTACCTGGAGGAGACACACCATGAGTGTCCTTATCTTGCTTGTGTGCCTTGCATTATGCATACTTTTGTTCCATGTGCTTGGAACTAAAACCACATTCCCTTGACACTCGTGATCTCCTCCCATTACGATCAGTCTTCCAACTCTCCTTCGAGCTTGCTAAAAACAGTAAGGAGGTCACGAGTTTACTTTTTCAGTCGCATTAAAATTTCTTGGAGAAGATTTTTATGGAGTTCTCTTTAAGCTTTTTTCAGACTCCTTAAATAGGAAAAGATCACCGAGCTAGCTTGTCTCTTTCATACTCATTAAAGTACTTGAAAGGTCGTCTCTATGATATAATTTTAACCCTTTCCCGGATCGTTTAGACTATATACAAAAAGAATAATGCTCTCGTCATACGTGGCTATCAAAGTTCTCTCTCGTATTATTTTATCCTTTTTCGAGCGAGGAGACTAAATTTTCGGAAAAGGACCCCTTGGAGTCTTCTGTAGGATTTTAAGACTCTTGAAATATGAAAACCCCTGCGAGCATCTACCAACTCGGGATCGCTATCAAATCCACAAGCAGGTGTATAGAGTTCTTGTTTAAGTTTTTCATAATATTTAAATATGAAAAAACTAGTGAGCACGAACAGATCCAGGCTCAATATTAAAATCCACAGATCAGTATATTATTGAGTAATCTTCTATATTATATTCAAACTCGTAAAACAAAGAATAAATTGTTGAGTTTCCCTTCCATGGACTCACAAAATTACAGATGGTTGGATCCTTATCGAGCATGCTTTACTTCTTTTTCAAGCTCGTTAAAAAATGAAGAAGGTACCTAAAAACGAGAAAAGGGACGAGAAGGGTGTTAAATTTGGCAGCAAGTCAACTATGTCCTTGAAAAAATCACTTGTTTTGAGTCTATCAAACAATTTGGGTTCTAGTTTTGTCCTTAGGATAAACTTGATCTTAGAGTTTTTACTCCTCTGATTGGTTGCTCTTCCAATCATATGGAGAATCTGTTAATGTCTCCTGCATTGCAGATTTATATCACGATCCCTTTGTGTTCAAAGCTTCCTAAGTCACTCCTGTGTCATGCTCATTATTCAAGGATAAAACCTATGTCGGCCATTGTACAGTTTCCTTGACTTCCCGTGTCGGCCATTCCTTGGTGTCATTATGTTTCATCATGTACTCAGTTCTTTTCCAAATCAAATGAACCTTTGATTGTTCCTTGTGTTGGATGATGGAGGATGCCTTAATCCCTCCCTTCTAGCGGAATTCTTCCTATAGACTTCAACTCATATTTCTCTATGAATGAAGTATAGAGTTTAGGTAGTACCTTGGTGATTGCAGCCATTAGTGGCAGTTTCCCTAATATCGAATTATGGGAATACATCAATGTCTCTTACTCGATGGATTCTTTAGGTGTTCGAATTCAAGAACAACTATTCACACATGTTAGACTGTATTAGGTACCTCGGGTCCCATTTTCATCATTAGTGGGATCCCTCGCGTTTATTAACGGTTCACATCAGACTGGTAACCAAACGGTGTGCTTCATGTTCGACATCAACTCATTTATTCACATGGTTAGGATTCGTACCTTGAGATGGTTTGGATTGAAGACATTGGTCCTATAATAGCATCACCATACTTTGTTATTTCCCAAGCTGCGCAAGAGTGAGCCACACTCCTTTTAGCTCTAGATGAGACATAGATCCAGTTTGTTCACTATGGCTATGATCTCCAGTTTTGACATAGATCCACCTTTGTATTTTCGTGGCTATGTTCACACTTATGTTTATCATGGATCCACGCTTGTATTCTAGTGGCATTATATATGCATCAATTATACTTATGTATTGGATCATCATTGTATCATCCTAGAGGTCATGTTCCACTATTTGAACATGGACATTTATCCCATGGATGATATTGTCTAACACTTTCCTTTCTTTCAGGTACTTCGTTTGAGCCTATGATTCTTGGTTTCTCTGGTTTCTTCGACTCCATGTCCCAACCCTTCATTATTTATAATGTATTCTAGCCATCATCTTCCCCTCTGAACTCATACATTAGGGGGCATCTATTATAAACAAATATGGCACCTCTCCGTTTGTGACGACACTTACATGTTTTGGTCGCATGAAGACACTTCATGAGACTGCCGTGAGTCACGAAAAAGGACACTGTGGATGGAAGAGCCATTTTTGGGACCTCAGTAGGATGGACTTACCTCATTCATGGTCCATTTAATAGTTAGGAAGCTTATGAACACATTTGGAGACCAAAACACCTCTTGAAAAACCCTAGAAAAGGCATTTTCCCTCATTTTTTCACCTACACACAGGTGGAACATGGCTCACATGCATGTTACACTCCCTTTATCCCTTTTTCACGAGTGTGTACCTCAAAAAATACCAAAAAATATAATAATTATTGAAAAAAGGGTGGTTTGGATGGTTTTGGAACCATCTCCTAGGTTGTAACTACTTCCTCCTTGACCCTATCTTCTTCATTTGCTATATAAGTGAGGGATAGGTACCATGAAAAATGAATTAGACCATTGTAATGTTATGTTGGATAAATTTGGATTCTCATCCCCCTCACTTGTGCTCTAGTTTCCATCTAACCCTAATGCATTTCTTGGAGGTTGGGATTATTGGAGGAGAGAAGTAGGAGATTCAGAATTGGAGGTTTCATGAGGTGCCTTGATTGAAGGAAGGTATAATTATGTACTTGCTTCATTCATTAATAAATATGAGACATTCTTCCCAAACCAAATCATTGTGTGCATATATATCTCAGTTTTGATTACTTATTGATGTTTATTAGATCATCATTTCATGTTCTTTTGAATATCAAGGCTTATATTTGTAGTCAAATTGGTTTGAGGAAGGTTTGAAGTGGTTTTGCAGGTTCCTTGATTAGAGAGAAAGAGGAGGACTCAAGGAGAGGCTTGGATCAACCTTCTATTGCAAGGTACACGTTCTCTTAAATCCTAAACCTTTTGCTTAATTGTTGTATTTGCAGAACCTTAGATGTATGTATTTCAACCCTAGTACATTGGTGGCCTCACCCTAGCCATAGGAACACTTTCCCTAAGAACAGTTGTTGCTCCTATAGTAGTTGTAGTACCCTGTCAACATGTTGAACATGTTCTTCCCAAGTCTTGCTATATATTAGTATATCATCAAAGAACACTAGCACACATTTTATAAGGAAAGGCTTGAAAATGGAATTCATCAAACCTTGAAATGTGGAAGGTGCATTTGTGAGATGAAATGGCATGGCCAAAAATTCATAATGACCTTCATAAGTTCTAAATGTTGTTTTTGGGTTTTCTTCATCCTTCATTCTAATTTGATGATACCTGGAATGGATATCCAAATTTGTGAAGAAAACTGCTCCATGTTATTCATCTAACAATTCATCAATGACAGGAATGGGAAACTTATCTTTAATGGTAATATTGTTGAGATCTCTATAATATAGACACATATGCCATGATCCATTCGACTTGTGTACCATTACCACTAGTGCAGAGTAAGAAATTTGGTTATGCCTAATTATGTCAGTCTCTAACATTTCTTCAACCATATGCTCAATCTCACTCTTATGGCCATAGGGGTATCTGTAAGGTATTATGTTAGGAGGACCACTTCCTGGAATTAAGTGAATAGCATGATCAAAATCTTGAACAGGTGAAATACCTTTTGGAATATCTTCAAATACCTTGGAAGGCTTATTAATGACCTTTTGGAGATCTGGGGAAATAGGAGACTTAGATGTTCGAACATCTAATGAGCATAATTGTGAAATTACACCTTGATGTCGCTTTTTCATCATTTTTGTAATACAATTAGAGATTATTACCTTGATTGGTCTCCCTGTGATACCATTTAACTCATATTCTTTTCCTTCCCATAAAAATTTCATGAAAAGATTATGAAAATTAAAAGACATTGTTCCCAATGATTGTAACCATTGAACTCCTAAGACAACATCAGCACCCCCCATCGGAATAGAAATCCTAGGACTATTCAATATATGTTGTCCCATAGTAAGATTGATATTATGGAATTTCCATGAGCAATTGATAGTTCCTCCATCTGCAATCATTACTTGAAACTTTGGTGCTGGATATACCAAACCAATTGAGAACTTTGGCTAATTTACAGTGAATGAGAGTACTACCAGAATCAATAAACATTGTTACCTTTTTATTTTTGATATATCCTTCAATATTGAGGGTTTGAGGAGTGCTTATACCAGCTAATGCATGACATGATATGGTGGGATATCTCTTCAAAAGTAGTATCTTCTGTTTCTGCATATCGATGGTTCCTGTTCTTTTGATTCTCTCTCTTCACAATTTATGTAGAATAATTTATTATCACCACACTTATGTCCCTTACTATACTTGCTTTCACAATTAAAGCATAGACCTTTTGCTCTTCTTTCCTCTAGTTGTTGAGGTGTCAAACTTTGAGGTGGGTTAGAAGAAGGAACATTATTCTCTCGATATGTGTTGTAGGTGGTCTTTCTAGTAGCCATCATCATATTTTTATTTTCAACCTTCCTTGCCATCATGAAATCCTTCTCCAAGGATGGTGGTTAAAAGAGACACACCTCATGTTGAATGTTATCCTTCAAGGTTCCAATAAATACATCCAACATATTATCTTCTAAAATGTTCTTCACTCTAAGGCTTAGCTTATGAAATTGCTTGATGTGCTCTGTAACTAGACCTTTTTGCTTGAGATTTATTAACTGGATAAAGAAGGTGTTGCTATTAATATCCCCATAATGTGCAATAAATTCTTCAATGAATATAGACCAAGATATAATAGAGTCTTTTTTACAGTCACAAATCCATTAGTAGCATACAAATTGATTAGGCTTTAAATATAATGATGGAATAGATACCTTTTTCAACTTTGGAACCTGGTGTAGATTAAAGAATTGCTCCATCTGGAATATCAATGTTATTGGGTCATTGCCATCAAAATTTCTCATGTCAATCTTGGTAAGTTGGGTACCCCTTGGTGACCATCCTTGATGACATCCATGTCTGGAATAATTTCCTCTTGGAATATTCTTATTCATGGAATATTTCTCAACATGGACATTATATTTATCCTCATAAGTATCCTAGAACACATCATCACCTGTAGGGAGAGTATCCCTTGAATTTTGTATGAGATTACCAATATTTTTCATATTTCCCATCAAGTTCTCCTCTAAATTGAGTAAATCAGTTGTTCTCATACAGCCTTTCATGTTTTCCTCCATTTTATTCAACTTCTCCTCTAAATTAACTAAATCAACATTTTTCACAAACCCTTTAATCACATAGGTCTTGCCTTTCATCGTAACTCGTGAATGGATCCTCTGGTGGTTTCAGTGGACTGTAATTTTTTTCACTTCCTTTTGGAATCATTCGTAACAATATAAATAGACATCACACCCTAGGTTTCACCACAATTAGATCCTTCTACTCAAATTTATTCAAATTTAAAATGGCGTACCTTTTTCGAACCCTGATTGGAAGACTGTTTTACAGCTAACTTGAAATTGAGGTAAATTTGAAATTTCTACTCCTTTGGATCTAAAAATTTATCCTATTGTATCCTGATGTTTCATTTTTCCAATTCCTCAGGTATGACCTAATTCTTATGTGCCAATAATAAGTTATTACGAATCTCCCAACACTTCTTTTTTTTGTCTTTCAAGAAAAGAGAACTTGTACGGTCTGCCACGTGTCCAATATTTTGTATTTGAGGTTGAAAAACAGGCTATATATATTTTGGTCCATATTCTTTTTTATGCAATAGGTATCACTCAATTTGGATCTCGCATGCCACATATATGACCTTTTTTCCCAAAACACCTATTTTAGACCAGTAAAAAACCTTATATTCCAAGGAGAATATCTTTGAACCTATAATGTATCAGGATATGAAAACTGGATCACAAATAGCTCAGCCTTTTTTTATATGGGTTCTAAGCCTCTCTATATGAAAGCTTCTAGAAAAAAAATTATCGTGAAAATGGCAATATGACTTGTTTTGAAGAAACCAGTCCCAAGGAAAGAGCTTTGATACCAAATGTTGTGCAACAAATTTCTAAAGAGAGCATGAAAAAAATAGATGAAAAAGAGTACTCCGCGACTTGAATGAATAAAATAGATGAATATAAAGATTCTTCAAGGGGGAAGCCTCCTTTCAAATGGTACTAAGTACACAAGACAAGACAATATAAGATAAGGCACTCAAATGAAAAGATATCCTTCCTATATATAGGAGATTAAGAGGTACAATTACGACTCACTGAGCCAAGACAATGTAACTAATATAACCATACTAATGAAAATTACCACTAATGGACCAAATACGAGATTAAAACTAATGTAATGCACCACAATATAGGGGGGAATGTGCCCATATTTAGGGCTTAACACTAACCCAGTTGCACACTCTGTACATGCCTCTTTACAGGACCCTCCCTCAACTTTATATGACTCTCATGTTCTTTTTGGAAGACCAGATATTTATTTAGGTTGTGCATTCATTCTAAGGTTATTTCAATAAAAATAAAAGAAAGGGGTCTCTCACAGGGCTCATCAGTGGATTCCCCTAGGTTACAGGGAAAGCAGTCTATAATGGCCTGAAATCGGGTACATGATGTACTTGGTGTGAGAGCTAGACGCCAGAAGAATATTAAAGGGACTCTTAGAGAGTTTCATCCATGTTCCATGGTTACCCAATGATAGTAATGTCCCTCAATGTTAGAGGGTGTAATGTACCCATCCAAATAAATTTCATGAAGGAAAAATATCCACCAATCTACTAGTTACCTAGGTTGGGGTGGAAACATTTAGACTTGGAATAAGGGAGCTATAAGACCCAAAATGAACCTTATATTGGAAAATACACATCAAAGGGGATAAATAAATAATAATAATGGATAAATAAGGTGGAATTTGGTCATGAGGGCGCATAGGTGGTGTGGGACCCACACAAGGCTAAATTCTCCATTCCACATGGCATCGTTCTCTCACCCATTCGAATCCAAGGTGGAGCATAACGTTCTTGTAGGAGTTGGAGAGGCATTATTCATGGCATGAATCTAGGAAGGTCGAATTGGAGTGGAAGAGTAACTCCCATTGAAGATGAATAGGCATCATGGAAGAATTGTGACACTTGGAGCTACATTCCCTAATCTCTATGACAACAATGATGAATATTCTATGAAACCTATGACAAGTTTAGACCTGATTGATGAAATATGACACATATGACATGTCAGGGCTAACTATAGCCTCCAAGATGGCGCACAAGGGTATTTATGTCAGCCAATATTCTCCCATTCGAATTGATGCAAGAGGAAGGCTAGGAAGTGAGGGACAAGTGTCATTCATGAGGATATTTCCCTAACTCGAGTTGGGAGGAGAATATTGGAGGGAATTCGAGATATGGATGCCATTTAAGGTTAATAAAAGGTGAGGAGAAAGAAGGAGAGTAGCTTTTGATCGTTTCTCATTTGGCACATTTCGAGAGCTTAGCTTGTCCTTGCATGGCGGATATTCATCCTCCTTGCCTTAGAACCAATTTAGAGGGTGAAAGATTCCCATCCAAGTTGGTTTATGGAGATTCCATTCATACCTCTCAACAGACCTTCATGGATATTTTTCATGCAGGTTCAAACCCCATCTGAGTTCAAGTTCATCTTCACTCTCTCTTCTCTATTCTCATTCTACTATCTTTCTCTCAATGTCATGTAAAAGTGTGATGGCACACTTCTTGTTGAATATAGTTAATGGATGATTAATATTTAGACCTTGTGGACATGTTAGTTGCTGTATAACTCTGTAATAGATATATCATGAGAGCCACAGCTCGAAATACCAAGTACTTCATGTAATATTTCTCCAAGTAACATTGATATTCGAGCTAGTTTCCTCACTACATTTTCATGGTGATTGTAGCATGTTTTGTATCAGTTTGATATCATACTTTTATGGATATGTTGCCTATTATTTAATCTTCATATGGAATTTAAATTTATAGCCACAATATTTTATTCATACCCCTCAATTCATACCATAGTTCGTGACATTAATTGATGCTCCCTTGTCCACCATTTTCACATACATTGTAGACCTTGGAAGCTGTTGTTTTTTGGGAGACCTATCCGAACCTGAAACCTGATATAATTATGCACACATGTTTTCCTTGATGTCCTCTACCAGAGCCAATTCTCAGACTGGATATTAGGGAAGTCTGTACAGTTTTTGGAAGGGAAAATAGTGGCATACCGAGGGGGGATTTTCACCAATCCAATTGACTAGTTTTGTCCCAAGTCTTATCTCCTTGAAAATTGCATACCATGAATGTTTATAACATAGGTTTGGGTGTCTAAAGGGTGTAATAGAGTGTCCTATTTCCTCCCATGTCTCTCCTTCCACAATTTGAAAACATTTGGACGTGTTTGGAACAGTTTGTGTAAAACATTCCTAGAATCAAAATTGGGTGAAGTTGAGCAACTTTCATAGAAGTGATATCACAGAGGGTTAGGGATTCCCTCAAAAAACTTGGATCTTAAACGTTTGGTGAACTCACATCAACCTTCAGCTGATACTATTTTGGATGATATAAAGTATTTATTGATAGGGTGGGACTTTGTCACTTTAGATGCAAATGTTATATCTAGTGGGATTATCAATGGTTGGTGCTCCAGCTACCTCTTGTGCACTAAAAATTGGGTCATTTTGATGGGGCTTGATATTGTATTATTCTCTAGGGATTTCAAACAGGCCTTTACAATTATCAATATCTATTGGCCTTATTGGCAGAAAGTGGGTCCCGAATTTTGCATTGGGTCACAATGGCCTTACCCCAATGGTCATATTCATGAAAGTTTGTCAAATTGATGCTAAGGGCCAAATAATTGCCAAGGAGGAAAATTACTAGTTTCCTAGGTTGTGGGTGGAAGCATTGGGATTTGAAATAAGAAGGATAATAAATGATGCATGGACATTAGAAGATCATAAATATTTAATAAAGGATCTAAATAAATATATACAATGGAAAATCAAAGTGGCATTTGATCATGAAGACACATGGAGGAAGTGGGACCCACACAAGCTAGATTTTCTATGCCACATGGTATTCTCCTCTTGTCATTTCGAATCCATAAGAAGCCAAAGTTTCTTGGGATGAGTTGTAAGGTCAATATACTTGGCATGATTCATTAAAGGTTGAATGGGAGTGGAAGAATAACTCCCATGGAAGAGGAAGAGGCAATTTGGAGCTAGTGAGACACTTGGACTAGATTACCTAGCACTATGACAACACTAATGAAGATGCTATGACACCTATGACACAAATCAGACCTGAAGGCTGAAATATAACATATATGACATGTCAGGGCTAAAAATATCCTCCAAGAGGGCGCTCAAGTGAATTAGGGCAGCCAAAGAGACACCAATTCGAATTTGGAGAAGGAGAGAGCTA
Source organism: Larix kaempferi (assembly GCA_027924585.1). Taxonomy (NCBI): domain Eukaryota; kingdom Viridiplantae; phylum Streptophyta; class Pinopsida; order Pinales; family Pinaceae; genus Larix; species Larix kaempferi. Next base: position 7,907,472 of record BSBM01000866.1, read on the forward strand.
GAATTGGAAGGACGAGTGGCATACTTGGGAATCTCTTCCCAAATTGAGTTGGAATGAATCTCTTGGAAGGAATTAGACCCATGGAGGACATTAGAAGTTTATAAAAGTCATGAACAAAGAATAATAGGATCTTTTGATCATTTTTAGAATTTGCAATTGCATTTGTGAGGGAGGAGCTAGTGGATGACTAGTTTCTTGCCTTAGCCAATTTAGAGGGTGAAAGGTTCCCATCCAAGTTGGTTTTTGGAGAGGCCATTCAGGTATTTCATGGATATTTAATGGATTATTTATTTTTAGGTGTAATATACATGGAATCTCATGGTTTCTTCTATTGTAGCTCACTCACTCAACCATTTCCAATTTTCATTGCATATTCTTGTTCCTTGAGGGAGGGCGTTTTTGGTGAGCTATTGTACTCTTTTGGGGAGATTATAATGCCCCAATTATTTTTTAATATGAATTAAATACTTTGTTATTCATCTTCAGAAAGTTTCAGGTCTAAATTCCAAGTGGAAATGTATAAATCTGATTGTTAATGAAAGAATGGTGTCATTTCCCCACTACCTTGATGTATAGCAATGATGTATTGATGTATTCGAATGAAAGATCATTCCTATGATGTATTTATGATTCATGGACTTTAATTTATGAGCTTCACAAGTTTCATGTTCAGTACTTAAGCATTTGGAGTCATTTTGATCAGTTTAATACCATTTGAAGAAGATTTAATGCCATTTCCCCCAAGGTTGAAACTAGTCTTTTTGCATCTGATTTAAGGGAGTTATAGAAGAAATTAAAAGTTGAATTGTGATGCATATGAGTTCATGTTTATTTACTTTATATTTCCCATTATTCCATTCAGAATTTAGAGTTGGATTGAGTGCATTTGGAAAGTCATTTTCATCATTTACCCCTAGGGGATTTGAACCACAATTTACTAGTAAAAATCCCTATCTTGACCAGATTTGAAAGAGGAATTGCAGAAGTCATATGAACACTCCAGAGCATCCATAAAAATTATAAATATGTCTTAATATCATCCAAGTATGTTCTGTAGCAATTTGGGATAATTGGGAGTCATTTGGAGACCAATACTAGTCAAAGAGAAATTGCTAGTAAAATACCATACATTGACCAGAATCTTAAAGGAGTTTGCAGAAGTGTTTTAATGGTCTTAAATCAGCCCGAAACATCATAATCAAGTCTTAATATCATTCATACACCTCCTCATAATATTTCGGAGCATTTGGATCAATTTGGAGACCTAGGCATCAAAACTAGTCAAAGGTCGAATTAGGAAAAAAAGTGAAAAATTTGCCATTTTAATAAAATACTTAAGAAGGGACATTACAGTGGTATCAGAGCATGGTCCTTGCACCTGTGAATTAATATCATACATTGAAGAATAAGTTGCAGCCATGTCTGACTATTATGATGAATCCTATGAGTACAATTCTTATGAGGAAGATGCAGATGCTTATGAACAATATGAAGGAGAAGGTGAATGGTATGAGGAAGAGGTGCCATCATGCAACACTTCTTACAATTTTAGGAGGGATGAAGACTATTATTATGAGCATGTCACACCACCAAAGGATAATTCTATGAACGAGTTACAAAGATGGAGAGAAACATATAAAACCTTGCCCCAACAATATCAAAAATATCAAGAATATATTCCTTCGAGGGAAGATACACAAAATGCCATGCCTTTTGAAGACTATGATGATTGTGTGTTTGCAAATAGGCCCAAAAAGGAATATTTGGAGTTAGTGAAGAAATTTTTATGCCATTCTTGTAAAGAACCTTGGAGAGAGTATCATATGTGTGTAAGTGAAATGTGTGAGAGTGAAAAGATCAATGAAATATCTGAAGCTTCAGCGAAGGCATGTATGTCCTACATGAGGAGAGTTTTTGGATTTTCTTCAAAAAGAAACTCCAAATATATTGATACTAAGGAAAACAAGGGGAAAAATGCATTAGCTTGCTTGAAGGATCAAAAGGAAGAGACATCACAAGAGCATGAAAAAGATTCTATTGAAAATATGGAAGATCATTTCGAGACACCTTCTACTTTAGACATGAACCAAAGAGCATCTATTGAAGGATGCTTGAACTATGAAGAAGTACCTATTGATGGGTGCTCACACCTCTATGTTGGTGACATAGAGATCACTTTTGAAATTGTTGTTGCAAGCCAAACTTCCATTAAACATGAAAATGAAGACCTTGTAGCAGTTGAAGAAGAAACAAGATCAACTTCCCCATAACCACTTGAGCTTCATGAAGTTGGTCCAAGCAAGAAATAAGACGATGAGGAGGTTCATTTGCAAGAGCCTCATTTTATTGATGGGTACTTAAATATGGATGAAAAGAATATCCAAGAGTCCCTCAGCATTCTCCATGACACTCAAGCATTGGTGTCAAATTCTTGTTGGAGAGCTACTTCATTGGAGGAAACATCCTTCCTTGAAGACGTGGAGAAGATTCAAAGAGCAATGTGCCACATCAAAGGTAATTTCATGTCTTTGATTTTTGATAGAAACCATTTGTTTGATCTTAATGAATTGTTACATGATGCATACTTGAATAATAATGAGGATACTCATAAGTTCACAATTCAAAATGAGCAACTTCTTGAAAAGTTGCAAGATACTTGTTTTTCCTTGTATGTTTCAGATTGGCAAATCGTAGTTTGTTTGAAGGATTCTCATGACATGGTGGATCATGAGAAATGTGGAAATTTGAATGTGCTTTATGTGTTTGAATATGAACTTGAAGAGATCCAAACACTTGATGTGGTGGAAGAGGAACTTGAATTGTCTCTTGATGAAGGTTATGCAATTTTTAAAGAAGAGCATGATTCCTCTACATTGGAATCAATCTATGACAAAGGTTTCACACTTTTGAAGGAGCTGCATGCTAATACCCATATGGATCTTTCCCATGAGAAGATTCTGCACTTCTTGATCATTTGGGTGAGTTAGTTCATTCTCCTACATCCTACAATTCCATGTTTTGCAGCATTAGTCTCAATGAAGTATGGGTGAAAGGGTTCTTTTTGATGGTGCCACATGAGGAGTATGGAACTCCTAGATTTACCTTTTATGATGACATGGTTGGAGAACATTATTATTCACATTTGAAGCAGCATCATTTGTCACTTTATGATGATGCACATCTACATGGATGTGCCCATGATATGCATTTGAGTCACTTGAAGACTCATGATTTTTCTTGCTCAACACTTGGTTCATTTGATGTTGGAGGAACTCCATCTAACACTTGGGTGAATAGATTTATGATTGGAGAATATTTTTGTTGGAAGCCACATACCTTTTTATATCTTTATGATTCTCACATTCATGGATGTATGGGTGAGACTTCTTTGATTCATTTGAAGTCTTCTTGTTTTTTCTGCTAATTATTTGGTTCAAATTTTAGTGGAGATTCTTCATTCACTTCTTGGATGAAAGAATGCATGGCTGAATATTTTGATGCATATCATATCCTTTTGGAGCATAATTATAGGACATGGGATCCTCACCTATGTCATTGGAGCAGATTTGATCGGTTACTTGCTGATTGTATGCACTTTGAAAATGGTGGTCTACTTGCTTGGAGGTATAAGCACTTTCATGACTCTTTGATGAAGCATCTTCTTGATGTACATTTTCATTATGTTGTTATGTACTTTGATGATATATATTTTGTACTCATGATGTTTGGAAGAATGCATACAAGAAAACGGGATCCAGGAATCCTCTTATCTGATGGTATGGGTTGGAGAGCACTCTTAATTGTTGGGGTGCAATACAAACAATGGGACCTTGGAATAATTTTTGTTTCATTGGTTTCAATTTTTTGGGAAACAAGCAGTATGGGAGATGGATTTCCCACTTAATAAAGTGATTTTTTATCGAAGTAGTGCAGAAGCAAGCATGGTGGTTCCTCTCTAAAATATTCATGGAATCTCGAAGACTCAAGGGTGGGCAATTCAGTGGCAACTTCAAAGAATCATACAGAAAGCAGGTTCTTCAACAACCATGTTTGAAATTACTTGAGGACAAGCAATATTGGAAAGGGAGGATTTTTCATGTCCCATATTTTGCATTGGGTCACAATGGCCTAATCCCATTGGTCATATTCATGAGAGAGTGTCAAATTGATGTTAAGGGTCAAATAATTGCCAAGGAGGAAAATTACTAGTTTCCTAGGTTGTGGGTGGAAGCATTAGGATTTGAAATAAGAAGGATAATAAATGATGTGTGGAAATTAGAAGAGAATAAATATTTAATAAAGGAGCTAAATAAATATATACAATGGAAAATCAAATTGGCATTTGATCATGAAGACACATGGAGGAAGTGGGACCCACACAAGCTAGATTTTCTATGCCACATGGTATTCTCCTCTTGTCATTTTGAATCCATAAGAAGCCAAAGGTTCTTGGGATGAGTTGGAATGTCAATATACTTGGCATGAGCCATTCAAGGTCGAATTGGAGTGGAATAATAACTCCCATGGAAGAGGAAGAGGCAATTTGGAGCTAGTGAGACACTTGGACTAGATTCCCTAGCACTATGACAACAATGATGAAGATGCTATGACACCTATGACAAAAATCAGACCTGAAGGCTGACATATGACATATATGATATTTCAGGGCTAAAAATATCCTCCAAGAGGGTGCTCAAGTGAGTTAGGGCAGCCAAAGAGACACCAATTCGAATTTGGAGAAGGAGAGAGCTAGAATTGGAAGGACAAGTGGCATACTTGGGAATCTCTTCCCAAATTGAGTTGGAATGAATCTCTTGGAAGGAATTAGACCCATGGATGGCATTAGAATTTTATAAAAGTCATGAACAAAGAATAATAGGATCTTTTTATCATTTTTAGAATTTGCAATTGCATTTGTGAGAGAGGAGCTAGTGGACGACTAGTTTCTTTCCTTAGCCAATTTTGAGGGTGAAAGATTCCCATCCAATTTGGTGTTTGGAGAGGCCATTTAGGTATTTAATGGAGATTTAATGGATTCTTTTTTTGCAGGTGTAATCGATAGGGAATCTCTTGGTTTCTTCTATTGCAGCTCACTCACTCAACCATTTCCCGTTTTCATTGCATATTCTTGCTCCTTGAGGGAGGGCGTTTTTGGTGAGCTATTATACTCTTTGGGGGAGCTTCTAATGCCCCATTTATTTTCTAATATGAATTAAATACTCTTTTATTCATCTTCAGAAATTTTTAGGTTGAAATTCCAAGTGGAAATGTATAAATCTGATTGTTAATGAAAGAATGGTGCCATTTCCCCACTACCTTGATGTATACCAATGATGTATTGATGTATTCGAATGAAAGATCATTAATATGATGTATTTATGATTCATGGAATTTCATTTATGATCTGAACAAGTTTCATGTTCAGTACTTAAGCATTTGGAGTCATTTTGATCAGTTTAATACCATTTGAAGAAGATTTAATGTCATTTCCCCTAAGGTTGAAACTAGTCTTTTTGCATTTGATTTAAGGGAGTTATAGCAGACATTAAAAGTTGAATGGTAATGCATATGAGTTCATGTTGATTTCCTTTATATTTCCCCTACTTCCATTCATAAATTTGAGTTGGATTGAGTGTATTTGGAAAGTCATTTTCATCATTTACCCCTAGGGGATTTGAACCACAATTTACTAGTAAAAATCCCTATCTTGACCAGATTTGAAAGAGGAGTTGCAGAAGTCATATGAACACTCCAGAGAATCAATAAACATTATAAATATGTCTTAATATCATCCAAATACCTTCTGTAGCAATTTGGGAGAACTGGGAGTCATTTGGAGACCAAGGGACCAATACTAGTCAAAGAGAAATTGCTAGTAAAATACCATACATTGACTAGAATCTTAAAGGAGTTTGAAAAAGTGTTTTAATGGTCTTAAATCATCCCTGAACATCATAATAATTTCTTAATATCTTTCATACACTTCCTCAGAATATTTGGGAGCATTTGGATCAATTTGGAGACCTAGGCATCAAAACTAGTCAAAGGTCGAATTAGGGAAAAAGGTGAAAAATTTGTCATTTTAATAAAATACTTAAGAAGGGACATTATAGCTACTTGTAAAAGCATGTTAAATATGGTATGTTTGTAGGGGACCACATTATCATTGGTGGTGAATTAAACTTCTCTCTTGGGGAGGAAAATATTTTGGGTCCAAATGCACATAAGGACTCTCTGACTAATTATTTCATCAAGCGTTTGGATGAAAAATCCTTATATGACATACCACCTATCAGTATGAGACCTACCTGGAGGAACAAGAGAACAAGTTAGGATAGCATTGCAAAGAGAAAAGATAAATTTTTATTTAATGACAACATCTTTCAATCTTTAGCTAATATCAAACAATGGGTCGGTGAAGGTGGGGAATCTAACCAGTTCCCTATTTTTGGGAGATTATGATTGCCATGGATAATACCCACAGCTCCAAATTTAACTCTTATTTATTGCACAATGGGGAATATAAGGACATGATAAGAATTTTATCGATCCCTTTTGATAGTTCCAAGATGGAATCCGCCAACATACAGTTTCTAAATAATCTCAAGAATATTAAGGCTCAATCCATATCCTATGAATATGAGAGGAGAAAAAGACTTAATCGAGAGCTATACAAGATTGAATATTTTTTGGAAACTTTCCATGTAAATAACCCAGAAGGATTCTTAACAGTGGAACAAAAAAGGAAAATTGTGGCTCTTGAACTTAGGAGAACTCAAATATTGGATGAAAATGAATCCTCATAGAGGCCCAAAAGCAAGGCCATATGGATTCAAAAAGGGGATGATAATACCAATTTTTTTCACAATTTTTTCAAACATAGAAAGCATACAAACTCTTTATGGCAGTTGGCGGGGGAGGATGGCAGTCAGATTACGGGCTCCAGGAATATTGCTAGGGCAGGTGTGAATCACTTTAATAATCAGTATAAATAAGATGACAAAGCATCAGCTGCACAAATGCTTATATTAACTGCCACTCTTCCCTCTTTTTTGAATGAGGATCAAAATATGGAGTTGATAGAGGAGGTTACCCTTGAAAAACTAAAGGAATCCATACATTCTATGAAGAAGGACAAAATTCCTGGGCCAGATAGATGGCCTATTGAATTCTTCTTTGGTTTCTTCGAATTATTTAAGGGGGGGCTACTTTCTATCATATAAGAATCTAGAATTATAGGCAGGATACTTACAACTTTTAATACAACCTTTATATCCCTAATACCAAAGATAATGTGACAAAGTGGGATGAGTATAGACCTATATCTTTGTGGAATCGTATATACAAGCAAAGAGCCAAATTTATTGCTTGAAGAATGAAAGAAATTATGTCATAATCTATTTCGCATTAGCAATTTGCATTTTTGAAGGGAAGATAGATCCATGATGCTATTGGTACTGCTCGGGAGGTTATACAGTCTTCCAAGGTTAAAAATATCTTTACCATAATTGTCAAGGTGGACCTATCAAAGGACTGTGACATCGTCAACTGGATATATTTCAGACTGATTCTACTCTAGGTGGGTTGTTAGCTTGATTTTGTGAATTTGGTTTTATCATGTGTATAATTGGTCTCCTTTGTTGTATTGATTAATGGATTTGCCTCACACTTATTTAGACCTGGGAGGGGCCTAAGGAAAGGATGTCCTTTGTCTCCGTTTATTTTTATATTGGTTGTTGAAAGATTGAGCAGAGCCATTCTCCATGCTCAAACAAATGGTATGCTCAGAGGGATTAGAGTTGGGGGGAATGTTTGTATCACACATCTTCTCTTTGTGGATGCTATACTTCTATTCTCAAATGGATCTAGGAGGGATATTCATAAACTCAAAGATATATTGGCCCTTTTTCTGAAGCAACTCGGATGGTTATCAATGACAAAAAATACATTGAATTTGGAACATGTTTTCAAAAGACTAGATAGTCAGGAAATTTTCTTTTTAAGTGGTCGATTTATAGGAAGGCCTTAGTTATATGGATTTTACTCTAAAACCAAATTATTACCATCAACGTGAATGGGCATGGTTAATTGGTAAAATTAAGCAGATTTTGTTGTTGTGGTGTAATAAATGGTTGACTCATGTTGGAAGATTGATCTTATTAAAATCGATCTTGGATTCCATACATGTTTATTGGACCTCCTTGGCATATGTTTCGGCTGGCACCTTGGATAATATTAGGAAACTATGTTTTAACTATCTATGGAAAAGTAATACTTAGGACAAGTCTTATCCATGGGTGGCTTGGGGTAAGATTGCACTACTAAAAGAACTTAGTGGCTGAGGTTTTAAACACCCTTATTTCTTTGCAAAGGCCTTAGTAGACAAAGGAGTATGGAGAATTCTAAAGGGTCATAGCCTATGGGTAAAGGTGGTATATCATGAATACATAACACCCTTGTCTATTGAAGAATGGATCAAGTCCTGGTTAAAATAGATAAGAGATGTATCTCCTATGTCAAGGGTTATAATATCTATCTTTGATATGATTGGATATTGGCATGTGTGGCAAGTGGGGAGTGGAATTTTTTTACGCCTCAGATAAGACCCATGGATCAAAAGTATATATTCTTACAAGCTTCCTAGTCACATGATAGAGTCACTAGAGGATCATGGTTTGATGTTTTTAAACTAGATTAGGGATGTGCATAACACTATGCCAATGAGACAAGAATGACTTGATGATGATGTGTTGGGTTTTCACAATGAATACCACATCCTAAAGAAGAACTATATCAAGGATCTCCAAGATTGTCGTATCCGATTAGGAAAACATGTGGACGAACTGATCTGGTCCATGAATGAAGAAGGTGGATCTTATACTCCCATATTGGGATATAGAGCCCTCCATGAAGAGGAAGACTTACGAGATCCTCCCTGGTGGTGTCCTACAATCTGGAAGCTTCAATTTCCCCTTAAAGTGAAGTTTTTCTTATGGCTGGCACTATCTAGAAAAGTTCCTATATGGGATGTTATGTTAAAGAGATTTTGAATTGGTCCAAGTTGATGTTCACTTTGCAACGAAGATAATGAAACTATTGAGAATTTATTCATCCAATGTACCTACATGAAGATGATGTGGGAACATGTATCTCAGTTAAAAGGTGTGCTTTTAGTTTGGGATGGTCTTTATATACAAGATGCTTTTCTTTCATGGAAAAACAATGGGGCATTAAACGATCTTATTGCACTCCTAAGTTTAATGATTTGGGGCATATGTCTCATGAGGAACAATGTTATTTTTAGTGATGTTTTCATATCTCCGGCTGTATATGCAACAAAAATTGTGGCTACCCATAGTCTCTTTCCCCAAATTGATAGGAAACCAAGGGCACGCAGAGTGGAGGAGGCGATCATTGCTAAAAATGGATGTTGGGATTATTTCGATGGGGCATCGCGGGGAAAGCCGGCTATGGGGGAATCAAGTGATGTCGTATTATTTACATATTTAACTTGGATTAAGTTTTCTGCAACTGTTGGAATGGGAAGAAACAACTGGGCTGAGATGATGGCGTTAAAGTTGGTCATGTAACTTGCACAAGAAAAGGGTATACAGAGAATTTAGATTTTTGGTGATTCGAAGCTTGTGGTAAATTGGATGAGGCAAAAAAGACAACCAAAGAATATACTTTTGCAAGATATTTATAGGGAATTGATAAGCATAGTATGTTTGTTCCAACAGACCAGTTTTCACTGACATATTTTTAGGGAAAGAAACACTCAGGCTAGTCGGTTATCCAAGCTTGGGTTACACAAGGTGGAGGGAAATTGGCATCTCTGGGAACATGTCAATGACACAATTATGGAACACAATATAGGTCCTCACCTTCGATGATTGATATATCAGTAAAACTCTATACAACTCTTCATAAGCTCGAGAATTAACTACATAATTAGTTTTTATACTTTCTAAACCTTTTGAGAATATTGTACTGCTTTTTTTTGTCTTACAAGACATACGTATTGAGATCAGCTCGATGTCTTTTGTTAGGAGTTTATGAATAACATGGATATTCCCTATGTAATATGAGATAGTATTTAGGGATCATAAGCACTGAAGAATGTTTAGAAAAGGTCGTTTGCGCCTCTGTACAAGGTCATTTATTTTAATATAATAGATTGCAACTTTTTTTCCAAGGAAAAAAGCAATAGAAATGAAAGTGAAAACTAAAATAAGTAACGGTAACATAACATGTCCACAACTTATACTATCTTACCAATGTATCCATAATTATGGCAATCCTATAAGAACACAAGATATAAGTGTTGAAACTTGTGTAGTGGGTGGAAACCCAATATAAAATAGGTAGAGGTTCTACATATCATGAAATTGATAGTATAATATATGACTAGGAACACCTATCATTGTATTTGATATTTTTCAGATTGTAGGTCACAAAATTAGTCTATAAAAGAGTGTAACTAATTCCTAATGGTTTCCTATATTTATAGATGGAAGGTCTCTTGGAATGGTTAGCTTTAATTATTAGCCGACATGGTCAATTTTGATCATTACATTAAATGTGCATTATGCTCCCTTGATCATCTTGTTTGATAAACTCATTTCCATTGCATTACATTTCTCGATAAACAAACTATTAAGTACAAAAAGTGGTGGGTTCACACCCAAGAACATAAAATGCTAGAGTGATCGATATCCTATTAGCAACCAATATTGATTTGATTAGAAACCGTGTTTTTCTATCAATTTAAGTTATTTTCTACAATGCCAACTCTTCCTTGTGATATTTTGTTGGCATTGACATATTATATTCTTGTTCATTGATAGTGACCTACTCTTTTAAATATATGTTTTATTAGTCTTTCTTCTAAGAGGTAGTAGTATCTTACCATAATACCATTGCTATCATCATATATTTGGGCTGAATTTTATTTCCTATATCTAGTTAGGGAAAACCTCTCATCCCAAAGTTGTATATACTCATCACCCCAACCTTTATTTAATAAATATATCTCCTATAGGCCATGTCAAAATCTCTATGTGGCTTCTTTGGTAGTAACCTAAAATGATCCATCAGACTTCAATTTCTTCTCCCCTTAGTTATCTACAAATGATAACTTAGATACATCTTGTACTTTTTTCACAATCCTTCCTCTATTTTGATAAGGATCATATTCAAGTATGTTCATTTTTCATTGCCTAACATATTTAAAGCTATCAACCACATACTTTTTGGATTTTATTTTATCTAGTTTGGTGTGGACCTCCACTAACCGATATATATGGTTTTGATATTTCGTTGATATTTTATGATCTTCCTAAAAGGAATAAAGGTTAACTTTATCTATGGCTAGACTTTGTATTTCCTCCCTTTATATATGGCTATTATTAAATCATAGACTTTATATTTACTCATCAAATATTTTGAACCATGTGTCCTATATATGTTTCATGATCATTTAATTGATTAGGATCCACATAAATCTAAGCTTGATTCTATGTGAGGCATGCTTGCTTCTATGTGAGGCATGCTTGCTTCTATGTGAGGCATGCTACCCTTTAACTAAACAGGCATGCTTGCTTCTATGTGAGGCATGCTACCCTTTAACTCAACAGGCATGCTTGCTTCTATGTGAGGCATGCTACCCTTTAACTCAACAAATTCTTTTCCAAGAGCATTCTTCTAATACTTGGGATTATAGACACATGCATTAGTATCTTAGGTGGAGGACTTCTTTTATTTTTTATTGAGGTGGTTTTAAACTATAAATTCATTGTGTTTCATCTCAACCCTCCATATTGCAAAATACCTTTTCTTGTTTAATTTATCATACTACTCATGTTCACAATGTGGAGATTTCTCATATTATGTATATCCACCTATATAAAGAATATAATCATTTGGAAAATAATGGTATGATATGTACACAAGTACACTCAATATTTTCAAAATTGTTTTACCTCTTTGCACCTTCTTGGGAGGAAAATTTCATTGGTAAGAACCTATTAAGTTTCTCAACTCGCCTAAGTTTGAGGATTAGGATTCCCTATAATTTTTTATTTTAATTCCTCATCAATTAATATTCTTTCAATGCATTTGATGTTTATGGAAGATCAAGTGTTGGCAACTACCTTTATAAGTGAAAGACTACTTGAATGTCGATGTTATAGCTTTCTTACCGTATGGTATTGAATGCATGTTGTTTAATTCTTTGCATCAATCGAAATCATAATTTTATTTTTGGTCTCAATTTAATTTACTCTTTCTTGTTTCTTGCATGAACATAACAATTTAATAAGATTTTTATTTGCTTAAGTTTATTGATTGGATGTGTTTCAATGGAATACATGTGCAGGTTGTGTAAGCACCATTGCGATAAGATTGGCAATATGGAAGAAATATTATTGATTGGATATGTCGTAATGCCATGCATGTGCATATTACATAAGCATCATTATCTTAAGACCATAAATATGAAAGAAATATTTTCAAATTGCAACAAATGATGATTCAATATAAGAATAAGAGGTGGGATGTTGGATTGACAAGTTGAGGAGTGGGTAAAAGTACATGGTGGTGACATAATTAGTGAGATGATCATCATTGATATAGACTTGCACTCATTTAAAGTAATGTTTCATGCAAGTGAAAATGCAAGTAATGCATCCAAGCATTTGGCATGGATTTCAGGGCACATTTAACAAACTAAGATCACCTAAAGCTATCCCTGACCTTTGCATCCAAAGATAAATTGATTTATATCTAAATTTCATCATAAGAACAATGGGATTGATATATGGAAGGGGAATTTGGGTGAAATCTTGATCATGAGAATATAAATACCATGGCAAACTTCATCAATGCTTCTTAGCATCATTTATTATCGCTAAGATATTCTAGACTTCATCAATGCTTCTTAGCATCATTTCTTATCGCTAAGATATTCCACCCAAGTTTCAAAGCATGATGGAGGACATTAATGGCATTTTCTCTCTTAGTTCATTTGGTTTCAAAGGAAAATTTTAAAATGATATTATGGATCATTTTGTAATGAATTGGAATGCATTAATAAGGTGGAATAAAAGCATATACTAGATATGATGATTGCATGTAGAGTTGTGTATTTCACCAATACAAAGTTTTGTGAGAGGGATGGATGCAATCTTCTAAGCCCTGCTTGCACATAATCATGTGGTATAAAAAAATTGAATATGGGAATGTTGGAACTAGATATAATGTTGTTTTTTGGGTTTGTGAGTACAATGGAACTAATCTATTTCTATCTTGATCCCCACAACTACAAACACAAAAAAAAACCATTAAACATGTTAGTTTCACTTTACATTTTATGAAAGGAACTGAGCATTATGAACAATAGTGTGTTTGAACTTGTATCCTCTATGTATTTATTATGACATATTGACATACCAAGATTATGTGAATGAGATAGTATTTATGAAGATGAAAAACCAATTACTCCATTGCACTGCTCTTTCCACTAAATAGCTCTCCACCCCGGACACGGATGTCATTAACGTTCACACCATAGATGGCAAACTGGATCGTCCACCTGGTGGTGACACACAACACCGGTCCCCTCCTTGGAAGGTTGGAATGCACCTGCGTGAGAATGTTAATAAGGAGTACGCGAGGACGGTGGACAATGAGGCAACAGTTAATATGTCGGTGCTGAACTCAGTTGTCTATGTCCCTTCGCATTAACTAGATTAGCTGGTTCATGATGCTCCCGTGTGTGGATCTCTTGAGCTCCTTCTCCAAGTCCCGAGATATGAAGGAGAGGCTTTACACCACCCTCATTTGGAAACTTACGCAGGACTCCATCGTGGATTTATCTGCTCAAATTTTAATTTGCTGTGAGCTTATTTTCTATGCCATGAATCGACCGTGTGGAACCTCTAAGAGAGGAGCCGGTCATGGCGTCGGTCGTGATGCAATGCCTCCGAGCACGAGTAAGACGGTCATTAGTGGTTATGAAAGCAACGTCTCGGCTCATGTTTGTCTGCTAATTGATGATTGGGAATCCAATAGAGTTGCAGATATTCTGGCCACCGGTAATCAAGGAAACCAGATTAATTATTACTGGTTAATCAAAAATATGATGGGGACCCTGTTTGAGGAGATGCTAGAAAATTGGAACACTTCCAAGTCCTCCATTATGGACATCGGGGCTAACTTGGTTCAACTGGACGAAAAACTGATAACTTTGGACACCAGTTTAGCTGGTGGAAAATACTCTTTGGACAGTTGCACGATTCTTCACAGGGGCTCGGTTCAAGCTTAACCCAGCACAAACAACGAAGGATCTGAAGAGGTCGATGTCACTCCCCCTGGAATGGTGCCCTCTACTTCTAGAGAAACTTCAACTTCGAAGGATATGGTGGACGCCACTATTGAGGTCTCTGTCACCACTGTTGGCACTCCTTCTGGGTCGGTCCTGCACGCCCCAGGAGCCACTACGGGAGTTCCTCCCCTTGCAGCCACCTTTCCAATTCCGTCCACCATTGACTCTCTGCACTAAAAATGCATTTGGAAGATAGAAGAGGATGCCTCCCCCCAGAGTAAAAATGAACTGTTGATTCCCAAGCTCCCTCCCTAGGGTTGGGATGATGAGTTCTTTGGAAGATGCCCTATCATTGAAGATAAGTCGAGCTCTCGGAATGAAGAAGCAAGCACTTTGGTTGGCAACCTAGCTCTCTCTGTGAATGTCAGAGGTTTTTCCTATTTTGGATTTATAAACTGTTTTTATGTGTAGGTTTGTTTTCTGGTATGTTATGTAATTACTCTTATAGAACTTGGTCTCCTCGGACAGGTCTGTTTTTCCAAGTTAATAATCTTCCTAGCATTTTTGAGCGTCTGGGATGGTGGTTTCACCACCCAAGACCTCCTACGCTAGCTAACTTCCTTGTAATCTTTTATCCTCTTCTATAAATATACTGTTGCAAATTTACAAAAAAAAATGTGCATGGTAGTGTTATGCACGAGTGCAATTAAACATATAGGATGCACTGAAATATTTTTGAAAAAGTGGTTGATATTTTTTTAAATATTTTAACCTTATTGAGTGCACATGGCATGGTCATGCACTGGTTTTGTTATCCCTATTAGGCACACCAACTAAAACTTTAAAATATGATTGATATTTTCAAAAGTATTTTAACTTACCTTACTGTGCATGGTAGGGTTATGCACCAATGTGGTTAATCATATTATTGATAATAGATTTTAAGGTAGTGTTAGATCTACTTTAAAACATCTATATCACTATGAAGTAGGTGAATATTCAATGTCAGAAATCCACAATCATTTGTCAACCCCTAACATATTTAAAATCATGAATTAGAAGAGAATTGAATTGTTTCATATTATGCTAAAGAAGAAGATACATACTTGCAATCTAGCTTGATGTGCATCCTTTCTCCTTTTCCATGAGCTATCCTTTCTCCACCCTTTCCTTTGATGAAGATGGCAATCTTTCTAATCCTCCAAATATGTCCAGCATGCCTTTGCTCTTCCTTTTTCCTTCTCTTACCATGCCCCAAATGCCTTTGTTTTATAGCATTGGGAAATGGGATCTCAAGTTTCTCTTTTCAATGTGTGATTATCCCTTTTCTTGTTTTTTTATTATTTTTGCTCAAAAACCCACTCTCCATAGTATTGTAGGATTTTGTCACAACTTTAGCATATTTAAGTACATTTAAGGAACTTTTGTGCATTTCTTCTCACTATTTGACTGGTGGAGTTTAGATTTGAGCCTTTAATGAGTAGTTCAATCACTGAACCTTGTCTTCTTAGGATATCTATTTCTTCATTCAATCTTTCTGATTGTGGATGTAGTGATTAGATAAGAGAGGACTTGTTCTCTTGTGTACTTGTATTTTGTCTTCATGTTGCGGGCGCATAGTAAAATATGCTTCTTCCCCTCACTTCGTTAAGGGTGTTAATTTTATTGTTAACAGATGCCCCCTACTGTGTGAGGTCTAAACTAGAGCTAAGGGATGAATACATTATTTTTATACTGATACTCTTCATACTGATACTCTTTATTGATCAAAGCAAGAATGAGGAAAGGATAAGCTCACGAGCGTAGGATTTAGGATACATTTGCGAGTCAAACATATCAATTTCTCAAATATATAATATCTTCCTGAGGCAGGCATACCCATGCTCAGTAGTAAACAAGCATGGCCATGAACAATACAAAGTGGATCCATGTCAAAAGAAAAAAATTCAGAAGTGTAAACATGCACTTTGATGAGTGCAAGAACAAGGTCTTCATCGAACTTCTGACATGGTAGTTTAATCTTGCGCAGCTTGGGCAGTGCATCCATGAGTGATACAACTGTTTTTCCCAAGGTCTTCAATACAAACTGATGATAGTATGAGTTTATATCATGCGAATAAATGAACTGATGTCGAGCATAATAAAACACCATATGATTACCTATCATTGATGTATACCATTAACAGATGCGAAGAGACCCACCGATAATGATGATGGAATCTAAGGTACTGAGTACAAAATAGCAAGTGTGAATAGATGTTCTGAAGTCAAACACTTGTAGATTCAAACAATCAGGGGTCATTGATGTATACCCACTGTCATTTGAGAGGAAACCTGCCACTAATGACTGCAACATCCAAGGTACTCCTGGGTTTCTAGATCCATTTCCTAGATGATGATTTGGTGTTGATAGGAATAGATCTATCGGAAGGAGGGCATTAATGCATCCCACATTAACCGATACGAAACAAAGATCAATAGATGATATAATTTGGTAGAACTACGAGATCCAACATTGTATACTGACACAAGGAAGTCCGACATGATTGGTCAAGAATATTTGAGGAATGGTCGTCTTTGTTTGAACTTCCCTTGAACCCATAACACGACGCATAATGGAAACTTGGCAACATAGGACTTTGAGTAACCGACCTTAATGAAATCCACCAATTCCAGATGAATTAAGGAAAGCTCCATTGGTGACGGGAAGGATAACCCATCGGTGGATATTTGTTCAAAATACTGGTACAATTTCCTAAGGAAAATGTAGATGGTGTACTGACAGCGGATACCAAATTATGTGCCATGTTCAAGGGCGACAAGGACTGACTATTTCCATTCTCTTCAATACTATAATATGAAATGATTCAATTCTCTCCCTTTTTTGGATTTTTGTGTTTTTTAATTTTTATGCCTTTTTCATTTTATCAGTTTGAAAAAGAATAAAGAATGTTATAGTACATGGGAGGGAATGAGTGTTGCATGGGAATATGTCCATTTTTCAAGGGCACGGGTCAGGCCAAGGCAAAGATCCATATTGAAAACAAGGGTTGAGCTAGTTGTGCACACTCTTACAGATGTTCCTTCCATGGGTAGGCTATCTGAAGAAGGATTATGTGTCGACGGACGATGAAATAATCACATGTGACTGAGGTTATCTAATTTGGTATGATGGCCAAGTAGGAATGGGTCAATGAGGTTTACTTCATGTTGAGCCTTGTGAAAAATGCCAAAATGCCAAAATCATCATGAATCATGGTCTATATCCAACTACCTGAATAAAATAGTTTGAACTATCAAAGTCTCCAAGTCCTGTAATCAAAACCATCTCACTACCCAACTGTTTAGTCAGAAACCGGTTCAAATGTGCATTTAATATCTAAAACGTTAGCCAAATTTGAGGAATGATGCATCTTTCTATCATTCAAAAGGATACGATTTGTACATGTATGAATAAAAGATAAGTAAAAATACTCATTATTTACCATATTCGTTGTAGGTGCAGCCGATGGATGAGAGGAAGCATCTCCTTTCAACATGAATTTCTAGAAGCTGTGAACCTTTATTTAGTGATCTGCCAGTTGTGGGTGAGTTTTGATGCCGGACTAGGGAATTTTGAAACAATTTCACAAGTTTTTGAATTTTCCGAATATTTTCGTTGTTTTTATGAATTTTTTTCTTGGTCTTATCTTGAAGAAAAAGAAACAAAAAGAGAAAAGTATTTACACTATTCTTTTTGGTGTGTGCAAAGTTACACACTTTTTGGTTTATGATGTAAGCTAGTTTATTTCGGTTTTTACTTACCTCCTTAAATGATATGTTTAATTAAATTGCCATGAATAATGTACATGCTTTCTTTTTTCGGTATGATGTTAATGACTTAGATGCCAATCAAGTACGTAGTTGGCCAAGGAATCAGCCAAACTATTCAAACTTCTAGGAACGTGAATATATTCAATGAACTCCAATTGACGTTCTAAAAGATGTACTCGTAAAAACTTTCTAAACAAACCACGTATACTATGAAACGAGAACTTTATACTATGAACGAGAACTCTACCCATAAAAACGATGATTTTTGCAAAAAAACCACCAAAAACACCCCCCAAATAGAAAAGTGTTGATACCAGTATACACGTATTTTTTTTCAGGGTAAAAAATAGAGCCATGGCCTAAACATCCCATATGGTCCTATTAAAATCCTTGCTTGAAGGAAAATCATCGTTGGTGCATTGAAAATCCTCGCTTTCAGGAAAATCATCATTGGTGCCTTGAAAATCCTCGCTGGGAGGAAAATTGTCATCATCTTGTTTGTTGTCTTTAGGATCCCCACTTGGAGGAAGCTCTTCATCATCATCACATTCTTTCCCTTCATTACTAGTGTCTTCAAAATCTTCATAATTAGGAATTTCTTGAATAACATGCTTGATTACATTGCTTGCACTGCCAGTATCTTGGCTAGATGAAAAATACATTTCTTCATTGACATTGGAATTTACTTCAGATGAGTCCATGACTTCTCACTAAAAGATAGAATTATAGAAAAATCTTAATCGCTCACCTACAAAGAAATTTTACCACAGTCCTCACCAAAAAGTAGAATGGTGCAACTCTCAACCAACAATCTTATAGCTATGAGAGTGAAAATATCCCTCCAAAATATTCCCTCTAAAATTTTCGTTCAAAATTTTCCCTCCGAAATTTCCCTACAAAATTAAAGTGCACATTCATAAGACTAGTAAAAAAACGAATTTATGATATAAAATAAATTGAAATAATATATTAACTAATTACATATTTCTATCCCAAGCATATAAGACTAGTCAAATTTATCGTAACATTTTTTATATACAATTTGTAATAAAGCAATGACTATTTACATTTTTTTTACTCCAAATTCATAACATCAGTAATTATTTCATTTAAACCTATCTTATATAAATTTAATAATAATTTAGTAACTAATTTCATTTTTTTAATCCCACATTTGTAAAACAAGTAATGTTAAACTTAATCTAGGATATATAAACCATTTAGATTTCCTACTATTCATCATTTAATTTGGAGCAATTTAGTAACACTTTCAAGGTTAGTGCTTTTTCTGTTTTTAATAAATTAATTAGTTTTTTTGTTAATTTTGCAATAATTATTTTATGGCTTTATTAATTTGGTAATGCTTGTTTTATGGCTTTATTATTCTTTTACATTTTTGTTTTTTTAACATTATTAAGAATGGTAAACTTAAACCTAATCTATCTTATTAATACATGATTGTTTAGTCTTTTGAGTAATTCATGAAGGTTTTCAAGAAGAACGGGAAGATTACAGAGAGGAACTTCTAGCACTTTCAACAGAGGAGGCTCTGCCACTTTCTGGATTAGTTTTATATATATTTTTTTAAATGTATTTTTTTCTTAAATTCACGTATTATTAATCGAGGCAAGGCTTGCCCCTTATCCCATGTATGGATGCTTTGGGTTTAAAATGGAAATTAATTTTTTTTTACCTAACCTGCCCATGCCCCCTTCCTAATTTTTTTTTTACCATCCATCTCCTCCTCCTCCCGTGCCCCCACCTCCCCCCCCTCCCTCCTCCTCCTCCTCCCGCGCCCCCACCTCCCCCCCCTCCCTCCTCCTCCTCCTCCCGTGCCCCCACCTCCCCCCCCTCCCTCCTCCTCCTCCTCCCGCGACCCCCCCCTTCCTCCTCCTCGCATTTTCCTCTTGCCGCAAACCCCCCTTCCCCCTCCTCCCTCCTCCTCCCATGCCCCCCCCCCCCCCGTTCCCCCTCCTCCCTCCTCCCCACACCCCCTTCCCCCGCCGCCCCCCCTTCCCCCTCCTCCATCCTTGTCCCACGTGCGCCCCCCCCTTCCCCCTCCGCCTCCATCCATCCTCCCCGCTCGAGTGGGCTGCCCTTTGGTGCCCAAGCGAGCGGAGATACACCTTCTTGGGCTCCAAAGGGCGGCCCTCATGGGTGCCGCAATTCCCACATTGCAGCGCCCGTGAGGGGACTCCCTTTGGTGCCCAAGTGAGTGGAGATCCACACTCTTGGGCGCCAAAGGGCAGCCCTCACGGGGGCTCCGATTCCCAGCATCGCGGCCACCCGTGAGGGCCTCCCTTTGGCACCCAACCGAGCGGAGATCTGCTCTCTTGGGCGCCGCGATGCGTAGCATCGCGGCCACCCATGAGGGCCGCCCTTTGGCACCCAAGCGAGTGGTGATCTGCTCGCTTATGTGTCGGGATGCCCAGCATCGTGGCCGCTCGTGAGGACCGCCCTTGGGCGCCAAAGGAAGATGCTCACGAGCGGTCATGATGTTGGGCATCGCGATGCCTGTGAGGTGCCACCCTTTGGCGCCCAAGTGGGCGGCCCGAGAGGAGGGGGGAAGAGGGAGGGGAGGGGGGCGCGGGGTGGCGGGGGAAGGGGAAAGTGTGTGGGTGCGGGGAGGAGGGGCTGGGGGAAGGGGAGGGGGCGCGGGAGGCGAGGGAAGGGCGTGGGGAAGAAGGGAGGTTAGTTTAATTTTTTTATTTATTAATTTTTAATATATTTTAGGGGGGTGGGTTAGTTTAAATTTGTTTTTTTAAATTGTTAATATATTGTAGGGGGGTAGTTTAAATATTTGTTTTTTTAATATTTTTAATATTGTTGGGGGGGTTAGTTTTAATGTTTTTTTAAACTTTTGTATTATATTGTTAGGTGGGGGGGTTTATTTTTAAATTTTCTTTTTTAAATTATTATATTGTTAGGGGGGGTTAGGGGGTAGTTGGTTAGTTTTAAATTTATTTTTTTAATTTTTATTATATAGTTAGGGGGTAGGGGGTTAGTTTTAAATTTATTTTTTTAATTTTTATTATATAGTTAGGGGGTAGCGGGTTAGTTTTAAATTTATTTTTTTAATTTTTATTATATAGTTAGGGGGTAAGGGTAGGGGTAGGGGTAGGTTTAATTTTTATTTTAAAATTAATTATTATATATTTTAGGGGGGTTAGGGGGTAGGTTTACATTTTTTTTTTAAATTTCAAAACATAAAAAACGACGATTATGAATGTAAAATTTTTTAAAACATTTTTCAAATACAGTTTATAGTGAATATTGATGTTGATTTTGTTTAGATTATAAATGTTTGTTGATTTATTTTAAAATTCTACATTTTGGATATAGGTACAATGGCATCAAGAAAGATATCTGTAAACGTTTATGGATCAAGAGCGACGATCATTGCATCGAAAAAAACAGTTGAGGCATCTGAGAATGTTGAGACTCAAGACAAAGTTCTTAGCTTTGAAGAATTTAAAATGAAGAATGCTAGAGAATGTAAACATGCAGCAGAAGAAGACAGAACAGAGTATCATTGGCATCCGAAGGAAAAAATCAAGGAATACCAGAAAGCATTCTCTTATATTGTTCTGCATATCCATATATTCAAGCAGATTACAATATATTGGGATTGTTAAGAGATATATGTGTAGTGTCGGGTACAGATATTGTTTATGCACAAGTGAAACAAGACAAGACCTTTGCGAAAATACGATATGCTTTGAAGATTGCAAAATATAATGTTCAAGAAAATTTCACAGATTTTTGTCAAGGGGTCGTGGACGAAATTGAAAGCGGGAGAGTAAGTTTGAATATTCATATTATTTTTAAATTGGTTTTGTTATAACTTGGATACCACAATGTAATAGATTTAATAGGATAATTTTTTTATTTTGCAGGATTTTCCATTTTGATTTCAAAAAAGTTGAATGGAATTTATTATACAGAGGCCGATCCTATGGATGTCATTAGTGCCACTATTCAAAAGGGACCAGAAGCAAGGAAGAAAAAACAAGTGTTAAATGTTCAAATTGAAGAAGTACAAGCACAAAGAGGAAAGAGCATCCGCCAATCAAATCAAGTACCTAGAAGGGTTATATTTAAATATTCATCTCGCCCAACTAAACATGATAAAATTTGTTGCAAATAAGCTTGTTACTCCTACTAGTATGAGTAACAAACAATCTCGTAAAATAAATATGGTTGAGAGTCCCTCGATTCCTGTTGAAGGCATTGTTGATTTAGAAGGAACCCATTAAAATCAGAAAAGAGGAGATTTGTTGTTACTGAAACCAATGTTGATACTGAATATAAGAGTGAAAATTCTGGTGGCAATAGGGAAATCATTACTCCAGGTGCTGATCTAGAGGATGGCATTGTCAAGACAACACAAAATGCCATTCGAGATCGATTGCGGAGGGATAATTTGGTTAACAGTGGACATACATTTGATTTGAATGTGAATCAAATTTATAAACCCACATAAGGGCAAGATCAATTTAGAATTAGAAAACCACATCACTTGCATATTCACAACCTGAAAGCGTTGATGAGGCACAATCCCTATGCACATGTGGTTGACTACCTAGTCCTTGTTAACCTGGAAGTTGTTCCTACTAGAGATTAATTTGATGAAACAAGATGTTTTCATTACAAATATTATGTTCTTGGAGGGAATCATTCTGCAAAGGCAAGAAGAGAGTTGATGCAAGAATATCCCAATAACCCTATTTTTTAAACAGTTAAATGCATCATTTATGCTGGTTTAACAAATGTAGAAGCAAATTTATTGGCATGGGATCATAACACAGATAGTGAATATAGGTTGGAAATGACATTTTTTCAAAGGGTAAGATTTATACACGGTGAATTTGTGCAAATATGTGGTGGGGAAAAATCTAGAGTTGATGCAATTTTCCGAAGACAATGTTGTATGGAAATAGGTCTCCCTATTAAAGATGATATTGTGCTACAAAAAAATTCCAAAGGAAGTGATGCATTCATATCTGTAGATGCCTATTTCCGGTTGGAATTCATATTTGGGAAAACATGGGATTTGATTGATGACATATTTAGCTTGTGGGATAATATTGGCATAAAAAACTAGAAAGTGAAAAAAGGTAGAGTTGTTCCATGGAGCGGTGGTAAGGCAGGTCCTGACGTCAAAAATATGCCAGAATACATGACTATTACACCTTGGAGAACAATGAAAGGTGTGAATGATGAAACATCAATAGTTACAATACTATCACGGGTAAAGTCAGGTGAATTATCCATGGAGGAAATGTGCAGTGAATTTGACAAATAAGTTGAGCATTTTTTTATGGTACGATGTTTTGTTCTTGAGTTTGACATTTTTGTTATGTTCTAGGTATTTTGTTATATTATTATATATGATTGTAAACATCATTTATTGTTTCATTGTATAGTCACAAGTTCTACATGAAAATACAAGAGGAGATGGTTATAATGTTGAATGAGAAGAGTTGGGATGATGTCAAATGAAACTATCCAGACTCAAGCTCGATAGAAACTTTAAAACAATTTTTTGTTGCATTCAAGAAGGTATGTTGATCTATGATACATCCTATTTTATTTATGTTCTAATTCAATTCATTTCTATTTTATTACTTATAGAGATCATTTTCATTTGAAGATGCCAAAGAGGGGTAGAGATGGAGTACCAGAGTCCTTCAAAATTCATATCCAAAGAGCCAAAATAGAATGACAAAGGAGACATCGTCTTGCAAACGTTGAACTTGATGATACACTTGATCATTTTATTTGGAATGGGCTTGACACTGTGCAATATAAATTCATTTTAGGTGACTGTGCAGACATTGCAAATCTTGTTCCTAAAAAGGAGTACGCACTAGTGATTGCAGATATCCCTCATGGATACAATATCCAAAACACTACTTATGATTGTGAGCCTTATAATTACCAATCATTCAGTAAAGTGGTTTCGGGATTTGTAGATGTCACAACATCACCACTATGGAGATTTGTTGTTTTCCATTCAAACACACAATTAGGGGACTTGTTGACAACCTTCAGGGGTAAAGGAAAAAAAAGGAAGCAACTTTATTGGTAATATATTTGCACTATATTATCAAATTTTTGAATTTATAAATCAATTGTATTTATTGATAAGTTAATTAATTGTTTTATATTTTTGTTACAGGCAAAATCCTAATGTTCGTAGCTCCGGTAGCGATCCATTCCTAAGTGATACTGAAAGCATACGTCTTGTAACTTGGACATAGGAGGAGGATTATGAATCTATTTTAATCAATGAAAAGAGTGGAGGAAAACATAGTCAGATATTGAGTTATAATGCCGTGGTAAAAAAATTAACATATGAAGAAAGGGATTTGAAAGGAGTGGCAGTAAACATCTATCAAAAGCAACAAGCATTGCTTAATTATCTCATAGATACATTTTCAAGAGAAGGAGATTGGGTCTTAGATTTGTTCTCGGGTTCAGGTAAACTTTCTCATATTACAAATGAAATAATAAATCAAGTTTTATTGTATGTTTTATCCTTCATTATTTTATTGTTTTAAAGTATGCTTGTTTATTCTATTTGACTTAATTTTTTTTTTTTTTGGTGATTAGGTACAACGATAGCATGCTCCTTACAGAAAGGAAGAAATTACATATCCATTGATAATGATCCACTCCAATGCAATTACATAAAGCAAAGAATTAATGCTATTCAAGTTATTCCAGATGAACTGCAAGAAGTTGGTTTGAAGAAAGGAGAGTTTAGTGAAACACTTGTGGCAAAGATGTCAAGAGAGCCTCAACCCCCATTAGGAGGGGTGTTTGGAAAGGAGAACTTTGGGGATCTTGCAGACATAGAAGACCCAATGGAAGAGGACATTGATGTCCCTGAGGAAAGTCAAACTCCAGAAAATTCCAATGTCGATGAAGAATTTGGCATGCATGATATTGTTGAATAGTTTCATGTTTTGAAGAAAATGTTAATTTTGACAATTTTTTTATAAGATATATTAGTAATGTTTTGACTTCCAAACTTTATTTTAGAAATAAAATTTCTGCATATAATGTTTTTAATATATTTTTTACAAATAATTTGTGTATTTTTTCTTGAATTTATGTGAATCGTCACTTTTCGAAAAATATTATGAAATAGTATCATTTTTATACAAAAAATATCTGAAAATTCATTGAAAATGGTTTTAAATGTCTTTATTTTCTGGAATTGTTTACAATTTTGTCAATAAAAATGCCTTATTTTGTCCATAAAAATGTCTTATTTTATAGAAAAAAATCGTAAAATGTATATGTTTTTCATTATAAATTGCTTAAATATGTATGTTATTTTGTTAAATTTCTAAAAACTCACTTGAAAATAGAAATTAAAAATATTTTACGACAAAGATAATTCAAAGGCCCCAAAAAATGCCTCAAAATGAAAATGTGTGATACTGGTATCAACCATGTTTGAAACGGGGGTAAAAATAGCTACTAAAATTAGGAGAGAGAAAAACGAGAACTATGTCGAGTTCTCGTTTCATAGTATAAGTGGTTAATAGTGTAGGATATCGAACCTGATACTGGCCATTTAACTGAGATACAACTAATTCTGAGTCCAGTTTGACTATTATTCGTAGGATGCCAAGGGTGATAGCCTCGATAAGAAGCTCAATGACTACGCTATATTATGCAACATTGTTGGTTGCAGATCCGAGAAAAATGCCTCCTAAACTTGAAACTTCGTCATTAGGTGTGAAAATCACCCATGCGGTGAAAGCAATGCTCCGAGAACTACGGTTGGCGCCATCCGCATATCCCAAATATGTGAAGGTTTCTTGTGCCATCTTCCAAAGTGATAATGCCAAGCAAGATAAGTGTGTGCCGAAATGACTTAATGTACAAAATTTTATACAAAGAATACAACATAATGCAGCAAGTGTTGCGAGGCATCGGTTCCTACACCAAGTATTTCCTCAGATAAAGACCATTTCTGATCTCCGACATAGGTTCCCCATCATAATTGATCAATTCATAAGCTCCTCTCTTTAACACAGTTTTGGCTACAAGTGGCCAAACCATTTTGGTACAAATTTCCCTTCTCCTATTTTGTCTTGGTTTTGGTCATAAACTAAAACTAGATCGCCTTCAGAAAAGACTTGGGGATGGGTACACTTGTCATATTGTGTTTTAACCCTTTTCTCTTGTGCTTCCACATTTAGAGAAACTTCCCTTCTACTTTCATCAAGAGAATGAATATGGATAATCCTTTCTTCTTCTGCAGAAGTGTTAGGTAGGAGTTCGACTGCTATTTTTAATGATGGGATTTCACATTCAATTGGGAGCACAACTTCCTCTCCATAAACCAATTGGAAAGGATTGAATCCGTTTGTGGTTTTAGTAGTGGTACGGTAATCCCAAAGAGAGGTAAACAACATTAAGTGCCAGTTAGTTTTGTTCTTATCAATCATCCTCTGCAACATAGTTTTCAAAACCTTGTTGATGGCTACAACTTGTCCATTAGCTTGAGGGTAATATGGCGAGGAAAAGTCCTGCTGCAATCCTAACCCGTTGGTAATTTCATCCATAAAGGAATTCCTAAAATGAATTCCGTTATCAGTAGTGATCTCTTTGGGTACACCAAACCTTGCTATCACGTGATTGAATAGGAAATATGTTGCAGTTTTACTCGTGCAGTTGAATGTAGGCATCGCCTTAGCCCACTTGGTGAAGTATTCCACTGCTATGATGATGTAGTGGTGGCCATCAGCTGAAGGAAAGTTGATTTTCATAAAATCAATGGCCCATTTTGAAAATGGACCCAAGGTTACTACAGGGTAATGGAGCAGGATGTGCGTGCATTTTTCTTGTGTAGATTTGGAAAGGGTGACACTTTTTAACCGCATTGATGCAATCTTTGAATATTGTGGGCCAAAAGTATCCTGCACGCAAGATTTTCTGGGAAGTTTCCAACCCAAAAAGATGACCACCACATGCCCTAGCATGGAAATCATTCAGAACTTTTTAATCTTCCTCGTGTACTAAACAACGTCTTAAGATCATGTCTACTCCTTGATGATACAAAGTGTTTGGACGGGGCATTGGTATTTGTTCATGTCATCATCGAAGTAAAAATTTTTGGGTTTGAATTCTAATGAATCAATCTTTGGAATAAATGAGGATATGTGATGCATATCCTCCTAGGTTCGTTCAGAGATATTCATGACTTCAAGGATGGCTTCATCCGAAGAAAAATTTTGATACAGGATTTCATGAGTACTATGAGAGTTCATGGTCCATATAGGTGAAGTATAAGGACCATATTCCTCCATCTTGGAAGGGTTTTGATCTGAGTCTGCCGAAGCCATTTGAATAGCTTGATAAGAAAGCTCTATGGCAGAAAGGCGAACACTACTCTCTGTTTCATTATGTTTCATAGAAGTTGGTATATTTCCATCACTCTTTTCAACTAATATGTCCTCTTGGTAGGCTCCCTCCAATGAGGTGGAGCCAGCTTCTGATATGGACTTAGAAAAAACTTTTAATGGAAAGTATACTTATGATGTAATAGTGAAAATTGGGGCAGTGTTAGGGGTCGATACCGGTGGTGGAATTGCGAAAGTTCCCATGAGGGATGAATCTTTGAACATTCCTACCCCAATAACTTGAATCACCATTTTCGAATCCCCTACAAAAGGTACATTCGAGTGGAGACCAGTTTCAGGTGTGCAGTAATCCAGTTGATCGATCGTGATAATATTCCCTTGGTGGGGGAACCGGATAACTCAGAATACTGAAGACACTACAATCATCATCTTATGTATTCAACTAGGTCCCAATAGAAAATTGTAATCTATGGGCGCATTCACTACCTCAACATCTACTTTAATTGTTTTACCTCCCAGTTCAATTGGGAAAGCCATGATAAGTCCATGAGGTGGGAACAAATGACCATAAAATTATTTGAGTATTGTATGGGATGGTACTAGGGTGGGTGATCCCAAAGCTTTCCAACATGCTAGTGACATGACACAAGTTGAGGCTCCTTCATCCACAACGGTTAAAAAAATGTTCTTACCATGTGAAGTCACTTTGATCTGAAATGCGATTTGTGATGGAAGCCTACATGTGGACTGTTCTAAGTCAAAAGTTATCAATAGCATAAAATAGTGCCTTCCGTTGAGCAGGACAACTTTGCAATACTTCCAAGGCGAACATTGCACAAGGAGCTTGAGCTAAGTCTTCAACCACATTGTAGTTTTGAGCAGCTCACGCATTAGGATTGTGTGTTTTTCTACGGAAAACCCCTTTTGGAGGTCGAGGTACTATGTCTATGGTTGGTTTCTCAATGGTTAGAGAACCACTAGGCTGAGATCCAATTGTTTCTGCATCTTTCGAAGGTATGTCATAAGAACGAGCCCTTGATTGAATGTTTATTTCATGTTCACCAATTGTGAAGATATTAGCATTGGGTGGATTGCCCCCTTGTGGGGGGTTTTCCTGGTTTCCTCCTGGTGGAGGTACTGGTGCTGCAACAACCATCTGTTGTTGCTCGGGGAAAGGTTGAGTTAGGACGGAATGTGTTTTTTTCCCTCCTCGTTGTGCCAACATTCGATGAATATCATCCATATGAGGACAAAGATGAGTAGGATGATCCCCTTGGAAAATTTTGCAAGGGTATTTGCTTTTCCGGTTTTCATGATTTCCTCTAGTAGGATTATTCACCTTAGGTGCATCTCCTATCCTAGAATTAGCATTAGGATTCTTCTTTTGTTTCTTCCGTTTTCCTTTTGGGTCTGCAGTTTGAACCGTAAGTACTTCGGAAGTTTGGGTGGGAGTTGCGGATTGTTGTGTTTCCTGGTCAGTTGTGGGTTGCGAATTCGGAACCGACATTTGTCCCAATTATTGGGTAATCTATTCAAGTTGGTTGACGGATCCAATCACACCATCAATATGAGGTCCTTTTGGTGTCCTAGTTGGGTTAGATGCAAGTATTACAGCATGAGGTATTAAATCATAAAGTGTGCCCGATTGGGAATATATCAAATCCATCTGTTGAGCACTCTGAATGAGTTATTCTTCGGTCATCGCTCCTGACATGGCTACATCTTTGGAAAGAGTAGGTAATAGTGATTTTATGAACCAATCTACTAAGAATTGATCAGGGATTTTGGATTTTATAAGCCTTCGGCGCCTCCTCCACTCGTGGATATGATCCGATATGTGAGTAGCGGTGGAATGCCTAAGTGAATTTAAAAGTTATGTTCCCGTCTCATAGTAGATAGGTAATTGAAAATGTGTCAGAAAGACCATAGCTAAAGATGAAAATTCTGTGAAAGTATTGCGTAGCAATTCAATGTACCATTTCGCAGCAGTTCTCGTTAGGGTCCGTTGAAACAACCTTGACCTAACACTATCATCAACTAGGGAATTGGATGAACACCACAAATGGAATGTCATCACATGATTTGATGGATCTTCCCCTGGTTTTCCATCAAACTTGGGTATGTCTGAGGGTAGTTTAGCTGGTATGGTTGGCCATCCATTCAAATGTAGAACATGATCATTAGTCAATCGGGATAAATCCGATAGATTCCATGTGGCTAGAAATGGTGATTTCACTAGTGCCGTAGCAAATGTTTGATATGCAGGTGAAGCTTGATGGCTCCATTGTTGTTGTCCTTGGGCTTGAAAAGCATTCCAATAAGGATTACCTCCTTGCGGAGATTGCATCCAAAGGGTTACTTCATGAATGTTGTCCATTCCATTGTGGAACATGATGCATGTATGGATTTAACCCTTGCAGAGGTATGTTCCAATAAGATTTGTTACTTGGTGGAATATTACCATTCCATCGCGGGATAGGATTAATGGGTGGATTTCCCCCTTGCGGAGGTGGGCCCCAATAATATTGGTTACTTGTCGGAATCTGACCACTCCATTGATTGTTTCCTTGGTTTTGATAAGCATTCCAAGGTTGATTTCCCCCTTGCAGGGGTGGTTCCTAAGAAGATTGGTTACTTCCTGGAACTTGCCCACTCCATGGTGGAATGGGGTTGATAGGTGGATTTCCTCCTGGTGTGCTATCTGTTGGGGGTATGGGATTTCCCGCAGGATTTACACTAGGAAAATTTGGATGATGACCTCCCAAGGCATTTCCACTCACTTGTGGAGAATAAACCCAATTGGCATTACTGTTCCATGTTCCATTGGTTAAGCCAAGAATATTGAGATTCCATGTTAAAGGGTTTCCCCCAGAAGTAGAACTTGGAAAAATGTTAGGTATACCAAGAGTATTTTGGTTTACTCCTTGATTGTTTTGAACTTGAGTATCCAAACCATATGGAAAACACAAATTTGGTAAGGCACACCCCCCAGTAGGGATTCCTGCAGACGAAGCGGATGTACTTCCAGGATTGGAACCCAAAACTGTACCAACTGGCACTGAAGTGCTGGTTGAACTTGTGCTAATGGCAGGCATACTAACTATTCAGATTGATGTAGAGGCCAAATTGGAAGTATTGATACATCCAGCAACTGTTTTAGGTTGCAATGATGTAGTCCCTTGTGCTCCTGATGAATCCAAAGGATCAATTGTGGGATTTTTCATATTAGTCCAATATCTAAAAAGAGGATTGATGTAATCAAGTGGCTCACTGATGTGAAGTACCACTGGGTATGAAATATTTGTCAAAGGCGGGTTTATGTGAGTAGTTGTGTTTTTCTCTAGTGTTTCAATTTCAAATGGAGCAATATTATCAACAATATCTATTTTTTCCTTGGTAGGTGATGTTTCAGTATTTGTTTGATGTTGTTCTTCTCTATTGTTGTTAATTGAATCTAGAATTTGTTCAGTTTCCAAGTCACAGGGTTGGGTGTTTTATATTCGTATCTTGGATGTAGCAGGGCCTTCAATTTCTGGTGACTCACCTCACTGCTGTCGTGATTGGCGGATCGGGAGAGTAGCCACTTTGAAGAATTTGATAAAAGGATGTGTTTACAAATATTTTGATTGAAAAAATAGAATCAAACAATCCTAAGGCAGTCTAGAATCAACAAAACTAAAAAGTGTCCACATAGTAAAAAAGTCCTATAGATCCAAGCAAGGAAACTACTTTTCCAAAGATCCGAATCTCAATGAAAAGCTGGATTAGAGGGCCTTCAGAAACTAGTATATGTTGAGGGATATAAGGCCTCAAACAATTGCTAAAAGCGAAGGTATGAGAAACAGTTACAACAAACTTTAATCACCAAGGGTGCAAGTGTTGGTTCCTGACCAATCACCCTCCCAAGGAGTAAAAGCTTCAAATTTTGTCTCAGGTATTGCAAGAGTTCCCCACTTACAATAGCCTATGTGATATCCTAGGAAGAGAAACTAAAGCTACCACTTCACAATCAATGGTCGGGTGGAACATTTGTAAGTCAAGGACAACTCTGATAACCAGATACTCTAGAAAAGTGATGTCACCCCGAGGACTTGTCACTTCACATAGAATTCCTTAATGAGATCATGTCCCACTAAACAAGAAAGAGGGGGGAACCACCCTTATTTATCCAGATTGACCTCATGCTTAATGCATGTGTTAGAAGCACTTTACCGACAAGCTTTTTTTGCCGCACTAATGGATTTAAACTCTCAATAATCAATGCTACATTCAAAAGTTTTGCAACCCAGGAGTGTTAACTCTTCAAACATAATCAAGGGCACTAACCTATTCTTGTTGGTGATATGAAAATCAAATGTTGGTCAATTTTAGATTAAGCGCCAATTTTTAATGGTAGTTTGCTTAGTTTTAAGAGTGAAAGTGAAACTGGTGGTGTGTTGACTCGCAAAATATGAACCAAACAATGCAATATGCTCACCATGCTACCTTTCAATTCGATGAATGTTCTAAACTAATGAAAGGTTAGAGGTTCATGTGTGTCTTTCAAACATGCAAAATGTGTTGGTAGATTTTGATTTTTTATGAACAGTTCTGCTGAAATATGGATAATAACACTAGGTTTTTTGGACCCAAAATCCGACGGCCAAAAAGTCGTATTTTCAACGTATGGTGGTCGGATAGCCGACAACTTGCCTATTTTTTTAACGTCGGTCAAAATTCGGCTAAGATCCAACGGTGGAATAGTCGTCAGATATCCGACACCTCTTCCCAGTCGGACTTCCGACCATCTAGCACTTAACAGGCAGTCGGATATCCGACAACTAGCGCTTAATAGTAAGTCGGATATCTTTGGCCTGGTCGTCGGATATCCGACGACATTTCCATGTGGAAATGGCTGATATCCGACGTTCCTTACCGTCGGATGTATGGCAAGGACGTTGGATATCTTTGGCCTGGTCGTCGAATATCGGACGACATATCACACATGTAAATGGATGAAATCCGACGTTGAATGTCGTCGGAGGTATGGCACAAACATCAGATTTCTTCATTGTGGGAGTCGGATATCCGACGACATGTACATGAGAAAATACCTGGAATTCGACGTCCCTTGCCGTCGAAGGTATGGCTAGAACGTCGGTTTAGGGTTGTGTTGTTGTCGGATATCCGACTACCATATGATATTTAAAAAAAAATACATTATTATTTGGATCTCACAAAGAGAGCCATGTTGGCTTTCCACTCAAAATAGTTGATTCAAAGTTGACTCTTCATCCTCGTCATTTGACATCTATACGAGTCTGTCTGCGGTCACCTCTAATTCAGTCTCTGAACTGTGGCATCTCTTTGGCCATTTTCACCCTGTAAATTGAAGGATTCCTACAAACACAAACCACTATGTTACGCGAACTTCTTTCAAGGATTTTTTACATTTGCTTCTAAGATCTTTCATCTCTTTGTTACAAGAATATTACTGACCTAAAATTACACTTGATAGGTTTGGATGGAAAAAATTACTGT
Organism: Larix kaempferi; assembly: GCA_027924585.1. NCBI lineage: Eukaryota > Viridiplantae > Streptophyta > Pinopsida > Pinales > Pinaceae > Larix > Larix kaempferi. The sequence continues at coordinate 7,940,511 of BSBM01000866.1, forward strand.
GGAAATCCTCTTTATGTTCATTCTCGAGTGACTCGATATTTGGATCGAAAAAATAACAGGGTACGAACTGAACTGAGGAGATTCGACCCTATGAGATTCGACCCACGCCCACCATCCAAGGATTGTTGCCAGCGGTCTTGAGTTTCATCCTGGAAACAATGACGATTCATAGTATTATGCTTCCCTTCAGCTACAATATGGAAAACGTATAGTTCACTGCGAAGGTTTGTCTGACAAATGTGATGGTTTGGGTTTCGTTACCCCAGAGAAATTCCTCAAAGTGGCCTTTGAACCACGCGTCTATTAGAACCCAAACCATGACATTTGTCAGACAAAACTTTGTAGTGAACTGTGAGTTTGTCATATTGCAGCCAAAGGGAAACATAATACCATGAATCGTCACCTTTGTCAGGCTGAAACTCAAGACCGCTGGAAACACTCCTCGGACGGCGGGCGTGGGTCATGCTGAATTGAGAAACCAATTGAGGGAAAAGGCAGTGAGAATTTGAGACGGTTGCAAAGTGAAATGCATGCATAATGAATCAAGCTTGAAGGTGGTAGCCCGTCATCTCCCACTGTGAAATGCATGCAAAATGAATCAAGTTGCTTGAAGGTGGTCTCCCATTGTCAGCTGCACTTCAAGCTTGAAGGTTGTAGCCTTGGGACTAGACATAGGTCGCAGGTTCAAATCTCCTCAGTTCAGTTTGTACCCTGTAATTTTTTCGATGCAAATTATATGCTTTCTTTAATTTCCTGTTTTCTTTAATTCCCTAGCGTAAGAGGAGCCATTATGGGAAAGTTGCAGCCCTAAAAAATGATGAACATTGACAACAAGCAGCATGTTTCTAATTTTTGTTGGTGTATGCTAGATTAGTTGCAAATATCATGCTTCAGAATCCAGGCTTAAATGGTAAATATACCATTTTGGAAGGGTTTAATGTGAGGTTAAGGATATTGATTCCAAGGAAATTATAGAGAAGGTTAAGGATATTGAATCCAGTGCATCATTTACTCAGCCTTTGAAGTTGTGGAAACTTTAAATTAGTTATGATGAGAAACCAAACATCACAATAAGCTCCAAGAAATTGTCAAAATTTAGATGACACACGAGTGGGTTATAGAAAGCCAGCATCGTAGCCATTCATTGAGATCCTCTCTGTTTCGAGAATAATTTAATATTCTCTACTGAACAGGGCCAACCACGTGAAGGTGGAATCTCTTATGGACCCTCCCCCCCCTTACATCACTCTCAATTCCCCATACCTAATGCATGTACTTGAAAAAAACAAATACATGCAAATGCATCCATATTTCATCATGAACTTTCATCTACCATTCATTTAATAAAGGTTAACATTCATTAAACCATTGTTTCATTCAGTCAACACATTCATACAATAAAAGATAACATTCAATAAACCATTCATTCATTCAGTCAACACATTCATTCAATAAAAGCTAACATTCAATAAAGGTAACAGTTTACTACACTGAATCATTAAACCATTAAACCATTCATTCATTCATTAGGCCAAAAATCATGGACGATATATTATTATAAAAAATAATTAGACGACATTTTTCTAGACACTTCTTTTTATTTTTTCTTCTCTTTAGTGGTAAATAATCTATAAGAGGAGCATCTGCATCTAGACTTTCTCTTCCAGTTCTTGGTTCTTCATCAAGCGCTTGTGGTGATGTCTGCATCCTAGAATGCTGATCTAGACATGGATTGTGTGGAAAGGGGTTCGGATTTGCTACAACAATGTGAAAATGTTACATCTTTGTCTTTTTCTATTGTAATTACAAGTATTTCATTTTAAAAAAAATTACAAAGGTGTTTTTTTACCTGGTGTGGCCACATCATGTTCATGTTCTTGTCCAGGCTCAACCTGTACAGTTTCACCCTCTACATGCTCTATAGTTGAAATATGGTGAACTATAATTAATGTTCACCATTTGCAATTCTATACATAAAATTGTAGCATATGAATAAAGTCATTACCAGGATTCGAAGCATGATCTTCGATTTTTTTTGTCCCTCCTCGACATTAGGGGGATCATTGCTTTCCTGCTCAAAACAGAGTCAATATTTTTTGTCAAGTATTTATAACGAATAGATTGCACAAGCAATAAATCTTCATTAAACTTAATAGATTCTATTTACCTGTGCACCGGATGGATTGGTACCAGAAGACTGTGTTTGCCCAGACAAGATTTTTCGGCGTTCAACAAAAACTCCAAAGCCTTGCTTGAAGCCAAGCTTCATGTCTTCCTCAGTGGCCTCTTCATTGAATCGTTGGGCCTGCATATTTGCATAACGCCGTTAATTAACATTTTGCGGTGCAAGAAAATGAAAAATAATTTGCAATTTATTATTTGTATGCATTATTGGTTTCTCGAAACTTACAATTCATGCCGCCAAATTTGAATAACCACCAGGCCCAAGCTTGTGCTGACCTATTTTTTCAAGTCTTGCCTTTGTGGCCATTGATGTGTCTGGAAGCCTATGAAAGTGTTGAAATACGTTAGATGTTCCAAGTTCGATATATAAATCAATAATAATAAGGTTTAGAATTACATTATGGAAAGTATTGCATACCTCCCTGTGCCTGGTGGTATCTTTCCTTCTCTTCTCTGAGCCCTCTCCTTTCCATCATCCACTAGAGCTCTCCACTCCATTGCTGGAATCATTGGAGGGCGCTCATACCTAGGGTTTTTTTCCAGGTGGGTCCTATATTGGTCTCGGACAACCTTGATATGTTGTCCAGCCTTTCTTAGGACCTCGACTTGATTGAAGGTCTTGTCGCCAAACAGGCCAACCAACCGATTATTGAGTTCATCTTTTAAAAATTTTGGTTGTCTATCCCACCTTGTTCAGATGGTGGGAGCGAAGATCTCCAAGGACGCATCATTCATTTGTTTATAGAAAACATCATTTCCTACAAAACGATCATGCCATGATCATAATTATTTGAAAAAAAATGTTTTATCGGTATATTACAATGAAATTATAAACACTAACTTGATCAACGTATATTAATTACCTAGGATCTTAATGATCTTTATTGGGACGAGATTTTTGTCCACCAAATATGTTGCCTCCATTGTTCTCGTGCTAGTGACACAGGAATATCCTGGAAATGCAGCTAGGTCGATATCAATATTACCAGGATTATCGGTGTCGACCCCTTCTTCTGGATGATCCGGTGTGCGTCGGTCACTAGCGGTCGATGCGCTCACAGTTGGGGTCTGTGGTGTGTCAGAATGTGTTTCCGACTGTTTAGTCGACAACAATGGCGAAGGAGTCGATGAACATGGAGTCATTTGCTCATGATTCCACGTCTCTCCACGAGCCTCGCTGGGGCCAACACCACCTTGACCACTATTGTGTGGTCTCCAATAATTATGTAAATACAAACCACATCTTATACGTTCAGTACTATCATATAAAAGAGAAAATTATAAAGTTATAAATGAATTATTTTATGATTCAAGATTCCTCAACTTACTCGCAAGGACTCAGATTTTCATCCCAACAATTCAATCCTTTCCCTAATCTAGCTTGTCTACGGATCCTTGATTAGCAGAGAAACGATTTCCGCACTATATTTTTCTAACATTTGGTCTATCATCTTAAACGGGCTTGTGGCTTCACCAATTATGTCAGAATCTTTAAGCATCTCAGCCACTTCAGGATCTACGGAATATTCTTGCGATTTTGTTTCAAACAACGATTCATTGGGCTGCAACAAAAAATTAATAAAACACTACTAAGTTCTATCATGATAGATTCCTAAAATTATATTAACAAAACATATATGTCGTGATAGATTCTTAAAATTACAACTAGGTTTACTTGGTGCCTGGACGATGGTGTCGTCTGATCCACAGTTGTGGACTTGCCCCAATCATCGAGCCCCTGCAAAAAAAAGTAGAAAACATTATCACAGCGAAACCAGTATACAAATGAAAAATACATAACAAAATAAACATTATGCTACGTATTATATTGATACAATTCCAATATTGGATTATACCTTCAACCTAGAGGATCGTGATCCACTCATTGGATCGATGGTCATAGGTGACTTGCCCCGATCTGCTAATATCTGGGAGCTGCCCCTTACAGATACCTAAATAAAAAACATAGTGAAAGTCAGCGAAATGAATCCAAAACTAATCATGAAAAAACACATCGATTAAAAACTATTATTAAGTATTATATTTTTAATATTACAAAGATGTATACCTGTTGCGTCGAGGGTACTGTGACCCTTGCAGAACCGAACTGCATCAAAAAAATAGAGAAAATTACGTAAACGAAATAATTAGATAACATTATAGAAACGAAACCAATATACTAATAATGAAAAAACAAAGGAAAAAAACTATTTTTTCTTATTATATTTGCACTATTACAAAGATATATACCTGATCCCTCGAGGAATATGTACTCCTCCGACCATCTGCTGGCGGGGTTTTATCCCGATCACTAGCCTGCGAAGTAAATATGGAAAATTTAAACGAAATAAACTAACGAAAAAATCCTTAATATGTTAAATTCATTAATAAAAGGTTGGGTAAAATGTTATATGTACCACTCCCATATTAACCTTTTTTGTATATACTCGGTTCAAATTGTAATTAATAAGCAACTCTTCCCCTGCAGATATTGATTTAATGGCAACTACAAAAACACGGTTTCCTTCACGCCCCTCAAATTCGCAGTTTGGTTGCTTAATTGTAGACCCTGGTTGTGTACTGTTTATAAACCTCGCAATATTCCTTGTGGCCTTTGGCCTTCCGTCCATGTACAGTGTTGCTCCTTTATTTTTATTTTTGTCTTTCAACTGTAAATAGTTTGCTGACAATCCATAGCTACACATACTTTTTGTATATTGGACCATGCGCATCCAATCTGTGTAGCTGTAACAGGGTCCAACATACTCCATCAATTCTATACATGTGCCATAAGGGACCCTTATGCCATCCATGCAAAACAACCCGAAACCATGTATTGACGACGGTGCTATTCGATATATCCTCTCGTTCACACAAAAATCTATGGTCGGTTGAGGAAGATCCTTGGGTGCCCATTGTTTCACTAAATGTCTGTACCTCAAGGGCACCTCGACATCGTCTTTTGTCTCATCACCATAGGAACATGACCCCCTCGACCGTGAAAAAATTCATTGCGTTTATGGAATTTTCTTCTAGTCTTTTGACATGTAGTTGATACAACTCTTCTAGACCTACTGTATGTCTCACTTTCCTCTAGCCTTCCTAAACTCCCCTCGCTCGAGGAAGACAAATCTGACAAATACCTATTTGGTTCTACCTGCACCATGGGAAAAAAGTTTAGATACGACCGCAAGCCATAGCGCCTCTTAAAAGGTGACGTGTAGCGCCTTTTATAATGTTACTTGATCCTCATTCCCTTTCTCAACATGTAGGAATTCAAGCGATGAGGAAGACGATCACTTTATCTTTCTTATGAGTACAAATTCACGCAATTATGAGCTTTCTTTTATTGCTACTCTGGGTCTTGACTCCTATATCAAACCATCCAACTATCAGCTTTTTCGTCATGTCCCTAAAGTCTCTCTCATCCCATCAGTTTGGGTTCATCACCTCGGTAATTGAAGTCCAGTCACATTTAGTAAGATATTTATATTCAGCAATAATAATATAAAATAAAAATAACTAACCATTATGGAAAACTTCTAAAAGTTTTTATGACTTTCAAAAGTAAGATCTTTTAGGTGGTTAATAACTGTTCAAAAATCTTCAAAAACAATATTTTATATAATGTTGTGGAACTTGTATAATCTTATTCAAGCATGGTCTTCTTAGATGACTGAAAGTAATTGAATCAAGCAAAAACGGAACTGTAAACATGTAAGTTGTTTTGAAAAATGGTAGCTTTCAGTCATACTCCCAACTAATGCTGCCTTTGGACAATTACTTGTAATATTGACTTAGGGTATTTAATTCATAACATAGATTTTCAATCATATTGACACAGAGAAAAGTAGGGATTTCTTTATATTATCATGACATAGTTACAAAGACTTTCTTTTCAATCTTCATGACAATCTGAATGGACAGGCCCCACTCATAGCCAAATACTTTTGAGATATTTACAAATCATCGGAGTATGGGGGACCATATATTTCTCGAAATATGTTGGATTCAGTCCTCCATGCCTTTGAATAAATAGACCTCAATACCACGCGTTTATTATGATGCATGTGGATGTCTATGCGGGTTTTGACAAGCCACTGTTCTTTGTGTTTAATATAGTACCCAAGGAGTTGATCCTCAGTGATCTTTATCTGCAAAATATCTTTGACCTGTTCGAGAGATTCTCCAACTTCTCGTTTTAGATTATAAATAACAGCTGGTTCTAATGCTTTCAGGTTGATGCCGAATGACTGCCACCAGTCTCTCATCCATTCATGGACGTAGAATTTAGGATCCTCATGGATATGTGTAATTTGAGGTCCAAACTTTAGCATGGTATAATATGTTCTATCTGTATTTTCTTTTCTCAATAATTTCCACCATATTTTTTTATATTTTTCATAAGTGTGTGTAGTACTTGGAAACCGGAGACTAGCATCTTGATGTGGCCATCCTTCCAAAGAACGTATCTGGTTAATACATTAGCATTGTTGGTCTAGTTCTAGCCTGGGGTGACATGTAGAGCCCTCCGTCAAGATTAAGTTAAGATCATGGTAGAGGTGTGTTAACCAAGTGCTTGCATCAGCTGCTTTTCTCAGGGAGTTGTTGTAAATCATATCTGGTACAATACTGGATCCCATAGGCATTCTTCTGAGTTCTGGCACTAGTCTAATAAAAGCATCAGATCTCTGTAAGTTAGCATCTAATACTTCAGCATGTCTCAACTCCCACCTAGGTTTCTAGTCTTGCATATAATCCAACCAACTCATATTATCATTCATAGTATAGATATGATTTTTTCCTCCAGTCCAAGCAGAGATTTTCATGTTTACTTGTGGGTTATGGGCCCACTGGATTCCCCTTTGAGCTTCTACGCTCGCTTGCCTCGTGCTCGCTTGTTTCAGGCTCTCTTGCTTCAGGCTCGCTTCTTAAAAATTAACAGCACACTTCTGTGTCAAATATTCTCTTGTTAAAAAGTCAGGAATGCTTTTTGCTTTCCCAGAAATGTGCTCATGAACAGTACAGTTATAACATCAAAACAATGCTTGCCATCTTCCAAAATTTCCTTTTGCTGTTGCAAATTTTATTGTGTTGTTTAGCAAAAATGGAAGACTGGAGCAATCTGTTCTTATGATAAAGTCATGGTTCAACAAATAAAGTCATAGTTCTACTCAGTTTTCTGTCAGGACACTTATTCTCCAAGATAATTTTCCTCACAAGTTCAATCGAGGAGTTCCACCACTCTTAAAATTCTTTACCAACAAATATAATTTGATTACCAACAATTTTGTCTGGCAGGACAAGTCTTAACTACTTAATTCAAATTATTTATCAATATTTGATTACCAACAATTTGATTACTTAAGTCCTATAACCAACACATATTTGATTACCTGGGTGTAGACGTTTCCTGTAATATACTCAGAAGAGTTACTTTCAGAAATGACTGTACCTCTTAGAGGCCAGTCAACTCTAGGAACCAAGTGACCCTATTATAGGGTTAGTACAAACCAGAGAGAGATAGATGACTGGGCTATGGTACGGTCAATCAAAGAAAGTCAATGATAGTCAAAAGGCTCAGTACAATCACAATAAAGATGAGCTAACAGCCAGTAGACTGAGACCAAAGAGACTCATGGCCTCCAGTAAGGTACAAGGACCAACCAAAGGGTAAAAAAACCAACCAGTAAGGTACAAGTAAAAAAGAAAAGAGTGGGTATAAATTAGACTCATAACCCTTGGCACTAAGGGGGTGTACTACCTCAAATGTGGACAAACTGCGTCCATATTTATACCCACAAGACCAAAAACATAAAAGTCGGTACAAATCAAAAGATAACTCAAGATCAGTAAAATACCCAAAAGGTGAGAGGCAAGGTACCACAAAAAAATGAAAGGACCAAAATTAAAGGACAAGCTACCACAAGACCAATAAACAACAGGGTGTAAGGACCAAAAGTAAATCAACCATTGTGGGGAAGGTACAAATAAGGTCAAATTTATATTGAAATAGCTCCTTGTAACTACCTGTTATTTGACATGCCAAAGAGATGGAAGGTCAAATAATGTCAAATATATGCAATAGCTCCTTGTAACTACCTCTTATATGCAATAGCTCCTTGTAACTACCTCTTGTAACTCAAATAGGACCACCAAAAGGTATGATAGCAAGCAATCTTCCTAACTAAGGTGTGGAGGGTGGTACGAAGTGGGTATAAAGACTCATAACAACTTGGACAAAGGGGGTGTACCTCAAATGTGGACAAACTACCGCAGTACCCACAAGACCAAAAACATAAAAGGTGGTACAAATCAAAAGATATCCCAAGATGATTAAAAGACCGAAAAGGTAAAAGGCAAGGTACCACAAAATTATTATCAACAAAATGGAAGGACCATAAGACAATCAACCAAGGTGGGGTACAACCAATCATCTCTCTCTCAAATGTACCATTGTTCCATATAACCTGAAATACCATCATCACAGTAAACGAAAAAGTCCACACGGATGATGTGATCACGTGGTCCTCTAGACTAATCCTAAGGTCAAGCGTTAGTGGCTCCATCAAGGGGTGTTCAGTCCCTTGAGAAGACCATCTAACTCAACCATATCAAAGACCTAGGAGAAGAGGACATCACACATCATCAGATAATTGGTAACTGACCGTGTAAGAACGAAAAATCCCTAAAGCAACTGAGCGTGCAAAAGGGGAGCTAGGAAAAGACAAGGCTCATAGGCCAAAAAAGCAAGCTCAAAAAACTTTACTGGGACCGGTGTCACAGTAAGCGAGCCGAAACAAAAGTGGCCAGAATGCCAACAAGTAGCACTAAAAAGAAAAAGACCCTCTAAAAAGGTGAAATAGCAAGCAAACTTCCTAACTAGGAGATGGAGACCTCGACAAATCGTATCCTTCGCAAGGTGATGAAATCCAGGTTGAACAATACGAAATGAGAGACCAATAATGGAAGGATATCCCTCTACCGAAAGGGATCCTGGGTAAAAGATCCCTAGAAGAAAAGTCACTAAGCTACCTCGTTCATGACACATCGGAAAAGGTTTTTGGCACTTCTGTCTTATCGCCCCTGTATCACCATCACGGTAGAGTACAAGGAAGACAATGGATCGATATGCCTTAGGCGCTAAGTGGAGTGCGACATTCCACAAAGTCCATCCAGAATCAATCCTCACGGCTTAACCCCCGAAAAAACAGGAGGCCCCTCCACAAACTGGTCGATGACCGTGTCAATAAATACTAGAGGATTTTAGTACCCTAGAGGACAACAACTATGTCTCAAATGAAAATGACAAGGGTGAATTATCTGGATGCCTATCCCCAGTGTCCTACCTAACTACCAAATTATTTTTATCCTCAAGCGAGGTTAAAGTGTGTTGAGTTAGCGAGTTAAACTTTAATGGTTGTATTACTCAGTCGGGTGATGGAAGTGAAACTCGTGGTGTGATGACTGAATCAAACCATGCAAATGCATCTGAATAAAATAAGCCTTTCCTTTCAATGAATGCTAGCTAAGGTAAGGAGAGAGTTCTTTCAAACTATAACTACTCTTTCAAATTAAATGAATGCAACAAGTGTTCAAGTTCATTCATGGGACCCCAAGGAGAGCTTCAGATATACTCAAGTCATGCAAATGAATTCATCACATAAAACAAAGTGATAATAAATATAAGGAATTGTATATATCCATGTTCATAATTCTTTAGGCACACTTTTAACATTCTTCAATCATTCATCACAAAAACACAGTGATAGTAGAAACAATAAACTACATATAAATGTTCATGAGATTAATAAAAAAATAGTAACCAAAACTGGGGAAGCTTAATTGGAATTTCAAATATCAAATAATTAAATTGGCAAAAAATTACCTTATACTAGAACTCCCATCAATCAAGTTATGGCCATGTTCATTTTCCTCAGTTCCTCTAAATTTTATTGCAAACAGAGTACTATCAACTAAGCTCAAAGTTTGATTGCAGACAGACTACTATCAACTAAGCTCAGTTCCTCTTGTGTGATATCCCATGCTTGGAAGAAACTCTAGACTCTGTGTACCCACACCCGCCGTCTGAGGCTAGTTTCCAAGATGAAACTCAAGACCACTGGCAACACTCCTCGGACGGAAGGCATGGGTACACAGAGTTAAATCACTTCTGGTTTTGGGATAAAAACAATAGAGGTCCAAGTTGAACAAAGAAAATATATTTATAAATACAAATAAATTTATTTTTATCATGATACAATAGGGGAATATCATGATGCTAATGGTGTTATAGGATCTATCTCACATGGTTCTACTTCATAATGGGATGGGGCCAATTAATCTTACTGTCAAAACTCATATGGTGGCAAGGATTGATACATATTGTACATATGGACACAACACAGAGGATTGATAGCAAGGTAAACAAATTCTGCTAGTAGGAGAGATGGTGATAGTCTAGAATCTTTCTCATTGGATCTTTCCCATTCCTCACATTCTAAATTGCCCAAAATTTTCTAATTGTCTGAAAATTGAAGCTTTCAATTTTATCCAAACCATGTAAGGAGAACTTGACCTAATTGCAATTTTTACAATCTACATGGAAGGATATGTCAATTTATAGACAGGGCAATTTTTAGCCGTAGGATAGTTATCAACCTAATCCTTCGCATATGCCGGTTTACAAATTATAAATATGCAGGTTTGATATACTTAGCCGAATTTTTGGACCCATCTTTCATCACATTCACTGGGTAAATTAAATGCTAATTTGTGAGTTTATGATTCCTTGGATACTGTCATATTGTTCTTGAGTTAGTGTTTGAGAAATATCTTAAGCATATATTGGTTACTTGATCACTATTATTACCATCACACTTGGAATTTGTCTCATTGTTGTTCATACTCTCTTACGTAGAGCAGACCTCTGTTTGTGGTTCACTCCTTCATTGGAACCATATTGAGATCACTTTAATATTGATTTTGTGGACTAAAGAATCACTATTGTCACTGTTCTGATTGAGTATCAGTCTTTTCATTAGCTTCTAATTCCAAGAATAAGTTACAACCAAATTGCATCTATCTTCTAGTTAGTGGTTGCAAATATCATTGTTGGAACTTGGAATGACTTATTATGTTTGAAGGAATCAAAGGTAGCATTGACACAATATCCTAACACCATTAGTAAACATATTGACCTCCTTACTGCTGATACAATTCTGATCTTTGCATATCAAATTGGATCTTGTAACAAGTATTGAGGCACCCAAGCAAATCGCATCCCTTGTGGACATATTCATTGAGTAAGTAATAGTGGAATTGGATTGGCACTTAGCATATTTGTACCCACTGTTGATTGGCTATTCTAAACCTATGATTGAGGCTTTATTTTACAGATCCTAATCTATGCAAAGAACATAATTCACTAATGAGAGCTACTAATATATTTTGAGATAAATCTGAGTTTGATTCACAGTGATTTTATTGCCCTTTGTTAACATTTGGTTACTGTTGTAATAGGTCTTCATTTGCTTCATTCTTGGCAACACTTGTGGAGCATATTGCTTGATTACTACTTTGGCAACTAAGACATCCTGATTAAATAACAGTATAAAAAATTCATGCTACGTGACAGAATCCTAATCTACTGTTTTGCATGCCCTTGATCTCACATTTGGGACTGTTTGGTGCCTCTAACAAATGCATATTGATTGCAAATTATCCTTTGGTTGAGATATGACTTAATTGCTTTGAGATATCGAAGGCTTGTCTCCTAAGAGGCCTAATTCGGTAGTGACAGGTTGGGAAGGAAGTTCATAGTTGTGGGGATTCACTTTTCTTCTAGAATGCAAGCATTTTGAAGCAACCAAACTCCCCATTGAACACTTCACTACAAATTGTTTTTTGGAACTACGTGAAAAATGTTGTCTCCTGACAAATTCACTACAAAACTAACAAGGTTGCAAGCTGCAAGACAAACTTGTTCAAATGGGCACCTTAAATACCTCAAAGGCTCATTCCCTTGCCGCAAAGAAAAGTACAAATGATTCAACAACCAAATTTCTCTGTTGGCAATTTGAGGGACCCCATTGCACTTGGGATCAAGCATCCCAACCAATCTCGAATTTATAATCTTAAGGAGGGGGGGCATATTGGACTATCGCCAAACTATGAAAGTAAAAATTTGGTTGTCAAAGGATGTTTTTTTGGAAGGACTTGTGCAATCCAGTACGTACAACAATAAAATGCGATCAAGAAGAGGAGCATAGAGGGTAGGAGGTTTAAGAAGGAGGGATTTGAACTTCAAAGGAATGCTAGAATCCTTTATACCATACAAATAGAACATCCTTCCTAAAGAGGTGGTTAATTGGTTGTGATACTTATATTAAACCCTCAACAAAATGGTGAATAGCCCCAACTCAACCAAGGAAAGAATGACAACCTTTCACCCAGATGCATATCAAGGATAGCCTTTAACTTTGCTGGATCAATCTCAATGCCACAATAATAAATGATGCAGCTAAGTATTTTTCCAAATGTGACTCCAAATACACACTTGGTGGGGTTAAGGAAAATGTGATATTGGAATAGCCTATGGTTGGGAACTGAACTGAACTGAAATTCTAAGTATGGAAATCTAAGCTTGGTGCCAAAATCCAAGTTGCTTCAACTAGGCATCAACAACACAAAGTAAAGACACTAGCCGTTGATGATCAAAACTATCTGCACATATCCACAAATCTACCTACATTTTTCAGGTTGTAATCCCAAAAGGAGGAAGAGCAATGTTATGAGCACCATTGGTTTCAGCTCTTGGTTCTCTATCACAATAAAAAGCTTTATTCTCTGCACCGGAACATTCACAAGCAAAAGTTTACACTAAACCCCTTGAAGGCTCATCCATGACATAACATGAACATGATGATTTGAAATTTGAGGTCCCCAAATTAGCACTTTGCTTGATACTATTACCAGGATAACACAAAAAGCTTCATCAGCGAGCTCTTCCAAATGTCAGAAAGCCACAGAGTGATTTAACAATCTGGGAAATGAGGCTATCAATCCTTTAAAATCGTTTAGGTAGTAATATGCTTAAGATCCTCACCACAGACATTCACGACACATAAAGGCAAGAGTTGCAAAATAGAAGCTACTCTGCGTAGAGCATTACAGTTTAAGACTAGTAATATGGATCAAGCTTGTGCATTGTAGGTCAAAAATCAATGGGAAAAGGCCACAAAACTAATGAGAACAAGCTAGTAGCAAGGGAGAGAACAAGCCAGTAGCAAGGGAGAGAACAAGCTGTGTTTTGTAACTAATGAAATGGGAATTTGTGTGTGCATAGCTAAACTATTACAATACATACTTCCTACTTTAGATGACAGTTTTGAAACCCAAAATTGACATGGGAAATATTATATTACGAGGACATATTTTGTGAATGTAACTGGGAAACTATCTACATGTATAAACATGGCTATGCAAATTACACCAAAGTGCCATTGATACAACTATTTTTCATTATTCAAGGCACAATTGTGCATGAAGGAAAATAAGGTTTTATCATGGAGACCTTAATCCTTGGAGAATCTAACAAATGTTTGAAAATGTTTGGCAACAGTTCTGCAAAAAATTTCAAACTTCCAAGAGTTCCATATATTTTGTAGAGATTCTTGGCAATTTTCAAGAGGGAGAATGAACTCTTTTATCCTATGATGTTGCACAAACCATTTCTAGGCTAAAGCAGGGGGGAAGAAAACTTGGGAATCTTCTTTTTTTGGGAGAAAAAATCAAAATCTAGGCTACAAGCATAATTAAACCTCCTTATTGAGGGGACTGTATCAATGATTTAATGAAGCCAAAATCACATACAAATAAACATGCACCTAGTTGAAATATTGCACTTTGCAAAGGATGGCCACTACAATAGCTGTAAACAGTAAAAAAATTTACTGGGTTACATTGCAAAAGGGCAATGCAAAATCAGAGGAGCACCAAGGACTCCAGTAAAGGATACCTATCAACCATGATATGAGTTTCAGAGACAAATATTAAAAACAGATGAAAAAATGTATTTTGTGACTTAGCAATTAGCACATGAGGACATCTGTGTTTAGAGCATTATGAAAAGCACTTGGATCTGAACTGAACTGAAATTCTAAGTATGAAAATCTAAGCTAGGTGCAAAAATCCAAGTTGCTTCAACTAGGAATCAACAACACAAAGTAAAGACACTAGCCGTTGCTGATCAAAACTATCTGCACATATCCACAAATCTACCTACATTTTTCAGGTTGCAAGCACAAAAGGAGGAAGAGCAATGTTATGAGCACCATTGGTTTCAGCTCTTGGTTCTCTATCACAATAGAAAACTTCATTCTTTGTTTCAAAACATTCACAAGTAAAAGTTTACACTAAACCCCTTGAAGGATCATCCATGACATAACATGAGCATGATGATTTGAAATTTGAGGTGCCCAAATTAGCACTTTGCTTGATACTATTACCAGGATACCCTCAGCGTGCCCATGCTCCCTACAATGTTTTCTTGTTGTTGTGATCAAAATTATTCTCCTCTTAAAGCCCCTGCATTAACTACATGGACAATAGCATTTCCCATCACCCCTTCTTTCAACTCCTTCCCACAATCTAGCAAGCAATTGTTGATTTTGTTCGTCTAGATCAGGAATATTGCTAGTTGACATTTTCTCGTAAAGAGCTTGAATGAAGATTATCAATCTTAGAAAATGAAGCTCCACACTTCGCTCACTTGAATCACAAAAACAATGGAAATAATGAAAAACAGTCTGTCGAATAAAAAAACTTCCGCAAACCGTCGCTTGTATAGCAAACATGTTAGAATGTTTCAATATTTATAGGTTTTAAAAGTCATCCTGCTGTCGGATATCCGGCGCCTTGAACCTAGTTACAGTTGGAGATTTGATGTCGGAGTTCCGACATCCTTGGGTATCGAATGGCGTCGGATTTCCGACATCCGAGGGCTTAATGATGTCGGATATCCACAGAGCTGTCGGATATCCCAGCGGCCTCGTCGGATATTCACATAGTTGTTGGATATCCGACATATCCTTCTACCAATTTAAAAAACAAATCATCAAATTTTGTAATTTTTAAGGTGAAATCCGACGACATCGTCCTTTTCGTCGGAGTTCGTCGGATTTTGTCGTCGGATTTTGGGTTCAAATCTTGTAGTGTAACTGATTTGAAAATCAATGTAAACCAAACAGATATCTCATTGAAAATTAATATAATTCTATTACACGGGGGATCTTTGTTTCTTGTTTGAAGGGCCACCCAAAAGTGCAAGCAAAGAGGATACGCAGAGCCCTTTGAAATGCTTATGAATTAAATTCTTTACACTTGAGATCTACTTTCTCATTTGCAGTGCCACCCAAACATGCAAGCAAAGAGGATACAGTAGCTCGAGAATTGTATGCAAAAATTGAAATCTACTCTATTACACTTGAGATCCACTTTCTCATTCACAAGATCGCTCGAAGGCCCAAGTGAAGAGGATATGGTGGCTCGAAAGAACAATGCTTGAAAAATCAAATCCTATACTATTACACTTGAGATCCACTTTCTCATTTGCGGGGCCACCCGAAAGTGCAAGCAAAGAGGATATGGTAGCTCGAGAACTGTATGCAAAAATTTAATCTACTCTATTACACTTGAGATCCACTTTCTCATTCACAAGATCGCTCGAAGGCCCAACTGAAAAGGATATGGTGGCTCGAAAGAACAATGCTTGAAAAATCAAATCCTATACTATTACACTTGAGATCCACTTTCTCATTTGCAGGGCCACCCAAAAGTGAAAGAAAAGAGGATACAGTGGCTCAGACACAACTTATCACAAGAAAATCGAGATATGACACTACAATCTTCTCTAATTGTGCATAAACATAATGAAAATACTGTAGATCCAAAACAAAATTGAACTAATTAAATTTTGTATTCGGTTTTGGAGGGAAATTGATTTCAAAATGTCTCAAAGTGTAATGTTGAAGTTTTTGTTTTTCAATGCAAATATCTTTGGAAAATGTGTTTAAATGATCTTTTCAAACGTTATGACTGATATTTGTTTTTATGTTTCAAATAAGCAAGTGCATGAGATTCAACAGTTAAAGGGTCTTAAGGTTCTTTGAACAAATCTTTGTGTTTTCTCAATTTTTATGATTTGCAACTCTTAAATGAATGAAACTTCTTTATATATCAATCCTAACCCTATACAATTAGGGATCCAATAGAAAAATATATCTTGAAGCAAATGAATCTGCCACAAATTTAAGAAAATTTTAAAATAAATGTCAATTTGGGTCATTTTTGGAGGTTTTTGGTAAGAAATTCCAAATCTAAGGAGCTCAAACCCTCACAAATTTTCCTTGACTAGTGGTAAAATGATCCTTAGAAATTTTAAAATCTTTTTGAATGTCTGCAAGTACAAAAATAAAGCCTCAAAGCTTCCCGAAAACAATGGAAATTCAAAACTAGGTGTTTTTTCAAGGTTCTTCTTCATGTTTTTTTCAATTTTTGTTATTTGCAAATTATGAAAGGAGTCAAAATTATTTCAAATATCAGTCGTAATCCTATCCAATCAGGGACCTAACAAAAAAATATGGATTTAAGCAAGTGAATCTAACACCAATTTAAAAAAAAAATTGGAAAGAAATGACAATTTGGGCTATTTTTAGTGGTTTTTGGAGGAAAATTGTCAATCTAAAGATCTTAACCCAAACTCTTTAAAAAAATTCAAAATTTTTCAAAGTTAGTGATAAAATGATATTAAAAGATTCATAATCCTTAATAAGTTCTGCAAATGCAAAAATATAGGCACCAAACATCCCCAAAACAAAGAGATCTCAAAACTAGTTCATAATTCATGCAAATCTGAAACAAGGAGGCTTTGAAGCTTACAAAAGTTTGAAAATATCCCAAATATTTGGCTAAGGAGGATCAAAATGAGGTCTGCACCCTGATATCAAGGATTCCTAATCACATACAAGAATAAAATATCATCAAAACAGAGGAAAGAGGGGAGAATTGGGCACAAATCTCAAGAAAAACCTTCAATGCACTCTCTAGCAAAGGAAGGTGAGATCTAGCTTCATCTTTGAGTTTTTTTAGAGTGTAGGAGTGGATATAGGCCGGTTTTGATCCTATAAACCTGTAGCATATGTTCTTGAAGGGATCTTAAGGCATTCTTAGAGTAGATCTGAAATTTTAGAACACCAAAAATGACGAAAATTTCAAGAAAAACCCTTCAATGCACTCTCTATCAAAGGAGGCTGAAATCTAGCTTCATATTTGAAGTTTTTGGGAGTGTAGGAGTGGATATAGGCTAGTTTTGAGCCTATAAACCTGTAGCATAGGTTATTTAATGGATCTTAAGGAAAATATGGAGTAGATCAGAAAGTTTAGAACACCAAAAATGAAGAAATTTGCAAGAAAAATCAACTAATAAGGTCGCCAATCTGATAATAGATTTTAAGGTAGTGTTAGATCTACTTTAAAACATCTATATTACTATGAAGTAGGTGAATCTTCAATGTCAGAAATCCACAATCATTTATCAGCCCCTAACATATTTAAAATCATGAATTAGAAGAGAATTGAATTATTTCATATTATGCCAAAGAAGAAGATA
The DNA here is from genome assembly GCA_027924585.1 of Larix kaempferi. NCBI lineage: Eukaryota > Viridiplantae > Streptophyta > Pinopsida > Pinales > Pinaceae > Larix > Larix kaempferi. The sequence continues at coordinate 7,958,365 of BSBM01000866.1, forward strand.
CATACTTGCAATCTAGCTTGATGTGTATCCTTTCTCCTTTTCCATGAGCTATCATTTCTCCACCCTTGCCTTTGATGAATATGACAAGCTTTCTAATCCTCCAAATATCTCCAACATGCCTTTGCTCTTTCTTTTTCCTTCTCTTACCATGCCCAAAATGCCTTTGTTTTATAGCATTGGAAAATGGGCTCTCAAGTTTCTCTTTTCAATGTGGGATTATCCATTTTCTTGTTTTTTTATTATTTTTGCTCAAAAGCCCACTTCCCAAAGTCTTTTAGGATTTTTTCACAGCTTTAGCATATTTAAGTACAATTAATGCACTTTTGTGCATTTCTTCTCACTATTTGATTGGTGGAGTTTAGATTTGAGCCTTTAATGAGTTGTTCAATCACTGAACCTTGTCTTCTTAGGCTACCTCTTTCTTCACTCAATCTTTATGATTGTGGATGTAGTGATTAGATAAGAGAGGACTTGTTCTCTTGTGTACTTGTGTTTTGTCTTCATGTTGCAGGCACATAGTAAAATATGTTTCTTCCCCTCACTTCTGTAATACCCCAATTTTGGCCCTTGTGAAATATTGGATTTTAATGTAAATATTGTATACATGCGAAGTAAGTTTCCCTAGCGTGGAGCTCAAGGCCAAGGCCCCACTAGTGTATGTTCGGATTTTATTTAAAATGGACAAGTATTTGATATTTTATTACCCATGAGCTATTCAGCCATGGAATATTGTAAATGATGTAAATATTTGATATTGCAATAAAATACCAAAATTGGCTATGGAAGCAACGAATGAGAAGGGGCCATGTGTATTCCACTAGGGAGTTGTGAGGGGGTTGTGGGGATGAACCATATGCTTCCAAATGTCATTGTGAGAACCCATTTGACTTTCCTTGCTGACATTTAATTATGTTGTAAGGAAGTTGTTGAAGAATTCAGTCCATGGCTTCAATGGAGCATGGGCAGCCCAGAAATTTATATGGCAGGTATGGGCTCTGTTTTTCTTGTACCACAAGTCGCTCTACCTCATGGGAATTGGTTCTTCCTCATTCTCATTCCATTATTGAAGATCCCAGCACCATTTTTCATCCATTACAAATTCTCAGCAATGAGAAAAACCAGAAATCGCAACTTTGCAAGAACCCACATTTTGAAGTGCCTTAAATGCCCAAAATTGAGTATTGACATTGAAATCCAATGGGGGATCCATATATATGAACCTTAGAGCGAAATTAAGAGTATTAGATACCTCGAAATCCATTGGAAAACCCAGTTTTTATATCCCAGAAAACCAGTGACGGGATTGAGTTATTTGATGACAGAATTGTGAGAAATCCAAGTGTGAATGACTAAGCAGAGGTTGGGAATGCTTGATAAACCCAGCGAAGGCTGGAATCTTAATGATTTAGTAGCTTGGACCTTTCTATACCCATCCTGAAGAGCACTAGAGGGAAGGGACGCCTGAGGGACTGTGCAGCAGAGAAGGGGACCTTCCTTGTGTTGGGTGTGCTAGGTACTGTGGGTGCCTTAACTGTTTGAATTATCTTAAGATGCCTATAGCTCTGTGGTTGAGCTCACTAGCTTAACATTGCCCTCCTTTGTCTTTTGTATGCTTGATAAACTCAACTGTGTGTTGGCTTAGCATAGTTGTTGAGTGAAACCATGGCTGTGAGTGAGCCCATCTAGTTCCTCCTTAGTGGATACACAACCTAGCTCGGGGGTGATCTCTCAGCTGAAAGGATACAGGCTAGACAGAGATCTATGGTTGGGTGGAACGTTGCTCTCACATAGTTAGTTGTTTGGACAACTTCATCTCAAAGATAAGTGTTCTCTGTGTTTAAATTATATGTATTATGTGTTTTGCAATGTGTTAATTCTGAATGATAACTATTCATGTTAATGGAATTGATACGAAGTCTGTGCATAGCATGAGAAGGGGATTGATTATCTGCATATTGAATCATCATCCACTTGTGATAGATATGTTGATGCATTATAATTGTGTGTGTGCAAATATGATTTAATTCCGCTATGTTTATATTGAGTATGAACTTGCACACAGAAGTTTTTATTTATTATGAATTTCTTAGTAATGTATGGGGCTGAGTTTACCAATTAAGCCCTGGAATGTCGGTCATGTTCCCTCTGTGGTTTGGAATGATGGGAGGGGATGTGACAGAGTGGCATCAGAGCCCATGTTGCAGCATTAGGGCTGCTTGGGCCAAACTCTGAGTTTGCAGACAAGTAACAGAATGTTTTAATGCAGTATTGATGAAGTTTGAGCGGCATTTTTTATTGGAAAAATGTCAGGATCGTATTTCTCAGGTATTGAAGAGGATCACACAGGTGCATAGATCTCTCCAAGAAATTTCCAACGGTACCAGACTTGCCTGATTTGGTTAAGGGACGAAGGAGATATGAACCCCGCAAGTTGCAGGGACGGAGGTGTTCCATAGTTACAGATTGCAGAAATGAGGATTTCCAAATTTTTCGTTTTGGATTTCCGCAATTCCGCACCTGCAATTTTGGATTTTAGATTTTAGGTTTCGGGTTGCGGGTTGCGGGAACGCAAAAATTTTGAAAATTTCGTTTTGGATTTCGACAATTCCGCACCTGCAATTTCGGGTTTCGGGTTGCGGGAACACAAAATTTTTGAAAATTGCATTTTGGATTTCCGAAATTCCGGACCCGCAATTTTGGATTTCGGATTTCAAGTTTCGGGTTGCAGGAACGCAAATTTTTTGAAAATTGCATTTTGGATTTCCGCAATTCCGCACCCGCAATTTCGGATTTCGGGTTGCGGGAACGCAAAATTTTTGAAAATTGGGTTTTGAATTTCCGCAATTTCAGATTTCGGGTTGCGAATTCAGTTAAAAAACAAAAAAAGTATAGAGCCCGAAAATTGATTTTTGGATTACAGGAGCTTGCGGAATCAGAATGGAATGAGGTCAGTGGCGTTCTGAGACCATTAACGAAGGCCATGAATGATCCAGTGAGAATTCCGAGCCCAATATGCTCCAATTTGGCATAAAATTGGAATTAATAGCTTTTATAAATCAGTGTCCCGACGCTTGATAGAAGGTCGGATTGAGCTGAAACTAAAATGGAGCAGCCATGGAGAAGGCACATTGTTAAGTTTAGAATTTTGGAGCCAAACTCCAAGGATGTGGAGTCGGGGTGTGCAAGAAGGCCAAAAAACACTATTCCAGGCCACTTTTTAGAGATTTTGAAAAGCTTGCAGGGGATGAAAGTGACCTTAGATGAAGGATTCAAGAAAATTACTGAACTCAACATTTCATATTCTCATTAAAACAGACAATTCACGTTAGACAAAGATTTTCCAGAAATGCACAGTTTGGGAGATAGCCATTTTTGGCCCAAAATTTGAAATTTTGGAAAAATGTTAAAAGTGAGAAATAGTCAAACCCAGAATTTTATAGAAGGTGAATGGTGCATAGGAACAGATATCCGCGAGTTGATGAGTGTTCCTTGTTGTATGTATTAACTTCACCCGATAGAAAAGTTTTCGTGATTCCTTATAGATTTGTTTCTACAGGTGGTTGAAGTTGGCAGTTCATGATATTTTACAACTGTGTAAAAAGTGCAGAATTGTGGTGAAAATTGTCATTTTTTAAGTGATGTAGTTTCCACACCCGAAGTCAGAATGGAGCACGTGGATAGGCATTGGAAAGCTTATCCAGTAGGGAACAATGGTGCATGACCATTATTTGAATGAGGTTATCATACTCCATAGATAATTAGAGCATAAAAGTGTCAGTGACTGTGTTGACATATTGTTGACAATATGGGCAATTTCTAGAATTGCATGAATGGGCAAAATAGATGAAGACATAATAACTATTTGAATTATTCAATGAGTTTAATTCTATTAAATATTGATGTTGTATATTTCTATATGCATTCTTATGATGTCTAACAAATATTTTCACAATGCACAGTGCTTGCAGCTCATAAGATTTAATAGTGTAGCAGAGGCAGCTTATAGGAAAAATGGTGACCATAAATGATGCTCAGGATCCTTATGAGCATGAAGAAGATGTGCTAGGAGAAAATGTGCAAGAAGGGAATGTTGAGACTGAATCCAATGAAAGAAGGGAGCAAGTCACTCCTCAGAATTTGGTTGAAACCATGGTGAGATTCAATCAAAGGTTGATGAAGGCTCAGGAAGAACAAAACCAACTCAATGCTGTTATTTTGCAAAGCCTCACTGATATGCAGCATAAGATAAACCTTGGGTCCAATCCAAGCAATGTAGGTGAAGAAGGAAGAGATGCAGAAAGTCGCTCTAGAGGTCATTCAAAGAAAAGGACTCCAAGCCCAAGGAAGAGTTCTGTGAGCAAGAAGCATAGAACACCTTCCTCTAGATCTTCTTCTAGCAAATCATGTGACTCCAGAGGTTCTCAAACAAGTCCAAGGCATATGCCCAGAAGTTTTAATGGAAGAAAGAAGTTCAAAGGCATCCCACAGGGAGAATTTAGGAAGGCAAGGCCTCCCACATTTGATGGAGAAGACAAGACTGGACAAGAGGCAGAGGCATGGCTTCTTGGAATGAAGAAATATTTCAAAATTTAGGAGTACTAAGGAAATGAAAAGGCCAGAATTTCCATTTACAATCTAAATGGCAGAGCTTCAATTTAGTGGGAAAACCTCTTGCAAGTGAAAGTAATCAGTGAAAGGAACATCAGCTGGGAGAGATTTAAGAAGTACTTCAATGAAAAATACCTTTCTGCTAGGTATTATGACAATAAGAGAAAAGAGTTCAATGAACTTGGGTTGGGACAAAAATCTATGGAAGAACATGTCCATAAATTTTTGGAATTATTGAGGTATGTGGATTACATTAAAGATGAGATAGTAAAAATCCAATGCTTCATTGGGAGTCTACCTCAAAGTTTCAGAGATAGGATTGAGTTTGTTAATCCACCAAGTCTTGATGAAGCCATTAGAATGGAAATGCATTGCTATGAGCAGAATAAAGGAAAATTGGAGGTTAACCCAGCATGGAAAGGAAAACCAAGAGGGAGGTTTGATCAAAAGAAAAGTGGCTTCAAGACACCATTCAAAAGTCATCCGAGGACCTTTCCACGGGGGCAGCAAGCAAGGAGTGAATTCAAGCCAGCAGTAGCAGCAGATAAAGCATCAAAGGGCCACTTCAGTGTTGGGGATGTGGAGAAAATCACATGCTTAAGGATTGTCCACATCGGAAGGAGAATCCCCGAAGGTTGCACAACTTAAAGGGAGCATCTACAGTGGAGGACATGGAAAGGGAAATGCCTCGAATTTATGCAGCGTTGGATAATCATCAGGCAGACCATCAATCATCAGTGGTGGAAGTTGAAGGTAAGATTGCTAAGCAATCTATTTCTGTTTTGATTTATCCAGGATCTACTCATAGTTATGTTTCTCCAAAAGTGGTAGAAGGTTGTTCTCTTAGAAAAGTGAAGCATAATAAATCTTGGCTAGTTTAATTAGCCACAGGGACCAAGAGAAAAGTTAGTGATGTAGTGGTGGAGTGCCCCATAGAATTGAATGGACTCCACACACGTGCAGATTTAAATTTACTACCATTAGGATCTTATGATACCTTAATTGGCATGGATTGGTTGGAAAAGCATAGGGCCAAGTTGGACTGTTATGAGAAAGCACTTGAATGTATTGATGAAGAGGGAAGACCAAGATTGGTAAGAGGAATTCCCAAGCAAGTTTCAGTAAGACAAATTTCAGCCTTACAGTTGAAAAATTTTTATAAGAAAGGTTGTCAATTATATGCAGTTCATATATCAGATTCATCAGAGGACAAAGGACCAAGGATAGAAGACTTCCCATTGTTGCAAGAATTTCAAGATGTGTTTCCGGATGAAGTGCCTGGACTACCACCAAAGAGAGATATTGATTTTACCATCGATATTGTTCCAGGGGCAGCGCCAAATTCCAAAGCTCCTTATAGAATGAGCACACCGGAATTGGTAGAGTTGAAGATGCAGCTACAAGAATTAATGGACAAGAGGTATATCAGGCCTAGTGTGTCTCCTTAGGGAGCACCGGTGTTATTTGTTAAGAAGAAGGATGGGACCTTAAGGCTTTGTATTGATTACAGGCAGCTCAATAAAGTGATAGTCAAGAACAAGTATCCATTGCCAAGAATTGATGACTTAATTGATCAAATGAAGGAAGCTAAGGTGTTTTCAAAGATTGACTTGAGGTCTGGATACCATTAAGTGAGGATTAAAGAAGAAGACATTCACAAGACAGCTTTCAGAACTAGATATGGTCATTATGAGTTCATTGTGGTGCCATTTGGTCTTACCAATGGACCTACCACATTCATGTGTCTCATGAATAGTGTCTTCAGCAAATATTTGGATAAGTTTGTGGTTGTGTTCTTGGATGACATTCTTGTCTATTCAAGGAATGAAGAAGAACATGAGGAACTTCTAAGGATGGTGTTGCAAGTCCTTAGAGAACATCAGTTGTATGCCAAGTTAAGCAAGTGTGAATTTTACCAAAAGAAGGTGCAATATTTGGGTCATATCATTTCTGAAGAAGGAATTGCAATTGATCTAGAGAAGATTAATGCGATCATGGATTGGTCTACTCCAAAGAACGTTTCAGATGTGAGATCTTTCATGGGTCTTGTTGGTTACTACAGAAGGTTTATTGAAGGTTTCTCCAAGACAGCTCATCCAATCACTTCATTGCAAAGGAAGAATATCAAGTTTGTATGGTCTGAAAAATGTGAGAAAAGTTTTCAACAGTTAAAGGAGTTACTTACCAGCGCTCCTGTTTTGAAGATAGCAGATCCAAAGACGGATTTTGTAGTGTGCACAGATGCTTGCATTGAATGGCTAGGTGGAGTGCTCATGCAAGAAGGAGTTGTGATTTGCTATGAGTCAACGAAATTAAAAGAGCATGAAAGGAATTATGCCACACATGATTTAGAATTAGCAGTCATAGTACATTCTCTCAAGATGTGGAGACATTATTTGTTGGGAAAAAGATTCGAGCTTAGAACAGACCACATGAGCTTGAAGTATTTGTTTGACCAGCCAAACTTGAATGCTAGGCAAGATAGATGGATGGAGTTTCTTTGTGCATTTGATTTTGAAATTAAGCATCTAAAAGGGAAGGAGAATAAGGTTGCAGATGCCCTTAGCAGAAAATTTCACGTTGCAGCATTAAGTGTGTGTAAATCAGATTTGAAGACAAGAGTTCTTGAAGCCCAAAACAGTGATGAAACTTGCCTTCAAATTAAAGAAAAGTTGTAGCAGAAAAATATAGATGAAAAGTGTGAGGGATATCAGCTTGGTGAAGACTATATCCTCATCTACAAAGATAGATTGTATATTCCAAATATTGCAGATTTGAAGAAGCTAGTGATGGATGAAATACATCAAATGCCATACTCTAGACATCCAAGATATCAGAAGACTATAACAACAGCAAGAAAGCAATACTTTTGGCATGGCATGAAGGACATAGCTGAGTACATTGCTAGGTGTCAAAAGTGCCAACAAGTCAAAGCAGAGCACCAACATCCAGCGGGATTGTTGCAGCCCTTGCCCATTCCGGAGTGGAAGTGGGAAGTGATCTCTATGGATTTTATAACGGGTCTGCCCATGACAGTGAAGAAGCATGATTCAATCATGGTTTTGGTGGACAAGCTATCAAAGGTAGCTCATTTTATTCCAGTCAAGTCCACTCACAAGGCTAATGACATTGCAAATATTTTCCTGATAGAGATATTCAAGTTGCATGGATTGGCCAAGGCAATAATTTCTGATCGTGATACAAAGTTCACTTCCAATTTCTGGAAAGAATTACCTCAGGAATTGGGAACTAGATTGAATATCAGTACAGCATATCATCCTCAAACAGATGGCCAAACTGAGAGGGTGAATCAGGTTCTTGAAGACATGCTGATAATGTATGTGATGGATAAACCATCCAAGTGGGAAGATTACCTACACTTAGTAGAATTTGCATACAATAATGGACATCATGCATCATTGGGAATGAGTCCATTTGAGGCATTGTATGGAAAATGATGCAGGACTCCAGTGAATTAGGATAGCCCGATGAACAGGGTGGTACTTGGGCCAAAGATAATCAAGGAAATGGAACAGGAAGTTGTTAAGATCGGGCAGAATTTAAAGGCAGCTCAAAACAGGAAAAAGAGTTATGTAGATTTGAAAAGAGTGCATAATGAATTTCATATTGGGGACCATGTTTATTTGAGAGTGAAACCAAGGAAAAGTTCTCTCAAGTTGGGAAGTTGTGCCAAGTTGTCACTAAGATATTGTGGGCCATTTGAAGTCTTAGATAGGATAGGGCCAGTTGCATATAGAGTTGCATTGCCTGCTAACATAAGAGCTCATTATGTTTGCAATGTATCTTTGCTTAAGAAGTATGTACATGATCCTAATCATATGATTGATTGGAATGTGATACAGGTGGAACACGAGGGAGAGTTCCAAGTAGAGCCTATGCGCATCCTTGACAAGGTCACTTTGCTCCGGAACAGAGCCATCAGGCAGGTAAAGGGCCAATGGGAGCACCTTAGTTCCGATGAGGCTACATGGGAGCTGGAGGATGCCATGATAGAGGCATTCCCATTTTTGTTCAGTTTTGAGAACACCAAGGATGGTGTTGTTCTAAGGGGGAGGGGAATGTAATACCCCAATTTTGGCCTTTGTGAAATTTTGGCTTTTAATATAAATATTGTATACATGCAATGTATGTTTCCCTAGCGTGGAGCTCAAGGCCAAGGCCCTACTAGTGTATGTTCGGATTTTATTTAAAATGGACAAGTATTTGATATTTTATTACCCATGAGCTATTCAGCCATGGAATATTGTAAATGATGTAAATATTTGATATTGCAATAAAATACCAAAACTGGCTATGGAAGCAACGAATGAGAAGGGGCCATGTGTATTCCACTAGGGAGTGGTGAGAGGGTTGTGGGGATGAACCATATGCTTCCAAATGTCATAGTGAGAACCCATTTGACTTTCTTTGCTGACATTTAATTCTTTTGTAAGGAAGTTGTTGAAGAATTCAGTCCATGGCTTCAATGGAGCATGAGAAGCCCAGAAATTCGTATGGCAGGTATGGGCTCTGTTTTTCTTGTACCACTAGTCACTCTACCTCATGGGAATGGGTTCTTCCTCATTCTCATTCCATTTTTGAAGATCCCAGCACCAGTTTTCATCCATTACGAATTCCCAGCAGTGAGAAAAACCAAAAACCGCAACTTTGCAAGAACCCACGTTTTGAAGTGCCGTAAACGCCCAGAATTGAGTATTGACAGTGAAATCCAATGGGGATCCATATATATATGAACCTTGGGGCGAAATTGAGAGTATTGGATACCCCGAAATCCATTGGAAAACCAAGTTTTTATAGCCCAGAAAACCAGTGACGGGATTGAGTTATTTGATGACAGAATTGTGAGAAATCCAAGTGTGAATGACTGAACAGAGGTTGGGAATGCTTGATAAACCTAGCGAATGCTGGAATCTCAATGATTTAGCAGCTTGGACCTTTCTATACCCATCCTGAAGAGCACTGGAGGGAAGGGACGCCTGAGGGACTGTGCAGCAGAGAAGGGGACCTTCCTTGTGTTGGTTGTGGTAGGAACTGTGGGTGCCTTGACTGTTTGAATTATCTTGAGATGCTTGTAGCTCTATGGTTGAGATCACTAGCTTAGCATTGCCCTCCTTTGTCTTCTGTATGCTTGATAAACCCAACTGTGTGTTGGCTTAGCATAGTTGTTGAGTGAAACCATGGCTATGAGTGAGCCCATCTAGTTCCTCCTTAGTGGATACACAACCCAGCTCGGGGGTGATCTCTCAGCTGAAAGGATACAGGATGGACAGAGATCTATGGTTGGGTGGAACGTTGCTCTCACATAGTCAGTTGTTTGGACAACTTCATCTCAAAGATAAGTGTTCTCTGTGTTTAAATTATATGCATTTTGTGTTTTGCAATGTGTTAATTCTGAATGATAACTATTCATGTTAATGGAATTGATACGAAATATGTGCATAGCATGAGGAGGGGATTGATTCTCTGCATATTGAATCATCATCCACTTGTGATAGATATGTTGATGCATTATAATTGTGTGTGTGCAAATATGATTTAATTCCGCTGTGTTTATATTGAGTATGAACTTGCACACATAAGTTTTTATTTATTATGAATTTCTTAGTAACGTATGGGGCTGAGTTTACCAATTAAACCCTGGAATGTCGGTCATGTTCCCTCTGTGGTTTGGAATGATGGGAGGGGACGTGACAACTTCGTTAAGTGTGTTAATTTGATTGTTAACAATTATATGCATTGTTAATTTTTTTTAAATGTATACATCTAGAATAATGCACATGGTATGGTTATGTACCAACGTGGTTAAATGTATTGGGTGCACAATTTTTTTGAAAAAGTATACATGTATTGTTGTGCACCAACATTGTTTGATTTATTTGGCATACCATAATTTTTTTAACAAATGGTTGATATTTTTTATTAAATATTGTAATCTACTAAAATGTGCATGGTATGGATACTCATTGGTGTTGTTAAATATAAGTGGCATATCAACAAAATTTCTTTGAACAAATAATCTATTTTAAAAAAAATAACATGATTTGATGCAAATGGTATGGTTACACACTGGTACAATTAAATATAAGTGGCATAATGATAATACATCTTTTAATAAATAGCCCATTTTCTTTTATAACATATTTTAACCTACTTCATTGAGAATGGTATGATTATTCTCTAGTATGGTTAAATATAAATGGTGCAATGATAACAATTTTTCGAACAAATCACCCATTTTTTATAATAAAAGAAAAACAAATTCAATGAGAATGGTATGGTTATGCATTGGTGTGGTAAAATATAAATGGTGCACCAACAAGAATTTTTATTTTTTTAAATGGTTGATATTTTTTAATATATTTTAATTGATGCCAATGCTTGTAGTAGGGTTATGCCTTAGTGCAAGTAATATATGTATTTCTATGTAACCTTTAAACTTGAAACATAAACTATGTATACATAGATTATAGATTCATAGAATGAGATACAAGACAAATAAGATGCAATATGTGAAATATACCTGTGTATTAATGATTTGTCATAAGAAAGAAAGCAATTTTCTCTTGTTTCTTGAGGTGGGGAGACTTCTCATTGAGAAAATATCCAAATACAACAATACTCAACAAAGCATTCCATGGCCTCCTATCTCTTTAAATATATTCTTAATAGAAAAAACCTAACTACTTGTGGACCCATCATTAATGAGTATTAACTGCCTAGTGTACACTATTTAATAAAGGGCCTCTTTTACATTAAATAAATATCCACTACTATGTAATGGGCCTTATTTAAATAAGATGGTTGCGTATATTAGCAACTAACTTCTAAGTATCCTAAAGTAGGAAGGTTAGGCATGTAGGACCTTAACATGCAATCCTTTTTCAAGACAAGCGTTGTCCTCAAGGATAGAGGTGAGGAAATTATTGAAAAATAACCACTGGTACTCATGTGGTATCTTCTAGCTACATATATTTCCATTGGATTAGTACTTCTCAAACCTATTATGGCAAAAATATTGATGCTTTCTAGTATATAAATCCTTCTTCATCAAGTTTTGGTAAGTTGGTTTCCACCTTGCAATTTGATCCCATGACCCTCTTCAAACAAAACACATGAAAGACTAAATGAATAATGTAGTGGTATAGAAGAGCTAACTTGTAGGACACTTGTTCAATGCGTTGGATGATCTTACAAGGTCCATAGAACTTTGGCTCTAGATTCCAATGGACTTTTTTCTCCAACTAATGATTTTTTATAGGGTTGAATGTAAAAAAAATCGGATCCCCTTTTGCAAAATAACACTTAGATCAATATTGGTCATATTGTTGTTTCATTATATTTTGAAGCATAGAAAAAGTCTCCTTAAATGTGTGAAGAATGGCTTCTCTAGTGTGAAGCGTGTTATCCAATGCATGATACTTGGAGTTTCATGGTAAATAGGAAGCCAATGAAAATATTTTTGGGCCATAGACAACTTAATATGGTATCATTTCGTATCTCTATGGTAACTCCTTTTGTACCACCATTTTACAAGAGGAAGCTATTGTGTTCATTGGTGTGTCTTTTTGGAAGTGAAGGATCACAAGAATGGAAGTTTATGTTTGACCATTTATTTGGGGATGATATGTATTTCTCATGTTCAATTGGGTACCTTGAATTTTAAACAAATCCTGCCAAAATATGCTAGTGAATGTGGGGTCTTAATCTGAGACAACGGAAGTGGAAATGTCAAGCAACTTAAAAATTTGATCCATGAATACTTAGGCAACTAAGGAGGGGGTAAATGGATGTGATGATGCACAAAAATGAGTATATTTGGAAATATGGATAAATACCACCATGATCATTGATTTGTTACCATCTCTTAGGAGTCCTATTATAAAATTGCTAGAGATTTTATTCCATATATGTGTTGGGATTGGTAGTGATTGCAATGCCCCTAGTGTCTTCATTGTCTCACCCTTGTTTCTTTTGCAAGTGTCACGGGATGCTAAAAAACCCTATATCTTTGTCTTCGTTCCTTCACAAAATAATGAAATCATAGATATTTCATAGGTTTTATGAAATCTAGAGTGGACTACTATATGTAATCAATGCAATTTCTCTAAGACCTTTCATTTACAGAATAGTTCTTTACCAAAATAATGCACCCTTTATACCTTAATGTATATTTCTTCTATGTATACCCTATAGAAGGGTTGGGATCTTCCTTAAACCTTTGAATGAGTTGAACTATAAATTCATTACCATCCATTCTCTATGAGCTTCCTCGATCCAACCTGGAATGGCTAAAGATAAGGCAAAGAGGGATCCATCTTCCTCAAACTATCAAGAAAACTCATCAACCATCGTGTTGTCTTTACCCTTCTTATATATGATCTCATAATCATATCACAACATCTTAGCAATCCATTTATGATACTTTTGGGATGATAACCTTTGTTTCGGGAAATACATTAGACTATGATGGTCAATATTGATCTAGAAATGCCTACCTATGATATATATGTGTTAGGTCTCAAATACAAGAAGGATGGCCATCATCTCTTTTTCATATTTGGATTTTCCCAAAATTGCAATTACACAACTACTTATTGGTGAATTCCAAGGGGAACCCTTCTTGCATCAATATTTCTCCAAGATCTCTTCCTAAGGCATCACAATCAAAGACAAAAGTCTTATTAAAATTACTCATTGTTAATACTAGAGTAGTGCACATTGCATCCTTTGAAGTTGAAAAGGAATGCTCATATCTATCACTCCATACAAAGGCATTTGATTTTAGTAGTGAAGTTAAGGGAGCAACAATTTTCCCATAATTTTTCAAAAACTTTCTATAGTAGTCTATAAATCCTAGGAATCCATGCAAGATTTGTAGGTATTTGGGTGGGGCAAATCTTGCATAACTGCCAGTTTCTTGGGGTTGACTCATACTCGATCCTGATTTACAATGTGATCCAAGTATTCAACCTCTAATGCCCCAAAAGTGCACTTGGATTGTTTCATGAATAATTGGCGGTCCCACAATAGTTGCAATGTTATATCAACATGGTATTTGTGGGGTTCCCATGTTTTGTTGTATATAAAGATGTCATCAAAGGATATTGGCACAAAATTGTGTAGGAAGGGTCAAAATATCTTGTTCATGAGGATTCAGGAGGTGGATGGAGAATTGCAAAGGCCAAACGCATCAATAAAAACTCATAATGACCTTCATGTGTATGGAAAATTGTTTTAGGGATGTCTTCCTCTTTCAATCTTTTTGGTGGTAGAGAGAACGAAGGTCAAGTTTAGTGAAAATATTGGCTCCATGAGGTCCATCCAAGAGGTCATCAATAACTAGGATGGGGAATTTGTCCTTGACAATCAACTTATTGAGAGCCCAAAAATAAAGACACATGCACCAAGTTCCTTCCTTCTTTCATACCATGACCACTGGTTATGAGTAAGCACTAGTAATGGCACATATGACTCTTGCCTCCAACAATTATTGAATGCTTTTGCATATTTCATTCTTCTATGTAAAAGCGTAATGTCCCCCGTGGATATAAAAGGGTCTTAGGGACATATCATTAGCTCTCTAGGGATAATTAGAATATTTTAGCACACCGGAATAATTTTATAAATATTTAATTTCATTTTCTACAATTTAATTATGACAAAATATCGATAATTCCAAATAAATTAAAATAAAATTCATAACTGATCAAGAAAATTGAACCAAGGTTGGGAAATCTTATCCAACTCTATATAAAATCATTATTCATCCATCCCAGCCATAACACAGGTTACTTGCACCTAAAAAGGTCATTTTCACTTAATCATGATTAACTAGTAATTAGTGTACTAATTGCGACACTTAGCACATAATTGACGACACTTAACATAACTTCATTTGTTTATAACATAATAATAATTTATCAATACCAATGTCTAATTAACACCTAATATCATGTAAATAATTCATAATTATCATTCTCCAATTAATTAAACAAAACAATTACGAAAATGACTCCACAAGACTAGTTAACTAGTATTTAACACAAGCAACTAGTCTTGCACGAAATCAACACACAACCATGCCAATGAACCAAAAATTGAACCTACATCCATTATACATATATTTCATCATGCACATACATCCAAATAAAGTTTCATTTTCACGTCAGATCCTTTGACATAAACGATGATTTTTTCAAGTTAAATCAGTGCAACTAGTTAATAAACACTGCTAGGAATTTAACCCAATCAATTGTACTAAGTTCTGGAGCACATAGAGGCGAGGGTAAATATCTGGAAAATAAAATTCTACAACAAAATTAAATTACCAAAAACAAATCATATGGTTGTACATTCCAAAAATTACAAAAACATAGATTCAATCTACAAACTAGTTACCAATTTCCACTTATTTGAAGCTAGTTTCTGTTTCTAGTTTCCAAATGCAAAACAATAAGAAAGTATTGACTAATTTAGATCATGGAAATAATATAATAGGTCCACTACATCCAAATGGATATATATTTCCTCTTAGAAGCAGTCCTTTTATTAATTCATCAAACTAGCTAAATCTACTTCTCCAAATTGGCTAGAAATTGAGGAATGAAGTAAGCTAAATGCATAAACAATTTGTAGAGTCATTCAGAAGCCATTAAAACTCTAAATACCATGTATTATCAGTATTATCAGATTTATAACTCATGTAAAAAATTCTTCAAACACTTCTCATGCAAAGTCATAAATCCATTGAAAACAATTCTTTTGAAGGAGCTAGTGAATGGAAACAAAACTACGATTTCGATAAGAAAATATAGAAATATATAGGAACTATTCCAAAAAATTATTCATACATTTAAAGTGTAATTATCATATATAATATTATTTTATCTCACTCAGGCATTTTCTCAAACATTTCACATTCCAAGTCTCGAAACTACATAAAACAACCCCAACCGGTGAACTAGTTTTCGAATAGAGGCTAGAAACACTGTAGAGAGGTGTTTCCAATCATTCCTAAGATATTGCACAATAAAAGTATACATAATTAAATAACAGAGGCACAATTATCATATATGTAGCATAGGTTCCAAATAAACATTTTTCTCAAGCACTTGCTCACAAAATACCAAAAACTAGTAGCATAATGTAACTAAAATCTATGAGAGATTTATTCCATAATTAGATCATATATTTTCTCATAAATTTCATGTGAAACCATACAAGAATCAGATCAGAGAAAATTAATTCAAATAATCATGAAATAAAGTACTTATCTTTCAAAATACACAACTGAAAACGACCATGCCATGTTACACCCAACCATAGACACAATGCAAGCCAAAAATCACTTTGCAATGGTCACCCCCGAGCTCGAACCATGATTCCACGAGAAAGAGTTCACTCAAACAAAAAACCCATCTAACATTAGTCCAACCACAATCCAATGGAAAGTGTATTCCACATCACTTCTAATCTAGGATCTCCAGTGGCAATTCCAGGACAAAGTTTTCAAGATAAATCAATCCAACCACAATCCAATGGAAATTCTTCCTCGACTTCCACTCTAGGGAAATTCCAGTGGCTCCAGGAAAAAATATTCAGAAATATATCAGTCCAACCTCAAATCCAATGGAAAGTGGATTCCACGTCACTTCCAATTCAGGATCTCCAGAGGAAATTCCAGGACAAAACAGTGGCAATTCCATGTTGGAATATTCTCACCATCACATGTTGGATTTGCATGCATGAATGCATTCCATGCAGCACTACATGCATCCAGTCAGCAGCAGTGGAGTATCCTAGCACCTAGTCCTTGTTTTAGGCCCTTTGGATCCTATTTCTAGTCATCAGTAGCCCTCCTACCCACCTAGTGCACATTGTTACCATCACTGCAGTTACTAATGTGCCCTACTACACAGTTATAGGACCTCCATCAGTTAGTTCATGCATTTATTTCTCATTTAACTAATTGTAGCTCCCATTTGACTGTTTCAGAGTGTAGAAGGAATCCACTTGACTACTGACAGCCAGTTATGTGCCCCTTGGAGTCTCCTCCCCTATTTCAGTGCTCACATGGTTGAGTTAGGCTCAGTTCTACTTTAGTTGAATGTTTATTCACCATCGGTGGTCATTGAGTCTTATCGAGAGATGGTTCCAATGCTGACTAAGCCATGAATTGAGGAGAATTTGAATCCTTCTAGGGATATCGAATTCATTCTATTGTATTGACATTTTTTTCCATCTTACAGCTGATGAATGTATCAACAACAGTTTCTCAAATATTTTGAGTTTAATGTGTGAATTTTGATCATCTTCTTGCTAATTCTTCTCTGCAATTAACTGAGTGAAATTGTAAGGTTTGTTCAAGATTAGTGATCTACCCCTGTGGAATTTCACATTCTAGAGTAATTGAAATTGGGCACAAGCTCCACAAGGGCACACCAACCAGCAAAAATCATATCAATAGAAACCAAAACCAATCACACCAGTACCATAGCAAAAACAAGAGCCAAGAGCATGCATAACCAACAAGAGAGACTAGCTCCCATCCACCCAAATCTCATTCCCTAAGAGAAATTTGAATTGGGGGGAGAGAGAGACACAAGGGAGGAGTTACATTCCCAAAAACAGCAAATAGGAGTTACACATTATGAGGCTACACCAAGAGACACACTAACCCAAATCAAAAGGGCGCACTAGGCGTGTGTGTGAGAGAGAGAGAGAAAGAGAGAGAGAGAGAGAGAGACTCTAACACTAATAAAAATTAATCCCAGAATAAATGTAACCAAAGTGTAACATAACACGTGAGGGTACACAGCCAAGAGGTTCCACCAAGTCCACAAGAAGGTTGTATAACGTCAACCTAGACACAACAAAAAGGTAACACTTTTCCCACAACCCCTTGCTCATAACATCATGGTTCCTGATACTCTCTTTTGTGGCATCGGTCGATCCGGTTGTTTTATTATATTAATTAATTAATAATGTCTAACATAATAATAATAATAATGTGCAAACCATAGTCCCGGCACCTCGTGCCAGATCACAACACAAATAATAACCATAACATATGTCCAGGGGCTATACCAAAGGGTATTACATCCCCCTCCCCTTAAACCATGCATCATCCTCGATGCATACTACATACATTCCTTTACAAAAGGATAACATACATGAACATACATGCCTAAAAAAGATAACATCTTTCTAACCACAATACTTCCCACTACCACCTACTTTCTTGTTTGTCTCCACTGCCCATGGGAGAATCGAGACTAGTAGAGTGGACTCAAGGAAGCAACAGTCGATCTTCAATCCCCGTGACAGGGTCTTCAAAACTCTTTCCAAGGCCTTCAAACTTCAACAAGGATACATACACCTGAAAATCATATTTCAATCACCCATATGATTAACATCAGGCATAAAAATATATGATACATGATATTCTTCATCAAGAATACTTTCTTCACGTTCCAACATGTTAGGAACCTATGTCAACCCCTCTCTTTACTATGTTAGTATATTGTTGTTGGACGCATATGCTTTGTAAGTCGTCCCGTAGTATTTGTTGATACGTAGTTTATATTAGCCCATAGTATTGACCCATAGTATTGGATGCATATGCTTTGTAAGTCGTCCTGTAGTATTATATGTCCCATGGTTTTGACTCATAGTATTGGGCATAGACTTAGTATATAAGTGTGTGTTGAGGTCATTGAAGGCACCGTGAAGTTAATTGTATTGAGCTTGCTCAAAGGAGGTTGCCCCCTCGAAGTGGTCCGTGATCAATATAAAAGTGATTTTGTTCTGTTATTTCTGATATCTTGTGTATTTGCATTAATTAATTATTGCAGGTTCATCACATCTTGTATCAGAGCACTTTCCTTGGCACAAGTGGGAAATTTGTTTTTTCTTTTTTTGGGCGGCGACTTTCAGATCAATTTCTGAAACTTTATGCACAAAATCAGAAGAAACCGATTGCATATCTGAATTCCTCTTTCAAAAATACGCAGTTTCAAAAAAAAAATCATCTCATTTGGAGTTCTAAAAGTGGAGATATCGCGGATTTAAAATCAGCAATTTTTTCATAATTTCGGTGACGGCCGCGGAAATTGCGGCGAGAAAATCTTTTGACCGAGTGCCCAGATTTCTATTTCTCTTTTATGGGTAGAAGCGGAGTGGTTGTTCCAGTTCTGGAAACATGCTATCATAGCGATTCTGAGCAATATAGATCCGGTTTTTGAACATTGGGTGGAATTTCTGCCCAAATTTTTTCTGTTGCAGGTTCGGATTTGGGAATAATCCCTATCCACTTAACTGTGGGAAGTACTTGGGCATAAGCCCTAAAACTCATTGTGAGGAGTACCACAGGAACCCCGAAGTAGTTGGCCCATTGAGAGGACCTGCCAGTGAAAAGGGCAACGACCCCTACCTGATTGACTAGTTCCCACCCGTGAGGTAAACCAAGAGTTGTCGTTTGTGGCAAAGCGGTTTTCAGTTTTACCTGAGCCGTGGAGTGAGGGGTACTGCCCCAATACGCAAGCCGTCAGACAACATTGGTGGCCGAGTGAAAACCCTGAACTGTTAGGAAGCCGCACATACCTGGGGTCCATATCTACTTTCAGCTGAACTATTGTCGATCACTGCTGCGCCGTTTCAGATCCATTTTGCAAGCCGTTCCAAATCCAGCCATTCGGCGTTGTTCTAGATTCCTTCTGAGCCGTAGCCGCTCCAGTCTGTAAAAAAAGAAAAAAGAAAAAAAGAAATCCAAGCCGTAGCCGCTCCAGTCTGTAAAAAAAATATATATATATATATATTCAGTTTTTCCTCCATATCTCCCTTGTTTTACCTCTGTTTCCCTTGAAATTTTCAGGGAACCCCTGTCATTCCATTCTGCATATTTCATTCCTGAGGACCCTATCCTCAATTCCCCTTCCTACAGCCCGAAATCTCACATTTGCCTATTTTTAGGGTTTGCCATAACTTCCTCAGATTTCACCCAATCACCTTCAAATTTTACCACAGAGTTCCTTTCTGAATACTGCTTCTTTGTTCCCCTCTGCCAAATTTTCCCATTCTTTCACCCCGCTTCTGAAATCCTCATTTTTTATTCCCTGCCTATCCAACAGTGTCCAAAACCTAGTCAAACCACAATTATCCTTCTAATTTTTTTCCAAATCCAACTTTTCCCTTACTGAAGTAGTTCCTGTTTTTGTTTTCCTATCCAGTCAACCAAAAAAAAAAAAAACCTGGTTATGGTTGTCACCTGTGCAGGAGCACACACCATGGAGGAAGCACTGGCAGCCATCCAAACCAAACTCCAAGATCTGGATGAAAAATTTCTCAGCCTCCATCTGCAGCATTCATCCATGAACAATACCAGACAGCCAGAATCTTTTGCAGCCACCGGGTTCTCTGCTTCTAGCAATTTTCGTGGGCCGAAGCTTGATTTTCCTCGCTTCAATGGTACTGATCCGACTGGATGGATATACCGAGCAGAACAATATTTCAGTCTGCATAATACTTTTGATGTTCAGAAATTTCCACTTGCATCCTTTCATTTGGAACAGGAAGCCCTTCAATGGTACCGTTGGTACATCAAAGCTCATCCCGAGCCAAAATGGACAGATTTTTGCCAACTCATTTTGCCACGATTTGGTCCTAGTGCTTTTGACGACTTCACAGGAGCACTCACTAAACTTCACCAAACTGGCACAGTGAGAGAGTATCAGATGGAATTTGAGAAACTAGCCAATCACACAGAAGGATTGTCTGATGAATTCTACAGGAGTTGTTTTATCAGTGGTCTCAAGGATGAAATCCGCTCAGAGGTCAAAATGTTTTGTCCCAACACAATGATGGAAGTCCTAGGGTTGGCTAAGTTGGCCAAGGACAAGATCGCAACTCAACAACGCTCCAAACCCACCTTTGTTCCCTTCAGAAATATGGGTTCCCAACGACCTCCCATCACGCCTGCTCCTCAACCAACTCCTATCAAGCATTTGTCTGAAATAGAAATGAAGGCACGCCGAGAAAAAGGGCTTTGCTATAATTGTGATGAGAAATTCACTCGGGGACATAGATGTGTTCAACAAAAGCTCTATCTCTTGGATGTGGATTCTCTGCCTGCCTTAGAACTTGGTGAAGAAGCTACAGATACAGTAGATGATCCGGTCGACATGCAACACCCGCTTGTTGGCACCCCATCTCAGGACGACCCACCCGAGATCTCTCTCCATGCTGTAACCGGCGTCACCACCCCACAAACAATGCGGGTTAGGGGATACTTCAAGAAGCTCCCTCTTACCATACTCATTGATTCTGGTAGCACTCATAACTTCATTGACCCTCGAATTGCCAAACAGGCTGATTGTTTTGTCCATCCTTGCTCCAACTTTGAAGTCATGGTTGCCAATGGGGGCACCTTACCTTGCAAGGGGAAGTGTCACAATGTGCGTATCTCTATGGAAGATTATAACCTACGCTCTGACATGTTTTCCTTTCCCTTAGGTGGATGTGATGTGGTTTTGGGCGTTCAATGGTTACGCACACTTGGCCCCATCTTATGGGATTTTGCTGAACTTTGGATGCAGTTTAAAGTCAATGGGCCACAACACAAATTTAGGGGCTTACAACCAGGGTCTCTCTGCATCATCAGTTCACATCGCCTGGAAAAAATCCTTAAGAAGAATTCACATGGTGTCATCGCTCAGCTTAATTCCATTCAAATGCACCCATCAACAGTCTCCACTACTCCCTTGGATAGATATGCAGGTATCTTTGTTGAACCAATGAGCTTGCTGCCTTCAAGAGACCTTTCCAGTAAGAATGTAGCCACATCTACCTCTCAGCAGGAAATGATGGCTATTTTGCATGCAGTACAGAAGTGGCAGCCATACCTATTAGGCAATTATTTCTGCATCAAGCCTGATCTCCCGAGTCTGAAAAATTTTCTGGAACAATGGGTCTCCTCCCCAACACACCTGCAATGGGTTATCCAACTCATGGGTTATCCCTATGTGATCACTTACAAGAAGGGTAAGGACAATATGGTGGAAGATGCTCCTTCTCGCACAATTGATGACCCAGTTTCTCTTACAGCTCTTTCTCTGCTTGTTCCAAATTGGTTGCAATATGTTCAACAGGGCTATCTCTTCTATGAACTCCATGCTTCTTCATCAACAGGGCACTCTGGGTTCTGCAAAATGTATGACCAGGAACAATGTAACTTCTTTTGGCCGGGACTAAAAATGACAATTCAACAGATGGTGGCTAACGATGATACTTTCCAAGTCAACAAGGGGGAAACGACACTCCTTTCGGGATTTATCAAACCCTTGCCCATCCCTACACAGCTTTGGCCAACTATTTCTATGGATTTCCTAGCAGCACTCTGGTGGTACAATACCACATCTCAAAGGACACCATATGAAGCAGTCTATGGACAAACACCGCCAGTTCTTCTTCCATACACCCTTAGCAGCTCCCCAGTTCAGGAAATTGACTCGGTTCTTCAAAACCATGATCAGATTCTTCTCATTCTGCAGGACAATCTTCACATGGCCAGAATTCGCCGGAAACAACAAGCCGATCAGCACCGTTCTGAGCGCATTTTCCACGCAGCTGACAGGGTTCTTCTTCATCTACAGCCTTCCAAGCAATCCTCCTTGACACTCCAAAGGCGTCAGTGGCCCGAAATGAAAACCGAGGATGCTACCGGGGAACCACTCCTTCAGATTCTGTAGCAATTTCTCCAACCAAAGATTTGAGGACAAAGCTTTTTCTAAGGGAGAGGGGATGTTAGGAACCTATGTCAACCCCTCTCTTTACTATGTTAGTATATTGTTGTTGGACGCATATGCTTTGTAAGTCGTCCCGTAGTATTTGTTGATCCGTAGTTTATATTAGCCCATAGTATTGACCCATAGTATTGGACGCATATGCTTTGTAAGTCATCCTGTAGTATTATATGTCCCATGGTTTTGACTCATAGTATTGGGCATAGACTTAGTATATAAGTGTGTGTTGAGGTCATTGAAGGCACCGTGAAGTTAATTGTATTGAGCTTGCTCAAAGGAGGTTGCCCCCTCGAAGTGGCCCGTGATCAATATAAAAGTGATTCTGTTCTGTTATTTCTGATATCTTGTGTATTTGCATTAATTAATTATTGCAAGTTCATCACACAACAACACACGGTTAGCAGCATATATATATATATATATATATATATATATATATATATATACTTTTCATCTAGATACATAAAATATATCTTCAAGATACATGATACATTAAATAAATTAAATGAAATACATTAGTATATACAAGGTACATGAGATATAGATAATTCTTCAACAAAATACTTGAAATGCATCTACCTGAATCTTATTCTAATCAATTTAAATCATATGAAATGCATCAGGTGTATCAATCAATTTCATGAAGTGCATCAAGTATACCATTCAATCTCATGAAGTGCATCAAGTGTGTACTTTTTCTTCATGAAATACATTCCAGTCAATCAATCGCATGAGATGCATATACTCTACCTACATATACAAGAAATGCATCATGCATATACTCTATCAACAAGATGCATGAAATGCATCTAAGATATATGAAATGCATTCCAATTAGTCAATCACATGATATGCATTAACAAGATTCTTTTACATGATTTATCACCCAAATAATTCCCCTACAAGGATGCATGAGGTTTACCATGATACTTTACAAAGTTGCCTTTCAACAAAGGTATTTGATATACCACAAGGATACCCTAACAAGATACTTTCAACAATGATTACAAGGATATTTTTCTTACAAGGATACTTGTATTAGTATTAGATATATAAGGATACATGAAGTACATCTTCAACAAAGGTACCTGAATCATGCTTTAATTAGTCACATAGTTAGTACCTAATTTTCAACAAGATACACAAAATACAACCAGGATATTAGCATATACTTACACATGAAATGTCACCAAGATACCACCAAAATACCTTTCAACAAATATCACAAACATACCTTTCTAATGAAGATCACAAACATACCTTTCTAATGAAGATCGCAAAGATAAAGATCACAAAGATATTTTTCTAGCAAATATCGCAAAGATCACCTGAACATTTTATGCACTTAATGTAACAAGTAAGAAAACTTATATACAACAATTCCAATCTAACTAAGAAACCAAAAAGGGCCATAACGACTAGTTGTTAAACATACTACCTTTCATCTCCACACAAGCATAAGTATTCTTTAGAGAACATTCAAAAATACATTATATATCAACTAATAGTAATTAGTATCAACCAGTAACATCAACAAATATCAATCATACAGGCGCTGGTCCATAATACATCAATTCGTAATATCTCAACCATATATCAATCATATGTCGATCGTATATCAATCATACACCAATATCAGACAATGACAACCATACATGCATCAACTGACCATACAAAAATCAATCATAGTACATAAACCAGAACACAACAATGAGAATACATCAACTGGAACACATCAACCAAGAGAAAAATAAATCAACCAGAAGAAAAATACATCAATCAGAATACATCAACCAGAGTACATCAACCTGAATGCATCAATCAGAATACATCAATCGGAAGCAAAATACATAAATCAGAATACATCAACCAAAGTACATTAAATTGAACACATCAATCAAAATACATCAACGGAAAGAAAAATACATCAACCAGAATACTTCAATCATAATACATCAACCAAATTCAGGATACATCAATCAGAATACGTCAATTGGAATACATCAATCAGAATACATTAATCAAATTACATTAATATTTAACAATCACATCTATCCCACATCTTATAAACATCGATTAGTTTCTTGATAACATCACCCAAGCACATCAATCATACCAATATCAACCAATGATGACAATAACAACCAATAGAAACCATATGAATAACAGTATCATCTATACATCATCCACTCAACATCAACCATCGTTCATCAATCATACACACAACAACCAAGAACAACCAATAATAGCCATATATACAATAATGACAATATCGTACATGTATTAACCATTAATCAACCAACATTAATCATTAAAAACCAATGGTATCAAACAACATAATCATTCATTCAAACATCATACATTGACCATAGCAATCATTTCAAATATTTACTATTTATCATAACATTATATATAATTTTTAGCACATGATGATATATATAATATCCATATATCGATAATACATGTATGAAACCAACATCATCACATAAACACTACCAATACTGCACTTATGTAAACACTCAACACATACACAATCATACATCTTTCCTGCACGCATATTCCATCAATAGCAATGTTATACATTGACAACAATCCCATCTAATACTCATATACTAACCATACATTACGTTACTAATTATTTACATGTAGCACACTACTTATACTATCGACCAAAGTAAATACATAGTCACCTCAAACAACCAAACATCCACCCACCAAAATATTCTAATATTTTGCGATAAAATAATTACTAGCTATACAACACACCATCATACATTCATACCATAAACCATACTTACTATTACTATGTATTATTTCTATACATATGCCCATTTTGTCTACATACATACTATAATTCCTCAATTATATATCATATTATTATTAATCATATACACAACATATTATTCATATAACCTATATATCTTATACACCTGTATAATTATTATGCTATACTATAATATCCATACAATTACATCGGTATAATTACTTAATCCAATACTATCATATTAGGTACGTATTACAACATATATATACCAACATAATACTTATGATCACACTATAATTCCTAATACTTCCAAAAACTTCCAAATGCTTTCAAACACTTTTGAATACTCCCAAACACTTCCAAACATTTCCAAATATTTTTACGCTTACTTCATTACATGTGTTCACATCTATACATTATATACTTATAATTACTATATTTATCACACATATTACACAATTATATATATATATATATATGTATATATATATATATATAACATTTATTTTATGCTATATTCAATATCATATATCCCTCAGCTATCTTAAACCACATATTATGTTATACATATTTAAATTTATGACATATATATACAACATTATCATGCACTACTATACTGCCTACTTACACACATAAAATAAATAAATAAAATTAAGAAAATATGAACCATTAAGGACAAGTGGTTCATTTCATCCAAAAATAGGCAAGGAGTTACATCCCCATAAATAAAATAGGAGAGAATATGAACCATTAAAGACAAGTGGCTCATTTCCTCCAAAAATAGGCAAGGAGTTACATCCCCATAAATAAAATAGAAGAGAATATGAATCATTGAAGACAAGTGGCTTATTTTGTCCAAAAATAGATAAGGAGTTACTCACATACATTGAAAATAAATATAAAAAGGAAGATGGAACCACTATTAAGACAAGTGGTTTATTTCCCCAAAATAGACAAGGAGTTACTCATCAGTGTAACCACCAACATCCAAGTGGCATAAATAAGCCTATGAAAGCATACCATCAATAGAAAATCCAAAATCCATATAGGGTATAAATGCCACTTAATAAATCATATTAATATTTAATAATATTAATACTATATCATCTTAATAAATTGTCATTAAATTATTATTGATAATGGTAAATAGTGCATACTATTATAATGACAACTATTTACTTATCAATTAATAATCACAATGTACCGGTAAATAAATCATACCCCATGATTCATTTCAATATTAACAATTCAATGAGCATTAAAAGAGGCAATGCGTGATGAACAAGCATTGACCAATCAAGTCACTGAACAACAAAAGAGGCAATACACAAGCATCAACCAATCAATTCATTGAACAATAAAAGAGGCAATGCATAAGCATCGACCAATCAAATCACTAAAGAAGTAAAAGATGCAATGCACAAGCATCGACCAATCAAATCACTGAACAATAAAGGATTCAATGCAAGGTGAACATGCATCAACCAATCAATCTACTCGATTATTAGATACACACCATATAGTACTTACCAATCAATCTATTGAACAATAAATATGCAATATTAAATAATTCTAAAGCATACAAAAAAATGATCTCTGAAGTGTGGCTTCTTATTCTTCCATTAACATAAGGGAGGTTAAAATTCTTTCACAAAGAACATTTATAAATTCCCAATGCACATAAACATAAAATTATGAGTCTGTAACGGGCCCAATAGCCGCAGAGTTGGAAGCATAGCTCTAATACCACCTGTAATGTCCATCGGGGATATCAAAGGGTCTTAGGGTCATATAATTATCTCTCTAGGGATAATTAGAATATTTTAGCACAGCGGAATAATTTTATAAATATTTAATTTCATTTTCTACAATTTAATTACGACAAAATATCAATAATTCCAAATAAATTAAAATAAAATTCATAAATAATCAAGCAAATTGAAACAAGGTTTGAAAATCTTATCCAACACTATATAACATCTTTATGAATCCATCTGAATCCATAACACAGGTTACTTCCACCTAAAAGTGTCATTTTCACTTAATCATGATTAACTAGTCATTAGTGTACTAATTGCGACACTTAGCGCATAATTGACGACACTTAACATAAATTCATTTTTTTATCACCCAATAATAATTTTTCAATACCAATGTCTAATTAACACCTAATATCATGTAAATAAGGCCTAATTATCATTTTCCAATTAATTAAACAAAACAATTATGAAAATGACTCCACAAGACTAGTTAACTAGTATTTAACACAAACAACTAGTCTTGCACGAAATCAACACACAACCATGCCAATAAACCAAAAATTGAACCTACATACATTATACATATATTTAATCATGCACATACAGCCAAATAAAGTTGCATGTTCAGGTCATATCCTTTCACATAAACGATGATTCTTTCAAGTTAAATCAGTGCAACTAGTTAATAAACACTACTAGGAATTTAACCCAATCAATTGTATTTATTTACGAAGCACAAAGAGGAGACAGTAAATATCAGGAAAATATCATTCTAAAGAAAAATTAAAGTACCAAAAATAGAGCATATAGCTGTACATTCCAAAAATTATGAAAACATAGATTCAATCTACAAACTAGTTACCAATTTCCACTGGAAGCTAGTTTCCGTTTCTAGCTTCCGAATGCAAAAAAATAAGAAATTATTGAATACTATATCTCATGGAAATCATTTCAGAGATCCACTACAACCAAATTTCTATAGATTTCTACTCATATATGTCCTCTTATTAATTCATCAAACTAGCTAAATCTACTTCTCCAAATAGGCTAGAAATTGAGGAATCAAGTAAGATAAATGCATAAACAATTTCCAGATTCATTCGGAATCCATTACAACTCTAAATACCATGTATTATAAGTATTATAAGAGGTATAACTCATGTAAACATTTCTTCGAACACTTCTCATGCAAATTCATAAATCCATTTAAAACAATTATTGGCGAAGGAGCTAGTGAATGGAAACAAAACTAGAATTTCGATAAGCAAATATAGAACTATCTAGGAACTCTTAAACAAATTTATTCATACATTTCAATTGTAATTATCATATCTAAGTTCATTTATCTCACTCAGGAATTTTCTCAAACATTTCACATGCCAATTCTCGAAACTACATAAAACAACCCCAATCGGTGAACTAGTTTTCGAATAGAGGCTAGAAACACTGTAGAGAGGTGTTTAAAATCATTCCTAAGATATTGCACAATAAAAGTACACATAATATAAATAACAGAGGCACAATTATCATATATGTAGCAGATGTTCCAAATAAACATTTTTCTCAAGTACTTGCTCACAAAATACCAAAATCTAGTTAGCTATTTTTCCCAAAAACTAGTAGCATAATGTAACTAAAATCTATGAGAGATTTATTCCATAACTAGCTCATATATTTTATCATAAATTTAATGTGAAATAATATAAGAATCATATCAGAGCCAAGTAATTCAAATAAACCTGAAATAAAGTACTTATCTTGCAAAATACGCAACCGAAATCGACCATGCCACATTCTACCCATCCGTAGACAATGAAAGCCAAAACTCACTTTGCAATGGTCACTCCGGAGCCGGAACCCCGATGCCACAATAAAGAATGCACTCAACCACAAAACCCATCTAACATTGGTCCAACCACAATCCAATGGCAAGTGGATTCCACATCACTTCCAATCGATGATCTACAGTGGAAATTCTAGGACAAAGTTTTCAGGAGAAATCAGTCCAACCACAACCCAATAAAAACTCTTCCTCGACTTCCACTCCAGGGAAATTCCAATGGCTCCAGGAAAGAAGATTCAGAAATATATCAGTCCAACCTCAAATCCAATGGCAAGTGGATTCCACAGCACGTCCAATCCAGTATCTCCAAAGGCAATTCCAGGACAAAACAGTGGCAATTCTGTTAAATTTTGAGCATTAATTCACAATACTCTTGGATCTTCACTGAGAGAATAACATATACAGTATATCAATGCATGACAATCACAATAAGCATGAAAAGCATCACAAGAATCAAAAGCATGAGAGACAAGAGACACAAAGTTTCTGTGGGGAAAACCCTAAGGTGAAAAACCCCACAACTTCCTCAGAGATAGAAAGAGCAATGGCTCAACCAAAGTACAACCAAAATACACTGAGATAGTCTTCTAGTAGCAGATGATCCTCCTCCTCACTAGTGCGCCACTTTCTAAGTGAGAGAGATATGACTTTCCGAATGATCTAAATAGAGATCACCTTATCTCTATTTATACTAACATGTTTGCCCAGTGACCTTATGGGGCCGACTTCACACATGGTGGTCTAATAACCCATCGGCAAGTACACACACTTGCGACACTTGTCAATCCACATGACGACACTTCCTTTTAGAGGAATAATACATCTCTAATAAGGGTACAATAAATATATATGAAATACATAGATGAAATACATTCCGAAGTTACATATACATCAACAAATTCTAGAGTAACTCAACCTGGGCACAGGCTCATCAAGGGCGCACCAACCAGAAAAAAAAATCATGTCAAGAGAAACCAAAACCATTCACACCAATACCATAGCAAAAACAAGAGCCAATAGCATGCATAACCAACAAGAGAGACTAGCTCCCGCCCACCCAAATCCCATTCCCCAAGAGAAATTCAGATTTGGGGGGGAGAGAGAGATACAAGGGAGGAGTTACATTCCCAAAAATAGAAAATAGGAGTTACACATCATGAGGCTACACCAAGAGACACACTAACACAACTCAAGAGGGTGCACTAGGTGTGTGAGAGGGAGAGAGAGACTCTAACACTAATAAAAATTAATCCCTGAATAAATGAAACCAAATTGTAACATAACACGTAAGGGTAGACAGCCAAGAGGGTCCACCAAGTCCACAAAAAGGTTGTATAACATCAACATAGACAACATAATGGTAACACTTTTCCCACAACCCCTTTCTCATAACATCATGGTTCCTCATACTCTCTTTTGTGGAGTCGGTTGATCCAGTTGTTTTATTTTATTAATTACTTAATAATGTCCAACATAATAATAATAATGTGAAAACCATAGTCTCGGTACCTCGTTCCACATCACAACACAAATAATAACCACAACATATGTCCAGGGGCTAAGCCAGAGGGTATTACACCCCCTCCCCTTAAACCATCCATTGTCCTCGATGAATATTACATACATGCCTTTACAAAAGGATAATAGACATGCCCATGCCCATACATTCCTCAGAAAGATAACATCTTTCTAACCACAATACTTCCCAATACCACCTACTTTCTTGTCTATCTCCACGGCCTATGGGAGAACCGAGACTACTAGAGTGGACACAAGGAAGCATATACCTGAATCTTTAATCAATTTCAATCATATAAAATTCATCAGGTGTATCAATCAATTTCATGAAGTGCATCAAGTACACCATTCAATCTCATGAAGTGCATCAAGTATATCATTCAATCTCATGAAGTGCATCAAGTGTGTACTCTTTCTTCATGAAATGCATTCCAGTCAATCAATCACATGAGATGCATATACTCTACCTACAGATTCAAGAAATGCATCATGCATATACTCTATCAACAAGATGCATGAAATTCATCTAAGATATATGAAATGCATTCCAATCAATCAATCACATGATATGCATTACCAAGATGCTTTTACATTATTTATCACCCAAATAATTCCCCTACAAGGATGCATGAGGTTTACCATGATACTTTACAAATATGCCTTTCAACTAAGGTATTTGATATACCACAATGATACCCTAACAAGATACTTTCAGCAATGATCACAAGGATATTTTTCTAACAAGGATACGTGTATTAGTATTAGATATATAAGGATACATGAAGTACATCTTCAACAAAGTTACATGAATCATGCTTTAATCAGTCACACGGTTAGTGCATCTTTTTAACAAGATACATAAAATACCACTAGGATATTACCAGATACTTACACATGCATGAAATGTCACCAAGATACCACCAAAATACTTTTCAACAAATATCACAAATATACCTTTCTAATGAAGATCGCAAAGATAAAGATCACAAAGATACCTTTCTAATGAAGATCGCAAAGATAAAGATCAAAAAGATATTTTTCTAGCAAAGATCGCAAACATCACCTAAACATTTTATGCACTTAATGTAACAAGTAAGCAGACTTATATACAACAATTTCAATCTAACTAAGTAACCAAAAAGGGCCATAACGACTAGTAGTTAAACATACTACATTTCATCTCCACACAAGCATAAGTATTCTTTAGAGAACATTCAAAAATACATTATACATCAACTAATAGTAATTAGTATCAACCAGTAACATCAACCAATATCAATCATACACCAATCATACATGCGTTGGTCCATAATGCATCAATTCATAATATCTCAACCATATATCAATCATACACCAATATCAACCAATGACAACCATACATGCATCCACTGACCATACAAACATCAATCATAGTACATAAACCATAATACATCAATGAGAATACGTCAAATAGAACACATCAACCAAGAGCAAAATACATCAACAAGAATACATCAACCAGAAGCAAAATACATCAACCAGAGTACATCAACTTGAACGCATCAATCAGAATACATCAACCAGAAGCAAAATACATCAATCAGAATACATCGACCAAAGTACATCAACTTGAACACATCAATCAGAATACATCAACCGGAAGCAAAATACATCAACCAGAATACTTCAATCATAATACATCAATCAAATTCAGGATACATCAATCAGAATACGTCAATCGGAATACATCAATCAGAATACATTAATCAAATTACATTAATATTTAACAATCACATCTATCCCACATCTGATAAACATCGATTAGTTTATCAATAACATCACCCAAGCACATCAATCATACCAATATTAATCAATGATGACAATAACAACCAATAGAAACCATATGAATAACAGTAGCATCCATACATCATCCACTCAACATCAACCATCGTTCATCAATCATACACACAACAACCATAACAACTAAGAACAACCAATAATAGCCATGTATACAATAATGACATTATCGTACACGTATTAACCATTAATAAACCAACATCAATCATTAACAACCAATAGTATCAAACAACATAATCAACCATTCAAACACAATACATCGACCATAGCAATCATTTCAAATATTTACTATTTATCATAACATTATATATAATTATTTGCACATGATGGTATATATAATATCCATATATTAGTAATACATGTATGCAACCAACATCATCACACAAACACTACTAATACTGCACTTATGTAAACACTCAACACATACACAATCATACATATTTCCTGCAAACATATTCCATCAATAACAATGTTATACATTGACAACAATCCCATCTAATACCCATATACTAACCATACATTATGTTACTAATTATTTACATGTAGCACACTACTTGTACTATCGACCAAAGTAAATACATAGTCACCTCAAACAACCAAACATACTCCCACCAAAATATTCCAATATTCTGCGATAAAATAATTACTAGCTATACAACACACCATCATACATTCATACCATAAACCATGCTTACTATTACTATGTATTATTTCTATACATATGCCCATTTTGTCTACATACATATTATAATTCTTCAATCATATATCATATTATTATTAATCATATACACAACATATTAGTCATATACCCTATATATCCTATACACCCGTATAATTATGATGTTATACCATAATATCCATACAATTAAAACGGTATAATTACTTAATCCAGTGTTATGATATTAGGTACTCATTATAACATATATACTAACATAATACTTCTAATCACACTATACTTCCTAATACTTCCAAATACTTTCAAACACTTCCAAACACTTTTGAATACTCCCAAATACTCCCTACACTTCCAAATATTTTTACACTTACTTCATTACATACGTTCACATATATTGTTATCGGACAATCCGTCAGTGTGGACACTAACCGATCTCCCTATTCTGAATGGCTCATATCTAGAACATAAACAATACAAAACACAGAAATATTTCCTAGATTAACCAAATTGCAAAAGGTATGGAGGAATGGTTTACCGTGTGATTGTAGTGATATATCCTTGTTTGATGTAGCTCCTGATCTTCGGCTGCAAAATAATGCACAAAGAAGTGGAAACATACAAATACCAATAATAATGATATGTAATATGGATTAATCTAAACTAGTAGTCAAAGAAATCAATTCTAAAGATCCTAATACAACAAGAATTTATGGAAAGAATCTGTATTACTCTCAATAAAAGAAATACATAGGGAGAGATTACAACCAAGCTTTGACGTTGCAACTTCTTCCAAATGGTCCTAGCCTCAAAGATCCAATCCTTTTTCCTCCTAATGGATGAAAGGGAACAAGCTCCAACAGAATTTCACCAATGTTTAGGTGCTCTATCTTTCTCCCCCTAACTATGGAGAGAGGGATTGTATATATAGGATTAAAGGGATAGAAGAGGTTGAGTATTTGTGAGAGAAGCTCAAGGGATCATCCCAAAAGGTAAGGGGATCGAGTGCCACCTTTCCTAGTTCATAGGGATAAGCCTCCATGAAGCCATGGGTTCTAGAATCCACCCAAAGCTTCTCTTTTTCCTTTTAAACTGATAGTGTCGCACTTTGTCCAAAGGAAACCTACATCTTTGAGGAGTGACACACTCTGTTCAAAGGCATAATGTGTTAGAGACGCGCTCTGTCAATGTACAGAGTGCATCACCTGGATTCTGACGCACTTTGTCAATGTGCAAGGTGTGTCGGGGTGACAACAAAGGGAAAAAGGGTAACCAAAACTCTTCCTTTGATAAATTTTGATCAAGTGCTTTAGGAATCAGGGAAAATGAAGGACACATAACTCATGATGACGAGATTTTGGTGTAACAAAATTCCTCCCAAAGCATGAATCTAACAAGATAGGGTAGGTGAGGTGCTTTGATATATGGAAAATCGAGGCAAGAACCATCAGTTGAAGTGATGAACAAAGACACCTGCAGTACACTAACTCTGAGATATATGTTTCAAATGACTCATAACATGGTTGCCGACCAATAAACTATAGATCCATGAAACACTGAATAAAAAGAATGGCCACTAGGAATACAGCCGTGGATCCATATGCCCATGACAAGACCATATCGTAGCCACGGGATAATACAAAGTGGATCTACGAGATGAACCAAACATATCCACGGACCAATACAATGTGTATCTATGTAACAGTATAATGGTTCCATCATGATATCTATGTGGAACCTACTCAAAAAATATCTCCATCGCATCCCGGGTGAAATACATAAGTTAACCTAAGGTCTTCAACTAGAACCCGCAATGATACGACTCTAACCATGTGATTATGATGTGTCGAAGTCGAACATGGTAGAAACCACTTGACTACCGACCATTGATGTATACCGTTAACAAGTGCAAGGGAAATCATCATTGATGTCAATGATCCCCAAGGTATCATAGTACATACCACCGAATGTGAATCAATGATTTGAGGTCGAACATTCAGTGGAATCTTTCAATCAGAAGTCAATGATGTGAACTTAATGTTAAAAGAAAGGTAACCTTCCATTAAGGCATGCAGGCCCAAGGTACTCGACTGGTTTCTAGGTCCAATCCTTATATGATGTGTCGAAGTCGACAAGGATAAAACCGTCGAAGGAGGGCCATGATGTCTCCCCCATCATCAACACGAAACAAGATCACATATTTTTTGGAGTAGATCGGACTGTAGAGTGATGTTTGAGACTAACTCAGGGATGACCGACATAAAGGAGGGTATAATGATTGTAGAGGTTGACTCAATCAACATAATTCCCTTGAACATGGAATGGCATGACTTGGAAGCATTGACATGACGAAAAGAATACCAAAACCTAATACAACAAATGGTTGATGCATTCTTCATATGACCCAAAGGAGTATGATGACTTAAGGAATCAATGAGACTCGAGGACAAGGAGATTGTCCAAGTGGTTTGAATGAGATACAAACGATTGGGATTTTCAAGAGTGACTATAAAATCCCATTAATACAGATGAATACAGACTCTTTCCTTATTCCCCATCATGATCGATGAGTACCTCTTCGTTTATTAATGAGATTGAGCAGGGTAACAACTGCCCATTATAACTCATGAATCCTTCGGATGAGTCCAATCTCACATGTTTTACGAACCTGAGATAGGAGGGGTTCATCCCTAAAAGGGCCCTTCAATGTGAGGTTTTATCGAGTCCAGAGAAGGTAAACTCAGTGTCATTTCATATTTAGATAGTATGAAAGGACTAAAGAAGACTCCAATGAGTACTTTTTCGTAAATTTTAGTCTCCTCACCCGAAAAAAGATAAAACAACATGAGAGAGCTCTTCTATTCATGATGCACTAGAGTGTTCATTTTTCGTAAATAGGATTACTGGTCCAAAAAAGGGGTAAACTATCACCGGAAATCCGACCTTTCTACTACTTTTACAAGCGTGAAAGAATCAATTTTGCTTGGCAATCTTTTCCTATTTAGGGAGTCTAAAAAGAGCTTAAATAGAACTCCATGGGGGTTCCTTTTTCGTAGAAGTTTTACGAGCCCGAAAAAGAGATAAAAGCTAACTCGGTGACTTATTCTCATGTTTTTACGAGCACGAGAAAGACCAAAGACTTATCTCGATACCTTTTATACTTAGTTTTAATGAGCACGATAATTGTATCAAAAATGCTCTCAATCCTTTTCACACTAACGAGTATGAAAAGACAACAATGGTCTCCGTCATAATCAAACATCACTAACCCCCACCTGCAAGATTTGGAACAATGTTTAGAGCCATCACAAGGATTTTTCAAACAAAAATAAGATCAACTTTTGAAAAAAACCCATGGAATATTAAACATTAGAAAGAGAATATTCCATTTTGGTTATTAAAAGGGGTAAATAGTAAAAAACACTTACCATTTGTTTTTTACCAAGTTGAAATAGTGAGAAAAATCCATTTCAAGCTCGATCTTCTGGTGAATATTGCAGAGGCATCAGTCAGCTATTCGGCATCTCGTCAGTTGCAGATAACCCTAAACTCCATTACCTTCAATTTCATGGTTGAAAAATTGATTTTTTATGCACGTTTTGAGTGTTTTTAGGTTCATTTCATAGGGGGAATTGTGCGCCCTGGGTGACGCGCTTCCCTCTTTTTGGAAGTTCATCACTCAGTGGTGACGCACCCCTTGAATGGGATAAGCGCATCGCTGCCGCCCTGTCTACAAAGGCAGGGTGCGTCGGCATGGATTGTCCCATGAAATTTTAAATGGGGGCCAAAAGGGGATTTCTTTTTCCATGAGATGGACCTAATATCCTTCAAATTGATGTTCATGCAGGGTTTGACACTCAAAATGGTTCCATGGAAATAACGTGAGCATGAATTGGAGGATGTGAAAGCAGCAAATGATCCACAATCCATCAATGCTCTAAGAGAGTGTGGGTTGCTCAATTTATTCCATGTACAAGGTATGAGAGCACAAATACAACTACTGGATTATTTGTTCCGGTTATGGGATCCAGACCAACAACACTTCAGAGTTGGAGCACACATCCTCACTTTGGACATTGAGGATATATACTTTTTGATGGGGTTATCCATGCGTGGAGCCCCAATATCACTATCCAAACCTAGGGGTGGTGACCAGACTACCGAGGACCTGATAGGATAGTTTTGCACTCCATTCACACAAATGTTGGGTGGGAAATCCCCATCAAGAACGTGTGGGACCGTCCCTTGAGAACCATAATGTTCACTATTGAATGAGTGGAAGGTAGTAGGGCACCACATCAGGCCACCAAGGCCCAATGTTGTACCCCTTAGAGTGCATGGCTCCTACAATGTTAAACTTGTGCGAGGGGATCCTCGCAAACTTGAAGGAACAATTGACCAAGTGCCAAAGAGGGGAGCTCAAGCAGTTTGGTTATGGCTCCATTGTGGTCTCTTTCTTCTTCGAGAGGGTTCCACTTCGTCATCCCCAAGTCGAGATTAGTGATTTCGATCTATGTGACCCTCGTATGCATCAGTGTCCTGAGGTGATGGCTCGTCACGGTGGTGGTGGGACGATGATCACCTATGGAGATACTTTCTTCAGGTGACTGCATAGCCAGCTCCTCATGGTGGAGGATTATGCGTATGCAGGGGCAAACTTTCGAGGAGATCCATACATGGTTCTTCCAGAGGGAGACCAGTGGGGAGAAATATGTAAGAAAAAGACTCTCTTGTTTTTATGTGTTTTATGATTTTTTCCATTTTTTGTAGTATTGATACCCTATACCTTACTTATGCAGATATTGGCCCTTCTAGACCGGTGGGATCCTCGCCTATCGAGAGACGAGGGGTAGTCTATGATATGGAATTGGTTCATCGAGAGGTCATGGAGGAACTCGACGAGCTCGAGGAGAACCTACAACGGCTGACCACAAACATTATGGACATCTATATAGATGACCTTCCATGAAACTACCAGCGTCGGACGGCTGGAGTTTCGGGTCATTTTGTTCGGTTACTACGTTGGGTGGCTAGGGCCATCATATTCTATCATGAGCATCATTAGTGGTATCATGTATAGATGATGATGTACTGAAAGCTTACGAGCTTCAGATTTTTGTAGATGTGATCTACTGAAAGCCACGGGCTTCGGATTTTTTGTATCAGTACCTTTTTGTATAATATTTTTCCAAACTTACTATAAAACACTATCTAGCGGTTTATACAATGTGACTTTATGATGATTGGGGGTCTTATGTATGTTTTCTTACGTATTAATGGATAATTTACATGTCATGTCAATTTTGCATCTTTAAAAAATAATGCTTACTATTGTGCAATGTGCCAATCTAATACAAAGTTATCCAATGAATCCGCAACCGAATTCATACACCTCGGGATATGTTGGTATTGAATGAACTCAAAGGACCTTTCCAAGAGGCATACTCATCGAAAAAAGCGTAGTATAGGGTCACGGATGGCATAGAATCGGTTAAGATGGGAGACCACGAGTTGTGAATCTAAATAGATGACAATGTTATCCACACCCAGGGAAGATGTGTCAGTTAATAATCCAATCATTGCATGATACTCGGCGATGTTATTGGTTGCAGGACCTAGGCAAGTTCCTCCTGAGCTTGTCAGTTCATCGATGGGGGAATAGAGTACCCAATATAGTGATGATAGGTTTTGGGTGTGTCGGCTAGCGCCGTCCATGAATCCGTAACAGGTTTCCAGGCAGAGCAAGGTATAAGCAAAAATCGAGATAAGACCCTAATACAATAAAATGAAAGTGTCACACCAAGTCAAACACATTATATACAATATATACAGAGTACTAATGTAGGCTCACCTAAGCATAGTACTCTTTTAGGTAGAGCCCATTTAGAGGGTCCCCCAAAGGTATCCCTTCGTAGTCAACTAACTCATAAGCTCCTTTCTCCAAGAAACATTTTACAATGTATGGACCATGCCACATGGACTCAAATTTGCCAGCCCCCATCTTATCGTGTTTTTGGTCATATGTCAGAACCAAATCACCCTTGTTGAATATACGGGGTTGAACGGATTTATCATATTGGGATTTGATGCGTCTCTTATTCATTTCATTGGATAGAGCAGCATCACGGTGAGTCTCATCGAGTTTGGCTAAGTATAGGAATCTCTCTTCCTCAACCGTGGTGTTTAGTAGGAGTTAAATGGCTAGTTTCAAGGATGGAATTCTGCACTCAATAGGTAAGACCGCCTCTAGTCCATACACTAATTTAAATGGTGTGAACCCGGTAGCAGTCTTGACTGAGGTTATGTATTCCCAAAGGGATTAAAAGAGCATCAGATGCCAATTTGATATATGGGTCCCTACCATGCATTGTATCATGGTTTTCAAGACCTTGTTTATGGCCTCTACTTGACCATTCGCTTGAGGGTAGTAAGGGGTTGAGTGTTCATGGTGAAAAACCAACTTTGCGCTCAATTCAGTCACCATCTTGTTTTGGAAATGTGAGTCATGGTTTGTGAAAATGGCTTTGGGGACCCCGAACCTAGCAATCACATGATTGAAAATAAAGAGTGCAGTTGTTTTTCCGCCTTCATTGTATGTAGGCATAGCCTCATCCCATTTGGTGAAATAGTCAACATCGACAATCACGTAGGGATGCCCCACGACCGAGGTAGGATTACAGTGTATCATAAGTCAATGCCCCATTTTGCAAAGGGACCAACGACAATAAATGTAGGGGGGGCGGGGTGTGTGCACTTTTTGGAGTGGAAGAACTGGAAAGGAGGACACTTCTTAACAGCTTCCATGCAATATTTGAATATGGATGGCCAGAAGTATCCCGCACGTAAAATATTCTGGGTTGTAGCCATCCCAGAGAGATGACCGCCACATTCCCCTGCGTGGAAATCATTCAATACATTCTCGGCCTCCTCGTGAGTTAAAAATCATCTTAATATGGAATCAATGCCATGGGGATAGAGGGTGTCACCAATGATCAGATAGTATTTGGCATGATGACAGATACGAGGACGTTCATCGCAGGATAGGTGAGGTCTAAGGAGTTGTGTTTGGAGATACAGTGTGATATCTCCATACCAAGGATCCGAAGTACTGATAAGAAACAATGACTCATCGGGGAGAGAGTCAATGGGCTCAGATTCTTGATCAATACAGGGAAGATCACAAATGAGCTCTGCTAATACTAATGAATTTTTGGATTTGGCCTTTTCAAACTGGATATCGAATTCTTAGAGAATCATGATCTAGAGCGATTATTTTCCCCCAAGTACCTGACATGTTAGGACGTGGTACATAGGGTTAGAATCGGCGATGATAGTAGTAGTCCGGAGTAGAATATAGTGACGAAAATTCTGGACAACGACGACGGCTTCCAGAGCTAACTTCTTGACATGCAAATAACGGGTTTCGGAGTCTATGAGACCCTTACTAAGGTAGTACATCACATGTTCCTGCACGTTGTCATCCTCATGCACTAGAACCATACCAATAGTTGAGTTAGAGTCAGCAAGATAGAGGATGTAATCTGTGGTGTAATCTGGCGGTTGTAACATGGGTTCATGGGTAATAGCATGCTTGAGATTTTCAAAGGCACTTTGGGAATAGTCATCCCAAATAAACGGGATGTCCTTCTTTAACAATCGCATATAACCCTGTGTCTTTTCCGCAAAATTGTGCACAAAACGGTGTAGGTAGTTTTCCTTCCCCTGCAAACTTTGAATTTTTGTGATGTCTGTAGGTGGAGGTAGGGCTAGGATGGCCTCTACCTTGAGGGGATCAATGTGGATCCCATCGTTTGAAATGATTAATCCAAGGAAACGTCCAGACTCCTGTAAAGTTAGTCACAGCAGATCTAATGAACAAAATAAATCA
Source organism: Larix kaempferi (assembly GCA_027924585.1). Lineage (NCBI taxonomy): Eukaryota > Viridiplantae > Streptophyta > Pinopsida > Pinales > Pinaceae > Larix > Larix kaempferi. The sequence goes on from BSBM01000866.1 coordinate 7,999,074, forward strand.
GTCACAACAGATGAATAAGAAGATATGGTGCAAAACTGTGCAAAACATGCAGCAGTGCTCTCTATCCCAGAAAAGGGTGAATGAATTACAATACAAACTGTTACAATGAACAGAGCAATTCGAATTACCTAAGGAGGTCATTCGAATCACTGAATGGAGTAGCTTGACTCAATCTAGGAGTCCTCATCAATCATCGGTGTTGCTCATCAATCACAACAAACAGTCATCCAGGTGTCAAGCTGAGTCTAACTGATCATAATAAATGTAACTGAAGTGTGTAGCACTGATATAGGATCTGGAGGCTCAGTGGGGGCGCATGGGAGGCTAACTGGAGTCAGAGCAAGTCACCTAATCGAACTGGAGGTCAATCGGAGGTGAAACAGTCAGTCAGGAGTGAAATCGGAGTGAAATCAATCAGAATCGGAGCTAACTGAATGTAACTGGAGTGAATCTGCAGTGGTAGGTGAACAAGTGCGCCCTTCTCTGTCAGTAGGTGAGAAGAGGGCGCCTTTCAGCTAAGGAGGGCTAAAACTCTGTGGAAAGTGGCTCCCGGGTGCTAGAATAAGGTGGATAAGGTGCTGGAGGTATCAAACTGGTGACTGGACTGCATATCCTGAAATAGATCATGCAAGATCCTGAAGTAGATATGTATCCCGAAATAGATGATCCTGAAATAGATATGTATCCCGAAATAGATGATGGATATCCGAACACCCCCCCTCAAGCTAGACTATGATGTGCCAACTAAAATAATGTGGGGCCCTGGTAACTAAGACCAAAGGTCACCCCAATACAATAATCCAAAAAATGCTGAAAAATAAACTAAGTGAGGAAAGAGGGAAAACCCAGTGGGAAGAAAGCCCCCCCTCAAGTCTAAAGCATAATAATGAATCAATCTGTCTCCACCATGATGGAACTCACCCCCAACAGTGAACGGAGGTAAGAGAACTTCTTCTCAGTGAAGCTCTTGGTGAAGATGTCTGCAATTTGCTCATCAGTAGGGCAATATTGCAGAATGATGGTGCGGTCATGCACCAACTGTCGAATGTAATGCATATGAATCTCAATGTGCTTGGTCCTCTGTCGCTGAACTGGATCTGTGGATATCTTGATAGCACTTTGATTGTCACAAAATAGGACAGTCGAAGTAGTGCCACCAAAACCAAACTCGGAAAGAAATACCCTGCAACCAAACTGCCTGAATGCAGGCATTGACTGCCCCTCGATACTCTACCTCTGCTGAAGAAAGTGCAATGGCTGCTTGCTTTTTGCTGGACCAGCAAATAGCACCATGACCAATCATGAAAACATAACCGGAAGTGGACTTCCGATCAATGCTATCACCTGCCCAATCTGAATCAGTAAAACCAATGAAATCTAGCTCAGAATCTGCAGCATAATGTATGCCAAACTGTCTCGTACCTTGCACATACTGCAAGATCCGCTTGGCTGCTCGCCAATGAAGCTCATGTGGCTGCTGCATATATCTTGACACTGCACTCACGGCATATGAGATATCAGGCCGTGAATGTGTCAAATAAAGTAGTGAACCAATCAACTGTCGATACATACTGCAATCTGCAAGCGGTGTGGAATCTCCCTCCTCAAGACTGATTCCTGAGAGGAATGGGAACGGGGCTGCCTTACATTCAGCCATATTAAACTTCAATAACAGGTCGGAAGCATATTTTTGCTGAGATATAGTGATCCCATCGAAATTTTGAGCTATCTCCAAGCCCAAAAAATGACTCAGCAAGCCCAAATCGCTCATGTCAAAAGCTAGATTTAAGGCAGTTTTTAGCTTGTTTATTGAAGTAAGTGTGCTACCAGTAATAAGCAGATCATCAACATAAAGTACAATAACCAACAAATTACCTTTAACTCGCTGAAGATAGACATTCGGATCAGATTTGCATCTTTGGAAATTCTGAGAAAGAAGGAAGGAGTCCATCTTTGCGTACCAAGCTCTTGGGGCCTGTTTTAACCCGTACAAAGACTTCTTCAATCTACAAACCAATGATGGATCTGATGTATAACCCTCTGGCTGCTGCATATAGACCTCTTCAGCAAGGTCTCCATGTAAAAATGCACTCTTCACATCCATGTGATGCACCTCCCAGTGCTTGGATGCGGCAATAGCTAAAACAAGGCGGATGGAATCCATCTTTGCAACCGGTGCAAAGGTCTCTGTGTAGTCCACTCCTTGGACTTGGGAAAAACCTTTTGCCACCAACCTTGCTTTATATTTGCTGATAGTGCCATCAGCAGCAACTTTAGTACGGTAGACCCATTTACACTTCACTAATTTTCTTCCAGGTGGAAGAGAAACTAGCTCCCATGTATTGTTCTTTTGAAGAGAACTGTACTCTTCATCCATGGCATCTTTCCATCTCGGATCTCGATGGGCTGAATAATATGATTGGGGATCTGAACCAGCCATCAAATAACAAATCTCAGGAAGAAATGGATCAGCAATAGAAAGAGCCATACCTGCCCTTTGAAAGTCTCCTCTTGTTCGTCTCGGATCAGCAGGATTTCCAAGATTCGAACCAGCAGATTGTAGAGTATTTTGGGCCCACTTTGGTAACTGAGGGGGATCTGAATGGTCGGATTCCGAACCTGATATGTCATGATCATCATATGCTGCTACAATATCAGAAATATCAGAACTCATACCTTCATTATCGCTGCTCGAATCTTCTTCTGGTGAAGGCGGTGAATCGGCAGTTTTCTCCTCAACTAGTTGCAATTCTTGAAGCGGTTCTTCAAACTGCACACTGCGCTCTATGAATATCTTTTTAGATCTGATATCCATGAGTTTATATGCTTTTGATTCTTCCCCATATCCTATCAATATGCACTCGATACTTTGTGGATCCAAAGCTCGTCTCTTCTCAGAAGGAATTCTAGCCCATGCAGTAGAGCCAAAAACTCTCAAATTTGACACATCCGGTTTGTGACCAAAGAATGCTTCGAAAGGAGTCATACCTTTCACGGATGAATGTGGAACACGGTTCTGTATATATGCAGCAACATTGATTGCTTCAGCCCAAAGATTTGCAGCCAAACCTTTTGATTCAATCATGCATGTAGCCATCTCTTTCAGTGACCGGTTTTTCCTTTCCGCTACACCGTTCTGCTGGGGTGTGTAGGGAACTGTATGTTGGATCTTGATTCCGCTTTGGGCACAAAGTTGCAGCAACTCGGACTTGATATATTCCCCACCATTATCAGATCTAAGAGCTTTGATCTTGCTCTCAGTGGTGGTCTCAACAGAAGCCTTAAAATCCTTGAATTTTCCAAGCACTTCTGACTTGTTTTTGAGAAAGAATACCCATGTAAAGCGAGAATAATCGTCAATAAATGTCAAAACATACCTTGAACCATTTAATGACATATGGGGCAGCGGACCGCTGATATCAGAATGGATCAATCCCAAAATAGTAGAGGCTCTGCTAGCCTTGCCGCGGTCGAATCTGTGCTCGGGGTGCTTCCCAATAATGCAACCGGAGCATATTCCCTTCGAGGAACGGAGTTGTGGAAGCCCATCAACCATGGATTTATTTGATAGCAGCAGCAAATACTTATAATTTAGATGTCCAAATCTTTCATGCCAAAGCCTACTAACCTCATTACCATGTGTGCGAAGAGCAGTGGGCTTTGCAAGCGGAATAAAGTGCGAAAACTCATAACATTTAGCAGTGTGGTTTGCCTTTCCAACCGCAACTAGTCTTCCACTTTTGATATCAGAAATTTCAACTGTATTAGGGCTGAATGTGACTTTCTTTGGATCACCAGTATGTGTCATTTGATACACAGAAAGGAGATTCGAAGCTAAGGAAGGCACATAGAGAACATTCTGAAAGCATCCATGATCTACATGAATCGTACCTTTGCCCTTTGAAGAAATTTTTGAGTCATCTCCCAAATGGATGGGGATGGAGCTGTTTGGATCGAATGAGGAAAAAGAATCAATATTTGCAGCCATATGATTTGATGCACCCGAATCTATCAAGAGAGTGGGCTTCGAAACCGTTGCCATGAGTGCTTGTCCTCTTTCATGATCGTCATTCCGATCCTTCTTCCTTGCACCGTCAGGAAGGGTTATGTTGTTCTTTTCCAAAAGGAGGGCCATTTGATCTATAGTCTTCTTCATACATGAACTTTCGGGATGAAAGCCACGGTTACAATAAGTACATTTAGATTTTTGGTTACCTTCTTTTCCCTTTTGCTTGGATTTCGAACTGGATGGTGCATCCGTTTGCTTGCCTTTGTCTTTTTGCTTGTGAGGCTCGAATTTGGGCTTCTCCTTCTTTAGCTTTCCTTTACCATTCGAAATCTTGGGTCCTTGAACAAATAGGGCTGAATCTTTGGAGCTTATGGACCCCATTTGAATCAACTTGTCATGCTCTTTCGTAACGGACTCAATGAAGGCATTCAAGGTAGGCATCTTCCAATTCGGGGTAGTTAGCCGACCGGAATTGAAAGTGGAGACAAATACCGAATAATCTTTCCCAAGCTTGCTTAGAATGGAGAGGATCAACTGTTTATCCTCTTTGATAACACCACTGTTCTTCAATTGCAAGTTCAAGTTCTTGAATTTTGTGAAGAATTCATTGATGCTCTCGAAATTCTCAGGATTAAGGCCAATCAATTCATTCTCTAATTGAAAAGCCCTAAGCTCATCCTGCTTGCCGAATAGTGTCTCAAGTTGCTCCCATATGGCTTTTGGAGTCTTCAATCCGCTGAGATGGAAGTGAAGATCCTTGGAGATGGAGAGACAAAGAAGACCGTAAGCTTCATCAAGCTTATTGTAGTGTTTGGTTCTTTCTGCCACATTGTTTGGCTCCAATTCAAGACCAAGAGTGACTCGGTAGTATCCTTTTGAACGTAATATGATCTCCATATCATCTTTCCAATCAAAATAATTGAATGGTGTGAGGATAGGCTTTGAAGAAGAGTATTCCATTGCTAGGAGCGAGTCAAATGATGAAGAAGAAGCTTGCATGCAGACTAGAGCGAATGGAATTGCTGTAGAAATGCTTGCATGCAGAAGGTAGCGAATGCAATTGGAGGAGACAATAAACCTGCAAATCACATAAAAACAACCACAATAAGGTCGAACAATCCACCCTTTGAGAGTTGCATCACACCTGGGATTGGATTTCAAGCAATGTTGAATAGGTCCAATGTATCAGATCCAGGAATTATGTGGTAACTCAAGCTTCTGGAGTGGTATTGGAGTATTTTTCAAGCTTTGCATGCACAGGAGCGAATGCCCTTGAGATATCTCATGCCAAACTTTTTGCAATTTTTAGCAATTCAGTCAAATCTTCTTGTATAAACACCTGTAGAAAAGAGATCTTGTCCCTGCAATGGCTCTGATACCATGTAAAGTTAGTCACAGCAGATCTAATGAACAAAATAAATCAGTCACAACAGATGAATAAGAAGATATGGTGCAAAACTGTGCAAAACATGCAGCAGTGCTCTCTATCCCAGAAAAGGGTGAATGAATTACAATACAAACTGTTACAATGAACAGAGCAATTCGAATTGCCTAAGGAGGTCATTCGAATCACTGAATGGAGTAGCTTGACTCAATCTAGGAGTCCTCATCAATCATCGGTGTTGCTCATCAATCACAACAAACAGTCATCCAGGTGTCAAGCTGAGTCTAACTGATCATAATAAATGTAACTGAAGTGTGTAGCACTGATATAGGATCTGGAGGCTCAGTGGGGGCGCATGGGAGGCTAACTGGAGTCAGAGCAAGTCACCTAATCGAACTGGAGGTCAATCGGAGGTGAAACAGTCAGTCAGGAGTGAAATCGGAGTGAAATCAATCAGAATCGGAGCTAACTGAATGTAACTGGAGTGAATCTGCAGTGGTAGGTGAACAAGTGCGCCCTTCTCTGTTAGTAGGTGAGAAGAGGGCGCCTTTCAGCTAAGGAGGGCTAAAACTCTGTGGAAAGTGGCTCCCGGGTGCTAGAATAAGGTGGATAAGGTGCTGGAGGTATCAAACTGGTGACTGGACTGCATATCCTGAAATAGATCATGCAAGATCCTGAAGTAGATATGTATCCCGAAATAGATGATCCTGAAATAGATATGTATCCCGAAATAGATGATGGATATCCGAACAACTCCATGCAGAATATGCATTTGTCGGGATTTAAACGGATGTTATACCATTGACATCTGAGAAACACAGCCATCAGATGGTCGATGTGGAACTCAGGACGATTTGAATGAGCATGCATATCATCGAGATAGGGTTCCACAAAATCCTTGATATTGTGAAAGGCATATGACATGGCCTGCTGGAATGTGGCACTAGCGTTTTTAAGGCCAAAAGGTAATTTGTGATATGCAAACGTACCCCATGGGAAGTTGAAAGTCGTTTTATTTTGATCAGTTGGGTGGATCTCAATCTGATTATAGCCAGAAAATCCATCCATGAATGAGGAGATGACACTTCTGGCACAGTTGTCAATAATTTGGTCAATAAATGGGGTAGGGTAGTTGTCCTTAGGACAAGCCTTATTGAGATCCCTGTAATCAACGCAAACTCGAATGGTTCCCTATTTTTTTGTAACTGGGATGATACCCAAACTACCAAGGGGATAGGATAAATGAAACTAGCTTTCAACAGCTTTTCAATTTCTGCTTTGATGGCCGCAGTATTTCTAGGGTGCACTGGACGAAGTATTTTCTGGATAGGTTTTGCATCGGGATATGTTTTTATTTCATGCACAACGATAGCAGGATCAATCCCGGGCATTTCTCCGTAGCTCCATGCAAATACGTCGCGGAATTGTTTAAAGAAGGCTGTATAAGTCTTGATTTCATCGAGGGAACAAGTTTGTCCAATGTGGATTGTCGAGTAAAATATATACTATCTATTTTGACATTAAATTGTCAACCCGGGGCTCGTAAGCTTAGAGTCACTAGCACTGTATGTGCAAGATTGAAGTGTAACATAGCCTAATCTAATCTAACCTAAAATCGGCAACACAATTAAATAGAATTAAAAAAACACGCAAATTAAGATAGCTCAACGCCTAGGGAAGAACAATCATCATCCAGTGACCATATCTCATGAGTTAGGTCATTAATCTATCCGTCGACGACTGAAGCTATCAAAGACTAAAGTGTAAGAAAACCTTGTGAAAAAATTAAAAGAATGAAAAATGAAAACTAAGTACATGAATTCAAAGAGGGGAAAGAAATCTAAAGCTAAAGCTATAAAGAAAGATAAAATATACTAAACTAAATTAAAACTAAACTAAACTAAACTATACTAAATTAAAAAATAAAGTAAACTAAATTAATATGAGGAATAAAACAAAAATGGGAAATAAAGTAAACTAAACTAAAGATAAACTAAATTAAAACACAAATCAAATAAAGACAACTAAATTTTCCTATACTCTGAATCTACTCCTCACTCACCTTCAGCAACGCAAAACATGAGATATATTACAAAACATAATATAATTAAATACAAAATACATTTAAAAACTATTTTGTTAACATTATGATAAAAACAATGAAATCCCTTCAACGTACAAAATAGAATTAAAACACTTTTACAAAGACGTTGTATTCTAGAAGTTGATATATAACAATACATTTGAAAGCCGTTTGATAAAGTCGTTTAGTATAATCCTGAAAGAAACGATACATAAGGTTGCACTGTTGAACCTGGTTTTTATAAATGGGAGGTATATTCTGCGTGTTCATAAAACTAAACTATTAACAAACCAAAATAAAACATAAAACAAATATAACGTAAGATACAAATCAACATGTACAGGAACATGAACGTTTTTCTCCGGAGTTCTATTTAATGTATGCCACAATGATTCAAATTACACGGATCCGAAAATGCAGTCAACTATCCAATTTTTTACAGAGTTACACAAGACATAAATTAAAAATTATACAAAGACAAAGGAACAATCTATCGTGCAGGAATTATTTATTTTACCAATAAACAAAGAGAGCTTCACAATTCGAATCAGTGGGCCCTTACTGACTGAATTGCGAGCCCGAACTCACACCTGCTGTAAATTAAGAATTATAACCCAACATTTCTTGAACACAGAAGGATTCAATCCAATGCGGAAATAAGTATTTTTAGATTTAAACAAATTTTGTTTTAAAAATATTATTATGTTTTTAAATAATGGTCTTTCAAAAAATTTATTAAGTTGGTTTATTCACTTGTTTAAATCTAAAACATTATTAGAATCTCATCATCAACTTATGGTTTTAATCTTTCATATGCAGGTATGACGGGACCAGAATACGAAGGTGAGCAAAGCGAGTGAATGGATTTGTCATTAAGCCTAATGTGGGAGTGAGTACCGAAGAAGTGTCAGAGAATGTACCGAAATGAGGGTCGTTTGAGCAATATTGCATTCAATACATCCAAAATAATAGATTATGCTTCTTTTATGTTTAAGAGTTTCAATCAATAAAATAAAGTAAAAGATACCCTGTTTAAAGATAGATGTACTAAATTACAGGTAAATGGGCCATGAAATTAATGGAAATAAAATCATGAAAATGACAATTTTCAAAGCCCAACATGGATGTGTTCCACGATGCCTGGTTTCGTCGAGATGTCAATAGTAGTAGTAGGCATGATGTTTTCCAAATTCCCTTCAGTTACTGTATCCTGGGTGAGGATAGGAGTTTGAGGGATGGGAATGACATATGGTGACACGATGGTTTGAATGGAATTCTCCACTATGTCTAACGACGGAAGGAAGGACGATCGCGATGGTGATTGTCTCCGCATGGAGCCTCATCTAAGCTCATGATTTCCATAATCAATCCATCAGAATGGAAATTCTAGAGGAGATGATCGAATGACAGTGAGGATGAGTTCCTCTGAGATAGCGGAGAACCTGGGTTTGATGTCACCATGCGGTGATCATCAGGTAGTTCGGACGCCGATTGGATGGCCTCATAAGTAGCTTCAGCCAAGGGTCCATTGGGTTGGAGGATGCGATCACAGATGAGATCATGTTCACCGTAGCAATATTTGATGGGGGATCAGGTGTTGGAAAGACTCCCATTAGGGATGAATATTTTAGGATTCCTACCCCCACACTCTCATATATTTGCGAAGAGTGTCCTAAAAGAGGGACAGTATCCACAGGATGAGTTGTGGCGTTTTGTGTGCAAAAATCTAATTGGTCGATAGTGACAATCTTCCCATGGTGGCGAAATTGTACAATGCGGAACAAGGAAGAGGAAATAGTGGTCATGGCATAGAACCAATTTCGACCAAGTAATAAGTTGCAATCCATTGGGTTGGTGACTACTTCTACATTGATAGTAATAGTCTTGCCGCCAAACTCAATGGATAAGGACTGAAGAAGCCCTGGTGGTTGGAATCCACGTTCGTCAAATTATTTCAATGTGGTAGGGGAACGATTCAGTTTAGGAGAGTAGATGGATTTCCAGCAGGACAATGACATTACTGAAGTAGAGGATCCTTCGTCTAAGATAGTATGATGGATACTTTTCCCAATGACATTAGTAATTATTTGGAATTCCAATTGGTGGGAAATCCTCGGTTTAAAGTATTCCAATATAAACATGATCGTTCTAGAGGAATCAAGATCCACTGATCCAATAGCAGATAGCAAAGTCTTACGCTGATTCAAACAGTTTTGTAAGACTTCTAGAGTCGACATAGAAAAAGGTGCCTAGGAGATATCTTCCACAATATTGTAGATTTGAGCGGCCGAGGCATTGGGGTTGAAAATTGCTTTTTGGATCGTGCTTTTCGGTGCATGCAAAATTGCATCTAGTGTAGGTTTGTCAATGGTCAAAGGACCTTGTGACGGTGGAGTAGTGGACGAAGATGTGGAGGGTTTTTCAGTATTTCCTCCATCAGATTCCTTATCAGGAATAGATTCGTAAGTGCGTGTCTTGGTCGACAAGTTGACTGATTCCCTGCGCATCATGAGAACATGAGCGATTGTGGATGGTTCTCCTTGAGGAGGAGGTGGTTGTTGAGAAACCATTTGTTGTTGTTGTGTGGGGAAGAAGCCTGTTAAAACTGTGGGTGTAGGGTTTCCTTTGAGAAACTTTTGGAATTCCTGACGATGTGGACATTCTTTCGTGAATTGGTCGTCACCACATAGTAAGCATGGATATTTGGCCTTCCATCATGGTTTGGTGTCTGTAGGGTCGTGGTTGTTCCTGGGTTCCTGCTGGTTAGAATATTTCTTGGATTTCCCTTTGTTTTTCTTCTTACCACTAGATTTATGAGATGAAGCAAACTGGATTGAATTCACCTCTACAGTGGAAGAAGGACTGGGTGACTGGTTGGTGTTGTTGCCATCATGTGACAAGGGTGGGGGTGAACTGATGTGGTTCTGTGATCCACTCGATTGAATAGCATGTTGGGTGTGAACGGAACCAATGATTCCATCGACATGTGATCCCGTAGGAGGTTTGGTTGGATCATATGTAGGGAGTGGGGCATGAGGAATTATATTGTATAACATGCCAAATTAAACATATACTAAGTCCTAATACTGGGCACGTGAGATATATTGTTATTTCGTAATGGCCCCACCCATAACGACGCTGTTGGCTATGATAGGTAATAATGACTTAGTGAACCAATTAGCCTATAACTGATCCGGAATAGGAGCTTTAATGAGCCAGCGTCTCCGCCTCCATTCGTGAATATGATCCGAAATGTGAGTGGAGGTAGATTGTCGAAGGGAGGTTAAAATATCTCTACCTGTTTCATAGCGGATCGACAATTGGAAATGTGTAAGAAAATCCATGGCCAAGGATTGAAAATCGGTGAAAGACCGTGGTGGTAACTCGATGTACCATTTGGCGGCGGTACCAATGAGGGTTCGTTGAAAGAGACTCAAATGGATAGAATGATCCATTAAGGAATTCGAGTAACACCAAAAATGATATGTCATTACATGGTTTTTTGGGGTCCTCGCCGGGTTTGCCGTCAAATTTGGGTATGTCTAATGGTAACTTCACAGGAATGGGTGGCCAATTTAGGCCATGTTGAATGGGATTGTTGGTCAAACATGACAGATATGGAAGATCTAACGTCGATAGAAATTGTAACTGGCGGTTTGGTTGTGGATACTGGTAGTATTGATAAGGAATTTGTGTACCAGTAGTACCATAGATCGATTGACCATAAGGTCCTCCCATAGAGGGTTTTCCATATGGAGGGGGTCCTCTCGCATTAGGAGGTGGACCTGATGGGGGCCCTCCTCCTGAATGTGGGGGCCCTCCGCCGGAATGCGGGGGTCCTCTGGGAGGTGGTGGTGGAGGTGGGACTGTTATTTTTTCATCATTTAATTCAATAGATCTAGGATCTTAACTGAAAGAACAACATGTACAGCATATCAAGCATAAGAGACAAGAGACAAGAGACACAAAAAATTTCACCGGGGAAAACCAAGAAGGTGAAAAACCCCGCAACTTCCTTAGAGATAGAATAAGCACCAATACAAAGATCACAATGATCAAACCCAAGAGATAGATATCTTCAACAGCATACTCCTTCTCAAATTGTGCGCACTCCTCCTCTCTCTCACTAATGTGAAGTGAGTGAATGAGAGAATGTGTAAAATAGAGAGAGACACACTCTCTATTTATACACTACTTCACTTGTCTTTTAACTCTAACTAGGTCGGCCCCAACTTAACCACATAACATAATGTTGACTGGGCCGACCCCCACTAGGGTGGTCTAATAACCCTTTAACCCACATGAATCATACAGGGCCGACCCCATCAAGGTGGTTTAATAACCCATCAAGTATAAGTTACGACACTTACAATATAACCTGCGACACTTTCAAGTACAACTGACGACACTTCCAATCGGAGGAATAATACATCTCCGTTGGGGATACAATAAAGCACAAATACAATATACAAGTGAATATCTTCCGAAGTTACAAATACATCAACAGGGACAGGTGGTGGAGGTGGGTGTGGGACAGGTGGTGGGGGTGGTGGTGGAGGGGGTGGTGGGATTCTAGCTGGAGGACCAACAGGTGGAATACTATGGTATCCCCATGGGGTATTCATGTTTCCGGGGTAAGGTACTCCAGGATAAAGAGTCCCTCGATAAATTTGACCTATCGTTATGTTATGATTACCGGGATATGTATGACCCCATGGGGGTTGGGTCCATGTAGATGGTCCCCCCACTTGATAAGCCCATGTAGCTTGTCCCATGGCTGGGAGTGAACTCCCAACCGTATTGTAGTTCATGTACGAAGTATATACTCCACTTAAACTTTGTCCCCTAACTAGATGTTGACCCCAGTTAGATTTTTTCTGCTAACTAGAGGTTTCCCCCCAGTTAGATTATGTTCACAAACCGAGGTTGGCCCTGTGATTATGTGCTAACCACTGACCATAGGCTGACCCGTGGGTAGCCTCTGCTCTAAGATTGAGTCGGAGGTGTTGTTCCAGTTACGAATTTAAAAGTAGCTGAAGGTTTCTCTCCAGTCATTGGGGTCAACGGGGGTGTAGAATCGACTGAATAGTTTTAATGCGTATTAGATGGAAAAGAGGGTTGGCCTAGTTCATAGGTGGTCATATTAGGCACAGAGATTCCTAGTGAAGGAAGAGTAAAAGAATGAATAGGGGAATGATGTTCATGAATGGCCACCTACGGGGTGGATTGGGTAGGAAAACTATGGCACCTTACCCGTTCTCCAAGTATGCGTAAACGCTTGATAGTCTCATGAATGGGTGCGAGAAATTTATCGTTCGGAAGAAATCGAGTAGGGTGTGGATGTGGTGGTGTTGGATTCTTATAAACTATTCTTGAGGTTTTATAGAAAGACCCAGGTTCTGCGCAGTTGGAGGAACCAACAAAACCCCTTTTCACCGGCCCTTTCGGCAACAATCTGTGAGCAGACTGAGGTCTCACCCGAGGCTAAGTTATGTAGAGGTTTCGGAATCAGGTTTCCACAACCGGGTGATGCGCGCTTCAACAGAATGGGGAACTAGGGACTGCGCGAAGTTCACCTTCTTCGCGGTTAACACTTATGCAATAGCGCATCCATGGACTACGCGGCTCGGAATGACTCTTCGACAGTAGGACAATGCAACTGAGACTGCGCTTCCTCTTCGGTACCTAACCAACCTCAACAAGCTCTACTTAGTGCAAAATGATGCATTCAACAGCCTAATAGAATACAAGCCTTGCAAACTTATACACTATAACAAACTACAATGTACTTGCGCACTTCCAGTGCTGCGCTCAGGGAATCACACTATACAGACTTCGCTGGAAAAGTGTTTACCCGATTAACTTATGCATTCATCTGACTTAGAAATACTGGTGCATTCAACATTCATTCACACATGTCGATACTTAACATACTATTCCTATCTTTTATCCTTATGGCGAATACATATAAAAGCAAGGCACAGGAATTCATAAACAAGATCTTAACTATTCACATAAGCAAATACACAGATATAATTGCCTACAATCACATAACACAGAATTTAACGTGGTTCACCCCCAAGATGGGAGCTACGTCCACAGGAACTGTTGTTATATTATTTATGGGAAGGGTACAACAGTTCCAGTCTGCGCACTCAGCTGCAGACTCTCTTCTCTCTTCAGTAGGTCTCTGCACACGCAACTTGCAGATCCTTTTTACAATCAGTCTCTCAACAGAGATCAATATTCAACAATAATCTCAATCTCGTCTAATCTCTAACCCTTTCCCTTACAAAAGTTTCCCTTTTATAGATTGTGCCCGTAGGTCACGTCTATTACAATGCATAGGCCAAAAACCCTAAGGTTACCCAAAACTGGTGCGGTTACCCGCCACCCTTCCTGTCACAGTTGACAACTTGCTCCACTTGCTTCAGGCCGCCATGCTGGGCCACTCGTGGCTCACACGCCCTTATGACAGCTGCATTCATCACAAAAACGGTTACAACTGCATCGTGGCCTGTCACTTTTCTCCTGCCTGTCGCCGTCGACTTAGTGGCTTAGCTTCTAATAGTCTTCTGCCACTCTCTTGACAGGTCGCTTTCATCTGCCTTTACGCCACTCCTTACCCACTATTGGGAATCCTGGATTCGCTTACCCAAAATAGGTCGCTTTCATAGCTCGACCTTCCCTTATACTTTTTACCCAAAATAGTTGTTACGTTGGCACTGCGTATTCCCCAAAACTGTGCCATTTGAATTCGCAGCCTGAACTGCGTACTTGCCAAAACGATCCTTCTTCAAAAGTATGCCAACTTGGGCCATTCCCAACAGGCCCCTAACACTTACCTGTGGATCGTCCCCGATCCAGCTTCGTTGGCCGACTTCTGTTGCACTTCTTTGCCGGGACTTAGCTTGGCAGTGAAGCTGTGCAAAGTAACGGTGAGTTCCGCAACCGTTTCCTTTGCCTTGTTCTCAAATTCCTTAATTGTCTCCAGCATCACCTGCGAGACCTGCTCATGGGCTTATTCTTTCAGTGTACCCTCCTTAGTTTGAAATTCAACGAACTTTTCATCAATCTGTTGCATTAGTGCCATCCCTTCGTCCTCTATGGGCTACAACTTCACAATAGCGGCAGCCTCTTTTTCCCTTAGCACTTCATTAAATTTTTGCATCTTTTGCCTCGCCAGAAGGGTCTTCATTTCTGCATTTTCGGCATCAATTTCCTATTGTCTTTATTGTAGATCCCCTTTTACCTGTTGAAAGTTTGGATCCTCATTCAATCCATCCAATGCTGTATTTGCGTCCTCGAGCAAATTTTGACACTTCGCCACCTCGGCCGAAATGCTGTCTAAAGTGGCCCTTACCTCTTCAGTTGGAGCTGCACGATTATCCGGTGGGGTACTAGGTCATCGAGCCTCCAAGTCTACGATCTTTCCTTTGTATGAAATCTCCATTTACATCATTTCCATCATAAGGGATTCTACTCTGGCCCCAATCTTGATGATTGTGTCTTCGACATTTGCTTCTTCTTCGCATTTGTCGATCTTGGCGCACACCGCTGATACTGTTTCTTTAGTTTGCGGCTTCTTTCTTGACCCTCAGACAATTCCCTGGTGTTCTGTGCTGATTCATGTTTCAGCTCATCGAGGCTTTCCCTCAGCTAGACATTCTGGTCATATGAGGCGATGCCTCTTTCATGAATTTCCTCTACAATTTGCATGTGCAAATTGTTCAAGTCCTCAATTGGTAATGACCCAATGTTGAGGTCAAAATGTTCCAAGTTCTTTGCTGCTTCAGTCACCTTATCATTTGGAAAAATAAGGTGCGCAGGTTCAATATGCGCTACCCGAGGGTGCGTGCTCAAAGTAGGGGATTTCCTTTTCCGCTTGCTTGAGCCACCTGACTTTCCTTCTTAGTCCGATCCTTGGACCAAGTCTGGCTGGGCTAGTCCAAGGTGCGCGACCATCGTTTTTACTGTTTCGACCGCCTGAAGGAGGCTTAGCTGCATCTCTTCTTGTTTTTCCTCGTTCTCTGCGCACGTTTCTTCCCATATTTCCTGTACCTTTGTCGCGATGGTCTCACAATCGTCGACGTGCAATATCGGCACCAATTGGGGCTTATTAGCCTTTTTCTTCTTATGTTTTCCTTTTGCCGATGAAGGGCTCGCAGTTGCTTTTCTTTTCTCTCCCGTCTGGCCTTCCAGCTTGTCCTGGGCAGCTCCTTCTTCCTCATCAATAGGTTTTGTTGTGACTTCATCCTTATCCTCATCTTTATCTTTATCTTTGTCTTCCTCAGAACTGGACTTAACCTCGTCTGGTTGGTCCACTTTCCATTCTGCTGGCCATTCCTCTGTCATCTGCTCTATTTTCTCAGCATCCAGTTGATAGAAGCCTGGGTACCATAGCTCTGTATTCGTATCATCCCTGGGCTAAATGTATGTTCTACGTATATCAGCCATGAATCTCAACTTCCCTTTGTATGCATCTATCAGCAGCTGTGAGATTCGCGGAGTTCGTCGAATCACATCACATAGTTGCTCGTAATATGTGTAAAATACTTCATTGATTTGTCATTTCCAGGAGGACTTCGCGTTTTCCCATAAGTTAGCGAAGTGTGTTCCACGGCATTGCCCTGAGAGAAATGGAACACCTTGGTAGCCAACCGGCTCTTTCCACCCGACGAAGGAAATTAGTACTAATAACCAATTGTAATGGAACGGAGTTCCCTTGTCCTGAGTTTCTTGGACGTCGTCTAAAAACTCGTTCAGCAGGTATTGCGCCCAGTTGTAAGGGATTTCGTTCTTCATATTAGATGTGATGAGGATTGTTGCGCCTGGCACCTCTGGTGGTCGGCATTTACGCAGTATCTTCCCTGCGAGCAGTTGAACTGTGAAGCGCATAGCTTCATCCTTGATATTGGTTGTAGGGAAGCCACGTTTTCCCCTGATCACGCCAAATTCTTCCAGGATTTTGGAGGCGAGTTCTTTGTCTTGTCCTTTTCCTACAAATTCTTTTGCAGGGTCTTCACCTCTCTTATTAAGCATTGTGATGTAATATATCATATCGATATTTATATCAACTCTTTTGTCCAACCATAGATATCTTCTATGTATACAAGAAAGCAATGTGTGCACTACTGCATTAAGTTTTGGGCTCCTATCAAAGTGAGGGATGCGCAGTAGGTTAAGCAACCAGTATGGTTCAAGCCCTTTCAGCGAATCCTACACAAATAGAGTTTCGGAGCCGAATTGCTCATCAACCTAGCAACGCATATATTGGTCAGGTTGAAACTGTTTGAACTTCTTTGGCTTCGATTGTCCTCCTTCCAGCAAGCCATGGTCTTCAAACTTGCAGTCTTCCACTTTCCCTAGGAGGTCTCCTACAACCCTCACCTGACTGGATATGGGCGGTGTCAGAATCTCATAAACAACATTTTTCTCAAGGATAACAACTAGTGCATCATCTCGCCAAGGTGGGATATATTCGTGCACGAGATGGATGGATCTCTCTTGGGTTGCGACTCATGTCTGTGGCTTTGCTTCCTTCGGCTCTTCCTACTCTGTATCCTGGTGCTTATCTTTCTTCATCTCTGCATGCCTTGCAGAGCTCTGGGATGAAGCGCCTTCCTCTACTGTAGGTTTCTCGGCAGGTGCCGACATGACTACCTTAAACCATGACTGCCTGAATATTTTTAATACTTCGTCAATGGTCACTAGTTCACTCATGCACTTACAGACTGCTTGGCTCTCTAGATGTTAACGCTATGGAATCTCTTGCAAACACGATAGACAAATCACGGTAAAATCCCGTAAGTCCATGGATGATGAGTATTTATAGGTGATTCTAGACTGGAACGTGTTGATTAACTGTTAGTGATTCATTCAATGTCGTATCCTTCGGCCATATCTACCCTGAGATCTCGATCACTTCCACCAATCATTAACTCTGATCGAGTGTTATTTCTTTAAATGCTAAAATATGTCGGTGCCGCCAAACTGTGTGACAGTTAAATTAGCCATTAAGTGCTAAGTTAGTTGGCCGAATCACGGTATGATCTCGATCATTTCATTAATAATTGTGCTCGAATGGCCATATTTTCCTTTAATGCTTGATTTTGTCGATGCCTCCCTTTTGGATGACGGCTCACTAACCGGCCGACAATTGTCACGGTTACCCTTTTTCGTCGTGATGCGCTGGAGGTTCTGACAAAATATTCTTGCGTGACGCTTTCGTGCACGTGTGCTTTTCCCATTTTAACTTTGCAGCTGCAGTTCCACCTCATGCCTCGCATCGCAGCTTCTCGTTCTTCGCAGTTGTTATGTTTCATTTGATCTGCGCAACTACATTTGGAGCCTCGCAACTGCACTTCTCTAATTCTCTTTTCTTTTGTTTTCTATTCTCACTTTTTTTTTCTTTTTTTTTATCACTGCACGGTGCAACTTCTCTTCTCTACTAGTGCTGCACAGTACATGCATCCTCTCCATCAAACTTCACGTATCGGACAAAAATTGTGTACAGACTCTTTTGCATTTCTAGTGCCCAATTTAAACTATACTTGACACTTAGAATTTCTTTCTCTTCTAATCACTCAGGGTTCTGCGAAGTAGGACTATCCCGATAGGGATTTAGTCTACTACCATTAACCAAACCTGGTAAGTTGTCTCCGGCTAACGTGGCTAACTAAACTGCGCCACCATTAGTAACATGCACAACAGTATATGGGCCAAGCCAATGCATTTTAAATTTTCCAGGAAATTTCATGAACTTACTATCATACAGGAGGACAAGGTCACCTACCTGAAAGGACTTTTTCTTGATGTGGCGATCATGCCATGCTTTTCTCTGTCCTTCTGCACTTGCTGGTGAAAGACTACAATGTAGCGATCCTCTTCCAATCCAACCAAGTGTAGAAGCCTTTCTTCTATTGTTTCTTCGTCCTCCATGCCTGTGAATACAACAATCCTTAAGCTTGGTACAATGTATTCCATCGGCATCACAGTTTCCTATCCATAGGCCAATCTAAAAGGTGTATGTCCTATCAGCTTCTTGCAAGTGGTCTTGTATGCCCATAATACAGTTGCAATGCGCATATCCCAATCATCCCTATTTACATTGCATACCTTTGTCAGCGCATTTTCTAGTACCTTGTTGAAAGCTTCAACAGTTCCATTGGCTTGAGGATGGTACGGTGTACTCCTCTGATGATAAATGTGGAACTCTTCAGTAAGGGCTTCAATAGTTCTGTTCAAAAAGTGAGTCCCTTGATCACTCATCAAAATATTTGGGCATCCAAATCTAGTAAGGATGTTCTCGAAGATGAACTGCGCGACAGTAACTACGCTACAGTCCTTCACTAGTTTAGCCTCTTCCAATATGGTGAGATAATCAGTCGTGGTGATAATATATCTTGCACCAGTCCTCTTTCCCGGTGGGTTAATCGGTCCCACGAAATCAATAGCCCATTTGTCAAATGCATGTAGTGTCAACTGTGGTCTTAACGGCATTTCGTCTCTTCGCGATGGCTTTCCCGTTCTCTGACAAACATTGCAACCCTGGCAATGTTCCTTTGAATCTTTATGTAGTGTAGGCCACCATAGCCCTGCTCTCAATATCTTATGCGCAGTAGCTCTACCTGCGTAGTGTCCTCCTAATACACCTCAAATGTGCATCAGCCAATATAAATGGCTTCTCATGCTCCAATACACATCTGCACAGTACTTCATCTGGTCCCAACTTGTATAACTATCATGCGATGATAGTGAAGTATGTTGCTCTGACTACCAGCTGCTTCTTTTGCTGCATAGTGAACTTTGTAGGTGCCAACCATGTAGTCAAAAAGTCTACAATATCCTTGTAATAATCATCAGCGACTTGTATGGTTAATAACTACGCGTCAGGTAGATTGTCTTCAAGATTGGTGGGTTCTTCACCTGACTCAATCCTTGAGAGATAGTCAGGTCCTAAGTTCAATCTTCCTGGCTTAACAATGATCTGAAAGTCATATTCTTGAAAGAGTAACAACCATCTGCAGATTCTTCCCCCTAACACTAGCTTATTGACTAGATACTTTAAAGCTGAATGGTCAGTGTAAATGGAGAAGTGTGCACCCAACAAATAGTGTCTGAACTTCTGGAGTGCGTAAACCATAGCTAGACCCTCTCTTTCTGTGGTTGTATAGTTCTTTTCAGCTAATGAGAGCTTCCTGCTCGAGAATGCAATGGGATGGTCAATGCCTCCCTATCCTAGATATGCTAGCACCACACCAAGTGCAATGGACAAAGCATCCACGTGTACATGGAATTGTTTGTCCCAATCCGGAAAGACAAGGATAGGCGCAGTTACCATTTTCTCCTTTAGGGTGTCTAGGCCTTGCTCACATTCTGCGTTCCATATGAACTGCGCTTCTTTCTTCAGCAGCTTCTCCATCGGCACGGTTATCTTTGCATAACCCTTGATAAACTTTCTGTAATATCCAATATGTCCCAACGTGGTGCGCAGTTGTTTTACTGAATTTTGCGCTGGCAGGTTCACAATAACTGCGATCTTCGCAGGCTCAACCATCAAACCTTGTTTACAAACAATGTGTCCCAATAGAATTCCATAGGGCACACAAAAGATACATTTCTTCAAATTCAAAGAAATCTGATGTTGTCAGCATTTCACTAACATCATTCTCAGGTTCTCATAGTGGTTCTTCAATAACCCAAAGACAGTCCAATCATCAAAATAGACTTCTAAGAACTTATGGATAAAGTCCTTGAATGCAGCCTCAACAACTCTGGAAAATATAGCTGGTGCATTCTTCAACCCAAATGGCATAACTGTATACTGATATGATCCCCATTTAGTAGCAAATGTTGTCTTATTCCTATCTTCCTCATCAATCCTTATTTGATGGTATCCAGAAAATCCATCAACAAATGAATAGGCCTCATTTCCTTCGACGTTGTCTAGGACTTCATCTATAAATGGGGTAGGAAATGGGTCATGTAGTGAAGCATCATTTATATTTCTCAGATCTACGCAGATTCTTATTTATCCTTTTGTCTTCTTGTCCTGGATAACCATAGGGCTTATCCATTCTGATTCCTCAACTGGCTCAATGATACCTGCATCAAGCATCTTATCAATTTCTGCTTTTACTCATTCTTTATATCTAGGATTCAGTCTATAAGGCCTTTGCTTAACGGGCTTCGCGCCTAGCTTGAGAGGTATCTTCATGACCCCCAAGTCTCCCAAGATGCCTTTCATTTCTGCGAACTTCATCGGAAACAAATCATGATACTCATGTAGAAGGTCTACGATCTATGCGGCCGTTTCATCATCCCAGTAATCTCCAATGGATGCGAACTTCGGCTCTTCGCTTGTGCCAATGTTCACTTTCTTCGTCTTGATCGGACCACTCATATCTATAATTTCAAGTGGAGGTCCCTCTACATCGCTCGCTCCCTCTGATTCAAGTATATTAACATTACGCGGATCCTCCTCATCGCTTTCCTTTGGATATTCTGCATCTTCAGCGAAGTTATAAAATTCAAGGGCATGCTCTATCATTATTTCCCACTCTGGCTGTAGGTTTACAGGTACTTTTACGTCTTGAATTATCCTGTCTTTGATAGCTTCTAATGCCTCGTTTGTACTTGGGCATTCTTCCTTGAATATCATTTCTTTAATAACCTGCAAAGCCTCATGTACACTTATACAGTCATCTTCAAAACTGAATGTTCTCTGTAAATTCGCAGTCAACATAGACCAATCTGTTGTGCCTCTGCGAAGCTCTGCGTTTGTGTACCAATTCATTGGAATCTGCTTCAATGTGTGCACAAATAGATGAACCCATTTTGTCTGTGGTCTGTTTATCCATGCTTGTGAACAGATCTCTATGTGATCCCTTGGATCTGTTTGTCCATTATACTTTTCCATTGTCAGTGGGACTTTCTCCGTCAATCTGATTTGCATCATGTGTCTGCACTGATCCCATGTGGTCAAATTTTTCTTATGCCCAGCCCACCATCTGGCAGGTGTAGCGCGCAGTGCCATATCCAATGCTGGTATATGATGTTTAGCTGCAACTGATACAGTATATTCTTGAATAAATGTATAGACGTTAGTCGAACCATCATAAGTGGGGATTGGACTTACCTCTATTCCAATCCAATGCAGTGACTTCGTGATCTGCGCGCATATTCTTGCAGATACTTCATGCATTCGGCTTTGCCAGTTCTCCAATCCTGCGTTGGAGTCTGATACGCAAGAAATGTCACATCACCAACTAAGTGCTCCATCCATCGTAGGATTGATGTAGTCATCCTGATTCGCATTCATTTTATAGGTGAGATCGAGGTCCTGTTCTCTACCTTCTTCATCTATCGGCTCACTGTATCTTTCTCCTTGTGAAGGGTACAAAGGTACGATGACCCTGAGATCCTGCCCTTCAAAGATCATCTTCTTGGTTTTCAGGTTTATGATCGCGATTTTATCTATCGCCCACTATCCCCAATAATGTTGGATATGGGTTATTGTCGCATGTAATCTCGATAACCTCGAAGTCGGCTGAACTTCTGACTCCATCAATATCCACAAGTAGGTTTGAAATCCTTCCAAATGGAATCACTTTCTGTTGATTTTCTAATCTCAACTGGATAGGTGACCATGCTATTCTTGGTCTCCCCATCTGTTCCCATGTCGGTTTGCTCAAGACATTTACTTCGGATCCCAAGTCAAGGATTATCTCATCCATCTCATAATCTCCAATCTGTGCACTAAGCCTCATTTCTCTTCCTGTTCTCTTATGGCTCTTTATCTGATGAACTGCGATCTGAGCAGTATTCTTGGAACTGCGCGGTTCATATTGGTTAAGTAAGTGTTGCAATTCTACTAAAGCATCTTCGCTTTTCAGCAACTCCATATAGCTCCGTAGGAACTGCGCAACAAAAATCCATGTTTCTGCTGCGGTACTTGTTTGATCATACGTTACTGGAATATCTTTCATATGCGATGTTTCACTTCGCAACGGGTTTCTAGATGTCACGGGTGTTGGTTCTTTGAAAGTTTCTTGTGCTTCTGCTAAGACTTCCTTGTTTCTTTCTAGATTGAAAGCAGGTGCTTTCCCAGTAGCTTTTCTGATCCAGACCCCTTCAGCAGGAGTCTGCTTAGCCTGACCATTCCCAAAAATCGAAGCTTCTGGTTCTTTATCTCTTCCTATGGAAACACCACTTCTCGTCACAGCATTCACATTTTGATCTCTCGCTCTTTTCTCTGCTGCAATCATCTGAACATTCAGGTTCGGTGCTTCTTGCTTCCTTTTATGCATTTCTGCTGCTAACACTGGGCATGCTTCAATGACATGATCAAAAGATTTACAGTAACTACATGTAGTACAATCATTTGTACAATATCTAGATAAGTGACCTGGCTGGCCACAGTTATAACAGATCATCTGCCCTCTACCTCTTCCTTGTCCTGGGCCAGTATTTCTTCCTCTTCCACGGAATCCTCCACTTCCTCTGTATGCGCCTTGATCATACTGTGCATTATCCTTGTTCTGCGGTGTTTCTTCTTGAACTCTGTATACATTGTGCTTCCTCTCTATCATCGGCTCATATGCTCGACAGTTAGAATCATCATGTCCAACTGACTTACAGAAATTGCAATACAAATTCTTGGGTGTTCTTACATATTTCTGTAGTAAATAACAATCCTCAGGCCGGTGTCCTCTAGTTCTACAAATCTCACACCATAGCCCTTGCTGCTGATTTAGTGGATTCGGTGCTCCACTATCAAGGTACTCTTAAAATAGAGGGTAGTGTTCCTTCGGGTGTCCCTCTCCCTTGCATCTTGTACACCAGACTTCTTCTCTGGTCTCCTTTCCTTTCTTTATGTCCTGTAACTGTAGTGTTAAGGTTGCTAGCTGATTCTGGATTTGGACCATTCTTGTGCTAGTCTCTCCTATAGGTGAAGCTTCTAATTTCGTCACGATCTCCAAGGCTTCTTCCTGCGAAGCAACCTTCTATTGCATCAGCGGTAGTCTAATATGGGGCAACAACGTGGCTATGAACCACTCCTAGTGCTATTGCGATGCTATGTCAAAACTGACCTGATCTAGTAATGTTTTAAACTTCTGGTCAAATTCGTAGACTGTCTCATTAGGTTTCTGCTTAATCTCATTTAATTTTGTTATACATTGTGATTCAGACTTTGGATTCTTGAACTCTCTTGATAGGGCATCCTTAATATCCACTAGAGTTCTATTATGTCCCTGAGAATACTTCATGAACCAGTTCAAGGCTCTATCCCTAAATGTAGTGATGAGCTGCGCTTGCTTCACAGCATCATCCTAAACCTGCTTGACGCTCCACACGGCTTCACATAGAAACCAATGTTTCTCAGGGTCTTCTAGACCCGTTCCTTTAAATATCGACAGTTTAATATCGTCAATCATTCTCCTTCTAGGTGGTACGGTGTTCTGCGCAGTGTTCAGTGCGGTGTTCTGCACGGTGTTAGGGATACTACTGCGCTGAATGTTCGAAGTTGGAATGTTCTGAGTACTCACTCCTGCGATGTTACTGGTATTGACGCTCTGAGGATTTTGAATATTAACAACTGGAGGATTTTGAACTGGCGGATTCTATGAAATAAGGGGCGCAGTATTAACAACTGGTGGATTTTGCGGAGTCAGAGGCTGAAAGGTAGCTGATGGAGGTGTTTTCTGCTTATCAGGCTCAACATCTAACTCAGTGTCTACACAGAGTCCATGTTCATTAGGGTTCTTCTGGGTTGTATACTTATATATCTTTCCACTTCTTAAATTGTGTGTATCTTTGTCAAAATCACTATATGTGTTATCGACCATTACAGACTCAAAAACAACTATGAATCTTATGCATTCTCAAAACTCCTTTTTCAACTAAAAGCATTTTGATATATAAACTCAGATTGTTCAGGTACTTACCTCTGAAACCTTTGAATAAATCTGCTTCGGCTGCGCTGTAGGACTTCAGGGTGTCCACAGCGAATTCTGTCACGAATCCTTGTAGTATGTTTTCAATCCAAAAGTCGACTTCTCTCGCGAGTGGACTATCTACTACTTTGAGCCTCTGAATGAGCTCTGGGGTCCACCCGGTAGGTACTCCTAGTTGGAAACATTTCTTTCTCTCTGCGAGTCTTGATAACCACTCGTGCAACTCGTTTCCAAAGGTTGCCCAGAAAATTTCGTGAATATCCTTCCACATGTATTTATTTAACCAATCTACGTCAGAGAGACGCGGATGGCTATTCTCCTTTTTGGAAAAATCTCTCTCTATCTTGTCTACCCAGTCCCATATTTGTTTCTTGTCTGGATGCCAATTTACGGTGCTCATCACCAGTTCAAGCGCAGCAACGGAACCATTTGTTGGCTGCTTATAAACTGTTCTTGAGGTTTTCTAGAAAGACCCAGGTTCTGCGCGGTTCAAGCAACCAACAAAACCCCTTTTCACCGGCCCTTTCGGCAACAATCTGCGAGCAGACTGAGGTCTCATCCGAGGAGAAGTTATGGGAAGGTTGTGGAATCAGGTCTCCACAACCAGGTGATGCACGCTTCAACGGAATGGGGAACTGGGGACTACGCGAAGTTCACCTTCTTTGCAGTTAACACTTATGCAATAGTGCATCCACGGACTGCACAGCTCGGAATGACTCTTCGACAGTAGGACAACGCAACTGAGACTGCGCTTCCTCTTCGGCACCTAACCAACTTCAACAAGCTCTACTTAGTGCAAAATGACGCATTCAACAGCCTAATAGACTGCAAGCCTTGCAAACTTATACACTATAACAAACTACAATGTACTTGCACACTTCCGGTGCTACGCTTAGGGAATCGCACTATACAGACTTCGCTAGCTAAGTGTTTACCCGATTAACTTATGCATTCATATGACTTAGAAATACTGGTTCATTCAACATTCATTCACACATGTCGATACTTAACATATTATTCCCATCTTTTATCCTTATGGCGAATACATATAAAAGCACGGCACAAGAATTCATAAACAAGATCTTAACCATTCACATAAGAAAATACACAGATATAAATGCATGATCAATCACATAACACAGAATTTAACGTGGTTCACCCCCAATATGGGAGCTACGTCCATAGGAACTGTTTTTATATTATTTATGGGAAGGGTACAACAGTTCCAGTCTGCGCACTCAGCTGCAGACTCTCTTCTGTCTTTAGCAGGTCTCTGAGCACGCAGCTTGCAGAGCCTTTTTACAATCAATCTCTCAACAGAGATCAATATTCAACAATAATATCAATCTTGTCTAATCTCTAACCCTTTCCCTTACAAAATTTTCCCTTTTATAGATCGTGCCCGTAGGTCACGTTTGTTACAATGCATAGGCAAAAAACCCTAAGGTTACCCAAAACTGGTGCGGTTACCTGCCACCCTGCCTGTCACAGTCGACAGCTTTCTCCACTTGCTTCAGGACACCTTGTTGGGCCACTCGTGGCTCACATGCCCTTCTGACAGCCGTAGTCATCACAAAAACGGTTACAACTGCATCATGGCCTGTCTCTTTCCGTCCCTTTGGCCTACCTGTCGTCGTCGACTTAGTGGCTTAGCTTTTAACGGTCTTTCGCCACTCTCTTGATCCTTCTCCTAATAGTGTCACTTTTGTAAATCCTTCAATCCTATCCCAAGTTGTTCTTAAGGGGGGATGTTAGGATATTTAGACACTTAGGAGTTAGTTAAGATCAACTTGTGTAATATATCCGTTAGGGATAGTGTGTTTCTTTAGTATGCATTAGTATGCATTTGTAAATACTTAATCCGACGGTCACGCTATGTTCCCGACATAGAGTGATCCGACGGCTGAACTTCTCTTAGATCAAACCTAACATTGATCCATGGCTTAGCACCCGATTGGTCCATGATCTCTATTTAAATAGCATGGAGGGTCATTGTTTAGTTGATCGATTATGAGAAGCTCATTTGTAACTTTCTTTCTTTGCATAATAAATTGTCCCGTAGAAGCTATTTGGCCGGGGCCGTGGAGTGTTTCCCTCAAGAGGGTTTAAACCACGTCAAAACATCGGTGTGTTGATCTGTGATCTGTTTATGTGAAGTGGTTTCTCTTAGTGTCCGGTCCTTTGGTAGTACCCTGTGTACCCGAACATGGTATCAGAGCTTTTATGAAGTGTCGCTTCCGGTTATGATCTAGATCTTGAACTTTTGTTGCCGAAACTCGAAAGGGTTTCTAGTTCTGGTATTTCTGTGCATTTTGGGGTTGTGGGAGGTGTTCCATTGCGTCCGGAGCGTCGTTTCCATTGGGAAATAGTTTTCGTTTGATCGAAAACGGTTCCCGGTTGCTCCAGAAACGTGTATTTCATCAAATCTGAAGGTATAATGTTACAGTGACGCATTTTTTTATTTTGTTTTTTAAAAAGAAAAAATCTCATATTTCATCTTTTTTTACTGTTAGATTTTTTTGGGTTCGGATTGTTGCTTTCCCATCTGCGTATGCTCTTTGTCGTGCACCTTGAGCGATCTCGGCAAATCAGAAACAGAAAGGGAAAGGGTTTTTCTCGGCTGCGTATGCTCTTTGCCGTGCACCTTGCGCGATCTCGGCAAATCAAAAACAGAGAGAAAACGTAGACTTTCCGGGAAATCTAACAAGATCTAACTCCACAAGTGTGGAAAAGTTTTTTTTTCGATTTGTGGTTTGTTTTGCAGGAAAAAGGGCAAGC
This sequence comes from Larix kaempferi, assembly GCA_027924585.1. Classification (NCBI taxonomy): domain Eukaryota; kingdom Viridiplantae; phylum Streptophyta; class Pinopsida; order Pinales; family Pinaceae; genus Larix; species Larix kaempferi. Next base: position 8,026,286 of record BSBM01000866.1, read on the forward strand.
ACGCAAACCGAGCAAGAAGAGTTAAAAAAAAAAAAAAAAAAAACCCTTTCTCATTCCCATATTTTACATACCTTTTAATCTAGCTCACTTGGTTCAAAGTTGCTTTATTCCTTAATAGGTCTTGAGTTCAAGTCTTAGGAAGTTACTTTTAAAAGAAAAAGTGCATACAATTTCTATTTTCAAGTTATTTTATTGTAAAAGTGCATCTCACTTAAATAATAAAAAATAAAAATACAAGTGAGTCACTTAAGTTTTTTTTTATTGTTGCACTATTTAAAAGTAATATCATTGTAAAAGTGAAATCACTTATTTTACAAAAGTGGTTCACTTAAAGCAACTTTCTTATAAAGTGATTGTCAAAAGGTTCATCTTGGGAAGAGGGGGGTTCTTTTTTTGCTGGACATTCTCTAGCTGCCACGTCACTATTGGGGACATCTTCAACAGTTTCTTTGTTCAAGCATAACTTCATCATACAGAGTCAGTTTTCAGTGCCGTTTTTTTTTTAAACCGCCTATTTTTTCGAGCTCTTCACATCCAGACTATTGGTTTCTGCTTTTACAGCCATTAATTTACAAATATGGCCACCCCTTGTGATATTCTACTTAACAGTTCCAACTATTTCTCATGGAAATATCGTATGGAGGATGTTCTACGAAGTAGGGGACTTTTCAGAATTACCTCAGGGAAAGAAAAAGAACCCACTGATGATGATAAGAAAATAAAATGGGCAAATAGATGTGATGAAGCTCGTGGATTGATTGGGATGTCAATCTCTACTGATTTGCGATTCCACATATCTGGAATTGATGAACCTAATGCTTCTTGGGACAAGTTGGAATCTGTGTTTGGTAAACACAATGAAATTCGAGGTCACCAACTCGAAAATGAGTTGATTTCTTTAAATACAAGTGACTTTTCATGCATTCAAGATTATTTATCTAAGTACAAAACTCTTAAACTCTTATGTGCAGAATGTAAGATTGAGAGGGAAGACAAACAATGCATTTATCATATTCTTTCCAAACTTGGACCTGCATATTCTGTTTTTGTATCTACATTTTACTCCATGAAAGCACCCTTGAATGCAGCTAGCTATCAAGAGCCTAGTCTTGAATCCTTTTGTGATTCCTTGATTAGAGAACAAGATAAACTCATTCATCTTGGAATAATCAACAATGCAAATACATCTGGGAAAGCCTTATTGTCCCAACAGAAAGAAAAGTCCAAGCCTCCCAATAAACAAAATTTTCGCAATAATAAGTCAAACAAGGGTCCCAAACCCTCTCAATCAGCTCCTTCTTTAAAAATGACAAAGGATCCAAGCCAAAAGGCAAGAAGACTGAGCGTCATTGCAACTATTGCGGGAAAGATAATCATGATGAATCTAAGTGTTTCAAGAAGATGGCAGCCTTGGAAGCAGCAATGAAGAAGCATCTTATCATATGGCTAAGGATCAAGCCATCTTCTTATAATGGACATGCACTTTGTACTTCTGGTTATTCTTATAATGCATCTTCTTCTTCTACTTCAAATGAATGGCTCATTGATTCTGGAGCATATTATCATATGGCTAAGGATCAAGCCATCTTTTCTACTATGCATGAATGTAACACCAAACAAATATTTGTTCGTGATGATAGATCTCTAAGTGTTGTAGGAGATGGAACAGTTCCAGTAGATAACGGTCATTTTAGTGATGTACTATGTGTTCCAAGAATTTCCTGCAATTTGTTATCAGTCTATCAGATCACTCATTCTGGTGAAGGTAAAACTGTGACCTTTACACCTCACCAAATTGTAATCAAGGATTTTCAAGATCCTCAACAGGTCCTAGCTACCGGAATTGTTGATGATATTAACAGGTTGTACAAGTTTAACAACTTTGGGTCATCACCTTTCCCTTCAGTTTTTGTTGCTCATAGTGATAACTTGAGCAAACTTTGGCATGAGCTATTTGATCACTTAAATTATCGCTCATTGCAACAACTATGTAAAGAAAATATGGTGACAGATCTTCCGATGGTATCTTGCAGAGATGGTGTTTGTTCCGGTTGTGTATTCGGAAAACATCATCGAGACAGTTTTAACAAACGTGCATCTTGGCACGCCTCGGTTCCCTTGGAGCTTGTGCATAGTGACTTGTGTGGTCCTCTTCCATCTGCTTCCTTTTCTGGTTTCAAATATTTCTTAAATTTCATTGATGATTACACCAGACGCACTCGGGTTTATTTCCTAAAACTTAAGAGCGAAGTATTTAACATGTCCTTGGCCTACAAGGCCCTTGTTGAAAAACAATCTGGTCATCAAATTATTAAGTTAAGATCTGACAATGGAGGAGAATATGTTAACAAACAGTTCACTACTTTCTGCATTGAACAAGGCATCCAACAACAGCACACTGTTCCATATACACCACAACAAAATGGTGTAGCTGAGCGGAAGAACCGCACTTTAAAAGAAATGGCTAATTGTATGATCCAATCTAAGGGACTAAGTCTTCAATTTTGGGCTGAAGCCATAAATTGTGCAAATTACATAGTTAATCGCACCCCCACAAAAGCATTACAAGGTATAACACCGGAAGAAGCATGGAGTAAAACTAAACCTGATGTAAGCCACTTTCGTGTGTTTGGTAGTGAAGCATGGGCTCACATTCCGGATGAAAAACGGAAAGCATTGCAGCCTAAAAGTGAAAAGTGCATATTTGTTGGATATTCTAAAGATGTAAAAGGTTATAGACTTCTTCAACCACATTCTCATGATATAATCATTAGAAGAGATGTTAAATTTGATGAAAATCTCTTGTCCTGCGAGCCTAACTTGGCGATTGTGCCATCTTTGGCCTGCGAGCCTGATTCGGCGTTTGTGCCTTTTTCTTCTTCTTCCAACTTCCTTGACAGGTTTCCAACTCCAATTTCTGATAATGACAGTGAGGATGAAAATCCACCTCCGCCTGCTCATGTTCCTCCAGTTGCACCAGCACAAGTGCTTCCTCGATGGGTCCGTTCAACATGTGAAGCAGCTGGTGATCTTTCCAGTGATCCTAGAGATCAACGTCGAACACATTCTCAGTTTCAGCGAGCCTCTACTCTTTTGGCTCAAGTTTTCGAGAATCATGATCCAAAAACTTTTGCAGAAGCTTTAGGGAATCCAGATTGGGATGCAGCCATGGATGAAGAATATCGTTCCTTAATGGCGAACGATACTTGGGATCTTGTACCTCTTCCAAAAGAAAGAAAACTTGTCAGATGTAAATGGGTCTACAGAACTAAGTATGCATCAGATGGAAGTGTTGAAAGACTTACGGCAAGGTTAGTTGCCAAATGTTTTTCCCAAGTTGAAGGGATTGACTACTATGAAACCTTTGCTCCCGTCGCAAAAATGAACTCCATCCGCCTTGTTCTTTCCCTTGCAGCCTTACACAACTAGGAAGTCCATCAAATGGATGTCAAGTCTGCCTTCTTACATGGTGATTTACAGGAGGAAATTTACATGGAACAACCTCCTGGATATGTTCAAGATAACTCTAGCCTTGTATGTCGCCTTAAGAAATCCTTATATGGCCTTAAGCAAGCTCCTAGAGCTTGGTATGCCAAAATGGATAACTTTCTCCTTGACACTAGTTTTTCTAGATGCCATTCTGACCCCAATGTCTATACCAAGAAAGTAGGAAACCATCTCATCAAACTTGTTCTATATGTTGATGACCTCATTCTTACTGGTAGTGACCCTAAGCTTATAACCCATGTGAAATCCAGTCTTAAACAAAATTTTGAAATGTCAGACTTAGGACATTTGCATTATTTTCTTGGTCTCCAAGTCCTGCAAACCAAAGAATGAATCTTTCTTTCTCAGTCTAAGTATGCTTGTGACCTTCTTCGTCGCTTTCACATGGAAGATTGTACACCAGCCCCTTCTCCCTTCCAGTCTGGAGTCAAACTTTCTGCCACTTGTACTTCACCTGAAGTCGATGCCACCTTGTATCGTCAGCTTGTTGGTAGTCTCTTATACTTGACTCATTCCCGTCCTGACCTTTCCTTTGTTGTTGGTCGTGTTGCCCGTTATATGCAGACACCTCATGAAAGTCACTGGAAAGTAGCTAAAAGAATACTTCGATATATTCGAGGTACAGTTCAGTTTGGGATTCATTACAGTACAGGGGGGAAACCTTTGTTGGTTGGTTTCACTGATTCAGATTGGGTCGGCGATCCTGATGATCGAAAGTCTACTACAGGTTATGTTTTCAGTCTGGAATCTGGACCTATTACTTGGGCTTGTAAGAAACAACAAGCTCTTGCTCTTTCTTCAGCAGAGGCAGAATATCGAGCAGCAGTTAATGCCAGTCAGAAAGCTTTATGGATTTGACAGATCCTTTCAGAGTTTGGATTCGAGCAGCAGCAGCCTACTCCACTTTGGTGCGACAATCAAAGTGCCATAAAGCTTGCCAAAGATCCAGTTCTACATCAACGCAGCAAACACATTGAGCTACATATGCACTTCATCATAAATCTTGTTCATGATCGTGTTCTTGAAGTGCTCTTTTGCCCTACAGATGATCAAGTTGCAGACATCTTCACCAAGTCTCTTACATAAGCGAAGTTTTCTAAACTTCGATCTATGTTAGGAGTTCAGGAACTTGTCATTAAGGGGGGATAGGCTCTAATGCCTCCTTCCTTCTCCTAATAGTGTCACTTTTGTAAATCCTTCAATCCTATCCCAAGTTGTTCTTAAGGGGGGATGTTAGGATATTTAGACACTTAGGAGTTAGTTAAGATCAACCTGTGTAATATATCCGTTAGGGATAGTGTGTTTCTTTAGTATGCATTAGTATGCATTTGTAAATACTTAATCCGATGGTCACGATATGTTCCCGACATAGAGTGATCCGACGGTTCAACTTCTCTTAGATAAAACCTAACCTTGATCCGTGGCTTAACACCCAATTGGTCCATGATCTCTATTTAAAGAGCATGGAGGGTCATTGTTTAGTTGATCGATTATGAGAAGCTCATTTGTAACTTTCTTTCTTTGCATAATAAATTGTCCCGTAGAAGCTATTTGGTCGGGGCCGTGGAGTGTTTCCCTCAAGAGGGTTTAAACCACGTCAAAACATCGGTGTGTTGATCTGTGATCTATTTATGTGAAGTGGTTGCTCTTGGTGTTCGGTCCTTTGGTAGTACCCTGTGTACCCGAACATCATCGTCGACTTAGTGGCTTAGCTTCTAACGGTATTTCGCCACTCTCTTGACAGGTCGCTTTAATTTGCCTTTACACCACTCCTTACCCACTGCCGGGAATCCTGGAGTCGCTTACCCAAAATAGGTCGCTTTCATAGCTCGACCTTCCCTTATACTTTTTACCCAAAATAGATGTTGCGCATCAGCATAGTTGCGCATTCCTGACTACGCAATCCGAACTGCGCATTCCCCAAAACTGTGCCATCTGACTTCGCAACCCGAACTGCGCACTTGTCAAAACTATCCTTCTTCAAAAGTATGCCAACTTGGGCCATGCCCAACAAGCGGAGTCTCCATAATCGTAGGTGAGCCAAAATATGAAATCACATGCCCTAAGGAGGTCCCCCAAAATGATGCGGTTGGACCAAAAGCAGTTTCCATCAAGTCTTTTGGGGGTCAAGCGTAGATCAAGTAGACAGATCTGGGGTTACCTTCAAGCGAGTGATGAAAAGATGTGTCATTCGAAGGAGGTCGTTCCACCAGCAATGGTCTGTAGGAACTGTGGTAGGCGGAATTACAGGAGGAGAAAATTTGCCTCCTGATTCAGGGATAGGAATTCCTTCTTCACGTGATTCAAATGTAGTAGGTCGATCCATGCTTACTCCTCAGTTTTCCTCCTAACTAAGGGGATATTCAGGAGGTAAGTTTAGTATTCTGCAGGATCTTCTTAAGGGTTGATCATCCAGGACAGCTGATGAAAATTTTCTCCTAAGAGTCTTCTAAAGAAAAAAAACACCTCAAGCACTACTCAAGCTAAATCCTCAAGCAAACTTATATGATTGGAAGGATTTGAAATCCAGATCCTCATAGGATTGTCAAGGTGTCACAACTCGCGATATACCACAGGGTCCAACCATAATACTAGGCCCAATATTTCAGAGTGCTAACCAGGGAGGATTAGGACTGTACCCCTAGCCATATTACCGGACTACCTAGAAGTACGTGCGTAGTAGATCCCCGAGTGTTGTTCTCGATTTATTTCCACGCCAAGACGGCCAATGGTTGACTCAGATAGTTCTAGGATCCTAGTGGGGTCTCCTGATATACTCAAGGTACGTGGGAGCTCAAATCCATAGTAGTGGTGTCTAATTCACATCCGTACGACAGGAGCCTTCCTATATACTGTTGAGTACGTGAAGTACATTTCTATATACCCGAAGGTATGTGAAAGGTCGTTCGATATACCGACTAGTATGTGGAAGAATTGCAAGCCCGGGGGATGCAGTGCAGGAAGATAACAATAGTTGTTACGTTTTAAGACGTCGAAACACGTCTCTGACCTATCACACGAGTTTCTAAATATTTTAACTTAAGATACCACGTTAATTTTATCTTGTATGGTTAGGTGAATGCATGAAGTGTAGACTTGTAAAGTAAACAAAAATGCACACCTATTCTAAATGAAATGCAAATTGTTCGTTTTTACGACAAAAACTAGCTAATGGAAGGAGAAATATTTTCTTTTCTGAGAGTAAATGAACAAAGTACACTTTTTACTTTCTCTTCCAATCAAACCAAAATACTACATACACTCTTTCATTTAATCCAACAAAACAAAAATAACATACCAAACCAAAGATATTTTTCTTTTTCTTTTCAACTAAGCTAAATCTCCAAGAAAAAATGAAAAGATGAACTTCTTTTGATTGCAATAATTCAAACAATTTCGAACCAAGGAGTAAAAGATGTAGAAATAAACCCAAAGGACATTGGAGTGTTTTTCTTTTTCAAAAATATTTGAGAAGATCTATTTTCCACTTAATATTTATAGAGATGCAACACACTCTTTTACAACTAAGGAGAAATATGCACAATATTCAACTCTTTCAAAATCTCTTAAATGATTTTCAAAAACACAAAAGTTCTTTTTCCAACAATTGGAAGCAATGAATTTAAGGTGGAGAAAGTAAGAATTTTTTTATTTTCTTTACTAATGCACTTAATAATTGTAACAAAGATGCAATTTCTTCTATCTCGATTCAAAACATGAGATACACTCATTACTGCAATATTTAATCAAACAGAAGCTCTTGAAAAATCAAGCACCCAATCAATGAAATGACTCAAAATTCACACCCAATCTTACGAAAATCACAACAACAGAAACTCTTCAAAGACTAAAATTTGAAGCAACACAGATCAGGGATATTCAACAAGTCACAAGACTATTTGTACTTGGGAGGGATTGGGGACACCCAAGATCAAGGACACAACCACTTGACTACCCAGGACTGTCAAGAAATCTAATCAAGCTCCAAATCTCAAAATAAAACAAAGAATGAGAAAATACAAATCTAAGGAATTCTAATCTTAATATAAGCAAGACACGGATCCTAGAAGACCAAATAAAACCAATTTTTGTGGGAAAATCCAAGTCTAGACACCAAGTTTACTGGGTGACACAGGTTGCAAGCACACACCAGGGCATCATAGCCTCAATGACACGATCTGTAAACATGAAAAGCGCGTCAATGACATTGTCTGCACACATGGAAACTGCGTCGGTGCCGCAGTCTGCTTTAAGGTAGAGTGCATCAAAATAACAGAGACACGGGTATAATATTACCCAGGTGTGTCGGGAAAATTCTAGATTTGAAAAAAATCAAGAAATACCAATCAAAAAAAGGTAATGGGTTGAGCAAAGGATTCCTAATGGAGGCTGGATCGCCCAGTAACTCACAGCGGAATGGATCCAATCAAGAAGAGGAAAGTAGAAGGCTTGTGAGGCTAAGTAAGAAAATGTAAATCATAATTCAAATAACCCAAATATAATGCATTTAGCGCTCCCCAGTATGGCGCCAATTTTGTTACCAGACAATCCGTATTAACCAATACATAACACATAAATCTTTCCTAGATTAACCAAATTGCAAAAGGTATGGGGGAATGGTTTACCTTGTGATTGTAGTGATATCTCCTTGTTTGATGTAGATCCTGATCTTTGACTGCAAAACAATGCACAAACAAGCGGAAACATACAAATACCAATAATAATGATATGAAATATGGATTAATCTAAACTAGTAGTCAAAGAAACCAATTCTAAAGATTTTAATACAAGAAGACTTTATGGAAAGAATATGTATTATTGAAAATGAAATAAATACATAGGGAGAGATTACAACTAATCTTTGACGTTGCAACTTCTTCCAAATGGTCCTAGCCTCAAAGGTCCAATATTTTTTCCTCCTAATGGATGAAAGGGAATAAGCTCTAGCAGAATTTCACCAATGTTTAGGTGCTCTATCTTTCTCCCCCTAACTACGGAGAGAGGGATTGTATATATAGGCTTAAAGGGATAGAATATTTTGAGGATTTGTGGGAGAATCTCAAGGGATCATCCCAAAAGGTAAGGGGATCGAGTGCCAACTTTCCTAGTTCATAGGGATAAGCCTCCACGAAGCCATGGGTTCTAGAAGCTGCCTGAAGCTTCTCTTTTTCTTTTTAAACTGACAGTGCCACACTTTTTCCAAAGGCAACCTATGTCTTTGAGGAGTGACACACTCTATTCAAAGGCGGAATGGGTCAGTGACACACTTTGTCAATGTGCAGAGCGCGTCACCTGGAGTCTGATGCACTTTGTCAATGTGCAAGGTGCGTCGGGGTGACAACAAAGGGAAAAAGGGTAACCACAAGTCTTCCTTTGATCAATTTGTCTTAAGTGATTTACGAATCAGAGCAAATGAAGGACACATAACTCATGATGACGAGATTTTGGTGTAACACTATACATATATATATATACTTTTAATTACTATATTTATCACACATATTATACAATTATATATATATATATATATATATATATATAACATTTATTTTATGCTATATTCAATATCATATACCCCTCATCTATCTTATACCACATATTATGTTATACATATTTGAATTTATGTCATATATATACAACATTATCATGCACTACTATAATACCTACTTACACACATAAAATAAAGAAATAAAATTAAGAGAATATGAACCATTAAGGACAAGTTGCTCATTTCCTCCAAAAATAGGCAAGGAGTTACATCCCCATAAATAAAATAAATAAATTAGAAGAGAATATGAACCATTAAAGACAAGTGGCTCATTTCCTCCAAAAATAGGCAAGAAGTTACATCTCCATAAATCAAATAAATAAAATAAAAGAGAATATGAACCATTAAAGACAAGTGGCTCATTTCCTCCAAATATAGACAAGGAGTTACTCACATACATTGAAAATAAATATAAAAAGGAAGATGGAACTGCAGTGAACGTATCCGTTCACTAAGTTAATAGTCGAATCCGACTCTCATATTGGATAATAAGTAAGAATAATATATTAGATGATAGGATAAAAGATAATATGTTACAATGATGGCCCTGCCTTAAATATGGCTCAGGCATTTGATGTTGAGGAGACGCCTCATTTCATAACCTAAATTTAGTTAACCTAATTATTAATTATTTAATTATTATCTTATTTTATGTTCGTAGCATTGCCACTCTCTTAGAAAGTGTTTCAAGAAGATTTAAAGGAAGAGATGAAAAATAACAATGCCGTGCTTAAAAAAGAAATCAAAGATGAAGTTGTTATGGTACTAGAAAGAAGGTTGAGTGAAAAATTTGACACTCTGAACGAAAAAACAAAAAGACTTGGATGACAAAATGAGTGTTATGACTCAAAACATAAACACCATAACCCAGAACTTGAGCACCATGACGCAGAACCATAATATATTAATGGAGGTGTTACAAAGACTAACGCCTAAGACAGACCAAGTCAGCAGTCCAGACATGTTAGATGCCTCATTTCATATTTTCACAAAGGAAGCACTTGCCAAGAATCAAGAGGAATTGCAAAAAGAAATAAAGATTAAAAATGTGACGCTTAAGCAAGAAATAGAAACAAAAGTACTGCCAGATATGGAGGCACGATTAAACAGCCAAATAGAAGCTATCAGTAAGATAGTAGAGAATAAAAAAAATAAAAATCACCGCCAATAACGAAGTAGTTCAAATATGTCACTTACATCGTCCAGTAGTTCTGATACACCATCAAACCATAAAGCAAAAGGGAATCAATATCACCCTTACATAGTGTACCCACCTAAGGCAAAAATAAAGTTGTCAAAATACAATGGAAGTGAAGACCAATGCGTTGCTTGGCTAAACAAAGCGGAAGAATACTTCGACATTTACAATATTCAATCTGACGAGGAGAATGTGAAATATGCATCAATGCATATGGAAGGGTACGCCTATAATTGGTACTTATGGTGGAAGAGAGACAATTTTGCCTACACCTGGAACTTGTTCAAAAATGATTTTTTTAATAGGTTTCAAGGTATCAAAGAAGATGAATTTTTTAGTAAACTTACCAGATTACAACAGGTTGGAATCATTGAGGAATTCACACATCAGTGGGAATCCTTATCGACATGAGTATTTGGGTTGTCGGACAAACAAAGACTCGAAACCTATTTAGGAGGTCTTAAACCGTACCTTCAAAAAGAGTTAAAGTTACATGACATACCTAACGTAGAGGTTGCAAGACATAAAGCAAAAGCCGCAGAACGCAAATTGGAAGGAATAAAAACAAGAGGTGATAACCATTATCGACAAGAAAAAGAGACACAATGTAGGTACTGTGCAGATACTTGGTCACCTGGCCATCAATGCCACAAACCTCAATCATATGCCTATGAAATGGAACATAGATCAAATTCATCTAACAGTTACTCTGATAATAGAAAAAAGAAGAAAAACATATGTCGTCGATGCGGTGATGATTGGATCCCAGGCCATAAATGTAGGAACAATCAGATAATACAGTACAAAATCATCAATGGAAAGGAAGTGCAAGTCTCTACACAAGAAATCATGTCCGATTCTAATACCGACACTGAATCTGAATGAAGGACGACATTAGGAAAATACTCAAGCTTTGAGGACAAAGCTTTCCAAAAGGGGAAGGCAATGCTGTGAATATTTAATTAATATTATTAATAGATTATTAGGTTATTAGTGAAAGGTTGTAACCCTTCGTTATGATTACTCAAGGCTTATAAAAGGCCATCTTATTGTAATTTTATAATCACCATCTTATATATTATTCTATTTATCATCCAATATAAAAGTCGGATTCGACTCTTAACTCCTTAACCGGACACGGTTAACTTAGTGAACGGATACGTTCACTGCAGGAACCACTATTAAGGCAAGTGGCCTATTTCCCCAAAATAGACATGGAGTTGCTCATCAATGTAACCACCACCATCCAAGTGGCATAAATAATCCTATAAAAGCATACCATCAATAGAAAATCTAAAATCCATATAGGGTATAAATGCCACTTAATAAATCATATTAATATTTAATAATATTAAAACTATATCATCTTAATAACTTATCATTAAATTAATACTGATAATAGTACATCGTACATACTATTATAATGACAATTATTTACTTATCAATTAATAATCATAATGTACCAGTAAATAAATGATACCACGTAAAGAATTTCAATATTAACAATTCAATGAGCAGTAAAAGAGGCAATGCATGATGAAAAAGCATTGACCAATCAAGTCACTGAACATCAAAAGAGGAAATGCACAAGCATCAACCAATCAATTCATTGAACAGTAAAAGAGGCAATGCATAAGCATCGACCAATCAAATCATTAAAGCAGTAAAAGAGGCAATGCACAAGCATTGACCAATCAAAACACTGAACAATAAAGGATGCAATGCAATGTGAACATGCATCCACCAATCAATCTACTCGATTATTAGATATACACCACATAGTACTTACCAACCAATCTATTGAACAATAAATATGCAATATTAAATCATTATAAAGCATACAACAAACTGATCTCTGAAGTGAGGCTTCTTATTCTTCCATTAACATGAGGGAGGTTAAAATTCTTTCACGACGAACATTTATAAATTCCCAATGCACATAAACATAAAATTATGATTCTGTAACGGGCCCAATAACCGTAGAGTTGGAACCATAGCTCTCATACCACTTGTAATGTCCCCCGGGGCTATCAAAGGGTCTTAGGGACATATCATTAGCTCTTGTCAACGATTACTTTTTTTAGGAGAGAAACATGAAAGATTATATGTATGTATGAAGATGGAGACAACTCTAATGTGTAATCCATACACCCAATCCTCTACAACACCTTATAGAGACCATAGTACTTGGGTGCTCATTTATTGTCCTTCTTTTGATGTTTAAGGGACATCTATTTGTATGGTTATAACCTCAAAAGTACACAAACACCCACTTCAAATTTTCTTTCACTGTGATGTTGATATTATTATTAGTTCATCTTATTTTGTTCTATAGCCAAGTTGTCATTTAATAGTTTGAGAACCTCTTGTTGGTGTTATCTGTGATCCTCCATTGCTTGAACCTTGCCTTTACATTTCAAGGATGATGTGATGGATGGAGGATGATAGCCATAAAATTCCATAAATGGGGAAATTATTTATAAAGTATGGAAGTACATGTTTTAACTCCATTCTATGAAGGGAAACCACTTGACTCATTGTATTTTTTATCAGATGAAAAGCAATGAAGATACACTTCTAGACATTTATTCACAATCTCAATTTTCCCATCAAATTGGGGATGGTAAGAGGAGCTATGAGCCAACTGATTACCCAAGCAAGAAAACATTTCCTTCCAAAAATTACAAACAAAAATTGAATCTCTATCACTTACAATAATCTTGGGGATTCCTTGTAGCTTCTGAATTATTTCCATGGTTGTTGCAACTTTTGTACTTGCTTTAAAAGGATGAGAACGAGAGAATAAATGGGCATACTTTGTGAGTATATCCACCACTAGAATGATGACATTATTTCCTTCATATTTTGGTAGACCTATGATAAAATACATTGAGACCTCTTCCCAACGCTAACTTGGTATGGCTAATGGTTGTAGAAGACTTAGTCTCCCCCTTATTCTATTGCAAAACTAAACATTTTACTACAAAAATTTGGACATCAGTTATAATAACTTCCCAAAGAAAATCATTCTTAATCCTATGGTAACTTTTCAAAAACTCTAAATGTCCTTCTATAGGAGAAGTGTGCAATTCCAAAAGGCCTTCTATTTGAGTTAGGAATTCTTACATAAATATAGGTGATCCTAATACCATAGTGAATAATTATTCCACACAAATTTATGTAATGCACCAGGGTCCTCTTTTAGTTGTTGACTCTTGTCTTGCATATCTTGTGATCCTATTTCCATTATATCCTTTCTTCTTCAACCCAGTCAAATTATAGAATGGAAATAGCAGAAAGTGAGCCCTTTGTGTCTTTTTCTTTCCTCCAAAGTGCATGTACCACCACATTTTGTTTTATTTTTTTGTAGATAATTTCAAAGTCATAACTTAGAATATTTTTAACCCACTTTTGTTTCCCTTCTGAAGATAATCGTTGTTCCAAGAAGTACTCAAGACTATCATGATATATTCTTACCTTGAATTGTCTTCGTATGAGGTAAGGAGTCATTTCTTAACTGCATGTAGTATGGACAACATTCCATTTTCATAAATAAAAATTTAACAATGTTGATTGATTCTGGTAAAAGTAACAATGTTTTATATGGTCGATATGATCTTTTTTGTTTAATTTTTATTCAGTTACATCTGATAATTCTAGTAGTAAGTTTAATATTTTTATAATAATTCCATCTAAAACATAAATCAATTAAAAAAATTGTAAGTATTGATTTGCAATTCCTATTATAAAAATCCAATAAATATGAATGTTATGTATTTGTTATCTTTCACTGTGTTGAAATATTTGTATGTTGGTATTATAGTCATATTTATGAAAAACATAATAATGACAAGTTTAATAATGAAATTATGTTCCATTATTAAATTATGAAAAAACATAATAATGACAAGTTTAATAATGAAATTATGCTCCATTATTAAATAATTTGGGTGAATGTTTTGAAACATTGTTTCTAATTACATTTATGATTGTAGAAATCCAATTCTTGAGAACAAATTGAAGGAAAGTAATCTATGTGATGATGAACATATTTATATTATTACAAACTTATAACGATGAAGACATGAATAGTGAGTACTTGTAAATGATGTGAATCCCATTTTAAAATATTTCAAATATATAAATTAAATGTGATTGAAAATTTCTATCATTTTTAAGAGTTTTATTTTATCAACATATCAAAGTTTCTACAATTATTAAAAATATTTGAAAAATTCAAAAGTATGTTGTTTAATATATTATATGTTTAATAGAAATTATTTAGAGAGAGAGAGAAAATGAAATGTATTGATTTGCATATAATGAATATCTTCACATCTAATTATTATGTATCTTATACATTTATTATTTTTAATGTGTGGTTAATGATTTGTGCTTTGTTGTTGGAGTATACAACTATGAAAATTTAGTTAACAATGAAACAAGTAGTAATTAGAGATTCAATATTCACATTTTTAGAATTTGACTTTGCATTTTGGAATTTAATTTTTTATATTCTAAATCTAATTTCAGAATCAGATATTGGCATATTGGAAATCATATTTTACACTTTATAAACCCTAATTTTACACTTTGGAAACATTGAATTCGACATATCTTTAAGGAGAATTAACCTATAATTAGTCTAAATTTAATGAAATGGTCAATGTTTATTCCATATATATAAAGGGGATGTAGTTTAGGGATCATCAATAGTTATTTGTAAAGATCAGGTAAAATGGAGGTTGCCCCCTTTAAGTTATACCATTATTTATTCATTTTTTATCATTTTAAAGGAGTAACATTACTTATTATTTATTCTTATGTTATTTCCATTATATCAACCGTGATGTTTGGTATCTAAGTGGATGGATTTGGCTCCTTTAAATAAATCATCTTACCATTTTCTCTAACTGTTTTTTTGGATCATTGGAATTGTGTGGAAATTTCAAGGTTGATAAAGGAAAAAGATAAGTAGATTGGGTAAATATTTCATAGTTGGGTTTTCCATATTTTTGGAGTTATGAGCTATATATGTAAGGTTTTTTTTCTAGTCCTAAAATTAGGCTTAAACAAGTGGTCTTCATAAAAGAATCATATATTAATATTATGTGGTCCAAATTATGTTCACTTGTAGGGTTGATATGAAAAAACATTGCGATATCTTGAGTTAAAATTTCATATATGTCGAAATTATAATTGTTGTGACATTTGTAGTACAAGTTAAGAGTTTTTCTTAATCTTGAAACCTTTCTTAAAGAAGAGGTTCTACAAAAAAAACTCATATCTAGAGATTGAGAGGTCTAATTGAAGTACGAACAATTCCATTAGAAGATTAATAAGTGTATTTCAAGTAAAAAATTTAAATATTGACATATTACAAGCATGAAATGTCAAGACATACAATCTCGCTCTCCTGAATTAGGGAAAAAATAATGGGTCCTGGTAATTCCACCATAACTTTCCATTGGAAGGTTCAAATTGCCAGAAATCAATGGGAGATTTGTGATAAATATTATAGAACATCTTATAAAATTTGTAGCAATATAATATTAGAAGTTAAAAATGTGTAATAGGTTCAAGGTTGTCTAATAGAGTAGACCCCAAATCAGGGATTTATCAGGTGTGTCAACTTAAGATTATCATATTGTTTATTGAAAGGTAAATTTGAGGTGATATAAAAGGGGTTAAAAGAAGAAATCATAATCATATGAGAATCTATATGAATCAATTTTACAATCATTTTAGGATAATTTATTGAATAAGTAATATTATCTTGGGGAGAAACAAGATTGTCTATGTAAGAGAAACAAAAGTAAAGAACTTTCCAAGTGAAAGAAGATATCAAGAGAAATTAAGGAATTCAATAATAATTGGAAGAATATACCAACAAAATATGCAACTTGGAAGGATGAGTTCTTCATACATATGCATCCATAGATAATCAATCATCGAGGGTGATGCTTTTTTGAAGGGGTGGGTTATGTTAATCCCCTAGGTATTGGGTCATTCCATTGTTATTGTTATATTATTATTGTCATCGTTGGTCAACCTATTATTTGTAATTGTACCGTGTGTGTGTGTGTGCGTGTGTGTTACTGATCATTAAGAGTTATTCGTAAAAGAAAGGTGTAACATTGTAACATTGCTATTCATTCACTTTTTATAATTCTCATGGAATTTGTTCGTATTATATTTGGGTTATTTGGACCATAACACACTGCATGTCACATGATTAGTTTATAGTTCCTAAGCCACTAAGTTTTGGTGTTTATGTATTTATTAGTAAAGAATATCCTTTCCAATATAATAAACCTTTGAATTAAGTTTGTATCAGACTCCAAGGCCAAATTTCCCATCTAGAAAGCTTGGCTCATGGTATAGGGTTTTCTTCATGGCCCATATGCCTTAGTAGCATCTCATTAAGTGCCCAAAGCTACCCTTAGAGTTATCCTTAAAGTATAGTTTAAGGAGGATACCCTTCCTTAAAAATAAAAATAAAAATTGGAATTAAGCTTATATCTCACTTATATGCCAAAGATTCCTTATGAAAAACCTATATCATATTCCAAAACCATGTTCATGACTCAAGTTCCTTAAAAGTAATTCATTTAAAGCAAAAGCCATTAGATTTTGTTGAGACCTTTAAATCGCTCTATTCTAATGTTAATCCTAAATATTCCATCCCATGGATATATGCATACTAATATATTTACAAAGTATGTGCACATTTCTTAAAAGGCCATTTTGTCATTTATGTGGAAAAAAAAGGCTTGTGCGTTTTCTACATAATCTCTCTTGGAACCCTAACGAAAATGAGAAAAACTAGAATGGAGATGACTCCGTAAGATACACCATTCAAAGGTTTTGCTTCATTGTTCATTTGTTCATCTCTATAGCATCACTATATTAGAGTTTCTACTCCATTCCAAGCCAGAGACTATTTTTATTTATTTAGTCTATTGTTAAATTCTAACGACTCCCTACAGTGAACATGAAAAGATCAATAAATATTTGTAATTTATGAGTACTCCATTGCCTTCATTGTCAGACTCAATAGATATACAATATACGGTATTCTAGTTGTTAGGAATAATAAGTAACCATGATAGATGTGACACTTCTCACACTAATGTTAGAGGTGTTTTCATGGAAAAAAGTATTCACTTTTAAAAATCCTACTCAAAACCTTGAAGTTATAGGTTGGGTCAGTTGCAACCTATCGTTATAGGTTTAAATTCCCAACCTATTGCTTCAATGTTCCATGCAAGATTTATGAGGGTGAATAATATTTTTCCATTTTTAGAGCAAAATATTTAGTGAATATATCACATTTGCATATTCATTCCAATATGGAGGAGTATATTTGCAATATAAAATTTCCAATTTTAAGTATATTTGTTATTTTAAATTGAAGAGTTCTCCTTTTGCCAATTTTTGCATTGAATTTGGGTGAAAGTCTTCGTATTGATGTGATAACATCTTCTCACATTTTAATATCAATTTGATTGACAATTTTCATGTTATACTTTGCAAACAATATTAGGGTATTTTACTGTAGTGGCATATCCCTATGTTGGAATTTTGTTCCACATTAATATTCCTCCACTTTGGGGTGCAAGTCCTTCACATTTCTTACTTATAATATTAACATTTCCTCATTCTTATAGAATTTTTTTAGGTTATGGTTGTTATCTATGTAATGCATTACATGTCACTAGTACTAGGGCACATCTGTGTGGACTATTTTTTTCCACATTAATAATTACTTTGTGTTTGCATCAACATGTGAAATATGTGTTAGGTGGGAATGTGGTGAATAATCTCATGTGAGAAATGGGTGGTTTATGACACATTACCACACAAAAAAAGTTATTGATCTTGAAACTAGGTTCAAGTTGCAAGTCCATTTTGTTGATGTGATAGCATCTTCCATCACTCCAATTCTTACATGTCACAAGTTTATATGATAGAATCCTCCATCACTTGATTTATAACTTCATTGATAGTACCAATGCCATACCTTATGGGGCCTTCTTTGGCTTGTTAAAACCTAAGGTTTTGCAAGTTCATCAGACCTCTGGATATTCTAGAGACAATCATTCGATATAGAAAAGTCAACAAGCGGAGCAGACACCTGGAACATCGATTGAGCAGTCAATTAGATGGTCGACAAGAACGTAGTCGGCTCGACTTCAATAGTCGACCATACTTTGGGACATTACGGATTTTGTGGAAACAGTTAAAACCAGTTACCCCTATTTGTGGACCAAATCCTCCTCACTTCACAGAAGTTTATTAGATATGGAGACTATAAAAGAATGACCCTATGGGTTATGTTAATATGCATAATATGGTTAACATGTATAATCAAGTATGCATTGTGATGTTCTGATCACAATCTATTGTGCTTAAGTGTTATAATGGTGTCTTTAGACACCACGCTTCTTCTTGGAATATTGTTCGCTTATGTTATTTTTTTTTATGTTATATAGTTCATGGTGAAGAGGTTCCCCAACATGGTATCGAAGCTGCTGGTTTTGACATAGCCCTATTGTGAACGATTCGTTTTGAGTCGGATCTAGGGTTGATCGACTATGGGATGAAGATTTCTTAATTGATAACTCTTCATGAACTTAGGTCATAACTATTTGATCAGAAGGATGACTTCCAAGATAGAACCTATTGTTCTAATTGGACATAATTATGCAATCTGGGCGACATATATGGAGACTTTGTGGAAAAGCAAGGGACTGTGGAAATACAAGAAGGCTGCTATTGTTGATCCAATGGATGTTGATGCGAAATTTATCATCGACGTAAAGAAGGATGAGGCTGTTGGGGTAATCAAAACCCACATTTCAAGGGAGATTCACTTTCACACAGGTTGGATCGACTATCCTCATGCTGTGTGGAATAAGTTGAAGACTCTATTCAGCAAGCTAAACGAAAGTCAAGTAATGCAGATAGAGAAAGAGTTGATCTCTATGGATTTTCTTTCCTTTAATCAGATCGAGGACTATTTAGTTCGCATCAAGGATCTCCAATTGAAATTGGGAAAATGTGGTAAGGATTTTACGAAAAAAGGATGGGAAGCTTATTGAAATGATCCTGATAAATTTGAAGACACCTTATGATGTCTTCTGCTCCTCCTTTCGCACCAGTTGGATGTCACGCAAGCAAGACGATAAGGATTTTACCTTCGATACCTTCCATGATTTGTTGATTAAGGACCACTAGAAGTTGCTTGAAGAAGGGAAGCTTGGTAGCAAGCACTAAGCTCACTTGTTGAAAATTAAGTTCAAGTCAAACCTTAAAGAACGTTGTCGACTAGATCATCGAATAGAATGTATCGACCAACCTACTAAAGGGAAGACTAAAGAGTCGTCATCAACGAAGAAGTATCAAAATAAGAAGACATGTCGGTATTGTGGAAAAGTGGGACATGTTGAGAAGAACTATTGGAAAAAATTGAAGGACATAAAAGGAAAGGTCAAGCACCTTGAGGACAGTGCCTCTACTAGTAGTCCGTCGAGCAACCAACCTATTGAAAATTATACCTTCTTTGTCAACACTTCCCAGGCATTACGTGCCCATACCACTCAGACCGAATGGATAGTTGACTCTGGATGTACTCATCATATGGCAAAGGATGCTTCTCTTTTCTCTTCCTTAAGTGGAGCTCATGAAGAGAATATTTATGTTTTTTATGATTATTCTCTCACAGTTCTGTGAAGATGTTGAATTTATGCATGTTTGAATATCCAATGTCTATCATGTGCCTAGCTTGACCACAAATTTGTTGTCGGTTGCTCAAATTACGAAGACTAAGAAGATCGTTGAGTTTTGGTCAAATCACTTTATCATAAAGGATATTAGGCTTGGGGGAGCAATTGTTGCTCCCCCAAGCCTAAGATCCTTTATGATCCCAAAGATGGACTTTATAATTTTTGTGACTCTCCCCGACCAACTACATCAACTGAAGCGACTACACCGAATGGACTGACTGCACTCATCACTCAGACCGATGACAGAAGTTGAATTTGGCATGAACGACTTGGACATATGAATTTTCAAAGTTTGAAGATAATGACAACTCATAATCTGGTCACTAGTATCCCAAATATTGTTCCACTTGATGAAGTTTGTAGAGGATGTGTGCTTGGAAAGAATCATCAGGTACCCTTTGATTCAGGGAAAGCATGGCATGCACAGAACCGACTGGAGCTTGTTCACAGTGATCTCTGTTGCATGAACAAACCTTCATTAGCAGGTGTGACGTATATTTTGACCTTCATTAATGATTTCTCTATATTTACATGGGTATATTTATTGAAGAATAAGAGTCAAGTCTTTGAAATATTCAAGGAATTTAGGGCATTAGCTGAAAAGCAATCCGGCTGACCCATCCAATGTTTGAGATCAGACAATGGTGGTTATTCAGTGAATATGTGAGTCGACAATTTGAAGAGTATCTCTTGCAAAATGGTATTTCTTGGTATATATTTGTCCCTCACACCCCTCACTAGAATGGATTTGTAGATAGGAAGAATCAAACTTTGGTAGAAATGACTAAGTACCTATTGTGGACCAAAGATCTCCCAATGAAGATTTGGGCAGAAGTTGTTTATTGTTCAAATTATCTCGTGAACCTTGTTCCAACTAGAGTTGTCGCTGACATGACTCTAGTCGAGAAGTGGAATGGTAGGAAACCTTTTTTCGAACACCTGAGAACCTTTGGATGTGTTGCTTGGGTGCATATTAGTGATAACTGCAGGAAGAAATTGGATGCAAAGACTCATGCTTACATCATGATGGCTACTCTAATGATTCGAAATCCTATAGACTATTTAACCCTATCAAACAACAAATCATCTTAAGCAGAAGTGTGTTGTTTGATGAGAATATTTCAGGTAATAAATTATTGAATTCCTCTTTTGGTCTATTGCACAATGATTTGTTTTACATTCTTGAAGAACTTGGATCAAAAGTACCATTATATGGATTTTTTACTGGACTGGCGAATTCTACTAGCGAGTCGATTGGTAGTCGGTCCACTGTGACTACAGACATAGACAACCTGCCTCCTTCGACCGACACTCATCGACATGAATCACCGTTAACATGTTTACCTCAGTGGGATGCTAAAACGATTGAAGTTGTTGGACTGGATGTAGGAGATGCTAGTATTGGTCGACAAACCCACAGTTGCAAACAACATGGAAGTGTTTCTTTGATGGCACGAGTTCTTAAAACTTGTGATCTTGACACTTATGTTGATGCTCAGGGAGTACCTAAATGGGAAAATGATATGACTGTCGAAATTGATTCTTTGAATAAGAATTAAACTTGGGAATTTGTTCCTCGTGTTAGTTTTTCATCATTTAATTCACTATGATCTAGGATCTTAACTGAGAGAACAACATGTACAGCATATCAAACACAAGAGACAAGAGACACAAATCATTTCACCGGGGAAAACCAAGAAGATGAAAAACCCTGCAACTTCCTCAGAGATAGAATGAGCACCAATACAAAGATCACCAAGATGAAACCCCAAAACAAGAGATAGTCTCCTAGAAGCTTCTCCTCCTCCACTTGTGCGCACTCCTCCTCTCTCTCACTAATGCAAAGTGAGTGAGTGAGTGAATGAATAGAATGAGAGAGTCATAGTCTCTATTTATACAATGACTTGACTTTCCTTTTACTCTAACTGGGCCGACCTCCCTTAGGAGAGTCTAATAACCCATTACCACTTGTCACTGGGTCGACCCCACTAGGGTGGTCTAATAACCCTTTAACCCATGCTGGGCCGACCCCTCTAAGGTGGTCTAATAAACCATCAAATATAAGTTACGACACTTATAATATAACTTGTGACACTTGCAAATACAAATGACAACACTTCCAATCAGAGGAATAATACATCTCCGTTGGGGATACAATAAAGTACAAATGTAATACATACAATATACAAGTGAATATCTTCTGAAGTTACAAATACATCAACACTCCCTCTTAACTAGGAAGGTATTCTCTTGACACAAGTCATCAATACATATAGGCACAAGTCTTCAATACTGGAGCTGGATCATCGTCACTGGATCACAGAGCATCATCATCACTGCTGTTGTACTCGTCATCTCGATCACTGGTGCTATCTCTCAATTCTTCTCGTCATAGGAAGTTCTACAGATCCAGCTCTTTTTCATGCTGGATGTAGGCCTAGCCTCCTGTAGGTCTTCATCATCTCAGCGAGCTGGCCATCCTGTGGAATCCTCGGGGCTGATTACGTGCGTCAACAAAACCTCGAAAGAGAATCCCAGGACTGATTACAAACTTACTGCTCAACCTATCGAATCTCCGAGGACTTTTACATGTGACCTCCACAAAACCTTAAAAGAGTGTCTTGCGACCTGCAATATCTCTAAAGAGCATCTGAAGACTTTTACGTGTCTAGCACAACCTGTCCAGATCTCCACGACTGATTACATGTGATCTCCACAAAACCTTAAAAGAGTGTCTTGCGACCTGCAAGATCTCTAAAGAGCATCCGAGGACTTTTACGTGCCTAGCACAACCTATCCAGATCTCCAGGACTGATTACATGTGGTCTCCACAAAACCTTAAAAGAGTGTCTTGCAACCTGCAAGATCTCTAAAGAGCATCCGAGGACTTTTACGTGCCTAGCAAAACCTGGCTGGATCTCCAGGACTGATTACATGTGGTCTAGCAAAACCTTAAAAGAGTGTCTTGCGACTTGCAAGATCTCTAAAGAGCATCCGAGGACTTTTACATGCCTAACACAACTTGTCTGGATCTCCAGGATTGATTACATGCTACCCTCGCACAACCTGTCCACGGCCACGGAGTATCATCCTAATACTCATGATCAACCTGATCATCCTCGCACGGAGCATCATCCTGATACTCATGATCATACTGATCATCATCATATAGTACATCATCCCAATGCACATCATCACATCACATGATCGTCCCGATCATCATCATAGCATCATCCTAATGCATATCATCATCACATGATCATCTGGATCATCATCATAGCATCATATTGATGCATATCATCATCGCATGATCATCTCGATCATCATCGTAGAATCATCCTGATGCATATCATCATCACATGGTCATCCTGATCATCATCATAGCATCATCCTGATGCATATCATCATCACATGATCATCCTGATCATCATCATAGCATCATCCTTATGCATATCATCATCACATGATCATCCTAATCATCATCATAGCATCATCCTGATTCATATCATCTAGAGCACGTCCTGATGCATATCATCATCACATGATCATCTTGATCATCATCATAGCATAGCATCGTCCTGATTCTCATCACACAGCACTTACATACACAGCCATGGGAAGGATCCTCCTACCACCATGCTTGGGATGGCTCCTGCAAATGTGTCCCATCACTTCCTCCTCGAAGTATCTTCTATCTGAAGAACACCAAGCCTCTCTCTGAAGTACTCGAAATTCACTCTGGCTAGTGGTTTGGTCAACACATATGCAATCTGCTCGTCTGTCGCAACATACAGGAGATTCAATGCTCCTCTCTGCACCATATCCCTGATATAGTGATATTTGATCTCGATATGCTTCGACTTGTCATGGAACACCGGGTTCTTAGACAACTTCACACAACTCTGGTTGTCACAGAATATACAAGTAGCATCCAACTGGAGATCAAATAAATCTGATAGTAGCTTCCTTATCCATACTACCTCACAACTAGCCAATCAAGTTGGGACATACTCTACTTCGGCTGTACTCAGTGCTATGCAAGATTGCTTCCTGCTAAACCAAGAGATCACACTTGATCCCATACTGAAGCAGCACCTCGAAGTGCTCTTCCTATCTGCAACATTGCTTGCCCAATATGAATCAACATAACCCTCCAGGTTAAACTTTTGATTCGCATCATACTTGAGCCCATAATCAACCGTACCCTTCAGGTACCTCAGAATATGCTTTACCGCAATCAGGTGAACATGTCTAGGATCCGTTAGGAACTGGCTCAATGTGTTCACCGCAAAGAAAATATCTGGTCTCGTGTTCTTCAGGTACATCAAGGACCCAATCATCTGACTATACATCGTGGCATAAACCGACTCTGATGAAGGATCACTCAATAGCTTCAGTTTCGATGCCATAGGTGTGGCCATGGCCTTGCAATCCATCATCCCAAACCGCTTCAGGATCTCTACTACATACTTCCCTTGTCCAAGGAAGATTCCATTTGCACTCTGCCACACCTCCATACCTAGAAAGCAATGCATCATACCCAAGTCCTTCATCTCGAACTCAGCAGCAAGCTTCCTCTTCATGTCGGCAATCAACCTATCCTCACCTGTCACAAACGAGTCATCTACATACAGTAGGAGTATCACTGGATTTCCTTCCTCAACCTTGTAGTAAAGGTTGGAATCCGCTTTACTTTTGGTAAATCCCAAACTGGTCAGGAAGTTGTCTATTCTACCGTACCATTTCCTGGGTGCTTGTTTCAAACCGTACAAGGCTTTCTTCGATTTGCACACATGTGACTCCTTGTCATGTGTCTCAACTCTGAGTGGCTGCTCCACATACACTTCCTCTTCGACTACACCATTCAAGAAAGTTGTCTTGAAATCCATCTAGTGTATCTTCCACTTCATCACTGCAACTAGAGCAATTACTGTTCTGATGGAAGTGTATCTAGCTATAGGTGAAAAGGTTTCTTCATAATCTATACCTTCTTTCTGGGAGAAGCCACGAGCCACAAACCTTGCCTTGTATTTCTCTATGCTGCCATCTGCAACATGCTTGATCTTGTAGATCCACTTGGAAGTCACAACAGACTTCCCTTCTGGTCTTGGTACCACATCCCAAACATCATTCTTCATGATCAACTGGTATTCCTCGATCATGGCATCCTTCCATTACTGCATCCCGGATCCTGGGAACTTCAGATTCTTCAATATCTTCAATAGGTATTTTTCTGGATTTGTTGAGTCTTCGACACTTGTTCTTCGAAACAAGTCTCTCTTGTAGGTGATGGTACACGGTCTTTCCTACAAGACAAGTTCAATTGCATGATTAGAAACATCTCATAGTTTTCAGAACAAAGTCTTACACATAAGGACATATGTCATACAGTCATGCAATTATCTTAGCCAATGCTTCAATACAACATTTATCCATATCCCATAACTTTCTAGATGCCTTCCCTCTCTACCAGAACAATTTTAAGAGTGTGCACAACTCCCAACATGTCAGCAAAGAGGTTTCATTCTAGATAAGTAGCAATGGAATGTTGTACAGTACCATAGGCCACTTACCCATTACTATATTAGTAGTATCTTGTTCATTAATGCAATTTTCTAAAATGCATAATATACATCCTAAATATAGGAACATAAGTATGTACATGACTGAACAACATCATTTAAGTAATACAATAAACGACAATTCAAATACTTATCTGTGTTTGGTTGTTGGGTGGACTCCCTCTCAATATTTGCTTCCTTACAGGAATTACTGGAGTGTGCTCCCTATTGATCTTTGCTTCCTTGCAGGAACTACTGGAGTGTGCTCCCTCTTGATCTTTGCTTCCTGGATTATATGTCTTTGAACTTATATCCATCCTGGACCACTATGCATGCTTAAGTGTGCACTAGTGTCATCATTGTGTCATCCTCAAGTTCTTATACATAATCATACATGCATTAGTATAATCTCAATACTATCAAAACATTATGATTCTAAATATGTATGGTCATGATCATTTCATACACAGGTAATTTATCACAAGCGTTATTATTCAAGGTTTTAGGGAGTACTTCTTTTACTCATGCACATTTTTATTTGACCATATGACTCTTCTAGTTTTTCATATCATTAATCAAACTAAGAATCATAATATGCATAAACCCATGATTACTCAAAATCATTATCAATCATACGAAAAATATACTTATATAGGATCCTAACACAAGGTAGGATTCTAACTTGATATAAGAAAAACATACATGGATTATCATGTTTGCGAGTTATGTCTAACATACCCAAACAATGTCTTCTTTGTTCTCTTCAATGCTTTAGAGACCTTGTTCTAGTAACCTGCATATCTCATAAGTTAAGCATTGTAGAACCAGATTATACATACCTTGTAAGTAGAGCTTCTATGTGATCAATGGATATGGATGATTCTTTGTCTTCATGTCACCATGGTCATATGTTCTTGATCTAGAACTTGATTTGTCTTTCTTGTTGTACCTTTCATGTTAGCGGACAACATCATCCTCATACAACACCACAATGCATTAGTACAATCATAAGTGTCATAACCCTAATCAATGAATGTCTTCTATCATTCACATGCATTCATAACACAAGGTAGGATTCTAACTTGATATAAGAAAAACATACATGGATTATCATGTTTATGAGTTATGTCTAACATACCCAAACAATGTCTTCTTTGTTCTCTTCAATGCTTTAGAGACCTTGTGCTAGTAACCTGCATATCTCATAAGTTAAGCATTGTAGAACCAGATTATACATACCTTGTAAGTAGAGCTTCTATCTGATCAATGGATATGGATGAGTCTTTGTCTTCATGTCACCATGGTCATATGTTCTTGATCTAGAACTTGATTTGTCTTTCTTGTTGTACCTTTCATGTTAGCGGACAACATCATCCTCATACAACACCACAATGCATTAGTACAATCATAAGTGTCATAACCCTAATAAATGAATGTCTTCTATCATTCACATGCATTCATACTTTTACTAAGGTGATAAGACAAGTCTAAAACTAATCAAGATTGTACTAACCTCAATAATATGAAGACAAACATATCATAACCTTAATCATGAACATATTTCAAAACATACCTGTATCTCCTCAAGTCATACCTGTCGGGATTGCTTGTAGCCTTCTTTTGTAAGGCCTTAGCATCATCTCCCTCTGGAACTGGAACTTCTTCACTTATGTAGGTGTCCAAATCATTATCTTCTAGGATTAACCCAATCCACTTTGAATTGTTGAATCTGGATCTGGAGATGGCTAGGGTTTGTGAGAGAAACCCTAAAAATCCAAACTTGGAATTTCAAACTTCTGTCTGGACAGGGAGATGCAATTGAATGAGGAGAGCAAGCTGGTTTGCTCAGATTTTGAAAAATCCAAAAATTGACCCTCCAAAAATTTCCTACGAATTTCGGATCTGCAACTTCTGTCAAAATCTGGTTTTTCTGGTCCAAAACCCGAACTAGGGTTTGATAGATACCGGGGTTCTACCCAACCAAAAACTTCGATCTTGGTCTCTAAATTTTGATTTTGTTGAGGAGAGAAATCCTGTGCTGAGAGAAATCCAAAATTCCACTTCTGTCAAAATCCCTAATTTCCTGCAGCAGTGACGAGCCAAAAATGAAAGTGCTCAAAATCCAATTCTGTTTGGACAGAAATATATGCCATATTGTTTCTGGTGTATCTCTGAAATTTCGGATCCTCAAGGTCTATAACTTCGACCTGTGGTAGATTGACCTGTCATATTTCCAACCCCACATATCTGAGATTCAATGGATTCTCCATGAGAGAGATATGCCAAGTGTTGCAACATGACCTGTTTATGGGATGAAACATCATAGCGAACTTGTACGGAGTTCCACGTGTCACTGTTTCAACTTCAGCCTCTAAAAACCCAAACCCGTGAAACTACAGTTCATTCCCTAACTTCTACTTTTTACGGAATTCCATTTGGAGTTTCCTAGCCTGAGATATGACCTTTGTGCCCAGGTTACCTGCTTAGGGTTGCATTCTGGAAGAGGCAAAAACCCTAACTTGTACGAATCATATCTCACAAAGTACAATGAATCTGAGGCGGATCTTCAGACACAAGGTACAACAACATTTCATATTTGTCCTGTAAAAGTTTCAGATCCTGAACCTTCGTCAAAACGGATTTATGGAGAAAGTGCCACGATGACTGGTTTTTACTATACCAAGCCCTAGCTTCCAATTTGTCGCAAGTGCAACAAGTGTCATAAATGCCATACAATGCCTTCCTTCAGGATAGCTATGATACTATGTTATTTTTTCATCATTTAATTCACTATGATCTAGAATCTTAACTAAGAGAACAACATGTACAGCATATCAAACACAAGAGACAAGAGACACAAAGCATTTCACCGGGGAAAACCAAGAAGGTGAAAAACCCTGCAACTTCCTCAGAGATAGAATGAGCACCAATACAAATATCACCAAGATGAAACCCCAAAACAAGTGATAGTCTCCTAGTAGCTTCTCCTCCTCCACTTGTGCGCACTCCTCCTCTCTCTCACTAATGCGAAGTGAGTGAGCGAGTGAATGAATAGAATGAGAGAGCCACACTCTCTATTTATACAATGACTTGACTTGCCTTTTACTCTAACTGGGCCAACCTCCCTTAGGAGAGTCTAATAACCCATTACCACTTGTCACTGGGACGACCCCACTAGGGTGGTCTAATAACCCTTTAACCCATACTGGACTGACCCCTCTAAGGTGGTCTAATAACCCATCAAATATAAGTTACGACACTTACAATATAACTTGCGACACTTGCAAATAAAAATGACGACACTTCCAATCGGAGGAATAATACATCTCCATTAGGGATACAA
Organism: Larix kaempferi; assembly: GCA_027924585.1. Classification (NCBI taxonomy): domain Eukaryota; kingdom Viridiplantae; phylum Streptophyta; class Pinopsida; order Pinales; family Pinaceae; genus Larix; species Larix kaempferi. The sequence continues at coordinate 8,055,231 of BSBM01000866.1, forward strand.
TAAAGTACAAATGTAATACATACAAGTGAATATCTTCCTAAGTTACAAATACATCAACACCTCGACCACATGGAAACAATGTTGTGAAGTGTCAATGGGTCTACAATACCAAGTTTACTTCCAACAGTGTTGTTGAACACCACAAGGATAATTTGTCGCCAAGGGATTCTCTGAGCAAGAAGGAATCGACTACACATAAACCATTTCCCCTCTTGCAAAGATGAACTATGTTCGAATGATTATTTCCCTTGTTGCTCATTTTGGATGGGAGATTCATCAAATGGATGTTAAAAGTGCTTTTATTCATGGAGATTTGATTGAACAAATTTATATGGAGAAACCTCCTAGTTATGTGACATATTTTGGTCTTGTTTGTCGAATCAAGATGTCCTTGTATGGTTTAAAACAGACACCATGTGCTTGGTATGAGAAGATTGATTGTTTCTTTGTCATTCTTGGGTTCAAACGTTGTGAATCTGATCACAACATTTATGTATTACATGTTCATGGTGATACCTTGATTATGGCATTGTATGTTGATGACTTAGTCATAACTGGAAATAATGTCAGTCTAATCTTGGGTTTGAAGAAATGACTTGTAGATACCTTTGAAATGACTAACCTTGATCCATTGCATTTCTTTCTTGGCATTCAAATTTTTCAAATGACTGATGGTATCTTTCTTTATCAACCTAAATATGCATTGGATCTTTTAAAATGATTCAAAGTAGAAGGTAGTCTCTCTTTTAACTAAAAAAGTAGAACTTAGAGTATTGTGGCATTTTCAATGCAGGTACAAAGGCAATTTGGATTCATCAGTTTCTAGAATAGCTTAGGTTTCCTGTTCAGGCTTCGATCGTTATTCACGGTGATAATCAAAGTACAATACAGGTTTTTGATAATCATGTTGCTCATAGAAAGATCAAGCATGTTGAACTTCATGGTTATTATTTGAGACATTTGGTACGGGACAATGATGTCGAACTTGTTTATTGCGGGACAGATGATCAGGTCACTGATATCTTCACAAAGCCTTTACCAAAAGCTAAGTTTGTGAAACTTCGGGCTATGATTGGGCTTCAGGAAGCTGCAATTATGGGGGGGTGTTCAGAGAAAGTAATTTCACCTCCTGAATATCTAGAGCATTATGCTGATGGGGGTGTTGGAACCTAAGGTTTTGTAGGTTCATCACACCTCTGGATATTCTAGAGACAATCAGTCGATAGACAATAGTCGACTAGCATAGCACTCGATTAGATAGTCAACGATACCGTGGTCGGCTCGACTACAACAGCCAACCAAACTTTGGGACATTGTGGAAACAGTTAGGACCAATGATCCCTATTTGTGGACCAAATCCTCCTCACTTAATGAAAGTTCGTTAGATTTGGAGGCTATGAAAAACAACCCTATGGGTTATGTTCATATGCCTAATATGCTTAACATGTATAATCAAGTATGCATTGTGATGTTTTGATCACAATGTGTTGTGCTTAAGTGATGTAACGATTTCTTTAGACACCATCCTTCTTCTTGGAATATTATTCCCTTCTGTCATTTATTTTATATTCTATAGTTCTGGGTGAAGAGGTTCCCAACATGGCTATGGGTTTTTATCCATTAAATGCACTACAAACTATTCCCACATGACATATCCTTATGGAATAATGAATCATGTTAACATGGAATGAAACGTAAATCACAATATTACCACTTTCTACTTAAAAATTGTGATTATCATTTGTTGTCACGACAACCATCCATATTGGTATTAAAATGATAAAGGATATTATCATATTAATATAAATACTTGTGCCTAAAATAAGCTTGTGTTGGAATATCAAGCAATACTGAGAGGGGGGTGAATCAGTATTAAGTTATCTTTTAAAATTTTATCACATTTAAAACAAAATCAACAAAGAAGATAGAACACACAATATTATCGTGGAAGCCCAATTGGAAAAACCACCAATACTTTCTATTACTGCAAAATTATATTTACAAATAGTTTGCAAGCACCAACTTGTTGGATGCACCAACACCCAAATTTTCAGCTACAACTGAAGGATGCACCAACACCCTGTTTACCAGCAGCAACTGCAAGGAGGATACAACCCCATGCAGGCTTGCAGCCTATCCTTGCACCTCCCAACCTCCCTTATTTGTTTTTATGAGATTTCCAGATCTTCTTTATATCTTCAATTTTGTCACTTCATTGGTCTCGATCTGTTATTGCTGCTCCTTCAACCTGGACTACCGATACATATTCCTTCCAATTCAAATACTTGTTTATATATTATGTATCTCATCCTTTAACAGTTGCATCTCTTCAATCTGAACTTTGTGTCTTTTCACAATCGTGTCTTTTCAAAAAGATTAAATCTCTTTATTTTGTTATCATCTAATCATCATGACTCTTCATATCTACGGGCATATCCTTATGCCTTATGTGGGCATAATATTATGCCTTATGCGGGCATATTTCACAACCCTCTTGCGGGCATAATATAAGATTTGTGCAGGCATTTACTGAACTGAGCAAATATGATTTTTCTTCAACTTGGCAGGTTCATTTCTCACACGTGTGACCACCAAAGGGAAAACTGAGAGCATGACTGGATGGACATTTCAATGAAGAATAGATACATATCACTCGTTGAATTTATTAACACAAAGAGATCATCTGGAGGGCATTTGCAAATGACCTCTTAAACTACTGATTTAACACTTAGACAAAATTATCAAACCCTAAGTCAACATGAGGTGATTTTTATTTTCACCAACTCCTGAACCAATGACACCAGATGATGTAATACATCTCACTGAACATAACCAAACTGATTTCACCTTCATACTCATCTTCTTCTGACCTGGGTGGGCATTTTACTGGACTGGAGCAAAAAATCCATAGGGCACTTTTGGCAGACTGATAACTTCATCTTCAGAGACTTTTTGGACAAAATAATGATATGGTTAGATGCACCAATCAACGCTCTAGAGACCCATACCCTCAAAACAATTTAAATCATCAACTACATAAAACGGCGGGAATTTTACAAAGGTCACTTAGGCATTTTTACCAGTACTTTTATACTTAGACAATTTGTCCATTTTACTGGACTGGAGCAAAACTTCCTGAAACCCTGTTTTGGCAGACCCATAACTTCCTCCTCAGACACTCTCAAGACAAAATGAGACCATAGTAAGGTAGACAAATCAACAAGATACAGTCTGAAAAGATGGGGCGGGCATTTTCCTTAACCTATGAATTATGGCGGGCATTTTCCTGAGGCCACTTGGACCAATTTTCCAACACTTAGTCAATTTCCAGAATTTCTCCAAACTGACAAATCTTTATATAATTAGGTCAAATTATAATAATGACATCATGAAGGTACTAGAACACCATCAGGTGGATTTTCATACTCACCACTCATGCCACATCATCATATATTCCATATCATCGTATCCTTTGTCATTAATGAATACTTTTGGCATCAAATGACAATTATACTCAACATTCTCCCCCTTTGTCATTGATGACAACAACTTCAAAAAAAAAAAAAAATCTCTCCTTCTTTTTGACATTAATGACAAAGATTCATAAATCTCCCCTTGTCACTATTTCTCCCCATGTCAACTATGTCCCTTTTGTGATAGGGTTACAATCTTCATTTTATTTTAATGAAGAGAGATAACTCCCAGTTTTTGCTTGAGATATGCAAATGACTCTCTAGGCAGTGGTTTAGTAAAAATATCATCTATTTGTTCCTTTGTATCAACATACTCTAGTTTGGCACTCTTTTGTGACACTTGCTCTGTCAAAAAATGATATTTGATTGGAATATGTTTTGTCATGGAGTGCATGACAGGATTTTTGGATATGTTTATAGCACTTGTATTGTCACAATATATAACTATGGGATCTTCATATTTTACAAGTAAATCTTCCAATGTTTTATTCATCCAAATGACTTGTGTACAACATGATGCAGCAGTAATATACTCAGCTTCTGCTGTAGATAGTGAAATGGAAGACTGCTTTTTGCTTAGCCATGGCACCAAGCAATTTCCTAAGTAAAATGTTGCTCCACTAGTGCTTTTTCTGTCATCAATACTTCCTTCCCAATATGCATTAGTGAATTCTTTTAGATTGAAGTTATTTTTTTTTGGATACCATAGTCCATAATCTATAGTAACTTTTAGATATCTAAGAATTATTTTTACTACAGCCACATGTGTTTCTTTTGGGGCTGACTGAAATCTGGAAACCAAACCTACAACCTGCATTACATCTAGTCTTGTAGATGTTACATATAATAAACTACCAATCATTGACCTATACATAGTATGATCTACTTCTAAGGATTCATCATCTTTGCTCAATTTAAAACCAATAGCCATAGGAGTACTAACATGTTTGGATTCTTCCATTTTGAATTTTTTCAACATCTCCTTGATATACTTAGTTTGAGAGATGAAGATCCCTTTTTCTTATTGAGATACTTGTAAAACTAAAAACAATGTTAGCTCCCCCAACATTGACATTTCAAATTCCTTCTTCATTTCTGAAGCAAAGTTTACAGTCAGAATTTGTAGATCACTTCCAAATATGATATCATCTACATAGACTACACCAATGATCATATTTTTGTTTTCAAACTTTATGTACAAATTATTGTCAGTAGCCCCTCTTTTATATCCTTGTTGTTTTAAATACTTGTCAAGTCTTGAGAACCATGCTCTTCGAGCTTGTTTAAGACCACAGAGTGCCTTCTTAAGTTTGCAAACATAATCTCTATTTTCTGATAAGAGAAAGCCTCGAGGCTGCTCTAAATATACTTCCTCTTCAAGTTCTCCATTAAGAAATGTGGATTTTACATCCATTTGATAGACTTTGAAGTCCTTGTAGCATGCAAAATCTAAGAACATTCTAATGGTTTCAATTCTTGCCACAGGTGCAAACGTTTCTTCAAAATCAACACCTTCTACTTGAGCATATCCTTTGCATACTAATCTGGCCTTGTTCCTTATCACATGACCATCCTCATTGAACTTGTTTTTAAAAATCCATTTGGTCCCAATGACATTCATGTATTTAGGTCTTGGGACAAGTTCCCAAGTTTGGCTCTTTTCTATTTGATCAAGTTCATCATTCATAGCATTGATCCAATCCTCACTTTTGCAAGCTTCTTTAAAGTTTTTAGGTTCTACTATCGAAATCAATGCTTGTTCTTCATCAAAAAACAATTTTCTCCTTGTTTGAACTCCTGAATTTTTTTCATCAATAATTTGACTTTAAGGATGATTCTTTTGAACTCGTCTAGATGGTGTTTGTGTGTCTAATCTGGGGGAGTCTTCATTCTCCTCGTTTTCTTCTTCTTCCTTTTCAAGAGTATCTTCTTCTTGTGAACTTTCTTCTTTTTCTTCATCATCAGTTTCTTAAACATCCACATTTTCTTGGATTTGTATCCTTCTTGGTTTAGTGTCATCTATAGTTACATTTGCACTTTCTATGATCTTGTGCAACCTTAGATTATAACATATGTATGCTCTTTTGGTGGAAGAATATCCAAGAAATATGCCTTCATCTGTTCTAGAGTCAAACTTCCCTAGATTATCATCATCTCTTTTTATGTAGCACTTACTTCCAAAAACTCTAAAGTATTTAATTGTAGTTTGTCTTCCAAACCATAGCTCATAAGGAGTTTTGTCACTATTTACTCTGAGTTGTCCTCTATTTTGTACATAGACAACTGTATATACTGCTTCTCTCCAATAGCCATCAGGTATTTTTGCTTCATTTAGCATAGTTCTAGATGCTTCTTGAATAGTCTTGTTTTCCTCTCGGCCACTCCATTTTGTTGAGGAGTTCTGGGGGCTGAAAACTACCTTTTGATTCCATGATTTTCACAAAACACATTGAATTCATTTGATTTGAACTCACCACCATTGTCTGATCTTAGACATATAATCTTGAGATTTGATTCATTTTCAATAAGTGCTTTGAAGGCTTTGAACTTCATGAAAGCTTCTGATTTTTATTTAAGAAATGCCACCCAAGTCATCCTAGTATAATCATCAATTAATAACATGAAGTAATATTCACCTTGAAATCTTTTAGTCCTTGTAGGCCCATAAAGATCAGTGTGAATTATTTCTAATGGCTAAGAGGTTGTATGCTCTTTGACCCTGTAGCTTGTTGTTGTTTGCTTCCCATGAAGACATTGTCTACAAACATGGTTTGGTGGTTTTGTGATCTTTGGTAAATTTCTTACAGCTCCCTTCTTACTAACTTTTACAAGATTGTCAAATTTCAAATGTCCCATCCTTATATGCCATAGTAAACTTTCATCAATTTGACTCATATGACATTGTTCTTCATTTTCTAGAATATACACATTGCTTGGAGTTCTCACAGCAGTCCCAAAAAAATTTCCTGAATCCTTTTTTTTATTTCACACTTCTTGTAATCAAATATACATATGTGTCCTTGATCACATGTTTGGCTTACACTTAAAATATTTGGTTTTAAGTTTTTTACAAGTAATACATTTTCAGCTTTCATCTTGTCTCTAAGAGCCATTGTACCTTTCCCAATTATTTTAGAGGATAGGTTATCTCCAAAAGTGACTTTTCCTTTTTTATTTCTTTTTAGACTTATAAATTTTTGTGGGTCTCCTGTCATATGTTTTGAGCATCCACTATCTACATGCCATATATTTTGTTTTTTTGTTGCACATAGAGATATTGAACATTTCAAATCTTCCTTACTCTTCCAAACCTTCTTTTCTTCATTGTCTTGAGGTTTTGTGGTATCATATTCATAGGTATCACTAGTTTACGATTTCTAGCTATATGTCCTAGGAAACCGCATTTGTAACATTCTATACTATAATTCTGAAGAGGAGAAAAAGAGTTGTAGCTTCCTCCTTTTGGATTACTTCTAGTTCCATTCTTCTTATACAACAGAGATTGTGATGTAATTCCTTTCCCAATAGGAGCATTTAGTTTACAATTTCTAGCTATATGTCCAAAATTGTTATAGGCATAACAATTTCCCAAAAAGAGTTGTTGATGTTTACTTGGCACATTAGATGTCCTGCTTTGAGAGTGAGCAAATGTTTTATTGTATTCCTTAACAACTGGTTTCATAAGTGCTTCAACATAACTATTTTTATTTCTTTCTTTATTCATGAAGGAGGATTGTTCTAACTTCTTTCCTTTGTCATAACGTAGTCCAGTTTTATTGTTGAATGATCTTTGACAACTTAGGATGTCATTTAGAGTTTTTCAGCTGCTCTTAAATTTTGATTAAAAGGATTCTTCATAGGTCTTCTTTCTAAGCAAGATTATTTCATCTTCGAGCTTTTCTAATTTCTCTTCTTGTTTCTTGAGTTGTTGTTCTAGATTGTATTTGTCCTCTCTGGTTTCTTGAAGCTGATTTTTTAAGTCAATAATAATTCCTTCTAATTCTTCGACAACACTTTCAAGTTCTCTTTTAATATCTAACACACCTTCTACTCTTTCTTCAAAGATTTTATTTTCTACTCCCATGAATAAGACTTTTGTTTCTTCATCTTCACTAGACTCATTTGAGCAGCTGTCATCCATGGAATAAAATGTCTTCTTTTTGTTTTTATTAAAAAACTTTTTGTTTTTCTTGAAGTTATCAGGGCACTCACCATATTCTTCTTGTTTGGGATAAGGACATTTGGTAGCAAAGTGACCAATTCCCCCACAGTTAAAACATTTTAATGACAATTTCCCTTTGAACTTGCTAGTACCTCTCTTAAGATTTTTAACTAGAAGTGCTTCTTCATCATCAGAATCTTCTGCTTGAAAATTTGTTTTAGATTTCTTATCTATTTTTTATCCTTTAAAAGTTGCTTCCTTATTTTGAGAATTGTCTTGCCCAATCCTCATTTTATAAGCTATAAGAATTCCATATAGCTCATCCATGGTGAGTTTGTCAATATTTTCTCCATCTTCTAGTGTGGAAATCTTAGGATTGTAAATCATTGGAAGTGATCTTAGTACTTCTTCAACTATTTCTTTTTCTTCCAATTCTTCTCCTAGCCCTTAAATTGCATTCACAATTTCATCAATTCTCTCAAAGTATTCTGAAATGTTTTCTTCTTCCTTCACTTTTAGACTTTCAAATTGGGTTTTAAAATTTTGGAGTTTTTCCCTTTGTACCTTGGTGTATCCTTCATAGATGGTCTGCTATTTGTCCCAGCTTTCCTTTGTTGTCTTGCAATGCATTACTTTGGAAAAGACTATTCTGGCTAATCCAGCCAAGATTGCATTAACAACTTTGGCATTTCTTCCAAATAGTTTTATTCCTTCAAGATCTGTGGGAGGGGCTTCAGGATATGTATACCCTGTTTCTATATACATACAAACATCTAATCCAAGAGACATTATATGGATTCTCATTCTGATGCTCCAGAAAGCATAATCTTCTCCATTGAATATCGGAACCTTGGAGGACATTTTTACTTGATGATCCATAATGATAAAAGATTTCTCTTTAAGTGGTTAAACTTTTAGTGAAGAGCCTGCTCTGATACCAATTGTTTGAATATCAAGCAATACTAAGAGGGGGGGGTGAATCAATATTAGGCTATCTTTTAAAATTTTATCACATTTAAAACAGAATCAACAAAGAAGATAGAACACACAATATTATCGTGGAATCCCAATTGGGAAAACCCGACCAATACTTTATATTACTGCAAAATTATATTTACAAATAGTTTGCAAGCACCAACTTGTTGGATGCACCAACACCCAAATTTTTAGCTACAATTGAAGGATGCACCAACACCCTGTTTACCAGTAGCAACTGGAAGGAGGCTACAACCCCCTACAGGCTTGCAACCTGTCCTTGCACCTCCCAACCTCCCTTATTTGTTTTTATGAGATTTCCAGATCTTCTTTATATCTTCAATTATGTCACTTCATTGGTCTCGGTCTGTTCTTGTTGCTCCTTCAACCTGGACTACCAAGACATCTTACTTCCAATTCAAATACTTGTTTATATATTATGTATCTCATCCTTTAACAGTTGCATCTCTTCAATCTGAACTTTGTGTCTTTTCACAATCATGTCTTTTCAAAAAGATTAAATCTCTTTATTTTGTTATCATCTAAACATCATGCCTCTTCATATCTGCGGGCATATCCTTATGCCTTATGCGGGCATAATATTATGCCTTATGTGGGCATATTTCACAACCCTCTTGCAAGCATAATATAAGCTTTGTGCGGGCATTTACTGAACTGAGCAAATATGATTTTTCTTCAACTTGGAAGGTTCATTTCTCACACATGTGACCACTAGAGGAAAAACTAAGAGCATGACTGGATGGACATTTCAACGAAGAATAGATCCATATCACTTGTTGAATTTATTGACACAAAGAGAGCATCTAGCGGGCATTTGCAAATGGCCTCTTAAACTATTGATTTAACACTTGGACAAAATTATCAAACCCTAAGTCAACATGAGTTGATTTTTATTTTCAGCAACCCCTGAACCAATGATACTAGATGATGTAATACATCTCACTGAGCACAACCAAACTGATTTCACCTTCAGACTCATCTTCTTCTGACCTGGGCGAGCATTTTACTATACTAGAGCAAAACAAGCCAGAGAGCACTTTTGGCATACTGATAACTTCATCTTCGGAGACTTTTTGGACAAAATAATGATATGGTTAGATGCACCAATCAACACTCTAGAGACCCATACCCTCAGAACAATTTAGATCATCAACTACAGAAAATGGCGGGCATTTTACAAAGGTCACTTAGGCAGTTTTACTAGTAATTTTATACTTGGACAATTTGTGCATTTTACTGGACTGGAGCAAAACTGCCTGAAACCCTGTTTTGGCAGACCCATAACTTCCTCCTTAGACACTCTCAAGACAAAATGAGACCATAGTCAAGTAGACAGATCAACAAGATACAACTTGACAAGATGGGGTGGGCATTTTCCTGAGGCCACTTGGACCAATTTTCCAACACTTAGTCAATTTCCAGAATTTCTCCAAACTGACAAATCTTTATATAATTAGGTCAAATTATAATGATGACATCATGAAGGTACTAGAACACCATCCGGTGGATTTTCATACTCACCACTCATGCCACATCATCATATATTCCATATCATCAATATCCTTTGTCATTAATGAATACTTTTGGCATCAAATGACAATTATATTCAACAGCTTTCATGTTAAAAAAGTCTTTGATGAAGAGGACATTTTGGATAATTATACTAACATCAAAGTAAATATTCAAGTAAGATCTACACTTTAATTTTAGGAAGCTTGCAAGTGATAAAATATCACAAGGTGAACAATTAAAAAATAAGATCTATGAAAAAAAATCATAAGGAGAACAATTAAATAAATAAAATTTATGAAAAAATGGTGGACATTTCTATCTATCAAAATTTTTCTACTAGTGTAGATCCATCTAACTTCGGTTTTACAAAGCATCGAGAGGGATCAAATCTGTAAATCTTTCACCAATAAACTACAACACACATCCCTCTCACCACTATGCTACAACACACCGATGCATGCATTCTTTCTTTTTTGTGGGAGAGATGAACACTTACTCTCACCACTATGTTACAACACATTAATGCATTTTTTTATTTTCTTTTATTTGTTTATGGGAGAGATGGACACTTCCCTCTCACCACTATGTTACAGCACATTGATGCATTTTTTTTTAATGTGATAGATGGACACTTCCCCACTCAAGTTGTAGAAATACACCTTCTCGATACAATAATGATTTAATAATAAGCAATGCTTGTCATGTGTAAATGCAACAAGATGAAAGTGGACACATGGCTGATTTGAAAAAATAATAAACCATGCTTATGAAAATGCAACAAAATGAGAGTGAGAGTGGACACATAGGTCGATTTGAAAAATGTTGACAATCGTCATTTAATATTTCTATAAAAATGTGTATTATATCAATACTTATCATTTCACATATTTTAAGTTTATGAATACAAAATATATAATAAAAAAACAAACACACACATATATATAAACTACTAATAATTATTTGTACCTAATTTCAATGAGATGGTTACCCTAATTTCATCCCCTTAGTCCGATATAGAGAAGGCTTTGTGCATTAATTTTGATGATGATGTCTCCATGTGACTAACATTGGTTGGTAGACATGATGTTGTTAATAGGAAATTCTCCATTACGGATTACACTCAACTTTGTCTCATTGATACTTTGTTAATTAAAGAAATTTAATTCTCCCATAACATGGTCGCCCACCAAGAAAAACCTACGTGCAATTTGAGAAGAAAAGTATTAAACATCTACAAGTCAACATAGATTTTAGGTGTTAATGTTTGGTGATATCGAGTACCCTCTTAAATCTAGCTCACTTTATACGAGAATATAATAATGGTTTCCATTTATTTATATTATAAAGGCGTTGTAATTTGATCTATCTTATTAAATAAATATCCGACCAAAAGTAACAATTTGACTATGATGGCATATTTTGGTGTGAGTGGGACTTTTTTAAATGTTAAAAGCGCTAAACTAGATACGAGTGGGACTTTTTTATATGGGACTTGTAATTGTCTAAGCAAAACAAACAAACACATAAGTAGATATGTTGGACCCATTTATTTTGAAAATGAATGAAAAATAAATATTATATTAAACACATTAAATATTTGTTTACATCTTTGGAATTCATCTTTTTTTCTTCATCGCTTTTGGGTATTATTAAATTAATCCACCATCTCGCTCAGTTTTCTATGAAAAATGGGGGCAGAAAACAATTTGAAATTACAATGGGGTTGATCTTGTCATATGAGAATTTAATATATTATTTTGGAATTGATCAAATTTATTATAATTTAGTTGTTAAATTGATAGTAAAGATAATCATATTTGGTCTTATCCACAAATATGAATTAACTCATCATCATTATTCATGAAAAATCACACCATCTAAAATAACTTGTTGGTAATCCATAAAAGGGTAGAATTCTATTCTCGCTAGATGTCTCTGTGTTTTAGGTTGTTAACCTATTTCTTTATATCCAAGAAAAGTGAGCTCTTAGCTAATTAGAAACAATTTTAGATCTTACTACATGACCAAAATGAAGTTTAATGTATTATATCATGTTTTTTTAAAATAACATGGCTTTTTAGAAATGAGTTAAATGATATGTAAATTTAATGTAAAAAAATCTATAAGAATTGAAAATTTTAATTATGGAATTTTATTTTAAGATGATCCAATTGTTGAAATTTTGAAAAGACGAGTAGATAGAAGCAAAACTTTAACTAAAAAAATAAAAGAATGAATTTATTTATCTTGAGAATGCATTTAAAAGAATAGATACAATTATAAAGAGATTAGCATGACAGTCTTAAGGGCAATGAGAGGTTCTTGTACCAATAGTAGTGATAATAACAAGGATGGCAAGAAAATAAATATTCATTATATTAAGGTTGCAATTGATCAAATTAGAAAAATCCTTTAGGAATGAAATATGAAAGTCGCATCCCCCAACTAACACTATTAAGAAAATGTTAGATCATGCCAAAGATGCCACAAACTCGAGACAACAAAAAGGGATATATACAATCCCCTGCATATGTGGCAAGTAGGATATCAATGAAACAGAGAGATCATTATAAGTAAGGCTAAAAAACCATTGTGCTAACATCAAACACAACCAAATCAAAAGATCAACATCAAATAAGCATTCACAAAACACTAATCTCTCTCATACACACATTAAAGACACAATAATTACCAAATTGAAGCATGGTAGAAAAAGAAAAATTTAGAAAGTTCTTAAAATAAAGATAAATCTTAAATAGAATTGATATATATATAATTATAAAAATGATTTTTAATATATATATATACTATTTTAACATTTATTACATGGATTATAAAAACTCAATTAACTTTCTATATTTATTAGAACTCAAAATTATTTTATTTAAATAAAATGCTTCAATTTAAACACTAAATTATTATGAAAACCTAATTTCCCAGTTTATTATATTGTTATTCTTAATATAAATAAAAAAATTTAAATCAAGTACATTTTATAAATTTTATATATCTAACTTCTCATCCAATATTTATATAACTTCAAATTTTCAAAATAAATATTTATTTAATTATATTAATAGAAATTTAAGATATAAAACTCTCATCCAAAATATTTCTTTCAACGTGTATTCTGTATTTTTATTTCATGTAATTAGTGATAATATTTATGAATTAAATAATATTGATTAAAAAAAAAAAATTCTAATAATTAATACAATTTAATTTATATATCTAAATAATTTGTTAATTGAATCTATTGTGAAATGGATTATTATCCTTTGATTTTTATAAATAACAAATTAAACTAATAATAAACCTATTATTATAACTTTTTCCATAAAATAAAAATTAAATAACTAACACTGTATAAATTACTTATTAATTAAAATCTAACCTCGTAATCTTACCTAACAAAACATGGATATACATTATATTTTAAAACAAATTGACCTCACCCTACAAACCTCATTCAAACCATGTGAGGTAATGTGGTGAAATTATAACACATAACTAAAAAGTTAAAAGAGTATTTGACCTCACAAAACTTATTTAAGCCATGTGAAGTGATGAGACTATGTTTTAAATAATCAATGATAGATTGGAACATACGAGATTATAACTCACATAACTAAAAAGTTAAAGAGTATCTGACCTCACAAAACTTATTTAAGCCATGTGAAGTGATGAGACTATGTTTTAAATAATCAATAATAGATTGGAACATATGTCATCATCGGAATACAATTATTAAAAAGACAAAATACAATATGGTTGGAGGACACCCAAACTCTTAAAGCATCCAAGGATGACATAATGTTCAAGCCTCTCTTATGGGAGGGGTACGATCAATGATTCAAGTACTACTTGTTTAGTAGTTGTATCAAAGTACCATTTAGATCGAGCCCAATGGTAATTTAGGACATTTACATACTTATAATTTTAATATGCTATAAAGCATAGGCATAAAAACAAATTATAACTTGTATTTCATAGTTTCATAGTAGGTGATTAGCTTTTCTAACCTTATAACTTATTTGTTTCTCTTGAGAAAATCGTTGACCTTAGCATTAGATGATTTTGGAATTTAGTGATTAGACTATTGACAATTAAACTTAGTAATTAGAAATGATGATCGGGTTGGCTGCTAAATGTAACTTCTATAAAATGAAATGTTAAAACCATTTAATGTCAAATGTTGCCTTTTCTTCCTCATTTACTCATTCTCTATAATGTAGTGTTCTCTTCTTCCTCTGCTTGTTGTTGTCCCCATTATCCAATGTGTTTTTGCTGGTTGTTGTCTCCATTATTCAATGTGTTTCATGGGTATGAGCACATTCAAAGTCATTGTAACAAGGAAAACAACTTTCTATCCATCATTGGAATGTTGTGTAGTACTTAGAAATCGTGAGGTGTAGCATACCATTTTGAAAAATGATTTTGCATATCTGTGGTTGTTGGGGTAGCTTTTGAGAGTTTTAATGGTAGTCTACATTTTAGTGGGTGAAAACAAGATGAGAAATACCATTAGCAATGTGGTTTCATCACTAAAAGGAGAATGCTAATATCTTTGATGACTAGAATTGTTATTTTCTCATAGGAATCAATTTGTCATTGCTTTGGTTGCTAGAGGGTTGTTGGACAATGAAGAAACACATTCCAGATGGTAGTACTATGTGTTGGATTGTTTCCATTATTGAAGGAAGAAGAAATCAAGTCATGGTATCCATTGTTGGAACAAAGAGAGATTTCAAACTTGTCTCTTAGGGTTTTTAATTTCTCCTACACAAATTTCTTGATGAGGTTGCTAGCGTTCTCATTTCCATTCCATTTTTTAGTTCACAAGTCTTTTGCTTGCATTCTCTTATGTTTTGTAGTTTCAAGTTTGGGGTTCAGTAGTTAAATTGCTTATAGACAAATCTCTCCTCTCACTTGCCATTCTTTGTGAATCTGATATGGAGGAATGCTACTCCTATTTAAAAAACCAGTGATGAGATTTTGTAAACCATGCATGATCCAAATAAATATTGGTGTCCACCCACCTATTCCACTGGCTCAAAATAGTTTTTCTAGTTTGGCAGTTTTTAGGGATTTTCGGGGCTATTTTTAGGCCCTAAACGACATTTTTTGGAAAATCCATATATAACCATATATAGTTATAAATGGGTGAAATGTGTATTTCTCGGCTAGACCTTTCAAATGGGCTACCGAGCGCCCTAAATGGATATCATATGCAAAAGATATGCCCCTGAGAAGTTGACACATCAACTAACCACCTCAGGGCCCGCAAACCTTTTTATGGTTCATCTCCTAGGGTTATGTTTTTGGATGTTAGGTTTTTTGTATTCATGCTTATGATAAAAAGGCCCTTGTGTAGCTGCAACATCTCTTCTCGGAGATAAAGCTACCACCATTCTAGTTGCTTTTATTTTACAGTCTGTTATGTTTCACTCATTTAATAGAATTTGAGTTTATTGTATCACTATGTTCCTTGCAATATATTTGTGTATGTGGTTTTATATATGCTCTTACATTTCTTTCTCATGTAAATATGGATTAGTGGTATCAAAGTAGTTTGATCTTTTGTTATTTCTCCATGCATGTCCCTGACTATGCCAGGATATAGACAGTTGGGTCTTGAACTAGTTGAGATTGAGAAACACCACCCTCCAAGAACCAAACCGTCTCCCATGGATAAGGAAAAGAGATATGATGGAGCAGGAGATCCTATCAAATTTTTGTTCGAGGAAGCCCTCGTGTGACAGAGGAACGAGATGATGGACAATTTTTCCCAAATCCTTTTACGGATGGTGGCAACAGCAGACGAATCATCAATCAGTCAATTCGAAGGAGCCACAACCTTCAAGGTACAAGTTAACTTCAACATCCCTTTATTTGAAGGCCAGATAGATGTTGATTCCCTAAATAAATGGTTGAGTTTGCTAGTGGGCTATTTTTCGGTCCATAATTTCTCCAATGCAGAAAATATTGTCTTTGCACTCCTTAAGTTCATTCCCCATGTGAAATATTGGTGGAACACTTATTGTGAAAAAAATGCCATAGACAAGACTGATATTTTTGGGGGAGAACTCACCTGGGCATCTTTTTTGCAAGCCCTCAAGGAGCAATACTACCCCGTTGAAAATTATGATGACCAATACACAAAATGGACAACTTTGTGGTAGGAGAGGGACCAAATGGTGTCGTAGTACACTAACAGTTTCCATACCTTGTGCACAAAGCTCGATCTTAGAGACTCCGAGCGACACCAGGTTCTGAAATATTACAGCAGCATGCATAGGTACATCTGAACTGAAATGGAATTCCTGGACATTTCGGCATTGGGCGTTGCTTATCGATATGTTGTCAAGATCGAGCAGAAATTCAAGCAGGAGAGCAAGTAGGAATTTGGGCCAGCGAATCCGACGCAGAAGCAAGGCAAGGGTAACCCTGGCTTGTAGAACAAAGGATGGAGTAAGGAAAACTAGCCCTAGGACAAACCAGTCCAAGCCACAAGCAAAGAAGGGATATAGGAAGACAAATAAGGACACCAAGAAATGGTGCGAGTTCCATATGAACCCCTGGCACAACATTCTTGAATTTCTCTCACAACAGTCATTGGTGGCCAAGATCAAAGTTTCAAATTCATATCCCAGTTCGGACTCTGATTCAAAACCCAGCGTCGCAGTCACAGAGAAGGGGAAGCAGATCATTGATGCAGAACCCAATGTCACCATCGCTACCGCAAAGACCCATCCCGATGATCTAGAGGAGCTGGAGGAAGGTGAACACCTCTTCCACTCATGGATGTGGGTAAAGGGAACTCCACTACATTTCATTACTGACAGTGGAATCCAAAAGAAACTAATTTCGACAGAGATCATCAAACGGTTTAAGTCTCCAACAACACCACACCCACAAACCTACAATATTGGGTGTCTCGGCCAGGGATGGGACATCAGTGTCAGTCAATAATGCCTCCTACCTTACGACATCAAGCCCTTCAAATATGAGGTGATGTGAGAAGTTTCCCCACTCGAAGTTTGTGATGTTCTTTTAGAAAAACCATATATGTGGAAGCATCATGTTGTGTATGAATCTAGACCTCGTAGTGTCATTATTATTTTGGGAAAACAAATCTACAAGATACCAGAGGAAATTCCCACTACTGTAGTGTCTCTCATCATGTATAAGTAATGTAGGAAGGTAATCTCCTAGACTAGCAAATTTTTCCTCTTCATGATTCACTCTAAAGGAGAACAAAATATCACAACAACATCCACCGCATCCACACAAGGTCTATCTACATAGAGGAAGTAGATGGACAAGATCATGGAAGCACACAGAGACATCTTCACCACACCTGTCGGGGTGCCATTACATTTCCATGTCAAGGACTCAATTGATTTGATACATGGGTCTCCTCTACCTAATGGGCTGGTATATAGGCGTTCCCTCATGGAAAATGAAGAAATGAAGTAACCGATTCAAGAATTAATACAAAAGGGGCACTTTCGGTCGAGCTCTTAACCTTGTGGGAGCCCAATTGTGTTGGTGTAGAAGAAATATGGGACTTAGCGACTCTGTATTGATTACATATATCTAGACAAAATCACAGTTTGGAATCAATATCCCATTCCCCGGATCGATGACCTTCTTCACCAACTCAAGGGTGCCAAGTATTTTAGTAAGATTGATCTAAAGTTCGGTTGATCCAACTGATGTTTGAAAGACTAACTTCAAATATCGGGAAGACCTTTTCGAGTGGTTGGTCATGCCTTTCGGCTTGACTAATGCTTGAGTGACTTTCATGAGGATGCTGGATGATATTCTACAACCATTTACCAATTATTATGTGGTTGTATATCTAGATGGCATCCTCATCTAAAACAGAATGTGGGCAGAACATATGCAACATATTCAACAGGTCCTCAACACCTTGTGACAACACAAGTTATACACCAATCTAGAGAGGTGCTCATTTGGCATGGAGAATGTTGGCTGTAAATAACCTTCCGGAGGTTTTCAACATAGACCCAGGTACTTCAGGGTTCAAGGAACCAACAAAACCCCTATTCACCGACCCTTTCGGCAACAGATTGCCCGCAGCCTGAGGTCTCACCCGAGGCGAAGCTGAGGGGGTGGTTGCGGAATCAAGTTTCCACAACCGAGTGATGCGATGGGGGGAAGACTGATAAGCAATGCCACACCTTGCGGGCTGCTGTGGACAACAACTGCGTGAACCTTCTGTTCCGCGTTGGGTGTTTCAATGCACAATTGCGCTTGCGCACTTGCACCTCTAATGACTTTGCAATACAGGATACTCTTGCGTTACGACAGTGAGCTATCGACAGCTTACCTCACAACAAATCTCAATGACTCGGCGCATCAACTAGACTGCGCGTCCTTGCCAGGATGATTAATTCTAACCAGTCTTACTTAGCATTCTCTATCCCTTCAACCCGTTCAAGTTCTTATCATTAGGTTGCACATGATTGAATACCCATATGATTACTGCGCACTACAATGCTGCGCTAAAACTCAATATTCGACTATGCGACTAATTGACAGATTCATACATACCCAGATTCGTAAGTGTTGAATACTTAACATTCCTCCATGCATATATTGCTTAACATATTATTCCCATTCTCTGCAGTGAATACATATAAAAGAAATCATATAACAGAAGACTTTAGCATTAAACATTCATACCAAGTAAATGAACAATCATAAACACACAACAGTCACATAACACAGAATTTAACGTGGTTCACCCCCCGGATGGAGGCTATGTCCACAAGAGCGGTTGTTTATATTTCTCTTTATGGGAAGGGTACAACCATTCTTAGTTTGCGCACTCAGCTGCAAACTCTCTTCTCTCTCAGATAGGTCTCTGCGCACTCAACTACAGAGCCTTTACAATGGCTTTCTAAGCTTAAGATTCTACAATACTCAAAATACCTAACCAAAACTGAAGAGTAACCCTTCCCTTACAATATTGTGCCTTATTTATAGATCATGCCTATAGGTCATGTCTTTACAATCATTAGGCCGAAACCCTAAGGTTCCCAAAACTGGTGTGGCTAACTACCACCCTAGCTATCGCCGTCGACAGCCTGCTCCAGCTAGGCCACTTGTGGCTCACACGCTCTTCTGATAGCCACAGTCCTCAAAACGGTTACAACTGCATCATGGCCTGTCCCTTTCCACTCCTTCATCTGCATGTCGTCATTGGTGTCGTGGCCTAGCTTCTCAACTACTTTCCGCCACACGTTCGAACAAGTCGCTTTCATCTGCCATCTGCCTGTTCCTTACCCAAAATAGGTCATATCCTTGTCTGACCTTTACCCATGTCTTGCCCCAAAAATAGCTCATGTGCTACCATGCACATCGTCCTGCTGCGCAATCATGCCTTAGCCATTGTCATCGCGCGACATGCGCAATTTCTCGAAATTGTCTGTCACCTGTCGCCACGTGCAATGCGCACTTAACAAAACTGCTTCCTCTTCCTGCTGTAGCGCGCAGTACGCAATTATCAAAATTGCCTTTCTTTCTGCCGCAGCGCACAACACGCGATTTTCCACACTTGTCTATTTTTCCAACCCAATTGGGCCCCGCCCAATAGGCCCCTAACACTCACCTTGGCTCGTCCCGAGCCACTTCCACCTGCGGAAGTTGGTGCCGCATCTTCCATCGTCCCAAGCTCTAATGTAAAGCTTTGCAGAGTTCCTGCTAACTCCATGACTATTTCCTTGGTTGTTTGTTTGAAACCTTGAAGCATCTCCGGAGTTGCCTGCAAGACCTTCTCCCGAGCCACTTGTTCCTGCATAGTTCCTTCTGCCGCCTGAAGTTCTACGAACTTCGCATCGAATTGTTGCATTAGTGCGAGGCCTTCTTGCTTGATGGGCTGCAGCCTGACCGATGTAGCAGCCTCTCTCTCTCTCTTAGTGTCGCCAACTCTTTCTGTAGGTCCTTCACCTCATTAAATTTCTGCATTTTCTCTTTGCCGGCGCATTCCTCAGCTACACACTGGCAGCATATACCTACTGCTGCTTCTGTTTTAATTATGCCCTTACCTGTTGGAGCACAGGATCCTCACTCAACCTGGTGACTGCTGTAGTTATCTGTTCAAGTAAATCCTGGCATTTCATCACTTCCGCCAAAATTCCATCCATGGTTGCTTTGATGTCCTCAGCTAGAGCTGGGCACTGATCTGGTGGAATGGCAGGGTGCCTAGCCTCCAGCTCTGCAATTTTTCCTTTATACGAGGTTTCCATTTCCATTTTCTCAGCAGTAAGGGACTCTACCTTGGCCCCAATTTTCTTTATCGTGTCCTCCATATCATCTTCTTCCTAGCATTCTTCTATGTTTGCGCACACAGCAGAAATGGTTTCCTTCAGCTTTCGGCCCTTTTCCTTGGCTACGCTCAATTCTTGCTTACTGTTATCTGACTCCTGCCTTAATTGATTGATGTCTTCAGTTAACTGTGCACACTTATAATATGAGGCAAGGCCTCTCTCATGAATTTCTTCCACCACTCTAATGTGCAACTCGTTCAGGTCCTCTAAGGGAAAGGCCCCAATGTTCAGGTCGAGGTGCCCAATCTTTAGTGCCTCCTTAACCGTTTCATTTGGGTAAATCAAGTAGCTTGGTTCAAGGTTCAAGACGCGCAGATACTTACTTCCAGTAACAGGTGGTCTTCTTTGCGTGCTTGGCTCTCCTGACTTCCCATCAGAACCTGGACTTGACTGTCCCAATCCCATATGGGCTACCATTGTCTTGACCTCCTCCATAGCTTGGATTATGGTCAACTACAGTTGTTCTTTCCTGGATTCTTTCTCAACACGAGTCTCTTCCCATGCTTCCTGCACTTTTGTTGCGATGGTCTCGCAATCATCGGGATGTAGTTGCGGCCCGAGCTCGGGTTTTTCAGCCTTCCTCTTTGTGTGTCGGCTCAATGATTGCGAGGGGTCTTCAGTGGCCTTTCTCTTTGCTGCTGATGAGGCGGAATGTTGATTCTACGTGTCATCATTTTCTTCCTCAATGGGCATGCCAGCCGATAGTCCACCCTTCTTTCCCTTCTTTGCTGGTGTTTCTTATTTTTCCTCCGGATCTGTGTCTGTGTTCTCTTCATCGGTGTCTTTTACATTGATCTTTTCCCGAAGAGGTTCTACGTTCTACTCGTAGTCTGATGCATCATCGCATGAAGCGAGAACTTTCCATTCTGGCTCCCATTGCTCCATCATTCCCTCGATCGCATGCTCATCTAGTCGGTAAAAGCCTGGATACCATAAGTCATGCTCTGTTATATCACCTCTTAGCTGAATGAAAGATTGGTGCCTTTTCGCTTGAAACCTCATGATGCAGGTGTATGCATTAGTTAATGGTTTGGAAATGCGCGGCATTGCCATAATTGTGTCGCGCAACTGGTGATAGTAAACATAGAATACTTCAGTTGTTTGTCGTTGCCTAGATGCCTTTGGGCTTGCCCATAGATTGGCAAAGCACGTTCCTCGGCCTTATCATGCTAAAGTAGCAGCTCCCTGATATCCCTCAGGATCCTTCCAGCCTATAAAGGCTATCAACACTAGCAGCCAACTAAAATGGAACGTTGTTCCATCATCTTGGGTATCCTGAACATCTTCTAAGAACTCGTTCAATAAGAACTGGCACCAATTGTATGCTTTTCCACGCAATACATTAACGGCTGCCCTGATTGCGACCGCAGGTACTTCAGTTGGTCTACACTTGCGCAACAGCTTGCCTGCAAGCAACTGGGTCGTAAACTGTGTTGCGCAGTCATTGATGTCGACCGTTGGGAACCCACATCCCTTGCGCGCTACGCTGAACTCTTTTTTTACTTCAATGCTAATGGCTCTATCCTGCGCCCTCTTTATGATGAGGTTAGTAGGATCCTCTCCTCTCTTGTTTAGTCTGATGATGTGATGTATCATGTCAATATTGATATCAATGCGCGTGTCCAACCATAGGAATCCTTCATGCACGCAAGTGAGCAGTGTTCGCGCTACGGCGGAAAACTCGGCACTCTTAGTAAAGTGCGGCATTTATAGTAAGTTTAACAAGCCTGACGGCTGAATGGCCCTTAGCCATTCTTGAACTTCTAGCCTACCGGTGCTTGTCTGTGCATCCTTGACCCAATTTATATAGGCGTTCGGTAGAAATTGTGGGTAGTTTTTCGGTGTTACAAGCATATTCTCCAGTAAGTGTTGGTCATCCAGCATGCAACCTGGTACGCCACCCATCAAATTCTCCTCTATCTTCACCCTAGTAGAAATAGTGGGTAGCAGGATTTCATATTTGAAATTATTATGTACGTTGACTGGTGGGGCATCAAGCTTCCTTGGAGGGATGTAGTCGGGCATAGGATAAAACTGCAGGTTTTGAGCCGAGGCTGTCTGCTGTAATGGCAACTCGGAGCCCCCCTGCTTTGAATTTGTTTCTTTGCCCTTGTTTCTTCCTGCAGCCTGTCGTGCTGAACTTCTAGAGGCACCTACTTTCGTTGCTGTCATTGCTGCTGGAATCCCTACTTGCTCAAATAACCAGGAGATATCTGCCAACTCAACCTATTCGCTCATACACGCTCTGATCGCTCGGCTCTGGAATAGTTCAAACACTTCGTAAAAATGGTTAAGTGGCCGAGCGGGGTCTATTTATAGCCACTGCTAGTCTGCTACATGGCCTTCTGCAGTTGCCGAGCCCCTAAAAGCCATATTGATTACCATTTCGTGCGTATTATCTTGGGCCTGTCAGCCAATCCTTCTCATGATGCGAATGTTGTTTCCTTAAATGCTAAAAGGTTTCCTGGCAAGCCAACTTGTCAACTCTGTCGAATCCATGTTAAAGGCTTAGCCTGCTAGCTGAATTTCGATATGATTGGTCACTTCCGTCTTTAATAGGCTCCAAGATGTCACATCCGCCCTTAACTGTTTAAACTTTCCGAGTGCCACCAATCTGGTTAACGGCCCACTAACGGACCGACAGATGTCATGGTAATGATTTCCGTCATAATGTGGTGGCGGTCTAACAAATTGTTTGCTTCGGGATGCATACTTGGTGTCATCCTCTGCACGACTCTCGTCCTGTCTTTTCCGCGCGATCAGTTTCTGTATTTGCTCTGCGCAGCTTCTCTCCTCTTCTTTCTTTCTTTTTTCATTTTTTTTTTTGCGTGCAACTTCAGCAATGTTGCGCATACCCTTTTATGAATTTCCTGTAATAGCCAGTATGTCCCAGTGTGGTGCGCAGTTGCTTGACTGAATTTGATGTAGGCAAGTTTACAATGACTGCGATCTTAGTAGGGTCAACCATCAAGCCTTGTTTGCACACAATGTGTCCCAACAAGATTCCATAGGGAACACAGAAAACACACTTCTTCAAGTTTAATGAGATTTGATGTTGTCTGCACTTTTCCAGCATCATCCTAAGGTTTGCGGCATGGTTCTTCAATAAACCGAAAATGGTCCAATCATCAAAGTAAACCTCTAAAAACTTATGTATAAAATCCTTAAATGCTGCAACGACCACTCTAGAAAATATGGCGGGTGCATTCTTCAGGACAAAGGGCATTACTGTGTATTGGAATGACCCCCATTCTGTAGCAAAATCCATCTTGTGCCTATCTGCGCAATCGATTCTAATCTGATGGTAACCAGAGAATCCATCAGTAAAAGAATAGGCATCATTCCCTCCAACATTATCTAGCACTTTGTTTGTAAAAGGTGTAGGAAATGGGTCATGCATTGAAGCATCGTTCAGTTTTCTGAGATCCACACAAATCCTGATCTCGCCCTTTGTTTTCTTGTCCTGGATAACCATCGGGCTTATCCATTCAGATTCTTCGACTGGCTCAATGATCCCGGCATCGAGCATTTTATCGATTTCTACCTTAACTCATTCTTTATAGTGCGGATTCAATCTATACGGTCTTTGTTTTATAGGCTTCGCGCCTGGATTGAGAGGAATTTTCATCACTCCTAAGTCTCCCAGTATACCTTTCATCTCTATGAATTTAGTCGGGAACAGCTCGCAATACTCCTGTAGTATACCCGCGATTTCCTTGACTGTGTCTTCGTCCCAATAATCTCCGATAGCTGTGAACTTTGGCTCTTCACTAGTGCCAATGTTCACTTTTCTTGTCTTTACGGGTCCGCTCATGTCTGGGATTTCGAGTGGAGGTCCTTCTACCTCGCGCGCCCTCTGATTCATGTATCTTTATGTTTCGCAGGTCGTCCTCATAAATGTCTGTCTGAACTGTTGATGTATATGTAACTTCGGAATGTATTTCACATATATGTATATTGTATTCCTATAGAGATGTTATTATTCCTCTATACGGAAGTGTCGTCATTTATATTGTAAGTGTCGTAACTTATACTTGATGGGTTATTAGACCACCTTGTTGGGGACAGCCCTGTATAAGTCATGTGGGTCAAAGGGTTATTAGACCACCCTATTGGGGGTCGGCCATGTGGGTCGAAGGGTTATTAGACCACCCTATTGGGGGTCGGCCCAGTCAGCATTATGTTATGTGGTTAAGTTCGAGCCTACATCAGTTAGGTAAAAGGCAAGTCAAGTCAAGTATAAATAGAGTGCAGGAGGCACTCTATTTGTTCACTCACTTCTCACTCATGCACTCAAGGAGGAGTGGCGCACTTATGGAGGAGGAGGATCTGCTGCTAGGTTATGTCTATCACTCATGGTTGGTTGATTCATTGCTCGATCTATCTCTGAGGAAGTTATTGGGGTTTTTCACCTTTATGGTTTTCCCCAAGTAAATCTTTGTGTCTCTTGTGTGCTTGCATTATTGTCTCCATGATTGATATGCTATAGATATGTTGTACATGTTGTTCTCTCAGTTAAGATCCTAGATCAGATTGAAGTAAATTCTGAAAATTTAACATGGTATCAGAGCTAGCCTGAAAGAAGGCATGATATGGCATGTATGACGCTTGTTGTACTTACGATGTTAGGGCTTGATATAGCAAAAACCAGTCGTCATAGCACTTTCGCTCTAAATCCGTTTTGGCGAAGGTTTCGGATCTAAAATCTTTGCAGGTCGAAGATTAAATCTCCAAGTACCTTGTGTCCAAAGGACAACCTCTAATTCGTTGTACTTTGTGATTTATGATCTGTACAATATAGGTTTTCTGCCTCTTCCAGATCTGAGTCAAAATTAGGTGACCTTGGGAAAAAGGTCATAGCTTGGGCTAGGAAGCTCCAAATGAAATTTCGTAAAAAGTGACAGGTACTAAACAGACTGTACTATCTCAGAAAAAAATTTCAGAGGCCGAAGTTGAACCAGTGACACGTGGCACGCCGTACAAGTTCGCTCTCCTGTATTATTCCATAAACAGGTCACGTTGCGACACTTGGCATAACTCTCTCTCAGAGAATCCAATTGAGGTTAGACCTGTCAGGATGGAAAGATAACAGGTCAGGCTATATCACAAAACTTTTTCAGACCCTGTGGATCAAAAAGTTTGGAGGTACACCAGAAACAATCAGGTACATATTTCTGTCAAAACATAATTATTTTTTAGTACTTTCATTCATGGCTTCTGGAATTTAGGGCTTTGGAGAAAGTTGGAATTTTTGTAATCAGAGACCACGGCTGGATGCTACTCATCAAAATAGAAATTTAGAGACCAAGATCAGAATTTTTGGTTGGGCAGAAGGCCGAGCTTGATCAAACCCTAGTTCGAAACTTTGATCAGAAAAGTGGAAAATTAGGGCTTCTGTAAAAATGGGAATTTTTGAAATCTGTGACCATGGCTGGAAGCTCCTCAAAAAAATAGAAGCTCAGAACTTTGGATCAAACCTTTTGATTGGGCAGAAGAGTGGGCCTCATCAAACCCCAGTTCAGGGTCACGTCCAGTGAATCTGGAAGTTTCAAAGGCAAAATTGAGGAGTGAAACTTTGCAGTTTTCACATTCTGAATATACCAGCTTAATCAGCTCATCAAGGCGCATATTTCTATCCTTTCGGAAGTTTGAAATTCAAAGTTTGAATTTTTGGGGTTTCTCTGACAAACCCATATCCAGCTCCAGTTCCAGTTCTTGTAAATCAAGTGGATTGGGTTAATCCTAGAAGAAGATGGATTGGTCACCTGCATAAGTGAAGAAGTTCCTGTTTCAGAGGGAGATGAGGCTCAGGCCTTACATAAGAAGATTACAAGCGATCTCGACAGGTATGACTCATCGAGGTATGTTTCGATATTTGTTCATGATTAAGTTTATGGTATGTTTGTCTTCATGTTATTACGGTTAGTACAATCTTGATTTTGGATTTGTCGTATCACCTTAACAAAATTATGAATGCATGATAGAAGATATTCATTGGTTAGGGTGTTGACACTTATGATTGTACTAATGCATTATGGTGTTGTATGAGGTTTATGTTGTTTGCTAACACAAAAGGTACACCAAGAAAGACAAATCATGTTCTACTTCAAGAATGTATGGTCATGGTGACATAAAGACAAGGATTCATCCATTGTCATGGATCACATAGAAGATCTACTTTCGAGGTATGTATAACTTGTTTCTACAATGGTTAACTTATGAGACATGCAGGTTACTAGCACAAGTCACTGAAGAGAACCAGAAGACATTATGCGGGTATGTTAGACATAAATAGCTAGCATGCTAATCCAGGTATGTTTTTCCTATATCAAGCTAGAATCCTACCTTGTGTTAGGATCTTATACTGTTGTTGATAATGATTACTCATGAAGTCATAGGTTTGAATAATCATGGTTGTATGCATATTATGTTTCTTACCATAATTGATGATATGACTAACCAGAAGAATCATGAAGGTATAGGTTTGAATAATCACAGGTTTTGTGCATATTATACCTCTTATCTTGATTGATGATTCAACTAACCCGAAGAGTCATAGGTTTGAGTAATTACAGGTTTAGACATGTTATGTTTCTTATGATTTGACTAACCATAAGAATCCTACATAAACCTTGAATGCTAATGCTTATTATTTCTGTTTGAAATGATCATGACTATAGATGCTTAAGATTATTGTGTTTTAATAGTATACTAATGAATGTATGATTTTATATGAGTTCACAAGGATAACACAGTCATGATACTAAAAAGCATGCATAGGGACCAAAGATGAATATGAGTTCAAGAACAGGTAATTCAGGAAGCAAAGATCAAGAGGGAGTACACTCCAGTGGTTTATGCAAGCATGCAGATATTCAGAGGGAGTTGACCATCTCTCTACATTCAACAACAGAAAGGTGTAGAAGAAGCTACTTCAGATTAGGACTCTAGCAACTCCTGCAAGGAAGTGAAGACTCAGAGGGAGTCCACCCAACGAACAAACAAAGATAAGTATTTTAATTATCATTTCTTGCATACTTGTTTGTTTAAATAAAATTGTTCAATGATGTATATGCTCATGTTTCTAGACTTAGGATATGTATTGTGCATATTAGAATAGTTGCATTGATGAATAGTATACTACTAATATACATGGGTAAGTGGCCTATGGCATTGTACAACATTCCATTGCTACTTATCTAGAATGAAACCTCTTTGCTGACATGTTGGAGTTGTGCACACTCTTAACAATGTTCTGGTAGAGATTGGAAGTCATCTAGAAAGTTACGGGATATGGATAAATGTTGTATTGAAGCATTGGCTAAGATAAATGCATGACTGTATGACATATTTCTTTATGTGTAAGAATTGGTTCTGAAAACTATGAGATGTTTTCTAATCATACAATTTAACTTGTTGTGTAGGAAAGATCGTATGCCATCTCCTACAAAAGAAGAACTACAACATTTGTTCAACAAAAAAATTATCTATTGAAGATATTGAAGTTCCCAGGATCTGGGATGAAGAAATGGAATGCCATGATCCGTCGATCGTGAAGAACGATGTTTGGGATGTATTCCCAAGACCTGAAGGGAAGTTTGTTATGACTTCCAAATGAAACTATCAGATCAAGCATGTTGCAGATGGCAGCATTAAGAAATATAAAAGTGATGAAATAGAAGATACACCAGATGGATTTCAAGACAGCATGGTGTAGTCATATATGTGTGCAGAACTTGGTATGGTAGGATAGACAGCCTTCTATCCAGTTTGGTCTTTACCAAGAGTAAAGCGGGTTCCAACCTTTACTACAAGGTTGAGGAAGGCAATCCAGTGATACTACTATGTGGATGACCTGTTTGTATCAGGTGAGGATAGATGGATTGCCAACACACAGCGGAAGCTTGCTACTGAATTCGATATGAAGAACTTGGGGATGATGCACTATTTGTTTTTGGCATGGAGGTGTGGCAGAGTGTAGATGGAATCTTCCTTGGACAAGGGAAGTATGCAGTAAGAGATCCTGAAGAGGTTCAGGATGATGGATTGCAAGGCCATGGCCACACCTATGGCATCGAATCTAAAGCTTCTATGTGATGCTTCATCTAAGCCGGTTGATGTCTCCATGTATCGTCAGATGATTGGGTCCTTGGTGTACCTGACGAACACGAGACCGGACATTTGCTTTGCTGTGAACACATTGAGTCAGTTCCTGACAGATCCGAGGAGTGTTCACCTGGTTGTTGTAAATCATGTTCTGAGGTGCCTGAAGGGTACAGTGGATTATGGGCTCAAGTATGAGGTGAATCAAAAGTTTAACCTGCAGGGTTATGTTGATTCAGATTGGGCTGGCAGTGCTGCAGATAGGAAGAGCACATCTGGGTGCTGCTTCAGTATGGGATCAGGTGTGATCTCTTGGTTTAGCAGGAAGCAGTCCTGCGTGGCACTGAGTACAGCTGAGGCAGAGTATGTTGCAGCCTGTTCAGCGATTTGTGAGGCAGTATGGCTATGGAAGCTACTGTCTGAGTTATTTGATCTCCCGTTGGAGGCTACTGGTATCTTCTGTGATAACCAGAGTTGTGTGAAGTTGTCCGAGAACCCAGTGTTTCATGACAGGTTGAAACACATAGAGATCAAATATCACTATATCATGGATATGGTGCAGAGAGGAGCAGTGAAGCTCCTGTATGTTGCGATGGACAAGCAGATTGCAGATGTGCTGACGAAGCCTCTAGCCAGGGTGAAGTTCGAGTACTTCAGAGAGAGGCTTGGCGTTCTTCAGATCGAGGACACTTTGAGGAAGAAGTGATGGACACATTTGCTGAAGCCATTCCAAGCATGTTGGAAGGAGGATCCTTCACATGGCTGTGGATGTAAGCGCTGGATGATGAGCATCAGGATGATGTTCTGGTTTCTGCTTGGATATGATCAATTGGATCATTTTTATGTATGTATGTACGCATCATGTTGGATGTTGGATATGATCAGTTGGATCATTTTTATGTATGTATGTACGCATCATGTTGGATGCCATATATGTTCAGTTGGATCATTTTTATTTATGTATGTATGCATCATATTGATGCTGGATATGATCAGTTGGATCATTTATATGTACGCATCATGTTGGATGCTGGATATGATCAATTGGATCATGTGTATGTATTGGATGCTTGGACCATGTATCTGTATATGTATCAGGTGGATACATTGTATGATCAGGTGGATCATGTGTATCATGTATTTGTATTTGTATCAGGTGGATACATTGTATGATCATGTGGATCATGTATGATGATATGTATCAGGTAGATATGTGGTGTGCATCAGATGGATGCATTGTATGATCAGGATGATCATGGATGACGAGCTTCAGGATGTTGCTCCAGATGACACGCAGCAGGATGTTGCAGTGATGATGATCAGGATGATCATGGATACATCAGGATGATGTATGGTGAGTATCAGGTTGATACTCTATGGCCGTGGATCAGGTTGTGCAAGATGAGCATGTAATCCGGTGCCCTGGGAGATTTGCAGATGGTCTTTCGAGGTTTTCCCTATGGCATGTAATTCGGTGCCCTGGGACATCTAGCAAATGCTCTTTCGAGGTTTTGCTCTGGAAGGACATATAATTCGGTGCCCTGGGAGATCTACAGATAGTCTTTCAAGGTTTTGCCTATGGCATGTAATTCGGTGCCCTGGGATATCTGGCAGATGCTCTTTCGAGGTTTTGTCCTATGGCATGTAATTCGGTTCCCTGGGAGATCCGATAGGTTGGGATGTGTGCCTGTAATCAATCCTGGGATGCTCTTGCGAGGTTTTTCCATGACCACATGTAATTCGTTGCCCTGGGAGATCCTATAGGTAGAGCTGTGTGCTCGTAACAGCCTGGGATGCTCTTGCGAGGTTTTGTGGTGACGTCACATGTAATTCGGTGCCCTGGAGATCCTATAGGTAGAGTTGTGTGCTCGTAACAGCCTGGGATGCTCTTTCGAGGTTTTGTGACGCACGTAATAAGTCCTGAGGATTCCACAGTATGGCCAGTGATGATGAAGACCTGTAGGTGGTGGGCCTACATCCAGTATGAAAAAGGACTGGCTCTATAGAACTTCCTATGACGAGTAGATTCAGAGATTGATTGAGATAGCAGCAGCAATGACGATGATGATGACTTGATGACGATTATCCAGTGACGATGATCCAGAGAAGATGACTTGTGCTAGAAGAACTGTGCTGAGAAATACCTTCCTAGTTAAGAGGGAGTGTTGATGTATATGTAAGTTCGGAATGTATTTCACATATATGTATATCGTATTCCTATAGAGATGTTATTATTCCTCTATACGGAAGTGTCGTCATTTATATTGTAAGTGTCGTAACTTATACTTGATGGGTTATTAGACCACCTTGTTGGGGACGGCCCTACATAAGTCATGTGGTTCAAAGGGTTATTAGACCACCCTATTGGGGGTCAGCCATGTGGGTCGAAGGGTTATTAGACCACCCTATTGGGGGTCGGCCTAGTCAGCATTATGTTATGTGGTTAAGTTTGAGCCTACATGATTTAGGTAAAAGGAAAGTCAAGTCAAGTATAAATAGAGTGCGGGAGGCACTCTATTTGTTCACTCACTTCTCACTCATGCACTCAAGGAGGAGTGGCGCAATTATGGAGGAGGAGGATCTACTGCTAGGTTATGTCTATCACTCATGGTTGGTTGTATCATTGCTCTATCTATCTCTGAGGAAGTTATTGGGGTTTTTCACCTTTATGGTATTCCCCAAGTAAATCTTTGTGTCTCTTGTGTGCTTGCATTATTGTCTCCATGATTGATATGCTATATATATGATGTACATGTTGTTCTCTCAGTTAAGATCCTAGATCAGATTGAAGTAAATTCTGAAAATTTAACACGAACTGCAGATTCGTCAGCGAGGTTATAACAATCAAGAGCAGGCTCTAATTGCTCCTCCCATTCTGGGTTTAAATGTGTAGGTATGTTTTCTGCGCCAAAGAATTCTTCTAGGGTCATATTTCCATCAGCGCAGTCTGGTCTGAATATTTTTTTCTGAAGAAGCTGCAATGCATCATTGATGCTCGGATGTTCATCCTCGAAACTGAAATCTATCTAGAAGCTCACGGTCAGGGAAGACCAATATGTTGTGCCCCTGCGCAGTTCCAGGTCTAGGTAGAATTTCTTTGGAATCGGTTCTTCCAATGTATGCACAAACAAATGCACCCATTCCGTTTTTGGTCTTTCCACCCAAGCTTGTGAACAAGCTTCCAGGTGATCCCTTAGATCTGTCTGTCCATTATATTTTGCGAAAGGTAATGTAACCTTCTCTGCGAATCTGATTTGCATCTTAATTCTGCATTGATCCCATGCAGTCAATGCCTGCTTGTGCGCAGCCCACCATCTGGCAAGTGTCTCGCGCAATGCTACATCTAATGCTTGTAAGTGGTGTTCATTTGCAATTGCTGCGGTATAATCTCTTATGAAAGAATAAACGTTAGATGAACCATCATATGTGGGGATTGGGATTACCTGCTTTCCAATCCAGTGTATGGATTTCATGACCTGCACGCATCTCCTTGCAAATACTTCGTGCATTCGATTTTGCCAGTTCTCCAAACCTGCATCCGAGTTTGAAATGCATGAGCTGTCACATCTCCAGCTAAGTGTACCATCTACAGTAGGGTTGATGTAATCTTCCTGGTTCATGGTCAGTTCGTACAACCAGTCCAAATCCTAATCTCGGGATTCCTCTTGAATCGGCTCACTGTATCTATCTCCGTCGGCAGGGTCCAGTGGTGCAATCACCCTGAGATGTTTTCCTTCGAAGATCATCTTCCTGGTATTCATATTTATTATTGTGAGGTTATCAATAGCCCAGTCAATCCCCAATAATGCCGGGAAAGGCTGACTATCGTCCACAATCTCGATAACCTCGAAATCGGCATGAATTTGTACTCCGTCAATGTCAACAACCACACTGGCCAACCGTCCAAACAGTATGACTTTTTCCTGATTGGCCATTCTTAATTGGATAGGTGACCATGATAGCTTTGGTCGCCCCATCTGCTGCCATGTCTGCTTAGTCAAGACTTTGACCTCTAATCCCAAGTCAAGAATGATTTCATCCATTTCATAATCTCCTATATGGGCATTGAGTCTCATCTCTTTGTCGGTTCTCTGATGTTTCTTGATATGATGAACTGCACTATCAGTAGTGTCTTCTCCACTGTGCGGTTCATACTGATCTATGACCTTCTGCAGTTCTGTTATAGCATTTGGGTTCTTTAACAATTTCATGCAGCTTCTAAGGAACTACGCAACAGAGGTGCATGTCTCTGCTGTGGCACGTGTGTTGTCATAAGCAGTCGGTATGTCTTCCACATATGGCATTTGACTGCGCAGCGGGATCCTTGTCGAGCTTGGTGCCAATTCTCTAAGGATATCCCGTGCTTCTGTAAATGCTCCTTTATTCTTCACCAGGTCGAAGGTAGGTGTTTTCTCGACAGATTTCTTATCCATTGTGTCTCGAGGGGTGTTTTCTTAGTTCCAAAATCACCAAAAGTCAAAGCTTTTGCTCCTCGATCGCGCCATGTCGCAGCACCACTGCACGTTACTACATTGATGCTTGGATCTTCACGTCTCCTTTCTACTGCAATCCACTGAACGTTTGGGGTCGGTGGGTCTATTCTTCTGCGTTTATGCATCTCGACCTCGAGTATGGGGGCAATCTTCAATAACATGCTCAAAAGATTTACAATAATTGCATGTGGTGCATGGGTTGGTACAATCCCTAGAAACATGACCTGGTTGGCCACAATTATAGCAAATTACCTGACCACGGCCTCTTCCTTGCGTCGGGCCTCTTCCTCTTCCACAGTATCCACCACCACGGCCTCTATATCCCCCCTGGTCATACTACGGTTTCTCTTGCTTTGGCTGGTTGTCTTCTTGGACGTGGTATATTCCAGCACCTCGTATCGCTTCCACATAACTCTATCTTTCATTCATCAGCTCGTATACGCGACAATTGGATTCATCATGTCCAACTGATTTACAGAAATTACAATACAAGCTCTTAGTGTTTTTACATATTTCTGTATGAGATAACAGTCTTCTGGTTGGTGTCCTTTGTTTCTGCAAATTTCACACGAGGGTTCTTGGTTCTGATTAATCGGGTTTGGTGCACCGCTGTTAAGATAGTCTTGAAATAAAGGGCAATGTTCTCTAGTGTGGCCTTCTCCCTTACAACTTGTACACCAAACGTCGTGCCTTGGTTCATATCTTTGTTCCTTCCCATTCTTCGTACTTTGTAGTTCTAGTGTCAACGTGGTCAATTGGTTCTGGATCTGTGGCATCCCAGAACTAGTCTCGTTGATCGGCAAAGCCTCTAGCTTCATCGTGATCTCTAAGGCCTCTTCCTGCGATGCAACCTTCTGCTGCATCAATGGTTGTCTGATGTGGGGTAGCAGTGCAGCAATGAACCATTCTTTATGTTGTTGCAGGGCTATCACAAATGTTACTTGGTCTAGGAGTGTTTTAAACTTCTAGTCAAATTCCCACACCATTTCGTTAGGTTTTTTCTTAATCTCTTTCAGCTCTGTGATACACTGGGATTCTGATTTTGGTTTCTTAAACTCTGCTACCATCGCAACCTTTATTTTTGCTAAGGTTCTTGGCTGTGCTTGAGAATATTTCATAAACCAATGAAGGGCTCCATCTCTGAAAGTAGTGACGAGCTGCTCTCTCTTCATAGCATCATCCTGAATTTGCTTTACACTCCATACGGCTTCACATAGAAACCAATGTTGATCAGGGTCTTCCATACCCATGCCTTTGAATATCGGTGGTTTTATGTCGTTATCTGTCATTCTTCTTCCTGGAGTTGTATTGGTGTTCTGATTCTGGGGAGGGTTCTGATATTGGGGGGGTTCTGAGAGGAAAACGTAAAAGGTATATTCATAATAGTGCTATGGATACCACTCTGTGGACTATTCTGATACTGGGTGTTGTGTACTGGACCAGTATTAATATTTTGTGGGTTGGGTTGCGCGACATTCGCAGCGGGTGGGCTCTGAGATAGGGGTGGCGCGGTCTCTGCAACCGGTGGGTTCTGCGGTATAATAGGATGGATGGTGGCTGATGGTGGTGCGGTCTGATTATTATGGTCACACGAGAGTTCTGTATTCACACGGAGTCCAGGTCCTCCCAGATTCTTTTCTTTATTAAAATTATATCTCTTTCCACTTCTCGGGTTATGTGTCTCTTCGTCAGAATCACTATATATGCTATTGACCATGACAGATGCAAAAATATTACTGCATTCTTAAAACGCCTTTTTCAGCTAAAAGCATTTTAATGTATAGACTGACGTTGTTCAGGAACTTACCTCTGAATCATTCGAATAAGTATGCTTCGGCTTGACTGTAGGACTTCAGTGTGTTTACAGCAAATTCCGTGAAAAATCCTTCAATTATGCTATCAACCCAGAAGTTGACTGCTCGCGATACTGGGCTGTCTATTGCTTTGAGCTGCACTGTGAGCTCTGGAGTCCACTCTGTAGGTACTCCTTGAAAATAGGTCTTCTTTTCTTCGAGTCGCGAGATCCACTCATGTAACTCATTTCCAAATGAAGCCCAAAAAATCTCATCAATTTCTCTCCACAAATATCTGTTCAACCATTGTACGTCAGTGAGACGCGGATGTCTGTTCTCTTTCTTCGCAAAATCTCTTTCAATCTTGTCACACCAATCCCAGATCTCTTTCTTTTAAGGATTCCAATTGTCTAAACCCAATGGGAACTGGTATTCTTCTTCACACATTACTTTCCGACCACACTATCGCATCACTGGTCTAAGTCGGGAAACAGAACCATTTGTTGGCTATAAATAACCTTCCAAAGGTTTTCAACATAGACCCAGGTACTTCGCGGTTCAAGGAACCAACAAAACCCCTATTCACCGGCCCTTTCAGCAACAGACTGTGCACAGCCTGAGGTCTCACCCGAGGCGAAGCTGAGGGGGTGGTTGCGGAATCAGGTTTCCACAACCGAGTGATGCGATGGGGGAAAGACTGATAAGCAGCACCACACATTGTGGGCTGCTGCGGTCAACAACTGCGTGAACCTTCTGTTCCGCGTTGGGTGTTTCGGCGCAAAATTGCGCTTGCCTACTTGCGCCTCTAATGACTTTGCGATACAGGATACTCTTGCATTATGACAGTAAGTTATCGACAGCTTACCTCGCAACAAATCTCAATGACTTGGCGCATCAACTAGACTGCGCGTCCCTACCAGGATGATTAATTTTAACCAGTCTTTCTTAGCATTCTCTATCCCTTCAACCCATTCAAGTTCTTATCATTAGGTTGCACATGATTGAATACCCATATGATTACTGCGCACTCCAACACTGTGCTAAAACTCAATATTCGACTATGCGACTAATTGACAAATTCATACATTCCTAGATTCGTAAGTGTTGAATACTTAACATTCCTCCATGCATATATTGCTTAACATATTATTCCCATTCTCTGTGGTGAATACATATAAAAGCAATCATATAACAGAAGACTTCAGCATTAAACATTCATACCAAGTAAATGAACAATCATAAACACACAACAGTCACATAACACAGAATTTAACGTGGTTCACCCCCCGGATGGAGGCTACGTCCACAAGAACGGTTGTTTATATTGCTCTTTATGGGAAAGGTACAACCGTTCTTAGTCTGCGCACTCAGCTGCAGACTCTCTTCTCTCTCAGATAGGTCTCTGCGCACTCAGCTGCAGAGCCTTTACAATGGCTTTCTAAGCTTAAGATTCTACAATACTCACAATACTTAGCCAAAACTGAAGAGTAACCCTTCCATTACAATATTGTGCCTTATTTATAGATCATGCCCGTAGGTCATGTCTTTACAAACATTAGGCCAAAACCCTAAGGTTCCCAAAACTGGCGTGGCTAACTGCCACCCTAGCTGTCGCCGTCGACAGCCTGCTCCAGTTGGGCCACTTGTGGCTCACACGCTCTTCTGACAGCCGCAGTTCTCAAAATGGTTACAACTGCATCATGTCCTATCCCTTTCCACTCCTTCATCTGCCTATCGTCATCGGCGTCGTGGCCTAGCTTATCAACTGCTTTCCGCCACATGTTCGAACAGGTCACTTTCATCTGCCATCCGCCTGTTCCTTACCCAAAATAGGTCATATCCTCGTCTGACCTTTACCCATGGCTTGCCCCAAAAATAGCTCATGCACTACCATGTGCGATCATGCCTTAGCCATTGCCATCACGCGACATGCGCAATTTCTCGAAATTGTCTGTCGCCTGTCGCCACGCGCAATGCGCACTTAACAAAACTGCTTCCTCTTCCTGTCATAGTGCATAGTACACAATTATCAAAATTGCCTTTCTTTCTGCCACAGCGCGCAACGCGCGATTTTCCACACTTGTCTATTTTTCCAACCCAATTGGGCCCCGCCCAACAGAGAGACTTCATTATATGGGATACATCATGGATGAACATGGTGTACATGTGGATCCAACCAATATCCAATCCATTCGTGTCTAGTCAACCCCGAAAACTCTCATAGAGCTTCGCATCTTCCTGATTCTTGCCAATTTCTATCACAGGTTTGTGTTGGGCTTCTCTCATATTTCCTGGGCCCTTAGCCAAGTGGAAAAAGGTGGATCTAAGGATAATTTTGTTTGGTACAAGTCACAACAACAAGCATTTGAGGAACTGAAGCAACACTTATGTTCAACACCCATCTTTACCTAACCGGATCTACAACAACCATTTGAAATTGAGATAGATGCTTCAAACTATTCTATTGGCACAATCCTCACTCGGCATGGCCATCCAGTGGCATATCACAGTGAGATGCTCTCATATGCATTCAACAAACACCCCACATATGACAAAAAAATGTATTCCATTGTCCAAGATTTCCACCAATGGAAGCCTTACATTCTCGGCAGAGAGATGGTCATCCACACTACTCACAAGTCCCTACAGTTCATGCAAACACAAGTGAAGTTCCAAAATGATCGCCACCAAAAATGGTCCACATACTTGCAACAATTCCACCTGAACATCAAGTATAAGAAGGGCATCACCAATTGAGTCATTGATTGCCTCAGTCAACCTCCAGTGGCAGCCTTAACTATGATGCTAAACTCTTGTGTCCATGAGACATCTAGGTGGTCTCAACTATATGGCAGTGATCTCGAGTTCGCTTCCACGTATCGAGCGTTATGTACAAGCACACCAATGGTATACTTTCATCTCCAGGAAGAATTGTTATGCCACCTAGGCCATCTCTATGCTCCTTCAAGTGAGCATGAAAAGCTTATTTGGGAAGTACATTACAATTGAGTGGTAGGGTACTTTGGCATAGAAAAAACAATAGTAGTATTGCAGAAGTATTTTATTGACCGAAGCTTTGACAAGACGTCAGTAGGAATATCAAATCATGCACTGCTTTTGCATCACAAAACCTATCATTAAGAAGCAAGGGTTGTACACCCGTTTTCCTACTCCCAATGGGCCTTGGGAGTCCATATCCATGGACTACATGTCAAGACTACCTTCAACCAATCATGGTAAAGACTGTTTGTTTGTGGTCATGGATCACTTCTCTAAGATGGCCATTCTGACAGCCTACAAGAAGAGCACCACAACCGAAGCCACTGCTAAGCTCTTCTTCAAATGTGTTTGGGTTCATTTCAAGCTACCACAGACTATCATTTTAGATCAGGACAACAGATTCTTGGGCACATTCTGGTCTAGCATAGGGTCACTAATGGACACCAAACTCACCCAGTTGACTTCCTTCCACCACTAAACTGATGGACAAACAAAGGTGGTCAATAGGATGATTGTGCATATTTTGAGGATGTACAATTCTAAAATTCCCTGCACATGGGATGAGATTCTTCCATATATTCAACATAGATACAATATATCCCTTCATAGCTCTATTGGACACAACCCTTTCCAAGTGTGCTTGGGGTTCCAATCGTTGGCCCCAATTGATGTAGCTTTTCCAATTTCCACAAAACAGGAGGAATATTCCCATGTTTGCATCGAGGGAGACAAGGCCACTTGATTTTTTGAACGGATTCAACACATTCATCAGCAATTCCATGACATTCTGGATAAATCCAATTCCAAGTACAAGCATTGACATTGCCAACATCGAGTTCTGCACAAATTTCAGGTGGGTGATAAGGTGTGGTTGCATTTGCATAAAGAGAGGCTCCAGGACCCCATCGCAAGCTTCTTCCACTTCGATATGGTTCATACATCATCACCAAGGTAGTTGATGAAAATGCCTTTGAATTAAGCATTCATCCCTTTCTTGGCCTGCACCCAGTATTTAATGTGGAGCTCCTTCGCCCATATTTGCCACTATTGTGGGACACCTCAAAGGTGGAAAAGAAGTTGGAATTGTCAGAAATCAACCCTGACTATTTGGAGAAGGCTACAATTGATCAGATCATGGATACACAGGTGAAGGGAACTTTCCAACAACGCGATCAGTTCTATTGGGTCATCAAAGCCGAGCAGTGTCTTCACCAAGGAAAGTGACTCACCAAGAGTCAAATTCAGCAGAATTTTCCCCATATGATGCGGGAACTTAACACAATGGATATTATTTCTTCATAATGGGGTGGGACTGATCTAGATGGATATCGGTGACCACCCACCTATTCCACTGACTCAAAACAATTTTTCTAGTTTGGCAATTTTTTACGAATTTTCGTGTCCAAAACTTTTGGGGTTGTTTTGAGACCCTAAACAAAAATATTTGGTGATGCCACAATCTAGATGTAGCCGAAGAAAATTTAATACATGTGAAATTTTTGCTTCTTGTATATACATTTCCAACGGGATACCGAGTGCCCTAAATGAAGATCGTACGCAAAAGTTATTCCCCCGGGAAGTTGACACATCAACTAACCTTTTCAAGGCCCGCAAACCTTTTTATGGTCATCTCCTAGCGTTAGGATTTTTGATGTTAGGGTTTTTTACTTCATGCTTATGACAAAAATTTCCTTAATCCTCCTTTTGTAATCATCTTGTCACAAATGAGTGTAGCCACCACATCTCTTCTCAAAGATAAAGCTACCACCATTCTAGCTGCTTTTATTTTACAATATGTTCTATTTCATTCATTTAATAGAATATGAGTTTAATGTATCACTATGTTCCTTGAAATATATCTATGTATGTGGTTCTATATATTCTATTTCATTTCGTTCTCACATAAATCGGAATCAATGCATTAGTTTTTCTTTTCATGTGATTATTTGATCTCATGCTTAATTTTCTTGATGAAATTTTTTATGAAGGTTTTGAGAAAGAGTCCTGAAATTTGGCTTATGAGTTTGAATCACTTTCATGCCAAGAAGTTGAAAATCCAAGGTTGGAGAAAATATTCTACTATAATTGAAGGAAGATAATGGAGCATAAAACCTCCCTACAACAAATATGGCTCATAGCCCATTCTTTTCAAGGTACCATTACCCCCAAGTTCATGCAAAATACTTACACAATTTTCAGCAATGAAACACATAATTGGTGGAATGTAAATCCAAATTTATCTTAATAAAAATACTCCTAAATTATCATGTCATTAAGGTGGATTCCTTGAAGAATTTTCATTCAAATGCGTGATAAAGTTTCCTTAAGGAATCCTTCTCTATTGCTTAACTTTCATGAGTTGGTTCACTAATAAGAATTGAATTAATGGTGTTTTCTTTCACAATATTTATGTGCAATTTTTGAACATGGTTTTAATGAAAATACATGAAGGAACTTCTTTTTTTTTAAAAGGCATCTTCAAGCCTTTGGTTTCTCTGTGTATTATAGAGGGATCTATTGGCAAACAAAAGTTACTAATGTCTCACACATTTGCATTTATACATCACTCATCAAAATTGCTTATCTTCTTCTCATTTTCAATACTTGAGATTGTGCATTGTTTGATGGATCATGCTACTAACACACAAAGAAATTTATCATCCACTAATGTATGATTAGTGGAGTTTTATTATATTATATTGTAGATTTGTAAAAGGAAAAGGAGAGCTCACCAGAATGAAAATGCCATGAGTAGACAAGCCTATAAATTCACCCTCAAGGGTTTTTGCTTGCATATTTTTTACCTTTTTTGGGGGGAAAACAAGCTCAAATGGGAATGGCAATGATGTAGCTTTGGAACAAGGAAAAGGAACACACATATGCAAATTGTGAAGAAGACATCAAAATCAAAGTTGGACAAGCAAAGAAAGGGAGAGGAACCAAGCCATATATATCCAAGAAGACTAAATCGTAAAAGGTTCTCCAAGAATCACTACAACAATTTACCCCTTTAGGGGTAGTTGTCTTCCACCCCCAAAAGTCACTTTTGGGGGACGTTCTGGCTTTAGGGGCGTTTTTGTAAAAACCGCCCCAAAAGGCACCGAAGCTAAAAGTATAAGCTTTGGGGGGCGGTTTTTGAAGAGACCTAAACCATCCCCAAAAGTGACTTTTGATGGCGGTTCCAAACCCCCCCCTGTAGACACCTACGGGGGCGGTTTAGAACCCCCCCTAAAACTCCCTTTGACAAATCTTTGAGGGCAGTTCCAAACCCCCCCGTTAGAAACCTACAGGGCTAGTTCAGAACCCCCCTTAAAACTCCCTCTTACAAACATTTTGGGTTGGTTCTAAAATCCCCCGGTAGACACCAATGGGGGCAGTTCTAACCCCCCACCCGTAGATACCTATGGGGGAGGTTCAGAACCCCCCCTAAAAATTCCTCTTACAAACCTTTGGGGGCGGTTTAACCCCCCCCACCTGTAGAGACCTATAAGGGTGGTTTGAAAACCCCTTGTAGAGACCTACAAGGGAAGATTTAGAACCGCCCCTACCCCCCCCCCCCCCCCCCCCCGATAAAAATATACGGGGGTGGTTCACAACCCCCTCTTAAAATCCCACTTACAAAACTATGGGGGCGGTCCTAACCCCCCTCGTATAGACCTATGGTGGAGGTTGTGAAACCCCCTCATACAAACCTACGAGAGAAATTGTGAACCCACCTCGTAGAATCCTATGGGGGAAGTTGAAAATCCCCCTCATAGACTCTAATGGGGGCAGTTATAAATCCCATTGTTATCCAATAATATAAATGATCATAAAAAAATATTTTATTAGAAATACCAATATTGCAATATCATTAGGGCACGGAGGAATCGAACCCCCAACCTCCTGCTTGTAAGGCAGGCACTCTTCCATTGAGCTAGAACCCTTTAAGAATTAGTCCATTAAACAACAAAATAGGCCAAAGGGACTAGTGAATATAATAAACAATAATAGCCCAGTAAAAGAGAGGTGCAAGAAGAATCCTAAAATGAAATGAAATGGAAAATCAATTTAAGAGCAACAAGAAAACGGATGACATAAGCATAGGAATACAAGTAGCTTATCACAATAAAGAAAACCCCATAAATCGAAGGAGAGCTACTGAAGAAACATATCCTAAACTAAGATGCAATTTCTTAAAGGGGGGTGGATTTTTCCTTCCTCATTATGCAACTCAATAGTGCAAATGCCAACCACATTTCTTCTAAATAATGTCCTCTAGAGATTGACTTGCATTCAATAAATATTTTAGCATAATCGGTGACAACATCAAATATAAGTCTTGTAACTAAAACTTAAACACTAGTGTTACAGGAAACATTGTGATGCTACCGGAATGGTTGAGGTGTTACTGGAATTCAACTTACCAGTGTATTTAGCAAAACAATGCTCAACTTGATTCCACTCATCTATGCTTCCATGTGTTGGTCACCCTATTCCTCTTGGTTGTTTGTTGATTCTCAGGTTGAATGCAAATTCACTTGATCATGAATTGTTGGAGCTATCATTGTGGATCAAGGAGGGATATTGTATGTCCCTTCTCCAAGTCAATAATCTTATCAATTGCATCTCTCCCAACATCCAAGGATGTAGAGAATAAAATATTTATTTCTTCTATGTCAACCAGGAATGCAATTATAGTTATAATTGGAAAAAAACCCCTGATAATCAATCAAACTTCAAGGCCATATTTCTGATGACAATGAGGCCAACACTTTTAAAAAAATCAAGCAATGATGATAATTATAAGAGTTATAGTAATAGCACACATGAGTTTTATTTGGTTACTAGCTATAGCAAGATCTGTCCTATAGATATTATTATGGGGTCTAGTAACTCTGGTATAGAAGATCCTCCATTTAAATGTGAACAATCTGATAACAAAGGCAGTATAGTCCCACAACCTCGTGACATGATTTTGTATGTTCCTTTCAGCACTCTACATCTAGCAATATCATAGTATAATTCATCGTTTATACCTACTGTTGGTGATGAAAAACATGTTTCTATCCAGAAAATACAATAAAGCTTCAAAGAATTTAACAAAAGCTATATTTTAAACAAAACTTGGGATACAATAAATGTTGGAACTGGTTTAGAGTCTCATGGCATTGGGGGTGAAAATTATGATGCTTAAAGTATAGCTAGAATATCCAGGGTGCATAAACCATCAATTGTCTACAATTTTGGTGATGATTTGTTCTTAAAGGAGATGGTGTCTGCTAGTAAGGATGATCCTCTTGAAGCCGCATTTGATGTTGAAAGAAATGTGCAAACATTATTACCAAAGCCTCCAGCTCCTCCAAAGCTTTAGTTGATCCACCAGTAGATCCCATTGGAGAATAATAAAGGTAGATTTGATAGGTTCCAAAGTGGGATGAGAAAGTATAAACCTCCTAGACTAGATGATTGGTACAAACAAATTCTAGAACTAAAATATTTCTCTGTGGTTGGAGTTAGTCTTTCTGGAAGTGAAACTAAGAATTTGAGGGAAAGTAAATTGACACAAGTGCCTACTTCTTTTCTCTCACCTGATCATTACATGGATATTTTCTGGCCTTTGGTTTTGGAGGAATTCAAAGCACAATTGAGACATTCATTTGAAGAGGTATATTCACCATAATACATGAGGTTTGGTAGTTTGCACTTGCAGTCCTTAGAGAAATTTGATGAGTTCCACCTTGGGATTCTTATGCCAGATACTAGAGAATATGCTGCAGCCAAGGGTTTCTTTGAAAATGACTTGGTCTTACTTTCATGGCAACATTTCCAAGTAATTTCTCATAATGTTCATATGATTAGAAAGGTAGTGTAGAACTGAGCTTTGTATTTTGTTGTTGTACTTTGTGTCACTATGCATATTTTCTCTATAATTCTAAGGGTATATTGGTTTGCAGGTGGAACTAAGGGAGAGAGATGCTAAAACCATGCCAACTATTATGTTATTAAGGTTATATCTCCAATATGGTATTCCCTATCTAGCCAAGGCTAGAAGACATCTCACTGTACATAGTAAATGGTGTTTGACTCGTCTTATGAGCATTAGACCTCACCTTAGAGAATTCCAAGCACTCTCAACTGTCAAATTTGTTCTTTTATTGCATGTCATCATCAATCCACACATAGTTGCAACATAATTTGCAGATCTTTGTACTCACACCCAAGGTACCCAAGGTGAAGATATGAAATTGTTTCCAAAGCCATTGAAAGAGTACCTAAAGGAAGCCTTCAATAAGAGTCAACTCAAAGCAATTAGTGTTATTATTCAAAGAAATGATTAAGAAAAGAACTGTGGACTATCCCTTATTCAAGGCCCCCTGGGTTGATTTTAATACTTTCACATACATTTTATTTTTTGAATGCATTTTCAATTGCAAAAGACAGTCAATGACTTGATGAGGTTGTTTCAGAGTAAATGAGTCAGTTTGCAAGCACAATGAAAACAATAACTATTTTGGCCATTGTGAGTGTATTGCTTGCCTTCAGTAAAATATCAAACAAATCCAATGGTGGCATTGCAAGGTGGATGGTTGTGGAAGGAATTTCAAATACAGACTTCCTTAACTTTTCAAGGGTACAAGAAGAAGAATCTAGACATTTATTAGAATTCA
Source organism: Larix kaempferi (assembly GCA_027924585.1). NCBI lineage: Eukaryota > Viridiplantae > Streptophyta > Pinopsida > Pinales > Pinaceae > Larix > Larix kaempferi. Next base: position 8,099,771 of record BSBM01000866.1, read on the forward strand.
AATTGTTAGATGCAAAAGAATTTGGAGAAGGAGTAGATCTACTAGTGATTCCATTTTTAAAAAAAATTCTTGCAATATTCTATGATAGGAATCCATAGTCAAGCTAGTTGCATGGACAACCATGGTCATTGCATACAATTGTCACTACACAGTTATAAGCAATATGGCATTTTTATGTATAAAATTCCAATTTGAAACTTACAAAACCTAGAAACCTAATGCAAGTAAGCAACTTGCCTGTAACCAATTTACTACATATTCATGCATACCTGGAATGAATGCCATGGTACTCCTTGAAATGATAATGCATATTCTAGACCCCTAGCAAGAAATACCAAACTGAACAATATGCTTGTAACAACAAACTTGACACAACATTGCCATGTGTATATTTCATGCGTTTATGACATTTAGACAAATTCTTTGTAACTACTGGAGGCGTAGCAAAGCAATTCTTTCCAGATGCACCATTTGACTGGATTTCCTCTTTCAATTCATCAATGGATTTTGCACTTGACCTTTTTGAAGTTTATTGAGTCAAGGAAACATGAATAATTATAATTATATATACCTCAATTTTCTTTGTAATTAAGTTTAAAGATGGGCATTGTAACAAAGAAGCACAATTTCTAACATGTGAAAATGATATGTGATGGGAGGTTGGGGTCTAAGGGAAGCCTTTTTCATGTGAATATTTATGGGATTAATTTCATCCAATTAGCATGGTTAAGCAACTCAACTAATAGCATAGTTGATACCCCTAATATTAAATATTAGTTATGATGCTAAGATGCACATCCAAACACATCGCATAAATGTACACTAAATGTGCTCAAGCTCAAATGGGTGAAATTAATGCCAGAAATAAACATTTGACAAGCCACAAAGATGACCAATAGTAGCAAGTAGCCACGCCAAAAGGTTACAACTGACTAAGAATATTAGACAACTCAAACAACAATATACCTAATTCACTTGATCAAGCTTTCTTATGATGTTAAGTCGTACATCAGGGAATTCATCTTTTAGCAGTGCAAGGAAAATTGGAAATAGTTGATCAATTGTTGCTTCTTGCAAATAAGAAGAAAATGCATCATATTAGAAAAACTCCCTCTTCCTCAACATAAAAAACCATCAATGCACTACAAAAATGTTGAAAACCATCTAAATCATAAAGTATGATCCTATAATCAATGATAAAGGTGCAATGATTCCCTTTTGCCAAGGCATGGGAACAGATAAGATTAGATAATATAAGATAATTTAATTCAGTAATATCCTACTAGGTGTCCTACCAAACCAAAAATATACTCAAGAAAAAATCTCTCCTAGTGGACTATATTATAGGAATAAAGGGCATCTAGAAAGGTTTAAAACTTACAATCTTAACAGGTATTGACAATCATTGTATGTCTATTTTTTGGGTTGTAAGCAAGGTTCATACTTCTAGATGAATAATATAAGTTATAGGTTATATTTTTTGGACCTAGTTATTATCTGATTTCATGCTACAGTTGGTGGATGGTATAGAAACTATTTTTCACAATTCACCCTATTATAGTTAGACAAACCTCTCATATGCATAGGAATGATTCTAGTGCTATTGCGCATGTACATTTTTATCTATGTTTTATATGAAAAGTTATGAAATCTTTTACTGTGCTAATGTATGGTCTTGTCTCAATGTATGGAGGGAATCATCATTTATGGAACACTTCTCTACCCTGTCCTGGGTTGAATAAGAATACTTATGTGCATGAATACTATCCAGATGCACCAAACATGCTTTAATAGGAATGCAATATAAAATTTTGTAAATTAGAAACTTAGATAAACAACAAACCAAAAGAAAAGAAATTTGTTAACACAATTGATATATATGACAAAAGAAATATGATCATACAGGCACCTTGAATGAACTTGTAGAAACACAATTCTATGCAATTAAACTAGTGAGGCTTAAAGTATAGACCTCAAAGACATGAAGGCCAGATAATTTTTATGTCATTGCAGTTGTGCAAATGTCTGGGGTGCTCATTTTAAACAAAATTTGACACATTTTAGCAATTTTGTAAATATAAAAGGAAAAGTTCCCAGTACCATGGAGATAGATTAAAATTTGGATTTGCAGACACCATTACCTTCTACAGGGAACCTTGGGGAGTGCAAAACTGCGCATTCAGATAATGCAAAATGAAAAGAAGACAATGTTCTCAGCATATGTTTTTCCTATCCCTGACAGGAGTAACTTTCCATGCATCTTTACCTTTCCTTAATTGTTCTCATCAATATACTGAATTAATGGAAGGATAAAACTCTAGTTTCTCCACTTTAATTGTTAATCACCATAATTATCCATCCCATTCAAATTAAATAATATTAACTCAAAAAATGGAGTTTATGAGTTGTGCAAGTGAGTAATTTGCTCTAAGCCAATGTATCCAACCTTGTCCATTGAAGCCACCTGACTTTTGAATAAATATCGATTTACACAAGTAATTGCCTCTAAGACAATGTATCCAATTGTGGACATAAGCCACCTAAATTTTGAATAAATCTTGAGTAAACTCTACCAAAACAAATGATCCATATAAACATATTCCTTTTGGATAAGATAAATGGCAATTTTGGACAAAATCCTCCTTCCAAAACCCTAGTTGTCTTCATATTTTGAATATAGCAATGTCTAATCCCTTCACAAGAATCTTTTAATTGTATTCTAGTGCTTACAACACAAGATTATTGGAAGAGTCTTGCAAGGAACTAGAATCATCTCAAGACAAATATCAATAGGTATTTAGTTCCAGTTTAGGTTAATAGTGAAACTCATTTTATTTGTGGACTATGTTGTTTAATTGCAAACTTTTCTAGCTTTTCGATTTCATTTCTATTCTTACAAATATTTAGTGAATTGTAATGGCACTTCTATGTTCACTTTCACTAACTCTATCTATTTTTATGGACCACTTCAAGTCTCAAATGAATATTTGTCAATACTTCCAAAAATAGGTTTCATGACAACCCAAAATAGGTTTCATGACAAAATAGTCAAGAAGGGCTTTAAGGAATGTATGGCCAAGACGTTCAATGTGCAGTAGAGTTTGCCATTGAAGAAACAAAAAGAATTGCAAAGAAAGAACATGAATATAGACAAAATTACAAAGACTTTAGGAGGGTACTCAATCCTGTAGGAAATTAAATTTAATGACCATTGACTTACAGCTAATCGTAGTGAATATTAATGAGAATGAGTTTTCCATGTAAGATAGGCCTTTTTTTCTATGAAGAATCCAATAGCACCCAGGTTCTTCTATTTTTGGTACTGAAGACAGAAAGAAAACTTATGTTTTTGGAACTGAAGACATAAATAAAACTTATAGGGAAAATAATGTATTTACTATTGCATTTCATGATGTTTGTAAGTTTATAATTAAAGCAGTCATTTCCAAGGAGAAAAAATAATATGGAAGGACACCACTGGGAAAGGTTGTAGACATGAAAAAACTAATTGAGCTTGCTTCAATTGGGTGAGTGAAAAAAAATGGAACAAGCGTCAATTTCAAGTTGTATTATCCAATGAATATTATCGACTCTAGTCTCACATAGAATTTGAGAATTCATTAGCAATATATTTGATAAATGACAAGGTGGATCTGAAATTTTTTTACAGTGATTAAGGTATGAGACTCCTGGCAACAAACATTGATTTGGGTGCATAAGGTATGAGAGATTCCTAGCAACAGATATTTCGTCTTTGCAAACAAGAATTCCCTGCAAGGTTAATGCGTCCAAGAAGGAAAGGGAGGACAACTTGACACCTCAGATCCATTTTTAACGGAGGTTGGTAAGCATCCAGCACACTTGTTGGAGAACATTAATGGATTTTTTTTTTGTATTAGAGAAAGTTCTCACCATGAAAAAGGCCATATCCACTATTTATGGAATTTGTCAACCTTCCTGAAGACTTTTAGCATGAAGGAGATCCACCAGGAATTATGTAAGGAAAGGCAGCCAGCGCATACCTCCAGAGAGTTCAATCATTGGATAGGATAATTGAATAGTTCAAAAATCATAAGATCGATACACAATTTGATGGACATAGTCATATTGTACTATTATTTGTTAGTGGGAATCTTCATTAACGTGGGCATCCTAAATCCAAAGGTTATTATAAGCAGTATTGACACAAGTATTGGCACACATTCCCACTTTCAAGACACCATTAACAGATATGATGGAACACTCCCTCTTTCAAGAATTAGGTGGCATATGACATAGTCAAAAAGATCCCAAGGAGAAGCATCTTGTTTTGAAAGGGACTTCTCAATTGTCTAAGGATATAAGCCAATTCATTATTATATTGTTATATCTTGTGGATCCGATACCCTCTTATTGCTATTCTACTGGGGACTCATTGAGGAGGCTAAAAAATATGTCTTTTCTATTGCTCACTTTTCAAAACAATGTTAGGTACAAAAAATATTTCATTGCAGAAACAAGAGGAACATTTACCTTCCAAAGTCTTCATCTCAATGGTGCATCTATCCATCCAATCAATGAATGAATGAACACCTTTGCGGTTATGCATGATGTAGGAATCAGATGGTGATAGTAGATACCTATGATGTTGCTGGGAAGGGACTAGTGCACTTGTCAAACCCCATAGTCTGACCACCAAATCATCAATAGTGAATTTGGGAGCCTCCTACTCCTCATGCGGCACCAACATAATCCCTTTACCCAATCTTCTTCCCCATGTGTAATGGTTTTCATAGATGTGTGGGATGATGAGTAGTGAACCAACCTCCACTCCATGAAGGATGCATCCATCAAACTGTCGAATGCATACCCCCTCTATTGGTTGGTCCAATGAGACTGTGCTCAGTTTCCTCCTCCATGACAGTGTGATTCTCTCCTAGAGGAAGCTCATGATATTCTTGGAACAGAACAAGTGCTTGGTCTTCATCTTGCAAGACTGTAGCCTCCTCAAGCATCTGCAAATCAACATGTACCTCATGTTCCACCATCAGATGAGGCTCCTCCTTAGGACCATGAATGCAATCATCCATATGGGATTGGTTGACTGAAATGTAGTGGGTAGAAGGTGATCTCTCCAGCTTCTCATGAAGATGCTCATTCTGAATCTCAGATTCCTGAAGTGCACTTTGAGTTATCCTCAAAGAATCATGGGTGGTATCCAACTCATGAGTGAGCTTGTCAATCTCCTCTTCATCTCCTAGTGATTCAATATGATACATCTTCCCAAGATCAAGAATATGATCTCTATCGGAAATCATTTACAAAAATGCACCTCTTATGTCTGTCACTGCTTTTTGAATCTTCTCCAAGTATTCAATGGAATATTTCTCCTCCATTCTCCCACAACAGTGTGACACCAATGTATTAGTGCCATGCAAAGTGCTCAGGGCCTTCCTAATCTCCCTTTCACTCATATTCAATGGCCCTACAAGGAATTGTGGCTCTAGAGGACAAACATCCTCTCCTTCTTCTTCTGCACAACTTTCTTCTCTCCTGTAGTCACTTTGCAGTGACTTGTGCTCCACCTCATGGATCTCTGCTTCTGCTTCATTGTTATTCTCTTCCAAGTAGATTGAGGCTTCTACATATTGATTGGTAGGAGGATCAAGTCTTTTGGAGACTCTTCTTGAAGAAGAACCAACTAATCTCATGATGTTTGAATATACAAATGGCTTTGACGAATCTTCACCTTTGGTTCCTTCATCTTCTTTAGTTAGAGAGGCGGAATAACTTGGTTCCTCTATGGATGGTTTGCTTCTCTCAAATGAATACTCATCAACACGCTAAGGCCAAAATCCATACTTTCAAATGAAATAATCTTTGAAGGGAATATTTGCACGGATCTTCTCATCCAAAGCTAGATATTATTGATAGTGGTGAGGCATGTTAGCACTTGTTGCTAACCTTCTCTCTAATTCCTCCTCAATGCTAGTCATTGGTGTATTATCCCTTCTATCATTTTTGTATATTGATTCATATAAGAATTCGTCCTCCTCTTGTGATATATGAAAACCTCCATATATTTATATTACATCTTCTTCCTCATCCCAATCGGAATCTTCTTCACTGATCAAGGACATGGCTACAACTTGAAGACATGATCTACAATATCTCTTCAACTGAGAGTTTATGGAACTTGGTTTTGCTGCTCACGGGTGAATAGGACCATGCTATGATACCACTGTAATGTACCCAAACCCACTTTAGGCACACTAAATCAAGGATTTGAAAATTTAAACACACTGGGGGTGGGCTTATTACAAAAAGAACTAACTAGTTTGGCTAGAATTCAAAAATAAAGGCCCATACACCTCTAGACTCTCCCAAATTTTACCAAGATGGATTTCAGGACCTACTAGATATAAAAAAAAAAAATACCTACATCATCCTAAACATACTTCCAAATTCAATAGCTACACATTCTCTGGGTGCATCACGCCTAAGACGGCCTTTTGGAAAAGACAAAGACTTTGAGGCAATATCCCTATGAGTTATGTGGAAACCAAGGGATTCGCGCGCATATGTGGAATTTGATGACTTTAATCTAACCCCAAACAGATATAAAAACCCTTATATTTGCAATTATACTCAATTGGACTCAGTTTGGAAGATAGGAGATTAAAACTAGTTTTTAGACTGCTCAACTAGTGGATTTCCAACTCTATTCGAATGGCCTCTAAGGGTCATGAATTTATTCTATGAAGGATGATATGGCTCCATTAACATGTATACTAACTTCAAAAACTTACAGAATTATATTTGGATCCATGGAAGTCATTCTAACACAAAATTCTGGAAAACTAGTTAAATTTGGCACTACAACGAGCATAGGATCAATATTCATTAATATATGAAAAGATAATTTGCAGAATAGGAGGTCACATAATTAAATTAAATATCATAGGAAAATCATTCACATTACATAGCTTCAAATGTAGCATCAAGTACCCATTGGGTTTCCATCAACCTCCAAGAACATAAGCAAGACAAAACACTCCAATGGATGAAATATTCAACACTGAGCAAGATAGCACTTGAATGGAACTGGAATGGACCTAAAATTATCCTCAATGAGCAAGGGTTAATGAATTAATCCTCGTTTCCTAATTGAATCTTCGACTAGATTGATGAATATAATGCGCACATCTCCCAACTGTGATTAGGGGCACATCTCCCGAGTCTTGAGAAGCTCAAAGCTCTCAATGCAAAACTCAAACTGGAAAAATATGTCCATGGGTTCACTCTTGCTTATTTTATAAGATTATGGGGATTCAAGATGCGATATATGTGGTCCACCATCCTCATCCAATGCGCCCTCACTGGCTAATTTTGGCCTAGCATCTTTATATATCTTTTTCCTTACTTTTCTTTCCTTTCTGCTTTATTCTACTTTTTTGCTTTTGGCAACTCCTGCTTTTCCTTGATTTTCTCTGCTTTCCTTATTTCTAGTGATTTCCTTCTTTTCTCTACTCTCTAATTTTTTGTGCTTTCCTACTTTTATGTTGCTTTCTGCTTTCCTGTGCTTTCCTGATTTTATGTTGCCTTCCAGCTTTTTAGTTGCTTTCTTTATTTTTTACTGCTTTTATTCCATATTTATTTTTGGAAGACAACTCATTGGGTCCATCTAATATCTGATGCACCCTCCTAGGCCACCCTAGCATTTACAACTCATCAAATAATTAAATATTCTAAACTATGGATGACATTCTTGTGCATGATTTAATTTATTTACACTAGATAACATTAGGCTAAAATTAACCCTTAACTAATTTATTTCATTTTCCACTAGGGCACATGGGGGTCTAATGGACTAGTGGTTTCTCCCTGGTGCTATCAAAATTGGGGACATCACAAATTCGATCTATAACTTGTGTTCAATCCATCATTCTTCTAAGATCCTTTTTTATTATTCTCTAACAACTCCTATAGAAGCTAATCGGAAAGCCATCTAGCCCAGGGGATTTATTAGGATGAAGGGACTAGACCACTTCTTTCATTTTCAATTCTGAGATTGGTTTGCAAAGGAGATCATTTTGTTCCTTGGTAACCACTTCTGGAATGTTGTCACATAGCATTCGCGAGGCAAGAGGATCTTCATTCCCCTCTTCAATGCAGAGATTTTTGAAGAAATTATAAGCTTCGATTTTTATTTCATTGTAGCCTGTTAATTGAGTTCCATTTCTATCTTTTATATCCATAATAGTGTTCCTCCTATTCCTCTCTTTGCATTGGTTGTGAAAGTATTTAGTATTCATGTCTCCAGCTCTCAACCAAAGACTCCTAGATATTAACCTCCATTACCCTTCCTCCTTGCTAAATAGATCTTCGATTTTTTGGTCCAGAATTCTTTATTGCTCCATTATTTCTTCTATCACTGAACCTACTTCCATTTCTTCTTGCAATATTTTGAGATATTCTTATGCTTGAATTTTCTCCATTTGCGGGTTTTTGTAATGGAGCTTCACCCAATTTTTTAGAGCACTTTTTACTCTCTGAAGCTTAGTTTCCCAAGTAAAACTTAGGGAGCCTTCCACATACTCCTCCCAAGATGATTTAATTACCTCCATTATCCCTTCTGACTTTATCTAAACATTATTGAACCTAAATGGGATAGGACCTTGATTTTCCATTTTTTATAGCGAAAGGAGGACTAGCTTGTGATCATATATAGCTCAAGGGAGAAACTTTGAGCTAGCTATAAATTCACTTAACAAGATGGAGTTACTTACCAAGAAACAGTCCATTTCTGAAGCAATATGTCCTAGACCCAATCTTTTGTTGTTCCAGGTAAATTTCCCTTGCTTGGGTTTTATATCTATTAGGTTCTAGGCATTTTGTAAGTCTTCCATATTATCTCCATGAGGATCTACGATCTTGGATCCTCCTCTTCATTCCCAAGGGGAAACTGTGGTGTTGAAGTCACCTACAATTATGTTGTTCTCTAGAAAACCTGAGTCTCCCAAGTGCTCTAGGGAGTTCCAAAAAGCTTTTTTTTTTTTTTTTTTCAACGTTGGCCCGTAGATGTTGCATATTCTAAAAATTTCTTTTGACTCCTATTTTTCTAATTCCACCATCAGCCAAAATTGATTTTCTAAGAACGACATCATCTTGAATTATTCATTTCCCTACCATGTCATAATGCCCCCAGAAGAACCAAGAGCTACAACTACTAAACCTCTTCCATTCTCCCATATGAGTCCCAATTTATTATTGCAAATTTCTTTTTCCATTTTTGTTTCTTGGACCAAAATTATAGAGTCTTTTTCCTGTCGGATCATATTCTTTACTACTGCGATATTCTACTTACCTCCTAGGCCTCTACAATTCCAAGAGACAACTTGCATTATTTCTTGTTTCTTATCCTTCTTTTCCTCTCCTACTCCTTGCAGATACTTTCTTGGAGCCATTATTTTGATATGTGTTTGGTTTCCTTCCCTTCTTTGATGGAGGTTTTGTCTCTTCTTCTCTGCTTTTATATGACTGACCTTGAGCATCCTTAGACTTGGATCTGGTGATCGAGCCACCTGAGTTCATGGACGATTCAGGTCGGATCTCTTCAAAATATTGTGTTGGTAAGACTGGAGTGTAGTTCTCTTCTTGACCTATTTCTCGGAGGATCAGTTGAGGGATATTATTCTCCTGCATTTGTGGGGATTCAACTACCTCTTCATCTCCTTCATTTTTTTCTTCTAGGAGAGCTTGAAACCTATTTTCCTGAGGGACTTCCCGCCTTTTTGTTTGTAGTTTACTGGGACTATCCTTTTTTCCCTTTGCTCAAACTTGGTTCCATTCCTCCTCCCACTCTCCTTCGGGGTCTTGCTACTTTTTATTAGGGAAATATCTTGAAAAAAGCTCATATTCATGACCGACTTTACATTTAAAATGTAACTTCTCATAGTCCACATTATGAATATGACTCCATCCATCCATGGTAAGATTGATAGCTTATGGGATCCCTTTCACCAAATATACATCGAAACATATCCTTGCACAAGAAAAGAGAGGAGGTTTTAGCTCTAATTTATCAATGTATATTCCAAGAGTGTTCCCAATCGCTTTTAAGTCTTCATCACTCTAACAGTGTAATGGAAGATGAGGCATTTTTACCCACATTGGGACACCAAATGGGATGTCTTTTTCTGGGTTGAAAGATACATTCAACTGGTTAATATATATTCCCCTTGGCCCCATAATCTATGGTCCATTTTGGAAGATTAGGTCTCGTTCTTGCTTCTTTTCAAAGAGGAAGAAACCTCTTTCGCAAAAGTTTGGCTACAAATTTCCTTGAATCAATAGCCACTAGTTTTTGTTTAGCCATATTTCAATGGCACGGGGAGAGGCCCATAGGCCTGTAAAGTGACCCAAAAGACCTTGTCCGAGTAAAATATTTCCTTATGCTTGGAAGCTGCAGAGCAAATCTTGACATCTAGGATCACCACTCTTTTAACAAACTTGGAGTCTTGAGAAGAACGCTCTTCCAGTACGGGAGTGGCATACACCACCCTTCGAAATCCTTCATCCATAAGTCACCTCCTCTCTTACAATGCAAGGTCTAGAGGAGGATCCATGAAAAAACCCTTACAACAAAGAACTCAGAAATTGATTACATAAACCCTAATCACTCATCGACCCAGTAGCATTGGAGAGTACCTTAGTTAATCCATTTCCAAGCCACTACTAACAATATTCCAATGTAATTCCAATTCCAGATATCAATGTGATGATGGGTCCTTTATAAAATAATAATGACAACAAGGGTTCCAACAACGGCTCCACCTAATTCCCACAACCTTGTTCTCATAGGATGGCCATAAAGGGGAAGGTATCAATCAATTTGTTTATGTTGGATCGTGAGGTTCCTTGAAAATGATGGCAGATATTGAGGTGACTACCTAGTGAATTGAAATAGGTAGGATATGGTCTAGGTACCCAAAGACACATTTCCCAAAGTAGTTCCATATTTACTCTCCTTTTAACTTAGATATATACTCGAGTCTATAATCTTTTGTTTGATTGTTTATCTTAGTTGCTTTAACATTTGGCGACAGACCGTCTTTGTGATTTTCTCATCCTATGTATGTTTCTCCCTTTACTATAGGCAAAAGATACATTTTCAATGATCATATACTATCAATTAACTATATATTTCATAATGGAAACTATATGACTGCAAATTTGTTATTTTTTTCTAGTTTTTTTTTTAATTTTTGGTCTTGTTTTAGAATTATAGTAGAATGGTAATTTCCTTTAATTGAATGTGGTCAAAGACCTCAAGTTAATAGAAACTACGAAAAATATTGGGTGGGTGGCCAAAAAACATATCAAACAAGTTCTAAAAATAGGTGTGACCAAACGTCAAAATCATAAATGAAACTCTGATACCAATGAAAGGAAATATAGTTCATTTACTAACAAATATCCAACATAAGAAGGACAAAAAATAGAAATACATATAGGATTGTAATAAATAATAAATATGAATATATTATATATGATTACAATGTCCTCCATTTTGGTGTGTGTGTGTGTGTAGACTAGTCACAGAGTTGATTGATCATGTCCCTTAGGCCATGTGTCACTTCATTATTTTTTGTTTATTAGTATTTTTATTATTGTCATGATATATATATATATATATATATATAACCAGGTAAATTATCCCAAGGTAAACCCTCGACCACTACCCTCCTTTTGAGGAAGGTACCTAGGGAAACCCTAGATTCTTCAGGGCACAAGACCAAGTCAACAAGCCAATTCAATAATAGGGATATAAGCCATTACAAAAATATACTCATTTTGAGCTCAACATGTCACTTATGGGAGTATAACCTAGGAAAGGAGGATAACACTCCATCCCATAACCACTCAAGCTAGACCCAGTTGATAACACACACACACACATAACATTTATTACAGGCTCATATTCCACATGTTCAATTCCTAGGTCACGCGGGGCTTGTTGGATTGTTTCATATTATTTTTCCAAATATGTAGAAAACCTAATTGACATCATTGGGTTGGAAACGACAATCGAAGAAATTTTGGAAAGGACAAGAACAAATTGGTATAACATATTGCAATCAACTTCAAGCTTCTCAAATTTCCTTTTATATTGTATCACTATCTCTAATCACTCTACATGGCCAATATTTTGAGCTTCATTCATACTAGAGACTCAATTCTACAAGTGGGAAATAGCTACCTAATTATCTACAATAATCCTCTCTCATCCCTCAAGGCTTGATGTAGGTATAGAGATCCACGTGAAAAAAAACATCAAGGGAGGTTATACTTCACCGTGTTCTAGCTCTTCACCATATCTGCCTTTTCCAATAACACCTTTTGGTTCTCCACCGCACCCCTCACAAAATGGTATTGAACATCAATGTGTTTCATCTTTGAATGATATGTTGGATTCTTTCCCATTAATATTGTACTTTGAATTCACAATCCAACCTAAAAGCATGTTTTCTGAAACCAACATATGAACACATCCTTTGTAACCAAGCAAATTCCTTACATGCATGAGTAGCTATCATGTATTGAGCTTCAGTAGTTAATAATTCATTGACCGATTGCCTCCTACTCATCCAATTGACTGCTCCGTCGAATATCTTGAACACGTATCCATTGGTTGACCATCTACGGTCAATGTCTACAGCCCATTCAGAATTGAAAAAACCATGTACATTGATTTCCTTGTTGTCCTCAAGCTCTCCTCCATAACAAATTACATAATCTGTCGTGCCATGCAAATACCTTAATACTCTTTTGACTGTGGTCCAGTGCTCTTTTCAAGGTGTCAACATATACCTACTCAATACTCCCACTACATGGGAAATTAGTTGTGTATAGACCATATCATACATAAAACTACCAGCAATACTAGAATAGGGCACATGTGACATGTACTCTATTTCTTCCTGTGTCTTAGGACATTGTTCAACAGATAGCTTGACTCCCACAAGAATAGGTACCTTGACTGGTCTACTCTCCTACATGTTGAAACATTTCAAAACTATCTTAACATATTTCTTTTGAATTAACCAGAGCCTTCTACATGCACAATCTCTCTGAATTTTCATTCCAAGAATTAAATTTGTTGCTCCAAGATCCTTCATGTCAAATTTGGAGGATAATTGTATTTTCACCTCTTTTATCAAATCCATGTTATGCCCAACCAACAACATACCATCAACATATAAAAATACATATATGAAATGACCACCAACTTTCTTCCCATACACAAAGTGATCAACCTAAATTCTCACAAACCCCGGTTGTTGGATATACTTATAGAAAATTTGATATCACATCCTAGGAAATTGCTTTATACCATAGATAGACTTATTGAGCTTAAAGACCATCTCCTTTTCTCCTTCCACTGCAAAACCTTCAGGATTCTTCATATAGATTTCTTCTTCAAGATCACCATGAATAAATCATATCTTTATATTCATTTGTTCTATCACAAGATAAAATGTTGCAGCTAAATACATTAGTACCCCTATGGAAGTTACCTTAGAAACAAGTGAGAAAATTTCACCGAACTCAAATCTATCAACTTGAGGATACCCTTTTGCTTCCAGTCAAGCCTTGTACTTCTCGACTTGTCCTGCTACATTCAATTTTTTCTTGAACACCCACTTACTTCCGACATGTTTCCTTCCATTTGGTAATGCAACTAGATCCCATGTTTCATTCTTCTTCAAGGACTCCATTTGTTCTTCCATGCCCCTTTTCCAGAGTTTACCCTCCATCGAGTCGATCACATCCTTTACTAACCTGGGATCATCTTCTATGGTAGATAACTCAAAAGCAGAGAAAAAGTTGGGTGGATTGGACCCTTTTTGTTGTTTCCTTGCTCGACTAGACCTCCTGACATCAGCAGTCTATTTTTCCACGTCAATGTCAGATCCAATGACTCACCTAAATATATAATTTCATCATTCATTTCAAACTCTTAATTTCCTGGTTTTCCTATTTTATCCTCTTCATCCCTAAAAGTTCCTCCAACTTATATGAAGATCACATCTTGACTATAAACTTTCTCCTTCATCACTAGGTTCCAAAACTTATACCCTTTCAAACCATCCTTGTACTTGACGAAAATGCATTTCTCTGACTTGCTATCTAGTTTAATTATTTTCTCCTTTGGGACATGTGCAAAGGCATCACACCCAAACACTCTGAGATTTGAAAGAGAGGGTTTATTACCATCCCATTCCTCATATGGAGTCTTTTCGATCAAAGCCATCGACGATGACGCATTCACCAAGTAACACGAAGTGTTGACTGCCTCTACCCATAATTCTTGTGTGACTCCTACACTACTGAGCATGCTCATCACTTTATCCATTAGTGTTCTATTCATTCTTTTAGCAACTCTGTTCTGTTGAGCCATGTATGGAGATGTGTTTGGTCGATTTATACCATGTTGTTTGTAGAACTAGTTGGACACTTTTCCACATAATTCTCCTCCATTATTAGTTCTCGACACCTTGATATTTTTAGTAGACTGATTCTCCACAAGAGATTTTAACTCTTGAAACTTCTTCCTCAAAAAATACAACCATGTCATTATGGATAAATCATCTATGAAAGAGACGTAATATTGATATCCTCCTAGTGAAGGGACTGAAACAGGTCTAAACACATCACTATGTATTAACTCCAGTATTTCCTTAGCCCTAGTAGCACCATATGAGAACCTTACATGACTGTGTTTACCATAAATATAGTGTTCACATAAGTCGACTTCTTCAAAGCAATCAGTGAGACCTTAAACCGTACCTTTATTGTGCATAGCACAAAGACCGTTCTCACCTTTATGTCCCATCCATTGATGCCACATTATGGTTGAGTTGACTAGACAAGAAGATAAGTTGTCAAACTCCATATAGACCACATTAGCACTTTCATCGGTGTCTATTCCTCCCAATAACTTATACAAGGTTCCATTCTGAACTCCCCTCATTAGTACCATCTCTCCTCACACCATCTTGCATATATATTTATCAAATACAAAGTACACACCTGCATTCCCCATATTACTTACCAAGATCAGGTTTCAAACCAAACCTGGGATATGCAGTACCCCTGGAAGTGTTCCTATTCTCCCATCTTTTAGTTTCAGTCGAACTTTATCTCATCCAACTATCTTGGTCAATGAATCATATCCTAGTAGAACATCACCACTGTCGATCTTCTCATACTCTGAGAACCACACTCTAGAGGTGTGATATGATATGACTCACTAGATTCGATCAACCAAGAATCTCGATTCGAGTATGTACTTCTGGAAGCCAAATAAACATCTCCTTTCTCTTCTTGTGAAGACTTACTATCATTCGAATGACCTTCCTCAGACCCTTTTCCTTTCTCGACTTACAATTTCATCTATAATGTTTGACTTTACCACATCGTCGACATGTTTTCATCGTTGGACCAGGAAACCTAGTCTTGGATCTACCTCTCAACTTCGGCATTCTACTATAGGTTTTCACCTTTTCCTCTATCTGTTGGTCGACCTCTTACCATCAAGGCTTCGTGGGTTTCTCCTTCCATGTTCTTTCATATCATCTCTTCTGACAATAGAGGTGCGACCACATCATTAATATTTAATCTAGTATTGTTGCTTCCAATAGCCACGACCAGGCTAACCTAGGAATCCAGCAAAAACCACAACATACTGATGCATTTCTCTTCCTTGGTGATTTTAATATCTACAAACAACAACTAATTGATAACAATGTTAAACATGTTCGGGTGCTCTGTAACTGTGTCACCTTCAACCATCCTCAAAAGATATAGCTTATTCTCAAGAAACAACTTGTTAACCATAGATTTTGACGAGTATAATTTTCCCAACTATTCCCATAGCTTCTTTGCAATGTCTTCTTCTTAGACATTCAACAATACATAATCTACTAAACATAGTCGAATTGTACTCCTTGATTTTCTATCGATATAATTATACCAATATTCTTTTTACATGCCTACTAGAGTTGTTCCTGGGTTGATTGCAATCCATTGTTCTCGAGCTTCAAGGAGATCCTCCATCTTAAGCTTCCAAAGTTCAAAATTTTGTCCATTAAACTTTTCAATTTATATCCTCGACATTTTATCCATTCTAAGTATGAATCAATGCTTTCGAAAGAGTCCCATTGTAACAGGTCGTATTCCCTAGATCCAGGACCGACCTAAAACACTCAACAACAAAGGCATCCCCCTACAACCAAATACAACTGATATACCAACTTGTCATGTCCCCAATTTTGGCTCATTTAGTACCCATGGGTAAAGGGGACAAAATAACCCCTAAGGAGATAAAAAAATTTCATTTTTTTTATGCTTAGAATAAAAATTATCCTAAGTCTATTATAAATAATAATTTTAATAATTTTAATTATTTGTATAAATAATTATTCCTAAATCTTGAGCAAGTGGGCCAAGAGGGCGCCCTCATGAGGATAATGTTGCTAAAATGGAACTGGAGGTAAGAAAATAGAAAAAGATGAAAATCAAGGAAGGTGTAAGAAGTTGCCAAAAGCAAGAAATTGGAAACATCCAGAAAAACAAAGGGAGGGCGCAATTTCAAAAAGCAAGTCAGTTAACAAATCAGGAAACATCCCAAAGGGTGCAGTTTCCAAATTAGAGGCCAGTTTACAAAGCAGGCAACTATTTTACAAAGCAGGAAACATCTCAAGTCAAGGAGGGCGCAGTTTCTAAAAGGATGAAAAGTTGTAAGAGAGGAAAAGTAGGAAATCCTATCCACTCAAGGAGGGTGAATTTGGAAGGGATCTCACAAGTCACCAAGCACATCAACTTGCTCAGTAGTTCATCATAAAGTTTATAAAGGAATCCAAGCAACTCCTTTTCACATATTTTGGTTAATTATCTTTTGTATTGAGAGCTCTTGCTACTCAGTGTTGAGTGATGTGCCTCAACCATTGCTTGGGAGATGAACCCCAATGTCTTTCACGTTCTAGTCTATCCATGATCAGATCTAGATCCATGGAATGTTGATCTACAGGTCTACATCAGCACAGTATTGAAGAATCTTAAGCTTCCAGAGAGTGATCCTCAGTCACAGTGCCATTGGAGAGAGTATTGGAAGAATTCATTAGAAGGAGGTATTCAATTTCAGTGAAGGCTCCCAATGAAGATTAGAACGTCTAGTGTGCCCATAATATACATCCATCAGCTCTGATTTCATCCACATATCATATCCAGTGCAGAAACTGATCTCCTCCTCCTCCTCTCATGCTCATTCTCTCAGTGTTGTAAGATTTCTCTAGCATTGGAGATTCCTGGAAGATCTGAATGTAATAATTTCTCTAATCTATGCTCAAGACATCCAATTTCGATTTTCTATTTTTCATTAACTTGTAATAGAACCCTCATTCACTTCAGAATTTAAATTTGTAAGCCTCTAAGGCAATTTGGAACAAGCAATTCGAAGACTAGCTCTTTATGCAAATTTTATTGACTAGTTTTACCATTTTTGTAATGTAGAGCTATGTCGGAGTCATTTTTATGATTTGATGGTCATTTGTGAATCCTGAGACAATATTAAATCATCCCCAACTCTTTCCCTGAGGATTCGAAGACATCTCAGCATGTTTGGAGGAGTTTGGAAAATTGTTAGTTGAGCAGTCTAACATAGCGCCCTTGTCTCTTTTGCTTCCAAACTCACCCAGAACCTCCCAAATTCCCTGAAACTCTTGTCCATCATTTAATTGGGATTTTAATGCCTGACATACACCACTAGTTACATTCAGGTGTAAACAATTGAGTCTAGTATGCATATGTTGGAGTGCCCAAGAAGCCTCAAAGTAGACCTCAGCGACAGTTGTTGTTGAAATGTAAATGGCCTTAGTGCTTTGTGCATAGGACTCAAAATTTGGCCTTGTTTCTGTCATGTTTTCTACTGCACACATTCCCATACATTTTTTCGAACCTTACTATCCCAAATTCTTAATCCCGGAGTCATCTAATTGTGTCCTTGACCAGTTCTTTTCTAACTAGTTTTGTTAAATAGTTTTTTCATGTCCAAATTGTGTTGTAAAGTTTTAAATTTTGCATAATATCAACTCCAACCTGATCAGGGATATTACACAAATTTTGGGTCTTAATATTGATTACAACAAGTTTGAAAATTGATTGATATATTTAAACACATTAAACATAAGACAATGACACACGACACATCAACACATTACATATAAAATACCTTGGAAACCTCTCTCCTAGAGGAAAACCAACAAACCAGCGAGATTTCACTCATTTATTAATCAAAAACTCAAAATAGGTGTTTACAATTGTGACTTGCTAGACCCCAAATCACACTTCATTACATGATCATGCTACACACTACTAATCATAGTACAGTACGTCATGCATAGCCATTACATCTTATTTATAGATGCAATACAACCAACTACTCATTAATGACAATCCATAACTTCCTAACCACTTTTTTTTATTCTTTTACAGTCGACTTGACTGGGTCAACCTTGGTCAATTTCTTGTTGAGCTTTTGGTCATTCCATCGACTTCTCGTCGACCAATCGTTTTCCTTTTGATCAAATAATTGTTCTAATTGGTCGACCAACCAGAATTCCACCATCTGTCACCTCCGACTCCAGTTGACTTAAACCAATAAACTATCGACTTTGCCAGTCAATACAGATGCAAAGAATATAACATTCCAAACACTCCAAACATGAATTTCACACAAAGTAATCCAAATAGGGTTATTCAAACAAACATTAGCATGAAGATAAATCAATGCCAAATCCTCCATATGCTCAACTCGATAGACCATTTGAAATCTAACCAAGTCCAAACCTGAAAACATCCCACCTCTAATCCTCATAATCATTTTGAGGCAAAAATGAGATTGATCCTCCATTGCGGATGAAGTGTGCAAGGGTACTTGCAAGCTTTCAGGTGTTATTTCCTATCTCTTCCACTTAAATGAGCTTCACCACTTGTCAAACCTTGTGCTACTCATCGTTATCATGGATCGTGATTGTTAACACCTAACTTAGATCATGATTGTTAACACCTAAATTAGGGGATTTGAAATGTGGATATCATATCCTCTTTTGTTCTCATGATTCGTTCACTCAAATGAGTGGCTTCTTCATTTTCCAAGAGATAAGCATGGCAATTTTGGTCTCTCAATACATGAAAATATGCTATGGAGTTGAACTTCTTCAGTTCCTTTTGAATTCAGTGGATAGGCCTTGCCCAAGGCACAATCCTTTGGGATAGAAGAATGGAACGTATGTCTAATGATGTTAGAGGAATCCACTATGATGAATAGGCGTATTATTATTCTTGAATCAAGTATCCCCAATCCTTGATAGACAACCAATGCCTTAGTTTGGTTATTATTATTTTTCTCATAAGCACATTCAAAGCTAGTTTCGTGTATTCCTTTAGGATCAAATACGATCCTCCCATCCCCTACCCTATCTATCTATCTATCTATTATTATTATTATTATTATTTCCACTAACATATGACATGTTACCTTTATGTTAAGTTACATGGCTCATCTATATTGAACACATCTCATATATATTTAACTGTAAAATATACCTAAATTATCCAAGTGCAACAAAATCGACTTGTAAAACTTTTAAACTATGTGACTACAAGGTGAGAAGATATATATTTAACATATATGCATTCAATTAAGCATTTCCTTTGAAAATTTATTTGTAGATTAAGTTTGTAAAATTATGATATAGACAATAGCCTAAACATGTGACTAAGTGGTCTTTTTTGGGCTCTTCAATGGAATTGGAGGGGAAATTGGTATTTTTTCCTTGAAATCCTATACTAGGACTCATCATTTAGATTGATGAAACCACATATATGAGTCCTTAATAATGTAAAATCTAGTTGCATTCAAGGAAAATTTTAAGGATCCATAATTTTCTCAAAGTGTAGAATCCTTCGTGAATCTTACTAATTAATAAATTTGCAACCATAAAATGTGTGGCGATTTTTTTGTAAAAATATTCAAATTTCTGAGGACTTTATATAGTTTTTGGACAAATTTGGCGATTTTTAGAGTAAAAAAAATTATCCCATGGAAATTGGGCGAATCATCTTTGGAAAAAAGGCAAATTGGTGATTTTTTTTTGAAAAAAAAGGTCAAAAAACAACGCATGTGCTAAATTTTGCCCCTAAAAATTTCCCTGGTAGCATTAAGGGGTATTCAAGGGTGTTGTATCCATTTTCTACATCAAAAACAACAATCTCATCAATCCAAAATTATAATTTCATTCAAAATTATAACTTGATAAAAAACTAAAAAATGTGGAATTCCTAAAATTTAGCATTTTTCTTTATTTTAGTGAACTCAAATTTAACTCGATATAAAATCTATGTAAATTAATTGAATTTTAAAACTCTATTTTGAAATAAGAAGTCGGAAAATTTTAAGGATCCATAAATTTGTCAAAGCGTGGAAATCTTTTTGAATCTTACTAATTCTTAAATTTTCAACCAAACTTGGCGAGTCTTTTGTATAAAACTTCAAATTTCCAAGGATTTTATATAGTTTTTGGACAATTTTAACAATTTTCAGAATAAAAAAATGTATTCCATAAAATTCGAGCAAATCATATTTGAAAAAAAAATTGATAAATCCTCTTTTGAAATAAAAAGTAGAAAAATAATCTATAATTTAAATTTCACCCTTCAAATTTTAAATTAATGGTTTAATTAAAAATCTTTCATTACTTTATTACTTTAACTTAAAAATGGAGGATCTAAAATAATGAAAGATCTTTCATATTACTGTATTACTTTAACGTAAGAATGAGAGATCTTTCGTTTATTAAATGGGAGTTTGATCAATCCTATCACGAATAAGCTTAATAAAAAATAAAGTGTAATGTATAATAAAAAGGAAGTTATTATTAAAATGAGAGGTTTATCAATTTACTTAAAAAACAAAAATTGTAATAAGGAAGAAAATTTGTTTTTTATAAATAAAATATCCATATTTTATAAAAAACTAATAAGAGGAAAAATGTGTTTTTTATAAATAGAAATTTATAATTTATATTAAAAAAGATAATTTATATAAGTAATAATACGTTTTTAATTGTGAATATTTACAAATTCATGTATTTATTGATATTCAATTTTTTTTAAATTGAATATTTAATTCAATTTTGATTAAAAAATTTATATGTTTTATTAATTATTTTATAGTTTTAAAAATATATTTTTGTTATTATTAATAATGATAGTGGTAGTTATTAATGTCCACTTTAAACTAACTTTTATTTGTTAAATAAAAATTTATTTAATTTACTTTAAAATATTATCTTTATATTTAAAAAAGTTTTTAAAACATTGTATATTCTAAAATATAATATTCAATTTTGTTTTATTTTATTTTACTAAATTGAATATCTAATTAAACTACTTTTGTATCCCATACTTTACACTTAATAAAAAATCATGTTGCTTCTTGACTTGTCATTGACAAACTCTGATTTAAAATACGCGAGATATCATAGTTAAGATTATAAATTTTGGCTTCATGTTGGTTAGTGAGAAGAGGGTGACGTAGTTCAATGGCCCAAGAAAAACAAAAGAGTATTGCCAAATTTGTCTCTTGTCTTCTTCCAAAAACTAACGTGTTCACTATGTATCTATGTATCTATAGTGAACTTTTGAAAGGACCTACTCTATTTGTTTCTTTGTTTTTTATTTAACTTCTTTGTCTCTGGACATTCAAATAGTTTAGTCTCTAGACCCCACTAAAAAAACAGAAATACAACATCATATTAAAAAAATTAATTTCCCTCCTCATTTTCTCACAAATGATTCTTATTATAATGTTAATAAATTGAAACCATTATCATTATAATATATATAATATATATGAAAATGCTTAGAGCGAAGTAGATTAAAGCGTGGTTATAGAGGTAACCAAACATTAACTACTAAAGTTGTTGCAGTCCCTAATCCAAAATTAGGATTTTTTTTTTTTTACTTTACCTATAGGGTGTTGGGTGCCTTTTGGACCCAACCCCCAAAAAAATATAATTTATATTAAAAAGATAATTTATATAAATAATGATGCGTTTTTAATTGTGAATATTTACAAATTCATATATTTATTGATATTCAATTTCTTTTAAGAAATTGAATATTTAATTCAATTTTGATTAAAGAAATTTATATGTTTTATTAAGTATTTTACATTTTTAAAAATATTTTTTTATTATTAATGATGATAGTGGTAGTTATTAATGTCCACTTGAAACTAATTTTTATTTTTTATAAATAAAAAATTATTTAATTTACTTTAAAATCTTATCATTATATTTAAAAAAGTTCAAAAAATATTTCTAAACTAAAACATTAATTTTTAAAACATTCTTTATTCTAAAATATAATATTCAATTTTATTTTATTTTATTTTTACCAAAGTTGATATCTAATTAAACTACTTTTTATCCCATACTTTACACTTAATAAAAAAATCATGTTGCTTATAGACTTGTCATCGACAAACTCTGATTTTAAATACGTGAGATATCATAGTTAAGATTATAAATTTTGGCTTCATGTTGGTTAGTGATAAGAGGGTGGCGTAGTTCAATGTCCCAAGAAACACAAAGGAGTAGGGCCAAATTTGTCTATTGTCTTCTTCCAAAAACTAACGTGTTCACTATATATCTATATACAACTTTTGCAAGGATCTACTCTATTTTTTTTTATTTAACTTCTTTGTCTCCGGACATTCAAATAGTTTAGTCTCTAGACCCCACTAAAAAAACATAAACACAACATCATAGTCAAAAATTTCATTTTCCCTCCTCGTTATAATATTAATAAATTGAAACCATTAACATTAAAATATATATATATGTAAATGTGTAGAGCGAGGTAGATTAAAGCGTGGTTACAGAGGTAACCAAACAGTAACTACTAAAGTTGTTGCACTCTCTTATCCAAAATTAGGAATTTTTATTTTTTTTACCTTACCTCCATGGTGTTGGGTGCTTTTGGACTAGTGGATTGAATCGATTGGACATTGAGAAGTTTGGATAATGATTGAGATACTTATGAAATACTTCATAGTTGCAAGCAAGTTGGTACACATGTACATTTTCCTTTTGGCATGTCACTTAATTATTTGTGACAGTTCTAAGAGAACCAATTACACTATCAACATGAGGTCTTGGCACAAGTTTTGAAGGATTTATATATGATAGTGAAGCATTCAAAATTATCTTATAAAACATTTTAGAATGAGAATAAACCAAGTCCATTCGTTGGGCCTTTAAGATGACTTGCTCCTTAGTGATTGTTCTTGACAAGGCTACATCTTTGGTAATGTTAGGAAATAAGGATTTCACAAACCAATATGTTAACAAGGCTACATCTTTTTGGTAATGTTAGGAAATAAGGATTTCACAAACCAATATGTTAACAAGCAATTTGAGATTTAAGCACTAATCATTCGACATCTCTTCCTCCATTCATGAATTTGATCTGAAATGTGAGTAGAGGTATTATGTCATAGTGATGTTAAGAGTTTCATCCTAGCTTTGTAGCAAATAGGCAATTGGAAATTTGTATTAGGAACAAAATTGTGCACCAAGGGTGAGAAATTATTATGGTATATGCATAACAACTCAATGAGTGACTTAGCTATAATCCATGTCAAGGTACACTCCTAAAGATGTAACTACACATTATCATCCATCAATGAGTTCAACAAACATCATAGATAGAATGTCATCATGGTTTGAAGGGTCTTCCCCAACATTTGAATGGATATCCCCTATGAATGTTTAGAATTCATCTTTATTTACCATATTCGTGTTGTCAGCCTTTCTTAGAATTGTAGTTTCAAGATTCACTACTCTTTCACTAAGCTTGGACAACCCAAATTCCACCACGTTATGCTCTTTGTGTATCATGGGTGAGCCTTAAGGAGGTTTAGCAAATGTAGAATTTTTTGCTCCACCTCTTTCCAAGCAAGCCCACTAATATTTACTATAGTTCTTCTCTATTTTTTTATTATCTATTACACCTTTTGAATCACCCTAACAAATCTTCCAATCAAATGTCATGCAAATTTCAAGTTAGCATACCCTTAAAAACCTTGGTTTGTAGGTTGTCTTGCTAGCCAACATTTTTCCTAAAATATATCTAAAATGTTGATCCCTTTGAATCTGAAATTTCATCTTATATTAGCTTGGTATGTCTTCTTTTTAATTCCACATGTTTAAAAAAATTATGATGTGCCAATAGAAAGTTATGATGACTTTCCCAAAAACTTGTTGTTTTTGTCCCTTTCCAGAGAGCACACTTATATGACCTTCCACATGTCCAATTTTCCTGATTTGATTTTGAAATTTTTAACAAAAACACTATGGTCTATCTTCTTTCTAATGCACATAATTTGGATCTTGCAAGCTTAAGATAAAATAATTTTTCCCATAACACCTATTTGGGACTAGTTTTTGGACTAGTAAAAAACCCTAAATTCCACATACTGTAACTCTGAACTTATAGTGAACCATGAATTTATTTTTTTACTACAATTACTTTGCTATGTCACCTAAGATTCTTCAGAATGTTGTTGTTTGAAACATCCCAAAATAGCAAAAATGGCTTTGATACCAAATGTTATGGACCAAATAATGAGTACCAACTACCTAGTGGGCATTATCTCGGGTTAAAATTTCAAATATGTTGAAACAATAATTGTAATAGTACATGCAGTACAAGTTAGAATTTTTCTCAATCTTGAAAACTTTCTTAAAGCATAGGTTTTACCAAAAAACTCATATTTGGAGATTGAGAGGTCTAATTGAAGTAAGAACAATTCCATTGGGAAGAAGATTGACAAGTGTATTTTAGGTATAGAAAATTAGATCTTGAGACACTCCAAGCGTGAAATGTCAGTAAATACAAGCTTGCTCTCTTGAATTAGGGGGAAAATAATGGGTCCAGTTAATTCCACCATAACTTTCCCTTGGAAGATTTGAATCGCAGGAAATCGATGGGGGATTTGTGATGAAATATCAAAGCACATCCTATAAAATTTGTAGCAATATAAAATTAGAATTTAAAAAGGTGTATTAGGTTCTAGATTGGCCAATAGAGTAGACCCAAATCAAGGATTTACAAGATGTGCCAACATAAAATTATAATAATTTTTTAAACAAGGTCAATTTTTGGTGATTCAAAAAGGGTTAAAAAAGTAATTATATGAGAATATATATGAATCAATTTTGGTACCATTTTATGATAATTTTTTAAATAAGTAATATTTCCGTGGGGAGAAACAAGATTGTTTACGTAGGAGCAACAAAAGTGAAGAACTTACCAAGTGGAAAAAATTGTCAAGAGTAATTAAGAAATTTCGTATTAATTAAAAGAATGCAACTTGGAAGGATGAGTTTTTCATAAATATGCATCCATAGATAATCAATCATTGAGGGCACCTTTTATTTTAAGGGGTGGATTATGTTAATCCCCCATGTATTGGGATATTATATGGTTATTTTTATATTATTATTGTCCTTATTGGTCAACCTATTATTTGTAACTGTACCCTTTGTGTATGTGTGTGTGTATGTGTGTGTGTCTGTGTGTGTGTAGTTTTAGTGATTATTAAGGGTTATTTGTAAAAGAAACATGTAAAGGAGGTTACCCCCTCAAAGTAACATTGTAATTCATGCACATTTTATCATTCTCATGGCATGCCATTACTTATTCTTATTGAATTTGGGTTACCTGGACCATAGCACACTGCATGTCACATGATTAGATTATAGCGCCTAAGCCGCTAAGTTTTGTTGTTTATGCATTTATTAGTAAAGAATATCCTAATTTTGCAATTATAATGAACCTTGGAATTAAGTTTGTATCAAACTCCTAGGCCAAAGTTCCCATCTAGAGTTCTAAGTCAATCCAAAGCATTCCTTTGATACAAGGTCTAGGAAAGACTTGCTCACAAGTCCAAGTTCCATTACTCCTTTGATTTCGATTGAGTGTTGCCACAAAAGTTGTTTGAAAAGTTTAGGCTACAATTATGCCTTGGAGAAAAGGAAGATGTATTTATCAATGAACAAAAGTATGCAAAATTCATATTTAGTGGGGTGCATGATTTCTACTAGGACAGGTTATGATTATCGCATTGGAAAATTTATGCTTTGTAGAAAGGCATTCAAACGGATTCACTCAAATGGTAATATTCGATTATCAAGAATCCAAACAAGACTGGAAAAGGATCCTACAGTTTATTCTGACGATTATCAGGGACGAATCACTAGGCCATCAACACACATTGCAATATCATGGACGCATGATTTATTTTCCAAGCATGGAGAGAGTATGCCAAATAGAGAAACAATACACATTCCAGATAATTTCACAAGGTAGGAAATCTACAACTTACACAAGGATTATGTTCAAGGTGGTCAAGGAAATAGAAACTTCATCATATATGCATTTTTCACAAGACTATGGAAAAAGAAGTTCAACAACGTCCGCATTCCAAAGAGGTCAAGGATGGGAGTCTGCAGTACATGAGCTTCTCTTAAAGAAAGAAGGGATAGATCAGAAGGGATAGCAAGAGGTATGTTTACAATTTTTTTTTTATAGATAAATGTCAATTAGTAAAGCTAGTTTACAATATTTTTTTGTTATGTTGTTTGTAGATTCCATAATCAATGCATTGCAAGAACATCACAACCAACAATCAAATGAACGACAAAATTTGTACAAACATCGCAAGAAGTGTTATGATTCTCCACATAAGTATATGGGTTTGATAATTGATGGCATGGATCAGAAAAACACACTCTTGCCACATTTTGTCCATGTGCCAAAGAATTTAAAGGAGGAAAATTGTATTCAGTTTCACTTGATTGGGTGTATGGTTTTTAATGGTGAAATGATTCCAAGGGTTTACTTTGCAGCTCCAAATATTCACAATGGTGCAAATCTTACCATCACCATAATTCACCATGTCATTACTCATTGGCATGGTGATATTCCTGAAGTTCCATTTCTACAATTGGACAACACAAGCCGAAAAAACAAAAATCAGGTCATGTTTGGTTATCTAAGCATGCTTGTTGAATTGGGAATTTTTAAAAAGGTAAAAGTTGGTTTCGTTCTTGTTGGGCATACGCATGATCATATTGATCAAATGTTCAGCCATTTTGCAAGGACATTGAGGAGGAAGAAAGTCGGGAGCCTACCATCATTGATTGAAATTGTAGGAAAAGCATACCATCCATAGCCTATTGTAAAGAAATTGGAAGAAACTGTTGACATGCGAAGATTTCTGTTTGGATCGCATGGTGAAGAAATGTGCATTGAAAAACTTAATGACATTAGCTTTCAGCATCAATTTCGTATAAAAAATATTGATGGAAAAACACTACTATGGGGCAAAGTACTCAAATAGCACAGAATGGGGGCCTTCATCAGGTTTGGCATTTCTGAAATTCATCCCAAATCAATAAATGTATGCTTCAAATTTATTGTTATTGCAATCATCTGCAGAGATTCATAATGCAAGGTGACATAGTAGAGATGTTGATTCATCTCAATGCTTGGAGGAAATAAAAAAAAGTCCATCGAAGATACATATGAGTACTTTGATGTTGTTGATTCTGTTTGGTGGGGAGTCTTTTTTCATGGAGCAGAGTGACACAATTTCAAACTCTACAAATGGAGATATATATTTGAAGTCTCCATTTGCTTGGCCACAAAGTTTATCAAATGAAAACGAGGTAACAAATTTTGAACCATGAGCTGTTGATTTTTCTCAAGTAGAGGAAAGAGAAATGTGTATTGGCTCTAGAAGATCATCCGCAAAGCGTTGAGAGATGGAAGACCTTTACAGGGGCTGAGTACAAGATATCAAGGAGGGTTGCATGATTGCAGTTTTGGCTACAGATGATGCACGCCATTATCCATTCCGGATCGCAAAAGCTATGAAGGTCAATAAAGAAAATGAAGAAGTAGTATCAATAGAAGTACATTGGTATGCAACAAATACACACCCATTTGATGGTGTGTACAAGGCAGAGATGATGGTTGAGAAAAAGGTTTGTAGAAAGAGAAAAAGAAAGGGTCAAAAAATAAATCGCCGCCGCATTGACATCTTGAAATTAAAGGAAGTCGATATACTTGTTTATGATTTCAAGTTGACAAAGAAAGACACCCTTCGCTCCAAGACTATAGATATTATCAAGAGGTTGCTGCCAAAACAAGAAGTTGCAAGATGGGAGTCTGTTAAACCAAGCCGTGGATCCCGAAGGAATATGACATCTGAAATGATGGGCATAGATGTAGACTCAGATGGTGCACCCATTGATAATAGAGAATAATATGGGTCATCTACATCTTCATCCAGTCCTTCATCTACAAAAAATGTAGATTCTGATGGGTGTCAGAATCCATGGATGAATTTGAATAATTTCACATGAAGCATTTTAGATGCTTTTTATTAGTATGATGTTTGTAATTGAAACTCTAGAGGAGTTTTTGAATATTTATACAAACCATTTGTTCTTGTATGGTCTAATATATTATTTCATTATTAATCATATCGTAATTTCTTTGTTTTTATATGGTTAGAGTGGTGAAATTATTTATGAAATTTGTTTTTTTGTTTAATATGCAAGTTTCCAAAAAGTTGTATTTATATCTTGAAGGAAAAAAAAGTTTTTCCAATTTAGGGGTTGATTTTAAAGTTTTTGTAAACAACAGTATGGGATGTTTAGGCCATGGCTCTATTTTTTACCCTGAAAAAAATACGTGTATACTGGTATCAACACTTTTTAATTTGGGGGTTTTTTTTGGTGTTTTTTATGAAAACATGATACTAGTATCAACACTTTTCGATTTGGGGGTTGTTTTTGGTGTTTTTTATATAAAAATATGAGTTTTTATGGTTAGAGTTCTCGTTCATAGTATATAGTTCTCGTTTCATAGTATAAGTGGTTATAATTGAAAATCCAACTCAGAAAACGAAGGGTGTCGACTTCTACCTAGAATGGCCCCGATACAATTCAACTTAAATTTGATTTGACACTAACAAATTAAAAACTATTGCAAGCACAAAAATACAAGAAAACTTACAAAAATGACTATTTGCAGGTTACATTTTGATGTTGATTCTGAAGCTGAGTTGGTCTAAAAAATTAATGCTTTACCTCTATAATCACAAATAGGCCTTTCGACTAGAATGCTATGGGTTATTTGATGATGCTTAGCTGTGGTGCCAAGGCCACTATTCATCAAGAAATACAATTGTACTTAGATGCAATTACCTAAAAAATTCCAACCTCCAGGAAACCAAGGGAACAATGCACTAGTTTGAAACTTCTACTACCAAGAATGTCTTCTAAGAGCGACAAGATGAATGTTATTCTTATCTTTTGACTGATTCCAAATGGATATAACATGGCCAAATAGAGATAAGTAAGGATTGTCTAAAGATAAATCCATGTTAATCTCTTCTTTCATTGCCTCAATTCAACATGATATATCATACACCTATTGAATTCTCTTGGCCCTCGTTACCTTGTACCTTGTATAATTAATCGATTCGTTGAAGCATGTTTTCACATGATCATCTCTAAATACTCAACCATCACAACTATTCATTGCATAGAATCACAACTTATGTTTGAATGGGTGTCAGTAGAAATTATTCATATTAAATCTGAAACCCCTTCTTGGATTGGAGTTTCACCCAAACTACATAAGCTTCTAAGTCCTCGTTAAATATAACACCAATCAAATCCCTATATTCCTCATAAAAAAGGAAAAAATGAGTGCCCAAAATAGATCCCTACACCAATGGAATCCCTATAATTAGTGATCAAAAATGAAAAAATGAGTGCCCAAAACAAATCAATGTGATAACCTTTTATTATTGAGCACCTTTCTAAATGAAAAGATAGGAAATATTGTTTTGTTTGTTTGCACACACAGATACAATGGTGGAACTAGAGATCCAAATTCCTTCCCTACCATCCTTGATGATATATACTAATAAATATTCCATGTATAGATAGATATACCTTACCTATGAGCCACATAACAAATCCCAATAGTAAAATGTTTATGACAGACTCAACTGTGATTTGTAAAATAGGGCCAGCATCGCCTCCATTGTTCAATTTCTAAAATGGCAGTGCACAATTATTTCACAAATTTGCCACTTCCACATCTTTTAACACACGATGTGTTGTGATGCTATTAAATGATTTGAGATGAGGAAGTCTCCAACCTTTGATTTCATTTGCTCATGGATGAGTGGTCTATGGAAAGCACAACAACATGGGCAGAGAGAAAGACCAACAAGAGAAATTAACCATTATTCAAGTGTCCAAGCATTTGAGAATTGTGATGTAGCTTCACCATAGAGACAGACTTGCGATAGACAGGAGGTGAGCGTCTAGCTTTGGATAGGGAATAAAAATGCCTAGGAAAGAGAATTCATCGAGCGAGAAAGAAAAACACCTAAGTCAAGGCAGAGAATATGTTGCAGAAGACGATATGTATAAAAGGATCTTTGGCTAATTTGCAAAAAATAGATATACTATGGCTCTGATACCTATATTGGAACATTCCAAAAATATATAAACGTGAATGTCAATTTCATTAATATTATATACACATATAAATACATTGAGATAATGACCATTGATTTCATCTTCCAAGGGTTATCATAACCACAAGGATTAGGTTTCCAATACAAAGAATCAAATATTTAAATTTTAATAAAAAAATCAATAATAATATTTAATAATAAAAAAATTATAATTAAAAATAAAAAAACTAATTTTTTTATAAACAACTAATCTAAATATTCAACAAATTTAAATTAAAATATTAAATAAACTAAAATGTGATTTTTAATTTAAGATATTAAATGAACTTAAATGTCATTTGATTTTATATAGTTTACTGATATCTCATCCACATTAAAGTGTAAAATATACCTATTCATTCATATTGAAATGTAACATATAACTATTATTTTAATGCAACAAAGTAAACTTGTAAACTATGAGAAGATATATATTTAGCATTTATGCAGTCAATTGAGTATTACTGCGATTTTCAAGTGACTTTCCTTATTGCTATTAAGAAGAATGAGAGGGAACATTATTTTGAATTGATGGAAATGTTAATGTTATACAATTGAGTTGTGTTAGGGTATTTAAGAGGAGTGTATCTATTTGTATAATAAAAATTATAATCTCATTAATTTAAAATTATAATTTTTTAAATTTAATTGATTAGAATTTAACTTTATTTTATATTTTAATACTTATATATGATAATGAAAAATTATATATGTTAATTGAATTTTAAAACTTTTTATTAAAATAAACATTGTTATAACAAAATTAAATTTTTTTTAAAGTGAAAAAAAATACTGCTGCTTGATATTCAAGAGCTAAAAATAAAAAAAACAACAAAAACATATACTCCACGTAGTTTATATGGTCTCTGCTGAGCACAAAAGTCAGTGTTCGGTTCCAAACGTGTATACTAAAACTACATCTCCATAGAGAGAATATGCAGCACACTTCCACCTTTCAATCAAAATTATAATGAGAAAATCAAATTAGTTATTAAAGAAAAAATGAATAAATTAAAGGCATTTACAAATTCTATTATTTTACTTTGATTACTTTAATTAAAGAATCTGTAACCTTCCATTTTTTTAATTAAAGAATTGGAGATATTTAGACTTATTAAATGGGAGTTTGATTAAAAAATAGTTATATAAATAAAAAAACACATATATATATATATATAAAATAAACTTTTACAAACTCAAATTTAAAATATAATATTTATTTTTATGTTATGATAAATTTAAATATTTAATTTGACTTTGATTAAACAAATATCTATTTTATCCCTAACTTTAATTTTAAAAATATATATTTATATTTATTTAAAAACATATTTATTCTAAAATATAATCTATTTTTTATATTTTTAAATTATTATTTCTAAACACTTATTCTATATATATATTGCTATTGCTTCTTGACACCGTGTCTGGACTAAGCCCGACATATATATATATATATAATGATTATAATTATATAATAATGAATCTTTACAAACTCAAATTTAAAATATGATATTTATTTTTATCTTGTAATAAATTTAAAGATTTAATTTGATTGTGATTAAACAAATATCTATATTTTATGAAACTTTAATTTTAAAAATATATATTTTTATTTATTTATAAAAACATATTTTGAAAAAATATAATATCATTTTTTATATTTTTAAATTATTATGTCTAAACACTTATATATATATATATATATTTTGCTTCTTGACACCGTGTATGGACTAAGCTATGCGTTACCTAGAAACATATTAAATTTGTCATCATCTCGGTAAGTGAGAAGAGGCTGTCGTAGTCCAATGGCCTCCCAATTCCAAAGCGAGGAAAAAACAACAAACGAGCAGTGTCAGACTTTTCTCATGTCTCTTTTTTCAAAAAGTAACGTTTATATATATTTCAACTATCTACTTTATGTGTTTCTTTGTTTTGATTTGACACACCGACTTCAAAATTTGTCCCTCAAACCCAGTGCACTTAGACATCGAAAGACCCCAGGACACCTAAATCTAGCATCATAGTCAAAAAGTCTCCTTTTCGCTACTCATTTTTCTTTAAATAGGGCTCTTATTATTATTATGCTTAATAAATTGAAACCATTCTCATATTATATATATATAATTAATTGTGTGGAGCGAGGTAGATTTAAGCGTGGTTATAAAGGTAACCCAACATTAACTACTAAAGTTGTTGCAATCCCTTATCTAGAAATATGATTCTTCTTTTTCTTTTAATTTTTATTTGTATCTCCATGTTGTTGGTTGCCATTCGGATTTGTGGATTGAATCGAATGGACATTAGAGGTTTGTATAGGGGTTGAGATAGTTGAAGACACTGCACATTTAGTTGGTATCTATATGGACACTTTTCCATTTGGTTCATCGCCTTATTAGCTGCGATATTTTTAGTGTAACCAATCACATTATTAATATCAGGTATTGACACAAGTTTCATAGGATCGATATTTGATTGTAAAGCATTCAAAATAATCTTATAAAGCATCTTAAATTGAGAATAAACTAAGTCCACTTGTTGGGCCTTAAGGGTGACCTACTTCTTAGTGGCTGCCCTTAACATTGTTACATCTTTGGTAATGCTAAGCAATGAGGATTTCACAATTTACTAGTTTACGAACAATTGATTTGGGATTTAAGTTATGATCATCTAATCGTCTCTTTCTCCATTCATGAATGTGATTTGAAATGTGAATAGAGGTATTATTTCGTAGCAATGTCAAGACTTTTGTCCCTATCCCATAGAGAATAGAAAATTACCAAGGATGAGAAATTATTATGGGATGTGGGCAACAACTCAATGTACGACTTAATTGCAATCATTCTCAAGGTACACTAGAAAGGCACAACCACACACTATCATCCATCACTAAGTTTGAAGAACACCATAGATGGAATGTCAACACATGGTTTAAAAGGCCTTCCCCAAGGCCTAGCCTTTCCCTTAATCTTATGAATATCTAAAGGTAACTTAGTCGAGATGATAGGCCATGTAGGATTATGTCTAATTGGGTCATTAGTCAAACAAGATAGATCATGCAAATTGAGAGTTGCCAAAAATGGCAACTAAGTAGAGGCAATCGAATTAAGGTTGATAGATGAAGGACCTAGCATCCCACCGTATGACATATGATCACTCATATAACTATCCCACGTGATGTTTCTACCACCCAAGATAGGGATTGTACTCATTTAATAGCCAATGCTCAAAGTGAAACTCCCACCAATTTAGGAAAACCCATGTTAGGCATTATTGTACTTCTCTAAGGATTCCAAAAATAGGAGTAGACCCACTTCCTATCTGAAATCTAGATCTGCAGATGTCACTACTCCCAAAATAGATTCCAAAAGTGGCAACATGAGTACCCCTAATTGCTAGTCCAAAACTAGAAAAATTGTAGGACTGGGATACTCATGCTAACATATGGTATCCCTGAAGAGGCATTTTTTCCACTATGATAAATACTAACAGAAGGACTGGCTCCACTAGTCGACATCATTACGGGGACACTAGTTCCCCCGATAAATACAATAGGGTTAGGGGAGTCAGCATCCCCTACACTCAATGAACCGCTAACACCTAACTTCCTAAACTAAAAAATGTGTAAAAAACAACCAGGTCTTTGGGAAAAAACTTACTCACCTGAACAAGCAAAGGATACTTGAGATTGGTCAAGGACTAAAATTAAATAAAGGAGCATTGTCAATGACCTCTATCTCTTGAAGGGAAACCTTTTCTTGAACAAGAGGAGGAAGAACCTCTCTTGTTACTATAACATGACTATTTGGACCCCTCAAGAAACCTTCCTCTAACAAGGTGTCATCAGAGATCAACTGATCAAGTTCTTATTTGACGGGACTATTCAAAGTAGTATATGTTTCATCTTTTGACTCATTGTGAGGATTGCTAGGAATATCCACCCTCCACTTCATTGTAGGAAAACCCCTTATCCTCCCAGATTAAAGGTGTGCTAGGTTAGCCACTTTGAAACTTAAGAACTAAGCGTAAAAAGTCACAAAGAAAAGAAAAAAAATCAAACCTAGGGTCATCTATACATGATCACCAAATAGCACTCAATTAAAAAAATCTAAAGTAATCAACAAACAAACTCACTCCTCCAAAAGTCATCCCAGGGGTGTTTAAGTCCTTGAGTCCAATAAGTGAAGAGCTAAAGAGAGGGCCTTCCAAAAGTTAGCTTGGGATGATGAGAGCCCAGGTCCAACCAACAAAGGTGTGAGGATCAATTATAGCAACCTTTTACAAAGCAATCACCAAGGTGAAATCTCCCTTGTGAAGACGGGTAACCTCCAAGGGAGTTGATATTGAGATCTACTATATGCCTTGGGTACTACAATCACTTCCCACTTGCAGTGACCTTTTCGAGAGCCTTGGTACTCACTAAGGAAGCAACACAAATCTTGAAACTACTTTGATTTCAAAGTAAGTTGAAGAGATCTATTCAACCTTTTTAATGCAATCATTGTTGAGGGAACATGTGAATTGAATGTATGTGTAACATCCCTTTACCCAATCTGACTAGTAGAGGGGACATTAACTAGATGTGGGTTTCTAAAATTTCGCCCCATATCCATGTTACAAATTTGTAACAATAAAAATATGTGTGCGGACGCATAAACAAAATACATAGCAGAATTAAAAATATATCCACACACACATGCATGCATATACAAGCTTAATCATTACAGGCATTAAATAAAACATTGCAGATTCAAATACAAAATAATACTTATCTTTAAACAAAGAATATCCAAACAATTGGTTGTGTAAGAGTGATTTTCCACCCAACCGTAGACACTCTATCTAGCATATACTCTTTCTACTGAGAGGCCACCCCCAAGCTAAGTTATGAGGCCACCAGGGCGAAGGAACACCTACAAGCTTCTCTCTCTCAGCCCACAACTCATTCTACTCTCTATGCTTAGCCAAAAGCTCATCCTGAGCTCTGCAGGGATCTCACTAAGCCATCACAACCATGGAACTCCTTCCAACTGCCCCACACAACATAAGGGAGGCATTTCCCTTCACCGTTCCAGAGTTCCCTAAGGAAATCCATCTCTTACAGTGATCACCAATGTGTGCAGTAAGAGTCCAACCTGCTGTATGTTATTGGAGAACCTCCTAAAACCTTAATTCATGGCTTCTCAAGCATCCTTATAACTCAAGGGGTAAAGGTTCCTAGCTTACCCAACCTCTATGCTCACATACAACCATTCATTT
This sequence comes from Larix kaempferi, assembly GCA_027924585.1. Taxonomy (NCBI): domain Eukaryota; kingdom Viridiplantae; phylum Streptophyta; class Pinopsida; order Pinales; family Pinaceae; genus Larix; species Larix kaempferi. The sequence continues at coordinate 8,135,745 of BSBM01000866.1, forward strand.
TCCTTCCAAAAATGAAGCTCTATATCCAAATTCGTATTTCTAGGTTATACACAGTCTAGTAATGGTCATGAATAGCAATAGGAAGCTCCACGTAGTGTAGAAATATGCATGAGAGAATGATCAAAAGAGTGTTGACTCCAAGGGATATGAGGTAAGGGTGAAAATACAACTAACATAGCTTTTGACCATAGAAGAAAAGGACTCTTGGCAGCTGACATAACTGTCACAACCCCCATGCCTCAATAGCTGCATGAAGCAACTTTTCCCACCAACCTCACATATGCATTCAATGATTGGGTTTAATAGTCAAGAGAAGGTAATTGGCTCATTTTAAGCACATGGCAGAGTTTTGATGAGTTCTAAGGTCGAAACTTTGTTGCAAAGGATTTGGCTTCCCATAGGGCCCCCCCTTTCCTCTTCCCCTATGGTGGAATCATAGCCCCTCTAGTGCTATTCACACAGCCGTCTTGGACCATTTTATTATTTTCCAACATAATATTTACATATATTTTGAATTGGCATAGTAATCCAACTATATGGTCCAAAATATATATATATATATATCATACATGCCTAGCCATTCATTAGTCGAGCCTTAGCCTTGAACTTCGCATTAGGAATCCAAACTAGCATATTTACATCATTTACATAATTTTGATAAATACATTCCAAATCAAAACTAGGGGTATTACAGTATGAATGTCTTGGGGTATTTGGAGGAGGTTATCATATTGTTTAAGGAGACATTGTGTAACTCATCTCTCTTATCTATCTTGGAGTTGTGCTCCGTGTTTACATTTATGTACATGGTGTGCACTTTGTTATACTACGATTTCTTAAGGATTTGGCTTACAACATTTGTTATCTGATACCAAATATTATGAACCAAATTCTCAAGATAAGAGAGATGAGTTACACAATAACTCCTTAAAGAATAGGAGAACCTCCTCCAAATGCCTCGAGACATTCCTACATCTAATTCATGTGTGTTCTCAACAATGACTACATGACCTCTATATATACATATTTACTCATTACACATGATGCCCCTTCATTAGGCCGACCATGATTCATATACATTTACTCTATTACATATATATTCAACCCCATACATGCCCCCTTGGGGTCATATCATGTACATTTTAACCCCATATATGCCCCCTTTGGGCCATAACATAAGATTTCAAGGAATCCTCTCCCCAATGGAGTCACAAATCATGTTGACGAAATTTCTACTTGCACTAGTGCAGGTCCTTGGTGAGTGGGTTAGGCTCATTGATAGACAAAGAAATAGACAAACCTATACCTTTCCATAGGGTTCATTTTATGTTTGAAGTGCAAAGAGAAGCAACAAGATAAATATGTGTATATATCCTTAACCTTATGAGCAATTTAATTGATCTAATTCCAACACTAGAACACTTTGTAAACCTACACACAGTCAAGTGGAACATAATATTTATCATTCCCAACTTGGCAATTCAAATAAACAATAGAAATTGCAATTAAGATACTAAGTCTACTTAAATGTCATTAATTTATTTCACTTATTATTATTACTATTATTATATTTTATTTTTTTACCTACTTATGCCATGTCATCATTATGTTATGTTACACATCTCATCCATATTGAATTGCAATATATACCATGATTTTTTGAGTGCCACAAATCAACTCTTAAACCTTTTAAACTATCTGGCTAAGTGGTGAGAAGATAGATATTTAACATTTATGCATTCAATTTAGCATTTACTTTGAAAATTTATTTGTAGAATAACTTTGTCTAATTATGTTTTAGGCACTAGTTTTTTTTTTCTTTTTCAAATAAACATTTTTTAAATTTATGACTAATTATATTGATCTAATTGAAATATACAAAGGATGAGTTTTTTGGGGTGCCACAAGGGAAACCAAACTAGCAACAAAGTAGCAAATTGTCATTTTTGATCCATGAAGTCTTACTAGTCCTAACAATTGGTTTTCTAAGAGGAATAGAATAGTAACAAGAGTCTAATATAACCTAGACAAAACTAGGATAACTGGAAATTGAAAAGGAGATCTTAACAAAAGCTACTCTAAGAAGTTGGATCATCATCATATATGGAGATCATAAGCATCTCGTGTCATTGGAAATTCTCAGGTGCTCTTGTTGTGAAGTCTGGACCAGTGGTAACTTCGACCAAAATGTTAAACTTGGCATCCATATTTCAGATGTGTTCCTGCATCTCACCCATTTGTAGCAGTAATTCACTTTATTCCTCTTTATTGTCCAAGAGAATTTTACCGAAGAGTGACTTCACCTGCCAATATAGAGCCACCGTTTTGAAATACTTAGTGTCCCTGGAGTGAGAGGTACTTCCATCAAGGACTGAAGGTCGTGTTTCAATTTGAATCTCTTCAATTTTGATGTAGTCCTACTTAGTCTTGACCCATTCTTCAACTTAAGAAATTTTATGCTTGATATTGAATATAATTTGTTGAAGGTAGGTGGATTATGCTTCATGTCTAACTCTGGGTTGTGAATTGCTACCTCTTCCTCTCTTCACACAATGTCGTTGACCTCGACCAACCATAAGAGTTAAAACCTAAGACAAGTTATACGTCCGAAGGGAGAATTATGTGGAATGTCTCCTCCAAAACCTGCCAATCCTGGATCGAGAGAGAAAAAACAATGAAGCTATAGAAAGTAGATGAAGAAAGATTGGGGTAGATCGGGGAGAAGAGCTTATATAGCATTCCCTCAGGTATGAAAGAAATGAAAGGGAGGATCCCCCCCCGCAAAGCGAGAAAAATTTCGGGAGGAAAGAGTGTTGGGAGACTCAAAGGACTAAGAAAGCAAAATGGTAGACCCTAAAAAAAACCCAAAATAGTACTGAGAAAGTTGAACGATGAACTAAGAAAGCCACGTTTAAAATAGGAAAGAACCCAAATACCTATTGCCAGGACGACAGAGACCAAACTGGTAATTGCCTTCGTAACTTTCCATTCCCAACACCATTAACACCCATGAACCACGTTAACATCAATTAGACGATCATCATTAGAGTCGTTGATACGGAGGAAGCCATCAAACAAGAGCCTAGATCTAGCAGACCCCTATCACAGACGTAGTGATGCCTTGAAGGTACATACATCGTGCATGCATCTCGCTTGTTGACCTGCTTCGCGCATGTCCTCGAAGTCTACATGCAGTGCAGATTTCGCCACATCCACATATTGTCATGGTCGCTGGATGGAACCCTCTTGCTTCTTGATCACCCCTTCGAGGGAGTTTTAGGCACTAGTCTAAGACATGCAACTAAGTGACCATGTTTTGGTTGTTTAGAAGAATTGGAGGAGAAATCAATATTTTTGCCTTGAAATCTTATAGGAATCATTATTTTGAATTAATAGAATCGCATATATCATATGTTAACAATACAAACTGCATTAAGAGTATTTAAAAGCGTTTTATTCATTTCTATATTAAACGTAGCAATCTCATCTTTTTAACTCATAATAAACTAAAAAAAGTTAAAATAATTAAAATTTAACCTTGTTCTATATTTAAGTGCTTGAAATGTGATATTGACCCAAATTTATATAAAATTGTATAAATTAATTAAATTTTAAAATTCCATTTTAAAATAAACACTATAACAATACTAAATTAAGTATAAAAATATTCACTCTTAAAAATGGAAATACAGAATATTTACAAATTCCATTCTCTTTTTAATTGAATTGCTTTAATTAAAGAATTGGAGATCTTTGATAGTTTCATTCTTTTGTTTATTAATTGCTTTAACTAAAGAATGAGAGATCTTTCATTATTTTAGCTAAAGCGTTGAAGATCTTTTAGCAATGTCGGAATACAAATCACGGGTTGGGGTCAGCCTAAATTTGGAACCGATTCATCAACAGGAGAGGTGATACTTACGTTCAAAGGTGACAGCATGAAATCCTCTGCAGGATTGGAACCCTGGTCTCTGACAAGGGAACCGTCAAAACTCACCATTAAGTCTGAAACCTCAACCCCAAAATCTTTCACTTATTAAATGGGTTTTGGATAAATTCATTAAAAAATATAACAATAAAAAAATGTCATAAAGAGAAAGTTGCAATTAAAATTAGGAAAGTGTGGTTTTTCATAAATCTATAAAGAATAAACAATTCTTGATTTTCAATCATGAACCTTTACCAGCTCAAATCTAAAATATGATATTTTATTTTATTTTTTAAATAAATTTGAATATATAATTCAACTTTAGTTGAATAGACTACTTTACACTAAGTAAATTATAGTTTTTTTTTTTTTTTTTGCTATTATCACTTCTTGACACAATATTTTATTTTATTTTTTAACTAAGTTACATTTTTTTAAATATTTTTATTCTTTATCACTCCTTGACACATTTGTACTGTGCATTGACAAAGTGTAGGAAGTAAAACAATGGAGTATTGCCAAATTTGTCTCTTGTTTTTTTTCAATAAGTAACATGTTTACTATATACAACTAATCTACTTTACGTGTTACCTTGTTTTGATTTGACATAGGCACTTCAAAATTAGTCCCGAGATATTCAAATAGTTTAATCTCTAAAAACCCACTCACACCTAAATAAAATATCAAAGTCAAAAGTTTCCATTTCGCTCTTCATTTTTCTCACAAACGGCTCTTATTATAATGTTAAAAAATTGAAATCATTATCATTAAAAATAAATATGTAATTGTGTAGAGCGAGGTAGATTTAAGCGTGGTTACAGAGGTAACCAAACATTAACTACTACAGTCTATGTTGACTTAGGGATTCCCCACTTTATTGTAAGATTTTTCATTGATAAGCTACTTGTAGATTTTCTTGGTGGGGGAATTGAATATCTTTAAGTAACGAACTAGGGATAAGGAAAACTTTGAGATATTTTTATGACGATGTTAACATAATATCTACTCCATACGATGCATTAATCAAGGGACTAGTGTCACCGACATGGGAACATCATCATCAAAATTCATGCACAAAACTAAATCCAATCAAAGCCTTTTCAAAATTCATGCACAAAACTAAATCCAATCAAATCCTTTTGGAAAAGGAGAAGTTAGGTATAAGATCTGATAGAGGTAGGGAGGGTTGGAATTATAGGTATAAGATCTCATAGAGGGCTATGGGAGGGGTGGAATTATAGGGGTTTATCTCTTTTTTTGGTCCCGACTTTTTGGAAAAGGAGAAGTTAGGTATAAGATTTTGATAGAGGGAGGGAGGGTTGGAATTATAGGTATAAGATCTCACATAGGGAGGGTTGGATTATAAGGGTTTATTCTTCTTCTTTCTTGTCCTGAAGTCAGTAACTATATTATTATTATTCTCATAGAGGAAGGGTTGGAATTATAGGTATAATATCTCATAGAGGGAGGTAAGGGTTTATTCTTCTTCTTTCTTGTCCTGAAGTCAGTAACTATATTATTATTATTCTCATAGAGGAAGGGTTGGAATTATAGGGGTTTATCTTTGCTTTTTCTTAGTACTTACATTATTATTATTCTTAGATTGTTGTATGATTTTATTTTATTTTAAATTTTTAAAGTTAATATTATTTTGTAAAATTGTAATTTTATTTGGTGAAAAAATATACAAACTTTTTTTAACATTTTCATTTCCATAAAAACATAGCATCACTGGTTTTCTCTCTTACGATTACAAAGAAACCCCAAAAGTACTTACTTTTAAGTATAAATAACTCAAAAATTATATATTTTAAACCATTATCATAATAATAAGTGTTATTGTGAAATATTATAATCAATTTTATAATAATTTATATTTTAAAAAAATGCATACTTAGTAGATACATAATGAAATGAGTATTAAGGACATTGAATTTCTTGTTCATGTATTGAACTTTGTGAGTTATTGATGTAATAAGCAATATTGAGTTAAATGTAGAGGACAACTTCACCTATAATGTGGATGGGCTACTCTAACCAGTTATCATAACAAGTAATGTTGAGTAAAATGGTTACTTCACTAGTAACATAGGTGGTATCATAGACCTTAGGTGGTGTCATAGACATGCAAGTCTTGCTCGGAAAGGAAATTTTCACTTTTGAAACTTTAGGTCATGAAGCCTTGCTTTGTCTTGGCAAAAGGGGGTTGATCAACCCGCGTTTACTACAACCAAACTACGCCTCTTCATTCAAGGTCTTGCCCATAACAGTGCCTTCAGCTATTACTTATTAGATTTGAAACTAAGTTCAATGCAACCAAGTTCTCTAACAATAGGCACATGTCCAACCATGGCCTTAAAGCACCCCAACAATAATTTAACACAACCAATATTCATCAATACTTAGGCATCCAAAACAATTCAAGGAATAATAACATTTAACCAAGTAAAGAGACCGTAAAATAGAAGTATGGGCAGCACCCAAGGTGGATGCCATAACTTTTTAGTATGAAGAAAGTTACAAAATTACAACAAGGAATCTAACCCACTACCTGCCGCTCATTTTACAAATGTACAAATAAACCAATGCATAATTGCCTATTGCCACAATACTTGTACAATCTAACCCCTAAAATATCCATGGATCTACCTCCTGCAATTCCCTTTCCTAATTTATAACAGTCTTAGTCTAGATCCACCATGCCTTAAATACTTGTCGAGTAGTGTAAGTCTTATGTGTAGACTATCCAAGACTCATTCAATGTCAAGTTGTTCATAGTGCCAAAACCTAGCCTAACACCTCAGAACTCTTTGTCCACTTAATGAATGATCACTCATTAATCTCCATCCTTGAATGAATGGATGCATTTGCACATGCTTGCATCTTCTTTATATAGGTGAGAGGTGCCTTGAAATTTCCTTTTTCTAAGGTGCCTTTCACCATGCCCAACACCCAAGTGGATTGAAACATGCAATACACTCCACTTGGTCTATAAATTCTTGGAACACTACCCAAGGCATCCCAAAGTCTCATCCATCTAGTGGTTACAACAATCCAATTTGAAAAATGTCCAGACTTTGTGGTGGTGAGTTAATTCCAACTCACAATAGAAACACACACCCCTAATAAGTTAATTTCAACACATACTAGAAACACACACCCATTTGGTTGATGGTGATGGTGGTGCCAAGAGATGGAATCTCTTATCCAGGTTTTGAACTTGTAGCCAATTATTATAATAAGCAATGTTGAGTAAAATTGAGAAAACAACTTCACCAATAATATGGATGTCCTTTAAAAGTGACTAAATATAAGCATGTTAATTTCAACACTCAATAAAGGAGTAAGCTAAAAGAGTGACGCTTTGCACCCATTCTTCGACGATTTTTCTAGCCAAAATCCGGCGAAAATGGTTGAAATTGCAGTTTTCAGTTGTTGGAATTGCATATTTGGGGTGCTTCATGTATAACTGAGGTTGTTGAATCCATTTCTGCAATCAAAATTGCAATTCCAAGAACCAAAATTATGATTTCAGCAAAAATTGTGTCACCGGATTCCAACAAAAATTATTGAAAACATACAAATCATTGCTCTTTTAACCTTGTCCCTCAATAAACACACACCCAATTAATTCATGATGAAAATGATACCCCAAAATTAAAACCCTTCCCAAATTTTTGAACTCATAACCAATTAAAAAATGGTAACTTCAACCATAACCATAAATGGTTAAATTCCTATATTTAAAAAAAACATATTATAAAACCAAATTCCTAACCATAACAAACTTCCATTACTTTTTAATGAAAATATTAATATCATTTTAAATAAAAATAAATTTTAAATTTCAAAATGTAAATTGGTAATTAATGTCACTTCCAAAATTTAAATTTTTATTATAATTATAATGATTTATGTACTTACTTTTTCACTCATAAAGCAGGATCCGTATCACATGTTCAATATTTTTGCCAATTCAAAGTTGACATCCTTTCATATTTGACATTTTATAGGATTTGTATTTGCCGACAAAGATTTTTGCAAATAATGTTTTGAGAGTGGGTTTGAAGAAAGACGAAGAAAGACGAACACCCACATTCCCTCAAAGATAGTATCTTGTGTCTAAGTCAATCAATGTGTTTACTCATTTTGTTGTGTTTTCTTTACAATTAAGTTAGGATGTGATAAGCCCATTGTTTACTGATAGGCAAGGGTAGGTGTCAAATTTCAATTTCAAAGAGAGATTTGTTTATTATGATTTTGTAATTGTTATTTTTAGTAAATTAAAAAAATTTAAAAATAATATATTTTATTTTATAATTTTTTTTATGGGGTGTGATTATGTAGAAGGTTTATTCTTCGTAATATTATTTTTTATTGAATTTCGGTACACATTTTTACGTTGATGTTGATCTTGATGTGATAACATCCTCCCTCATTTCAATAAATAATTTAATAAGTATACACATTCAACTTTTTTGGTGAGTTAAATTTATTTATTTATTTTATTTCATTTTTTCAATGAGATAAAGTTTCATTCTTTTTTTTTTCAACCACAAGAAAATAGCATACTATTAATAAAGTAAACAGTATAGTGAGATACAATATCAAGGCTCCAACCAGCCTTCACAGAGAAGAGACAAGTAGCAGGGCATAAAGCCAAGAACCACAATTAACCAATAAAAACAAGCTCTCCTAGAGCCAACAAAGTCCAAGACAAAAACATAAGTCCCAAATAAACAAGACAGTGGGCACAAGCAACCCGACCAAGACATAAGAACAAGCAACAGTAACGAACTTCAGTCCCGCACAATCCAAAATACAAGGCAACATAATAAGCAGGGTTCATTCATAGAATCGTAGTCCATTCATTTTTTTGAAATTCCAACGACCATCTTAAAATGATCCAAAACCCTTAAGGGGAAAGTTCCATAGCCAAAGTTTTCATCAATCAAATAAAACTATGATCTTCAACAAAATCCCTATGAGATTGAGAGGAAATTCCCCGAAATAGAGTAGGTTCATCTATTTATTCCTCATTATCCCTCATTTAAAACTGATATTGTTGGTTGCTAAGGCACCATCTTATCTTTTATCACAACTCTTAAGTAGAAAGGATTTCATTCCATGTTAACATGATTCCTTCCTCTAAAAGAATATAATACTACAGGAATACCTTGTATTACACTTCATAGATGACAAGGAGTAAGTACTAAAAAAGGACCCATAAGGTATGACATGCGTACTATACACAATGCTAATACTCGAGTGATGGAGAATGTTATCACATCAACATCATGACATGTTAATATTAGAATGAAGGAATATGTTATCACATCGACCAAAAAAACTTGCAATCCAAACCTAATTTTAATATAATCCAAAAACTTTTAGTATGATAAGTAATGGTATTGAACGCCTTTGTCTCATCATATGAGATTATTCATTATTCATGCTGACCTAACTAACATTTAATTGCAAAAAATCTAATTATTAAAATGAAGCAAAATTAGTCATACCCCAGTAAAAATGGCGTGTAATAAATCTCATAGATCACAATAATGGAGGATATATGTATAGTTTATCCTAGCGCACAACACCCTTGATAACTAGCACCCAGCCATACGTCACATATCAAGATAGTGGGTTCCATGTTGTGTCTCCAACATTCAAATAGTTTATGGTGTTTAAACTTCAAAGATCCCACTCGTACCTAAAGACGACATTATAGTCAAAAGTTTCCTTTTCGCTCCTCATTTTTCTTACAGGTGCGTCATAATGTCAAAAAAAATTAAAACAATTATCATTAAAAAATTAAATATATAATTGTGTAAAGCGAAGTAGATCTAAGCGTGGTTACAGAGGTAACCAAACATTAACTACTACGGTCTATGTTGACTTAGGGAGAACCGCACTTTATTGTAAGATTTTTCAGTGGTAAACTACACGTAGGTTTTCCTTGATAGGGAATTAAGTATCTTAGTTAACGAACTAGGGACAAGGCAAACTTTGGAGACATTTTTATGGTGAGGTTAACCTCATGAAGTGACATTTTCTTGGTGAGGTTAACCTAATACCTACTGCATGCAATCAATGACTCATGTCACTGAGATGGGAACATTATCATCAAAATTCATGCACAAAGCTAAATCCAATCAAAGCCTTTTGGAAAAAGAGAACAAGTTAGGTATAAGATCCCATAGAGGAAGGGAGGGTAAAAAGATTCCATAGAGGAAGGGGAATTTCATCCCATAGAGGAAGGGAGGGATAGGGGGGGAATTTCATCCCATAGAGGAAGGGAGGGATGAATTATATAAATTTATTTTTCAGTCGTAAATTATCTTAATAGGGAGGGTAAAAAGATTCCATAGAGGAAGGGAGGGATAGGGAGGGTAAAAAGATTCCATAGAGGAAGGGGAATTTCATCCTATAGAGAAAGGGAGGGATGAAATTATATAAATTTATTTTTCAGTTGTAAATTATCTTAATAAATTTTATTATTATTATTATTATTAATTTTTTAAAATAATGAAATTAATAATTTTGTTTTTAAAAGTTTTAGTCTATTTTTAACATAATTTAAAAAAAAAATAAGAATTAAAATCTAGTTTTGCTTTATCCTTAAAAATAAATTTATTACCTAAATTTTGAATTTATAATCAATTATCAATTGAGTAAAATAAAAAAGACGACTACACCAAAAATATCCTTAAATACAAACATTTAAACTCAACATCCAATAAACACACATCCATGTTAAGCTAAACACCCAAATACACACACATCCATGTTAAGCTAAACAAAAATTAAAACTCTTATTTAAATTTTAACCTAATAATCAATTAATTTAATATCAAATTCCTATACTTAAAAAAAGACACATACTCTAAAATCAAATTCATAATTATAAAAAGCTTTCATCAATTTTTAATGGAGGGTAGAAAGCTTATTTTGATATTGAAACAATTGTAAATCAACAAACCTTGTGATGTGGGATAAAAATAAGTTCCTATTTGAAATTTTGTCACCCCTGATATGTTAAGTTTGGGATACCTTGTGATGTGGGATAAAAATAAGTTCCTATTTGAAATTTTGTCACCCTTGATAAGTTAAGTTTGGGATTGTAACATCTCTAGAGAATGCAAATCCAAAAGCGTTTTATAACTTATAATCTCAAAATTAAAAGTTATACGCCCGATCATATTCTCCTCATAGAAGTGGGGTTTTCCCCCATCGAGAGCATGACTATGACTAGGTACTTGATGTACAAGCACAAGATAAATAACATGGGAGATCAAAGGCTTACTAAAATTGCTTTAAAATCCTATCAAAATCACCTACGGCTCAAGCGGGGTTGGCATAAAGATGCCCTCGCTTGGTTAAACTATTGGAGAATTGATGAAAAATCACTATACATCTAGCTTTAAAGAGAAGTTGCAGTGGAATAAAAATTTAGAGGTTAAAAGAAAGTTGAGATATTATAAGGAGGTCCTTAATCCTAATCTAGAAGATAAAAAGTATCTCTCAGCTTTAACTAGTATAAAGAAGAAAATTAATATTGCTAAGATAAGAACAAACCCTCATAAGCTCCATAGTGAAATATGGAGTTGGTCCATTTCTAAAACTCCATGGGATGAACTGATTTGTCATCTACATGAGCATTGAGGACGAAAAACACTTTCTCTTAGAGTGCCCTGCTTATACCCACCACATTAGATCTCAATTCCAAAATTTTTGTTACAATACTAATCTTTTTAACCTTCTAACCTATCAAAATTACAATGACTTAAGAACACTTTTGCAAGCTTTTTGAGAATATGAATACAATTTTAAAACAAACCAAATAATTTTTTAGTAAAATTAGTAAACCAAAATTAATCACATTAAACATCATCACCATCATTATCAATATCAATATAAATATTAAATTTTAAAATAAAATATAAATTCATATTTACTTAAATTTACTATCACTTTCAGAATTTACATTTATCATTTACTCATAATTTCACTCTCTTAGGAAGAAGGTTACTCTCACATGTTCAATGAGATTCTTTCCTATTTAACATTTTATATAAATTTATATTTCTTAATGTATTTTAAGACAGCTTTTTGCAAATATCTTTTTTGATAATTTGCATCAAGAAAGATAACACCCACATTCCCCACAAAGGCAAAGGTAGTACTAAAGGTGGTTGTTTCTCAAATCAACCAATCATGTTGTTGTCTCCTCTCTTTAGTTGTTCTCTTATAGGCAAAGACGTTGCAAATTTCAATCTTACCGTGAGAAAGATGTAGCAAATTTCAATCTTACTTATACATGAGAGATGCTGGTATAATATGATCTTGTAATTGTTGTGTCTTGACATATATCTTTTTATTATATCATATGATTTTTTTGGAAGGTTGTATGATTATTTAGAACTTTTCTTCATAGGATTATTTTTTAGTTAAAAATTTGTAATCTTTTATATTGATATTATTGTGATAATTTTTTTTTAATGAGTAATTTAATAATTATATGAATTTAATTTTGGGGGCTATTTTTTTTTAGATAAATTTTTATTTTTGATATTCTCTTTTTTTGAAATTTCAATTATATTGATCATTTTAAAATGGTCCAAAACTTTCAAGTGCAGAGTTCCATGATCAAAGTTCTCATCAATTAAATGAAATCCCCTTGAAAGAGAGTGGTTTGTCCACTTATTAATTCATTCCTCATTCTACTACTAATATCGATGGTTGTTGAGACACTATTTTTTGTTTTTATCACAACTTCTAAGTAGAAAGTGACAATACCATGGTTGAGGGTTTCATTCCATGTTTACATGATTCCTTCTTCCAAACAAGTATGCTAATGTAAGAATAGCTTGTAGCACACTTCACTGATAATAACTAGTGACCAAGTAAAGCCCACAATGTATAATATTAGTGCTATATGTGATGCTAGTACTTAAGTGACGGAGGATGTTAAATATCAACACATGGCATATTAGCATAGGAACAAGGGAAGATGCCATCACATCAAACAAAAGACTGGCAATCCAAAGCTAATTTTAATAGGACCATGAAATCTCTAATGTGGTAAGTAATGTGTCATAAACCATCTTTGTCTCATTGTGTGAGATTATCACCACTTACCCACCTAACACTCTGCAAAAATAAAATAATAATTAAAATGGAACAAAATTAGTCCACACATATATGCCCTAGTACTAACTACGTATAATCAATCTCATAGATCACAATCATGGAGGATGTATGTAGATTATCCCAATGTGCAAACACCCCTAAGAATTAGTGTTGGGCCATATGTCATACACACATAATATTTACCATTTTGTCCATGGGTGCAACCCATAAACTTGATGTTATGCTCTAATGTCCACCATGCTACTACCATGGCATTGTATTGCCATATAAGGTGGGTGGTACAACCCTACTGGGGTAGTGATACCTTGGGTGGAAAAACCCTACTACTCAAACCCTAGATGAACTATACTTATTTGGCTTCAATAACAACTATAGCCTAAAGAAAATCCCTATGAATTAGGAAATGTTAATATATTGGAATGATAGAAGGTGATGAATTTGCACACAAAAGTGACTTGGATTCGATTGAGAATGAAATGAAAGAACATGCAATATTGTATAGAGAACACATATATATGTTGAAAATAGGGCATTAGAGTCATCATTTTAGCCTTTTGGTATGTATGATGGTTGTTTCTTCGACTAGTCTTGTGGATAATGCAACTTAGTCTTACTCTTATAATTTCGTTGCTATACTATCATTCCTATGTGGTGGTTATTCTAACTTTGGTAGCTATTAGAGGTTTTGTTAGTAGGACATCCTTGGGTATAGTGTCATTATGGCTAATTACCCTTCACTTGGAAGCTACCTTGGTGATGGGATGCATGATCTGGATTTATGTGGGAACGAAATAAAAGAGCATATATAGAATCATATACATAGATATATTGCAAAGAACACAATGATATAATAAACACATGTTCTATTAAATAGCAGAAATAGAACATACTGTAAAATACAATAGCTAGAATGGCGGTAGCTATCTCTGAGAAGAGATGTGGCCGCTCTGCTTATTCGTGCCAAGCTGAATACAAAAGGAGGCTGAAAGAGCCTATTTATCATAAGCTTGAGGGAAATAATCCCAAACATAAAAAACCTAACCCTAGAAGATGAACCGTCATAAAGTTTGCGGCCCCAAGGTGGTTAGTTGAACAGTGAAATTCCCGGGGTCATAACTTTTGCATGCGATCTCCGTTTGGGGCACTCGGTAGCCAATTAGAAAGGTCTATCCAAGATTTACAACTTTCGACTGGGGCCAAATGTATGCCGTCGGCAACCATTTGGCCCCTCAAAATGGCCCCGGAAGTTTGGGACCAGAAAAACCGTAGAAAAATTACTAGAAAATCGCTAAAATGAGAAACTGTTTCGAGCTAGTGGAATAGGTGGGTGGCCACCGATATCCATCTGGATCAATGCATGAGATAAGAAAGCCAACAAGGCACCTAGCTAGCCAATTGGAGGGCTTGTGCAAAGACATGACCTATATTAGTAGATAGATGGAGGCTCAAATGAAGAAGCATGGGGATCTGGAGGCACAAATTGGAGAGCAAAAACAAAGAAATGAGAAGTTAGTAAGTGATATGGATATACAATATAATATAATCTTGGGTTTTGCTTATAGTTCACAAACTCTTGTGGGGGCCCATTTGCATTTATATGCTCTATAAAGGAATATTTTGCTAAAGACACCACAATGCAATAAATTGATGAGGATCTAGAAAAGTAGTAATTAAAGTCTAAAAATGTAAAGAGTCTAAAAATGCAAATCTTAGACTAGAGGACATTTCAATAGAAGAAACCCATAATGAACATGTTTACTCCTTTAAATATATAATTATAAGTTTTTTAAAATAAAAAATAAAAAATAAACAATAAATTAATGTTCCAAAGCTTAATACAATTTTGTTGGTTTATATATATATATATATCTTTATATCTATTATTTTACGGTATAATAACACAACACCTTTGTATATATAAAGCTATTAATTTCTATGTGGATATTGGGTGATTTGAGTCTCCGTATGCCTTGGATTATGTCGGTCAGATTATGACTATCTCCTTTATGGAGGATTGTAAGAACACCTTTTTATATATTTTTATAATAAAAATATAGCTATTTTCCTGATTGAAAAAAAACAAATATTAATTTCTGTCTTGCTATATTACTGCTCTATATATTAGGGTTCTATCGGTATAGCTACAGCTGGAAATATATTTTGTATTAGTAGTGTTTTTATTTAACTGTCAGATGAGACTATCATGCCACTATCACTTAGACTATAAACGTATGGACTATCTTTTTATATGTATTATAAAAATTACCACAAATCCAACTAAAAATCTCCATCAATCAAAATAGAGAGGCCTGCTTAACGTTGAAAACGTAAATCCTCCAAATTAACACGAATCTCCAAATTCAGTACATCGAACTCTGAATTTGAGTGTGAAAAAT
Organism: Larix kaempferi; assembly: GCA_027924585.1. Classification (NCBI taxonomy): domain Eukaryota; kingdom Viridiplantae; phylum Streptophyta; class Pinopsida; order Pinales; family Pinaceae; genus Larix; species Larix kaempferi. Next base: position 8,151,222 of record BSBM01000866.1, read on the forward strand.
GAAATGATGAATGGAAAACGCCGCCAATATTGGGGTGGGCGGTGTCACATCTATCACGGCAACTTGTTAGGCACAACAACTGGAAGACCGTATGTATTTTACTGACTCGACAACGACAGTGGCCACTACTCTGTAAAAAAAATTACAAAATTTTATCGCATTCGCTGCCCTCGAAATTTTAAAATTTTAATCCATTTGTTTTTGCAATAATTGGGGAGAGTGTATCGATTGTCGGAATTGAAGTGGGACCAGTCATGCAGGCTTTCCCGTCGCTTCTCCGAAAAGCTTCTGACTCCGGTCGTCAAAAAGCCATATTATCTTTTCCTGACCATCACAACGTCGCATTTTTGCTTTTTGTTGATTAATTACTGGACGTTATCGTTTCACGTTCATGGCATCAGGGATTCGCCACAATCCGACAGCAGACTAAACAAATAAAAAATTACTCTCCTCTGCTTTCAAAAGCCCACACCACTGGTGTTGGATCAGCACTCAAAGACGAAGTTACCAACGATGAAGTCCGAATTTCGAATCCTGTCGCTTCTTGTGATCTCCGTTCTGGTTCTGTTTACGCTTTCTTCCGCCATTAACGACGATGCCAAGATCCTGCTCGAGCTCAAGAACGCCATGTCGGACCCGGACGGCGCCCTGGCCGGCTGGACGGTGTCCGACGCTGCCAACTTTTGTAGCTGGAATGGAGTCCTGTGCAACAAATTCAACAGAACGGCTTCACTCGACTTGACGAACATGAATCTGTCGGGTATCGTTCCTCCCCAGACATTATCAGGCCTCCACAGCCTCACAAATCTCAGCCTGGCGCTCAACAAATTCAGTGCCCCGTTCCCCTCAGAGATCCTCGACATTTCCAGTCTCCGCTTCCTCAATATATCCAACAACAACTTCAGCGGCGCGATCCCGGCGAACATATCTCGTCTTGTGAATCTGGAGACGCTGGACACCTACAACAACAATTTCTCCGGCCCGCTGCCTCTCGAAGTCGTGACACTAGCCCGGCTCCACTACCTCCACCTCGGCGGAAACTACTTCATCGGTTCGATCCCCGCCTCCTACGGCAACATGACGAGCCTCCACTACCTGGGACTCAACGGAAACGGGCTCAATGGCAACTTGCCGCCGGAGCTCGGCAAACTCGCCGGCCTGCAATACCTCTACATCGGCCACTACAACGTTTATTCAGGTGGGATCCCGCCGCAGCTCGGGAACTTAACGAAGCTCATCCGACTCGACATGTCGGACTGCGGTCTCACTGGTTCGATTCCGGCGGAGCTAGGCAATCTGACTTCACTCGACTCGCTCTTTCTCCACGTGAACTATCTGTCGGGCCCCATTCCTCCCCAGCTTGGCAATCTCAGAAACCTGAAGTCGTTGGATCTTTCATTCAATGGACTGACTGGACAAATCCCGGAGGAATTCAAGAACCTGGTCTCCCTTACGCTTCTGAATCTGTTCCGCAACAGTCTCCACGGCGGAATCCCCGAGTCCATCGGCGACCTGCCGGAGCTTGAGGTGCTGAATCTCTGGGACAACAATGTCACTGGTTCGATTCCCCGTCGTCTCGGGAGCAATGGCAAGCTGCTGGCCCTCGATGTCTCGTCTGATAAGCTCACGGGCCTCATACCGCCAGATCTCTGCATGGGAGGGAAGCTTCAGAGCCTCATTTTGCTTGAAAATTTATTCTTCGGCCCCATTCCGGAAACCCTCGGCTCCTGCAAATCTCTCACACGGCTTCGCTTGGGAAACAATTATCTCAACGGCTCGATTCCTGTTGGGCTTCTGAGTCTTCCTCATCTGGGCCTCATCGAGCTCTATGGTAATTATCTAACGGGACCCCTAATGCCAGAAGGTATCAAAGTTTCCCAGGGGCTTTCGCAGCTGAATTTAGCCAATAATATGCTCAGCGGACCCTTGCCTCGGACTATAGGTAAGCTCTCTGGTTTGCAAGAGCTTAAGCTTGATGGAAATGAATTCACAGGACCTATTCCTGCTGAGATCAAGGAACTGAGACAACTGGGCCAGTTAAATTTAAGTAACAATAGATTCTCAGGGCAAATTCCGGATGGGATAAGCCAATGCAAGCTTTTATCCCTAATAGATTTGAGTAGGAATAATCTAAGTGGCCCAATTCCTTCCACAATCACCAATCTGGGCATCCTTAATTATCTGAACATCTCGCGAAATCATTTCAGTGGAAGCATTCCTGTAGAACTGGAGCAGATGCAGAGCTTGACTTCTGTGGATTTCTCCTACAATAATCTGTCTGGTGTTGTACCCAATGGTGGCCAGTTCACTTTCTTCAATGCAACTTCCTTCGTTGGGAACCCTGGATTGTGTGGGCTATATCTGGGCCCTTGCACATCTCAGGGCAATTCCCAGCACACCCATGTCAAGGGTTCTTCGATTTCTTCGACTGTAAAGCTGATTCTGGTCATAGGTTTGCTATTGTGCTCACTGGTATTTGCCTCTGCTGCCATCATCAAAGCCAGGGCTTTGAAGAAGAGTAATGCTTCAAGATCCTGGAAGCTAACGGCATTCCAGAGACTGGAGTTCACTTGTGAAGATGTTCTGGAGTGTTTGAAAGAAGAGAATATTATAGGGAAGGGCGGAGCAGGGGTTGTGTACAAGGGTTCGATGCGGAACGGGGAGGAATTTGCAGTGAAGAGATTGCCGGGGATTGGAAGAGGATCTTCTCATGACCATGGGTTTGCTGCAGAGATTCAGACTTTGGGCAAGATTCGACATCGCCATATAGTGAGATTGTTAGGGTTTTGCTCAAATCAAGAAATCAATCTGCTTGTTTACGAGTACATGCCAAACGGAAGCTTGGGAGAGTTACTGCATGGGAAGAAAGGTGGGCATTTGCAATGGGATACCAGATACAAGATTGCGATTGAGGCCGCTAAAGGTCTCTGCTATTTACACCATGATTGCTGCCCTATTATAATCCACCGTGATGTAAAGTCCAACAACATTCTCTTGGATTCCAATTTTGAGGCACATGTAGCCGATTTCGGCCTTGCAAAGTTTTTGCAGGATTCGGGCACTTCGGAATGTATGTCTTCCATTGCAGGTTCCTATGGCTACATTGCACCAGGTAAATAATCAAGCTTACCTCTGTGTCCTTTCTCTTATTTCAATATGAAATTTCCATGCCAGTTGTTTCTCTGAAGAAAATCAATTAGATGAAGCCTGCTGATGGTTTTCTTACCTTTAAGTTCTCATACAGCATTTCTCTTGTGTTTTCTTCAGAATATGCGTACACGCTGAAAGTGGATGAAAAGAGTGATGTCTACAGCTTTGGAGTAGTGCTGCTAGAACTAGTCACAGGCAGAAGGCCCGTGGGAGAGTTTGGAGATGGTGTAGATATTGTTCAGTGGGTGAACAAGATGACTAACTCCACCAAGGAAGGAATTTCAAACATTTTGGACGAGAGGCTGTCTTCAGTGCCTTTGCACGAGGTTATCCACGTTTTCTGTGTGGCAATGGCATGTGTAGAAGAACACAGTGTGGAGAGGCCTACCATGAGAGAGGTAGTTCAGATGCTCAGTGACATTCCTAAGATCAAAGCTTCTGAAAATCTCCTAGCTGCTTCAGAAGAAGCGGAATCCCCACAACCAGCTGGTGCTGCTCAACCTTCTGATCTCCTCTCAATATAAATCCATTTTAAAATTTTCATTGTAAGCTTACAAACTTACATGGTCAGTGCCAGTTAAAACCCTCATAATTCATACACAGAATATCAGTTATCAGTGGCCACCTCAAAATTCCTTTCAGGAGGGTGATTAATTTATTCAGAAGCATTCTGTAAGTCCCATTGTTGGTTCCGGGATGTAAATTTATTCCTCATATTCCTCTAGTGAGACACCATTTCTTGGTTACGAGGATATGGTCCATGTTCTATGAGAGGGAGAGGCATCACTTCTTGTTGCCTATCACTTGCACATGAATGTGTGTTGATTGATCACTTGAGATATGAATAGAACTAGAACTAGATGCTATAGGAATGTTTTATTTTAAATACATGTAAGTTACCTTCATGTGCAATTAGCCTTGCTTTTCTTGTCGAGTCCTTTCCCCACTGGTATAATAGCATCACAACTCTTCCAAACGCTATTCTTCTCATAAACCTGTCTTCTATAAAGAAGGAAGAAAGATTTCCAGAAAGAGATTGACTATGTTAATTCAGTTGAAAGAGTATGCTTTCCAGCGCATTTCCCTTGCCTTGTCATTGGCAAGAAATTTGATTGTTATTAGCCAGCAACGGCAAGGCAGAATTTCCAAACAATATTTCCAAGCCTACCAGATCAGATTCTTAGGGGGGACATACAGTGAACAGATTGGATAAGATTTGCATTAAACCAAGCATGATGTAAGGGGACCCATGTTTTGTTTGTAAAGCAAGGGCTTATAAGAATGCATCGAAGGCATGTCTGTAGATGTGGTGCTTGTTTTTATAAAATTTTGTGTGTCAAATTCTAATATCGTTAATGAATGGACCTTTGGCTAGCTTGAATTTGCAAGGAAATTATACGACATTCTAAAAGGAAATTTTAGTTAGAATTTTCTGAGTCGTATACATAATATAGCTTTTTATGGCCGTTCAATCTAGTTTAAACAGCCATATCAATTTTCATACGATAATTCTGTGTTTTATGGGAAATTTCTATCAATCGTGATCATTTGGAAATTACAAGCCCTACCACTGCAGTGGATCAGTAAAGATTTTAAGATACGAAAAAACTGCTTTCTACAATTCCTATACCAACTCGTATTTTGCCGCTTCTTAATCAGATACTATGAAACTACTACAAAGTTGTGACGCGACCAAGATTTTGTTTCAAACTAAGATTCCTGCTCTTTTATGAATTTGAAAGAAATCTCCCTGCAGAGTTATCTATTTCTGGGTTGAACTATAACAAGTCCTCTTGATCCATTGGTATTCTCCATTTTCTTTTCCTCATCAGTCCTGGATTCCTCTTCTGCTCTATCTTGTTAAGATAGGAGTGAATCTGACTGTATCTTCATATCATAATCATTGGATTCCTTCATAACTGTGGTGGTATTTTTGCTTATTTGATCTGTTTTCTTGCAGAGGACTCACTTTCCTAAATATACCTCGAGGTTGATCTCCAATTCAGGTACTTTTTCCTCCTCACCTCTTTTGAATTCGTTCTGATTTCCTTTCCTCACTGCATTTCCACACCAATCAAAAGATTTTCTCACACGAGTACAATATATGTTCGTGTCTCTAGCAACTTTTGTACTGAAAGCCTGCATTTTCCTATTCGGCACCTTCAGATTCTAACAAGAGGGCTTTTGGCTACCTTTTTCAAACGTCCATTTCAGCAACAAATTCAGGCCGTGTAACCAATGATTTTCCCTTGGTTGCTTGAACACTCGGATGAGCTTTCTGGTCGTATTAACGATGCTTTCAAACACATCATTAACTGAGAAGTGTAGTGAAAAGTTCAAGTGCTTCATCCAAATAGGAATTGAGGATATTACCAAGGTAGGAGGGCTGAAACCTTTGAACCAAGGTTTTATACAGAGCCCTGATTTCCATAAAATCAAGGATCTCTCCCAAAAACTCTCTTACTTCTTGTCGCAGAGAGAGGTATCATGTCTTAGAAACAATTCTAAGATTATCAGATGCTAAGCATATTGGACTCAGGAGTGAATATTTTTTAAGAAGGCATGTGAAAGGTTACTGTGTGGAACTGTATGTAAGAATTTTTTATTTCTTTTGCAGAGAGGGAGGGGGAAGGCAGCCTAGCAAGTATACTCACTACAACCAATCAATTCATTATATTAGTAGGAGGCACCACTCCTCTGTGGTTATTTCTTTAGCATAAGGGCAGCTCAACAAGTATGCTCACTGTAACCAATCAACTCATTATTTTAGTAGGATACATACCATTTTCTTGTAGATACCCCATTAGCATAAAGATCATAGCATATTGGAGCTTATATGTTGCCGTGCACCACTTCTTTCCATCAGCCAACATATTGATATATGCCACTGTAAATACATAGCCTACTACATTACATTGATAACAACCACAAACCACCTACTACATTACATCGATAACAACCACAAACCAAGATTTACAAGTCCTGATTATTCATGTTATTCAAATATAGTAAATCTTTGAGCCGTAGATATGCCATTAAACTTGCAGATTAGGTCAAAGTTGGTTAAGTACCTCTCTTCTCTCATGATTGGTCAATCTAACTTCAGCGTGGGGCTTTCCAGTATGGAGTTAATGCAGAAGGCTTTACTCGTAGTAAACAAAATTAGCTGGTTTAGATTGTCCTGGCTGAAAATCAGTCTGGTTTGGTGGTTGAACTAGTTTTGGACTAGTTCACATCTGAACTGGTCGATTTGGGTATGAAATGGTCAATTTGGGTTTTTTCCTCTTTAGAATTGGATTTAACTCTTAAAGTGGATCTTCGTTTTAAGATGTTTGGTGAAGGAATCAGACCCATCTGACACGGAGAAGATTGAGATTAAGGTGTTTTTCAGCTTCCACACTTAAATTTTATCCAACATTTTAGCATATCATTCAAAAAAGACCTCATACCCTTTCTCCTGCCCCATTTATGTTGAGGATTATGGGATTCTGAGATTGAAACTAGGAAAATGGGCTGTTAATGGTGCCAACTAATTGAAACCTATATGGTGTCCTATGCTGTTAACTGATTTCAAACACTGAATACAAGTAGTGGTGGAAGTGATTTACCAAAAGAAAATAAACTACATATACCTAGGCTCAATGGAGTCATACTGATGATATTCGATTATATTATAGAGTAATTAGATTTTGAAATTCTAGAGCCATTTAGAGCCTCAATGACATGCATTTTAAATGAACAAACTTATACATTTTTATGTTTAATGGTTGGTTTTACATTAATCTACATTAATATTTTTTTAAAATTAAAATTTGGCTTTTACACTAATTTAATTTTAATGAACAAATTATTGATTTTAAATTAATGTACATAAATATATATTTTCAATTAAAACTGAATATTTTTTCTATTTTTATGAAAATTTTAAACAAGTTTTCAACCTGTTCTGATTCAGGTTCAGTTTATAATTGTAAGACAAATTGGTTCCTCTGGTTTTGATAGCTTTGCTCATACTTGATTGCCAATTGTCGCTCATATCAAGATCAACTCTGCCAACACCCTGATAGGCATAGTTATTTGACTGAGACCTGGAAATGACTTGTTGAATTTAATGATGCACCATGTGATCTGCATTATAGCATTAACTCAATGAAGCAACATTGACAAGATTCAGTCTCAATCAAGAAATACTCAATACAATTCACATGATTCAAGTGATATGGGGAGAATAATTTGTATTATATATAAATACAATTTGCTCACGTCTCAATCCAGGAACAATGTCCATATGGAGAATTCCAAATTGATAGTTCATCTTCCACAGCTGCCATGCTCGTTTGTCTTTCTCGCGCAACTCATCTTTTTGTCTCTTACCATGGGTTGATCCTTTCTTCGTCGCTTCCTGCTTCGGAGTCGTATGTACTAATATTTTTTTGAGATCTACACCACATTTTAACACTAATATTTACAAGTACATCAACACACTAAACATTCACAACTAGACATATCATATTGGCATACTTCAGTCGCTTATCATTATCATTCGAAGTGAAACCAAAGTTCAGTAAAAGATAGAAAGATGTGAAATTTCGATTAATATAAATAAAAAAACTTGTAAATTACTTTAGAGAAGATTAACCATTCTTCTTACTAATTTTAATTTTTAAAAAATCAAATATTTAAAAAAAAATTAGATTTTTAAAGTGGAGGTTTCCACAGTTAAACATCTAACATTAACATTTAAAAAGACATGACATATTCCAACACTTTCCTATGCAATATCATTGTCTTTAATGTGTTTTTGAACTCGTCTTCAATCTTAAACAACATTTAATTACACTAAACTTTGTATGTATCCTAAACTGTTATAACCTTGATTCTTGCATCAAACTTTACATTTATACTCATTATTTATCTACAATGTCCTTATTTGTGTTTACTCTCTTTTTCTGTGAGGCTTGTTATATACAATGTCCTTATTTGTATTGACTCTCTTTTTCTGTCCTTTATTTGTCTGCTATCCTTGCCCTTAACAAGTTTTCACCCTTTTTTGGTTGGATAAGATGCCATCTTCATTTTCTATATGTCCACCTTTTGTAGGTGGCATCACCAATACATTCTATGTATTTATCATCTATTATGCTGCAAGCATTAATACCTTATTTAATACCTTATTTTTGTTACATTGTTTTTCTAATGTGAATTTCTCTCACTAATAAGTATCTTCAAACCAAGATTATAAATTATATTTGCATCACAAAATTAATATCCTGGGATAAAACAGTTTCACAGTACCAATGATTTTCAAGTGTAGACATATCCAAACTGGATTGATAACCATTAACTTCTATATTACCTTTTAATACCAAATACACCTGTGATCTACTTCTAACATTACTACCATTTATTTTATTCTTATCAGCTTGTTACCATAATTACCATGACTCATCACAAAATTAATATCCTGGGATAAAACAGTTTCACAGTACCAATGATTTTCAAGTGTAGACATATCCAAACTGGATTGATAACCATTAACTTCTATATTACCTTTTAATACCAAATACACCTGTGATCTACTTCTAACATTACTACCATTTATTTTATTCTTATCAGCTTGTTACCATAATTACCATGACTCATTGAACCTTAAATAATTAAATACACCATTCACTTCATTTCACCTCAATGCTTACTTTTCAATGTACCTCATTAATAACTCATTTGTCTCATTCAATTTGCTTACTTTTCACAGTACCATATTAATAAATCATTTGTCCACACCATAACAGCCACTGCTTACTTTTCAATGTACCTCATTAATAAGTCATTTGTCTCATTCAATTTGCTTACTTTTCACAGTACCATATTAATAAATCATTTGTCCACACCATAACAATCCTCTGTATAGAGCTTTCACCATCTACCAAACTACTTTTCTCGGCCAAGCTTGGACAATTATTAGCTCTTACAAATTAAATTATAGATATATAACCAAGATCATATTAATACATCTTAATACTGTACTTTACATTCATGGTAGCATATTAATAACTCATGTGTAAACACCATCTTAGTATCCATAAAACTTTCACCATATGACTACTACTTTTCTTGGCAAAGCTGGGATAACTATTAATATTTACACAAGATTTTATATACAAAACAAAGATTATTAATATACTGTAGAGACAATGATTAGTTAATGATTAGTTATTAGAACAAAAATTATATTGTAATGTTCCGTTTTGATAAATTGGAACAAATGACATAAAGAGCATGCGAGTCATAGCTTAAGAGCGCGCAAGCATGCATGCAAATGTGAGATGCATGCAACCATGCATGCATGCAAAACGTGAGATGCATGCATGCAAAAGTGAGATGCATGCAACTCAACTGTAAAATAGAAGATACAAAGTTAGGGTATGCAATGTCAAAGCTATAAAAGAAGGATAAAGTGAGTTACTAGGTATCCATTATTATGATTGTTGATTGAGAATCGGTTTAGAGAGCTCTGAGAGCTGATTTAGGGTTGAGGGCGGATTGCCCTAGCCAACATTGGTTTTGACGGTGACTATCCGTCCTAGTCAATTTATTGAGTGGATCACACAGATCTACTATTGGGCTTCATTGCTGTGGTTTGAGAATTCATATTGAGTTCATTTGATTAGTTTATGGAGGATTCAAGCTTCAAAGAATAACTTGCTGCAGAGACAGTTTGAAGAATTGATGCGGAGCATGGGAATTGGCGTGGGGCGGATCCGTAATCTGAGGGATCCGATCTAGCTGGTAGCTGAGAAATTAAAACTGCGGGAGTTCAGGGAGCGACATTTGGCAAACATGGGCAGTGATAAAATGGGACTTCTACGGAGAGACGGAGGTCTTCGATTTTGGTTTAGTTTTGGTTTTGGAGTTGCTGCGTTCTAAAGCCAGCCGTAGTATCGATCTTCTGATTTAGTTTTGGTTGGAGTCATCGGAAGGGCCTGTGTGCCCGTTCAGTGGAATAACCCAGGACCTGCGTGCTGTAGGAATGATCTTAGTTTAGAGTAATTAATGTCTGTGGTTTTCTGTTTATTGGGCCAATATGGTCTCTGTTGATTATTAATAAGAATGCCTGAATAGGCTGTTTGTGTTCTGGTAAACTCGAGTGTTTGTTACCATTGTGTGTTGACAGAGTACCCGTTACTCTTTATTAAGTTATTGACTATTTATGTTTTGCAACAGAGTGTCTGCATCAGATTGGTATCAGAGCAAACCACAATGGCCCAGAGGGGAATCCATTGTTGTAGGATTACCGCTGGAGACTTAAACTAAGTGAGCTCGGAGGAGCCGAAGAGTTGGTTTGAGAGGAGAACCAAGTGTGCTCGGAGGAGCACTAGATTGCTCGGAGGAGCACTAAACTGCACAGAGCTGCAATTATTATTGTTACTAGTGGCTTTGGCTAAGGAAGGCCATACTGTGAACAACTTTAAGAGAGCAAGTTGTTGAGAAGCCAAAGAGAGATTGGCAAGTAAAAGTTAAAAATGACAAAGGAGAAGCGGGTGAGCCATGAAGAGAGAGAATGGATCAGGGTAGAGATACAAGCAGTTAGACAACTAATCAAAGAGCATGATGAAAGACTTCAAAGAAAAGCGGAGATCCGAGCCATACGAAAGGTGATAAGGGCCTTGGAGGAGAAAGAAAGACATCAAATTGAAAAGAGAGAGTTTTCAAAGGGGATCTCAGTTGTGGAAGTGCTTTGCTACTCGGAAGAGGGTGAAGCACTTGAAGAAGACGAATACAGTGTCGTTGAGCATATGGGAGCAAAGGAGCAGGATACAAGCGAGAAGACAAAGGAGGATGCAATGGAAGGTGTTCAAGTAAATGACAAGCTCCTCGACATTGGGAATGGAGCAGTTGAATATTTTGAAGATCAAGAAGAGAAATTTGAAGAAGCCATAGTGATCCAGTCAAAAGATGTTCATCCTTTGGCAAGTGAATTGGAGATAACTGATACTAAGGTTGGAGAAAAAAGTGGAATGCATCTAAGGGAAATATTTGAAGGTGCTGTAGATATCGGTGAGACAATTGTCCCAGTGCCGCATCAATTAAATTTTGAGCATCCAGTGGAAATGATGCATGAGGAAAGTGAGAATGTAGCACAGGATAGGCTGGATACTGGAGAAGAAAATGAAAAACAACTAGAACAAAGGGGAGAACTGACAAAAGCTGTGGATGACCATGAGGAGGCAGTGGTCCAAGCTGTTACAAAGAAATCGTTGTCTCAACTATCAGAAACCTCTGACACTCCTGTAGCGGCTGCTCAAATTGTAGATACCGAGGGAAGGAAAGCTGAACCAACAGCAACATATATGAATGGAGCAGAAAATTCATCAGTGAGGCCAATGATGATAGAAGAGAGAGCAATCAAGGAGGAGCTTGCTCTTGAAGATGAAGCTGCAGTAATTGTGGAATCAGGTAAGGAGCATACAGTATTTCAAGAATCTGGTACAAATGATAATGACAGATATGAAGAACCTGCTGATCTCCCATTAGATGATCAACAAGAGGTAAATGATAACAAAGTACTAGATGGGAAAGGAAATGGTTCCTTTAATAAAAATAAAGAGGACAAGGTTGCAGCAGAAGAGAAAATTGTTTATGGGCAGCTCCTGCATGTAGGAATTGAGATGCCATGGTTGTATTTTGATCGATGGAGAAAGTTGAAAAAAACAGAATTTCAAGCCATGAACCAAGAGGTTCATAATGCTTTAAACGAGGGGAGAATGATGCGGAGCATGGGAATTGGCGTAGCTGAGCAATTAAAACTGCGGGAGTTCAGGGAGCGACATTTGGAAAACATGGGCAGTGATAAAACGAGAGTTCTACGGAGAGACGAAGGTCTTCGATTTTGGTTTAGTTTTGGTTCTCTGTTTTGGTTTTGGAGTTGCTGCGTTCTGAAGCTAGCCGTAGTATCGATCTTCTGATTTAGTTTTGGTAGGAGTCATCCGAAGGGCCTGCGTGCCCGTTCAGTGGAATAACCCAGGACGTGCGTGCTGTAGGAATGATCTTAGTTTAGAGTAATTAATGTCTGTGGTTTTCTGTTTATTGGGCCAATATGGTCTCTGTTGATTATTAATAAGAATGCCTGAATAAGCTGTTTGTGTTTTGGTAAACTCGAGTGTTTGTTACCATTGTGTGTTGACAGAGTACCCGTTACTCTTTATTAAGTTATTGACTGTTTATGTTTTGCAGCAGAGTGTCTGCATCAAGAATCCAAAGACTTTAGGAATTTTTGGATGCTGCTACAGTAATCCGTACTGCTGCTACAGTGACCTGTACTGTGGCTACAGTGATCCGTATGGATGCTACAATGGATACCAGCGTGAACTCTAAAGTTTGTCCCTATCTTCATGTGATAACAACATATTGAGTTTTCCATTAACAGTGGTTTCACACAACAACGACCTCAGTTGAAGCTGCCTCAAAACATGTGGATGTCATACATGTCTCCTTCATTGTGGTAGCATGATCTCCCTCATAACAGCTGCGCTATATTTGTCTCTATTCGTGTGCCCTAGCTCCTAGGAGAGAACCACGATCTATTCCATAACAACTGTGATCTATTGTGATGATCATTTACTGTGGAAGGGCGTACTCATATAAAATATTTGGATCTTAGCAAGGCTGCATTAGTGGAAATAAGAAGAGCATTGAGTCTCCCCTATGAAATCGTGGCACCATTGGACAGTGACATTTACATACAATGGCCAGTAATCAATAAATTAAGGTATTAATTTGTTATAGACAATAGCATTTAATTATAGCAGCAACAACTTGTATTGGGCAGCTCGATCTACCTTGGAAAGGGCGTAACAAGTGTGGTGGGAATACTTCATGAGAAGACCGCAAATAGATTCAAAGAAGGGCATCACTTTCCTTCTAGAGATTTGCATTTAGAGAACATGTGGACTATCCCAAAGTTTCTAGCTAGGCGTGATTACAATTTCAACTGTCCTTTTGATAAATCTGAAGGTCAACACTAATTACTATAGCAATCCATCACTCCTTCAAATTTCTAATAAAGGTTAGATTGTCCTATATTTGGATCTGTTTATTATTGGATAATATTAAAGTAATTTCATATTCAGAATTGAGTGACGGTCTTATTGAATTTTTGGGCATTCCAAGTTTGTTATTATTTGATTTTATGAGGTGCCATTTCAAAGCTACATTCAATTGATCTGGGGTAGACAAATGTCCTATGAATATTGAAAAATACCAAATTAAGCAAACTTAAACCAACAGTGAAGCAACTTGAGATTGGATTCAAGTTGGGATCTTATAGTGGTATCAGAGCATGTTCTTCGCCAGCTGTGGGTAAAATGGCATGAACATGATATTATTAGCAGTTCCATACATCAGGTGTGGAAAAGGTTATTTTCATTGTTGGGGAAGTGTATCTCATTGCCAGAAAGGAAGGACAAGTTGCTACAGCACTGAGCGGTAAGATTCTAGCAAGATAAAACAATTATTACAGTGGCTTTGTGGGTTGAGCATCTCCAGGAGGCCCGCCTTGTTCCTACATCATTTACCATAAGGATTGACTGCCAAAGTAGTGAGGAAATGTGCTAGCGATATCTAATTCTCATGCCGTTGGATGTTAAAGTATCTGCGATAAGGAAGGGATAATGCAAGATGTGTGAAGTTGAACCACCATACATGCCAAACTTATTTAAATATTAAAGCCAAGATATATTATCTGCTACAAGAGTTGTGCACTCTGTGCACATTGTCTTCTTCAATACATATCAAATATCACTTCTAGGTCACTTGAAGTCTACCACAACATTCAAGAAAGTGCTTCTTCATTGTGATAGCAAGACTACATTATAGATATCCTATACTATTTCTAGAGAAATAAAGGAGATGCAGAGTTGCAAGAATTTTTTTTTATCTATATTTGTTGAAGTACAAATCTGAGTGCACTGCCCTGACAGTGGTATCAACAAAAAATTGGAAACTAAGGTATACACAGAGAGAAGACCGCAAATAGCTTCAAAGAAGGGCATCACTTTCCTTCTAGAGATTTGCATTTAGAGAACATATGGACTGTCCCAAAGTTTCCAACTAGGTGTGATTACAATCTTAGCTGTCCTTTTTGTTAACATATTTTCCTCCATTGTCAGATCTTAACTTAATAAGTTGATGACCAGATTGTTTTTCAACAAGGGCCTTGTAGGCCAAGAACATGTTAAATACTTCGCTCTTAAGTTTTAGGAAATAAACCTAAGTGCGTCTGGTGTAATCATCAATGAAAGTTAAGAAATATTTGAAACCAGAAAAGGAAGCAGATGGAAGAGGACCACACAAGTCACTATGCACAAGCTCCAAGGGAACCGAGGTGTGCCAAGATGCACGTTTGTCAAAACTGTCCCGATGATGTTTTCCGAGTACACAACCGAAACAAACTCCATCCCTGCAAGATACCATCGGAAGACCTGTCACCATATTGTCTTTACATAGTTGTTGCAATGAGCGATAATTTAAGTGACCAAATCGCTCATGCCAAAGTTTGCTCAAGTTATCACTATGAGCAACAAAAACTGAAGGAAAAGGTGATGACCCAAAGTTGTTAAATTTGTACAACTTGGTAATATCATCAACAATTCTGGTAGCTAGGACCTGTTGAGGATCTTTAAAATCCTTGATTACAACTTGGCGAGGTGTAAACGTCACAGTTTTACCTTCACCAGAATGAGTGATCTGATAGACTGATAACAAATTGCAGGAAATTCTTGGAACACATAGTACATCACTAAAATGACCATTATCTACTGGAACTGTTCCAACTCCTACAACACTTAGAGATCTATCATCACCAACAAATATTTGTTTGGTGTTACATTCATGCATAGTAGAAAAGATGACTTGATCCTTAGCCATATGATAAGATGCTCTAGAATCAATGAGCCATTCATTTGAAGGAGAAGAAGAAGATGCATTATAAGAATAACCAGAAGCACAAAGTGCATGTTCATGAGAGGTAGATTCTGAAGGCGAATTTAGGTTGATGTGGTGCTTCTTCATTGCTGCTTCCAAGGCTGCCATCTTCTTAAAACACTTAGATTCATCATGATTATCTTTTCCGCAATAGTTGCAATGACGCTCAGTCTTCTTGCCTTTTGGCTTGGATCCTTTGTCATTTTTTAAAGAAGGAGCTGACTGAGAGGGTTTGGGAATCTTGTTTGACTTATTATTGCGAAAATTTTGTTTCTTGGGAGGCTTGGACTTTTCTTTCTGTTGGGACAATAAGGCTTTCTCAGATGTGTCTGCATTGTTGATTATTCCAAGATGGATGAGTTTATCTTGCTCTCTAATCAATGAATCACAAAATGATTCAATACTAGGTTCTTGATAGCTAGCTGCATTCAAGGATTCTTTCATGGAGTAAAATGTAGATACAAAAACAGAATATGTAGGTCCAAGTTTTGAAAGAATATGATAAATGCATTGTTTGTCTTCCCTCTTAATCTTACATTCTGCACATAAGAGTTTAAGAGTTTTGTACTTAGATAAATAATCTTGAATGCATGAAAATTCACTTGGATTTAAATAAATCAATTCATTTTCGAGTTGATAATCTCAAATTTCATTGTGTTTACCAAACACAGATTCCAACTTGTCCCAAGCAGCATCAGGTTCATCAATTCCAGATATGTGGAATCGCAAATCAGTAGAGATTGACATCCCAATCAATCCACGAGCTTCGTCACATCTATTTGCCCATTTTATTTTCTTATCATCATCAGTGGGTTCTGTCTCTTTCCCAGAGGTAATTCAGAAAAGTCCCCTACTTCGTAGAACAATACGAGATTTCCATGAGAAATAGTTGGAACTGGTAAGTAGAATATCACAAGGGGCGGCCACATTTGTAAATTAATGGCTGTAAAAGCATAAACCAATAGTCTGGATGCGAAGAGATCGAAAAAATAAGCGGTTTAAAAAAAAAGGCACTGAAAACTGACTTCAGATGATGAAGTTATGCTTGAACAAAGAAAATGCTGAAGATGTCCCAAATAGTGACGTGGCACATAGAGAATGATCAACTAAAAAAAAGGACCCCCCTATTTCCAAGATGAACTTTTGACAATCATTTTACAAGAAAGTTGCTTTAAGTGAATCACTTTTATCAAATAAGTGATTTCACTTTTATAATGATACTTTAAATAGTGTAGCAATAAAAATGAACTTAAGTGACTCACTTTGTATTTGTATTTTTTATTATTTAAGTGAGATGCACTTTTACAATAAAGTAACTTGAAAATAGAAATTGCATGCATTTTTCCTTTTAAAAATAACTTTCTAAGACTTGAACTCAAGACCTATTAAGGAATAAAACAACTTTGAACCAAATGAGCTGGATTAAAATGTATGTAAAATATGGGAATGAAGAATGTTTTTTTTTTTTTCGTGCTTGATTTTTTTCCTGTAAAACACACCACAAACCAAAACAAATTTTTTTTTTCCACACGTTTGGGGTTAGATCTTATTAGCTTGTCCAAAAAGTCTACGTTTTCTCTCTGTTTCTGATTTGCCGAGATCGCTCAAGGTGCACGACAAAGAGCATACACAGCCGAGAAAAACCCTTTCCCTTTCTATTTTTGATTCGCCAAGATTGCACAAGGTGCACGGTAAAGAGCATACGTAGACAGGGAAAGCAACAATCCGAAACTAAAAAAAATATAATAATATAAACTGATAAAATATGAGATATATTTTTTTTAAAACATAAATTAAAAAAAATGCGTCACTGTAACATTATACCTTCAGATCTGATGAAATACGTGTTTCTGAAGCAACCGGGAACCGTTTTCGACCAAACGAAAACTATTTCCCAATGGAAACAATGCTCTAGACGCAATGGAACACCTCCCACAGCTCAAAAATGCATAGAAATACCAGAACCAGAAACCCTTTCAAGTTTGGCAACAGCAGTTTAAGATCTAGATCATAACCAGAAGCGGTTCTTCATAAAAGCTTTGATACCATGTTCGGGTACACAGGGTACTCCCAAAAGACCGAAAACCTAGAGCAACCACTTCACACAAATAGATCACAGATCGATACACCGATGTTTTGACGTGGTTTAAACCATCGTGAGGGAAACACTCCACGACCCCAGCCAATAGCTTCTACGGGACAATTTATTATGCAAAGAAAGAAAGTTACAAATGAGCTTCTCATAATCGATCAACTTTTCAATGACCCTCCATGCTCTTTAAATAGAGATCATGGACCAATCGGGTGTTAAGCCACGGATCAAGGGTAGGTATGATCTAAGAGAAGTTGAGCCGTCGGATCACTCTATGTCGGGAACATATCGTGACCGTCGGATTAAGTATTTACAAATGCATACTAAAGAAACACACTTTTCCTAACAGATATATTACACAAGTTGATCTTAACTAACTCCTAAGTGTCTAAATATCCTAACAATTAAGAGACGAATGGATCTCTTGCAACTTTTCACGAAGGTCTATGGGATGTTCGAGGAGTTTCCAGCCCGTCCAGTTCCCCTTTTCATCCTAGGAAGAGAGGTCGTGGATTTTGACTATGTTCTTCTCCTGTAGCCACTTCCTTAGGCCATTTAGAGACTCATTGTATTTCAAAGGAGGGTCCTCCCATATGTCAATTATTTTCCCACTTCCAGGGATCCAATAAATGTTCTCTCTAATAAAAAAGAGAACTAACTAAATGTTCCATAGGTTCCTATAAAATAGGGAACTGACTAAAGTGGTCCTAAAATGATGCATACAGGGCTTAGAAGGTGGTATATGGATCTTGTATGACATATGCACACCACTAGGGGGGAAATTGACATCATCAACTACTAGGAAAATGAAATAATGCTAGGTAGGACAAGGATGGAGTATTAAAATATCCTAATAGTTTTAACATGGAAACCCGATAAGGGAGAAAACCATAGAAAGGTGTTATTTCCAAAAGACAAACTCCAATGGATAGGTTTCTTCAAGTCATTGCAATTCTCCAGCACCAAATAGAAAGAAGCAAAAAATCCCTGAATTCTCCTGCACCAACTGGAAGGAAGAACCAACTTCTTGGTTTCTATATTAATGTATTACACAACACTTTATCAGAAACCGCCGAGGGAAGGATTCTGGAGGAGGGGATAGGGTGGTTGAGAAGAAGAGGGCTGTTGACCAAGAATTTGTCGAGACGAGCAACGATATGACCAGGCCCAACTCTTCGATTATTCCAAGTGTAGATGCCTTTTTTTGGTTTGATGTATGTGAGATCCTAAGATGCTGATAGGTCATCGAGATGTTCCCCAAAGGGATCTCTTACCTTGGTGCCTCCGCGTCTTTCATCCCTTGAGACCGTGGTATTGAAATCTCCAACATCTATTGTGTTTAGATGGAGGTTTTTCCTTCTAAGATCCTCAAATGAGAGCCATAAGTTGAGCTTCTTATTATAGATAGTGGGACCATAAAAATTTAGAATTCTAATCTGCCCGTCTTCTTCTTTATCTTCTAACTCAATCATAATCCAGTTAGCGTGACTCCTTTTAGCTATAGACCTGTATTTGTTCTTATCCGACCAATTGGAAATTCCTCCCGAGTTCCTCGCTACTAGCTCCTACGGAGACTCCATGACTGTTTTTCCATATTTTCTTCATACATGGCAGATTATCTTCTTCTGACATATTAGTATCCTGGAGAAAAGGATGGAGAGATTTTCATTCTTAATTAAATTAATAGCTTCCAATTTTGAGTTACCTCCAAGTCCTCTGCAATTCCAAGAGACTACCTACATTATTTTCTAAGGGGACTGACTTGACCTTTAGGTTATCGCGTGCTACCTATGAATGCTTGACTAGAGGTATTAGATGATGATCAATGCAGGTTTGCTTCCCTTCCACCTTTTCTTTTTCAGCCTGCTCTTCTCTATGTGCTATGTTTGGCTTTCTTCCCTTCTTTTTAGCTGGTTCCTTTTCTTCTTCTTGATAATCTGAGGACTCTTCTTGGGAAATTTTAGATCTAGATCTAGTCATTGAACCTGATGCCTCTGATCTGGTGCATTTCGATCTAATCTCAATAAAGTGTTTTTTGGGCAAGCTAGGAGCATAATTCTCCTTCTGGGTTATATCTTCCAGCGCCGACTGCTCCTTTTCTTCTTGTTCCACATGCGCTTCTCTTATTTCTCCTTCTTCTTCAAGCTCATTTTCTTGCGTATCTAAGGCCTGAAATATATTGTTGGTGCTTTTTGTAGGAGGGGCGCTAGGGTTTGAGTCATGTGTCGGTGGAGCCACCGATGGGTCTCGTCTTTTCCTTCTGTTTTTGGATACCTTATTCCATTGCCCCTCCTCGTCTTGGTCCCCTTCCTGCTCCTTACTTTTTGGGAATCCTTTAGCGAAATGGCCATACTCGTGACAAGCTTTTCTTTTGAAGGGTATCTGCTCGTAATCGACTTTTTGTAGATGATTCCACCCATCCATTGAGAGATTTATTTCCTCTAGGAGTCCTTTTTTGTAGGGTTCCACCCCTACTTTTTCTGTTTATAATTAAATACAATCTATCATTTTTCTGTTTGCATACTTTGTCAATGTTTTCACTTCTGGTTGTGTCGAATTCATGTTTTGTTTCTAGTTTTGCTTAGTGTAAAAACCTGTAAAAATAGCATTTACATGTTGGTAAATAAGTGTGCTATTTTACTCTATAATAATGTGTTGGTTTACTATTTCTAACATTTTCTAATTTGCAGCTTGCAGGTTCAACAACATATATATACGTATGTACAAATTTACAAAACTTCCATTTTCAAATAACTAGAAATAGTAAAACTAACAGGGTTAGAAATTGATTAATATACCTTTAGGAGAAATACCTCTTAATAGCTTAGTAGATCCCCTTTACTGCTCCCTTGCTATGATGTAGCCCTGCTTGCTGTAAGTCCTGCTGTAGTCCTGCAACCAAAATCTTTTCCCCAAACCTTATGAAACTCAACCATCCCAAACAAGTATGCCACCTTGCCAACTGGCGAGGTCTCACCGACCACCCAACTCCAAAGGTACCCCTTTGGACCCCCTAGCCCAAACCGAGTACAAGCCAACCACAGTTTCTATCCCTCTGAAAATTTCCAACAAGAACCCCCTCCTTCTTCTCTGCTCTGTAAAATTCTATGTCTGCTATGAAAACTTCCCCCAAAATATTCCAAGGTAAAGATGATCCTCTTCTACTCCTCTCCTTCTCCACCTTAGCCTCCCCCTTGCCGACTCTTTTCCTCCTTGCCATCAATACCCTTATCTTCCCCCATTAATGTTTTCCCTCAAAGTCCTTCCTCGAGTCCATCCCCCATGAATCCATTAATAATTGAAATATTAAAAATGTGTTGGTTGGGGTCACCTGCCAACCATCACTTCCCATTAAAATAATTTTTAATTCATTTAATTCCCTTAATCATTTGTTGACTCATAATTCAATATTGCACAATTTAATTAATATTTTAATTAATTAACTAAAATACAATATAATTATAAATTTTGTTATAAAATGGCATAAGGTAGCGTCTTCCACCACATTCAATAATTTTGAACCTCAAAGTATTTTACCCTAATCAATACTTATTTATTACTGTAGCATAATTAATTAATTAATCCTAATTATTTGTAATTAACCTAATAATCATTCATTACACTATTACCATTCAACATTACTCTCTTAATCACATTTAACTTGATTAATAATTACTACTAAAGATAAGAATAGCCCAATTAACATTAACTAATCACTATTAACACATAATGAACATTAGTAAATAATAATTAACATTATTCCAAATCAATAACGTTAATCCACAATAATTAATCATTAACCAACGTTATTAACATTAATCGACTTTATTAACCTTAATCGACAATAATTAACATTAATCTACATTATCAACATTAATCATCATTATTAACCTTAATCAACATTATTAACATTAATCAACAATAATTAATTATTAATTGACAATAATTAACATTATTATTCGGCAATATTTCACGCAATTTATAAATATGTAGGGGAGTTATGTAAGTGTAGCTACTGCCTACATACCTCGCGTAAGTACACTAACATTAATAATTCACACACATCAATCATAATCATGAAACTTATTGTTTACTGACACATGTTCAACATAGTTTGCAAGGTACAATCTTTTACCGAACTGCATCCTATTAAGTTACGAAAATTCATACATTACCGAGTTACGACACATAATCAATCACGGGTTTTCTACACACACACAGTTAGATCTTGTTTTCATCCCCACTTCAAGCGACACCTATTTACCTACATCATCTACCTAAATCACAACTAACTTCCTCATCCTATCCTTTCCTCTGTTGGACTACCCTGAAGTGTCAAGCCATGACCGGCTCCAGCTAGAACTCGTAAGCGGAAGTGTCGACTACATTGACCAAGCTTCCACAGTAGGCAACCACCAATCATCATCACACACCTTGGGGACCGCGTCGTAGCACAACCCTCCCATGAATTTGTGTTTCGGGGATAAACGGTGGGTAAAGCCTCCACCCCCCTAATGGAACAAGGGACTATGTCTACCCGACATAATAACTGCGTTGCACCTGTACTCGGTTTGGCATTGTATAACTAATCTAGACAGTTGAGTTTCCTAAAACCCTACCCCACCCATGTCATAATATACATCATAATAATCATGCGTAAGTAAATAATGCATCACTCGCATACCATTTATCTTTCGAAGTCCATGTCCCCAAGGCTCTCCCACCTCGTAGGATCCAGCTATTACTTAGCCTTTTAACCTGTAAGTTAGTCTCTGGCATACAATCTAGAATAACGTACATAAATCCTCAACATGTACACATACATTTCATCATAACATAACAACAATAAATTCATTTATTCGCCATGCACCCGGCATAGCATTCATTTATTCAACATATAACTGTAATAGTATCCATGTACCCATCATTCAGTAATTCGCATATATGAGACATCATTAACACATGATACATATATAAACATGACTACCGATCATAATACTAACATCACACACACACATATATATATCAACAAAATAATAGAACCATATGTCCACAGTGTCGTCAAACCGACAAAGTCTCACAATAAACAAATACAACATATAATAGTAGTTCAGGTAGTAATGTCAAAATGAGGTTTTACATACACCCACCCTTCAGGAAACTTCGTCCCGAAGTTATGGTCAAAAGAGTGTGGGATAATCACGATGCATGGTCTTTGCGTCCTCCCAGGTAGCAGACCCTGGGCTATACCGGTTCCACTGGACCTTAACTTGGTCCATCAAATGGTGCATGAGCTGTCTAACCCCGTGGTCCAATATACGTAATGGCTCGACCCTGATGGCCCCCTCGTCCGAAACCTGCAGTTCCTTCCAATTTATTTTATGAGACTCATCAGCTACATAATGTCGTAAAACATCTACATGAAAAACATTATGAGTTTTGTGCAAATAGGGTGGTAGCGCAAGATGATACGCAATGGGTCCTATAAATCATGGCGACAACTTTGTCCCTTTCCCAAACCTGATGGTACTTTTGCTAGGCCTGATGCGGACGAACATTGCATCACCAACCTTATAGTTTCGATCAACCCTATGTGCATCAACATAGCTCTTCTGTCTATCCTGAGCTTCCTTTAACCATTGTCTAATCTGAATTACCTGTTCTTCCATCTCCTGAATCAACTCAGGTCCTATAATTACTCGATCCTCTAACCTTTCCCAACTCAATGGTGTTCTGCATGGTCTGCCATATAATGCTCCATATGGAGGCATCCCAATTGAGCTATGGTAACTGTTGTTGTAATAAAACTCTACCAAAGGTAAGTGATTTTCCCAATGAGTCCGCTAATCCATGACATACATCCTAAGCATGTCCTCCATCACCTGATTCACTCTTTCTATTTTCCCATCTGTCTCTGGATGGTATGCAATGCTTAGGTTCAACTGAGTACCTGACGCCGACTGCAAAATTGTCCAAAACCTGGACGTAAACCTGGAATATCTTTCCGAGATTACTTTCTTGGAAAACCCATGGAGACGTACTACTTCATTTATGAACACATGAGTCACATCCGTGAAGTCATAGGTCTCCTTAACTGGAATGAAGTGAGCAGTTTTGGTCATTTTGTCAACGATGACCATAATGGCGATATGCCTATGGGAGGTAAGAGGCAATCCCACCACGAAGTCCATGGAGATAACCTCGGTTGCCGGAGGCACATCCATGGTCCGTAGAGAACCTGCAAGCTTCAGAAACCCTAACCCTAAATGACAAAGCTGAGATTTCTTGGCATAAACAATCCTTTTTTTACTAATGAATTAAGACTAGATTTTGCATCTCTTCATCCTTGCGCAGGGGCCATGCTAGTCTTCACTTTTGATATTATGTTATGTTGCATGCTTCTTTCTAATTCCACTGAAAGGATCATTTTTAGATTGATGACTATGGAAGAATTGTTTCAGATGTGACCAAATACCTGTGCTCTATTAATGAGAGGTTGGTGAAGAGACCTGTCAAGGGAGAATTTTATGTAATAATCATGTGATGGCTTCAAAAACCATGTTAATAAATGATGTTGTCCACCTAATATTGTTAGAGCTTTCTCACTTTCTAGGATAAATTGAATTTGGGTTTCAATATTTTTGCATAAGGTTTGGTCTCAATGATTAATTAAATTTATTGGGCATTTTGGAGGATAAAAATAAATTGTTTAAAAGCATTACCCCGATAAAGTCAAACTATGTCTTAAAAGATTAAACCCCTCCATTTTTAAGTTTGATTATTTCACCCTTGATCTACATTGCTCATCAACTTATTATAAGTGCTAAAACTATAATACCATAAATATGAAAACACAAAAGGTCAATGATTAGAGCATTGCTTACTCAAAAACATTTATTGCCCTAACATATAAAATACATTTATCCCGTTTTAAAAGTTGGCCTTGTAATACCCTAGATAAATTAAGTGAACTATTCACATACTTTGAATAAAACTTTGATTATTTTATATCATAAATTATTCTAAGGAGAATCCAATTCTTGCATGACAAGTACATAAAGGCATTTTTCACACCCTCCAGATCTGATAAAATAAGACTGACGAAAAATATTAAAAACCCAATAATGATGGTCCCAATTGCACATGAGCCCGATGATGAAGAATCCAATGGCCTAATTAACGATGATGAAAATCCCGATGACATGTTTTTTGAAGCTCGATGAGGCCGATTTAGCAAGAAAACACCTGATGGAAAGTTCTTGATGTAAAGTTACTGATGGCAAGAGTCCAATAAGCGTAAGAAAATCCGATGGAACATGAATCCGAAGGAACAAACTCGATATGCCTATTGGGAAAGGAAATGAGGTCGAGAGGAGCTTCTGACCAAGTTTATGATAAAAGTGCAAGACCGATAACAAATTCCCGTAGCAAAAGTTTGATAAACAATCATTAAAAGAATTCTTTGATGAAGCATGAACCCAATTACTCATTATTTCGATCCAATGACCTTGGGTCAAAGACTTAAGCCGATACGATGACGATTAATTCGATTACATCAACGTTTTATGATCTTGGTTCAAACAACATAAATGTACTAGGAGAAATAATTTCAATTCGATTTTGGCTAGAAAAATCGTCGGATTTTTGGTGCAAATCATATAGAATTTAGCTTACTCTAATTACATCGATAGACATTTATATTTTAGAATTTTGGGGTGTACTACCATCTATGCTTTTCCTAAATTGCAAGAGGATGAAACAAGTGTATTGTCCAAATTGATTTTATGGGCGTAGTTCAAAATTCAAAATAAACAATTATAAGAAAAAATAAATAAATAACTGATAGCTAATCCATGGATGTATGGATAACTCGAGCAGTTCATGGTAGATAACTGGAAGAATCTGGGTGATAACATGTAGCTAAGCATGGATAACTGGTAGCTAAACAATTATAAAAAAAGAAATATAAAAAATAACTGGTAGTTGATAGCAGTTCATGGTAGATGATGAAGGTGGCAGGTGATAACACATAGCTAGGCATGGATAACTAGTAGAGAAACCAATTTAACTAAAATAATGTCCAATAGATATCAATTAGGTTTTCGATTAGGTTTAGAGTTTATTTAAAAAAAGCCGAGAAGCTAAAAAGTGGACATAGAAAACAATTAAAAAACAAGCATGAGCGAAAAAGAATTGGCAAACAAATAAGAGTCTGGTAAGAATCTTGTAAATTTTTGCTTCTTTGCTTGCTCCTTCTTCATTCTTCATTGATTAGATTTTCGATTTATATAATTATGCCCAAATCTATATTGGGGAAGGTGTGCATTCTCCTCCCATTTTATGGCATCCTTGGCAGGTTGGTAGATTAGGTTTAGAGTCTATTTAAAAAAGGCTAAGAAGCTAGAAAGTAGATAGAGAAGACAATTAAGAAACAAACATGAGCGGAACTAGTACAAGCCAACCAATATTTCCCTTATGCAAACTCTCCAATAAGAACCCCCTTCTTCTTCCTCTCTCAAAAATTTCTATCTCTGCTCAAATTTCCGCAAAATATCCAAGGGTGAAGATCATTTCTCCCCCCTTGTCTTCTTGACCTTATCCCCCTCTTTGCCAACTCTACCCCCTCCATTAACACCCTTATCTCCATCTTAAATGTTTTAACCCCAATGTTAGTCCTCGAGCCCTTAACCTTTGACTCAAAACATTAACTTGCATTATTTTAAAATTCTTTCCTTATTTCAAAATATAATATTTTATTTAATAATTCACAATTTATTTTACAATTTGTTTAATTAACTTCAAAACTTACTTTATCACATTGTTATTAGTAAAAGTTATTTAAAGTACAATGAATAAGTATATTCCACAATTCAACCGACCTTCACACAATCACTATTATTTACACTTAAATTTTATCAGTATATTGTCATATCAGTTAAATAATATTATCTAATATTTAATCAAACTCTTCCACTTGGTACCATATTATATCTTAGTTTATTATTAAACTATTTAACAGCTATTACTTAAGATAATAATAGTCTCATTAATATCAATTGACATTATTAATATAGTTAATTTAGTGAATCCAGTTAATAATATTTTTAATTAATATTATTAACACCATTAACCTATGATAATGAGGTAATTAAACTAGCTTATACTATTTACACTTATTAACATTAGTCAACAATATTAACATTAATTGTTAATAATTAACATTAATCACATCACTAACATTAATCGACAACAATTAACATTAATCAACATTATCGACATTAATCAACCATGACTGACATTAATCAATATTACTAACATTAATTGACAATTAACATTAATCAACCACAATTAACATTAATCAACATTATCGACATTAATCAACCATGACTAATATCAATCAATATTACTAACATTAATCGACAATATTTAACATTAATCAACATTATTAACATTAATCAACCACAATTAACATTAGTCAGCATTATCGTCATTAATCAACCATGACTAACATTAATCAATATTACTAACATTAATTGACAATATTTAACATTATTACTTAATCGTCTTTCATTACCACCTAATTCACTCTTTTATCCTATTCATTTATTAAACCAAAATTTACTAACTCGACATATTAATTTAATCTTCTAGTTAGATAAGTAGTAATAATGTAATTAATGCCTAAACATTATAGCTCAATTTTATTTCACGCAATTTATAAATATGTAGGCGAGTTATATAAGCGTAGCTACTGCTTACATATCTCGCGTAAGTACACTAACAATAATAAATCACACACATCAATCATAGTCACGAAACTTATTGTTTACTGATACAGGTTTAAACATAGTTTGCAAGGTACAATCTTTTACCTAACTGCATCTTATTAAGTTACGATAATTCATACATTACTGAGTTACAACACATAATCAATCAAGGGTTTTACAACAAACACAGTTAGATCACGTTTTCTTCTCGATTTCAAGCTACACCTATCTACCTACATCATCTACCTAATCACAACTAAATTCCACATCCTATCCTTTCCTCTGTTGGACTACCTTGAAGTGTCAAGCCATAAACGACTCCAGTTAGAACCCGTAAGCAGAAGTGTCGACTATATCAACCAAGATTCCCCAACAAGCAACCACCAGTCATCATCACACACCTTAGGGAGCGCGCCGTAGCACAACCCTCCCATGACTCTGGGTTTCGGGGATAAATGGTGGCTAAATCGTCCACCCTCCTAATGGAACAATGGACTATGTCTACCCGACATAATAACTGCGTTGCACTTGTACTCAGTTTATCATCGTATAACCAATCTGGGCGGTTGAGCTTCCTGAAACCCTACCCCACCCATACATCATAATAAAATAGCATAATAATCATGCAAAAGTAAATAATGCATCACTTGCATACCATTTATCTTTCGGAGTCCATGTCCCCGAGGCTCTCCCACCTCGTAGGATCTAACTATCACTTATCCACTTTAGCCTGTAAGTCAATCCTCGACATACAATCTAGAATATCGTGCACAAATTCTCAGCATGTGCACATACATTTCATCATAACATAACAACAATAATCAATTCATTTATTCACCATGCACCTGGAATAACATTCATTCGTTCAACACGTAACTTTAACGGTATCTACATACCCATCATTCAACAATTTACATATATGAGACATAATTAACATATGATACATATCTAAACATGATTATCGATCATAATACTAACATCACACACACACATATATATCGATAAAATAATAGAACATATGTCCACAGTGTCGTCAAACCGACGAAGTCTCACAATCAAAAAAATACAACATATAATAATAGTTTAGGTAGTAATGTCAAAACGGGGCGTTACATACACCCACCCTTCAGGAATTTTCGTCCCGAAGTTATGGTCAAAATAGTGCGGAACAATCACGATGCATGATCTGTGCGTCCTCCCAAGTGGCCGAACCTAGGGTGTACTTTCCCTACTGGGCCACCTCCTAAATATACATAACAACATCTACAAATTTTATTCATTTAATCTTATTGGAGGTGTTCTTATATTTTGTTTAACACTTGCATAGTTTGTTGGTTTGACTACTCAAGATTCGTTCACACCTTACTCCATAGAATAGTCAACATCCTTGATAAATTAAATTAATTTGTACATTCTATAATGTGATTCATAAGAACACCTTGTCTTATATACAACTTTTAATTTAATTCTGAGTCATTGCCATGACTCTTTAATCGGATCTTATCTTTATTTAATTTCACTTTAACTTTCGCCATTTCTCTTTATCAAGATTTATTATTAGTGATAAAGCATGAAGCCATCATGCTCTTTATTTTAAAGGTTGTTGGTTTAAATGATACACCCATTGAGACTGCAGTTTAAACATTATGGAGAAATTTCCATATCATCATTAACAACCTTCCAAGTTCAACTAGAACTTATCTTCTACTGCATTTTCCTTTATCTTGTAATCCTTACATCATTGTCCTATGTTTGGTACTATTTCTCTAACTATCCCATACCTTGACATACCCATTTCTTTCATTCACATATCTATGTTAATCCACTAATCCTATCTATTCTATTACTTTCAGTATCTAAGTTACACTCATTAGTTCTTTTTATTTATAATCCATTAATTACACAAGATGATGACTCCTACTTATTTGTGCACACTAACATTATAGTCCTTACTCATCATTACATATACTGCATTAACAATACTCTCACCACAAAATACAAATGAGCTCATCCGTTGTTATCACACCTTACCAGATACTATGGTCGTTTCTCATGTTGTTTAACCTCTTGACTTATCTTAACGGTCATTTGTCATTGACACGCTTATAATTGATATGCTGCAATTGCGTTGTTGTTTTTAAACATACAAAAAAATTCATTCAATGTCCAATACTATTTGTTGTGCGATACCTTTTATTACTCATACATGAATAGAAGAAAGCTCGAAACTAATTGATCATCAACAACATATGCTAATGTGAGGTACCTTAGGTAATTCCAAACTAGGCACACTCAACAATGTCCTTCAAAAACAATATATAACCATACTTAAGGCTAACAATTAGGTTAAAAATCAAGTTGAATTCGTTCCAAAATCCCAATTATCCATTAAGTAAACGACTACTTCTAAGTCGTACATCACACACCATTTTCCCATCAATGTATTACATTATGAACCAATTTCAAGAAATCTGACTTATGCATCTTGCAATATATCTTTTTTTTTGTGGTTTACAACTTAAATTATGACATAAGGTCATTCCCTCACAGGATAGCATCACACCCTCACGAATTTCCTCCTAGCATGACTATCTAGGTTCCTCATAAAATTAAACAATTTTACAACCCCATATATTGTCGATCAACTTTTAATTTATCCTTAAAGAGTGAAGATGAAGATCATGCATTTACTTGACGTACCTAAATTAACTTTATGTCCTACCATGACTTGATGAAACATGCACATATTATTCTATTACGATCTTCCCTTTATTATTACTGCTAGCTACTTTAGTTGTCGCAATCTCTCACTATTACATTGTGTGTCATTATACTCTTCCAGTTAGGGACTCAATTAAATGTCCAAATTGCATTTAAGACACCTCAATCTTTTGCTTCCATGATACATACCTCTACGGATAGTACATTCCATGATTCATGATTAAGCCACTTGTATTTCATTGTCTATATATACACTTTTACGAAAATTTGTATTACTTTACCCTATAATTATAGTATAATTACTAACTTTTTCCTTCATCATTTTGTTTTACTCTCTTCGCAGAACCCTATTTGCCTATGTGGCGATAGTTCCATTTTTCTACCTTCATTACGACCATAATCTCTCATATATCAATATGAGTTATTTTATGCACATTCATAAATATTATTTGTCCATGCAATCCCCTTCATAGGTGCTCCTCATACTAATACATAAGCACATTACCATCTATTGCATCAAGACATCTTACATTGTATTGACTCACGTCTCAATTTTAAAACTACCTCCCTACCTACTGGTATTATATTAATGATAGCATTTATTACCACCTAGCCCATATGTACATTGTTTATGGATTGCTCCCATATCAGGAATACCTTACCCAATGCACTTACTCATTTTAGTCTTCATGCTTCATTGACCGTTCCCTTCCTTTGTCTTGACTCAAGTTGATCATTATTCCCCTCTTACTATCTAAATAACTATTATAATGGTGCTCATCTTACTTTACACACTTATTATCATCCACCTACACCAACTATGTTAACACATGCATTTACTACATCCACAACATAAATTTTAAATTGCACCAATTACTTGAAATTATTCCTTATTGTTTATTTTCCCAATGGGAATTTTTTTTGTACCTTATCGTTTGCATTATATTTGATACTCTCATAATTGTGTGCCTTGACAATTATTTTCTTATCTTCCCCATCCTTATCAGCACCACATATTCTCATTCTTAATTGCATTATCCAAGTTACTTAATCACCTTGAGTTATCCCGTCATTTACTCATTAATACCCTACTCTTACAGCTGTGATACTATGCCCTGTGATGAATTAGTTATACAATATGCTTTCATCATACAACCATAATGGTCTCTAGCCACTTTAACATACCCCAACTCCCTTGAGATTCACTGCCCCTACTAATCCTTCCTTCCACAAATGAAGTTTAACACTGGGGTGACCATGCCCCCTTCTCGCCACAAGATTTAAAGCTAACTTTAGTTATTAGAAATGACTTCCTTAGGCTTAATTATAAATGAACTTTCTCTAGGTCATCTCTCTATTAGATGTATGAATTGATTTCATTAAATCTATATCTTAACCATATGCTCGTCTACTCATAAGGAGTGAGCAATCATTATTCTTCTTGTTACGAAATTTACAATCATTCATCAACATGATCACTAACACACACAAATTAATCCATACGTCCACTCATAGTCAAGTACAAGTCAACTTAATCGTCTTACCTATGGTTATAGCCTAGTCAACGTGTCATATCATCGACCACAAAAAAAAAGACATATTGTCATGACATCTTATCGTCTTCCTGAACTCAGGCTCTAGGATCATAACGCAACCCTCTCCTAGGAATTCCTATCAAACACTCATAAGGTACAGTACCAGGCATAAGAAATCACTTTAGTTTATATGTACAACTAGAAGACATAATCGATCTCTTGGTGATACGATGCCAGGGTCACTCTCGGTGGTATCCATTGGCGCGATGCACTCTACCTCGCTTCCCTGACCTAACCTTAGTTTACCTCGGGTTTCCTTCAACCCAACAATCCATGTTCAAATTTCTCTCCTAATGCAATATCAAATCTTACTTCCTTATGTAAATTAATCAACCTAACATGTAAACTAATTTACTTACGTAAAAATTTAATAATTAAATTACATTTAAATAATGTAAACTAATTTTTACATTAACATTAATTGCTATCCTAATTATTAATAACATTAATATTAATTAACCATTAGAATAATTCAGATTTCACTATAACAATTAACATTATTTACGAAATAATTAACTTTACATAATTAATAATATTTTTTTAAACCTTAGAATTGTATTAATCTACCTGATACCTAAGCAATTAAATAATTAACTTAAACCCTCATTTCATTAATTAATTGCTTAATTAATCATTAAACTTAATTATTATTATTTTTTAAAATTAACTTAATTAATATTAATTACCTCTACCCCATGTAATTAGTCAAATTTTAACGCAATTAATTTAACTTAAGTTGTTTTTTAATTATAATTAATTACCAAGATTTACTTTGAATAATTTTAAACATATAATAGTAAAATTTTATCCATCTGTTATCTATATATATATATATATATAATACACCCTATATATTCCAATATTTCAAGCATGGTTAACTATACAATGTCCTAATTAAAATTTAAATAGGAATATATATTTATATAAATATATATATATATAAAGTAAATTTAATAAAATAATAAAATGAAATTAAAATACTTAAAACAGACATTTAACCCTAACCCTACCATCCTTAGCATGCATGAGGCCACGTGCCGGGTCTCGGCATTTAGTTTAAGACTCGGCTCCCTTCACGCAGGGGTCATTTTCTCGCCTGAATTTTCCTAGCGCGCTCTCCCATTCTCCTCGACGGCGAGCCCTGCTCCGGAGGGACTCTGTAACTGCGAGTCTTGCACGGGAGAGATTCAAACCAACATTATTCGGCAGGTAACAGGCTCCGTTAGTTTCATCCTTGTTTTTTTTTTCTCATTATTATTATTGTTGTTGTTTTTTTTTCACAGAGTGGAGTCGCCGCAGCTCAGCTGGGTGCCCTCCACCTCCCTCTGCTCGGATTAAGACGGGGATTTCCCCGCTGACCGGCCGTGCCCTCTGGGCTGCTGGCCAATGGCCACATCGGCTGAGCTGCGCCCAGGCCGTAGGCTCATGGCTATGCTGGTCGGGCTGCGCCCAGGCTGCAGGCCCATGGCCTCTGGCCGGGCTGCGCCCAGGCCGCGGGCTCATGGCCACGCTGGTCGGGCTGCATTCCCATGGCCATAGCCTGTGGCTGCTTGGCCGGGCTACGCCCAGGCCGCACTGGCTGAGTTGCTAGCCCTTGGCCGTGCTCAAGCTGTGCTAGCAAGGCTGCATGCCCATTGCCGTAGCTCACAACTACTTGGCCGAGCCGTCCATGGCTGTGCCTGTGGCTGCACCAAGGCTACTGGCCATGGATGCAAGCCTGTGGCTACGCCCAGGGATGGCCATGGTCGCGCCATGCTTGGCCACCAACAAAATTTTTCAATGCAATTTTTTTTTTTTTTTTGTATTTCGTAAATCTGTAATATATATATGTAGTTTTTTTTTATTTTACAATGGGAAACTTGGAGTGACGGCTGCCCAGTTGGGAGCCCCCTCCTCCCCCTCGCTGCACCCACCTGGTTTTCCCACCGGCCAGCCACGCCCTCTGGGCTACTGGCTCATGGCTGCGAGCCTTTGGGCCACCCATGGTCGCGGCTCTGCTGCTGGCCTAGCCACAACTCTGCTACTGGCCTGTGGCCTCAGCCTGGCCGTGAGCCATGGCTCTAGCCGGCGACCAAAAACTTATTTTATTTTATTTTATTTTTTATTTATTTTGACTCTGCAAAAAAATAAATTTGTATTAATTTTCAAATTAATTTTATTTTGTTTTGATTTATAATGTTCATACGTATATATATTATATGTATAAAAGAAAAGAAAAAAAATTGGTTTCTTTAGTTTTTTGTTTGTTTGTTTAAATTTAAATAAAATAAAATTTAAATGAAATCTTTTTTTTGTATATATATATATATATATATATATATGTACGTTCTTTTTTTTGTTTATGTTTAATTTTTTTTTAAAGTCAGATTTGAATAAAGATTTTGTTCATATATAAACATAATTTCTTTGTTTATATATATATATATATATAATATTTTTGTTTATGCGTATATAGAAAATATAAAAAAAGAATTTGTAAACAAAATTGTCTTATATATGTATATCTATATATTTATATTTCAAATTTCTCTCTCTAATTACGAATATAGTTTGCCCTACATCTTTCTTTTTTCGTCCTTCTTACATGCACGCGCACACACACACACACACACACACACACACACATATATTATTTTTTCTTTGTTCCAATTAGGTCACTAACCCTAATGTTCTTGTCTTTTACCGGTGTAAAAAGCGGTCCAAGACCCTTTTTTCACGCTTTTACACTTAATACTTTTTTCGGTCATCATTTTGCTAATTTTGTGCAAATTAGCAATTAGCTTAAGGCAGGGTAAATCCCTCCTTATTTATTTTATTTTATTTACTACAGTTCTTCTCTCTGTAGTGAGCCCTCTGGTTCTAGATTTGGAACCATGAATTTGATACCATGTGTAGGACCCCGTCCTAGTGTTTCTGAGTTTATCAATAAAACTACTCATTTTACTTTGTTTACATACTGTGTCAAATTTCTTTACATACAATGTCAAATTTCTATTTCTATTTTGTGGTTTATGTTTAAGTTTCAGGTCTGTAAAAACATAAAGTTTACATTTACAGGTTTGAATAACGATAGGTGCTATTTTATTGTTTCTAACAGTCACAATCTTGCAGGTGTAACAACATATAATATATGACAGTGCTAATTCACATAAATTTCATTTATCAAATAGATTGAATGTAACAACATATAATATATGTACTAATTCACATAAATTTCATTTATCAAATAGCTTGAATTAGTATAATTAATGGAGTTAGAGATGGATCATTATACCTATAGGGAAAATACATCTAAATAGCTAGTAGACCCCCTTGCTGCTCCTTTTTGCCTTGTTGTATCCCTGCAACCAAAGCCTTCCCAAACCTTGAAACTCAACCGACCAGACAAGTATGCCACCCTGCCAACTGGCGAGGTCTCGTCGACCACCCAACTCCAAAGGTACCCCTTTTGACCCCCGAGCCCAAACTGAGTACAAGTCAACCAGTATTTCCCTTATGCAAACTCTCCAATAAGAACTCCCTTCTTCTTCCTCTCTCAAAAATTTCTTTCTCTGCTCAAATTTCCCCAAAATATCCAAGGGTGAAGATCCTTTCTCCCCCCTTGTCTTCTTGACCTTATCCCCCTCTTTGTCGACTCTCCCCCCACCATTAATAGCCTTATCTCCATCTTTAATGTTTTAACCCCAATGTCAGTCCTCGAGCCCTTAACCTTTGACTCAAAACATTAACTTGCATTATTTTAATATTATTTCCTCATTTCAAAATATAATATTTTATTTAATAATTCACAATTTATTTTACAATTTGTTTAATTAACTCCAAAACTTACTTTATCACATTGTGATTAGTAAAAGTTATTTAAAGTACGGTGAGTAAGTATATTCCACAATTCAACCGACCTTCACACAATCACTATTATTTACACTTAAATTTTATCAGTATATTATCATATTAGTTAAATAATATTATCTAATATTTAATCAAACTCTTCCACTTAGTACCATATTATATCTTAGTTTATTATTAAACTATTTAACAACTATTACTTAAGATAATAATAGTCTCATTAATATCAATTGACATTATTAACACATAGTTAATTTAAAGAATCCAGTTAATAATATTTTTAATTAATATTATTAACACCATTAACCTATGATAACGAGGTAATTAAACTGGCTTATACTATTTACACTTATTAACATTAGTCAACAATATTAACATTATCGTCAATAATTAACATTAATCAACATCACTAACATTAATCGACAACAATTAACATTAATCAACCATGACTAACATTAATCAATATTACTAACATTAATCGACAATATTTAACATTAATCAACATTATTAACATTAATCAACCACAATTAACATTAGTCAACATTATCGACATTAATCAACCATGACTAACATTAATCAATATTACTAACATTAATCGACAATATTTAACATTAATCAACATTATTAACATTAATCAACCACATTAACATTAGTCAACATTATTGACATTAATCAACCATGACTAACATTAATCAATATTACTAACATTAATCGACAAGATTTAACATTATTACTTAATCGTCTTTCATTACCACCTATTTCACTCTTTTATCCTATTCAGTTATTAAACCAAAATTTACTAACTCGACGTATTAATTTAATCTCCTAGTTAGATAAGTAGTAATAATGTAATTAATGCCTAAACATTATAGTTTAGTTTTATTTCACGCAATTTATAAATATGTAGGCAAGTTATGTAAGCGTAGCTACTACTTACATACCTCGCGTAAGTACACTAACATAAATAAATCACACACATCAATCATAATCACGAAACTTATTGTTTACTGACACAGGTTTAAACATAGTTTGCAAGGTACAATCTTTTACCTAACTGCATCTTATTAAGTTACGACAATTCATACATTACTGAGTTACACCACATAACCAATCAAGGGTTTTCCAACAAACATAGTTAGATCACGTTTTCTTCTCGACTTCAAGGTACACCTATCTACATACATCATCTACCTAATCACAACTAACTTCCACATCCTATCATTTCCTCTGCTAGAATACCCTGAAGTGTCAAGCCATGACCGGCTCCACTTAGAATCCGTAAGCGGAAGTGTCGACTACATAGACCAAGCTTCCCCAGCAGGAAACCACCAGTCATCATCACACACCTTGGGGAGTGCGCCGTAGCACAACCCTCCCATGACTCTGGGTTTTGGGGATAAATGGTGGGTAAATCCTCCACTCCCCTAATGGAACAAGGGATTATGTATACCCGACATAATAATTGTGTTGCACTTGTACTCAGTTTGTCATCGTATAACCAATTTGGGCGGTTGAGTTTCCTGAAACCCTACTCCACCCATACATCATAATAAAATAGCATAATAATCATGCAAAAGTAAATAATGCATCACTTGCATACCATTTATCTTTCGGAGTCCATGTCCCCGAGGCTCTCCCACCTCGTAGGATCCAACTATCACTTAGACACTTTAACCTATAAGTCAGTCCTCGACATACAATCTAGAATATCGTACACAAATCCTCAGCATGTGCACATACATTTCATCATAATGTAACAACAATAATCAATTCATTTATTCACCATTCACCTGGCATAACATTCATTCGTTCAACATATAACTTTAACGGTATCTACATACCTATCATTCAACAATTTGCATATATGAGACATAATTAACATATGATACATATCTAAACATGACTATCGATCATAATACTAACATCACACACACACACATATATATCGACAAAATAATAGAACCATATGTCCATAGTGTCGTCAAACCGACGAAGTCTCACAGTCAAACAAATACAACATATAATAATAGTTTAGGTATTAATGTCAAAATAGGGCGTTCCAGTCATTAACCCTAATTTGAAAGATTTGAAAGATCTCTTAATAGTAACTAGTTCAAAGAAGAAAATTAATATAGCCAAGATTAGAGCGAACTCCCATGAACTTCATAGCGAAACAGGGTGTTGGCCTATTTTCCCAAAACTCTGTGGGAGGAAAGGGTTTGCCATCTTTGTGAGTCTATGAGCGTTGATGATGAAAATCACTTTCTTTTAGACTGCCCTGCTTACACCTACATTGGATATGAGTTTCATAGTATTTGTTACAATATAAACCTTGCTAACCTCCTAACTTCCCAAAACTATAATGAGCTTGGAAAGCTTCTTACCAAGCTTTTTTAGCATAGGAACAAAAGTTTAAAGTAAACCAAGTAATAACCTTCTTAAGGTCCGATAGACCAAAGTTGGTCTCAGTAGACGTTAATCATCATCATCATCATCATATATAAAACTTATACTTATATATATATATATATATATATATATATATATATATATATATATATATATATATTGTTTGTTTGTTTGTTTGTTTCATGCATATTATATATAATGTAATTATATTTTATTTTTAATTTTTAATTTTTAATTATTTTTATTTTTTTTAAATATAAAATTTTTTAGCTACTTTAAAATAAAGTAATTTTTTTTTCAATTTTCATTATTAAATTTGATTTTATATTTTTAATCAAATTACAATTTTCTTTACTTACTTATATTTATATAAATGGATTCAATCCTCAAATACTTTTGTTATGCGGTTCTATTTTATTAACCTAGAAATGGCGAACATATCAAAACGATAATGTAACTTTGACCTTAAGTACTCCAAGTGCTCTTGTTTGGCATTTAACCTATCTTGCTTGTTTTTAATTTGACATATGTTTCCATAATTGTTTGTGATGATACCAAAATGACATTATCATACCGGCTAAAATAAATCTCATGCTCCATACAATTTGTCTGTGAAAATGCCTACATAAGATCCAAATAGATGATGTAAACCTCACAATGAAAGAATTTAGGAATAATAGAAGATGAGAGAAGCATTAGAACATAGATCCAAAGGAGCTCTGATTGAGGCAGAATAATTACACATGTTACATAAATATGAATAGTAAACTA
Organism: Larix kaempferi; assembly: GCA_027924585.1. NCBI lineage: Eukaryota > Viridiplantae > Streptophyta > Pinopsida > Pinales > Pinaceae > Larix > Larix kaempferi. Next base: position 8,189,555 of record BSBM01000866.1, read on the forward strand.
GTAAATATACAATGCTGAGTATGAGGATTCGAATTCACTAGGTGATTTCGAATTAGCCTTCATGCACAGATCCATAATCAGTGGAGAGTCATCAATGCACAAATAGGAGTCCACCTTCTCAATAGTGAAGTCATTAATGCACAAGTAATGGTCAACCGGGAGTCAAACTGAGTCTAACTGAGTGTGGTTGGTGTAACTGGCACATGGAAGCACTAATGTAGTGAAAGAGGCTCAGTGGAGGGCACAGATGGAGAAAACTGGAGTCAAAACAGGCTGTCTAGTCACACTGGAGGTCCATCGGAGTGGTAAGGTTAGTTAGGAGTCAGTTAATCCTCAAATCAAGGAAAGAACTGAAGATAACTGAACTAAACTGGATTGGTAGGTGAAGAAAGGTGCCCTTCTCATGCAGTAGGTGAAAGGAGGGCGCACTAAGCTCTAGGAGAGCTAAAACTGATCTGAAGGAAGCTATGGGGGCTAGTTTGCTGAGGGCTAGGTGCTGGTACTAATGACTAGGATGCATGCAAACCCTAATTGCATGCAAACCCTAATTTTGCATGCATGACTGAAAATGAAAATGATAGAAATGCTAGGAGGACTAGGATGGAGTATAGGAATATCCTAACATTGTCATCACCATGACTATGACTAGGTGTTGCTTTGTAGTATGTGAATGGATTAATATGTTACATTCGATGTAATATGTGACGTAATCAATTATAAACAATTTACTTATGTTCATTCATGTTAAATTTTTAATTATAAATATTTAATTTATTGAAAAAAATAAATGAAGTTAATTATAATTTCATTAAATTCATAACTTAGAATTTAATTAATATATTTTTAATATTTTTATTTATATAACAATTTAATAGCTATTATCATAATTTTATAAATCAATGATAATCCAATTTCACTTTATAAACTTCCTTGATTTTTAAAACTAAATATCCCATCTAAATCAATGAGAAACCAATTTCACTTTATAAACTTCGTTGACTTTTAAAACTAAATATCCCATCTAATCAACGAGACCATTAAAAACTCCAAACTAATGAAAAATATATGTTATGGTTTATATGAAAACATTTTTTTTCCCAAGGAAAATATAACTTACCATTAATAATGCTAAATAGTAAAAAGATCCATACAAACCGAAATAAGCCGGGAGAAAACATTCCAGCAGAGAGAGATCATGACAAATAATATCCAATGGGCCAAAAAATAAGCCCCATAACCACAGTCCAATCTCACCAGATAGAACAAAACCAAACAGGTAGAAACCAGAAAAGCATAACGCACCAACATTAAGCAATACACATAGATCAATAAACGTCATGGCCATGGAACAGGCCCACCAATCAACCAGCAGGATGGAAGACCAAAAACCTCGGCCACCATCCGAGAGATTTGAACCATAAAAGATATATAAATGACCACTCGGACCAAAATCCCAACAAGTTGTTGGATAAGATAGGAACTATACACCTACAAGAAAGATAAGCCGCATAAATAATATATAATGCCGCAAGAACCGCATAAAGAAACTGTCAGCCGAAACGAGCCAGAAAAAATCAAAACCAATGCATGTCAATGGAACCCTGAGTGATAAGTAGATCATCCCGCCACTCCTCCCACCAGATAATCCCCGCTGGAGAAGTCAAAGCCAACTTAGAGAGCTGGTCAGCCTCCCCATTAAAATCCCAGAAGATATGTGAGAAGTGTATATGTTCAAATGCATTGATGGACACCCGATCTGCATCCAACCAGAAAGAAAGAAGCATCACATTGAGAGGGGCAATCTCCTTGGCCCAGGAAATAATAGACAAAGAATCGCCCAAAACCAAGAGTGATGACACTAGTTTGATGAAAGCAAATGTAACAAGATCCAAATAGCACATATCTCACTACGCGTGTTGGTACCGACCCCCAAATTCAAGCGAATGCGATAATGGCATGAGATGGATAGGTACAAGACCACACCGACCCCACACACACCAGGCCCCCCGACCGCAGCACCGTCGAAGAACCCATAGGGGTAAACCAAGACTGGAGGAGCCAGCCGATGACCAAATCCATCCACACTCTTTATAAGTCGGCAACCAACATTGCTAAAGAGAGAATTATACTCGTTATAGGCCACAATAGTCCTTCCACAGATCCAATCCAGGTGTGGAATAGAGTCCTAAAAAATTCGACGGTTTCGAGCCTTCCAAAATTCCCAAATCATAAAGCATGGAAGCTCAGCCCAAGAACAAGAACCTTGAAGCCACATACATAAACAATCTACCAGAGAGGTAGACCGCCAAACAACCCGCAAACCAATAGATACACAAATTAAGTTCCAGAGATCTTGTACAAAACAACAATTGGAAAAAAGATGGTCGACCGTTTCCTCCTATAGACAGCATAATGAACACCAACCAGGACCAACGAAACCACAATGACAAAGATTATCCCATGTAAGAATTTGGTTGCTCAAGGCCAACCTTAAAAAGCATTTGATTTTAAGTGGAAGAGAAAGTTTCCAAATAGCATGATGCCACCACTGAATCCGTGGTTGCTGATTAGCAAAAAATGAATCATATGGAAGCTTAGCAGAAACCGAACCATGTGCCACATACCACGACCAAACCAATAGGTCAGGAGACTCAGATAGCTGAATATTAGCCTAATACAAAGGTTTGATATATTCAGTCCATTTAATCCTCAGGGAGCCATAGAGCCCCCAATTGCTGAGCAGAAATCCACGAAGAACCACCCCCCCTCAAAGGGATTGTCGCATGAGCAAGTGTACAAAAACCATTAGCCCTCAGATATGAAATCAGTTCCGGCGATGTCATGTCCCCATTTTGACCCTTATAATATTTTGGGCTATAATGTAAATATTGTATGCATATTATGTATGATTCCTAGTGTGGAGCTCAAGGCCAGGGCCCCTCTAGTGAATGCTCGACCTTGAAGAGGCAAGTATTGGATATTATGCTACCCATGTGCTAGTGAACCATGGGAATTGTAAATATGCATTTTAATATAAATGCCCACAACTAGTTATGCAATGCAACAAGAGATGGGGGCATGATGTTTACAAGGGATTGTGAGGGAAACATTCAAACCCTTGAGCCAATCAAGTCAAGCCAAGTGTCAATGAGAGATCCCATCAACCCTCAACTACCCATGCTAACTTTTGTAGCCAATCATTTACTCTCCCAAGAGTTGGTTGTGGTAGTTAATGCCTTGGGGAATAGAGAGGTATGGCTGTCCAAATTCGGGTATGGGCAAGCCACCCTTCATGGAAAATCGTGTTTGGCTTCTTGGACAAGAAAAGAGCCATGAATTGCTCCCCAAGCCATTATTCACCATCTGTTTTGCTCTCTCATGAGTTTTGAGCTACTTGGGCGTTTTCCTCCATGGTTTTGCTATGTTTCCTTCATTCTCCTAGCTGGGAAGGGCGTTTTTGTGTTGTATAATAGTGGGGAAGAAAGGGAAATCAATTGGGGGACCATAGAGGCTGTTTTGGCTCACTGATTGTTTGTATATCTATGGGAGAAATCGTTTTCTTCCCTATGGTTGATTTCCCTTCTCACAAATTCGTTTTGGTGTGCCCACGTTTTGGGGAAAACCCATGTCCATCTAGTTTCTCAGTCCCATTGTTGAAAATGTGTTTTCAAGCCCATATCTGAGTTTTGTGTGTAAGAGAATGTTGGGGTTGAGATGGATATCCATTTCTTTGGCTGAGCTGAGCTTGAGAGACCCAATTTCCTTGTAGATATCATGCCCAGCTCGGGGGTGGTCTCTGAGTGCTGAAATAATACAGGTTGAGCAGAGACCTATGGTTGGGTGGAACGTTGCAGTGACATAGCTGGTTGCTTGGGACAACATTACGTCAAGATGAGTATCTTATTGTGTTTTACTGCTGAAATGTTTAATTTGATGGTTATTTTGATATGATGGATGAGTATGAAATGCGTGTGGATGATGTCTTATTCCGCTGTGCATATTCAATTGATTTGCATTTGCACATCTATGCATTTTATTGTAATGCCATATCCGTTATTCATGATGAATCTGGCTAAGTTGTTCTAAAATCCCAGATTTTAGTGCCATGTTCCCTTCCTTGCATTGGATAGATGGGAGGGGATGTGACAGATGGTATCAGAGCGATGGTTGCAACATTGGACCTAATGGAACAAATCAAGAACTTGCAAGGGTAAGTATGCTTCCTACTCATCACAGACCATTAAGAAAATTTTCAAAATTTCAAAATTTGCTAACTGTTTTTGTTTGAGTTTTTCCGAACTGTTTCGGAAAATAATTTGAGAAGGGCGCCGAAACTATCGACGAATAATTTGAAGTATCTCCGATTTATTTCAATGGAACATCGAGAAGATTGCTGAAAACGAGTTTCGGCACAGATATAGAAATCCGCCGAAACGGACCGGCGAAGTTTTGCGAAATCGTGCGATATGTTTCAGCGAAACACGCTGAGTGGAGCCGACATGGTCGGCGAATCTGGCCGAGTTGCGTCGACGAAGCTTGTGGAAATTCTCGGGGAAAGGAAGAAAACTTTCAAAAAAATTTCTAAGTGTTTTTGTCGGCAAAGCAAAAATTTCGGCAGAACTCGGTGAGTTGCTCCGAAACGGTCGGCCAGAACTAGAGAGTTTGCGCCAAAGCGGTCAACGAAATTGGGCGAGTTGCTCCGCAATGGATCGGCCAGAAACTGTGAGTTCACCAATCGACAGAACTCGGTGAGTTGGCCCAAAATGGGTTGGAGGAGATCAACGAGTTTACCGATCGGCGGAACTCGGTGAGTTGGTCCGAAACGAGTCGGAGGAGATCGATGAGTTTACCGATCGACAGAACTTAGCGAGTTGCTCTGCAACAGGTCAGAAAAGACAGATGAGTTCGCCGACCGACGAAACTCGGCGAGTTGATCCGCAATGGGTTGGAGGAGATAGACGAGTTCACCGATCGACAAAACTCGGTGAGTTGTTCCGGAACAGGGAAATTCAGCTGTTTTCCAGGTAGATTTTTCAGGTGCCAAAAGTTGAAAAATTCCATGGAACTTATGCGCCAGATTGCACGAAATGGAAGGATTCACCAATAAAAATAAAAATAAAATGAGTGCGTTGCCCTCGACCCAGCCACAAGGGGACAAGCCCCCTTGACCCTGTTAGGAACCCATGTCTTTACTTTGTTAGTATGTTGTTGTTGGACGCATATGCTTTGTAAGTCGTCCTGTAGTATTTGTTGATCAATAGTTTGTGTTATTGTTGTTGGCGTATATGCTTTGTAAGTCGCCCGTAGTATTGTTGATCCATAGTTTGTAACGGCCCATGGTTTCGACCCATAGTATTGGCGCCTAGAATTAGTATATAAGTGTGTGTTGAGACCTATGAAGGCACCGTGAAGTTATTTGTATTGAGCTTGCTCATAGGAGGTTGCCCCCTTGAAGTGGCCTGTGATCAATATAAAAGTGATTATGAGTTCTGTCATTTCTGCTATTTCGCATATTCGTATTAATTAATTGTTGCAGGTGCCTCACAGACCCTCGTCGTCCCCAGAGACAGTCGCTGAAAGTGTGAAGTGCATTCTCTATGCTGGGAATGAAAAACAGGAATTGCACAAAAGGTTTGTGGAAACCTTATTAAGAGTAATTGGCTGTAATATGCATTGCGTAAGAGAAATGGGAACAACAAGGCAATGTTGATAAGAGGGAAATTCCTCACCTTAAACTATTTATGTTTATAGCATAAGAATTGCATGTTTGGAAAATAACAAGAATGAATGTTATACACGTATGTATATACTGAATTGATAATTCGTGAGGAGATCATAGCTAATGATTGCTTGTGTGCATGATAGAGAGCCCATGAAATTGGATCAGCTATGATGTGGAAGAGGAAACTCCATGCTACAATGAGGAAATTGGAAAGGACTCCATGCTACAATGAGGAAATTGGAAATGAAGAATTCCTTAACTCCTCTCTTGCTATTATAATTATATTTCTTAAGTTTTATATACTGAAAATTATGGCATAGGGATGCTGGAAACGCAAGAGAGTAGTAGATTAAATGCATATGAATTAGTGGGCATGATTACAGAATCATTGCATAGTGCATGAGGATTGATTATGCATGAGCATGACGTTGCATATAGGTGAAGGTAGCAAAGTTACACATGCAATAGCCATTAATGGTATTGTCTATGGTTGATGACAATTAATATTGTTTGATATAAGTTGTAGGAATCAGACCATAGAAGCATGATTGAAAATGCAAGAGATTGGATAAATGAAATGAATATGCACTAAATGGCTTATTAATAAACATTGCACAGTGCATGTGAAAATGTTTGTGCATATATATGATATCGCATATTGGCAAATAGTGAGGCTTTACATATGCAATGAGCCACTAAGATAATCATTGTGGTTGCTAACAATTAGTTGGTTCGCATTGGTTGTAGGACCAAAGACAACCAAAGCATGGCTAAAGATGTACATGAGGAAGTTGCATGTGACCCACAGCCTTATGAAGAAAGGTTGGAGGAAACAAATCCATGATCATGAGGTGGGTGGAAGGATGGTGTGATCCTTTGCAGGAGACCAACTGATCAGGTAACATCAAAGATGTTGATGGGAGCCATACAGGTAATGGTTTAATTATGATTGCCCAAGTACAAAAGGAGATCGGGTAAGAACCCCCTTGAACGATATTTTGTAATCATAGAATGGTATGTAGGAAAGGTTTACTGCATTTATATGAATGCCATACTACCATGGTATGGTGAGGTATGGGGTAGTAAGGGTGAGGAACCCTCTACCATATGACTGTTTTAAATGCTGGAATGCATTGATATGAGATTATATCATGCCATTTGTGTATGTTGGTTGTGAGTTAAACAACCAAAGCAAGTGAAGACTTATGGTCCTGTCATGGTAGTGCATGCTATGTGGGGAAGTCATGGTTAGGCCATAATATGTTTGAATGCATAGTATTCATGAATTAATGCAAGATTGCATTGAGGGGATGTGCATTAAAAATATTTTGTACAATCTCGTGGTTATGCATTGAGTGGATGCACATTAAAAGATTATGTGAGTATTGTAATGTGCATGCATAAGTATGGGTGCACATGTTGAGGTGCATTATGTGAATACATGGTTGTGGTGTATGTTTCATTGCACTTAGATAACAGATGAGATGGTGAACTATTGTTAATCTTGAGACCATTTCATGAGCTGCTGTGAATGCAGAAGAATGATTGCATATAGAAGGTAGACATGTTGATGGGATACCAAGAGTGCTCTGTTGAAAGGACAGAGTTGCATAAAATGATATGGATATGAAGTAATGACTATCTAAAGCTTCATTTAAATTGCATAAATTATGTGACTGTGTTTTGCAATTTTATTATGATTATGGTGCATATATATATGTATATATTTCATTGCATTTCAAATGTTAACAACTGAGGGTGTTTGAGTTATTGAGTGCTATAATTCTGAGATCACTTCAGTGACTGTTGCAACAATGAAATATTATATGCATAGAGACTTACAAAGTGTTTGGCCAAATGAAGTTCTGGATTCCATGTAGGTTGTTTTGGGCATGGCAATGTGGATAAGTCCATGATGAAGATTGGAATCTACCATGTGCTAGAGCCAAACCTCATGAGAAGGTTATCATGGTTGTGAAATTTAACTTATGCATGACATAGACCTGAAATTTTGTCTGATTTAAGTTTATGAGAATAATCTCATGGTTGCAAATCTAATTTCTGTAGAAAAACAGATTTGTAGATTTCAAATTTGAGAATTTGCTTATAATTGCTAACCACAGTTGGCTTGCATAGAATTGTGTCAGGAGTATGTGTTGTAAGTGGATGTTCATGTTATGGTAGCAAGTGTAAAAGCCCTAATGGAAGAGGGGTGCCACTTACAAGGGACAAGCAATATGAGGATAACCTCATGACTAAGCAAGTCAATTTCTGTAGTAGACAAAATTACAACTTCATATTGAATTTAATTATTAATGACATTGATTGGTTATGGAATAATCAGATTTGAAGTTTATTGTTAAATGTTGCTGATTGTTTGGCTATTTGATAAGTGTTCCAGGAATACACATTGCAGGAAGACCATGTGTGATAGCCTGCAGAAGCCAAACTCCATGGGACGGACCCCATGCTTTGGAAATGGGTTTCGGGTGAAGCTCCCTAGTAAATTTTGATAATATCCTAGCTGCACTGCATGTTGGGAAACCATATGAGTGAGATGGTGAAAGTATGCCAAGAAGGCATGTGTGGGTTATGGAATGTGAAAACATTGGTGTGGAAAACCGAAGGATTGTTGACTCAAAGAAGGGATCCCCCATTCATTGCAATGAAGAGAGAATACGTCCGAAAAGGGATAAGTATTCTGTAACCCTAGCTAAGAACATGCATGTCTAATTATTAGGGTTAATATACAGAGCATGTTCCATCTTATTTATATTATTTCAAATTGCTTGAGTATGAGTAGGACCTACATGGTTCACATCAGAAAGGGGTGCACACCTTTCGGGTGTTGGGTTATGATAGGGTTTTCAATATTGACTACACCCTAAGGTAATGGACGCATTCCTGGTGTTTCAATACTTGATAGCGAATGTTATGAATTATGCTTCAATTTTAGAGCAATAATACTAATGAGTTTGCTTATCCATCTTGTGTTGTTAGCTAAAACAGATGCAATTTGGGGCTGCACACAGAAGAAGCATAATGGAAGGTTGTTATGAAGCGTTGTTGCATGCCTAATAAACCCAGTCGGTGCACTGGTTTGGCATTATTTACTTGGATGTTGTGGGTGTTGTGAAGGTTGTTATGAAGGGTTGTTGCATGCCTAATAAACCCAGTCGATGCACTGGTTTGACATTATTTACTTGGATGTTGTGGGTGTTGTGAAGGTTGTTATGAAGGGTTGTTGCATGTCTAATAAACCCAGTCGGTGCACTAGTTTGGCATTATTTACTTGGATGTTGTGGGTTTTGTGAAGGTTGTTATGAATGGTTGTTGCATGCCTAATAAACCCAGTCAATGCACTGGTTTGGTATTATTTACATGGATGTTGTGGGTGTTGTAAAGGTTGTTATAAAGGGTTGTTGTATGCCTAATAAACCCAGTCGGTGTACTGGTTTGGCATTAATTACTTGGCTGTTGTGGAGGTATTAGTGAAAGGTTGTTATATGCCTATGGCTTCGTAGTACAGCTTTGACCTATAATGGTCGGTGGCGTAGTTTCCTTCCATTGGTCGATGACCCATACGGATGTGCTGGCTCGGCAATGGATAGGGCCAATTAGGTATGGGATTAGTTGGGCACCACAAATGCTTGGTAAACCCAGTCGGCGTGAAGATGTACTGGTTGGGAATTAAACATCCACCCCACAGGTGATCCAAGGCTTGTAAATCATAGAAGGAAACCTGTGGAGTAGCAAGGAACTTCCTAATACAGATAAGTATTTGATTTTCATTCATTTTTGGATAATGAAAATTTCATAAACAAGTCTTATGATAGCTAGGATGATACACTATTGTTTCTTTGTTGGAAACTTTGGTCTTTGCAGGAAAGCAAGTAGCCCTGAAGGCATCTTAGGGATGCATATGGACACGTGATTGTCCTAGAAAGCTCAGTATGATCAGCAATGATAAGAATGATGCTAGTGGAAATGTGTGGGAGTCCTAGCAGCCAAAGGTCCTGTAGAAAAACCATGGGGACGAGATTCCCTAATGGATAAAATCCTTAGACAAACCTTAGACACTAAGTGTCATATCCAAGAAAGGGCAAGTCAAGCATTCACATTAAAGTGAAAGAGGCTAGGAGCATAGAACCATAGTGATGGTATGGCTCCGGATTGGAACAAGAATAAGAGGGGGAAACTCTTACTCTTCTCTTTCCTTTTGACTGATGCATCTTAGAAACATAAAATTGTTGAATGCATGTCATGACTGAAAGATTGATTGTGTTTATTTGCTTGAAATAAATTATGAATGCTGAAAAAGCTAATTCCTTGTGAAAAGATGAACATGAATGAGTTCATATGTATGTTGGGAAAGCATGAAAAGTGTGGAAGTCTCATGAATAAAGCATGGACGTTCCATGTCAATTGGAAAATTAATTGACTAATTTTAATGTTTATGTTATGCTTGGCCTAACAAAGAATTGCAATAATGAATTTCACAGGTGAGAAATTGAATGCAATTGGTTGTAGCCGTTACAAAAACAAACAAGTGGTGCTAGCAAGCAAGTGAGGGAAGCTGTGCACGTTGACCATGGCAGTAGACCAAGGGCTATTGGAATTAGTTGAAAGTCTTCTTCAAACAATTTCCAAGACCTAAGAAAATATTGGAGAAATGCTCAAGCTACAGAAGTAGCAGAATGCGATAAACCACAAGGTTTTGCAAGGCTCTATTCATCTGCAAAAAGAGGTAAAAAGTATTCTGGGAGCAATCAGTAAGCGAAAGGAAAGTGGATCAATGAAGATGCATTCGTCCAATCACCCCATCAGGAAACGCCCAAGGCTGGAAGAGAGAAAGAGTGTTGACAAGGAAAACAGAGGTAGTTACCTCCAATTAGGTGTTGGGGATGTGGAGGAAGTCACCTCCTCCGTGAATGTCCAGCAAGGAGTAACAAGAAAAGCGACGGCCAACATGATCAATGTGAAGGGGTTCAAGAACCTCACCTTGACATCTCCAATTGATGAAATGTAGGACAGACCTGCCACATTTTGTGAATTTTGGACATGTATAAAGTGTGTATGTATTCCTAGGTATTGGAACATCGAGGACGGTGTTATTCCAAGGGGAGGGGAATGTCACGTCCCCATTTTAACCCTTATAATATTTTGGACTATAATGTAAATATTGTATACATATTATGTATGATTCCTAGCGTGGAGCTCAAGGCCAAGGCCCCGCTAGTGAATGCTCGACCTTGAAGAGGCAAGTATTGGATATTATGCTACTCATGTGCTAGTGAACCATGGGAATTGTAAATATGCATTTTAATATAAATTCCCACAATTAGCTATGCAATGCAACAAGAGATGGGGTCATGATGTTTACAAGGGATTGTGAGGGAAATATTCAAACCCTTGAGCCAATCAAGTCAAGCCAAGTGTCAATGAGAGAGCCCATCAACCCTCAACTACCCATGCTGACTTTTGTACCCAATCATTTACTCTCCCAAGAGTTGGTTGAGGTAGTTAATGCCTTGGGGAATGGAGAGGTATCGCTGTCCAAATTTGGGTATGGGAAAGCCACCCTTCATGGAAAATCGTGTTTGGCTTCTTGGGCAAGAAAAGAGCCATGAATTGCTCCCCAAGCCATTATTCACCATCTGTTTTTCTCTCTTGTGATTTTTGAGCTACCTGGGCGTTTTCCTCCATGGTTTTGCTGTGTTTCCTTCATTCTCCTAGCTAGGAAGGGCGTTTTTGTGTTGTATAATAGCAAGGAAGAAAGGGAAATCGATTGGGGGACCATAGAGGCTGTTTTGGCTCACTGATTGTTTGTATATCTATGGGAGAAATCGTTTTCTTCCCTATGGTCGATTTCCACTCTCACAAATCCGTTTTGGTGTGCCCACATTTTGGGGAAAACCCATGTCCTTCTAGTTTCTAAGTCCTATTGTTGAAAATGTGTTTCCAAGCCCATACCTGAGTTTTGTGTGTAAGAGAATGTTGGGGTAGAGATGGGTATCCATTGCTTTGGCTGAGCTGAGCTTGAGAGACCCAATTTCCTTGTAGATATCATGCCCAACTTAGGAGTGGTCTCTGAGTGCTGAAATAATACAAGCTGAGTAGAGACCTATGGTTGGGTGGAACGTTGCAGCGACATAGCTAGTTGCTTGGGACAACATTAATTCGAGATGAGTATCTTATTGTGTTTTACTGCTAAAATGTTTAATTTGATGGTTATTTTGATATGATGGATGAGTATGAAATGTGTGTGGATGATGTCTTATTCCGCTGTGCATATTCAATTGATTTGCATCTGCACATCTATGCATTTTATTGTAATGCCATATCCTTTATTCATGATGAATCTGGCTAAGTTGTTCTAAAATCCCATATTTTAGTGCCATGTTCCCTTCCTTGCATTGGATAGATGGGAGGGGACGTGACAAGCGATAAATGGTAAGTAGTGGATCCCCGCATAAAAGGATCAACCCCTAACCGGATCCTCCAACCATTCCCACATAACCATGTGATCCACTCCGCAATGATTTTGAAAGAGCCCAGGAGCCCATTCCAGATGTTAGAGGCGCCAATAGGCTTAGGTTGACCTTTACGCAACCAATCTGCCACCGAACCAGATTTCAAATATTTGGCCCTAATGATCCGGCCACAAACAGAGTCGACGAAGAGAGCCTACCACAAGCTCTTTGCATGTAGGGCCGAGACAAAATGATCCAAGTTTTTCACATTCCATCCCCCCAAATCCCAGGGACGAGCCAAAGAGCACCAATTAATTAAGTGGAACTTATCCTTTTCCACCCCTCCAAACCATAAGAAACAGAAAAATTTCCTGCGTAGAAGCCGGAGGATGGACTTGGGAATTTTGGATAAAGAAAACCAGTAGACCCCCAAGTTTTGGAGCACCAACTTAGCCAACGTAAGTCTGCCACCCAAGGATAAAAAAATGCATACTCCAGTGGCCAATCCGCATATCAAAACGCCTTAAGAGCCAAGACCAATCATTCAGCTGATAATTCGATGCCTTGATAAAAAAGCCAAGATACTTCGTGCCACCAACCAATTCCTTGAATTCAAAAGGGAGCACCGAGCTAATCGAACGCTCCACATTATCATCCAAGGAATGCTTCAAAAAGCAAGATTTGTTATAACTGATCAACATACCAAACACATTACAAAAAATATCCAATATTTTCTTATATTGAATCCATTCAGCCAATAATCCCAAACCAAAGAGCATAACATCATCCACAAAAAGTGTATGTGTAACAAAAATACCAACAGTCACCTTGATACCAACAATAGAACCCTCACATTTAGCTTTGTTAATAGAGAGACTCAAACCTTCAATAACCAGTAGGAACAACAACGGCGAGAGAGGACAACCCTGATGGAGGCCCCTGGAAGCCTTGAATAAATCCGACGGCTTGCCATTTATGAGTACAACAAAATTCATCGATGAGACACAAGTCATGATCCATTTCATAACCTTCCAGGATATTCCAATCTGAATAAGTATCAATCTGAGCAAAGTCCAGTCCACATGATCATAAGCCTTCACCATGTCCAGCTGGAGGATGAGAGCATCGAGCCGCTTCTGCTTAATACTATGGAAGACCTCTTGAGCCACCCCCACCGCGTCCAGAATCTACCGCCCCTCCAAAAACCCAAACTGTTCCATAGAAATGAATCTCGAAAGGACCGGCTTAATCTGCCTAGCAATGATCTTGGAAATAATCTTGTAGACCAAATTATAAAGGGAAATAGGCCTGAACTCATTGAAGTTCACCGGATGAGAAGATTTAGGAATGAGTGCCAGATAGGTAGAGTTTAAAGCCCCAGAGACAAGACCCATGCTCCGAGACTAATCTACAACAGCCTGAAGGTCCTCCCCCATAATGTCAAAGAAGAAGATAAATAGTTCAACCGTCCACCCATCAGGACCCAGATATTTATCCTTAGCAAACCCCCGCAAAGTATTTTCCACATCCAATAATGATACATCCTCAAAAATCATGTCCCCCTCCATTTCATTGAACATCCGTGGATATTCCTTGATAATCATGAATTGTTCAATCAATGTTGTATTCTTAGGATCAAGGTAAATTTCCTGAAAATGATTAATTTCCTCCAGCTGCAGATCTTCCTCCCCCATAATCCAATGACCAATGTGATCATTAAGATCCCAAATAGTATTCTGGATTCTATGAGAGTCCGCAAACCGGTGAAAAAACTTTGTATTCAAATCACCATCTTTAAGCCAAGTTGCTTGGCTCTTTAATCGCCAAGTTTCCTCTTGTATAAGTAGAATCTTAAGCTTCCTTTCCTCCAATAGAGAGAGTCTAGCACAACTCATAAGGGAAAGACATTGCATCAAAGATTGTTTCAACAAGACACCAATCTTCCCTTCCAAAACAATGAGCTCTACGGCCAACACCACTCTCTTATTCCTTTCCCATTGGATTGTAAATCCCTTTAAATATTTGAGTTTCACATCCAGCTTATCCATCGCAGATCGTTCGCCAAAAACATCCACATGCAACCAGTGAGTTCTCACTCCCGCAATAAAATCCGGATGAGACAACCAAACAAAATTGAATTTAAAAGGGTAAGAATGGGTGGAGATCTCAGTATCAAATTGCAGGATGATAGGGAGATGGTCTCTAATATGAATCTGATGAATCCATGACCGATAATTCTGAAAATTGCCCAGGAGGGACTCCGATACAAGGAACCGGTCAATATGTTTAGAGATCAAGTGCCCATCTTTCCTACCATTTGACCAAGTAGGTGCCAGTGGTCGCGGCTCCACATCAATCAAGGAATAAGAAGAGACAAGTTTCCTGAAATATTCCCCGAGGGGATCCCTTTTGGCATATTGGCCCCAAATTTCCTCAGCACCCCAAGAAAAATTTAAATCTCTTGCAAGTATCAAATTTTCCAATTCCAATAAGTTCCCCGAGCATGCCAAATCCCAGAAGACCTCTCTATCACAATAGGGACCATAACAATTCACAATATTGATGTTTTTATTAGAACCTCTAAAACGACCAGACAATAGGATACCCAGAGAAATAATAAAAGGATTCAACATCAGAACCCTAGGATTCCAAGCCGCCAATAGCCCACCAAAAAGGCCAGCCACATCAACAGTACACATCAGCCAACCAGGTTTGATCTTGTTAAAAAAGGAACACGCCTTCTCCCCACAAACCATTGTTTCCTGGAGGAAGACCAAATCAGGATTGATAATTTGTAGAACACACTTAAGGGCCAATTGCTTAGGAAGGCCCCCCACACCCCGAATTTTTAGAGAGAAAAATATCTTTATCGATCCCTAGAAAGGGCTTTGATTCCTCTAAGAGCCATGGTATCAGGAGAGATGGGGGTACCATTGATACAGATAGAGTCATCCACCCTTGAGGGAATGACCTTCTTATTCTTCTGTGCACTACGCGTATTTAATGGAGAGAAGTCCGGAGCCAACCCACACGACCGAGCACCTTTATCAACATTTTATTCCCCCAACGATAGAGTGATGACAGTGATCGAAGGAGCATCCCCAACCCCCACCACCGACACCAGAGCCGAGGAGCTTGAAGGGACTGTCCCAGAGTCAGTATTCAGAGCAGTCGCATCCAAGACTCAGTTCTTAAAATAGACAGGAATGGGAGTCTTTTTCACCATCTCAGAATACGAGGGAATAAGTAGAGCCTTATCAAGATGCACCGATGCAGTAGAGGCCATAGGAGGAGGTCATAAAGACCCCGACGGATCCCCTAGACAAGGTATATCGTGCCCACCACCCACGGCAAGTTCAGGAAAATCCACCGATACCTCGGAGTCCGAGGACAACAAAATGGTAGAAGCAGGGGAATGAGGGATGAAAGGTAAGGCCGACTCAAGAGGGGAAGCTTCATCAGGCAAGTCAAGAGGGGTCAATAAAATAGGGGATGCTTCGTCAGAAACAGGAGATGCTTCATCGGAAAGGCCAGGAGAATCATTCTCAGAACCAGAGTTATTTGACAGCAGAGGAGAAACATGTCGGCGACCCACATAGTTCCCATTGTTTCCATTATTTAATTCCAAAGTATTAATAAATGAAATATCTAAATCATTTAAAGAGTGATAGAATTTAGGGTCGTTGGATTCCAACTTATGTAATAAACTAGTAGCCAGACCACCGAGAAGAGGAATTCTGTTTGAGTAGTCATCAAAACCACCGGTCGCATCCAGTTCCTTGTCGCTGCCTTCATCCGAAGACCAAAAAGGATCCACCCCAACCGGACGCTTAGAGGAAGAACCCCTCTTACATTGACGCCATAAATGGCTGGCCTCCTTGCAATATGAGCAGCGAAAAGGAATGCCCCAGTAATCTATAACCTGGGAAATTTTGCAACCACGCCAATTGATGTGGAGGACGTCAATGAGCCCCAACGTAATATCCACCTCCACCAACAGACGACCCATGCGTCGGTCAAAACCAAACAAGTGATCATCCTCCACATGCAGAAAACGACCAAGGCTATTTCCAATAGCTTCAAAGGCACCACGATTCCATAACGCTAAAGGTAAACCGGGAAAGAGAACCCACATATGGTGCAGACGCACCTAAGATTTTTCAGGATCAAAATCCGTTTGCCATTTCTGCAACATCAAACTGCCCTCCCCATAAAGCCAAAGTTTGCTCAGAATAAGGGAAGAATGGGATTCCATCTCGAATTTAAATCCAAACCAGCAGCAAGCCAAAGCAAAGACCTAGGGGGTATAACCCAGAATAGGGTTCCATTTCTGAGTAACCCATCCCACAATGTCCTTCCGATTCATAGAAAAATATGAGAACTTGCCCACCAAAACTGTCATGTTGAAATCAACAAGTTCCTCCAGGCCAATGTCCCGCCCCATAATAAGCCAAACTTCCCCCGGCCGACAGCACCACTTCTCCTGCAATCTACGGGCACACCGAGAGGAACCCTAGTGTATACCCCCATTTACCGGCCGTGACAAACCCCGGACGCTATCATCCGAAGGAATCGAACCAGCCGAGACAGCAGTAGCCTCCGACAAAGACAGATGTCCCTTCTTAGCTACCTGCTTGACATGTGGGGACACATGTCGCTCGTCCGTCCCAAGAGCTCTTTTCCCCTTAAGCAATACTTGTAGAATGAGTCCAATTTAAACAAACCAACCTCCTCAATCCAATAGTCAGAAGCAGTCAGGGATATAGATGCCGGGGTATGTGAAGCCGGCAAGTTTTCACCCATTTATGCAGTCGGAACCACTTTAAGAGAAACAATAAGTTTAGAAAGTCCCCGTGTTCTAGCCAGAAAAAACCGGGAGAGAAACCCCAAAAATATGGGCTAAAACAGTGCTCTGACAGTGCGAGCACCCACAAGTTGTAAACTCCACAAAGAGAAGGGACCGACCGGAACCAACAGGTAAAAACCCAGAAACCCTTAACACGCGGGAAAAGACCAAAAACGACAAGCCAGTGTAACATGAGTAAAAAGTAAATAATAACCAGCTCAACATATGTAGACTACCGATGCCCCTAAACTCGACAACCACACGATGGAGCCCATAAACCCAGTAAAATCACTCACGACATTAACAGAGAGCGACCGGTCCGAAAAATAAACAGAAATAGCCACCCATTAACCTGCACAGTCGAGAAAACTCCCAAATCGGCCATTACCGCCAAGAAACCCTAGCTCCTCTGTTTTTCAAACCTCCCGCCATTGAGCCAAGTTTGAATCATTATCACAAGTATCCCTATCTACCATCGGTTTATATGAAACCATACATGTACATGCCTAAGCATGCATGTAAATGCCTCTCAATATATTCATACGGATGGCATGTTTTTATTTATTTGTAAGCATCATTTTTTCATTTTAGCTTGCTTGGCAACATAAATTCAAATCCTAAGTGTTAACATATTATTTTCATTTTTATAAAACCTACAGACTATTTAATTTTGAGATTTATAATTGGCCTCTCAATTTTGTCATTTTTATAAAGCCTACAGACTATTTAATTTTGAAATTTATAACTGGCCTCTCAATTTTGTCATTTTTATAAAACCTACAGACTATTTAATTTTGAGATTTATAATCGGCCTCTCATAATCGGGAAGCTTTGTCATCAAACCCACCTCCTCTATTTATTCATCCCCACAGTGCACCATCTAATCCCTTTTGTTTTTTAATACTAATAACCTTAAGCACATTTGTAACAGGAGAACTGGAGTCCAAACCTTTTCTTTTATTATATTAATTAATTAATTTTAGTTTTTCAACAGTTTTGTAATTGAATAACTGTATTCCAAACTTGGTTTTGTGGAAAATTATGGATATATGTTTTAATTTAATTTTATTATATTAATACATTTTTATTTTTATTAATTATTGAATTTGTTATAAACATCAGTATTTTTTTTTAAGCAAAAAAAAACCATCATTCTATTAAAGTAGGATCAAAAGTACATTTTCCATCTTTACAAAAAGCTGTGTGCTTAAGCAGCCACCACAGATATCAAAACTAAACTTAACAACATAATCCCATAACCACAACCATAGATCAACATCATTACAAACCTTAGCAACGTTAAAAGGCCAGACCCACTTACAATTCATTAGTTGGAAATCTACCAACAATCAGACAACTAAAAGTTTTACCCCAAACCCCATTACAAAAGGGATGTCGAGAGAACATACATCATACTGATAAAAACCCAGCACTAGATAACCATAAACAGGAGCAACCGTAAATACCAAAGCTAGTTACAACATAGAAGAGCTGACTCCAGAGCCAGTAAAAAATCGCCAAGCCGAAACAAAAAAACCCAAACAGAAAACAGGCACTGAAGGACGGAAACTAAATAGACGGACCAACTTCGTCCTCTATAATCAGTGCCAGTGGTGTAACAGAAGCCTCCTCCTTACCGCAGAGATTGATCTCCCTCGGGTTCTCCACTTTTTTGGGACGGGTAAGGAACAGAATCCCCATGTCATCCGCCATCGCGTCCAATTTCATATGAATCCACTTCGACTCTTCAGCATGGTCCTTGCAGAGGTCCTCCAGTTGGGTCATCCTCAGAGAGGCAGAAAATATATCGGAATGAGTTTCCATAACCTAGGCAATGAGAGATTTTGTCACCCACGGCATAACAACAACCCAATTATAAAGAGCCATACGACCCCTAGTATTTCCAGGGTTGTGGATCCAATCGGATATAGTAACCACCTCCGTCGGCAACTCCTGCTCTCCCACCCTACGCCACAGAGTTTCTTCCAAATTCTCTACCACCCTCTGCACCTCTTGAGAAAAATAACGGCGGAAGAACAGTGCAGTCGTAGCAACGCTCCACTAATCCCGATTGGGACTGGCTTAGGCTCCATTCCCCCTTTCCCCATTGCTTAGCTCACCATGAGCCCGTCTACCCCTCCTGTAGGTCTCCCCCTCGGCGACATAATCTCGATACCCTTACTATCACCCGTCACCCCACAATTGGAAACAAAGAAACTCCACCAGACACCAACAGAACAAAGACTATAGCCACTATTACTATTGTCGTCCCTGAATGCAAAATATAAAGGAAGACCGCCATCTCTGTCGATTAAGTCCATCATAATTAACCAAACTATGTAATAATTCATCATGTCCTACGCTCTCGTCACTCGAGCATAAACCTTCTCCATATGACCCATCATAATCGTGAGAGGTTGAGCTACCATTACCTTCTAACACGCCATATCTCTTAACATGATAATTTCAGACGATGGGAAGTATACGGAAGGCCAAGCAGTGACACAGTTAATAAGGTTACCTGAAAATCACCTGTCCATACCACCCTGCGAAGGGTACTAGTTGTTACAATCTGTCGGGAATTGATGTTCTTTTGCCGCCAACTAAGGGCTCCACACCACCCTGGTCACTTTCAGCAATCATCATGCATTGCTGACGACATATGCCCGACAGTATTTCCAATGCTTCCCCTTCCCATCTGTCGTTATGGTTTCTAGCACCATGGTTAGCCAATACGTCAGCCAGACAGTTGGCACTCCTCCTTACATGTTGGAAGGTGACGGAGTTGAAAGAAGCGATGAGTTCGCCAAGACACGTCAATCGCCACGCCAATCTCTATGACTGTGCCAGCTTTGCAGCCCGAGTCCCGTTGTTAAGCTTTATGGCAATTTGAATCAGCATGTTCGAATCCCCTTCAACAATCAAGCAGCTAAAGCCACATCGGGCTGCCATGCATAAGCCTTGCAATATGGCTTCACATTCTGAAACGTTGTTGGTTTCTCGACCTAGGTGCCCATAGTAACTAAACAGAACCCTGCCTTGATCATCATGAAGAACACCGCCGTACCCAGCCATCCCTGGGTTACCCTTTGAAGCACCGTCGAAGTTCAGCTTAACCCACTCTTGTAATCGCTGAGACCAAACCGTCGGACTGTCAGGAGAGCTATGACTAGAATGGATACGTCCAACATGACGAGGGAGCGCAGTAATACCCCAAGTATGAAGAATTCTCAACTCAATTTCTGGAATATTCATATCCTGTTCGGTCCATATAGTTAATTGCAGAGTCTCAGTGATTCCACGCTGTATGTTCCCCCAAACCATCTTCCAGGTATTGAGCTTTCCAGCAAATATTCATTTATTGCGCTCCTTCCATACTTCCTAAAGGATAAAACCAGGAAAGAGTTTCCAAACCCGATTTAGAAGTCTCCCTTGAAAGGGGTCTTCCCTCCACTGTTTCATAGTTTCTCCCAGTGTATTCCCGACTTTATCAGACATGTGGAATCGCGTTGCTCCTTCATCCCATAGAGCCGAAGTGAAACTACAACCATCCAACAAGTGCGCTATAGTTTCATCGTTGCTACCACAAAGGACACATAGGGACGGTCCCTCGAAACCTCACTTCACAATATTATCCCAAGTTAAAATTTTGCCTTTCAAGACCAGCCAGAGGAAAATGGTGATTTTGGGCCAAAGTTGAGCTCCCCATAGATGTTTCCAAGTATTGTCCACCAGTTGATTCATCGGGATAGTTTGCAAAATGTAAGCTTCCTTAATAATGAAATACCGTTAGGGCGATAGCCCCAGCGAAGAATATCCTTGCCCCTCTGAGTTTTAATAAGTTGGGTTGTCAAAATGTCGTAGATTTGCCTTCCGATATCATCCCCATAGGTAAATTTATAAACATCAGTATTAATATTATTAACATAGTAATAATTTGTGGTCTGTAAATACAGATAGGTCACAAGTTAAGTGCCATGGACATGTTATCTGTTATTTGTTCTTCATGCTTAGTTGTAATCACTTGTTGTCTATGCCTCAACTACTTGTTACATTTTTTAGTTAAATGGGTTGTTTGTCATTACTTATTATCCATGCATGTACGAGCTAGAAGTTATCCATGTATCAACTATCCCTTAATTTTTTTTTATAATTGTTTTTTTCTAATTTTGAATGACAACCCTAAAATGACACTATACTTGTACCATCCTCCAGTCTACCAAAAGCATAGATGATAGTCCACAACAAATTTTAAATTATATACACTTATCGATGTAATAAATAAATAAAAAGCTCTACATAATGTTTTGTTCTCATTTTGTAAATTTAATTGATGTGAATTTGATTGTTTTATAAAACATTTTATAAAAAGATTATAGGTGAATTTGTTTTTAAGATTATGATCCAAATCTGTTATTATCTCTTCTCTTCTATCCACGTTCAACCAATTCTGTGTTATTATTATTTGAAAAAAAAAAAGAAAGACACACCATTTATATTAAAAATAATATAATAAGATACAATATTCCAGCTCTGCTGATATTTAAGGCATAACTGATCACCTATTTTCCCAATAGCATGCATCGGAAATGTTTTTGAATCCAATTTGAGAAATCTTTGAAAATCACAGGATGGTCAAACTTAACCCCTATGACTGCTGAAAAACCTGATAAGACATTTCTGACGGCAAACTCCCGATAAATCTAGCCTCACTGTGCTAACCCGATCCGATAAGTCACGTACCTGATACACGAGGAAGAGAGACCCAATGGCATGTACCCGATAGATAAAAACCAATGAAAAGCAAGAACCCGATGGTTCAAGAACAACATCAAGGGAATCCAATGGTGAGAAAACTTGATGCGATATTCAAATTTCGACGAAAGATTTTCTATATTGGTATTTCACAGAAGTTAGAAGAAGTTTAAAAGGTGATAATTTTGATTTTTCACCAACTTTTTGGTTGGAATTTGATAATGATTATTTTTAAGAAATTTCAATAGTTTCTCAGAAATTTGGGAAACTTATATTTAGGAAATTTAAAAATTGTTATTTGGAATTTAAAATTTTTTTTAGAAATTTTTGAAAAAAAAACTAGTGATAATGATTGAAATCCTAACCCCAACAAAAGTCTTCAAAATTTAAGAAAGTAAGTAAACCTAATATCAAGCAAGGAATCAGCCTTGAGTAAGTAAATTAATGCATCACTGGAAATCCCATCAATATGAACGACTCACTTTCAACATGGTTCAACATGGTCTCAGTTATCCAAACGATACATGTTCCTTGTGTACCTAGCATTCTTGAAACAACTAATATGTGGAAAAACTGGCATATAAATGCTTTCGGTGTTCGTTACAGCTGTTTGTTTTCTTCAAAGGTTGCTGAGAGATCTGAAGGTTTTCCAGGTTCTGAGTTTCGCATCACTTGTGAAGAAGCAATGTTATATGGGCGAGCTCTAAGCATTGAGCTGCAGTTCAGTAAGCTTAGGGTTTATTGGATCTGAAGATCCTCTAAATCCCACGGATCTTAAGCACTGAGCTGCAGCATTAAATGCTCTGCAGCTGAATGCCTAAGGTTCGCCCAGTCCATTCAGTGCACCTTGAATTAGAGCGCAATACGTGGAAATCAAAATCAGTGAGAATGTAAATCGATGACGTCACATTGCATATGAACAACATTTATTAGAATTTACTACAACATTAAGCAATATTTACAAAAGGCTTAGAATGAGTAATATCCTCAAGGAATATATACAAAGCAACTGTCTGTTTAAAGATTTCAATATACCAAGTTTTCATTTGATTACTCCTTAAGATATGATCGTAAAATTTTAAAATGATTACAATCTCTCTACTTCATGCAGCTGTAATTTGCTACTGGAATACTCAAGTCTATTTTCATTAATTGGAAGATACTAAGTTTACTTTCATTAATGGGAAGATAGTACTATGTTCAGACTGATTCAAAAGCAAAATTAACTTAAGCAAGAACAACTTTTTAATAAAAAATTAATAATGAAAGGTACTCATTTACCCAAAACATTTTAGGACGGATGATATAAAATCATAAAACGTCATAAAAAAAAATTGAACTGTAAAATTCTGGCCAAATTTCAACACTGGTATCAAGGCAAATGAAATTAACTTTGCAATACTCACAGCTTTGCCAGCATTTTTCATTAGTCATAGTGCGGTTGTGGTTAATGAAGGAAAAGGTAGTTGGTTGATGATTGTATAGTAGTATAATTCGAGTACCTGATATTGGTATTGGTATTACACTTACAACGAATATTTAACTAATGAAAAATGCTACTATAGATGATGATTTTTCGGAAGAAATTCTCTACATAAAAATCCAATATAACAGAATTATGCTACTATGGATGATGATTGTGATTGTAAGTTTGTAACACTGTTTCATCTGTTGATTACTACTGCATTTAATTACAGCCACCATCAAAATAATCAAACCAGGAATTGGTGACAATGTCAAACAACTTAAGGATGGAAGGAACAGCAGACATGATTAAGAAATCAGGGACATTATCTCTATTCTAACGTGGGTATTTCTGACACCAGAAAAACAAACAATAAGAGATAATTGTTACAGCCATGTCTGCTATTTGGTAATGAAACAAGGTGCCATCCAACGAGATTCATTTGCCATGCAGCTTGTTCATCGGATATTGAGCACGGGGATTCATAGGTCAACTAGAATTGTGCTCATGGTGATTGTGGAAACAAAATTGGTATTGGCTGCCGATAATAAATCATGTGTGACAAAATTGCTTCTGTAATACCAAAATCGAAATCATGAAGGGAAGTAATACCAAAATTGCTTCTGTAAATAAAATTCATAAAGACTTTCTTTATACATAAAGACAAATTAAGATTATAATGGTTAATGGAGGAAAAGGCCACACACGATTATGTACCAGTCAAAAACTCTTTATGTTTAAAAATAATATCCATGTTACAATCCTTTCGAACTCCTCCTAAGAAACAAAACATAATTCCCCTTAATTTGACATCTTGAGAAAAAATTACACCATATCCACACCCAAAAAATTGGCCATCAAATAACTCATATATAAAAAAGGATCTTCCCGTAGGAGACTTGCTTATTCAATTTTCTATTTAAATGTGCATGAAGGAGATTGTTATGAACTAAATCTTTAAAATTATCATAAGAGAGAAGAGTACACACCATGTACAATAATGTAAACCTGGAACACAATTCCAATATAGATAAGAAAGATAAATTACACAATAACTCCTTAAAGAATAGGAAATCCTAATCAAAATACCCCAAGACATTCATATAATCATTTCACATGTCCCTTAACAATGACTACATTACCTTGCACATGAAGCCCCTTCATTAGGTTGATTGTATAACTTATACATTTAGCCCCATATATTCCCACATTGGGGTTATATTATATAAATTTAACCCATATATGACCTCCCTTGGGTCATATCATACTAGTACCCTCCTTCGAAAATCTTTGTGCTCAAAGCTTTGCAGTTAATGGCTTTACATGTGATGAAACCAAGTAAAAGGATTGCCTTATATTCCTACTTTCTCGTTGCCATTGTTGGTGGTCCATTCGTACTAATTCAATTTTTTTTGTCTCAATCCTTGATAGCTAGTTATTGCATAATTTTGATTCCATGTGTTGCGATTGTGAGTTCCCCAATTTGTTACAGTTTCTAGTCTTTGATAATTTATCTTGTTGAATAATAGTTTTTTGATGCCTCGTTCCATGAATATTGTCGAGTATTCCATCTACTTCCTTGATAGTGTCATTGTGCATCTTCTTGTCTTTCTTGGGAGCTTTCTTGGTAATGAGGATGTCGATATGGTTTCACTATTGATAGTTTCTCTTCCTTATGCATACTCATATAATCAATCCTAGGTATTGTTATAGATAATGACATCCTCTATCCTCTATGCTTGGTCTTTGATTGCTCTTTCCTTTGATATAATACTCTTATATTTGACATGTACATATGTAAGCTGGAGCTTAACTTCTTCAAGGATTTTTTGGTGTCCTTCTAGAATCTTGTCTTCCTTCCCATTTTGAAGTTGTAATGTGATGCCATCCATCAAATTCTTATGTCCTTCTTCAATTATAGAGTGCATTTAAGCTTTTACGCCATTTGTGTTTAGAGCTTCTTCAACCTTCTTGAAAATTTTCTCTTCAAGTCTTTTGGTAGTCTCTTCATCCAAGATTCTTGTTTTTTCTTGATTTTAACCATGTTTGTTTTCTTCTTTCAATCTCTTGACCTCATCCAATATATTTTTATTATGATTTCTCAATCTGCATATTTCTTCATCCTTCTTTTTTTGATTATTCCCCTAACTCATCATGTTCCAATTTTCCTATCCCATTATTTTCATTTTTTAATTTATGAACATATTTACTAAGGGATTCATTAAGGGAATATACCTCAGACAACTCTTCACTTTTCTTCTTGAGTTCCTATTTTTCTTCTTTATATTAATCTCTTCCATTTTTGAGTCCTTGATCCATCTTTTTGAGAAAATTTCTTCAAATACTTCCCATGTAGAATCTAGTCTTGTATCATTTTTATCAATACTCATCCACCACTCCGAAGCTTCACTATCAAAT
Organism: Larix kaempferi; assembly: GCA_027924585.1. Classification (NCBI taxonomy): domain Eukaryota; kingdom Viridiplantae; phylum Streptophyta; class Pinopsida; order Pinales; family Pinaceae; genus Larix; species Larix kaempferi. Next base: position 8,215,234 of record BSBM01000866.1, read on the forward strand.
CTCAAACTTGCGCCACAAGGATTTTTACCATTTTTATTTAACCTCCTCAACCATTCCATAGGACTGATTTCATCCTTATCTTCATCTCCACTAAACATACGTATTTCCATTTTTGTCATTTTTCTTATCTAAGGTCCAAACAAAACTCTCAACTTTCTATCCTCAATATATTGAAAATAATATAAAAAATGAATAATATGGTTTTTCCACCATATTATCCTATGTTTCCTCTTTCCAATGGATTTTGAATCACCTAAATTAGACCTTCCGTGTTAGAGAATTCTTCCTACGGATAGTTTAACCCTCTCATAGACCAAACTAAGTTCCTAAATGTTCAATATATGACAAAAACAAAACACATGATGCTCTTATTCTCCCAGATCTAACACAATACATACATTACTGAACATAGAAGAGAAATGAAGAAGTGAGACTTACCTCCAATCTGTAGGTTTCCCTAGCTCCAGCTCCAAGTTTGATCTCCAAAGCTTGAACCTGTTGAACAATGACCAAGAACCAAAACTCCCAAGCAAATAGATGTATTAATCTAGATATAATCTATAACATATCATACATCAACATTTACACAAAGCAAAATATGGGAGAATAAGCCAAGTTATCATTAGGAAAACCAAAGAAGCTAATTATAAAGTGTTATACCTTGATGTCCAAAGCAACATCATCTGCTTTCAAGTTCTCCTTTGCTACCACTACAAGAATTCTAAGATCATAGGTTTGATGCCGCCAAATTTTTCCTCTTAACTCATGGATGGCCTCTTTCTTATAGGATTTGGGAGGCCAACCACTAAGAGAGAATGATGGATTTAGATGAGTAAAAGATGGATCAAGGGGCTGAATCATACCAAGGAAGGAGGGTAAGATGATATTCGAGGGGAATCCCTATCCCATGAAAATCTCTTCGAGATTCAAGATCCCAAGATCAAGGAAAATGGTTGTTGAGGGATTTTCGCACCCTCAAAACTAAGCAAAGTGTGGAAATGTTGAGATTTTCGTGCCCCTGCAAGCATGCAGAGCACGAAAATGTTGTATTTATGCACCTTGCACCACTAGCAGGGTGCAGAAATATCTCTAAGATAGACTTGATGAGGTGGTATTTGACCATTAAGGTTTGGATTTTCCTCCAAGTAAGACTAGGGAGGGGACCAACATGATGAGGATGGGTCTCAACACTTCTTAGGAGGTATGAACATCATGTTCTTCATGGTGATATGGCACGAAGGATTATTAATGGTGTATATAGTGACAATTTGATGTATAACAGATAGAGAATTATGTCGCCAATTTCTATTTTAGAGAATTCTTCCTATAGATAGTTAAACCCTCTCATAGACCAAACTCAGTTCCTAAATGTTCAATCTATGACAGAAACAAAACAAATGGTGCTCTTATTCTCCTAGATCTAACACAATACATAAATTATTGAACATAGAAGAGAAAGGAAGAAGTGAGACTTACCTCCAATCTGTAGGTTTCTGTAATGACCCTTTTTTAAAAATTTATTAAAATGCCAAATTTTCCACTTTTTCCCCAATTTCGACCTTTGACTAGTTTTTCTCTTGTGGTCTCCAAATTAACCCAAATGCTCCCAAATATTCTGTAAGGGTATATGACTGATATTGAGACTTGAATATTAGGTTCAAATATGATTTATAACCCTCCAAAGACTTCTGCAAACTTGTTTTATATTCTGGTCAATGTATGGAAATTAACTAGCAAATTGTGCATCAAATCCCCCCCCAGTAAACACTGAAAATAGCCTTCCAAATGCTCCCAAACTCTCTCGAATTTCTGAACAGAGGTAGGGAATGTATTAAGGATGTTAATAAGGTTCCCAATGTACCATTAATTGATTATTATTTCTGTTCCAACCCTCTCCCATTCAGCTGCAAAAATCACCAATTCGACCCTTGGGGAAATGGCCCCATTTCTTCTCAAAATGCAAATAAACTGAGTGTAAAGACTTCAAATTCTCGAGTACTGTATATGAAACTTATAATATACATCCATGGCATTATATTAATCACAAATGTATCATAGAATCATCCTTTCATTCAAAATCATTAGCATCATAGTGGTATACATCAATGTAGTGGGGAAATTGTCATTGTTTGCTCATTAATCAACATTTTTACATACAACCAATGGATATTTCGACCTAATACTTTCTGAAGATGAATAAAATAGGATATAAAGATATTACAATCAGAAATACATCATATGAAGCTCTCCCAATGAGTACAAGAGCTCACCCAAAGCGCAATCCCTCAAGGAGTGTGAATATGCCATCAAAACTGAAAATGGTTGAGAGAAAGTGTTGCAATAAACCAAACCATGAGCTTCCCTGTAGCTGCTACCTGCAAATACAAACTCCATTAAAAGCACCATGAAAGACCTTAGTGTCCTCTCCAAACACCAACTTGGATGGGAATCTTTCACCCTCGAAATTGGCTAAGGCAAGAAACTAGTCATCCACTAGCTCTCTCTTCACAAATGCAATTTTTCTCAAATCATCAAAAAACCATTCTCATACTTGATTTCTACATTTTATAACCAACATTATCCTTCTAAGGGTTGAATTCCTCCCATTAGCTTCTAGAGATTTCCACTTAGGAAATATTCCACATTTGCCACTTGTCTCCTAGTTCCAACCTTCCATCTTCTCCCAATTCGAGTAGGAGTCTCTTTGGCTTCTCCAAATCCCATGAGCGCCTTCCTTGAGCGTATTTTTGGGGATGACATGTCATAATGGTCAGATGTCATAATTCATATCTGAATTTTGTCATAGATGTCATAGATGCTCCATCATTGTTGTCATAAGGCTAGGGAACCTAACCCAAGTGTCCACTAGTTTCCAATTTGACTCTTCCTCTTCCATGGAGGTTACCATTCCATCCCATTTCGACCTGAGATGCTCCATGCCATGTGTATGCTTTACCAACTCACCCAATAATGTTTTTCTTCCCATGGATTCAAAATGGCAAGAGAGATTTGCCATGTGGCAGTGAGAAACCAAGCTAGTGTGGGTCCCACATCCTCCAAATGTCTTCAAAACCATTTGCCACCTAGAATTTCTCTTGAATTTATTTATTCAACCTATTTATTAAATACTTGAACCCTTCTAATGTCTAAACATCATTTCTTATCTTCCTTATTGCAATTTCACATGTGCCAATCCAACCTAGGAAACTAGTAGGATTGATGGGATTGTCTTCCTATGCAATTATTTGAATGGGGACATTACAGTTTCCCTAGCTCCAGCTCCAAGTTTGATCTCCAAAGTTTGAACCCGTTGAAAAATAGCCAAGAACCAAAACTCCCAAGCAAATAGATGTATTGATCTAGATCTAATCTATAACATATTGTGCATCAAATTTACAAGAAACAAGATATGGGAGAATAATCCAAGTTATCATTAGGAAAACCAAAGAAGCTAATTACAAAGTGTAATACTTTGATGTCCAAAGCAACGTCATCTCCTTTCAAGTTCTCCTTTGTGACCTCTGCAAGAATTCTAAGATCATATGTTTGATACCTCCAAAGTTCGCCTCTTAGCTCATGGGTGGCCTCTTTCTTATAGGATTTGGGATACCAACCACTAAGAGAGAATGATGGATTTAGATGAGTAAAAGATGGATCAAGGGGATGAATCATACCAAGGAAGGAAGGTGAGATGAGATTCGAGGGGAATCCCTATCCCATGAAAATATCTTCGAGATTCAAGATCCCAAGATCAAGCAAAATGGTTGTTGAGGGATTTCCGCACCTTCATAATTGAGCAAAGCATGAAAAATGTTGATATTTTCACGACCCTGTAGGCATGCAGAGTTCGAAAATTTTATATTTGTGCGCCTTGCACCACTAGCAGGGCGTGGAAATATCTCTAAGATAGACTTGATGAGGTGGTATTCGACCATTAAGGGTTGGATTTTCCTCCAAGTAAGACTGGGGAGGAGACCAACATGATGATGATGGGTCTCAACACTTCTTAGGAGGTATGAACATAATGTTCTTCATGGTGATATGGCATGAAGGCTTCTTAATGGTGTACATAGTGACAATTTGATGTATAACACCTTGCAATCAAAATTTATGCAAAGCTCAAAATAACATACCTTTTAAAGCCATAACATGGGGCCCCTTCATTAGGCCAAGCCTATTACATATACATTTAGCCCCATATATTCCCCCCTTGGGGTCATATTATATACATTTAACCCCATATATTCCCCCCTTGGGTCATACCATATGTCCATTCAAAATTTATGAGCTTTGAATTGATATCTTTCAACATATGGACAAGACGAAGGGTTTCCACTTTATTACACTAACGAGCCCAATCGATAACTATTTTTGAATCTCCCATGACCTGAAGTTTTTTTACTCCCTTTTGCTTTGCACATAACAAAAATTCCCAAAGAGTAGTAAACTGTGCCTTCATGTTATTTTTGGTAAGCAATTTTTTTCCATTTTCTATTATATCGAGGCAAAAACATAATACATGTAGGTGACAGTCTTTTTGTTTCCATTATCCCTCCAAAAAGGAAAATGAGATGACGATAAACAAACCCTTTTCCAAATAATCATACTAATATGTCTGAACCATAGAGTTTCTATGCTAGATAGAGTATCAATATTCCCACAAGGGGGAAAGCAGCTTTGTGTCTAGTAAACAAAACCGAAATCTATAAAAGCATGGCCCCAAAGGGCCATGTTCTTTCCATAATTCAAGATTATAGACCCATAATGTCTAAAAATAGAGCAATTAATATCAGTAAAATCAGATAGAAGGGAAAGGAGGGTGTGACTTATAGGCTGTAAGGATGCTTTCATGAGCCTCTCTCTTTCCTTTGTTCATCACAACTTTTCCTTTATCTAAATCAACCATTAAAACCAACGAGTCGACTCCCAGTATAATGGAAATCATAGAGCTCTAAATCACAAAGGCCCGCATCAGAGCATTCATATCCACTAGCTCCTTCACTAATATATGCTTCATCTACGCTTCCTCTTAGAGCACCTGGCCAAGGAAGAAATTGGTTTTCCAGTAGACGTCAAGCAATCTGATATAGCGGGTGTGGTGGGTTCTTGCAGTGGTTGAATCAAGGCACCAATAGCTCTCCTCAATTTTTGGATTAAGTTCCTCTTACTGCACTTATTCAGCATGCGCTTCCTGCTCAATGTGGTTAAGCCATTCCTGAACCTCAAGGGTTGTAAGTCTCCTATACTGAGAAACCAAGTTTCTAGCCTATGTCTCTTCCTGTAAACGGCACTAGGGCTAACTGGATTCCCCACGATCGCTGGATCCTCAACGGAGGGGGATTAATGGATTCCCCATGACCTTTGTAACATCGACGAGGGGCCATAATTGAACATGAAGGACTGTTGGGAGAATTGCAGTAATTACATAGGAGTTTGGAAATCTTGTAGAGAGCTTCCTCTCGAGCGTCGTCATCAATGAGGAGAGGACTCATCTGCATTATACCCTTACCCTCCTATATTCAAGCCATGATCATCTCAATGCAAGCAAACATGTATTGCAACCTTCCTCCATCTCTCATCATAATGCCCAGGGTGGTGTAAGAGATCGAATAAGAAATCTCCCAAGTGTGCATGGTACTATCAACCCTGTCATCGTGGCATGTGGGAATCCCTTCGAACCCCCACTTGCTATCAACCAAAATTGCCATCACTTCTCGGTGGGCCTCAACTCAACTCTTCCTTCATGTTAGAACCCCTCCCAGCTACATATATTAGATGGAAATAGTGAGAAACACCAAGGCGAAGTATTTTTCCTACACCACAAACAACTAGGTGACACTGATTTGCACCCTCGAAATAGCCCCAACGAATCTCTAGCTCTAGATTGGGCATTTTTAAAGGTCTCAGTTTTTTTGTCTTTTGGCTATGTTCGAAATTCTAGAGAGTTCTTCATTACAATACCTACCACCACCTCTACTGGGATCAAATTATCCTGAAATATGGCCTAATTACATGCCCACCAAACTCCATACACCAGCTGATGTGGAATATATATATATATGAACGAGGAAAATTGGTTTTAGATTATGTGCAATTTGACTCCCCATGATGAGCAATATATGTACATTTCCATGCATTTCTGATATGAACCTATTTGTAATATATATATGAACGAGGAAAATTGGTTTTAGATTATGTGCAATTTGACTCCTCATGATGAGCAATATATGTACATTTCCATGCATTTATGATATAATCCTATTTTAGTATATACGTAAGTTTCCCTTGAATCTTTGTTCCTTGTGAACAATTTATGTAAATAATTCCAAAGGGTAACAATTAAAATATATGTATGTTGGTTGGATGAAATAAATGATCAATGTACATTTTTTAAACCTTATAAACATAAATTCAGAGATTTGAATATTCATTTAATTTGATAACTCTTTAAGGAGGCAAGTGTTTCAATTTTTATTTCCATCAACTAATCAAAGATAATAAACTTCTACTCACCAACTAAGCAAATTATTTCCACTCATCTAGGGACTTTCACTGCATACTTCTTTCCCAATCACTTTACCAAACCCTCAACGCAGGAATCTATGAGATACATACCTTTTATTAAATAAAAAAATAATTTATTTTAAAATACAAAAAATTATCATTTACTTCAACTCTTATAATAATAATAATAATAATAATAATAATAATAATAATAATAATAAAGGGTTAGTGTAAAACCCAAGTTTCGTTCAAACAATAATCTAAATGGTAATGGAATTGACAGGAGGTTTTAATAATCATAATCCCAAACTTGAAGAGTTAGTGTAAAAGCCAAGTTTCGTTCAAACAATAATCTAAATGGTAATGGAATTGAGAGGAGGCATGAAAATAACAATGGAAACCATTGTGATATATGAAGTTAAACTTATAAAAATATGGAAAAGGAAGCATGAAAATAACAATGGAAACCATTGTGATATATGAAGTTAAACCTGCAAAGATATGAATTTTATCTAATTATGGAAGGGAATTCTTAGTAATATTAATGTTTTTGGTAGTTCATAATAATTCTAGGTATTTTATCTCATTATAGAAAGGAATTCTTAGTAATAGTTAATGTTTTTGGTAGCTCATAATAATTTTTGGTATGAGTTGATTCAATTATGGGTGATAGTTGATATTTTATATGAAATTTTTATGTGTATTCAATTACTAATTAACAAAGTTATGATTATGTTTAAATGAAAATTATATGTTTCTACTATAAGGAAAATATCTCGTAGCGGAAATTATAGTGGATGTTTTTAGTGTTATAAGATTGATAAAAATTGTCAAAAAAAGCATCCACTACAACCTTTGTTTTTTGTGGCGGAGCTTATCATGGATATTAAGTTAAACTAAAAAATTATGGACGGAAGGAGGTTATAGTAGAATTTTTTTTTTGTTCTCTTAAATTTATGATGCGCATCGGTGCATCTATTATAAATAATAAGCATTGGTGCTTATATGCATCATAAACACATCGGTGCACATATTTCAATGTAGACAGGCCAATGCTTACATTATATTTTAAACACACCAGTGTGTTTTACAATATGTGCACCGATGTATATATCATTATAATAAGCACTGGTGCGTGTAACATTTACATCGGCACCAATGAATCATGTATTATATAAAAAGCACTAGTGCATTTTAATTATATAAATGCACCATTGTTGATGTTGTAATATATATCCATTGTTGCGTTTTACATATTATAAAAACCCGGTACATATATCATCCCCAAAAAGCATAAGTGCATAAAGTTTCTTTAAAAACACCGGTGTTGAATGTTTATTTTAAAGCACCAGTGTTTTTTTTGTAAAAAGCACCTATGCATACTGTTTTGTAAAAAACATTAGTGCTTATGTTTGAAAAAAAAACATCGATGCTTCAGTTATATGAAGAGAACCAATTTTTATGTTATGTAAAAGAGCACCGATGGGCAAAATTTGATATAGTTCAATGGTGAATTTTTCCATGCTGTGGATTTACAAATATAGTTTCTTTTTTTTATTTGTACAAAATTCCGATTAATCATTTAATAAAGAAATATTTTTTATAATAATATTTATTTTTATATTTTATTTATTACGTTTGAATATACAAGATGATTACACATATGTTTATTGTAACCATGTAAATCATTCATATATTTAACATTTAAATTAATTATCAAAAAATCATTTTTTATAATATAGATTTTTATATTTTAATTATTGTGTTTCGATAAGCATGATGATTACACCTTTTTTCATTGCCACAATGTAAATCATTCATATATTTATTCAATAAAAAATTTTGCGACATTTGATAATGTTGTAAAAGAAGAAACCCATTTTATTATATACCAAGATAAGGTTAGCAATTAAACAAAGTTAAAGTTTTGTACGAGATCTACCAAAAGGGAAACCCAACCTTCTCGAGACTACCCATCCACAATCCATCTACCCAGCTCCATTCCGTGCCATGTAATCTATAATCTGGGGATCAAAGTAATCAAATAAAATTCATTGGTTAATGTACTATCCTACGAATAAGAATCCAAAATATGGTAAACATAAAGGTCCTCAATAATCAAAATGTCATTTTGACACTGTTACAGTTATTGATAACTTATCCTCGTCCAATTGGGATGATATGTCCACATTGAACAAAAATAAAAGTTCCAAAATATATAAGTTGCAGTAACAACATTCAAATATATTGATCATCTTTCACTGCTCAAACTGTTGTAGTTGTTTGATTTACTTCCATGCCTCATCTCTTCATTGTTGTTGATTTATTTGAAATGTTTTGTTGAGTGACTTCATTTCGTTCCATATTTTTATGTTCCCTCTAGAAGCATAAAAATAAATGTGATGAGTATATCTACATTGACAGATAATATAGTATACACAATTGCGTAAATGAAAAAGTGTACCGGTTCAATGAGTGAATCATAAACCTCACACATATTTTCGAAACTATTCCTAATGTTGTGTGTAAATAAATCCTCTGGCAGCTCCATTCCATACTTTGTTTCATGTGAGTTTCATACACCATGACAAAACATACATATAATTAAAGTTTTATTATTGTTCCATTAATTATAAAATAAGGGATGCAAAACAATAGAATTACTTACAAATTGTCCAATTAACCTTTGATACCCCAACATATACTCACAACCCTTACTTAATCCAATGTAAATTAAATGATCTGATGGCTCTTCAACCCAAGTCAGCACCTGTTATAAAACATCCATGTACGATTTTAAATTAATTAAGATATAAACATCACATGAAATATGAAGAAAACCATGAGTACTCACAAAAGTTATGATCAACCATTTTCTGCCTTGTCATCCTGTTATATGTGTTGAATGGGTGCCATTTTCTTTTCTTTTATGTAGTAACAAAACAATTAAAAATTAGTATTTTATGCGATAATTAACCTCTCTACGCATTAAAAATAAAGCAATGATTACATACCTTTGATGCACATTGTTGTTGGGATGGATTCCCATACGATGTGGTTATGTTCATTTCTTTGACCATATCATGGTACACCTTTCTCGACATCCCTACCAGAATCTTTCAAATATCACATTGTTCTTCATTTAAAATTTAACAATCTTCTTGAGAAATGAAAAACACAATGAAAAAATTGATTAATATTTATATGAAAATAAGCATAGAAAAAATATTAGTAATTTCTTTGACTAGTATATACATATCATAGAAAAAATAACAATAATATTTTAAAATGATTTATTTTTGTTATTATATGTTTTTTCCATTGCAAAACTCATTGGTCTTAGTGTCCACTATTACGGAAATGCTTCCTGTTGTTTACTTATAACCTGATTCTTAGAGTCATTGGCTTGATTTTTCTATTGTAAATGAAAAGAGCATCTAATATACATTATTTCCACTATATCCCTTAGAGTTTAATAAAATTGAATCCCCCTTTCATTAGCTTACATCGCCACTTCAGTTGAACTAATGACCAATTCATAATCATTTACATTCTTCTTAATTTTTATCTTCTTAGGGATTCCTATTTCCTTGTTGTATATCCTTGCACAACATTCAACAAATATGAAATCCAAATTTTGAAACATGTTAGCAATTATTGTTGAGAATCATTGTTAATAAGAATTCAAACAAAAAACTCATGTTTATCACCTTTTGATGCACATAATTTCTCTATTTCCAATAATTTATTAAATATTTTTTGCTCTTCTTCAATCATATTACAAACAAACTTATAGAGTTTTCATAAGTTTTTTCTTTGCATGACATGTATAAACCATTACACATCATTTAAACATACAGATAATTCAAATATATTACATTTATAATAAAATTATATCAAACTTGCCATGTTCTTTGTTTCGGATGTGTTTCCCTCGCTCCCTTCACAGTGATTTCTATTGACCATCTTTTATCAATAAATGCCCTGCATAATGAAACGCAAAATATAAAATGATTTTTTTACACACTAAGTAAAGAAATTCAATTTAAAAAGTATTTAGGTCAATCGGTTCACATAGTACAAAAACTACCGCTTCATTTTTTATGCAATAGCACAACAGTGCTCTTTTTATGCAAGAAAACACCCTTGTGCATATTCTATGGTGCACCACTAAAGATATTAATATTTTAAAAATTGAATCTAAATGATGCATATTTCATAGATAAAAGCATGGGTGCCTATATCTTGTAAGATGCACACCGGTTAACTTGCAATATTTTTAGACCTACGTCAACGGTGCGCTTGACACCAATAAATGCACTAGTGTGTCTATTATGTACAGTGCCCACTGTTGACTGCGAAAACATTTTTGAATTTTTTTTACAATTAAAGTTTGGATAGGTTGGCTTCAAATCACATCACAATCTTGGACCAAGAGAGATCCAAATCCCCATATATATATATATATATATATATATATATCCAAAAATCAAATCTTATTGTGAAAAAATAAAGAGAAATAAAAAACAAAAGGAAAGCAAGGAGAACCCTACGATTTGCAATAGAGTAGTAAAGGTAACTCTGAAGGAAGAAGAACACAAGGGTTTTCAACATTGAAGGTAACTCTTATATGCTCTATTTTTGTTACAAAATATAAAATTGGTCATTTTTTAAATATATTGAGGGAAATCTTGTTGGAATATTCAACTATACTGAGAGGGGGGGTGAATTAGTATAGTACAAATTTTAACTTTCAAAACGTATTTACCATTTAAATTAGCCTTCAATCACTTTGAACAATAGATAACAAAAATGCACAATACAAGAGACACGATGTTTTAACATGGAAACCCAATAAGGGAGAAAACCGCAGAAAGGTGTTCTTTCTAAATAAATAAGAATTACAATGACTTGAAGAAACCTATCCGTTGGAGACAAACTCCAAGGGATAGGTTTCTTCAATTCATTGTAATTCTCCAACACCAGCTAGAAAGAAGCACAAACTCCTTGAATTATCCTACACCAAATGGAAGGAAGAACCATCTCCTTTGTTTCTATATTGATGTATTGCATGACACCTTACCTGTTGCACTTTGTTCTGTCGTGCAAGAAAATATTTACTATAGTCACACTTTGCTCTATCGCACTCTACTCTAATCATGAAAAACCCCCTAGGTTCTCTAGCACCAACTAGAAGGAAGCACCAACTCACTAGGTTCTCCAACACCAACTGGAAATAATCACCAACTCCTTAAATTCTCCCGCACCAATTGGAAGGAAGAACCAACTCCTTGGTTTCTATATTGATGTACTGTGTGACACCTTACCTGTCAAACTCTGTTCTATCATGCAAGACAATATTTACTACAGTCACACTCTGCTCTATCACAATCTACTCTATGCATGAAAATCCTAGCTTGTGTACTGCACACCAAATTTCTTATCACGCTTTGCACTGCACAAGTTAATCTTCACAACTATCACACTATCACACTCTACACTGCGCAAGATAATATTCACAATTGTCACATTGTTGCACTCTACATTGCACAAGATAATATTCACAATTGTCATACTATCGCGCTCTACACTGTGCAAGATAATCTTCACACCTATCACATTGTTGCACTCTACACTGTGCAAGATAATATTCACAACTGTCACAGTGTTGCACTCTACACTGTGCAAGATAACCTTGACTACTACACATCCATCACAATCCTACATTATTCCTTAACCAAAGAACTACTTTCAAGAAATCATTCCTTCCTCTTCAAAAGGTGTGCCTCTTCCTCCTTGTAAGCCTTCAAAAACATCTTCAAGAATCCTTCAAAAACGTCTTCAAGAATCTAAAACATCCTCAATAAAACACAATAAATCATCTTCAAGAACCCCAAAAAATACATCTTCTCCTTGGAATTGTGCAACTTTTCATAGATCCATACTTACTTGGATAGATAATCAAATGAGAAGAGCGCTCCACTTATTTATACAGGTCTTAAATAACTTTATGGGCTAACATAACATTGTACAATATCCTGGCAGAGCCAACCTAACATTCTAGATGGGTTTCCTTGACAAATTCTTTCATATATCCTCATTCCAACAGAGTTAGAGGGACTTCCATATACCATTGGAAAGGTCTCAGAACAATATTTATAACCGTGTAACCTATACTCCAATTTGAGATAGGTATATAGAGTAAAAAGTCCTTCAAAGATAGGGTATCCAAGCTGGACATCAAAAACAATATTCATCTTGCCATCTCTATTTGTAGTCTCCCCATACCTTTAAAATTAATGAAAAAATATATTCTTTCCTTTAAAATAAAGGAAAACAATATTTCCAACAATCTCCTCATTTGTCCTTGATGGAAACCCTTAGAAAATTCTACAACAAAGTTGTAGATACTCCCTTTGTCCGCAATTATGTTTCTACATTGTATTTGCAATTTCTCCCCCTTTGACATCAATGGAAAAGGGATTCTCCCCCTAATATTATGCTTATCCTTGTGTATGTACCTCATTTCCTGTTTATAATTCTCCCTATTCGTATAGCACCTCATCATTGGTAAGGGATTGCTTCCTTGGACTTATGTTTCACCTTGGGCCTGCTCCCATTGAGACTGTGCACTTAATATTCAAGATGTGTATCTTTACTAACTGTTGAAACTATCCCTTTATGAAATTATTTCCTTCTAATCTTATGAGAACAAAGGAATTCTGCCCCTTTGACTGTGCTGTCTCTTTTTGCTTGTAATTTTTTTTTGAATGGCTCCTCCTGTAGTAGCTTGTCTCTGTCACAATTGATGCAATGGTATTTTCAAAACAACGATGTTATCAATGTCTAATATGTATCTGTCTGAGTTTTTTTATTAAACTCTCTTGAATTTTTGACATGTGTGTTACCCTTACGTAGAGACATTGAAATACACTGTCTCTATCTTTTTTATGCAATCTTATCAAGTCTTGGGATGTTTGCTCAAAGTTATTCCAAGACAATCCTCAAAACAATATTCTTTAGAATGTGTGCCAAACAACACTTTACTTCTTCTCACAAAACTATTCTTTAGTAGTCTTCAATCATCCCTTAGACTCTTCACAAAATCTGCTCCAAATCTACTCTTCAATAAGCCTCGCAGTCTACCCAAAATGTCTATGTATTCTATGCTCAAATTGTCCTCAAAATCAATCTTTAAACATTGATGCCAAATGAAGTCATTGAACGTGTATGAATCTTCATGATAATGCTATCTCAAGCTGCTATAGAAAATTTCATTTGTTGGTGCTAAAATATTTCTTTCCAAATGCCATGAACAATCCCCACAATGAATATGATTTATTGCCTTGGGAGTCTTGTCATAATGCCATAAACAACACTTCTATGAGTTGCTCTATTTTTCCTTTCAATCAAGAGGAATATTTATGTTTACAATTCCCTATAGATCTTGTCTTCTGTTGGAATATTCTCCCCATCATTTTTGTATTTTGCATGCTTGCAAGCAAATCTGCATGATGCATGCATTTGCATGCATCCAGTCATCATCATGGTGGTCTCCCCAACACCTAGAGCTTGCTTCTAGATCTTCTTTACCTGCATGCAAAACTACATGCTTCATGCATTTGCATGCCACTACATGCATCCAGTCATCATCATGGTGGACCTCCCAACTCCTAGAGCTTGGTTCTAGCTCTCCACGGCCTGTCTACAGCCCCCAGGGGGCCTCCCAACTACCAAAGGCGCCCTTCTCTAGTCTTATGCATGGCTAGTGCACCTTTCTCACCTACCACAACCAGTTAGGCGCCTTTCTCACCTACCAGTCAGTTATCACTCATTTATTCCTTGATTTAAGGCTAGATTGACTCCCCCACTAACTGTTTCACTCCGATGGACCTCCAGTGAGACTAGTTTGCCCATTCTGACTCTAGTTAGCTCCTCATGCTCCCTCCACTGATCCTCCTTCATTTAGTTAGTGCCTACATGTGTCAATTACACCTACCACACTCAGTTAGGCTTAGTTAGCCACACTTGACTGACTGTTACCATTGATGACTGATACATTGACTGGATTATGACTCCACTATTATCCAAGCCAGACTTTGAGTTAGGAATTTGAATGCCCTACTTGGCCTATTCGAATCCTATATTATGCACCTTATTGTTCTATTGTACTCATTCACTTACATTCTTATTCATTGTATAATACTGATATATTGTTCTATTCTACTGTGTTTATGAGTGATCATTGAGTGTCTCCTTCTCTTCTTCTTTGCAACATATTTGTGAGTTTGATTGTGAGTTGCTACAACTGCCAGATCCCTTGCAGATTCTTACATATTCAACGGTACCAATTTTCTTTAATTGTGCTCTTGTTCCTTTTATCTTAAACACAGAGATCTTCAAGCCTGCAAGGGTAGCTTCCACACCATTTCTAATCTTCAGGAATTTTCTTCTTGTGCCCTACCCTCTGTATCTTGGAGAAAATAGGATAAAGGAGCGTCGAGAGAATAATCTCCCAGTTCTTCAACATGTAAAACAGTCTCTACTTTATTATCATATTTAGGAGAGTCTCTGCTTTATTATCAGATTTAGGAGAGTCTCTACATGCAAAACAATCTTTGTTTGTTATCCTTATTTTGCCATGATTTTTGAAATCATCAGTATAATTCTTGGGCTTTTTGTTCACTTGATCTGTGAGCTTCAGTCATAGCCAAGAGCGGTTTTATTTGATGGATATATTTGATACCTGAGAACCTCATTTAGAATTGCAATACTCTTTTCAAACTTCATGCTCTTGTTCAGTTGTATAGTTGACCTTTCAATCTCTTTTCTCAAAGAAACAATTTCACTTTCTTGTTTAGTACATATTTCTTCCTTTTCCTCTAGTTTATTCTTCAATGTTTCTTTAGTATTCTTAGCCTCTTCCACTTGTTCTTTTAGACCAATAATAATCCTTTTAGTTTCTTCTTTTGAAACCTTATCTTCCTTTTGATACTTTTGCAGTTGTTTCCTTAATGACAGATTTTCTTTCTTAGCTTTCCTTAGTTCACTTAGAGCACTAATAAGCTCTCCTTCAAGATCTAATTCTTCATCAATTTATGAACTCTATTTATTTTCACAACTATTAGTGACATCATCCAAGGTTATGAGGAAGACTTCATCTCTATCACTTACATCACTTCCATCAGATGTACAATTTTCCTCTTTGCAACGATCTTCAACATAAATTTCTTAATTTTCATATAGACATTTTGAAGCATAAATCATATCGATTCTATCACAATTATAACATTTTAAAGGTACATTACCTTTGCGCATGCCAACTTTTCTACACATTTTTTTTTTACTCCATTTGGTTCTTCAACAACACTTGCAATTTTATTCAGTTGGCTGTCTTTTGAAGATTCAAAGGATGCTTCCTCTATAGCCATCTCTTCCCGTTGGTCATCATGCTTGGATTATATGGTCTCAGGAATAGATTCCTTTGTGTAGAAATCTTGTAGCTTGCCCCAAAATTATTTAGCTGATGTACACTATCCCAGTTTGTTCTTCTCAGAATCTGATAAGCCACTCAAAATTGAATTCATTGCTTTTGCATTGTCCTCATAAATCTTTTTCCCAGATGCATCTATTGGTGGAGTCTTTGGAATTGTATAACCATCCTAGTTTGTGCCAAAATTATTTATCCGATGTACACTGCCCCACTTTGTTCTTCTCAGAATCTAATAAGCCACTCAAAATTGCATTCATTGCTTTTTCATTGTCCTCATAAAGCTTTTTTCCAGATGCATATGTTGGTGGAGTCTTTGGAATTGTATAACCATCCTCAACTGCATGCCAAATTTCAAGTCTAAGTGACGACTAAAAGACTTCCATTTTTATGCTCCAGAAGGAATAATTTGTTCCATTGAACAAAGGGGCTTTGTCTGTGCTGAAACTAAATTCCTCACAAGCCATATGTGCTTGAGATCTTCCTTCCAGTGGTTAAGTTGTTTTGAAGGAACCTGCTCTGCATGGATAATTTTAGGGGATAATCTTATCCCATGGGATAAATTAAGGGGTTTTAAATTTTTAATGGGATAATTTTTTATTAAATACCTATTAGATATGATTAGCCCACATTTTATGTATTTATTTTTAATGAGTAAGAGATTATCCCCATCGAATTTAAAAAGGGGAGCCAAAATAAAACAATTTAGCCCTTCTAAAATTGCGTTTAAACCTCTATTTTCCCATGAAAATCGCTAGAGATCTCCCATTCGCCCCCGATATCCATACATGGCAGTTTCTAGGGGCTCTTATTCCTTCTATTGATCATGGAAATCAAAGTCGTAGTCATATTCGTCCAGATTTTATGGGTTGAATATTTCCTTGCAAGTTGCTTAATGTCCATAGGAGAAGGGTGGTTTATATTTACTATCAAGTCTTATAGAAACCCATTTGCATATAGGAGAGTTGTAAATCCCATCACCTCATATCCAAAGTTTCCCCAAGAAACATGGGGATTGTGAATCTTGCGATCAACGATGCAACAATAACGTTTTTGTGGGTGTTTGGGGCATCATTCCTTGGGGCTAGGACTTCATTCATAGCCGCGTATTTGGGCATGCAGGGGGCCATGAATTTCCAAGGATAAACTTACCGAAATATTTGTCGAGACTTCACAAGGTTTTATAATTTAGTGAAAGATTCGCCAAGATTTTACAAGGTTTTATAATTTAGTGAAAGATTAGACAATATTTTACAATAGTTATATAATTGAATGAGAGTTTTTCCAAAAAATTATATATACATAATATAACATTGATAAAATAGCCTTCATATTTTCCTATATATCATGAGGATTTTCCCATTTATTATACATAGAAATTTAGGGGGGGTTCTTAAAATTTTCCCTTCCGCTATGATACCAATTATTGGAATATTCATCTATATTGAGAGGGGAGTTGAATCAGTATATGATAGATTTTAACTTTCAAAACTTATTTACCATTCACATTAGATTTCAATCACATTGAGTAGATGTTATGCAACAAATTTCCAAAAAGAGAAGAAAAAAACCAAAGAGAGCACTCCACGCCTTAATAATCAAGAACATAGATGGATAGCAAGCCACTTCAAGGGGGTAACCTCCTTATACAATATACTAAGTACACAATACAATACAAGACAATATACTCAAATGAAAAGATATCCTTCCTATATATAGGATATTAAGAGGTACAATTACAACTCACTGACACAGGCCGACATAACTAATATAACCATATTAATGACAATTACAACTAATGGACCAAAGTCGACATCAAAACTAATGCAATGCACCACAATATAGGGGGGAATGTTCCCACATTTAGGGATTAAAAATTCCCTCCCCTTCAGACAAGTGTTGTCCTAAACGCTTGATTAGTTGTGGATGCTTCTATATGAAGGACTCATCTTCCCATGTCGAATCTTCAACTGGTAAGCTCTTCCACTTGATGAGGTTCTCAATAATAGCCCGATTTCGTAGTTGTTTGGTCCTTGTTTCAGTGATTTGTTCAGGTTCCACTATGACTTTTCTTTATTCATCAAGTTCTGACAAGATTGTTTGAATTGGGATCTTGTATCCTATTACCTTCATTAAGCCAGAAACATGGAAAAATGGATGTACTCTTGAAGATGAAGGGAGCTCCAATTTGTAATCCTCGATACCAATATTTTGCAACACTCTATAAGGACCATAATACTTGGGTGCTAATTTATTGTACTTATTTAGTTGCTTTAGGGACATATGCGTGTAAGGTTGTGTCCTTAGAAATACCCAATCCCCTTCTTCGAAACACCTTTCACTATGATGTTGACCAGCTTATTGTTTCATCTTATTTTTTAACATAGGCAGGTTGTCCTTAAGTATCAAGAGAACTTCTTGCTAGTGCTCTATGTGATCCTCCATGGCTTGAACTTTAGATTTTTCTTTTAAGGGAGATGTGATAAATGGAGGCTGGTAGCCATACAATGCCATAAACAGAGACATTTTTTATGATGTATGGAAGGAATTGTTGTACCACCATTCTTCCAAAGACAACCATTTCACCCACTCGGTTTGTTTATCAGATGCAAAGTAATGAAGATATAATTCCAAACGTTTGTTCAATATATTAGTTTTACCATTATATTGAGGATGATAAGATGAACTGTAAGCCAATTTGGTACCCAAACAAGAAAATAATCCAACCCAAAAAAATTCAATGAAAATTAGATCTCTATCACTTACAATAATCTTTGGATTCCCATGTAACTTCTGAATTGTTTTCATAAAGGAAGCATCTACTGTACTTGCATTAAAAGGGTGAGAGAGTGAAAAAACATGTGCATACTTCATGAGTCTATCAACAAACACCATAATAAAATTCTTTCCTTCTTACTTGGGTAGACCTATTATAAAATCCATTGAAAATTCCTCCCAGGGTTGGCAAGGTTTGTCTAATGGTTGTAGAATTCTTGGGGTACTAACTATTTCAATCTTATTCTATTGGAAAACCAAACATTCGACCACAAACCTTTTAACATCATACTTAAGACCTTCCCAAGAGAATTCCTTCTTGACCTTGTGGTAACTTTTCAGGAATCTAGAGTTCCCACCTATAGGAGCGGTATGCAATTCTGAGAGGATCTTTTGTTTGAGTTGGGAATTTTTGCACAAATAGAAGTGATCCTTATACCATAGTGAATCATTTTTGTACACAAAAGTATCTAATACACTAAGATTGTTCTGTAGATTTTGAATGAGCATCCACATAGATAGGTCATTTTTCCATTCTTCCCTTGCTGTTACTACCCAATCGGGTTGTAGAATGGAAATTGCACAAAGTAATGCCCCAATATCTTCATCTTTTTTGGAGAGCGCATTTGCCACCACATTTTGTTTCCCTTTCTGATAGATGATTTCAAAGTCATATCCCAATATATTGGTTACCCATGTTTTTTACTCTTTCAAAGATAGTCTCTATTCTAGAAAGCATATAAGACTATCATGATCTTTTTTGACCTTGAAGTTCCTACCTATTAGGTAAGGACGCCATTTCTTAAGAGTGTGTAGTGTTTCCAACATTTCCTTCTCATAAATGGGCTTCTATAAGTTTTTTCCCTTGATTCTATGACTTGTGAAAGAAATTAGGTGTCCTTCTTGCATTATAACAACACTAATGCCATTTCCTGAAGCATCACATCCCACAATAAAAAAAATTTGAAGTCTGGTGTGGCCAAAAAAAGAGCTTTTCACATTGCCTCTTTAAGCTGTTTAAAATATTGAGTTGTCTCTGGAGTCCAAGAAAATGCATCTTTCTTCAATAATGTTGTTCTATTTTTCCATAGTCCTAACACACTTGCAGTAGTACCCTGTCAGATATTAGAATCCTCTAATATTATTCATGGTTTTGGGAATCGACCATTCCATCATGGCTTTAATTTTGTTAGGGTCTACCTTGATACCTTCATGTGATACAATATGACCCAAATACTCTACCTCCTTTACCTGAAAGAAACATTTGGAAGGTTTTGCATATATTTGTTGAATATGTTCCTCCCAAGATTTGCTATAGATTAGTATATCATCAAAGAATACTAGCACAAATTTTCTAAGCAAAGGATTAAAAATGGAATTAATCAAACCTTGAAATGTTGAAGGCGCAATCATGAGACCAAATGGCATGCCCATAAATTCATAATGACCCCCATGAGTTCTGAATATTGTTTTTGGGATTTCTTCATCCTTCATTCTAATATGATGATACCCAGAACGAAGATCCAACTTTGTGAAGAAAATTGCTCCATGTAATTCATCTAGCAATTCATCAATGACAAGAATGGGAAACTTATCTTTAATGGTGATCTTGTTGATCTCTCTATAATATGGAAACATACGCCATGATCCATTCGGCTTATGTACCATTGACACTGGTGCAGAGTAAGAAATTTAGCTAGGCCTAATTATGCCAACCTCTAACATGTCTTCAACCATATGCTCAATTTCACTCTTTTGGCCATAGGGGTATCTGTAAGGTCTAATGTTAGGAGGAACACTTCCTGGAATTAAGTGAATAGCATGCTCAAAATATTGAATAGGATGAATACCTTTTGGAATATATTCAAATACCTTGGAATGCTTATTAATGACCCTTTGCAGATCAGGAGAAATAGGAGACTTAGATGTTTGAACATCTAATGAGCATAATTGCGCAATTACACCTTGATGTCCCCTTTTCATCAATTTTTTCAGACCATTAGAGCTTATCACCTTGCTTGGTTTCCCTATGATACCCTTTAACTCATATTATTTTCCTTCCCTTAAAATGTCATGAAAAGCTTCTGAAAATTAAAAGCCATTGTTACCAATTATTGTAACCATTGAAATCCTAAGACAACATCCACACCACCCATTGGGATAGAAATCATTGTACTATTCAATACATATTCCCCCTTACTAAGATTGATATTATGGCATTTCCCTCAGCAATTGATAGTTCCCCATCTGCAGTCATTACTTGAAACTCTGGTGCTGGATATACAAGCAATTGAGAACTTTGGCTAATTTACAGTGAATGAAATTACGAGTACTGCCAAAATCAATCAACATTGTTACCTTTTTCTTTTTGATATATCCTTCGATCTTGAGAGTCTGAGGAGTGCTAATTCCAGCCAGTGCATGACAGGATATGGTGGGAGTAATCTCTTCGGAAGTAGTATCTTCTATTTATTCATCTTGAGATGGTTCCTGTTCTTTTGGTTCTTCCTCTTGACAATCTATGTAGAATAATTTCTTCGTGCAAACTTATGTCCCTTACTATACTTACTGTCACAATTAAAGCATAGGCCTTTTTCTCTTCTTTCATGTAGTTGCTGAGGTGTCAACCTTTGAGGTGGGTTAGAAGAAGGAAAATTATTCTCTCTGTATGTGTTGGAGGTGGTATTTTTAGTAGCCATCATCATAATTTTACTTTCAACCTTACTTGCCACCATGAAATCCTTCTCTAAGGAGGGTGGTTCAAAGAGATACACCTCTTGTTGACTGTTATCCTTCAAGGTTCCAATAAAGAGATCCAACAAAATATCTTCTAAAATGTTCTTCACTCTAAGACTTAGCTTCTGAAACTATTTGATGTGCTCTGTAACTGGACCTTTTTGCTTGAGATTTATTAACTGGGTAAAGAAGGTGTTGCTATTAATATCCCCATAACGTCCAATCAAATCTTCTATGAATATAGACCAAGATATAATAGAGTCATTTTTACGGTCTCAAATCCATTGGTACCATACAAATTGATCAGGCTCTAAATATAATGATGCAATAGTTACCTTTTGCAAATTTGGCACTTGGTGTAGATCAAAGAACTGTTCCATCTAGAATATCCATGTTATTGGATCATTTCCATAAAATTTATCATGTCAATCTTAGGAAGTTGGGTACCCCTTGGTGACCATCCCCGATTACTTCCATTACTAGAATCATTTCATCTTGGAATATTCTTATTCATAGAATGTTTCTCAACATGGACCTTATATTTATACTCATAAGTATCCTGGAACACATCATCACCTGGAGAAGGAGTATCCTTTGAATTTCGTATGAGCTTTGCAATATTGTCCATCTTATTATCCATATGTTCCATCAATTTATCCTGTAAATTAACCAAATAAGTTGTTTTCACAGAACCTTTCATATTCTCCTCCATATTATTATCCATGTGTTTCATCAAATTCCACTCTAAATTAACTAAATCAACTATTTTCATAGATCCTTTAATCATATCGTCCAATTGGAACACTAAAAAAGATAGGTCTTCCCTTTCATCGTACGTCATGGATAAGTCCTCTGGTGGTTGAGTGGAGTGTAATTTTTTCCACTTCCTTTTGATGTAATTTTTAACAATATAAATAGATGTCACACCCTATGTTTCAACTCAAATAGATCCTTCTACTCAAAGTTATTCAAATTTAAAATGGCATACCTTTTTAAAACCCTGATTAGAAGATTGTTTTCTGGCCGACTTGGAAACGAGGTAAATTTGATATTTCTGCTCCTCTAGGTCTGAAACTTAGGCCTGTTATATCCCAGTATGTTCTCTTTTCAACGTCGTAGGTATAACCTAATTCTAATGTGCTAGTGAAAATTTATTGCAAATATCCCCAAACTTCTTATTTTTGGTCCTTTCAGAAGAGCAAACTTGTATGGTATGCCACGTGTCCAATATTTTGTATCTGAGTCTGAAAAATATACCAAATATATAGTGGTATGTATTCTTTCCAATGCAAGAGGTATCACTCAATTTGGATTTTACATGCCCCAAATATGACCTTTTTTCCCAGAACACCTGTTTTAGACTAGTTTTTGGACTAGTTAGAAACCCTGGCTTCCAAAGTGAATATCTACGAACCTGTAACGGACCAGGATGTGAAAATTGGATAATATATAGTTTTTCCTTTTTATATATTAATTATAAGCCTCACTGTCTGAAACCATGTAGAAAAACAATTACAGCAAAAATTCCAAGAAGACTCATTTTGAATAAACTAGTCCCGAGGAAAGAGATCTGATACAAAATGTTATGCAACAAATTTCCCAAAAAGAGCAGAAATAGACCAAAGAGAGGAATCCATGCCTTAATAATGAATAAAAAAGGTGAATATCAATCTACTTCGAGGGGGAAACCTCCTTATACAATGTACTGAGTACACACGACAAGACAAGATACTCAAATGAAAATATCTCCTTATATATGGGAGATTAAGAGGTACAATTACAACTCACTGACTCAAGCTGACATAACTAATATAACCATACTAATGAAAATTAAAACTAATGGACCAAATCTAACATCAAAACTAATGCAATGCACCCCAATATAGGGGAAATGTGTACACATTTAGGGTTTAACAATATAAATCAACAAAAATGCACAATACAAGAGACGACATTTTAACGTGGAAACCCAATAAGGGATAAAGCTATGGAAATATGTTATTTCTAAATAAATAATAATTACAATGATTTGCAGACACCTATCTTCTAGAGACACTAATATCCCAAGTTTACAAGAAACAACTTGTAGGATCCACCAACCCCCTTGATTCTCTACCACAAACTAGAAGGAAGCACCAACTCCCTAGATTATCCAGCACCAACTCCCTGAATTCTCCAACACCAACTAGAAGGAAGCACCAACTCCCCATTTTCTGTATTGATGTACTATGCGACACCTTACTTGTCACACTCTATTCTATCGTGCAAGGCAATATTTACTACAGTCACACTATGCTATGTGCAAGACAATCCTAGCTTGTGTATTGTGCACCAACTTTCCTATCACGCTCTACACTACGCAAGGTAATCTTCATAACTATAAAATTGTTGCACTCTACACCACGTAAGATAATATTCACAATTGTCACACTATAAGACTCTACATTGCACAATATAATATTCATAACTGTCACACAGTCGCACTCTACATTGCACAATATAGTATTCACATCTGTCACATTGTTTCACTCTACACTACACAAGATAATCTTCAAATATATCAAACTGTCGTACTCTAAACTACATAAGATAACTTTGACTGTTGTGTATCCATCACAGTACCTACATTATTCCTTAACCTAATAAGTACCCGCAAGAAAACATCCCTTCCTCTTCACTAGGTGCGCCTCCTCCTCCTTAGAAAGCCTTCAAAAACATCTTCAAGAATCTAAAACATCATCAATAAAACCCAAGAAATCATCTTCAATAACCCCATAAAATTCATATTCTCCTTGGAACTGCATACCTTTTCAGAGATCCATACTTACTTGGATGGATAATCAAATGAGGAGAGTGCTCCACTTATTTATACAAGTCTTAAATCACTTTCTCGGCCAACATAACATTGTACAATATCCTGGCACGGCTGACCTAACATTCTGGTTGGGTTGCCTTTACAAATTCTTTCATATTCCTCATTCCTATGGTGTTAGAGGGACTTCCATATACTATTGGAAATATCTTGGAACAAGATTTCCAACCATGTAACCTATACTCCAATTTGAGCTGGATATCTAGAGTAAAAATTCCTTCAAAGATTGGGTATCCAAACTGGACACCAAAAACAATATTTGCAATGATCTTCATCTTGCCATCTCTATCTGTAGTCTCCCCATGTCTTTAACATTAATGACAACAATATATCATTGCCTTTCACATCAATGACAACAATATTTCCAACAAAAAAATTACCCAAAATGTATTCTCTACAAAGTTGTTTGTGTCCACGGTGATCCCTTACAAACTTTCTCTTCAAAGAAATTTGTCTCTCCAAACTATTATGTGGTAAATCTCTCTTGCATAAGTCTCTCCTCAAACTTTTTGGGAAAACATATTTAGGGATTATAGTTTTCTTTTATTTATAAGAACGTCATCTTAAAATTAAATTCCTGGTCTTTTATTCATTTGATATTTTGATCCAATGATGATAAGTGCGCATAGCCTTTTTTTTAAATCGGGATTACTGTGCACCAATAAGAAATGAGTGCACTGATTCTTTTTACTGACATAAGCGCACCGTATAAATAGTACGATGAATGAAAATATAAATTTTCAAAATTATAGCTCAGGATTTTAGTTCCCTAATCTAATAATAGTGCATTGGTGCTTTAATTGTATAAGTGCAACGAAAAAACAAGACAAAATAAAATATACATTTTTGTAAGCTTTTGGTTAGGATACCAGTGCTATAGTAAGATAATAGTGCACCGGTGCCTTATACTGATATAAGAGCACTGTTTACACATCAAGATAAAAAATGGAAGTGAAAACTTCGATAATTAATACTTTGTGGAGGCCTGTCCTTTGTGGAGGTGGTTGTAGAGGTTTCAACTGGTGTGCATCTAGAAATGTGTGCACTAGTGTGTTTACCATATTTAGGCACAATGGTGCGTCGATTTAGAAAAAGGCACACTGATAACTTAAAAGAAAGCAAGACATTGTCTATTTTTTAATCTTCATTTTAAGAATGTAGACCTGTATTGATTGTAATTTTGACTCAAATGCAAGGGAAAAAAGTGCTAAATCAAATGGTTGATTCTTCAAATTCTAGCTCGTTCCATATCATTCCAAGTTCAAGTTCTCCCTTTCCGTCAGTAGTAAGTCCATATTTATTTATTTTTTAATTGTCTAATTGAGCTTATGTTGTCTTTGCATGTGCATTTGAATTATTTTGCATTGACTTTTGCAGGATCTTGATTCCATATCAAGTTCGAATGCACATGATATTCCACCACTTCCAAAAAGTTATAAGGTCTTATCTAGAGCAACATACTACAGGTAGATGATAGATGAAAATGGAAGGCCACTTTACCCCACCAACTCTAACAAGGCATCATCCAGTAACCATCATGGACCAATGGTACTTCAACATGAACTGGATCTCTTTTATGACACCCCAGTAGTATGCGGTTGTTCAAAATGTAAAGGGTTTAAGGTGAACCCAAAGCGTGTCACATTGTCCCATTATATTAATGAATGACTACCCAAAGCATTTCATATAACTAAAGTTAAACATTATATGAACATCATCAAATTGAAGAGGTCAAAAGTATACTAAGTCATCATATATTTTTTACCATCCCACTCTAGATCAATTTCATACATTCAACCATCACTCAACTTTACTTTCAAGTGAACAAATTTCCATCAACAATATTAACTTATTGATGTTCATGGCATTTCATGAACATCAATTCTTCAATGCAAGCAATATAAGAAGAATTACCTTAATCATAAATTATTAATTTATATGCATTCTAGAACATACAACAATGCAATTAGCATTAAGATTTCATTTATATTTTTAATCAACATTCTCAGATAGGAAGGTGTTTTTTCCATTTGATGACCAAAAGTGTACATAAAAATAATATTTGTAAGGGAAATAGGGGTTATTTTTAACATTGATACAACAAGGCCTGTTATTATCACTAGGACTATACAATTTATTAACATGTGGATCATAAGGATTATTATCATGCAGATGACCATTGGAAAAAACCATTTTGAATCACATTGTTAAAGGCGACCATATTTTATAACACTACATTATTTCCAAGCCGATGCTTGTCAATTTCTATGTACATAAGCAATAGAAATTTTAATAGCACATGCGGTTAACTATGACCATATAGTTGGTTTGGTTTGGTCTTTAAAATTTGTTGTTAGAGGTAATATTTTCACAGGTCTACACATTGCTTCTTGCGGTTTCTTCCATGCGTGAAGCAAGGCATCTCAAAATTATGCTCAACACCTTTTTAGAGGCTTCAAACCTCTCTTTGGATAATGACAAGTTTGAGCTCTTTTTCTTTAACACCCCTATTCACCTCTAGCTCAGAATCTCCATAGTCCTCCTCTTCGAAAGAAGTTCGCTCCCCTCTAAATATTTGGGAGACCCTCTCCTCTCATCACCCATTGGACACAAGACTTGATCGAATATTCTTGCCAAAATGGAATAACGCTTATCAAATTGGGCCTTCGGATCCCTCAATCTTGTAGGCCATCTTATTCTCCCCAATTCAGTGCTCCGTAGTATGTGATCCTACCTCTTCACTATTTTTATTGCTCCAAAAAAACTCCTCAACGAAATTCGCTCCCTTCAAAGAACTTTTCTACGGGGGGGTCGAAATAAAAAGGAAGGGAATGGGTGTTGATATCTTGGGAAAAATCACGTAAACCAAAACTACTTGGAGGCCTAGGCATCAGGGATCCAGAGATTGAAAAAAACGTTGTGTCGGCCAAGTTGTGGTGGAGATGGCTTATCACTCCTAATGCTCTACGGGAAAAGATATGGAAAGACAAATATGCTAGAAATATTGCCCAATGGGACCTCATTCGCATGCAGAACTCGAACCTAGGATCATTACTTTGGAATGTAACATGGAAGAACAAAACGTTGATCCAAGAGCATGCATTTTGGAAAATAGAAAATGAAAAAGCAACTCTCTTTTTGGATGATTCCTGGTAGAAGTGTGCCAAACTCAATTCCCCCCCTTTCAGTGGCCCTGTTCTTCAAGCCACTGTCTCTACCAATAAATATATTGTTTCAAACTTTTGGAAACATGTTTCGAACAAGTTACAATGGTGCTCTTGGTAGGAAAGACCTAACTGACCCAATCCCCACCTGGACTTTCACTAGGAAGATTTTTGGGAAGAACTTCTCTCCATGAGAATTTATAATCATGATGGAGAAGATGTCCTACAATGGGACATGAAATTCAGAGAGTCTTCAACATCAAAGAATCATATTCCATATTGGCCAATCATAACACAGAGCAAAGGTAGAGCATCTGGAAACAAATATGGACCTAAAATCTTTGGACGAAGATCTCTATTTTTCGATGGCTTGTGGATTGGAATAATATTCTCAATTGGAACCGCATCATTAAGCGAGGCTTTGAGGGTCCATAAATATGTATGCTTTTTAGCAATGCTTCTGAATACATGGAACATCTTCTTAACATGTGCACCTTCTTCCAACACCTATGGGACCAAGGTGCCATTATCTTAAGACATATGGACATAAATCAAGGTAGCATCAAGGATACCATTGCCCACTAGTGCTCTCAAATCTCAAGTAACAACATTATCAATAGGACTTGGTATTTGTTCCTAGAATTCCTTCTTTGTGAAGTCTAGAAAGAAAGGAACATAAGGATTTTAGTAACACCAGCTTCTTAGTAGCTCAGATATGGAAAAAAAATTTAGTCATGTATTCATGAAACAATTATGGTGTCTCCCTGGACCTCTAAGGAATGGAAAGACCAACCCGAACTTTGTTCAATTATCCATGCCTAGGGCCTTCACCAAGCTTCATATCAATTCAGCCCCCCATGCTCCTACTACCCTCCTACAAGTCCTCTCACTTGGTATCGTATGGAAGAAGGATTCATAAAGCTCAATTTTGATGGTGTTAGCATAGGAAATCCATAGCTGGCTGGATATGGTGGGGCCTTTCAGGATGATAATGGCCAAATTATTTTCATATATACAGATTTTTTGGGAGCAAAAAAAAACAATGCGGCTGAATTGAATACACGGATTCAAAGTATCAAGATCACCACCCACGAGGATATCACCGTCTCATTGTGGAAGGAGAATCCAAACTCATGATTCAAATTCTCATCAGACTCCACAATGGTTCCAAAATCAACAAAATAAGTCTTATCTAGAGAATAGATGCCAAATTAGAAACTAATGCTTCCAATCTAAACAAAGATGTAGCCTTCATCCCTCGTCATGTCAAAAGGGATGCTAACAAGCTTACAAAAAAATTAACTCATTGGGTCGTGGACAATCCTTTGAAAGTCTGCAACCACTCTTGGGATTCCTATCTGACCGCTTCTCTCAAACAAGAATGTTCTCAAATTAATCAACAAGATTTTTCTCCCCACGGCGGTGCGATTCTCCTCTAGTCATGCGGAATGTTCATGTCTAGAAATTCGAGTTGGTGGAGGGGCAGAGCAAGCATGCCATCATATGTCCACCCCAAATTTTATAGGAACACGAGCCTGCCTCTCGTCACCATGGTTAATTCAACCATCTTGTACAACTGATCTAGGTTTCTCTTGTCCGACATTATGATCGTATGTTATTCCTTCATGCGACTATTCATGGTGAATAAATTTCGTCTTGGCTATCAGTCCACGAGTGGCTGCATCATGATGCAGTTTCTAATTTGTGTAGGAGCCTTCAAAGATATGGTTTAGATAGTTTCTTCAGAAGGATAACTTCATGGTATTATCATCATCTAGTTTCTATGTTGTTTAATCCTCCCATTTGTAGTGTGCATTTCTTAGTCTAGTAATTTCTTGACCCCCCTTGCGCAATGGTATATAGCAAGGTCATTTAGAAGAAGCTTGTCGCCAGCTCTTAGCAGACGCACATGCCTCCGACCATTAAGGATATGAAGAATGCTCATGATTACTTTAAACAACAGGTGAAGTCTGGAGCCAGAGAGCACATCTTCAGGATGGAAAATCGCCTTCTCAATAGGGCAAAAAAGTTGAATTCAAAGCAGTAAATTGAATAATTGGGGGGCATGGTGGAGAACTCGGGATCCACTAGGATCCGGGAGACCTATTACACTCTAACCTTGGGCATGTTGTGGAACATGAAAGTCTTTTTCAGTCTAGCGATGGAAGATTTCACGGAAGGAAAATTTTTCAAGAAGACCCCAATGACATACCTTTGGTAGTCCAGATTGTTAGCATGGAGGAGGGGATGAAGAGGTTGGCTCATAACTAGTTAGCAGCGGATGAAATGATTAATTCAAAGGTTAATGCTTTGGCTAGATAATTGACTAGAAATACATTCAACAAAGTGCCTCCATCGAGCACCACATCCTCGCATATGATCTTCTGTCGCTGCCCTCACGCCTATCAACACGATGCTCCTTGGTCAGTTAAGACTGAGTCTCCAAGTGATAACCATCCAATCTCTTCTCCTATCCTCATATCTAATGATTATTAGCTCTAATAATGAATTCTCTAATGTCATAATAGGTCTTGTTTTTGGTTTAAACAAACTCTTTTTTGTTATCTTGGTTATAACCCCCTACCCGTGGGGGGGCCTTTTGACAAATTTCTTCAGATTACTAGTTCTCGGGATTTTAATTTTTCTACATAAATAGTTTCAGAGTAGGGGTAATAATCCAAACAATGCCATATGGATTCATAGTGCAACTCTTTTGAAACTTCTTAGCTTTGTATATTATTCTTAGTTTAATATAATTTCTAAGCTTACCAAAAACTATAACTATATAGTTAATAGAACTTATAGAATATGGTAGTTATTTCATTGAGACCAACTTTGTTTCATTAGACTTTAAAAAATTAAGGAATCACTTAACAAGGAGTCCAAATAGATAGTACATATAAAAATGCCTCACTTTAAAAAAAAGGAATATTAAAATGCCTTGCAGTTAAAGAAAAAAGTAATATTAATTTAACAAGTTGTTGTTAAATGGAAGATCATTCATAACGTTGATGAAAAGCAGTAAAATACTATTATACTCTGCAATTCATGCTTAAAGGAAAAGTTTCATGGACATGGCACACTCTTATTTAGTGTATATTGACTTGCAGTGAAAAAAATTAAGTAATGTTAATTGAACAAGTTGAAAAGTTTTAATACTCACTTGCATTTAAAAAAGATTAATTAATGTTAGTTGAACAAGTTGTTAAATGGAACATCATTGATAACGTTGATGAAAAGTAGTAAAATACTTATTATACTCTACAATTCATGCTTAAAGGAAAAGTTTCATGGACATGAAACACTCTTATTAATTGTATACTTTGATTGTATACTTTGTAGCATATTTTTGAAATAAAATATTTAGCTAGATTATAAAGTTGCCTTGAATACATGGGTTTTATATAATGAACATTAGTTGAGCTATCAAGATTTGTGGGTGAATGATGAAAGTTTGTACAGCACAATAATACTAAACAATTTACAAAGTTTTTTATTGATATAATTTCTTGTCACTGTGGTTTTTTAATAATATGTAATGGAGAATACGTTGAAGTATCTTTTAAATTGATGACTGTGATTAATTAAATTAGAGGCATTACACAACTCCTACATAGGAGTAGAGATTAAATGTATTGAACACATAAGATAGAAAACACATCTTTGAAAGTGAAACTTAGTTATGGTTGAGACCTCTTATTTATGCTTTATTGTTTTGTGATGGATGAAGCTTCAACACATTGATAGTGGGCTTTATGGGATAAATCCCTTTAATACTGGAATTGTAAATCAAATTTAATTTCATAAATCTTTCGATATTGTGGGTCATTATTCAATCATCCTTCTCCCTAAATCACTAGTGCGTGCAAGCAATGTGACATCTAAGGTTCAAACCCTAGTTGTAGTTAGCAAGTGGGCACCACTTAAGCATCATCACATTATTCTTTACCTTAGAGCTCTCTTGCAAAGTTTATTACTTTATGTAAGTTTATTAAGATGAGTACTCTTTTTGGGTATTATTTTTTCTTTAATAGATTTTAAGAAAATTGATAAGAAATTAATTAATTTGTTTTAAAATTTTGTTTTTATGGTGCAAAAGATTAGCAAGGAACTTTTCTAAATCTTTAAATGGTTTTTATGACTTGATAAATTATGAAGATTAGTGATGCTACAAATATTTTGAATTTGAGACATAATTTGTGCATCCACTGAGCATTTCAAAAGAAAATGTTTTTCATTCTCTACTTTCTTAGTATCATAAATATTACATATTATTTTTTGCCATGATGTTTAGGTTTTGTTTAGCTTCCAATTTTACTATAAATGCCACGATAGTTTATTCATACTTTAGCAATAAGAATTGTTTTCTTTAAGCTAGTTAGAGTAGAAAGATACTTTTGATATTCTGAGTTGTTATTATTGGGGTTAATGATCTCTCTATTCTAGTACTTTAATAATATGGAAGTTATATTATTATTGTCTTACCACTATATTTCACTAGATAATGATTAACCAATTATTACTAACATATCATTGTTCTTAGTGATTAAGCAATAATCTTATGACAATAATATTATAGTATTAACATAGAATTGTTTTTATTATAACTATAAAATGGCAATATAATATAATAATCTTATACCATGATATGGTATGTTATTATTTTACTGTTATAATGATTAATGGTTAGTTATTGTTGGTCAATTTAATTGGGTCTTAGTACAATGGTTTATTATTGAGGTTAGGGTTAAGGGTTACAATTAATATAGTATCAAGGGTTAAGGAATATGGTTTATGGATTTAATTTTAACAATAATATTGTACAGTTTTTAAATTTTTTAAAGATTTGTGGCTCATTATTTAGATTTTTACAATTTCAAATTGTAAAAATTATTTGCTATTAAAATGCACATCATCATCAGAGATTAATTTTGAAGTTTCAATTTATTCTTTATTAACATTTTAATAAATACGTTTTAATTTATTTGTCCATTTATTATTATAAATTTCTTATTGTAGCACTATTAAAACAAGATATTTTTAAATTAACATTCAATGAAGATGCCACAAGGTTGGCTAAAAATTCAATTAAATATTTCAAATTCATTTGAAATTTATCTTATGGTTTACCCACTTGCACAATGAAGTTTTTTAAAACATATTACAACCATCCATGTCTAGTGTAGTAGCCTCATCTAGTGAGTAATGAAGGCTTGTAAATCCTTTGAAATACAATAAATTATAAGCAATAGAACTCAAATAATTGTGCATAGATTATTAGTTTATCATTTCGATATTTTAACAAAAAAAGAACTCTTATAAATTCAAAAGACAAAAACCCATTATAAGCAATATTACTTGGCCTTATGATTCCAGAATGATAGATCTCTCAATGCCATATAATAATTCCAACGATACCATTTTTTCCAATTGTTTTAGTACTAAATTTTAATCAAATGAATTATTCGTCGAGATTAAAAGAATTACCCAATAACATCATCATGAACATGATATGAAAAGGAATAATATAAAGACACGTGGGAATAATTTAGAAGTCAAACAACGTCAACATGAACATGATATGAAAATGAATTATATATATATATATAAAGTGAAATATACATATAAAAAATCAATAGAAATGTCAACGCATATCTCAACAATGAAATACACTAGCTAGGTTTTCTACCAAAGCCATACTCATCAACTACATGTACATCATAAGAGGTTGAGGGTACAACACTACCCATGTCATGTGACAACGCATTAAATAGAAACTGATGCATATTTCCATCCAGATTTATATCGATCAATGACATCAAATCTTGTAAATATCATGGTGCATCGATGGACGTTGCAGCTAGTGCACTAGTGGATGTTGAAGTTAGTGCCATAGGTGGTGGTGGTGGTGGGCCTGCTGGAGAAGGTGATGCAGGGGCATCAGGCCCAAAAATGACTCGTAGAATATAGGAAACTAGAGTCTTCTGGAGGAGAGTCAACAACCTATAGGAAAAAGCAGGGGCGGTCAAGTGCCTAGATAGTCAAGGAAGAGCTGACCAAGTTCTGCTCGAGCTAAAGGTTGGTTGTAGTATTGGTTAAGTTGGGATAAATTTGACAAGAGAAAGGTCAATCCGATGGAGGATGCATAGCAGTTGGGGCAGACCAACTGATGGAAAAAAAGTGGTCGAGAGGTTGATTGATGGAGAAGAAGGTGTTGACAAGGATCGGTCAGACTGCATAGAACATGAAGAATAAAAGAGGACTGAGATGACAGAAGTTTCGCACCAAGCGACCGACAAGGACACCGATGGGTTTCGGGTGAGATGTTAACTGATTGAAGAAGCCAAGGCATAGAAATTCAGGCACTTGAAGAAGCGGTAGGAGCAGTTAATGCAGAAGTTATGGCGGTTGTTAGATATGCCATATGGCATGATATGCTTAGAAGGTTGCAGGTGAAGCATTGAATGCTCATAATTGAAGAAGGGGAGCGTCTAAAGGCTTCTAGAAGAAGATTGAGTAGGAAATTGAGACAGTGAATGAGGTTATAATTTCAGGAGAAGGAATTCTACACTCAGTGCTTATGGCCAATGTAAATTGTAGTCACATTGTCAAGAAACCAAACTGGATGAAATAGAGCATTGACTCTAGAATCTAGATTGTAATCAACCTTTGTAAATTTGATTTTATGTAATAATAGAAAGACATTATTGGTGTCATTGAATTTTATTGTGTGCTCATTGTGCTTGTGTTATGCATTTTGATCTTGAGGGTTGTGTTTGCATCAGTTGGTATCAAAGCAGGAGTATCCTGTGTGAGGAAGAAATCAATTCTAGCTAGAGTTGGGTAGCAGTTTTAGAGTATGGTGAAGGTCTAGTTGAGATTGGACGAGTGATTTAGTTAGGAGATTGGAAGGAGAAATTGATCAAAGGGGTGTTAAGGTTTGTGGCAGAGGATGTACAGGATGAATACCACATGCAGGCGCAGGGGTGACTATTAATTGTGAAACATTTGAGGATTGTGTTCAAACGATGAGGACTATGAAAAATGAGTTGGAGACTGTGAAAGAAGCACGAAAGAGGGGATTTGTGGCTGAAACCCTTGATCACAACGATGAAGAGGTTGAAGAAGAAAATGTTGCTAAGGAAGCAGAGGAAGATCCAGAAGAAAGTTTGTTAAAATACTTGTTAGAGATGAGGGGTAGATCCAATATGGAAGTAGCTATGTTGTGGAAAAAATTGCACAAGAGTGAATCCTTCCCAGTTGGTGAGGGGAAAAGCCTTGTAGGATGCAACAAGGCCTCAATATTAGGTTCCCCTTTTTGGTGGGTGAGTGCTCCAAGTGATCCTGCAAGTGGTTGTTAGTGTAAATAGATAAAAAAAAAAATGAAAACAAAGGACGAGAGGGCTATAGATGCAAACTTCAACAACCAATGGATGCCAAACCACTTTGTATTTCCCAATGGTCAAGCATGTACAAAACCTAGGATATGTGAGATCCAATGGAGGAAAACAATCCCCCTTATGGAGGTCTATTTAGTCCACACTATATGATAAGTGGCTTGAAGAAAAAATGATAAAATTGTTTCCCCTTGAAGGAAGGTGACAAAGGAGCTTGGAAAATGCTAAATAAGAGGGAAGGGGTGACCTATAAGGGAGCTAAAGTACAATTCCAATAGAATAACCTTGATCTTGGTTTCTCCTCTTTATATGCATGCCCATGGATTCCTTTTATAGGCCAAGATGTGTCCAAGAAACAACTAGATCCCAAGTGTGAACCCATTAACTCCATGATTTGGTCCCAAAGTACACAAAGGGGGGCCATTCAATGAACCTAAGTACATGGGGAGACCAAATTAGAATTCTTCGAGGTAATGGGGATTTAATGAGCCTTCAATGTACCATGATTTGTTGTGGTCCCACCATTTCTATCAGTCGCGCGGATATCAAAGGATTACCCATGCTGGTCAGATAGGTGCAATTATGATAATACATGTGGTAGCGCAAGTTAACAGACATGTACTTGCGTGGTTGTAGTTTTTTAATTGTTCTTGTGCAATTCTGGAGATTTGCGTGTTAACAGATGCCCCCTGATGTATGGGGTTCGGAGGATACTATAGAGTCGATAATGTATCATTGTTTCTTGTGTGTTATCTTTGTTGTTCTGACAGCTGCAAAGTGTGTGTGAACAAATAGGATCCTCCCATAGGGGGAGTATTGTTGGTGAATTCATAAGAATAAATAATTTTTTATACAAATGAGGCAGGCATACCCATGCTCGTGAAAGTTTTCCACAAGTGGCTAGAAAAAGAAGAGACTGAGGGGTCATATCAAGAAAATGCTAGCACATGGATGAAGGAGGATTCAATCCATGAAATAGTAACTGAACCTGAAAAATTTGTTACAAGTGTTGAAAAAGTGGCACTATGGATAATCATGACGATCCCATGGGGGTGGGGGACTCTCACTGAACTATTGCGACCATGATTTATAAATGTGAACACTGGTACCTTTGAGTTGTTTGATGCTCCCTGATGCAATAGATGTGTTGGAATCGAGCATAAGAGATAACACTAAGTTAGGGAGCACTAAGGGATATCCCTACTTAGTTCGAGGAAATCCCTTAAAATGATTGAAAGGGATCCCAAGGCATGACTGCAACTACTGCAACTCTCGGAATTTAGTGAGGTGACATCGACGAGAGCTGAAGTACATGATAATATGAGGGTCTTATCCTAGTAACCATGATTGCTTTATAACCAATTGTTGGACTGACAGACCTGACACAAGACTCGATGGTAAGCATGAGGCTCATGAATTCCTTTGATCGATGTCAACTTGGGGGAGGAGTACCGATCGGTAGCATTCTTCAAAATAATGGAATAGAGTGTGACAAAGGGAGATAAAATGCAAATGAAGGGTTTTGTTATGGACACGACACTGAGGATGATGGTGATTGAAAAAACGTCCAGTGCTGGGGAGAGGGTGACTCAACAACATCGATGAAAGGAGATCAAGGGTTGCTTCCAAAAGAATAGTGATGCTCCAACAGTTTTGAGTGGATTGGGAAACAATTTGTACATAAAGAATAATTGGCGGGGTCCCTATGGTTTTTGGGGTGTAGGGGGACCAATTTGATAATGTGCGGGATTCCCATGTTTTGAGTGAATCGGGTAATCAATTTGATGATGGGTGAAGTTCCCATGGTTTGGAGTGGGTCAGGGAACCTTTTCCATGATGATGTGGGGGTTGTTTTGCAAACATAAATACGGGTGCCCCATGAATGAATTCCATGCAGATTGTTCCTGCGGGAATACCTAGATAGAATTGGTTGCTTTGGTGGGTGGGGGGGGAATAGGTGTCTTAGCGGGGGTAATGGTAAGAAGAAGATTGTAGATGGTAGAGTGCTCATGCAGGTATGAGTGGTCGACTGTGGTTATTGATCGTAACATGTGCCGAGGAATTTGATGGCAGTGATTGCTGAAGGTACTGGAGTAAATGATGAACTATAGGTTGATCGTTTCAAATTTGATCAAATTCCTCAGGCATGTGGGGGGTTCAACATCATGGGTGTCAAATGATGACTGGTATGAAATGGTGCTTACACCCATTGGGGAAGAATTCTACCCACAGTGGTGATACTGATGGCATATCATTATCAGGGATGTGGACTATATGGTTATTAGCGGTAATGTCTAGTAAATGCAATGCAAACAGAGGGAAGGCGGTGCCTATATGCTGATTTAAAAATGATACTAGTGATAGAAGCCCGACATCCTCACTGAGGGATGAGTATTGTTCTTATAATGGAAAAACAAGAGGTCTCTTGTGTGTCTTGGTCGTAATCCTACAGATGCGACGCACATACCCAATTGTCGTAAAGAACATGACAAAGGTATTAACGATGCAAAATAGGGAACCAAAACATAGTGCACCTATGTGGTGCCTTGGTAAAATAGTTTCCAGATGGAATTTCCTGACGTGGAGGGAAAGCAGTGTCACAGTGTAGGTATTGGCATGTTAATCGCGGTGGTGCAGACACTTCATCAAACAAAGCTATGGTGTGGTCATGGCAAAGGGTGGAAGTTTGGATTAGTTTTTATTAAATGAGGAGTGGGGAGCACTTTTCAAAATCATTTGTACCATTTGACTCATGCTCTCTAGAGAGTTATTTTGTTGATTCAAGGAGATGGGTACAACCATTTTTCAAGCGACAAGAGCCAGGTAATCTTTAAATTTATCTTTTTCATTTCCATCCAAGTAGATTTATGACTTAGGGGACCCAATGCCCATATGATCGGTTTTTAGCCATAAAAACCGACCACGCTAGTTTTTGGGAATTTATCGTGCGAGGGTGTGAGAAAAAGGGAGTATATCGCATTGTTATAGTGCGAGATAGTGGGGGAAACTATACAATGCATGGGATTTGTGCGCTTTAGCTGTGCTAAATATCAGCACTACTATGTAAGCAACAAATCTCGCGCTGGTTTCAACGAGATTGTACTTGAGACAGTTGCACTCGAGCATGGATGAATAAAACATATCCCGCACATATTGGGCCACGCAGGAAAATAGATAACAGTCACATGACGTGCCACTTTGAGCACTGTAAGGGTGCGCTAAGCACATGTTTTGCATAGAAAACCCACGTGGGGTAGGTCATTTGGACTTGGTCTAGTATTTTCTTGAGATAGATACTGATGTTTGACTTGTTTGTGCTTGCAGATGGAGATGGCCTATGTGGAGTGGGGAGAGCTCATTTATGAGTATTTTGAAGTGGTGGTGAGAGGGGATCTCATATCCACCCAAACACTAACTGATGCAGGGCTCCTGATTTTTTTTGGGTGCCCTTTCCTGAGGTCATCAGAGTACATGCTACAGGAGCTGATCGGTATGTGGGATCCCAATAAGTCGGTATTTCGTGTAGGGGGGACCTGAGAATTACTGCTCATGACATATACTTTTTGACCGGGTTAAGTCATTGGTGGACTCCAGGAATGTGTACCTATTTGAGGTAGCTATACCAGAAGTATACTTTAATTATCGACCAGGGAACGTACAAACTTGAGAGGTACTCGACACTGTATGTGCACTATAAGATGGTATTTTGTCGTTTCTAAGTATCCTAGAGAATATCCTAAGACAGTTGGAAGTGTTGTATCCTAGAGAATATCCTAAGACAGTTGGAAGTGTTTTTCTATGGATACAGGAAAGTAAGGGAATGCTCAAAAAGCTTTGGAAATTCTATTCTATGTACGCAGCACACAAAAGCATGTAAATCCTATTTTATTAAATCAAATGCTGAAAGCAAATAAATCCTATTTTATCAAATTGAATGTTGAAAGCAAATAAATTCTATTTTAACAAATTGAATGTTGAAAGCAGATAAATCCTATTTTATCAAATTGAATGCTGAAAGCAAATAAATCCTATTTTATTTAATCAAATGCTGAAAGCAGATAAATCCTATTTTATTAAATCAAATGCTGAAAGTAGGTAAATCCTATTCTATCAAATTGAGAAAGGGAAGCCTGCATAACTTTTATCTAAGAAGCTTGAATCTAATCTAAAAGAGGGCAAAGGTCCATTCTATCAATAATCACAAATTATTATCTTGGAAGCACGAAAACATAGATCTGGTCTTTATCTAGAAATGCTATAGAAAAATGGAAATTCAAATATGAAATTTTCCTGCGCGGATGGCATGCACAGGACTACAGACGGTGCACTACAGAACTACAGACGCAATGTTATTGAACTACAGAAAGAAAAGTGCTTGTGCTGAAATCGAAATCTGATATTTGAATGAATGTTGAAGTAAATTCACGCCAATGATGATGGAAATAATTAATAGAATGCATGAGAAATACCTGAAACAAAGCACGAAACTCCTTATCTATGTATTGAGGGGGCCCTCCCTGAGGGAAAGAAACTTATGAACTCACAAGATTAATAGAGCGTTGGTCTTTCATTATCAGTTCATAAATCCATGTTACAAAAAATGTAAAACAAAGATGTATCAACGACGAAAATGTTGAAGATTGTCTTTCGAAAATGTCTCCAAACCCCCTGCTAATCAAGAGGTCCCTATTTATCATTACTTCTAACCTAGCTCTACATTGAAAATAACGATCCTGGTTAACAGGATTCTTTCCTATAAATTAGGAGAAAATGGGATCTTTGTGTCTCTTGTGATCTCCAGTTTGGAGCTTGGTCACTTGTTATTCTTCTTGGTCACCTGCACCCTGCTCACACATGCCTTCACTCATATGATTAGTAAGTAAAAACACTAAAACATAAGAAAAGATAATCGCTAAATTACTTCATTTAATCATCAACCAAAATATATTCTCCCCTACAAAGAGAAGTGCTTTCTTATCCTTTCTTTGTTTATGTGTGGCATAAAAGGAATCTATGGAGTACCTATATACTGGGCTCATCAGTCATCACAAAGTGCAGGATCCGATTCATCTGGCTCTAGGGGGGTCATACGATCCATGGGTTGATTGACTAGTACTGTGGTGGTAATTCGCGTGCTCTGGAATCTAGGAAGATATTGGTTAGTGACATGATCAGTCTAATAGTGAGGGCGATATATACTACTGTGCTGAGGGTGATGCGAGTGTCATCCATACATAGAGTTACGGGTGGCCAATTGTTGCTTGTGGAGAGGGTCATAGTTGGCTGGAAGGTGGC
Source organism: Larix kaempferi (assembly GCA_027924585.1). NCBI lineage: Eukaryota > Viridiplantae > Streptophyta > Pinopsida > Pinales > Pinaceae > Larix > Larix kaempferi. Next base: position 8,255,467 of record BSBM01000866.1, read on the forward strand.
TTAGGGTCCTATGCTCTGGGACAGTATGATGGAGCAGCTATCTGAGCTACGCAGGGGTGGTAGTAGGAGGAGCTTTTTCTATGGGAGTGTTTTTTGCTCCTATTTCTTGGAGAGGTACCCCACGTCGATTATGGTGGTTGTGGTTCCTCCTAGAGAGCCACGAGAGCCCCGCATGGCTTTCTGGGGGGAGGTGATTCCTCACCTTGGTGGTGGCGAGGTAGGAGCATCCTACACACACATTTTATGCTAGTGTGGTCGTATCATATTGATATGATGGAGCGATACCCATGGAGAGGTATGGACTTCACCGTAGATCTAGAGTTACCATAGCCGATTCATGGCTAGGATGATTCAGGTACACATCATGTTTTGTCATTACATCTATTTTTGTACATCATTTATGATAATGCACATACTTTATGACATATGTATTGATGGGATTAATTTGATTGGTGATGCAGATGTTGGACCAATGCCTCCTTCCCATAGGGTTCATCATTTTCACCACCGTGATGGGGGTGTGGGACCTACAAGACCTGTCAGGGAAGTCAAAAGGGACAGTGTGGGTGGTATAGTTGTTGGTGGGGTTTCTCTTGTTGGGGGAGCGACCGGTGTGGGGGATTTGGTAGCCTCATTGGTAGAGTTGGAGAGGAGACTCAGTGAGATAACTATGAGGATTGACGAGCACAAGGTCGTTGAGATGGACAATGAGGAGATGGCATGGACATTGCAGCTCCCAGCGGTCTGTGGGCCCAACTGGCATCAGGTGATGTGACGAATAGTGGTGGCATGTCATGTGGCCCGAGAGGCCCAGGGAGGACAACAACCTAGGCAGAGAACACAGCCAGGACCAAGAATGATGTGGGGACCAAGTCTGAAGGTAGCAAGGGGTGAGGCTACGCAACCTTTATCTATTATGGGGCCTCATGACCCGCTTGCCGGAGGAGTAGCCTGATTGCTAGGCTCGGTATGTTTTTTGTATTTTGGTGGGTTGAGGGCCCTTTGATGTACATCTATTTTGATGGAGCCTATGGGAGGCGGTTTTATGATGTATCTCCCATAAGGCTCATGATTCTTGTGTATATGCCCCTGAAGGGCCATTTTTTATACATGACACATATTTTTTTATAATACACACACACACACACACACATATATACCTATTTGGCGGCACATGTATGGTCTCATGTTTATATGTGTTCATGTATCTTGGATGATGATTATGCTTTCTATATGTTGATGTGATCTATGTGTAGTAGTAGGTATTGAATCATTTGATACAGATGGTTATCGACATATGATGCATGGTTATGATGATGTTAATGATATATATAATGCATAGAGATAGGTGTTTACACATGATATATATATATGTGTGTGTGTGTGTGTTTTGGTTGGATCTATAGGATTAGGAAGTCGCTTGATGTATCAGGTGCCAGTTCAAGACCTCATTGGAAACAGAGTCGGCAAATGCATTGGCATATCTCAGGATATGCGTGAAAGTAATGGTTTCAATTTTTTAGATGAGAATGCACGCTCACGGGAACTTGAGGAAGAGGAGGGGATTGAGGACACGAAACACATTGTTTAGTTGCGAGACAACTAGTTGAGAATCTAGGTGTACTTGCATATGGTGTATGCCAAGGTGGATGGCGTTACTTAAGAGTCCAATGATGGCATCATATTTGTCTTGGTTGTTGGTGAGTGCCCCCAAAAAAACTCCACTGGTGTGGTATAGGACATGGGAGGGGGACTAAATAGCCCAAGTAGTTGATGCAAGATTCTTGGACCATCGAATTGCATCGTCTACATAGCCAATATAGATGTCTGTTCAAGAGGTAATCTGCATAAACAAAATATGGACTTATTCTCAATCAAAAAGGGATTGAAAATAATATATAAAATGCTAGTTTGTGTAAGCTAAACAATGTAAAAAGGGGAAAAATGGGTTTTACCCTTCCTTGTGGTGGGGGCCATTAAATGTTGGAACTTAGGGTGGCACTAGGGTGGTATCATACTCATTGGTGAGTATCCAACATTTGTAGGGGATTCCTAAGTGCTTTCTAAACACCTAGAAATGCTTGTAGAGGATCCAAGTTGTCCTCAGAAGACAAGGAATCATCACTAGTTAGTAAATCGGCCAAAGAAGATACAATATCGATGGTATCTAGTAAAGGGGAAACAAATTCCTTAGTGGGTAAGTCTTATGAGACTATGATGAGGCCAGTAATTTGATCTTGGAGTCTCATGAGTTCGGGATGGGCTTCTCGTTCGACGCGTAAAATGGGACATTGGAATGAAAAGTGTGAAGTATTATCGTAGGACCGTCATGGGCATGGTACTCAGGCACATAGAGGTGTCTGTGCCTCCAGGAAGTTGACTTGATCCAAAATGGTTGTGATGGCCTTGGAAGGGATCATGTGCGTATGATTCCTGCAGGAGGAGAATCCATTATGTGGTGTTGTCATTGTAATATTTGTAGGTTGAGAGTCTTGCGACGTCGTAGGCTCCACAATGGGAACTACTGTAAGGGCATGTTTTGAGGGAGGAGCAATTGGTGTTGTCGTTGATGTAGTGACCACATTGATGGAAGCTACTACTTGGGTTTTCAAAAAAGATTTCTCAACCATCGCTTGAGTGATGCAAATGGTCTCCAAAGCATCTCGAAATCAAGGGATATCGAGACAATGGTGTGTGTAATGCCCAAACTGTGAACAAATTGAACATGCATTATTTGTACACAATGATTTGGACTTAGGTGTGGGCGATGATGACATTCCCCCTTCTACTGACGGTGAATCATGGGTCACACTAACTGGGGTACTGACCAATTTCTTGATATTTGGAAAGTTGGGGCACAGGTTGGTCGCATGGCCTTGTTTCCTGCAAAGAGAACATGGTGGACTGACTCTCTGTGTAAGGGTATTGGTCATTAGTGGGGATTTTAACCATTGTTTGTTGATGCCCCCTACTTTCGGCTGAGTGACCCCCAAGGATTTAGGTGTAGGGTTGGGTAGGAGGGCTCCTTTCAACTTAGGTTGTTTAATTCCCCCATTGGTGGTCTTAGTGGAGATTGGTTGTGTTTTAGTTGCAGATGTCATAGGTCCGACTGGAGATATGGATGGCATAACTGTCCTAGTAGGAGTAATAGTCGAAACAAGGACAAAATCATAGTGGGACACAGGTTTAGAAGCTATTTTTGGGTAGGGTGATGTAAGGTACCACACTAGAATACCCAACGTAAGTCTAGGTAGAGTCAACTAACCCATAACCAACATCCCTTGAAAGTTTGTGGGGGGGTACAAGAAAGGGATTTGGAATATAAGAGGTATCGATGGACTCAATGTTTGTTCAATTACATGGCTCAACGGTGGTGCTGATGATGATCTTGAGGGGGAGGTGGGCCCATTTTCAGTGGTGAAAATTGTGCATATTTGGGCATCGGTGGATGCGGGGATCTCAGGTGGTGGACTGGAGTATACTCCTAACAAGTTGGAGTCTTTTTATATGGCGGGGGAAATATAAACATAAGGGGTCTAATTTGTTCTAGCGACAATGGGTAGGATATTGTTAGGGTTGCTCGTAGCATTGGGATCATAGTAATTAAGTTCATCAAGGGTGACAATATTCCAATTTAAGGGAAACATCATGATACAGAAGACCGAGGAGTCGGCCGCATTCATGGTGTACATGTAACTATGCACCAAGAGGATGTGGTAGTCGAGTTGAGCATCGAATACCTGGATATCGATCGTGACCATCTTTCCCCCCCGTTCTATGGGGACATTATCATACAATCCTCTAGGTTGGGATGGCCTCCCATCATATGGAAGAAAAGCAATAGACGAGGGAACCTGATCAAGTGATCCCAATCATTTCCAAACATTAAAGTACATAACACAAGTGGATGTGCCTTCATTGATGATACACTGATGAATCATAATGTTTTTTACAGTGACGGGGACCACTTGAAATGAAACTGAATAGGGTAGTTGCGGTTCACCTTTGTCGAGATCAAAGGTCATGAGGCATGATTCAGAAGGATCGACGATGCCTAGTGCATTGAGTAATTCCTTTCATTGGGTTGATCAAGACTATAGCACATATAATATGGACATTACAGTAGGTGATTGAGCCAAGTAATCCACAATATTGTAATTGTGGGCGGCTTTCATATGGGGGTTATTAGGTGTGCGCCGAAGTGGAACTTTTTGGATCCATGGGATTTGTTTGTTACTTGGGCGTGGTATTTGCAAAGGGAGCCCCAAGGGTATAAGGACATATTCCACTTGGGGAGCTTTAGGCCTACCATAACCTTTGGCTTGAGTCTGAAGGTTAACATCCAACATGTAGATATTTTGGAAGGAGCCATCGCTGAAGGCGTGGGGATCCTATTGTTGCATAACAACCCCTTGATTGGAAAAGGTTTGTTGTAAAATATAGGTTTGGGATTGGGGAGGATTAGGGACCTAAGGAGGATTTATCAGTATCTTCTTCTTAGCTTCCACCAATTGTTGGCAATCGGGGATAAGAGGGTAGTGGTGCATGTAGTGACCATATTCTCCACAGATGGAACAAGAGTAATTGGTCCTCAGGTTGGCGTTATTCCCTTCCCTAGGGAGTTTTTTTATCCCTGCGTTCTAGTTACTTGGGTTCTGGTTCTTCTGGGGAGGGGGGTTTCCCCCTTGCCCCTGCTGTTGGTTTTGTTTGTTCTTCCCCTTCTTCTTCCCTTGATTTTGAGGATTCTGAGGATTTGTGATGTTCCAATGCTCAATTTGTTGAGCTTGTTGTGTGAAAGAGGGTTGAACAAGGTTAACCCCCATGTGAGGTGTAGGGATTTGACTAGTCAGGCATGGAAACAGGTAGTAAGGGTTATACCCTGGTGGTGGGATAAATGCAGTTTGCACTCCATAATATGTGGAAGTAGGAAATACTTACGCCATTTGCAATGTAAATATTTTTTATTCCTGGATAATGTTCGTATTCGTAGGACTATAGGGTCCATACTATAACTGACCAACTAGGGGGGTTGGTACAGGAGGAGGGGGTATTGACACAGGTGGCATGGGTGGGTACTGTGGAGCCATATTGAATGGTGAAGGAGTAGGAGGAGGAACCTTTCCTTGGTGGGAATGAATGGACCCAATAATCCCATCCACAGAGTGTGATGAACCCATAGGGGTAGGATCCAAAGACCAATGCCGAGGGGCATTAGGGAGGATAGTGTAAAGGTATCTGTAATGTGCATGGATAAGATCAAAATCTTGGGCTTTCAGAATGTACTCTTCCTCACTTTGTGGCATGGAGGTGTCTATGTCTTTGGCAATGGATGGTTGGAGTGATTTGATGAACCAATCCAACAAGAATGGTGGTTATATTTCGATCTTACACAATGTTTGGCATCTACGCCACTCATGGATATGGTCCGCGATGTGTGTAGATGTTTTTTATCGAAACTCAGTGAATATTTTGAGACCAAGTTCATGGTAAATCAGAATATAGAAGCATTTGATAAATGTGGTGGCCAATGTTGCAAAGGTGGCATGGGCCAATCTTGGTAAGTTCACATACCATTTGGCTATCGTTTTGGTGAGGGTGTGTAGAAAGAGGCGAAGCCTCAGTGAATCTCCCACTATGTTATTGGAGGAACACCATAGGTGGAAGGACATGACATGGTTGGTGGGATCATCCCCTTGCTTCCATTCAAATTTAGGAATGTCGGAGGGAAGTTTATCTGGAAAACATATTCCAACCACAACAGATGCAGTATGGTGCAACAAGTGAGTGATATGTGCAAGGTCAGTTTAGTGCAAGAGTTCCCACATGTAGGTTCTTTTTAATTACAAGTTAGTGAACTTGTATTTAAAAAGAAAATAACTGTGAATTCCCTAAAAATACCTAACATCCTTCCTCTCAAATGTAACCGGGCCTTCCAAAATCACAATTGACGGTGATAACGGGATCCACACACCAATTGACTAGTGAAGGCAACAAAGATCCCATTCTATCGGTGATGGGGCCACAATTGGAAACACCTCCCAATGACAATAACTAACTTTTTGATTCAATTGCACCCATAGTTGCTCCTTGGCGATGTCTTATGTTTGTCCACTAAGATACCTTGCGTCAAGTGTGGATCAGTGATTCGGCTTGCACAGTATAGTGTCATCTCCCTACAATGAGATGAGTGATTTGTAGGGGAGAGCAGGGAAACTATACCTTGGCTTTTACCTCCTTGGTCACGGTGCACTTCTGATCCAATTTTTCTTTGAACACTTGCTTACAGAAGTATTTCCATAGTACCCTATAAGTCAACAATGCTATGTTTCAAAATATCACAAATGAAACTAGATTGGTGGGAATTAATGGATTCCTAGCTCAATCAATCCTACCTAACTAAAATATTTTTTTGTGACCTCCTGTGGAGGATTTTAGTTGGTTGGGAATTTACAAAGTTGATTTCAAGGGTCTACTTTTGATTAAGGTGTGTAAGGGAGGTATTTCACAATTTCCTTCCTTTCTGATTCACCAAGCTCACAAGAAGTGTGAGGTGAAGAGCATACTTGGGGTAAAAAAGTTTTTAGGTCCCTTAGTGTGTGCTAGTGGTGCAAACACATAAGAGGTAAGCAAATTTATTGATGCAAATTAACTAGAAGAGTATAAAGTAAATGCAAATGGAGATTAACTTTTAACTCTAAAAATATGCTAATGGTGCTTTGCAAAAACAAAGTGTTAATGAAGTAAAAGTGTGCAATAGAGGTATTTCACACTTCTCACCCCTTTTTGATTCACCAAGATCACAAGAAGTGCAAGGTGAAGAGCATACTTGGGGAGACAAGAGTCTTTACGTTCTTGCTCGTGTGCAGAAAGTGGATTTTACACTACTTTTGATCATAAAAACATGCCAAGTAAACAAAAACAAAAGATGTGTTGAATACTAATGACAACAATGAGGCCTGTTGAAAGCCTCAAGGTTGGTTACCTAAGTAAATTTTGGGAGAGGATGACTTTTTACGCCAAAATATTAGTCTAGGTGAGATAATTACTATAGAACATGTAAACTATTGCAAGTTAATTAGTTTTGGTTCATTAGTGAGCAACAATAGGGCTGCAACATTGTGAAAAATATGTATAAAGCAATTAAAGAGTGGATCCGTGCAGAAAAAAATTAACAGACACACAGTAACATTGCAAAAGACTCACTGGCGTGCTGTAGTAGAGTTACGATGTGAAAAGGTCATGTGGTTCGGTTGCACAAAAATCCGCACAGGCAAAGATCTATTATCCCTGAAAGCAGTGTGCTCGAGACACCCAAATCCATGTGTATGTTGAAACAACAATTATGGCGAAAAGGAGGACTATTTTCCAGAGTGCGGGGTATTAACCTCTTCTCCTACACAAAGCAGTATACCATAAATTATCCACTCAAAAAACAACAACCTAGTTTAAGAGAAATGAACTAAAATAAGTGGATTCACCATAATTACTGTTGTGGAAAAATTGCACAATAGTGAATCCTTCCCACTTGGGGGAGGGGCAGTGCCTTGTAGGCTATAACAAGGACTCAATATTAGGTGTCCCTTTGTGGTGGGTGAGTGGTCCAAGTGAATTTGCAAGTGGTTGTTATTGGAAATAGATAAACAAAAAAAAATGATATAAAACAAAGGACAAGAGAGGTAGATATGCAAAATTCAACAACTAATGGATGCCAAACCACTTTCCATTGCCCAATGGTCAAGCATGTCACAACACCTAGGAGATGTGAGCACCAAGGGTTGTTGTGGTCCCGTTGTTTATATCAATCACACTGATATCTAAGGATTATCTGCATTGGTCGCATGGGCGCAATTCTGATAATATGCGTGGTAGCGTGAGTTAACAGACATGTACCCGCGTAGTTGTAGTTTTTTACTATTCTTGTGCATTTATGGACTCATACTACTTCTTGGATCTTATGAAGATGATTTCGATGGGTTTCATGCTATATGTTGATGACACTTTACTACGAAAATTACAGAAATGTCGCATATGTGTGAGATTTGTGCGTTAACAAGATACCTACTTAGGAAGTCTCAACCCTGAAGAATTGATAGATTGGATAAGAGAAATGGAGAAATATTTTGATATGGAGCATATTGAAGACCCCATAAGGGTGAAAGTGGCTTATTTGAAGTTGAAATTTCATGCCTCATTATGGTGGGACAATGTACAGGATTACATAGTTAAGAAAGGAAAGGATAACATCAAAACTTGGGACATAATGGTTGCCAAGTTGAAGGAAAAATTTATTCACCAAGGACCAAAGTCCATGGTGAATCCTATGGTATCGTGGAGTTGCATTGAAGGATCCTCTCTTCATACGTTGTGTTTGAACCATAAAATCATTGGACCTACACCCTATGGAGACTTTGTACAACTACACTGAGTTGGATCACTGCATTAAGTATTGAGTGAAGACTTAAACCCTAGACTATATCCAAGTGCACAGGCTCTCTCCAATCTAGATTAGGTTTGTTGAGAAGGTTGCATAGGAGTGGTCTGCACTCTTTTTGTAGTGTGAATTTCTACATTGACACTACTTGTATTTTGACTACGATAAAATCCTGGAAAAACATGGATATAAGCTTGGAAGAGCGTGGATACAATGGTGGTAGCACCCATGACTTGAGAAATTCCACCTTTCAATAGATATGATATTGACACCGAACAATGGTTCGAAGAGCTATTCCCACAACAAACTATAGAATGGCAAGACCATGATGTGAGCTAAAGAACTATTTCTTCCATCCCCCAAGCTTGTGACCTAATGAGAGTGGGTTCTCTTGAAGTTGTGTTCTTATTCTACACAAAGTGGTAAGACTGCTCTTGGACTGAATCAACAAGTCTACATGTCAATAATTTCTTGAAGATTTTGAGTGACCATTGAGGATCGTTGGTGTGATTTCTCTCTCTGTTATTGCTGCATTTTCATGAACTGATGGGGTGAGACTCCGTTGAAGTATGAGTTATGTATTGAACACTACTATAGAGTTGTGTATTGAAGACTACTATACATTGGAGTTACTGTGATTTATCTGTATTGACCCTAAAGACTTGTAAATGCATGCATTATTTGTTTGTTGAAAAACTCCACCAAGATATTGTTGGGCAATTCATGTCTCACTTCCTCTCCAAAGCATTTATGCTCTAGTTGGTAAAAAGTACCAGCCATTGTTTGACTACTTTTGGAGCTATTAGATGTTGTAACGAATGATAGATGTACTGGCGTTATGCACTATGCTCCTGCCTTTGGATAAGATGATTATCTTGTTTTCTCATACGTAAATATTGTGAAGAAGTGAGAGGGTCTTATAATCCCAGTTATGATGGATACCCTGGACATATTGCCTTGTCCATATAGTTCTATATGCATATTTCTTATTATATCAAGAGTTGGATATATTGTTTGGGACTATGTCTCATTGCTACGTTGTGGAGCAACATACATTGTTTTGGAGACTACGAGAGAGTGATCTATGTGTGGATTAATTTATGCCTATGCTTGAGACATGACGCCATTTTGAATTCATCTCTGCATTGTGAGGAGACAATACCCAACATTGAGGAGAATTATTTTTTATGACTAAAGGTTGCATCTCGTTTGCTAACCAGAATGTGGAGCCTAAAATATTATATCCTTCTTCATTGGTGAGTTGCAATTTCTTACCTTGGCATGGACTCTCTATTTTCCTTTCACCGAAAGGTATTTTAAGTTTTGTGCAGTTTTTTGTTTAACTCAACCCCTGATATATGGTCTAAAATACACCTTTGGAGACTGGCACCAAAATGGTTACAGTCATATAATTCAAAGTGTAGATATTCAGGCTTTAGAAAGGTTATTGGGTCTGCTTACTTCATGTTATGATATGGCTTCGAGTTTGTGTGAAAATATTGTGGACCTGTAGCTTGAATTATTTATCTTCATATATTGTGGTGTAAATTAATTTGACCAAGTTGAAACTGTTGTAGAATGAATCTCTTAGAGAGTACTGGAGAATAATATTTTTGTGAAATAGTGGTAGAGACATATACATTGCATTAGAAGGATTGTATTAGTTTACAAATATTCTATTGAAATAATAAATTGTAATATGTGGCAAAGACATAGACCTACACCTCTTTCTTGTTCTCACAAACACTGTTAAACTGCAAGCATTGTGAAAGTTGTAGCTAGTTGACATTATTTCTTGTTCTCCATAGATGATTTGGGACTGGTTCGGTGTGCCCATTTGAAGGATCCAATAAACTTTATAGTTGTTGCTACAACTGTTCCAAAAGAAGAAGTTGCAGAAGCATATCATCATCACTCAAGAAATAAGGTATAGCAGATTCATCAATTCAACATTCATAAGTGTAACTTGCAAAATGTTGTTTGTTTGTAAGTTCTAGCGTGTTCTTTGATACTTGCATGTGTTTTTTGTATAGTATCAAAGTGAAGGAAAAATTTGAATTGCATTGTATTTGGGTGCATTTTCAGCTGGGATCCAAACCCCTCACTTTTTGAGTTTGAGTCCACTAAAATCTTGTTTGTAAAGGGAAGAGTTGCAAGAATCCCTCAATTTGTTGATTGAGTCTACTTAGTCCTTCCTGCACAAGGAGGCCTCATATAATCCTCATAATGTCTCAATCTAAGAAATATTAGAGTTGATGAACACTCTAATGCTTACTATTGTACATGACTCAATCACAATCAACAAAGATACTCTCCAAATTGTTATCACACATCTACAGGATTCAAAATCCAAAGAGGATGATGTACATGACAGGAATCAACATTTTGAACTAGTGTTTGTTCAGAACAACACTCTCTTTGAAGATGATTCCTATCAGTTGCCAATACATAGTGAAATTATGTTAGAATATGTACAAAATGTTCAGTGTTCCAGATGCCAACATTGTGATCGAGTTGGACATATGAAAGATCAGTGTTTTGATATTCATCATTGTCAGCACTGTGGGAAGCGTAATCGTTCTTCTCATAGATGTTTGACACTAAAGAAACCTAAAAGAGTGAAACTTGCAGTAGAATATTGTACTGCTTCTTATCTTGTACCTGATAGGGGGGACATTATGTCAGGATTCAATTTTCGAAGCCTTGTCATTCTGACAACAAGAAATCATGGGCTTCATCAAGTAAGCCAGATTAAGCAAACCTGAGCCATATCCAGTTTCAGAGGCCATATTCCGAGATGTAGCCATAAGAAAAAAGAGAGCCATGCTCCAGAGTACTCGTCTTATTTGTCTAGTTTTGACACAATGATACTTTACACTCCTCACGGTGTTCTTGACAAGAGGGAATGAAGACCGTCAGAAACAAGTGAGTGAGAAAAAGCGATCTTGAACAAATTCATATCCATGTTCGATTGATATTTAGTTGGTTGGTGGTCATCCCAAAACCACCTATTTTGAGAGAACATTCTATTAGCATAAGCCACCAACTTCTAGCTAAATTACTTGGCAAAATATTGTCAAGCTAGAAATGTTCAACAATGGTAGTTGTTCACTTCCTGTTTTCAACTCTCTTTTGGTTTGTGGTCAACCCAAAACCACCACACACCCTCTAAGCCTTGGTTCCAAGTTCTAGACATAACCTATGAGCCTTCGTGCCAAGTTCGACAGTTTTTGGTTATCCTTAAACCACCCACTTAGCAGAATATTTCAGTTTATGCTAGCCCTTTTGGTTTTTGCTCAGCAAAAACCACCACTCTAGAGAGCACTTGTATTTAGAAGGAGAAGTCAACTTCTACTAACTTGCTTGGAAAGTTGGAAATGTTTAGTAGTGGTAGCTATCCACTTCCATTTATCCACCTCTCTTTTCTTGGACTCATATAAACCCCTTCATATTAAGGGGGGGTTTTGTTGGAACATAATCCGTTAGGGTTAGTGAAAGGTAATTGGGAAGTCCAAGATACCTCTTGGAAGATGAAACCAAGAGGCATTCTCATTATATAAATATAAATTTGATTAATGAGAATTAATGTGCTTAATGCCTATCTTTTATGTATTTGTGGTTATTCTAATTGTGTATTTGGATTGTGTTCAACCAATTATGTGTTTTCCCTCATTGGGAATTCAATATATTACATAATAATCATGTTTAGAAAATTGCAGAACCTAAGGAGAAAGGAGTTAACTATTCAAGAATTCACTGAAGAATTCTATAGATTGTCCATATGGTGAGGATAGACAAAAGAAGGTGAAGAAGTTGTGGAAATATATGTGAATGGACTGAAATATGCCATTCATGATGAGTTAATCCTGGCAAGGTTCAAAACAGTCAAAGAGGCTTACCAATTAGCCTTAAAATATAAGTAAAATCTCATTAGGAAGACCTCTATAGCAAAGGGGAAGACTATTGTAAGAGGTGGTGGAAAATTTATTTCCAAAAGAGAACGAAGCAGTGGGATGAAGAAAGAAGGGAGCAGTGAAGTAAGGAGTGATGAGTGTACTACAAGAAACCATGCACCAAAGTATAGAAGGGGAAGTGAAAACCCTAGAGGCAAAGGCACATTTGGAAGAAGAGGAGATTTTGGAAGAAGAGATGTCGACAGACCAAGAGTAGTTTTTTATAAATGCTGAGAATTGGGCCATAAATCATATGAATGCCTGGAAAACTTGCATATAGCAATTTGATAGGAGACCAAAGGTTGAGGGGCTAATAGAACTAAATATAGGACTAGTTCGACTATTGGGTATACTTCATATGAAGCTAAGCCCGAGGGAGGAAGAAATATGACGACCAGAAGGAATTTGTTACAACCTACTTGACAAGAGGAGAAAGACCTAATGAAAAGGAAGTCTATCTTCCAAACCATCGTCAAAATTGGAGGAATATGTTGTTCCATGATAGTCAACGGAGGCAGTCTCAAGAATCTAGTATCGACTTAAGTTATAGAGAAGTTGGGTCTGTAGTGTCAACCACTTACAAATTTGTATAAAGTTTCATGGTTGTAGAAGGGAAATCATGTCATGGTGTCTAGACAATGTTTGATAAACTTTAAGATTGGTAATTTTTATGATACTGTGTTTTGTGATGTGGTACCCATGGATGCTTGTCATCTATTATTGGGGATACCATGGCAGTATGACAGGAACATGATTTATGATTTCCATATAGGATTTTTTCAGTGATGAAATATCGAAAGAAACCCCGAATGATCCCCCTGTAGGAGGATAGGAGTATTAAGGGAAGTGAAAACAATTACTAGAAGAAAATAATTTTGTTATGTTCTTGTGAAGAATTCCTAAAGGAGGAAAAGAAGCAACAATGTTGTTTTGCAGTCATCCAAAAGGGGATAAATGTGGAAATCCCAAGGGAAAGGATCCCGACTGTAATGTACCAACCATGACTCATGATACACTAACTCAAACTCCTACAAGACTTCATTAAAAACAATGGATTCAGAGGGCTAGTTTTACTGGATGTAGGAAAAATCAAGTACTATGGATGGGAGGAAGACTATGATATATGATAATACCTTTGCACAAAGTACTGGGACCATTGATGGTTCGAAATCAGCAAGGCTGGAATCTACTACAATGCTCTTGGGAACCCCAGCATATGCAAGCTAGCACTTCATTATTAATTGAATGGAAGCTATTGGTGAAGGATTATGAAGTTAGGAGGATAAATAAACTAATTTTACAGTAAATATACAGTCAGATTGCATTCCATAAATTTAGATAAGGTTCTTATAAATTATCACAAAGATACAATAAAAATTTCCTACTAGAATTGCACAACTAGTTGGAATTTAGGACTCCCAAAAAGTCAACGAAGGCTCTTGAAATTCTGATATGGGACTTGGAATAATTCATATTACATATTAAACAAATCAAAGAACAAGAATTACTACATTTGGATCAAGACTCATTCATGTATCAAATGCATTATGGAAACTAGCTCAAATCTATGCAAATCTAGAGGGGGTGTAGAAAACTTAGAATATTTCAGACTTCTGCATTATAAAAGTTTATGAATGATATCAAAGGATAATAATAACTTAAAATAAATCATATGGAATCCAAGAGGATTCTTATAATATCCCAAGAACTCCACTCGTCTCAATACAACAAACTAGCACTGGAAATCAATAGAAAGGTTGAAGATTCAAACCACATACTTCATGACACTTCTTCTTAACTTCAAACCAAAATTGAATCAGCGAAAATACCTTCAATAAAATCATTGAAAATGGATGAATTCCATCATCCTCTAATGAATGAATTCCAGCATCCCCTCACAGGAAGCAAGGCGCGTTCTTCACAGCTCAAACCCCTAGATCTAGTAAAATGGCCATAACTTGCTCATCCAGACGCCGTTTTTGATGAGAAAAAAAGTGTTTCATACTGGAAAAAATGCTACAAACGCAATGGAATAGGTATCAATGTCCATAAATTCTCATAAAGATATAAAATAGAACCTCCATTTCTTCCCTCCAACATTGTTCCTACTGAATGAAGGAGTTGAACCGCACAATGAGAACCCTAACCAATGGACCAGGCTTCAGGACCTGCAATAGACTCAGTGATGAATATAGGATGTCATCGTACTTTCGTTATAAGCATGGGGAACATCTCCCAGCTAGGACTAGGGGCACATCTCCCAGGTCAAAGAGGCAAAATTGCACTCAATTCAAATCACAAATGATCAAAAGATGTGAAATGGAGTTGTAATAATTATTTTATATATTTAGGTGACTTGTTGAGAAAGTAATATGGAGTGGATAAGGTTTCTTTGCTTTCTGCATTAGCTTTTTCCTTGATTTCTGCTTTGCTTTTCTTTCTGCTTTTGCTTTTGCTTTTTCTTTCAGCTTTTGCTTTTCCTGCTTTTTCTTTTCTATCCTGATTTTATTTTATTTTCTACCTTATCCTTATTTTTTGCTTTGCCCTACTTTTTTCTTCTTTCCTTCCTTATCCTACTTTTCTGCTTTGTCTTGCTTTTCTGCTTTATCCTGCTTTTCTGTTTTAGTCCTGCTTTTCTGATTTGTCCTTCTTTTGTCCTACTTTCTGCTTTATAATGCTTTTCCTGAGCTTTGTTGCTTTATTATGCTTTCTTCTCCTTTTCCTACTTTCCTTTATTTGACTGCTTTATCTTTTCTTGTCTTGCAAGTTACCTCTTAGTCAACCTTATCCTCTAAGGAACAATTGTGGAGAATTATCCACTTTATTCCAAAATAAAAATATCTAATTAATAAAAAATTACTTCTACCAAGTTCATTTCAAACTTAGGATAAAAATACAAGTAAACTTCCTAACTAATTGATGCCTTAACTTCAGAATTAAACCCAAGTGCATGAAATATTCTACTCAACCCAAGGGATTGGTGGAACTCCTTCAATTAAGCATCAATGAGAGGACATGAAACCGACTGAAGTCGAAATAATGTTGGTCGAGTTCAAGAAAATATTGTTCAATGAGATGCCGACAGGATTGCCACTGATAAGGAGCATCTCCCACCAGATACACTTGATTCTAGGTTCCAATATTCTGAACAAATCGTTGCATAAGATGATGCCAACCGAGAATGTCGAACTGGACTAACAAGTCCAAGAATTGTTGGACAAATATTTGATTCTATAAATTATGAGTCATTGTGTTGTACTAGCTATACTGGCACCAAATAAATAAGGAGAGTGGGGTATGTGTACCGACTCCAGGGCCATCAACCGAATCACAATCAAGTACATATTTCCATTACCAAGGATGGACGACTTGATCAACTATTTGATTGGATCAAGGTACTTCACCAAGATCACCTTAAAGAGTGGATATCACCATATCAAGATCATAGAAGGAGATGAGTGGAATACAACCTTCAAGACGAAGGAAGGACTGTATGAATGGTTTGGCATGCCATTTGGGATGACGAATGCACCAAGCAGATTCATGATTTTTGTTAATGAAGTACTAAAACATTTCTTGTGGAAGTTTGTCATTGTCTATCTGAATGAAATTATAATCTTTAGCAGAGCTAAAGAAGAGCATTTCAGTTCACTTGAGGTTTAATGTACCCAAACCCAGATCTAGGCACACTAGATTAGAAAATGACACTTGGACTCACAAATGATGACTTGACATACAAAAAAATGGAATTAGTTTCGACAGTAGGAACATTCTAGAGGCATCACACCTGGGCAGACCATTTGGGTAAACCAAATGACCGAAGGCAATTTCCCTAGAATTATGTGGACTCTTCCACTTCTGGTGCACCATTGGAAACTATTGGAACACTGGAATATTAATTGAAATGTTCCCAACCTTCTATGGAATCCAATTGACTTGACCAACAAATATTTGACAATGAAATTGGTGACTAGGTGCAAAGATCGGAACTTGGACTAGTGAAGGAGGCAGTTTCCAAACAGGATCAAATGGCACTAGAGGCTCCCAAATTTCTATTCTTTGACCGGGGATGGGATCAATTACCTCATATTTATCTACATGGACCTTCAAACCAATTCTTAAAATCACCTTTAATAGTTAAACCCTTTAAGACTGAAAAATTGCCAATTTTCTTAACAATAGTGCAAGCGGTGAAAAAAACTAATTTCAAATGCTATCCAGATATCACGAATTTTACAATAAAATTGGCATGTGATTTCAAATACATGTCATTCAACATAATCATGCTTCAATCAGACATTGAGAGGTGCATTTAATAGTCAATGAGAGTAAAACTTGCAATATGTCATAGATTCACTAGAATTTGTAACATGGAAGCAGAAGTAGAGTGATTGAGAGTAAGGAAGGGATCTTTTTACTATTGTATATAATAAATATGTGGAACTACATAATATTACATCCATATTATTACACATGAACATCATCTATAGTTCATAGGCGGCGCAATTCATCATTCTCACTCTCTCTACTACTACAAAACACTACAAATTGAACACATTGCTTATAAGATTCTACTACACCAAACTGAAACTTGACCACATCATATTGAAGCTCAGATCATACCTAAAAGAATACTTTAATTTCTGCAATAAAAAATTGTGAAAAGAACTGTGTGTTCTCTTCCTCAAACTCTGGGAGAAGGATCTCATGATATCTCGACTGGATTACTAGTTGAAAAGGGGCACACCTCTCAATGTTGGAAAGGGGCACACCAACCAAGCCTATGAGAAGCACATGTATCTCCAAGATGAATAATTAGAGTGACAAAATATGTTAAATGGAGTGATCATGCTCCTTTTATTAACCTTTGATGGATTTTTCCTTCTTTCTAGAGTTTTCCTTCTTGGAATTTGAGCCATAGATGAGTTGGATGCTTCTTTGATAAGTTGCTCTTGCATAGGACCCACTTATCTCCGTAATTTCACCCTCACTGGAAAAAATTAACATATGTATATTTCTTGTGGCCTCTTGCTTTCTTTTCTGCTTTTACTATTCCTTCTTGAGCCTTATCTTCAAAAATATGGAGACTTTTTTCTTCTTTGGTTTTCTGTTGCTTTTCCTATTTTTCCTACTTTAGGATTCTTTTACTGCTTCCTTTCTAGATTTTCCCGACGGAGACAACTCATATTACTTATCATTCATCCTATTCATCCTCTTGAGTCACCTAGATAAATTACAACTCATAAACAATAATTAGAAAATTAATTATTACAAAATTGTGGTCCCCATCATTCTTTCATGATTTATTTAATTACATAAAATAACTATAGAAAAAATTAACTCTCTATTAATTAATTCAATTTTCCACTGGGACCCATGGGAATTGAATGGGTTAGTGGTTTGACCAAGGTGCCCTCATGGACGAGACATTACATTCCTCCCCGCCCAAAATTTCTTGTCCTCAAGCAATTGTAATCTTGGGTGCTGCAACAATTGCTCACCCTCCCGTGTTGCATCGTCACTAGGTAATTATTTCCACAAAACAAGATATTAAATCTAGGAGTGGTAATGCTTGTTCTTCATCCCCAACTTCTGCTCATTTATTTTCTGCCTCTTTCCTTAGTGATGACGGTGTAAAAGGATGCAATTTTAAGTGGACCAAGCCATCAACTCTACTCTTCACAATTTGCACCATACTGAGGCTGAACATGATGTCATGGATCCCATTCAATAGGAAGAAGGTAAAATACTCCACTCAAATTATGGTATTCCAAGTCAACTACTAAGAGTTTGAATTGCAACTGTATTTCTAAGCTCCCCGGTTAATCTAACAAATGGACCACCATGTCTTTGTTGCACCACTCTAATCACAAGCATCTTCTAAAGGAATAGATCTGTCTCCTCTGTAACTAAAATTTCAACCAATTTGAACAACTAAGAAGAATCCCAGGGTCCCAAATGAACCTAATGAATGCAAGGTGCCTATAAAAATCACCCTTGCATTGCATAGTCTCCACATAAGGAACCTCCTGAAGGATCCCAAAACAACAAGCAAGTGAATAACATGTCCATCCATCATAAGGTTCCCTAATGAGGAAACTAAACCAATGCTCCACATAGATGGACTCTTGTAAATCATGGTTGGCTCGCTCTCCAATGCCAACAACTAAAATGCTGCACCAATGCTGGAAAATGTACTCGTACCAAGCAATGCTAGGGTCCCATTGCTTGTACTGCACTCCAACAAAAATCAATGGCATCCAAGACAATCCATCATGCCAAGGAATGCCTAGATCCCACTATCTCAACTGCATCGTCCCAAACAACAATGGTGTCTAAAACAAATCATCAATGCCTAGATCCCATGGTTTATGATGCATACCATCCATCATCACTGTTGCTTGTGACAATCTGTCATTCCATGGTATGCCAGGATCCATCCACCAAATGGGAATTTTTCCACTCCCAATGCAAATCATAAACTCTATGAGCTTATCCAACAAGATGTGAAACTCCACACGTGCAAACAACACTCCAGTCCCATGACTCACACTAATATCACGTGTCCCACTCAAAGTGCTCAAGTGGAACTCCCCTGCATTGTTGTGCATTGGACAAGTATCAAGTGGCACAAGTAGATGCCACTATTGCTCACCATACTGGAGGAGGACCAAGGGTGTTTCCAAGTGATCAAAATCAAGTTGAGAAGCAGAGACACGTGTCTCTTTATTCTAACTAAGAATCAACAGAAATGGTCACTCCATCAAATCAACATTTCCTTTTACATCCTCAGGTGCTAGGAGTGAAGGAAATTAGGCCAGTTGCAACTCTCTACAAAATTCATCCATTGAAATAGTAGATGCATGGTATCCTTTGTCGGATGGTCCAACAAGAATGTATTGGTTTGCCTCATCCAAAGATGTGACTTTCCTCCACTAAGCCAAGTTGAGTTATTCCTTGCGGAAGGAAAATGCATTAACATGTTGTATGCCAATCTCCTCATGGTAGCTTGCTTGCGCAACTGTATTCCACCTAACATGAGCATAACTCTTTATGCAAGATATATCCATGTGTGGCATGTAATCTTCCACCCAATCCATATGTGGATAAATGGCATCAAATGGAAACCAAATGTGCATAGGTTGTTTCTCATCTAACTGGGCACTGTGAGAGATGTCAATGGAATCATAATATGTGCTCTCACCTCCTAGAGTTATCAACTCTGCAATGCATCTATCTATAGATGGATGGATCTCTCTGCTGCTTGATCCCAAGGAAATTATCTCAGTATCTCTGCTGCTGAGGCCAAGTGGAATGAACTTAAGTGCATCCTCCACAAAATATCCTTCCTCACATAGAGAAAGATCATGACCCTACTGGTGTGAAATAAGTGCTCTGCAACCAATCCCCATATCACTGATATCATTAAGCACTTGTATCACTGAACACTTCTCATGCTCACCTTATGCATGAGGCTCTTCTAATGAAACATGTGTGTAATCAGCGACACACATCACATCACTAGTGGTCTTGGGAGAGGAAAGATAATTTCCCAAATCCATATGAAGTTTCTCTCGTTCTACTCCTGCTTTGCCTTCAACAAGTTTGAGAGCCATGTCTCTATCCATAAACAACTGCAAGTAATCAACTTTTATCTCTTCCAAGTCACTTCTATTGATGTAGGGTTCAGAGCTAGAGACTATATCAACAATACCACTATGTCTCTCCTCCAGCTGAACTCTCCCAATGAGATCCTCCATGAATCTATGTGCACCATTAGTTCTAGATAGAAATTGCAGTATCCTTTCTTTAGTGACTAGGAGTTGGCTCTCCAAGTGACTCGATGTCTAATTGGAAACATAATGTGTGTTGTCAAATGTGAGCTCATCCCTCCTATGGGAATCATGCCAACTCCCATCTAAAAATCCATCATCATCGACGCCAGAAATTAGAGTCTCCCCATCAGTAGACTCCATCAATCCAATATCCTCTATGGGAGTGGCTGCAATCTCATGATGACACAAAGGAATATAGAAATCAGAATTTTTTTCATATCTTTGCATCACATCTTCCTCCTCGTGAGGTAAGCTCTGGTTGCATGTTCTTCCACCAAACTCTCTGGTTCGCACCCAACTAGTTTGTGCTTGTCTTTTGCTTCACTATGAAGCTCTAGTGATGTATGAGAGATTGATTACTTCCCTTCTTTTATATCTACTCCATGGGATGGCTCACTATCATTGAGTTCGATTGAACTCCTCTCATCTTCAATCCCCTTTGCAATGATCTAGAAATCACCAACAAAGAAGCCGGAAGTGAATTAAACTCCCACACTACCAACAACCTAATGATGGGATGTTGGGTCTTCAGTTGCACATAGTTCCTCTTCATATTATTCTTGGATTAGATTGGTGCAAGCATGCTCTTCCTCATTGGAGACCATAGTAAGATTCATATCTGCAACTTGTGGTTTGCTTTGCTTCACTTCTTCATTTGATTGGAGCGAATCTATGTGGATGCATTCTCTTTTATCTTTAAATGGTTTGTTTCTATTCAATGATTAATCATCTACATACTTGGGTCAAAACATATATCTTAAGTAGATATAATCCTTGAAGGTAATGGCTGCACAAATATCCTCACCCAAATCTAGGTACTTCTGGTAGCAGCGGAGCATGTTTTCACATGATTCTATAATCTTTGCTAAATATTTCTCAACCATTGGAGGATCAGGCCTTATGTCTTCTCTGTATATTTTTTCATAGAAATAGTCATCCTCCTCTCATGACACATGCAAGCCTCCATCAATATAGATGACCTCTTCTTCTTCATACTAGTCAAGATCATCATCTTCCATAATTGGAACAAGCCTCATTTTGCAATTTTTTTCTTTTTTTTTCAATTGATGGTCACAATGCATAGGTGCAGAGGACCATGCTATGGTACAACTATAATGTACCCAAACCCAGGTCTAGGCACACTAGCTCAAAAACTGACAATTGGATTCACAAAGGATGTCTTGACACACAAAAACCATGGAATTAGTTTCGACAGTAGGCACATTCTAGAGGCATAACACTTGGCCAGACCATTTGGGTAAACCAAATGACCGAAGGAAATTTCCCCAGGAATTATGTGGACTCTTATGCTTATGTTGTACCACTAGAATACTAATTGAAATGTTCCCAACCTTCTATGGACTCCACTTGGCTTTACCACAAATATTTGACAGTGAAATTGGTGACTAGGTGCAAAGATTTAAACTTGGACTAGTGAAGGAGGCAGTTTCCAAACAAGATCGAATGACACTAGAGGCTCCCAAATTTATATTCTATGAATAGGGATGCTCAATTAATTCATATTTATCTACAGGTTCCTTCATACCAATTCTTAAAAGCACCTTTAAAAGTTAAACCCTTTAAGACTGAAAAAATCGCAATTTTTCTTAACAATAGTGCAAGCAGTGAAAAGAATTAATTTCAAATGCTATCCATAGATCACGAATTATACAATAAACTTGGTATATGAGTTCAAATTCATATCATTCAATAGAATCATGCTTCAATCAGACATTTAGAGGCACATTTAATAGTCAATGAGAGCAAAACTTGCAATATGTCATAGATTCACTAGAATTTATAATATAGAAGCAGAAGTAGAGTGATTGAGACTAAGGAAGGGATATTTTTACTATTATATCTGATAAATATGCATAATTACATAATATTATATCCATATGATTTCACATGAACATAATATATATTTCACAGGGGGTTCAATTCATCAATCTCACTCTCTCTACCACTACAAAACATTGCAAATTGAACACTACTACTTCTAAGATTCTACTACACCAAAAGAAACTCAACCACATCATCTTAAAGCTTAGATCATACATTAAATAAGACTTTAATTGCTTCAATAAAAATCCATGAAAATAACTGTGTGTTATGTGAAGAACCTGCAACAATTAATTAATGAAAATACACGAGATAACAAAAATAACAGAACTCAGAATCGCTTTTATTGATCGCAGGCCACTTCGAAGGGGAAACCTCCTTTGAGCAAGCTCAATACAAATAAATTCACAGTACCTTCATTGGTCTCAACACAAAATTATATACTAATTCTAGGCGCCAATACCATGGGTCAATACCATGTGTCAATACAAACCACGGGCCAATACAAACTATGGATCAACAATTACTACAGGACGACTTACAAAACATATGCGTCCAACAAAAATAAGACACTATGGATCAACAAATACTACAGGACAACTTACAAAGCATATGCGTCCAACAACAATATACTAACAAAGTAAATAGAAGGGTTGACATGGGTTCCTAACATTCTCTTTCTCAAACTCCAATAGAAGGATCTCACAATCTCTCGACTGGATTACTAACTGCAAGTGCTTCCTCCATGGCTTTTGCTTTTGCGCGGGTGACAACCATAACCAGGAATTTTTTTTTTTGGGGGGGGGGATGGATAGAAAAACACAAACAAAAGCTTATTTAGTAAAGGGAAATTTGGATTTGGGAAAAACTTGGATGGGTAATTGGGGTTTGACTAGGTTTTGGACACTTTCTGATGGACAGGGACGCAAAAAATGGGGATTTCAGAAGCGGGGTGAAAGAATGAGAAAATTTGTCAAAAAGGGACAAGGAAGCAGAAATAGGGAATGAACACGGTGGAAACATTTGGAGGCGAATGGGTGAAAATTGAAGAAGTTATGGCAAACCCTAAAAATAGACAAATGTGAGATTTATGGCTTTGGGAAGTAGAATTTGGGATAGGTTCCTCAGGAATGAAATATGCAAAATGGGATTGCAGGGGTGTCAGTGAAGTTTTAGGGAAAACAGAGTTAAAATAAGGGAGATATGGCGAAAAAAACAGTTTTTTTTTTTTGGGTGGGGGGGGAATGGATAGAAAAACACAAACAAAAGCTTATTTAGTAATGGGGTTTGACTAGGTTTTGGACACTTTCTAATGGACAGGGAAGCAAAAAATGGGGATTTTAGAAGCGGGGTGAAAGAATGAGAAAATTTGTCAAAGAGAGACAAAGAAGCAGAAATAGGGAATGAACACGGTGAAAAAATTTGGAGATGAATGGGTGAAAATTGAAGAAGTTATGGAAAACCCTAAAAATAAACAAATGTAATATTTCTGGCTTTGGGAAGTAGAATTTGGGATAGGGTCTTCAGGAATAAAATATGCAGAATGGGATTGCAGGGGTGTTAGTGAAGTTTCAGGGAAAACAGAGTTAAAAAACAGAGTATAGAGTTTTTTTTTCAGAATGGATCTGAAACGAATTTCGGAATGGATCGGAAACGATGGGATCTAGAACGACTCAGAATGGATCGAAAATGGCTGGATATGAAACAACTTTTAGAATGGATCTGAACCGGCTTTCAGAATGGATCTGCAACGGTGCAGAAGTGGTCGGAAACAGATGGATCTGCAATGGTGCGGAAGTGATCGGCAACCGTTCAGCTGAATATAGATATGGACCCCAGGTATGTTCGGCTTCCTATCGGTTCAGGGGATTCACTCGACCACCAATGTTGTCTGACAACTTGCGTATTGGGGCAGTACCCCTCACTCCACGGCTCAGGTAAAACTGATAACCGCTTTGCCACAAACGACAGCTCTTAGTTTACCTCACGGGTGGGAACTACTCAATCAGGTAGGGATTGTTTCCCTTTTCGCTGGTAGGTCCTCTCAATGGGTCATCTACTTTGGGGTTCCTGTGGTACTCCTCACAATGAGTTTTAGGGATTATGCCCAAGTACTTCCCACAGTTAAGCGAATAGGGATTATTCCCAGATCCAAAGCTGCAACAAATGCGAAAAAAAAAATTGTCAGAAATTTCACCCAGCGAGCCTAAGAAAGTGCTCTGATACCAGATGTGAAGAACCTGCAACAATTAATTAATGAAAATACACGAGATAATAGAAATAACAGAACTCAACATCGCTTTTATTGATCACAGACCACTTCGATGGGGCAACCTCCTTTGAGCAAGCTCAATACAAATAACTTCACTGTACCTTCATTGATCTCAACACAAACTTATATACTAAATCTAGGCACCAATACCATAGGTCAATACCATGTGTCAATACAAACCATGGGCCAATACAAACTATGGATCAACAATTACTACGAGACGACTTACAAAGCATATGCGTCCAACAAAAATAAGATAAACTATGGATCAACAAATACTACGGGACGACTTACAAAGCATATGCATCCAACAACAATATACTAACAAAGTAAATAGAAGGGTTGACATGGGTTCCTAACATTCTCTTTCTCAAACTCCAATAGAAGGATCTCACAATCTCTCAACTGGATTACTAGTTGCAAAGGGGCACATCTCCCAATGTTGGCAAGGAGCACACCACCCAAGACTCTGAGAAGCAAATATATCTCCAAGATGAATAATTAGAGTGACAAAATATGTGAAATGGAGTGATAATGCTCCTTTTATTAACCTTTATTGGATTTTTCCTTCCTTCTAGTGCTTGCCTTCTTGGGATTCGAGCCATAGATGAGTTGGATGCTTCTTTGGTAAGTTGCTCTTGCATAGGACCCACTTGTCTCTATAATTGCACCCTCACTGGACAAAATTACCATATATAGCTTTATTGAGGCCTCTTGCTTTCTTTCCTTCTTTTACTATTCCTTCTTGAGCCTTATCTTAAAAAATATACTAAACTTCTACCTTCTTTGATTTTATGTTGCTTTTCCCGCTTTTCCTGCTTTAGGATGCTTTTACTGCTTTCTTTCCGGATTTTCCTAAGGGAGACAACTGATATGAATTATCCTTCATCTTATGCACCCTATTGATCCAACTAGATAAATTACAACTAAAAAATAATAATTATTCCAAAATTGTGGTCCCCATCATTCTTTCATGATTTATTTAATTACATAAAATAACTATAGCCAAAATTAACTATGTTATTAATTAATTCAATTTTCCACTAGGACCCGTGGGATTTGAATGGGTTAGTGGTTTGACCAAGGTTCCCTTAGGGGCAGTACATTACATGAGGCAAGTGTTGTATAGGTTGCATCAGGAGAAATTGTTGGTAAATTTGCAGAAGTGTTCCTTTATGAAAGAGGAATTAGTTTATTTGTGTTTCATTATTTCCCACCAAGGACTAAAAATGGACCCTTAAAAGGTCAAAGTATTTTGGAGTGGCGTGTGACCAAGAATGCCATGAAAGTGAGAATTTTCCATGGACTTGCTAGAATTTACAGCAATTTCATTAAATATAGTTGAATATGTGTGCCAATGACATCATGCATGAAGAAAGGAGAATTTAAGTGGAATGGAGTAGCCCAGAAAGCATTTGAGAAGTTGAAGAAAAAGGTGACAAAGAGACCATTTTTGTCTCTCCCAGACTTCAACAGGATATTCCAAGTTGGTTGTGATTCTAGTGGGATGGAAATTGGAGTAGTATTAAGCGAGGAAGGTCGACCAATTGCATTTTTGAACGAAAAGTTGGACAAGTCCAAGGAGAATATTTAGTCTACAACCAAGAATTTTATGGTATTGTGCAAGCATTGAAGAAATGGAGGCACTAATTATTTCCAAAATAATTTGTGGTTTTCACCAACCACTAGGATATGAGGTATTTGAACATAGAAACCAAGCTAATTCAGAGGCATATGAAGTGGGTCGAGTTATTACAAATTTATACTTTTGTCTTGTGACATAAGTAGGGTAAGTTGAATAAGTTTTTTGACACGTTAAATCGAAGAGTTGCATTGTTGAACATGATAACTATTCAGTTGAATGGGTTATAGTTGATGAAGGTCGACTATGAAGTCGATGAATATTTTGGTAAAGCACAGAAAGCATGTCAAGATTTGTGGAGTGATGACAGAACTTCGTATTTCTACTACTTCATTAAAGAAGGATACTTGTTCAAATGTCATCAGTTATGCATTCCTAGAAGATCAATTCAAGATAATTCGATAAGATAATTGCATGGTGGTGGATTAAGAGGCCACTTTGGAATTGACAAGACCAAGGTGTTGGTCGAAGAGAAATACTATTGTCTAGGATTGGTGAAAGTTGTGAAGAAATGGATACAAGAGTGCAGAATTTATCAACATGCCGAGGGATGAAGTCAAAATATAGGACCTTATACACCATTTTCTGTACTGAAGGTTCCCTCAGAACATATTAGCATGGATTTCATGTTGATATTGCCTAAGACACAACAAGGTAATGACTCCATATTTTTGGTAGTCGACAGGTTTTGAAAGATGGCACACTTCATTCGCTGCAAAAAGACAAGTGATGCCACAGGCGTAGCTGTCTTATTTTTCAAAGAGATAGTGAGACTGTATGGATTTACGAAGAGTATAACTTTGGACAAAGATACTAAATTCATGGGGAATTTCTAAAGGACCCTATGGAAGAAGCTAGATACGAAGTTTCAACTTAGTTCTACCTACCATCAGCAGATTGATTAGCGTACTGAAGTCATCAATGGAAGCTTGGGAAATTTGTTGAGATGTTTGATCACTGACTAACCAAAAAAATGGGAGAATGTGTTAGCATAGGTAGAGTTTGCATATAATAAATTTGTGAATAGGTTGACATTATTAATTCTATTCCATATCGTTCAAGGGAGAATTTCACATGGAAAAACCGACTTGATGAAGTTACCAACTAGGATGCAAAATAACGTCGATGCAAAGTCATTTTCCAAGCACATGAAAGAACTGGATGAGAAGGATAGAAAATAGATGGAGAAAAGCAATGTTGCTTACAAGTTGAGGGCCGAACGGAGATGACTACAAGCATTCAGAGAAGGAGACTTAGCCTATGTGCATATCTAGAAGGAAAGGTTCCCAAAGGGAACATATAATAAGTTGAAGATGAATAAAATTATTTTGTGCATAATATTGAGGAATATTTTTTATAACGCTTATGTATTGGAGTTGTCAAAAGAGTTGGACATTTCACCAACATTTAATGTTTTTGACCTATACAACTTCGAAGAAGGATTGACTAGTGGAGGTGATTCAGCCATCGACTGGTAAGACCAAATGCCAAGCTGACTAACAGAGGAAATCACATAACTACTCAATGAGTGAGAATTTGGTCGAATAAGAAGTCGGGAGTGAAAAGAATATTTGGTATGTTGGAAGGACAGAATTTTGGAGGTGGCAACATGGATTCCTGAAGAAGAATTCGAGATATTGAAGAACCGAGGGCATAATTATTTCATACTCATGGAGACCAATGCAGGGGAATCAGGCCCCAAAACAACCAGTTGAAGATAGGCGATTGAAGTCATTTGGAGGAGAGTCAACAACCTCCAAGAAAGATCAGGGGAAATTGTCAAGTGCCTAGATAGTCGAGGAAGAGCTGACCCAATCATGATCGAGGTAAGACGCCAATTATAGTATTGGTCAAATCGGGATAAAGTCAACAAGAGAAAGGTCAAGCCAATGGAGGATGTAGAGCAATCATGGCAGACCAACTTCTGAAAGAGAAGTAGGCGAGAGGATGATCGATAGAGAAGAAGGTGCTGACAAGGATCAATCGAACTGCACAAAATATGAAGAATAAAACAGGAGTGAGACAATAGAAGTGTTGCACCAAGCGACCAACAAGGACACTAATGGGTTTTGAGCGAGATGCTTACCGACTGAAGAAGCCGAGGAACATAAACCCAGGCAGTCAAAGAATTAGTCGGAGCAATTAATGCAGACGTTATGGTGGTTGTTGGATATTCTATATGGCATGATATACCAAGAAGGTTGCATATGAAGCATTGAATGCTCATAAATGAATAATGGAAGCGCCCAAAGGCTTCTAGAAGAAGCTTGAGAAGGAAATTGAGGCAGTGAAGGAGGCTATAAATACAGAATGGGTTTCAGGAAAAGGAGTTATGCACTCAGTTCTTCTGGCCAATGTAAATCATAGTCACATTGTGAAGAAACCATACCGACTAAAACAGAGCATTGAATTTGGATTGTAATTGACCTTTGTAAATTTGAATTTATGAAATAATAGAAAGACATTATTGGTGTCATTGAATTTTATTGTGTGGTCATTGTGCTTGTGTTGTGCATTCTGATCTGTGACCCACTTCTTGAGGGTTGTGTTTGCATCAAGAGGGGATGGTGGTGGTGGGACTAATGTATTGATGGGTGGGGAATATTCAATGGATGGTGGTGGGGATGCTAGAGGAGGGGGTGACGGTGGTGGGATTGATGTATTGGTGGATGGGGCATTAGTGGAT
Source organism: Larix kaempferi (assembly GCA_027924585.1). Taxonomy (NCBI): domain Eukaryota; kingdom Viridiplantae; phylum Streptophyta; class Pinopsida; order Pinales; family Pinaceae; genus Larix; species Larix kaempferi. Next base: position 8,284,128 of record BSBM01000866.1, read on the forward strand.
GGTGGTGGGGATGTTGGAGGAGGGGATGGTAGTGGTGGGACTAATGGATCGATGGATGGGGCATTTGTGTATGGTGGTGGAAATATTGGAGGAGGGGATGACGGTGGTGGTGAGCCTACTACATGAGGGGATGGTTGTGGTGGATAAGAGGTAGACACATGTGCAATGCTAGATGATCCAAAAAAAATTGGATCAAGGAATGGAGGGGGTGGTGGAGGAGGTGAAGGAGAATCATTCTTGGAAGATGTATCTGGAATATTTTCCCTCAAGTCGTCAATGAGCCTAAGGGAACTACCAATATGTCACATCAATATCATTATATCAGGTCCTGTATGATATCTCGATGTCGTACAAGCTCCATCCCATGTTGAGCCATCAAGTGATAAATATGATTTGCCACATGGTGATAAAGTATGAGACCTAACATGTGTTGCTCCATGCTAGTTCTATAGTTAGGAACTAGATCATCATCCTCATCCATGTATACATCATATTGTGGTGGCTCATCCTCGGAAAATGTACAAATATTTGAAAAATAGTGGACAACAATAATTAGACAATTTAACAAAATATCATAATCAATTACATGTGCATTAAATAAGACAAAAAATTATGCAACTACAATAATCAAAATTATATAATGATCATATATATTACCTCTGATATCTGGTGGCTTGTATTGCATAAATCAAATGTTCGCACATCCTCTCCAGTCAATCCTTGCATATGGATATTGTATGCAATAGATGACTAAATTTCGGTCCTCACTACTCAACATTGCCAAAACCTCTATACCATTCACCCTACATGTGATCTTGAGTTGTCCTCCCTTAGGAAACCCCTGCCCCCATATGCACATGTGCACATTTATCATAGGTCTATGTGGCATGCGGTCATATGCAGGCCTGAATGTGGGCCAGGTCACTTGAATCTCAAAAAATAGAGTGAATACATTTGAAGCAAAGGGGGGAACCTGTCTCTCCTACAACTGGATACAATATTGGTCTAAAGCTATGAAAAATGGTCATTGAAAAATAGTTTCCCACCTGATCAACCTAGGCGTCTGTAATAAATTCTCCACATAGTAAAAAATAGAGAAACTAATGCATTGTCCATTATTGAGATGGTGGGATATCATGGTAACAAAAAGGCTCAACCACCTAGCCTCCTCTGATCGAAATGAATGTAGCATCAACTAGATCCCACTCACCTAGAACTCACTGGGCTGAGTAATATCATCATTGATGAAGCACTAAACATACATCAGCTGAGTGTCAGCTGCAACACTAGGTGGTAGATCAGAAAAATGGGGAAAGTCCTCCCCCCTCGTAGATAAAGCTGTGCTAAAGTACAAATCCTCCTTTGTGGGTTGATACCAAATATCATGACCATCATTAAAGGACTGCTTGTCATGATCCCATCGATGGATAAACTCTATCAATGGCTTATTATTCCCCCTGAGCAAATTATCCTCCTCATAAAACTTGAGGAGGCCAACTTGAAATAATATATGACGAGTGTCATCAGAAATAGGACAAGGAACCAAATCCCTCTCTCTCTCTCTCTCTTGCCTGTCATACCCAAATTACATCATAAGAATCGACTTGAGGTGGCTATGCACGTTCCTGTCTCTGATTTACATACAAATTTTATCATTAAGTATATTAATAAAATAAAAAAAATCTATACAAAATAGGCACATGAAATACTTAATATAAATTTTAAATTTCTTTTGGGCCCAACAAACATTTTCACAAGCGATGCATACATTTTAAGTGCTCTCTGATTTTATTAAAGCATCATAAATGGTGCTTTATGATCTATTAGAGAGCATCGTTAACCTATCACCTTGATGCGCTCGAAAAAGATCACTTGTGGCTATTTTCTTATTTTATTTTTTATGTGTTAACGGTGCTCCACATCTAGAGGAATGTACCGCTAATGGTGCATGCGAGAACGCACAGTGAATGGTGCACAATACTACACACCATACATGAATTCCCATTTTTTTAATTACAAATTTATAGTCAGTGCATCTGATAGATCCAGACACATCGGCAAAGGTGCGCCTACAAAAATTTTACAGTGCGCAAAATAATACATCGGTGATTTCTACAATTTAAAATAGAAATGTATGTTCGATGCATGTAGTGTATAGAGATGCATCAGTAAATGTGTGTCATACAATGCACCGTTTACTACTTTGTGTGTGCCTTAGCACACACCGGGTGTTCATTTATACTGGTCTATGGTGAACCTCATCTCTAGACACACATTGTCAGTGGTGGGTCTAAAAGTGCACTCTCACCGATACACCAGTAGTTAGATGCACCAGTGATGACTGGAGCATTTATTTGAATAAAACCACGTTGCTTTTGACGAGGGTTAAACGATGTATTTGTATGAATCGAATGCACCGTCGATTTTTAGGGGTTTCAAATAAACATGTATTGTTGGTGTGTTTAATCTAAATGATGCACTAATAATGATGCTCCATATTGCAGCATCAATTTCTAATTTGAGGTGTCTTTCAACGCATTGGTTATTCATTTAATGATTGTTTAAAGTGTTCCTTGTCTATGTAAATGTCTAGTTTGAGGTGCGTCATAGTGAACACTACCAACAATACTTCTTATGATGAATGGGTATTTGGATGCACCAGTGAGTACTAGTGTAGTTATTTGAATATACACGCACCTCATTTGGCGTGAATTTTAACAGTGTTTCTATAGGATATGTATGCACTGATACCAGTGCATTATATTAACATACAAATTATGGTGTGACCTACAAACACACCGTGACACGGTGCAACCCAAGATACGAGGGAGCACTGATGGAAAATTTTCTAATTTTCTAAACCTAGAAAGTTGGATTTCTAAATTTAATTCGCTAAAATTTTAAATTGAAGCATAAGAATTGATTTACCTGGTGCCTTTCATGTCGAGGAGGCATGGTGGTGGTGTAAGGTACAAGAAAAATGAAAAAAGTGGTTTTTTTTAATTTCCAAACAAACACCAATTAACCTCGGACACACAGGAATTGGAAATTACAATGGTACGAGAATATTGTCACACGAGAAGCTTCTATAGATACGTGAGCACCGATGCTTGCACAACTCCACGGAAGCATTGTAACAGTGTAAAAAATGATTTTACGGTCGAGTTATTTTTTTTATTCTACCTTAACTCGGTGCCAAGAATTTTTACAATGCATCGGCGCGTATTTTTCAACAAAAAGCACTGTGAAAATATTTTTTTATTATTTCAATAACTTTTTGTGCCTTTTTGTAAAAATGAACCAGTGTCTATTTTGAAATATAACTGCACCGGTTTGTTTATAGTTGCAACATGCATCGCATAATGCATAGAGTATATTTTAAAATTCTAAATCATTTCAATGTTCCCAGTGCGTTTCGATAAAATGCACTGGTGTGTATTATTAAAATAAGAAACACACCTGTGCAATTATTTCAGATAAACGCACTGAAAATTTTCAAAAATATATATTTTTTAATATTATAAGTTTGCCAGTGCGCCTGTTTTGAAACGCTTTGGTGCTTATGTTTGTGTTGAGGCCCAATTTTTTCATTTTTTGGATCATTGATCGTGCTATGGTTACATCATTTTGCCATTTTTGATGCATCAAGTCATATTTCTCATCATTCAGACCTCCATACGAACTCAGGTACAAACACATTTAAATCTCTTATGAATTTCAATTGATTATCATCTTTTTATTGCTAATTAATATTAACTTAACACTTCTAGACCTGTTGGGCATATAGTCTTAATTTTCCAGGCTGTGGTTTTCATGTGGACGTTCATCTGGACACTAATTCGCATTCAGACGCTCATTCGCATTCGGACGTCCATTCAGCCTTTCGTTCGCACCCCAGAATTCGTTTGTTAGCATACTTGGGAGCATTGCAGACGCAAATGAAGACGCGGGTTTTGTTGCCCACCTGGCACGCATGGTTCATGAGCTTCTACCTGCAAAGATTCGTCTCATAACTTTCCCAAGCACCCAACAATCAATATGGCCAACAACCTAGCATCAATTCTGTCAAAAACGTGTTTGTAATAGGCAGCGAATTTCGGGCTCGTTTTCCGAGCAAATGAAGGCGAAATTCTAAATTCCGGCACATGGGTTTTTGTGTAGAATAGGCCTATTAAGGATATCGTGAAGAATTTAGTGGAGATTCAAAGCCATTTGGGAGAAGTCTGTGATTCTTTGAAACCAACTTGCCCAGAAAACGTGGTTGGTCGTTTTCTGAGTTTGTTCCTGTTCATCGATGGGGTTGTTTTTTAGCATTGAAGGTCCTATATTTTTAGAGAGGTCGACCACTGAAAGGGTCGACCTGCTCTCCATTGTAATCATTATATAAAGACACCCAGGGTTGTGAAGAATATAGGGAAAAACGATTTGTAAACTTTGCTTCCAGTATAATATAAAAGCTCTGTTTCAGCTGTTGGTTTTGTCTTTTGTTTAATGGTTGGTGACTAATTAAAGTTAGGAATGACCTTTATTACTTGAGAAGGGCCCCTCAACAACAGTGGTTCCATCTGTGCATATATCGTGATTTCCTTTCGTTTTTGTAGATAAGTAATTTCGGTTTTTAATGTGTATGTATTTCGTTTTCTTGTAGATGTTATTCAACTATTCATAAAATGCAATCTTTTTCTGTTTACATGTAGTTTGCATCTTCAAAATTCATACTGCCGGTCATTCGCACTTTCATTCAGACTATCGTTCAACATCCCATTCGCACTTAGACAGAATTTTAATTCATTTCCAGAATTTTTAGTATTTTGTTTATGCATCTGTAGTTAGCTAGGGTGTGGATTAATTTTCCAGTATTTTATTGTGTTCTGTAACTAGTTGGGATTCGAATCCATCTTTAGCATTTCATATTTCATTTCATATCAATACATAGATTAATTCTTTCAGTTATAGTTATGATGAAATCCACTTACACTTAAATTCCATTTTACTGTGCAGATAGGAAATAGTTTATGATTCAAGTGTAGAATAGTGTAGTTGTCTTTTGGCTCATAGTATAGGTAGCTTATAATTTGCTTTCAGTAGTTTTCATGCTTAGAACCTAGATTAGTATAAGTTTGCTTAACATGTTATCATAGATTTTTATCAATTATCAGTTCATCTCATTTCTGAAGTAGGTTCAGCATTTCATTTCCATTTTGCATTTGAACTTGTAGTTAATATTTCATCTTTGTTTACATAGCATGTTAGTACCCTAGATCTCGTTAGTTCCATTGTTAGTTCAGTCATTTCATTTCGGTAGGTGTAATAGGATAAGAAACAATTCTCAATTAAAATTTAGCAAGTCTTCTTTGATTCTTATTTAGATGCAGTAGTTCTAAGTTATTTTTATGATTTTCAATTAAAAGATCAGTCTTAACTAGTGTAGATTTGCTTCTCAACTTTAGGTTAGTTTGCATCATCTTTTATGGTTAGTCAGAATAGTTTGATTTATTGTAGTAGTAGTTTGTTTCTGTTGTAGGTCTGCTTACAAATTGAATGTGCTTCCAGTCATTTGAGTTATTATTTTGTACTTAGCTTTAGGTTTGCTTATGAACTCCAAGTTTAGTTTGCTTTTGGTGATTGATGTTTCATGAAGTAGTTTGAAGTCTGGATTGGCACTGCATGAGTTTGATAGATAGGAATTGCATGAGTTTGATAGATAAGCATCATATGTTTCAATTCCGAAATAGTCATTAGAGATAAAATAACTTAAGTAGTATTTCATTCCAAGTATTGTAGCTAGGTTCTTTAATGTAATTTGCTCATGGATGAGTAATAGTTACAATGTTTAAATTTTCCTGTAATTGGTCTATTTTCAGTTTCCATATTTTTGTAGAAGTTAAATTAGATTTATTTCCATTTTGCATCTCCATAGCATCTGTAAGTCACTTAGATACAAATTTTCAAGAAGATTGGAATTAGGTAGGTTTGCTTATAAATCATTCATTGTTGTTAATGCATACTTAAACCCTAGACTAGCATTTCATCTTTCTTTTGTGAATTCATAGTTAATGGTTGAATTGAAGTTCATAGATTATTTAGCCAGTTTGCTTTCTCAAGATAGTATAATTTCTTGTTCCTGAGTAGTTAGGTTACAAATTGAATTGTATTGTAGTTAGGTTTCTGAACTTGTTCCATAGTTAAATCTTTGGTTTTGAATAGTAAAATAGTCTTTCCAATTCCTAGATTAGGGTTTGAATGATTGTTTAGTGGATTCCTCTTCCATAGAGTAGCTTGTTTTTTATCAAGTCGTGCTTCCTAGAATAGTACTTTCTTTATATGTTGCAAATTCAATTCTTGTCCATAGAGTAGAATAGTATAGATTGATACTATTATGATCTGTTTGTTAGGTTAAGTCTAATCTGTTTGATAGTTTATATTTTTAAGTTTGACTCAGTTTTTCATTTGGAAAGATATTTAAATGTTTTCATTATTAAACATTTCTAAGGTCTGCATAGCCAACATCTTAGTTTCCCTTCTACCTCATCATATATTTTGTGACAACTCTAAGTGTACAAACCCTGGTTGATAATTAATAATTGGAAATTTAATAGACATAAATTATACCAAACATTTTGGCGCCGTTGTCGGGGAGTTGTAGATAGGTAGAATTTCCTTATGAAACTTAGTGATAGGTTGGTGGCGGGTGAGCGTTAAGACAAGAGGTAAGAACCTGTGCATCTGTTATAACCGGCATCCCCAAAACCCAGCAGTAGCATTAATGCAATTAGGTTTTGATTTAGTTTTTGCTTTGCTTCTCAGTATTTTGTTTCTTTCTTTTATGCAAAGAGTGAGTGTGAGTTATTTATTTCATGCAAGTGTGGGACTTATTTTACAATTAAATCACTTAGTGGTGTTGTAAGCGCCACCCATCCTGCTAACAAACTGACAGGAACATTCGAAAGAGGAGCCTCAAGATAACACATGAAGAACTACTTATATTGTGGGAAGATATGGCAGGAGAGAAGGATGAATAAGTTGTTACCTTTGAATTCCCTATTAGAGATCCAGGAGGAGTGGCACAAATGAAAAGCATTCCCCCATCCATTCTACCAAATTTTCACGGACTGGAGAACGAAGACCCTGATGAATTCTTATTTCAATTTGAAGTACTTTGTAGAGGATATGATGTTCAAAAGTTGAAATTTTTTCCTCTTACTTTGAAAGGAGCATCCCTTCGATGATTCATGATCCTAGGTGGGAACTACATTCAAACTTGGGAAGACATGAAACATATATTCTTGAAAAGATACCAAGATTATTGCAGGGTCAATGAGGATATCTTTGAAATAACACAGGGAGAAGAATAAACTTTGGAAAATTACATCGAACGCTTTCAATACAACCTTCAAAGATCAAAACTAAGACGGTTGGGGAAAGACACCTTGAAGATACTTTTACTCAAAGGAATAAAAAATGAATATTTAGAAATCCTAAATCTGATGGGAGCAAGTGATGTATTTCAGTTACCATATGATGATGCTTGTGAATTATGTAGAAGGTGTTTAAGAGGAAAATTCAAGACTGGTAAGAATATACCCTCTTCTCAGTTTTCGAAGTCTGCTGCGGGAATTGGAGTTACAAGAGCTGAAGTTGGTGATTTATTTGAAATACTTGATTCTGACATTATCAGCTCTCTAAATTCACAAATGAATATTTTGCAGGTTGGGAAAAATGAGGAATTTGAAGAAACAGTTTTCCCTCGGTGCCAAAAGAAAAATCTTGCAATGGATTGTCCTTTGGATAGTCTCACAATTTGTGGCATATGTGACTTGAATCATTCCACATATTGTTGCCCCTCCTTACCCGGGATAAAAGCAACATATCAAAGAGATCTAGGAGTTGCAGCAAATTTATTGCAACAGTCATGGAAACCGTGGCCTTCATGTATGGTTCAAAAATCTATCCTTCCATTTCCTTACTCTCATAATCAATCAGTGAATACTCTGACACCATGGCAGCTGTTGCAGCCTCAGCTTAACCCATACCAACCTTGTCCACAAAGCCTTCATGGCCCATCTTATGATCATATGGATACTCTCTCTTACGTTGCAACACTACCTGGTCCTCTATACTCTCCACAAGCTTTTCAACAATATCCTATTTACCCGACAGGATCAACCACACAAGCCAATCAACTACACCTGCCACAATCACCTTCTCATAAAACTCCTCTATGCCCTACACACATTCCTGTTCAATCCATTCCACATTCTAACAACAATAAAGGAGTACAATATGCTTACAGTGTTGAACTGCAGCATTCACCCACCTTTCCTACCTCACCGACATCACTGCAGGAAATTCATACAAGGTCTAGAGAGGTTATAGATCTAGGAGTCGTAGAAATTATGGAAGAAAAGGAAGTTTCTACTTGGCCTTATCCACAAGAAGACAAGATCAACATGGCATGCATCACACTTGATGAGGGACAGACATTAGAACCTGAATATTCCCCATCACCAAACACAGATTCTTTATGCATTCTAGAGTTTGATGAAAGACCTCGTGACATGACAAATGAATACAAGGATTACATTGAGATTTGGTTCCATGAGGTAACCAAGCCACGGTACCATTCTCTCCTTCAATGCTTCTTGCTGCTAAATCAAACAAGTCGGTTGGTTCTTCATATCCAGGTAATCACTGCAATAATTTTCTCGTATGTGGATAAAGGTATATTTTTAATCTTGATTCGCACTTGGTTACATTGGAAGAATTCATATACTTGAATATAATTGTTTTCTTTCTCCCTAAGTAGAATAGGATATTATGTACATAAATAAAGAGTTGCATGTTTAGTCCAGAAATTAAAAATATGTATATAAATCTTCATCAGTATATATGTAAATATATTTATGTTTCTTTAAATAAATTCTGATAGTTGGTTTATATTTACACAAAAAAAAAATTATGATCAGCTCATAAGGTTTCATCAATTAAAAGGGGGAAGACTCTTCTCTCTTTCTCCTAGTTCTTGATAAATTTTCATATGATTTCTCTTTGTACATATGTTTTTGCTTCGAATAAATTTGAATCATTATTGACATGTGGTTTGCAGTATGGTTACGGGAACTTAATATCTATAATCAGCTCATAAAGACCATTATTCGAAAAAGGGAAGTGCTCTAAAAACTCATAACATATTTCGATCCCTTCCCTCCTGGTTATTTGTTTTAAGAACTGTAAAATTCATATTGAAATTTTTTAAGTGTTCTTGGTATAATCTTTTGCCACTTATCTGATATGATTCTTGCAGCCCTTCTAATAAGCCTTGCAGATATTTTATGTCAGTGATCCTATCTTTATAAAGAGGTTGATAACCAAAAAAAAATTCTCCATCTGAAGCCCAGAGGCTCTTGGTGCATTTTGACCTTGTTGTCAAGTTAGTAAGTAGAGCAATCTTTCCTGAATAGTAGCAGGGAGTAACCTTGGGGATTTTATTTTTTGAGAAACACCGTTGTAATCTTTTGAAGAAGGAAACTTGGACTAGAGAGATATTCTTACTATTATCTTTTGGCTCCATCCACTACACACTCATGCAATCAACCATATGTATCTTTGATTCGACAGACTTTTTATTCACTTGGCTTATATGAAAATAACTGTCTTCCAACCCATGTATCATCCCATCCTATAGCATGGTTTTCAAAGTTGCTCCCCCATCCACTCACTTATAGGCAATTCATTGTCGAATATCTATAGAGGGTGGAAACACTTGGACATGAGGCTCTGATGCAAAAAGGGTTCAAGAGGCTAACCCGCCGGAGTACTAAACAAGATTGCTAGTAGCGGGTACCGGCCTGTGGTATGACCAGGTAAACTCGATGGGGTACTGAACAGGCTCGACTGATAGAGGGGAATCTGCCTGGGGAGGACATCTTGTTTATTCAAAATTGTGTAAAGAAAAAATATTTAATGGTTGTTGAATGTTTGATCGAAGAGAAGTATGTATGGTTGAGTTTAAGGAAATGAACTTCATCAATTGGCCAAGAGAGAATAGCCTCAAGATTGTCTTAAGACCGGTTACCCAACCTTCATGGGATTAAATATTTATTATCTTTCCGGGTAGGGCCATATACTTAAGATTTCCAAGGACCTAAATGTGAAATTCGGTAAGATTGCTCTATGTATTGTGATTCTTGGACTCTAGGGAAGTTTGACTGAGTTCCTATGAGCCGCTTTGACGAGAAAATATGATTAAGTTTGATATTCTCTTATTACCTATACAAGGATCACTGTAATCTTATCTAAAAGTCTTTGACAAAGAGAGGCATATATTTCTTTTATAAATTAAAATATCATGGATGATTGGTTTGCTTTAAGCTTCTTGCACTATCTATATTGTCATCACTTATATGGTCTTCATGTATGGATCATTATTGAAATTGCTTATTGATGAAATTACAAGTATGGATTTTTTTTTTATAGTTAGTTAAAATTTCTTTTTCGTACAATAATAACAACTTTTTAGAGTTATTTGTTGACTGTTAATTGGAAGTGTTTGAATACCAATTTGTTTTTATTTGATGGCTTGAGGACACGCCATATTTTTGGTTTGGGGGAGGATTCAGAATTGTTTCTATTTTTTGTTTACTTATAAAACAATTAAAAGTTCATTTATCTCTTATAAAATGATCTGTTGTTTCAGGAATAATGTAAGTAACATAAGAGAAGGTTGTTCTGATCCATGTTGAACAAAGGAAGAGCGACTGAAGTAGTTCATCAGTCAGGATGTTTTCAGAAAGAGCAAGTTTACATTGTCCTTTTGGAAGAAGCAGTCACAAAAGAAGTAGTTTCATTCTTGAAGGTTTGTTGGCAGCTTCAGAAATTCTCTGCATAATCAGCAGTCAGTCAAATACAACAAGCACATCATGGTCTGTATCAAGGGTCGAATCAAGTGTCGAATGCAGCATCGTATGAAGGGTTGAATGAAGTGTTGAATGAAGCGAATTAAATAAGATGTCGAATGACAATCTGAATGAAACTATAGCTCTATAACAGCATGACTAAGTATGCCAAGGTATTCAATTTTTGAATTTTGATTATAAAACAAGGAATTCAATTGTTAACCATATCAAGAACTATCAAGCATCATCTTTACGAATATCATTCTTTGACTCATTTCAATTTCACAAAACAAATTGATTAACCCAGATAATCTTGCATAAACGCGATTTCCAGAATTTTTATCTGATTATATTACTCTTCGACATACAGTTTCATTCCTCATCAATTCGTATACAGGGAGCATCATGCAAGTCATCATTTTATTTTTTATCAATTAAAGGTCATCATGATTTTTTAATGAGCCTTATGTTATAATTCCACGATGGCAAAATTTCTTTCAACCTGTCCGAAGTTTACTTTGGACTGGTTGAAAATTTAAAACATAGTCATACGATTTCATTAAAGCATACACCTTTTATCATGGCGCACGATTTAATTTTTGAATGATGGCATGATCATCCAAACGTGTCGATTTCTACCTCTTGATCATTCAAACGTTCAATTGAACCTTGTTTTAAACCGAACCCTGCTTGATCTTCACCCTCACTCTGCTCGCTCTCATCCTTTCTGAGTCCATCCCCTGCATCCCTTGCATCCACTTACCTCCGTTCAGTAATGCCTACCTGCCATTTGAAGACCCAATTCAGGAAGTCTAGACCCAAATCCACTTCTTCCTCTTCAAAGTCGAAGGAAGTTGTTGTCACAACTCAGCCTTCTTCCTGATTTCTTTTTCTCTTTGCTCAGTGGGACCTGGCATCTCCTCAGTTTGGGGGAGTGTTGAGGCCCAATTTTGTCATCTTTTTGGATCATTGATCGTGCTATGGTTACATCATTTTGCCATTTTTTATGCATCAAGTCATATTTCTCATCGTTCAGACCTCCATACGGACTCAAGTACAAACACATTTAAATCTCTTATGAATTCCAATTGATTATCTCCTTTTTATGGCTAATTAATATTAACTTAACACTTCTAGACCTGTTGGGAATATAGTCTTGATTTTCCAGGATGTGGTTTTCATGCGGACATTCATCCGGATGCTCATTCGCATTCAGACGCTCATTCGCATTCGGACGTCCATTCAGCATTTCGTTCGCACCCCAGAAATCGTTTGTTAGCATACTTGGGAGCATTGAAGATGCAAATGAAGACGTGGGTTTTGTTTCCCACTTGGCACACATGGTTCATGAGCTTCTACCTGCAAAGATTCGTCTCATAACTTGCCCAAGCACCCAGCAATCAATATGGCCAACAACCTAGCATCAATTCTGTCAAAAACGTGTTTGTAACAGGCAGCAAATTTCGGGCTCGTTTTCCGGGCAAATGAAGGCGAAATTCTAAATTCTGACACATGGGTTTTGTGCAGAATAGGCCTATTTAGGTCCTCGTGAAGAATTTTGTGGAGACTCAAATCCATTTAGGAGCAGTCTGTGATTCTTTGAAACCAACTTGCCCAGAAAATGTGGTTGGTCGTTTTCTGAGTTTGTTCCTGTTCATCAATGGGGTTGTTTTTCAGCATTGAAGGCCCTCTATTTTTAGAGAGGTCGACCTGCTCTCCATTGTAATCATTATATAAAGACGCCTAGGATTGTGAAGAATATAGGGAAAAACTATTTGTAAACTTTGCTTCCAATTTAATATAAAGGCTATGTTTCAGCTGTTGGTTTTGTCTTTTGTTTAATGGTTGGTGATTGATTAAAGTTAGGAACGAACTCTGCTACTTGAGAAGGGCCCCTCAATAACAGTGGTTCCATCTGTGCATATCTTGTGATTTCCTTTCGTTTTTGCAGATAAGTAATTTTGGTTTTTAATGTGTATGTATTTCGTTTTCCTGTAGATGTAATTCAACTGTTCATAAAATGCAATCTTTTTATGTTTACGTGCAGTTTGCATCTTCAGAATTCATACGGCCAGTCATTCGCACTCTCATTCAGACTGTCGTTCAACATCCCATTCGCACTTAGACAAAATTTTAATTCATTTCCAGAATTTTTAGTATTTTGTTTATGCATCTGTAGTTAGCTAGGGTGTGGATTAATTTTCCAGTATTTTATTGTGTTCTGTAACTAGTTGGGATTTGAATCCATCTTCAGCATTTCATATTTCATTTCATATCAATACATAGATTAATTATTTCAGTTATAGTTATGATGAAATCCACTTACACTTAAATTCCATTTTACGGTGCAGATAGGAAATAGTTTCCGATTCAAGTTGAGAATAATGTAGTTGTCTTTTGGCTCATAGTATAGGTAGCTTATAATTTGCTTTCAGTAGTTTTCATGCTTAGAACCTAGATTAGTATAAGTTTGCTTAACATGTTATCATTGATTTTTATCAATTATCAGTTCATCTCATTTCTGAAGTAGGTTCAACATTTCATTTCCATTTTGCATTTGAACTTGTAGTTAATATTTCATCTTTGTTTACATAGCATGTTAGTACCCTAGATCCTGTTAGTTCCATTACTAGTTCAATCATTTCATTTCAGTAGGTGTATTAGGATAAGAATCAATTCTGAATTAAAATTTAGTAAGTCTTCTTTGGATCTTATTTAGATGCAGTAGTTCTAAGTTATTTTTATGATTTTCAATTAGAAGATCAGTCTTAACTAGTGTAGATTTGCTTCTCAACTTTAGGTTAGTTTGCATAATCTTTTATAGTTAATCAGAATAGTTTGATTTACTGTAGTAGTACTTTGTTTTTGCTATAGGTCTTCTTACAAATTGAATGTGCTTCCAGTCATTCGAGTTACTGTTTTGTACTTAGCTTTAGGTTTGCTTATGAACTCCAAGTTTAGTTTGCTTTTGGTGATTGATGTTTCATGAAGTAGTTTGAAGTCGTGATTGGCATTGCATGAGTTTGACAGATAGGCATTGCATGAGTTCGATAGGTAAGCATCATATGTTTCAATTCCGAAATAGTCATTAGAGATAAAACAACTTAAGTAGTATTTCATTCCAAGTATTGTAGCTAGGTTCTTTAATGTCATTTGCTCATGAATGAGTAATAGTTACAATGTTTAAATTTTCCTGTAATTGGTCTATTTTCAGTTTCCATATTTTTGTAGAAGTTAAATTAGATTTATTTCCATTTTGCATCTCCATAGCATTTGTAAGTCACTTAGATACAAATCTTCAAGAAGATTGGAATTAGGTAGGTTTGCTTATAAATCATTCATTGTTGTTAATGCATACTTAAACCCTAGACTAGTATTGCATCTTGCTTTTGTGAATTCATAGTTAATGGTTGTGTTATCTCCTAAATAAACGTAGACTAGTCATGTCATCTAGAAGAAAGGAAGTCTTTAGTTTTGATTCTTGTATGTATGTGTTTGAGTTCCAGTCCGTTCAATTTGAGAAGGTAACGAGGTCTGAATTGATACTTTTACGCCGGCTCTCCTTCCAAAGGCAAAGTTTCAGGTTTCGGTAGCTTAGGCGGGCCTGGTATTGGCTCATTAGCTACCGAAAGCCGGGTTTTCGGCAGCTTACGGTGTGAGAAATAGAACGTCCCAACCACCGAAAGGGAAAAGTTACAGCGTAAAGCGGAGGGGCAGTTTTCGGTGGCTTGGGCGAACATGACGGTGTTCATTAGCCACCGAAAGATTAGGCGCTTTCTGCAGCTCGAGGGGCAGATTTGAAATCTTCCATAGCCACCGAAAGGCAAATTTATGCCCGCAATTCACAAAGCCGTTTTGGGGGTTTGGGAAAACACAACAGTGTTCATTAGCCACTGAAACCAGGCATCATTTCCGCAGCTTGCCATCAAGTGGGCTGGATTAGCTTCAGCCACCGAAAGCAAAAAGGGGCAGTGGCGAAAATCATTTTTCGGCGACACAACAGTTTTGAAGGTGGGATTATCGACCGCCGAAAGAGGAGTTACGATAACCGACGGACACGTCAAATCGGGGTTCAGGGTCATGATTCAGGGAACTCATCATGGTTTAGCCGCCGAAAGGGTCATTTCAGCGAAAGTCTGGTTTACCCTGAGGGAAGGCCGGATGCCACCGCCTTAACTCTGACCAGTTGGATTTCATTTCCCATCCACATAACAACATTTCTCAAATTCAGTTCCATTGATGCAATCGTGTCTCCATAATCATCTTTTCACCCTCATGATTGCCCACCTTTTCATACCCTCGGAGTTAGCTCCCAAAAGGCCACACCACCTTCCTGTTTTCGCCCTCTCCGCGTCAATCGAGCCCATTTTCCTCCTGTTTCCCATCGCTCCCTCAATCCAGGTTTGAACAGCAGCGCCAGCAAGCAGGTTACCGATGCCGAAAGGAGGTGGAGCGGTCCTGAGAAAAGAATTAAGCGACACCTGTTACCTAGAGGCACACCCCGAGGTATGTCATTTTTTCAAGAACGCCGGCTGCTATAATTTCTGCAAGAAGCTTCAGGGCTCTCATTAACAGGTGGTCGAAGCTTTTGCACTCACATATGACGGAGAAAAGGCAGTAATAGGCAAGGAAGAGTTCAGGGTGGACGAGGCCCTCATAGCCCAGGTGACAGAATTCCCAACGACTGGGGAGAGCTGGTTCAAGACCACTGCCAAGAAAGATTTTGAGTTTCGATCATACCTGAAATCGGAGCACAGGAACCTGGTTTGGAAAAAGGACAACCCTATGGCATACCTGGAGGATAACTGGCAACTTCTATTGAAGTCTATCCTGGTCTATATAACCTGTGAGGGAAGGTATAACAGGGTGCTCATTTATCATTTTAGACTACTGGACCATTTCACAGGAAAGAGCCCTTTAAACCTCCCTTTCTACCTCCACAAGAGCCTCACCAAAATGGCGCATCAGGTAAAGGCTCAGCCCTCCAAAATTGTAGGGAGGTTATTCCACCATGGTCTGATTAAACTCTTAGTCTCTGAGTTATTGTAGAGGAAAGGCATGAAATGGACTTTCTTTCTCTTCTGGAGTGGGCTGGAAACAGAATTACAGCCAGAAGGTGGAAAGAAATCCTCAAACCCCAGAAGTGGAAAACGAAGAAGGAGGGCTCTTCCCCCAAATTCAGTCAAACCCCTTTCCTCAGCTCCACCAGCGAAGAAAACCAAAAGGAAGCTAACATTTGACAGCAAGGCTGAGGATGAGGGGGTGGTTTTAGAGGAGACTCCTTCGAGAAGTACAAATCTTTTAAACCTCCCTTACATTGATTCTGAAGAGGAGGAGGAGTTGCAGGGAGCTGGAGCAAAATTTGAGGAGGTGAAAACAGAACAGGTACCCCAGGAAGCAGCCCCAGCCCTGATGGAGCAGGAGATTGACTATGTAAATTTTCCTCCATTTGCCTCTGTGGAAGAGCAAGGTTTGGGCTGTGTGAATTTACCCTCCCGTACACCCGCGAAGGAAAAAATTCAGTAGGTGGCCGACATACCAATCCAAAATGCAAAGATTTCAGCTTCACAGAAAATCAACCAGCTCCTCCAGCAAGCTTATGAACGCGAGTTACTCCAGAGGGTCATTAAATAGAAGAATGAAAGGCTGACAAAGAGGTATAACGAGCTTTACGTGTCTTTTCATGGATTGACCAAGAAAAATGGCAAGATGAGGGGCTGAAACATTAGGCTTATCAGGGAAAACATCAGATTGAAGAGGAAGGTCGAAGTTTTGGAAGGTAAGGGAGAAGCTCAGAGTCCCCAGCCCATGGTACATTCGAACCTGGAGACCTTAGCTGCAGCTACGATTGACTTTGCCAATCCTCCGACCTTGGCCCAGGAGGAAGAAAAATCCAGGTAACAAGAGGATAGGAACACAGTTTTTCCATTTTTGCAGGATGAATCATGCATGGTTTTCGGCAGCTTGGGCGAACATCGGAAATGTTCATTAGTTGCCGAATCCCGTTCTGGTAGTTTATTGTGTGCAGGCAACGTCCTCCCGGATACCGAAAAGAAATAAGGTTTTCCAGCACCCTCAAGCGTTTCGGTGGTTTAGGCGAAGCGTTACTCCGATTCATTAATCACCGAACGCTAGGCTTTCGGTTGCTTGTCACCTTCAAGCCCAGTTTTGTTAGCTACCGAAAACTAAAATAAATGCACAGGTATGTCAACGGACGTCAAACATCTTTGGTATGGTTCCTAGCATCTTGAAGACATTTTCCAGAATACTGACAAGCGTTCAAGTGCACCACGATCGCCTCTGTTCGTAGACTGAGAGTGCTAGCAGATTCGACAGTAAAATATTCCTACCTATTTTTGGAAAGCACCCCTACAAGTTTTTACAGAATAGCATTTTCACACCTGCCCCCAGCTCCATGATGCTCATCTCAACTGTCAAGCGTAGGGTCACCAGCAAAGAGTAGTTACTTTGATCATGACACACTGTTACATCTTTCATTTACTGTTTTCAGTTGTTATTTTTAGTATATTCGATCCATCTTTTTGGGATCTAAAAAAACTTTGTAATGGCTATAAAGTCGAGGATTGAAGTAGAATAGAGGTTCAACTTTGGAGAGAAAAATCATTTTTTGTATTCTCAGACTTCTGTGACTTTCTAGATAATACAAGCTTCTTTTATTATTGGCTATCAGTTTCCTTATCCTCATGTTTCTGTGCTTATGGTGAATGATCTATTTCCTGTATGTTCACTTTTATCGCTAGATAGCTGTTATCCTGTCTCTGTTTTAAAAGACTGAACATATATGTGATTTCGTTGTGTTTAGCCATTGGTATACGTTCTTCTGTGTATGAATCTGCTGAATGCAATAAGGATTCACCTTCTTATTTTAAATCAACCCCCTGAGTAGCCATAGTCAAAGCCTTGTTTGTCTGAGCGTCCCCATGCATGTTGTGAGAGCGTAAACTTTGATTCTTATCATCCAACTTGATCCAAAATAAACCCCTTCTTTCAAGACAAGTTTAAGTTACCAGGCATCTCCGAAATACAACCTAGGAGAGCTTCCTGGAGTGATAACAGGTTGAATTGAAGTTCATAGGTTATTTAGCCAGTTTGCTTTCTCAAGATAGTATAATTTCTTGTTTCTGAGTAGTTAGGTTACAAATTGAATTGTTTTGTAGTTAGGTTTCTGAACTTGTTCCATAGTTAAATCTTTGGTTCTGAATAGTAAGATAGTCTTTCCAATTCCTAGATTAGGGTTTGAATGATTGTTTAGTGGTTTCCTCTTCCATAGAGTAGCTTGTTTTTTACCAAGTCTTACTTCCTAGAATAGTACTTTCTTTATATCTTGCAAATTCAATTCTTGTCCATAGAGTAGAATAGAATAGATTGATACTATTCTGATATGTTTGTTAGGTTAGGTCTAATCTGTTTGATAGCTTATATTTTTAAGTTTGACTCGGTTTTTCATTTTGAAAGATATTTAAATCTTTTCATTATTAAACATTTCTAAGGTCTGCATAGCCAATATCTTAGTTTTCGTTCTACCTCAACATATATTTTGTGACAACTCTAAGTGTACAAACCCTGGTTGATAATTAATATTTGGAAATTTAATAGACATAAATTATACCAAACAGTTTGCATTAGGCGTGCCGATGATTTTGTTTTATTTTTTTATTTTAAAATCTAAATTTAAAACAGTGGAACATTTGGACTATCCAGTGCATTTTTAAATTATAAAATGCATCAATGTAGTTATATCTAAGAAGTGCACCAGTGACAAAACATCTGCAAAAACCTTTGACTGGCCACTTCTACTATCCACCTCCTCAATATATATATATATATATATACCAGTGCGGTTATATCTAAGAAGTGCACTAGAGACAAAACATCCTCAACTTCAGCCGCCCTCCTCCAGTATCCATCTCCACTATAGATGGAGATGATTTTTCTATTGGAGGCTCCACCAAAACCTCTGCTATAAGGTGTTTTCCTTGTATTGTCATTTGTGTATATTGTTTTCATCATTAGTTGAAACCACATGACTTTCAAAACATTGGTATAGATATCCATAAGTGGCTCAATAAAGAAGTTTATTGAATTTTTTCTAGATATGTATGTTCAATAATAGATTTATGATAATTCTAGTGTGGTGATTGAATGATGTCTTCAAAACTATGTTATGCACACAATTTTAAATTAGTGAATTACCTAGATGCTAAATGATAAATAGGTCATACCGAATGCATGTTATGATTAATTGGCTTATGTACCATGATGATTTATGATGATGGAATATTGACATATATGGTTAGGTGATGTGATATGGGTTTGTGTGTGTGTTGGCTAACTTGGTCTCATGTGTGCCATTAGAGGCTAGAGAGTTGAATAGATAATACAATCACCCATGTGATGAATTAATATATCATCCCATGAGGCATACAGACTTGTCTGAGTAGAGGGACATGTGCCATGGCGATTGGGGTCACTCAAGCATAGTGAGGTGGCAAATTGGTGGTTGTGAGTGAATAGAGGTTGATTAATTATCTAAGCACTAGGAGGAGGGAAACTGGACTATAGATGAAGAAATATTGAAGAAGGAAAATTATTGTTTTTTCTTGTGAATTTAGTCAAGTTGTACTTCTATTTTGTTTGTTGATTTTGAGTTTGGTTTATCATACACCAATTTGGTATTTTGCATGGTTGTGACCTTAAAATTGGATTATTATCATTATCTTAAAAGTGGCCAATCTATATCACTTATTTGTGAATGTTAGATGTTGTTGTTTGTGTGTGACATATTATTATTGGGACCTAATTGGGAAGAGGGGAGGAATGCTAGGAAGGTGAAAAGCACCAAATTGATAGGAGGAGAGGAAGGCTAGGGAGGTGAGTGCTATTTGGTATAGTGTTGGTGGAATTCAAATCGAAAATATGACAAAATTGAAATAAATTTTATGCATGTTATAGAATCTATATCACTTCTTTGTGGATGTTAGATGTTGTTGTTTGTATGTGATATATTCTTATTGGGACCTAATTGGCAAGAGGGGAGGAATGATAGGAAGTTGAAAAGCACCAAATTGATAGGAGGAGAGGAAGGCCAGGGAGGTGAGTGCTAGTTGGTACAATGCTGATGGAAGTCAACTCGAAAATATGACAAAATTGAAATAAATTTTATGCATGTTATAGAATCTATATCACTTCTTTGTGAATGTTAGATGTTGTTTGTGTGTGATATATTCTTATTGGGACCTAATTGGAAAGAGGGGGGAATGCTAGGAAGGTGAAAAACACCAAGTTGATAGGAGGAGAGGAAGGCCAGGGAGGTGAGTGCTAGTTGGTATAGTGTTGGTGGAAGTCAACTCGAAAATATGACAAAATTGAAATACATTTTATGCATGTTATAGCTAAAACATTAAGATGCTTGAATTCTATCTCAAATTGATATGGGTAAATACATAAAATTGTTAAATGGTGGTCCAATGTTGTTATTTTATTAGGTTATTGTTAAACAATGGATGGAATTCTTCTATGTTAATGAAAGAAATGTCATTTTTTTGAAATTAAGATTATTGTTTGACCATGAGATTTTTCATAATTGTGTAACTTGATTAGGAATTTCATAAGAAGAAGCAATAACATGTAATAAAGTAACGGTAGGGTGATGTGTTTGTAAATTGTATAGGTGTGAGAATTACCAATGATGGCCACATGAGTAATTCTCTCACTCGTACAATAATACTACATATGTGGGTGCATATTATGTGATGATTGTGCATCACATATAATACCTTGCATAAGAACAAAAGTAAAATATAACATAATTTCAGGACGAAGTTTCCTTAAGGGTGGGTATATGTAACACCCCACTTATAATCCCTTGACCCTTGTGAGATGTTGGATGATTATGACACATGAATTTTTTATTCTTATGTTGATTCCTCATGACTTGTAAACCTTCTGTGAAGATTACCCAAATGGTACTTAAACATTAGACGATATGTTTGTGTTATTATTGTGTTTATGTATAATTGTAGATGTTGTTGCTATATATATGTGTGTGAATATTATGAGGACATGATTGAATGATTATCAATTGTGTTGAGAGGTTATGCAATTGCATGATGTTGTGAATTTATATAAGTTGATATGATGCTTTCCAAAAAGTTGATTTATTCAATTACTATTTGATTTTGATTAAGTTTAATATTGGTGATCGCATGTACCAAAAGAATTAGTTTGGGCTCATCTAGTTCCTCTACAATGAGCACATACGTACAACCATATCTTTGTGAGGGCCCATGATCATGAAGAAGATTATACTAGCTTGCCACATGGGTTGAGAACATGAGTGTGACACAACCTTCATCCTTAACTAGTCATCTTTCATATACATAAGTATAGAATACATATTTTTACTTGTGTTATTCTACTTATGTTATGCATGATTTTTAAGTTAGTGAGTGTTATGATAAGTGTGTGTGATATTTGTATATGTGATAATAATATATTCTATTGAGTGATAATATATAGGTTATTATTGTGTATATGTTACATAGTTTCATAATTATGTAATAAAAATACATATGTTTATGTATAATGTATTATAATGTTATCATTTTGTTATTTTATAAAAATATAAATTATAGTATGATGCAATTATATATTAATATGTAGCTTTATGAAATATACAATATATTGTGAATTATGTGTTATTATTTTTCATTAGGTTACATGGGGGTGAATTGTCAAGAAGCTAAGGCATAATATCCTTTTGGAAAGATAGGTAAAAGGGAAGGGCAGAAAGAAGGTATGTAGCTTTTTTTTGCCGTGGTAGTTTTTTCTCTTTCTCTTTCAAGGGTATTTTTGGCAGTTTGGTATATTTTTTTCTTGTTGCACATTTTGGACTTGTTTGGTTGTTCTTGAAATGCTATGTATGTAGGTCATGCATCACATATGGCTATTGATCTCGATGATTGAAAGTTAGAGGTTGTGGGCTCAAAAGCCTCAACTATTCATGTTGAGGAGTTTGGTTGGGAGGAGAGTCCTCATATTCCCCACAATTTCCATGCATAACTGGAAAATTATATTAAACTCATAAATTACTAATTTCTATGTGAGTTATTCTTCTATTTTAATTTATTTTAATACAAATTGTTAATATTAAAATCCTTCAAGAGTCTTCACTTTATAATGAAATTCTATTGTAAAACTATAAAGAACTATAAACATGTTTTGTGTACTAAATTGTTACTCCAAGATTTGTAAAGCTCTAAGAAATTATTTCCCTTGTGATCTTAGTAGTTAAGTACAAGAATTTATGTGATCTTAGTAGTTAAGTATAAGAATTATGGTATACCTTTATCAATATGAATAAGAAATTAAAGCTAATCTAATTATTAGAAATTCCCCACTATGTTGACATCATAATATAATAGAATTTCATTTTATTTTTATTATATAAAATGTTAGATAAAAAATGTCTAGGTAAGGAATGGTTCTGACATACACTCTCCAACGACGTATCATGTCTATGGTCTAACACAAAATTCTAATAAAATCCATTTTCTTTCGTGATCACAAAAAAAACGAAAGTACAAATGTGCTTATACTATAAGTTTCTCGATAAGATAACTCAGTATATGGGAAGAGGCATTGCAGACCTACTATAATGTTGGCATAACATCGACAAACTCGAATCAATTTTACATATTTAACTAGTGCTTGCATAGAAAAATATGAAACCGGCATCAAAGACTCGTCTCTCTAAGTAACTTTTGTTCAATGTGATTATGGTAGGACTTAGTGGAAGCGTTTGTTTCCTAGTTTGAATATCAAAAGTTCCTACATGCTTTGATCCACATACTTGTAACATTTCACATAAAATGTTAGAATATAAATGTTTCTATTATATATAAATCATAACTCCAACTAAATCATCAACAATCATAACTCTAACTAAATCATCACCGTGACAAATTTACACATTTAATTATTACTCCATCGATCTTTAAAATAGTTAATAAAATCAATTTACTTAGATAATTTTTTATAGAACTTAAGCAATTTGTTCACGACAACTTTGACTCAGAATGAAACATGCATCATGTTCCGACACAAGAACTTGGACATGTCTTTCTCTCTTTTAATTTCACTAAAATACTAGTCAATTTCTTCACCAACATTCATGTGTGTGCTAGATATAGAGAAGTATTGAATAGTAAAAAACATCATTGTAGACGAAGAATGTTAGATGCAATAACACCGAAAAAAATACACAATGAAATTAAATAAGAAAAAAAAAACAATAACTATGTAGCTTATTGTTTGGATCTTTGCAAGGACATTGACAAAAAGAAAGAATGGAGAGATCCATGTGGGATTGGAAGACAAAAAACATTGGAGAAATGCTTGCAACCACATTACAATTGTCTCCCACACTACATTCTTTGATATGACCCAGCCAATAGGAATACCATGTTGATGTATGTTAAAAGAAAGAACGGTGTATAAAGGACATTTTCATGTCACGCGATTTCATGAATTCATATTACATAATAATAATGCCATCTTGGTAAATCGGGACACTAGAAAACATAATCTCTTGATTTCTTATTATAGAAGCATAATGTTAGCCTAGTAAATAAATCCACTTGAATAATAATGTTGACTTGGTAAATAAATTGAGTAGAAACCAAAATACATTCTATTTGTCTGTACAAAAACATGAATCCATCACAATGACATCACTATGTATCTTAATTGGAGAAACACCA
This sequence comes from Larix kaempferi, assembly GCA_027924585.1. Classification (NCBI taxonomy): domain Eukaryota; kingdom Viridiplantae; phylum Streptophyta; class Pinopsida; order Pinales; family Pinaceae; genus Larix; species Larix kaempferi. The sequence continues at coordinate 8,307,805 of BSBM01000866.1, forward strand.
ACAAAAATGAGAGATATTGCCCAATGTCTTATACTTATAAGTGCATACAATCAAGGTACCATTGGTTTGCAGATGTAGGATCAATGTTGATGTGGCAAGGTAGACATTTTTTTTCTACATGTCAAAACTAGATATAAATGATGCACATGAGTTGTGGTCTATTAGGAACCATTTTAAAAATGTAATGTAATTGGCCTCGTCTCTTCCTCCTCTCTCAATTTGGATGCTTCTTATTTTTCAATGGATCTTTAATAGTGCCTTTGTAGTCATTTGGGTTGTAAGAACATTATTGCCTAAAAAGAAAAAAAGAATGGATTAGATCTAGGATTTGAAACAATATTGACATATTTAAATAATGCTAGCCTATGGAGAAAACACTGGCAAATGAAAAAATGCTAAATATTTGCAATCATGTCGGCATGTTGAAATATCATTGACATACTGGAAAGTGCACTCACATCTAAAATTAATAGGTCAATAATACAAGAAAAGTGTTATTGAAAATATAAATAACATTGGTATATTTTAGTGGAATTTTGAGTTAACATTAAACTAAATTTAACATAACTCTTACATGAAATCTCACAAGAAATGAAAGGCTTGTGCATTCCTTGGATTCTTTGGATCGATGCCAACATTGTGCGCAACCTTTTGGGTTTTTCTTTTTGTCCATAAAAAAACTCGAGATGACTTAATTCTCCTTGTTTGAAGTCATTAACACATTCAAAAGGAATAACAATGGCTTCAACATGAATGTTCCTGCATGGAAGCAACCCCATTTGACTTCCTCGAAATCAAATGAACCATCAAGAAGTTCTTGTGTCATAATCTCATGATTAGTTTTGTTACCATCTTTGGTAGTTGTTGTCACATTATCTTGTTGTGATTTGATTCAACCATAGTCTATACTATTGGGGGGATCTCTTATCCTCTATCCAAAAAACCAAGTTGTGTGTTACATCAACAAGGATCATTGGAGTTGGTCCATCTACCCTTTGGCCTAGTTTGTTTATACCATGTACACAATCATGCAAATTGGTGGATTCAAACCAATCCCCATCATGAAGAATGTCCATCTATAATACTCATGTAATAATTTGGAATGATACATATTCACGTATCGCTCCTTCAAATATACACACCATCACAAAAAACCAACACCTATATTTCCTTTCGAATTTTCAATTACCTCTTAACTTGGTTCTTGTACACCCTCTATACTGTCATGCACATTGGTAGATTATGTAATGGTAACTTTTAAAGCTCTTGTCCAACCATGTTAAGTTGCAACAACCTTGCTATATAAATGAGAAATTAATGAAAAATAGTGGTAAACCACTTTCTCTCCCCATCCCCATCCATATGGTCCTTCGATCTTGATTTCTTTCACACTCTATTTGCTTACAAATTCCCTCCTAAGTCCACTTTCAATATTGTTATAATGCCCTTCAAACTACCAAACTACTCCACATCCGAATGAGTTTAAAGCCTCGTACTTACACTATGGGGATGCAAGAAACCTAGTTGGATGGAAGTGTATAATGTATGAGGTTAGTGTCCATCGCAATCACTAGAAGGTTAGATGGCATTAATGGAAAGATGCATCAGGAAAGAAGGATTAAATGCCACGGTGCATGCGTATGAGGATAAGGAGGAGGCAAGATGAAAACCACATCATGAGGGGCTAAGTAGACATACTAACATGGGTAGAATGATAGATGATGTGTCTTTGCATCTCCAATTACTAGTAAATATTAAATGCACATTTTTAACTCATAAGGATAGGGACTAAATGAAATGAATCACTAATCGATTCCTAAAGAAGATTTAATGGTAAAAAAAATGACCTCTAAAGAAAGATGGTTTACATTCTCCTAAACATGTATGGTTATGGTATCATAACATTCAAAACCAAAAGAAAAGTTATTTGACCACATACGCTTTTTTTTCCTTTATATTTTTAAAGAAAAAATGAGTTGCATGATTTTTTTATAACAAAAATGGTTATATATTTGCATTAAAAATGTTGCAAGCCTAATTGTACAGTGAAGTGATAAAAAATAAATATTGTTCTAGGTGTGATCACCATAACTTCATAAGCACAAAAGAAGTTAGCATTGTCTTAATGCCTCTTTCAGAAGAGTATACGAGATAGATACATGTATAAATCCGATAATAGGTACCTATGACCAAAAACGTTTTACATATCATAACAACATATTAATGAAATGAGTGTTGACTGTAGGCTTCCTCAAGTTTGCCAATGCCTTGTTGTCTCAATATCCATAGCCTCCATCCTCTAAGAAACAGTGCCATCATCCTTGATGAGTGTCAAAGAAGAACCATGAGAGTACCTATTATTGGAAGCTATTGAATAATTTCCTTGCAGGATTTCTTCCATTGTGGCATTTAAGGATAGGTATTCATGTTCCAAGGCTTGAATTTGGCCTCTTTGTTGCATGATGATGATCATTAACTCATTATGAGATGTATTTTCATTGCTATGAAAAGTATTGGAGAGCAAGATCAGGGAGGTTATGTATTCATTGATGAAGGTTTCATGCTTTCTAAACATTCTTTGCATTTCTATTATTTCCTACTAACACTTGTTGTGGCATCCACGACAATCCATATGGACAAAACCTCCAAAGAGATTAACCAATATCCACTTGGGGTTGTTAAGAGGAGTTTTGGTTTTGAGAGAGAGATCAAAACAACAATCTTTGGGTTCACGAGGAGGTGAAATAGAGTTCCAAATGCATAAGTTATGTGCAATACTCTCTTCTATGGATGGCTCTACAAAGTCTCCCAACTCCCAATTTAAAATAGGGCAGCTACTACTCAACCTAATGACCAAGGAAAATAATCCCACAAAACGCCAATAACAAATACAAGTAGAAAAGAGCTAAAATGACATAAGGAAGAACCAAAAGTATCTATGAACAAAGACAGAACTGGAGGGAGCGATAACTTCAATTATCTCCACAATATTAACCCAAATGCCACAATTCTACCAGAAGCCTCGATTCTATTTATCAATCCACAATAAGCACCCATAGACCAACAAGATTCCAAATAAAACATGGATGTATTTCCAATTCAAATGCAAATGTTGGTAACAAATCACACATACCTTGAGTTTGTTGCGGTGAATACCTACTCCCAAAATTCTATGCTTTGCGCCCTCTATTATCCCACCTATGCTAAAATTAACCAACACATAGCATTGAAATTGAAATGATAGAGGGAGGGATGACATGTGTGGTTCCATCCCATACCTATCATTGCCTTTAATTGCATTTGTGTTCTCCTTACCGTTGATGATGCTACATGTACCTTTTCATGTTTGTAGATTAATGGTGGATCCGTGGGAGTTAATCATCATTAACGATAGGGGAGTGGGTAATCCCCAATTTTTAACCAAGTACTAATGTGCACTTTTATTCTAATTATCATGGAATTAAAATATGGGGAGCAAAAATATTTTTCCTACATAGTCCTTCGTCTAATTGGGAGGCTAAATTGGTTTGTAGATTGGCTTCACCATTGAGTTCTCTAAGTAGATGGAAGAAATTAATGTCTCATAACCTTAGAGCTTCTTGTTTGGTTTAGGTAATTAACCCGATGAGAGGTAAATTGAGAGTTTGACTATCCTTGTTCATATGTTTGATTAGGATTGTCAAGTCTCCTATTACTAAAATAGATTGAATCTTAGTTACATCAATGCTCCAGAATCCTAGCAACAGTGGGTAGGCCTCCACTTGATTATTTGTGGAAATTTGTAGTCCCCATGCATAAATAGTTACCCTGTTTCCTCTAGGATCAAGGATGATCCCTGCACCTATCACCCCTTAGTCACATGAATTCTTGACATCAATGAATTTTGAATTTATAATTTAAATTATTATTATTATTAAAAAAATTGATTCTAAATATTCACATATTTTAAATAAAATTTAATACTATATACTTTTTGTCCTCTTAGAATTTTCCAGAATAACCTCATAAAAAACCATTCGAGTACTTCCCCATGATTCATGGATAACCACTTGAGTTAATCCTTGGGCTATACTTTTTTTTCACAAAAACGATTATTTTTTATATTATAAAAAAAGGTTGTGGTCGAACTGGACAACCTGTGATTACAATCTAGCTGTTTCTAAGTTGAGCGTGGTAGGTAGTGGAGTTCATATATATATATAAAATTGTAATTCGCAAAATAGTTACATTCATCCATTTTTCTATTGGTTCTATGATTTCTACATGTATATATACGATGAAACTGACCTAGAAACAAAACACATTTATACTTCATAACAAAACATTAAACTAGAATTTAGACTATTAGGGGCATTTACCTCCTGATATTGGGTGGGCAGTGGGGAGAAGAGGCCTCCCAAAGCTTAGTCTTTTCATTCTCCTATGAAACTTTAGTTATCTTCGGGATTTCCAGCTACCTTTCCAAGACAAAACTAGGATTCTTCTCCTAATCTAAACCATCAATTGCCTCCTAAACTAAGCTAATTTTTTCTTCCTAAATTGTACTATTTCCTCTCCAAAATTCTATTTCCACTTCTACCATGATCAAATCAAATCGTATCTCATATGATTCATTTGAGCATGAAGTGTTAAAGTTACAGCATCATGATTCATTCTCCAATTCAATCTTGTGCACTAGTATTGAGCGTCGTGTGTCGAGGTAGTGCCTTAGGGAGCCTGAGTTGGACTGAGGAAACTTGGAGTAGATTCTTGATTTGGACTCAAGAACAACTAAGACTTATGTGTAAAGTTTAAGTCTCATGTGTTGAGGTAAGTGCTTTGTATGTCAAAGTGATGATGTTGTATAGTCTTGCTTGGCAAGGCTAAGGTCTTGTGTGTCAAGACAAATCCTCATGTGTTGAGGTGGTGCCTGATGTGTTGAGGTGGTGCCTCATGTGTTGAGGTAATGCTTTGCATGTCAAAGCATGAATGATGTGTGATGTACTACTAACCATGGTTGAGATATTAAGTCTCGTCTAGAGACTGGCCTCCTCTAGAGTGAATTACTTTAGTATATGACCACTTGGAACAATAGTAGAACAAGGTGATCACATCAATGGGAAAATATCCTTAGTATATTTGATATGATAGATAAATTAAAGTTGGCACATGGGGACCATGTAGATAAGAAAAGAGATAAAGATAAGATGTGACAAGATAAGAGAGAAATCGAATTGCTAAACTTCGGTGATGTTAACAAGAAATACTTCAGTTAATTAAAGGAGAATTCGAATTGTTCACTTTAGTGATGTTAACAAGAAAGACTTCAGTTCATTAAAGGAGAATTCGAATTGTTCACTTCAGTGATGTTAACAAGAAAGACTTCAGTTAATTAAAGGAGAATTTGAATTGTTCACTTCAGTGAAGTTATCAAGAAGGAATTCAGTTAAAAGAGTTACTAAGTGTTAATAAATAAGATCTAGTTAACTAAAGTGTTTTGCATGTCAACACTTGTGTTAAACTAAAAGACAACACTTAAGTTGAACTAAAAGACTACACTTGAGTTATGACACTAGAGTTGCAACACTTGAGTTACAACACTTGCATTACGACACTTGAGTTAGCTTCCTAACTAAGTGACCTAGCATCCAAATGGAGGGCAAGTTCATCCTGAAGTCAGGAGATAAAAATAGAAGTCGAAATATGAGAAGAATATATATATATATATATATATATATATATATATATATATCTGTGTGTGTGTGTTATACATGATTGATGAATTCAATTTGAAGCGAATTATCTTCTCTCTTGAAGGCAATGTGCTTTTCTTTGTGCAAGATATTATTCTTAGTTCTATTCTTCCATCTTCTCTCTTGGTCTAATATTGCACCAGGGGTGATTGGTATTTCTCTCTGATAATGGACCAGGGGTGCTTGATGTAATTTTCTCATTGTAAAGGCATTCTCTGCTATTTATTAATATTCTAAGGAAGATTTTGCTAGGGTTTTATCGCTCAAGTACTAGAGGGATTCCCCAGGGTAAATTTATGTGTCATATGTGAATGCTTATGTTTATGATTGTTCATTGATTTCAAGTACTATTGCAATTTCGAATTAAAGGTTGAAAATTAACATGAAGGAGATCATATTTTGTCTTGGCAATTAGTTGATCATGAGTGTATCGGATCTCCCACTGTTTTTGCCAATTTTTTGAATTATGAGTCTCTTTCTTCACTATAATTTTTGAATCATCCTGAGGGATCTCATCACTGTGCTCAATGAAGTCTATGTTTCCTAGAGGAGACTCCATTATGAATTGGGTGTAGCAAAGGAGAATCAACAAAAATTGATCTAAACACACCAGAGATGGGACAACTAGACTTTTATCTCTCCAAAAACCGACAACACAGGAAATTGTTGTCATTTTGAGTCTGTTATGACTTTCACACAGGTTCGAGGATGAATTATAAATTAGCTTGATGGATTCAACTTTCCCCAAGGCATAAAACACACTACTTATAACTATGATGTGAAGAAGCTCAAGCTTGAAATTCTCAAATTTAATATGAACCAAACCTTTACAATTTGCTCAACTAGTTGAAATATTACCTCCACCCTAGCTAACCTATGATTGCTCGTCTTCAATCCTTCAGCACGATGGTCCAAAGATTGAACTTTAGGCCATTTCAAATTTCTCCAAAGGTTTCCACAAGATTGACAGATACTCTAGCAAAGAGGAAGGATTTCTTCTAGAGCAAGGAAACTCTAACCACTTTTAGAGCTTCCTTCTAAACATTTAGTGCTCCTATTCAAACCTATACTCCAATTCACCTCAATAAACTGAACAAAATGTGACGATTTGGAAGACAAATTCCACCAGGGAAACTCAGCTAAGCATCTAGTGCTCCTATTGGAGACTACTCCAATTCTCACTAACAAAATGGTCCAAATGCAATGAACTGAGAAACAAATTCCTCAAGAGAAACTCTGAGAATTTTCTAAGTTCACCAACTTCCCACTGATTAGAAATCCATATAAAAATTTTGGTACTTCCACCGCTTTTCTCAAGCAACTCACCAGAAGAAGTAGGTCCTTGAACAAAGATCGAAAATGAATAGACTCCATTCATAATCCTGCTGAAGGAATGGGATGTTAATACCATAGGATTCATTGTGAACCATGAATTCTAGTGTGCAAGGTGTACTGAGTGGGATGGATTTCTTACGTTGCCATGATGTTCATTACATTCTAGGATAAAGGCCAATCTAATCTTAGGATTCTCCTGCCACATGTCTATCCCATCACAATCACCGAGGGAACTGCTCATATGTTTACATTTTCTATGATCCATAGGATATATATGCAAGGTTAGGGTATGATGGATTGAAACTTCATCATTTATCCTTATGCCCCCCATGGAAAGATTACAGGCCTTGTTTTCTTGAAGGTCAACCTCTTTGTTAAGCTCCCTTAAAACATGGAAACATATGACTTCCCAAAAACCATTGGTTTCATATCGGACAAGCTCAAGCAATCCAACTAATATCAAGTCTTTTGGATTAGTTTGTGAGACTAAATGGAAAATTATAACCATGGAATCCCGTATAAAATTAAATGGTTGGATTTCCATGCCTTTGGCTTGCTTCAATCTTTTCCACAGAGCCAACGCTTCCACTTGATTATTTGTCATTATTCCAATACCCCATGCATAAGTTTTCTCAATATTTACTTTAGGATTGAAGAGCACCCCCATGCACCTACCAACCCTAAATCCTTTGACTATATGTACCTCCTTATTAAAATGATTTTTTCATAATTTTTTTAACGTGGTTTGCTTCCCTGAAACTGGTCAGAATACGCTACGTCCACGGGAATAATTCCAAGGGACCCACCCGAAGGGGCCCCACCCTGTCGACACCAGTTTTTGGAGCCTGACCCTAGAGGACCCAAAGAATTGAACCGTCGACCTTGACCTAATGATGGCTTGGCCACGAAAGCTCCAACCAACTAAGATACCCCATAGAGCTACCTTTTTTCATAATTAATTATAACTTTTACAATTAAATATATATTTCACAAATAAAAAAAGAGTAGATTATCATATATAAATATAAATATAATGATGGCCCAAGTAGGATGCTCAACCCATGTGTCACCCACAATTGTACCACCCGCCCTAAGGCGATTAATGATCATCGATAAGAGGGGAAAGTGGAAGAAATGGAGGGGCACGCGGTTGCTCTTGAACATGACGGATTGGAAGAAGATCGATACAACAAATAGATTGAAGAAAATGGAGCAGGGGAATGTGAGCCGTTAGTTTTCCTTGACAACACCAGGATGTAAGATGCTCAGACAAACTTCCTCTGCATAATCTCTAATCATTAGTCAACCATGGTTGACTTTGGTCGACCATGGTTGACCAAGTTCACCGAAGTAAACCAAAGTAAGCCAATCTCAACAATAGTCAGCTATAGTCACAAAAGTCAACTAAAGTCAACCATGGTAACCTAAATTCACCCATGGTCAGCCATGTTCAACAAAAGTCAGCCATGGTAAACTATGGTTAACCATCGTCAACCAAAGTCAATTCAAGTCAACTAATTTTTATGGCTTTAATTAGTTCAATTAGTTGACTTTGGTTTAATTGAATTAGTCAACCATGGTCAACCATAGTGAGATACAAAGAGAGATTGATCATCCATAGTCAACCATCGTTGACCATGGTGAACCATGGTTGCATGGTTGACCATGGTCAACCGTATAAATAATCTTAATTCCATTCTTTAATGTTCATGTTGACCATGGTCCAACATGGTCAACCATGGTGGACCATAGTCAACCATGCAAAACCATAGTTAACCATAGTAAAACAAAAGTCAACAGAACTTGACACGTCGCATTGTCACAAAACTTGCCATGTCACATTCTACTATGTTTCACCATGGTTAAGGATACTACATACTCCTTCTACTAATGCTAGAATATGACATTTTTACAAGTCTACTTCAGAATGTTGCAATGTGACATAACCATCCATATATTTATTAACCTAACATAGACGTTTATAATATCTTTTATTAATTAATAAAAATAAGAAATTAATTAAAATACTAATAATAAAAATAAGAAATTAATTAAAATACTAATAATAAAAATAATATATAATAATTATTTATTACTTATTAATTATTAGTTAAAATAATTGTAAATGAAAATAAGAAAATATAACTATAACAATAATAAATGAAAATAATTTATAATGAGAATTCACAACTTTAAATAATAATAATAAATACATTATTATTATTATTATTATTACCAGCCTAGATCCAAATCCTAGGCTCTATTAAGCGCCGAGAGGGATCAAATCTCCCGAGGTGCAAACCTCTCCTCGAAAAGCTCCTTGAGTGCAATACCTGAGAAGAGGTTTGCACCTCGGGTGATTTGATCCCTCTCGGCGCTTGATAGAGCCTAGGATTTGGATCTCGGCTAGTTTCAGTCGTGGGCGGTGACACAAAACTGGAGTTTGATCAGCATTGTAAGGAACAGGTTAAGTTGAAAACACAGATACATTTACGAGAATTATCATAACGTAAGTAATAAGTATTAAGGATTGAGTAAATTGTTAAACTTGGAAATAGAGACAATTCGCCTAACTTTTTTTTTCGATTATCTTTTTGTTGATCTGCGTTTTGTTTTGTTTGTTCTTCTCATTCTTCTTCCATCATTTCGTCATTTCGTACATTTTGATTTATTTGTTGTTCTGCAAACTGATTTTTTTGTTCTTCCAATTGCTTCAACTTTCTCTCTCGATACGCTCTTTGTCGATTAATGTTTCGTTTTCTTTGTTCTTCTCATTCTTTTGCTGTCAATTCGCCTAACTTTTTTTTCGGTTCTCTTTTTGTTGATCTACGTTTTGTTTTGTTCGTTCTTCTGTCGCCATTTCGTCATTTCGTACATTTTGATTTATTTGTTGTTCTACAACTTGATTTCTTTGTTCTTCCAACTGCTTCAACTTTCTCTCTCGATACACTCTTTGTCGATCAACGTTTCGTTATCTTTGTTCCTCTCGTTCTTTTGTTGTCAATTCATCTAACTTTCTTTTTCGATATTATTTTTGTCGATCTGCGTTTCGTTTTCTTCGTTCTTCTAGTTCTTCTGCTCTCATTTCGTTTAACTTCCTTTTTCGAAATTATTTTTGTTCTTCTGTTTTTCATTTCAAGTCTTCTTCTCGTTCTTTTGTTGTCACTAAAATCAATGCGTCCATACACTGAAATCTATGCGTCCACAAAATAACATCTAGACTGAAAAATATACAATAAAAAACCCCATACACTAAAATCTATGCGTCCATACACTGAAATCAATGTGTCCACAGAATAACGTTTACACTGAAAAATATGCAATAAAAAGACCCAATACACTGAAATCTATGCAAGTATAAAACTCACTTTACATGATAATGAAATTCAATTTATTTACGAAATTCTATATTTAAAAAAAAAAGTAAGTGATTCGGGAGGATTGAACCTTGAACCTCACGCTCATTATCCCAACACCCTTACCACTATACCACATGTAGTTCTTATTATACATAGTAAAGAACTTGTATACTTATATGTAAAGCTAATATTCATTTGAAACTTATGGATTTTAATTAAAAATAGAAGAACTTAGGTGAATTAAAAAAGTAATAGTGAATATTATACTGATCATCACGTGAATATTATTTCTTAAAAAAATAATCATTTGAAACTTATGAATTTCAATTAAAAAATGTAAAACTAATATTCATTTGAAATTTGTGGATTTCAATTAAAAAAACAAAAGTTAGGCAAATTAAAAAATGTAAAGCTAATATTAATTTGAAACTTATGTGAATTAAAAAAATAATAGTGAATATTATAGTGATCATCACGTGAATATTATTTCTTAAAAAAAATAATCATTTGAAACTCGTGGATTTCAATTAAAAAATGTAAAGATAATATTCACATAAAATTAATATTTATTTGAAACTTATAGATTTCAATTAAAAATAGCAGAAGTTAGGCGAATTAAAAAATGTAAAGCTAATATTCACGTAAAGCTAATATTCATTGGAAACTTATGCGAATTAAAAAAGGAGTAGTGAATATTATAGCGATCATCAAGTGAATATTATTTCTTAAAAAAATAATCATTTGAAATTTATGGATTTCAATTAAAAAATGCAAAGCTAATATTCACGTAAAACTAATATTCATTTGAACAATCATTTGAAACTTATGGATTTCGATTAAAAAATGTAAAGCTAATATTCATTTGAAACTTATGGATTTCAATTAAAAACATTAGGCAAATTAAAAAATGTATAGCTAATATTCATTTGAAACTTATGGATTTCAATTAAAAACAGCAGAAGTTAGGCGAATTAAAAAAGTAATAGCGAATATTACGATCATCAGGTGAATATTATTTCTTAAAAAAATAATCATTTGAAACTTATGGATTTCAATTAAAATATGCAAAGCTAATATTCAAGTAAAACTAATATTCATTTGAAACTTATGGATTTCAATTAAAAACAACAGAAGTTAGGCGAATTAAAAAATGTATAGCTAATATTCACGTAAAGCTAATATTCATTTGAAACTTATGGATTTCAATTAAAAACAGTAGAAGTTAGGCGAATTAAAAAAGTAATAGTGAATATTATAGCGATCATCATGTGAATATTATTTCTTAAAAAAATAATCATTTGAAATAAGATATATTTGCGGCACATTCTTGACCTGAAATATTTTTTTTATAATTTGTATGATAGCTTGCCTCTTTATATAGTCAATGATTTCATTTCGGAAATATTTTGAAAATACACGTCTTTTTTTTTATTAATGGCCGACTAAACAATATTTCAAATTATATTTTGTTATGTTACTCGACAAACTCACACATGTTACAAGATCTCCCTCATACTACACTCGACAAACACTCGACACATGTTACATGATCTCCCCCATACTGGACTGTAAAGCGCCTCTTAGCGCAATAAAAATATAGTATTATTTACGAGAACACTATACGTGTACACAATAATATTTTTTTTAATTATTATTATTATTGTTATTATAAAATAACAAATATCGAAATAATAATAATAGATGTTATTATTATTATAATTAATTAATTATTATTAACCAAACCTCAAGAGCAAGTCGGTCGTCAACTAGCAAGCCATATTAATAATTAATATGGCTTATATACGTCGATCGGCGTATATCAACCACATTTAAATATGTGGCCTATATACGTCAATCGGCGTATATAAGCCATATTAATTATTAATATGGCTTGCTAGTCTCTAGGTTGTTTTTATGATTTCAATCAAGGAAGATGATGTACATGCGGGTAAACTTATGATTACTCTAGACAGACACTAGGCCCGAGAAGCTAGCGACACCAATATGAAGGAGGGGAAAGTTAACAATTCTCGGTCTATGCTTCTAGTAGACGATATCGTAAGCTGTTATCTCGACGTTCTTATCTCTTTGCAATAGTGAAATTCGAGGGTAGTATGGAAAATATTCCAGGGCCGATGACAGATAGAAATAAAGAGGGTTTCCCCATGCAGTGAAGAGAAGGACTAAGAACCAGATGGGTTTGCAATGTTGATGAAAAATCATACGGGCAGGAGAAATCTCGGGATATTAAGAGAGCTAGACACATTGCTCATTTCTATCTAGATCACATTTCTAAGAAGGCAAAGAAGGAAATTGAAGATATGGAAGAGGACATCAAGATGGATAAGGTTTCATCCCCAAGGCCCAAAGATTTGAAGAATTCGAAGGATGGGTACTAAACCCTGAGAATACCAGGGGTAGGATTGCCCTCTTTAACAAGTCCTTGGACCTCTACTAGTCAGTCAAATCCCTCCTAGGAAAGACAATTACAAAGAGGGGAGAGGACCATGGGGATCTCCTGGGCAAGCTGGATGAAATCTACTCACTTGGAAGCTCGCTCAGAGACGTCCATTATTAATTGAAAATAATCGAGGCCAAACAGAATCTCCTGGCTCAGTACATGGGCTTCAAATTCAAAATTACCAGGGTGGTAGAGGAGCTTCTCGCGTCGGTCTCGACTCAGCCTCAAGATCCCGCTTTAGCCAAGCCCCAATTCATCAATTTGGAGGATGCCGATGACCAAGGAGATTCTCCAACGTGACAGACCTAAGGGTCATACGCACCTCACCCCCTGACTTTATGGTGGGTCTTTCTCGGGTAGCTCTTTTTTGTTTTCTACTTAATCCTTTTATCATGGTTTTGCATATGTTTCTCAAGTATTTAGATCTCTACTGTTATTATGTTCTTGGCTAGCTAGTTGTGTTTTAAACTTTGCTACCTTATGCTACCTATAGTTATTAAGCTCCATATTTAGACATGCTATTTGCAGCTCTCGAGTTATTTTGTTTTCTTATGGAAGGAGCACTGAGAGCTGATTTTTTGTACTCTATATATTTTCATTGTATATTAATAAAATAAAATGAACCACCTTACTTAAAAAAATGTAAATATAATGATAATGATAATTATAGCTTACATATTATTCTTTGTTTGGATATCTTTAAATGTTTTATTTTAAAAACCATTTAGCTCAACTTAAATATTATCACTTATTTATAAATCTTTAAATCTAAAAATACCTTTTTTATAAAAACTATTTAGCATTCCAAAAAAGCATCCTCCAATGTTTTTTTTACTATTCTATTATTTACGGAGATGGAGATAGAAACCATAAAATCATTTGAAAAAAAAATTGAAATCAAATTTTATAATATCAAAATACTAAGTTAATATTATGTATTATTTATTTTTTCTCAATTTTAATCATTAAAAGATATATATTCTTATAAATCTTTAATTTAATTATTTTGTTTTTTCTATCATCGATTTAATTTAAATATTAATAAATTTGTTTTGCAATTTAATTCAAATATTAATATATTTATTTTTTAAATTATTTTTAAAAAAAATCTCATTTTAATTTTTATTAATTATTCCAAATATTTATATTAAACTTAAATTCGAACAACTATCGCATTCTAAATTACTAAGTAATATCATTGTTTTCTAATGATCATGCATAACAAAAGTGTTGATATTTTTTTTTAAAATGTACGCTTTTACAAATGGTTTTTAAATTTCTAATTATTAATTATAGGTTTTTATTCTTCATTCTAGAACATTTTCATTCTTATTTAAAGTTTAAACAATTTTACATAAAAATAATAATAAAGTTAGGGGTGACAGGAGCATGAGGAATTCTCATCAATCTCAAAGAAAATATTGAAGTAGGAATCATCTTAAATAACCAAACGAAACTACATGTGGTATATATAGGGATTGAATTCTTGAACACTCACCCGGTTAACAAAGGATAATATTGGGAATTTATTATTTGTTATTCATAAGTTGTAGAGGAGGATGATTAAGGAGGAGATCATTTTTCAATGAAATTTCAAAGAGTTCTTGTAATTTTAGAAGGGATAGATGCACAATTTTTCCATATTCGTCGAAGTTATAATAGCATTGTTGATCAAATAGTGAATGATATGGTGTACCTTGATAAGGGGGTCCTGTCCCTATTAGGTTTTGGATCCCTTTGTAGTATTATGAAGGGCAATGATATGACTATATCCCACTTACATTGTATTAACTCAATAAATATGGTAGTAACACTTGGCATCTACACAGTATCGAGATGCATGTGAGGATTGCATAAGGGACACTTCAATTTCCCTATGTTCTTAATACTCTTGTTCCTTACTTAAATGCCAAAATGATGGGAAAATTAAACTCTACTATATGTGTGGTTTGTGGTAAAGGTGGGATATCCATGGTGACAATTTTTATTGGTGGTGGTGACGAAGGAGTCTAGTTGGGATTGGCTATTTAATGGCATAGTGAATGTTATGATGGACATAGACTTGGAAGAGGTTTTCAACTCTCGTCATTCTTCTTGCAGGGGCATTGTTTAGGTTGAAATTCCTCTAGAGGTATGCAAGATGTTTCTCTTCAAGTGGTATGCATTTAGACTTGGAATTATATTTGTTGGCTCACCTAGCTTTACCATAATTTAATAGATATCTTTAAAAGTTGGAGGTCATCCTCAAGAGAGCCTGTTGTGCAGGGGGCTAGTGGAAATTCGGAATTTTCACTGCTATGAGTGTGAACATTAATATCACCCCTACAACATTGGTCACAATAAGAGTGATAGTAATTTCAAGATTAAAAAAAATCCTAAGGAGAATGAAATGCTAGTTAGAGGGGACGCAGTCGGTGATTGTATACTTGAGTATTCATATGGAGAAACAAGAAGAAATGGAATATGTGTTAAAATCCCAAGTTCTAAAACAAACAAATAAAAATCCCAATGACTTAGAGATGCACTACAATATCATCCTTGGCTTTGCTAGAGGTTTTTAGTCTATTGAGTGTCAACCAATGCTATCTACTAGCTCTATTTAAGTGATGGGTGGTGAAGAAGAGACTGTGCAAGAAATAATTATTGCACTAGTAGATAAACCTATATTTTAGAAGGGAAACCATATGGAACATAATGATGTGAAAATGGAGGAGGCCATTATGGGCATAATTTTTTATATGCTATCTTATGTTTTTTACATGTATATAGCTACTTGATAGTCTATTAAGCAGTTTAGTTTTAAATATATTAGGCAACCCTCACACCATATAACATTACAATATTTCTTGATGTTTTGTAAGTGCTATTTCAACTTATAAGAGCAAATTTTGGACATTCTTGAATGTACTTTCATAATTTTTGGTTGTTTGAGGTTTCCCACAACTCTTTGATGATATAATCTATATCCATTTCTATTTAAACAATAATAATAATTTATGAAGATGTATATATATCTTATTTTATCGGGCTTACACATATTTTCAACTATTACATATTTTTTAATTTTTAATTCACTAATTGTATGATTTTATTCTTCAATTTCATTCTCATATTCATTTTCCTCTTTTCTAGAATTTCGACTTAAAGAAGGAGATTTAAATCAAATTAGAGGTATGTTTCCTTTTAATGTACAACCCTTGAATGTTGGTTTAAAATATTTGGGTTTTTATTTAAAGCCCAACAATTATGGTAAGGGAGATTGGTTGTGGTTGTTGAAAAGGGTTGAGAAGAGGATTGGGCATTGGTGTAGGTGGTTGTCATTAGGTGGAAGATACATCTTGGTGAAATATGTATTAGAAAATATACTGGTGTATTGGTTTTCTTTAGCTAAGATTCTTAAGTATATTTTGGACAAAATTAGGAGCATAATCTTTAGTTTTCTTTGAACAGTGAATGAGGAAAATGAATGCATTCACTTAATGAGATGGGACTAGTTGGCAAGACCCAAAAATTTAAAGGGTGGGGGTAAAAAATATTTTCCATTTTGGGAAGGAATTAGCAGCTAAATGTTTGTGGAGAAGTATGTTTTCTACTAAATTGTGGAGTGATGTTATAAACGATAAATACCTTAAGTGGAGGGATGCAATAGATTGGATTAGAAGTGACAAGAAAAGCACAAATGTCACTTCAAACTGTTGGAATTGGTTGCTAAATCAATATCAAATAATGGGAGACTGGTTAGCTTGGAAGCCCGAGAATGGTCTCAATATCTGACTTGGAGAAGATCTGGTAGTGGGAACAATTGATTTCTATAGATTTTCTAGTGATTTGATAAAATTCTTACATGAAAAGGGGATTTTTCTATTAGCACAGGTGGGAATGGATGATGCTTCAGGTATTAAAAAATGGAAATAGGTTGATGAATTTGGACTTCAAGGATGCCTCAAGGATGAATGGGAACAATTTATGATGGGATTATATCACTATGCATTCCAGCTAACATAGGTAGAGGACATGTTGGTTTGGTCTTGGAATGAGAAAACTGGGGAGGTAAATGCAAAACTTGCTTATTATGTAGTTATTTTTTCTTTATTTGAAATGCAACAAAAATGGTGGTATAATAAATTTTGGAAATGAGATTTTCCCTTAAAAATTAAACTATTTTGTTCGCTGATGATGGATAATAACATTATGACTTAGGACAATTTTGTTAGAAGAGGCAGTTGTGGTCCTGGTATTTTTGTATTATGTTTGTTGAACTTTGGTTGTCATTGATGTCAATTAATATCAAAGAGAATTCAATATCCTTGTGTCAGTTTGAAAAAATATATGAAATCTAGTTTGAAGAAGCACATCCAGATTGTAGAAGTACATTCAATATGAAGAGGTACATAAGAAGTACATCCATATTGTAGAAGTACATCCAGTTTGAAAAGGTACATAAGAAGTACATCCATATTGCATAAGTACATCCAGTTTGAAGAAGTACATAAAGTATGTGCACAAGTCACAATCCATCTAGTCATGATACTACAAAGGTAATGCCAAAGAGATGGTTGGACAAGTCTCGGGAGTGTGCAAGAGTCTTGGGAGAAAGAAGCGGTTGGATATGTATGCAAGTTCTGAAAGTGTGTAAGACGTACCAATCAGAAGAAGTATACAAGTTGAAGTGCGCAAGAGTCCCAGAAGAAAGTGGCAGTCAGACAAGTCATGTGTGCAAAACCCACAAGCGATGGTACTTCAAGGGAGAAATACCCCACACGAAGTGGTTCTAAGTATGCGCATGACATACTATGCAAAGGGCCAAGTATGCGCAAGAACCACAAGGTGTGATACCTCATTGGCATAGAACATGACAAGTGGCGGAGGCGTGAATTAAGCCTAACCGTGAAGCAAGGAAGAAGGAATGCTACAACCAACTTGTGGACACACGGTATGCGCAGAACAAGTATAAATAAGAATTTAAGTTGGATAGTTGAAGTAAGATTGAAGATGTGAATGTGACAATACTCTGATTTGGAAAACTTCTAATTTTGGGGTATCAATGGCTCGTGGAACCGGAACAACATAATCTAGAAAAAGAGTCAGATGCGCAAAATGCAGCATAACAAATGATGCGTATAAAGATGAAGTGGTTTATCTGAGAGAGATGCACAAGGACATAAGAGTAGCACAACAAAAGATGCACAGTATGATGAGGTTTATCTGAGACAAGTGCATAAGAACATAAAGGCAGAATCGCAGATGGTATGCAGAAGGTCACAAATTATCTAAGATAGATAGACAGAAGTGTAGCACAGCAGAAGATGTGCAATATGGTGAGGTTTATCTGAGACAAGTGCGTAAGAAGAGAGAGGAAGAATCATAGATGGTACGCAGAAGGTCACTGTTAGGAACCCATGTCAACCCTTCTATTTACTTTGTTAGTATATTGTTGTTGGACGCATATGCTTTGTAAGTCGTCCTGTAGTATTGTTGATCCATAGTTTGTATTATTGTTGTTGGACGCATATGTTTTGTAAGTCGTCACGTAGTAATTGTTGATCCATATTTTGTATTGGCCCATGGTTTGTATAGACACATGGTATTGACCCATGGTATTGGCGCCTAGACTTAGTATATAAGTTTATGTTGAGACCAATGAAGGTACGGTGAAGTTATTTGTATTGAGCTTGCTCAAAGGAGGTTGCCCTCTCGAAGTGGCCTGCGATCAATATAAAAGTGATTCTGAGTTCTGTTATTTCTGCTATTTCGTGTGTTTTCATTAATTAATTATTGCAGGGTCTTCACATCTGGTATCAGAGCACTTTCTTGGGATCGCTGGGTGAAATTTCTACCAATTTTTTTTTTTCGCATCTGTCGCAGCTTCAGATCTGGGAATAATCCATATTCGCTTAACTGTGGGAAGTACTTGGGAATAAGCCCTAAAACTCATTGTGAGGAGTACCACAGGAACCCCAAAGTAGCTATCCCGTTGAGAGGACCTGCCAACGAAAAGGGCAACGACCCCTACCTGATTGACTAGTTCCCACTCGTGAGGTAAACCAAGAGCCGTCGTTTGTGGCAAAGCGGTTATCAGTTTTACCTGAGCCGTGGAGTGAGGGGTATTGCCCCAATACGCAAGCCGTCAGACATCATTGGTGGCCGAGTGAATCCCCTGAACCGATAGGAAGCCGCACATACCTGGGGTCCATATCTATTTTCAGCTGAACTGTTGCCGATCACTTCCGCGTTGTTTCAGCTCCATTCCGAGCAGTTTCAGATCCAGCCGTTTTAGATCCATTCCGAATCATTTCAGATCCCTTCTGATAGTCGTTCCAGATCCAGCCGTTTCAGATCTATTCTGAAATCCGTTTCAGATCCAGCCATTTTTTATCCATTCGACGTCGTTTCAGATCCATATGTTGTCGATTCCTTCCGTGTCGTTACAGATCTATCTGTTTCCGATCCCTTCCGGGCCATTGCAGATCCATTTCCCTTGTTTTAACTCTATTTCCCTTGAAACTTCCCGGACACCCCTGCAATCCCATTCTGCATATTTCATTCCTGAGGACCCTATCCGAAATTCTACTTCCTAATGCCAAAAATCTCACATTTGTCTAATTTTAGGGTTTGCCACAACTTCTTCAATTTTCACCCACTCGCCTCCAAATTTTTCCACCGTGTTCATTCCCTATTTCTGCTTCTTTGTTCCTCTTTGACAAATTTTCTCATTCTTTCACCGCGCTTCTGAAATCCCCATTTTTTGCTTCCCTGTCCATCAGAAAGTGTCCAAAACCTATTCAAACCCCAATTACCCATCCGATTTTTCCCAAATCCAAATTTCCCTTTACTAAATAAGCTTTTGTTTGTGTTTTTCTATCCTTTCCCAAAAAAAAAAACAAAAAAAAACTCCTGGTTGTGGTTGTCACCCGTGCAGGAGCAAAAACCATGGAGGAAGCACTTGCAGCCGTCCAAACCAAACTCCACAATCTGGATGAAAAATTTCTCAGCCTCCATCTTTAGCATTCAGCCATGAATAATAACCGACAATAAGAATCTTCTACAGCCAATGGGTTCTCTTCTTCCAGCACTTTCCGTGGTCCGAAGCTTGAATTTCCTCGCTTCAATGGTATTGATCCGACTGGATGGATCTATCGTGTAGAACAGTATTTCAGTATGCATAATACTTTTGATGTCCAAAAAGTTCCACTTGCATCCTTTCATTTGGAACAGGAAGCCCTTCAATGGTACCGTTGGTACATCAAGGTTCATGACGAGCCAAAATGGACAGATTTTTTCCAACTCCTTTTGCAACGATTCGGTCCTAGTGCTTTTGATGACTTCGCCGGAGCACTCACTAAACTTCGTCAAATTGGCACTGTGAGAGAGTATCAGACATAATTTGAGAAACTAGCCAACCACACAGAAGGATTGTCTGATGACTTCTACAGGAGTTGTTTTATTAGTGGTCTTAAGGATGAAATCCGCCCAGAGGTCAAAATGTTCTGTCCCAACACAATGATGGAAGCCCTGGGGTTGGCTAAGTTGGCAGAAGACAAGATTGCCGCCCAACAACGCTCCAAACCCACTTTTGTTCCCTTCCAAAATATGGGTTCTCAACGACCTCCAATCCCGCTAGCTCCTCGACCAACTTCTATCAAGCATTTGTCCAAAACAAAGATGCAGGCACGCAGAGAAAAATGGCTTTGTTATAATTGTGATGAAAAATTCACTTGGGGACATAAATGTGTTCAACAAAATCTCTATCTCTTGGATGTGAATTCTCTGCCCGTCTCTGAAGTTGGTGAAGAAGCTCTAGATACACCGGATGATCAGGTTGACATTTAGGAGCCGCATATTGACCTTCTATCTCATGAAGACCACCCAGAGATATATCTCCATGCTTTATCTGGCATCACCACCCCCCAAACAATGCGGGTTAGAGGTTACTTCAAGAAGCTTCCTCTTACAATACTCATTGATTCTGGTAGCACTCATAACTTCATTGACCCTCGGATCGCCAAACATGTTGATTGTTTTGTCCATCCTTGCTCCAACTTTGAAGTCATGGTTGCCAATGGGGGCACCTTACCTTGCAAGGGAAAGTGTCACAATGTGCGTATCTCTATGGAAGATTATAACATGCGCTCTGACATGTTTTCCTTGTCCTTAGGCGGATGTGATGTGGTTTTGGGCGTTCAATGGTTACGCACACTTGGCCCCATCTTATGGGATTTTGCTGAACTTTGGATGCAGTTTTCAGTCAATGGAACACAACACAAATTTATGGGCTTACAACCAGGGTCTCTCCGCATCATCAATTCACATCGCCTAGAAAAGATCCTTAAGAAGAATTCACATGGTGTCATCGCTCAGCTCCATTCCATTCAGATGCACCCACTAACGGTCTCCACTACTTCCTTGGATAGATATGCAAGTGTCTTTGTTGCACCAGTGGGCTTGTCGCCTTCAAGAGACCTTTCTGGTAAGCATTTAGCCACATCTACATTTCAGCAGGAAATGATGGCTATTTTGCATGCAGTACAGAAGTGGCAGCCATCCCTATTAGGAAATCATTTATGCATCAAGACTTATCTCCAGAGTCTGGAACATTTTTTGGAACAACGGGTCTCCTCACCAGCACACCGGAAATGGGTTATCCAACTCATGGGTTATGACTATGCGATCACTTACAAGAAGGGTAAGGATAATACGGTGGCAGATACTCCTTCTCGCCAATTTGATGACCCAGTTTCTCTTACAACTATTTCTCTGCTTGTTCCAAATTGGTTGCAATCTGTTCAACAGGGATATCTCTTCTATGAACTCCATGCTTCTTCATCGCCATGGCACTCTGGGTTCCTCGAAACCTATGACCGGGAACAATGTAACTTCTTTTGGCAGGGACTGAAAATGAAAATTCACCAGATGGTGGTTGAGTGTGATACTTGCCAGGTCAACAAGGGTGAAACGACACTCCTTTCGAGACTGCTCGAACCCTTGCCCATACCTACACAGATGTGGACAACTATTTCTATGGATTTCCTAGAAGCGCTCCAATGGTACAATACCACATCTAGAAGGACACCATATGAAGTAGTTTATGGACAGGCACTGCCAGTTCTTCTTCTATACACGCTCAGCAGCTCCCTAGTTCAGGCAATTGACTCGGTTCTTCGAAACCGCGATCAGATTCTTCTCATTCTGCAGGACAATCTTCACATGGCAAGAATCCAACTGAAACAACAATCCGATCAGCACCGTTCTGAGCGCACTTTTCGCACAACTGATATGGTTCTTCTTTGTCTACAGCCTTCTAAGCAATCCTCCTTGAAACTCAAAAGGCGTCAATGGGCCAAAATGCAACCTGAGGATGCTACAAGGGAACCACTCCTTCAGATTCTGTATCAATTTCCACATCTAAAGCTTTGAGGACAAAGCTTTTTCTAAGGGAGAGGGGATATTAGGAACCCATGTCAACCCTTCTATTTACTTTGTTAGTATATTGTTGTTGGATGCATATGCTTTGTAAGTCGTCCCGTAGTATTGTTGATCCATAGTTTGTATTATTGTTGTTGGACGCATATGCATTGTAAGTCGTCCCGTAGTAATTGTTGATTCATATTTTGTATTGGCCCATGGTTTGTATTGATACATGGTATTGACCCATGGTATTGGCGCCTAGACTTAGTGTATAAGTTTATGTTGAGACCAATGAAGGTACGGTGAAGTTATTTGTATTGAGCTTGCTCAAAAGAGGTTGCCCCCTCAAAGTGGCCTGCGATCAATATAAAAGTGATTATGAGTTCTGTTATTTCTGCTATTTTGTGTGTTTTCATTAATTAATTATTGCAGGGTCTTCACAGTCACAGATTATTTAGGACAAATGTGCCAAGATAGAAGTGTAGCATAGTAGAAGGTGAATAGAATGATGTGAGTGATCTGATACAGATGCATGAAGTTAGAACAACATCACAACACAAGATGCAAAGTATTAGTTGATTTTGCAAATGCACAGAAACATAACGGTATGATGAACCAACGCCCTTATTGCATAATGTTATGAAGTATGAAATCCAGTGTATATTGTTGATGTAGTGAAGTATGTGATACAATTCAACAATTGAAAGATATCCATATATAGAAGGTGCACACAACATGATGAACTATAGTTAATCTGAAGAGAGTGTGGATCAATAGAATAGCTAAGAAATATCATCTACAGTCATATCAGGGCAGTAGGACGGGGCAAGGACAGGTGCTCAGTGCCTCCTTCCAATTAGAGCTGGTAAATTAGAGAGTCAGTGCTTCTTTCAAGTCGTAGCCTGTAAAACCAGGGGGTTGGTGCCTCCTTCCAGTTGGTGCTGGAGAACTTTAGAAGTTGGTGCTTCCATGAATGTAATCTTTTAATATAAGAGAGCATTCTGTGGTTTTCTCCCATTTGGGTTTCCACATAAAAACTTCGTGTTCTGTGTTTTGCGCATATGTGGATGAATGTTTTTGTTTATAGTGAATGTGTAATCCAAGTACCATTTCAATTTGATGAGAAGTAAAAAATGTTCATAACTGCACTAATATTGATTCACCCCCCTCTTAGTATTAATAAGATTCCAACATTTCTACAGATGAATCTGTGGATCATTTGATGATGCATTGTTCCTTCACTCAAATGGTTTGGGAAGGAACTTACCAAAGATCTTAATATTATTTTTTGCTAGAACTTGTTAGGGTTAACCTTGACTCGAGAATGAGCAAGGATGTAAGTGGTTTCGGGAACATGGTTTTGGTAGCTCGTGGTTTCTTGCTAGTTGTATTTACATGTAATGAACCCTATTTATAGGGTTGGATTCCTCCATTGTAAAGTGCCAATGCGAGTAGGAGAGATGCTCTTGGCAGACTTGGCCTAGTTTGGACAAGGACCAATAATAGATCTATTATTGATGGTTGGTTTTTCCCTATGGGGGTTTTCCAAGATAAATCTTGTGTTGCTATTCTGATTGCGCTTATTTATATTTTATTCTATGGCATAATTTTATTGCTAACCGTGGTATCAGAGTTCACGTTGGAGATCCGTGAGGTAAGCATAGGGAAGCGACAGAGAGGAGCTGCACAAGGATGCTCGGTGTGTTATTGATCTGGTAGACACTCAAGTGTCCAAGTGCTTTGTCCAGGAGATGGTGTGGGGATTAGTGAGGCACGTTCTGTGCTGGTAGGAGCCACCTTATTTGTTTCTTAGAAGCCGCAGACAACACGTTCTGGAAGGGCCTCTATACATGCAAAGAGCTGTAAGGAACCGCTGTATGGAGGAGTCAAGACCCATTCGCTGCTATGTATAAATCGGCGAAGCAACCGCGTGCTTGAGGAAGAGTGCAAATCATGTGCTGCTCCCAGAACGAGATCGTTGTGAGGAAGGATGAGCAACCTGTTGCTCCGGAGTCTATAGAGTGATTGGTGTTACTCAGATCCATGATCTGATGGAGGATTCGACGGAGGCCGCAAAGATGAGCTTGATCTAGCAAGAGGGCAGGCGTCAAAGTCCTGGCGCTGAGCTGCGACGAGGAAGAGAGCCACGAGAGGTGGAGATCTATGATTGCGATCAGGATCTATGATTGCGATCAGCTCCAAGGATGGAAATCCATTGGATCTATTCATTGATGTGCAGATTGCTTAGATATGCTGAGATCTGCGGTAGATCTGACAGAGTTGCTCAACTGAGAGTGGAATTGTTGTGTAGATTCCTGCATTAGTAAGTGGGTCTATTGGATCTATCCTTGGGGTGACCATGCGTCAGATCAGATCGATACCTGCAAGAATTTGATCCCAAATGATGAAGTCAAGACTTGTGACTCGTGTGCATAGAGGGGGCCATGAAAGGCAACCCTTTGGTTTTGTGTTCAGGCTGGTGGATTAGTAAAAAACATGCATTTCTCATTATGGCAAGGCATGGGAAAATAAGCATGGTAGGAATGCAGAGGCATGCAGATATTGAGCATGGTTAGAAGCGCCTGGAAAAGTATAGTAAAAATTGATATCTTCAAAGGAGTAGCAAATGTAGTAGAAAGGCACTGGTGTGACGGAGCTAGCAGTCATTGGTTGAAGCAATTTGCCAGAATTATATTGAATGTTTCTTGTACCTAAGTTGAAATTATGAGCATGTGTTGTAAGGGGTGCATGATCCGTTGTACTCGACACCCTAGAGTTTTTGGTTCCCCGTTAGAGTTGATTCCCCATGTTTAGGCTTACATGTATTGGAGTAGGTGTATTCCTCTTATGTGTAGAAGAGGATGTGGCATCAAGTTATGGATTGAACCACTTGGGTAGCTATGAGGATGGTAGGTGTACTCATAGGCTAGCTTGATGTGGAATCAGAGAGGATGAGTCTTCGATTAAAGGGGGGAATGTGAGATGGATTTATCTTAGAGTGTTGGGACCAGGTTATGGTCAAGGAAGATTTTAATGTATTGATGAACCACGTAGGAGACAAGGATTCCTAGAGAACTGGCGGTTACAACGGCTGAGCACCTATGTATTCCGGTAGATGGATTCCTTTTTATATGGACATCAATGATGAATTGTTTGTAGGTACAAAAGGCTTGTGGAAGTGCAATACATGAAGGGAAAGTCAAGGCGAGATAAATGAGAGTTGAAAGAAGCAATGATTATCCCAGAGGATTTTGGATGTAATAGCAACGAAAAAAAAGAAAAAAAGAAAGAGAATGGAGATGGTAATGTGTAATCTGCATGTAAATGAGATTCTCGAGTACTCTAGTTGGGGGGGTTAGATCCAAAGCAATTCCCCAAGTCAAGTTTAAAGGGGGGATTGTTAGGATTAACTTAACTCGAGAATGAGTAAGGATGTAAGTGGTTTCTGGCACACGGTTTTGGTAGCCCATGGTTTCTTGCTAGTTGTATTTGCATGTAATGAACCCTATTTACAGGGTTGGATTCCTCCACTGTAAGGTGCCAATGCGAGTAGGAGAGATTCTCTTAGCGGCCTTGGCCTAGTTTGGCCAAGGATCAATAATAGATCTATTATTGATGGTTGGTTTTTCCCTATGGAGTTTTCTAGGATAAATCTTGTGTTGCTATTCTGATTGCTCTTATTTGTATTTTATTCTCTCGCATAATTTTATTGCTAACATAACTCCCACAATTTGGACCAATGCTTTAAGAAATGGATGCAAGAAGCATCTGAATGGAAAGAGTTACCATGCTATGTATGTTGGGAACTTTGGAAGCACAAGAACTCAATTTTGTTCGAAGGAATTCCTAAATCTATTTTGAGGGTAAGTAACAGGGCATCTAGCAATTTTGGGGAGATTAATAAAGAACCTAGTAAAATGAGGAACATGATTAAAATTCCTCCTTGCTTTTTTGAAATTTTGCCAATTGGTTTCTTTGATGGTGCATTGCAGAAAGGTGGGTTGATGTGTGGTGTTGGTGCCGTCCCGTTGAATGATTCAATGATATTTAATCTAAAAAAGAATTGTCGTAGAGGGACCAATACATGAGGAGAATTGTTGGCTCTGTGCTCATTGTTATTTTTTGCAAGCGCTAAATAGGCTACTCAGTTACAAGTGGCAAGAGAATCTCAATTCATCATTCACCGATGCTTAGGAAAAAATAGATTACAAGTTGCTTCCCTTGAAGAGTGGCAAAGGAGGATCAAGACCCTTCTTGCTAAATTTACACATGTTGAGTTTCTTCATATCTATAAGGAATAAAATGAAGATGCAAATACTCTGTCCAAGTAATCCTTACTCATGGAAGAGGGAAAAATATATTCCAGTGCAAAGCATGAGGTCATCTTGAGCCTTGAAGAATGTACTTCTATTTTCTAAAATATTTTGCTAAGTAGTAGTTTTTTAGGGGGGCTCTTGAGGTAGTGCGCCAATGCAAATTGATAATGTTTAAATTATGTTAAAGCATTCATATTGTAGCAGCGGTGAGTGCATCATTTGCATCGATCCATATAACATTCTCTTCTTAAAATAATTTTGCCAATTCTAAATAACGATTCTCAGTGACAACCAATTCTTCTATTTAATC
Source organism: Larix kaempferi (assembly GCA_027924585.1). Taxonomy (NCBI): domain Eukaryota; kingdom Viridiplantae; phylum Streptophyta; class Pinopsida; order Pinales; family Pinaceae; genus Larix; species Larix kaempferi. Next base: position 8,334,723 of record BSBM01000866.1, read on the forward strand.
CGAGTGCCATTATGATCCGCGTTTTCCATAACCTGTAACATGAGTGGGTCTAACAATTAAGAACACGTGCTTCCTCCTAAGAGGTCATAGGTTCAAATCCAGAGGGGGGTAGGGTATGTATACCTCTGTAGACTTTAGCAGTTAAATCGCTGCGCAGAGAGGATCCCTTGTCCCACAAACAAGGGGATTTCATACACCAAATTGGTATCCCGCTTAGTGATGACCTTAAAAATAAATTATTATTATTATTAGTAGTAACAATAATAATTCTGAAATAATACATCATCCAAAAGACCGATAATTTGGAAAAGAATTTAACGAAAAAACCCTAGCCGCAGGCTTCCTCCTCGGCCGCTCGGCTGCTCTCCTCCTGCGACTCCATGGCCCTTTCCTTTGCCGACTGCCTTGTGGGTAAGGCTCTTGATGCCCCCTCGGTTTCTTTGGCTGCGAGTTCTCCTTCTCGGAAGACATGCTCTGGTTCATTGAAGGTTGAAGCGCTCTCCTCTGATGCTGCTGTGGCTGGAAGCTCGAACCCACTCCAGCAAGGCTCCCCTCTGTCTTCTGGCCGTTCGTCTGGTTTTTTGGTGGTGGAAGCTCCGGATCTGGTTCTTCCAGTCAGTCAGGAAGCCGTTTTGCATGCGGATCACTACTCTCAGCGCACCTTGGTTTGTAGGTTCAATGGTTTTTGGCCGAAGCTTGCAGATCTTCATTCTTGGGTCTTGTCCGCTTGGGCTCCTATTCTGAGCTCTGATGCTCTTATTTGCCCTTGTGCTAGAGGGTTCTTTGTTGTCATTTTTGGATCTCCTGAAGATAGGGACCAGATCTGCAAATCTGGACCCTGGTTTTGGGGCAGATCTGGACTGTCCTTACAGCCTTGGTCTCCTTCCTTTGATGCCTCTACTGCAAACATCTCCTCAGCACCAGTTTGGGTCCGTTTACCAAATCTTCCCCTCCACTTTTGGGGACCTGAATCCCTGCAATCCATTGGAAATGCTCTTGGGAAATTTCACAGCAGAAGTCCTGAAACAAAAACGGCTTTTACAACCTTTGCTCGTATCTGCGTTGAGATGGACTTCACCAAAGGATTCCCTGCTCAAATCATTCTTCAAGGTAAAGACAGATCTTGGACTGTGAAGTTAGATTATGAACATCTAAATTTCAGATGCAGAGTATGTTTTGATACAGGGCATATAGCTGCTAACTGCAAAAAATCAGAAAAAAAGAAATTAGCCAAATCTCGTCGGAAGCCAACTTGGTGGGAGGGGGCGATCCCAGCTCACCAAAGTATTTCAAAGGATCCAGACTCAGAAAAAACCCCGGATGATCCAGCAGAACAGACCCAGAAAAAACCCCGGGTGACCCAGCAGAACGACCCGATTCCCACAACGTCTTCAACAGGCCCAAGCTGGGATGATCTAGCAGAAGAAGCTCTCTTGGATGCCGAACCAGATCAGTCCATGGAATGGACGAAAGTAATAAAAAAGAAAAAAACTCATTTTTCCAGGCATCCAGTGTTGACGCGTAGTCAAACTGGATCTTTGAAATAATTTGTTTGAACTTCAGCAAGTTTGTTTGCCTGAAGTTGATGCGTTGCAGACTTAGTGCATCTCTTGTTCCTTTAGAAGAAGCAGTTCTGGTCTTATTTGTGATGAAGAATTTTGGTTTTCAGACAGAATTCTAAGATGTATCTTTTGGATGGCTCAGCCATAGTTTTATCAATATAAAACCTACTCGTTTTTGTCAAAAAAAAAAAACAATAATAATTCTGAAATTAAATTAACTATTTATAAAACTCTACATAAACTTTTGGGAACGAGGATAAGGAGATTGGATGGCAAAGCGCTTCATTTAACTTGACGATCCATCTATTTTAATTCAATTAAACATAGAACACTTCAAATTAAACCTGCAAAGAACTTAACCTCTAAAATTTGATCCTTTGAATACTGGGTGCGACAAAGAATATTACAAGTTTTTACTAATCCTATCCGTTGATATTAAATTTCAAATAAAAAATTTGAAAACTCTAACACCCCTCACCCTATTCTGAAATAAATACGCCTATATAGGTAAATATTTATATAATCTATAATAATATTTAATAATAAAATTGATAAAAACATTTTTAAAACATAATAATATAAAAAAGTTATTTATCGAAATAATCTTATGGATTTGAATTTTTAAGAAAACACACGTTTTTTTTTCTAGAAAAAAAATCATATTCTTTAATTCATAGAGAATTCGAATACATTCCTGAGGTGCTGCCCTAGCACTTTATGAAAGATAACGTTACATGTTTTTAGCTCTGAAGCTTGCAAAAATTTAAATATAGTTCAGCCACTGTTCCAGCACTAATAGATCGCTTACTGCGTTTACAGATTACTCAAAAAATATTACAGTCTAGGAACTAAACTGATAAAAAACTTTACATTAGAAAATCCAAAGTATTCTTACTTATGTCCTGTTGGTCTTGACTATTTATAGTTGTTTTGCAATGGCCTACATTTTCCAAAAATCCATCTTTTGATAAACCATCAGCCTTCTCATTCTGTTCTCTATAGATATGAGAGAAATAAACCCTTTTGAAATCCTACACCAAATTATCAATACACCTGCCGAGATTCTCCAGACCATGATTCTGAAAATATGTCTCCTTATTCATCCTGTTGATCCATATCTCTGAATCGCCAAAAACCCTGAGAACATCCACTGACTTCTCTCTTGCTTTAAGTAGGAGAATAAACAAAGCTAACCCCTCCGCCCAGTTATTAGTACCATATCCTCCATTAGCTTGATAAGACACTTCCATATTCTGATGCTTGAAATATCCTCCCATCCCACAGATTTAATTCGCACACGCTCTGTCAAAAAAGCCAACCAAATCTCCTTCCCCTTGAGTCATTGCTTTGGCTGCCTAATCTTTACAACAGGGTCTTTCCCCACAAAAAGAAGGTAAATAGAGAGGACCTGAGCCGCCCCTATAAAACAAGGCTCATGAACAGATTCAAAGAGCGACTGGTTGCGAGCAATCCAGACATACCAAACCAGCAAGTACGGGATACATCTAAACTTTTTAAGATTGGTGTCATCAAACCAAGACTTGAAAAGACTAGAGAAAGAATCACCTTCCCACTCAAATAAAAACAGAAGTTTCTCCCTCACCTCTTTCCATACTTGCTTTATAAAAGGACAAGTAAGAAAAAGATGCTCCGCGTCTTCGTCTGCGCTCTTGCATAGACGACACCATCCAGGACCTTCCACATTCCTCCTTTTTAATTTATCCCACATTAATACCTTCTCGTTCATAATCATCCAGGTTAGCAATTTACTCTTATGGGTAACCGTCGTTTGCTAGAGCTTGATTCCCCACCAAGGTTTCTCTTCAATCCTATTATTCAATCCTCTTCATGCCAGACACCCAGGTGTTCCAACTCTCCCGCCACGAGATTTGGAAAACACACGTTATAATCTGAATATTCATGATGGAATCCAAATAATAATTTTGTAATATATTGCGATGTTGTGTTTCTCAAGATGCCACTCTTAAGCTTGATCCAATTATCCTAATTTTTTATTGATTAAATTTAATGTAACCAAAGGTTGTTTAGCTGTTCCATGGAGGAAACACTCCATTTCATGCATATAAACGAATATGACACCGAAGTTCAGAAAAATATTACTTTATCAATACAGATGTGAGGTGTCTCCTTCGGTTGAACTTCCTTGAGCCGAACCCCCTTCATACCTCTTTTCATCCATACTGCATCTCATATCATGTTGTGCCCTCGATGCCTGATCTGCATCTGCCCCTTGACATCGACATCGCAAAATCAGCCGAATTACAGATGGAATGATTCCAAATAAACGATGAATTGAATTAGCATTGTTACATATACATTGAATATACAGGCATGGACACCTTTCTACTGTAAATATGGAGCAAGCTGCTGTGTTATCAGGTATATTATCTCTGCACCCATTTTGAAATCACGAATTATTCTCAAACAAAGATTCGAGAGGACTCATCTTCATTTAACGAATTATTCTCCAACATACATTCGAGAGAACTCATCTCAATCTAGTATCTCTTAATTTCACTTGCAGCCAAGGTGGCCAATTTTTCATTTGGGTTTCTGACGATCTGTTCTATTTTCATATTCCAGGGTTGGGATCCAGTGGAAAAGACGAAGATGAAGTCTATGGTGGTGACATGATGCTGAGACACAGGAAAAAAGCGCTTGAAATTGATGAAAATGTGTGGAGGCTTCTTCCAGATCATTTGATTGAGAGAATACTGCCATGGTTGCCAGTGCCCAGCATTCTCAGAGCCCAATTGGTATGTAAATCATGGAATTCAATGATAGGTTCCAGAATTTTTTCAGACTTATATTCAGAGGTCTGTAATTCAATAAAACTGGAACCATGGTTCCTTGTTTTTCCTAAGAACAATGAGAAGGTGGGATTGGCTTATGACCCTCTAGAAAACAAATGGATGAGTCTGTCCTTCAGTTTTCTTCCAGCAGAGAGCAGGGCCGTTGCAACAGCAGAAGGCCTTATATGCTTGATTCCCAAGGCAAATAACAACAATTCATTATATATCTGTAATCCCATTTCCAAATTATGGAGAGAATTGCCCAGGCCTCCGGGTCTCTTCAAGTTTTTCTATCTGGTTGCAGGTCTGCTGGTTGAAAAGACTACAAGATCCTTCAAGATGGTATTGTCAGGATCGGAGCTTGTGTCTGGTGAAACTGATCAGTTTGTTCTTACTGCTGAAGTTTATGATTCAAAGACTAATTCATGGATTAGAAGCAGGAGTTTTCTTGTAGAGGCACCTGTACATCCATGGAACGCAATGAGCCATGGGGTCTTGTATTGTGTGATAGGACAGGCTCCATGGAAAATCATAGGCTTTGACGTTCATTGCCTGTCTTGGTTCAGAATAAGGGCTCCCATGCCTGCACCCTTAACTTCCTTGAAACTCATGGATCATAAGGGCAGGTTGATCATGATTGGAGGAATCGGCGATTCTGAAATCACAATGGAAATTGGCATGTGGGAGCTTAATCAAGCAGGTACAGAGTGGAAAAAGGTTGGTGGAATACCCAGAGAGTTCTGTGATGAATTTCTTAAGTCTTTGTCCAGGCGCTTCGCCTGCGTTGGCCATGGCAATCTTATTTATTTCACTAGCAAGAAATGCCCACATATGTTGGTGTACGATCTCCCTCGCCAAATTTGGCGATGGATGCTATGTTGTCCAGAGCTTGCAGATCCTCATTACCACATTTTCAATGGCTTCTGTTTTCAGCCTCGGCTAGAGATGTGATTGATTTGAGATATTTCAAATGGAATGCTCGTTTGTAGCATGCTTCTGAGGCTGGCAAATTTGTGCCCATGAATCAATCTGTTCCAATTGCTGTCCTTCAAAGGAAATCGGCCTCTAGAAAGAATGTACTTGCATTAAAAGGAAACTGAGCTGGAGAAAGAAGGCATTTTACTCATAAGGTCTACGATTTCCATCATCCAGGCAACATCTGGTAACTATGAATGAATAGAATGGCCCTCTCTATTGTTTTGGATGAATTGTTGATAGTTCCTTTACTATTGTCAATGGATTCTTCAATTGATTTTGCATTGTATTGTAAAGAATGGATTACTTAGCAATTTTATGTCGGTACTATTATTCTTTTGAATTAACATGGATGGTTTCCTCGTGATCACTTAAGCTTGGCACATCTCTCGTCATTTTCTTGTTAAAATATTATTCCTTATTAGAATGAAATTTGCTGCAGCAATTTCGTCGAGCTGATAGTTTTTCTGGTATTGCAATATCTTGAATGCCATATTATTCTAGTAGTCACTTTTCAGACTGATCAGGACTTAATACCTTTGGTTGGGTTTGCATTTTTTCATTCAAGCCTTAATCATTTTAATCAGTCCTTAGCTGCATGACTGTATATTTAAGATGTGTACATGATATTGTGTGACTGATGATGTTAAGTAAGCATGCCCTTTTGCTAGCAACTAGTTTATTTTGAACCATGTTGTTTTGATAAGAAGTATAATGCTACATGAGATTGTAGAGCTAGGTGCACTAGGGACAAAATAATGGGCATTCAGATTTACATGTAAAATGACATTGAATTAGGGGAAAAATTTATGATAAGAATGATTCAAAACATTTATTAATCATCTCAAGAACCTGCAAAACTGAATACCTCCCATTGAGGGCATCCCTTCTAATGTTTGATGAGAATTAGTCTAAGTTACCTGGATCTGGATCTGCCAGATTTTTTAAAAGCCAGGATATGGTGGGCAAATGGCAGGTATATAAATATCTTTATATAATTGTAAAAAAAAGGTTCATATTTAAGAATCCCCTGCAGTGTCTAAACAAGAATGGAATTTGAGCCTTGAGGAGCTAGGATGAGCTTACATAAGAATAGAGAGCTTTTAAACCTATGTTGCAGCCTAGAACAACATTTTATAGTATCTACAGAACATCAAAGTAATTAGGAAGCCTATGAAGCTTATCTAGTATGCACTTGCACATAATAGAAGAATGCACTGAAGCTTGTGAACAGAACATCAATTTTTATGCACAGATTTAGAATGTCACAACAATTGATGTGATGAAGTGACTGGCCCTTGATATACTTGATTCCTTATGGGGGAGGGGTCTTCTTAACGCCTCTGGAATGAGGATAAGGGTTAGGGTATTAGCAAGCAAGCACAAGGAGCATTTTTTTTTAAAGTCTCTTTTTGGAATCTGCATCAGCTGGATGCTTCCAGGCTGCAAGATCCATTTCCCAGGTGGATCCTAAACGTTTCCAAAATTGGGATCTGTTTCCAGGTGGATCCTAAATGTTTCAAAAATTGGGATCCATTTCCAGGCGGATCTGGATCTGGATTTGATCTGGGGATCCATAGATCCATCTCATTGGCCAGGTGGATCCGGTATCATAGGGATTAGTCCATTATTAGGCAGTCCTTTTGATTGATTTCTGTTTGCGAGACCTAATCTGCTAACATGTTACCTGATATTTAATGGGCATATCTAATGGGGACTAAGAGTACAGCAATTCTGACATGATCATAAATTAGCTTTCCTTTCCCTTTATACAGAAATAAAACTTGAAAACAGACAAACATAAAACTAACTTCATCTAGTTTCATAGTCTGAATATAATTTGTAGGAAGACATTCTATAGTATTATTTTGGACTTTATTATTATGCAAAAAAAGGTATCTCGATGTGTTCCTTTTAGTCCACCAGACTCCAGCTATTTTGGAGTGATTCACTTCTCATCAGTTAAGGTTGCTGCACTCCTTGTGGCACACACAAGACTTTCAACTTGTGTAACAGTTCGACAAACCTTTTGAGAGATGAAAACCGTTATGAGATTCTCCATTCTCATTACCTAGTCTTTTTCGAACTTAGAATTGCAAAATCTGTCAGATTCATATAAAATTGCTTGAAGTATTCAAAACCAAAAATCTTTATCTCAAGCAGAGTACTTAATGTAGAAATTGGTAGTCTTGAAAGGGAATCTATGACATTGTTCTACTTTCCCTTCTTTTACTGTATAACCAGATCAAACTGCTTCAGAAAAGTACCCACTCCAGGTGTTGACTGCATTGCAGCTTCGACTATGTTTGCAAAAAATGCAATGGCTTGTGGTTGGTATGCACCATGGTTCCATGCCTAGCTGATACCATGTTTGATTACTTGCACTATGGTATACATCTCCTTGTCATATTCCTGCAGTAGCTTCAAACGAAGTTTTCAACTGAAATACAACTATTCTGCCTTATTGGGGTACTGCTCCCTGCATAATTATTAGCACTTAATTCTCCACACTTGAAGCACAAACACCAAAATAAAGGCATATTTGTGGTGGTTACTATGCAATGCATGCCTACTCAATCAACTTTGGAATGTGATGTTAAATTTTCACTTCATGGTAAGCAGACCTGCACTCCTACAAACCCTAGGTAACATAAAACTAATCAACCTATCAAAATAGCTGGAAGGAATGCTAGATCTTCAAACACATCATGATGGAAAATTATTACAGCAAGCTAATATTGAAACAACCAATCGCACCTGTCTATTAATTCAAAGAAGAGATTTTACATAGCAAGTATCTCACCAAAAATCAAAGTAACCATCCCAGTGGTCCACCGTATCCCTCCTTTATGGACTAGAAGAGATCTGGGGTTACAACACATGAAGACAACCGTAACAGTGTGCCTATGTCGACTGTGGCAAACTCGAAACCTAATCCTATCTAGGGAAATGTGTCCAGCCTGCATGGAAACCTGCCAAGAATCGAGCGGCCAGTATGAGAGAGTGAATGCATGAAAGCAAGCACCTCTCTCTCCTAGGAAATTGCATCCTATCCAAATCTGGGAATACCCTAATCCATGTGGTATGCACATTTTACTTAAGCTGGAAAAGCTAAAAATAAGGAAAGCAATTTCTAATTAAAGAAAAAGCCTAAATTGGAAACATGCTATGGCTGGCACATGCATGCTGTAGGCATATTTGTGCCCTCTACCTCTGTCTACATAACTGCTGCTGCTGTGCGTAATTAATGGGCCTATACCAAAGTGCCCTTGTTATCTCTGCACAAGGATCAAGCTATTTGGAACTGCTGAGTGCTGCACTGGATATACTCATCACTGCTGCCCCATGACTGTGGGAGAATCACTCGTTGAGCAACATGTGAACTAGCACGCCTTCTTTGTGAGAAAAGTGTTTTCCACCAAACCAAGTCTCTCCCTCAACATTTGAGACACCCCCTTACTCAGGGGCTCGGTCAAACTGTCTACCACCTGCAAATCTGAAAGAACATACTCAAGAATCTTTGGTCCCTTCTGAATTCTGTCTCTGAGGAAATGGTGCTGAATATCTTTGTGTTTGCAGTGATCATGGAATACTGGATTCTTAGAGAGTTTGATACAACTCTGATTGTCAGATTATACCAGAGTGGGCTTCAACATCTGATTGATGAACTTTTCTATCAACTTGTGAAGCAATATGGCTTCACAACTAGCAGAGCTGGCTGCTATATGCTCTGCCTCTGCTAAACTAAGTGTAACTGCTGCCTTTACCCTGCGGAACTAGGATATCATACCTAACCCCAAGCTGAAACAAAAACAAAAAATGCTCTTTGTAGCATTTGCATTTCCTCCCCAATTAGAATCAGCAAAACCATGTAGCGTCAACTCACCATCTCCCACTTACCTCAAGCCATAATGAACTGTGTGCCTTTCAGGTATCAGAGCACATGCTTTTCAGTAATCCCATGAATCTGCCTAGGTTCAACCATGGATTGGCTCAATGTATTCACTAAAAACCATATATCAGACCTGGTATTCACTAGGTGCATAAGGGAACCAATTAACTACCTATACATAGAAGGATCTACCAAATTTGAATCTTAATCAGCATATAACATCAGATTTGTAACCATAGACGTGGCCAATGTCATAGCCAAAATTTTTCGCTAGTCTCCAGCGTCTAACTGTGGTGTGCGGCATTGCCTGGGAACGACTTGAGGGTGAGACCAACTCAAGCATTGCACCTGCAGACTACGCCTAACCCGCGGAAACCGTTTTAACTTAACACTTAATCGTTTAACTTGTTTACCTATTAGCACGTTTCAACTAGTATCCACACTTAGCCAAATTTGCATGTGCACAACACTACAAGTAAAACATAACACAAGTATCAAGTTGGGGTTGCCAAACCGGTGAACCATCTAAGCCTTTGTATAATCATTTGTTTACAACAAGTGGAGTTGCCCTAACTCGGAAGAGCTCCGGCGTGACCCAAACCAGCAACACGTCTTACAATAGATATACAAATTACAAAGAACAGAGTTTCCCCCTCCTCGGGCGTCCCAACTCTCAAGACTGTTGACTGCCTGTGATTCCCTCGAATGCTGCAACCGAACTGTCTCACTGTGAAACTCGGAACGAGTGCGAACCTGCCAAGTTCTGCCTCTTCTGCAACCCTACTGCAACTGGATTCTGCTGGAACGGACTGTGCGTGGGGGCAGATCTTGGAGTGCCTCCCTAGATCTGCGCCTTCTTGCCTTGTCCGAAATTCCTTGCTTGAATCCTTTCTTTGTTTTGGCCTTAGCCTTTATATATGGTGCCGTGTGGGAGGGTGCGACCCCACCTTGGGCGCACCTCTTGCTTGGCTTGTACTCCAAGTCTTCACCGTCATACCATTTGCAACCGAATGGTCCAACTCCTCCGCAAAGCATGCGTTGATGGTCTGTTGGATGGGCGTTCGTCCATCGGCTTCCGACCCGAGCTGTTGTTGAGCTCCCAATCCGTGTTCACTGCCGAGCTCCCAACCTGTGTTCGTTGCTGAGCTCCCAACCCGTGTTCGCTGATGGCTTCAAACCCATGTTCGTTTCTTGGCTCCCAACTCCAGCTCGTGCCTTGGCTCCCACCCCGAGCTCGTTCCTAGCTCCCAACCCGAGCTCGCTGCCCATGCCTTGTTCCATCAAGTGTTGGTCCTTTGGGTGCTGCTTGCGTGGAGTAGGTGGGCGCTTGGTGTGGCGCACCACAACTCCCTACGCTTAAGTGTGTCCGATGGTCCAAGGGTGTGCCCGACGCCCCTTTCCTTGCGAACGTGTTGATGTGCATTTGCGCCCCACTCTGGGGCTTTCCATGCGTCGAAGTGTTGAGTGTGGGTGTCGTTTGTGGGAGTGCGCCCAGGCTAAGTCCACGCACCCTGTCGTCCGTTCCGTCACTTGGTCACTTGCCTGCTCGCTAAGTCTTGCAACTGAACGATTGTTTTGCTCGAATGAGCGCCTAAGCCACCCTCTTGGGCGGGAGTGCAAGACTCCCATGAGTGTGTGGGTGTTGTGCCAAAAACGTGGCTGTGACAGCTAAGGGTTACAATCCAACATCTGAAATCTCTTCAAAATGTTGTGTACTTCCCCTGTCTAAGGAAGCCTCACTTGTACCCTGCCTCTAGACCTATTAAATAATGCACAAATCCGATGTCCTTCATATAAAATTCACTCGCTAGCTTTTGCACCGTGTAGTGAGCTTCATAGAAATACCTATAAGGATCAGATCATCTTCATACAAGACCAAGACAAGCATATAAGATTTATCAAATAAATAATAAAGGCTGCAACAGTGTTAGTGAACTTCAAGTTCAGTTTGTACTCATCAATCCTTGAGTACCATGCACATGATGCTAAATGCTTGCTTCAACCCACAAAAGGCCTTCTCTAATTTGCACACATGGTTATCTCACCCACACACCTTAAAATCCCTGATTCGTTAATGCATACTCTCTTTAATCAGACCATGGAAAAAAAGTCTTAACATCCATTCGGTATATAGACCAACAAAAAAATGATCTAACAGACATAATGGGTCTGATAGAGGTATACTTGGCCACTGTAGAAAAAGTATCCTCATAGTCAACTCCCTTCCTCTGTGAATATGACCTGGTTCTTCTCTATGCATACATTATCCATATGCTTTACGTTGTACATTCACTTGGAATCTATCACAGATTCCCCCCTAGGGGTTGAAACAATTACTTAGACATCATTTTTTAGAATGGAGTTATACTTCTCTATCATGGCATCTTGCCCTACTTTCTCTGTAGCTGCTTCCTCATAATTGGGAGGCTCTAAATCAATGATAGAAGAGATCAGGGCAACATAATTAGTAAATTTCTTAGGGGGATGAGTCACCCAAAAGGATGTTTTGGTGCTTCTACTTTCTTTTGTCCCTCTTGCAAAGTTTGGGTAAGCCATCTCAACATCCTAGCTGAACTAGAAGGTACATTGGTCTTTGTCCCTTCAATGGATTTTCTTTTTGTTTGAAAATTACTTCTTATATTCACATGAACATTTTTACATACAAAAATGCAAAGCGTGGAAGGGTATATACCATGCCTATCATAACCTCTTCTTGAGACTAACTAAAGCAGAAATGAAATTAGAGTATAGCATGATCGAAACTCTTGGCATCCTTGATCAACAATTCAACCTTAGCCAATAGTTGGTGGTACCTCATCTTTCCATACATAAATGAAATCCAACATAGAACTCATCTCTAGGCCAAACACATACTTACACTCGAGCTTCCAAATCACAAAAAATGCATAAATTTGTAGACAATGCCATAGACCAAAAAAGGAATCATGTAAAATAGAATGCCCATCACCAAATAAGGTGGCTTGCCAATATAGCTTGTTCTGAAATAAGTGGGGATACTAATCCTTAACGAAGCTCCAACACCGTTCAACAAACCAACAATCCCAAAAGATATGCTTAGTCGTCTCTTGTCGCTGACAAATTAGGCAAAGACCATCTGAGAGGCCATTCTTAGCCAGCCTAGCCTTTTATGGGATCCCCTAATAGATAACAAACCAAGCAAAAACGTGCAGCTTATACAAAATTCGCATCAACCAAACATTGTGAAGACGATGTACCCAAGGGATCACCGGATTTAAATTCGACCTCAAATGAAGCACATGTAAGACGGGTTGTCTCTAATGCAGTGCTAAACAGAGACAACAAGAATCATATTGAAGCAGTGGCATACCGAAACTTCACCTCCAATCCCTCCAAAAAGGACTTGGCATATCGATATTTATTTTAAATAACTCAAAATATGGAATAAAGGCATGCAACTCCTTGATACAAGGACAATTAGAGGCTAGGAGCCTAAACTCCTACATAAGCGATCTCTACTCCTACCCCTAGGTCCCATAAATCACACCAATAAAAGATACCCTTATGACTCAGTCGGTGTTCCTAAAAATGCAACAACTCCCCATACAAATCTCTTGATCATGCCAACTCCAAATTGGGGGGAGGTGAGATCCCAACCGTCCCAACTACCCTCCCACTGCTATCGAACCAACCCAGACACTAATCTCTAGGCCGCCCAAATACTCCAAAACAAGGTGGACCCACCTACCTTGAATAGGGAGGGGGAAGAGATGATGTCACATAGACCAAAAACCCCACGAACCTTACCAATATGTTGTGCTTAAAGTGCCCTGTGCCGAAAAAGAACTCGCCACAACATTGATACCTCTAAACATCTCACCACCCACTTGGCTACCCAAATACACCTAAGGTGCAGCATCAATCGAGCCAAATCCCCCTTCACTCTTGAGAATAGTGCAAACATTTACGAATACTGCATACATCCCATGCAACTAAGGGTAGACCTCTAGGACCTCCGTACTTGGATCACAAATACAATTGCATAAGATGCTCAAGTCGATGGAATTGAGATTGATTGGGGAAGCAACAACACACATAATACACATGGGAGACTTGAAGAATACAACCTACGACAATTAGTTTTCTTGCGAAGGGAAGATCCTTATGATGCCATAAATGAAGCTTTTCTCTGAAGTCTTTGCGGACACCAATCACACATAGCTGCTAGCGATAAACTCATCCCAAATGAGTTACCAAGATATCTGACAATCATCCCCAATCGAATATAAGACGAGGTATCCAAAACCCAAGATGGAGGAAAATCTAATCCAATAAGTCAATAATCACTTTGATGAGGACTGAGAATGGCATTAGAAGCCCTGCAAAAAGTGTCCAGATAAGAAAGGGGCTCATTAACTAAACCTTGATCAACTTTGAAGAAAGAAGAAAGTCATCTGCGAAATGGTTATTAACTTGTTATCACATTTATAGTAGCTGGGGCTACCATATATTTATTCCAGTTTCCAGTATATTTTTCAACCAACCCTTTACACTGAGATGCTTGAGATGAGCATCTATTTTTGGATCACTCTTATGATGATGTGCAACAGTATATTCCTTTGCCATGACTGAGTCTCAAGAAACTCAGATTTGATGACCGACGTAGCCATTTTGCCATTACAGAGCAGTATGCAGTACCCAGAGTTATAGCAGCAGGTTCTCAGTGGATTGATGATGATTCAGATGTTTTGCACAGGTATATGATCCAACAGGTATTATCTTGTGTTCTTGGTTATCTTGCTTTTTAGTCATTCTAGTGGCATGTTCTAGCATTTAGTGTCATGATCTGGCGATCATATATATAGTATTGGACTTGGTTATTATATATCTATCTAGTGTCCTACTCAGGTTTTAGAAGTTCTTGTCTATACTCATTGGTTTTACCCTCATTAGGAGAATGGAGGTGATCATTCCCACCATTAAATGGCTTGCTAGTTTTGGCATCATCTTCACTACCTCCATCCATCCGTTACCTTCCAGTTATTGTTTTTACCTTGACTTACTACTTGACCTGTGATATGGAGGACTTCCCCACTCTAGCCTCTTTGTTGGATGAGCTTCCCTGTTTAACTTGTGTCTCGGCACTGAGTTGCCTAAGTTGTGTTGGCTAGACCTGAAATAGACAGTAATACCATCATTACATTGTATCTGAAAAATTTATTGTATATCTTAAATGAAAGCCCATTCTAGAATATGTTTTTCAACACACGTGAATGCAAGGCATGTTGGAATGTAAATCCAAGAATGTGTTTTTCAACACACACGGATCAAGAAGCCTAATGAAATGAAATCCAAGAATGTGTTTCTCAACACACACAGACAAAGGCTATGGAAATGAAAAGGTCTAATTAAAGCAATGGTTTAACAAATGCTATATCTAATGATTGCTGACCTTATTTACATGTAATGATTGATTCCTCATTAGCCTGCAGGTTGTGATATGAGATGGAGTAAGGGATAGCTAATTCTATGTGTCCCCTAGAGTCTCGAGTTACGGTTAGCCTGACACCTAGTCATGGCGGCTCTAGAAAAGATCCTCACTGAGCTAAGTCAGCTTATATGTGAGTTGTAGACATCTGTCAAGGTTGAATAGGTACTTCCCAAACAACTTATCCATTTGTGAGACACTGTCATCACCTGTGTTATTGCTTATCCAGCATATGCTTTAGTGTGTATCCCCTTTCCTACTTCCAAAGTATCATAGTGTAAAGTTTGTACAGTCATCCCTCAACCTAGCTTTGCAGTTTTCCACCTTCACCCATTACTAGCAAATTGATCACAACCATGAAGTGAGTATAGCCTTGAGGTTCTATTCTGAGCTATTATTATTAATAAAATCTTGAATATCTTGCTTTAGATCGCCAATGAATTGATTACTTTATGTTTATATTGCTATTTGAATGATTAATGAAGCATGTCTTAACCAGTTATACTTGCGGCTTTGATATTTCAGCTTGGGTCATGTTATGGGTTTGACCAAGTCAACACATGACATGAGATGAGTTAGACCGTGGGTGATAGATATTGATGATATGCGATCTATTATTGGTCACCAGATGGTTCCATGCAGCATTTATAGGCTCAGATAGTAATCTGTGGTATTTTAATGATTTTGATCATTTGTAGATTATTATTATTTTTATTATGTTCGGACATGGTATTGATATTATATGATTATGAAGTCATCCATATGGTGTATGAGTATGCATCTATAGTGCATTTGGGCTCTCTGAGTCCATTGGGACAATTTGTTTTCAGTTCTGGGCAGTTTCAGTTGGGATTTCTCTCAGTTTATCACTTTAGTGCAGATTTGCCATTAAAAATGGCCTGACAGAGCAGTTTCATGATTTGTTTGGTTCACCTAGGGTGCTACAGAGGGAGTATGGGGTCCAGTCACTTGTTTTTACTATATTGCTATGTTACGAGACATGTTCGTGCAGTCAGATTTGGCCTCGGGTGACTAGGAAGTGAGTTACAGGCATTTTTATATATTTCAGGTGATTTACAGAGGCATAAAAAATGGTAAAATTGGCTATACAGGAAATTGATTTGGACTATTGAGGCAAGGAAATGGCATAGGAATGGTTTTGATGATGTGTATGATGTCTCCCACACCTTCCACAACAGTTGCAGTAGTCAATGGAGCCCACACATCCCTCTCGGGTTCATTTACATGGTTGTATGGTGTCTTTGGAGGCACACGACTTTGCCACTTGGTACACTATTGTACTTTGATGAGTTATTTTGATTTTATTGTGCCATGGGGACACATTAGGGAGGAATTATATCACCCCCTAGACCCACCATGAGATTCAAGTTATATTTTTATAGTCACTTTATGAGGACGTCTTCCCTAGGGCGATTTGACTAGTGGGTTTCTTATGTTTTGGAGTTGATCCATGTACTTTATTTGTTGAGCTCATCTCAACCGTAGATTATCACTTATGTATCTTTTAATCTTAGCCACTCATTAAAAAGGTGGTTAGGGTTTTGGTCTCTCCCATTCCTATTTAAAGGAGAGACCCTCTCATTGTAAAGGGACTTTTGGCTCTTGGCTTTTGGAATAAAATATATTCTTGCAAATACTTATGCTCTGGGTTTGGATGTTATTGGTGTTGATTGAAACTGTTCTTCCTTTGTAATGAGGGTATCGGTGATTATCTTTGCACATCTTTTCTCCACGTTTTATTTACAGATGAAGAAGTCGATTTGGTGAGGAGGGCACATTGGCTGGGGAGACTCACCCTACTCCTTTCTTTTCTCTTCGTCGGTTACAGGGAGTATCATTGTCTTCGTACCTCTTACTCTTTGTTATCATGTTCTTCATTTGTATTTCTTCCATTCTTGCTTTGAACTGATTGATCTTGTTGTCCTTGGTTCGACAGGAAGAGGAGGGTGCACTTGTGGAGTTGGGCATAATTCGCGTGGGCAAGGAAACGCATTAGACTCTCATTTGATCTCTGCAGGAACAATCCTCAACATTATAGCAATCATCTCCATGACTCAGGTACGCTTGCAAGGTATGTAGTTTATTCTTCTAACCTACCCATTTGTCATTTCATGTTAAAACCCTCATTTAAATTCTTCGAAAAAATCCCTGGCGCAAACGACTTGGTTTATTGGCAAACCATTTTTGGGTTTTCTGTCTCTTGCATATCCCTAGGTGGGTTCTCCTAGACGTCACAGTTGGAGGACTCCATTGGCCCAAATCCCAAGGCACTGGTCATTAAGCCCTTGCGCATTTCCTGAGTGAGCTAGTTTGCTTGTCGTTTGACCTTTGTTAGTGAGCTTGCATACCTTGACATTGTCAGATCTATCAAACAAGCTATGCTAGAAAGCCCTAATTCTCAGATCCACTCTTTGGGACACTTTCCCTGTTTTAAGAGTCACGTTTCCCAAGGCAGCTAAATTTGATCATTACACTAGCACCTGAATCCTAGAATCACTTTTAATTGTTGAATCATTGTGTCTAAACTCTATTCATTTTCTAAACACTATTCATTGAATTTTGCATGCGTTTAGATAATAGTATTTAAGCTCCGATGCATTAGTGTCTAAAAACACTTTTGTTAGGAGGACTTCCTTTTGAGGACTACAAGAGAACAACCTGGTGACCAAAAGGCCACACGCTCCAGAGCCGAGACACAAGGTAAACATGGAGTCATATCTGACAAAGAGGTCTAAGTGGGGAAGATCCTCGACATCACTAGTCAAAATACAAGTCGGGATAAAACCAATAGACGGAAGAGACGGGTGAATGGAGAAAGTGATAGGTGATGCCATCAAAGCAAATAAGGCTAAGTCTATGTGAAGTAGGGGATACAAGCAAGCATAGGTAATGACCTTACACTAGGGACTCTCTAACCACTCATCAGACAGGTTGTAAACCATGAAACCCAGAATGCCACTATCGGTAAACAAGCATAGTCACAGTAACTAAAATAAACTATAGAGCAACTGAAACCTCTAAATGTACAATAACTGTATACCTTTGCTCAACCATATACCTGTCCCTGGAGGATTTGCATCTGATCATCATCACCGGCTAGACTGCTCTGCACTGCATGGACCATGACTATACCAAAATCATCTCAATGGGGTCATGTAGGCTCAGTCATGACAAGGGGGCATACTGCTGCTACTGGCTCAAAATATAGATCACCACTGGAAAATAGGCTCATCTCAACCACCGGACTGGTTCAATGGACTGAAAAAATCAGGGCTGCATCATGGTAGCTTTATCTACAATGAATGTGATAACATGTCGATAAAGAAAATGATTCAAAATTGTGAACCACTAAGACTTCAAACCAAAAATCTCTTGGAAATCAATATATGTCGGTTTTGTCATACTATGTAGCAAAGAGACTAAATAAGGAAAAAATCGTCCTGTTGATAACAAATCAGGTTTGAAATAATTTTACTTGGTTTTAGTTTGAAACAATCATAGATACCACTCGGATTAAAGAGGATGAACCTGAACTAATTGAGACCCTTTGTAACATCAATTTTGAAATGATTTATAATGAAAAGCGATCTCACAAAAATAAAATTTGTGATTTATAAGCTTGGCTGATTCCTAACCAAAAGAAAACTCTGATCCATCAAACTTACATGCCCTTCCATTTATTGTTTCAGTTCTGCTTAGAAAGAGATGAATACATTCCTTATGGCATACGGTAAATATTAGTTCGAGATCCTTAGGGAGATGACGGCTACAAAGACTCGATTCAATTAATCAAGATAACGAATTTAGAGATATCTGGTTTTTTTATGATAATTTTTTTTAAAAGCCAGATCGAGGTGGTCTCAAGGATAGTAATTGACTTCACGTTTAGTATGATTGAACTCTAGAGTTTAAGTTTGACGCTGTCTCAAAAATGACGTCGCAGGTAAGAAAAGATCTAATGGCATCGAGATCGATTTGATTACCTCAGAACTTATTTCAGTTTTATTTATACTGAAACCCAACACATAGCCAAGCAAAATCGTAGTGTAACAACCTATTTGTGAATATCACAGAGATCATGGGTTTGTTACAAGGTATTGAGGAGGTATGCCCAGAATAAATCTAGCCCACAAGATAGGGATATAAAACGTCAAGCTAAACGAGAACGCAGAGACTCTTGATAAGGTGACCGAGGGTTTAATAGATGCCCAATAAACAAGTTTGTTTTCCCTAGAAGTAAAATCGCCCCCCCCAAACGCATAAAATAAAGAAGAAATTTGTTATTTAAAGTGGTTTTTGATATTTATTTCAGAGGGTGACCAATGGAATGGAACACGGGATAAGAGAAAACATAGAAGAAAATTCCCGTATGTCTTGCAGGTGCCAAGTGCAATGATGTTCTAGCCCCTTGGTATCAATTTCAAGACAATTCAATGAGATCCCAAGTGAAGTCGATTTGCCCAATGGAGCCAATGCGCCCTCCCTCCCGCATACACAAACTACGAATGAGATTTGGTTTACAATGAGAAAAGACTAGTGATGCAAAGTAAATCAATGAGCATAACAATGATCAAAGGTACAATGAAATAACTCCCTGATCATTAAACTCTTTCAAATGGAGAGATCTGGAGAACTCTCACAAAATCGCCCCAAGAGAAGTCGCCTTCTGGAAGCACACACCGTCTCTACCAAAGATAATATGGAAACATCATCAAATAGCTAGAATGTCCAAGAAAATAGATTCACAATCAAGCACGAGAACAATCTTTTACATAGACACAAGATTTCTTCAAAAAATTCTCTCTTTATTGCCAATAATCCCAAAGCCAAAAGTCCTTTACATTGGAGGAGCATCACTCTTAAATAGAAAGAGAGTGATGTCCACTTTTTAACTAACTTCATCCAACGGTTGATATATAAAGATCATCAACAGTGGAGATTCACTTTTTAAAATAATACATGAATCACTAATCACGAGGGGGGGGGTGAGTTACCTCATAATGCCCAAATATAAGATATAAAGTGATATTAAATGATAACACATTAAAATGGGTCACCTAGGGGCCACAACTTAACCACCTAGGGACACAATACATCACTTTAACATGGTACAAGGTATAAATTATAATAGTGATAAATCCATGAAAATCAACCTTTCACCAAGGTATAAACATGCAATATGATCCATGGAGCCAGAACACATCAAAATAAGTCATCCCATAACATTCCTTTCCCAAGCATTAGCCCAAATTGATTTTCTTAGAGTAACCATGGTTATTTTCAATGGATAATAGGCTGATATTAATGCCGGAAGATAACTCTGCTTGTCACTTGCTTTCTCTTACCAAAATCACAAACTGAGCCATATGCACAAGGGGTAAATGATGCTCTCTTATTCATATTACTAGCCAACTAAGACATAAGTAGCATAACAATGGTGATAGACCAATCAACCAATAAAAATAACTTGTGTTAGAGTAGGATGCATGATCTTTCACGAAGCCCTTTATATAAGCTCACTTACAAACTTAACCAAGTTGCTATGACGGGTGAGGTGAACAAAACAAGGCTAGGACAAGGGGATTTGAACTGGTAAACCTTGACACTGTGATCTCTTGAAAAGAAGGAAAAAGGGAAACCACTAAGATATATGTAGGATAGATAACACTAGGGAATGACGGTGTCTCACATATGGGTAGAGTGCTTGGAATGTCCCCAGTAGGTTCTAGTAAGCATCCTTTATAACATTTAATTAGCATAGACTTTGCAACATTTCACATTTCACATTTGATATTTCTTTCACTAGCCAACCTCCAAGGGAAGGTTCCCTGGATAGCCTTGTGGGTTCCAAATAATGACTCAATCTTACTTGCATTGCCTTCCACCGTCCATAGGTGCGATGTAGTGACCACTTTGTTGCCTTGTATGGGAAAATGGCCTTACATCATACAAAGGATGAGTGCTCGTCCCTTGGTCACTGACTAGCTATAGAAGATTTTATTGATTTCATTTAGGTCTAGTGTTTAAAAACACAACTAATTGCAGTTGGACTTGGATTGTTTAGATATAACATTTATGTGTTCCGATGCATTTTTGAGGATAACTGGGCTAGAAACTAAAAGAAACAATCCAGTGACACTGGGCACACATACAATCCACAAGGCATCATATAAGCAGATGGGAAGGGACTAAGACACACACTCCAGATCCGAGACACAAAATAGACATGGAGTCTATCCAACATAGAGGCTTACGTGAGGGAAAATGTCCTCGATCTCACAAGTCCAGGTCCAAGTCAAGGGTCAAAATCAAAACTGGAAGAGAGGAATAGATGTAAGGAAGTGAAAAGGTGATGCCATACATAGCAAAGGCAATGCTAAGTCTACATAAGGTCAGTACCTAGTGAGCATATGAAAAGGTATTAACATTTAGGATCATACATTCACTCCAAAAGACATGTTTAAAATAACATCTAATAGCATATGATCACCAAAGTCAGTCACCATGTCAAGTTAAAGCTGCTAATATGAGCAAGACAGACAAATGATAACACCCAAGTACACATGTATACCTGCTCAACCATATACCTTTCTCTGAAAATAAGTATGAAGACCAACTTTGACGGCTCATGGGAAAGGGAGAGCATATCGGTTTCCTACTCTACTAAGTGAACCATAGCTAAACCAACTCCTCTCAATGGGGTCATGTAAGACCAAGTCACAAGATGGGATACTGTTGGACTACTATGTAGGCTCTAAAAATAATCCACCACTGGAACAAAAATGTGCCCAATTCAACCGCCGGACTGGCTCATGCCTTTGACATGCCCGATTTGCATCATGGTAGCCCTGCTACTATGGATGTGACAAGAGATCCAAAAGAAGTTCAATGTATGGCTTGTCTAAGTCAAATTTTGTCATGTATCATTATTTTATCAGTTGTGACTAGAAGAGAAGACTTTCGTAGCCAAGAAACAAAAGTCTTCCCCAATCCAATCCCACATGGACTTACGAGAACTCACAAGGAAAACCATCCAATCCAAGGGATTTTCCATTCTTCATGAACATTGTTACCCCTCATATTGCACAAGGTTTATTTAAGGGGTAAAGATGTTGATGATTCAAAAGAAGTTCATTGTATGGCTTGTCTAATTCAAATTTTGTAATGTATCATCATTGTATCAGTTGTCCATGGTTATATTGTAAAAATGATGTAATTTAGATGTCTCTTGTATGTAAAAGGCCAATTATAATCTATAATTAGCTTGACTATTATGGTTGCATTGAGGCAAGTGCCTAATGAGTGTTTTTACTGAAGAAAATTTACATCTTTACGATCATAAATTTTTGGCTGTTTTTTCACTTGTAAAATCCTCCAAAACGGGAGCACATCCTGGGTGCCTCCTCCATATGTCCTTGAGCACCTAAGCCCTAGAGTCAATGTAATATATCACATCTCATGTATTTGGTCACCATGAACACCTGTGTAATGGCAATTAGAGTCTAGAGTCTTATGAGTCCCTCTTGCACATGGTTAAATGATAATTAAAGTGGGTTGGTAAGTTAAAAAGGTTAGAAGTGCCCATCCCTAGCTCCACCTTTGGGTTTAATAATCTAATTTCTCATTAACTTATAACTCAAAGTTTCCCCCTTTTCATGTGAGACCCTCACCATATTTTTATGTAGTCTCACCTATCTCCATGTCGTCTACCTAAAGCATCCCTTCTAGCCTAGTGCCCTCAAGTTTGACCTTTCAAAGTGATGAGTTAGACCCTTCTAGAGGCCTTCCTTGTAGTTATTAGTCAAATTAGCACTTCTCCGTCTGTGACCACATTGCCTTGTCGGTCACACAAAAGGACACTATGGATGGAAGATCTTGCTCGACCTAGATGACTTAGAGTTGAGCCTTGCAGTCCCTTCCTCAAAACATATTTTTTTCTGCCTATTTTAGAGCATAACCATGACTCTTATGCTTTGCCAACACGGGAGTTAGCCGCGGGTGTTTACACTGACAACCCGCGGGTATCTTTTGAAAAGATGCACCCGCTAGCTGCAAGCCAGGATAGTTGCGAGTCACTCGCAGGTTGTCCTATCGGAGTTGCAGAACATGCTGAGTGATGATCTGAACTACATTAAGAAGCTGGACGTGCTAACAGGAGAAGACCTTCATCATTTCATTGGGCAAGCTTCCATTAATGCTTACTTTTTAGAAGATGGCTACAAGGCAATGTCTGAAGGAGTAAAGAGTGTAGAAGTAGAACTATATAATCATGAGACCACTTTGAAGATGGTAGACACCGTGCAAAGTAATATTATTTCTGAAGAAACTGACATGTGGGCCAAATAAATTTCTGATTTGGAAAGGCCAGCTGGTAATTTTTGTATTTTCTTTGTACAAACACTAAAAGACAAAATTTTGGGAATCCCTAGGGTTAGGGTAAAGGAAGAGTCACTAGAGGACAAACCTTCTTGTAAATAAATAGAGGAGTAGAATACATATGAAAGGACTTTTGCTAGCACAATAGAGCTGGACCATTTTTGTAAGAGAACTATTTTTCTGCTTAATAAGAAGGATCTGTTGCCTGGGAAAAGCATGCGCAGAGATTTTGTATGGAATGTGTGGAATGTTAATGTGGAAGTACTTCTTCTTGCATTCATAACTCATACTGTGAGATCGTTCTAACTTTCTTGAATTACTTCATAGTGATGAATGATTTTGCTTTCTGTGCAAATGTTTATGTGCTAATTGAGTAATAAATTGCTTTATCACATCAGAGCTATCTTTGGTATTTTTTTCTGCTATAAATGTGAATATTGTGTTTGAACAGCTACCAGTTAGACTTGTATGAACATTTCCAGTATATTACTCTTAATTCAAACTTGCTCCCTACATGGATAGGATAGTTAGCTTAGTGTAGGAATAAATAGATAATTGATCAGGTAGGAGCGGTAAGAGGAGAGGTAAGAACCTGCGCATCGCTAGTGTTGTTTC
Source organism: Larix kaempferi (assembly GCA_027924585.1). Taxonomy (NCBI): domain Eukaryota; kingdom Viridiplantae; phylum Streptophyta; class Pinopsida; order Pinales; family Pinaceae; genus Larix; species Larix kaempferi. The sequence continues at coordinate 8,358,444 of BSBM01000866.1, forward strand.
TTCCTGCCAGTTATATGCATTTAATTAGGGCACTTGCATCTCATAATTAAAGATAAAATCACATAAACGGTGAACCGGGCCGTAATCGGTAAAGAACTTAAACAATCACACACACACGGTAGTCGGACCGTTAACTGGACGGATTTCCCCACACCAAATGGTGAGCGATCTAATTGGGCTTGCTTACCGGGGAGAATCCCTATAGCTGGTGCTGCGAATTTCGGGGCATCAACATATCCATAATACAAGGCATGGGAAATGGACTAGAAATATGCATTCAACTTTGCATTGAGTCTATCGAATAAGGAAAGCCATGCCAAACCCATAATTGGGATAGAAAATACCAAATGAAATATATACCAAGAATTGCTTATGGCCATTGTTTCAACTCCATGTTTGTCTTATGCTTCTCAAAATCATCTTAACTGTTGACTAGTAGTATAAACTTGTCATAAATGTTAACAATACATAGTAATCAGTCATTAATTCTACATTAAAATTTAATCATAGTACAGGTTTGTAGCATACTTGAGGGTAGGTATTGATGAATGTGATTGTCATTGATGACAACATTAATGACAAAGGTTAAGTTTGATGACTTGGTGACATGGAGGACAAGATGACATGGATAAGCATGACATGGCAAGAACAAGGATGACAAGTGGCAAACATGACATGGCAGAAAGTTTGAAACTTGACAAGAACATGGTAATGACAAGTGGCAAAAATGACATGGCTAAGGAAGGAGTCCTGTGGGCATTTTTGAAGAGCTTGCGGGCATTTGTAAAGTGCCTAAGCGGGCATTTTAGAGAGCCCTTGTGGGCATCTCTAAAGCCCCATTGCGGGCATTTGAAAGCCCTAGCTGCTGGCATATTAAGCTGGTCTTGTGGGCATTTTAAAAAGGAGCTGTGGGCATTTATATTAGCCCTTGCGGGCATGTTAAAAAGAGGCCTGCGGGCATTTTGAGAAGTAAGTGCGGGCATAAAAGTAAGACCCTTGCGGGCATCCTTTGAGAGCCCATGCGGGCATTTGAAGGCATGTGAAGAGAGTTAAATGGCCCTTGCGGGCATTATGGAAGGATGACATGGCTTGTTGGTGTGGCAACAAAAATCAAATATATATATATATATATATATATGTTTTGAATGAAGTCATGCAGGCATATGTTGGAGCAAAGGATTCATGTTGATGATGTGGCAAGGAGGTGAAAAATAATTAAATATAAATAATAAATATATATTTGATGAGGAAATCATGGAAATAAAAATATCATTTATGAAAATAAAATATTGAAGATGACATGTCGGCCTCCAGGATTAATGGGAAGAACAAGTATAAATATAGAAGACAAGTTTTTCTTTTTGAGGGATTTTGTGGAGAAATTTGGAGGTGTGTGAGAGGTCTGATTTCGGGGGTGAGGATGATGAGGACAGTTCAGTGAAGTGGCAGAAGCAGCAGGAGCAGTGGTGCAGCAGTAAAACCATTTTACTTTTTATCTTTATCTCTTATTTCTGGGTTGGCTGATTGCTAAAGACATGATGATATAGGAGCAGTATGATGAAGACATGATGACTTCTGGGCAGCTGTTAGGAATGGTGTGGACAGTCAAAAGTATATGAACAGAATGAAGATAAAACCTCTGGACAGAATAGATTTATGATGATATGCTTGGACAGAAAAATGATTGAGGCAGCAACAATGATGGCGGTACTTATGATGAACAGAATGACATAATGATGTGAACTATGATGTGCATGTACAGTAGAATTGACAGCAGGTTGATGATTTGTGATGACAGTGATATGACTGGATTGACAAGGGAAAAATGTATGTGATGTAATGTGTGTATTAAATACAAGCAGGGTCTTGTAACTATTTTCTTAGTAGGATCTAAAGAAAAGACCAAGCAGAATCTTGGAATAGAAGTAGGTGCTTCTGTATCAGTAGGTGCTGATTTACCTCACGGTTGTAGCCGGTTGAACAAATACAAAAGATTACAAAACTATATTCTTGTGTCTCTTGCAATGTGTTGATGATTAATGTATTTTACTTGCTGAATGACATGTGTTTAGTTGATTACTGAAATATGATTCATTGATGAATATAATATTGAAGTGAATGATGATATAAGATAAGAAGAAGAAGTTGAAATTGAATTAAGTCCTAGCTCACTGATTCACTCCCCCCCCCTCTGAGTGAGCCATTGTGTAGGTATCAACATCCTTCAAGACGTTCAAGTAATAAGGCACATAGCCAATAGTCGTACAGATCAAGAGAATAATGATAAAGTACAAATGTTTAGGGCTGCTTATATATTAACATGTCCATAGTGACCAACCCTTCATGATATAGTTATTATTTATGATGATAATGATTATCATATCGTTACAAGGTATATATTAATATACATGCCTTCCCCTCCTGAGTTATTTCTTCCTTGAAACCTAACTTGAGTAAGACTTCCATGTGCCAGACTGGAATACCGTTTCCATTATCTGGAATGCATATTTTTTAACTATTCCTCAAAGGTTCCATGATTGAAGAAAATGATTTCCTCTTGCCATTAATAGAGCATCATACACTTGACACTTGTCAAGATGGCAAATTCTTTTAGTTACCATGTCGACCATGAAATTTCATTGTAAAGCTGAAGACATTGGAAGCCAAAAACACAATGCAACTCTGATATTAATGGACACGAGATGCATGAACACATATGACCATGCCCATTTTTATGATGGGCAAGCTGACTTAAATAGCTGCATAAAACAAGCGGTGAGGGAAAATTTGAAAAATTACTATAAAAAAGACTTAAAACAGTGAGCCATAAAATTAACATTAAATCTCTGTTACAAACATCGCGATATATCGCGATGCTAACTCACTGGTGATATATTAGCAATATATTGCCCGATATTTTCCCCGATTTTTGGCTATTTTTCCCGATTTTATTGCTATTTTTGCCAATCTTTTCAAATATATCGCGGTTTTTTTGAATATATAGTGATTTTTTTGCATTTTTGCATTTTTTTAAGTTTGCCGATATATTTATGATGTTTGCCGACATTTTCACTGATAAATCCAATAATTTGTTTTTGGACCCTCGGCTATATATTCGCTGACACGATATTTTTAACTTTGCATTAAATATTTATCATTCCCTGTTTTGTTCTTGTCTTGGTAAGTTTTATCACTCTGATTGGTAGAATACAGAATAGTTGCATGCTCCTGTTTAATGTTCAAGTCTTCTAGAATCCTTCATAATGAAATTGGTGCTTGCAGAATTCACACCTTCATTGTATTCTGCTTCAGCTGATGTCTATACTACTAGTTTTTATCATCTAAGAAAATGGCTACTGATCATTGTGAAAGGAGTAACCTGGGGTAGACTTCCTTTCATCTGATCGTCTTGCCCAGTTAAAATCAGAATAACCTACCAGCTTGAAAGTTTCATCCATCTCATATTTTAGCCTGTAATTCAAGGTACCTTGACATATTTTAAGATCCTTTTAACCACTTTCCAATGGGCAGCTTTAGGATTGGTAGTAAATCCTGGTAAAGTCCTACAGAATAACTTATGTCAAGTTTGGTTGCTGTTAGTTAATTCAAACTTCTCATGAACTGCCTATATAATATTCCAACAGCAGGCTTGGTCTCTTTATGCATTGATAATTGAATGTCAGTCTCCACTGAGGTATTCATTAATTTGCAATCTGAATACTGAATTTCTAAAGGATCTAACACGAAGATATGATTTTCCTTTTTCTAAATTTCTATCCCAAGGAAATAGTACAAAAAGCCTAAGTATTTTATCTCAGGAGTGATCTGAAGGTCTTCATTGAGGTCTTCTATAATCAATTCATTACTTCCAGTAATGATTAATTCATCAACATATACGACAATTACAATGCCATTTCTCTTTGTCTTCACATGCAAGTTAGCATCACAAGGACATCTTGTGAATCCTAGCTTGCTAAAGTAGTAATTTATTCAGCAATTTTATGCCCTTTGTGCCTGATTTAAGAACCTTCTTTTCAGATTAGATGTTCATTGCCTTTAACCTCTAAATAGGACTCTGCTGCATATACACTTCCTCCTCCAATCTGCCATCTAGAAAGATCTTTTTACATCCATTTGGTCTATTTTGTACTTAAATTGTGCTGCAAATGCCATAACTAATCTTACAGTGTTCATTTTTGCAGTTGGACCAAAGGTTTCTTCATAGTTTATGTGCTCTTTCTCAGCATATTGTTTAGCCACCAATCTGGCTTTATTTTTATCCAGTGTCATCAGGCTTATATGTTAAGTCTGTATACCCATATAGCATATACAACCAAATGCAGTTTTACTTTTAAATAACTCTACTAGATCCCAAGTTTGATTTCTCTGTTTGGAGTCATTTCTTCCTTCATTGCTTTTGCCATTCAAGATTATCACAAGCTTCATCAAATGAGTAATGTTCATTCAAATTCATGTCTTGAGTCATTAGTGCAACATTGGCCTATTTACCTTTGTGCTTGAAGTTTAGTGAAACCCCATCAATCATCTTGGATGACTTCCTTCTACTTCCTCAATTGACATCTTATCTGGATTGGTATCTGTTACACCCATTTTTGCATGGGTGTGCCCTAGTTCAGAAATGAGGGTGTCCTAGGCTGTTCTAGGAATTTTGCAGGAGTTCCGGGCAATGTAACAATCACCTACAGCCATGGAGACCCAATCTAACTGTATAGAAGTCGATCTGGGTATGCTCTAAACAATTCTGAGCAGTCTTTGAAGGTATGACCAGCAGTGAAAGAAAGTGGTCTGGGTGGCCTACAGCAATCCTCTAGCAAGTTTGAGCCTATTTTCTCCATCAAACAGCAGTCTAAGTCATCAAACAGTGTGCACACCGCCTCAACTGCAGTTCTGGGCACTAGCAGTCATCTTAGAGCCACCTACAGGAAATCTGGGCAGTTTTTTGAAGTCACAACAGTCACCCATAACAGTTGTTGAGACTTGCAGCTGCACTGATTACTTGGAAAAAAAATTCAAATCGATCCTGCAGTGTCCATCCAATGGCAGCTGTGGATGTTCTTGTAATGAATCCTAGCACCACCACTGCCATAAATTTACAGAAGCCACTTCTAAGCAAGTTGACGTATCTGATGCCGATCTTGCTTTGCATTCATGGATTAGCGAAATGTGCCAGCAATGGTCTTAAGAATAGAATTCAGAATTAAATAACTTGTTCTAAGCCTGTCCCTGTACAGTCTTGTGGTTCTGGATACTATATGCTGGTCAGGAAGTTGTTTTAGGATGTGATAGAATTGGGAGACATTTATCGGAAGATATCTGGTGCCATTTGCATGGAATGAAAACCATTGGTGTGCCATTCTATGCTCCGTTGGTATAGCGTTCCACCGTTTCATCTAATACACAGAAGATCACCAAATTCATAGCTAAGTCTCTTGTGAAAAGGAGTAAGTGGCTGGGAATGGATGATCCAGGCGATAGACAGAGGGCACCCTGGCCAGCATGCTCTACGTATACTTCGTATTAAATGTTTTTTCGATCTTTTGGTGAAACGAAAAACTGAGAACGGAGGGCGTATTCAGTTATTAAACTGGAATTTGTTTTACATACCACGCAGCAGATCTAATACCTCAATTGGCACAAAATCTTGATGGAAATCGGAGAGAACCGGCCACCCGTTTCTTATACATGATCTGATGAGGATGACGTTTGTCTGCTGCAACCCCTAACTCCACATGTATATTCCTACATTACATCATACTTTTGGCCATACTTACAATGGTTCCAATTTTATGTTCTGCCACTCCATTTGAAGTGTATGGATAGTTGAACGTTCTTCTAATTCCTTATGTTTTATGTAAGTTTTGAAATTTTTTGGATGTATAATCTCACCTGTTAATAGATCACAAGATATTTATCACCTTCCCACTCTCTTTTTCAACTATTGCTTTAACTTTAACAAACAGATTAAATGCTTCAAATTTATTGGCCAAAAACTAAACCAGACTTCTCTTGGGAGGCCATCAATGAAAATAATAAATTGTCTTTTTCTTGTAATTGACGTTGTCTTCGTAGGTCAACATCTATCAGTGTGAACTCGACCCAATTGTTGAAATTTCATTTGCACTGGGCAGTTAATGCAAATTTGAAAACTCACCTTCTTCCTAGAAGGTTCCTCAGAATTTAACCCTAAATTTTTCAACCTTTAGGACTGCTGTACATTAATGTGTGAAACAGTAGTGGAACAATCACAATAATTTACTTCTAGTAGCCCCAAAATTCACCGCAATTAAAAAAAAGATATCAATCTCATATATATATGCTCAATTAATGATCTAATAATACAATAGCCTCCTCTCAAGGCTAGGATCCTAGGACAAAATCCATCCACCCAAGATGCCCTAGCTAGGGTTAGTGAACAAACCCTAGCTCCTCCAACTGTAAGAGTCCATCTAACACTATCTCCAAGGCAAGACATCCTCCTCCTCTTCTTCCCTAAATACATGCAAGGGATTCCAAACCCTAATCTCTATCCTCCAAGGGATGAAACCCTAACCCCAGAATCCAAGGCTCCAAGAGACCAAGAAACCCTAGCACCAAAGAGAGAAAGATCAAATGTACAAAGAAGAATCTCAAGAGAGAGAAATAGTCCACCTCCTCCTCATATGCTCCACTAGGGTTTCCTCATTAACCCTACCGCATCACTAAGACAACACTCCAAAGAAGAGATACAATTGAATGTGTGATGGGATGTGTTATTTGGAAATATTTTCTCCTTCCTCTTTTATATGAGAGGTAAGGGAGGCCAACAATATAAAACAGGTTGGCTTAAGGCATACAAGCAAGCCTACTAAACATAAGTAAGCCACACACAAATGAAGCGCTCCACTCCTAGAGTACATGTGTCAAGCTCCAATGATGATGGCATTCTTAATAGTGACCCAAGGTGATGTAGCTATGTAAGGAAAGTCCACAGCACTCTATCTCGAGCCTCCATAGACTCATCCATCCTTCAAATCCAAGTACTCCATTGGGGCAACTACCCCCTGCAAGAACATTGTCGAAGCCCTAGGCATTCTCGAGCCATCTCCAATCCTCCGAATAGGAGACCACGCTGCCACATGTTGTTTAGGGCTTGTAGCCCTTCTCCACAATGCACAACACTCCTCATATCTTGTAGGGTGTTCTCCCACTAGGTGAAATCCTCCATGTGGTCATCATGCAGGGTGTCCACCATCCATGAAAGATATCTCCAATTCCCTAGGGAAGAACACTATGTTAGTGATCATCTGAGGTCTAGCATCCATTGAGCAAGCTATCACAAGTGTGCGTATCCATCACAGACCATCTCTCATGCTACAATCCTTCTTGGATCATTCAGGGGTTGACCATGCACCATGTACCCCAAATATCATGAAGCACCCCAAACATTGTGTAAACATTTTCAGAGTAACTCAAAAGTCTAATGCTAGTGGCTTCCTTGCTCTCCATGCTTTCTATTTTTCTAATTTGTAACTTGTTCCTAATGTGCAGATTCTGGTCGTTGACATGCTCGAATCTTTCATGCGACAATATGGTCTTGAAATTCTCACTGGTTAGAAGAGCTTTCAAGACACAACTCTGTATAAGAATTTGTAAAGCCCATCTTTTTCATAACCTGTAGTAATGACGGCATTTGTCTTGTATTCGTGTGTTTAAACTCAATCTTATAATTATGCTTTGCCATTTACTTGCAAATATAGGATTCTTTCTAAGATATGGTACATTGGTGGCTTGCTAAATTTTCCCATTAGGCATTTTCATGGAAATTGTGTCTTCTCCCTCAACAGGATGATTACTATTGTCTCCTGATGCTATAGATTCTTTTTCTTTAACAACTATCAAATAAAGCCATTATTTCTCATAAGAAATGTGCTTTAAAGCACTAGTAGCAAATTATCAATACACCAAACATTATTGTCATCATTGTTCTTTGAACCAATTATAAAATCATATTCACCATCATTGTCATTTGTATCTTAGTTACCAGCATACTTCTTATTTTGGGGTCTTTTCCCTTTATGTTATTCCAAAAACAAACATTTTGTCTCTGGATGGCCAATTTTTGCACAATTTGAGCATTTGACTTTTGGTTTTGAAGAAGAGCCAGACTTGTTTTTCCATTGTGGCTTTTTTCTATCATTGTTTTGAGGCAGTCCATTGTTGCTTGTGAGTGTGGTAGACTTGCCCTTCATCTTTGAAAAAAATCCTTGCACCAAGGGGTTTTGTATCTTCACCAAAGAGTCTTTCACATTGTTCTTCCTACAGTAGTAGTCCTCCTAATTCCTAAAATGTCAGCTTGTCAAATGTAGTAGGTACAAGTTATAGACTAGTATTTATCATCTATGGTCTAGGAAGACTATTCAATGTAATAGATACTAGATCATTTTTTGTTCATTTCTGCTATTGTAAAAAACTGCTTGATAATACTTTTTGATTTGGGCGCTCAGTCACCGAGATACCCTTAACAATTCTAAGTATATGCAGTTGATTGTTTTTATGAAAAAAAATTAGTTTCATTTGAAGCTTCATACAAAAAAAATTCCAAAATTTTAGTTTCATATGATTTATCGATTTTGCATCTATGATGAGGCATAATTTCATTTGCAACAGACATGCCAATAATAAGTAACAAGAGGTTCTTTATCCATCTTTCAATATTGTTTTTGTTTGTTTGCTTCAATCAACACGGTTTTAACACCATATGTTACTTATCACAACTCTCTAAGTGCAATTGTTGATCTTGAACATCCAAATGGTGCAATTCTTCCTGTTGAAATTTTGTAGTTAATTAAAGAAAGTCATTGATTTCCATCTATTCTCCATTGAGTTCAACAGGTGCACTTGTTTGTCAAGCTTCAGCTTGTTACCCCTCATTTTGCACATGTGTACACTTGTAATTTTCATCAAAAACTTCCGGGGGTGGCATGTTGATGATGCCTTGGATGACATCGTTTGGATGTTCATGGAGATTTGGTGATTGTTGGTTTTCATGTTGTTTTTAGGGCAAATTGTGGAAAACAAGACTTTGTATTCAAACCCTTGTTTCTCCAATGCCCTAGCTTTGATGGAGGCTTATGATATATGGATGGAAATTGATTTCAGAGGACTATCTCATGGTTCTAAATGCTCAATCTAGATTTCCATGGTGTTAGAGTAACCAAGTCATTTTTTTGGGTTGTTTTTGTTGGTTTCTAGGTAATTTTTCAACAGTTTGGTACTTTGTCTTAAAGAGGATGGATCTCACTCATCCGAGCTCTATTTGGAAAGCGCCATATATGGTTGGAAAGATATTTCTGATACCTTTTCAAAGGTACAAAATGCTCATCGATATTCCTAATAGTTTGGGAGCATTGGAGTAATCACTCAAGCCTTTTTTGTTGGTTTTTAGGCCGTTTTTCAGTAGTTTGGTACCATGTCTTTTGGAGGGCAGATCTCACTCATTCTAGATTGGCTTGGGAAGTGTCATATATCGTTGAAAATATATTTCTGATAAATTTCCAAAGGTATAGAACACTTAGTGAGATTCCAAGGGGTTTGAGAACTCTAGGGTCATCTTTCAAGCCATTTTTTCACCTTTTGGACTTGTTTCCAGCACTTTGTTTGACTCTATTGGCACATTCTTGGACCATTGGCACCACTTTTGAGGACAGTGTTGAGTTGTTAGAGGGATATAATGGGTCAAACCCTAGATCTAACCTCTTCGCATCATTGTTTGATCTAGATCTAGTAGTGCACCGTCTTTCTTGGGCATTATGTATTTTTGACATCGTACATGTGGCTTTGACCACTTTATTTTATTGCTTTGTTAGGAGTTTGTTAGAAGTAAGTGGGGATTTTGTATTATTTCACCCCACCCTAGGCTAGATGATCTAAGGAAACAATGAATATTTTATTCTAAAGGAAATTAGGCTACTCTCTTTTTAAAGAGAGCCTCTTCCTCAATTGAACTCATGGTTGGATTTTGAGAGCTCTCTCTCTCTCTTTTTGAGCTTAATTGCCATATCTTTTATGGAGCATTTTTGAAGTATGAAGGATTTATTCTCTTGGGTTCTATTGTTGACTTAATCTTTGAAGTAACTTGTTCTGTTTGGCATTGTAATATTTGTTTATTTAGTCCATAAGAAGGGTAGTACTACTCCATTGGTTTATAATACTTTAGTTTTGTATGTTGATTGAAGTATTTGGAATCTGTAGGAGGCGTACTCATCAATTTTGCATATGCTAAGGGTGATCCAGATAGATAGGTTGAAGGTGTATGCTAAAGTCTACTCTTCCTTAGTGAAATTTGCAAGAAGCTTCAATTGTTTGGGGTAGGAATTTGGCATGCATTTTGCAGGGGTTCCGGTCAAACATATACAACCAAGGCCTAGGGGGGGATTATCTCCAAAATCCATTTTTCCACAGGGATTGGCATTGTTCTTCGTGGTCCTCCCATCATCTATAATACAAGTAAAGACCCCAAGTTTTGCTAATGCTATCTCTTCAAATCACCTGTTCCCTCATTGCCATAGCCTAGTGATCCTATCTAGGGAATTCCCCCTCGAGTTGGAGAAGATCCAGTTGGAAGTGCAGAGAGGTGGTTATCTAGGTGATAGTGGGTAAAAGTTATAGTAGGGTTAGGCATGTTATTTGGGGCTTTAACTATACCTGCTAGTTCATGCTACAACATTTTGGCGTTGTTGCCGGGGATTAATCCCTTTTCCCGAAAATTTAAAGATCATGTTTCATGACATTTAAATTTTTAATGGGAGATTATTATTGTAGATTTCTCTTCTCACATGGCGACTCCATGAAGGGACAAAACCCTTGTTCCTTTGCATATTTTGAAGGCTTGTTGTATGTAGGGCGAAGCAAGTAACATTGTGAAGGCATTGAAGGTTCATCTTGCCGACTCCACACATATATATTTGGTATGAGGTATGCTATTTTCAGATTTCAAAATCAGCACCTTATATGTTTGAATTTTTGAAGAAAAAATTATGTGTAAAGGAAAGATTATTGAACATTGGCTTAGACCTTTGGATTTTTTATATGTTCCTAGGTATCCACATCCATTTCAAACTGAAATATGGTCAAATCGTCTTCCAAAATTTCGTGGGACTCCTTCTAAGGTTTCAAAACACATTATATCATTTATGGATTTTGTTCTAAACCTCAACATTGTTGGTGAGGATGTTTTTATGATGGGATTTGCACTTTGATTGCTTGGAGGCGATGCATGGGAATGGTATTGTAGGTTGAAGCGAAAGCAGGTAAAATCACATCCTTACTTGATCAAAAGGTTTTACAAATGTAGTCATGAGAAAGATGTTGGAAGTTTGCAAGATGGATATTTTTGGCATCTTCTTCATGGTAAGTTGAATGTAAAGTGTAATACCCCTATCTTGCCTTAATATTTATTGGCCTCAATGTAAATATTGTGTATATGCAAGGTGTGTTTTCCCTAGTGTGGAGCTCAAGGCCAAGGCCCCACTAGTGGCTGCTTAAGGTTTGTTTGCATAGGCAAGTATTTGAAATTTGAATTATTCATGTGCTACTAAGCCATGAGATATTGTAATTGATGTAAATGTTTAATATTGAAATGAATACTAAGGAAATTGGCCAAGTGAGACAGCTAACGAGAAGGGGCTATGGTATCCACTAGGGAGAGGTGAGGGGGTTGTGGGATTGGAACCCATGCTGTCACACGTCCATTTGTGAACCCATTTGACTCCCCATGCTGACATTAATGCTACTATACGAGGGTGGTTGAGAAAACCAGTCCATGAAGTCGATTGAGTATGGAGCAGCCATGTGAATCCGTATGGCAGAGTATGTATCTGTTTTACTTGTCCCTTGAGCCACTCTACACCTGGGAATTCGCTCACCCTGATCGCCCATTCCATTGTTGACAAACGGTCTAATTCATTACGAAATGCAGAGCCTAGCCGTGAAAGAGGGAAGGAAAAACGTGATTTCTGTGTGAGCTGAAATTGTAGAGCTGAATGCCATAGAAACCCTGCGTGAATGCATTATCTGTTGATAAAATCTTTGAAAGAAAACCCTAAGGTGAGTATCGGAGCGTTAACAGCTTGAGGAAGCCGTGGGAGGATTGGAATATGCGGGTAGCGAGTCGAGTTGCTGGATAGAGCTTAGTATGCAACCTTGTGAAGAGCCCAACTTGTTTAACTGAGGTAGAGGGTCAGATTTAGGGTTGGAATGCTTGATAAACCCAGTGAAGGCTGTAATCTTATAGAAATAGCAGTTGGACCTTCTATGCCAACCCGAAATAGCACTGGAAGGGAAGGAGCCTCGAGGGACTGTGCAGCAGAGAAGAGGGCCTTCCTTGTGTTGGGTGAGGTAGATAATGTGGGTTCCATGTCTATTGAGCATTGAGATGCCTGTAGTTTTGTGGTTGAACTCATTGGCTTAGCAATATCCTCCCTATTTCCCTTGTATGCCTGATAAAACCAACTGTAGGTTGGCTTAGCATTGAAGTGGACCTTGATTGTTAGAGATCCTAGTTAGCCCTCCTTAGTGGATAAACAACCTAGCTCAGGGGTGGTTTCTCAACTGAAACAATTTAGGCTGGACATAGACCTAAGGTTGGGTGGAACGTTGCTCTCACTTAGCCAGTTGCTTGGGCAACTTCAAGATCCAAAGATAAGTGTTTCTGTGGAGTGAATGTTGATATTTCATGTTATATTATGCTTTTTTTGTTTAAGTTGTTGAATGAATTTTTATATGAATGTGAGCAATAGGTATACTATGTGGAAGTCAGAGTAAAAGGCTGAGTTCATGTTGGATGCCTCATTCATTTGCATGAGTTTAATGCGTTATAAATCTTGCATATGGTAGATGTATTGGTTAGACCTGGTTTCATGCACCTTATGTATGGTTATGCTTGTCATGCCTTAGATTCATGAATGGATGATTTCATGAACTTGCTCATTAGGAGGATAGGTATAATCCTAGGTATGAGGTTGAATGTATGATTGAATGATTTATCATTTACACGAATGATATGTGTTGCTAACCCTGCAGGCTGTGACATGTAACTAGCTTAGTTTCATTATATAAGTTGTTTATGCATTGTATTCACCCTTAAAAGGGATGGCTTGACTTCACCCAATCTTGGAGAAGGGAGGGGATAGTCCCTGATGTGTTTCAGACCCCCCATTTTATGGGTCAAGTAAAGGGAGAAGTCATGGTAGGAAGGAGGCAGAATCCCTGGCAGAAGGACAAAGACACTTAGGTGGGGTTATGAATAAAATTTCAGTTGGAAAATTGGCATGGTTGGAGTGCTTAGATGGGGTGGGGATTGCACTATTGGATAGAGATTTCCAACGGTACCAACCTTGTCCCATTTGGCTTAAGGATGAAGGAGTTTGCCCCTAGAAAGTTTGCAGGAGCAGAGGAGGTGCTTCCATAGTTCCGCATCCACAATGTTGATTGCGGACGTTGGAATATAAAGTTGGAATTTGACTCCCTCATTTCCGAGTTCCGCAATGCATAAGGGGGGGAAATCCCCGGGAATCGGAATTGGACTTCCGCATTACCGCATTCCGCAATGCGGATTGCGGAATGCGGAAGGAGGAATTTTCTAGAGGATTGAACTTGGGCTTCCGCATTCTTGCATTCTACAATGCGGATTGTGGAATGCGGAAAGAGAAACTGTCGGAAGGATTAATTTGGGGATTTCACATTCTGAATCCCGTAATGCGGATTGCGGAATGAAGATTGCGGATCGACGACCATTGCGGCTGTGTGTAAAATTGGAAGACAAAGAAGAAAGAAAAAAATGGACATGAGGGTCTCCCACCACCTCTGAAGGCAAGGGAGGGGTTGGGGATGTTACAAAGTGGTATCAGAGCTTCAGTTGCAACACTGGGGTTGTTAGGGCCAAATAGTGGAAGAAATTGCACACAGAGAAGCGCCCATGGCGTTGTTTTAACCTAAAAGAATTCTTATTTATTAACTGTTCAATGAATGATTTCCAGATTGTATGGATGTTTCAAGTTCTATGCATACCTACGCTGTCTAATAAACATTTATATCATGCATAGTGATTGCAGTAGGTTATAGTTGGTTCATAAAGCAAGGTCGTGTGCAGGAAAGCGAGAATGGTGACTGTTAATGATGCACATGATCCCTACAAGCCTGAAGAAGACGTGCTAGGGGAAAACGTGCAAGAAGAGCACGCTGAAACAATGTCTAATGGAATAAGGGAGCAAGTAACTCCCCATAACTTGGTTGAGACAATGGTAAGTTTTAATGAGAGGCTGATAAAGGCTTAGGAAGAGCAGCACCAACTCAATGCAACCATTCTGCAGAGCCTTACTGATATGCATCAGAGGGTAAATCTGGGATCCAATCCAAGTAATATTGGTAGAGAAGAAATGAATGCAAATAGTCATTCTAGAGGTCGTTCTAGGCAGAGGAATCCAAGCCATAGAAGGGGTTCTGTGAGCAGAAGACACAAAACACCCTCTTCAGGATCTCTTTCCAGAAGGTCATGACACTCCAGAGACTTTTAAAGGAGCCCAAGGCACACTTACAACAAGATTGAGAGAAGAAGGAAGTTAAGAGGGATCCCACAAAGAGAATTTAGGAAAGCAACACCTCCTACCTTTGATGGAGAAAGCAAGACAGACCAAGAGGCAGAAGCATGGCTACTTGGAACAAAAAAGTACTTCAAAATGCAGGATTATTCAGAAAATGAGAAAGCCAGGGTTTCCATTTACAATCTGATGGAAAAGCTTCCATTTGGTGGGAACATCTCATGAAAGTGAAGAGAACCAGCGAAAGAAGGATCAATTGGGAGCAATTTAAAAGGTACTTCAAGGGAAGTCCTGACACTGATGCCTGGATCCATCAAGTCCACTAATGCTGACACTGATCTAACTGATCTTCCTGTCACTGCTCTCTGACCTGAAGAACTCTGATCAATCTCCACAAGGGTGGCTTCAGAAGAAGCCCTCCTATCAACCACTGCCGACTCTGCCACTGCACTCTGACTCAGACTCCCTCTGAGTCTCTGTTGGTGTAACCAGTCCTGAAGACCTCTGTCAAGTGGATCTACTGCTTTGTAGATCATCTGCCTATGACCCTGAGTTGACTCAGCTTTGTAAGTCAACTCCCTCTCTCTCTGAACTGACTTAGCTCTCTCGTGAGCCAATTCGATCTTAACCATGTCATACCAGCTCACTCTTTGACTAGTGCTTGCATGAGCAGCATGCTCATCCATCTGATATTTTCCCAAGGGCTCAATCTCCCAAGACTCATCATTGTCAAGAGCATCTCGCTCATCCATCGGAACTCCAGAATCACTTCCCTGATCCTCATCATGGTGATCCTCTCGCCCACTCATCTGTTGAACAGGGCCACTCTTCCTGGGCTCATCTCTGCTATGAGCATCTTGCTCATCATCCTCCTCTGCATTTGAAGAGGATGCACTCAACCATCCTGATGTGCCCGAGGTAGGCTGTCCATGAACCAAATAGCCACCATCGATCCTGTGACCAAATAAAACTGGGTCTACTCCTCTAGGATAGGTGAAGAACTGATCCCTGTGAAACACTACAGGGTAGCCTGCTGCTGCCAAAGCTGCCACTGAGAGGACACTCCCTCTCAATCCTGGAACAAAGAGCACTCCCGAAACCTCCAGGATCTCCCCGCGATCAAGCATAAATCTCACTCTGCCCACTCTAGTGACCAAATGGTCAACCCCCTGAACATCTCGAGTCAACTGCATATATGTATGCTCTAGGATCAAGAATGCATCTTGCACTCCTGTCATATGATTGCTGAGAGTGTTGTCCACTCTCCACCTCTGATCAACTTGAGCCTCTAGTAGGATACTATCATGTCCTGACTGAACCGAGGCCAGTGAGAACTCCTTCTCAAACTGAGAAGAGAACTCATCAACCTCCTCCGCTGCTGCCACCTGCTCGTCCTTCACCTGCTTCCCCTTCTTCTTATGTGGACACTATCCCGCATAATGTCCATAATCGTTGCAGGTGAAGCATTTGATCTTGCTCAGATCCTTCTTCTGTCTGCCTCTTTGTTTCGCACCTGTTGCGAGAGCCACATCCTCCTCCTCTGGAGTAGTAGAAACTGAACCCTGAATGTACCCTCTCCGGATCTCCTCCTGTGTGAAATCATCCCACAGGCGATCCCACTTGGGAAGGTTCTCTCGAGCTATGATAGACTGAACAAACACTACCCATGGCATAGTCACGCCATTCAAGGCCTATCGAACCAGCTCACAATCCTCTATCTTCTCACCAACTGCACCCAACTCATCTCTCACTTGAGTTATCTTGGTGAGATAGGTCATCATGCTCTCATCCTTCCCCATCTTGATGCTTCTCAGCTTCTCCTTGAGAACCATCTTCCTATTTGCATTGGAGCTCTGGTACAGACTAGTCAACGCATCCCACATCTCAAACACATTGTCCTTGGTAGAGACATGTGGGATGATGTGATCCTTGATCGCATCAAGAAGGATCCTTTGAGCCTTCACATTTTTCTTGTCATACACTGCTTTGGCAGTGGCATCAGACAGAACTGTAACGGGATTTTTCATCGTGGTGTTCACAACATCCCATAGCTCACTCTCTTTTAGCAAGAGGGTAATACGTGCCCTCCATGCACTATAGTTGGAGGCACCATCCAACCGGTCCTCCACCCTCAAACTGGTAACCATACTCACCCAACTGAAGAAACTGTAACCCACAGTGAACAAGAGTCTCTTCTGATCACAGATCTGGTAGATCTATCACAGATTTGACCACAGAACCCACTGTACTGATAGATCTGACCTCTACAACCTTAGATCTGAACTGTGCTGCTCAGATCTGGTAGATCTGGTCTCTATCTCCACAGATCTATGTGTGACTGCCCACTCTAACCCTCAACAGGGCTCTGATACCATGTAAATATTTGATTAAGAGATCACTACTTCCTCTGAATCGTCCTGAGATCTCAAGTGATATGAGTCTCGATATCAATATATGCTCATAAAAATATAGACTAAAACAACTAGATCTGCATTTACCAATTGAAATATAAATGCAATCACACACATAAACAATAGATATACCCTGGAACCCTTTTGGGAAAAACCAACTAACTGTGGGGCTATCTTCTCTCTTGAGCACAGAGCATACAGATATAAATGACAATACAATACAGGATTACCTCAGTAGGTAACTCAATCCTCTCTGAAACAGGACAAACTCTAGATTTGCATGCATCCAACTGATGCATGCACTGAAGGAGTAAGCCCTAACTGCCAAACTGGATCTGAGTGCTCTGAATATGCCTCTGACTGATCTTCCCTCTCTGTATCTCACTGCTCTGATCTGCTCACTCTGAAGACCGCCCTCTGATGAATTCGACCTCCTCTGCATGCACAATTGCGCCCTCTCCTCTGGATGTCAAATGCTCGTACTGGTCCGGATCTCAGCAGATCTAAGCTCTGATCATCCCTAACCTTCCTCCAATACTGAGGCAAGGCTATCCTGGAAGTCTCAGACTCCGAATCAGTCAATCCAGCTCAAAATGAGCTTCTCCCTCCTTAGGAAATGCGCCCTCCTCCAAGAGAACTCGGCCTCCTCCAAATGAATCAGAAAGCACAATGATGAGCTATCTCATCTCACAGTAATGGGTGTCTAGCAACTCTGGAACTGAAGGTCATTGATCTAGCTCAGATTTGACCTTCCTAGCTCCTGCAGCAGCTCCTCTCTCTCTCAGAAAGTCACCCTGCATGCATAGCTATGCCCTCCTCACTCTAGCAGTATCTCTCTTTGAAAATGCAACTGATTAACCTCATCAAGGGACCCCCTGCCTCTATAAATAATCTCACTGATGAATTAGGTTTTCCAAAACCCTAATTCTCGGTGCATGCAAAAGTCACTTTTGCATGCATTCACTGATCGCTGACAGGTCATGCAAAACTCATGCATGCAAAGGTCAAATCTCCCTAGAAGTTCCGCATGCAGCCACCACTGGACTCATGCCACTGAGTAGAGTGCATCTCACCCTCTACTCCATCTCGATGCCTATGCAGCGAATGTACCTCCATGTAAGGCATTTGAACCATGGAGGACATCCCGAAGTTACCACAATCTAACACTTGGAATTGTTGAGGTATGTAGACTACATCAAGGATGAAAGAGTGAAGATTCAATGTTTCCTTAGAAGCCTACCATAGAATTTCAGAGATAGGATTGAGTTTTTCCATCCACCAAGTTTGGATGAAGCCATTAGAATGGCCATGCATTGTTATGAGTAGAATAAAGGAAGGTCAGAAACCCAACCAACATGGAAAAGAAAGCCCAAGAGAAAGTTTGAACCAAGGAAAAGTGGCTTCAAGCCACCATTCATAAATCATCCCAGAACCTTTCCACATGGACAACAAGCAAGAAGTGGATTCAAACCAGCTATAGCAGCAGATAAAACATCAAAGGGGCCACTTCAGTGTTGGGGATGTGGAGAAAACCACATGCTTAGAGATTGTCCAAATCGAAGGGAGAATCCCCAAAGCTTACACAACCTAGGAGAAGCAACCACAGTAGAAGATATGGATAGAGAAACACCCCGAATCTATGCAGCACTGGAGGATCACCAAGCAGACCACCAATCAACGGTGGTAGAAGTTGAAGGTAAGATTGCTAAGCAATCTGTTTCTGTTTTAATTGACTCAGGATCTACTCATAGTTATGTGTTTCCTAAGGTGGTTGAAAGTTGTTCTCTTGGTAGAATGAAGCATAGTAAGTCTTGGTTAGTTAAATTAGCCACTGAAACTAAGAGAAAGGTGAGTGAAGTAATGGTGGAGTGCTCCATAGAGCTGAATGGACTTCTCACTAAGGTGAACTTGAATTCCCTGCCATTAGGATCTTATGATGCTCTGATAGGTATGGATTGGTTGGAAAGACATAGAACCAAGCTCAACTACTATAAGAACGTACTTGAGTGCATTGATGATGAAGGAAGGCCAAGGTTGGTGAAAGGAATTCCAAAGCAAGTTTCAGTAAGGCGGATTTCAACCTTACAACTGAGAAAGTTCTATAAAAAGGGTTGCCAATTATATGCTGTGCATATGTCAGATTCAACATAAAATAAAGGACGAAATTTAGAAGACTTTCAGCTGTTACAGGAGTTCCAGGATGTATTCCCATATGAAGTGCCAGGACTTCCACCCAAGAGAGACATTGATTTCTCCATTAATCTTGTTCCAAGAGCACCCACAAGTTACAAAGCTCCTTATAAAATGAGCACACCTGAGTTGATAGAATTGAAGATGCAACTGCAAGAATTAATGGACAAAGAATATATCAGACCAAGTGTATCTCCTTGGGGTGCACCTGTGTTATTTGTTAAGAATGATTGGACTTTGAGACTATGTATAGACTCCAAGCAGCTAAACAAGGTAACAATCAAGAACAAGTATCCATTGCCGAGAATTGATGACTTGTTTGATCAAATGAAGGAAGCTAAGGTATTTTCCAAGATTGACTTGAGGTTTGGCTACCATCATGTTAGTTTTTTAGAAATTTCAATCTGATCTAGGATCTTAGCTGAGAGAATAACATGTACAACATATCTACAACATATCAATCATGGACACAATAATGCAAGCACACAAGAGACACAAAGTTTCACCAGGGAAAACCAAGAAGGTGAAAAACCCCGCAACTTCCTCAGAGATAGATAGAGCAATGATACAACCAAAGTACAAGAGATAGTATTCTCCTAGCAGATGATCCTCCTCCTCACAAGTGTGCCACTTTCTGAGAGAGATAAAAGTGAGTAATGAGTGATCAAATAGAGATCTCCCGATCTCTATTTATACTTGTCCTGTCCTGCCCAATCAACTAGTGGGGCCGACTTGTCTAGCTTAGCCTAATAAACCATGGTTACATTAATCCGGGCCGACCCCACACTTGGTGGTCTAATAACCCATTTACCCACATGACTCATACAGGGCCGACCCCATCAAGGTGGTCTAATAACCCATCAAGTATACGTTACGACATTTACAATATAAATGATGACACTTCCGTATAGAGGAATAATAACATCTCTATAGGAATACAAACACTTCCGTATAGAGGAATAATAACATCTCTATAGGAATACAATATACATGGGTAAAATACATTCCGAAGTTACATATACATCAACACATCAAGTGAGGATAAAGGATGAAGACATTGACAAGACAACTTTCAAAACTAGATATGGCCACTATGAGTTCACGGTGGTGCCATTTGGTCTTACCAATGCACCTGCCACATTCATGTGCCTCATGAATAGTGTATTCAACAAATATCTGGATAAGTTTGTAATTGTGTTCTTGGATGACATTCTTGTCTATTCAAAGAATGAAGAAGAGCATAATGACATTTGAGAATGGTGTTGCAAGTCCTTAGAGAACACTAGCTGTATGCAAAGTTGAGTAAGTGTAAATTCTATCAGCAGAAGGTACAGTATTTGGGTCATATTATTTCAATAGAAGGTATTGCAGTAGATCCAGAGAAGATTGAGGCCATAATGGATTGACCTACTCCAAAGAATGTTGCAGAGGTTAGATCTTTTATGGGCCTTGCAGGTTACTACAGAAGGTTCATTGAAGGCTTCTCCAAGATAACACACCCAATTACATCATTACATAGGAAGGAAGTCAAATTTATATGGTTTGAAAAATGTGAAAGAAGCTTTCAGCAGTTAAAAGAATTACTTACATTTGCTCCTGTTTTAAAGATTGCAGATCCAAATAAAGACTTTGTGGTGTGCACAGATGCTTGCATTGAAGGGCTGGGTGGAGTAATCATGCAAGAAGGGTTTGTAATTAGCTATGAGTCAAGAAAGTTGAAAGAGCATGAAAGGAACTATGCCACACATGACTTAGAGTTAGCAGCCATAGTGCATGCTCTCAAGAGATGGAGGCATTACCTTTTGGGGAGAAGATTTGAACTCAGGACTGATCACATGAGTTTAAAATATTTATTTGACCAAGCAAATCTAAATGCTAGACAAACTATATGGGTGGAGTTTCTTTGTGAGTTTGATTTGGAGATTAAGCATGTCAAAGGTAAAGAGAATAAAGTTGCTGATGCACTCAGCAGAAAGTTTCATATCTCAGCAGTGAGTGTTTGTAAATCAGATTTGAAGGCAAGGATCCTTGAAGTTCAAGCTAATGATGAAGCTTACCTCCAAATTTAAGAGAAGTTGCAACAAGGTAATGTGGATGACAAGTCTGCAGGATATCATATTGGAGAAGATGTTGTTCTTATGTATCAAGATACTAGACTGTACATCCAAATTGTGCAAAATTGAAGGAGCTTGTGTTGGGTGAGATACACCAAAAGCCATATTCTAGTCACCCAGGATATCAGAAAACTATAACAACAGCAAGAAAGAAGTACTTTTGGCATGGAATGAAGAAGGACATAGCAGAGTATATTGCTAGGTGTCAAAAATGCCAACAGGTCAAGAAAGAGCATCAACATTCAGCAGGATTGTTGTAGCCATTGCCCATTCCAAAGTGGAAGTGGGAAGTGATCTCTATGAATTTTATAACAGGTTTTCCAAGGAAGCATGATTCCATTATGGTTGTGGTGGATAAGCTATCAAAAGCAGCTCGCTTTATACTAGTTAAGTCCACTCACAAGACAAATGATATTGCAAATATCTTCATGAAAGAGATATTCAGGTTGCATGGATTGCCCAAGGCAATAATTTCAGACCGGGATACAAAATTCACTTCCAACTTTTGGAAAGGATCGTTTCAGGAATTGGGAACTAGATTGAATTTCAGCACAACCTATCATCCTCAAGCAGATGGTTAGATTGAGAGAGTAAATTGGATTCTTGAAGACATGTTAAGGATGTATGTGATGGATAAGCCATCCAAGTGGGAAGACTACCTACACTTGGTAGAATTTTCCTACAACAATGGATATCAAGCATCATTGAAGATGAGCCCTTTTGAGGTCTTGTATGGCAGAGGATGCATAACTTCAGTGAGTTGGGACAGCCCAGTGAACAGGGTAGTGCTTGGACCAGAAATGACTGAATAGATGGAGCAAGAAGTTGTTAAGATCGGGCATAATTTGAAGGCATCCCAGGATAGGAAGAAGAGTTACGCAGATTTGAAGAGACTGCACAAATAATTCCAGAATGGGGATCATGTGTACTTGAGAGTGAGACCAAGGAAGAGTTCCATGAAGTTATGAATCTGTGCCAAGTTGGCACCTCGATATTGTGGGCCATTTGAAGTCCTTGATAGGATAGGACTAGTTGCATATAGGATTGCATTGCCTGCTAACATGAGAGCTCATAATGTTTTCCATGTCTCTTTACTTAAGAAATATGTACATGACCTTAATCACATCATTGATTGGCATGTGATACAGGTGGAACCCGAGGGAGAGCTCCAAGTGGAGCCTATGCGTGTCCTCGACAAGAAGGTTACATTACTCCGGAAGCGAGCCATCAAACATGTAAAGGTGCAATGGAAGCACCTTAGTCCAGAAGAGGCTACATGGGAGCTGGAGGATGCCATGAGAGAGGAATTCCCATTTTTGTTCAGTTTTGAGAACATCGAGGACTGTGTTGTTCTAAGGGGGAGGGAGTTGTAATTGATGAATAGGATTGTCATTGATGACAACATTAATGACAAGAGTCATGATGACATGGCAATATGGAGATGGAAAGCAGGACAGTGGGTGTGGGCATTGGAGCCCATTGGCACATCTAATGATCCAAGAGTCAAATGACCCATACTGTTGTCATTTGAAGATGACTTGGAGAAGACAAACCAAGATGGACTTGACATGAAGAACACAAGTATTGAGGAAGATGACAAGGTGAAGAAAGCAGGCTTGAACACATTGGATGGCTTAGATGGAGGACATGGCAATGAAAAGGATGGGCATGGTCATAAATATCATGGGACAATGAATGGATGGACAACATGGATTGAGAAGACATATGCCAAGCAAGCATGAGCTTGCGGGCATGATGATAAGAGATGAGGACAAGTGCGGTCATCCAGAAAAGGTAGTGCAGACATCTCCTACAACCTGCTGCGGGATCACTTTTTGAAGGGTTAAACCCCCATGAGGGCACACTATCTAACCCTTGCGGGCATCACCAAAACCCCAGCTGTGGGCTTCTACAGCTGGGTTATTGTGGGCATGTAGAGGGCGTGAAAGACATCCCCTGCGGACATAATACATAGCATGATATGGGTGTGAAGACCCTGTTAATGTGGGAGAAAGATTCAAGATGCATTTATATATTGATGATAAAATGTGAAACAAAAATATGCTTTGACAAGTCGGCCTCCATGCATTTATAAAAGAAAAAAAAAAGAAAAAAAAATATCATTTGTGTTGATTTGGACAAGTTGGCCTCCCTAAGATCATGAATGAAACAAAGTATAAATAGAGGAGGAGTTGAGTGGAGATTTCGGTGGACAAAAGTAGAGAAAATTCGCATGGTTCAGGAACTCTGATTTCGGGCTTCAGGAAGGAGGACACTAGCATGGATTAGTAAAAGATACATTTTTTGGGGGCTACAGATTGGTGAGATCATGTTGGAGATGTTGATGTATGAACAAAGAAGAATGAATTCTTGGTGCAGCCAGTACAGATCAGTTAAGTTTAACTTTTAGCTTTTTAAATCTCTGTGAATTGGATTGATTAAGGTCAATCCTTGATTGGGAGGAAGGGTGGTGCTAGGGGACAATCTTTTGTCCACATTTAGGTTGCAGCCTGACTAAAACATCTCAGTTGAAGCTGAAGATGAGTTATTAATTGAGGTTGGAGCCTCTGAATGACCAATTGTAGTTGGTGTATGTACTCTGTGTTGCAGCACAAACTTTTTATATATAAATTACATATCTATACAAAGTGGAGAAAATTCATTGTTGATGTTATTTTAATGGTTATATTTTTATGAGTAAAGATTACTAGATCAGTGTATTGTTTTGAATTTGGAATTTAATTAAAAGCTTACAACACCAATTCACCCCCCCCTCTTAGTGTTGTGTGTTTCTCAATTGGTATCAGAGCACATGTTTCTTCATAAAAGCTTGACAACTTGAAGAAGATCCTAAGTAACACACAATGGGTGGATCTAAGCTCAGGGACATTCCTAGATTTGATGGGAGCAATTATATTTACTGGAGTAAGAGGATGAATGCTTATCTAATCTCTCTGGGGTTTGAGGTTTGGAAAATAGTAAAGAATGGATATAAGGAACCAACAAATGGTCCTACTTCTGAAGATGAAATAGAAGAGTGTGAAAACAATTCTAAGGCTATGAATGCTATTCTAGCAGGGCTGAGTGAGACATAATTCTTCAAAGTTATGAACTATACCACAGCTAAGGAAATGTGGGAAAAGTTAGCCACCATTTATCAAGGAGACTCTAAAGTTCAACAAGCTAAGGTCCAGACTTACAGAAGTAAATTTGAAAGCCTAAAGATGGCAGAAGAAGAAGATGTAGAAGCCTACTTTCAGAAGGTAGAAGAAGTTGTGAACACCATGAGAGGCCTTGGTGAAATAATGGAACCAAAGTTAGTGGTTCAAAAGGTCCTCAGAACCTTGACATCCAAATACAATCCCAAAGTATCTGCCATTGAAGATAGGGAAAAATTGGATGAATTAAAAGTAGAAGAACTTCAGGGAATTCTAACAGCATATGAGATGAGAATTCAAGAACCCATGCAAAATGAAGCAGCATTCAAGGCAGCTAAAAACAAGGATCAACATCGTGAACCTTGTCTACCAGATTCTGAAATATCTGATGAAGAGATGGCAAATTTTGTCAATAAGCTTCAAAGAGGGACTGGAAGATACAAATGAAAACTTCCACTAAAGTGTTTTAATTGTGGTAAAATTGGGCATTTTGCAGCCAAATGTCCCTTAAAGGATAGGCAGAAGCAGTTAAATCCTAGAAGATCTTTTGGAGATAGAAGATTTGCAAACAAACAAACACTATTCTCCAAGGTAGAAGATGAAGGAGTTTCAGATGGTGAAAAAGAAGAATAATTTTTTGAAAGAAATGAGATCTTGTTTCTAGCACAAGAAAACAATGAAGTTTTATCAAAACATGATGAGGGTATTGTTGATCTCGAGGTAGAACTCATTGCTGCTTTGGAAGAAATTGAGAACCTAAAGAATGTAAATGAAAAGCAAGAACGAGATTATCAAATTGCAAAAAATCAGTGGGCCAAAAGACTAGGTCTGACATTACAAAGACAAGAAGAAGAAGTCAACTCCCTCAAGGGAAAAATTGAGAAATCAAACCTACTATCTCAGTAGAAAGATGTTGGTATCAAAAGTAGGATCCAATACACAGCAGAACGCTCACTGAATCAAGAAATTTTCGAAATCAGTGAAGCAATCTCTAAACTCAAGGATAATATTCAGAAAACTCAAGAGCCTTTGATTGAGGCACAAAGACAGTTAGCTCTAAGAGAAAAGGAATGTGAAAAGTTGCAAAAGGAAGTAATCTATCTAAGCAAACCAGATGACCATCAAGTCAGCATGAGCCAGGAAGACAAGCCAAAGTCAGCTACAACAAATCTCTCATTTCAGGCTTCAAGAAGACCATTCTTTTCCAGGTATCAAAATTTATTCTTTGGGCATTGCTATAACTGTTATAAGTTTGGACACAAAGCCATTGATTGTAGGGCACCCAAGAGGAGTTTTACAAGTCCCACAAGGATACAACATATCGAGAAAAATTACTCTAACAACTCCTTCTCTGTACTGTTTGAAGAATTTGAATGCACCAAGTGCAAAAATTTTGGTCACACATCTGAAAAATTGTAGGCTAGAAACTGTCAGTGAAGAAAGGACTACAAGTGACATTTGTGGGACAGCTCTCTATGCTCAGAAAAATGAAAACAAATGGTATATTGATAGTGGGTGCACTAAGCACATGACTGGAGACAAAGGCAAGTTTCTTACATTAAAAAGGGAAAGAAGTGGTGATGTAGCATTTGGGGATAATGGAACTGCAAAAATCTTGGGAAAGGGGACTGTGGCCTTCACAGAAAATGCAAAGGCAGAAAATGTTCTTTATGTTGAGGGACTAAAACATGATCTGATAAGTGTTGGACAATTATGTGATGCTAATTACAATGTCACCTTTTTTTCCCACCATTGTGAAATAAGAAGAAATGGGTGTAAACAAGTTATAGGAAGAGGAATCAGATCCGCTGGAAGTGTTTATGTATTAGAAGAAACAGGAGAAAGGTGCCTTGTCAGTCAGCATGACAACAATTGGCTGTGGAACAAGAGATTAACACATCTCAATTTTGATAATATTATAAAAATTAGTCAGCTAGATGCAGTCAGAGGGATGCCAAAAATTACCAAACCTACAAACAAGCTGTGTGGGTCATGCCAACATGGAAAGCAAATGAGAACAAAATTCAAGGCAAAAGCTCATCAATCAACATCACATCCCTTGGAGTTAGTCCACATAGACTTATGTGTACTAGCAAGAGTCCAAACTCATCAAGGTGAGTTATACTTCATGCTTTTCATTGATGATTTTTCGCGCATGACATGGGTCACCTTCTTAAGAAATAATTCTGAAGCTTTTGAAAAATTCAAGCTTTTCAAAGCTAAACAGAAAAAGAATGTGGACAAAAAATTAAGTGCTTACGCTCGGATAATGGAGGTGAATTCAGCTTAGGTGATTTCAAATTTTTTTGTGATATAAATGGAATCAAAAGGCAATACTGTGCAGCTCGAACTCCTCAACAAAACGAGGTAGTAGAAAGAAAGAACCGAACTGTTCAAGAAGCTGCAAGAACAATGTTGCTGGAAGAAAATCTGCCAGAGACTTTTTGGCAAGAAGCAGTGAGCACAACAACATATGTCATCAACAGAGCACAACTGAGAGTCAACAATGAAAAAACACTTGATGAGCTATGGACAGGAAGAAAAGCTACGGTGAATTACTTTAAAATTTTTGGGAGCAAATGTTACATAAAAATGATTGATGACAGTCTTGGAAAATTCAATTCGAGGACTGATGAAAGTATATTCTTGGGCTACTCAACCGAAAAGAAAGCATACAAATGCTACAACAAGAGATTGAAACGAATGGTTGAAAGTATAGACGTAGTTGTTGATGAATATCTAGCACAAAAATTGCCAGAATTCGAACCCGAGGACAGTGATGGTGATTCATCTGATGATGAAGAAATGTCAAATAAAATGACAAAGGAACATACTGATCAACCAGAACAACCTAAGGATGAACAACTCTCCTCGAATGGCACGAAACCTTCACTCAGATATGTAAAACGAGATCATCTAGAAAATCTTATCATTGGAAGTATTGAAGAAGGGATGCGGCTGAGACATACACCACAACAAAAAAAATCTTGCATTGCTTTCAACTACTGAACCAAAAAATTTCAATGAAGCTCTTAAGAATGAACATTGGAATAATGCTATGAGAGAAGAATTAAGTCAAATCAAAAGAAGTGGAACCTGGGAGTTAGTTCCACGACCAAAGAACAAGAACACAATTGATATTAAATGGGTTTACAGAAAATGGAAATGTCATTAAAAATAAAGCAAGATTGGTTTGTAAAGGATATGCCTAGATGGAGGGAATTGATTTTGATGAAACCTTTTCACCTGTAGCTCGAATGGAGTTGATCCGGATGTTTCTAGCATACTCTTGCTACAAAAATTTTAAGGTCTACCAAATGGATGTAAAGTCATCCTTTTTGAATGGCACCTTAAAGGAAGAAGTTTACACTGAACAACTTGAGGGTTTTGAGGAACTTGGTAAAGAAGATCATGTTTGGAAATTAAAAAAGTCACTCTATGGACTTAAACAGGGACCTAGAGCATGGTATGAAAGGTTGGACACATACCTTCTTCAGCAAGGATTTAAAAGAGGAAGTGCAAACAACATTCTTTATTTCAAAATCGAAGAAGATCACTTGTTAATTACCATTGTCTATGTTGATGATCTTATTTTTGGAAGCAATTTGGACAGGCTAAGTAAAAAATTTGCAGCCAGTATGGCTAAAGAATTTGAGATGTCTATGATAGGAGAACTATCTTTTTTTCTTGGACTACAGATTACTCAGAATTCATATTATATTTTTATATCTCAGACCAAATACTTGAATGAAATGCTAAGCAAGTTTGGGATGGCTGAATGCTCTCCAGTAGGCACACCTATGACAACAGATTGCAAACTCAGCAAGGATGATGAGTCTCCCTCAGTTGACGCCACATTCTACAAGTCAATGATAGGAAGTCTACTCTATCTCACTACATCAAGACCCGATATCATGCAAGCTATTGGGATGGTGGCAAGGTACCAAGCCAGTCCGAAAGAATCACATGTAGCAATAGTTAAGCGAATTTTCAGATATCTCAAAGGTACAATGGATTTTGGGCTATGGTCTCCCAAAAATTCACATATTGAATTCATAGCTTTCTCTGAAGCTGATTGGGCTGGTAGTTTGGATGATAGAAAGAGTACGAGTGGAAATGCCTTCTTTTTAGGAAATTTTCTTGTCTCTTGGATGAGTAGGAAACAATCTTCAATCTCATTATCTACTACAGAAGCTGAGTACATTGCAGCTGTTGAATGCTGCACTCAAATAATTTAGATGAAACAAACTTTGGTTGACCTGAAGATTCATCTTGATCAACCAGTCACAATCAACTGTGACAAGACAAGTGCAATTAGCTTATCAAAGAATCAAGTGATGCATTCCAAGTCCAAACATATCCCTATTAAATATCACTTTCTACGAGAGCAGGTCACACTCAAGTATGTGAGCACAAAGGAACAGGTGGCTGACATTTTCACCAAACCCTTGCCCAAGGATACATTTGTGTATCTTCGACATAGGTTGGGGGTTATCTCCCTTCAAGATTCATTTCAAATAATACATAAGGGTGTCCTATAAGAATGGCACCCATCATGGGATCTGTTTGTGATGAGGAAGACATACTGTAAGGGGGAGTATGGATTTTGTCTTGCTGCATGCTGAGCAGCCAAAGAAGAAGAATGTAAATATTAAATCATTAGGGGGATCATTCATGAAGATGGTATCTCAGAAAATTTCTAAGTAGCATTAACTCAGATTGTTAGGGGGAGCAGACAAACTTAAATTAAATTTTTTTTTTTTGGACATTGTGAAGCTCTTGAACCCCTTTGACAAAGGGGGAGAAAGAAAAGAATTTCGTTGGTTGCCATCAATGACAAAGGGGGGGAGTGATGAATAGGATTGTCATTGATGACAACATTAATGACAAGAGTCATGATGACATGGCAAGATGGAGATAGCAAGCAGAACAGTGGGTGTGGGCATTAGAGCCTATTGGCACATCTACTGAGCCAAGAGTCAAATGACCCATACTGTGGTCATTTGAATATGACTTGGAGAAGACAAACCAAGATGGACTTGACATGAACACAAGTATTGAGGAAGATGACAAGGTGAAGAAAGCAAGCTTGAACACATTGGATGGCTTAGATGGAGGACATGGCAATGACAAGGACGAGCATGGTCATAAAGATCATGGGACAATGAATGGATGGACAACATGGATTAAGAAGACATATGCTAAGCAAGCATGAGCTTGTGGGCCTGATGACAAGAGTTGAGGACAAGTGCGAGCATCCAGAAAAGGCAGTGCGGGCATATCCTAAAACCTGCTGCGGGCTCACTTTTTGAAGGGTTAAACCCCCATGAGGGCACGCCATCTAACCCTTGTGGGCATCACCAAAACCCCAGCTGTGGGATTCTCCAGCTGGGATATTGTGGGCATGTAGAGGGCGTGAGAGACAGCCCCTGTGGACATAAGACATAACATGATATGGGTGTGAAGACCCTGTTAATGTGGGAGAAAGATTCAAGATGCATTTATATATTGATGAGAAAATGTGAAACAAAAATATGCTTTGACAAGTCGGCCTCCATGCATTTATAAAAGAAAAAAAAAGAAATAAAATATATCATTTGTGTTGATTTGGACAAGTCGGACTCCCTAAGATCATGAATAGAACAAAGTATAAATAGAGGAGGAGTTGAGTGGAGATTTCGGTGGATAGAAGTAGAGAAAATTCGCATGGTTCAGGAACACTGATTTCAGGATTCAGGAAGGAGGAGGATAGTAGCATGGATCAATACAAGATACCTTTTTTGGGGACTACAAATTGGTGAGATCATG
The DNA here is from genome assembly GCA_027924585.1 of Larix kaempferi. Taxonomy (NCBI): domain Eukaryota; kingdom Viridiplantae; phylum Streptophyta; class Pinopsida; order Pinales; family Pinaceae; genus Larix; species Larix kaempferi. The sequence continues at coordinate 8,388,722 of BSBM01000866.1, forward strand.
CTGGAGATGTTGATGTATGAACAAAGAAGAATGAATTCTTGGTGCAGCCTGTACAGATCAGTTAAGTTTAACTTTTAGCTTTGTAAAACTCTGTGAATTGGATTGATTAAGGTCAATCCCTAATTGGGAGGAAGGGTGGTGTTAGGGGACAATCTTTTGTCCACATTCATGTTGTAGCCTGACTAAAACATCTCAGTTGAAGCTGAAGATGAGTTATTAATTGAGGTGGGAGCCTTTGAATGACTAGTTGTAGCTGGTGTATGTACTTTGTGTTGCAACACAAACTTTTTATATATAAATTACATATCTATACAAAGTGGAGCAAATTCATTGTTGATGTTATTTTAATGGTTATATTTTTATGAGTAAAGATTACTAGATCGGTATATTGTTTTGAATTTGGAATTTAATTAAGAGCTTACAAACACCAATTCACCCCCCCCTCTTAGTGTTGTGTGTTTATCAGTAATAACCCTATTTTGGCTTAATATTTATTGGCCTCAATGTAAATATTGTGTATATGCAAGGTGTGTTTTCCCTAGTGTGGAGCTCAAGGCCAAGGCCCCACTAGTGGCTGCTTAAGGTTTGTTTGCATAGGCAAGTATTTGAAATTTGAATTATTCATGTGCTACTAAGCCATGAGATATTGTAATTGATGTAAATGTTTAATATTGCAATGAAATACTAAGGAAACTGGCTAAGTGAGACAGCTAATGAGAAGGGGCTATGGTATCCACTAGGAAGAGGTGAGGGGGTTGTGGGATTGGAACCCATGCTGGCACATGTCCATTTGTGAACCCATTTGACTCCCCATGCTAACATTAATGCTACTGTAAGAGGGTGGTTGAGAAAACCAATCCATGAAGTTGATTGTGATGGAGTGGCCTTGCGAATCCGTATGGCAGGGTATGAATATGTTTTACTTATCCCTTAAGCCACTCTACACCTGGGAATTCGCTCACCCTGATCTCCCATTCCATTGTTGACCAACGATCTAATTCATTATGAAATGCAGAGCCCAGTCGTGAAAGAGGGAAGGAAAAACACGATTTTTGTTTGAGCGGAAATTGCAGATCCGAATGCCGTAGAAACCCTGCGTGAATGCATTATCTAGTGATAAAATATTTGAAATCAAACCCCAAGGCCAGTATCAGAGCGTTAGCAGCTTGAGGAAGCCGTGGGAGGATTGGATTCTGCAGGTAGAGAGTCGAGTTGCGGGACAGAGCTTACTCTGCAACCCTGTGAAGATCCGAACTTGTTTAATAGAGGTAGAGGGTCAGATTTAGGGTTGGAATGCTTGATAAACCCAGTGAAGGCTATAATCTCATAGAACTAGCAGTTGGACCTTCTATTCCCACCCTTAATAGCACTGGAAGGGAAGGAGCCTTGAGGGATTGTGCAACAGAGAAGAGGGCCTTCCTTGTGTTGGGTGAGGTAGATAATGTGGGTGTCATGTCTGCTGAGTGTTGAGATGCTTTTAGTTCTGTGGTTGAACTCACTGGCTTAACAATATCCTCCCTGTTGCCCCTATATGCCTGATAAACTCAATTGTAGGTTGGCTTAGCATTGAAATGGACCTTGATTGTTAGAGAGCCTAGTTAGCCCTCCTTAGTGGATACACAACCCAGCTCTGGGGTGGTATCTCAGCTGAAAGAGTATAGGTTGGACATAGACCTAAGGTTGGGTAGAACGTTTCTCTCACTTAGCCAGCTGCTTGGGAAACTTCAAGATCCAAACATAAGTGTTTCTGTGGAGTGAATGTTGATATTTCATGTGTTATATTATGCTTGTTTTGTTTAAGTTGCTGAATGAATGTTTATATGAATGTGAGCAATAGGTATACTATGTGGAATCCAGAGTAGAAGGATGAGTTCATGTTGGATGCCTCATTCATTTGCATGAGTTTAATGCATTATAAATCTTGCATGTGGTAGATGTATTGGTTATACCTAGTTTCATGCACCTTATGTATGGTTATGCTTGTCATGCCCTAGATTCATGAATGGATGATTTCATGAACTTGTTCATTAGGAGGATAGGTATAATACCGGGTATGAGGTTGAATGTATGATTGAATGCTTTATCATTTACAATAATGATATGTGTTGCTAACCCTACAGGCTGTGACATGTAACTAGCTCAGTTTCATTATATAGGTTGTTTATGCATTGTATTCACCCTTGAAAGGGATGGCTTGACTTCACCCAGTTTTAGAGAAGGGAGGGGATAGTCCCTGATGTGTTTCAGACGCCCCCTTTGTGGGTCAAGTGAAGGGAGAAGTCATGGTAGGAAGGAGGCAGAATCCCTGGAAGAAGGACAAAGACACTTAGGTGGGGTTATGAACATACTTTCAGTTGAAAAATTGGCATGGTTGGAGTGCTCAGATGGGGTGGGGATTGCACCATTGGATAGATCTCTCCAAGATCTTTCCAACGGTACCAACCTTGTCCCATTTGGCTTAAGGATGAAGGAGTTATGCCCCTGGAAAGTTTGCAGGAGCAGAGCAGGTGCTTATGCAGTTCTGCATCCACAATGCGATTGCGGATCATGGATGTTGGAATATAAAGTTGGATTTGGACTCCTGCATTTCCAATTCCGCAATGCGGAATTGCAGAATGCGGGGTTACACCCAAAATCTACCCATCATAAGATTTAGTGTATACACCCTTGAAGATGTCTTGACTGAGTAATTAATCTGGGAGGATTTGTACCCAGTTGTACCAGGTTTTGAGAGGTCGTCGCAGGTTGCACTCATGCAACATGCAACGTCGCAGCTTGCTTCACTACAGGGTGCGACGAAGTCAGTTAATGGGCAGGTTCTTCTCGAAACTTGCTGACTTGGGGGCTTATCCTTGACCTTTAGGGGAGTTGGTACTCGATTCCTAACACCTTGGGAGGATCCCCTATCTCTCTCCTACCATCTCTCAACCTATCCTATCCATACTCCATCCACTTAGTCTTATATAAGAGAAGCTCTACTCCTCTCCAAAGGGAGGAAGTTTATGGTGTCTACATGCTGGTGAAATCACTCTTGGAAAATCTCTACTCATCCTTGAGAGACTCAAGCTTCCTTAGGAGGAAATGGCAAATGGATTTGTTGGAGAAGGGCTGCAGTGTTAAGCCTTGGTTGTAGTTCTATATCTCTGCTATGTACTTCCCTCTTTTTACAGTAATACAAATGCTTTCCACCAATATTGTTCATGTGTGCAATGATATTGAGTAGTTTACTTGCTGAACTGTTTACTTAGATCTCTTATTGTATAGATGCCCTTTTACTTGTTTCTCTTGTTTCTTGTCTTAACAGGTCTTACAGCTTGGATTTGACGACCGTGAGACATGGAGTAGCGTTCAGAAGAAAGGATAGCGAAGTGAAAGGTAAGACATCTAGTACTCGATCCTTAAGTAGATCTAGGAAATGCATTCGTATCCTGTCTCATTTGTTCTAGACTTGCATTGAGCTAGGGAGATTCGGCTTGCGTCCGCTCGAGTGGATTGTCCGATAAACAAATCTGGCGACCATACTGGGGAAGATCACATGTCTGATTCTGTAATTGCCTAAGAGTCATTTTCAGTTGATTGCTTGATACAAGCCTTCTATTTGTCATTTGCTTCGTAAGTTGATTTCACTATCGGATCTTCATCTTGAAGACTCTGATTTACTTCCTCTGAGTTTATACAACTCATTTCCAAACCATTCCATGGTTCATTGCTTGGAGATCTAATTCATTTTTGGACTTAGATCTCGCCCGTCGCACCTGGTTAGTGGAAACAGAGCGACATTGTGTCATCTCTGGCCTCTGTTCTTTACCTGTTAGTAACTCATCGCACTCCTTTCATTGGTAAACTGCGACATCGTCGCACTTCCTGCATTAGTGGACTGCGACGTCGCACTGTGTATAAGCACAAAGTGCGCCGATTTGTCAAAATTTGGCATACAGGCATCCCCTCTCCATTTGTCAGTCTAAACTTTAGTTTGCTGTATGAACTTCCTCTGTGCTGCGAGATCCAGCTAGAGACCCGTTGATGCCTCGGGGGTGCAGGGTGAGTGCGAAATGCTGGAATGGGTTCCAAGGCACACAATAGGGGATGAAAACCCAGCCAAAGGCTTCGAAAGACCCTACGCAAGGGCAATTCTATCCTCGAGCTGTTTGGTGTGGTGATCACCCACAGATATTTGGCCTCCGCTGGCACTCTATGAGTAAAAGATTTGATCGTGAAAGATCAGTTTTCCTATCAAGGAAGACAAAGTGAAAACTAGTTACCGAAATTTAACTTAACCTACCTAAGGTAAGAACCTATTCTGAGTCAGATCTAGCCTAAAAGGAAGAGTTGATGTTGTGCAGATCAGAATTGAAGTGAGATGGACAAGTGATTAAGTACCTTAAACATAAATGTCTTCGGGTTCTTCACTTGTTAATTAAAGCTCTATCAATTAAGAAATTAAGTGACAACTCTTCAAAGTGTTTAAGCCCATTCAAATACCTAATCTGTAATCATTGTGTCAATTGAAAAATTAATAACTGATTATACATATTTAGATGCATCGAATCATTTGCAGAAATATAAAAGTGAGAACTGTTCAATCAAAGAAATTTAATAGAACAATTCAGAGCATGAGTCAAAACATACAGAAAAATCAATATGAAGGATCATATACATCAATAAGTGATCTGCAATAGATTGAATGCATAGCTGATGACAATTTAAAACATTTAACTCAACGATTCTCAAAGAAATTTGAAGAACACAAGAAGGTGGATAAAGATAACTTATATAAAGTCTTGTACAAAAATTACAATGGCTCGAATAGACAGAGCATCTTCAATCCATACTCCTGCTGAATCGTAATTCCAAAATTCCCAACCCTTTGCTAAGGGAAACATTCCTCCTTAAATACTAAATTTTACCCAAAATATCAAAAGGAGAAATTATACAAAATAGAAATTACAAAAATCGTCTCCAATCGTCGATCCAATAAAACTTGCTTCTTTCTAGCTTGAAGGATTTTTCCGCCACCTTATTACCAAAAAGATGTTACAAAGACTCGCTCTTTAATTAGATAGGGTCTCGTGGCACCATAAAAATTCAATAACAAATTGTTCATTATCTTCGATAGGTGGCATGGTTTGTGAAACATCTACTGTAGGAAATTCAGGATCAGGTAATTCATGGTCAGAAACAGAGAAATCCATTAAAGGATTTACTTCAGAAACAGTCGCCGGTACGTCAAGTTCTCCATTGATTATAAATTCTTGTATGACATCGCCATCAAGGTCAGCTGGTTCTTCCATAATTTCCTTGCTCTGCCCCATGGAATTCTGCACATAGGAAGATAACGCTTCAAAGTCCTCTTCACTACTGCCGCTGCTAAGATCAGGAATACCTGCATCAAATGGTGGTGACAATGTTTCTTGATACAACAAGGGGTAAAGTTCCTCATTATCAACATGAATATTAGAAGGTTCACCTCCTACATGGAAATTACTCATCCTAGATAAATCTTTAGATAACAGGATGCCCAAAACGCTGCATAGAAAGTTTCCTATTACAGAAAGCAATGAGCAATGTAGAATTTTCACGTTAATTGCTACTTTAAGACAAATAGGCAGGGTGATGTCGATTGAGTGAGGCAATTTGCAATGATTAAACTTACGCAGCGAACGCATTATAATTACTTCAACTGTCATGTAAAAAACCAAGATTTGAGTTTAAGCTTGTGCGAAGTACAGGTTCAATTACTGCTTGCATGATTTTGAATTGCTTTTACGATCACATCGTTATAGGAAACCCCCCATCGATAATTATTAATGGTAATTAATAATGGAAATGGAGGCTGCGGTGATAGAATTGACCTGCAAAAAAATCTCAATTAGGAGTTCTAGTACACGGGTGATCAGTTCTTCACACGTAACAAATCGGATCAATCTGACCCAACTTCGATGAGAAATATAGAAGCTTTGAAATCGGATTTTAAGTGAAAAGAGATGATCATTAATAAGCAGAGAAAAAAAAACGACAAAACGTCAAAACTCGAGACCAGACACAGCGAACTTAAGGTAGAGCAATGGTGTCCATCCAACATGAAGCAATTGATAATCTTGTAGTAGTATCCACTGTTACAAATTATACAGAAAAACTGGTAATTTGGGAGAACCAGCTTTCCATAGACAAAATAGCGCATTCTGACTTAACTGATTACCCAAAATCAACGTGGCCGCAAATTCATAACAACGGACGGCTGAGATTGGCTAGAGGGGGATGCAGAATTGAATTCAATTACGTTCATGAAGTTTTTATTCAAATATTTTGCAAGCCGAAATCCAAAAGTACGGATTTGCGGGTTGCGGGTTCACAAAAATGAAAGTAAAAAAAGGATTTCCGAAAGCCGAAAACCTACTGCGCGGGTGGCGGGCTTCGGAACGTTGAACTGTGATGTAAAATATCCATCCTGAAAGCCGCATCCCAAAATTACGGTTTGCGGGTTTCGGGAGCACACAGCAAATAAACGAAAAACGACCATCCCGAAAGCCAAATGCCGCCATTGCGGAGTTCGGGTTTCAGGGTAACTATTCCTTGGTCTTATTACCGATCAGTTCCGCAATCCGCAAATGTCAAGTTGCGGATTGCGGGATCACTAAATACCAAAATTTCAAACAATAGTCCCGTAACCCGCAAATGTCGGGTTGCGGGTTTCGGAGACTCCAAATGCTAATTTTCGGAAGGATGATAACAATCAACAAAATAATAAAAAAATTAGCTTTCTTTTCCTTTTAGATCGAAACACCTTGGAAAAATGAACAACAGTTGCAAACAAACAAATTAAAGGCATGGGTGAAAAACATTAGAGGTAAAATCAAAATTCTAACATTTACAAAATGACTCACCCAAACACCATAGTGTTTATTAAGATCGGGGCTCCCGTGCTTAAGTAAGCATGGGATCTGTTGTGGCCACAACAAGACCCCACCTTCAATTTGTGTGTCGAGTGTTTGGCTTGTTTGGATTGATTTTGGGTTCCGTCTTGGACAAGTTTGAAGACTGGTAGTGGTGGATACTCTTGTCTCCTCCACCTTCATCCGCTCACCCTTGCATTCCCTTCCTTCCATCCCCGATCTGATCATTACATCAGATCAACTTCCAGACCTCCTTTTCATCATTGTTTGAGCTTTGCTTGCTTGATTTGCTTGCTACTGCTTGGGTTTGAGTTAAGCGTGCCTTTCAGCTTGATTAAGTGCTCGTCTTTTCTTGAGTTTTCTGAGTGTATTAATGCTGCAAGTAGTGTTTTCTTTTCATTCATTTAGATATGAAAGCTCAATTGTTATCAAGTTTATTCTTTGATGCATCTATTGAAAAGTTTAAAAGTGCTTCTTCCCCATCATTTCTTGAGTGTTTTTGAAAGAAAAACGTTCTTGCATTGGAATGTTTCGTTTATCAATCTTTTGGAAAATTGAATGAATGTATAATCATTTGTGTTTTTCTTGAAATATGAATCGCTCATCTTCTTGAAAGACTCAAGCTACACTTCCAATTTTGCAAAAGTGTTTCCATGCTAGGGAAAGATAAGTGCATGTTTTATTTTTCATTGCTTTTGGGCCATTGAAAGTGAAATTGAAAAGCTTGCGTACTCCATCTTAGAATTCTCTCTTTTCATTGCCTAGTATCATTCTCGTTTTGAAAAGAAAAAGAAAAAAAATGTTGTGATTTGGATAGTAGTGTTGTGATTTTTTGTGTTTCGTTGAAAAAGGGAAAGAATACTTTCATAGTCAAGTTTTGTTTGAATTGGGATTGTGTTGCATTGTGTTGTTTTGGCAATCTCGACGGAAAGAAAAAGTTTTCTCCTTCCCATAGCTAGAATTCATTGAAAGAAAAGAATATTTCGTGCATGTAGCTAGGACTTGCATTATGCTTCCGATTATGTACTCACCTCATGCATTCACCTAACCGTCCAAGATAAAATTAACGGTAGAACTAGGTAAAATTTTTAGCAACTTGTGTGTAAGTTAGAGACGTGTTCCGGCGTCGTTAAGCGTGGCAGCTGTCATTATTTTCCAGCACTGTATCCCGAGGGTATTGTAGTCTTCCACGTACTTATCGGTATATCGAGCTCCTTCATGTACCCACAAAGCACCATAATCTGTACTTGGCGTATATCGAAGGGTGTATCACTTACTCGAGAGTATATCGGAAGGTCTCTTGCCGAACGATTGTGCATTAGACAGCACCACTACGGATTTGAGCTCCCATGTACCTTGCGTATATCGGGAGACACCACTAGGATTCTTGAAACCAACTGAGTTAACCATTTGGTCGTCTTGGTAAAGCAATACACCGAGAACAACACTCGGGGAGATTAGCACGCATGTACTGTCCAGGTAATCGGGTATGCAGGTAAGGGTATGGTCCCAATCCTCCTTGTTGCATCATATTGTTGGACCCTGCAGTATATCGCGGTTTGCGATGCCTTGATAATCCCGTGAGGTTCCAGACTTTTGAATCCACTCTGTCACATAAGTTTGCTTGTTACCTTAGTTTGAGTAGCTTTTTCTGGATTGCTTTTCTTTTTAGCTTGCCCTTAGGAGAAACGCTGTTTCAGCCACTCTAGCTGAATTTCCTAACGCTCTGGAGGATTTTCCCTGGAGAAGATCCCGTAGGATCTTAAACTTATCACTCGAATATCCCCTTAATCAGGAGGTTATTTCGAGAGTAAGAATGGATTAGCGTAACACGATCATAGTTACTGAAGTGGAAAACCCCACTTTGAACATTGGAGGACTTTTGTTTCCACAAACTCCTCTGGATTCACCTGCCTCTCATCCCCCACAGGATGAAGGAGCACAAATCCCCGCTTCACAAGACCTTTCTCCCGTCATCCCAGGAGAACCTGGATCGTTGGAATGGATAAACCGACCCCAGGATGACCCTACATCTGTTGGTCCTTCAGCAGCTTATTGGACATATTCTACTGGTCACCCAGTGGCTCATTTTTCCATCGCATCACCACCCAACTGGACTACTCCAGAGTTCTCTAGACCCTCCTACATGCTCGACCCCACCAAAGTCTTTGCACCCATTCAAGAACGCTTGGATCGGTTACGTATTAAGGGTAATGAACTTCGAAGACAAAGGCTCAAGCCAAGACCCGGGTATAGAGATACCTCAATTCATCCGATATCTTCTGGATCACCGAAACAACCTTCCCATCAAGTGACCATTAATGAGACTGGTCCACTCTCGTAAGAATCTAATCCTGCACCTCAAGTGAACCAACCGGTGGAAGGACAACAGTCCAACACACCTGTCACTACCATGGTTACTTTACCAGTTCCTCCCCCACCTCAAAATTCAAGGGGAGGATATTCCATTCCCACGGATTATCCCATCGGTAATGTTATTACTACGGTAGCTAGTCAACAACCTACGTTGGTTCAATCTTTGAATAGTGGTCAGCCTGTCATGGTTGGGGGGAAACCCGCATTTCCTAACCACAACAGAGGCAGTGGAATCCCCAACGGACCTTCCGTTGGACCTCCCCAACCTGCCAGATCATCCACCATGGGATTATCTCATGTTGGGGGGCCATCCAATGTAACCCTACCCTCATGGAGTCAAGCGTATCTAGGTTCTGTTAACCCTGTGCCGAGCCAATCTAATCCTGGAAATGCACCATACGGGATACCTTATCTCGAGAATCCATACACTCTATGGGGGCAACAACCTGTGTTGCAACATGGACCCCAACCAACTGTCCCTCAAGCACCACCACCTCCGATCGGTCCTCCCCCACCTCATGTTGGAGGCGGCGGAACCCCACCTAAATTTGGTGGAGGCCCACCTCATTCTACCAACAATATCCCTCACCCTTCTGGTGGTGGCGGGAATGGTCCACCACCTCCTCCAGGTGGAGGCGGCGGGGGACCACCCTATTACAGTGGAGGACATTTCCCTTCGGGTGGTGGAGGTGGTCCACCACCCCCTCCAGGTGGAGGCGGTGGAGGACCTAATTACATGGTGGCGATGGTGGTGGTGGAGACCCTCATCCTTCCTGCGGCGGAGGTGGTGGGGCCCCCCATCCTTTTGGCGGTGGAGGTGGTCCACCACCCCCTCGAGGTGGAGGCGGTGGTGGGCCGCGTTATTACGGTTATGGACTCCCACCTCCTCCCGGTGGTGGCGGCGGACCTCCACCTCCTCCTGGTGGTGGAGGTGGACCCCCACCTTATTGGAATGGACCACCCTATGGTGGCAGACCCCCTTACGGTCCGGGCGGCACACCCCCCTACGACCAGTTTCCTCCTGGTACACCTTACGGTCACACTGGTCGTTACACGCCTTATCCGTATTATCAATACGCGCAGCCTAATCCACAGCTGCCCTTTTTGGCTACCTTGGACCTACTTGACCTTTCTCGTTTAACCAACGACCCCATTTACCACAGAACTAATTGGCCACCTATTCCGGTGAAACTTCCGTTTGATATCCTGAAATTTGACGGCAAGCCGGGTGAAGATCCTAAAAACCACGTGATGACTTACCATTTATGGTGTTCATCTAATTCCTTAATGGACGACTCGATTAGTCTTAGATTGTTTCAAAGGACTCTCACCGGTTCAGCTGCTAAGTGGTACATTGAGTTGCCACCTCATTCTTTTCCTGATTTTGGCTCTCTTGCCATGAACTTTTGACTCATTTCCAGCTGCCTGTACGGTATGAAACTGGTACTGAGATTTTAACCTCGCTCCGTCAGAATACCGCTGCTCATATTTCTAATCATATCCATGAGTGGCAAAGGAGACGTCGTCTCATCAAAGCTCCCATTCCAGATCAACTCCTAGCAGACTAGTTTACAAAGTCGCTCATCCCTGTCATAGCAAGAGATGTCGCCATGCGAGGTGCTGTCACTGAAGAACAAGCCATCGCGAGTGCCCACGTATTAGACCTAGTCTACACTCAATCTGGCACTTTGTTTGATATTCTTCCTAATGCACCCCGTGATGTTAACGATCCTTCAAAACCACTGAAGGGACCCCAAGCCGATGGCATCATCGGATCCCTTCACACCCAGCCTCCTCATCAAACTGTTGGTTCTTCGAACCCCCAGGGTTCGTCCCCATTACCAACACAGGCTGGTCTCAGCACCACCAAGTCATCTGCTCCTGCTGCTACTGAGGAAGTGAATTCTGTCTCATCAGCTTCACATCAAAAGTCTGGCAGTAAGAAGAAAAACAAGGGAAAACCTAAGAAATCTTTTGCCCAACAGGAACAAAAGAGCACTGCTGCTGACGCCAAACATAAATGAAAGCTAAAATATCCTTGTTTACTGTGTGGAGATGATCACTTATCTAAAGAGTATCCCCATAGAGATGAAGTCCAAAAGTTTCTTAGGGGCAAACCCACTCCCGCAGTCCTCAATGATTCGTTTCCCGCTCAAAACCAGCAGATGATTGCTCAACCTCCCCCAGCCCAGGGGGAATCATCCAATACCGCGAATGTTCTCATGGTGCGAAATGAGATGATCCATTTGAACACTCACTCGCGATCATACGACACAGTCCCTTCGAAGGAACCTGTTGGGAGTAATGCTGAAAAAGCTTCCAACTCCTTACCTGATGTCACTTTACCATCAACTTCTCTCACCATTGAGAAACCATCTTTCGATTCGATATTGCGACCGCCCAAAGGAACGATTAGAAAAGCTGTTTTTAATCCTGATGCGCGGGTATCACGGAATTACAATATCGTAGAAGACTTGGCACAAGCCCCTTGCGCCATGTCCACGCTGGAAGTTTTGCAGAATTGTCCCAATCAACGCAAAACTCTCATCGCAGTGATCGGTGCAGTTGACCCCAATTCTTCGAATACCATCATGTTCCGACTTGACCATTTCAAGCCAAGGCTTTCCCATCAGCTCGCATTTCAAGTAGCTGCAAACCTCACTGGGAAAATTGTCCATCGTACCCTTCTGGATGAAGGTGCCTCTACGTCTGTCATGTCGATCGCCTGTTGGAGAGCCATCAGATCTCCCGAATTGAATCGCTCTTCCACCACGTAGAAAGCATTCGATGGCCGTGGCTTTCAACCTCATGAGCTCTTACAAGCTCTCGCAGTCCAGCTAGGCGGAAAGACCATAACCATCAATGTGGAAGTGGTCTCTGCCCCAATAGATTATAATCTCTTGCTTGGTCGCAATTGGTTTTACGCCATGCAGGCGGTAGCTTCTTCAGTCTTCCGCACAGTACAATTCCCCCACCAAGGATGAATTGTTACCATCGACCAACTAATTTTTTGCATGCCGGACACTACTACTCATCTTGGTGACCATGTTCCTTCCATTGGACAAACGTCAAAACAGTATGAGAGTATAGGGGTTGTCCTTTTGAAAGATTCATCTCTCATGGGTGTTTTTCCCATTTCGGACCCCCATAATCATGTTGCCTCGGTGAACAGGATCTCCACTGAGATTTCATCTCGCTCTACTAATACTTGGCTTGTACCAGATGAAGCCACAACACACTTGATTGGAGACCTAATGCCTTTTTCACTCGCTGAACGTATTTACGAGGCTATCCAATTAGCACCGGAGGACCATCTAACCATGGCCTCCCCATCTTGTTCTCTACAATGAGCATCATCCCTACTCAACCTCTTATTTCGGACTTTTCATTCAGATAAGTCCATCATGGAAGTTATGATTGTTGATGATGGCCCGTGGGATGACCTTCACCATAGATCTTTTCTTCCACCGTTGGAGTACATAGAGAACAACATTCGTGCCATCTTTTCATCGGATATCTACCCATTCCCCCAGTCCCCTGTACTTTACATGTCTTTCGGACACTGAGGGTAACTTGGCCAACATTGAGCCTACCACCCTGGTAGACATCGCGGTAAAACCTGGTGTAGCAGAACACATTCGAATAGGCCAGAAGTGTTCCCCTAAAGAAATAGCTATGGGCACGGCCTTATTCAAGCAATTTCGAGACGTATTTGCTTGGTCCTATGAGGAGATTCCTGGGATAGACCCCACGATTGTTTCTCACGAGATAAAGACCTATCCCGACGTCAAACCTGTACGTCAAAAGTTGCGATCGGTACACCGCCGGAAGACTGCAGCGATCAAGGCAGAAATTGAAAAGCTCTTAAAGGCTGGTTCATTTACCCTGTCTTGTTGACGGATTGGGTCCCAAATGTCGTCCTAGTGAACAAAAAGCAGGGCACCATTCGCGACTGTGTTGATTATCGGGACCTTAAGAAGGCTTGTCTGAAGGACAACTACCCGACCCCATTTATCGACCAGATTATCGACAATTGTGCCGGAAGTGTCATCTTTTCATTCATGGATGGCTTTTCTGGTTACAACCAGGTTGAGATCAACCTAGCCGATCAACATAAGACGGTTTTCATCTGTCCTTGGGGGACATTTGCATATCGCAATCTCCCGTTTGGCCTTAAAAACGCTGGCACCACGTTCTAGCGAGCCATGTCATATGCCTTCCATGATATTAAGGACTTTGTGGAACCTTATTTGGATGATCTCCCCGCTCATTCAAAGCAGCGTGAGTTCCACATGGATCATTTGACGGCCATTTTCCTCAGATGTAGATGGTACAACATCCGTCTGAATCCTCACAAGTGTATCTTTTGCATTGAGTCCGGACACCTCTTAGGATTTATAGTCTCAAAGGATGGGATCCGCATTGATCCCTTAAAGGTGGAGGCCATTATCAACCTCCCACCTCCCACCATTGTGACAGAACTTCAAAGAATCCAAGGGAAGGCGACTTATTTAAGACGTTTTGTTTGCAATTTCGCGGAAAAAACTAAGGGGTACATGAGATTGCTTAAGAAGGATGTCCCGTTCATTTGGGATGATCAAGCTCAAAAATCCTTCGACAGCATCAAACATGCCATCACGCATGCCCTCGTAATCCAACCGTCGAATTATTTTCGAGATTACATCTTATATCGCGATGCTTCTACTACCACTATCGCCATGGTTTTGGTACAGGAGGACCAAAACGCCCAGGAACATGTAATATACTATGCAAGTAAGGGTCTCACCGACACTGAAACTAGATATTCACATGTCGAAAAACTTTCTTTCGCGGCAGTCATCGCCGTCCAAAAGTTTCGACACTACATCCTGCTCCACACCACCACCATCATTGCCGACTCGAACCCCATGTACCACGTACTAATACGTCAGGTGCTTGGGGGCAAGTATTCGCGCTGGATAGTGATATTGCAAGAATTCGATCTTCTTTTCGAGAAAGCCAAGTCCAAAAAATCCTAAGTGTTTGCTGAATCGGAATTCGATGTAGAAGTTGAGCACAATGAATCCTTTCCAGATGAGTGACCGTTTCTCATCAGTACGACCGATCCATGGTATGGAGATATTTCTTTATATCTTCAAACCCAACGCTTCAACCCTCAACTCTCTCGCGATGACTGTCGTCGAATTCGCCACCATGCAAAGTATTATCTGATCATCAATGATACTTTGTATCGCCATGGCATTGATTCCATTCTTCGACGTTGTCTAACCCACGATGAGGCTGAACACGTTCTCAATGATTGTCACGCTGGGGCATGTGGCAGTCACCTCTCTGGGATGGCTACAGCCTAGAAGATTTTGCGCGCAGGATATTACTGGCCCACTATCTTCAAAGATTGTATTGAGGCCGTAAAAAGATGTCCTCCATGCCAACACTTCCATACGAAGAAGCGCAGCCATCCTACCCTGTTACACCCGGTTATTGCTGTGGGCCCCTTTGCAAAATGGGGCATCAATTTTATGCATTGTAAGCCTACCTTGAATGGGGGGCATAGTTACATCATCGTAGCTGTGGATAACTTCACAAAGCCACACTCTTCATGTTTAATCATGTAATAGCGCAGTTTGGAGTTCCTCAGGCTATAGTTACCCATCACAGTTCTCACTTTCAGAACCATATGGTTGATGAACTGAGCGATAGATTGGGTTTTCGACATGAAAACTCAACACCTTACTACCCGCAGTCCAATGGATAGGTCGAGGCCATTAACAAGGTTTTGAAAACTATGGTCCAACAGATGGTAGGTACGTACAAGTCCAACTGGCATAATATACTCTTTTCAGCATTATGGGCCTACAGAACCTCCGTTAAAACCTCCACAGGGTTCACTCCTTTTCAATTGGTGTATGGATTGGAAGCTGTCTTTCCCATAGAGTGCAAAATTCCGTCTCTACAACTCGCTGTCGAACTTCTTCCTAACACTACTGCCGAGGAAGAACGTTTCCTGCACTTAGCAAAAATCGATGAGTTTCGCCAAGATGCTGCTCTTGCTAATGAGGCACACAAGAAATGCATCAAAGCTCAATATGACAAGTCAGTTGAACCCCGTATCTTCAACGAGGGTGACCTGGTCCTCACATACGACCAGAAGCATGACAAACTAGGCGCAGGAAATTTCGATTCCATGTGGCACGGACCTTATATCGTCAAACGTGTTTTGGAAAAGGGAGCTTACGAGCTAGAAGATTATGATGGAATATCTTTGGGTGAAACCCGTAATGGGATTTACCTGAAGAGGTACTATGCCTGACCCTTTCATGCATAGTTTTTTCTTGTATATACTGTACATGGCGTGCTTGTGTGTTTTTGTGTGGTGTGACACACTTGTTTTTGAGTGTCTTTAGATCTTGTTTTCACTTTTCATACCATGTTCTGTCTGCGTGTGCAGATGGCAAGGTGCTATGGATTTGCGGACGGCGCCAGCCGGCATACCCATAACCTTGCTTCAACAGCCTGGGTACTATATTCCCCAACAGGTGAGCTCATCAACTCAGGAGGAAGTTGCCTTGGATTCGCAACCAATAATGCCGCAGAATATCTGTCGGTAGTTGGAGCCTTAACTGACGCAATTTCCTTGGATATGAACCACATTGTCATCCACATGGATTCTCAACTGGTGGTTTCCTATCTTAACCGGGTTTACACTATCCGTGATCCTACCCTACTCCGTCTCTTTAGACGGGTTCGTCTCTTGGAAAGGTCATTTGAAACCATTTAATACCTGCACATTCCACGAGGGTTAAACATAGTTGCTAAGTTGATGGCCAACTTCATTCTAGATTGGTACATCGCACACACATGATACTCATAACATGTAAAAGCATTCACACCAAGTAAATAACGCACTGTATAGGAGCAAACATATAAACAAGATCACATCATTAATTTTTGAAACACATAATGTATAAATCGCTGGACTGTCTGTATATATATATAATCTCAAAAAGGTAGTGCTGATACAAAAATCTGAAGCTCGATAGCTTTCAGTAAGTCTCTACAAAATCTGAAGCTTCACAGCTTTCAGTAGTACAAAATATGAGGCCTCTAAGCTCTCAGTACACACACAATAACAACATATGACCTAACGTCTGGCCCGTACAACCTGTTAGGAACCCATGTCTTTACTTTGTTAGTATGTTGTTGTTGGACGCATATGCTTTGTAAGTCGTCCCGTAGTATTTGTTGATCAATAGTTTGTGTTATTGTTGTTGGCGCATATGCTTTGTAAGTCGCCCGTAGTATTGTTGATCCATAGTTTGTAGTGGCCCATGGTTTTGACCCATAGTATTGGCGCCTAGACTCAGTATATAAGTGTTTGTTGAGACCTATGAAGGCACGGTGAAGTTATTTGTATTGAGCTTGCTCATAGGAGGTTTCCCCCTCGAAGTGGCCTGTGATCAATATAAAAGTGATTCTGAGTTCTGTCATTTCTGCTATTTCGCATATTCGTATTAATTAATTGTTGCAGGTGCATCACATCTGGTATCAGAGCACTTTCTTAGGCTCGATGGGTGAAATTTCTGCAAATTTTTTTTTTCGCATCTGTTTTAGGTTCAGATTTGGGAATAATCCCTATCCGCTTAACTGTGGGAAGTACTTGGGCATAAGCCCTAAAACTCTTTGTGAGGAGTACCACAGGAACCACGAAGTAGCTGGCCCATTGAGAGGACCTGCCAGCGAAAATGGCAACGACCCCTACTTGATTGACTAGTTCTCACCCGTGAGGTAAACCAAGGGCTGTCGTTTGTGGCAAAGCGGTTATCAGTTTTACCTGAGCCGTGGAGTGAGGGATACTGCCCCAATACGCAAGCCGTCAGACAGCATTGGTGGCCGAGTGAAACCCCTGAACTATTAGGAAGCCGCACATACCTGGGGTCCATATCTACTTTCAGCTGAACTATTGTCGATCACTACTGCGCCGTTTCAGATCCATTTTTCAATCCATTCCAGATCCATCCGTTTTCAATCCATTCGGCGCTGTTCCAGATCCCTTCCGAGCCGTAGCTGCACCAGATCCATATCTCCCTTGTTTTCACTCTGTTTCCCTTGAAATTTTTGGGGAACCCCTGTCATCCCATTCTGCATATTTCATTCCTGAGGACCCTATCCCCAATTCCCCTTCCCAAAGCCCGAAAGCCCACATTTGTCTATTTTTACGGTTTGCATAATTTCCTCAGATTTCACCCAATCACCTTCAAATTTTACCACAGAGTTCCTTTCTGAATTCTGCTTCTTTATTCCCCTCTGCCAAATTTTCCCATTCTTTCACCCCGCTTCTGAAATCCTCATTTTTGCTTCCCTGTCTAGTCGACAGTGTCCAACACCTAGTCAAACCCCAATTACCCTTCAGATTTTTTCCCAAGTCCAGATTTTTCCTTAGCCCACTTTTGTTCCCTTCCGAAATATGGGTTCTCAGTGACCACCTATACTGCAGGCTCCTCGACCGACTCCTATCAAGCATTTATCTGAAACAGAGATGCAAGCATGCAGAGAAAAGGGGCTTTGTTATAATTGTGATGAGAAATTCACTCGGAGACATAGATGTGTTCAACAAAAGATTTATCTCTTGGATGTGGAGTCTCCGCCTGCCTCTGAAATTGGTGACGAAGATCAAGAAACACTGGATGCTCCGGTCGACATTCAGGAACCGCCTATTGACCCTCCGTCTCAAGATGACCAGCCAGAGATATCTCTCCATGCTTTAGCTGGAATCACCACCCCCCAAACAATGCGGGTCAGGGGTTACTTCAAGAAGCTTCCTCTTACAATACTCATTGATTCTGGTAGCACTCATAATTTCATTGACCCTCGGATCGCCAAACAAGCTGATTGTTTTATCCATCCTTGCTCCAACTTTGAAGTCATGGTTTCCAATGGGAGCACCTTACCTTGCAAAGGAAAGTGTCGAAATGTGCGTATCTCTATGGGAGATTATACCTTGCGCTCTGACATGTTTGCCTTTCCCTTAGGCGGATGTGATGTGGTTTTGGGCGCTCAATGGCTACGCACACTTGGCCCTATCTTATGGGATTTTGCTTAACTTTGGATGCAGTTTTCCCTCAATGGACAAAAACACACCTTGACAGGATTACAACTAGGTTCTTTCAGCATCATCAGTTCACATCGCATGGAAAAACTCCTCAAGAAGAATTCACATGGTGTCATCGCTCAGATCCATTCCATTCAGATGCAACCATCAGCGGTCTCCACTACTCCTTTGGATCTACAACAAATTATGGATCGATATACAGGTGTCTTTGCTGAACCAATGGGATTGCCACCTTCCAGGCCAGAAGACCATCGTATTCAGGTCCTTCCTGGAAGCGTTCCTCCCAACATCAGGCCCTATTGCTACCCATTTCACCAAAAAACGGAGATTGAAATGCTCGTTTGGGACTTATTGAAGCAAGGTATTATTCGCCCAAGCACTAGTTCCTTTTCTTCTCCAGTTATTCTTGTCCGCAAAAAATATGGGTCATGGCGCCTCTGCATTGACTTCCGAGCACTTAATCACCTCACCATCAAGGATAAGTTTCCAATTCCTGTTGTTGATGAGCTTCTTGATGAGCTTCATGGGGCTCACGTTTTCTCCAAGTTGGATCTTCGTTCCGGGTATCATCAAATTCGGGTTCATGAGGATGATATCCCTAAAACAGCTTTCCGCACACATGATGGCCATTATGAGTTTTTGGTCATTCCCTTTGGCCTCACTAATGCTCCTTCCACATTCCAGGCCTTAATGAATAAAGTATTTCGACCCTACTTGCGGAAATTCATTCTGGTATTCTTTGATGATATCCTCATCTACAGTAAAACATGGGATGAACATCTCCAGCATCTGGATCTTGTCATGCAACTTTTCTCTGACCATCATCTCCATGCCAAGCAATCTAAATGTGTTTTTGGACAGAAAGAAGTTGAGTATCTCGGGCACATTATCTCAGCACAAGGGGTTCGTGTGGATCCTGCCAAAATTGATGCCATGAACAATTGGCCACATCCTCAGACACTCAAGAGCCTTCATGGTTTTTTGGGGTTGACTGGCTACTACCGCAAGTTTGTCAAGGATTATGGGAAGATTGCAGCTCCATTAACTGCTCTATTGAAAAAGGATGCTTTTACATGGACACCTGCTGCTCAGTGTGCATTTGACAAACTAAAACAAGCTATGTGTACTACACCTGTGCTAGCTATGCCCGATTTTTCCAAGCCCTTCACTATTGAGAGTGATGCTTGCGGCAATTGACTTGGTGCTATTCTCCTTCAAGATGAACACCCCATTGCGTTCACCAGCAAAGACCTTTCAGGTAAGAATTTAGCTGCCTCTACCTATGAGAAGGAAATGATGGCTATTTTGCATGCAGTACAGAAGTGGCGCCCATACCTATTAGGGAATCATTTTTGCATCAAGACTGATCACCAGAGTCTGAAATATTTCTTGGACCAGCGTGTCTCCTCTCCGGCACAACAGAAATGGGTTAGCAAACTCATGGGTTATGACTATGAGATCACTTACAAGAAGGGTAAAGACAATATTGTGGCAGATGCTCTTTCTCGCACATTTGATGCCCAAGGTTCTCTTTCAGCTATTTCTATGCCCGTTCCAAATTGGTTGCAATCTGTTCAACAGGGTTATGTCAATGACTCTTCCTTATCTCAAATCATCCAACGCTTGAACAACAACCCTTCTACTGTACCACATTACTCTTGCGATGGTGCTTCTCTGCGATACAAGGGTCGTTTGGTGCTTCCCCAGAGCACAGATCTTCAACAGGCTGTCTTCTATGAACTCCATGCTTCTCCATCGGCAGGGCACTCTGGGTTCCTCAAAACATATGAACGAGCACGGCGTAAATTCTTTTGGCAATGCATGAAAAGGACAATTCAACAGATGGTGGCCGAATGTGATACCTGCCAGCGCAATAAGGGTGAAACAACACTCCTTCCAGGATTGCTTGAACCCTTTCCCATACCTACACGGATTTGGACAGATATTTCTATGGATTTCATTGAAGGGCTCCCTAAATCTGGTGGGAAGATAGTGATTCTCGTTGTGGTTGATCGCCTCTCCAAATATAGTCATTTTTGTGCTCTCATCCATCCCTATACAGCCTCCTCCGTCGCTCAAATTTTCCTGGACCAGATCTTTCGTCTTCATGGCATCCCTTCTTCCATTGTCTCGGATCGTGATGCGACTTTCACTAGTCATTTTTGGACAGAACTATTTTTCCACACTGGCACCAAACTGAAGATGAGTTTAGGGTATCACCCACAAACAAATGGTCAGACTGAAATTATCAATAAATGCTTGGAAACTTATCTTCGTTGCTTCACCTCGAAGCAACAACATCAGTGGGCAAAGTGGCTTCCTCTCGCTGAATGGTGGTACAATACCTCTTACCACACCGCCTCTAAAATGACACCATATGAACCAGTCTATGGTCAAGCACCTCCAACTCTTCTTCCATACACCCCCACTAGTTCACCAGTTCAGGAAGTTGACACGGTCCTTCGAAACCGCGATCAGATTCTTCGCATTTTGCGGGACAATCTTCACATGGCAAGAAATCGCATGAAGCAACAAGCTGATCAGCACCATTCTGAGCGCACTTTTCAAGTCAGCGATATGGTTTTTCTTTGTCTCCAGCTGTACAAAAAATCCTCCTTGAAACTCAAAGGGCATCATAAGCTCGCTCCAAAGTTCTATGGGCCATATCAGATTCTTCAGAAGATTGGGTCCATTGCTTATAAATTGGAACTTCCTCCTTCTTCCCGCATTCATCCAGTCTTTCATGTCTCTTGTCTGAAGAAAGTTCTTGGCACCAACATCAGTGGACAAACAATTTTACTCGAATTGGATAATGAAGGATCCATCCTCAATCGTTGCACACGTCAGCTTCGCTCTCACTCTATCACAGAGGTCTTAATTCAGTGGCATGGCATGCAACCAGAGGATGCTACATGGGAACCACTCCTTCAGATTCAACAACAATTTCCACATCTAAAGATTTGAGGACAAAGCTTTTTTTAAGGGGGAGGGGATGTTAGGAACCCATGTCTTTACTTTGTTAGTATGTTGTTGTTGGATGCATATGCTTTGTAAGTCGTCCCGTAGTATTTGTTGATCAATAGTTTGTGTTATTGTTGTTGGCGCATATGCTTTGTAATTCGCCCGTAGTATTGTTGATCCATAGTTTGTAGTGGCCCATGGTTTTGACCCATAGTATTGGCACCTAGACTTAGTATATAAGTGTTTGTTGAGACCTATGAAGGCACGGTGAAGTTATTTGTATTGAGCTTGCTCATAGGTGGTTGCCCCCTCGAAGTGGCCTGTGATCAATATAAAAGTGATTCTGAGTTCTGTCATTTCTGCTATTTCGCATATTCGTATTAATTAATTGTTGCAGGTGCATCACACAACCCTAGGTGGTATAAAAACCCTAGCCTGCTGAGAGTGGAAGCAGTCCACTTCTCTCGCAACCCTACAAAGCAGTGCGTTGAAGCGCGCAGTTGCTCCAACCGTGTGTACCTGCATGGGCCGTGGCACCTCATCTAATGTCGGCTTGGGAATGTCTAGTGTCAACCCACTTAGGTTGGCATAGACTCTGTCCATCTCCGCGATGGCAACATGCACAGCTGGACCCACGATCGCTCCCTCTCCTTTCTCTCTCCTAGTCAGAAGAGAGGTCCCCACTGGTCGTATAGGCCCCACATCTGCACACACATGTTCACCTGTCAGCACTATATCAAAAAAATAAAAATCATAAATGCACAAAACTTAAAAAGTTCAAGGGTTGTTTTTTCTTACCGAGGTCTCCCCATGCTGCTCCCTCAGGCAGCGGCAAGTCTGGGTCATCCGTGAAGTTAGTGCCACTATATGGAAAGTCCTCCATCATCAGTAACTGGCCTGCCAGCCAAGTGAAGAACTCAAGAGGGAATCCGATGATAGGACTCCCATCATGTCGAGCCATCACATCGGTCCACCTGGCCATGTGTGGATCTCTGAGGTCTCTATCCTCTAGTGGCACCTGAGGACGCAAAAGGGGAACCCATTCCAACAAGAACGAGATCACGATAGAACCATAGCCAAACTGTTTGAGCTCTCCCAGCCGACACTTTGTCAGTTGAGATCGTACGTTTGCGAGGACCCCCTCGCACCAGTTGAAGATCTTTGGGGACAAACAGTCCTCTGCATAAAGCATCTGTGCTCTGGTGGCTAGGTGAGGAGCTTGAATCCCCGCCATCCTCGTAATGGTAAATAGAATGGCCCGCAACGGGTGCTCCCGTACATCTTTAATGCAAATATCCCCCCTAGATGCACGGGCGTTGGGACCACAATGCTGTCGGATCAAGTCTTCCACGGTTCGATCACTCCCACGTGATCCAGTGAGTGTCACATTGTCCCCCCTTCAGGACAAACCAGTCAGAAAATAGATGTCTTCCACATCTATGTGAAGCTCATGCTCACCAATCATGAAGTACTGCTGGGCCGCATCCCAACATTGGAGCATGTGGATCAATAGTGGAAGTTGGGATCTCATCCCCTGAATGCGGAAGAACTTGAGAAACCCACAGTTTCTCAATGCTCCCACACAATTTGGATCATTGGCAGCTTGTTCATCATCTAATTCATGTTCCCGTTCCCGCCATTCTAGAACCATTCTGGATGCTTGGAACCCGTCAAAAAGGAGTTTTGAACAATGTTAAGACTTGCTTCATCCACTGGAAGTCCCTCTTTTGAGTTTTGTTTGAGTTTGGGGATGGACGTCGCCATCGTCGCACCCCATTTTTCCAAATAGGGCGACGTCGTCTCAGTCCACCTGTGAGACCTTTGCGACGACTCGGTCTCGTCGCAGTTCCCGAAAGGACCAATTGCGACGAGCCGAGGGTGCAATGGCCCCTTCCCAAATCAAGCCAAAACCCAAAAAAATCACTGAAAATCAAAATTGTAAACCACTATGATTTTGTTGGCTGAAGTTTAGGGTTACCTGTTCCTGACGGCAGGTGAAATGGCTGATCGTAGCTCCCGGAATCAACAAGTGAAGATCTGGAAACAAATGGCACTATTCCTCCCAAATTTGGCAAATAGAACAATGGTGACTATATTTGGTTTTTATTTCTATTTATAGAACAAATGGAAGATTCTTTTTTTAAATATTTGATGCCGTTATACTATTTGCTATAGTTTGGATTAGTTTTATTATATTTTAACGCTCGGTTGTCTATTTGACCTAGTTTCCGAGTGTGCAGGAGTTGCGAAGTGCCTTTCTACGCCATGTTCGTGTGGGAGCGGTCATCTCAGGTATGAACATCCCTTGTGGGTTTTTGTCGTTTACCCATTTTTTCATAGATTGCAATTAATGAGCTTACTCTTTGTTCTTTCTCGTGCTCTTAAAACTATGAGAATATGTTACCGAGTTACGATTTATCACTTTTCCGGGCTCGTTAAACTTCTACGGAAAAGGAACCCCCCGGAGTCTACCATTAAGCTCTTTTCAGGCTCTCGAAATACGAAAAGATTGCCAAGCGAACTTGTCGCGTTCACGCTTGTAAAAGAATTTTAATGGCTATCTTCTTGGTGATAGTTTACCTCTTTTTCGGACTAGGGGGCACTAGTTACGAAAAAGGTATACTCCAGCCAATCACGACTGAAGAGTCCTCTCCCGTGTTGTTTCACCCCTTTTCGGGAAATGAGGCTAACTTTACGAAAAAAGATCGTTGGAGTCTTCTTTAGTTCTTTTCAGACTCTCTAAACATTAAATGACGACCGAGTTTACCTTCTATGGACTCGTTAAACTCTTACATTGAAGGGCCCACCATGGGATGAACCCTTCCTGTCCTAGGTTCGAAAAATATTTGGGATTGGACTCGTCTATGAGATGAGATATACCGAGCATCTGGTTAACCTCATCAAGCTCGTAAAAAACATATGAGGTACTCATCGTTCATGATGGGGAAAAAGGAAATTTTTTGTGTTACGTACCTTGTTAGTGGCAGTATGTAGTCATTCTTGAACATGACACTCATTTGCATTTGCATACAGCACTTGGATCATCTGTTTGTCCTCGAGTTCCACTTATTTCTTGAGTTTTGTTACTCCCTTGAGTCATTCAAAGAAAGCTTCCATCATCAGTCGTGTTAGGGAATGGTGTCATACTCGTCATGTCAATACTACCAAGTCATGCCATGCCCATGTTCAAGAATATGTCTGTCATTTATCATCTGCAGTCAGTACGCCCTCCATCATGTCGGTCTACTCTGAGTCAATCTTGCGTGTTACTGTACCATCCGATCTACTCTACACAATTTTGTTTCGTGTCGATTGATGGGGGATTTATCATGGCCCTCCTTCGGCGGATTCATCCTTGTCGACATCAGCTCATCATCCGAGGATTGAATCTAGAAACCAATCAAGTACCTTGGATTTGCATTCCTCAATGGCAGGTTACCTCTCTTTCAACATGAGTTTATATCATTGACTCTTGATTGAAAGATTTCATCTTGCATTCGACTTCAACTCATTTATTCACGCTCGATGATATGTACTGTGATACCTTGGGAATCATTGACATCAATGATGATCTCCCTTGTACTTGTTAATGGTTTACATCAATGGCCGGTAATCGAATGGTTTCTACCATGTTCGATGTCAATACATTTGTAATCACATGGATAGATTCGTATCATTGTGGGTTCAGCTTGAAGACCCTGGGGAGTCATGTTTTACCCAGGTTGCGTTGGAGTTTGTATTGAGTTATATCACACGGATCCACATTTGTATTGGTCGTGGCTGTGTTATCATTTCATCATGGATCTACGCTTGTGTCTAGTAGCCATGATTGTGTTCAGTCGGTCATTAATACCATGGGTCTGCACTGTATTGGTCAGTAGTCATGTTGTACTTCACATGAGATTGTCAGTTCAAAGTTAGTTGTACTGCAGCAGTGTCCTTCGTTCGACAAGTCTATTGCCATTTCTTCTATTAAAGCACTTCACCTGTCTATCTTCAACAACTTCATGCTTTGGGGGGCATTCTGTTACAGCCAAAATCTACCCATCATAAGATTTAGTGTATATACCCTTGAAGATGTCTTGATTGAGTAATTAAACTGGGAGGATTTGTACCCGGTTGTACCAGTTTTTGAGAGGTCGTCGCAGGTTGCACTCATGCAACATGCGACGTCGCAGCTTGCTTCACTGTAGGGTGCGACGAAGTCAGTTAATGGGCAAAAATAACTTCTTCGAGGTTCTTCTCGAAACTTGCTGACTTGGGGACTTATCCCTGACCTCTAGGGGAGTTGGTACTCGATTCCTAACACCTTGGGAGGATCCCCTATCTCTCTCCTACATCTCTCAACCTATCCTATCCATACTCCATCCACTTAGTCTTATATAAGAGAAGCTCTACTCCTCTCCAAAAGGAGGAAGTCTATGGTGTCTACATGCTAGTGAAATCACTCTTGGGAAATCTCTACTCATCGTTGAGAGACTCAAGCTTCCTTAGGAGGAAATGGCAAATGGCTTTGTTGGAGAAGGGATGCAACGTTAAGCCTTGGTTGTAGTTCTATATCTCTACTATGTACTTCCCTTTTTTTACAGTAATACAAATGCTTTCCACCAATATTGTTCGTGTGTGCAATGATACTGAGTAGTTACTTACTTAACTGTTTACTTAGATCTCTTATTGTATAGATGCCCTTTTACTTGTTTCTCTTGTTTCTTGTCTTGATAGGTCTTACAGCTTGGATCTGACGACCATGAGATGTGGAGCATCGTTAAGAAGAAATGATAGCGAAGTGAAAGGTAAGACATCTAGTACTCGATCCTTAAGTAGATCTAGGAAATGCATTCGTATCCTGTCTCATTTGTTCTAGACTCACATTGAGCTAGGGAGATTTGGCTCGTGTTCGCTCCAGTGGATTGTCTGATAAACATGCGGAAGGGGGAAAAATCCCCAGGAATCCGGATTGGACTTTCGCATTCCTGCATTTCGCAATGCGGATTGCGGAAGGAGGAATTTTCCGGAAGATTGAATTTGGGCTTCTGCATTCCCCCATTCCGCAACACGGATTACAGAATGCAGAAAGAGAAACTATCAGAAGGATTAATTTGGAGATTCCGAATTTTGAATCCCGCAATGCAGATTGCGGATCAACGGCCATTGCGGCTGTGTGTAAAATTGGAAGAAAAAGAAGAAATAAAAAAAATGGATCTGAGGGTCTCCCACCACCTCTGAAGGCAAGGGAGGGGTTGGGGATGTTACATAATGGATTTAGCATGATATGTGGATTTAAAGAGACCCTTCAAAGTTTCTCTTGGATGAATTGAATAAAAGAAGTAGTTCCTATGTGTATTTATGTAGGTGCATAAAAAATAGGTATGGTGATCTTTCCCCATCAAGCATTGATCTTAGATTATGGTGTGATATTTTGGGTGTAGAATGTCAAAATATTATTATCTTACCAAAGGAAATGTTGAAGAATGTGACTTCGGAAGATATTCTTATTTCTATTATTTGTATCATTTGTATTGGACATCCTACATGGATTATTATTGATGTAATTGATCATGTAAAAGTCATTGAAATAGTCAATGTAAACCCTAACTGTTAGGTCAACTTGGAAAGATCTAGAAAATAATATTTTATTGTGAATTGTACAAGTCGTCCTAGTTAGGAGATTCAAGTCGGCCATGTTTGGTAAAAGGTCAAGTAAGTTTATTAGTATAAATGAGGAGTTCGACCTCCTCATTTGGTCACCACTCTCACTCATTGAGTTCACATGAGTAGGAGAGATAGAGTAAAGTGACTAGATGTGTTTGTAGTCTTCTTGTTTTGGGTCTTTAGCCCTGAGACCTCGACCAATGAATCTATGGAAAGCCTAATCTCTCTCCTCCCTCTTCCTCTCTCTCTTAGAAAACAATCCTCTCATCGCCCCTCCCCCCCCCCCCCCCCCCAAAACAAAAGTGTGTCACTCATTCTATTCTCTTCTGAAAAGGTCCCCTTCCCTCCTCTACATGGATGACTCCACTTGTCATACATGCAAATATTCTTGCATATTGTTGAGGGGACCCTTCAAGCCCCATGAATGTCATCATTATATTATCCATAATATACTAGTTAATGTATGTGTAAATGGAAAATTAATGAATGAGTAGTTGGAGTGGGTTTAACCGCCCCAACCATATCTATCTTTATATAAGTAACCTATTCAAGAATTAATACAATTATGACGCAAGGGCGGGCCAATCGGACCATCTTGCTTAAAAATATCACACAGTTAACACAAAAATGTTCACATCAACAAGACGTGAACTGGAAATGCCAAGAAGTTGGCTTCTATTACTTGTATCATTTACAAAATTACATGCAAACTAATAATCAAGTTGACCTCATCCTATTACAAAATACATAAGTAATCTCTGTTCTCTTTTTGTGATCTCTCTCCCTGTGTGTGTGATCGATCTTTGATCATCTATCATCCTCCTTCATTCTGTGCCTTCCCACTTGTCTTCTACTTCGCTCTGTTGTCGTTCTCGAGGTTGAACCTGTCGAGATTCCCCGAGGCGTCCTTACTTTGTCCTCCACACCACCTCTGATCTGACATATCCTACAATTGTCAGTTCCCCCTGACATGCCTACACAACCTTCTCCTGTGGTGACACCTGTCCTGGTCCCAACCACCTTCTTAACTGTCACTGACCTCCTCAACTACCCACAACGACTGTAGGTCTGTTGCCTCGACTTCCGCATTTCTCGACCTTTGTGCCTCTTGACTTCGCCACAGTTGTCGATCTTATCGTTATCCACTTTCGACTGGTCTGCACTTCGACACGTCGACCATTCTCTACTTCCTCGGTCCTCGACTTAACTTGTCGGCATTACTTAGTCTCCACGGCTGTCGTCCTCCCCGTCCTCGACGCCTGGCCTCCGTCGATGTCCCTATTCTTCCTCTCATCGAATTCTGACTATCAAATTTTGCTTCTGTCGACCATACTTTGATAGCTTCTTGATCGACTTCCTGGCCTCGACTGCTAGTCTTCCTGCACTAGTGGTCGTCGGCAATCCCCTTGGTCGGCCTTCCTCTGTTGATCAACTTCGACTATTCTTCCTATGCCCCGATGCCCTTACATCAGTCTCCCCAAGTGAAAAAGAACTCGACTGCTCTGTTGGTCTTCGGTATTCCTCCTCTGAAATCCATGTCGCCTCTTCTAGCTTGCCATTCTTCCATCAGACTAAGTATTCTTTCTTCTTCGAGATTCTTGTGCATCCGATTTCGCGCTCATCCATCACTTCGGTGATCTCCTCCTTCTGTCGATCTAGAATCTGTCCTGACCAGTTGATGCTCGACACTTTTGCGTTGCTTCTCGTCGAACCTTCTTCGTACTTGTACAGATATGATATGTTGAGCGTAGGAGAAATGTTCAACTCTTCCGGTAGCTCCAACACAAGCATTATCATAAATTTTCTTCAGAATCTTACACGGTCCAATCTTTTTCAACTTCAGTTTGTTGTATGTTCTTGTCGGGAACCTTTCTTTCGTTAAGTGTACATATACTAAGTCTCCTTCATTGAACGACCGTAGCCTCTGCTTCCCGTCGGGTCTTAACTTGTATGCTGCATTACTCTTTTCGATCTGTTTGCGTAACTTTTCATGTACTTCCTTCATGTGTTCTGCAAATGTCTCTACATCTGCACTCTTTCTAGTTTCTGTCGGTACCTTGACCAAATCCACTACACCATGTGGGCTTCGACCTTGAACAATCTGGAATGGACTCATACCTATCGACGAATTCACAGAATTGTTGTATGCGAATTATGCTTGCGTCAACACATTCTCCCACTGCTTGGGTCTGTCGGCCGTCAAACATCTCATAAGGTTTCCCAAACTTCTGTTGAGTACCTCGGTCTGTCCATCAGTCTGCGGATGGTATGCCAAGCTAAACTATAAATTCGTGTCTAGCTTCTTCCATAGGGTTCTCGAGAAATTACCCATAAAATTGGTATCTTTGTTCGACGTTATACTCTTCGGAAACCCATGTAATCTGACTATTTCCTTGAAAAATAGTACAACAATGCTTGTGGCGTCACTCGTCTTCTGACATAGAATAAAGTGTGCCATCTTCGAAAATCTATCGACTACCACAAATATTGATTCGTTACCTTGCTGTGTCTTCGAAAATCCTAGCACAAAATCCATGCTCAGGTGCTCCCATGGGACATTTGGCACTGACAATGGTGCATACAACCCCATGTTCTGACTTCGACCTTTTTCCAATTGGAAAATTCTACACTGTCGGACCCACTTACCAACATGTGTCACCATCCTTGGCTAATAGTACTTCTACTTGACCAACGCCTTGGTCTTGTCGATGCCAAAATGACCTGCTAATCCACCACTATGCAGTTCTCGGATTAGGTTTTCTCTTACTGATCCCTGAAAATGAATAACAGTTGTCCCTTGAACATGTACCCTTCTTGGATAAAATAATATAAGTATGGAGTTCTATCGGTACTCCATGGTTCACGACTAGCTTTCCATGCTTTTGCAAAATCCTCGTCGGTCTCATACTCTGTCTTCACCAACTCTATTCCCATCGCTTGAACTGTTGTTGTGTTCAACAATGCAACTCTTCGACTTAGTGAGTTGGCAACCTTATTTGACTTGCCCGACTTATGTCGCAACATGAAGGTATATCCCTGCAAGAACTCTACCCACTTCATGTGTCGCTGATTCAACTTCGACTGAGTGTTCAAGTACCTCAGTGCTTGGTGGTCTGTATATAACACAAACTCCTTGGGAAACAAATAATGCCTCCATTTCTTCAATGCTTGCATGTTAGCATAGAACTCCTGATCGTAGACCGAATATTTATGCTTCTCTTTTGTTGGAACATAATTCCCATGTAGACCTTGGTTAATACTCCTTACATAAGGTTCCAAGTGTTTAATGTAAGTTGTTCTACGGTTTGGCTTCATAGTGCCTAGTTTAGGGGCTTTGTAAACATATTAGACTAGTGGTTTTTCATAATAGCCAAGTTTGTCCACAAGTGTCCCCATTTCCTTATTCTGGGGAGTCAAAGGCACCCTACTTAATGCATTTAATGAGGGAGGCACACCACTTACCTGTTTTATGGGATAAGGTTGGACCAAAGGCGCTTATGCACTAGAAATGGTGAAATTTCTCATTAATGGCCACTATCAAATCCCTAAGCCACCTAATTCGCCCTCATAACGATTCCATCCACATTTATTGACTTTCTTAACTTCCTCATGGTTCTCATAGGTTCACTGGACCTCATTATGTCGCAATACAGGAGTTACACTTGACATAATGTCATAGATTGGGGGAATTACTCCATTGAGCCTAGCATTAATGTGAGCTACTCAATTGCCTCCTAAGGCTCACGAATTTCTCTCTTGAGAAACTTTATATATTGTACACATATTATTGAATAATAGAGAAGTGGAGTTTACATCAATTGTGTTTTATCTCATGTATTTATGTTTCAATATTTCTTCTTATTTCTGCTAAACTCTGTGTAAATTCTTGGTGAGGACTACTTTGTTTCTAGATCCTGGCTTGTAGAATTTCTTGCATGGCATGAAGGCCATAGAAATTTCACATGGTATTAGAGCTTAAGAGAGCTGAGAATAGCTGCTTCCAGTAGTGCATTAGAAGCAGTGGAACAACCACATAAATCCTTGGGAAAATTGCCGTGAAGCCATTGGAGAAATCCTTTGGAGTCTACCCAGGTGTGATGTGCTCCCGAATGTGCCTATTGTCGAAGTAAGGAGCTCATACTGATCCAAATAGTCTTCCAGTATACGTTTTCAGAGTTTGTTTTGCAAGTACAAACAAATTCTACATGGATTCAAAAGTTCCTCTTCTTACTCCATTCAATTATGCTGAGTGGAAGCCTAAAATGTGTGCATATCTCAAGAGACGAGGTCTATATGATGTGTCGATTGGTGTTGAGAGTGAACCAGAGTCTTATGAAGAGAAAAATGATTGGCTAAATGACTGACAGAGCATTCAGAGCTATGTGTCTAGCCATGTCTCCAAGTATGCATTACTTGATTAGTTCTGCAGACTATCCATTTGAGCTATGGTCCAACTTGGACAAGGCTCTTGATAAGCAGAATACTGGTGCATGGAGTGAGCCTATGGACACCTCAACATGTGCTCTCCCTCCTAATGTCTCGGCCTCTACTCTCTTTGATGAATTTGTTCATGAAGATCAAATGGCAGAATATTCAACACAAGTTCATTTTGGTACAGATCTGTTTGATTCGAATGCTTCCTCTACATGTTATGAAGTAGAATGTGAAGAGACATCATCTATTGCACAAGATGTTGTTGCTAATGATGAAAATACAACAAATGGAGCTTCCATTGTTGAAGAAGAACTCTCTCTCCACTCATTGTTCTCCTATCATACTTCTTCTACTTTGGATTCTCTATCAGTAATTGCTCTAGAAGATAAGCATTCTTCCTATGAGTTTGCTGATGTGCAAGATTGTGATTCCTTGGATATTTTGGAGTCTAGATCAGATTATGGAGTTCATGCATTTGCACTCCTTGGTCCCATGCCTCCTCTC
Source organism: Larix kaempferi (assembly GCA_027924585.1). Classification (NCBI taxonomy): domain Eukaryota; kingdom Viridiplantae; phylum Streptophyta; class Pinopsida; order Pinales; family Pinaceae; genus Larix; species Larix kaempferi. The sequence goes on from BSBM01000866.1 coordinate 8,420,651, forward strand.
ACTTCCTACATGGTCACATGCACACTTCCTCAAGGTACGGTTAAAGTTGGAGACAACTTGCATTCGCTTGGGTTTAAGCCTCAAGCGCATCAAGCTTCATATGGTTCAAAGTTCAAACATTTGGACCATCTACAAGCACTTGGAGTTGATATACAAACCTATTTGTTCTCTCATTTGAATTCTAAGGATCATCAGCCAATTGTTGCAGCTCATTCACACTCAGATCCTCTCATTGGTTCGCAATTTGGTGTGACATTGGATGATATGGAGAATGAATTTCAGTATGGAGTTGTTGCATTCGCTCTCATTGTCATGCTTCCTATCCACTGCATGATTATGATTGGCACTTGTTCTTAGAGTTGCACAAAAAATGGAGGACACTATCATTCGCTTGGGATTTATTCTTAATCCCATAAAGTCTCATTTGGATTTGTTATGGCCACATTTGTTATTCTTGGTTCGATTGAAAATCAAAATGTCGTCGAGGTACACTACGACGAACTTTCCCAAAAACAGATTCAGTACCTCGTTCATCAGCCTCATGAACGTACTGAGTGCATTAGTAAATCCAAAGGGCATGACTAACCACTCATACAATCTTTCCTTTGTCTTGAAGGTTGTCTTCCATTTGTCGCCCTATATGACTCTGATCTGGTGGTATCCACTCTTCAGGTCAATCTTGGTGAAATATCTAGATCCACTCAAGCAGTCGATCAAGTTGTCCATCCTTGGAAATGGAAACTTGTACTTGATCGTGATCTTATTGATAGCTCTGGAGTCTATACACATCCTCCATTCTCCTCCTTTCTTCGGTTCTAGTACAACTGGCACTGCACACGAGATCATAATTTCTTTGATCAATCCTTTGTCCAACAACTCCTGGACTTGTCGATTGAGTTCCTCACTCTTTGTCGGATTCATTATATGTGGTGCCTTGTTTGGAAAACTCAACCCTGGAATCAAGTCGATCTGATGGGATATGCTTCTCATCGGTGGAAACACCATCGATGTCTCTTCGACCAAGATGCTCTTGAACTCATCCAACATCCTTTCGACTTCAACCGGAATTTTCTCCGTCGTCGACCATTTGACACTCCATCCTTTCAGAATGATGGTGAAACATCTCGACTGTTTCTCTTCTTCTTCCAGGAATTCCCTCATTGAGCACATCAACACTCTCTTCTCCTAATAGTTTCTCTCTCCCTCCCTACAGTTGGCACTATCCTCTTGCTTCAAATTCAACATTCTCCACATGCCATATTTTCCACACTGTGACTATGTTGGCTCAACCATCATAGTTCATATTCTGATCATATTGCCATGGTCTTCCTTAAAAAAGGTGGTAAGCATCCATTGGGATTACGTCACACAATACACTATCTTCAAGTTTCCCAACCTTAAAGTTTATCATGCACTGTCTGGTTACCTTCACATGATGCCCTTTTTGTAACCATGATATCTTGTATGGATTTGGGTGTTGTCGACATTTCAGACCCAACTTGTCGATGACCTCCGTTGACACTAGGTTTTATGTATTTCCGCCATCGACAATGGTATTGTAGTATCTGTCGGTGATCAACACTTTGGTTCGAAAAATAGCCTTTCGTTGTGCCAGATCCTTCTCTGCTTGCTGGTCGTTCTGGACCAACGTCCTCCTGGTCGTCAAGTTTTGAATTTTTTCTTTGTCATCTTCACCACTGTCGGATGTTGATCCCGGCTTCTTGTCGCCCTTCTCATCTCGTTGATGTTTGGGTTTTGACTCCTCTGCCACGTGTAAATTCTTCGGGCATTCATAAGCTTTTTGTCCCACTCCTCGAAACTTATAACAAACTATAGTTGGTTTGTCAGAGCCTCGTCTCTCCTCTAGACCGCTTCGACCAAACGCACCTCGACCACGGATCTCTCGACCATCCCGTGATTTTCTTGTGCCCTTTCCCTGGTCATCATCCCTTTTGCGCGTCGGTTATCTTCGACGGCTTCTCTCCTGGTCCCACTGCTTTGACCTTTTTATGGGAGCAGTCTTCGCACCTCGACCAATCATCTTTCCTCTAGTCGATGTTGTTCTTCTCGACAAATTTTCCTCCTCCTTCAGAGCTAACTAGTAGGATTCACCAACTGTTCTGAACTTCGACAGGCTCAACTCGTCCTATATGATATACTCCACTTCTTCACCTTTTTCGGTTTGACCGGATCTAATCGATAGTCTATAGAACGCTTCCGTGTATTCCTTCACGATCATCTCTTTCGGTCGAAAGTTTTGCAACTTCCTAAATAAGGAAATTACATAGTCGTTTGGAAAGAACTTCCCCTTCATATTGGAAACCATTATGTCCCAATACTTAATCTTCTCCTTGCCTTTCTTGAATCTGTTATCCTGTACATTATCCCACCACAACGAGGCATGACCCTTCAACTTCAGATAGGCAGTTTTAACCCTCTTAGGATCATCTAGCTGCTCTATGTCGAAGTATTTCTCCATATCCCTGATCCGGTCTATCAAGTCTTCTGGATCCAGGCTTCTTGAGTAGGTAGGTACATCCATTTTTTCCTTACCCCTCATTTCTGTCAATAGTTTGATGAATCTATCTTCTGGTTCTTCTTCAGCTACTTCCCGAGCATCCACTTCTTCGACTTCCTCGTCACTATGGTCAAGAGCATCGAGAACGCATCCACGTCTCTGTTCTTCTTTGATAGATGCGACCTCATTGGTCAGACTTCTCATTGTTCGCATGCACTCGTCGAACATTTCATGATCTACTGTGACTCCTGTGCCTCCTCGCGCTCTTCGTCGTACACCACATACATTTACACCTCTTTGTGCCATTCTTTCAACCGCAGCTGAAATCTCCACACGTCCAATCAAAACCAGACTTCACCACACGCGTACAACTCTACCCAATTGCAGCCAGAGTTGTTCATGCATACACAGGATCTTCCCGCTCAACACCAATTGACGCTCGACATGTTGGTATCGAGATCTCTCCTGCTCTCAGGCTCCTACTACTCTCAGGTTCTTCCTGCTCTGATACCACTTGATGCAAGGGAGGGCCAGTCAGACCCTATTGCTTAACAATATCACACAGTTAACACACAAACGTTTACATCAACAAGACGTGAAATGGAAATGACAAGAAGTTGGATTCTATTACTTGTATCATTTACAAAATTACATGCAAACTAATAATCAAGTCGGCCTCATCCTGTTACAAAATACATAAGTAATCTCTGTTCTATCTATGTGATCTCTCTCCCTGTGTGTGTGATCGATCTTCGATCATCTATCATCCTCCCTCGTTATGTTCCTTCGCACCCGTCTTCTACTCCGCTCTGTTGTCGTTCTTGAGGTCGACCGTGTCAGGCTTCCCTAAGGCGTCCTTACTTTGTCCGCCACACAACCTCTGATACGACAAATCCTGGATTTTTTAGCGCCCCCTGACATGCCTGCAAAAACTTCTCCTTTGGTGACACCTGGCCTTTTCTTAACCACCTTCTTAACTATCACTGACCTCCTCAACTACCCAGAATGGCTACAGGTCTGTTGCCTCGACTTCCGCATTTCTCAACCTATGTGCCTCTTGACTTATCCACAGTTGTCGATCTTGTCGTTATCCACTTCTGATTGGTTTTCACTTCAACACGTCAACCATTCTCTACTTCGTTGGTCCTCGAATTAACTTGTCGGCATTACTTAGTCTCCACGACTGCTTTCCTCCCCATCCTCCACGCTTGGCCTCTGCTGCTTCCATCAATGTCACTATTCTTCCTCTCATCGACTTTCGAGTCCGTCGACTTTTGCTTATATCGACCATACTTCGACAACTTCTTGCTCGACTGCCTGGCCTCGACTACCAGTCTTCCAGCACCAATGGTCATCGGAAATCGCCCTGTTCGGCCTTCTTCTGTCGATCAGATTCGACTATTCTTCCTAGGCCTCGATGCCCCTGCATCAAATTAGTTGGTTAACCTACTCAATATGTTTGTCCTAATGGTTCTCAGTGTGCATATGTTAATCTTTTCTTGAATGTTGGTTGAAGTTGAGACTTCCAACATCTCAATGCCATTGCCATACTCATTTGGTCTAGGTGATAGCAATAGCAAGTGAGTATGGTTCAAACCTGAAATTTAATGAGGAAATGAAGAACTCTGTAGGAGAAGATTGCTCCTGAAGCGTTCTTGAAGATTTTTTCTCAGGTGAGTCTTCTTGCACAAGAAAATGATAAAAATCATACAAGTGATAATCATGTTCATCCTTCCCTCTTCTAGCTCCACTATATTTCTTTGATCTTAGTGATATATATTCCGATTGATAGATGGATCTGATACCCATATTGGCCTATTTTTTGGCTGGTCGCAGCTGATTGAGATTGGATTTGATCTTTCTTTGATCCAATGTTTACAGTTTATTGATTTATTTTTTTAAGCATCACCTATAATATCAAATATTCTTTTTGAGCGAGTGTCAACCAACACAACTATTCAGTTTTGAAACTATTGAAATTAGACTCTATGTTGAGGGAGATCATTACATGGTAGACTTGCTCTTTGTTGATTTATTATGAGATAAGAATACCATCAACCATATTTGTATTAGACCGACCACCAGTCGATTGCATATGGATTAGACCGATGCTCAATATCTATGTTGATTAGTGAATGAAGAATTACATATTGTCTCCATTTTCTATGTGTTGTTTGTTGTGTTATTTCATCGACCAAAAGATCATTAGTTGACCGTGTAAACAATTATCCACTGAGTAGAGCATTTTCCAGTTGACTAGAGTAGCTCATCGACCTGTCGATCAATCAATCTGTCTTAAATTGAAACCACCATAGGAGAAGTCAACTGTGGTATTAGAATCTATTTCCAGAGATGATAAGGTGTATTCGATTCCGATTGACCATGTCGAGAAAACCAATAAGCACATTATAGTTGGTAATAAGGATTCACTCTGTCTATTTTAAATAGGTTTTTGAGGTGTATTTTGATTAACAACAATAGTTACTTACTGGATTAACAACCACATAAATATGATATGTTTGGCATTTGATTGATTCATTGCAGTGTGGTGTGGACCTAGTTGAGTAATTAGTCTAGTACTTGTCGAAATACTTGTATGCTATATGGTTCTTTAGGTGATATATTGTTGTGGATATGATAAGAACTTTGAAATATCTAGTTAATTTTGGTTAAGTCTTTAATAAATTTAAGACAAGAATACCATGAAAATAATAAAAATGTACGAAGAATTATGTGTCCATAGTCAAGTTATAGTAGAGTTAGTGATCGTGTCCATTCAGTCATGAATATCCATAAGTGACTCTATTGTAAAATATGAAGTCAATTAAAGATTAAAGGGGATTAAGTGTGATTCATTAAGGAAAGCGATTTCCTCTTCCATTGTTATACAAGTCGGTCTCTAGTTGACTCAATCACCCTTAGTTGACATAATTTTTTGTAATTTGCGTTAAGCCATATTTTAAGTTGAGTCCAAAGCAGCTGACCATGACCAACAGATCAATCACATGATCATGGACATTGAGTATGACCACTCACATGCAAAGTAATCAACTTGTAGGAAATATAATTCCTCACTACAATGATAGACAAAGATGACATTCAAGCAAGCTAGAGACATCTGAAATCACACATAAAAGAGCTTAATGACAAGATGATGATGCAAGAAAAAATAAACTAATTGAGCCCCTAGGTGCATAATTGTAGACTAGTCTTTGGGTTGTAACCTCGAAGGCTAGAAGGAAGGGAAATGATAGGGAAGCAAAGAACAGAAGGTAAGACGCTCACACCATGGAGTGTTATGCAGGGCAAGGATGTGATAAATAATGAAGACTCACTAACTAAATAGGAACCTACCAAATTGAAGACAAAGGATGAAGAGAAACATGTCACAGTAGAAACTTATATACATGTATATCCCTATCAAGTTGGTGGCTGTTGCGACTGATTTACCTATGCATACAGTATGCATGGTTGATGCAAAGAAAGGACTATTTCAGTAGGAGAAGAGACCCAATATTTTGTTTCATGTCTCTGTGTTCTCTTTGAGATGAAGAAGAGTTTTGGGGTGGAGGAGATGTTGAGGGGACCTTTCGGGCCCCATGAATGTCATCATTATATTATGTATAATAAACTAGTTAATGTATGTGTAAATATAACCTTAATGAATGAGTAATTGGAGTAGGCTTAACTGCTCCAACCATCTCCATCTTTGTATAAATAACCTATTCAAGAATGAATACAATGTATTGGTTAACTCGTCCAATATGTGTATCCTAATGGTTCTCCGTGTGCATATGTTAATCTCTGCTTGAATGCTAGTTGAAGCTAAGGCTTTCAACACATGCACATTAATCCTCTAATTAATTTTTAATTAATTAGATTTCCAATAAAATGTTAATTATTATTTAATTTAATTTCCTTCTATTTTATTTTGTATTTTATAGTTCTATTTGGGAATTACATACTTTCTTCCTTCACGAAACTTCATCCCGAATTTGCATCATTTTACTTGTGGACATGATTAACTATATGATATGTATAACCATCGAACAATATGCACATAGATAACTAGTACTATTATGTAGGTGAGAAAGTTACTTGTGTGGCCATCATAGGTAAATCTCACACCTGCAATAATAAATAGATAAATAATTCCCTAATATAATTACATGTTCTTGTTTAACTTCTTAAATGATTGTATTTGGTAGCACACACATATTAAGGTAGAGCATTAGATTCACCTACAAGTTAATTTTAACCCAAACATAAGAAAATACTGATGCATATCCTCTACATATTCCCTAGGAAATAGACTTTATGTGGGTGAATCCACGAAGGTGGTTTAGGATTTTTGACGAGCGGAACCCAAAAAACTTGTTTTTCAAACTCTCGATCGAGGTATTTTCAAGCCCTTGATCGAAGTTTAAACACCTCGATTGAGGGTTTTAAAATACCTTGATCGAGGGCTTGAAAATACCTCGATCGAGGGTTGAAACAAGATCTTGATCTAGCTTTTAAAAGTTCGATCTAGCTTTTGAAAGTTCGATCTAGATTTTGAATGCTAGATCCAACTTTTGAAAGTTAGATCCAACTTTTGAAAAAAATTTAAAAAAGGCCCGCAACTTGTTTTTTATGCCCTTGATCGAGCAATTTGCTCGATCGAGGGTTTTAAAATACCTTGATTGAGGTCTATGTAGAACCCTCGATCGAGGTTTCATTTATCCCTCGAGTGAGGTATTTCAAATACCTCGATCAAGGGACTAAAAATAGGCCGAGAACCCTTTTCACTGTAGAAAGAAAGTTTAGCCTGCATTTCAAAGGCTTAAACTATGCCATTAAATGCACATTAATGGGCATACTTGATACCATTGGATTTGTCAATGAATCCTATATCCATATACATAAAATTTATGAATTTTTATCTTCATATGTCTTTTGTTTTTAAATTTCTACTAAAACTTGCCCTAAAAAACCTTGCCGACAACTTCAATTGAGCTCAAAGATGAATCAACAACATTCAAAATACACATCCAAAATTTTTGAAAAAATACACAAGCACTAGATTAGTGCGTCCTCTTCAAAAGTGTATTTTTAGTTTTGCAAATTATGTAATCAATCAAAAGATTTGGTGCACACACATACATGTGTGCAAAATGGGACTGAAATATTCATTGGTCAGTTTCGAAAACTAATAATAAATATAATTTTTGGAGAAAAATTAAAAGAAAAATATGTAAGCACTAGTGCATTCTGTCTAGATCATGTTCACATATTTCATTTTTTAAAATTATTACTTTAACATTAAATTATTGTGCACACACACAAAATACTTGTTAATTGCTCTTCAAATTTTTAAGTACACACGTTTCATTAAATGAAATTTTGACACGATAAATGACATTGGTATATTTCGAAAAAATATCATTGGAAAGCCAACATAATTCTCTACATTTTGTTTTTTAACTGCATGTCAAAATTCATGTGGCAAATATGAGTTTCGAGGGCTTCAATTTAATACATGGGTAAAATTTCCATTTTTCATCATCATATTTGGCCAAAAATAGTTACCCATCTTCATGGAATCACCCATGTGCATATATAAATATGCATGAATACTAGGGTTTACGTATTTCCTCACACCCTCACCCCAAGATCATACCATCTGATCAACCTCATAACACCCCAGACACTTTGAATGGTCCCTCTCACCATGGCATGGGAACTCTGCTATAAATTAGTACAAGGGTCACCCATCATGGTGTGACCACAATAGGCATCATAAGTCTCATCATAGCTCCAAGGAGGTTTGAGTATAACCTTCTCTATACCCTCAACTTATGGCATCATGCTTAAGGATTAAGGCCTTTCAGCCTTAATTAGGCTCTTTGGATGCAAGATCTCATATGGAGGGTTACCAAGCATCTAGTCTAATATGCCAAATCACTCACACCATTCATTTCAAAAGGATAACCCAAAACTCGCTCCAAATATCCAACTAGGAAATCATCCCTAGACATTGAAAGTCCTACATCACAACTCCACCAATGAGTACAACCCTTACCTTATTAATGGGATTTGAGTATCTCAGGAGGGAATAATTGTTTGCATAGGTTCACTAGTTGAGTTTGTCTACAACCCATAAGGTGTTACATGTATAAATTATCCTTCATGGTTATGGGATCCCATAAGATCATTGAATGAACCAACTCTCCAAGCCCAAGTGTGTATTTTCTATCAATCTCCACCTCACACCATGAGATCAAAGCATTAGTTATAATCATAACATCAAAGAACATATATTAACAATATAAACATCAAGGTACTACATGCTACCACATGTCATCATGAGTATAAAATTATCACTATGAACATCAAGGAACCACATGCTATCTCATGCCATCATTAAAACATAATATTATCATACATCATCATATTCATAATATAATGATAAATAGTAACACCTGCATGCTACTACATTCCCCAATAGAATTGCATAAACATAACACTATATAATCATTATGAAATGTCCTCATCACTAAAACATAATCCTCTTAATATCATCATGAAAGGAAAGGAACAACATGAATTTCAAGGATCATATGCTAAGTTATAGGTGTTATTGTTGATGTAATTGTAACTTCAGAAGATATTCACTTGTATTTTATATTGTTATTATTATTGTATTTTATTTGTACCTCCGACAGAGATGTTTATTCCTACGGTCAGAGATGTCTTTATTACATTTGGTCATGTAAAGTCATTGAGGTAAAGCCTCCTTTGTAAGTTGGGGAAATAGATCCCCCTAGAGTCAGTTGTATTAGGGTTATTGAGTCCCCTAGAGAAGTCATCCTAGTCAGGTTTAGTTGGGCCGACCTAGCTAGTGAAAAGGTCAAGTGAAAGTAAAGTATAAATATAGAGCTGGGCTCTCTCATTTGAACACAAATTCACTCACTCAAGTTCACATAAGTGAGAGAGAGAAGACAAGTTTGCATAGGAGAAAGAGAGAGGAGTTGCATAGGAGAAAGAGAGAGGAGTCGTATTTTATTTTGGGGTTTTCCATTTTGTGATATTGTATTGGTGACGATTCTATCTCTGAGGAAGTTGCGGGTTTTTCTACTTTATGGTTTCCCTGAGGAAAATATTTGTGTCTCTTGTGTTATTATGTACATGTTATTCTTTCAGTTAAGATCCTAGATAATATTGATTAGAAGTAGAAAAACTAACATGGTTTCGGAGCTAACTTGAAAATAAGACATTGTGCAGCTGCAGGAAGCTAGTGATTCGAAGTTTAGGGTATTCTCTCCACATATCATCAAGAAAAGGAGGCTAGGATAAATCACCCTAGGAGGGCACATCTTTCTGTCGAAGAAGAATTTGATTATGAAATTTTTCATTTTTTGGCTCGTCACTGCTACCGGAGGAAAACTAGGGCATCAAAAATTTTGGGATTATGTTCATACATTTGGAGAAGTGAGTACATTGAGAAAATCTCCTTGAGGAGGCGCATCTATCTATCCAATCAGAAGTTCCAAATTCCAAGTTTGGAAAATTAGGGTTTCTTTGACAAACCCTAGGCCAACTAGCTCCAGAACCAGTCTTGACATCTTAAAGTGGTAAGACCTAAAAGATTTTCTATTTCCATTTTAAGTTCTCATTCAATATGTCTCACCACACCAAGCTTGAGGATAAGTTTGAAGGAGCTGATAACTTCTGAGCATGGAAGTATAGGATTGCTCTTGTCCTTGAAGAAAATGAATTGGACAAGTATGTAAATGAAGATGTTCCAGCGCCAGAGGGAGATGAGGCTAAAGCCTTACATAAGAAGAACTTGGTTAAGGCCAAGAGAATCATTCCAGATTCCATTAAGGTTCATCTCATCCCACATGTGTCATCTTTGAAGACACCTAAGGAGATGTTTGATGCTTTGACAAAGCTATTTGAAGGAAGAACATCAATCAGAAGATGACCTTGCGGAACCAACTCAAGAATGTGAAGATTCAAAATGCAGAGACCATGTAGTCCTATTTCACAAGGGTCTCTCAGATCAAGGAGCAACTTGAAGCTGTTGGAGAAAAGGTAGAAGAAGGAGAGATTGTGATGACCACCTTGAATTTATGTGCCACATGGCATCCTCTTCTTACAATTTTGAACCCATGGGAAGCCTAATGTTCTTGGGATGAGTTATAAGGTTAATAATAATTGGCATGAGTCAATGAGGTTGAAATATAGAGGAAGAGTAACTCCCCTGGAAGAGGAAGAGGCAATTGGAGCTAGTGAGACACTTGGGTTAGATTCCCTAGCGCTATGACAACAATGATGAAGATGCTATGACACCTATGACACAAATAAGACCTAAAGGCTGAAATATGACATATATGACATGTCAGGGCTAAAAATAGACTCCAAGAGGGCGCTCAAGGGTGTTAGGGCAGCTATATTCTTCCACATGTGATTTGGTGGAATTGGGAGACTAGGAATTGTTGTACAAGTGGCGTTCTTTGGAATCTCTTCCCAACTTGAGTTGGCATGAGTCTCTTGGAAGGAATTCGACCCATGGAGGACATTAGAACTTTATAAATTTCAAGAACAAAGACTGAAACTAGCTTTTGATCATTTGTAGAATTTGCAATTGCATTTGTGTAGAGGGAGAGCTAGTGGATGACTAGTTTCTTGCCTTAGCCAATTTCGAGGGTGAAAGATTCCCATCCAAGTTGGTAATTGGAAAGGCCATTCAGAACTTTCATTTGGATCTTTAATGGAGTCTTTATTTGTATGTGTAAGCTACAGGGCAGATCATGGTTTCTTCTATTGCAGCACATTCTCTCAGCCATTTCCAGTTTTGATGGCATATTCTTGATCCTTGAGGAAGGGCGTTTTTGGTGAGCTATTGTACTCTTTGGGGGAGCTTCTCATGCCACATTTCTTTTGTAATATCAATTAAATACTCCATTATTCATCTCCATAAAGTTTCAAGTCGAAATTCCAAGTAGAAATGTATAAATCTCATTTTTAATGAAAGAACATTGACATTTCCCCACTACCTTGATGTATGCCAATGTATTGATGATGATTTCGAATGGAAGAATGTTTATTTGATATATTTATGATGTATGGACTTACATTGATGATTTTTACAAGTTTCATGTTCAGCACTTAAGCATTTGAAGACACCTTTCTCAGTTTATTTGCATTTGGAAGAGATTTGGTGCCATTTCCCCAAGGGTCGAACTAGTGATTTTTGCTATTGTTTGGGAGAGGTTTGGAACAGAATTAATAAATAATGAATGGTGCATTTGGGACCTTAATAGAATAATTGAGACATCCCCTACCTCTTTTCAGAAATTTGAGTGGGTTTGGAGGCATTTGGGAAGCCATTTTCAGCACTTACCCTAGGGGGATTTGAACCCCAAATTACTAGTAAAATTGCATACTTGGTCCATAATATTAAGAGAGTTTGCAGAGGTATTTTGGTGGCCATATCTCATCCCTGAACATCATATTCAATTACTAATATCATTCATACACCTTCCTTGAATATTTGAAGGCATTTGGAGTCAATTTGAGACCTAGAGACCAATACTAGTCAAAGGGAAATTACTAGTAAAGTTCCCTACATTGGCCAGAATTAAAAGAGGATTTGAAGAAGTATTTTAAAGGTACAAAAGCATATATGAAACACATATTTATGTTCTAACATAATCCATATACTTTCTCAGAATATTTGGGAGCAATTGGAACAATTTGGGGACCTAGAGCTCAAAACTAGTCAAAGGTCTAACTAGGGAAAAAAGTGAAAAATTGCCATTTTAATAAAATTCCTAACAAGGGACATTACAGTGGTATCAGAGCATGATCTTGGCTCTTGATGTGGTCTGATATTTATGAGGACAATAATTCAGGTACCACCATTAGATATTGAAACCAAAAGTGCTTTTGTTGAAGAGGGAAAATAAAGTAGGAGAAGAAGAGCAATTTTTTTGAGGAAACTATGACTAGGGATGAAAAGGGAACCTCATATGATGGTGAGGAGCATATAAAAATTATGAAAACAATCGTTGAATATATGACCAAACAACTTAAGGAAGGATTCTAATTGTTGGCTATCGAACTTGCGAGAAAAATTATTGATTTTAAGAAAACCAAGGGGAAAAATGCATCAGTTTGCTTGAAGGAGAAAAAGGAGGAGACCCATGAACCACCTAGTTCTGAAATAGGTGAAGTAGAAGAAGTAGTACATGAAGAGGATCAAAATTCACTCCCAAGTGACTCTGAAAATATGAAGAGACATCACATGATCATGAAGAAGATTCTATTGAAAATATTGAAGATCATTTAGAGATCCAAACACTTGATGTGGTGGAAGAGGAACTTGAATTGTCTCTTGATGAAGGTTATGCAATTTTTAAAGAAGAGAAAGCTTCATCTACATTGGAACCAATCTATGACAAAGGTTTCACACCTTTGAAGGAGCTGCATGATATTACCCATATGGATCCTTCCCATGATGAAACTTCTGCACTTTTTGATCATTTGGGTGAGTTAGTTCATTCTCCTACATCCTACAATTCCATGTTTTGCAGCATTAGTCTCAATGAAGTATGGGTGAAAGGGTTTTTTTTTATGGTGCCACATGAGGAGTATGGAACTCCTATATTTACTTTTTATGATGACATGGTTGGAGCACATTCTTATTCACATTTGCAGCAACATCCTTTGTTACTTTATGATGATGCACATCTACATGGATGTACCTATGATATGCATTCGAGTCACTTGAAGACTCATGGTTTTTCTCGTTCAACACTTGGTTCATTTGATGTTGGAGGAAATTCATCCAAAACCAGGGTGAATAGATTTATGCTTGAATAATATTTTTGTTGGAAGCCACATACTTTGTTATATATTTATGATTCTCACATTAATGGATGTATGGGTGAGACTTCTTCGAGTCCTTTGAAGTCTCCTTGTTTTTTCTGCTCATTATTCGGTTTAGATTTTAGTGGAGATTCTTCATTCACTTCTTGGATGGAAGAATACATGGCTGACTATTTTGATGTATATCACATCGTTTTGGAGCAGCATTATTGGACATGGGATCCTCACCTATGTCATTGGAGCAGATTCGATTGGACACTTGAAGATTGTATGCACCTGGAAAATGGTGGTCTACTTGCTTGAAGGTATAAGCACTTCCATGACTCTTTGATGAAGCATCTCCTTGATGTCCATTTTCATTATGTTGTTATGTACTTTGATGATATATATTTTGTACTCATGATGTTTGGAAGAATGCATACAATAAAATGGGATCTAGGAATCCTCTTATCTGATGGTATGGGTTGGAGAGCACTCATGATTGTTGGGGTGGAATACAAGCAATGGGACCCTGGAATAATTTTTGTCTCATTGGTTTCATTTTTTGGGGGAAACAAGAAGTATGTGAGATGTATTTCCCACTTAATAAAGTAATTTTTATTAGAGTAGTGTTGCAGCGAGAAAGGTGGTTCCTCTCTAAAATCTTCATGGAAACTCAAAGACTCAAGGTTAGGCAATTCAATGACAACTTCAAAGAATTATACAGAAAGCAGGTTCTTCAACACCCATGTTTGAAATTGCTTGAGAACAAGCAATATTGGGAAGGGAGGATTTGTCATATCCCAAATTTGGCATTGGGTCACAATGGCCTAAGCAAATTGTCCATGTTCATTAGATTTAGTCAAATTGATGCTAAAGGTCAAATAATTTCCAAGGAGGAAAATTACTAGTTTCCTAGGTTTGGGGTGGAAGCTTTGGGATTTGGAATAATGGGGATAATAAATGATGTTGGAACATTAGGATGGAATAAATATTTAATAAAGGAGATAAATAAATATATACAAGTGAAAATCAAAGTGGCATTTGATCATGAAGACACATGGAGGAAGTGGGACCCACACAAGCTAGAATTTATGTGCCACAAGGCATCCTCTTCTTACAATTTCGAATCCATGGGAAGCCTAATGTTCTTGGGATGAGTTATAAGGTCAATAATACTTGGCATGAGTCAATGAGATCGAAATATAGAGGAAGAGTAACTCCCATGGAAGAGGAAGAGGCAATTTGGAGCTAGTGAGACACTTGGGCTAGATTCCCTAGCTCTATGACAACAATGATGAAGATGTTATGAAACCTATGACACAAATCAGACCTAAAGGCTGAAATATGAAATATATTACATGTCAGGGCTAAAAATAGACTCCAAGAGGGCGCTCAAGGATGTTAGGGCAGCTAATATGCTTCCACATGTGATTTGGTGGAAGTGGGAGACTAGGAATTGTTGTACAAGTGGTGTTCTTTGGAATCTCTTCCCAACTTGAGTTGGCATGAGTCTCTTGAAAGGAATTCGACCCATGGAGGACATTAGAACTTTATAAATTTCAAGAACAAAGAATGAAACTAGATTTTGATCATTTGTAGAATTTGCAATTGCATTTGTGTAGAGGGAGAGCTAGTGGATGACTAGTTTCTTGCCTTA
This sequence comes from Larix kaempferi, assembly GCA_027924585.1. Lineage (NCBI taxonomy): Eukaryota > Viridiplantae > Streptophyta > Pinopsida > Pinales > Pinaceae > Larix > Larix kaempferi. The sequence continues at coordinate 8,435,683 of BSBM01000866.1, forward strand.
GCCAATTTCGAGGGTGAAAGATTCCCATCCAAGTTGGTAATTGGAAAGGCCATCCAGACCTTTCATTTGGAGATTTAATGGAGTCTTTATTTTCAGGTGTAAGCTACAAGGAAGCTCATGGTTTCTTCTATTGCAGCACATTCTCTCAACCATTTCTAGTTTTGATGGCATATTCTTGATCCTTTAGGGAGGGAGTTTTTGGTGAGCTATTGTACTCTTTGGGGGAGATTATCATGCCCAATTTATTTTATAATATGAATTAAATACTCTGTTCTTCATCTCCATAAAGTTTTAGGTTGAAATTCCAAGTAGAAATGTATAAACCTCATTTTTAATGAAAGAACAGTGCCATTTTCCCACTACCTTGATGTATGCCAATGTATTGATGATGATTTCAAATGGAAGAATGTTTCTCTGATATATTTATGATGTATGGACTTCCATTTATGATTTTTACAAGTTTCATGTTCATCACTTAAGCATTTGAAGCCACCTTGCTCAGTTTATTTGCATTTGGAAGAGATTTGGTGCCATTTCCCCAAGGGTCGAACTAGTGATTTTTGCTGTTGTTTGGGAGAGGTTTGGAACAGACTTAATAAATAATGAATGGTGAATTTGGGACCTTAATAGAATCCTTGAGACATCCCCTATTTATTTTCATAAATTTGAGTGGGTTTGGAGGCATTTGGGAAGCCATTTTCAACACTTACCCTAGGGGGATTTGAACCCCAAATTACTAGTAAAATTGCATACTTGGTCCAGAATATTAAGGGAGTTTTCAGAGGTCTTTTGGTGGCCATATCTCATACCTGAACATCATATTCAATTCCTAATATCATTCATACACCTTCCTTGAATATTTGAAGGCATTTGGAGTCAATTTGAGACCTAGAGACCAATACTAGTCAAAGGGAAATTACTAGTAAAGTTCCCTACATTGGCCAGAATTGAAAGAGGATTTGAAGAAGTATTTTAAAGGTCCAAAAGCATCCATGAAACACATATTTATGTTCTAACATCATCCATATACCTTCTCAGAATATTTGGGAGCAATTGGAACAATTTGGGGACCTAAAGCTCAAAACTAGTTAAAGGTCTAACTAGGGAAAAAGTGAAAAATTGCCATTTTAATAAAATTCCTAACGAGGGACATTACACTTGTAGATAGTGGAGATTCCAAGCATATGATGGGATATAAAAAATCCTTCATAAACCTATCTGAGCATGAGTCACCTCATAAGGTGAAACTTGGGGATGATTACCAATACCCCATAAAAGGAAGTGGAGAAGCTTCATACAAGCTAGACTCTGGAAAATATCCGAAGATGAAGGATGTCCTATATGTTCCAGGACTAAAGAAAAACCTTCTCTCCATATCAACATTATATGCTAAAGGTATGAGGGTTGCATTTGTTGATGGCCAAGTCCTAATGTGCCCAAAGGGAAAGACAATAGATGCTGCAATTGTGATTGGAGACAAAGAGGGAGGTTTGTACAAATTGAAGGGCCAACTTGAACAAGCCTTGGTCCATGACTCCATGGAGCCAAGTGAACTACGAAACAAAAGGCTTGCACATGTGCACTATAGAGCACTACCCATTGCAAGCAAAGCAGTTGAAGGACTTCCAGAAATCCAGTCAAAACATGAAGGCATTTGCAAAGGATGTGCGAAGGGAAAGAACATGAAGAAGGCATTTCCAAGCAGTGAAAGCAAAGCAAAAGGAATATTGGAGATCATCCACTCCGATGTATGCGGTCCCATGCCATCTAGTTCATTGAGTGGGTATGTATATTATGTTTCATTTATTGATGACTTTTCTCGTAAGACATGGATATATTTTTTGAAAAGTAAAGATGAAGTATTCAACAAGTTCAAGGAATTCAAAGCCTTGATCAAGAATCACACTAAGAAAATTATCAAGACCTTTCGATCAAATAATGACGGAGAATTCACCTCGGAAGATTTCAAGAATCTATGCAGAGAATCATGGATTAAGAGAGAGTTGACCACTCCTTACAATCCACAACAGAATGGTGTTGCCGAAAGAAAGAATAGAACAATAATGGAAGCAGAAAGAGCAATGCTTCATGACCAAGATCTTATGATGAACCTATGGGAAGAAGCTACGAGGACAATGATGTATGTACAGAACCGTACTCCTCATCAAGTACTAGACAACAAGACTCCAGAAGAAGACAGTTCTCCGGTGAGAAACCAGAAGTCAGCCATCTCAGGATATTTGGCTACCCAGTTTACATACACATTCCAAAGGAGAAGAGGACGAAGCTAGATACTTCAGGAAATAAGGGTATATTCGTAGGATACAGTGAAAGTTCGAAGGCCTACTGAATATACTTCCCAGGATTCAAGAATATTGACATCAACAAAGACGTGACATTCGATGAAGACTCAGCATACAAAAAATCCAGAAAGTTACCTATTGAACACACTGAGAACCTGAAGTTCCCAGGATCAGAGATGCAGTAATGGAAGAAGCAGTTCCAAAAGATCATGAAGACCGAGAAATGGAAGAACCACAAGAACCTGTAGATCCACCTCGTGATAAGAACTCCCACAAGAGGAAACCAACATGGGTACGAGAGGCAATACAAGATGCAGAGAAGTATGGCGCTCCAAAGGGGATGCACAAAGAAAGCAAGAGACCTAGGCCATACTCCAGCTATGTAGCCCTGTTGTGCTACATCATTGACAAATAACCTTCCAACTATGAGGAAGCTGCTGAGAAGAAAGAATGGAAGGATGCCATGATCGAGGAGTACCAATCGATTATGAAGAATGATGTTTGGGAGGTAGTTCCGAGCCCAGAAGGGAAGTCTGTTGTGACTTTGAAGTGGATCTATAAGATCAAGCATGCTGCAGATGGTAGCATCGAGAAACACAAGGCGAGGTTTGTGGCTTCTCCCAGAAGGAAGGCATAGACTATGAGGAGACATTTGCACCTGTAGCCAGATACACTTCCATCAGATCTATACTTGCATTGGTTGCAGTGATGAAATGGAAGGTACACCAGATGGATGTCAAGACAACGTTCTTGAATGTTGTTGTAGAAAAGGAAGTGTACGTGGAGTAGCCACTTGGATTTGAGACACATGACAAATAGACTCATGTGTGCAAATTGAAGAAGGCCTTGTATGGAATGAATCAGGCACCCAAGATGTTGTACAGAAGGATGGATAATTTCCTGATGAGCTTGGGATTTACCTAGAGTAAAGAAGATTCCAACCTTTACTACAAGGTTGAGGTGGGAAATACAATGATACTTCTACTCTATGTATATGAACTGTTTGTAATAGGGGAGGATGAACTCATTGCAGATACGAAGAGGAATCTTGCTGCAGAGTTTGAGATGAAGGACCTGGGTATGATGCATTACTTCTTAGGCATGGAGGTGTGGAAGAGTGCATACATAATCTTCCTTGGACAAGGGAAGTATGCAGTGGATATTCTGAAGAGGTTCGAAATGATGGACTACAAGGCTATGACCATACCCATGGCATCGAAATTGAAACTACTGTGTGATGCTTCATCAGATTCAGTTGATGCCACGATGTATCGTCAGATGATTGGTTCATTGATGTACCTAACGAACACGAGACCAGACATGTTCACCTGATTGCTGCAAAACATCTATTGAGGTACCTGAAGGGTACAGTTGCTTATGGGCTCAAGTATGACGCGAATTAGAAGATTAACCTGCAGGTTTATGTTGATTCAGATTGGGCAGGAAATGCCGCAGATAGGAAGAGCACTTCGGGATGCTACTTTAGTATGGGATCCGATATGATCTCCTGGTTTAGCAAGAAGCAGTCCTGCGTGGCACTGAGTACAACCGAAGTAGAGTATGTTGCAGCTTGATCAGCTAGTTGTGAGGCAGTATGGATTAGGAAGCTACTATCTGATTTGTTTGATCTTCAGTTAGAGGCGACTTGTATATTCTATGACAACCAGAGTTGTGTGAAATTCCGAGAACTGGGTGTTCCATGACAAGTCGAAGCATATTGAGATCAAGTACCATTATATCAAGGATATGGTGTAGAGAGGAGTAGTGAAGCTCCAGTATGTCGAGACGGAGGAGCAGATAGCTGATGTGTTGACCAAGCCGTTAGCTAGAGTGAAGTTTGAGTACTTCAGAGAGAATCTTGGTGTTCTCCAGATCGAGGTTCCTTCCAAGAGGAAGTGATGAGTCCAGAAGATGTATATGCACATGGGCCATTCTCGCACGGTGGTAGGAAATTCGTCCCATGTTGGTAGATGTAAGGGTCGAGACATTCTCGCATAGTGGTAGGAAATTCCTCCCATGTTGGTAGATGTAAGGGCCGAGTCATTCTCGCATGGTGGTAGGAAAGTCCTCCCATGTTAGTAGATGTAAGGGCTAAGCCATTCTCGCATGGTGGTAGGAATGTCCTCCCATGTTGGTAGATGTAAGGGCTAGGTCTCGCATGGTGGTAGGAAAGTCCTCCCATGTTGGTAGACGAGGTCTCGTATGGTGGTAGGTTTGTCCTCCCATACTAGATACGTCCACCGGTCATAAGAAACTGTGTGTGCACCTAGGAAGGATCTCACATGGTGGCATGTTTTTCCTCCCATGCTGGTAGACGCGGGCTGATCATTGTGGGACATGTGATGTGCATCTGGGCTGTGCTCCCTGTGATGATGATATGATCTGAAGACGATGAGGCGATAGTAGGAGACACAGGTGTTTGCAGTGGCAATGTAATGACTGGTCCTGGCCCTAAGACCTACATGAGGGCTAGGCCTACATCCAACATGAAAAAGGGTTGGCTCTATAGAACTTCCTATGAGAAGTAGATTCGAGAGATGTCACCAATTGATGATCGACATGATGAGGATTGAAACAACAACGACGATGATGATCCAGTGTTGATGATGATGTTCCAGCATTGATGATGATCCAGTGTTGATGACTGTGGCAAGAGAATACCTTCCCAGTTAAGAGGGAGTGTTGATGTAATTATAACTTCGGAAGATATTCACTTGTATTTTATATTGTTATTATTATTGTATTTTATTTGTACCTTCGACGAAGATGTTTATTCCTTCGGTCATAGATGTATTTATTACATTTGTTCATGTAAAGTCATTGAGGTAAATCCTCCTTTGTAAGTCGGGGCAATAGATACCCCTAGGTCTGTTGTATTAGGTTTATTGAGTCCCCTAGAGAAGTCGTCCCAGTCAGGTTTAGCTGGGGCCGACCTAGCTAGTGAAAAAGGTCAAGTGAAAGTAAAGTATAAATAGAGAGCTAGGCTCTCTCATTTGAACACACACTCACTCACTCAAGTTCGCATAAGTGAGACAGAGAAGACAAGTTCGCATAGGAGAAAGAGAGAGGAGCTGCAGAAGATTATCTTGTTTTGGGGGTTTCCATTTTGTGATATTGTATTGGTGACGATTCTATCTCTGAGGAAGTTGCGGGGTTTTCTCCTTTATGGTTTCCCCGAGGAAAATATTTGTGTCTCTTGTGTTATATTGTGCATGTTATTCTTTCAGTTAAGATCCTAGATAATATTGATTTAAAGTAGAAAAACTAACAATTATCACATGAACATCATATTGTGAAAATACCATACAACATTAATTTTTTTCTACTACCAAAGGATATCATAAAATCATTTCATTAACGGGCATGAATCATCAATTAACTACATGCTAAATGCCACATGATATTGTAATTTTACATTAATAAGCATAAATCATCAAATACCTACATGTTAAATGGAACATTGTATCACGATTTTAGCATATCTTAAATAGAACAACATGTTGCTTACCACACATCTTCCTAAGAAGCATATCATGGATCAATATTGTTTTTGGAAAATGGCACAAGAGTGAGCAATCCTCCCTTATACGTGCAAGTTTTAACCAAGGAAACAATGTAACTGATGATTAGAAGACCATACACTAACAAGCTAAAGAAAAACTCAATAAGCAAGAATGAAATAAAAGATTGACAAGTGCTAATACTATGAAAAAAAAGATAATGAGTTAGCTTCAACCATATAGTGTTGTCCAATGGTAAAGCTTGAATACAAATGGTGTCACATAGAAGAATGCAGCTCAAATGGTAGCCAACAATAAGCCTTAAGATGGGTCCTTTTGAACTCTCTCAAATTGCTTGCTAACTAACTTGGAATGGTGAGGAGAAACACTTGATTCTTGAGGAAGAAATCAAAGGAACTTTGAATGCTGAATGGTGATGAGAATGAATGTGAAATAGGATCTCTTGTACAAATTCTTTGCAGCAAGACCTTGTTCTAGATTTCTTTTGTTATGCATGCTCATGGCTTCCTTTTATAAGCCAAATGTAGGTATTGAAACATCTAGTTCTTAATTAGTATGCTCCATATCATGAAGTGGTCCAAAGGGTACAATCATGCGTCTAGTGAATTCTCCCAAGCATGTGAAGAGGCGAATTCAAATTCTTGGAGTGAAAAATGCTATTGTGAGCCTTGAATACATTGTAGAGGGTTAATGGTCCATCTACTAGTACAATCACGTGGGTTTTGAGATTTTTGCCATGTGGATTTGTGAGAGTATCTAGAAAAAAGTCACACTATCATACAAAATGATGGACTTTGTCATTCTAAGGTTCAATTCTCATTCTGAATTTTGATGAAGATGATGCTAATGAGTTGCATGTTGTATGTTGATGATGTCCTCCGGCAATAATGGTCAGAATGTTGCATGTGTGTGAGATTTGTGCAATAATAGATGTCCCTTGATGTGTGAGGTTAGGAAGGACCTATATCACCAAAATACATCATTTTTTCTTTCCCTCATGTTTATATTCTGGACTATGATAGTAAGCTAGAAATTGTTGAGAGTAAAGGAATACTCGGAGGGAGGATATTGGTGATGATCGTTGAAGCATGAAAGAGATAGGTGACACATAAAAATAGTTGTTTATACAAATGAGGTAGGCATCCCTATGCTCATGAAATTATGTCAAACTAGATTACAATAAGCATAGACCAAGGGGTCAACTCTATGAACTGGATTCAATAGCATCATGAGTAAATGTGTCTTGGACTATTGATGATGTTGCTAATCCTAAATAATATTAATTGTTGATGATTCTGAACAACCCACTGCGGTAGGGAAATTGAATAATAATGACGATGTCGGGTGGGAAACCTACTTATGTCAGATGGATAACTATCATTAATCATAAATGCAAATGCTTCTAGCACTTGAACGTATGACTCCCCCTGATGTGATGAACTTGTTGATGTAGAGCATAGGGGAGAATAATGAAGCAAAGAGCAATGATTACTCTTTTTTCTTAATCCGAGGTGGACCCTTGTTTTGATGAGAACGGAACCCAAGGTAAAATGATAATTGTTTTAACTCTCAAAAAAGGGATTTGATGTCGATGAGAGCTGAAGCAAGTAGTGATACAAGGGTCTTACCAAAAGATCAACCAAGATCATTTTGTAACCAACTTGGATTCTAACAAAAATTAAACAAGACATGCTAGTAAGCGTAGAGCTCATGAATTTCCTTGATTAGAATAAACTAGGTGACTGGTGTATGGAAACATTCTTCAAATGACAATGCATCAAGTGATAAGGGTGAAAATACTAAAAATTGGTTTCTTTTAGGTGGGTCTTGTCATATGAAGGCTAATGATGGGGTTGTGAACCTAGACGATAAAACTGAAGGTGTTGATGGGGTATGGAATCAGGTATGTCGATCTAGGGTCCCTAAGGAGTGCTACCAAATGAATAATATAATGTAATGGGGTTCCCACTTTTTGAGTAAATCAGGGAACCAATTTATATAAAAAATAATTATATGGATATTTTGTATAGACGAGAAGACGAGTTCCCAATGAATAAATACAATGCGGAGTGTCTATGTAGGGATGATTGACTGATATTGATGTGTTTAGAGGGTGGGTCCCCTTTATGGGATTCTCAAAGGTTGATTATTTAGAGAGAAACTTAGATGTTCTACTGATTGAGAGGCTATATGTGGATCATAACCATACTCTTTGTGTCAGGGAATCTAAGAGGGGAATCAACAAGATGCAAGGGGAAGAATTGTGGTTTTACTTGACAATCATGGTGAGTTATCAAATTCCATGAATTTAATGGTTCAACATCATGGGTATAAGAATGTGAGGGGGTTGTAATGGTGTGTACACCCATGGGGGATCATGATGTCGCCCAATAACAACATTGGTGATTGTATTTATTGGGGGATGGGGGCCTTATGGATATCTGTGAGATAACTGGATGAGTGAAATGTAAATAGAGAGGACACATTGCCTATACGCAGGGTCAATATGATATATTTATGAGTGGGTCTCATGTGCCTTTTGATGAGGGGGAATATGCTTCTTGATGAAAATTGTGCACACATGACACACATAACAAAGCATAATAATGTTCACAATAAAAAATTTGATAAGTGCAAAAATAATTGACTTGAAACATAATTACACCTAGAGAAATGGCCGAAAAATGGATCCTACATGAAGTTCGAGGGGAAACAAAATAATGTTGAAGAGAACATGATCCTGATCATAGTGGCGCTAACGGCTCGTAAAACAGAGATGCAGATCTCTCATACATGGTTGTTGAAAATTGGTTGAATTGGCCTAAAAATAGGGGTGTGGTCTGCATTTCGAAATCATTCTTTCCTTTTGATGATTTTGATGCATTAGGAGATTTTTCATTATTTCTAGGAGATTGGACTTGTGGATTTTGATTTTGCAATTTGTAGGTAAGCCATTGTGCATAGCTCTTCTATTTTGCTAGCTTAATTTTTCCTTTAGGTTCCCTAATGAGTTGTACAACCAGATGGAGGATTTTTCGACTGGCCATGGGGATTTCGAAGGAAAAACCACACGGAATTGTGTGGCTATTCCTTTGATAGTTGGGCATCATGCGTGAGCTAAATGGATTGGTTGCGCATCTTAATCGTGCGATTGTTCATGGGACAGTCACACGATTGAACCATTCATCTCCTATGTGACTTGACCATGCAATTGTGCGGCATGTACCCACACAGTCGCTTGACCAGAGAAACTAGTGTCCCACACAGGTAGAGTGCATGGGTTAAGCTAATGGATCTATGCGGTTTAGCATAATTTTTGAGGAAAATTTCACATGTTTTTTTTTTAATTTCTTGGGTATCTATTTGAGTACTAACATGCTTTCTTGACTTGGTTTTTGTTAGCAAGTTGCTTATTAGTAGAGATGGCCATTGAGTGGCATGAGGGCCACTACAATGCATTATTGGGGGATGTAAAAAATGACCTTGTAGATTAGCAATGCCTACGAGATGTGGGGTTGCTGAATTTTTTTTTTCTTAATGATGATTTCGAGTGAGAACCTCATGCAGGACTTGTTGGGGATGTGGGATCACCAACATGGCTATTTTCTGGTTGGCAGTGAGAGGGTGACTCTCGAGAACCAATATATATACATTTTGATGGGGCTACCAGTACGAGGGATCTAGCAGGATATGCAGATTTCCTTGGGTGGTTAGAGGATGATTAACCAACTGTTCATCCAATACTATGGTGGTCGGCAAGGTGACAAGAGTGTCAGAGGCATCCTTGTTTCTTTTTTGGAGGATCTCATTATTAGGGTAGTTGTGACCAACGTACTTAGAGAGCTGGGGTTCTCAGGGACCCACATGATATAAGGTGGAGTGAGTTCTAACAGGGGCCTGGGTCGCCTAGACACACATGTTGTTGACCAACATGCATGCCTTGATGACCAAGGTCGGTGTGGAGGGACATGGGGTTTTACCTATGGGAGCATCTTGTGCTCATGTTTCTTTGAGTGGATCTTATCCCTTCGTCGTCCTATGGTGGTGCTTTTGAGGGGACCCCAGATGATTTTCTGGGAACAATGCTGCCCAATGAAGGTGGTAGGGAGGAGGGAGGATCTCATTATTAGTGAAGTTGTGACCATCGTACTTAGAGAGATAGGGGTCTTGGGGACCCACATGATATATGCCAGAGAAAGTTCTAGGAGTGACCTGGGTTTCCTACGAACACTTACTGTTGACCAACGTGCATGCCTTGATGACCAAGGCCGTCGTGGAGGGACATGGGGTTTTACCTATGGGAGCATGTTGTGCTCCTATTTCTTTGAGTGGATCATATCCCTTCATTCTCCTATGGTGGTTCCTTCGAGGGGGCTGAGGGAGCTCCATATGATTTTCTTGGCATAGTGATGCCCAACGAAAGTTGCGGGGAGATGGCACATATATTCATGCTTCACTACCTGTTTGTTTGGAGACAGAGGATCAAAATGATCGAGTGATATCCATGGAGTGGCATGGATTACCATGGTGATCTAATGTTTCCCCCACCTATGTGCAATGGTTGGGATTCTTGTGGTGGGTATCATGGTTATGCTTATACACTTTTTGGTTATGTTTTTTGCATATTTATGTTTTATATGGTTATGTATATGTTTGAGACTCACTCTAAGTTGTGTTTGGTGAAGACATTGGACTCGTGAGGCCTCTTGCGATGCCCATGAAAACTAGCATGTTACCTGTATAGGAGCCTTGTCGGTGGCATAGTCGAGAGAGTGAGGAACCAGTAGGCGAGGGTGGACCAACAAGTAGTCAAGTCTCGACAAAGTTCTACCCTAATCAATACAATTTTTTTAAATTCGAAAGATCGCATCCTTCTTAAAATGGGTTAAGACCCTAAGGGGAGAATTCCATGATCAAAGCTAATTCTTACAAGGAAAAATTCCATGGTCAAAGTTAATTCCTACAAGATTTGGAGAATAATTTTAATTGGAAAATTGCATGGTCAATGTTAATTCGTACAAGATTTGGAGAATAATTTTAATTGGAAATTGGTTGAGATTGTCCACTTTTTCACTTGCTCTTTCATTTAACATAGAAATGGTTAATAAATTTAATATTAATTTATTAAAATTAATTTCATTAGATTTGGAAAAGAATTTTATTTGAAAAATGGTTGAGTTTGTCAACTTTTTAACTTCTTCCTTTAACATATAAATTGTTAAATCTTACAAATTTTGGAGAAGAATTTTAAGTATCTTTACAATATTTGGAGAAGAATTTTAAGTAAAAAATGGTTAAGTTTGTCCATTTTTGCACTGAGTGAAACTAGGTGCTCTACAGCCCAGTATGGGGGAGATGTTGTAATGTTACACGTTTGTCCTTATTATTGGTTCAAAAGTAAAAAGTTTTTTTTTAATTAAAACATAATTAAAAAAATTCATGTCGGCTAATAAAATAAAAAATTATGGAAAGTATTTTAAAAAATCCATGTCGGCTCATAAAATAAAATATTATGAAAAGTAATTAAAAAATAGATGTTCGTTTATAAAATAAAAATTTAAAACTTAAACCCGGATCTATCAATCAAGAGAGATTAAATTTCTTGAGTTTAAATTTAAAAAAAAAATACACCTCAAGAAATTGGATCCCTCTCTGTGCTTGATAGATACGGGTTTAAGATGGATCTATGCTGGTTTAATTACAATATTTGGAGAAGAATTTTAAGTAAAAAATAGTTAAGTTTGTCCATTTTTTAACCTACGAGTATACATGAATTTTAAGTATCTTTACAATATTTGGAGAAGAATTTTAAGTTTGTCCATTTTTAAACCTACGAGTACACATGCATTTAACATAAAAATTGTTAATAAATTTAATATTGATTTATTAAAATTAATCTTAATAAAAGAAAATCATCAACCTTTATATATATATATTTATATTTATTGTAAATATAATTTCTAATTAATATAGTTTAATTAAAAATGCAATTTTTTAATGAATATTATATGAACCACTTTACCCACTTTACAAAAACAAAAAACGGATGGTGGCTAAGGCTTTGGTCAACCCGACCAAGGATTAGGTCAAACGAACGAACCATTCCTCTATATAACACCGCGGGTGGTAGAGGAGCCAGATAGCAAGTTCTTCGTATTCACTTCGACATTTCTAGATCTTGAAGACTAACGCGACTCCACCGCAATGGCGTTTCCAAATTTTCTCTTCGTGATAATCTTAATCTCCTTCTGTCTTTCTGCGTCACAACTCACAACTCTTCTTGTGTACGGGGGCATCGTCTTTGAATGCTAATATTCGCCCATCCAAAATAACTTCAAGGTGTATTTGACTTTCCAGGAAATTCGCAGATCCATCTTTAAGTCCTCAACTCCGAACAAGTAAGAGTTAGGTGTGGCATGGACCGAAGTAGAGTATGTTGCAGCTTGATCAGCTAGTTGTGAGGCAGTATGGATTAGGAAGCTACTATCTGATTTGTTTGATCTTCAGTTAGAGGCGACTTGTATATTCTGTGACAACCAGAGTTGTGTGAAGTTCCGAGAACTGGGTGTTCCATGACAAGTCGAAGCATATTGAGATCAAGTACCATTATATCAAGGCTATGGTGTAGAGAGGAGTAGTGAAGCTCCATTATGTTGAGATGGAGGAGCAGATAGCCGATGTGTTGACCAAGCCGTTAGCTAGAGTGAGGTTTGAGTACTTCAGAGAGAATCTTGGTGTTCTCCAGATCGAGGTTCCTTCCAAGAGGAAGTGATGAGTCCAGAAGACGCAGATGCACATGGGCCATTCTCGCATGGTGGTAGGAAATTCCTCCCATGTTGGTAGATGTAAGGGCCGAGACATTCACGCATAGTGGTAGGAAATTCCTCCCATGTTGGTAGATGTAAGGGCCGAGCCATTCTCGCATGGTGGTAGGAAAGTCCTCCCATGATAGTAGATGTAAGGGCTAAGCCATTCTCGCATGGTGGTAGGAATGTCCTCCCATGTTGGTAGATGTAAGGGCTAGGTCTTGCATGGTGGTAGGAAAGTCCTCTCATGTTGGTAGACGAGGTCTCGTATGGTGGTAGGTTTGTCCTCCCATACTAGATACGTCCACCGGTCATAAGAAACTGTGTGTGCACCTGGGAAGGATCTCACATGGTGGCATGTTTTTCCTCCCATGCTGGTAGACGTGGGCTGATCATTGTGGGACATGTGATGTGCATCTGGGCTGTGCTCCCTGTGATGATGATATGATCTGAAGACGATGAGGCGATAGTAGGAGACACAGGTGTTTGCGGTGGCAATGTAATGACTAGTCCCGGCCCTAAGACCTACATGAGGGCTAGGCCTACATCCAACATGAAAAAGGGTTGGCTCTATAGAACTTCCTATGACAAGTAGATTCGAGAGATGTCACCAATCGATGATCGACATGATGAGGATTGAAACAACAGTGACGATGATGATCCAGTGTTGATGATGATGTTCCAACATTGATGATGATCCAGTGTTGATGACTGTGGCAAGAGAATACCTTCCTAGTTAAGAGGGAGTGTTGATGTAATTGTAACTTCGGAAGATATTCACTTGTATTTTATATTGTTATTATTATTGTATTTTATTTGTACCTTCGACGAAGATGTTTATTCCTCCGGTCATAGATGTATTTATTACATTTGTTCATGTAAAGTCATTGAGGTAAATCCTCCTTTGTAAGTCGGGGCAATAGATACCCCTAGGTCTGTTGTATCAGGTTTATTGAGTCCCCTAGAGAAGTCGGCCCAGTCAGGTTGAGCTGGGGCCGACCTAGCTAGTGAAAAAGGTCAAGTGAAAGTAAAGTATAAATAGAGAGCTGGGCTCTCTCATTTGAACACACACTCACTCACTCAAGTTCGCATAAGTGAGAGAGAGAAGACAAGTTCGCATAGGAGAAAGGGAGAGGAGTTGTAGAAGACTATCTTGTTTTGGGGGTTTCCATTTTGTGATATTGTATTGGTGACAATTCTATCTCTGAGGAAGTTGCGGGGATTTCTCCTTTATGGTTTCCTCGAGGAAAATCTGTGCCTCTTTTGTTATATTGTGCATGTTATTCTTTCAGTTAAGATCCTAGATAATATTGATTAAAAGTAGAAAAACTAACAGTTATCACATGAACATCATATTGTGAAAATACCATACAACATTAATTTTTTGCTACTACCAAAGGATATCATAAAATCATTTCATTAACGGGCATGAATCATCAATTAACTACATGCTAAATGCCACATGATATCGTAATTTTACATTAATAAGCTTAAATCATCAAATACCTACATGTTAAATGGAACATTGTATCACGATTTTAGCATATCTTAAATAGAACAACATGTTGCTTACCACACATCTTCCTAAGAAGCATATCATGGATCAATATTGTTTTTGGAAAATGGCACAAGAGTGAGCAATCCTCCCTTATCCGTGCAAGTTTTAACCAAGGAAACAATGTAACTGATGATTAGTAGACCATACACTAACAAGCTAAAGAAAAACTCAATAAGCAAGAATGAAATAAAATATTGACAAGTGCTAATACTATGAAAAAAAAGATAATGAGTTAGCTTCAACCATATAGTATTTCCAATGGTAAAGCTTGAATACAAATGGTGTCACATAGAAGAATGCATCTCAAATGGTAGCCAACAATATGCCTTAAGATGGGTCCTTTTGAACTCTCTCAAATTGCTTGCTAACTAACTTGGAATGGTGAGGAGAAACACTTGATTCTTGAGGAAGAAATCAAAGGAACTTTGAATGTTGAATGGTGATGAGAATGAATGTGAAATAGGATCTCTTGTACAAATTCTTTGCAGCAAGACCTTGTTCTAGATTTCTTTTGTTATGCATGCTCATGGCTTCCTTTTATAAGCCAAATGTAGGTATTGAAACATCTAGTTCTTAATTAGTATGCTCCATATCATGAAGTGGTCCAAAGGGTACAATCATGCGTCTAGTGAATTCTCCCAAGCACGTGAAGAGGCCAATTCAAATTCTTGGAGTGAAAAATGCTATTGTGAGCCTTGAATACATTGTAGAGGGTCAATGGTCCATCTACTAGTACAATCACGTGGGTTTTGAGATTTTTCCCATGTGGATTTGTGAGAGTATCTAGAAAAAAGTCACACTATCATACAAAATGATGGACTTTGTCATTCTAAGGTTCAATTCTCATTCTGAATTTTGATGAAGATGATGCTAATGAGTTGCATGTTGTATGTTGATGATGTCCTTCGGCAATAATGGTTAGAATGTTGCATGTGTGTGAGATTTGTGCAATAATAGATGTCCCTTGATGTGTGAGGTTAGGAAGGACCTATATCGCCAAAATACATCATTTTTTCTTTCCCTCATGTTTATATTCTAGACTATGATAGTAAGCTAGAAATTGTTGAGAGTAAAGGAATACTCGGAGGGGGGATATTGGTGATGATCGTTGAAGCATGAAAGAGATAGGTGACACATAAAAATAGTTGTTTATACAAATGAGGTAGGCATCCCTATGCTCATGAAATTATGTCAAACTAGATTACAATAAGCATAGACCAAGGGGTTAAGTCTATGAACTGGATTCGATAGCATCATGAGTAAATGTGTCTTGGACTATTGATGATGTTGCTAATCCTAAATAATATTAATTGTTGATGATTCTGAACAACCCACTGCGGTAGGGAAATTGAATAATAATGACGATGTCAGGTGGGAAACCTACTTATGTCAGATGGATAACTATCATTAATCATAAATGCAAATGCTTCTAGCACTTGAACGTATGACTCCCCCTGATGTGATGAACTTGTTGATGTAGAGCATAGGGGAGAATAATGAAGCAAAAAGCAATGATGACTCTTTTTGCTTAATCCAAGGTGGACCCTGGTTTTGATGAGAATGGAACCCAAGGTAAAATGATAATTGTTTTAACTCTCAAAAAAGGGATTTGATGTCGATGAGAGCTGAAGCAAGTAGTGATACAAGGGTCTTACCAAAAGATCAACCAAGATCATTTTGTAACCAACTTGGATTCTAACAAAAATTAAACAAGACATGCTAGTAAGCGTAGAGCTCATGAATTTCCTTGATCAGAATAAACTAGGTGATTGGTGTATGGAAATATTCTTCAAATGACAATGCATCAAGTGATAAGGGTGAAAATACTAAAAATCAGTTTCTTTTAGGTGGGTCTTGTCATATGAAGGCTAATGATGGGCTTGTGAACCTAGACGATAAAACTGAAGGTGTTGATGGGGTATGGACTCAGGTATGTCGATCAAGGGTCCCTAAGGAGTTCTACCTAATGAATAATATAATGTAATGGGGTTCCCACTTTTTGAGTGAATCAGGGAACCAATTTATATCAAAAATAATTATATGGATATTTTGTATAGACGAGAAGACGAGTTCCCAATGAATAAATCCAATGCGGAGTGTCTATGTAGGGATGATTGACTGATATTGATGTGTTTAGAGGGTGGGTCCCCTTTATGGGATTCTCAGAGGTTGATTATTTAGAGAGAAACTTAGATGTTCTACTGATTGAGAGGCTATATGTGGATCATAACCATACTCTTTGTGTCAGGGAATCTAAGAGGGGAATCAACAAGATGCAAGGGGAAGAATTGTGGTTTTACTTGACAAACATGGTGAGTTATCAAATTCCATGAATTTAATGGTTCAACATCATGGGTATAAGAATGTGAGGGGGTTGTAACGGTGTGCACACCCATGGGGTATCATGATGTCACCCAATAACAACATTGGTGATTGTATTTATTGGGGGATGGGGGCCTTATGGATATCGGTGAGATAACTGGATGAGTGAAATGTAAATAGAGAGGACACATTGCCTATATGCAGGGTCAATATGATATATTTATGAGTGGGTCTCATGTGCCTTTTGATGAGGGGGAGTATGCTTCCTGATGAAAATTGTGCACACATGACACACATAACAAAGCATAATAATGTTCACAATAAAAATTTGATAAGTGCAAAAATAATTGACTTGAAACATAATTATACCTAGAGAAATGGCCGAAAAATGGATCCCACATGAAGTTCGAGGGGAAACAAAATAATGTTGAAGAGAACATGATCCTGATCATAGTGGCGCTAACGGCTCGTAAAACAGAGATGCAGATCTCTCATACATGGTTGTTGAGAATTGGTTGATTTGGCCTATAAATAGGGGTGTGATCTGCATTTCGAAATCATTCATTCCATTTGATGATTTTGATGCCATAGGAGATTTTTCATTATTTCTAGGAGATTGGACTTGTGGATTTTGATTTTGCAATTTGTCGGTAAGCCATTGTGCATAGCTCTTCTATTTTGCTAGCTTAATTTTTCCTGTAGGTTCCCTAATGAGTTGTACAACCAGATGGAGTATTTTTCGACTGGGCATGGGGATTTCGAAGGAAAAACCACACGGAATTGTGTGGCTATTCCTTTGATAGTTGGGCATCATGCGTGAGCTAAATGGATTGGTTGCGCATCTTAATCGTGCGATTGTTCATGGGACAGTCACACGATTGAACCATTCATCTCCTATGTGAATTGACCATGCAATTGTGCGGCATGTACCCACACAGTTGCGTGACCAGGGAAACTAGTGTCCCACACAGGTAGAGTGCATGGGTTAGACTAATGGATCTGTGCGGTTTTGCATAATTTTCGAGGAAAATTTCACATGTTTTTTTTTTATTTCTTGGGTATCTATTTGAGTACTAACATGCTTTCTTGACTTGGTTTTTGTTAGCAAGTTGCTTATTAGTAGAGATGGCCATTGAGTGGCATGAGGGCCACTACAATGCATTTATGGGGGATGTAAAAAATGACCTTGTAGATTAGCAATGCCTACGAGATGTGGGGTTGCTGAATTTTTTTTTTCTTAATGATGATTTCGAGTGAGAACCTCATGTAGGAGATGTTGGGGATGTGGGATCACCAACATGGCTATTTTCTGGTTGGCAGTGAGAGGGTGACTCTCGAGAACCAAGATATATACATTTTGATGGGGCTACCAGTACGAGGGATCTAGCAGGATATGCAAATGTCCTTGGGTGGTTAGAGGATGATTAACCAACTGTTCATCCAATACTATGGTGGTCGGCAAGGTGACAAGAGTGTCAGAGGCATCCTTGTTTCTTGTTTGGAGGATCACATTATTAGGGTAGTTGTGACCAACGTACTTAGAGAGCTGGGGTTCTCAGGGACCCACATGATATAAGGTGGAGTGAGTTCTAAGAGGGGCCTGGGTTGCCTAGGCACACATGTTGTTGACCAACATGCATGCCTTGATGACCAAGGTCGGTGTGGAGGGACATGGGGTTTTACCTATGGGAGCATCTTGTGCTCATGTTTCTTTGAGTGGATCTTATCCCTTCGTCCTCCTATGGTGGTGCTTTTGAGGGGGCCCCAGATGATTTTCTGGGAACAATGATGCCCAACGAAGGTGGTAGGGAGGAGGGAGGATCTCATTATTAGTGAAGTTGTGACCATCGTACTTAGAGAGATAGGGGTCTTGGGGACCCACATGATATATGCCAGAGAAAGTTCTAGGAGTGACCTGGGT
This sequence comes from Larix kaempferi, assembly GCA_027924585.1. Lineage (NCBI taxonomy): Eukaryota > Viridiplantae > Streptophyta > Pinopsida > Pinales > Pinaceae > Larix > Larix kaempferi. The sequence continues at coordinate 8,454,114 of BSBM01000866.1, forward strand.
TTCCTACGAACACTTACTGTTGACCAACGTGCATGCCTTGATGACCAAGGCCGTCGTGGAGGGACATGGGGTTTTACCTACGGGAGCATATTGTGCTCCTATTTCTTTGAGTGGATCATATCCCTTCATTCTCCTATGGTGTTCCTTCGAGGGGGCTGAGGGAGCTCCATATGATTTTCCGGGCATAGTGATGCCCAACGAAAGTTGTGGGGAGATGGCACATATATTCATGCTTCACTACCTGTTTGTTTGGAGACAGAGGATCAAAATGATCGAGTGATATCCATGGAGTGGCATGTATTACCATGGTGATCTAATGTTGCCCCCACCTATGTGCAATGGTTGGGATTCTTGTGGTGGGTATCATGGTTATGCTTATACACTTTTTGGTTATGTTTTTTGCATATTTATGTTTTATATGGTTATGTATATGTTTGAGACTCACTCTAAGTTGTGTTTGGTGAGACATTGGACTCGTGAGGCCTCTTGCGATGCCCATGAAAACTAGCACGTTACCTGCATAGGAGCCTTGTCGGTGGCATAGTCGAGAGAGTGAGGGACCAGTAGGCGAGGGTGGACCAACAAGTAGTCAGGTCTCGACAAAGTTCTACCCTAATCAATACAATTTTTTTAAATTCAAAAGATCACAACCTTCTTAAAATGGGTTAAGACCCCTAAGGGGAAAATTCCATGATCAAAGTTAATTCCTACAAGGAAAAATTCCATGGTCAAAGTTAATTCCTACAAGATTTGGAGAATAATTTTAATTGGAAAATTGCATGGTCAATGTTAATTCATACAAGATTTGGAGAATAATTTTAATTGGAAATTGGTTGAGATTGTCCACTTTTTCACTTGCTCTTTCATTTAACATAGAAATGGTTCATAAATTTAATATTAATTTTTTAAAATTAATTTCATTAGATTTGGAAATGAATTTTATTTGAAAAATGGTTGAGTTTGTCAACTTTTTAACTTCTTCCTTTAACATATAAATTGTTAAATCTTACAAATTTTGGAGAAGAATTTTAAGTATCTTTACAATATTTGGAGAAGAATTTTAAGTAAAAAATGGTTAAGTTTGTCCATTTTTGCACCAGGTGAAACTAGGTGCTCTACAGCCCAGTATAGGAGAGATGTTGTAATGTTACACGTTTGTCCTTTATATATATATATTTATATTTATTGTAAATATAATTTCTAATTAATATAGTTTAATTAAAAATGCAATTTTTTAGTGAATATTATATGAACCACTTTACCCACTTTACAAAAACAAAAAACGGATGGTGGCTAAGGCTTTGGTCAACCCGACCAAGGATTAGGTCAAACGGACGAACCATTCCTCTATATAACACCGCGGGTGGTAGAGGAGCCAGATAGCAAGTTCTTCGTATTCACTTCGACATTTCCAGATCTTGAAGACTAACGCGACTCCACCGCAATGGCGTTTCCAAATTTTGTCTTAATCTCCTTCTGTCTTTCTGCATCACAACTCTTCTTGTGTACGGGGGCATCGTCTTTGAATGCTAATATTCGCCCATCCAAAACAACTTCAAGGTGTATTGGACTCGCCAGGAAATTCGCAGATCCATCTTTAAGTCCTCAACTCCGAACAGGTAAGAGTTAGGTATAGCTCAATGGATTTCATTTTTTCCATTCAAAGTGATAACTAGTGTTATTAACTACTGTTATCAATATCAGTTTCAAGGTGTGTACTCGGGAGGAAATTCGCAGATCCATCATTAGGTTCTCAACTCCGAACAGGTAAGAGTTGTGAATCAATTTATTATGTTCATCATTAGGTTCAAAGTGATAGCTACTGTTACGAATCATTTTCTTATCTGAATGATTTGCAAACATCTGATTTAGTCTGAATAATGCTTCTCTTATTTTACAGTTCCCGTAACCAATGAACTGTGCTCGTTGAAGGACTTGAGTTTTGTTTCATCTGTGGTAAGGGAGGACAGTGTGGTGGGGGAAGTGACCAACAACTGCAAATATTGCCAAGCAGTTTATAACATTATTGTCGATTGCTCGCCAGTGAAAGCTGCAACTGGGGGTACGTGCAAGCAGCCACCCAACTATGCCCTTGCTTATCAGGAAAAATGGAAGTTTCCTTACCATGGGAAACCAACAGCCCTCAAAATCTTATCTGCTGACTTCAAAAATTGTCAGTAACATGAGTTGGATGTGAAAGGTTTTAGTTAATGTAAGGCCATTTTTCAGTTTTAAGGCCTCTTATAATATTCTCAGATCGAAAGTATTGAGTTATGTTCCTCATTACACCCATCAATAATTTTCTTATAAACCTGAAACAAGGTGCAATGTCCATTTGCTTTTAAAGTTTGAAGCGTCTTTGACAATGGATGTTTCTTACCATTGAAGTTAATAGAGTATAGCAGCCCTACTTTAAATATGCAATGATAATGATACAGATTCAGCCACAAAAGCCCTTGTGTTCTTATGTTTAAAGAAATGTGTGGTTGCACATCAAAATTTATTAGTTTAAAATTATGATCTCGTTTTAATAATACCTGTGCGCCATGGTTCGCCCCCCTCGACCTGTACAAAATAAAATAAAATAGGTTAATCGTTTATACATGTAGTTTTTTTTTGGGGGATTTTGGGTATTGTATTTTTATATATTCCACTTCATCTTCTATGTGCATGATGACCATGGGGGAACCATATTTTGAGCTGTAATATATAACCAAAAATAACGTTTCATTCTTTCCATAATGAGTAAGTGGATAAGTGGATACGTGTTTTGAGTAAGAAGATCCATGTACAAATGGTAGTCCATATGTGGGAGAACTTATGATGTCTTTACATGGGTAAATTTATCTAGAAGATCAAGCTCCTTCTCCATAGACTTCCCCATAGACTTGATATGATGTTTAATCATTTAAAAAAGAAACATATCTCTAGAAAGAATAGTGGATTGATGCATAATCCCATGTTGACAAAGGTAGTTTTCAAATTCATCGCATGTATATCCTTTTCCATTATCACCACGAAGAGTGTCAATATGAGATTGTGCTTCACTTTCAATCCATAGATGAATATTTTGCAATGTTACATGTCTTAGATTTTTGCTTTAATAAATAAACCTCACATCTTGGTGTAATCATCAATAAAAATAATGAGATATTTATTATTATTTGTAGAAACAATAGGCATGGGGACACACATGTCAAAGCATATCAACTCTAATTTTATACATGCTCTGGAATCATGGAAAGGTTGCTTACTATGTTTGGCAAGAATACAAACATCACATTGTTCAACTTGGAATGGTGGGAAAATTAGGAACACCATTTTTAACAAATGAAGGATCATCATTGGTATGCCCATATTTAGCATGTCACAAAAGATTATATGGCAATGCACCTTTATCATTGTGAGAGAGGTGTGCAAAATTTTGTGCCCTTCTAGATGTTCCTTTCAATATATGTCTCATCCAATCATGATGACTTGGTTATCATAGGATATCCTTATATCAACTTTCCCGTGGAATATGTTGATGGAGTGGCCTTGTCATAAAATGTGCACAAGACATAAAGTTTTTTCTGTAACTATGGAAGATCAAGAACATTATGCAATAGAAAGTCAAGGAATCTAGGCAATTTGATCTTGATGGTGTCAATTACCTTGGGTTTGAGAATGAATTTTTCTACAAAATGTACTAGACCATCTACATTGTCATTCAATTCTTCAAAGAATTATTTTCTAAATGTCATCTAGAAGGTTGCTCTAGTGTCAAGTAACAAACTATCTCTCCAAGATGCAAATCAGGTATTGAATAGAACTTCATTTATGCTAACATTACAATGCGAGACAATGAAATGAGAAAACTCAAGAACTTTACTAGACTCATGAGCTTTTCCTTTTTATTCTTTCTTCTTTCTTCTCTATGATGTTCTCCCATGGAATTTTGCATGTCTTTGCCTCATGTCCTTTCTTGTCACATTGGACACATAGAAGATTAGATCTCTCACCCTGATTGTGTTCCCTTTCCTCTGAATTTATTTCTTCCATGTCCTCTTTTGTTTCCATCTCCTCCAGAAGAATCATTTGATTGATTCTTCCCTTTTTTAGCAAGCCACACGGTCACATCAATGGGTTGAACTGTATTATTTTGAAATGTTTTTTCTCATTCTATAATCTTCTCCATGAGTGTCAAATTTTAGGCCTTTTAGTTTTCCACTAGCTTGAAGTGAATCAATATAGTGTGAATATGTGGGGTAAAGGACCTTGATGAAGGTAGTGATGGAAAGGTCTACCTTCACATTAGTAGCATCAATGTCCTACATAATAGTTTTTCCCTTAGATAACACAACCATGGGATCATTATCCTTCAACTCTCGATTGAAGAGCTTCAATAACAATTGAATTAGCTCCAATTATGGGTGTGAGTCATAACCAACATAGATCCATCTCAAATCTGGATCTATCAAGCACTGAGAGGGATCCAATTCCTTGAGGTGTAATTGCTTGATAGATACGTGTTTAAGCTATGCTTTTTTATTCTATTTTTTTATAGATATTTTTATTTGGTTTTATTTTTTTTATTTTATAAGCCGACATGAATTTTTTTAATTACTTTTCATTATGTTAGGAACATTACAACATCTCAACCATACTGGGCTATAGAGCACCTTGCTACTCTCGATGCAAAAATATTTCAAATTATTCAAAGCATATTAAGAGTTGTTAGAAGATGAAATATGTTGACTTACCTCTTTACTTACTCTAGCAACAATCAATACATATGCCTTCTTATCTTTGTTTTTCCATATGAAATATCTGTCTATTTTAGGCTCTACTAGTCTTGTATCTCTTGCTCATTTATAGGTGTCATTCCATAGATCATTGAAGATGATGGTGTTCTTTATCCTCCTCAACCATTCTGGATAGTTTTTCATGCCATTAAGCATAACTCCAACAATAGAAACTAGAGAATGCATCTTTAACAAGCCTGTCAATACAAGCTTTGCAATACAAGTTACAAAGAAACCTCTATAATAGTTTATGAGAGACTTATACGTGACAATATTTGCAACAATAAATGAAACCTTCACATGAAAAAGAAAATCCAATAATGCAAAGCTTCTCTAATAGTAATCATAGAAGAACAAGCTAAGGTAAAAAAGTGTTGCAGCAAAAGATTCCAAATCTTCAAAGGAATCCTCGTCCATTGTTGCTAGAAATTAGAATCTTGGGGAACAATGACTATTCATCAAAATATCGTTGGTTGAAAAAGAAAAAAAATAAAAAAATATATTAATTATTAATTATGGCCATATAAGTGCACTAGTTGTATTAACTTTTACAAACCCGAGATGTCCACACTATTGGTACATAACTCAAAAATTTGATAGCAGTGCTCTAAACTCAGCATGTCATCTCAAAGAAGAGTTATCAAGTATTGCACAAGGTTTGGTAGTATCATGTTTCCAAAGAATCCTTCTCTAGAATAGGATCATAGTTTAAGAAACTTTCAAATTCAAAAATTTTGATGGAATTGCAAGCTATCACTAGTATCACCTCACCATTTCATTATTGAGGAAAGGTAGAAGAAGAATACTAAAAGGGAAAAAATCAAAATATTTCAAAGAGTCTCTTCTAATTGTCTTCTTACGGTGCACACTAAATGCAAATTTTTCATAAAGCTTTAGATTAAGTATGAAAAGTTAATAACAAATTGTTCCATGAAAGGAATAGGGGGAGTATGAGAGATGTAGAGAGAGATAAAGAGAGTAGGGGTTGAGGGAGTAGGAGAGATATAAAGAGAGGTGGCAGGGGGTTAAGGGTAGGGGGAGTATGACATAGATAGAGAGAGAGGGGGGGGTTAGGGGTATAGAGAGTATGCGAGAGCTAAGAGAGGGTGGTTGTTAGGGGGTTAGATGTAGGGAGAGAGGGATGGGTTAACCAAATCCTGAGAGGATATTCGAACATCCATACAGGGAAGGTAGGTCTCAAATGATCACACCAATTAAGTTCCCACTGGTATAATGGAGATACTTTTAGAGTTAAGTCTTCCACACTCCAATTATATATGATGTTACGGTTCTTCCTACCAATCCACGATAAGAAAAATAAAATCATTCACTGAGGGGCCCTCAAATTCCACAACAGTTGAGGAACAAGCACCCCATGACATTGATCAAGAAGTAAATCAGAGGTGCTCATCAAGGGAATTTTCGATCCCCACATCAAGGCCACCTAAATTAGTTTTCATTTTGGTTTGTTGTGGTTATACAAGTGATGAAGATAGGTAGATGCTGCATGCAAAATATATGGTCAAAGAAGACAATGTTATTGAGACCATCCAAGAGGATGTCCAATTTCCACCATCCAGCTACCAACATGAGAAAGGACTTGAAGCTCGTGTTGAAAGACCAGACCGACTAAATGATGTTGTACATGGTACAATTCCAACCTCCCTACCTCCATTAGCAAGTTCAAACCGAAGAACTCCAAAATGTACACAAATTGATGAAAATATCACTGGTTCATTTGAAGGTACGCATATTAAAACATTAGATACTTGTTAAATATTTTGTTTCTAAATGTGATGGAGATAAATATAGATTACTTTTATCATTGTTAAAATCCATGTGTATGACTATTGTTAGGAGAAATTTAAGGATATAGATTATAAACAGTTTTGAAACAAGTTCTCATATTGTTAAAAGCTTAGTAGATCCCTTTAACACAACTAGTAAGAAAAGTCATTTGAAGGATCGGAATGTGGTTCATCGAGTGTTGTCACAAATAATCGTAAACAAGAACACTAGGGCCCTTTTTTTTCATAAGCCTACATCCATACTTGTTAATTTGAATGTCAAAACAATCTGTAGTATTCTATTAGAAGATAACATCTTGAAACTTGCCATAAATATTTTTGGGCCTTCATTGGTAGGCTTCTACGTTCTAACATGAAACTAATTGATCTAGTAAATTGATTAGTGCATAGTATTTGGCATGATAACACCATGCCTTCTTCACACCAAAAGGATGTACTAAAATTGAGAAGGGGTTCAAATGATCATGAACCACACTTTAAACACCTTCTTGACATAACACAAACAAAACTATATGAGAAATTCAAGAATGAGCATAGGGAATTGGACTTGGGACAAATATATTTTGAGAAATGCAAGTACTGGTATGTTATAATAAATACACTTTGTAACACTTGTTGTTGTATATATCATATAGAATATGAATATTACTATGATACAATTTTGAACATTCATTGTGTGTTGCATACTAACCATGTGCAGGATTGCTCTGTGTCGATACCACCATCTTCGTCAAGAGAATTCATCCATAGCATCATGTGTAATATGTTGGAGTGGAAAGCTTACTATGCAAAATATTGTATAGATGGGGCGTACTCCAACCATGGTGGCATGGCATTATTGGACAAGTGCATTCATGGAAGTGGAGAGAATTAATTTGGGAATATGGATATAGGCATTAAAAGCTTCAAATACATCAGCTATGAAATAGGCCTTGGGAAATAAAGAAAAAAGATACAATTGGTGACATATCAGGTCAGTATCTTACCCAAGATTTTAATTTCAATTATGTTTCAATCGTTACTTACAAACATAAATTATATCAAGATCATTTAGTGCCACCAGGTATAAGTCAACTAATTCATCAAATAATTCATTGAAAAGACATAGCAATATGTTCATCATGTGCAGGATGAGTAGTTTAGACTTTGTCGAGATACATTTCCCTGTGGTACTATACTTTCGGTGGTTATTTTTGCAAAGAACTACACTATAAAGCCTCAAAATGAGATTCAAAGCCAATGTTATCATTCTGAGCAGGTTTCCTTGATGGTCCATATCACATACAGGCATGGCCCAAATAGAAGCGAAGAGCAACGAGAAATTATGAAGTAATGTCACTTCTATATAAGTGATGATAGGTTCCATGACTTACATTATGCAGCTCATTGCTTCCTTTTGTTCTATGAGCACCTAGATGGGAGGAACATACAAATGGATTGAAACTAAATTTGGTCAAAGGGATATGTTGGTTAGTTAAAAAAATGCACGCATATTTCAATGGTTGTATTCTGTTAGGATATTCCTATACTCCATCCTAGTCCTACCAGCATTTTCAACATTTGCATTTTCAGTCTTGCATGCATTCCTGCATGCAGCATACATTCTGCATGCATTGCATGCATCTGCATGCTGCCTAGTCATCAGGTTGATACCTCCAGCACGTAGTCCTTAGTCTTCCAACACTCGGGAGCTTATTTCCACTCAGATTGAGCCCTCCTAGCTAGTGATGCGCCCACATCTCACCATCCACTTGAAAAAGGCACCCTTCTTCACCTACCAATCCAGTTGTCTTCAGTTAACTGAGTTCTCTCCTTGATTTTAGGCTTGAATCACTCTTAATTGACCTTACCACTCCGATGGACCTCCAGTGTGACTAGACTGCTCATTCTGACTTCAGTTAGCTCCTCATGCACCCTCCACTGAGCCTCCTTCATTCAGTTAGTTCCAGTTACACTCAGTTACACCTACCACACTCAGTTAGACTCAGTTTGATTGATGGTTGACAGTTACTTGAGCATTGATGACTCCACTGATGATGAGACAGACTACTAGTTGTGCTCCGATGACACTCTAGTGATCTTTTGATCACTCCATGAAGGCCAATTCGAATTGACACCTTGGAATTCGAATTCCTCATGCATTGTATTATTTATTTGTCCATTTGTGATTAATGAATTAGAGTGTGTGTGAAGTATTTTTTCTTCTATCCGAGTTCTACCGTATTATTATTCTGTTGCTCATCTTACTGCATTGACCACTCTTAATCTTATTCCTAAATTCTTTCATTGTGAAGTATACATCATCTCTTAGATTTGTGGTAAGGATTTTCAATGGTATCAGAGCATGTTGAGAGTATTGTTTATCTCCATTCCTGAGAGTTTTTTGCAGGTTATTATCCATATTTCGAGTGCAGCAGTAGCAGTTGCAGATATTTTCTATTGTTTTTGCAGGTCTTCTACAGCTTCTATGAATTTAGAAGAAATCCCTCCTCTTTCTCCATTCAACTATGATGAATGGAAACAAAAAATGATAGCATTTTTGAAGAGCCATGATCTCTTTGATTATTGTTTTGAAAGAGAGTTTGAATCCTCTAAAGAAGAGAATGAATAGTTAAATAAATGTGACAATGTCTGTGGAGACATGAGGCTTGCTATGTCTCGATGCATTACACCACTTCTTTTCTGTTGAATCTCCAAAAGAGCTATGGGCCCACCTGGATGAAAGATTTGGCAAACAGAATGAAGGGATTGGTCCAAACCCTTTCAAGAGCAAGCAAAGTGATGCATTCGCCCTCCTTGATGATCTCATTGATCATGAATCAGTATCAAACCTATCTCATATTGAAGTTAGCCACAAAGAAGAAGAACTTGCAGATTCTACACTCATGCTCCAAATTTCTTCTATTTTGAATTCTGTGCCAGCTCACACTCTAGAAAATGCAGAAGGTCCTAAATCCTCTCTTGCACCAGAGTTTGTTGGTTTGCATCATGATCTATTGAATGTTTCAGAGGTAAAATCAGCCATTGGAGGTAATGCATTCTCTCTCCTTGATCACTCACCTCTTACGTAATACTATATGATCATTATTTCATGCTTTCAGAAGGTTATTGAAGATGATGGCCATTGCCATTCGCTTCGGATAATTTCTCATGCACTTACTGGATTTCATCTCACCTCTAATGGTTCAAAGGAGATCTCCAGAAACCATGATTCAAGTCTTGGATCTAATTTGGATTCCAAGCAAACATTGATATTTGATGGCCATTGCCATTCGCTTGGGATAATTTCTCATGCATTGAATGGTTTAGGTCTCACCTCAAATGGTTCAAAGGAGATCTTAAGAAACCATTCTTTAAGTCTTGGATCTGATTTGGATTCAAAACATTTACTATTATTTGATGGTTCTTTTTGGCATAATCTCACCCATGATGGTTCGAAGGAGAAGACAAAGTACTATCTGCACATTCATAGATTTGATCCTACCTCAGCTGATTCGAATCACAGATTCAAGGATCATCCTCATATTTTTGGATTTGTTCTCATCATATTCGATCTGAAGAACAAGTACAAGCACATGCTTTCTGAGCATGATCCACTTCTTCCCAAGAAGAATATACCTCCAGACATATGACCAAGCATCAGACCTCCTTGAGTTTGGAGCATTTATTTTTGTGTGTGCCTTACAGTCTATTTTGAGGGGGGATATTTTTCCCATGAGGTTTTCCCGATTTACTTGGTTTATTGACTGTTATTATTCATTGTATTGGGTGACCTGTGGTCTTAGTTACCAGGGCCCAGGATGGATTAAGGGTGGGTGTTAGGATATTCCTATACTCCATCCTAGTCCTCCCAGCATTTTCATCCTTTTCATTTTCAGTCTTGCATGCATTCCTACATGCAGCATGCATTCATATGCATGCTGCCCAGTCATCAGGTTGATACCTCCAGCACCTAGTCCCTAGTCTTCCAGCACTCGGGAGCTTATTTCCACTCAGATTGAGCCCTCCTAGCCAGTAATACGCCCACATCTCACCATCCACTTGACAAAGGCGCCCTTCTTCACCTACCAGTCCAGTTGTCTTTAGTTAACTGAGTTCTTTCCTTGATTTTAGGCTTGACTCACTCTTAACTGACCTTACCACTCCAATGGACCTCCACTGTGACTAGACTGCTCATTCTCACTTCAGTTAGCTCCTCATGCGCCCTCCACTGAGTCTCATTCATTTAGTTAGTTCCAATTACACTCAGTTACACCTACCACACTCAGTTAGACTCAGTTTGACTAATGGTTGACAGTTACTTGAGCATTGATGACTCCACTGATGATGAGATAGACTACTAGTTGTGCTCCGATGACACTCCAGTGATATTTTGATCACTCCATGAAGGAAAATTCGAATTGCCACCTTGGCATTCGAATTCCTCATGCATTGTATTATTTATTTGTCCATTTGTGATTAATGAATTGGAGTGTGTGTGAAGTATTTTTGCTTCTGTAACATCCCAATTTTTCATAAAAATTTAAAACTTTTGTAAATAACATTTAATACGATAATTATAATTGCGGAAAATAATAATTGTCTGAGTACAACATAAATGATTAAAGGTCGTTAGTATTAAACATAATTTAAATTCTGTATTAGCAACATTATGATAATGACAACTTTAACACAAATTTGTCAAACCTAATTAATGTAATCAAATGTACTGACAGGTCAGAATTATGACGTGAATTTTGTATAAATTGACAAGACACTGATAGTTTTCTTTTTGATTGCCAAGGGTGTCCTACGAGGTACCCTGGAGTTTACTTAGCTGCAACGCTAAAGCATTTGAAATGTTCTATGTGCAGAGGACAAGTAAGAAGTTCCATGACTGCGTAAATTCAAAGTACATGTATTGTTCAAATTCAATGTCGTAGATAAATAGAATATTAGAAATCTGTTACGACTCACAATAAGCATGCATGTATGTATTACATGGCTATAATTACTGTTTTCACATGCTGTCTTACAACTCAACAATGTTTAAAACAAATTTATCTATGAACGTCATCAAGCTGATAGGTTTGTCGATGTAATCTTTGTCATTGTTGTAGCCGACTTTGTCGTCATCTTAAGATAATTAATTATCTTCATATTACTAATGTCATAGATGTACTGCAAAAATCATTAAATGTTTGTAATGAGAAAATATGGTAAGAAACTCATAACATTCAGTTAGTTTTCATGCTAAATATTTATGATTGGATTCATTGAAATATCTACTATACAAACTATTTATTTTTATAATTGCAATAATATAAATTATATGAACACAACCAATGTTACAAAGGTAATAATTAAATCTCTTATGTATGGACTATACTAACTGTAATTTTACGATGTTTAACTAGATGTGATACTTATAAGCCTTTATGGGCTTATATATAGTATCATTCATTGTATAAATTGCATATAAATGAAACTATGTCAATTTGTGACTATGATCATCCTAACAACTATATCATAAACAATATATTTAATATTTAGAATCTGCAAATCTTACCTATGGAACTATATAAACTATAAAATGTTAATCTACGTAACAATATGATTCTTATAATGCGATAAAGGCTTGGAACTATATATATATAAACGTTGACCAATGAATGAAACTTAACACAATAATATGTGTTGTAATCGTAACTTGGAAACCATATAAACTTTGGATTATAGTTAACATATCTCGTAATGTTTTAACGTTGTGCAATATATACGCTTGAGAACTATATCGTTGGAATGAATAGAGTACTAACAAGCATTAACTGTTGATTGAAAGGTTGATGTTTGGCATGCGTTACGAGCTGACGTTGGTGATCATGTTACAGGCCTGCATTAATGGCCGTCCAAATACCATGGTGATGAGGACTTAACAATCTTCCATGTAAATGCAAACTAGTGCATAAGGTGACTGCGAAGGTTGCCATGTAATATTTCTTGTTAATAATCCTCCGAGCTGGGTGTCGATGCATCCAACGTAAGCAAAATGTGGCAAGGCCGTGCTATGGCAATGAATGAACCATAATTGCAATGGCCATGCGATAGCCAATGTAAAAGCGTTGGCAATTGTGATCGTTGATCGACTTTGATCCTGGACGTTGGATGTAACCTTAGTATTGTGCCGATGTGTTGGGTTGATGAGGAGTGAATGTAGTTCATTGTTACGGTTGTCTTGGCAGTAAGGTCGACAGGCTACTTCTTTGTAGGGTTAGAAGATAATGTGGGAGGGTTTCGACCCTGCGACCTGTAAGTTAGGTTTGAAATAGTGCAGGATCGTCTTATTGTAATGGTGTGAACACTTGTTGTGTCTTGGGTTTGCAACACTGTCAAGTTGATAGGTTAGCTGTTTCTTTATCTGAGTTTTTAGTGGAAAGATATCTTCCTGCAACCAAATTTAAATGGTATTCTGCTCTTGTACGAGGCAAGGAGTTCATCTTGTATAGGCGTATGTACAGAGTTTGGCCTTCAACTGTAAAGGTAAGTGACTTCCCAACTCGAAGTTTCTAGTAACGTTTGGTTTACAATTTTTAAAAAGTATGATGTTTAACGTTTGAATGTTTGTTTGGTAGGCACCGGTTTTGAAAGGGGAACGCGAACCAGGGTTTGGAAAAGGATGGCCATGCTCCATTCCTGGTAAGCTTCGGGTCTTCCAAAAACCCTCGTAGGTGCTCCTTCGGTCTTGGTTGAAGTGGTTGTTTCAACAATGAGTACCAATCTTGCCATGTTTCGGCGTCGTCTGTCGGTTGATCTTTTAAGAAGAATTTTATTTTGAAGTGAAAAATCTACAGGGAAAGACCTTCGTCTAGTTAAACGTTACTCTGCATTTATTTTTGATGCCTAGTTTCATCCAGTTGGAATTGTAAAACTCGTGTTTAAGAGTTTAGAGATGGGGATAAGGCCTGTGGGGTTTTCGTTTCAGAAATGTAAGGTCGACCTGTGAATGTTGCTTCCTTTGTGAAGCTTGAACCGGTGTTGGTTCGAACCTCAAACTTGGGAAATGTTTTGGTTTTTAAGTTTGTATGAAAATAAAGTTTAGAGCCGAATCTTGTTGACTCTATGTGCTATAATTTTAATTCTCGACAATGTAGAAATCTGTGTTATGCTATTCATTCTGCGTTATATGTTTGAGTATGGTAGGAACAGTGTCCGTTGAGGTATGTGAGGATCTAGATGCGCTTTCGTAGAGGATAAAATTCTGTGTGATGCAATGATAGAATGGTTTTTCTTTTCATATGAAAGTGGGAAAGAAACAGGGCCACACCCTAATTCGAAAAATAAACAAATTTTTAAATGTAAACTTCTAGAAAGGGCTTTGAGCAAAAAACTAGGATTCGATTCGTAGCTTGTGTAGATTGTGTTTGATTATGTTTGCAAAACGATGATAATGGAAATCAAAATTCTATCTAGGATTTGATACGAACCCAATTTGGAATTCAATATATGCAGTTTATAATATACATGAATAAGATGAATCAGGACGAAATAAGGTTTATCATATTTTCATTATTTGATAGAACTAAAATAATCATTGCAATGTTATAATAGGGAAATAAAAACAATGTGTGTGTAAAACGTGAAGACTATAAAATGACTGTGGATTGCAGCTTTGTCCATAATTTATACATTTATTTAATTGCAGCAATACTATTTATAATGTAGACATGATATGATGTATGGGAAATTGGACTCTATTTATTTCTTATGTACATAATAATGATAAGGAAAATACAATGTAACTGTACAGGAAATAAACAATGTTTTTTTTTCATGAAACAAAGGAACATTCTGTAATATATTAGATACTATACTATAATTATTACTGTTATTAGCTATAGGGCAGAAAATGAAACACTACTCAATTACTGTACTTATCTATCAAATCAATGGCAGACTGCCTATCTTTTCATCTATACTTAATTTACTTATCTACACTAGAGTATGATGCATAAAACAACATGTGGAAAAATGTAGCAATTGGTTTATCAATTCAGATTATCATTTAACTTAGCATTCAGACTCTAAACAGTATCAGAGATCAATTCTTTTTCAAAAACAAAGATTACTAATTTTACTAAACATAACTATTAATTGAGATAAAGTATAAAACTATAAAACCTGGATTAATCTGTAGGGCAACAAACAGCCCAAGAAGACTGTTCCACCCAACCAATTCCTGAAGACAGTTAAGTACTTTCCTTAAGACCCTTGAGCCTATTCATTGAACCACCAGGAGGAAGAAACTTAGGAATTTAGGATATCTTCTTGCAGTAGCAAATAACTGTTGAATTTTCAAGAGCTATTAGTCTAAGGGACTTGCTCCAACACCTCTAGTTCTTCTTAACAAATAGTTTGCAGACTTATGATTGCACTCACAAATGGCCTCCCTATTCGAATCTCTCAGTGATCACCTGATGCACATGAGGAAATATTTCTGCAAAAAATATTGTGTAAGAGCTGCCTGCTCAATTCGAATTTGCCTTATGTAGGCTGCCTATGCCTTTTCAGTTGTTACTGGGTCATTAAATGAGATATCTTCCCACTCCCACCACCTGGGGGATAGTGCCACATTTTTAGGGGTAGTTGTCCCATAACCAATAGCTAGTGGTGTGGTGCAATTGCTGCCATCTGTCCCATACCTTCCAACAGCTTCCATTCCTCCTAGTGGGTCAGTGAACACTCATTTAAAAGTCCCCTTGGGTGTTTGTCTCCTAATTAATTTATTTAAATAATAATAATCAGTAATTACATTCATCCTTGATCAAAATTGATCATAATTACAAATCTTTGTAATTAAATTTAACATAAAGTATTTTGCTAATAAAAATAATAATTTCTGAAATTTGGGTAGGTGACATACACCCCCCCTTAGTCTCAACATCGTCCTCGATGTTGGTTAATCACTCCTTGAGTGTTCCTTGAACAGAGTTGGGTATGCTTCCTGCATACTACTCTCCAACTCCCAGGGTGCCTCTTCCGGGCTAAGGTGCTTCCATTGCACTTTCACTTGCCCAATGGTGCAATTCCGGAGAATAGTTTCCCTCCTTTCGAGGATACAGTCCAGTTCCACCTGAAAATCTCCGTCTTGTCCCACCTGTACATCATTCTAGTTTACAACATGAGTAGCATCGCGTACATATTTCTTTAAAAATGATATATGAAAAACATTATGTATTTTTAAGTTTGGTGGCAAAGCCAGTTGGTATGCCGCTGGTCCAACCTTGGACAATATTTCAAAAGGATCACAATACCTGGGTGCCAACTTGGCATAGCTTCCCAATTTCAATGAACTCTTTTTCGGTCTTACCTTGAGGAATACATGTTCACCAACCTGGAACTCTTTATGAGTCCTTTTTAAATCTACTTGACTCTTTTGCCTATCTTGGGCAGCTTTTAAATGTCCTTGTACCTGTTTCACAATTAGTTCTAACTCCTGCAATAATTCAGGTCCTAAAATAACTCTATTTACTGGATCATTCCACAAAACAGGTGTAGCACATTTCCTACCATAAAGAATTTCAAAAGGACTAAGTCTGGCTAATGCATGATAATGATTATTATAAGCGAATTCTGCTAAGTGCAAGTAGTCTTCCCACTTACCAGGCTGATATTTAACATACATTCTTAATAAATCTTTTAAAACTTGATTTACCCTTTCTGTCTGTCCTTCCGTTTGTGGATGAAATGATGTGCTGAAATTTAAGGTTGTATTCAACCCCTTAAACAGTGATCTCCAAAATTTTCCAGTAAACTTAGAGTCACGATCTGAAATTATTACTTTTGGTATCCCATGTAGTCAAAAAATCTGTTTCATAAAGATTTCTGCAATGTCTGGAGCTTTATGAGTAGTCTTTACAGGTATAAAATGTGCTACTTTGCTGAGTTTGTCCACTACCACCATCATAGAGTCATGTTGTTTCTGATTTTTAGGTAATCCAGTAATAAAGTCTATGCTGACCACTTCCCATTTCCAACTTGGTATCAGTAATGGTTGCAACAACCCAGCAGGATGTTGGTGTTCAACCTTCATTTTTTGACAATCCAAACATTTAGCTATGTACTCTGCTACTTCATCCTTCATTTTGGGTCAATAGTATTCTTTCCTTAGCATAGTAATGGTCTTTTGATAGCCCGGATGACTAGAATAATGACTTTTATGCATCTCATTTAATATCATAATTTTTATTTCTGGTATGTCTGGTATATACAATCTATTCTTATACAACAATAATCCATTTTCCTTCATGCTGTAATCTACCATAAAATTTTCAGAACTGTTGTTTGATGTCTTTTCCTTCATTTTTCTGTATTCTTCATCTGTTTCACTCTTTTCAAGAATCTGATTTTCCAAATCTGTTAAATAAGTACTGATGGCTGAAATAAAATTCAGTTTTGCCTTACGACTCAAGGCATCTGCAACCTTGTTCTCCTTTATTTTAATATGCTGAATTTCGAAATCATACTCACTTAAGAAAGTCAACCATCTAGCTTTTCTAGCGTTTAGATTTGTTTGATCTAATAAATATTTCAGACCCATATTATCTGTCAATAATGTGAATTTTCGGCCAATAAGGTGATGATGCCACATTTTTAAGGCATGAATCACTGCCAATAGCTCTAAATCGTAAGTAGAGTAGTTCTTCTCATGTACTTTCAACTTTCTTGATTCATATGCCACTGCATGCCCTTCCTGTGTCGGGACTCCATCGAGTCCGTCATTGCATGCGTCTGTACAAACTATAAAATCCTTGTTAGGGTCTGCTATCCTCAAGATAGGTGCTGTAGTCAATAATTCTTTTAATTTCTTGAAACCGTCAAAACATTTCTGATCCCAAAAAAATTTCTTCCCTTTCTTCTGCAAAGAAGTTATGGGGTTGGCAATCCTCGAAAAACCTTCTATAAACTTTCTGTAATATCCAGTAATTCCCATAAATGATCTTACATCCGACACATCCTCAGGAACCAGCCAGTCATTAATGGCCCTTATCTTATTGGGATCAACCGAGATTCCTTCTTTCAAAATTATGTGTCCTAGATACTGAATTTTGTCTTTGTGAAAGTCACACTTACTAAACTTAGCGTATAGTTGATGATCTCTCAGAACTTGTAAGATAATCCGTAAATGTTCATCATGTTCTTCCTTACTTTTAGAATACACTAAAATGTCGTCTATAAATACAACAACAAACTTGTCTAAGTATTTGTGCAGAATATTATTCATCAAACACATAAATACAGCCGTGGCATTAGTCAAGCCAAATGGCATGACTACGAACTCGTAATGTCCATACCGAGTTCTGAAAGTTGTCTTGAAAATATCTTCATCCTTAACCCATACTTGATGATATCCTGATCTTAGATCAATCTTTGAAAATATCGTTGCTCCATGTAGTTGATCAAATAGATCGTCTATGCGGGGCAACGGATACTGATTCTTGATCGTCTTCTTATTAAGCTGATGATAATCTATGCACAGTCTTAAGGTTCCATCTTTCTTCTTAACAAAGATGATAGGTGCTCCCCAATGAGACATGCTGGGTCTTATATAATTCTTATCAATCAGTTCCTTCAACTGTGATTTCAATTCGTTTAATTCCAGTATATTCATTTTGTATGGAGCTTTAGAATTTGGTATTGCTCCTGGTATTAACTCAATGGTAAAATATAAATATCTTTTAGGAGGTAATCCTGGAATCTCCTCAGGAAATACATCCTTAAAATCCTTTAGGATAGGTATGTCTTCTAATTTCAGTTTGTCCTCTTTACCGATAAACTCATCATTTACTACATTTACTGCAAACACCTGACACCCTTTTCTAGCTGCCCTCTTAACTTGCATGGCTGAAATTTGTCTAAGGGTTACCTTTCTTGGGATGCCTTTTATTTCTACAGTTTTTCCTTCGTCATTTAAACATGTAAAACTTTTTTCGTAATAGTTCAGAATGACATGATGGGCTTCTAACCAGTCCATCCCAACTATAATATCATAAGATCCTAAAGGTAGAATATTCAACTTGATTTGTGTTTGTAAATGATTCATGGATAAAGCACAACTTTCTATAAAATCTGACACTTTCCTCTTTGTTCCAGTTGCTAGTCTAACTAACCAAGATTTACTAAACTTTTCTGTTTTCAATTTAAGACTTTCCACAATACTTGGTGATATATAACTTAAGCTAGCACCTGGGTCAATTAAAACAGTAACATGATGATTTTGTAGCATACCTTCAATCTCTACCATGGAGATTTGATGATCTGCTTGCCTGTTGTCGAGTGCTGCATTAATTCTGGGCATCTCCCTCGCCATGTCTCCAATAGTAGGTTCAGTCTGAATAGAGTTGATGTTGTTAGTCTTTCGCTTCCTCAAGGGACATTCTAATGCGTAATGAGGAACTTGGCATTCAAAAAATTTGATAGGTTCCTTTTTCTCATTAGTCCTAGTATTATTTGGAGCATTTTTGGGTGCCGTAGAATTCTGTTGTTGATTGTTTATGGAATTATTCCCTTGGAAATTTCGATTCTGAAAATTCTTCCTTTGGAACCCGAAATTTCCACTTAATCTGAAAATTTTCTTTTTTAGCTCAAAATTGTTGGGCTTATGACTTCCAGTTCGACATTCCTTCTCTTTTCCGATTTGTGTCATAACAGAAAATTGCTTTTCGCATAGCCTCTTCCAGGGTCTTTGGACTATCATACTCGATTCTGTCCTTAATATTGAAAGGTAGGCAACTCAAATATCTTTGAATTTTCAGTTTCTCTTCTATAAGGTATGGCACATATCTTATTAGATTCAGAAATTTACTGTTCATTTCCTTCATGTTCATACCTCCAAGCTTCAAGTCATAGAACTCTTTGGATTTTTCTTCATAGTACTGCTCAGATAAATACTTATTTTTAAAGTATCGTTTAAAGGTACTCCAGCTTACACCTTTATCTTTGATGCTCTTTACTCTTTTGATGTCCTGCCACCAAATATCCGCTTTTCTGGTCAAGTTATATATAGCCATTTTTGCCTTCAAGGACTCTGAATAGTTATAGATATGGAAGTATTTCTTCATATCGGACAACCAAGCTTCAGCTGTCTCGCCCTTCTCAGTTTCTCCATTGAAAGTTGGATGTCTAATCTTTTTGAACTCTCCAGAAATCTGCTCATACTCCTTATGATTTTTCCTTCTGGGTTTGAAATCTCCTTCATTGCTATCACTGGTGTAGTTACGTTTCTTTTTACGCACTTCAATAGCATCTCCTGATGAGGTTGAACTGTTGTTCACCTCACTGGTTTTCATTTTCTTATTTTTGTTAATATGAGGCAGATCCTCAACTTTGGATATATCTTCATTATCTCTCTCTTGCTCCTCAGTTGGGCACTATTCAAACAGTAGTTGGTTTAATTGTTCTTGTGTTTGCAGAATCCTTTCATTGTCATGTTTCACAGATCTGATTTCTGCCTTTAATTCATGAAAAGCACGTAACAATTCTGACGAGCTGTTATTTAGTTCATTGTGACCTTTTTCTACATAGTGCTGTCCCGAGCTGTGGCTGTTTGGTTGAAATCTGTCTTCAGCTGAATTCTCCATACCTGTAGCTTAAAATAATTTCTAGACAACATCATAATTAAAATTCAAATTAGTAAAATTTTCTGTTGCATGTTTTTGGACCTCTTCCAGGCCTAGAGTTCGAACATGAGCTCTGATACCACATGTAACATCCCAAATTTTCATAAAAATTTAAAACTTTTGTAAATAACATTTAATACGATAATTATAATTGCGGAAAATAATAATTGTCTGAGTACAACAGAAATGATTAAAGGTCGTTAGTATTAAACATAATTTAAATTATGTATTAGCAGCATTATGATAATGACAACTTTAACACACATTTTTCAAACCCGATTAATGTAATCAAATGTACTGATAGGTCAGAATTATGACGTGAAGTTTGTATAAATTGACAAGACACTGACAGTTTTCTTTTTGATTGCCAAGGGTGTCCTACGAGGTACCCTGGAGTTTACTTAGCTGTAACGCTAAAGCATTTGAAATATTCTATGTGCAGAAAACAAGTAAGAAGTTCCATGACTGCGTAAATTCAAAGTACGTGTATAGTTCAAATTCAACGTCATAGATAAATAGAATATTAGAAATCTGTTACGACTTACAATAAGTATGCAGGTATGTATTACATGGCTATAATTACTGTTTTCACATGTTGTCTTACAACTCAGCAATGTTTAAAACAAAGTTATCTCAACATCATCAAGTTGATAGGTTTGCCGATGTAATCTTTGTCGTTGTTGTAGCCGGCTTTGTCGTCGTCTTAAGATAATTAATTATCTTCACATTACTGATGTAATAGATGTATCGCAAAAATAATTAAATGTTTGTAATGAGAAAATATGGTCAGAAACTCATAACATTCAGTTAGTTTTCATGCTAAATATTTATCATTGGATTCATTGAAATATCTACTATACAAACTATTTATTTTTATAATTGCAATAATAGAAATTATATGAACACAACCAATGTTACAAAGGTAATAATTAAATCTCTTATGTATGGACTATACTAACTGTAATTTTACGATGTTTAACTAGATGTGATACTTATAAGCCTTTATGGGCTTATATATAGTATCATTCATTGTATAAATTGCATATAAATGAAACTATGTCAATTTGTGACTATGATCATCCTAGCAACTATATCATAAACAATATATTTAATATTTAGAATCTACAAATATTACTTTGGGAACTATATAAACTATAAAATGTTAATCTAAGTAACAATATGATTCTTATAATGCGATAAAGGCTTGGAACTATATATATATAAATGTTGACCAATCAATGAAACTTAACACAATAATATGTGTTGTAATCGTAACTTGGAAACCATATAAACTTTAGATTATAGTTAACATATCTCGTAATGTTTTAACGTTGCGCAATATATACGCTTGAGAACTATATCATTGGTATGAATAGAGTACTAACAAGCATTAACTGTTGATTGACAGGTTGATGGTTGGCATGCATTATGAGCTGGCATTGGTGATCATGTTACAGGCCTGCATTAATGGCCGTCCAAATACCATGGTGACGAGGACTTAACAATCTTCCACGTAAATGCAAACTAGGGCATAAGGTGATTGCGAAGGTTGCCATGTAATATTTCTTGTTAATAATCCTCCGAGTTGGCTGTCGATGCATCCAACGTAAGCAAAATGTGGCAAGGCCGTGCTATGGCAATGAATGAACCATAATTGCAATGGCCATGCGATAGCCAATGTAAAAGCGTTGGAAATTGTGATCGTTGATTGACTTTGATCCTGGACGTTGGATGTAACCCTAATATTGTGCCGATGTGTTGGGTTGATGAGGAGTGAATGTTACTCTGCATTTATTTTTGATGCCTAGTTTCGTCCAGTTGGAATTGTAAAACTCATGTTTAAGAGTTTAGAGATGGGGATAAGGCCTGTACTGGGGTTTTCGTTTCAGAAATGTAGAGATTGGTTTATCAATTCAGATTATCATTTTACCTAGCATTCAGACTCTAAACAGTATCAGAGATCAATTCTTTTTCAAAAATAGAGATTACTAATTTTACTAAACATAACTATTAATTGAGATAAAGTAGAAAACTATAAAACCTGGATTAATTTGTAGGGCAACAAACAGCCCAAGAAGACTATTCCACCCAACCAATTCCTGAAGACAATTAAGTGCTTTCCTTAAGACCCATGAGCCTGTTTCACTGAACTACCAGGAGGAAGAAACTTAGGAATTTAGGATATCTTCTTGCAGTAGCAAATAACTGTTGAATTTTCAAGAGTTAGCAGTCTAACGGACCTGCTCCAACACCTCTGGTTCTTCTTAACAAATGGTTTGCAGAATTATGATTGCACTCAAAACTGGCCTCCCTATTCGAATCTCTCAGTGATCACCTAATGCACATGAGGAAATATTTCTGCAGAAAATATTGTGTAAGAGCTTCCTGCTCAATTCGAATTTGCCTTATGTAGGATGCCTAGGCCTTTTCAGTTGTTACTGGGTCATTAAATTAGCTTCCTTCCCACTCCCACCACTTGGGGGATAATGCCACATTTTTAGGGGTAGTTGTCCCATAACCAATAGCTAGTGGTGTGGTGCAATTGCTGCCATCTCTCCCATACCTTCCAACAGCTTCCATTCCTCCTGGTGGGTCAGTGAACACTCATTTAACAGTCCCCTTGGGTGTTTGTCTCCTAATTAATTTATTTAAATAATAATAATCAGTAATTACATTCATCCTTGATCAAAATTGATCATAATTACAAAACTTTGTAATTAAATTTAACATAACGTATTTTGCTAATAAAAATAATAATTTCTTAAATTTGTGTAGGTGATAGCTTCTATCCGAGTTCTACTGTATTATAATTCTGTTGCTCATCTGACTGCATTGACCACTCTTAATCTTATTCCTAAATTCTTTCATTGTGAGGTATACATCATCTCTTAGATCTGCTGTGAGGATTTTCACATATTCATTGCAAACAAATTACAGGGTGCCACATATGTGGAACTATTTTGATATCGGGGACTAGGAATGCAAGAGTGTGACTAGGACTCATATCTTTCATTCGATTTGAAGCTATGAAAACCCTGTATTTGAAATATGGACCAGAAAATTTGCTTGCTTTCTCTCCCATGTAGAGATGGTGTCTGGGATGGGCGTGAATCAATGAATTGGGTTGATGCATGGGCTCACATATCACTTCCACTTTATAAACGTGCAATTATTGAGTTAACTTCGTTGGAGGTAGACCAATCATCCCTTTATCCAAATTTTGATAATGTCTTAGATCTTGTACAACCTTGTATGATTTTCGATTTGCTTGCATATTTACTTGGTCTTTAGTTGGAAAATAATGGCCTTGTCTTGACTATTAAATGTTAATTCCATACCTACTCCCATCTTTTGCAAGGCATGTATATACAGTGGCTACCCAAAAATATAGTGAATGGGGTGGGAACTAGTGGTTGGAATGTTTTATAGAGGGAAAGAAAATCCTCAATATATCCATGACCGATGATGAATAGAACCACTTTCCAGTCAGGTTGATGGTTGTTAAAGGTGAATACTTGCCACGAGACAAGAATGCAAGAAAGAAAGGTGGATATTTTTTCATGGATTACAGACCATGTGCAAGTGTGTATCACTTTACTAACCTAATAGTTGGTATGAACCTTCAGTTACGAACGATTGCCAATAAACATTCTTCAAATGTACGATACTTTCTACCATATGCACATCATTAGAGACTAATGGAGACCATCAAAGCTAGAGATGATCTGTAGGGCTTGGTTGTATATTAAAAGGTATGCCAACATGATGAGGTATGTCAAAAAATGATTATGAGATTTGATGGGACTTGTATAAAATATTCTGCACATGTTATATATTATTCAATAATGGAAGGTTGTATTTAGATGTTTTTTATAAATATGCCAAACTTTGTTCTTATTCATATGTTATTAAGACTAAGATCTTCTTAGAGTCAATGAGTGGAGACATACGTATTCAATATCCCAAAACCTCCTAGGTACATGTCTCTCCCTCTCTTAGACAAAATTTCATTGTAGGTACATACAATGAATTTCAAATATTTATATATGTGAGTCTCATCTATTTTAATGTGCTTCCATCCCATTGCTTAGTAGGCCTTTCCACAAACTTTCGAAGAGGCAAGTACTTTGGCATCACACCATGAGGGTCAAGCGATTGATCCACATATGCTCACACCACTTGTGGTGGTCACCTATGCATGCAGAGTAATTTTTGGTTGTATTCAATTGTAATTATAATAATTGAACATGAATTTGTTTTGAAATTTACAAATGATAAACATGAGTTATAATTGCTGCTTCATGTGTAGAGTCCATATATTAGGAGCAATCCTCAACTGAGTTGTTTGGAAGATTTATCAAGCTCAATGAAGATAAATTAAATTCCATTGGATTTATATTTTGACATCAGACATGGGTGGTATTTTTTGTAACTTGTGGCATTTTGTGTAGGATATGTCAGTATTCCATATTTGGGCATGAGCTACCATTATGTGTGTTGGGAACAAGGTGTTGTTTCGTATAATAATTTATAATTGGACCAAATTTGAATATAAATGCACGGCCAATTTTCCTTATGTTTCTATCGATTTGTTTCTATGTTGGTTCAACGTTTCATATTCAAAAAATTGTTAAATTGCTACAGCTTCATCATGTATTTTTTTTTTCTCTCATCCAAGTACACCATTATATCCTAATCCATCATCATCATTATGCTTCACCATCCCCATGCTCATTTTCACCATCACCATCATGCTTCATCAACACCATGCATCTCACATTGTGCCACTCCCACTACTTGCCAAGAAAAATATCATTTGTTTCTATGTCGATTCAACTTTTCATATTCATAAACAATTTGATAAATTGCACAAGATTCATCATGGATTCGTTGTATTTGTTTTTTTCTCTCATCCAAGTACACCATAATATCCTCATACATCATCATCATAATGATTCACCATACCTGTACTCATTTTCACCATCACCATCATGCTTCATCAACACCATGCATCTCACATTGTTCCACTCCCACTACATTCCAAGCAATATATCATTTGTTTCTATGTTGGTTCAACTTTTCATATTCATAAACACTTGGTAAATTGCACAAGCTTTGTCATGTATTTTTTCATGTCTTTGTTGTTTTCTCTCATCCAATTACACCATAAGATCCTCATCCATCCTCATCATCATGCTTCACCATCCTCATGCTCATTTCCACCATCACCATCATGCTTCATCAACACCATGCATCTCACATTGTGCCACTCCCATGATTTCCAAACAAAATATCATTAGTTTCTATGTTGGTTCAACTTTTTATATTCATAAACAACTTGATAAATTGCACAAGATTCTTCATGGATTCGTTGTCTTTGTTTAAATTTCTCGCATCCAAGTACACCATAAGGTCCTCAGGATTCACCACCCCCATGCTCATTGTCACCATCACCATCATGCTTCAACAACACCATGCATCTCACACCATCACCATCATTTTTCATATGCATTATTGATATAAAAGCAAGTAAAGAACTATTATCTTACTGGAAAACATGAATTTCTTTTTAATTTTAATTTTTTAGCCTTGAAAAATGCACCTAATTTAACATAAATTCTTTACATTTATTATATCATGTGTTAACCTAACCTAGATAAACTAAATATAGATTTACCTACCCTACTAAACAACCCTAATCTATCCTAAACTACCCCAACCTCACTTACTACCTTAACGTCACCTATTAAACCTTCCTCAACTAAATTGACTTAATATAACCTAGTATACAATTACTTAAACCATTGACCTATCCTTACCTTTCTCAAGCAAATGAACCTACTTAAATCAACCATATATTCTAGCATAAACCACTCCACTATCTAACCTACCCTACAAAACCTACCGAGACCTATCATATCTAGCTTATCTAGCTAATCTAGCCTAAAATACCCCAACCTCACCTACTAAACCCTAGCTTGTAGTCTAACTCCTAGTTTGCAGTGTAAACCTTATTTTGTAGGATAGACCCTAGTTTGACCAATCATTAATATCAAATGCAATGTCACCATCACCGATATCTGCTATCAAATATTCATACCTTTACAACTTAATCTATCCCTAGAAAACTAATTTAGAAACCTAATCTAGCCCTAGAAACCCTAGTAACGTAATCTAGCCCTAGAAACACCAATCCAATCCTAGAAGCACAATATAGAAACCTAGAAACCTACTCTAGGAATATAGAATCATAGAAACCTAATATAGACTATAAACCTAATATATACCTATAAACCCTATATTATGTCTTCTTCACTCCATAATTGTTGATAGGTAACTGCATGTCTTCATTATCATCATTGTTAATTGTTATTGGCATTGACATTGCCATCCTCATTCTAATCATCATTAGGATCATCATCCTCATCCTAATTATTATTGTCACTGTCATCCTCTTATGGTAGGGGTTCCTTATATTTGGCTGGACAAGACATTAGGGTTTTTCTCAGTGGAACACATGGAAATCATTGCACCGGGGGGTCGAATTCCACGGAATCCGCCCCAAAATCCTTCAGTTGATCTGACTAAATTTTCCATGCCAATAAACATGTTCCCAAACTTTTGGAACTCAATTTGTATGCTCAGTGATGGTTTTAGGCCCTAAGACCAATTTTGCATGTGTCCCTGGATGGATATAGGGGGCCACTTGCAAATGGACATAGATAAAAAAAAATACATCAGATCTTGAAACCTTCGGTTCTGTTAGATTCCTGGAATTGGATTATATGTACGAGTTCCTAAATATTGTGAGTCCCATGGCCAAAGACACCTTTTATTCGTCCAAAAATGACACTATTGTTTTTCTCAATCGAACACAATGGACAATTATTGCATTGGGGTGTCAAAATCCAAATTGGGCAGCGTAACTGGGCTCTGTTAGGTCCCACTATTGTGTTTGGATATTGTGGACATGGTCATGCTTCTCATGACCGCCTGGAGATTTCAAATCAAAATTGACCTTCTTGTGCAAAATTGGCATTGGCCCTTATTGAGCAAAATAATGGTTCTGGATACGGTATAATGCGACCATTTCCAGGCAATTGAATAACAATCGAGGATTTCCCTTGGCTAAAACCTGGCATCTTGAATCCATCAAAATCAATGGTTTCACAATACAAGTTACAATTTATGTTCTAAGGCCAATTTCAACTTGCCCCCTAGGCCATTCAGGGACAATTTGTGAATTTACTTTGGGGGAATGAAATCCAAACCAAGTAGCATAACCGGGTTTCATCAGCTCCCACTGATGTGTTTGGAAATTATGGGCGTGGTCAAACTACCCACAATCATCCAAGTTATTTCAATTCAAAATTTACCCCCTCGTGCGAAATTGGCATGGGACAATAGCAAAAGGATGTACACCTTTTCACCATCTCACAATCCTTTGTATCCATAGTTGGGGTATCCCTGCCCAAACACACCTACAGGAGATGACATAACTCAATTCTGTTGCTCGGTTCAAATTCTATGTCCTAGGATTGGATTCACCATTTTTCTCTGAAACGCTTTAGAGTATGAGTTACAATTGGCCATAGAATGATGATTGTGGCTTGGATTGGAGAACAGTCAACTCTGTTGGATTCGTGACATCATAATAATGCTATGGGTTCCTCTCCCCCGTTGACGCCTAGAAAAATACTTACGTCAATAGTAGGGGTTCTCCCCAATGAAAAGTCCCAATTAGACTCTTCGCTATTTGGAATAGGGAACCCATCTAGTTTATAGTTTGGCTATCGTTCAATATGGTCTTGTAATGAGTTTATCGGATGTAGGCTGATCCACTGCTTATAATTTTGATTGTTTTAAATGAAATGCAAGTCACTAATTCTACATGCAAATGCTTATGCTTGCTAACTATGCTTGTTTGTTCAGTAGAAAGAAGCCTCACTTAGTGATGTGCAGGTTCTTACCTCTTGTCTTATCACCTCTTTTGTTGTCGGTCAACCAAGAATATGCCCTAATTAAATGCAATGTTCTATTCAGTCTAAACTATCCTTGCAAGGAGCAAATTTAAGGAAGAGCAATGAAAGGAAACTGTACCATATATTTACAGAAGATAACTACTTAAGGTAATGCATTTAACAATCACAGAATAAAGTTAAAATATTAGATAGATTAAGCATTAAGATTCATTAATAACATTAATTGCTCACAGAAAACAAATAAAGATGTATTTGCATTTACATACAATAAGATGATTCAGAAACTATTAGAATAATCCAATAGAATAAGAAATATCTTACTACATTTCCATAAACCAAATGAATAAATCAGTTCTACACATTTTCCCACACATATCAATACAATATTCCATGTATTATTCCACCCAGAAAAATGCCTTTGTCATTAGCAGAAAATAATTTCTCACATATGAGATCTAGTACATTCTTTCAAAAGAAAAAGCCCCTCTTTCATCTAATATCTCCTATTTATCTCTACAAATATACTTCCCATGCGACTCATCAATTCACCTTCCCATAGTTATGACTCTTTGCCTCCCAAAATTTTTGTCTTATCTTGATTACAAAATAAGTGCGAAAAATATAAAAATACAATCAAATATTACATTATAAGGGTGGAGTGCCCTCTTGAGCTTGTATAAACTCATCCCAAAGGCTACTTTCATAGGATATAATATTTAATTACCGAGGTTCTAATAACCTTAGGGCTGCTTCATGAAATTCCAAATCTTTAACCATATCATTGATTCCTTTAGTTTCTTCATTATTCCCATTGGCTAAGTATTTCATTTTCAGAGTAGCTTTCCCAATACGTTCCTGTAATTCCTCTGGAGTGATTCTATCTAAACTTCTAATAGCAGCAATATATTCATGTTTGATGGTTCTCAAGTTAGCCAATTGCTTCTCTTTCAGCACTGGGATTTCGAACGTGCTAGAAGAAGGAAAATGGTATTTTTCAAAAACTCTAGCGATGCTCTAGTGAATGCCTTCACACTTGGAAATGGAAACTACCACTTCACTATGAAATTTTTTCTCAACTTTCTGGTAGCTATCCAGGGTTTCAAAATCCAACTTCAGTTATGTTGTATATCTTTTGGGAAAATGTGGAGGGATTTCTTTAGTTGTCTTCCTCTAAGCATCAAGCCTCTTCATCCTGTTGTGAATTTTTGCAATCTTTTTTCCTATTGGCAGTGGCTTCCTCGGATATTTGTTTGAGCTGTGTCACCATTCCCTATATTTCAAATGTTTGTTCCGTGAGAAACTATTGTGAGTGAAATAATTGCTCATGAAGAGCGAAGGCACAATCATAAAACAGAGTTAAGTCTTGTATCTGTTCTTGTACAGTATTCAATTCAATCATTAATGATCCCTTCTCATGATAAGCTTTGTAATTTGTTCTTGTAGAGCTCCCTTCTCAATGGTGAAAGATTCCACTTTTTGGTCCCATTCAATTCTTTCTCTTGCATCCCTTTCAATTGGGATTGTATATCTGCTTTCTCACCTTCTAATATTACCATTTGTAGATTAATTAGTGAATATATCTCGTCTTCTTATCTTTGTATATTGTGCGTGTCTTGTTCCTTCTGCAATTCGAGGGAATCCCATTGATGTCTTATCGCGATCCCGTCATTCCTAGCTTGCACTCGTTTGCCTTTTAGTTTGACCACTTTGGCCTTACTGATTTCTACATGTTCCATCAATTTGTGTATGTTGTCTACATTAGCCAAGGCTACGGCAATATTAACAGATGCCATGAATTTTGGATCCTTATTAGTACCCTCAACTACCGAAACTTCTTGTATAGTGACGATGTCAGGTTGTGAGGCAACTTTGAGCCTCTTCTCCATCCTCTTCATAATATTTTTCCTTTTGGGGTCATAAATGATGGTCTCTAATTTAGCAACAACACGTTTCTTGGATGGCGTAAATGGAGTGAGTACCAATTCATTTAAAGGGATATGTCCTCCAGTGAGGGGAACCTTTGTGTTACTATCTATCATATTATCAATATCCATGTCTTGGATGCCATCACCTCCTTGTAGATTTTTAATTTCCACAGCTTTCTTGAGCGATTCTTCTTCTTCTTTCTTCTTTTGCAATTGTTCTTGCAGTCTCTTTTCTTCTTGTTCAGCTGCCAACTTTTCCATTCTCTCTCGTTTAACCTTTTTCTGTAATTATTCTTCTCTTTCTTTCACTTTTCTCTCTTGTTATGCCTTCTTTGCTAGTTCTTCTTCTTGCAGTATCTTGGTACATTCTTCCAACATAGATTCTTCTACTGCTTTCTTCCTTGCAACTTCTTCTATGTCTCCCAATGATGATGTATATGATGGTTTTCTAGAACTTGCACATTTCCTTTTGATAATCCTTTTGCTTAATTGTGTAAGTTTTTGTTGTTAGATTTTGAGCATTAATTCAACATACTCTAGGATCTTTACTGAGAGAATAACATGTATAGCATATCAATCATATCAAGCATGTATCAAGCATATCAAGCAATCACATAAGACAATGGACACACCGAGTTTCACAGGGGAAAACCTAAAGGTGAAAAAACCCACAACTTCCTCAGAGATAGAAAGAGCAGTGCTACAACCAAAGTACAACCAAAGTACAAGAGATAGTCTTCTCCTAGCAGCTGATCCTCCTCCTCACATGTGCGCCACTTTTCGAGTGATAGAAGAGTGAGTAATGAGATGATGAAATAGAGATTTCCCGATCTCTATTTATACTTGTCCTGTCTTGCCCAATAAACCAGTGGGGCCAACATGTCTAACTCAGTCTAATAACCCATGGTTACATTAAGTTGGGCCGACCCCTCACTAGGTGGTCTAATAGCCCATCACAACAAGTTATGACACTTGCAACACTTGTCAATACAGATGACGACACTTCCATATAGAGGAATAATACATCTCTATAGGAGTACAATAATACATAGATGAAATACATTCCGAAGTTACATATACATCAACACTCCCTCTTAACTAGGAAGGTATTTCTCGACACAGATTTGCTAGCACAAGTCTTCTTCTTTGGATCATCATCACTGGATCACCGTCATCGAATCATCATCACTCATGCTATCTCAATCAATATCCAATCTACTCGTCATAGGAAGTTCTACAGAGCTAGTCCTTTTTCATACTGGATGTAGGCCCGCCACTTGCAGGTCTTCATCAACTACAAATCCAACCCTTTTTCATGCTAGATGAACATCATCAACATCTCTCCAAGCAATCCATCAAGTAGGTACACCTCAGGACTGATTACACTGCCTCTGCAAAACCTGCAAGATCTCCCAGGACTGATTACACTGCCTCTGCAAAACCTACAAGAGCATCTCAGGACTGATCATATGCCTCTGCAAAACCTGTGTACCATACTGTCACATCACCGTCTTTAGATCATCGTCGTCATCCACGGAGCACAACCCAGATGCACACACACAACACTTACACTCACCAGCATGGGAGGACTAACCTACTACCATCTGTGAAAGGATCATAGCACTTACATCAACGACCATGGGAGGACGAACCTACCACCATGTCGGAACGATTCAGCAATTACATCAATGACCATGGGAGGACGAACCTACCACCATGTCGGAAAAGCTCGGCAATTACATCAATGACCATGGGAGGATGAACCTACCACCATGTCGGAAAATCCTACTCAGCCCTTACAACTCACCATGGGAGGGCGAACCTACCACCATGTGAGAATGGCCCAGCCCTTACATCTGCACCATAGGAGGACGAGCCTACCACTATGTGAGAATGGCCCAGCCCTTACATCTACACCATAGGAGGACGAACCTACCACTAGGTGAGAATGGCTCGTGTGCATCTGTGTCTCCGGACTCATCACTTCCTCTTGGAAGTATCTCAATCTGAAGTACACCAAGTCTCCCTTTGAAGTATTCAAACTTCACTCTGGAAAGCGGCTTGGTCAACACATCGGCTATCTGCTCGTCTGTCGCAACATACAGGAGATTCATTGCTCCTCTCTGCACCATATCCCTGAGATAGTGATACTTGATATCAATATGCTTTGACTTGTCATGGAACACTGGGTTCTCCGACAACTTCACACAACTCTGGTTGTCGCAATATATACAAGTAGCACTCAGCTGGAGATCAAACTAATCAGACAGTAGCTTCCTAAGCCATACTGCCTCACAACTGGCCGAACAAGCTGCGACATACTCTGCTTCGGCTATACTCAGTGCCACACAGGACAGCTTCTTGCTAAACCAAGAGATCATACTGGATCCCATACTGAAGCAGCACCCCGAAGTGCTCTACCGATCAATGGCACTACCTTCCCAATCCGAATCAACATAACCCTCCAGGTTAAACTTTTGATTCACCTCATACTTGAGCCCATAGTCAACTACACCCTTCAGGTACCTCAGAATATGCTTTGCAGATATCAGGTGAACATGTCTCTAATTTGTCAAGTACTGGCTCAAGGTGTTCACCGCAAAGCAGATATCTGGTCTCGTATTCGTTAGGTACATCAAGGACCCAATCATCTGACGATACATCGTAGCATCAACCGGCTCAGATGAAGCATCACAAAGAAGCTTTAGGTTCGATGCCATAGGTGTGGCCATGGCCTTGCAGTCCATCATCCCGAACCTCTTCAGGATCTCTACTGCATACTTCCCTTGTCCAAGGAAGATTCCATCTGCACTCTGCCACACCTCCATACCAAGAAAGTAGTGCATCATACCCAAGTCCTTCATCTTGAACTCGGCAGCCAACTTCCTCTTTGTATCGACAATCAATCCATCCTCAACTGTTACAAACAGGTCATCCACATACAATAGTAGAATCATAGGATTGCCTTCCTCAACCTTATAGTAAAGGTTGGAATCTGCTTTACTCTTGGTAAATCCCAAACTGGATAGGAAGCCATCTATCCTGCCATACCAGGTCCTGGGTGCCTGTTTCAAACCATACATGGCTTTCTTCAGTTTGCACACATGAGACCCTTGGTTATGTGTCTCAAACCCGAGTGGCTGATCCACATACACTTCCTCTTCAACTACACCATTCAAGAAAGCAGTCTTGACATACATCTGGTGTACCTTCCATTTCATCACTGCAGCCAGAGAAAGTACTGATCTAATGGAAGGTGTATCAAGCCACATGAGAAAAGGTCTCTTCATAATTAATCCCTTCTTTCTGGGAGAATCCACGAGCTACAAACCTTGCCTTATATTTTTCTACGCTGCCATCTGCAGCATGCTTGATCTTATAGATCCACTTGGAAGTCACCACAGACTTCCCATCTGGTCTTGGGACCACATCCCAAACATCATTCTTCATGATCGACTGGTATTCCTTGATCATGGAATTCTTCCATTACTGCATCCTGAATCCTGGGAACTTCAGATTCTTCAATATCGTCAATAGATAGCTTTGTTTCTGGAACAAATGTTGTAGTCCTTCTTTTGTAGGTGATGGTATATGATATTTCCTACAAGACAAGTTAAATTGCATGATTAGAAACATCTCATTGTTTTAAGAACAAATTCTTACACATAAATAAATATGTCATATAGTCATGCAATTAATTTAGCCAATGCTTCAATACAACATTTATCCATATTCTGTAACTTTCTAGATGCCTTCCAATCTCTACCAGAACATTGTTAAGAGTTTGCACTACTCCCAACATGTCAGCAAGGAGGTTTCATTCTAGCTAAGTAGAAATGGAATGTTGTACAATTCCATAGGCCACTTACCCATGTATATTAGTAGTATACTGTTCATCAATGAAACTATTCTAATATGCATAATACACAACCTAAGTATAGGAACATAAGTATATACATCATTAAACAAAACAATCAAATATGCAAGAATTGACAATTCAAATACTTATCTTTGTTTGTTTGTTGGGTGGACTCCCTCTGAATCTTTGCTTCCTTGCAAGAGCTACTGGAGTCCTATTCTGAAGTAGCTTCTTCTACTCCTTTCTATTGTAAAATGTAAGGAGTGGTAAACCCCCTCTGAATCCCTGAATCACTGCATAACTTTCTTGAAGTCTGTTGAAGTGAATTCTCCACCATTGATCTCCTTTTCAGTGTGGTTTTCTATCAAGGCTTTGAATTCCGTGAATTTGCTGAATACTTCATGTTTGTTATTCAAGAAATAAATCCAAGTATTCCTAGAGAAATCATCAATGAAAGAACCATAATATACATACCCACTTAGAGAACTGGATGACATCAGACTGCATACATCGGAGTGGATAATTCCTTTTTCCTTACTTGCTTGTAAATGGCTTCTTTGTATTCTTTCCTTTTTCAAATCCTTTGCAAATGCCTTCATGCTTTGTCTGGATTTCAGGAAGACCTTCTACAGCTTTGCTTGCAATTGGTAATGCCCTATAGTGCATGTGTGCAAGCCTTCTATGCCAAAGTTCACTTGGTTCTATTGAATCATGGACCATTGCTTGTTCTGGTTGGCCCTTCAATTTGTATAATCCTCCCTCTTGCTCTCCAATCACAACTGCATCATCTATTGTCTTACCTTTTGGCCACATTAGGACCTAACCATCTACAAATGGAACCCTCATTACTTTTGCATCCAATGCAGATATGGAGAGTAGATTCTTCTTGAGACTTGGAACATAAAGTACATCTTTCATCTTCATAGACTTTCTAGAGTCTAGTTTATAGGAGGCTTCACCACTCCCTTTTATTGGATACTAGTAGTCATCCCCAAGTTTCACCTTGTGGGGTGAATCATGTTCAGATAGGTTCCTAAAGGATTCCTTGAATCCTGCCATGTGTTTAGAAGCCCCACTGTCCATAATCCAATCATTACTTCCATGAGTAATGGTTCCAGTGAGAGCAGAAATCAAAACATATTCTTCATCACTAGAAGAATCTTCACTATCTTCTCTAGCCCTCTTCCTGGGAGGTTCATCATCCTCTACAACATGAGCATGATGTCTTCTTTTGGTGTTCTTCCTTTTGTGAGAACCATATTTCTTATTTCTAGGATAGTCTCTATAATAATGTCCCTTTTCATCACATGTATAGCAACGGGCATGGGACATGTTTCTTTTACCCTTCTCATTCTGATGATCATTACCACTTCTCCATTTTCTATGTCTTCTCCCACAACTTCAAGTTGTTCTTTTATCTGGGAGACCCTTAAGAAATAAGACTGAATGGTCTCCGCATTCTGGATCTTGACATTCTTCAATTGATTCCTCAGGGTCATCTTCCGATTTATGTTCTTCCATTCAAATAGCTTGGTCAGGGAATCAAACATCTCCTTTGGTGTCTTTAGGGAAGACACATGGGGTATGAGATGATCTTTGACAGAATCAACAATGATCATTTTTTCCTTGACCAAGTTCTTCTTGTGAAGAGCCTTAGCCTCTTCTTCTTTTGGAACAGGGACCACTTCATTTATATAAATGTCCAACTCATTTTCTTCCAGGATTAACCCAATCCTATACTTCCATGCTCGAAAGTTATCAGCCCCTTCAAGCTTATACTCAAGCTTGGTGTGGTGAGCAATCTTAAAGAGTACTTCAAGTGGAAATAGAAAAGTTTTAGGTCTTACCACTTGTCTTGCTGAAAACTGGATCTGGTCCCGGATTAGGGTTTGTCAGAGAAACCCTAAAAATTCAAAATGTGAGTTTCAAACTTCTGAAAGGATAGAAAGATGCGCCTTGATGAGCTGGTCATCCTGGTATACTCAGAATTTGAAAACTGCAAAGTTTCACCCTTCAGAAATGCTTTTCAATCTCCCGGATTCACTGGGAGGACCCTGAATTAGGGTTTGAGTTTCCTGAAGTTTTACCCAACCAAAAATCTTGATCCAAAGCTCTAAACTTCGATTTTTCCAAGGAGCTTCTAGCTATGTCTTCAAATTTCAGAAATTCCTATTTTTGTGGAAACCTTAATTTTTAAGGCCAAAACTGAAAGTGCTTAGAATTGAATTCTGATGGACAGAAAGATTCTCCTTGATGAGTAGAGTCAATCTACCTTACTGCTTTTCCAAAATTTGTGGAGAGAAACCCAATAAACAAGAAACCCTAGTTTCTGCCACTGCACAATGTCTTCTTCTTAGGGAGGCTCTGATACCATGTTATATTTTGAGCATTAATTCAACATACTCTAGGATCTTTACTGAGAGAATAACATGTACAACATATCAATCATATCAAGCAATCACATAAGACAATGGACACACAGAGTTTCATTGGGGAAAACCATAAAGGTGAAAAACCCCACAACTTCCTCAAAGATAGAAAGAGCAGTGATACAACCAAAGTACAAGAGATAGTAATCTCCTAGCAGCTGATCATCCTCCTCACATGTGCGCCACTTTCCGAGTGATAGAAGAGTGAGTAATGAGATGATGAAATAGAGATCTCCCGATCTCTATTTATACTTGTCCTGTCCTGCCCAATAAACCAGTGGGGCTGACTTGTCTAACTTATTCTAATAACCCATGGTTACATTAATCTAGGCTGACCCCTCACTAGGTGGTCTAATAACCCATCACAACAAGTTATGGCACTTGTGACACTTGTCAATACAAATGACAACACTTCCGTATAGAGGAATAATACATCTCTATAGGAGTACAATAATACATAGATGAAATACATTCCGAAGTTACATATACATCAACATTTGTACCTGTCTATACACTTCTTCTTCTCACAAGAACTTATCAACATAATCATAATGAATTCTAACCAATTAACAATCTAGGTCCACCTTCTGGTGACTATCATTTCTCACAAATATTGTCCCACCAAAATGATATGAATATAAATATTTCACCAAATATTGAGCATCCTTGACCTTATTGAACCTGTATGCACCAACTGAAAGTGGGAGTGGAGGCCAAGAAGACTTCTTATTATCATGTAGGAAATTGCCAATACCATTTATGAATGACTATCTTACAATTTCCTTTAAAATAATGTAATCAATAACATACTTTGGAAGAAACAATGGACCTTTTGATCCCCTATAAATACGTAGGTAGGTACCTTCCAGAGTAAGATAATAATCTCCTAACTATGTAACCATTGTAAGGGCCTCCTCAGACGTGCAGTCTAGTTCCTTATCATAAACCAGTTTGTACAATGGGACCAAGAATTCTTCGCAAATTTTCATATAGTAGCTTGCATGTTTCTAAGTCCATAAGATATGATATGCTACATACATAGGATTTTCAATATGATTCCACCTACATCCGAGGCCTGGAAATGGATGGAAGGTCATGATACAATCTATCATGTAAGAAGCATGTGAAATTCAATCTTCTTTTCTTTGAGTCCCTATTGTACATCATCAATATCCTGAACCATACTCTCAGAAATGATATCTTCCCAATTGAAAATTGTACCAAGCATTGTGATGTAATAGAGAAAAGGTATCCAACTGAGCTTGTAATTGGCTGAGTTGGGTCTCCCATATAGCTTTCATAGGAGAGTAGCATCTATTTTGAAGGGGGTCTTTAGAAACTTGGTCTCATTATTTACGCTACTTCTTTGGCGTAATTCCTTCCTAGGAAATAACATTTACTTCGCACACTCTGCATAGTCTAACTTTAATCTTTTAATCCAATCCTCTGTCAAAAATACCTTTGGGGCTGTGAGGAACTTGCAACAATTAATTGATAAAATACGCAATATATGAGATCACAGAATATTTTATTTATCGCAATCCACTTCGAGGGGGCAACCTCCTTTGAGCAAGCTCAATACAAATAACTTCATGGTGCCTTCATTGGCATCAACAAAAACTTATATACTATTCTATGCGGAAATACTATGGGTCAATACCATGGGACATATAATACTATGGGACGACTTACAAAGTATATGCGTCCAATACTATGGATCAATACTATGTGCTAATACAAACTATGGATCAACAAATACTACGGGACGTCTTACAAAGCATATGCGTCCAACAACAATATACTAACAGAGTAAAGACATGGGTTCCTAACATCCCCTCTCCTTTAGAAAAAGCGTTGTCCTCAAAGCTTTAGATGTGGAAATTGAGGCCGAATCTGAAGGAGTGGTACCCATGTAGCATCCTATGGTTGCATGTCGTGCCACTGAATGAATACCTCTATGATAGAGTGAGAGAGAAGCGAACACCCTTTGAGTGTTAGGGAGGATTTCTTGGAAGGATGTAGACAAAGAAAAACCATATCAACTGCTTGAAAAGTGTGCTCAGAATGGTGTTGATCAGCTTGTTGTTTCATTCGAATTATGGCCATGTGAAGAGTGTCCTGTAAAATGCGAAGAATCTGATTGTGGTTTCGAAGAACCGTGTCAATTTCCTAAACTGGTGCACTGTTGAGGGTGTATGGAAGAAGAAATGGTGGTGCCTGACCATATATTGCTTCATATGGAGTAATTTTAGACGCAGTAGGGTACCACCATTCAGCGAAAAGGAACCATTTCACCCACTGAGGTTGTTGTTCAGAGGTGAAGCAACGAAGATAAGTTTCCAAACATTTATTGGTAATGTCAGTCTGCCCTCCAGATTTAGGGATCCCTTCAATGAATTCCAGAGACATATCTGTCCAGATCCGTGTAGGGATGGGTACGGGTTCAAGCAATCGCAGAAGGAGCTGGAAAGTATCATATGCAACCACCATCTGTTGAATTGTCCTTTTCATTCCCTTCTAGAAGAAGGTATGTTGTGCCCTCTCATACGTTTGGAGGAACCCAGAGTGCCTGACCAATGGAGACGTCTGGTGTTCAGAGAAGATAGCCTATTTAAGATTTGTGCTCTAGTGAAGCATGAGATGACCCTTGTATCTCAGGGAAGTGTCATCCCAAGAGTAATGTGGTACAGTAGAAGGGTTTTCGGCCAACCGTTGGATGAGTTGAGATAAGGAGGATTCATTGACATAGCCCTGTTGAATAGACTGCAACCAATTTGGAACATGCATAGAAATAGCTAAAAGAGAAACTTGGTAATCAAATGTGCGAGAAAGAGCATCTGCCACGAAATTGTCCTGACCCGTCATGTAAGTGATCTCATAGGTGTAACCCAGGAGTTGGAGAACCCATTTCAGTTGTGTGGGTGAGGAGACTTGTTGTTCCAGGAAATATTGCAGACATTGGTGAGCAGTCTTTATGCATAAATAATTCCCGAATAGGTATGGCTACCACGTCTGTACTGCATGCAAAATATACATCATTTCCTTCTCAGATGTAGAGGTAGTGGAATTCTTACTTGAAAGGTCTCTTGAAGGCGGAAATCCCACTGGTTCCGCAAAGACACTTGCATATCTATCCAAAATTTGTTGGAGATCCAAGGGAGTAGTGGAGACCGTTGATGGGTGTATATGAATGGAATGGAGCTGAGAGATGACACCATGTGAATTCTTCTTAAGGAGCTTTTCCAGGCAATGTGAACTGATGATGCGGAGAGACCCTGGTTGTAAGCTTGTAAATGTGTGTTTTTTCTCATTGAGTGAAAACTACATCCAAAGTTTAGCAAAATCCCATAAGATGGGCCCAAGTGTGCATAACCATTGAACACCCAAAACCACATCACATCTGCCTAAGGTGAAGGAAAACATGTCAGAACGCAAGTTATAATCTTCCATAGAGATACGCACATTGTGACACTTCCCCTTGCAAGGTAAGGTGCCTCCATTGGAAACCATGAATTCAAAGTGGGAGCAAGTATGAAAAAAACAATCATCCCATTTGGCGATCCGAGGGTCAATGACATTATGAGTGCTACCATAATCAATGAGTATAGTAAGAGGGAGCTTCTTGAAGTAACCCTCGACCCACATTGTTTGGGGGGTGGTGACGCCGAATAAAGCATGGATAGATATCTCTGGTTAGTTGTCCTAAGATGGGGGGTCAACAAGCGGTTGCTCAATGTTGACCTGGTCATCTATTGTATCTAGAGAATTTTCACCAAGTTCAGAGGCAGGTGGAGAATCCACATCCAAGAGATAGAGCTTTTTCTCAACACATCTATTCCCCTAAGTGAATTTATCATCACAATTATAACAAATCCCTTTTTCTCGGCGTGCCCGCATCTTTGCTTCAGAAAAATGCTTGATAGGAGTTGGTCGAGGAGTTGGCGTGATGGGAGGTCGTTGGAAACCCATATTTATGAAGGGAAGAAAGGTGGGTTTGGAGCATTGTTGGGTTGTGATCTTGTCCTCTGCTAACTTAGCCAACCCTAGGAATTCCATCATTGTGTTGGGACATAACATTTTAACCTTTGATCAGATTTCATCATTGAGACCACTAATAAAACAACTCCTATAGAATTCATCAGACAATCCTTTTGTGTCATTGGCCAGTTTATCACATTTTGTCTGATACTCTCTCACAGTGCCAATTTGGCGAAGTTTAGTGAGTGCTCCTGTGAAGTCATCAAAAGCACTAGGTCCAAATTGTTGCAAAAGGAGTTGGCAAAGATCTGTCCAGTTTGGCTCGTGATGAGCTCTAATGTACCAACGGTACCATTGAAGGGATTCTTGTTCCAAATGAAAGGATCTAAGTGGAACTTTGTGGACATCAAAAGTATTATGCACACTGAAATATTGGTCTGCCCGGTATATCCATCCAGTCGGATCAGTATCATTGAAATGAGGAAATTCAAGCTCCGTCCCACGCAAATTGCTGGAAGAAGAGAACCTAGTGGCGGCGGAAGATTCTGGCTATTGGTTATTGTTCATGGCTGAATGTTGAAGATGGAGGATGAGAAATTTTTCATCAAGATCTTAGAGTTTGGTTTTAAGGGTTGTAAGTTCTTCCTCCATGATTTGTGCTCCTGCATGGGTGAAAACCATAACCAATAGTTTTTTTGGTTTTGAATGGGTAGAAAAATAAAAATAGAAACTGTTTTAGTAAAGGAAAATTTGAATTCGGGAAAAACTTGGATGGGTAATTTGGGTTTGACTAGGTTTTGGACACTTTTTGATGGACAGGGAAGCAAAAAATGGGGATTTCAGAAGCGGGGTGAAAGAATGAGAAAATTTGGCAGAGAGGGACAAAGAAGCAGAAATAGGAAATGAACACTTTGGTAAAATTTGAAGGTGAGTGGATGAAAATGAAGAAGTTATGGCAAACCCTAAAAATAGACAAATGTAGGATTTCTGGCTTTGGGAAGTGGAATTTGGGATAGGGTCCTCAAAAATGAAATATGCAGAATGGGATTGCAGGGGTGTCAGGAAAGTTTCAAGGGACACAGAGTGTCAGGGATTTTTTTTCTTTTTTTTTTCAAAAATGGATCTGCAATGGCGTGGAAGGGATCGGAAACAAATGGATCTACAATGGCGCGAAGGGATCATAAACAGATGGATCTGAAACGATGGGGAATGAATCGGCAATAGATAGATCTGAAATGGCGTGGAAGTGATCAGCAACAGTTATGGACAGAGGAAATATGCGATTTATCAGCTGAAAATAGATATGGACCCCATATGCTCAGCTTCCTAATGGTTCAGGGGATTCACTCGGCCACCAATGTTGTCTGGCAGCTTGCGTATTGGGGCAGTACCCCTCACTCCACGGCTCAGGTAAAACTGATAACCGATTTTTCACAAACGGAAGCTCTTGGATTACCTCACAGGTAGGAACTAGTTAATCAGGTAGGGGTCATTTCCTTTTTTACTGGCAGGTCGTCTCAATGGGCCAGATACTTTGGGGTTCTTGAGGTAATCCTCACAATGATTTTTAGGGATTATTTCCAAGTACTTCCCACAGTTAAGAGGATAGGGATTATTCCCAAATCCGAACCTACAATAAATGCGAAAATGTTTTTGGCAGAAATTTCACCCAACGAGCCCAAGAAAGTGCTC
Organism: Larix kaempferi; assembly: GCA_027924585.1. NCBI lineage: Eukaryota > Viridiplantae > Streptophyta > Pinopsida > Pinales > Pinaceae > Larix > Larix kaempferi. The sequence continues at coordinate 8,496,226 of BSBM01000866.1, forward strand.
TTATACCAGATGCGAGGAACCTGCAACAATTAATTGATAAAATCCACAATATATGAGATCACATAATATTTTATTGATCGCATGCCACTTTGAAGGGGAACCTCCTTTGAGCAAGCTCAATACAAATAACTTCACAGTGCCTTCATTGGCATCAACACAAACTTATATACTAGTCTATGCGACAATACTATGGGTCAATACCATGGGACATATAATATTACGGGATGACCTACAAATCATATGCGTCCAATACTATGGATCAATACTATGGGACAATACAAACTATGGATCAACAAATACTACGGGACGTCTTACAAAACATATGCGTCCAACAACAATACACTAACAGAGTAAAGACATGGACTCCTAATAGGGGCTGGAATCCTGTAATCCTTTCCTATATGTGCCGACTGGAATGAGGAAAAACCTTTTCCCATGGCACTTGTGATGATATGACCTTTGATGTCGACATAAGGAAGGATCCAAACTATCATCTCAGTGCATGGGAACAACTCTATTCGGGAAGAAGTGTTGTGGATGCCTGACTTCTTGATGTTTTGGTAGCTTAATTCTTTCTCAATCATTGCTTCGGGTATAGTTCGATCTCTAATTAGATGCTAAATTTCACTCCATTTGAATTCATGGGTTATGCTTGTGGTGGGACGAGTGACATCAAACTGAATCTTTAAATTCATTTCTAGAACCACTTCATCATTAGAGGCTACATCCAATATAGATTTGGAAGAACACTTTGGAACACTTTTTCACATCTCTGTTTCTTGTAAAATAGAAGATGTATCATCATGTTGCATAACATCCATTAATACTGTAAACAAGATAATAATTTGAGTAAACAAGAAATAACTTCAAAATTTAGTCAATGAACGCATGCTTTTAAGGGCATAAGTATATCTAGTTTTTCATTAATGCAAAGAACATCTACTTCCTTTTATAAGAAACAAAAACTATGAATCCATAGCTTAGTAATGCAAAAAAACTCGATGGTCAGTAATGAGTGAAGAGTGCTAGGTCTAATCTGTGTATTATGAGAATTAGGGTTTAACAGGTCTTGAAGGGATTTAAAAAGATTTTTTATGTCACAACAAGGAAACATTTTAAGTTTAGGGAAATATAGTGGCTTAAAACCATCAACCTTAAGAAAACATCAAGCTATCCAATTAAAACCCCAAGAAACGGTTTGCCTTAGAATCACCAAAACCAATCACACGTTTAACTTATACAAATCCAATCTCCAAATTCCAAGTGGAAATAACAACCATAATTGGGACAAAATATCCACTTGGATAAATGACAGGTGCGCTGGGTCACTCTACACTCGTACTGAGAGAAAATATTCTTCTAGGTGGTGTGAGAGAAAACGGTGTAGAGAAGAAATGGCAGTGAACAGTTAATAGGGTTAGGTTTGAAATATAAACTCTTTTAGAAAAACCCAAGTCACTTGTCAAATGATCCTAAAAGAATGGCCTTATCATTCTTTTAATAGATCTAACAAGTCATTCTAGAGGGAATAGGTGAATCACCCCGATGTGTGTTGGTGGTGATTTGCTTTCTTTCGCAATGGCAATGTTTCAACGTTTTTGTCAAAGTTGCAGCTAGTTCCTTTTGGATTTGAAACTTTAAAATGTTTCGACATACTTTGGAGAAAATTTCAAATGCTTCAACATTATGCACGTTTCAGCGTTAAATGTAAGAGTTTTCAAGCATTTTGGTGCCAAAAATCATTACTTTCTGATACATGTCGGAAAATAAATTAAATATGCTTTGAAAATTTCACACTACGGAGCTTCGATGAAGAAATTGAAATATTTGCGACTTTGTCGGGGACAAAAAGCATTTTACGCCGATACAGTTTTGGAGGATATATGAAAATTCCGTCAATTAGCTTGGAGACGAAAATGTAAGTTTGGTAAAATGAAGTCAAGGTTTTAGTGAGTTTTCAAAAACTCTGCAAACTTTAGCCAAGAGAGAAGGGAAAGATTCATGTTAACAATTTAGCTTACAAAAGGAACTTCACCAAACTTTCAATAACAAACACCGTTTTGGCGATAAAAGGCCAGTTCAACGAGATTTCAACAATGAAAGAGAATTAAGGGCGACATATCAACGAGATTGGAAAATTTTGATTGACGTTTCAACATATTTTAGACAACTTCACCGATGTTTCAACGCTTTAAAGAAAACTCTCTGACATTTCAGCGAGTTTGAGAAAACTCTCTAAAATGTTACATTTGGAAAAAGAGGCCAAAAGTTGAAAAAATGTCTAAGTAACTTTTACCATGAAACATCCAACTTCAAGGAGTAATTGACTTAGTTAAAGAAAGAGCAAAAGTATGGAACAAGCTAAAGGTTGAGTTCAAATGTGGGGGCCCGAGTATTCCAAGAGAAAATAATGGGGAGGGTGGTTGTAGTTGAAACACCCCTATGGGTCCATGGCTCAAAACTTGTCTTGTTTGACAATTCAAGAAACTAGGGTTTTGGTCAGTAAGAAACAATGCAATTTCTGCACTAAGGGGTCAAATTGGGAAATACCTCAACCATGAACTTGTTGCTAGTGTTCCCATGTCGACCTTGCACAAACACACTTGCAGGATCTCATGAAACTTAGATCTGCTACCCAGTTCTAATCTTATGCCCTCGGCATGGATTCACCATGTGTCCCTAAAAGCCTCTAGGAGGTGAGCTGCAACTAGCCATAAAATGATGATTGTGGTTCGAATCAGTGAATCGTCAACTTTCTTGGATTTGTGAAATCAGAATAGTGCTAGGGATTCCTCTCCCCTATGGGTCCATAGCATGAAACTTGTCTTGTTCGTCAATTCCAGAAACTAGGGTTTTGGTCAGTAAGAGGCAATGCAATTTCTACACTAAGGGGTCAACTTGGAAAATACCTAAAACATGAACTTGTGGATAGCATTCCCACATTGACCCTACCGAAACACACTTGCAGTATCTCACGTAACTGAGTTCTACTGCCCATTTCGAATCCTATGCTCTTAGCAAGGATTCACCATGTGTCCCTAAAATCCTCTAAGAGGCGAGATTTAACTTTCCATAAAATTATGACCATGGATTGGATCAGTGAAACATTGAATCCATTGGATTCATGACATTGGAATAGTTCTACGGGTGCCTCTGTCCTCTGGTTCCATGGCCCGAAGATTGTCTTGTTTGACAATTTTTGAAACTAGGGTTTCCCTCAGTAAGAGACATTGCATTTTTTGCACAAAGGGAACAACTTGGGAAATACCTTGACTGTGAAATTTTGGCTAGCGTGCCCACATCGAACCTACCCAAACAAACTTGCAAGATCTCGTATAACTCATATCTGTTGCACGGCTCAAATTCTATGCCATCGATAGGGATTCACCATGTGACCTTGAAAACCTCTAGGAGGTGAGCTATAACTGGCCATAAAATGATGACCATGGCTTGAATCAATGAACCGTATGCTCCATTTGAATCATGACATCATAAAAATTCTAGGGGTGCCTCTCTCCTCTAGTTCCATGACTCGAAGGTTTCCTTGTTTGAAAATTTCCAAATCTAGGGTTTCGCTCAGTAATAGACATTGTTTTTTTTGCATTAAGGGGTTATCTTGAGTGTTGGAGCTACTCATCATATGGCCACCATGGCTATAATGAAACCTTAGAAAAGTATATGACTAGTTGTGGGGCACTCATGGGTATCTTTGGTCAAGTTAATGGAAATATTAATGTACAATATATCTTTAAGTTTATAAAATTAACTCATATTTTGAGTTGGTAAATCATTTAAAACTTTAAATGATGGACTTATAATAACCTTGTCTCTTTCAATTTCTTATTTTGAGCAATATGGTGTTGTGATGATAGGATTGTGACTTTTCTTATCTTTTGCTTTGAGATCATTTCTATTTGTTTTATTTTTTTCCATTATTTCATCTCTTTCCTTCATAATTTGTTTTGTCAATTATTTGTGGATTTGATGCAATCTAACTCAACATCATTTGATGCAACAAAGCTCAACAAAACTCAATATAATTTTACCATGTGTCCTTGAGGTTGTTTACCTAAATACAATAGGGGGCACAAAATTAAAACTAAAACTCAAAAAGAAGTGTAGTGATATGAACACATATTTGGCTAAGGTAAGTTTGTAGTAAAGCACATACCTAAATTGGAACAATGTGACTTTAAAACGTATGTACATTTATCAAATATCTATGTCATTTTTTTCATAAAATACATGCACTATATTTTCATGATACACTTGCAACATATCCAAAATAGTTAGATCCAAATTGGCAAATTTATGATAGAATCATTGAATCACAGTTTCATAAATGTTGAAAGAGCATGTACCCTAGCTCAAGAAATGCACAATAGAAAATTTGATTAATATATTTTTATTATTCAAACATTTACAAATTATCTAGATATGGATCGAGATTACCATAACTATGTCACTTGTTTATAACATTCAATGCTATGATATGCCCTACCTACCTTTTTAAAAACATTTATTCTTCACAAGTTATCATAGTATAGAGGTAAACCATTAGGGTCAGACAACCTCTTAAAGTAGATTTATTAATATTTATTAGGGTTGGCCAACTTCTATTAAAGTATATTTATGAATATTTATGGGAAAACCTCACAGAGCTATGGAGATTGATTGGCTTGAACAAACTAAACAGTTAATTTAGCTTGGACTTTTCTCATGCCGCATACCCACTTCATGCTCTCTTTCACAAACTTGTTAAAAAGATAACATTCCAATAGTATTTAGTGCAACAACAAATATAGACCAATGCCTCGTATATGAACTCATATTTTTATTTGATGACACAAAATTCTATTGCATATTAATATTTTCAGTCCTTCATATGCCATTAAGAATTACTCAAAGTTATATAATTGAGATATCCATGAAATCATCCAATCTATAAAACAATGGAAACTAATCATATAGAAACATTTTTTTCCTTACATGTATGATCACACTGAAGACTTTTGTGAAGATGTCAAGAGAAAATATGAAATAAATTACATCAAGCAAGTAATAATTTAATATGTCAATTCCCACTAGTGCATTAAGTTAAGGTGTGAGTCTCATCAGCAGGGCGACCCGGGTTCAATTCCCCTTAGGGGTGAGTTAGTTGGGAGGAGAAATTCAAAATCTAACTAGTTGAGGGTTTGTGTGGCCCAGGATGGGTGTGATCCCTAATTTATTTTGATAGCTTATATGCCCCTAGGTCATGGTTTCTTAGACAAAATTCCACTCCCGCAAGTCAGGGAGATTCTAGCAAAAAAAGTTACAATTCAATAATATAAGTTTATAATAAAAGTTATGACAAAGTAGACGACCCTTAAATGACCCGTCAATGTACATGTATCAAAAATCACAATGACGTTGCACATGCATTCCAAAGTACATATTCCCTAGACTAAGATCAAAACTCGATCTTCCTCTTGTTTTGTCTTAACTTTGATGCATCATGCCATTTTCTAGGATTGGTGTGCATCTCTAGAGTCTGTAATTCAAATATCAAATTTCTTACTCGCCTAATTGCACTAATAAATTATCACTAACACACTTAATTAATTTAAATTACAGCTCAATTACTTATTAAAAACACTCACTAAATCCATCCAAGGTATGGATGCTTGTGGTGTCCTCGTCGCTGAAATCCTCTCTGCAATTGTGCTCTACAAATAAATGATCATATCTCCATCATTTCAACAATTATAAACATATGCATATAAAATTATTAAAACACTTGTAATGAATGAACATCTCACCAAAAAAATAGACTCCAGGACATGAGACTGTGTTTCTTGTGTATTAAGCGGAGCTGTAGGTTGAACATCAAGCTTGGTCACATCCACAACTACACTGGAGGAGTTAGGCACTACTTCTTCCAATGTCTATAGTCACCAAATGCTAAAATAGTTACCTCACTCAAAAACCCAGTAAGGTTAACATCTGTGATATCACTAGACTCAATATTTTGCTCGCGATGTTGAGGATCTAGCAGCTGCAAGTTTAAAAATTGTAAATATTGGATTGTCTAGCATTAATGATCTAACATGTATTAAAAAATTAACATGTTGAAATAGTTACCTCTATGTGATTTTTTTTCCGCCAAAGATACGCCAACACCTGGCACACCAAGACCACTTGTAGATTCTGGTACATTGGTCTCTCCACTGCTGGTGCCAATGCTTTTCCAAGTTGTAATGTGATCTAGCATATGCAAGTTTAACAAATTTAAAATTTTTAAAAATCATCAATCTATGTACGTGTACAATAAGGAAAAAATAGTTTGGACAATATTATTATTAACCATATACTTACCTACCTAAATAACTTGGAAAAGTCAATATATGACGGTGCATGACCATAGCATACATGGCCACATGTTGTGCATGTGTGAGGCTCAGTGGTGGTCTTTTGATGTGTCGATCCACCCCCAATACTAGATGGTCATCCTGCACCACTGGGAGGTGATGGATGTACAACAACAGGGAGAGATGGCCTTGGATGGCCCATACAATCAATGGTGGTGTTATGGCAAACAATCGCCTAAGCTACACTCAAGAATACCTCCTGTGTATGTGCTATCATATCATGTGAATGGGGGAAATCTATCCCAGTCAACTACCTGCGGGTAGAGGTACTTGGTGATTCGAATATTGAAGCTTGGAAATGGAATGGTTTTGAGGAATCCCCTAACCAATGCCTTAGAAATCGAACATGTCAAAATAATTGACATGTTTTCCCAGAATGAACTCAGCATACATCTTTCGTGCATATTTCTAAGGAAATATAAGGGAATTTCCCCCGTTCTTATGAGATGGCACATCAAAACCATATACCACTGATCCATCCAATTCTCTTGGAATGGTGGATATATGTACCAATCAATAGAGATGTGGGGTCTTTTTTTTTTGGAATTTTCCCTGTTTGGGGCTCTCTAAACAAGGAAAATATATGCTCTTTGGTGACCTTTAATTTTTTTATGTCATTGTAACTCAACCTGTCTTCATATTGTTTTTCCCTTTTCGTTCTCTATACAATGAAATGTCGTATAGGGAACCATTTGATCAGGTAATGGTGTTTATGATACCATCTAGTGAGTCTATAAGAGAGCGGTGCAATTGGTCTCTACCCCTCCATGCCTCCCCAATCTCTCTGAGCCTCACTATTCTCTCAGTATCTCTGCATAGATATCCATGCTAGCCACTGCAACCATAAATACCAAAATAAACCATTAGAAACATATACATGGTATAATGACACTCTTAGAAATAAAATATGTATAGCAAGTGTTACAAATAATGACATGAGTATTTATAATTTAAAATTTAAAATCGAACAACTACAATAGACAATCAACATAAAAAAAATTCCATGTTAATTTTTTGCTAAATTAGTCATGAACATGCATGCCCACACACTAAAATGTTCCTCAAATATGAAGAGTTGTTATTACTTTTGAAAACTAAACCTTGTGACTCTAACCTAGAAGGTATTTATATGCTTGTAGCTTTGTGGAAAAAGGTTTTTATTTAATCACATTGATACATGGTGAAGAAATTAAGCATGGAAGAGATTATAAAAATCATGTGTTTTACAATTAAGTTACATTATAAAATATATGATCAAAATGATTATTTTCTCATTGAAAGTGGTCCCAAAACACCGTGGCTACTCATTTGTCTTTGATTGTGTTATGTTGGTTGAGTTACCACCATTTTATGTAAGGGATTATTGATAATCAAGTACACTTTTTTAGTTAACTTGTGACTTCTATGTGGTCCCTCTTGGTTACATGTTGGTGTTAACGCAGTGCAAATTTTTGAGTATCCAACCAATGCCAAAAATACTTAGCCCAACCATAGGAGGTATAACACCAATAAGATTTAGTGCAATACTAAGAATGGAACTTGATGCAACTATAACATTATATATATAACATAGTGCAAATAAAATTTGGGGCAATGAGATTTTTTCATATTCTAGCACACCAATGTTTTTTAAGTTTCTAGCATGACAAACATTTCTATCCTATTTTTTATGAGGAGGAACAAAATATAATTTGGTTTTAAGGATTATATAAAGACAATGCCATGCAATGTAGGAATTCACCATTGGATTAAAAAATAGAGCAACCTAGTTTGGAATATATCATAAAAGTCCTAAATCGATTACCAAGTTCCTAGGAGCTTTGCATAATCATGGTTGGAGACAAGCGATTCTTTTCAATCCTAGAACCATTGATGAGGATTTTGTACAATCACAATAATTTGAAGGAGATAATAATAAACTACATTCCAATGGGATAAAATGGAAAAAATTAAAAAACACACAAAAAGTGGAAATAAGGGGAAAGGTGAAGGAAAGAAGCCTGCTACACTTGGAAAAAAAATCTAGGACCCCAATAAGCATTGTAAGCACTATACTATTCATGTGCACATAGAGTAGAGTTGTTGAAAACCACATCCTAATCCAAACATAAATTGGTTCAAACAACAACACAAAAACATCAAGACTTGGTTGGTTGTAGAAGGATATCATATTGTGGGAAAGAGCTTAGACATTGAAGGTAAGGTTTCCTATATCCTATTCCAAAGAGAGATAGATTTGAGCACCATTAATCCAAATGAGGAAAGGTAAATGACTAAATTATTTCATTTCTTTCATCCTTTATCATAGTCAAATTTCATTTCAACGCCTCTAATTCAGTAGCTTGGTTAGAGGTGCATGACCATCCTCAACCATACCCATTGGGTTGGGTGAGACAATATATGGAGTTTGGATAGTCACAAAGTAGTGAAAATTTAGATTTTCTATTAGTACAAACTCCATTAATGAGGTAGAAGCATATGCCATTCCATTGGATGTCTATGGAGTAATCTTGGGGAGTCCTTATCTCTAAGTTGGGGATGCCATATTTAAAGGAAGAACTAAACAATAAAAAATTGTGATGGATGGGAAGACTTATATTGTGCATGTAGATAAAATCAAATCAAATCTTCCATTGATAAGTACACACCATTTTTTCTTTGAATGTCGAATTGTTTTGTTGGTTTGGGATTTTGTTTGGTTATTTTGTGAGAATTTAGGATTCATTGTAGGGTTTTTCTAATTGTTTTTTAGCATAAAGAATGAATGGAAATAGAATGTGGGTATACGAATTCCCTGGTGGGGAAGAATAAAATTGTCGAGGATGCCTCTACGCACCAAAAGTTTGTTTGTGTGTTGCTTTGGTTGTCGATCGAAATGGAAATGAGCATAATATTGAGAATGGGATCACGAGCCAATTTTGGTGGAATAAATCAGCATTCACAAAACGTGCATGCATTTTTGTTATACAAAATTCACACACATTTTGGAGAACAAAAATGTACATGCATTTTCTTCTCCTATCCTACGTGGTGTCCCGGGTGGCTACCTTGGGCCCGCCTTTCTTAGAGCTACAAAATGCATACTAGTTTTCAATTTCTATAACAGATGCATGTTTTGTAAAACATCACTTTCATCTAAAAGGTCTCTCATCTTCTTCCATTCACCCATAATTATTTTTGCATGATTGAGAGCTTTTTTAGGAAGACACTCTTCCCCCATTTATGTTCATGCATGTAATTTAGTCCTCCCTCTATCATATATGCTACTTGTATATTTGTTTTATTTTGAAACACATTGTTATGGTTAGGTTTTGTTTCCACTTGCATGGGTCTTGGTTTCATTGGAACAAGTTATCTCTACATGCAGCCTCTTCGTATAGGTATATTTTTTCAAATGATCATACACGTGATTCCCCTCTACAAAACATCAAGTGCATCAAACTTGTTTGATGACATTTTATCCTGTACAATGCCATCTTTAGGTAAGTGGTCCAACCCAACCACCATCGCATTTTACCTTGTCTGATAGTAGATCCTCTCTTACATGGGCGTTTTTCATTAGTAACCCCATGCCTATGTGTGCCCATGCAGTTTAATCCCCCTAGGATTGGGATTCTATCTAGTTTGTGATCTTGAATTCAACTACTGTATATGCTTCTTCATTTTCTCTCATTAGCCTACCCGTACACTATTGTAGTTATGGAATTTTGATGTTCCATGTGGTATTTCACAATCCCACCACTTCATCCGTATTGTAAAAGTTACATTATTTACCACCATTCATCTCCCTCCAATGAGATTACCATCAGTGTCCTATTCCTATTCTCTTCCATATTCTATCACGTGGTCCACTGATTCACTTAGTTGTACATTGGATAGTTATGTCTATGCATCCCCCTTTTTTTATCTTAGGTAACCATGTACTTGGGAAACCATTTAAAACAATTATCTTTAGCACTATTGCAGAATATATATTATCTCTTATAGAAGTGTCTATGGTCTCCTTTATTTAGAGAATTATGTGATGTCTTTCCCATAAAGTATTACTAATATTATACTCTCCTTGAGTTAACCTTAGTACCTTCATTTTCCCTCCATAAGTATCCCCATTGCAGTTATGTCTCCTTGTTATCCTTGTTGTGTACCTCCCTCAATATTAGCAAGAGTTTCACACATGCTACCAGGTCATCCATGTCTTCATGATCTAAATAAAGGAAGTATGATTCCCCCACTCAGTGACCCCATATCTCCCTTTGGTTTCTTAGTCTCCTTTCCTATTCATTATCCAATGACATCCCTAGTGTTGTTCAAGAAGGAAATCTCATCATTATGTTAAAAATGAGTTTCCATCTATTGACATCAACACATGTATTCTAGAGAATAGACCTAGAGTCATTTTGTACGTTGGCCATAACCATCATCAATTGGTTTCCTTGAACCGACTAAGGGGATCCCTCATTGCCCCTTATCTTGGTTGGTTGTCACAATCTTGACTCCAACTCATTATTACACCCTTGAGAATAGTATAGTATGGTGTTTCCTATATCCATTTTGGTCAAACACCCTAGACATTCATGACTCCCTCCAACCCTTGAGTCTATTCTAAAACCCCTTTTGTCTTTTTTCTTCCTATAATGTCCGAGTTGTGTTAGTGATAGTGATCTAATTTTGGTTGTAGTTCCTTGAATATTTTTGGCTCAATATTTTAGAAGTTTGACCTACCTATGAGGGTTTGTACCACTCTTTACTTCTTCCACAACTTGGGCCCCTCCAGTGTTAGCAGGGATTTAGTTACTATGTTTTTTCTTCCTGATGGGGACGCCATTTATCCTACTCATGTACTTCAGTTCAATCACGGTTTGACC